>OX392463.1:114718628-117190310 GCA_947623515.1 Neoascia interrupta | reverse complement strand
AAGGTTGTTCAAGAGAGCCAAGCATTTATGTGGCGCACAGTCAAGGAAAAATTGTCTTCAACTCAGAGGGAACTATCTTCCCTTAAGTGGGGAATAGAGACCCTATCTATCCCCCACTATCTTCCCTTAAGTGGGGGATAGAGACCCTAGCGATCAAAGGGCTGCTAAGGACGCACCACTAAACATGTCCGCAAGGCCGAGGGATGATGCTGCTACTAAAATATCCCCCGATGCCAACAAAAGATCTTTTGCTAGAAAAGGTACAGCTATCCAAAGACTCAGTGATAGATCGGGCCCAGGCGGGTTGCAAAAACGCAATGACGAACGGCAGAGCAGCGAAGCATTTGGCTCGAAGAGCGGCTCTCCTTAATTCTGTTTGACATACCTTTTCTACATATCGACGCTTCAAGGACGCCGAAGAAAGCAAAATGGAGCGTTACTACCTTGGGGATTACCAAACCGAGCACAAACCGGGACGTCCAGAACAGCGATGTGACGGGAAATCTTCTACAGTTTGCTATTGTGCATTCTAAAATTCCGAGCGCGCATCCCACTGCGAGAAAAAAATTGCAGGCCCACGGTTCTAACAGGGCTAGTGATCCCACTTTTGATACAGCGAATAGGAAGGAAGCATAAGACGTAGCTTTCGTGTCTTAAAACAGCTCTGTTCACGTAACGATCTACTACGAGACGGTATTCCAAGAAGGGTCTCAGTTTTGGAAAGTTTTGGAAAACTCGAGTCCGTTACCGGGATACTTTCTAGCTCCTTCGAAAATCCTTCCCGAACAGCACCAAAATAAGAAACGAACGCCCTCCCTGGGGGAAATCCAGGATCACCTAGCTCATCAAAAGCTTAAGACCAAATGCAAATTTGCAAGAAAAGGGCTAATCGAATGCATAACCTACAAGGGGAGCAAAAAAATCCTGAAAAATGCATGGATCGTATCCTGACATGCAGGATATGTCTGCTTACGGCTGTGCTATGCCCCCAGAGCTTGGAGCGAAATCCGAGTTCTATTCACACTTAAAACGGGGAAGGCTTGCCACACAATAGCAAGGGACGACAGAATACAACTCTACCCCACGCCCTTGCCCATGGACATATAATGCTGTCATATACAACCCCTATGTCCGTCTAAGGGAATCTGTACTGTGGTCCTCTATACCTTATGGACATGCGTATTTGGAAACTCAGTGATGCATCTCTGTAGATACTCCAGTCACCGAATTCCTTCTTCTAACAATCACTTTCTGCAGGAGATTCGATACCAGAATACCAGAAAGTTGTGAATGGGAGAGAGGTCACCGCCTTTACTGACGGCTCTATGGACGTTGGAACAGGTGACGGTATTTAAAAAAAAATGTTTTGTTGGTTTTATGTTGGGAACCAATGAAAGTGAACTTCAATTGGCAGCAGAATTCAAACTCCCGTGAAGGACCCACTCCCGAGAATTACCTAGCCATTTGCAAAGACACCTTACAGCAAGTCCTTTAAAACTTAGCCATATACAAATTTAAACTTTATTTAAGTTCATAATAAATAATTCGGTCTAAATAAAGTGTCAAAACTTTACTTAGGCACAGAAATTATGTTGGTTAAATCTTTAAATTCTTTTTTATAGAAAGAAGTCTGTGATTCTCAAACGCGAATCTCTCTATCAGTTGTTTGAGCAAAACGATCGACTCCCCATATAGTAACGTTATTCGGCACGCATCAACAGAACTAGGGCAAAACATCTAGCACGAAGAAAACTTCGAGAAGCATGTTAAATCCACAAATACCTTGTCACCCTGATAAACTGACAAAAACGTTTTAAAAATCCTTCTTTTTTCCGTGGAATTTTCGGTCGTTCTTTTAATTGCAATTTAAAAGAAACAAACAAAAATTCATCAAGGAAAATTAATACAGGGTCGCTAATGACACCAAACAGTTTTGTTGTGTGAGCCAAACGTTAAATATAGGTTTATGGGCATTTGATTTGATTTTTGCCGTGTGCTGCGTACATATAAAGAGACGTGCGAGGCCAATCACTTGTCGCTCGTAAATTGAAAGACACACAACATTAAAAGATTTTATTTTATTAAACTGTACAAAAAAAAGTGGGTTATTCAACGAACGCACATTTTGGGAGATAAACATAACTTATGCTTGAGAAATAATAAGAAGTTAGAAGAAAAAAAATAAAAGTAGGTTTGATGTTACACACTCGCAACCTGCAGTTAAGCACTCAATATAGCTCACTATACCATGTCTTCACACCCACACTAATCCGCGATTGACACAATCACCAAATCTCCTACAAATCTCGATATTTACAATACAAATTTAATTACCTCGCAAAGCTCATTCATCTTTTTAACAAACCTTTTGTATGCCACTTTCCACGGATATCGGAAACTGAAACTGTCCACGTATGACGGATCTGTCAAAAATATGTTTTCTATATAAATTCACAACAAATTTTCAGTTTCGAAGAGAGAGAAATGTATCAAAGACAGAAAAACTGCAGAAGCTTTATAATTTTTTATAAAATGCTTTCGTCATTGTCTTCCTTGAGTCTTAAGTTTGCAGTCGGTAGTTCGCAGTATTGGGAGCCACGCTTGAATGTTTCGATACTGTTTGTTGCTTTTATTTGCTTTTCAAATACTTGTTCTCCTATGGGAAACCGTAGGAAGAGTTGTCACTTAATGTCAGCATCATGATAATGTAAAGGTTCCTGACGATGTTCGCCTGGCAGCGTTTGATATAATCATTATGACTAGCCATTATTATAATGTTTGCAAGAATTGTTAATTGTTGTAATTTTTCACTTTGCAAAAAAACTGTTTTTTGCTCCTGAGGAATGAAATCTTCACCTTCTTTTGAGAGCCAAAAAGATAGCAAAAGAGTAGCCGTGTCAAGTTAATTTAATATGTTTGTCCGGTGCAGACACTTATACAATGTCTCCACCAGGAACTAAACCGTGATTAATGTAAATCTTTTTTAAACCCTTTACAAATCACGCGATTTACCATACAATTAAAGCGATTTAAAATAAATCCTATCATAAGCCCCATTTCACCCTATTCACAAACCAATTTTCTGCACCTTTGCTACAGTTTGAGAATAAAAACAGGAAACTGAAACTGTACCTGCACGACAGATCTGTCACAAATACGTTTTCTATTTTGATTTTTACTGCGAAAATCGTTTTCCGCTCCTGGGAAATGATATCGCCACTTCTTCTGAGAGCCAAAATGGCAGAAACAGAGTATCCGTGTCAAATTAAATCTATATTTGTTCGGTGGAGCCACTTTGTGATTAATTTTTTATCGTCTCGCGCTGATCCTCTTTTAATTGCCGGTGGAGACATAGTATTAGATTAATTTTTATCATCTTCCGCTAACTCCAATTCATTAAATGATAAATAGACACGTAAAATCTGCAGTTTGGTATCTGCAAAAAGTTTTCTTATCAGCAGACAGACACTAGGTGTCTTCTTTAGAATCTTAAAAAATTTTAAGGTGAAATCTTCAAGATTTCCGCTGTCTCCTTCTTTTGTACAAAGGAAATGGCGATATATGAAACTTTGACAACTATCGATCTATAAAGCTGATGTCAAACACAATGAAGACCGTCGAGCGGGTAATAAGTGCTACAAAAAATAATAAGACTGTTTGGGGATCAGTGCGGGTTCGTTACGTGTAAGTCAACCACTAATCAAATCCAATATAAGCGCCATTAACGCAATCGACGGTGGTAAAAAAACCTTCGGTATTCAACCGCGAGATGTGAGATGAGGGGCGCTTAGAAAAAAGGAAGTTTAAGAAAGCTCCATACGCATGATCGGTAACATGTGTGTATAGGTGCAGAGCCCAAAGTAATATACCCTTCCGAAACCACCGCCGCAGTTCCCAATTAAAGTCAGTGTGCAGTCCTGGATTATTGCTTGAAAGAAAACTGAAAGCCGCCGAAAACAGGTTCTTCTTAAGATGGAGCCATCAAAGTGACGATGATCGCTTCGACGGTCCCTGCATCAAGCATCTGTCTAGGTGAATCTTTTCAACAAGTTACATATGCCCCGTCTTCAGGAAAGGCAATCCTTAATCTTGCAAGAACTATCCAGGCATATACCTGCATATTCCTGCTAAATGTTGCATATTAGATCCGATCCTAACAATCGTACTGTGTGAGCGTCTTAATCCGTTCTGTGACACACTATTCGGCACGTACCAGTGTTGCTTCCGGTCCGGCAGATCGACCATAGAAAATAAACTTATACTAAGAAAAATCCTGGAAAAGACCAATGAATATTTAGCTGTGACCTTTTTAAGAGAGACATATTTTTTCATTTATTTTAGAGCCGCTCCCGCCAGCAGCTCTACTTGCTATGGCCGAATTCAAGATCCTGGCAAAAATGATCAAGCTGTGCCGTGCAACATAAAAAATACGCGGTGCAACGTGCAGTTTGGGAATAGATTCATATAATCGGAAGAACTCAGTGTGATACAGTCAAACCATCGTGCGTATTGGGACGAAAGCAGCGAATATGGGCTTAGCAGTCAACAAGGGCAAATACAAGTAAATGCTGTCATCAAGAAGAGATACCAACATCGACGTCTTGGACAAAACATCACCATAGACAGCTATAGTTTCGAGGTAGTTAGGGACCTTGTCTTGGGTTCCGCTATTAATTCAGACAAAGACACCAGCGCTGAAATTGAACGAAGGTTAACTCTTGCCCATCGCTGCTTCTTTGGGCTAAGGAGGTAATTCAGAAGCACAGTGCATAGCCCTCTATCAAGTTACGAAAGTGTACAGTTCCAAGACCATCTACAAGCACTCCAATCTTGCTTAAGGAGCAGAAGCATGGACCCTATCAAAGGCAAATGAACACGTACTAGGCTGCTTCACGAGGAAAATGATTCCGTTGAAACATTGTTTTGTCTGCAATGACGGAGGAGGAGACATTGAATCGAACTAAATATGAAATATGAAACTAAATCCCTGAATATTTTTCATGCCATGTTGAAACACGATGGTTGACCTTATAGCATCAGCCACAAATAATCCAGACCGAATTTGAGTCTCAAAAGCCATGCTCGTCCAACTGTTTGTGCATCAAGTTTTTTAAGTGCTTATAAGTGTTATAAAGTGTTTCCACCGGACACTAATCCGCGATGAAGACAAATTTTCGCTGAATCCCATCTAATTCACGGGATCAACCATACGAATTTCAATCTCTTCACAAAGAGTTTAAAAATTAATAGCGTAATAAATCTCTTCCACGCATGATAATTCATTTTTTAGGCTATGTCACAAAGCTGCGTAGCGTCAATGTTGATTTGACAACTTAAACTCAAACACATTAAATTCAATGGGAGCTACCACAACGTTGCTTCTATCATCCGTCGTTTCGTTACTTTACTTAAGAAAGTTTTGACAAAGCAAAAAAATTCAACACGATAAATTTTTACGCGAGTTTTGACGTTTCTTCAAAGCTGGATTGAATTGTTGAAGTGCGCGGTAGTTTGTGCCTTTGATGAACTGTTAATATTTTCTATGTTTTTTTTTTTAAATCGTGTTTTGAAATGGTATATTTATAACGCGATTGTAAAACAAAGGCCACATTACGGGACAAGGCAAGTGGAAAAACAGCCTTGGGACATATCCTTATATCAAACCGTACACAATTCTAGGTGTCTTCTTAATTTTTTGACGAAACAAATCAAACACACCTCTTTTTAGAGCTGGGTATCAACTCAGCTGTGTTTCTTGTTGTGTAGAGGGATGTGCAGAACGGTTGCTTTTGCTGTTGACGTGGATGGGGTTAAATCTGTCGCACAAGTTGAACGCACTGAAGAGTGCACACTCCACACTGCAACAGAATTATGAATGTTAATGTCGAAACTGCTGGTTGATGTTGATCAAAGTTGGTCTACTATCGACTTTGTGGACCCAAATCCCTCCAACATGTTTTACGTTTTGTTTTTCTATTTTTTTGTTATTTCGTTTTGTAGATTTAAAAAAATCGGAGGCAATTAAATATGTGTTTAATTATTTTGGATTCCAAATTTCCTGGGAGTCAAAAAAAATCATCAGTTTACAAGGACATTCGCAGAAGTCGTGACGACTAGACATTGCCATTCTTCTACTATTAATTATAGATAATCGCCTCTTTTCCGGTGGAAACACTTTGGGATTAACTTCCAATCCTCCATAGTAAATCTCTGTTTTACGTGCTATAGAAACACCCTAAGAGAAAACATCAAGACTGCATATTGGCTCGCCAAAGGCATGCAAACTGTTCTATTTTATAAAAGGGGCTCTTAAAAGGTTTGCCATCCCTGCTCTAGAAGCTCGAGGGTTCTTGGCTTTATTTTATCCCGAGATTTTATCCCGAATTTTTTCGAGATTTTATCGAGATTTTATTCCGAATCGGGTAATACCAACCCATGACAAGTTCAAAACATTCGCTAATCGCTGAAAACTTGTATTTCTGTCATTTGTGTTAGACTCAGCATCAAGGAAAAGGGTTGCAAACTCTAAACTTGAATACAACTCTCATGTCTGGGCAGGTGTCCCGAATTATCCTTGAGAGGATTTAGAGGCCTTCACACAGTGAAATCATTTTACTTGCTGGAAAATTGTCAAAATCCTTTTGGTTTTTTATTATTTTACAGTTGTTTTGCAGAGATTGCTCAGCTGCAATTTTTTATTGTTTTTAAAAAAAAACGCTTTTTCCGACTATCTGCTCACATCCAACTTACTCTGGATTTGAAAAAAAATCTCTGTAAACTTATGAATATACAAAACAAAAAATCTTGCAAATCTCTAGTCAAACAAACCCATTGTAGAACATTGTTATTTGCACAATTATCGTAGTTATCTAGATAAGAAAAGCTTAATGTTTGTCTGACACCCGTCCCCTAAACGACAAATCGTGCGTGATACCGTCTTTTATAAAAGGTGTAGCACAATAGAATTTTTTTCCACAAAATCCAATTTGCACGATCTTTGGGCTTGTGCTTGTGTTTATGTTATTTTAAAATATTTGCATAATTATATTTAATTGTTTTTGCTGCCATACACGCGTTTTTAATTTGTTTCATTAAATTCTTTTTGCTTGTGAGTTGTTATTTCTGACATTAGGTAGGTAGTTACACCGCATATGTATCTAGATAATGTGAAAGTAGACGCAATTGCGAAATGAGAAATTTTAGTCACGTTTAAGTTGGATACATAAAAATAAGTATGACTTTTAAAGAGAACCATAATGCGAATGGCTTTCACTCGATTCTAAATAAATTCGCCTACTCATACAGACTAAATGAAGCACACACTTCTGCGGTCCACGACGGACTATGCGATATTTTTAGAAACTATGTTGCCTTCGTTTGTTTGTTGAAATTAAAAAAAAAATTAAACATTTTTGTGTTGTGTTCTTAATGGAACTTTGTGTTGTTTTTTTTTTTAATTTTTGGCGCAAAGATCAATAATTTTTGTGATAACAGAAGTGTTCTAGACGTTTTTTTTTTGTTGAGGCTGCTATATAACCACGTCAGAGCTCGACAAGATAATTTATTTGATCTGCGTAAAAAGTAGGTGTAAGTCGAAGTGAATTAACTTTGAAATTAATAACAAAACGCCCTCTTTACTATGAAGAACAAAGATAGCGCGGCTAGGCTCGTGACAAATTTGCGGCGAACTATTCATTTATCACAACTTGTCACAAGCGAACAGACGCCTCTTTAGGTTTTCTATCCCCAAAACGTACGAGACTGAGAATATGCTGACTTTTGTTACAGAAAATTTTATTTGTTGAGAGATTTGCAAGAAACTCAACAGAGAGTTACGCATTGGAGTTCAAAAGTTCAAAGATAAAAGACTTTTTGATCTGACCGGCATGAAACCTCCCTATCCCTACACTTTTAAGCGGACTTCGACTTTCATTTAAATTTTGGCAAAAAGTCTAGGATGAGGCGCACGGCCGGGATGGGGTTCTAGTTCCTCAAAACCACAAGAAGTATGCTCTTCTAAAACAATATTTATGAATTCTGTTAATAATGGACTTTTTGAATATTGTGTAATTTTTTTGTGCCAGTGGCAACTCTGAAATTTCTCAAATTTGAAAAATCAATCATTATTCCAACAATAAAATAGGTATTTTAAATTTACTACGCATTGTGTTTGATTGTTATTGTTGAAGATGTCAAAATGTCACAGATAAAAGAGCAATGGACTCCCATCTGACCCGCGGTGGCCTCTTGTTGCATACTTTCGGCCATTCTCAATCGAAACATGTATTCACTCAGAAAATGCGTTATAATACCCTACCCAGGGTATATCAATTTCAATGCATAGTTTGTAACACAGTGAAATAATCATCGTAGACCTCTAAGACCTTTTAGAGATATGAATGAGACCGACAGAAGAATCGATTAAGCCATGTCCGTCCGTCCGCCCGTACGTAAACAACTTTTAGGCCTTAAATTTTAAGCAGAGAACTGAAAATTTGTGAGTTGGCTGGAAGTCCAAATTTTTCAAATTTTTGCTGTATTACAATGGTGCTGCGCACAAATTTTTGGTATATAACATTGCCTTGTAATTATCTTTGAGGTAGCAGAAAAAATGTGGCCTTTATATTGACCCCGCCCACTTTTTAAGGGATTTTAGCTTAAAATGACTGTTTTTTAATAAATATTTATGAAATTTGACTAAAAATTTTATAACAAAAGTTGTAGATTTGAGCATTTTCTAACTTTTTTGTACGCCTATATATAAAGTATATGCCACCGCCCACTTTTGTGGGCGTAGCATTAAAAAAAGTGAATTTTTGAGTTAAAAAGGCAGAGTTTTAGGCCGAAATGAGTGCAACCACCTAATAAAGCATTCAACAGTTATATTTTTATATTCCGCCCACTTTTCGGAGGCGTGGCAGTTTCCTTTTTTGGTAGGGAAGGGGATTTTGCAATCCATCGCAGACGGCCTGAAATTTTTGTATACGTACTGTTGCACTTTCCCACTTGTATTTATTCAAACTTTGGAATCCCAATCCCTAGAAGCGCAGCAGTTTTCGGCGTTAGTCCATGGCTAATAGAACCCAGGTAAGAGTTTGCCTTGGGAATGGGAGTGGGGATTGGGTGTTTGCGGAACACCAAAGGATTTGAATTGAGGGCGGGATAACTGTTTTCGGTGTAAACTGACGCCAACAAGATAATGGGGGCCACTGAGGAGCATTCTTAAATGATGACCCAAGGCAGGACAACCGGTTTCGGTGTAAGGCAGTGTCTAATGAGCCTCAAGTCATAATTTACCTAGGGTCGGAAAGGCACGGGAAAAAAGTGGCAGTTTGAACCCGTGCCGAAGAGCGTCAGCTAAAGGCGAGTGAAACTTCCTCAGTGTAAACGCCCGCCGCCAAAATGATATTGAGATTGAAGAACATCTTTATACGAGAAGCTAAGGCTGGATAGCCCAGATTGGTACCTCAGGCGAATCAAAACAGAATTTACTTCGGGAATGGCATGGGTATTAGGTAGGGGTGTGCAGTTGCTATATAAACCCGTAGTAGAAGGAATTATTGTCGATGCTGCAGTAAAGTGTGGAGGAGCAACCGCATTAAGTCTAACCATTAGATACTGTTGGGGGAAACCCTGGGAAGGAAGGTAGCTTTTAAGGTTTCCTTCTTTCAGGAATTCCTGAATTGATTGAAGTGGGCTGAAGTAATAGAATCCTTGAAAACCCATGTGGAGGTGTTTGGTTCGTGGTCCATTTAGGCGTTTAAAAAATTTTAACGATAGAAAAAACTCGTTTACTCTGAGAGGATTCTGGCTGAAACATGGATTTCACTTGCATGTCACTGTAACACTACCAGCCGATGGCCCGTAACGACCCCAACTGCCTTCCTAAGAATGAATCTACTAAATAGAATAAGTCTCCTTATTTTCTTGCACAATCGAGCTCTGGCCAGATTTTGTTTGGAAGAGAGACACGCGTACTATTGTTGTTCTACCTGCTGTTTGCGATTGTGATGGCTTTGGTCTGAAGGTGAAACTGTTTCGATTTTATGGGCGCTGCCGGTACCGCTGCATTGTTATTCGGATTAGCATTAGAACTTTCTCTATAGCTTACTCGTAAGCTCTGCAGTAGCCTGCAACATTCCTGTGGAGCCCAGCTTAACGATATGTCGCATCTGACAGCAACCTCGTTGAAACATTGCTTCACCGAATTGCGGATGCACAAGGCTCTTATTGCAGCTTGGTCTATCTATGCAGAACACAATCGCTGCAGTCTATTGAGTTTATTTAAAGCCAGACCGCGGCTTCTCGAACAGCTGTGACTTCTGCTTTAAATACACTACAGTCATCCCGCAGTCGTTTAGATATGTCAAACAAGTCAAAATTACTAGGAAAGATTCCTTTCTCCGTTCCTGACACTGTTATATCATTCAGATTCGTTTACGACCTCATCTGAATGTTTCGTGAAATTAAACTTGAAATCTAGGATAACAGTTATCCCATAGTAGTCAGGCGTTTAAAAGCAGAGCGTACCAGTATCTCTTACTCTTATTGGTAATAGTTTTCTAACTCATACCTAATCTGGATAGCCTTAAGCTTCTTCTATGGGAGTATGGGAATGAAATTTATCTTGACGTGTAAAGCCTTTTAAGTTAGCTCTGTCAACTTAAACTTATGCCAAACACAAGTAGACATCACAAGATTCTTTTAACTCTGCAAAAGAAACACGCCTAAGAAATTGAGAATTTCGCGTTTGTAGGCAGTTAAGGATGAAATAAGTGTCAATGTTTAACAGGGTTGAATTAAATTGATGGAAAAATTGTAAAAGCTGGAAAATGATCGAAAAGCCTTGAACGACCTTGTGACACATTCACACCCATAATACCTATTGAAATTGTATTATCTTCAACTGCAGGTTAACCGGAAGTGCCACTCTCCCAAAGAGTTCGGTAAACCGGTCTTCATAAGCCACACATTTGATATCAAGCTTAACCAATGCCGGGTTCTTACTAAACGAAAAAACCTTCTGTTTTATATACCTTTTTAGCACTTAACCGTAAATAAATAAACAACTTTAATTCACTTGACATCTATGAAATCCACTAACCGCACACACAATTATCGGACGCACTGACAATTTCGTCTGGGCACAATACAATGCAAGAAAACCAAAAAAAAAATGTGTATTACACCCACAAAATTTACACATCAGCCCAGCCTTTGTGATGCGTGCTTGCCTTGTCGTTGCCATATGAAGTACCGCGAACCGAACGCGCAAAATCTATTCAACTCTGGATACTGAACAGATTTAGAATCTACGAGTTCAGCCGAAAAGAGGAAAATTAAAGAAACGCCGGGCTAACAACACGTCGAACGACAGCGTCTTTGCGACGACAACTAAGATTTTTTATTTCTTGTGATTTCTCTCATCGGTGATGTCGACAAGCAAAATGCACAACACGTCAAACGAGTGTAAAAGTTCTCCATCTACGAATGTAGTAGGTATAGTACTAACTACGTGTCGTACCTCGTACACATGACGAAGTGAATTCAAAAAAATATATAAAGTAGAGAGCAAACAAAGAGGAATACGCGAACAAAATAAACGAAAATCCAATCCCAATGAACAGCGATTCCACTGACCGAAATCAAAAGACCGACTAAACCCAAAAATATTTCTTTCCTTAGGGAATAAGACTTGAAAAATGTTCACCCTGACGGCCACAAACTTGACTTCTTTTGGCTGTTTTATACGCGTATAGTGCTTGCATAAATTATTATTTATAATTAATAACCGAACAATATAATAATTATGTAGTTTTGTGACCGGCGCGTAACGTAACTGCTAAAAGTGTCGCAGCTGAGCTGAAAGTGTGTGGTGACATGCCTACATGCACGGCTGACTGCTTGGTAAGGCATAAGGCTATACTCATTTGGGGGCCGGAACTTTCTGACAACCACCAAAACGGAGCATGACATTCACATGTTGTGTATTTGTCCCATGTCCGGGCACTAGGAAACAACTAATTGAGTCAATATTAAGATGTTTGATGACATTGTCAAATCTTTGTTGGTTTTTAAGTATTGGTTAAGTATTGGTAAACGACCACTCTAATCCTTATTAAGTTAAGCTGAGTTCAACATTAAATTTTTGTCCGGGGTAGACACAGGTTTAATTTCTTAATTTTGAGAGGTTAAACTCAAAATAAACTTTTGAAAATCATTCAAACTTTTTGTCCTGTTTTTGTATTAAAACAATTAAAATAAATTTTCTCGTATATCTAATTTACACTTTTCGCAAACCTGTTTTATGCCACTTTCAACGTTTTTCGCACAGCTTTATAACAGTTTGTAACTCAACTAGTGGGAGGGCTAAAATCCGTTTAGGCGTATCGTTGGATACCCCATCCCAATTGACCACTGTCAAGCTTCAAATTGCGTCAAAATTCTTGGTTGTTTAATTTCAGTTTCTTTTAACTTAATTTGTATTTAGAATTTGTCAGTTAAGAATCTTCTTTCTTAAAAAGGGGCGTGGTTCAATAACATTATTTTTTTTATCAGATTTGGTACACACGTGTTAATTGCAGTCTTAAATAAAAAATTTGGTTTTTCACCTGAGGCGGGCGTGGCAAAAATTTATTCAATTGAATAGCTTAGTTGATAGCTTACGCACATATCTGAACATTTAATGGTGCAAGTTTTTTGGATTTTAAGCAAATATATCAAATAAGAACCGTTTATAAGAATGCATATTATATATCACCACGCCTACATGGCGATTTTCGCTTGTTTTCTAAATGCCAATCGCAATACACTTAAGCGAGGTCATCGCATATCAAATTTCAGCTTTCTACAACAACTTCGATTTTTCATGCTAGTAAGTAAAGTGGGCGTATCAGTGGGCGGATTTCAAAAAATTTAACACTTGTACTACTACGGGACCTAGAAGAAACAGATATCAAGTTTCAAGTTCCTAGCTCAAAATTTAAGGCCTAAAAACTACCGACAGACGGACGGACATGGCTCATTCGACTTACAATTCGGTCTCCATCATATGCCCTTAGAGTCTTGGGGGTCTACGGCGATTATTTCTCTATGTTACAAACTATGAATCCAACTTAATATACCTCCTATCCTATGGGATGGGGTATAAAAAGGAAACCAAAACTGCCCACGTAAGACAGATCTGTCTCAAAAACGCTTTCTATTGGGACTTTTAAAACGACATTACTTTCTCTCTCCTGAGAAACGCTATCGTCCCTCTCTTCTGAGGACCAAAATGACAAGAAAAGAGTACTCGTGTCCGTGTGTCATGTCATCTTATTTTTGTCCGTTGGATACACTTCGGGATTTATTTTTTATCGTATCCCGCTAATCTGAGTTTTAAAACCGGTGGAGACATTATATAATAGCGCCTCAACACACAAAGTGGATGTAAAGATTCAATGCACATAATCTGTCGTGATGCACAGCAATAACATATATTCCTAATAGGAGTTTGGCACCAAAATGCCCTGCATCGCAAACGCAGAAAAATGAATGCAAACGACTTCCTCTCAATGCACAACGATATCGTAAGACGTACAAGACATCGACTCAAATCTCGTTGCCTATCCTTAACAACTTCAACGCAACCGAGACATTGAGAAACGAGTGGATTTCTTCCCATGGAAACGACCTTGCTTTATCATATAAAAGGCTCTACATCTATTCGACCTGGCCACGACATACAAACAAAAATCTTGCAACCAAAATCTAGAAAAGAAAATGGCGAAAAAGCTCTGTTTTGCCTAGTTAAATATGGGGGCATGCTCGCTCCCTGCTTTAGTGCAAGATAGGATTTGGGTTGATGTTTTGGATATTCAAAATTATTTTAAAGTCAAATTTCTTTATTTTAGGAATCTCCGAAAAAAATTGCGTTCTAGACTTTTGTCGAAACTGACTTAATTATAAGATAACCTAAAACTTATATTTTACTTTAATAAAAGGAATTTTGCTCAAGATAGACAAGGGAATTCAATTTTTAGTGTATACAACAAAAGTGGCCAGAAGTCTTTCATTCGGCCCCCCATCATGGACCCCCATAATGTCGTTCATGCCCACTTTTACCATGTAAGACGAAGAACATGGATTTCTGGAAAAATTCGTTCTAAATTCTAAAAAAACGATTTGCTAAGCTTGTTGCATACATACGAAGCATTGAGCTCCGCCTACTTTGCTAGCGTTTTTAGAACAAAAAATAGTTTCTTTTTAAACATCAGTTTTAACTTTAACCGCATTTTCTCATGATTTATCCCAATTCCCTGGAGTCTTTTCCAGTACTCTTGACCTATGCATCTCCAAGCGTCTGCCGGATCACTGTAGTGTTTTTCAAGCAGAAATTACAGCTGTTCGTGAAACCGCGGCCTGGCTTTCAATTAACTCAATAGACTGCAGCGCTATTGTTTTCTATAGACAGCCAAACTGCAATAAAAGCCTTGGAATCGCCAACGATACGATCCAAGTTGCTGTCAGGTGCGACGTATCCCTGTGCTGGGTTCTAGACCACAGTGATAATCCAAGCAACTGCAGACCGACGAACTGGCTTAAGTAGGTGCTGTTGCTAATCCGATTCATACAACGGAACCGACAGCACCCATAAACTCGGTAAAGTTTCACCTGGACATTGAAGCCATAACAATGGCAAACAATAGGGGGAACAACATCAGCACATGTCTCTCTTCCAAACAAATCTGGCCAGAGCTCTATTGTAGGAAAACAAAGAGACTCATCTCTTTCAATAGGACGAATCATTGAAAAATAATTGGGGCCCCCACAGGTCACTGTCTGGTAGGGCGACATGCCAGAAGACTTGGTGCTCCCTTCAACGACTTCTGTTGCAGGAAGTTGCAGGAAGAAGAAGAGACCATGGTTCATCTTCTGTGCAACTGTTTCGCCCTATCGACATTGAGAAGGAAAACTTTAGGTAAATACTTCTTTGATGATCTAAATGATCTGGCGCGACTCGATTTAAAGAGGCTAATGAACTTTACACACAACCCATCCCTCCTCCACATGGAAACTCTATGTGGGCAAGGGAGCACCTACAGTGGAGCGCCAAATATAACCCACCACACCTCCCCAAGGTTTTCCCAAAAGGTCCGGCCTGGTAAAGGCTCATACCGATTCGGTTGCCCACATTCCCCCTGGTACCGGTTCATACCGCTTCGCTTAGCCCTACCTCTCCCAATGACCGCTTCGGGTTCATACCGCTTCGGTTACCCTACTCCTCCTACTCCCCCTCCCCCCCCAAGGTAAATTCTGACTTGAGTCACCTGAGGTATGGGTTTACACCGAAACGGTTACCCTACTTCAGCGTCTGAGCGACGAATCATCCTCCGGCAACGGTCTTTACCGAAATCGGTTACTCCGCCTGCACTTTCCAATCCTTAAAGCTAACTCTCACTTAGGGGCAATAGTAAACCAAAAATCTAAATCTAGTTAAGTTCGACGCAAGGGAAAGATACCCTATTTGTCCCTTACACCACACGGGACGTAATTAGTAGTACTCCTAAAGTAATTGCCATTTTCCCCGTCTCTCCCCTCCCCACCACGTCCCAGTGTTCTTTCCAGGGCTGGATTGGTGTGGGCTGATACCCTGATACCGCTTCGGTTACCCTCTCCACCTCCACGGGATGAACAGCACATAATTCTCACTGGCACGGGTTTATACTGCTTCGGTTACCCCTAACTTCCCCCAATTCTAACGCGAGTTGCCTATAGTAAGGGTTTACACCGAAGACGGTTACCCTACATCAGTTTCTTGCCTAAGAATTCCCCCTGCAAGGGTTCACACCTAATTGGTTACCCCTGCACCTTCCCATCCGCGAGGATAATTCTTAGCAGAGATGCAACAGGTTCGGACTTATACCGACATCGGTTGCCCTGCCAGGCTCTCCTATAGGAACTATTCCTCACTGACCCGCCCACCTCCTCCTCGACCTCAAGCCATGCAACCTAACCTAACCTATCCCGCGGAGGCGTGGCTAATACAAAAAATGCATGAATTCAGGCCGATAAACTTTATAATTTGGTGTCATTGGGTAATAGTGTAGGATATTTAGAAGTTTTTTTTGCAGGCGAACCCTTGCATTTAATTTTTCTTGTGTATCCAAAGTAAGCAAGCATTACTCAAGAATCAAAAAGCTCCAAGCTCCAACAAAAGACTGTAAGCTCCGCCACAGGACCAGTTGTATAGCCAATTATAGGAAAAAATATAAGCCCATTTTAATCTTTAAGCACCAAAAACTATTGCTTAAAAAATTATTAATTCGAAACATAAAAATATTACCAACAGCTAAGAAATCATTTCGTCGTTTAACGGAATGCCAATGCTACTATAAAATCAATTTCGCTTGAATGTCATCTGAAAAACTTAAAGAGGACAGCAGCGACTGGTACTTGAAAGGGTGCTGAAACCCAACAGTATGGGGGCGTGGGGTGGCGCTAATCACCCCTTGAGGTATTTCTCATTTGAGCGCGTTTGTCATGGAGAAGGCTTTGACAGTTGTAATAATTTCTGAAGAATGATGACCTCGGTAGTGATTTAAAAGCAAAAAAAAAACAAGAAAGCTTAGCAAAGTTCTTGGGGACTTACCTTGCGTCTTTAAATCTTTCATTATCAGACAATCTGGCAGAATGACGAAGCGGTGATCTGAAAGAAAAAAAAACATTGAATAGGCATATACAGGGATGCATAGAACTTATATTGACTTGCTATTGTGTTATCATATTGGTTGAACTAATTAAAAAAAAATGTGTACATATTATAAGTACCTGCACTCCCCTTCATTACTGAATTGATAAATGGCGCTACAGAGGTTATCTGTGCAGGAGGTTCATTAAAAAAGCGATTAAAAGTGTGATAACGGAAATTAATACATTTTGTATGCATGTAAAACAGACATAAGTTTATAGAACAACCTTGCCCGAGGGGTTAAAACAAACGCAAAATTAGATTTAGAAACGTTCTCTCATAATCCTCACCAAACATTTTCACATTCTTAAAAGCAACACAACTCCCGAAACCAATAATTATTAAACCAAAAAAGATTACGGCCGTAATACTTCGTGCCCGATGTTTTAAGTTTATTACGACTCAAGGTTTACGATCACTCTAATATGGGTTGGATCTTGGATTGGGACGATCCAAGGGAAAAGTATGTATAAGAGGAAAATAACATGAATTATTGGAACGCTTAGTACATAAACTAGTCTGCTACAATTAGCCCACTAGTTCCAATATTGTGTCGTCACCCGGTTACCGAAAAAAGTGAACCGGGTCAAAATTTCATCTGAACCCAGTGAGATCTTGTTTTTCTCGGAACCGGGCGAGCTACAAATTCGGGATTGGCGTAACTAAAAAACTACAATTTACCCGCCGCCGGCTACCCTGTGTGGGCGTTGAAGTGTGCTCGCTAGCTTCAGAGAGCCATAAAACAATTTCGTAATGTGGGAGGGAGTAAAGGATACCAATTGAAACAAATGTATCCCTGATGATGTCGTAAATACTGCCGAAACGTTACAGAATTGAAAAAAAAATGATATTATTTATTGTATTATTAATTTTTTTATTGGGGTGCCGTGGCGTAGTGGTTAGTGTGGGTGCTTACTACGCTGGATGTCTCGGTTTGAATCCTACCATGGTCACCTACAAAAAAAAGACTCGTTCTTTTTCACGGTCCCCACCTCCGCGAGGGTTTGACAAGCCCTCCGAGAGTATCATTTGTCTTGAAAAACTTCTCAAAGTGCATCACTTCTCAATAACTGTAGGTCCCCTAGTATGTGAAGAAATTAACCACTCTATTTATTTATTATTTATTTACTTATTTATTAACTGATTTATTTTATTTCTTTTTTAGGTATATATTTACTTATTAAAACATAAATTACTTTAATTTAACATAATTAATGCTTAATTAACTTACTCTAAAATATTTGAAAAAAATACTGGGTTATTGCTAAAAAAAAATACCAGAGATTCCACAAAGATTTTTTTTTATATTTGGGGAGTTTTCTTTACTTATTTCCTTCAATGAGAAAATTATTTAAATATTTACTTTTAAAAGCTTTGTAAAACAAAATTAATAAAAGAGATAAATTAATAAGGCACTTTTCGGAGCTGCCCAATCCCCAACAGGGCACTGAAGATGGCAATCCCACTGCTGACAATCCCACTGAGATCCCACTGCGGGCGGAGAATAGTCCTACAGTAGATGAAGTCACTGCCGCGATTAAATCGCTAAAAGTAGGTTAGTCTGCTGGAGTTGATGAGATCCGGCCAGAAATGCTCAAGGCAATGGGTGAAGAAATAGTTAAATCGCTTACGTGTGTCATTAAGGTGACGTGGGAAAGCGGAAAAGCACCTAGCGATTGGAAAACAGTTGCTTCATTTACAAAAAAGGGAACAAGGGAGATTGATCTAACTATAGTAGGGTATATCTCTCCTAAGTCTTCCGGGAAAAGTATTCGCGAAGGTGTTGGAAGTGCTATTATCGCTGTTGGAAGCGAGTTCCAGAGCTGTTATCGAGCCTTTGTTGCGGGAAGAGCGATGCTGCTTTCAGGCTGGCACAGGCACAACCGACCAACTTTTCACTCAGAAGGTTATTCTTGAGAAGGCCTGGGAATATGCCAAACCGGTCTACGCGTGTTTTGTAGATTTGAAAAAGGCCTATGATTCCTCGAAATAAACTCGGGATAGTTTTGCAGGACTATACACTGAGTGGCCTCTTCTGAGAGCCATTCAGTCTTTGTATGGAAAGTGCAGAAGCTGTGTTTGGATAAATGGCGTAAAATCCCATATCGTCTTGATGTGTATGCGTTGGACTTCGCCAGGGATGTGTCCTATCGCCTCTCCTTTTCATAGCATATATGGACTGGATGGTGCAACGCAGTCTTGGTGGGGATTCTTTCGAAATGAGTGGCGTCAGGATACCCCATATTCTTTTCGCAGACGATTTAGCTGTCCTGGCATCGTCCGAGGAGGAACTTCAGCAAGCACTGGATGGGTTTGCAGCCATCTGTGGTGAGGCTGGGATGATGCAAATCCGAAGCGATGGTTGTTTCCCGAACTCCTGTGCTGCGTACCCTGAACTGGTCAAACTATAAAGAGATAACCCTCTGGCTGTGTGAAACACTCGCCAGCTGAGAATGTAGTAGTGTGCTAAGTAAAACACAGAACACATAGGTATACACTCCCCAGTCAGTTGAAGCTTAGGGAGAAAAAAGAGAATTTTTGTGCCGAGTTGGCTATTTCTTTATGGTCTGATCAGTGGTGAAGTTTAAGTATATCGGGGTCTTTTTCACGAAAGATGGAAGGAGTGATACTTAGTTATCCTGTATGATTGGCCAAGCTGGAACAATAGTAAAGGAACTGCACCGGCCGGTCATCAGAAAAGCCGAGCTGGGTGTGAAAGCAAAGATCTCAGCTTTGATATCAGAGTTCGTTCCAACCCTCATCTATGGTCATGGAATTTGGGTAATGATTAAAAGAATTAGATCGCGGGTACAAGCTGCCAAAATTAGATTTCTAAGGTGCGTTGCTGGTGTAACTCTTATAGGGGTAGAGTGAGAAACGTCAGTATTCGTGGGATTCTTATGGCGTATTCTTTTGAACACCGAACTGCCACACCGAGCTGTCAAATAATACTCTGTGTCCGCGACAATTCCAGCGTGGTGTACAGTCGGTTTCATTGTGTACAGAACGACAAAGTGACGAATTGCTTTGACTTAATTTTGTTTATTTTTTTTTTCATTTCGTAGCGTAATTTTGTTGGCGTCAGTTTTTTGCCAACTTCAGACTTCCTAGAAAGGTTATGTTATCCAAGATGCGAGCGCGTCGCCCGCCTGGTAGGCCAAGAGACAGGTAATGGGATCAGGTAAAGAACATATCCGAGATCCGAGTCCGCCTGTTTCTCTTAAGTTAGTGGCGAAGGATCGGGACTGGTGGAAGGACTGTCCAGCCGCCCTCGCTCCGCAACCCTTCTAAGGATAAGCGTTCACAAAAAATTAACTCGTTTAAGTTGTAAAAGTGGGTGGGTGCGATTTTTAGATATAGGCTGGGCTCTGGGTATTTTTAGGCATGACACTTTTGGCGGAGGTCGCAGATATGACAAGATAGTCACTTTTCGCTCAAAAAGAATGGAATAAATATGAATTAAAAAAAAAATAATTGGAAGAAGATATTAATTTCACCAGCCCATTGCTATATCGGTAATAATTCTCTTGTTGTACTCTTTTACACCCACCCAACTGATTTGACAGACAAAGTAATAAATCTTTATTGATGGAACTTTATAGTTGCAATACGTCACACATGGAACAAAAATCATCGTTAAGCTCTTAATTGGATTGTTTAAAGCCGGCATTCTGGGAAATTCAACTACCCACAACCCACCTAATCACACATACGAGTTCACGTTTCCCTTTATTAGAAATTTCATCATAATTAAGTCAGGTTCGTTCATTGTGTCACATTATATACATTTTTAAGGGTGACTCTCTATGATACGTCAGACATCTGCAAAGGCTAACAACCATTCGCAATGATGTAGATAGGGGATTACACATAGGATTTCGCACCGCCATGCCATGGCATAGCTTCCCACAATGTGGAATTCAGTAAGAGTGGGCGACAAAACATTTCAATTTGTCTAATGGATGGTAGAGCCCTATGAGGGTATGATTTTTTTTAGTACACTTGAAAATTCTTTGTCACCTGATGTGGCCACCTCAAACCAAAGAATGGCATTTATAATAACAAACATATTTAAGTATAGTAGAATGCAGACGATGGAAGATGGGAGAGTTTTAACCGTGCATGTTTTGAGAATGTCTAAGGCTAAATAGCACCGCCATCGTCTGACCTCTCACAACTATGCAAGATGTGAGCGTTTCAGATGTTCTTACGCACATGGAGGGGATCTCCGATTCTGAACGGCGAATTAAGGAGTATCTCATGAAAAACGATACTCTCAGAGGGTTTGTCAGACCCTCACGGAGTTGGGACCGCCAAACAACTTTTATTGTCCCAGTCGGGAATCGAAGCCGGGACCTAGTGAACAGTAGATCGACACTACACCAGCGCACGCCCACAATAATGACCAAGACCGTCACCGCAAGCGCACTTCACTTTGGTGAGGTTTGGTCCCTTGTTTGCTTTCAGGTTGCATTTCCTAACCCCGAAGTCAACCCCACATCCCAGCCTTCCCTCTCATCCCACTCGTCCGTCCTTTCATTCGCCCTACCGTCTCAACCATGCAAGCAGTCCCCGGCCGAACTCGACGGAACTCTTTGTGCAAGGACGAGCCGGTGCCGGCCACAAATAAGTGCCACGTACTCTATCAAAAAACAACGGTGGAACGACAAGCCGCACACGAAGCACGTGTGGTAGGTATTAAGACCGAGCCTAGTAAAGTCTTAATTACGGTATACCAGACCATGGATTGGAATGGCCTGGCGATTGCGGTATTCTGTCACCTCGGTAAGCTAGAGTCGTATCTAGTTAAAACGGCTCGCAGAGTCGTATGTAGTTAAAACAGCTCCCGTCCCATTAAAAAGCTGGCAAAGTATGTTGTTCGCCATGTCGCCGTTAAGTTGGTGGTGTATGGACTTTCAACAAAAGCAGAGAAGATTGTGGAAAGTAAGACCGAAGTCAGGGTTCTGACGCATAAGATTCCAATAGAGGTGAAGGATGTGGGCGAAATCACGACCAAGGAAGAGATCGCCCTTGCCCTCAAGAAGCAGCTAAAGCTACAAAATTCGATACTGGAAACTGCAGTAAAGTCTATGATGAAGACCTATGCCTAGACGCTGGACGCAGATAACAGTGGTAAATCTGCTAGCCATCATCGTCGGCAAAGCGCTATCGATCGAGAAACCAGACCTTAAAAGATGCTACCGCTGCTTGGCCCCCCGCGAAGGACTGCAGAAGCGAAGATCCTTCTTAGCATTGGTGCTAATGGCTACAAGACAAGGGATTGTTCTTGAGAGCAGGCATGCATGCTCTGCAAAGAAAGTGGGCATAACGGCAAGCTCGCGCTGAACACTTTCTAGAAGCGAATATCAAGGTTTTTCAACTAAACCTTAACAATTGCAAACCAGCTCAGGTCCTGCTCACACAGATGGTCCGAGAACACGATGCAGATATCGCTATAGTAATTGAACCAGAGCATATGGATGGCTGACACTTCAGCCAAAGCCGCAATATGGACATGCGCGCAACAAAACTTCAAAGATGGTGTTGCTCCAGGCAGGCTTCGTGTGGGCTAAAATCAATGGCATCTACTTCCTCAGTTTTTACGCCGCTCCCAGCAGAACAACATTAGGCTTATAGAAGACGAAATCGAAACCAGTGCTAGAGGAAGATCCCGCGCTGTCATTGAGGACGACTTCAACACATGGGCGGTTGAATGAGGCTCACGAGCTACGAACACATCAGGAATAAAAAGATGCTGCGTAGAGAGTAAGCCAAAAATACACGCAAGCCGATCATCTTACTTACTAATAGGGGCCCCGACCTATGGGGGGTCTCTACCTGGTTCACAGTAGCCTTCCATCCAATGCGATCCTGGGCACGCTGCTTCCACTTGTCCAGACCAAGCGCTCTGGCATCCGCGATGGCTTGGTCCTTAAAAGAAGGTTCGGTCTTCCTGGTCGTCTCGAGCTTGGGGGCTTGTATTCGAAGACCCTCTTGGCTGGAGCGTTTTTGTCTATTCGCTCGATGTAACCGAGCCAATGTAGTCTTCGTGTTTTGGCTCTTTGAACTTAATCCACATCTTGTTACAGCACATAGAGTTCGCGATTATATTTTCTTCTCCCAAACCGATTATCGGGCGATATAATTCGAGAAACAAACCACTCATGTAGGTCATATAAAAAATATAAGACAGTTTCGGAGTAAGGCGTGGAAATCACACAGCCTGGACGTCAAGGCCCTCCAGCTGAAGTTGGAGGATATATCCCTCTACGCACCAGCAGCCGTCAAAGCAAAACAACTCAAAAGGTAATAACCAGAGCCCGTGACGCATTCATACAACGGAAAACAGCAAAGCTTCACTGGCCACCGGCGTGCTGGTAGAATGACAAGATCGCAAAACTGCGTGTAGAATGCTACAGGACGCGTCGACTGTACCACTGTACCTCCGGGGACACAGCAACCGCGAAAAACTCCATAACAGCGTTTAGAATCGCTCGAAGGAACTTAAAAACGGCTATAAAATACAGCAAGAAGAGGAGTTTCGACGAGCTGTGCAAAGAAGCTGATTAAAATCCATGGGAAAAGGCCTACCATGTGGTTAATACGAAGTTAAAGGGTGGTACAAAACCCCCGCCCAGGTCCGCTGTGTTGGAGAATGTTATCCCTCAATGAAATAGAGGAAGAGGCAGAACAAAGAAGCGCGATAGGGTGCTGCCTATACTCCCCGTAACGGTAGCAAAACTTCTCCATGTCTACAAAAACATTGAAGAGTTTTCAAAAAATTGCATTCACGGTGCAGAAGCATGGACTCTGTCAAAGGCGAATAAGGACATCGAGCTGTATGGGCTGTTCAGCGACTGCGATGTCTGTGTCAACTAGAGCTCCGGCCATGAAAATCTTTGAATCAACTTTTGAGGCACGGGGAGCCCCGATGCTGCAGGTGATGCGCCTAGGCGATCCAAGCCAACGAAGCTTATTGTTTGAGGCCTTTTTCTAGTTGGTGCTTAGCGCCACCCAAAGTCAGTTAGCCAGTAAGGAGGGGAGACCGATTCGGGATCTCCCCCATAGTAAACAAACACAATGACTGTGTGAGCACATTGACAGTGTTGATTATGGTTAATAACATGAACCCAGTAACTACCCTGCAAAGATCGAAAGATCAAACTAAAATAAGAAGTTTTCTTGAGATTCTTTCCTGTTTCCTTCCTGTCAAGTTACTAGTTGACTGCACTTAACCTGCGTTCGTTTATTGTCTCATCATGTCTTAGCAATTTAGATTACACATTAAAACATACATAAACGTCAAGTTGAAACGTCATTCCTATTTAATTGCAGTTGTCAAATTATACACAAAGATCGACTGTTAAACACGAGTTCTACAAGTGGTCCCCGTATCCATCCCTGACGACGCAATTAGGCACAACATGAACATCCGAAGCTCATTCACCGGATAGACGCAAGGGATCACAAAAAATGTATCACTGAAAAGATGTGAATAATTTCAAGCGCGCTGAATACTATGCGAGAAAAACTCATTACACAACTAACGTGAACTTCAAAAGTTGCTTAAGTAAAGTGTTTTTCACGCGCCTTACATTTTTCTCAACTGTTTTCATTTTAACATTTCTCCCCTCCTCGTTTCCACTCAGAAAAAAAAGTCATTTTTGCAAGGAGTAGAGCAAAATTTTACTTCCCTAAGCTGATGTGACGTAACCTGGTAATGACATATATTTTTTTCTCCATTCCAGGTGGTCACACATTTGTCAACTAATGCAAAAAATAGGGTGTGTTCCCGATTTTTTTTGCGACTTAATAAAAAATATACACATCGAGCTTCGAGTCAAGGAAGGATGTGAAATCGATAAAACAATTGGAGGGATGGCATGGGATGGAATCATACACATCTCCTGATTTTCGCACGACTCTATTAATCAATAATTTTTAAGTGTATATAGATGAACTTGGTAGTCATTCGAGTGGAACACCGCCCTTTTGATGCAGGATATTGAAATAAGATATTTCTTGTTCAGCCAACCTAAAGTCTACAAATTACAACTCACCTCGTGTCCTTGAAAATACCCCAAAACCTTTGCAGGATGTACACAAAAATAAGCACAAATATTCTCACACTTCAAAAAGGATTTTGTTTTTGCTCGAATAAAGTCAAACCTCACAATAAGGATTTACTTAACTTTTTATCTCACTTTTTATTACAAAGTTTTTGTAAATTTTTCAACTTTTCAAAACTGTCACATTTCTTAAATCAAGGGATTTGCCCAGCAAAACAAAAGCACTCGTAGGTAACTTGAAGAAGAAAAAGTAGGAAAACCTAAACTAAGATAGACTTTCGTAGACTGTTTTCGAAATTTCGGCGCGTGTATACTACCGGACCGCGACGAAGGAGAACCGAGAATGTTCAAAGAGCCGTGCGCTCTCTTTTTGAATACGAGGGTGTCATCTGTTTCTGCCATCCCCAAAAGACATATCACAGAGCCTATATCATACGAAAAACCAACCCTTATTCACAGTGCCAGAGCGCAAAGCAGTTGATACCCGGTTTTTGCAATGCGTATTTCGTCAATCATGCTTTTTTTTACCAGAAAGAGGGGGTGGTTGGGTGTTTTGGGACAATAAAAGGCTTAGTTAGAATTAGAAGTATACTCAAGAGAGAGGCAAGTTATGTCCTCCCTATGCTACAAATGAGACGAGGAAGGTTATGTGTGATTTTGGGGAACAGAAGACATTTTCGCAAAAGTACCTAATATGGAGCTTCAAGGCATGCGCAAAACAGTGTGTGGGTGCGAATGGTTTTGTTTTGCAGCCCAAATTCGAATGTTATCTGCGAAAATTCGAACTTTCATTCATGACGATAGGAAACGAAGAATGTTTTGTTCGAATAAAAATAAATGCCTGCGTTTAAAAGAGTTTTATAGAGGCATGAGGGAAAAAGGTCTTGTTGATGTTGAAAAATGTAACATGGGTCAAAGGGGGGTGCTAATAAGGGACTATATACACACCTTATTCATGGGTCAAGAACTATGGCCTACAATGAGCCAATAAATTAATTTTCTCAACATCCCGAAAATTTACTACATTTGTGGGCATTTCGTCTTAAATTTGCATAAATTTTTCTTTCTTTTTTTCAGCCACTATCGCAAACGGGTGAGCATTGCTTTCAGTATCTGCTGCAAACATAGTAACCCATGAATAAAAATGTAAATGCAAATGCATTAGATACCTACGTGCTGAAATCCGATGCCTTTAAATCATTCTTAAGACTTTTTTTTATAATTCGTCCAAAAAGAATAGGTTCTTGTCCAGCAGTTCGAAGCGAGCATCTTACAACTATGCATTGTAATTCTTTTATTGGCTTCTAATGCATTGTACTATACCTTTGAGGCAGTTAGGGCTTTTTCTGACACAACCACTTAAAGAAGGTTAATGAAGGTTAACTCTTGTCAATCGCCGCTTCTTTCAGCGAAGAACTCGATTGAGTAGCAAACCGCTCTCTTCAGCAACTAAAGTGTCCATTTGTTAGACCGTTTTCCCTCATCATCCCGGTCCTGCACACTTAGCAACCCCCCGGCTCCGTTCCGGAAAATCTTCAAATCAACCCCGCAGGGACGGTGCAGTAGAAGACCACATACTCAGGTGGTACACGCAAGTGGAAGGAGGCCTCAGTTAACTTTGCATGCACAGAGCTGGATGGCAAAGCTTGTTGGCTGAGGTCGAAGTCACACCCAAATGTTAGCACCACCTAAAGTAAGTACATAAGTAGATTCTCTACCATGCATAAACCTTACTTTAAACTACTATATTTTGCCAGCTTTCGAAAAAAAAAAACAGTTTGCTGAACTAAGCTTAAAAACACGCCGGCGCCGCCGCCTAATCCGAGCAGAAACAGAACAACTTCCTACAGAGGTTCCGCTCTAGCCTTCACTTTTAATAGTCTAAATCTTGAGGTTTCCCTCAAGCTTATAGCGCAAGGTCAAACGTATGGCAAAAGTTTGGTGTTCCTCGAAAGGAACATGCTTACTTTTTGCTTTTCTTCTAACCTTGTTGGATTATGGGAATTAAAGATTCCCACGGTCAATCTTTCCTGCGCAATACAACTTGCAACTGTTCAAAACAAGAGTGTATCGGTACCTCTCCTCCTTTTCCTCTTCTTCTAGTCCTTTCCGCTCGTGAGATGTGTAACATTAAAAAGGGTATCCAATCCCTTATATTCGCGAGTGCATTATAAAACAAAAAAACCTTCTGTCTCATCATCATCATTTTCCGTGACCGCTTACCCTTAGAAGGATCGCGAAGCGAGGGTGGCTAAATGGTTCATCCACCTTTCCCGATCTTCCGCCACCAACTCAAGAGACACAGGCGCGATTCCCAGGCGGGTCTCGGAGATGTTCCTTACCTGATCCCACCACCTGTTTCTTGGCCTACCAGGCGGGCGACGCGCTTGAATCTCAGCTAACCCCTACAAGGTCAGAATAGCCTTGAGGTAAGGTGTGCCTGTCGTAAGACCCGACTTAAATTTCCATGAGCTCTTGGACAAAACGTGTGAGCTGCGACATAAAGATTATCCTTGTCGATTTTATTGTTAAGCTAGGAAGATGAGGGTCATCTTTAGTGACACATGTCGGAAAAACACAGCAGGTACGAAAGCAACTGTGAAATGGATTCAGGCTAATCAAATTTGCTGAAATTCGCGAGACGAATCTCAACACCCACACAAGAAGGTTAAGAATCTCGATCAATCAACCGTCAACCAGAAAGCGATCAACGCAAAATGATCATCCAGTATTGACGACCGAACACTCCCAAGGGTTCCTTGTCTCACATCACTACCTCGTTGTGGAAGTTTAAAGTGGGAATGGGGCAGTCCTACTCTTTTATGGCCAGGTTCTTCTCTAATCGAGTCTCTTGGCACCTTTCGAGAAGTCCTGTATAATAAAATAAAAATAAATAGAGTGGCGCAACAGCTCGAGGTGAACCAGGGCCAACTTCTCAACAATGTATGCTGTGTGTGTTGATTTCTTCACATACAAGGGGACCTACAATTTTTTGCCGAATCCAAACGGCACTTTGAGAAGTTTTTTAAGACCATTGATACTCTCGGAGGGCTTGTCAAACCCTCGCGGCGGTGGGGACCGTGAAAAAGAACAAGTCTTTTTTTTTTCAGGTGACGATGGCAGGATTCGAACCCAGACCTCTGGCGTAGTAAGCACACACACTAACCACTACTCCACGGCGCCCCACAGTCCTGTATAATACCATTATTAAAAATATAGGCCCAGTGATAACGCTGCCAAAATGTCATTCGAGCTTCAGCCTCGACTGGGGCCACCATGTGAAAAACATGAGCCATATAAGGCGGCTTTTTAGTCTGTAGATACCAGAAGGTACAATACAGACTTCCTCAAGAAATAAAAGGAGCACCAATTTCGCTTTATCGAAAGGAAAAATGGAGAGCATAAGAAGAGCGCGACTAAGGGGATAGCGAAGCATGCTTGAAATTTTTACTAAAAGCTAATAAAAAAAAACATGAAAACATCACAATAAAATCGCGGCCGATGCTGAAAATTTGAAAGCCCTTTTCTCCAGATTGTGTAACAGGCAGACTACATTTTTTTTAAAGCAGCTGACTATTACTTGATCAGGGGTATGTCATGCACCATATGATATGAGAGATAGGGTAGAAGAAGATTCCAAGGGACTTCAAAAGATTACTGCAAACAGGTCAAAGAAACATGGTTGTGGTTAGATGAGGTGAAACTAGTGATCAGTGAAAAGAAAGCAGCATTCAAGGCATGGAAAAAGTGCTCGTCGAACAACAGAGATCAAATGCTTCGCCTGGAATTGGAATATAGACACCCCAAAAGTCTCGCTAAGAAGTGCGCCCAGCCCAGGTTCAAGCAAAGAGAATGTAGGGCCTGTTTCTTCTTTCACTGCTAATACACACAAGACCATACAGGTTCTTCGACAAAGCACCTTGAATAAGGGGGCTAAAATCCTCAAAATCGCCACCCAGAGGAGGAGGAATGCCCAGAACATTTGTTCGCCAAAGTTCATCAGCAACGCTTAGAGACAGCTTCTTGTGGATGACGACAAAATTCTTCACAGGTGGCGACAGTATTGTGAGAGTTTTGAAGAAACTACTCCTAACAAGAAAGAAGTACCAGACATCACAGTCGAAGAGGTTGGAAAGGCGGTTAAGTACTCCAAAAAGCGAAAAGCGCTTGGGCCGGATCAGATACCCTCAGAGTTGTGGCAAAAAATAGGGGACAGCGGGTGCAGATGACTCAAGACCTTTATTCGGCGTACCCCACAAGCGGACCACTAGGAATGCATTAGGAATGATCCATCACTTCAGATCATAACCTCGCGCCTAAAAGTCATAGCACTTGCTTGGCTTCAGTTGGTCGGCTGTTCTTCTCTTATGGTCTTCAGCGGTACCGTAAACTTTATTTCTGCTATTCCACTCGTGGGGAAAAAAAACATAATCGTTGCAAAGTCTAGCCCAGATTGTAGCACCACCTACAGTAAGTCCATTGTACTACCATGCATAGAGTATAGGTAACGCAATCAAATGTGTGGAAAAAGTTTGGTGGCTCACAAGGATGTATCTTTTTGCTTTTCGTCTAACCTTCTGCCTACAATAAGGGTAAAACCTGAAGTTTATCTTGTTAAGTTGGTAAACTTTCAGCCGTTCGAAGAGGCATTAGAACCTAAAATAAAAAAAGAAAAAATAATGACTATGATGGAGCTAAATTCGTCAAGCCAGCAGAGGTACACCACAAGGAGGTGTCCTCTGTGTCTGTCCGCTCACATGAATCCTGGTAATGGATGAACTGTTAGGCACTTCAGAAGGAAGTCTTCTTTGTGAGCGCATATGCAGACAATGTTGCAATTCTGATCCCAGGCGAATTCCTATCAATACTCAACGATCGACTCATCTACGATTTTCGTATCCTTGGTAACTGGCTCGAGGGTCAGGAACTGGGAACAAGTCTATCTAAAAAGGAAGTCTTGATGCTTACCAGGAACAAGGGAATCCCAAACTTTAAGACACCAAGAATGGGAGGATTTGAGCTACCGATATTCAAGTCATTTAGATACCTGAAGGGTAACTGGTGGATAATCGACTACTGGAGGGAAAACATAAAAGATCATAGACTTAAACCACAAGGGACTTAAATTACTTAACCTCACAGCCTTGGCCATAAACTGCAGCAGCAAAGCAAGCAACAGCTGTCCGTTTAAGGAAAAAAAGACCTTATGGAAACTCAGTGGCGTGACTCTATAGATATAGACACTTCAGTCATGGACTACAAACATGCCTCTGACACTCGCAAGATTCGATACCGAGTACCGGAAAGATGTGAGTGGGAGAGAAAGACAGTGACAGGAGATTACATGATCGCCAAACAGGCGCGGGCATCTTCTGTAAAACTCTGTTAATAAGCAAATCCTTCCGCATCAACGACGACTGCACTATTTTTCAGGCGAAGCAAGCGGCCAAAGTTCAAGCTGACGCGGAAATAATGAAAAGTGTAGACAAGAGAAATTCAAGGCTAGTGTTGGCTGCCAGCTCACACCGAACTGGGTCAGAGATGTATGCATCTTTAGTCCTGAAATCCATAAGAATACCGCTGAGTTCGATAGCAAGTAAGATAGAAAGTGGCCATTTAAGTAGAACTAACCTACGGTGGTGAAATGTGAAAACAAACAAGAGAGCTATTGCAGGCGACAAAAGGGGATCACTATTAAAAATAGGAACGGACTAGCCGCAAAAATATCTGAGTATACTCACGCGAGTCCTTACGAGGCACTGTAATTTGGGTCTACGCGGAGAGTGGCTTATCATACTGCGTAATGACTATACTCTTGAAGCTGCAGGGACGTTAAAGAAAGTGACTCTGTTCGGCACCTAATAAGCTCAGACTTTTTTCAATTACTAACTCCAAAGTGCTTTTAACTTAAATTGTACAAAATACGGACTTAAAAACACATTAGGCCAATTGTTTTCTTTCTATTATAATTCAATCAGTGGCCCTATCCCCTTTCACGTAGAGTGAAAACTCTTAAATGCGAAATGTTCTCGTCCTCCTATTATTCAAAACAAAATTAGACAAACAAAATAATAATAGAGTCCCCTCAAGGATAAGCGAGCAAAATGTTTGTGGGTGCGTCCTCTTTAGACAAAGCACCGAACAAAAAAAAAAACATTCGTCCTTGGAAATTTAATAACGACGCCAAGTAGCCTAATTTCCATTATTTTATCCCAGGAAAAGTTCGGTGTGGTTTGAGGGATTCCCTTTCGCAAGAATGATGTCACTGCTGGCTCATTTCGTAAATTAGAATTCGTGACAAACACGATACACATAATTATCTCCGCCCGATTAGCTTCAATTTGAACTCACCTTTTTCTTGCGGCAATGCCCACGGAGGCTGATGTGACATTGAGAGTTTGGCGCAGGAGAGAATTTAGCGCTCCGGGATTTTGCTGCTGGGCTGAAACTGGCGACCGCCTGCTCCATCCTGGATCGGTGTAGCATCGTGGACGAGCGTAGACGACATCTGCACGTGGAAACATCTATTAGTAAGTACTACACAACTACACACAACACAACACCAAGTAGCTAGTACTAGCTCCTACTGCAAGTCGTAACCTTGATTTCGCAGATCCACCGAGCTCGAACGAGTCTTGCAGATCGTTGACGCCTCGGGACTATCAGTCACTTTCAAATAATCCATTCCGGGAGAATTATCGTCTCCAACAATGTATTAGCACAGATATTATACAACACAGCACTTGGATGAAACACAAACGACGCACGCGACCGAATACTAGAGTGAGCAGCACCGGTTTGGTGTATCGGAATAGAAAATCAATTTTACCGTTTTGTTATTTAACATTTGAAATAGGAATAAAAAAAAAACTTTTCCTTGCTGTTTTTGTTTTGCTAAATAGGCACATTTGCTATTCCCTCTCTCCCTCTCTGTTACAATCCCAACAATGCCAAAATTTGCTCTGTCTACTTTTGTTATCCGCTTAGGAATGTAAATGTAAACAAACACAAGTGGCCGTGTGTCAAGAACTCGCCGAGGACTGTAATGTGCGGTCCCGGTGCCTCGTGCCTCTTCAGCCAGCTATTGACAGAGAAGTAGAAATCTTCTCATCATGAGGGGTTTTATTGGGTGGGTGTTGTAGGTAGGTCATATTGGGTATGTTTCGAGGGTTTGATTATGATGTCTAATCAGTGGGCAGGGACAAGAACGCTTCAGACTATGCGCCGCTTTTAAAAATATTCTAGTGGTCGATATTCGTATAGGAAAAAAACATCGAATGATATATTTGACTCAATATGTGCATAGGTATTTCTTTGCCAACAACATTTTCACTACGAGAACGATGGATGCTCTTGCCAAATCGAGGAGGTTTTATTGACCCGGCATATTGCAGTCATTACTTGTGTACACGACTTTTTTTTTAAATAAAAAACGAGGAGGTAGTATCTGACAATTGGGTCAGTTTGATTTTAGAATGACTCGCCGTTCTCAATGATTAAGGCAGGGTGCAGCCAGGTTCAGCAGTTGGGTCTACCTACGTTCACCAGGGTTTAAAGTCACAAGCTACAAGTTGACCTATGCCTAACCTATGACCTTGGGTAGGTGTACTATGAGCTAGAACGGCAAGTCTTTTTGTACCTCATCCCTTAGGATAGAGATAATCGTAACAGAAATCACTCCCTTAAGCCTGCAACCCAATTAAGTACAAGTAACGTTGAAGTACACAACTGACAACTAAGTTCAATACACGCGTTCTTTTGGGAAACGGCCCATAGACGAACTTCGTGACGTACGTCGCTTCCCATAAGAAGGTATGTGTTTCACTGAGTTGCCAGTTGTGTACTTTGACGTGACGGCGCAACGGATTCATGGGGCTGAAGGCATAAGTTTTATTATATCAAGTATGAATTGAAAAATATTTTTTCGAGAAACTTAATATTTTTCTTCATTCAGTTTTGTGTTATTAAAGGAAACACATTGTTTTTTATATGAAAATCTTTTTTCTTTTAAACGTAAATTACAATAGTTACAATGGCCGAAACCAAAGATGTTTCGCACGGTATCCCGCAATTCGACGGACAAGGCTGCGATGATTGCCAAATTAGAGTGAAATTTCATTTGGACGGCCAAGGATTGTTAGACGTTCTAACCGGCAATCTACGAAGAGCAGAATTTTCGAAAAAAGGACAAGAAGGTAGAGAGATGTCACAACAGGAATGAGGTTCGAAAGGTTTACCAGAGGATCAAAAGGTCCTGCCAAGGGTATAAAGTTCGAACTGAAGCCTCTAAGGAACAGCCGCGGCAACATCGTTGTCAAATCGCAGTCGGTGCTGAGGATTTGGATAGATCACTTTTACAGACTGTATAACGGCGAAGACGAATCAAATAGCGCTGCAGGCAGAACGAACAATTCAACCCGGGCGAAGACGTTACCGACGCAGCATACGAACGATACCGCCCACCCGACCTGGAGGAGGTGAAAGGAGATGTGTCTAAGCTCAAGCGCAACAAAGCATCCGGGGCAGACGGCCTAGCTGCCGAACTTCTAAATTCGCTAGCGATGAGTTGGTTGGAAAAGAGACCCACAGAGTTGTGCCAACTACAGAGGCATCAGTCTTGTCAACATCGCATGATCTTTTCTGCTGTACTGTGTGAACGCCTGAAGCGTTTGTCAACAATCTGATAGGCACATATCAGTGTGGCTTTAGGCCAGGAAAGTCCACCATCGATCAAATATTCACACTGCGGCAGATCTTGGAGAAAATCCAGGAATTCCAAATCGATACACACCACCTTTTCATCGATTTCAAAGCTGCGTATGACAGCATCTATAGAGACGAGCTATATAGCGCAATAAATCCGCCTGGCTACGTCATAGCAACTGGCTTAGTACGTAGACTGCCGGTCCCAAGCCCGGTAAAGGATGAGGGTTTGAGGCAACGGACAACGTCCAATCCTCAGTAAAGAACACTCATAGGGGGAGTTAGCCTCCGTCAAACAAATCCCTAATCTAATGGTGGAACAGCAAGCGCCGAGGGATGCATGGCTAAGAGGGTGCTTAGTCTCGAGTTTGCGAACTTCGGATACCAGGCGGCCTCCGATTTCAAGATAGCCTTCCTGTGGTTATACGGGTAGACCACGGGCGACTGCCAATCCCGTTTACCCGTGGGAATCAAAATAGATCCAATAAAAACTAAAACAATAGAGAATGATGCCTCTACAAATGCATCATCAACTAGGGATGTTGCAGAACACCCTGTCGGTGAAACCTCGGCTTTTGCCAATCGGGCAGAGCCAGGGATCATTGACTCTGACATAGGAGACGCCGATGAGAACTTGTCTCTTCTCAGCGAACCCTTGTCAGACACCAGCACGCTATGCAACAGCATACTGTCGGATGAACTGCTATCCGTTGAGGAAAGTGTATCCGCGTCCTCGAGCAATGCGGCTCAAAATAAGACCGGATACATTCAATTCACACCCGCAGAACAACGCAGATTTAAGCGTGCGCTAAAGAAGGGGAGCACTCTTGAGCAGGCCCGGATTTACGCAAAAGAGAATGGAGTGGTAAAGAGTTCTGATGGAAAGCGTACGCGATCCGAGGACAACACTCCTCCCCAATCCGAAGCGAAACGAGCTTGTACAGAGAGAACAACCGCTGACAAAGTCCCCTATAGCAATATAGCGAGCCTTGTCAGACTGGGCGTCGTACCGACCGATCTCGATCGCAATCCTCTTTCGAACGAACATATGGTCCAAATTCAAGAGTGGATTTTAGACATCACGATTGAGTTGCGTGATGGAAAAGTAAAGCCAGTGTTCCGCGGTGCAACTTTCAAAGCCGGATGGCTAATGTTAGTCTGCGCGGACGCATCCACTGCAGAGTGGATGAAAACTAACTTCGCCAAGCTAAAGGAGAAATGTGGTTTGGAAGTGATGCTAGTAGGTGAGGAAGATTTTCCGAAACCTCATATCATCAGAGGTTTCTTTCCACAAAGTACCGGGATAGCTAGCGATAGAATTCTGGCAATACTCGATGGCCAGAACAAAGACCTCAACACTAAAACGTGGAGAGTTCTGCAGAGATCAGATGTAAAAGACACCGCCCATCTGGTCTTAGCTATTAATGAAACCGCTATGAAGCGGCTCATTGAGGTGAAGGGCATGGTAGAATACTGTTTTGGATCCACTAAGCTCATCCTCAAAAGCTCGGACAAAGCAGCGTCCCAGAGCGCCAATATCGCCCCCCAAAGCGAAGCTTCTACGTCAACGGGGGTATTAAGCGGCAAAGTGAAGGAAACGGAGAAGGAAGCGGAAACAACAAGCGCTGCAGATGCGCCCGTTACCGCAAAATCGTCGTTCCAGCAGAACACCAAAGCTGGAGTTGGCACTACCCCCAACCCGAATCGCTTCAGGCCAAAACTGAATGCGGATCGGGCTGGAGGTAGGAAAGAAAGTGGTCCTCGTGCAGACAGGGGACCGAGGGGCAACAGTAGCGGTGCCTCTCAACAGGGTGTCGTGCGACGTAGTGGCGATAATAAGCCCTATAGAGTACGAAAACCCTGAGTACGCACGTAAATGACATCGCTTCTAAGCGTACTGCAGGCTAACCTGCGCCGGGCTATGGGTGCCTCGGACACCTTTAGCCAGCGATGCGCTGAAGAGAGCATCGCTATTGGTCTTATACAAGAGCCATGGGCTAAGACTGGTAAGATTTTTGGTTTAGAAAGTAAAACCAGAGAGCTAATTTATGCCAAGGGTGAATTTAGACCTAGGGCAGCTCTTTCCATTTCGAAAGATATAAATTTCTCTCCAATTCCAGGTTTCTTAAGCAGGGACCTGGTGGCGGTTCAAATTGAACGCCTCAACGGCCGGGTGCTACACAAGTTTGTGTGCGCGTCGGCATACTTCGCAGGGGACATGGAAGAAGCACCTCCCACAGTAGTACATGAACTAGTCCAGTACTGCGACAAGATGCGGGTACACCTTATCATCGGTTGCGACGCCAATGCACACAACACAATTTGGGGCAGCCGAGATACCAACAAAAGAGGTGAGTCACTTCTAGATTTTATTTATAGTAATAATCTTCAAATTCTAAATAAAGGTAACAAACCTACTTTTAGAAACCGTATAAGAGAGGAAGTTTAAGACCTTACTCACTCGTCTCCGTTTTTACAGAATTTTGTAGAGGATTGGCACGTTTCGGATGAGGCATCTTTATCTGACCATATGCACATAAAGTTCAGGTAAAGATGCAACATGGAGCACGCGCCGATCCGATATGATAAAAGGCTTACAAACTGGAGAACATATCGCGAAAACCTAGCGGTCAAGGCTGATCTCATGCCGGCGACACCATTAACAATAGTAATGTTCAGGATCAGCTGAATGACATCATTCTCTCATCTTTTAAAAATAGCTGTAAGGTCAAGCGTACCGTGGTAAAATGGTGCGTACCATGGTGGAATGAAAACCTAGAAACTATTCGGAAAAGGGTGAGGAAACTTTTCAATAAAGCCAAACGCACCGGGGAATGGGAACAATACAAATCCCAATTAACCACATATAACCTAGAGTTACGCAGATCAAAAAGAGTTTCTTTTCGTGCAAACTGCGAGAAGCTTGAAAAACTTCCCGCTGTAGCACGACTTCAAAGAGCTCTCTCAAATGATCGTTCACGGAACAATCACCTGCGACCGGAAAGAAACATTGAAGTTCTTGCTTCAGGTTCACTTTCCATGGTCACTGATTACAGACAGCTCACACGAGCAGGCCATAGAGGTTTCACCACCGAGAAACCTCAGAAGATTTAACAGTCTGTCGGGGAAACTTTTCAGCCCGGACAAGGTTAAATGGGCCATTATCTCATTTAAACCATACAAGGCACCAGGTAAAGACGGCATTTTTCCAGCCCTTCTACAAAAAGGTTTAGATCTTCTTGTACCCACCCTGATAGCCTTATTTAGGATAAGTTTTAGCTGGGGCTACATACCACAGACTTGGAGGGCGGTCAATGTAGTGTTTATCCCCAAACCAGGCAACAAGCCTATTGAACTACCTAAATCATACCGTCCCATTAGCTTGACATCGTTTTACTTGAAAACAATGGAAAGAATAATTGACGTTCACATCAGAGATTGCTTAAAAAATAGCATACCTCTACACCCCTGTCAATATGCTTATCAGAAAGGCAAATCCACTGAAGGCGCTCTGCTCAAGTTAACGGCAGAGATCAAAACGGCAGAGATCCCTTTCAGTAAGAAAGGCATAGAGGGTGCTTTTGACAACACTGGATATAATTCGATATCAAATGCCTTGATCCACAGGAACATTGACCATGCTACAATTAACTGGATCAAAGCGATGCTCGAAAGTCGGTTGATCACTTCTACATCAGGACTGACATCGGTATCAGTTTTAGCCGCAAGAGGCTGTCCACAGGGAGGCGTACTGTCACCCCTCCTGTGGTCTCTGGTCATCGACGACCTACTATTAAGTAATTTAGGCTTAAACATAATTGGTTACGCCGATGACCTAGTCATCATCATTAGGGGTGAAGAAGCAAACGAAGTCACATCACGTATGCAAAACGCCCTTAACGCTCTAGAGAAAACCTTTCAATAAACTTTAGTAAGGCTGTCATAGTTCCTTTCACAAAAAGAAGAAATATCAACTTAGGTTCAATTTCAATTAACGAAAAAATCGTTGAGTACTCTAATGAAGTCAAGTATCTTGGAATTATTCTAGACAAGGGACTCACCTGGAACTCACATCTAAACATAAACAGCAAAATCACTAAAGCTTCCAACGCTTTATGGGCTTGTCGACGTATGTATGGCACCACATGGGTTATCTCTCCAAAGATTGCTCATTGGATCTACACTATGATGGTCAGGCCCATCATAACTTATGCTTCCATAGTATGGTGGACTAAGACCACCCAGCAGACCGCCATCCTAAAACTCAAAAAGGTACAGCGTCTTGCGTGCCTGGGTATATCAGGAGCTATGCGGACGTGCCCCACAGCTGCTATAGAAGCTATAATTCGGCTAACACCCCTGCACATTTTTGTACAAAAAATGGCAATACGCAGCATGGCAAGTCAACTACAAGTTAATGAGTTAAGTCTTAGCGACCATCCGGACCTGCTTTCACTTTTCTCTGAACTCCCTGAACTTGAAATGCACTGCACGGTTACAGACCGCATACAAAAAACTTAATGCTTTAACAGAAGGTTCTCCACGGAGATCCCTACTAGAGAAGTATGGGTTAGCAATAACTCACCAAATAGCTAAAACGGCCTTAAGTGGTATACGGATGGTTCTAAAATGGGGTCGGGAGTGGGAGCCGGCGTTTACGGGCCGAACCTGAAATACACTATTGCGATGGGAAAATGTCCCAGTGTATTCCAGGCAGAACTCCACGCCATTCAAGAATGCGCCAGCCACGTATACATCTCTGGTATCATAGGTGCAAACATCCATATATACACGGACAGTCAAGCAGCTATAAAAGCCCTTAGCTCGCACATCATTGACTCCAAATCAGTCATGCACTGCTTCAATACCCTACAGAAACTTAGCTCAAGAAACAAAACCAAACTGTGGTGGGTTCCTGGCCACGAAGGTATTGATGGTAACGAGAAAGCCGACGAATTAGCCAGAAAAGGTTCCGAAACCCTCTTTATGGGACCTGAACCTTTCTGCCCCACCCCCAAATCGGCAATTAACGAAGTTATAAAAAACTGGGAGCATACTAGATGTATCTCATATTGGGTGGACACCCCAGGCCTAAGACAGGCCAAACGGGCCATTCAGCCCTTCACAAACAATGCCAAGAGCTGCCTCAATCTAAACAGGCATGATTTTAAAAACCTAGTAGGTTACCTAACTGGGCACCACAGGTTTAGGTATCACCTCTTTAAAATCAAAATAGTTGACTCCTCTGAATGCCGACTTTGTCTTGAGGAAGACGAAAGCGCTAAACACATCCTATGTGAATGTCCAGCCCTAAATGGTATTAGACGGACCTTTTTCTTCAGCGAACAACTGAGTTCGGAAGACATAAGGACCTCCTCTGCTAGTAGTGTTATCCATTTCGCACGGAAGGTGAATGACCTACTAGCCTAACTATCCTGATGTTTCACGGCACAAAAGATCTTTTCAGGTCGAGGTGCCCTAGTTCGCAATAGGCGAGTCAGGTATATCAAAAAAAAAAAAAAATATAGCGCAATGTCTAGTTTTGGCATCCCTGCCAAACTCGTCAGTCTGTGCAGGATGACGATGAAAAATTCACGCTGTTCCGTCAAGGTCGGGAAGACCTCACCGATCCCTTTGATGTCAAAAAAGGATTTAGACATGGCGACGCGCATGTCATGTGACTTCTTTAACACATCATACTTGCAGAATTGTGCAGAACTCCCGCACCAACACCAGAGGCACAACCTTTCAAAAGTCCGTTACTCGCATACGCAGACGACATTGACATAATCGGAAGAACAAACCTGATGTCATTGAAGCCTTCGTGAGTATTGGGACGGAAGCGGCGAATATGGGTTTCGCACAGACGTCTTGGACAAACCACAACCATCGACAGCTAAAACTTTGAGGTAGTTAGGGACTTTGTCTACCTGGGCTCCGCTATCAATTCAGACAATGATACCAGCGCTGAAATCAAACGTAGGAAAACTCTTGCCAATCGCTGATTCTTTGGACTAAGAAGGCAATTGAGAAGCAAAGCCCTCTCTCGAGCAACTAAAGTGTCCATGTGTAAGACCCTCATCCTCCCAGTCCTGCTTTACGGTGCATGGACCCTGTCAAAGGCGGATGAAAACACTTTAGGCTGCTTGGAGAGGAAAATTCTTCGGACGATTGACGGTCCCGTCTGCATAGACGGAGAGTGGAGGAGAAGATATAACATCGAACTGTACGGGCTGTACAGCAACACCGATGCAACCTAGCCAAAAGAGTCAAAACACAACGTTTACGATAGGTGGGTCATCTAGAGCGGATGGACACCAACCCCTGGCCCGGAAAATCTTCGAATCCACACCGCAGGGACGGCGCGGTAGAGGAGCACCGAGACTCAGGTAGCGCACGCAAGTGGAAGGGGACCTCAGCCAACTTCGCGTGCGAAACTGGAGACGGCTAGCTATAGACAGAGCTGGCGGGCGAAGCTTGTTGGCTGAGGCCCAGGTCCACCCCGGACTGTAGCGCCACCTTAAGTAAGTAAGTAAGTAAGTATGACTAACGATGATCTGTTATTTCGCATTTGGCAAATGCTGAAAATTTGACTCGAAAACTAAAGACCGCAGGAGGCAAGCTAGGAGAGAGCGATTTGCTGGCACAACAAAAGTAAAAGATGTCTTGTACGTTCCAGAACTAAGAGATAACTTGTTGTCGGTTCGAACGTTGATTTATTCTGGAATCAGAGTCAATTTCGTGCATAACAAGGCAGTCATCCTAAAAGGTGACGAACTGATTGCAACAGCTTACTTCAATGGAAACCTTTATTGAAATAGAAAAAAGAATTCCGGAGCCAGCTGTACATCTGTGCGAAACTAATGAAGCTATCTTGTGGCATAAACGCTTGGGCCATATAGGTGAACAAGGCTCTGAAGGCTTATCAAAAACAACTTGATAAGGAATATAAGGACCAAAGAATCGAAAATAGGCTTCTGTGATGTACATATAAGTAGAGGCTAAGCAACGCCAAAAGCGATAAGACGTCTCGAGCGAATTCGCTCAGATATTTGTGGGTCAATTGCTCCTATTGCCTGGGAAGGCTCAAGATATTTTGTTTCATTCATTGATGACTACAGTCATTTCGCAATGATAGATCCCCTCAAAAGGAAGAAGTTTCAAGTTTTATATTGCTTCAAGGAATATGAAACGATGGTTCTTGCAATGTTTTAACCATGCATTTCAAAACTAACCATTGACCAAGGCGGAAAATATTTATCCAAAGTTCAAGAAGATTGGCACAAATGTAAGTGCAATTCAGTTTACTCAGGACTCACCTCAACAGAATCGAGTTTCAGAAAGTTATAATAGAACTCTAGTTGAAAAGATAAGAACCATGTTAATAGAGTCGAGCGTGCCAAAGAAGTTGTGGGATGAGACAGCCACATGTGGTGTCTATATTTTGAACCGCAGTCTGACAAGCACCCTGAAGAATTTCGCAACTCCGGTAGAATATTGGTATAAGAAGTGAACCAACCCCAACTGAACAAGTCTTTGTTGCAAATCTCACGCCTGGATTCGAAAACAGTGCAGACGAAAATTAGACTCGAGAAGTAAAAAGCAGTAATTGTTGAGGTTTAAGACAGTAAGAGTGCTTTTATTGACCATAAAAAATATTTACCAATTAAAAGACTTAAAGCAACTTTATTTCACAAATTTTATTCGGCCTTCTTAAATGACAAAGAATGCATTTCGAGCAAATACGCTGAGCATAATCAGCTTTTAACACAATTTGTACTGAAATATATCTTGGATAGGTATATTACAATATATACTAAAATACTTTATTGGCATAAAAGTATCTAGCAGTAATGGATGTCTCTAATATTCGCAGATAGCAAGTATTGAGAAGTTAATTAAAAATTTTGGTATGTAGGAATGAAATACAGTAAAGAGTCCTACGGAAAAGGGACAGCAACCTCAATCTAACGGCAGTGAAATAACAACAGAGAAACCTTACCATGAGTTGCTTGGGAGCCTGATGTATATTATGTGTTGTTCTAGACCTGATTTGTGTTATCCTGTTGCACTCATGGGAAGATATCAGAATGCTCCATCTGAAACTTGTTGGCAGTACCAAGTTCGATAGGTACCTTAAACACACAAAGAATACGAGACTTGCATTTAAAGCAAGTGAAGACGAGACATTAGTCGGTAATGCAAATTATGACTGGGCCTCCGACTCAATAGACCAAAAACTATAACCGGGTACATCCTTAAAGTATATAGATGAACAGTTTCCTGGTCAAGCCAAAAGCAAACTTCTGTTGCCACTTCATCCAGTGAGGCCGACTATGTTGCCTTAAGCGTAGCCGTTACGGAAGCGTTGAGGCTAAGAAGCACTTACTTAATGGCAAGCAACTTACAGAGTAAAAGGGCAAAACATATATAGACGTAAGGTACCATTTTTACAAAATGATGATGTTTACAAATGAGATGATGTTGCAAGTAGTGTTGTAAAAATTCAGACTATAGAAACCGCTGAGCAGTTGGCAGATATAATTACTAAGAGTCTAGATGCATCCAGATTTCTTATAACTTTCGGGTACGCCGATTTGGCCTCAGAATATATCGGCAGGCCACCCGGTTTTGGATCTCTTCGTCGCTGAGGCCAAATAAGAGCTGTTGTCGTTGCATTTGTGTGATCCTTGAAAGTTTAGGCATTCCTTGCTTTCGCCATTGCACTGGAATGTTGATTGACATTGGCTTTATGATTGGGTTCATGGGATCTCTCCTTTAAACATGGCAATACCAAGTGAGCTGGCTGTGAGCTGGCTCCATTTTCCTGGAGATAGGTTCTTTTACATGGAGGCTACCTCAGATCTTTTTACTTCTTAATCTCGCTTCGTTACTCCTGTTGTAATGCGAAGCATCTTCATCTCAGCTGCCGTTAATTTGCTCTCATATTTTTTATACGCTGTTCAACATTGTGAACCATATGTGCGCGCCGGACGCAAAACTGCGGTGTAGAGCCTTCCTTTCCGCTTAGGGGGAAATTTTCGTTCACAGAAGATGGCGGAGTACGCCACTTAATCCACCATACGCTTATGCGATGATTGACGTCGTCATCACAGTTTGCTTTGCAATTGATCGTAGATCCCGGGTGCTTAAACTTTTCACACTTGGGAAGCACATTTCCATTCAATTTAATGTCTGGAAATGGCTCGGCTGGGTCAGAGAAGGGGCAGCACAGGTACACTGTCTTCTTTTGGCTAATACGATACGCATTCCCCCCAAAACATCCTCCCATATATCATGTCCTTTCTGCAGAGATGTATGATCTTCACTTATGATGGCCCCATCGTCAGTGAAGAAAAACGTATGCACTTTCGGATTCGTCAGTTTTCCTTCAAGCAGACAATCAAGGACTACAATGAAAAGCAAAGGCCTTAGGACGCCTTCCTTGTGTACACTGGGTCGGGAAAGTCGTGAGCCATCTGGACCCCATGTCTCCTTATTTTTTGCAGAACTTTGAGGGTATCTGATCCGGCCCAAGCGCTTTTCCTTTTTGGAGTACTTAACCGCCTTCCCAACCTCGTCGACTGTGATGTCTAGTACTTCTTCGCGGTTAGGAGTAGTTTCTTCTGGAAAGTTTTGCCTGGGAACTTTTCATTCAAAAGTCCCTCACAATACTGCCGCCACCTGTGAAGAATCTTGTCGTCATCCACAAGAAACAGTCCATAGGCATTGTTGATAAACTTTGGCGAACTAATCTCCTGGGCGGCCCTCCATTTTCTTTGCTTGAACCTGGGCGCACTTCTTCTTAGCGAGACTGCTGAGGTATCTATATGTATTCCATATCTGTTGTTCGAGGAGCACTTGTTAAGTGCCTTGAATGCGGCTTTCTTTTCACTAATCACTAGTTTCACCTCATCTGACCACCACCATGTTTCTCTGACTTGTTTGCACTGACCTTTTGAAGTCCCTAGGAGTGATTTGGCCTTCTCTATGCACGTTCGCTGTAGGTCATCCCATATATCTTGTGCCCTTGTAGTTTTGAATCGTGTTTAAAAATGTTTCGCCTTTCTAAATTGTACCAGTTGATTCAGATACCTTTGCTTGCTTTATTTCCTTTTTTGTCGGTTCCATAAAAATGACGGTAAGCAGCATATCATTTGTGTTTTAATCGCCTCACCTAAAATAACTTTACAATCTTTGGCCCGCGCTTTTAGGGATAAAACCGAACATGGTTTTAGGCACGATAAGACCGTATGACTTGCAAACGTTTAGGATATCTTCACCAGAAGAGTTTCTTGTTCCGTAATAGTACACCTTGGCAGTCTTCACAGTCCTCGTTAGATTTTCCGACATGTCCGTTAAGGCCACCGACTACAAATATAAGCATTTCCTTTGGAATCGCCTTGATGAGATTATGAAAATCTATCCATAATGCATATTTTTCCCTCTGTTCACACACAACTTGGGGAGCATATGCACTAACGATGCTCCACACCTCACCTTGCATCACCAGCTTGTGAGACATCAACCGGTCACTTGGCTTTGAAATATTCAAGATACAATCAAGAGGCTCTGCCGCAAGGATATGATACCGATTCCGTTACTACCTAGTTCGTTTCCGTAGTAGTACATCTTGCAAGCTTTTGTCTTGTTATCCAAGAAAAAAAAAGACTTGTTCTTTTCACGGTCCCCACCTCTGCGAAGGTCTGACAAGCCCTCCGAGAGTATCATTTGTCCTGAAAAACTTCTCAAAGTGCCGTTCGGCTTCGGCAAAAATTGTAGGCCCCTTGTATGTGAAGAAATTAACACACACAGCATACATTGTTGAGAAGTTGGCCCTGGTTCACCTCGAGCTGTTGCGCCACTCTGTTTATTTATTTATATCCAAGAATCGGGCCCGATTTCCGGTGTTCCGCCATGTCGTCTCTTGGACAAGATGTCCACTCGCCTAACCATCATCTCTTCCAGTTCATAGCAAAGCACTCCCTTATCGGCTTTAAATCAATAGCTTTGACTTCACCTTGTTTCCTACGGCAAACCCGCATATGCAGTCTGTTAGGGCAATAATTGCCTAGGTCTTTCTGCTTCATTGTGCCTGATCCCTTTCAGCGTATCTCCTGAATCCCACGAATCACCTGGACTCGAGCTTTTGAGTTGAACAGTGTTCTTGCATTCGAGGTACATACTCTCAAATCGTGGTTCTTGAACTTTCTAAGTCTCTTTTGTTGTTTGGGTAGTTCTTGCTTATGCTAATTGTTGCATCTTAAGGTGACAGTCTTTATCGTTGCAAATTTTTCCCTGCTCCTAGTTTACAGAAGTGTGGCTTTCTCTAGTTTCACTTCTTCTGTCCACCACAATGTTTCACTGACCTGCTTTTTGTAGCCCTCTGAAGTTCCCATAAGTGGTTTGGCTTTCTTCAAGCTGGCTAAAAGGCGTTGCTCAAATTTGCACTCTGGATACCACACAGTTATATATTGAACTTCAAAGAAGTAACAAAAAGATAAATTAAATTTTGATTTCTTTCTTTATCTCAGCGTTCCTAGATGTCGTCTGAAAAACTAGACGTCTTCTTTCTAAACTTTGCGTCTGATGTTGGCAACAGCCTTAAAATTTTTACCAAATGGTCACACACCAATAGACCGTTGTCGCTTTAATAACATAACTCGTTTTATTACGATTTAGTCCTTTGTTTTTGTTTTTCTTTTAAATAACATTATTAAATTTTAAATTACTTTATATATACGAGGTAATATCCGCTATTTAATAACGTCGTAATCATATTATTTTTGTTTTTCTTTGCTTCTTTATAATAGTATAGCTATAATTTCTCTACTTAACGAATATCATTTTGGAAATTGGCAATGAAAGTTTGTTTTCTTTTAATAAAAACAAGAAATACACAAAATATAGAAAAGAATACTCTGCAAAGATTGTAGCTTCATGAGAACAAGACTGGAAGAAGAGATTGTATTTAGAGAGTAGAGAGATATAAACGTGCACTTTTGCCGCCAAGAGATACAGACAAGAGTTGTCGTTCTTCTTAATCAATTGGTATAATCGAATCCAAGAAACAGATTACACCATCGACGGTGACGTTCACCCATCATGCCTTCGGACTTTTTCAGCGCAGAAAGAAATGCATTCGACGAGTAGTCGTACTTGGAGACCTTCGACAGTGGTTGCTGATAGAAGTCACTTGTGCTGTTCAGCTTAACACAATGGTCCACGATGAATTTCAGCACCGCACGGCGGTGATCTTCGAACGACTCGCGCGGGCCAAACATATTCTTTTGATCATCACAAAGCTTAATGTCGTACGCGGCTAGATTGCAGCAGAAGAGAAACGATTTCAGTTTCTCCTCGCCGATTGCTTGCAAATCGCTACCCGGTAGGAGTGTTTCTACAATGTCCTCCGGTGTACGGACTCCGTTTATCAGATAAAAGTTTATAAGGTCCTTAATATAAGTAAGGTGGTTCGTCATTTCGTCGCTGTCATAGTAGCTCAGTTCGAAGAGTCTGTACAGCAACACTTGGCGATAGTGATAGCAACTGTAGTCGCTGATGTGCTTTCGCATAAATTTCTCCGTCAGCATGATTTCCGTTTTGAGCAGTTGCGGCGCCTTTTGCAGCACCCATTGACGATGTGACCAAGCGTGATAGTTGCTCGAACTCTTGTCCGCACAACGATCACAGATTCCAATCTCAAAAGACCAGTCAATCGATTCAATACCTGCAATAAGAATGGAAGAAATAAAAAGTTTTATAAAGGTTTAGTGAAAATACAACTTACTCTCAAAGGAAAACAGCCATCGACGATAGGCGAAAGCTTCGCTTGACTTCGGTTTCTTTGACAGTATCAAGGCGGAGTATTGAAACTCTTTGTGCACTTTCAGTTTATTTTTCTGAACTAGCTGGCGGCGGATGTGCCAAAACGATGTAACATCAGGATTAATTAGCAACGCCACGTTAAGATATTTGATGATTGAATCATTGAAGAAATATCGATTGGAGAGTTTTAAAGAAACCACTGTTCTATGCGCAAAATCGTAGACGTGCTTCGCACACCACGATTCCAGTCCAAGATTATGGTCCACATGAATTACGGGCGACTTGTTTCGATTTAAAATCGTCGGAATTATTTCAAAAGATGACCTGGAATGTGTCAATATGAAATCGTGAATAAAGTTTGTCAAATTGATGAGAATACGATGGATTGGATACCTTAAAATAGATCACTCATTCTTTGTTCGCTTGGTTTTCTTATACTTTCACACGAAACATAACATAACATACGCACTTAACACACTCGGAACTCTGTGAATCAAACAGATGGTGGATAAGCTAGACTAAATAGGTTTAACTACGTGAAATCTCGTTTTATAAACGTTTTTGTGTCTCCGGGACTCAGTTGTATCTCCATCACCTTTTTGATTTTAAACAATTTTTTGTCTGACACACCAAAAACACATTTCTTCGTTGCAGAGGATACTTTAAGTGTTGCAAATTCGGTTCATTCCTGTCTTACATTCACAGTATATCGATTACAAATTCCTCAAAGTAGAATATAATTGTTATTAAAAATTAATTAAGCCAGCCAGATTGTCATTGAAATCAAAATTAAGACAACGCCAAGGCAAAATGAGGGCTTAGGTAGAAACTCTACAAATCGACAACGGCTTCAACCCAAAATTGACAGATCACACGACTACACAAGCGGGTGTAGGGATACTCACACGCCCCCGTTGTCAGAAAATGTATTCGATATCAGGGTTCTGATCTTAAAGCTTAAGCTTGAACGATCGACTCTGGCTCTGGTTCAGGTGTATGCACCAAATCGAGAGTCAAAGTATGAGTCCTTTTTGAACAAAGTTGATGTGGCCTTGGATAAAGTGACAGAAATGGACTCCTGATGGGTCATTTCAATGCTCATGTGAATACGGACAACAGTATCATAACATCCTTTTCCCGTACAAAAACGTGTGTTATTTGTTTTTCAGCGACAGTATTCCTTTGCCACCCTGGCGAATACCAATATTGGTGACCCGCACAGGATGTTGACTCTGACTTCAGAGAAAACTTTGCGCAGCACGTTTCGGAGAAGTTTGAACAAATTTCAACTGACCGTTTAAATGAAGAGAAAGAAAGATGTTTTTATTGGCAGATATTGCCTGTGTAAGAAATAATTGTGGAGTGAAGCAGCTTGGTGTGGCGGAGAAGAGAACAGCGTGGTTTAAGACTCCTGGAGTTCAAGAAGCCATCAGAGAGAAGAAGTGAGTTTACTTTGTATTGATCCTATATAGAAACTCAACTTCTCGATTTCGGTACAATGAGGCGCGAAGAACTTCCAATCTGGCAGTCAGAACAGTCAAGGAACAGGCATGGAAAAAGATCGGCGATAGGTTGGAGCACGATCACTTCTCCGAAAGGAACGATCAATTCTTCGATGGTTTGCACACGTTGTTCGACTTCATAGACAGGTCATGTTAGTTGAGATGCAAGCGCGTCGCCCGCCTGCTGAGCCAAGAAACAGGTGGTGGGATCAGGTAAGGAACATTTCCCGTCAGGGGATCGCGCCTGTGTCTCTTGCGTTGGTGGCGGAAGATAGAGAAAGATGTAAGGACCTTTGAGCCGACCTCGCTCCGCGACCCTTCTAAAAGCAGTCACCGAAAATTATGAAAATTATGACAATCGTTGAAGCGTGAGACACATCAATCTGATTTTTGTTGTTTTTACGACGCCTCATGCAAGTGGAAGATTACCGAATGCGAATTTTGCCCCCTTAATGGCATTTTCATTTTTTCGTCCAGAAGCATTCGGAAGCATTCTGGACTCTTCTGAAACTTTTGTTTCTCGTTTAACAGTTCCTTCTCTGCAAAAATGAAAAGAAGGGACTTTTTTGCGTATAAATGTAGTCTTTGCCTTGAAGCATAGACCCTTAAGCCCGGTTATCAAAACATGTCTTTTATCTTTTTCGAGCGACGAGGAAGCCACCACCAGATTTGCCTTACTAATTTTTTACTAAGAAGAAGAATGATTTTTGGGTCGCTGATCACAAATGTCAAGTTTTTTCGAGAAAAATTGGGACTTGATCCTTAAATCACCCAAACATACCCCTAAATGGGAGTTTATTTATAATATGGCAAAATAATTGGCTATATTCGCGCTTTGAGTGTGAATTTGTGTCCAAAATATGGTTTTACCTTTAGTTTTAATATTAAGTAATATTTTTTTTAAAAATAATCAATATTCGGGTAAAATTAGAGAAAGATTGAGTTTTCTAATTTACACTTTTTGACTCAAATTATGCGTAAAAACTGCTTTCTGACTTTGAGTTGAAACAATTAATAAAAATTTATAAAAAAATTAGGCTTTCGATTAATGACAGAGATAAGAACTACCCTTAAAATGGCTTTGACCATTTTTAGAGCTAACGGAAAAGAATTTTTTCTATTATAGGTTTTTTGGGTTGCTGTGGTCACGAATTTTCGTTGAAATTAGGGCTACACCCTAAAATCAGTAAAAACGATCCCTTAATCACCCGTTTTGGGTTATTTAGGTGGTGGGAACCCCCAATTTCTCGAGAATAAACCCCAAAATTCGTGATTTGTGACCCAAAATTGTTTCCATGTTCCGATGATTAAAAATTTGAAACATTCCATCGAAACTTGGGTAAAACCTTTCGTTCGAAGAACGAACAAATATTTTAAATTCTATGGCCTGGTTTTCGGCCTCACTTATGTTCACGGGATATAGAGAGCCCAATTTTAACAGTCGTTGGCGTTGCCCGACTGTCATTTCAAATTATAACCGTACTAGGGGCGAGGAAAACTAAAGGATCGCTATCTAACGGGTATGAGCGCAGAGAAGTCAAGTTAAAAGCACTTCAGCACATAAAAGGTGGCTGCTTATAAAGCAAGGTCTGCTGGAAAAACGCCTCCAGAAGCCTTTAAAAAAACACGTGCAGGAAGGATAACGTATCAACAAAGGGTAATGTGATCGGTACTTTTGCGACCTCCTACAGAAATGTTTTCTGGCTATTCTAGCCTAAGACCTTTCCACTAAGATGTTGACTATCGCCCAAATGTGTTCCACACAAGAGTCTATCATGAACAAGGTAGTTGTTCAAAATGAAAGAAGCGTTTATCCGCATAGAAGATAACTTTAAAGTTGGCTTACTTATGCTGCATTGTAAAAATAAGCCGACAGTGGAATGGCTGAAAATAATCACGCAACAGCTGAAAGTGTGTGAATAAGCGATGAAGCTAATCGGTTTAGTTCCGAACGCTGCTAAAGAGAGCCCTCGATAACATTCAAGGGCAGAACAAAGGCCTTATGATTAGGTCCTGGACGAAACAGCGTGAAGATGGGACCCTCAGTTGTCTTCGTTCTCGCAATGGAGCAGACAAAAGCATAACGGCAAAAAACAACGGACAGTACGAAATTTGTTGCTGATTATAAAAAGCTGTAAATCAAGGCTGACCAAAAGGGAAGCAGCATGACTCGCATAAATCGTTATGTAGAAACCTTAAACAATAAGGTTTCTTAATTTTTAGGAATTGAAATGTTGAGGCACAGATGTTGTATATTTTTTTCCAAGTTTTTGATCTTGCTACCTACATACATTCGCTCTAAATTACTTTGTTATGAAAATGTGTCCTTCATTGTATTGGTTTAACGTTCGGGCTTTTTCCACGCTTAGTAAGCATCGATTCCACCCAAATGTTTGCTCACCCGCACATCAAACAACCTTTGGGGACTAGTCGCTTTGTTGGCAGACTTGCCGGTCAGCTCTTGCAGATGTCATCGTCATCTGTCCCGCGGGGATCTACAAGCATCCGCTAACTTAATAGAAGTCAAACAGCAGACAGAAAGATAAAAATAAAGATACTCGCGATCCCCACCCAACACAACCGCAGAAAACAACTGCAACGAAAGTCAAAGCAAAAGCCCGTCAAAACCAAAGCAAAAACACTTAAAACGGAGAACCAACAAAAACAGAGTGCAGCGGAAAACGAACAAAAAGAGCTGCACAGTGCACTGCACATTGCAGCTCTTCCCTCTATCGCCGGGAGGAAAAAAAAACTAGGCTACTTCCACACACTAAATAGGCAACTTCCCTTCACCCGGTTCAGGGTCACCAATTGGATGGTACGAGAAGCAGCCGTCGCACTCATACAAAACAAAACGAAATTATAAAATTGAACTTACAAGTCAGAGTCCTTGAGAAATACTGCATTGATATCGTTGATGATTTTTTCGCATAGAACTTCGTTTTCATTATCCATTTTCCAGGGTGCTGCCTGCTCCTGATGCTAAGCTCAAGGTTTGGTCGGGTGTTTGTGTGCTGAGCTTTCTCTGGGGGTTATTGCTCACAATCAATTAACATTGCTACCATGGGACGGAAGGCGACAATTATAGAAAAACTTTTTAACAATTTAGTCACCGATCATAAAATCTTTTTTTGGCAGCACATATAAACAGCGTGAGAAACGTGTGGATGCAACTACATCACCATTTGAGGGGAGAAAATTAAACAAAAATGTCGTGAAAAGGAAAATCACTACAAGTGTCAAATATGACAGCGAAAAGTAACGGAGTGAAAGTTGTTTGCTGCGATTTAGTTCTGCGTTACTTTACGTAGGGTTGAAAATGATTGAAAGAAAATGTTTTGAACAGGTTGCCATCTGCTGGTTTTTGTCAGAAGCTTTCAAATTGTGACGAGGCACGTTCACCGTCGTTATTCGGTCCCAGATATACCTACATATATTGAAAGTAAGTAAGTATTGAAATCTTTCAAAGGCGAAGTAAACAGGCCTGTGACTTTCTGCCGCTGTAGAATTTACTGAACTTAGGGCCGATTTCACTGTCAAAACTTAAACATCGATTCTCAGGTTGAAATTATGTTTTCAAATTAATTTTTTTTACAATCACACACTTAAGTCATCAGCATTGTCGAATTAAGGGGCGATTTCACAGATTAAACTTAGTATCGATTGACACTTGACTCACTCCGGATGAAATTCCGCTTTCACAATATTTTTTTTTTAATCACACACTTACCGTGTTTACACAGGGCACTAATCCGCAATTAATATAAATCTTCATTAAATCCTCCACGAGGATTAAGCATACAAACTGTCCTCTTGGCAGCAATTAAAAATGAATACCCAATAAAAATCTCATTCACCCTTTTTACAAACCTACTTGAACACTTTTCGAAAACCTCTTAACCAGTGTGAGAATCAAAAAAGGGCACTGAAACTGTCCACGTATGACAAATCTGTCAGAATTACTATTTCTATTATATGTTTTAACATGATATCGCCTCTCTCTTTTGAGAGCCAATATGATGACGAACCCACTTTAGGATTTATTTTTAATCGTCTCCCGCTAAACCTCGTATTATTGCCGGTGGAGTGTTACATGTTATTAAGTCACCAACATTGGCGATTTAAATTTTTCACAAATACGATACAAATTATTTTTATTTTTAAAAAGCACATCAATGTAACAATAATGAATGGAAAAAGGGAAAAACCATCACGATGTACTGAAAATTTTTATTCAATGCTTAAAAAATTACAAAACAAAATTGTTTTGACAGCATTTTCTAGGAGCTTACGGCTAATATGCAAAACCATCAGCGGAATCGGAACGGAGGCTGAGTATTGAAGCGTTCTCAACTTAAGTTTAACTTAAGTTGCGTACTTAAGTAAAACTTAAGTTGCCACTGTGAAATCGGCCCTTAAATCACCAACATTGGCGACTTAAGTTTTACACAAAAAACAATACAAATTATTTTTATTTTGATAAGAGGCACATCAATGTAACAAAAATGAATGGGAAAAGGGAAAAACCAACACGATGCACTGAACATTTTCATTTAATGTTTCAAAAACTACAAAACAAAACTGTTTTGACAGCATTTTCTAGGAGCTTACGGCTAATATGCAAAACCGTCAGCGGAATCGGAACGGAAGCTGAGTATTGAAGCATTCTCAACTTAAGTTGCCACTGTGAAATAGGCCCATAGTTTAACTCATTCAATTGCCCACCAACATCAATCGAATTAAAGACAACTTATTAAGGTTCCAAATACAATCAATTTAACTTCGCTTTTTATAATTTCACATTTTTTTTTAATTCAAAAATTTTTTGCTTTATCTATCGATGTTCGCTATTCAAATCTGATGTTCATAGTTCATGTGGGTTGTGGAGCCAACGGAATCTCCCTCGTTTGATTCGTATGATGTTGTTTCCCGCACTTTGTGCCTGGTCGTCAAGCGGTCACTTGCAGTTTTTACATTGCTTCTGATTCTCTAGCGAATGACGTTTCTTTAATATCCACCACGCAGTCCTCTTCGCATGTTGCGGGTTCAATGGGGAATCCGAATTTTAGCTCGATGGGTAACCTGACAGTTCATCCGAATAAAACTTCAGATGAGGTGTATCCAGTTGTACTATGACTTCCGGAAGGCAATTAGAAATAAAGAAATTCGCCAATCCGAATACCATAGATTCAGGTCCACCACTTTGAAAAGATGTTCCCTCAAAGTCTTGTTAAAGCGTTTCGCCATTCGTTCCATCCGAATATGCTTAAAGGAAAGAAGTCCGTGTCTTCTGTATCCGATCCATACGCGGTTTCATCCTTAATCAAAATGTATTTCTATAAGCACACCAAGCACACCCAGTGGTCCAAAATCTGGTGGACAACGATTTAAGCTTCTTGGTTTAGGATCGCCCGAAATCGGCCCTTAATGACTGGATATTCAACCTCCGATTTGTAACGGCTTTGTCCTAAGCTGAAATTCATGAATTTAGTAATAGAGCTTTTCACCAAAATGTCACTTCTCGCCACTTGGTTTGGTATGAAAACAAACTTCTTTATCTCGTTCCCGCACAGGCCCACCCTTTGCAACCATTTCCTTGTTTTTATACCAAGAGAACGAGTTTCGCCAAAGGTTAGAACGAGATAGCTAAACAAAAAACTTTATACTCTGACAATTGTTTACAAATGTGAGTAAGTTCGTGAATTCATCCCTCCTATTTGGCGCTTTTGCATCAGCTGTCTGCGTAAGGCAAATTATTGCTGTGTTTTGTCACACAAATTAACAGACAAGGAATTCAAAAACTACATAAAAAAAAAATTACTGAAAAGTGTATAGGAGGGCAGGAGGGCAAGTTGTGTATCTACCTGTTCAGTAATTTAATGAAACCCTTCAAAAGGGGCTTTTTTTAAATTTTAGCCCCTATTAAAGCGTTTCATCTCTTGTCTTGACCCTTTGGCGCGAGGGGACTCTGCAAAACAAAACAATTAAAATGAATCATGGCGGGCTTAACACTGTTTTAGATAATTCAACTGTAGAATCGGGCCATAACCCTGCAACTAGCGGGTGACAAATAAAAAAAATTACAATGTCTCCACCGGGCAAACGTAAGATTATATGGCACAAGTCCTATTTTGTTGTCATTTTGACTGTCAAAGGATAGTGACCATGACATTTCCCAGAAGCGAGAACACAATTCCGTTATAATAAAGAGGCATTTTCGAAGATTTTCTTTTGTAAATCTTGCTATCAACAATAATAATATTCTTCTCTATCACACTTTTTGAAAAAACTATGATTGGAACAATAAAGAATTGATTAATAACAACTTATATACTTAAGCAATCATAACTAACTAAGCAGCCGCATTCACTTGTCTTATACCATGTTTCCACCGAGCACTAATCCACGATTAATTTGAATCTTCATTCAATCCTCTACAAATTACGCTAATAACTATACAAATTTAAATTCTATCGGCGAGCGATCAAAAATAAATCCCCTTATAAATCTAATTCGCCCTTTTAACGAACCTCTATCAACTCTCTCAACTCGAATACCTTTTCACCAGTTTGATAATCAAAAACGGACACTGAAACTGTCCACCTATTACAAATCCGTCAGAATTTCTATTAGGATGTTTACAGGGTGTTTCCACCGCACATATTACAGAGATTAACGTAGGAAGATGACTCTTACGTCATCTGCGCATCTCCTTGTAAACATTAAATTTTTTATCTCTCAGGCAACTTAGATTCAGAAATAATCAAAACCATTTTTAATTGCCTGGTGGAACCACTTTGGGATTTATTATTAATGGTCTCCCGCTAATCCTCGTATTATTGCCGGTGGATACATAGTATTAGGACAATTTAATAATGACGCCTCATGGGGTAAAACAAACAAAAACACATTAACGTCATTTTATGGTTAGCAACTTTTCCCGCTGAAGTTCACTTCTGCTCTTTCAACAATTTCGTCCATTTCCTGACTCCTAGCAGTGCACCTATTTCTCATTCGCTTTTCAACTTTCGTCGCGTTACGTTATGTTACGCAAACAACTGTCAACGTTTTATCTCTCAAATCACAGCTGATTGATTTGTTGTGAAAATCTTGATCTTTAAATAAATATAAAAAATCTCTCGTGCATAGAATTTCCACAAATTACACAATAAATAAAAATTATTGCCACTTAAAATGGCAACGAGAGTAGTTGCTACTGCAACAGTTCGTGCACTAAAGGGAAGAAAACTGTTGCCAACACGAGCAGCCCTTACATTGGTAAGATGTCTCGAATCTCCGCAGATCCGCAATTATTGTAGCCGAATTATTTTTGCTTTATTTTTAGACACCTTCCGCTGTGCAACGTATTAAGGAATTATTGTCACAACAACCCGAATATGTAAGTAATTAAAAGGGCAATCGCCAAAGACTTTAATCACTTTAATCTCTTTGTTGGTCAGACCGGGCTCAAAGTTGGAGTCCGACAACGTGGTTGTAATGGACTGTCGTATACACTGGACTACGCAAAGGAGAAGGGTAAGAAAACAAAGAATCGGTTAAGAAGGTTTCGAGGTGTTTTAACAGTCGTATTCTTTTGTAGACAAATTAGATGAAGAAGTCGTTCAGGATGGTGTAAAGGTTTACATCGACAAGAAGGCGCAGTTGTCATTGTTAGGTAAGATAGTGCAGTTTGCAGGTAGACGTTATATTTGGGACTAATGCTGGGATTGGAGTAGATATCCTTGGGAGGATATCCAAGACAAAGCAACTCCTTCGTTATGTAACGATTTTTTTTTAAAGTTTCCATCAAATTCCGCAAGTGCGCAAAAGCACTAAATGACTTCTGGTAATAATATGAAAATTGAGAAGAACTTAAAGAAAACTGTGCAACTTACCCTTGCATGATTTTTCATGTTGTTGGAACCTGTCATTGATTTTCTTGGTCCTTTCGCTGATTCCTTACAAGAATATTTCCTTCCTTTAGTTCCAAATCAACAAAAATCTTCAAAAATACCCACATGCTTATTCCATTCACTTTCTTTTCGTTACAGGAACCGAAATGGACTACGTAGAGAGCAAACTCTCCAGCGAATTTGTTTTCAACAACCCTAACATCAAGGGCACATGCGGATGCGGCGAATCGTTTAGTTTTTGAAATGGACAACTCATAGAAAGTATTTCTTTACTTAGCCCGTTTGACTCTTTCATTTTAGTTTAGCTTAATTATTAGATCATTTGGTTTAAATTGTACTTTAGAGGAAAACAAATTTAAATGGTGCAGCAGCAGAGCACAATTTGTTTTGGTTATAGCCAAATTGCTTCCCAAGCAAAGTAATAAACAAAAGCCTGCTAAGAACCCTTGTGGTGTTTTGATTTCGGACTTGACTCTGATTCTCGGTGTTTGTGCTTCCTTTTTTTGGATTTCTTCGATGACTTCTTATGCTTTTTGCTGTGACTTATGGAGCGTTTTCTCTTCTTTTGTTTGTGGACGTGTTTGCTACTGTTTTGTTGGTGTTCTAAACAGTCTTTTCGATATCGGTCTCTACTTCTACCCCTTGCTCGGCTATGTACTCTCCTTTCGTCTCTACTACGGCTTCTAGATTGTCTATACCGGCGGGATAAATGTCTTCGTTCTCTACTCTGGCTGTCATGGGTGGGCCTTGATCGTCCCCTTTCATCATCTGTTTTCTTTTTTGTTTCTCGCGCACAAGGCTCAGAGTGCTTAGGATTAAAGTACCGTCTACTCTCGGACCTCTGACCTCTCCATCTTTCATCGCTTTTCTTTTTTACTTCGCTTCTACCAGGATGGGGCTGTTCAGGGTTAAAGAACTGTGCAAGAGCCTCCATTTGAAGATGAACCAAATTTCGAACTTCCTCAATGTGTGTCGGTTTGCTGGTTCGATATTTTCTTTTCAGCTTTTTATCCTTTTTCTTAGCTTTGGCTACGATTTCTGCAAATGTCATATCGTTGTCACACCTGAACTCGCTAGGGACGCTTTGGGAAAGAAAGTTAGTTAAAATGTTGAGTCATAAGAGGGGAAAAAACAACTCACGGCACTTTCAGCTCTGGCTCAGAGATTTTCCCTGTGTTGTAGATCACATAGTCATACAGCTCACGCTTCTGTTCTCTGGTAAAGTTAAGTTGTAGGTCAGAGAATTTCTTTGGAATAGTGACATTGTCATCTTTTAGAATTTCCCTAAGACGTTCTTCACCTAAGATAAAACGGTAAAAAAAAACAAAAGAGATACGTTTAGGACGAAAAACGTTAAGTTAATCTCTTAAGAGGAATAGCAAAACCCAAAGCTGAGGTTTGGTTGTTTCCGAAATCGCTTGAATTTCGGCTGCACCCCTAGATCCTGAAGGAAGGCCAAAGTAGGCGTCAACCCATAGGCCTATAAGAGTTCTTACTCATTCCCTAAAGACTTCCAGCCGAACAGCCTTTCCCCTTGTTATAGGGTCGAGAGACTGATCGACGCTCACATCAGAACCAACAAGTACAGAAGTCTCTTATCGATATCTAAGCACGCATACAGCAAAGGCAAATTGGTACAGGGGGCTCTGCTCATTGAGAAACCTCTTGGCAACTTAAATCTCTAGCAAAGAAAAAGAACTTAAGAACTTTGTGCAATGTCAGGGCCGAGCTATACCGGCATGGTAGCGGATGAAAAGGTCGGTCACGAGTATTGCATTGTTTTTTGTATTGTACCTCAGAGGCGTGGAACTGATGTTTGCAGATTACGCAAGGTATTTGGTAGATACTCAAGACAAGAAACTCGGTTGAAACCTGAATGCAGGAAGGCCTTGACTGCCCTATATTTCAACAGAAAAGGCTTACGTCCGGGATGGCAGGCAAGACTAAGAAGAACCATTCCAATGCACGGTACGTATGCAAGGTACAATTTCGGGACTGCACTTGATAAAAAAGCAATACTGCGCTTCTGGAGAAAGTTCGAAGTTCAGGGCACTACTTCAGGGCTGTAAAACACTGATCTACCTCCTTCCCGCTGACATCTTCGGAAATCGGATGTCATCTTAATTTTTAGCCGTTGACATCTTTGAAAAACAGCAATAAGGCTTAACGGATCCCTGCAACTAGATTGTGGTAAAATGGGCTACGTAACTCACCCAAATGCCTGGGAGTCGGTTGAGCTCTAAAGTTACTCTGCAGTCGAATGAAAAACAACAGCGGCAGGAGTCTCTCTCTTTTCTAGAGAACTTGAGCTGCATTTTAAATCAATTTTCGGATCACTGTAGTGTAGTTTAAGCAGAAAGAAGCCACCGCTGTTCAAGAAGCTGCGATCTGGCTTTCAACCAAATCCCTAGATTTTAGCACCACAGTTTCTATATAAAGCAAGAAAGAAGATGAGATATAAGCATTGAATTTCCCAACATCACGGTTAAACTTATTAACGCAATGCCGGATATCTCATCAAGTTTCCTGTCAGGTTCGAAATATCCTTATGCTGGGTTTCAGGTTGCGGGGATATTACAGGCAACTGTAAGGTGGATAATCAAGGTAAATAAGATGCTAATGGAAATCTTCCTAATATTTTAGTGCAACCACTAATACTGAAGTCATCAGATTGGTACACTGTAGATGTTTTTTTTTCCAACAGAGAAAAGAAAGATTGTTGGGGTTTCATGGTTCAGTGCCTGGTAGGAACATATACCAGTCGTTTTGGTGCTCTACTCAATGACTACTGCTGTATCCTTCTGTCCGCTGGTGCCGTACATAGAAGTATGCTTCGCTAGCTTGTCAGCTTTTTTGCTAGCGATGAAGTCACCTGGCAATCCCAACAATTCTTAAATTATTCTGTCCTTAAAGCACTAAGCTCTGAACGAGAGTCCTCGTTGTTTCCAGAAACATAATGGCTGCTGGATTATCACCTTAAATGAAAATTTACGCTTAACCAAGTTCCAAAACTCGTTAGATTTTCGACGGATATGAGGAGGAGTTTAGCAGCCGTGATTCTGGTAGTAAATTTCTGATTCAATACCCTCGCTCGGATTTCGATTGGGAACGTTGGAGTTTTTCGCGACGTTCCCCAACATCGGACTTAATTTGCTTTGAATGTGAACGGACTAATCTCAATTTGAATCTAGATAAGGTTTAATACTGTTACTTCTCTTTACAGCATCCTAGACTGTAGAAGTACGGCATTTGATTTATGTCCTGAAGGTCGTTGATTCCAATTACGTGCTCTTTTTTAAGTTAAAAGATCCATTAGGTTAGGTTACGACAGTCTTTAGGTCATTGGTGGGAGTTGATTCCAGAGAGCCTGTAGTGGCAAGTAATTTTTCGTACCTTTATTAAGATCTTTTAGACACTCGGCAGCTCTGCATCCGAGATCGATCTACTACTTGTGAGGAGGAATATTTCGGGTTTGACAAAACAAGGTCGTCAGCATAAGCGATGGGTTTTACTTTTCTGCTCACTGCTAGAAGCCGTAGGAGAGGTGCGAGCACTCTACCTTGTAGGGTTCCTCTTGTGGTAGTCATTATTTCTATGCAGTCCCTAGGGGATATTATTCGATCTTTCACTTTCAAGTTAATAGGAGCTGCCAAGGGTATAAGGTTCGAGCTAAAGCCTCTAACGTCCCTAAGGTGTCTTTGGTAGAGTTGGTAGTTTGGTAGAGTCCGTAAAGACAAAACACTTGCGGCCGCTTTGCTTCTTTTGTGATGGGTTTTTATGTTCCCGCATAGCTTAACAGCTTTCGTGGTAAATGGGAATTCTTTTTCTACTCTTTCCTCTTATCATTTTAGCCAGAAGCATTCACCAACTCAGCTGCAAGATATGGTCATAGGACGGCATATACCTGATGATTGCAACGTCAACATTATTTGACCGTTTTTCAAGAAAAGAGACTCTCTAAATAGCGCAAACTATTCAGTTGGCATCAGTCTCCTAAGCATCTTTTCTGCTGTACTGTGTGAACGCCTTAAGCCGTTTATCAAAGGCAGGATAGGTCCTTATCAGTGTGTCTTAAGGCTAGAAAAATCCGTTATCGATGAAGAAAAAATAAACCACGAGTATCGAATCGATACCCTCCAGTATTTCGTCATCATTCCAAGGGCGCGTAAGATAGCATCCATAGAGACGAGCTAGGTACGGTAATGTCTAGTTTTGACATCACTGGGAAAGAAGTCAATCTGTGGAGGATTACGATGGAAAACTCACGCTGCTCTATCAAGGTTAATAAGGACCACCGAACCTTTTGAATTTGGACGAGATTCAGACATCAAACACCGATGCCTTGGACAAAACATCACCTTAAGCAGCTAGAACTGTAAGGTACCTACTTAATGGCTCCGCTATATATTTAGGCAGACACCAGGACTGATATGAAGGAAAATAACTTTCTCCAATAGGGCGTTTTTGAGTTAAAAAAAGCGATTGGGAAGCAATTTTCAATAACCATCCCTCTCTTCAGCAAAAGAAGTCATTTTTGAGAACGCCATCATCCCTGCCTTTTATGGTGCAGGAAAATGCTTTAAGCTGCTTCTAGAGAAAAATCTTTTGGGACGCGATGGTTGGTTCATCTAGAACTGATGAGCGTCAACGCTCCGTTCTGAAAATCTTTGAATCTATACCGCAGGGGTGCCAGAGTACAAGACCGCTGAAACTCAGGTGGCGCACGCAGGTGCAAGATGACGTCAGCCAAGTTTACATTCAAGTAAAACTTGAGACGGTGAGTTAGAAAAAGAGCTGTTTCCTCTGACTTGTATTTAAGGTAGACAGTTGGTTAAAAGAAATATGATGGATTGATTTTGCTAAGCATATTAAGGAACCAGATGGTGAGTTTTTCAGCATAAAAGATGTTGAGCTTTGAGGACTCGGCCTATATTCTTTACTTGATGGTGACTATTTGCACCTACCGTACAAATAAGGATTACTATTACTCTCCACCATGCTAGCTGGATGATTTAAAAAGATATCAATGTCGTTTGAAATTCTAGACACTACATTGACCCAGTTTATCTAATCTAAGCCCGCAGGTTTGAGACAACGAGGAAGGCTTTAACCCCCGTTATAGTATAGAGATCCCTTTAATTTGGGAAAATTTCATGACATAACACTCAGCAAAGTTAAGAGATTTTTTTTCAAAAACCTACGTGCATAGGTATACACTTAAAGATACAAGATGCTTACCAATAACAATAGAATGTTTGCAATCAAAGCTCTCAGGCAGAGGTGGATCGTCCTTATCCTCCTTTTGTTCCAACAAAGGATTATTCCCATTCTTCTCCTAGAATTGTGGAAAAACTTTTATTTAATTTACTTATGGTTATAGTATCATTCTGTATACACCACAAAGTATGTAGTTCAGTTTTGTTTGTAAGGATTACAACAAAGCCAACAACAACAAAAAACAACCTTGACCCCTTCCTGTGCACTCGCATACCTTGACTAGTGACTCTTCAGTCCAATTCAACGCACAAAGAATGGCATCTAAACGTTTTTTGCAGGAGCTTATGTATTCATCTAGTTCTTTAATTTCATTACGAGTCTCTTGCTCCATTTTCTATGCTAAATTCGTCGAAAAAAGGAAGAAAACGAAAAGATTCCTTTCATGTCAGGAAACAAAAAGCCGGCAAAAGAGCTGTCATTACAGGGCCATTCACAATAAGAAGCAAAAATGTTTGTCATTGCGCACTGATCCGACTAGCTATATAGCTATTGTGAACAGCGTGTATATTTATTGTGACAGCTGTCGAAAAGCACTGGTGTTTCGTTGGTAGGAATTATAAAATTTTCCTTATTTCTAGTGTTTAACAAACTTTTCCCACACAAGTTGTTCCAGAAAATATGGATTTTCATTAGCTTAAGCAAAACCAACGCACAGAAGCAACTTTTTATTGAGAAAACGCAAAATTAAGTGATAAACATAAAACCAATTCCTAGTAACGACAACATTTTTTGTTGTGAAAAAATATTCTTCCAAGAGCAAAGCGTATAAAATATACTTTGTTTCGTCGTCCGGAGCCTTAAAATGAGCATAAATTGGATTAAAATTACAGAACGGTAAGTGCCAACATCGTTTTAACAAATGAAATGACGGGAACCTTTTTTCAGAGCTCGTGAGGGCATCAAGATTATCAACTCGCTCAACTACGATGTCTTCTGTACGGTGCTCGATTACGTCCATCGCAATATGAGCCCCAGCGAGGACCACGACGAGCCCGAGAACGCGCTAGAAGAGTTGGAAAAACTCGTAGGCGTGCCCCGAGCTGACTTTCTTCTTCTGATCAAAACTTTCTCGTACATCCTCAAACGGACGTCAACATTCATCATCAAGCCTACCAAACTGCAAATGGAGCTACGCGATAAACTCAAACTAAACGAGGACAAAGTCGACGCCATCATTAAACTGTGGATCAAAAACACGAAACCCATCTTGGACAACCTTCAAGAGGGCAAATACGAGTCAAACGAAATCGAAGACGTGGCGTGGAAGCTAAACGTACAAATCTCCTCGCACTGTCAGCAAAAGGAAAAGACAGCTCTGGCCGTGCTCCAATTGAAGACTGTTGCGGGCGAGGACATCAATTGGGAAATGAATCATGACGAGCTGCTCAACCTGTACAACCAATTCGAAGGCATCCAAAACGAGCTGGACGCAATGCGCAGTGGAAAATAAACACACAAAAAATCAACTTTAAAGATTTTATATTTCTCATTCCCCTTGTACCCGCCCTTCGATTTATTTATTCATAGAAAAATTATTCAATTGAATCGCATCAATCCTTGTTAATTTTTTGTCTTGTTTTTGTAGTAATCACATTACGAAGCTTAAAAAAATATTAATTTCCTTTTTGTTTTTGTTTTTTTAACAAGTGTATTTTGCCTGCAAAGCTAGCAATTACAGATTAGTGGCTTAGTAAGTGTAATTAACTATATCATGTGTGTAATGGGTTCCTTTAGTAAGGTAATATTATAGTAGGTATTGCGTTACCTAAAGTGTAGTATCTGCAAATGCAATTATTTATTTCTATGTCTGTTGTAATACGTGTATATATTATATAAATTTGTTTCCTTAACGAATAAATAAGACACAGTCATAATAAATATATACAAAAGATTAATAATAAAGTAAATGTAATCAGATAATAATTTGTTGTTTTAGTTGCATTTATATAACTGCCCAAGTTCTAGAAGGGTTTTTTAGGTCTCGAAATGCTTATAGATTGCCGTTACATAGCTCATCACTTGCGTCCAATCCGGTCGCTCGATTTGGCACATGTCGTTGATGTTCTGAAAATAAAAGAGTTAAGGAATTTAATAATGTCTTTGCAGAGGGGAGATTTTTGCGAAACTAAGAGGTGATCAGTTGTGTTAAGGTTCACACTTAAGATGCACAATAGCTATTCCTGAATTGATCAATTCTTTTTGGCAAGAATTCTGGAAAGAAGAATTTCTGAAAAATTTAACCTGATTAAGGTGTCCCTGTCTTCAAATTATATACCGGCGTCATAAACATCTCGAGATAGTCATCCTTAAACGTTCGTCACTATATTTAAGTCCGAGGAATAGGTCAGTCACGTCAAAAGTTTCATGTTTTCGAAGAAAATTTTAGTCTCTAGCAACCCTGGAGATGTTGGTACGGGCATTGTTTAGTTGAAATTCTAAGCAGAGATCCGCAAATATTTTTCATCCTTGGAAATGACCGTTGCAGCAAACATTTGTGGGTGTCCCCGTTGATGAGTTGAATCTTTTTCGTCAACAATGAACGAAACACCTACCCATCAACATCTCAAGGGTTGACAGAAAACAAGAAAGTTTTTACGTGACCGACCTATTCGTCGCCCTAGAACGTAATTAAGAACGTTTAATGATGGCTGTTTTGAAATGTTTATGAAGGCGGTAAAAAATTTGAAGACAGGGACACCTTAATCGAAGCTTTCTAAAAGAACCATTATGATTCCATTCCATGCTGTTATATCGAAAAATAACGGGCATAATCATTTATTAATGTACGAAAACACAATAAACTAATATCTTATAATGTAAACTTTTGACATTATAAAATATTAGTTAATTGTTTATTATTAAGTGGGGTGCCGTGGCGTAGTGGTTAGTGTGTGTGCTTACTACGCCGGAGGTCTGGGTTCGAATCCTGCCATCGTCACCTGAAAAAAAAAGACTTGTTCTTTTTCACGGCCCCCACCTCCGCGAGGGTCTGACAAGCCCTCCGAGAGTATCATTTGTCTTGAAAAACTTCTCAAAGTGCCGTTCGGATTCGGCAAAAAATTGTAGGTCCCCTTGTATGTAACGAAATTAACACACCAGCATACATTGTTGAGAAGTTGGCCCCGGTTCACTTCGAGCTGTTGCGCCACTTTATTTATTTTTTTTATGTTTATTATTAAACTCGATTAAAATCGAGATTGACATTTGCTAAAGAAATTAATTTTTTTTATAAGTTTTCCATCTTAGTAACCCAGTTTTCTATACTCTTTTTTGGAATTTAAGAAAAGTACAAGGTAATAAAAGTATTCGGGTAAAGGTTTCCCACCATGCATATATCGCGAAAATCGGTCGCTCAAATTGTGACCTCATCCTTGTTACCGGTAGTGTATACCTATGAGCTACAAAATTGTTCCCGTTGTCAAATTATGCTTACATAATCAAACTTTCATTTTGGAATACAACAATTAAGGCGAATTTTCCGGTAAAGACTGGAGTCCGAGTTAAACCAAGTTAAGCCAATCTGTCAACCCGGAACGAAGCGAATCATGGAGTTGACCCTGCTTGTGGTTTTTCAGCGCAGTAGTAACTCCGTCAATAAAGGTTTCTTATTCTTGTACTGTCGAAATATATTAACTCTCTCATGTGTATTCAAAAAAATTTTTTTGGAAAAATTACTTAAGGTTCGAATTGTCTCATTTTTGGATAAGTTTAACTTCTTTAGTAAAAATCAGTTTGGTTTCAGAGCAGGTTTATTCACTGAGGATGCTATTTTACGAGTGTGTAGCCAGCTTTATGGAAGTTTAATAATAATGATATGAAGAAAGCTTTTGATCTGGTGAACCACGATATTTTACTAACTAAGCTCTATGATGTTGGTTTTCGAGGCAACATTTTCAATTGGCTAGAATCTTACTTAAGAAACAGATCGCAAAAAGTTATTATTGGTAGACTATCAAGTGAACTAAGAGAATTAAAGAATGGTGTTCCTCAAGGATCGGTACTTGGCCCTCTGTTTTTCTTGATTTACATAAATTCTATTTTCAAACTCAAGCTAAATGGTATTTCAACTGCTTTTGCGGACGACATAGTTCTTACATACGAATCTGGAACCGTTTTCGAAAGCATTGTGTTGATAAATGAAGATCTTGAAACCTTAAGGCTGTGGTTAACTTATCATAAATTGATTATCAGCGAGAAAACCAAATTGATGTGTTTTAAAATATCTGGAAATGGGCTCACCGATTTTAATCTATAATTTCACGCCCACGATTGCAACCAATGTTCGTTATACCGAAAATTGCTTCAAAATCGTATCTGTTCAAACTTTTAAATACTTAGGTGTAGTAATCGATTTAAATTTAAATTGGAAAAATCATATTGAAATGGTCAAAAATTATTTGTTGTTGGTCACACGTAAAATGTATTTAATAAAGCCCTTTTGTTCTCAAAAGTTTTTAACAAGTATTTATTATGGTCTTGCACACTCAACAGTTGCAATACGGCATTACAAGCTGGGGAGGTTCATATACTAATACTGTTAATCCCTTACTAATCGCTCAAAAACATTTAATAAGAATTATTTCATATAAAAATCGTTATGCTGAAAGTTGACCTTTATTCAAAAAAATTCTTCTTCTGCCAATTAGACATTTATATGTCTTTAAAGTCTTAAGAGAATTTTTCAAACAAAGCGAAAATATTCCTAGCAGAAATATACAAATGTACAATCTTCGTGTAAACAATATGAATTTAGTAAATGTGCCTTTTGCTCATTTACAAGAAATTTGCTTCGCTTTTCATCTTTTATCATAAAGATAAAAGACTTGTTATTCACGTTAAGTTATCAATGTATTGAGTCCTTTGTTTAAGTTATTTTTTCTCTTATAAACAGCACAATTAGAAATATATAAAGTAAACGAAACTTAAATTTATATTATTAACGAATTGTTATGCTTGTTATGCTTAATATAAGTTCAATTATTTTTTACAAAAAAAAAATGAATTAACTATACTGTTTGTCACCCCACATCAGATATCAATTGAAATTTAAACTAAAGTTAAAGAATGATTACTAATATTCCATTTATAATAATCGTTACATAGTCTTTAAGTCAATCATAAATGAATAAAAATACAATACATACAATACAATACATGTAGTTTCTCATACGAAAAACAGGCAAAGAATTTTATGTTGCTCTCTAAATTATGCTGAAATGTTGTTTTCCACATAGAAAAGTTAAATCGAGATTGAAATTTACTAAAAAAGAGGTTTTTTTTAAAAAAAGTTTGCGTTAGTTTGCCTTAAAATGTGGGATATAATTTATGAGATGTGTGATTTTTTCCACATGATTTGTTCCAATTGCATTTTTGCACTTGAACATACGTAAAAAAACGTAGTTTAAAATTTTTTTACCAAAAGACTCTTTATGTATGTGTCTGGTTTCAGTTTTGTAAACCAGGTGGCTGAAAGGTTATGGCCTTAAATACTTAGAAAACGTCATATTTATAACTCTTAATATCTCAAAACATTTTCAAAAACTATAGGATAATTTTCTGTAAAAAATTAAAATTAACTTGACCAAAGTTTTATTTTGGTGTTCTTGCCAAACACTATTTATTATTATTCCCGAAATAAGGTAAAATTAGGACTTTCAAAATTGTCTTGAGCAAGTGACAATTTAAAGTCACACTGTTTGTAACAAATAAACGAATTAGATAGATGCCAATTATTTCGTTTATAGCGAAACTGGTAACGCTGACCTGTTTTTGAAATTCAAAAAGCTGCTATCAGTTTTCGGCTACTTGAAATTAGACCCCAATGAAAAATGGGCCCAAAAATTTAAGTGAACGGCAACAACAACGAAAAATTGTCAAAGTGGGGCCATTTCTAGTTTTTTTAGTTTTTTTTTTTTAATTTTTTAAATTTTAATTTTTTTGTGCGATTTTTCATTTTTAAAATTGGGACTTTTTATAAAGAAAAATTGCCCCAAACGTTCGCAACATCTATTTTCACGCCAATGCAACATTTTCCAAACTAAAAATGAAAAATTGCCCAAAAAAAATTTAATTAAATTTTATTAAAAAAATAAGACCGTCAAGTATGAAGATATACGCGAAGCGGTCCGTCGGCTTTTGTTGTAGGTTGAGCTAATATTTATTGCGCAGCTTGTGTACAACTCTATTTGTTTATTATTATTTCTGGGAATATTTTACATTCTGTTTTAAACTTATATTGAGTGATTTTTTAATTTGTCAGTTAAAAATAGGGTGGCATAAAACTATTCCGTTATTTTTTGCTAAAAATATACTTAGAAACAAGGGTGATAACTTCTTAAGCGATGGACGATGGTCAACATGTGGATTATCAAAACTGACTATCACCCAGTTCTTGCTCTCTGTAAAGTTATCACCAAAATATTTTTTAAACTTGGCAGCATTTACATTTTTGTCTGTTACTAGAACTCAGTTGATGTCATTGCAATACAGTGCTTCTCAGATAACCTGAATTCACTTTTTTACATTTTTCTGTAAGTGCATTTAATTACTGCGATACAAAAATGTATATAAACAATTATTAAGATATTCTTTTCGTTTAAATTGCTTTGATTCATTAATTCAAGGCTTCAAGCAAATAAACACCAAATCGAAAGGATTGGCCGATTTCATGACAGCCCACCCCTTATTACCAAAAAGCTACGATCGACTTTCATGTGTTTGAAAACCCACTCCAAAACAAAACGGGAACATTTTTGTAGGTTGTTAAGTCAAAATGGTCCTCAATAAAAATCCCAGAATGGAAAATAAATACTTAGAATATTGCGGTAGGCAGTCCTAAAACTTTTGAATTGTCAGCAATCTTTTTCATTGGTTTTTTGGACTAAAAAACAAGCTCACTGAGGCACACATATCACAGGTACACAAATACCTATCACTAGAACTGACGAAGCTCAGAAAGAAGCCAGTTATTGCAAAAACACGACTAGCTTTAATTAAAAGTGACACTAAAATAGCTGTGAGCTGAAATTCATCAAAAAATGGTGATGAGCGTTGTGATCATCACCTAACGGGATCCCGAAATGAGAAATCAACTATCAGTTTTCACCTTAGAGGATTCCACCCCAGCTTATTTTTTTTTTTTTAAATCTCTTGTTAACGTTCGTGTAGTTCGTTATTTATTTAAAATTTTTGCCTCTCACTGTTTCGAAAATAGAGGGATATTTTCTTGGCCCTTTTTGCCAATTTAAATCCATAAAACAACAATTTAGATTTTTCTCAATTACCATTAGGATTTTTTTTCGATTTTGCATCCAGCTGCGTTCTATTGGCTTTTTCTCTTAAATTCTGCGGACATGGATTTCTGATAAAACTGTAAAAGCATGTTGTTTTTTATTTCGTTTGCTTCAATAGGCTTACAAAGTTGAGGTTAGAAACGGCAATTTTGAAACTATTTAAATGCAGTAAGCTTGTGTTGTAAACGCCTAATCCTTCAGCCAAATTTAAATAAAATCGTCAAAACGAAAAAAATCGTTTTCGAAAATATTTGAAAAAAAAAAAAAAAAAAAATTGTAAAAAAACTTTAAAGTTTTTGAGATTTCGAAGATTGCTCTAGCTTTACATGAAATCTCAGAATATGGATTATGCCCGTTATTTATTTGAAAATTATATGTACTTTATGCCGTTAAGGAGCTAGAGGGGGAGACACACCTTAGACCTTTTTTATAATTTTTTTAAATTTCAAATAGGTTCACTCGATGTTCACCAAGACTCTCCCACAACGATGACATGAGGCAGGTTTTTCAGGCCAGACCATGTAAGAAACGTTTCATAAGATGCTTAAAGGTAGCCGAAGCGTACACAAACCAAATGACATTACTGTAAGCTGCATAGTTCATTGCCTGTTTTGAAAGTGGTTTTCTCATTAAAAACTATACATTATACTTAGTATTCCCTGGGTAGGGTATAGCAACTGTTGGCTTAGAGCGGGTAAACACCAATGCTCCGGGCCGGAAAATGTTCGAGTCCACCTCGAAAGAATGGTGCAGTAGAGGCAGACTAAGACTCAAGTGGCACAAAAAGTGGAAGGGCCCTAAAATAACTTCGCGTACAAAACTCGAGGCAACAAGAAAGCTGGTTAGTGGAAGGCTTTCACTTGAGGCAGCTGAATACTATTTTCTATCTAGATAAGTGCCAAGATATGGAAGCTTGAAGTTTGATTGGAGATTTCACTTGTTTGAATGAACCCAAAAACAAGCTTATAGGGACCAAAGACTTAAAGGTGGCCAGAACATTCTTAAGTCAATTGACTCCATAAAATGGTCGCAATGTCCTGATTTTTATTCACTGTTTTATCGAAATTTTTATTGTTAATTAAAAAAACATACTAGACCACTATAAGTATTGCTGCCTAATGTTTGGTTATGGGGGGTTTTCGAAAAAAAATCGCAAAAAACATTAATTTTTGGTATCTTAACCCAGTACAAAGCATACGGTGCACATAAAAATGTGGAGAAAACTTGAAATTGGCATTTCATCCGTTCATTGCGGTTGAATCATCGGCGGACACCAATGCACTGTTCATATGCAAATGTTCTGCAGTCGTTATCGCTGTCTTATAGTTTTTCCCTATCGAGTAAATTTTAATTATAAAATTTAAAACATTTTAACAATGCTTTTTGTTTTTGCTCAGGACTAGTTTTATTGCTCCTTGTTTTAACATAGCAACTATAATTTATTTTGCATTGTATCTCAACGCAATTTTTTTGGCAAGCAGTAAATTGGTTTGTTTGAAAAGCCATATGCATATGACCGAGTTTGCATGGATTAAATTGGTGTTTCCACTAACGAATTCTTTCTAAATTCTAATGAGCAATATATAAACAAAAAATACCCTTACAGCATACTAATACGCGTTTGTGTACTTCCCGCAGAGAAGCTACGTTTTCAATACAAAATTATTTAGAAATTAACTCACCAAAGTAGTTGGAATTCCCACCGATTCAGCTGCGGCAAAGGCCAGAGAAAAATTTCTCCTTTTGTTCGCCTGACTAAGTGCATCATAGGGAATCTTGTCCGGCAAATAGGAATGTAAAATCGCACAAAATGCAAGCCCGTCATTCCACGACGAGCTAAAGTTAGTTATGTCAATGTTCCGATAACCAACCGTCTTGTTTTGACACCACTTCAGCAGCGCATTCCTCTTTGAACCGCCATTCTTCACTAGCATATTCAGCGGATCCTTACGTTCTACTGCCGTGAGAAACCGACTGCTACTCTCTGTTCGCGAGATGATCAATTGGTCTTTTTTCTCGATGCCCCCACCGCCGCCGCCGCCACCATTTCCAAGGCCACTGCCCACGCCATTGCCTCCGCTCAGCAGCGATGACTTTGAGACACTGTTAATACTATTGAAATGCATGCTGCTGGGAACTATGGTTGGCTGCTGTTGCTCACGCAATGGACCTTTGGTACTGCTACTCACAGTGGTATTCGTTGGCGTTGTTGTTGTCGTTGTGTTGGTCGTCACGCTCAGACCAGTGGGTGGTTGGATGCGTACCTAAAATGAAATGTCGGATTACTTCCTGTGCTTAAGAGATATGGCTAAGAATTTTACATTCTCCGACCAGTCGGTTGGAATGTTTGCACTAGCCACTTGAGTAAGGTCAGAAGTCCCACTGTTCAGACTTGAGTTGGAGCTATAGCGTGACTCTGGGTCTTCGGATTTGGTCTGTAAGAAGAAGGAATTGTTGAAAATTTGCTATTTTGCAAAAAGGAAAGCGCAATACTTGTTTGTTATTCTCGATAGTTTCTATCAGTGTCTTCACCGACAAGCGTGAGTCCTGCTTGGACAGCGCGATCTTGCTTCTTCGCGATGCAATCTCCTGCTGCACAGTTGTCAATAGCGACTGCTGCGTCGTGTCTGTCGATGATATTTCTACAAAGAACAATAAAAACAATTAGACGCTAACATCTCAACAGGTCGTTCACACTGACGTTTTGTTAGTTTTTCAACCTGCTGTTCCAGCATTCGAATTCTTTCTCGTTGCGTCTTGTTATCCAATACCAATTGCTCGCGCGCACATAACGCTTCAGTCTTAAAATCATTCGCCACTCGCACAGTCATCAGCAAATCCGATTGGAATTGCTGCCATTCATCAGCCTTTAAAACGGGAAAAGAGATAGATAAACAAGCTTTGCTGGGACATTTTGGACGCTCACCTCTTGTTTTCTTAGTTTAACCTCCTTTTGCAACTGTTCTTCCTTCTCGCCCAATTTCCTTTCCGCATCACCCAAGTGTTTCTGTGTCTCACTCAACAAGTTCTGCAGTTGTGCCTTATCTTCTAGGTGACACTTGCATTGGACTTGTAACTCCGCCGTACTATCTTGCAGTTGTTGGTAGTCCGCACATAGTTTCTCCTTTTCCTTTTGCAGAGTTTCATACCGATACTCCAGATGTGAAAGCGCACACTTGGCATTGTTTTTTGCCACTTTGCACTCTTCCGCTGCACCTAGGAGCTGATCCTTTAATTTTCTAATCTCATTTTGACTACGAGACAGCTGCTCTTGGAGCGATGCGACTTTCACTTCCAACTGATCTTTTTCTTTTCGCGCTGCATCCAACAAATCAGTCAAGTCAGTCTTCTCGCCACGTGCCAAGTCCTGCTCGAGTTCCTCAATTTTTGCGCGGGCATTCTCCAACAGCGTTGTCAGTCGGCTAATTTCGATGCTTTTCTGTGATGATTCCTCTTTGGCTTGTTGCAGTTCACTTTCGATTTGTTTCCGCTCTGCATTTGCTGCGTCCACTGTCGAGTCAAGCAGGCATATCCGCTCCCTAAATCGAATTTTGTCATTGCTGGCAGACTCCATCGACTGGCGCAACTCATTCAGTTCTGAGTTTAATTCCTCCTGCTTGACCAAAATGGTCTCTCGTTCCTCTTGTGAGTTCTTGATCAAATCCAAAAGCTTTTTCTCCCGCTCACTGCTGTTCACCTCGGCTTGATTGGATTCGCGCAGCAGAAGTTCCTTCAATGTCGTGATTTGGGTGCGACACTCCTTGAGTTTTTCCGTTTGCCGGCAGAGCGACTGGAACAACACGTCCTTTTCATCCGCCAATCGCTCATTGTCTGACTGCAGTTCGGTAAGTTGAGTTTGCAGATCCGCCAGCTCCTGGATCGTGGCCTGAAGTTCCTCATTTGTCGAGTAGTGCGTCTCCTCCATCTAAATGAAATGCCATGTTTATACAAATCGTAAAATTGATTAGACAGCACCTGAATAATTTTATCCTGCAAGCAGGCTACTGATATTTCACTGGAAGAGGAGTTCTTGTCCCAGTCTGGTGTGACGCACGGCGTTCCATCATTTTCATTCACCTAGCCAAGAGAATACAAAAACAATTTAGGGGCTTTCTGAGAAGCATTGGGTATACTTACGTTGGGCAACGCAATCGATGCTGGTGCGGAACTGTGCAACCGCTGCGAGTCTTGAATTATCTGGTGCTTCTCCGCATCGGACAGGGGTGAGTTCACAACGTCCCGCAAGCGATTACGTAAAGATTCGTTTTCATATTTAAGCTTTTGAATTTCCATATTACTTTTCTCCTGCAAATTCTAGTCCGCGACAGGGGAAGAGATAAACGAAAAGAACAAAATAATACATTTTTTTCTCCTATTTTTGTCGTGGCCAATACTATTTTGTTAGATCCCGCAATCGAATTATTTATTTATTGTGTTCACTTCGTTCGTTGTGGTTTTACGATTGATTTCATTTCGAGCCCCTACGGACTTAGGTTAACGCGTTCGAAGCCCACACTGCTGGCGAGGGAACAAGAGTGAGAAAGACCCTGAATGTCGACTGGCTTGCGGTAAATATGTCTGTTAGTCAAGTTGGCTAGAGAGGAGGTGGAAATCAGATCTAGAAAGGGTACCGGGAGACTACCTTGTATTTTTTAAGTTAATGTGACTGACAGTCATTATACTGGGGCAGCGGTTCAGTGAAGACTTTGGTGTCTAATTTCTAATTAGATTCATACTTTGTTGCTTTCAAAGAAATTCATGTTTCAAGTGCAGTGGCTTTTTGCTTTTAAAGAATCCAACATGGGATGACTAACTTCAGATAGGTATTGCTCACGCTAGAGCGAACAGGGATGTGTTAGAAGTTAAAGTGTATCGATTAACTCTTTTCTGGGATTTGGAATTCACTTGAACCAGTTGGACGATGCTATAGCATAAGTGTTTATAGAAAGGAGGTGGCTTAATTCTTATAGGTTTATTCAACATTCGATGAAATTATGTAAAAATGATCAACGTACACCCTGCCGTTGTCTGTAATTCGAACTGATTCTTAGAAAAACAATTCAAACAAGTGTGCGGGTCGTTATTTAGGATTGTAACGGATAAAGATTCCTATTTGACTTTCTGTTACGAGTCCATGGATAAGTTCAATAAAAGGCTTTTGTTATTTTCAATACTTAGTTTATAAGTTGTGCTTTGCGAAAGTTGTCTCTTTCCACCCAATACACAAATCGATATTAAAATTTTTGATTTATAAAACGTAGGAAGTGTTGAGCTTAAGGCAGGAATGGTTCTTCAATAAAAACTTTCAAAGTGGAGTAAGACAAGACTGCATCCATCCACGACTGTTATAGATGCAGCGTTGTTCCAACGGAAGAATTTTTTGGGCAAATATAATTCTATATATAAACACATAAGTACGCAATCGAATTGTGTACCCATACCATCGCACAACTTGAAGCCTTCTGACAGACTCTTTTCCGTAAGCGATCCACCAATCTCTATTCAAAATTTATTTTATTTACAAGTCCATGAGTTTTACATTTTTTTAATAGGCTCGTAAATAAGGCGTTATACAAGAAAAGAGACCGTCAAGTAAGAAGTCATACGCAGGGAGCGGTCCGTCGACTTATGTTGAAGGCCTCGTATAATGTTGTTCAGTATATTTGGGATTTAATTTTTTTTCTTTACTCTGGATTAATAAAATGTAAAATCGTTTTATTTTGTCGGATTAAACTATAAAAACAAATCAGGCGAAACGAAGCAAAAATTGAGTGCATTTTCTTGCCTTTGAATTTAAAAGAAATACATAGAATAAGTAAGTAAGTGCAAAAGTTGTGCAACCTGGCTAAAGTGGAACGTGATATCCGCGATATCTGTATCTTTACAGATAGCCAGGCTGCCATCAAATCCCTTACATCGATGTCTATAAACTCTTAATTAGTTATTAACGCGATTAGTCGCACATCTCTTGATGAGATGTCCGAACAGTTTCACATCTGCCTGTGCTGGGTGCCAGGTCATAGAGACATCATGGGAAACTGTGAGGCTGATAAACTCGCAAAGAACGCCACAAGACTGCCAGAACATGAAATCTTTTGGAGTATAGGTATTCCCCTAGCTACCTTCAAATTACAGCTCAAAAATCACAGCATACAAGAAATTAACGCCAGACGGAGGACAGGCACCACTTGTTTAACCTTCAAGCAAATCTGGCCTTGTCTCGATCCAAAAATATCAGATAGCTTGATCTCCTTAAAGAGATCCAAAATTAGCACTGCAGTGGGAATTATCACCGGACACTGCCTATTAGGTCTTCACGCAAAAAGCCTAGGTCTATTCTCAAATGACTTCTGTAGAAGCTGCCTGGATGAGGAAGAGGAAGAAAGTGTACAACACTTTGACAACACCCTCGTGGCGTTACAATGGGCCTACTTTTTGGCCTAGGTGCATGTAATAAGCCACTTTCCTACCTACCTACCTACCTACCTACCTAAGTGAAAGAGTTCGTCTGTAACGAACTTCTAAATACCCGACCCTCTATACCCTGTAACATCAAATTTAAATGTTTTTTTACTAGATTTAATATACTGTATGTTAATTATTTGTATTGGTCACGCCTCCAAATATGGGCGTGGGCTGAAAATTAAAATCAATTAATTCGTTAAAATTTAATTGCGTTAAAATTATGAGAAAATGCGTTTAAAACGAATATTAATGCTTAAAAAACAGTTTTTTCATAAAAACACCACCTCTAGGCGGAGCACAATGCTTTGCATGTAGGAAACTTAGCAAATGGTTATATCTTGAGTGTCTTTAATATTATATCCAATGAATTCCGAGTAATCAGGTTTTTAAAGATTTAACATTTGAAAAGTGGGCATGGTCGATGGCATGGGCGGTCCAATTTTCGCCTAATTAAAGGCTTCGGGTCACTATTGCCTTGCACCAAAATTGGAGGTCCTATGCCTTGTCTTACTTCACCAAACGGCGATTTTAAATAAAATGTAAATTTAAGGTTGTCTGACATCCAAGTTTATTAATTGTGAGCGTGGCTGTGGGCGGATCTTATTAATTTCCATATTTTGTCTGTAGAAAATAATAGCCAAAATACACTCCAAGTTTCAGCATCCTAGCTTAATTTTAAAGACCTATAAACATCAGACATACGGCCGGACGGACGTGGCTTAATCGATTCATCTTTCGGTCTCGATCATATCTTTAAAAGGTCTTAGGGGTCTACGGTGATTATTTCACTGTGTTACAAACTATGCATTAAAATTAATATACCCTGGGTCGGGTATACAAAAAGTTTTGGCTGATTCGTTGAGGTTTCAGCTTTATTGATGTTTTTCAACGTTCATGGAATGTCTTCAACCACATCGATAGCTCAATTGTTTCACTTACTTTTTTTTTCAAGCGTTTGAGTAATAAATACACAGGTGGTACAGCCTATACCCGTTGCGTAATTGTCAGTTTTGAATCGGAATCAATCCTATTTTTTGAAAACCCGGTTTTAAATTTAGCGATTTGTTGCAAAAACATTTTTAAGAAGTGATAAGCGTTAAAGGTATGTTTGTATTCTAATTACTTTATCAAAGTCCTTGATTAAGTTTTTAGTAAAGTCATATTTTAAGATGGGTCGGAAAGTAGACTGCTCTGCCGAAGAAAAGCAACTATATCGGTGGTTAAGGCGCGAGGGTGAAGCCTATAAATTTATCGAAGATGCAGAAGTTCGTAACCAATGGTGTTGAGCCTACGTTAGAGATAAGAAATAGAGGAAGGCGGAAAAAAAGACGGCCACTATTGGCCGCCACATTTTGCATTAAGCATAATCAAATCCGTTTGTTATAGACGCTTAAATGGGGAATGAAATCAGTGCACGCACGATTCGCAGAAGACTACAGAACTTCAATCTCCCAAGAAGAGCCGCCAGAAAAGTTCCACTCCGAAGAGCCAGAAACCGAACATCCCGAAAAACATTTGCCTTAAATCATAGAAGTTGGAAGAGATCAGAAGTAAAAATAAGGCGGAATATTCTGTAGGGTGACGCAACAAAAATTAAGTTGTTCTACTCGGATTTTGGGCGTAACGCTTCCAAAAGGAAAAGACTACTACCCGTTGCCCCTACCCGTTACTACTAAATTGCTCCTCTCATGGCATTTCCAACTGGACAGCGATCCAAAACATACGGCCGGGGCTTATTAAAGATTGGTTTCGGGATCAAAACATCTCTGTACTTCCATGTTTAAGTCAATCTCCAAGTCTTAATTTTATTGAGAACTTGTGGGATGAACTGGAAAGCAAGCTAGTGGGTCAGATCGTAACAAATGGGAATCAACAATGGAAAGAAGTATGCAAAAGCTATAGTATTCCATTCCTCCTGAAAAGCGCCAGAAATTGATAGGATCAATGCCACGTCGAATCCAATAAGATTTGAAAAATTATGAAGGATACTTAAGTTATCAGAGTAAAGCCGCGTTGTCACAAGCAACGTAAAACAGGAACAAAAACAGAATTTGCCCATACATTAGCAACTGAAACCTAGATTCGCTGAATGCGTTTTGCGTCTCAAAGCTCAAAACAGATGAGCAGCGGGTCTGCATGTATCACTGCTAGCAGCACTGCCTCTAAAACAGATGTGCACCCTTTTTGACATTAACGATGCCAAGTTTTATACAAGTTTGTCAAACGGTTTTGATATACTTGTCAACTGGGTGAAAAAGTAAACAAAAACTAACCAATAAAACTAAGGCGGGAAAACGCACTTGTTCTGTATCGAATTTCTTGTCAGTCAACAAACAGTCAAAACTTTCAGATTTAAAAATATTTTTGTTTTCATTGTGGCTGCAATGAAACTAGGCACCAAAGTTAGAAATAGAGAAATCGTGCAGTCACTTCAACCCCTGCAGTAGTTGGGTTCGCCTGTCCCATAAGAGCCTGTGTAATTTATTTTTGCTGCACGAACATTTCTGCACATCTGTTTCGAGCTTAATGTATGAAATTCTGTTTCTGTTCCTGTTCCTTGTGACAACGCTGCTAAGGTAAAAAAAAACTATTAATCAGATCTACACAAAGTAATGATAGGAAAACATTACTTCAAAAGTTTTTGTTACGTTTTTTTTTTACTTCGATAAAACTTCGATAAGTGGGGTGCCGTGGCGTAGTGGTTAGTGTGTGTGCTTACTACGCCGGAGGCCTGGGTTCGAATCCTGCCATCGTCACCTGAAAAAAAAGACTTGGTTCTTTTTCACGGTCCCCACCTCCGCGAGGGTCTGACAAGCCCTCCGAGAGTATCATTTGTCTTGAAAAACTTCTCAAACTGCCGTTCGGATTCGGCAAAAAAATTGTAGGTCCCTTTGTATGTAAAGAAAATTAACACACCAGCATACATTGTTGAGAAGTTGGCCCTGGTTCACCTCGAGCTGTTGCGCCACTCTATTTATTTTATTTATTTTTAAAACTTCGATAAAATAAAGGAGACATCTTAAATTATTTGTCCGATTTTCGGGGGGGTTTAAGATCACTGATCAGACTATAAAGAGAAAGCCAACTCTGCAACCGCCTGCCCTCATACACCCGGAAAAAAACGAAATAACTGGATCTCTCTTTGAGTCCTATCCGTTAAAACGTGTGAAGTGAGCGATGAGAGCAAACGAAAATTTTGACAGAGGTCAAAAACAGGTGACATCGTGACAAGAAATAGGTTCGTATTAAATTTTCTGTGCAAAAATAATTGTTTTCTTGCAATAATAAAGTAAGTCATTTCTAGCAGCAAGCATACAACAAATAAGTTGCCAACTTTGACGAGAACTCCGGCGACTATGTTGATTCACCCGCTAGAGCGGGCAATCTAAAGAAATCACCATCAACTCCCTCACCTCCGCCGTGGATCAAAGCAAAGACTGGCCTCTGGCAAATTACTAATGTTTGTCCAAAGATTGCCAATTGCCAATCCACCCCACCAGAGATAGTTTTTTTTTGAAACAGATGGATTTTTGTTTTGATTTTCTATTTAGAATTACTTATATCCACAGGTAAGGAGCAGATATGGAAAACTATCGGTTTGAGTTATACAAGAAGTACTTTCCAGTTTGTACTAAAACTAATCCAATTGTAGTGAAATATTTTTTTTGCATAAAAAATTAGAATGCGTTATTTAAACGAACAACTTTTGAACGAAACAAGATGTTAATCGATGCACAACTATCGATGCACTTGGGTTTCTTATTTTCCTAGTACATATTTCTATTCTACGCATGCTGATTTTCAGGCAAAATTTTATTTCAATAGGTTCTGTATTCGGGCGACATACTTTTGTCATCGAATTAAACAAGATTGTACTTATGTCCTGAGGTCAAATCGAACTCGATGAATCAATGGATAAAAACATGACTGTGGTGAATCCAAACCAATTTGGTGAATTTAAATGAAAAAAATATTTTTTTTTTCTTAATAAATTCTCAAAAATGATAAATATTATAAAAAACAGTCATAGATTCAATTTTAGGATTATTACTTAATCTATTAAAGCATCTCTTACAATATATTTTGCATATAATTGAAAAAAAAAAAATGTTTTTCGCTCAATTCGCATGTTTTTTGTCACGGGAATAGAGCATTTGTTATATTTTTCTTACTTTAATGTGTTTTGTCATTTTGAAGAAAAAATTTTAAAATTATTACAGTTATTCACCTCGGTACCTTAATAAATTATTAAATCTTTGCGTTCCAGAACGCAGACGTTTAACAATAAAAATCAAAGAGAGTATTTGACAATTAAAGAGACCATTTGACAATCAGCTGGTCTCTGCCTGTCCCAGCCCAGTCATAACACTCGTCAGCTTAGAATGTATTAGTGACTTTTTTCCTGTTTTAGGCAAGCACTGAACATACGTTTGCAGACCACAGTCATTCGAAGCTTGGGGTCCAAAAGAGAATCATCGACCAAAGTTGGGATCATTTGGGATTATAGCATCGGAGATAGTAGGTGTTCCCGTACCTGTTCTAAACTACACAAAACGACCGAAACCTATGAAAAATAGCCGAATCCTGTTCTCGTACACGGTTTTTGTGTAGCTTTCGACAGGAGAGAGAGCAAAAATGAGAGTCTGAAATTTCCCCTCCCTACGAAATTTAGCACCAGAAATTTCTTTGGGCAGAATTATGAAAAGTGTCAAAGCGGCGGCCATTGAGTTGGACAACAAACAGCAGATGACATTTAGGTGGACACTTAGGTGTTAGCTATAGCGACTCGTGAAATTTGTACTTTTGAACAACTTTTGCCGTTTCTATATTTTGAGTCCTTTTTATGTGAAGTTTCGAATGTTAAAGAATGTTTTTATCAACTTTAACAATAATCCAAATAATGCAGAAAGTAAGGGAACACACCTTATAATAGGGACAACTTTTTTTTCACGATTCAAAACCGCAGTTTTAAAACGTTTTAATCAAAATTCGACTTTTCTCTTTGCTTAAGCTGTGGTTCCTATATAGTCCAGGGAAATTAGACAAAAAAAGGCCAAACTTTTTTGGTATGAAGCTTGAGAATGTCGTTCTCAATAAAATGTCAAAAGTCCCCATCGATCTGAGTTCCACTTAAAATTTTGGCAGGGGTCAAAGGTCACTGAAAACAGTTATTTGTGAATATCTCCATAACGGTTACTTTTAGAGGAAAACTTTTTACTTTAAAATTGTAGCTCTGAAAATTTCCTATCAAAAAGATAAAAAGACTTTTCTTCGTTAGGCTAACCGTTAGACCAACGTAAGAAAACAAACTAACACCATGAGAGATCCTTTTACCATTTTTGGTCGCACCGCTAAAAATCAAAACACGTTTTTTTTTATCAAAATTTTAACACACTTTGGCTTGATGCTGATGTTGTCTGTGTTTCTTCATAAGCATATGTGGTAGATAACTTCTTATCTACCACATATGTAGGGGTATGTGGTAGATAACTTCTTATCTACCACATATGTAGATAAGAAGTTATATGTTTTTTACTGGCTTTACCGTTTCAGTAAAGCAACTTTAATGAATTGAAGAGTATCTCGAAAACCACTTAATATTTAGGTCCGCTATTTTTTACTTTTTTTTCGCTATGATTTTCCTTCAAAGATTTGCAAATGGATATGTCAATTCTCAAGCAATTTGCGCTAGCATTGACTGTTTTTGGTAACGGTAAGAAAACGAGTCTTATGAATTTTTGGAAAATTTTTAAGCTTGTAAAATTTTCTATACACGTTTTATACCAAATTTCAAAACAATCCTTATAACCATTTAAGGCACCAGGCTATTTAAAAAAATATTTTTTAAATGTTTTTTTAAGTTTTTGAGCCGAATCTTAGAATCCGTAGAGCGAGGTAAAAAATATTTCATGATCTTATGCGATTTTTTTTAAGCTAACACCGCAGTGTTTAAATTGATTTTCCCCCCATATGACTTAAGCCTTCGCTTAAGCTATAGGGGTTTTATATGTGTACCAAATAAAGGCTTTTTGAACAAAGTGTTCGAAAGCTGATTTTATAAGTGCACCAAATTTCATTTTTCCATGACTCCCGACTCAAGAGTAACAACAGGCGCGACGGACCAAAAGCGAAGCGATACCATAAGAAGTTTTTTTTTCCATTTATTCGCGTAAGGCTGAAATTTAGTGGGCAATTTAGTGAGCTTCCTCGCGTGGTCCAACACGACCCCTTTTTTTCTGATACGTGTAAGAAGACCTGGCCGTATAGATCAGGTACCACCAGTCTGATCTCTATACCCGACCGTATAGAGGACTCTTTTCGGGGATAAGCCCCATGTCTTGCCAAAACCAGTTTTGCACTGCCAGAAAGTGGACAGTGCTTTTTCGGTTTGGGATTTAGCATACTTGTACCAAAAAAGTTTTCTATCAAAAATTGTTTAAGCACGAACTGAGTCAAGCAAAAGGGCTTTCTTCCTTTAAAGAGAACAACCGAAGTTTCCTAGTGCACTTATCATCTGTCAAGTCTAGGGATCTCTGCAGCTGAAGACAGACAGTCCCTAGATTAGACGGCGACTTCATCAGCGTGGGCATGTGTATAAGTTTCGGAAAAGTAAAGAGGCGATAGCAGAGAGTCTACAAAAATGCACTGTTTCGCTCAGTTATTTAGCACTTGTCACAATCTGCCTTGGTCATCAGAGTCTTGTGCATTGGCTTTGCAATCCATTAAAGGATTAAAGTAATTGTTATCTAACTGAGTTGCACATTCTATAAAAAGTCGCATACCCAGATTTGATATGAGCACGACTGATGACGCTATCAATCGCATCTTTGATAGCGTCATCAGTCGGTACTCTGGACGCAATATACTGGTACTTCTGAAGAGCATGTGGCAATCTGATTTCACGAGAAATGTCTTTTGGGGGAAGACTGACGGTGTCCGCCGTGGTCTCAGTGTACCATAAGGTTTGAGCAGTGAAGTTGGTGCTCGGTAATCTCCTCTAAAGGACTTTCACAAGTCAACTAGTGTCACTTAGAATCTCTAAGACCTCCTCAGAATTTTTTTTTTAATTTTTGAGTCAGTCTTCGAATTTCGAATAGTCTCTTAAAATCCTTTTGTTTCGATCGATTTAGTTTCCGGTAGTCTACTTTACTGGTTTTTAAGGGCTGATTCAGGAGCTTCCTGGTCTCTCTGCAAATATGCTGCGATAGTACAAAATAGCAGCTAAAAAGCGGTTCAGAACTTGAGGAGACATCTCTATCCCTTGTCTTGACCTTAGTTTGAATGAGTTTGAATGGAACTTGAACAGAGTTGTCAAGCTTCTCTCTAAACTGTGCCCAATTCGTTTATTTCGGATTTCTCCTCTCTTGCAAAGTTAGTTTTTGACAGTCAATTTGAAATTTGATGTATCCGTGATCTGACAAGGTGCTATCTGGCGATACCTTTTATTTGGTAATAGTCGTTGAAACCCTATGGGCAGGGCAAGGTAAATTACCTGCTGTTTCCTGGCAGTAACAAATGTAGGTGGTGATGGTGGTTACATACAGACGATGAATCTGCATTTGCTGCTGCCACAAACAGTGATCCCAGTATCAGCATCGCACCACAAGATGAGACCCAGCTCTTTGGATTCACAATACTCTACAATGCTCAACAACTGCCCACTCGTGGGTGTAAAACCTTTCGATCGTAACTGTATCTAAGGATTTCGATGCAATAAGACAAGTAGGTTTTTCGGACTGCTTATCGTAAAGAACTTCGTGAGAAGCACTCCATCCACCTACAGCACACATGTCACCTTTCCACACCCATGGCTCATGGATGAATGTTATGCATGTTTTTGTACTGCAAGCTACAAGGCAGCTACTTAGAAGACCAGTGCTGTATTAAATAAATTAATAAACAACTTTTACCTTAGATTTACAGAAAAAAAGAATTCAACAATAAGATTCACCACCAGGGGCAGGGGGAGGAATAAAAGGGGCTACGGAAAGATTGTCAAAGTTGGAAAAGACTACCGCTCATTAGAAAAATTCACTTAAGCTTTTTCAAGGTTATGGCTTCTGATTTAAACTTGTTGATAAGGAGTTCTATCAACGAGCACTAGTAGTGAAGAAAGTGTGAGATGAACTTAAACAGTTACAATATTAAATGTCCTAACTTTAATCAAATAATTTATAGTTCAACTTTTGCCGCAACGCAAACTTAGACTCCAAAACTGAACTTTATTCCGAAGGTTTGTTAAAATTTTTAATCAACATACCACTCCGAATATCATTGGAAAACGGCGCACTGTAAACAAGTTGCTCTAGGACCCACCATAATAATAGAGGCCACAATAAAACCAATTGGGAAAAACTCTGTAACATACCTGCATTCTAAGCAGTTCATTTCTCAGCTTTAGTACTTCACCTTGATACGGCATCAATTCGTTTATTTTCGCCTCCAGCATTAGATTCTCCCTACCCAGCCTGTCTAGCTGCGTCTGAAGTTCTTGCATTGTGTTAGCCTAAAAAAACAAAGAACCAACGATTAGCATTAAACACTCTAGTCTTGCAGTTGCACTTACCTCTAAATGATCGTTTCCAGCTGCCAAATAGTTATTTAGCTTGTAGTCCTTGTTCCAATCGTTTGTATTTTCTACATTATTAAAATTATTGTTAGCTGCCGTTGATGTTGCATTTGTCAATGCGGACGTTTGTTGCGGCTGTGCCACAGTCGCTGGTAGTCCTGCTGATGATGCCACCACCACTGGAGGCATCACATTCGAACCCTGCGCGTTGTTATTGTTGTTCTTCTTCCTGCCTCCGGTTCCGCTCCGGTAGTTATTCTGATTGTAATTATAGGCTGAGTTGTCTGGTTTGTTTGCATAGTCCACCAATTCGTTTGTCTGCTTCTTCCTAGTCTGCTGACTTGGTATGTTGTCCTGGTCTAGACTCGACGATGATGATGCAGCGCCTCCGCCAGCAGCGCTACCACTTCGCTTTGATCCAGAGGGACCACCTTGTCCTCTGCGAAACAGGGATTTTAGTTTAATCATTCTGCGTGCTTTAAGGGTTCTGGGTTGCTCAGTGAATCAGTGATAAAGTGTAACAAATGTAACAAAAAACAGTGCGGCCTGCTCAGTTCCCTTCCAATTGGAGAGTAAGTATCACAGAAGGGAAATTGAAGTTTTTTTTTCTTATTTTTGCTCGACGTGCGTCTTGTGCGCGTCAAGAGAAATTTCCTTTTTTGTATATTGCTCGAGGTTGTCGCTGGATTTCTTCGTTTTTTTTCGTATTTGTCGTTTAGTGTGTCAGTCGCATTCGAGATTAAAAGTGAAAATATGTCTCGATGTTGGTGTTGCATGCATCATGTGCAGAAGCAGAGAAGTGATGTATGCTATACATGAGTCTAGATACACGCAGTGGTGTGCAACAAGTAATAAGAATGGTAATGAATATAATTTTCTCACTCTATCTGCTTAAACAACAACAATAGGTGAAATAAAAAAGGGAGTTTCTTTTGTTTGCTTCTTCTCCTTTCTCTGGGGAATCTTCGTGGACTTCAACTCCCTTGGTTGTGCTGCTGTGAAAGAGGAGTCCACCGGAGCCACAACACAACAACTCAACGATATTCCGTAACCCAAATTCTGGCTTCTGCTGACTGCAGCAGTGGTTCTGGTTTGTTTTTTTTTTTTTTGCTTAACAAAATGTCGGTTATCTATTTCGTTGCTTTTCCGTGATTAATCACTGAGTAAATATTGAATTAATAACTTTATTATGGTAGACGGCATAATATTTTGCTGTCGTCACGTGACCTTAGACACAGCTTTTTTTCATTTTCTGTGGGCAGCAAATGGCCAGGTAAACACAAAGCACTCACGAAGCAAAATTATGCAAAAAAAAGTATACTAATGTGGATAAAACGCATAAGAGTGAGCAAAACTAAAAGGAAATGTTTAACGCCAACAAAAAAAACATAAAAAAAAGAGTAAACGACACGATCTACACCGGAGCACACATCCCCTTCGTGAGTTGCTGCTGGGTGACTGAATGAAACTGAATGGAGTGGCGATCGGTTCGGGCAAACGAGTGAGAAAAGGCCAACAACAACAGCAGCGGTACATGCGGAAATGGCATACGTAACGCAGTAAACCAAATGGAATGGAACCTGAAGATAATGCCGTTGCCGTACCTATGCCCGAACGCAACCACCAAGCCAATTGGAGTTGGCAATAATTGTAGTTAAAGTGAACGTGCAGCCAAGCCAGCATCAATATCAGTAGTGCTGCCAGCTTAAATTTTTTTAAAAATGTATTGCGGTAGAAGAAAAATCATTGGCAAAAGTCAAGATCCATATGGATACGTGCTCTCCTCTGAAATACGTCTGATTTTTATTCGTACGAAAGTACCTATCGCAGTTTGAATTTTGAAGTCTGGCTGGTGTAAAGACCTTCTTGAGAACTGATCTTAGGAGGTGTATGGAATGGAAGGTAAGTTTTATTGAATAAAAATAAAACGGAAAACGTTAAAGTAAGGAAATTCAAAATACTTCTATAATACGAATGCGAATCATAACTTCATCGATCATTTTGCGTTTAAACTGTTGGCGACTTGACTCAAGAGAATGCTCTGAAAATAATCATCATCATCATCATCATTTTCGAATGCCGCTTATCCTTAAAAAGGGTCGCGGAGCGAGGGTGGCTAAATGGTCCTTCCAACTCAAAAGACTCCGGTGCAATCCCCAGGCGGGACTCAGAGAGGCTCTTTACCTGATCCCACCACCTTTTTCTTTGCCTACCAGGGGGGCGAAGCGCTCGCATCACCCAAATTTCATTATTAAATTAGTAATTACTAATTACATTATTAAATTTTATTAAATTACCCAAATGGTCATTACCCAAATTTCATGACCATAGATGAGGGTCGGAACGAACACTGAATTAAAAACTGAGATCTTTGCTTTCACTCCAAGCTCAGCTTTCCTGATGACCGGCCGGCGCAGTTCCTTTACTATTGCTCCAGCTTGGCCAATTCTACAGGACAACTCAGTATCACTCCTCCCATCTTTCGTGAAAAAGACCCCGAGATACTTAAACTTCTCCACCTGTTTTAATGGAACTCCATTTATGTGCAGGGTACACTGCACAGGAGTTCGGGAAACAACCATCACTTCCGATTTGTTCACGTTTACTTTCATCCCAGCATCACCACAGACGGCTGCAAACCTATCCAGTGCTCGTTGAAGTTCCTCTTCGAAACATTGCTCGCCAAGACTGCGCTTCACCATCCAGTCCATATATGCTATGAAAAGGAGCGGCGACAGAACACAGCCCTGGCGAAGTCCAACGCGCACTTCAAAAGGACGGGATTTGACGCCATTCGTACACAGCTTCTGCAGTTTCCATACAGAGACTGGATGGCTCTCAAAAGAGGCCCACTCAGCGCATAGTCCTGCAAAACTCTCCACAGTGTATCCCGAGGGACTCGGTCATACGCCTTTTCCAGATCTACAAAACACGCATAGACCGGTTTGGCATATTCCCAGGCCTCTTCAAGAATAACCTTCAGCTCTGAAAATAAATGAAAAAAAAAAGCAAAAAAAAGTAAGGGATCCTGTCCTGTAATGGACAGTGTACAAACACACAAACAACCTCACTATTCACCGCCGTGATCGGAGCAATACTGTGTTATGTATGGACGCGTACATGGGAGGCAATTTCAAATTATGCTATGTCATCATCATCATCATCATACAAATAAAATTGGACTAGCTCTGTTTGAAAAAAGTAGCAAAAATCGGATTTTTGTCAAAAAATGGCAAAATCTAAACAACTGATGATCGTATTCTCTCTTTTCGCACACATTCGTGAGGGACATCAAGGTCTACAATCTGAAACTTAATTAATTATGACGTCCTAAAAACTTTCCGAAAAAAAAAGTGAAAGAATAACTAAATTAACACTGGTTAGCCTAAGAAACACATACTAAATATTTTTAAGTGTTTAATAGAAGAGTCACTGCACGTTCACTGAAATGTCAAAACAAACCTACGCAAATACCCACCAGATATCACGTTTCCATGCAGAATAGGAACAAGCTTCAACCGGGTTTGAGTCGACTCGACATGGACTCGGGTTCAGTGAGTGACAAATGTTGCGTTGTGTCAGTAGCTTCTGTCTTTTTGAAGCAGGTAAAAGCGTTGTTGTGTGTGAAAGTATACCCAAATGTCAGTTGAATATTTTAAATGTTCAATATTCATGTAAATATTTTAAATATTTAAATATTCAACTCGGTGTTCGCGAAGACTGGCGCTGGTTGTGATTCAACTTTATTTGCACTCGATTAGTCAACTCTTGCATGGGATCAAGGTAAGATCAAAACAAGTGAGTAAGTGCAAGTTTGTCTGTGCTAAATTTCTATCAACCCGACCATACCATGTAACGCGGACCTTAAAGTTTCTTGGCCCGAATTCATATATAATTTGTATAGGCCACGCCCCCAAGTGGGAGTGGTCTTAAAATTAATAGCATGTGAATTAATTGTAATCAATTCAAAAATTAATTGTAATCAATTAATTGTATGGCCTTTTCGGTTGACAATCCCGGATCAGGGCGTTCCGGATTGGGGCTTCTCTCCGAACAGCCAAACACGTTTTTCTTGCTTTTGAAGTTTGTCTAGCGCTGTATTTGTGAAGCAAAAGCTATTCTACAGGGCACAAATGACATTTATCCAACTTGACATTGACACATGTATGATTTTGTGCGTGCTTCTGGTTTTGATTCTGGTTTCAAAACCAGAAGCAAATTTCTCTTCTATTAAGGGGAACTGTCAAACGAGTCCAAGAAAACAATTTCAGGAGAGTCCAGAAGTCTCCCGGACGTTCCCGGACGACCAACCGAAAAGGCGAGTAACTTGGTAAGAATCATAAGAAAATACGGTCAAAGCAAAAATTATTTCAGAAAAACAGTTTCTTCCTAAAAACGCACCTTATAAGTGGGCGGAGCTCAAAACTTTGTATGGAGCACACTTAGCAAATAGTAATATCTTGAATATTTGTCTATGAATTCACCCCTGTCACCTGTCGGTCTCGATCATATCTCTACGATGATTATTTTACTGTGTTACAAACTATGCATTAAAATTAATATACCCTTGGTCGGGTATAAACATTTTGATCAGAATTCATGTCGCGGTTTCCATTCATATTTTTTTTATGACGGATGGTGGTTTAGTAAAACTGTGATTGGTGTAGTAAAACTGACAGCTTTGATATCAAGCAATATTTTCAAAGTATAAATCGTAATCTTTTCCAAGTAACTAAGAGTAGTTCATTGCTCTAAGCAAAAACCGCGGAGATAAATCCTAATTTATCCGAGTCCTTGAAGTAGTTCGACGAACCCAAGCAAGGTTGAACTCCAAGCTTTTATAGATCTCCCTGTGGGCTGAGTTTCTCGCTGGATCAATATATTTTCGTCGAAAACATGAATCACTGTGCGAAATGATATGTAGTCATACAGCTAGCTTTTCCAGTTTTCTCATGTGTTTTAGACAAGTACCAAACCAAGTCTTAATCAAAACTTTCCAAATTTATGACTTCCTAATACCTTCTGAGGTACCGAAATTGCCGGAGCGACTCGTAGCGATAGAGTGAAAAATTTCAGAATCGTAGGACTCTTACCCAGAAGCTTCACATGCAATGGGCAAAGCAATCAATTGATTGAAATATTTCCATTGACTGTTTAATTGCTAGTGTAGACGCTTTGGAAATTAGCTTTGCAATATTAATTTTTAAATGGCCATCAATGATTGATTTCCATTTGAAGAGTGGCAATGAGTTTAAAAATGTCATTTGAAACTTAAATTTATTATTTTCGGTTTCAACGGCTTCTATACAAATAAAAATATAAACTTCAAACCCGAAAACAACGTAGCCATAGAAAATGCGGGGAAACCAAATTCCCCCGGCAGAAAACACGCTCCCGCGTGTTCCCCGGGCAGGAAAAAGACAGGGGTGGTGGGACCAGGTAAAGAACATCTCGGAGTCCCGCCCGGGGTTCTAGCCAGGAACGATAGAACGACTATTTAGTCGCTATCGCTCTGCAACTCTTATGGCGTATTCTTTTAAACAGCGAACTGCCACACCGAGCTGTCAAATAATAGCGACAATTTCAGCGTGGTGTACACGCGGTTTCATTTTGTACAGAACGACAAATACTGCACCGGTGCAGTCATCACGTTGAGTTCTGTCAAGTGTCAAATCGTTTTGACTTCATTTTGTTTACTTTATTTTCATTTCGTAGCGTAATTTTCTTGGCGTCCATTTTTTGTGAATTTTTTTGAATTTTGATAGCTTTGAGTTTGTGATATTTACAAACTTTTTATCGATTTCATGCAATTTCAAACGCGTTGCAAAAAGAAAATTGAGTCGAAACGTCACACATACACAATCAACAAAGCTACACCCAGCCTCCACCGTCAAATAGGACGGTGGCGAAAATCCGAGTTCGGTGTCGGCACCGAACTAGTTCGGAGTTCAAAAGAACATTTACATGAGCACGATTCCGTTCAGGTGTACGAGAAAAGAACAAGTTTTTTCTGTATTCCACACCAGTTTCACGATTCGGTGTTGAAAAGAATACGCCGTTAAAGTATAAGCGGCCAAAGAAAATTTATGTATAACTATGTATGTATTACCCCCAGGATGTCAAATACCCTGATCAACCTGGACAACGTTAACTTAAGTAACCTGACTGGAATATTCAGTGTCCAATGCTAAGTGAAAAAAAAATCTACGTCGTATTGGCCTCTCACCGGAGCCTAGATGCAGACCTTGTCTAGGGGGCGATGAATCCTCTCTTTACATAGGTACTTATCGAGAGCTCGGCCCTCTTTGTCTTGTGAAGAATTATTTCATCGGCAAACCTAGCCGAAATTTCACAGTAGCTCATTTTTAAAAAAATTGCAATGACCAATCCGCGGGAAGGTTAAGAACTAATGGCTTCTTTGGCCCTATCAGCAGCGACATCGACGTTATTGTCCCAGAAGCACATATACCAGTTGGGCCTTCCTAATGAAGTTTCATGCACCGACTTTACTAGCATGACGTATGGACGAAAACTAGTTCGGTTGATCAACCTGTCACTAAATGTTTTCTTGACGTCATTGAGTTAATATATTATAAGGTTTCATGGAAATGTCTTACTTAAAAATACGATAACATGCTGTTACTTCATGCACCTAATAACTACCTAGTTACGGTCTTACGGACTTTTCCAATTTCAAAAGTAAAATGGCTTCGCTGTGAAAGCCTTTGTGGCACCAAATCCTTTGCCAACTTCATGTTACGCATTAAGATTATTCAAACTGTATACCTTCCTACTTAGTAATGTCGCATCAATCGAAAAACATGAAATACCCTGCCAAACCACCCTTCCCCATTCTAAATGGAAAACGTTTTAGAAAATGATGGGGAAACTATTTGGGTCAGGTGACTTCTTTCATTCTTTGAATGCTTGAGCAGCCTTGACCTACATTAACTAGCTGGAAAGAAAATTTTTTCTCACCGCTAAATAGCCCTTTTGTCGCCGTTTTTTTTTTTTCCTCTTTAACACACTACTTGTCTATTCATTCAAATCCATAATCGTTCCTAAACACACTTTTCTTTAGTAGATAAAAAAAAAATAGTACGAGTGCGAAACGAACATATTTCCTATTCTACTTGCTTTCCACTCATTCAACAAATCAGTGTTATGAGTTAATGTAGAACCAGCCTGAGTTCCCACTTAAGAAAATACTACTCTACTCGCTGTCGCTTTGTTTTTGTTTATGTTTCAAAAACCGTCACATTCCTAATGCCATTCTTCACGCCGCGGCTGTTGAAAACAACAAAATAGACAAAAAAACTCACTCAAACTCCACTGTCTTTCACTCGTTGGTAGCCTGCCTAATTGTATATGCAAGTTATGCTGTTTTTCTTGATTTATATTTCTTCCATTTCTTCGTGTTTTTTTGCTTTCCTCATTGGTATTTTGCTTTCCTCTTCACCGTTGCTTTGTTTTCTATTTTCGATAAAGAATTTGTTGGCAGGTACCCATTCTAATTTCAGCACCAAGTAACGTTTCTTGCGCTTCTTCTCCAGGCGAGCGCCAGGGATCAATGGGCACAGCGAGCAAAGCCTATTAATATGCGGCATGTGTGTCGCTGGCTTGACGACGACGTTGTGGTCGTCTTCATCTTCCACGGAGGCAATTAGAATAGAATTTTCAAATAATGATGAGACCAGACCACATCATCGTCGTCGACGTCGTTGAGACTAATTAATCGCAATTCGCCTTAATTAAGCGAGGCACAGTTGTTCCGAGGAAAACGAGTGCAATCATCTCGGTCGCGATGTACCAATGACCAATCGTAATCGAATTTAATTACACAAATCAAGAAAGAAAAACACTTTATGCTCACCGTTTCCAGATTTCCGATTGTAACTGTCTATTTTCATTGCTTTTCGCTCTTCCGCCTTTTCTCCGGCCAGAGCCGCTCCACTGCTCTTCACCACTCGGACCGCAAGCGTCAATGCCCAAGACTCGGGGGGCACACGTTCCTCTAAGCACTTTCCTCCTCGTCGTCTGCGTCGCTCCGGCGACCAACGTCTATTGGCATGCTTTGCAGTCGTCACAGTGCATAACGGAACCAATGTATGTGCTTCAATGTACTATTATTTATGGTTTTTCTTCTTTTTTTATATTTTCTCACTATTCACACTTTGCGCACACCAAAAACGAACACAATAGCGAATCTATTTCAATGCGAATTTCTTTTTTTTCTTCTGCTTTTTTCTCTTGGGGAACTGTGTTCTACTTGAACCGTTTAATTGGATTAAATTTTCACTGCACGGACGTTTCTTTGGTAATTTTCTTTGTTTGTTTACGCTCCGGTTGCAATTAAATTAGAAATTAAAGGAAAATTAAGAAAAAAAGTTGCAGTCGATGCACCAGGTAAACAAAAACGCTATTAACCACATACAACGACGAACGAGTAGTCACTCCACTCCGAGCCGAACAAATTTATTTCCAACCACGACAAGACAATCTCCGAGAGTGGCTCTAAAACCAGCAGCACTGAAATGACACAGCATATGGAACGAGGCGGCCATCGTGAGTGGAGTGGTGATGTTGAGCAGTTGAGCAAATCATCTCTCACGTTGGATAGAAGGAGAAGGTACGACGAAAATAACTGCAAACCATGCGCGACGAACGGAGAAAAAACTGCTGTCGGCAATTTGTCTGCATTGGTATGCGTGCTTGTATCGTATTTGAGCAAAGAAAAGAAATGCGAGTACGACTGGAATGGAACCAAGAAGAACTAGCGTAAAAGTAACGAGTGGTGCGTGAAAATGATAGAAAAAGGTTGCTGTATTGAACGAGGTATTCCTACACTGCCGCTCACCAGTACAAACCCACCGAAACCACTACAGTCAAGATCAGATAAAAATGTAATACTATGTCTCCACCGATAATTAAAAGAAGATTAGCGGGAGACGGTTAAAATAAATCCCAAAGTGGCTCCATCGGACAAATATAGGATTAATTTGAGACGAAAACTCTGTTTCTGTCATTTTGGCTCTCAAAATAGAGTGGCGATGTCATTTCCAAGGAGCAAAAACGATTTCCTAAGTAAAAGTCACAATAAAAAATGTACTTGTGACAGATTTTTCGTACAGGGACAGTTTCAGTTTCCTTTTTTGATTCTCAACCTGTTACAAACGTGCAGAAAAAAGGTTTGTGAATAGGGTGAATGGGATTTATGAGAGCGTTTATTTTTAATCGCTTGTCGAGAGGATTTAAATTTGTATGGTAAATCGTGTGATTTGTAGAGGATTTAATAAAGATGTATCTTAATCGACGATTAGTGCTCGGTGGAGACATGGTATATAAATGCATACTTTGGACTGCCAATCAAACGAGGGAGATAAAATAACACCTTTTGAGGCGTTAAAAAGGTCTTAAAATGAAATCCAATAGCCTTGTCATATTGATCAGAAATTAAGTTTTTGTGTAAACTCTTATAGCCTAATCAAAAACATGAGTTTTCCCATATATTTTCATAAATTTTCTTATTTTTGCTACCCCCTAGTTTTTGGTAGTTCTTGCTCAAAGCCGCTATGAACGTCACGAGTATCACGTTGTCGCTAAGAAATGCATTTTGCCTCAACTTTGGATACAAATATCTACGAAACCGAAGGCTCTATCTAAAAACTGCTTGCATTTTTGACGTCAAGCTACGATTTCTGATATATTCCCTTCTTTCAAAGATCTCTAAAAGCCCTCTTGCCCCTAATGCTATTCCAAGTGTGAATGGCTAAGGCCTCGTTGTCACAAGCAACATAAGACCGCGATATCACAAGGAACAGAAACAGAATCCCATACATTAGCAATTGAAACCTAAATTCGCTGAATGCTCTCTGCGTTGCTAATGTATGAAATTCTGTTTCTGTTCCTGATCATGTTCCTTGTGACACCGCGGCTTTACACGTATTCACCAACACAGAAATTTTAAGCTTTAAAAAAGCTTTTAAGGCTTTATAAAAAATTTAAACAAATGGGTGTTGGAGGGTAAGAGGGACGCAAGTTAAATATCTAGTTATTCAGTAATTTGTGGTTTTCCCTTACATTTTTGTGAATTTTCTGTTTTTTAAACACCGGTTTTTAATAGCTTTCACTGCAAAATCACGAATATCAAATTGCCTTGAGAGTTTTAAAATTAAATTTGCAAAGAATGTCTCAACTTTGGTTGTAAATATCTGCGAAACCGAAAAATTCTTGATACGAAGCGTAAAATTTTTGATATGTTCCCATCTTTTATGGATCTGTTAAAGCACCCTTAAAAATAAATATAAGCTAAAATTTGACAGCTAATAATGAAAGACGAAAACAAATTCTAGCGCTGAGAAAGTGTGAATGACACTTTCTGAGAATGTGTTATTTTTTTAAAATCTGCTTTTTGCCACAGATTTTTTAGTTGCTAGTTGTCACAAATGACTTTTTTTAACACATGCAACATTTGAACGTTGCCATGAAAAGAAAATCTTTGATGCAAACAGTTCAATAATTCATGGTAGGTTTGTATGTAAGTACCTCTGCAAATTAGAGAAGCTGCTCATGTGAGCGCTGGTTTGTGGATTTTGTGTTAACTTTTGATGCTTGAAAAAATTGCTAGTGTGCGAATGTGTGTATAAATTACTCTCAGTCTTTCCACCGGAAAAGAGTACGTTAACTAAACGTAATGCTTTAATCTTCGACGTCTCTGAGAAAAATCTGGTGGTATAAAATGGCAATGTCTGGTCGTCAGGCCCTCTGCACATTTCCTTGTAAACGTGAGTTAATTTGGCTCCCGGGCATAAATTACTGAATAACTAGATATTCAACTTCGGACATGTAAAAGCTTTGCCCACAAGCTGAAATTGATGAATTTACCCATGCCCTGACATTTGTTTACAAATGTGAGTAAATTGATGAATTCGTCATTTCCATGCAAATTCGTTTTGGAGCTTTTACATCAGCTGATCGCTTAGGTAAATTGTTGTTATATCTTCTTACACGTATTCACCGACAAGGAAATTTAAGGTTTTTTTAAAAGCTTTAAAGGCTTTATAAAAAATGTAAACACATGGGTGTTGGAGGGTAAGAGGGACGCAAGTTGAATATCTAGTTATTCAGTAATTTATGCTCGCGGGTAACTCGCGGATACACTGTCAGACTCAAAAATAATTAAATTAACTTTTGACAGCCACAGAATTTTTGATTCTTCAAAACGAAATAAACCAAAAATAGGAATATAAGACGTCAAATATTGACAGGATTCCAGTCCATAAAGTCGATAGTACTGTCGACTTTGTGGCCTTACATGATGGTAGAAATAAGGCCACCTTGATCTCTTGACTGTGATCTCGTCGTGAAATGATTAAAATGCATAGTGTATTTCTCGTGAGTTAAGGAAGATTTAAGGAAGTTTTGGCTTAATCGCGTATAAGTTCCCGGTGGAAACACCATAAATTCATTCATTTCAAAATGCGTATTAATATGAGTGGGTACCCTCAAAAAAAAAAAAAAAAACAAGAAAATTGCTCAATTATTGACGCAAACTTTACGCTTTATCGCTTCGCCTAATTTTTAGTACAACGAATTAAATTTTCGCATCCAGGGGGACGGCCCAGTAGAAGAGCACTGAGACTCAGGTGGCGCACGCAAGTGGAGTCGGCTAGCTGGAGACAGAGCTGGCGTCTCGGTGGTAGTGAATTTCACATTTGTAAACAAATGTTAGAGTATGGGTAAATTAATCAATTTCAGCACATGGGCACAGCTTTTACATGTCCGGAGTTAAATATCTATTTATTCAGTAATTTATGACGCAAGCGAAGAATGGTTTGGTCGGCTTGCTTAGAGGCATTGAAGTTATCTTAAGTCGTATTTTGGCAATATTGCAGGAACTACTCTCATTTGCTCAAGGGCATTAAGAGCTGAATAACTAAATATTAATTTTTCGTCTTTCTTTATGTTTAGATAAAAGTGCAGGTACAATATTTTCCTTTATTTCCAAAAATATAAATTTTCTACCCCGATGTGAACGCGCCCCAACCGACGAGCTACTCGTTGAATCCAAAATGCACCGCCGACACAACACAAACACCTACGCCCGTCTCTGTCTGACCTAAGAAAAACAAAACCTCTCAGCTCGAGTGCGTTGAAAAGAAACAAAATGTCTATTTAAAATCAGAATTCCCTCGCCGAGGCGGACTCACGAAAAAAAAGAACCAAGAAGAAAAAAATTCAATATTTTTCTCAATTTCCAAACAATAAACCCAAAATTTCTAATCCAGAAAGTGCACAAGTTAAACACAAAAGTTTTCCCAAATATTCCAATAAACGCCTAGTACCAAATATATACGCGCTGCCAAACCGTGGGCACGTATAATTGGAAAGTATTAATAAGTGTTTCGTTTTTGTTTTGTCAAAAAAGTTAAAAAAAAAAGTATTTTCCACTAAAAAAAAAACAATAACTCATCTCCCTCCGCGGAGAGCCTCAATGTGGTATTATTATTTTGGTCGCCGAGGCCATGGAGAGTATCTGCAGATTATGTTTTCAACCAGCAGCGGTACGAAATTACTAAAAAAAAACAAAATCACACCAAAAATCAATCTTAGAAAATTTTGCAACATGAAGGGAGCGAAATAATGCTGAGAAAATCATCTTAATGTTTATTTTATCGATTTTTCCAATAACACACACAACAAGTGCGGTGCGGCGCGGGGGACGTCTTGTAGAACGCGCACCTAGAACGTAGTGCGGCCTGCCGTAAGCCCGCGCTAGCCCAACCAGCTCTGCAGCGCAGCAGTGGCGGCAACACGGCAATTCTCGGTTCATTGTTTTGTTTCTTGTATTTTTCTCGCATTTTTTTTATTGTTGTTTAATAACTGGAATTGTTGTTTTGTAGCAATAAAAATATAGTCGAAGTCGAAGCACACGAACGGCAGAAAACAAAAGAGCGCGCGAACGCCGCCGCCGTGTTGGAGTCGTCGTCGTTGTTGGGGATTTTCGGGTTGAGCGTAGTAGGGTGCATGCTTATTTGTGTTCAGAATCTGGTTTGCCGGTAAGCTAAGCGGCAAAGCTATTATGAATTCATATATTTTTAATTTATTGCTGTTGTGTACGACTTTTCGAAAAAAAAGAAAATTATTGTTTAATGTGTGTCTCGCTAAACCACAGACCCGATTCCAGTAGGAACATCCGCACTGCTTGAGTTTTTCCTTCTTATTATTGTCCGTAACTACTGTGCATGGATCAATTTAAGGTGTAAGCTAGGATGAAACTTACTGGACCTTTGTTGTTTTTCATTTGCTTGACAATAGAAATTTCTTTCTCATTGATTTTGAAAATGAGGGTAAAGTTGTTGGGAAAGTTTCATAATCTAAAAATTTTAAGTTTAAGTAAGGAATAAGGAAGTCCTAAGCAACCTCACATAATCAAGTCACTTCAGCATTTCTAGTCTCAAGGCTAGATTTGACTGTTGGCAATTTTTTTCTGTTAGTTATTTTTATTTGCATTAAGCATTATGATTGTCATTTTTGGGATGTCCTAAAATGCCAAAATGGCAAAATAAGGACGATTGTAAGCGTTTTTGACAGATAAAAATGCCGGCTCTAGCAATTAGGAGAATTTGGTCATTGCATCGGCTTAGTTCCCCAATGACTCTAACCAATTTTTTGACAGATAAAAATGCCGACTCTGGCAATTAGGAGAATTTGGTCATTGCATCGGCTTAGCTCCCCAATGACTTTCTAACCAACCCCTCCATCATCAAAGGCAGTTGTTGACCTCGTGTGGTGCGGGGTAGGACAAATTGTAAAAGAGAAGGAGATTTTCTTCTGTTCATTATTCACATCACCATGAATAATGTAGGCCATCGACAAACATTTCTTGCAGACTGGAGACCGCCGATAATTGACGTCATCCTGTCCAAAAAGTTCTCTAAGGTCATCTCTTATTGGTTAGAAGGCATCCCGTAGTAGAATCTTGCCAGATCACAGATACATCACAGCCAACTCTGACTAAGCCCTACCTAAACATGGATAGACAAGAGGTATAAAGCTCTGCTCAAGACCAAAACAGTGGCTTTTACTCGTTGTTTTAAACTAGTGTACTAAAACCCCACAAAAAACCAGTACCTTGGTGGAACAGAAATTTCGAACTGCAGTACAATCGCAAAGTGACTTAGTTTCAGCAAATACGTGGAGTCTCTATCCACCGAAACGCAAGGATCTTAAGAAACTTATTCGCAGGTCGAAAAATTGCTCTTAAAAAAATGTTGTGAGGATGTAGCACATTTTTTTCAGTTGTACTGGTGGCTACTACAAATGTGGCTACTCCAGAACCAACAAAGACCACAAGGTATATTTGGTATATTGTATCTAGAGTGATGGCTGATGAGACTATAAATATGAAAATCCATCTTTAGAAAGCTCCAAATCAATTGGTCCAGAAGAACCATTTGGTGACTTGAAGCTTTTTTTTTAATTTAGGTGATGGTAGCGTCAAAAAAAAAAATACTGTGAGCTTCGGCTCGCATTACATCCCGTCGTTACATTCCAGTGCGCAACACGAAAATCCCCCGAAGCGCCTTGTTAGTAAGATTCCCCTACAAAACCTTGTAAGTAGGGTTGAAAGTTTTCTTGAACGAAAGGAGTAACAATCATAAAGTTTCGTTACTTTGCCCCGCTGCGGTAGCCAACCTTTCCAATATCTCAGAAACATCAAAACGCGCGCAAAAATTCATGATGTTGAGAAAACCATTCGCGTACTAATGGTAGCAAACCTGAAAAAAAAAATATCTAAAATATCAAGTTTATACTCTTTTCAATGTTGGTTTCCGTCTAAAATGGGAAATAACCTCTTATGGTATCGCTACGTTGTCTGTCCGTCCGCACTCGTTGTAGCCGTTGATCGGTCAGTGGTAGAAGGGTGAAATTCGCAGAAGAAATTAATTTTCAAAAAATGCCAACTTTTTGTGTACACACATAACAGTTTTCAATTTTAATGTCAAAATGGTTAAAATGTTTTTTGGTGTACATAAACATTTTTGAAGCTAGGAATTTCAAAAATGAAAGTTGCTACAAGTTTAGTATGTATGAACATACAGAAGCCGAAATAATAGTCCAAGCTCCTATAGCTCAAGAAAATACGTCATAGAAAACCTATTTTTAAATACAGGTGGAAAAGAAGAAACAAGAAGAAACAGAAAAGTAAGAAACAAAATGAAGATAGCAGACAAATGATTTTTTGTGCATTTGTATTTTTTATGCATATTTGAAAACACTAAAAAAAAAAACAACGAACTTGCGTCATAAGAACACCTCCGTCAAATTTTGAACATTGAAAACACATTATACCATGATTTCAAAAATCGGACTATAAGTATAAAGACAGTCATTGACACTTTGTACAATTTGACATGGAGGCTTAACGCCTGGACATGCTAACATAATGTCAACCAAATGTGTAGGTTAACCCATTTTTTTTTAAACAAAACCAAAATGGTTCCGTTACAGTACATTTAAACCGAGCTTAATTTCAGCATTTAAGCTAAATTCAACATTTCACCCAAACGTTCAGCATGTCGCCATACTTTTTCAGGATTTATAAATGTTGAATTTCAGTTAAATGTTGAATTTCGCCTGAGCATTTAGAAATATGTCAAACTGCAAAAACCTCTCAAACTTCCGAATCTCTTATGCTTAAGAGAATTCAAGGCAGTTGGCAGAAAGAACTCAAACAAAACATTTGTAATTTGACATAAATCGATAAAAATGCTCTGGGACGTATTTCAAAACAAAAAATAAGCACGTTATAACGACAATTTCCGCTTGTTGGAGTACTTGATGATTCCGATTTTGACCTCGATTGTCATTTGAAACGCTGAAACTCCAGTATAAACGGCAAAATTAGATTTCGAAATTTTTTCACTAAATTCAGAATTAAGGGGTCGGTGTAAATGTAGTATAACTCATATAACTCTCCACAAACGAGTCTTGCTTTGTCGTGTTCTACATGCTCACACATATACAAAACTACGAATAATGCTTTTTGTACAATGTTTTCTATGTGCAGTGGCATTGCAGATTTGAGAATAACCCACAAAAAGGGAGTATTTCACAAAACAAAGTCAAAACTGAGTACGAATTTTTAAACCAAACTAACACCAAACAGAGTCAAAATTGAGTTAAATTAATGAAACAAAACTAACACCGAAAAATTGTGTCAAAATGGAGTCAGATTTTTGAAAACAAATAGACACCAAAAAACGGGGTTAACTGGGGTTAATTTTTCAATCTAGGAACAGCACTTAACTTGAAATTGACTCAAATTTTGACATCGGTTTGATATGATGTATGGAGTGGAGACTTCATTTCTGAGTCAATTTAAGCACCGCGTGCTTAGAGGGTTATCAAGCAAAAACGTCATCCCGAAGTGCAAAAATAAAAAAAACAAACAAAATATTGATAAAAGTTTGACGATTTGTTTAAGCAGCTGCTTTTCCCATTGCAATTAGTCGGACTCCTGGGTTAATCTAAATTTGAACAGGCAATAACGATCCTATTCAAAAAGTAGATAGAATGGCGCAACAGCTCGAGGAACCAGGGCAACAATGTATGCTGTGCGTGTTGATTTCTTCGCTTACAAGGGGACCTACATTTTTTGTCGAATCTGCACGACACTTTGAGAATTTTTTCTACTCGGAGGGTTCGTCAGACCTTCGCGGAGGTGGGGACCGTGAAAAAGAAAAAGAACGAGTATTCTTTCAGGTAACGACGCACGGTAGGATTTGAACCCATACCTCCAGCGTAGTAAGTCAACAAACTAACCACTACGCCACGGCACCCCATTTGGTCCTGTTCAAATTTGGATTAAATATTGAGCGCATATAAAAGTTTTTAAAAATGTTGTTTCTAACCTATTTTTTTTTTAAGATAATTCAAAAAACTGTGTAGAGAACACGTTTTTTCACCGTTATCTCAATGATCTGTGTGGTTTAATAATAATTAATTAATTTTAGTTCAAATTACCTTATGATTCTTCACTTTAGAGAACGTTACCATTTCAAGCTTGCAAAAGCAATTAACCTTAAAAAATTAGCTGATAAAAATGATTTTTGTTTGAAGTAAAAAAAAAAAAAACAAATATGAATTTGAAATTTTACGAAGTGAATCAGTTCCAGAAACTTTAATTTATATTCCAAAGTGATGATGGCTGGTCGTTCGAAGAAGACATACAGTTTTCCAAGCTCGACCTCATTAATTCTGTTGAAATAGCAACATCAAACAATGAACTTGGCCACACACTATGTTTTGTAAATTTTCTTATACAAATTCCCAAAACGTAAATTTAGATATGTATTTTTACTATCCGGTTTTTTGTTTGCTTGTATATAGTTTAGTGGGTGCCGTGGCGCAGTGGTTAGTGTGTGTGCCTCTGACGCCGGAGGTCTGGGTTCAAATCCTGCCTCTACCACCTGAAAAAAAGACTTGTTCTTTTTCACGGCTCCCACCTCCGCGAGGGTCTGACAAACCCTCCGAGAGTAACATTTGTCTTGAAAAAACTTCTCAAAGTGCCGTTCGGATTCGGCAAAAAATTGTAGGTCCCCTTGTATGTGGAAAAATGTATAGCACACACAGCATACATGGTTGAGAAGTTGGCCCTGGTTCACCTCGAGCTGTTGCGCCACTCTATTTATTTATTTTATTTATTTTGTATATAGTTTAACTTATTTTGTGGGGTATAAAATTCATACCCCATACCTTATATCATTCCTTATAAGAATTTCGACTGTAACTTACGAATTTGGCCGGTCCCTTTAATTTCGTTATAAGCGGATACTACTATTATATACGGCCAAAGCAGAAATCCACTCATATTTCCTGCATAAGGCTTAGCTTCAATCCAGGGAGTTAATCAACGTCGCCACATCAAGGACGATGCGACTGATTTGCGCCTGAATACACTACCGATTTTTGAAATAAGGGGCCATTCACATCCCGCGAACCTGGAAAATGGATTAAGCGAACTTCATTATTTTTTTTCCACGTGGTTTTTTGTTCACAGGTGGCGAATTGATGGTTTATGAGGTCATTATTCATTAAGAGGTCTTCTTCGCGCAATTAGAATCTGAATTGTTCTGCTCCCGCGGTTTCGAATTTTTTGCTTATGTTTATTTTCCGTTCCCTCTCCGTCTTGGAATGTTACATTAAAAGATTATAGTATATTTGAATGAAGGAATTAGTGTATCCGAAATTCGCCAGTGTCCCAGATAGACTTTATTTCAACTTTTTCGCTGCTTTAATAGATGGGCATTGAAATCTGCAGACTCTTACTGTACTAATTCTAAATGTTTTTACTATCAAAACTATGTGTATCAATTAAACTGAATCTTTCAAAAATGCTAAATGACTTTGTTAAAGTGTATAAATGTTTTTTTTTTTGTAATTTTGCAATAACTTTTTGCTTCGCCGTAATTTCAAAACACATAAACTTTCTTAGAAATATTGTCGCCAATATTTTCAACGAAAATATTAAATATCAAAACCCCTCTCAGTGAGATTGATCTATGCACAATTATTCGCCCTTTCCTTATTGTTGCTCGCTTTTTATCGTTGGTTTTTGTGCTTTACCTCGTACTACAATACGTTCTCATATTTTCGCCACTTTAGTTGTTTCAGGTGCCTGGCTATAATCTGCCAACTTGTGTCAAATGTTCAGAGCATTTGACTGCAAACGGTTTGACAGCGAATTTTTACCAAACCATCAGACAAGATTTACCAGCCACCACTAGTGGGGCCAACAATACGACCACACAAACAGTAACGGCGAATGGTAGTGGCGGGACAACAATTCAAGTGCAACAACAACAAACCCAACAGCAGCAGCAACAGACAACATCGAACACATCAGAGAATCATCAAACGTCAAATGTAAGTGTCACACTACCGACTGCTCGTGTAGTTAGAGATCCTAATTAGATTCTCATTCTTTGTTCACTTTAGATAAATAGCCAACAGATAAGTGGTTCTATGTCCAATCAAAACGGCGGCGTGAAAAAAACCGAAACAATGTCATTTGATTTGGAGAAAACCATTCAGACTATAGACGTATTTATTGCAATTTTATTTAAATTAATTCAAATTTATTCTTTTTTACATGAGAGTTGTTTTCTTAAGGATCTGCAACTAATTGACTCTTTCTCTTGTTTAGGTGGACCTTCTGTTCAATGAGGAAGGATCATGCCCGCTCTGTTCGAAGACTTTTTCTAGAAAGTCCTCGCTGTTAACACACATACGAAATCATTCGGCAGAAAGAAAGTATGTTTGCACGTTTTGTCATAAGGGTGAGTATGCACGAAAATGTTTTATAAATTATTTTTGTTGAATGCATTGTTTTTATTTCGAAGGATTTACGCAAGCAGCGAATTTACGCAACCATGAGCGTATACACACGAATGATAGGCCTTATGTCTGCATTGATTGCGGCAAGACATTTACGCAGGTAAATAATTTTAATACTTTTAAATAAAGTCGATTTTGACATAATTTTTTTTTTTTTGTTTTCTAGATAACAAACTTGAACAATCACCGTCGGTTGCACACAGGAGAACGGCCATTCGTATGCATTGAACCGGAATGTGGACGTTCTTTTGCGCAAGTAAGTATACATTAATGCTTTATTTTACATAAACTCCAACAAAGGTGCCACAGGGCATATAAGTTAACTAGCCTATGGATTGATGCCCGCATAATCGAAAGAAACCCACAACATTTGTAGGAAGTGTTTTATACTGGGCAGAAAACTTTAAGCGTGTAGCTTCCCCTGTGAGGCCAAACTACACAAGAAAGTCCTTCATAAAAGCGGCTTAAAGCTTCATTGAGAAAGAAATCGCTGATGCCCTTAAAAGCTCGTTTCTCTAAAAGTCTTTCTGACACTTGACATAACTTTCCCCTTATTAGGTCTTGTCTTTTAAGCGGTCCGTCCAAAAATGGAAAAATGATCTCTTATGGTATCACTACGTTGTCCGTCAGTCTGTTCAATCGTGGGCTTTTAAACTGCGGAAATAGTCAGAGAACCCAAGAGCAAAAATATGGGTTTAATTACAGTTTGAAGTTTCATGGGAAAATTGATACATTGTTTTTCAATGCCGTTTAAGAAGTTTAGCAGCAAGAACTAGAAAAACGAAACTTAAGTTGAGTAATTACTGAACTTTAACGAAAAAGACCAATTTTTTGAAAATATTGAAAGGCCTTTTAGGAATGAAGAGTTTAAAATGGAAGACGTTTTTCAAAGTGTTTGAAGCCATAACTTTTGAACCGCTTAGTGCACAAAACCAATATGGAACACGCGTATAAATCAACTCAAAGTAAACAAAGTGCTTAAGTCATACTTTCCAGAAAAATGATCATAAAAGTGATCATAAATTTTAAGAAAAACATCAAATTTAAAAGCAGGTAGTTGTGCTATAGAGTCACCACTGCAAAACAGTTGTGTAAATCATAAGGCCTACACGAATCCTCAGTTCGAACATTTTGTTCGTGTAGGATTTATTCCTCGTGTTTCTCAAATTTCGCCGAAAAAACTGTTTGTATGGGAGGACAATCTTGGTGTTTCTCACTTTGTGTATCAGCCAAGATTGTCGATTGAAACAGACGTGGTTGCAAAACTAAGATAAAGACCAATTTTGACCTGCGCGATTACTAGTTAATGCAAATGGTAACATTTTTGGAAATTGAAACATTAGCTGTGTTCGCGTACTTTTTGTAGTAAAAGAGCAAATTGAAAATTAATTGCAGAGTGGCGAAATATTCTCTCTTAAAGTGTTCCTATTAAAGATGTGAAAATTGCCCTAAAATACGGGAACGGTTTTGTAGTAAAAACTAGCGTTTTGAAAGAAACGTCAAGAGCAGAAACAATTATATATATTCATATGTTTTTAAAAAATGATAAATCATGGGCGTTCAAAGTAACAATTCTTAAAGTTACGTGTTAGTACTGGTGAATTGGGAGCTACTTTCTTGCCGTTCACATAACTGCTTCCACATATCCTTCATATACAACAAAAATATTTGTGCCATTTGCACCGCTTGAATTCACGGCACTATTTTTGTACCGCATTAAATTCACAGAAAGGATTTGTAACGGCTTAAATGCACTGAAATTAATTTTGATTCTGCACTTAGTTTTACACGTTTTTTTTTATCACGTTACCGACATAATTTCAAAAAATAAGCGCCACAAAAAATAAACTCTAAATCAAATCTTTTAATTTTACCCCTTCGTTTTAAGAAATTGGACTCATTGGCCTTACGGCAGATACAGACAGCTGAAAATAACTCAAATAGTGTACCTGCAAATTTCAATAATGGACCCACTCAACTCATTCCTCACTAATGGTTCGAATGGAAAAATATTAAATGGATTCTAATTTGACTTTATGAGTTGATTTCTGTAAGAATGCGAATTTGAAAAATGCATGGATGGCGTTCATTCCAGAAGGCAATGCTTTGCGTATAAGCAAATAATGGAGTGATGTTGTGGGCATTCTCTGGTGGGTTAGTGTAGAAGTGGGAGAGTGGGCCGTCGTAGAGAGATATTCAGTGTTGTCAGCTATTATAAAGAGTTGTATGGGTTGTGTCGTTATTTATCCTGAGTGATTTAAACACAAGAATGCTTTTCCAAATGAGTCGAAGATTTGGAATATATTGTAATGCCTTGAAGTGATTTTTTGGCTACGGAAGCACTCATTCAACTCATTATATGGACGCTTCGCCCCTGGGCTTACTAGATATGGACTGCTAGTTGTCAATTTCATGTTGTCGCCAACATGACTACCTACTAGCTTCTTCGGAGATTAACAGTAAATTTTGGAAACATTTTTTTTCAAAGGTGAACTGATACGCTAATTTCAAAGTGTTTGGTGTTGTTTAGCTGAATGTAATAAAACTGGAGATTGTCGCGAATCGATTTAGCTTCAACAATTTTATTCGAGTTTGCGAATAATACAAAAAGAAGCTTTTCAATAATCTTATACTATGTCACTGATCAGACTGTAAATAGATAGCCAACTCGGCACAAGAATTCTCTTTTTGCCCCCAAGCTTCCACTGACTGGGGACTGTATATGTGTTCTGTGTTTTTCCTGGCACACTACTACACTCTCAGCTGGCGAGTGTTTCACACAGACAGGAAATCAAAGGCAAATCCCATGGCAGATTCCAATACGTTCCGTTTCGTTCCCTGTTGGTGTTTTTGCGGGTTTTAGCGGGCAGGGGGTTGCAGAGTTGGCTATCTCTTTATAGTCTGATCAGTGACTATGTCTCAACCGGATTTAAAAAGAGGATTAACAGGAGACGATTTAAAATAAAAAGCAAAGTGGTTCCAATAAGATTAATTTGACACGAACAGTCTGTTTCTGTCATTTTGACTCTCAAAAGAGAGTGGTGATGCCATTTCATCATTTTGCCATAAAAATCACAATAGAAAACGTGCTTGTGACAGATCTGTCGTACAGGGACAGGTTCAGTTTCCTTTTATGATTCTCAAACTGTAACAAAGGTGCTGAAAAAAGGTTTGTGAATAGGGTGAATGGGATTTATGAGAGGTTTTATTTTTAATCGCTTGCCCAGAGGATTTAAATTTGCATGGTAAATCGCGTGATTCGTAAAGGATTTAATAAAGATTTATATTAATCACGGATTAGTGCCCGATGGAGACATGATATTAGGTAAGGTGGATTGAATTAAAATTTGGTTTGTATATAAAACTGTAAAAAAAAGGATAATAATTCTGAAATATTTTAGATCTTTAGATTTTTGTTTTATCAAAGAATTTATACAGTCACCAGCTTTTGACAGTCCGTTACATTTTTATATCCTTTTTTTAATTATAAACTAAGATTGCAATGAATGTCACTTTTGCCTCAATTTTGGATACAGATGTCTACGAAACCGAACGTCCAATCTGAAAACGACTTGCATTTTTGAGGTCACCGTATGATTCATGATATATCCCCTTCTTCACGAATCTTTTGAAGCACTTTAAAAACAAAAAAGGGCTTAAATATGACAATTGATGTGTCTACTAATGACAAATAAAAACAAAACCTTGTGTCCGTTCAGAAGTGCGAATTGCTAAACGATTTTGTGTAAACTTTTTGCCAAAAACTCGGTTTATGATTCAATGTGAATAGAAGCTTCGAAAACAACACATATGGTTTTCAATCTTTAAACAACACTGGCCACAGAGGCGAAATCCTAGATCAGTATTTTAGTGTTGCTAGCATTAGGGAAATATAAATCACGTTTTTAAAATATTTTTTTTTTTATTCCCGTGCAAATTTGATATTCAAAGCTTAACCAGGACGACGTCTGTCGGATCAGCGATAGGGAGTAATTTATAATATAAGCGAACGAAAAATTTAAGTTCCGTTTCGGGGGACAGTGCGGGACATCTTCTTGTTTTGTGGGACATTTGTGGTACAATTTTCGATGTGGGACTGTCCCACGTAATGTGGGACGAATGGTCACTTTAGACTAGATATTCGTCTAGTCTAGATAAACCAATGTCATCTTAAAAGCACCAACAATTTCTTTCAATTGAAAAAAAAACTCTGAAATTTAATAATGTTCGGAAAAGTTGCACTGTAGGTTCCAGTAGGTGGCTGGAGTATCTACTAGTGCTCATCTACAAGGCTACTAATTTATATGAGTTCTCAGCTAGGTGCCTTGTTATTTTTTATTTACAAATGATTCCGTTTCAGGCGGAGAGCTAGTAGATATTGGCGACGCTTTTCTCGTAGGGAATCGTATGGAAGTGACATTTCACTAGCAGTCCATATGTAGTTTGTCAATGACAAGAAAATTTTGGTAGTAAAAAATTTCAAGTTTATTCAAGGTGGGGAAATGATTTACTATCTCGTTTCCGTTCTCTTTTACGATTAGTCTGTATACGGGAACGCTTTTGGGGTAACTTGTAGTAAAATATTTTAATATATTCTAAGATATCCGGGTACGCGAACAGACCTATTAATTAAAAAGCTAACCGATACGTTTGTATCGTTGTTTATGTTGGGAAGATGACGATGTTCGCCTGGCAGCGTTGAAATGATCACAGGCCATTATTATAATGTTTGCAAAATTGTTAATTTTTGTAATTTTTCTTTTTCCATTATTAAAAGCTAAAATGGTTTTGAATTAGTAAACGGTTGCAGATATGCTTGAAAGTTCAGTAATTAAAATGATGCTGCCAGCCAAAATGTACAAAGTAACTTTTCAACTACTTATTTTACATCAACCAAAATTGACGCCATCTTAATTATATAAAATTTAGCCAAGACAATCGATTCAAAAAAACAATAAACTTTTTCTTAAAAAAAAAAAAATTAAGTAAAACTAAAGGAAAAGTTTTTCAAAGAAATTATGAAGATAGTCTCCACCCCATTTTGTGTTTCACAACAGGCGTGACAGCTTGATCGTCAGTTGGGCGCACCAACTTGTTGTGAAACACCAAATGGAGTGGAGACTACCTTCATAATTTCTTTGAATATTTTCAAAATGTCCCACAAGCATTTTTTAAGGTATTAAACTAGCATCTTGCTAGTCGACAAATGAAATTAATTTTAGGGTAAATGAATAAATAGATTTCGCCACCGTTAGATTTTAGATTAACGAAACTAAAGAATCGCATAATATAGACCAAACCAAGTTGTTAAGGTGGCGCTACAGTCCGGGGTGGACCTGGGCCTCAGCCAACAAGCTTCGCCAGCCAGCTCTGTCTCGAGCTAGCCGTCTCCAGTTTCGCACGCGAAGTTGGCTGAGGTCCCCTTCCACTTGCGTGCGCCACCTGAGGCTCGGTGCTTCTCTACCGCGCCGTCCCTGTGGTGTGGATTCGAAGATTTTCCGGGCCGGGGCGTTGGTGTCCATCCGCTCTAGATGACCCAGCCATCGTAGACGTTGTGTTTTGGCTCTTTTGGCTAGGTCGGTATCGCTGTACAGCCCGTACAGTTCGATGTTATATCTCCTCCTCCACTCTCCGTCTGTTCAAAGGATAGACATGTGCATTCAAGAGGTTACAAGTATCTACAGGTTTTTCTAAACCCACCTCTGTCTATCAACTCCTACTCTCACCTCACTGAACACCGGGTGCCTAGTACCTCAACTGGAGATTTTGTTCCAACCCCTTTGGAAGGTTGTTGGGGTAGCAGACGAGAAAGGGGGGGAGGAGTGTTCCCACTAAGGCACTTCTCCTTGCATCCGGACGGCAGCGGAGGAATTCCCCAGATGGAATCAACGGTGGCGTCTTTAGTTCCAGTCAGGCCGAACTACTTAGTGAAGTAAACCAAGTGCTTAGGTCTAATTTATCTGAAATAGTTGGTAAATATATCGAAAAAAACTTTATTAGAATGCAAATTATATATAACCACGCCCACATGGGGGCAGTTTTCGCTTTTTTTTAAATGCCAATCACAATACACACAAGGAGCGTATCGCATACAAAATTTCAGCTTCCTACGACAATTTTGGTTTTTCATGTAAGTAAAGTGGGCGGATTGAAAAAATATTTAAACTTCTACTGCTTCGCATGACGTGTACCTTGCGTACGAAATTTCAGCACCGTATCTAAAAATGTAAGGCCTAAAAACATGTGACATACAGACGGACGGACGGACATGGCGCGTTCGGTTTACAACTCGGCCTCGGTCATATGCCCTTAACGTCTTGGGGATCTAGGATGATTATTTCTCTATGTTATAAACTATGAATCAAACTTAGGTTAAGTTATGTTAAATAGGGGTGTGGTGAAAAATGCCACACGACACTAGGCACCAAAACGGACCCATCGCGATCCCTGGGGAACCAGTCGAACTAAACATTGAAAACGCAAAATAACCTAAACCTTCTTCCTGGGGAAGCAGGCAATTTCCCTGCAATAGCCAAGAAAGACTTTAAAGTTTGTGCCGTCTACTTCCGCTAAACTTTGGAAGAAATATACCCCTAAAAATTTCCTACGCATACTAGAGATTGCCTCGCATTCACACAGTGTGTTTATTATATACTGAAAAGCCTGCAAATCAAGGCAGAAGCGACAAATATCCGTGTCAGAAAGCTTCCTCCTCTTTGCGCGTTTCCGCAGGAGTCATTGTCCTGTCCAAACTCCCACTAAAGCCCTAAGCTTGTCCCTGCTCATTTTTAATAGTCCCTTCGATCCTTTTTCGTTAAAACGTGGCCAGAGAGCCTTAGAATACCCTATGTCCAATTAGACTAGAACACCTTTGGTTGGCAGTCATTGCAATTTTCTCCTCAATAGTGCCCATTACAACGCAGAGGGGTGGTTTGATATTAAAAACCTCACTATTATCGAGAAGCCCTCCTCTTCTAGCAAGCTCGTTGGCTTGTTCATTGCCTTCTATACCGCAGTGTCCTGGCACCCAGTACAGTCTCACGCGGTTCTGATTGATTAAAGCATTGTGCGACAGCCCCTGACTAAATCAGATTTGATGTTGATCGATTTCATTGCCTTGCTATCGACCGTAGCCTGGCAATCGATGTAAATGGCGATATCTCTGCCGGATGTCGATCTTATCTGCATTGGTCCGGCCACCCTAAGTATAGCCGAAACCTCTGATTGGAAGACACTGCTTGTATCCAGTAGTTTTAAGGATTCTTCTAGTTCCGGGTCTTTTAGGAAGATACCGGAACGTATTCCTTCCCCTGAACCATCTGCGAAAATTGCAATTTCATTAGGCCTGATAATTGCATTATTTTCCCAGTCCTCGCTCACTCATGCGGTGTGTTGAAGTCGACCAGAGAGGGAATTTACATCCGTTAGAGTTGGATTGCCTGGCAGTAGCTCCGTCAGTACCGTGTCCGTAGTTACTGCTGTTGAAATGATTTAAATAAGTGAGTCGTAGCGCACTCTTGTCAGCAAGTTTTTTGATCTGTAGATCATTCGAAAACACAGAGAAATAATAACGATAGACCCCCAAGACTTTAAGGGCTGTCATTCGGAGCAATACAATTGTTAAAATTTTTGAAATCCGCCCACAGACACGTCCACAATCGGTCTAAATGTGCGACTACCTCCAGTGCTTTCAAAACTGTAAGACGTCGTAGATAGCTGAAATTTGATATTTAGCATCTCCTAATGATTATATAAGACATAAAATGTAAAAACGAGTTCGGCAGACCGCCCCTAGTGAGCGTGGCGCCAATTTAAAAAGCAAACCCTTAAAGTAAGCCTTTAATTTATTCAATATTTTTGTTCCAAATCGGAAAAATACAAAGTTTTGGGCCAAGCCCACATTTACAGGCTGAATTTAAGAAAATCCTATAATTTTCCAGAAAACCATGGATTTCGATTGCTTTTTATCTAAGGAAAGAATAATAAATGAAATTTAGCACATAAAGTGCACCGGTCAATATTTTAGATTTCGTTCATAGAAAGTTTTTGCACATCTTTAGAGGAGGTCGATTTCACAAAATTATTAAATTTGAACCAAAAAATTACATTTTGCATACATGTTAGCCGCAAACTTAGATATTTCTGTGCTAATATTGATTTGTGGTTAAAGGAGTTGGGCACGCCTCTTTTAAAAAATAAATTAAACAAAACCTTATAAGGAATCAATTTTTTCTTTTTTAAAATTGATGCATGAATAGTAACGGGACGGGGATGGAGAACAAGAAAATATACGAATGGAAAGGAGATAGGAATGGAAAGGGGAATAGGAATGGAATGGAGAATGGGAATAGAAATAGGGTATACCGCGGTCCCTTACAGACGAACCGAAGCTATTACCTGGACACTATTGCAATTACTCACTGGTTTGTCCAGAATTACACCCAGATACTCCGAGCTATCCGAAAGCCATAATTCCACTCCATTTAATTTTGGGAGTTTAAATTGCGGTATCTTGTTCTTTCTGGTAAAAAGGACCAATTCCGTTGTTGAAGGGTTGATACTGATACCACAGCGTTTAGTGCAAGTGCTGATCGTCTTCAGAGCACCTCAGTATTTGGTTCTTAATATTTGGTGGCAATGCTTTTCTTTTTCTAACTAACCAACTTTTCCTTTAATTATTTTGCAGGTGACAAATTTGAACAACCACATGAAAACGCATCACAAAGTACAACAGTATTGTTGCAATCAGTGTCCGAAGAAATTCACCCAAGTCACCTCATTAAATCAACACCTGCAAGCGCATGCTGGCATCACCGGATATTATTGCCCTCGATGTCCGGAGAAAACCTTCAAACAACAATCGCAACTGCATACGCACATGAAATCCCACGGGCTAGCATTTCCGTACGAGTGCCAGAAATGCGATGAGAAATTTCTGCAACAAGCACATCTGGACCAACACAATAAAATGCACGACGAATTCAAATTCAAGTGTGACATGTGTCCGAGCTCCTTCAACCAGGAGGTGCTGCTCAAAAAACACGTACAACGTCACATCGAAGGGAGGTGAGTTTTTCTGTTGAACATATTCTGCCTCTTTCTGTTTCTCTTTTCTTTTTGTATGTCATTTATGCGTTAAGCTTCAGTTCAATACTGTTGTCTGAATCATTTTTTTTCGTTTCCATTTTAAAAGCGAATTGTGTAAAAAATTGTTTGAAACATAAATTTTTGCAATGTACTCTATACTTTGAAAGGTACATTACATGTCCGGTAGCTAATTGTAACCAAGCATTCGCCGTTAAACAACACTTATCGAAACATCTTCTTACTCGCCATTCTCACAGTGAACTGCCGCCGCCTAAGCGTTCTAAAAAGCAACATCAGCAGCAGCATCAGCTCCATCAGCCGATACAAATGATTGGGCAGCCACTGTCGATACAGCATCACACACCAGGGCAACGTATGCATTTTTTTTTTGTTAACTTACAGCACTCTGAAATGTTTTGCACAGAGTCTTAAGAGGATGATGGGTGTGGCAATGTTTTAATTTTTTATTTTCTCATTTCGCCCATAAATAGGAGGCCGGCCGCCAAAGAAGAAGAATCAACAACAACAAATTAATCACACAAACGTTCAAACAATAAAGATTGAATTGCCATCACAACACCAGCAACATGTTGGCGGTGCGACAATTCAAATAAATCATATGCAACCGCAACAACAACAACAACAACAGCAACAACAAACTGGTGGCACTGAACTTGGCAGCCATGTAAAAGTTCGTTATTTGCACACTAAATAACCAACCAAAAAAAAAATTACAAATTCAAATTCCAATACAGACAACAGTCGCGCAGGCAACATTAATCAACAATAACAACAACAGCAGCGCAAATGGCAATGCGCCACAACAACAACAAGACCAACAACACGAACAAGTTGAAAGCGGCGATGACCTTAAATGCCACGACTGCGGTGTTATATTTACAAATGAAAATGAACTGAGGGAGCATATATTCTACAAGCATCCCGAACGGAGATTCATGCAGGTACTATTACAAAACGGACACAATTCGATTTTGTCCGATGCTAGGAATTTGCTAATATTCAAATATCAGTAGTAGTACGTAATATATGCTCTCGCGCGCGCGTCTCTTCGAATCAGTTTATTATTTTCAAACATACAATGTATATATATGCTGCTTCTACGACCAATTTATTTTCGAAAATCCTGTATTTCTATCGAACACTATACACACGTCACACTCGAGCAGAGACCGTTCGTTGAACACTAAAGTACAAAGGACTAAAACATTATTAGCTTTTGCTAATTGACTTCTCTCTTCATCTTTGTAAATTCTGAGTTTGGTAGTTGCCAAATGGTGCAAATCGAAAAAACCGCGGATCTCGTGATTTCCAGAGATCTTTTCTACTGTTGCTCCACTTTTACAGGAACATTGCTTGAGATTGTTAATTTGGAGAAGGGGCTTTCTTGGTGCCGCATCGTAAGCAATTTTTCCTATTCAATATAACAATACAGTAAAGTCTATTGTAGATTGTGTAAAAGACTTCATAGAAAGAAAATTGGACCAGCTCTGTTTGACAAAAAAAGTAAAAGTCTGATTTTAGTAAAATGGCAAAATCTAAGAAACTTATGACCGTTTTCTCTTTACTTTGCACACATTCTAAAGCAGCTGCCAATCAGCTGCAACTTAACTTATAATGATGTCTTTTCCGAAAAAATATTGAAAGAGTAACTGAATTCCACGTTTTTTCTTGTGTGATGTTTTGTCCGGAATAGGCTCAGAAAATGCTACTGATACAAGAAAAAAAAAATTACACTAACTTAAAAAAGACAAAAACGGCTATTTCATAGGCCATTTTCGTTCTCTCTTGATTTCATAGTGTTTCATAGAAGATTTACTACACGTTCACTGGAATGTCAAAACAAATACCCACCAGTAGATGTGACATTTCTATGCAGAGTTGAAACAAGCTTCAACTGGGTTTCAACATAGAAACTCGAGTTCAGTGAGTGACAGATGTTGTGTTGTGTCAGTAGCTTCTGTCTGAAGTAGGTAAATGCTCCCACTTATGCAACTAAAGATAGTTTTCAGCGCTTGTTCGATATGCTCCTTTAGCGAAGAAACAGAGCCCAGCCAGCAACTTCAAAATTGGTGTCACTGACTGACGTTGTGTGTACTTCTTTCACAATGAGCTTATTTCTTCCAAAAGCTGTGTGAATGCTTTTATGGGCAGTCGAAAAAAATTATGAAAACTGCAATTAATTTCTTGAGTTAGAAAACGATTTCAAATTTTTACTTTTAAAATAAAACACACTATGCATTCGGCAAATTCATTAAATAGGAAGGGAACTATCCCTAATGGCTCTGCGAATATATGCCAACCGTTGTGTTGATTCCTCTACAACAATGCGGTCATCAAAAACTAGATCGATTGAATTGATTCTGCTTTTTCGTTTTTCAGTTTGATTTATTACATAAATCACAGATTGTTTTTCATTAGGCGTTGTGCATTTTAAATGCGATGACGCGTTGCTGCCCGGCTGCATCTCTGATGGCGTCGTATCCAATCCAACGACTTGTATAATCGCAAAGCAAAACGATACGAGTACGAGTCGAGGTGACTTTTTGTAAATGACTTGCGTGATTGTGGTGAATGTATTTGGATACTTCAAAATTCACTATCCACCTTTTTGAGAAATTGAAAAACCACTCCAAGGGTAGCATTTGTCATAAGCGACTATACAGGTCAAGTCAGTCAAGCCCCGCCCCCCCAGTGTAGAATATAATGCACATAGCATAATCTGTCAAAAGTGATGTCAAGGATAATTTTAGGCCCTCTTTTTCCTTTTTACAACCAACAACCCTGCAGGAAACTGGGCACCATTTTGATTCTTCAACTTTAGAGAATCAATTTCAATTCCTGCTCTGACACGGTTTTCCGAATATTTGTAAAAATATCCGCATTTTGATTATAAAAAAATAACTTACTAAGTGCCCGAGTCCCCAAAAGGTTTTTTTTTTTTTTAATAATACAACCTCAGATGAGGATTGTATCATAGAAGAGACCAAAAGGGAATGCAATGATTGGGGAAAACCGGATGAAGAACCTTATTCTATATTCGTGATGTTCTGCTTAAGAAATAGCTTTTATGCCAATGGGGTAACCCCAGAAGTTCGAGGCTTTAGCGAGTTTTGACTTTAAGAAAGAAGTGATAAAACAACAGAAGACTGATTAAGAAAATATAAGCATTGCATCGGTGTCTAGTTATACACTACGGCCTCAACAATTCAATAATACGACTAACAATGCGTGAAAACTTAAAACTAAGGATGTACGCAACTTGGCTATGATACTGGCAGTCTTTCGAGGTTGTTACCGTATGGTCGGTTATAGCCAGACTCGGTTACAACTTGCTGATAGAAGGGGGAAGATAAGTCAGTATTGCTACTGGCAAAATATTTCGAGGTTTCACTAAGACTCGGTTTCAATCCGCTGATGGGGCAAATTAGAACCCCGTGTCACGAGGTGTCTGTCAACTCACTGAATAGTCACCGCAGTGCCAGTGACAACGTTCGGACAGTTAATCGGTTGAGAGAAAGACTTTTGTTCCTCATTATCCAACAGTTTGGAAGTCAGGAGGACTCCCAATAAATGTTCTGTTGGTGGGTTCAAGGCGATCCTGTGGCTTTACAAAATGGTTTAGGGCCAAAGTCAATAAGCCAAGGTTATTACTCAAGATTGGTACATTTTGACAAATGTGGAAAAGTATTTTCCTTTTGCCAGGAAAATTTTGCCAAATTTTCCTGGCAAACGTGTCGAAAACAGCGGCTTGGTCATGCCAGGCTTAAATTTTTTCTGCAAATATTATTTTCATAGTTACGTGCAATATTTTAACACTCCCAGACATGTTCGGGTCCAAATAGGTCTCTGTCTCAGATGGTTGGTTTATGCGAAGGCATTTTTCCAGCATCGAAGTCAGTTAATTTGATGTAAATTCCTTAAATGTTTCCATACTTCAAAAAGTTTTTGCCACGAGTCGTACTTAAGTCAAATGAACAAAAACGAGTTTACTCCTTCCTGTTTTTCACATGACAAGTTCACTTCTTTGGTTTTAACCATCCCCCGTTCTAAGTTTGAAGCGAAACATGATTTTCACAAGACAAGTTCTCTTATATGGTTTTAACCACTCCCCCGTTCTATGTTTGAAGCAGGACAAGTCTCAATGGCGGTGTAGGTATAGTTTTTGTTTCGATATAAATGGTGCCAACACACCGCAGCCCATCGTGAGCGCAATCGAGGAACCGATACTTGGATCCCAATTCTGCTTCCATTGGATACCAATTCTCTGTTATACGCGGATATTTGTCTGGCATTCGCGTAGTTGGGGACACTAAAAAGAACGAGTCTTTACAAAGTCACAGATTACTTCAAATTACAGAGGTAGGATTTGAATCTGGACCTCCTGTCTTCCATCCTTAACACTTAAATTTATTTTTTAAGCAAGGCTGTCTTCTTCCTATTGAACTAAAATGTGCAATATGCATCAGTCTTGATCTTCTAAGCATGTAAGCCGCTCAATATGAGACAGATGCTCCTCGATTTCAGCAAGGTCTGCCACGAGAAATTTCCATTCAGGTTATCAGAAAAGAAATAAACCGTAAAATCTTCTTAGTTAAAGCTGCCTAATACGCCGTTCGCCTGTAGTAAAAAAATTATTGGCCTTTACGTCTGTGGAGAAGGCAAGTTTTTTATCTTATTCGCAAGGATAAGAAAAATTATCTTATGCTCCTCTTTTGTCTATATACAAAAAACGTCTTACTTATCACTGTTTTCCATCCTTTTTTTTTTAGATTTTTTGAAAAAAAAAAAACGATAAGTTTTGCCCGGTATTATGCGCTTTTGCAGCCTGTATGCAACGTGGCACATTATTTAACTTGATTAAAGATTTGGTCCGTGGCAAGCCATATTCAACGAGAAAATGAAAAATGTATTGCAGATCAAAAGTAATTTGTGAGACGTATTTTAGTCAGGTGTTGTTAACTGACATAAAGAATGTTTTTATCGAAACTGCTTGGACGGATCCTACGTCCTTGGACGATCTCTAATCTTGTGTGAAAAATTCTCACCCATTGTTAAGTCAACAGAGGTTCAACAGCAAAATTCGCCATTTGCTTATGAACACTTTCTGCAATGTCACTTAAACACCTTCTCTTTATTCAGTCGAAATTATGGTCGGAACGTTGTAAATGCAGGTCTCACGCGCTAACTATCTTCCTTGTTGACCTACCTTAATATACTTCTCATGCTAAAATGCATTTTAAAGGCCTGATCAGATCGTATAGCTGTAGCTGAAGCTGAGTAAAAAGTTAAATACCCGTATTCTCATACGAGCGAACACAATAGGTTCATTAGATGAAACTAGCCCCAGTGCGCCCTGAAAACGTACTCACACTTTTCAGTGCTATCAATTGATTTTAAAAAAATCAGTGAAACCCTGTGCAAAATCAGTGAAAAAGTGCACTGTTCATCGAACGCTAAAGTCCTGTCATTCGCGTAACCGACTGAGATTTCATTCGCAGAATCCAACATGGTAAATTTTTCCTTTGTAAAAAAACACCTAAAATTATAGAATTGTGAACAAAATCAAAATTAAAGGTAAAGAACTTGTATTTACTTTCGAAGAATTGTTTAATTCCTCTACACAGCTGACAAACAACTGAATCGTCGAATTTTCAAAGCACTGAACTTTCTGCCCGGTTAAAATTCTCAGGGCACTTTGGTGCTGCAAAAGTGCGCCACAGTGCTGTCAACGAAAGAGGTGCAAAGTGAACTGGGTTGTTGCCTTAGCTTTATCGAATAAAGAACTGGGAAAAAAGTGCGCACTGTGGCGCCAAATGACGCACTAGGGCTTTCATCGAATGAACCTAATGTGAAGCTGACAGTTGTAGCTGAAACTATTAATCTCAAACATGACGTTTTTCAAATATTGAAACTAGTATTAAAATACAGTGACCGAACTTATATTAAAAAACAGTGACCGAAATTTGCGACCAAGGAGTTTATATTTGACAAAGACTTTCTGAAGAAACTTTCTTTCGACTTTTAAATGGACTTTTCGACTTTTTTGGACTTTTAAATTAATGGGACCAAAATGATATTTTTATAAAAACTTTTGTGTTTTTATGGGAATTTCGTGGTTATTTTTCTTTTCGTTTTTCGTTAATCTGTGAGTTTTAGAAGTGACTTAAATTGGGTTTCTTGTAAATTTTTTTAGATTTTTTCCCTACCTTGTCCAAAAACATAATAAAAATGCAAACAGAAAAAAAAACCGGTTTCTTTATGTGGGTAATCCGGCCACTGTAGTATAATGAAAACCTATTGATAAACATGGCAAACTTGCACTCAGCTTCGGAGTTGCATTGTGCTTCATGCAGCTTCAGCCACAGCGACCGCGTCAGCTTCAGTTACGCGTTCTGATCACGCCTTTAATTATAGCACAGAGATCGGGCGGTTGTGTAAAACCAAAAAAAAAAGACGGACATTTTTTAAAAAAAGAGTAAAATTGAACCACACAAAGTTTACATTCACAAGCTCTCCCTTGATGTTTTACTTTCCTTTTTGCTTTTTTTAATTTATGCTTGCTTTGTCCTTTGCGGTCCATACAGCTGTTGAATCCCTGCTAGACTTTTTATCCTCCTAAGGCACACAAATATTGTCATTTTCCATTTTCTTTTTTGCATTTTTTTCTCTCTTATGCCTACTACCCTATCAAACAATTTTAATTTAAAAGTACAAAACGAAGTTTTTTTTTAAATACCAGCCAAGTCGCGTCTAGTAGAAAAGCATTTTTATATTGAAAAAATAAAAAACACAAATAAAAGTATATTATGTGTGTGTGTATATATTTCAGGCTATTTTAGAAGAGAACAGATATCTTATGAGAATGCAAAACCAACAAACATACCTATGCAATCTGTGCTGCAATGTATTTAAAAGTCATTTAGCCTTAGTACGACATACAGCAAAGTTTCACGGACAACTATTGTAAAAAAAACAAAGAAACAAACAAAACTCAGAAAGTAAAGTGAAATATTTTTTTTTTCTATAATTTTTGTAAGTTTTATGTAAACAATAAGGAGAGACTTAAAAAAAACACAAAGATAATCAAGCAAATTTTTTATTTTCCTTTGAAATGAACAAAAAAACACCGAATTTGGCATATTAAGTTGTGAAACAAAGTTGTGAAGGTATAGAGAAGCTCAACGTAAGTTCTAAGAAACAATTGAATGAATTTAAACTTTTACCTTTATGATTTCGTTTCTTCAGGCTTATTCTTGGGTTTGGACTAAGCAATAAGTCTAAAAGATTTTCTACCAATTGTTATAAATTAAGAAGCATATTCGAAACGCTTTACCATCGAGCCTCGAAGTTTGTTGTGTTTTCAATTTGTAATTGGAAGGAATATGGTAGAGGGTAGTTAGGCTAGCGAATGTAGGGCTAGTGGGCAAAAACGCTCCAGCAAGAAAATGCTTTGAATCGAATCCAAAGGACCGCACAACATATAACGAATTTGCGTCAGTTGGCACACACGTATGTTGGTCGATGCTTGGTCCTCGATACAATCTGAACTTTAGCGCAACATTAAGTCCGGTTTTTCAGTGCTGAGTTATGCCCAGTTTAAACCAAGATTTGTTTATCCCGTAACAAAACGAATCTGGAGTTAACCCAACGAATAGTTTTTTTTTAGTGCAGAATCAATTCCGTAAGTAAAGTTGTCAAAATCTTCGACTTTCGAATTCATTGATTCTTCCAGCTCTCACCTTACACAGAAAAACATTAGGAAAAGAAGTTCGATTTATTTTTCTCAGAAACGCGCAAAGCAGCTGCCATTTCACACAGAAAAAAACATTCAAAGAAGTTCAAACTGTTCACCAGAGTTCATACAAATTTGGTGAGTTAAGCCGAGATTAATCCCGGATCAATATTCACTGAAAAACTAATTTTTTAACTCCGAAACTCGGATGATCGCCCACTGAAAAAGAAGAGAACTGACCCTAAGAAAAAGAAGAGAACTGTTTCATGCATAAAAAAAAGTGGATGGAAAATCAAAGACACATAACTTTTTTCGACTTAGCCTTAAACAAAACTCTGAAGAACGCTAGGAGTAAAAATTTTTTATAAAGATTGGATCTAAACCAAAAATCCTTTTCCTCTCCTCTTAACTTTATCGTTTCCCAGATAAAGACGGACATCGCGCTTGACTATATTGAAGTTTTAAGGTCTTAAAGCGGGATTCATAAAGCAGCCCTGGCTCCGCCTCGGTCTGACGCTTTCAAGTGTTGCCAAACGATTTCATTGTTTCTGAACACAATTTTACTTCGACTTTACGGCTTGTTTGGAGTCGTACAGAGAAAACGTAATGTGACTAAAAAGTCAAGCTCTAGATCAGCAGTTGAGAAAAAAAAACTCAAAATCGAAATATGTAATGCGCGCATGCATTTACTTTAGTAGTGGTAAACATTAAACACAAAATAAGCACTTTTTAGGAAATGTGATTTCAAATCCCATTTAAAGCCATATCGTATCGTAACGGGATGAGGACGAAGCGAAAGCCTGGCTGTGAAGCTACCATAAAGCCCTTTTGGAATAAGTTTTTAAAAAAAAATTTAGCAAACTGCGCAATGCTATCTAAATCCTGGTTTATAATGAAAATAATTTTTTGTTATTTGTCTATCTACGGCTACGCGGTCTGACATACCATGGGGAAATATCATTAATCATAAGAAGATTTTTAATTCGTTGCTCGGATTTGGCAAAGAAAATTATTCACGTTGAACGCACACATCATTCAAGTTTGCTATAGGTCGGGCTATGGCTCTTCTGAGTTGTTAGCGAAGTATATTGTTTTTCTTATTAAGCCATGTTTTTGCGTCAAGGGAAATTAACATCATTTTCTTGTGCCGCTTATCCTTTAAAAGGAGGCGAGGGCGATCCTTGTATCGTTCTGAATCCTCCGCCACCAACTCCCATGGCTGTTCAAACCATCGAAGAATTGATCGTTCCACTGCGAGAAGTAGATGCTCAACCTTAAGATTCACACGAATACTGACGTTTCGCATTCTTTCTCTAAGAGGAGCACCTGCAGCGCACCTCAGAAATCTAATTTCAGAAGTTTGTTTCCTGATGACCGGCCGGAGCAGTTTCTTTACTTATTGCTCCAGCTTGGTCAATTCCATAGAATAACTAACAAGATCACTTCTCCCACTTTTTGTGAAAAAAATCCCTGAGATACTTAAAAAAAAGATACTTAAACTTCCCCACACGCGACTATCATGTGCGTGGGTACACTGCACAGGATTTCGCGAAACAACCATCACCACAGGTGGCCGCAAATCCATCCAGTGCTCACTGAAGTTCCTCCTCGGAAGATGCAAGGACAGTTTGATCACCTGCGAAAAGCAGATGGCTTATCCTGACGCCAGCCATTTCGAAACATTCAGTGCGGTGACATAATACCAAGCGACATGAGACCAAATCTTCAAATTTGGCCTTAAGTCACCTTGTAAAAGTGACGTAATTTGGTATTATGAAACTTTGTAAAGTGACATATGCCCCTCAAACCAAAGAGTCATAAGGCCAAATGCTATGTATAGAAATTGGAATGTGAAAATCGAACTCAAAGCCAAATTGGGTTAATGTCGCCTTACAAAAGTGTCACAATAACAAACCGTCAAATTTGGCCTTAAGTCGCGGCACCGAAACATTTTTCGCTAAGACTGCGCTTCATTATTCAGTTCATATATGCTATAAAAAAGAGGGGCGATACAACACATCCGGGCGAAGTCCAACACACATCAAAACGATCAAAACGATTCAAAAAGATTTGAAGCCATTTTTCCGTATACAGCTTTTGCAGTTCCCATACAATGACTGGAAAACAGAGTAAATCAGACTTTTTAAAAAACGGGAAGTCTGTTTTTAAAAATCGACACACGACAATTCTGTCTTTTCGCAAAAAAAAAAATCTTTTTCAAAAAAGAATTTTCGGTTCCGAAATTCTGATCAAAAGAATAAAATACGCACTTTTACTTTTTTTAAGGTAAATTAAAGGTGAAAAAAAATCAGGAGGCCGGCACGCCCCACTTTTCACTTTCCTAATTTAACACTTTGTTGGTTTGTAAAAGTAACATTTGCAAAAGATTGAAAGCAGAATTTTGTAAAAAATATTTTCCATCCGGAATTTTGACCTCAACCCGCAAAAAAACGATCTCTGTTGTAAAGAAAAACGTTTCATAAAATGTATGCTCATTTATCAATTTATCATTTTTTTTTTTAAAAACCATAGAACGGAAATCGCTCGTGCAAAAAGCGCATCGTTGAACGGGCGGTTCATCTAATTCGGGCCAAAAGAAATCGACTGATGTTGCTGCTCGTTAACGATTTGGGCCATCCGTTGTCGTTCTCAAAGAGATCGATCGAGACCGATGATACCGCCAGTTCAAAATCTCCACCAATCAGCGATTTTTCCTGGTTGCATTGCAATGCAGAGGAACTCGTGTAGATTGTGGCGTCCCAAATTCGACGAATTTTCTCCTTTACGAACCCATTTATCCAGAAATCGGCCCTTTCACTGAATATTAATGTTTTACCGAAATTTTGCATTTTGACATGACAGAGGGCAGATTGCGCGGAATAATTTTTTCGGTGCGCAATCTTAAATGGCAAATTTCTCAAACATCCACTGAAGATTCTTAGTGCTTAGATTGCTCAACGAAACACATGATCAACAAACAGAGATTAAGCGCTTTTTTTGTTACTAAGCAACTGAAATATTTGATCATGTAGTTAAACGCTAGTCTGTTACACATTCATGATGTTCTGCGACAGAAAAAACTATAATACAACGCGGTATACAAAAAAATTGGGCTCCAGGGTCAAATAATGAGCACTCACTTGAAACCAAAGTCCGATTAACTGCTATGGATTTCGGAGCCTAGTCGATTAGAATAAAAAAAACCGTCTCATCGGGTAAACATTGTTTTCGAACTCGTTTTCGATAGCCATGCTAAAGACAACGTAAGCAGAAAACATCACTCTCATGGCAGCCGTAAAATATGCCAAGTAATATCGACTACACGATTCTTATTGCACTACAACAAGTTAAGTTACGTCTTCCTGGTATTTTTGGTATTTAGGCAGACTTGATTTGAACTTTTTGGAAAAACAAAAGTTCTACTGAAGCACGACAATATCAACCTCGGTGTAAGAACTCAAACCCAAAAGTTTTAAATAACATCAAACATCAAATCAATAGTAAATGTCACTTTTGCCTTCTACTTTGGATGCCGTTTTCTGATGAGCGCCCGATTCTTGATACATACATGTCCTTCTGTATCGGATCTTTTGAAACAAATTTAAAAATAAATATGGGATTGAAAGTGACATCAATTGCCTAACTTATGTTTTTTTGGCTGTTTGAAAGTTGATCGAAAGGCGAAAACTAGTCGAAGCTAGGGCGATGAAGACACAATACCATTCCCTGAACCAAACTAGGTTTGCATTTAGGTAGAATATTGTCGAATTTTATCGACCTGTTTTTTTTTTCTCGGAAAGATAACTTCTTGTTTAGACCACTTGGTGGTGTGAAAGATGTGTCATCACTCGAAACTTACCACTGGCCTGGTTTACCCCGAGAACTATATTCGATCTGTTGTGCGATGGTCAACCAATGCCCTGAAGCATATTTATCGAAATTGATCAGAGGACGTAGTTTGTTATAAATGCGAATGTCGATGTTAGCGAAATAATAGCGAAAGTCGAATGCACAATGCTGTCAATGAATACATTGCTGAATTGCATTTTTGCAGAATATTAAGTAAGTCAAAGCCGTCATGATCTCCACCATTTTGTCAAGATTTCTAACTGGAATTGAAACCGATGAGTCTGTATCGAAACCTCATACGAAGCGGTCGTGCTTTTATCATAGCAGGTCTAATACCATGTTTCCACCGAACACTAATCCGCTATTAACATAAATCTTCAACTAATCTCCCTTAAATCTCGAGATTTAACATACAAATTTAAATCGTCTCGGCAAACGGTAAAAATAAATCCACTCAAAAATCTCATTCAGCCTATTCACAAACAATATTTATGCCATATTTAATCCTTTTCGCGCTTTGAGAATCGAAAAAGGAAATTTGTGGCCTTTTTGGTTGGTCTACCGGAAGCGTCTGGGAGCCTTCTGGACTCTCCAGAAACTGTTTTCTTGGCAATCGTTTGAGAGTCCTTCTCCTGTAACGAAGAAAAATGTGCTTCTGGCCGAGAATCCGGAATCAAAACCAGAAGCACGCACACAATCATACAGCGCACGTGTTAAGTTGGATAAATATCATTTGTCCCCTGTAGAATAACCTTTGCTTCACAAATATAACGCCAGACGAACTTCAAAGCTAAGTAAAATATGTTTGGCTGAACGCCCTGATCCGGGATCGCCAACCAAAAAGGCTATGAAACTGTTCACGTGTGACAGATCTGTCACAAGTACATTTTCTATTGGGATTTACAACGGAAATCTTTTTCCGAAACTCAGATGACCTCGCTCTGAAAACCCCTGTAGACTATATTTCCTTTAGACCAGGGGTATGCAAATAAATGGTAAGCGAAAATTAATGGGCAACGAAAAATAGAAAATATGTAAAGTTAGACATATGTAAAACAACTTTGAAAATATGTAAATTTTTATCTATTAAATTTAATTCCAAACAAATGACATAATTAAGGCTTTTTTCTTAAACAATGGTGCCTGTATTTTGTATGTTCTCCTCATCCAGATTCTGCTAAAATTGAAAACAAAAAACAATGACCTACCAAAATAGTGTGTAAAGATCCTTGATCTGCCTGTCGGTGCTCTCACTATCAACCCTCCCTGTAATAAAAATGACTGACTGATTGAGAACAGATTAAAAGAGACTCGATTTGTAAAGCGTTTATGGTGTATGAGCTTTTAAAGCTCACCATCAGTCCTGTACTGACAGTTTTTGTGGGAGTGGAGATCTCAATCGTTCAACTAGATGCTTTAAAATGACTAGGAATTGTTTTTAATTCCACACGATCCACACGATCTTTGATCTTTCAAACGACCTTTGCGGTTATGATTATGATGGTTATTGACTTTCGCATAAGTAAAGTAAAAAACCTCTTGGTAAACCTCTAAAGTTTGTCGGTTTTCGACATTTCTTTTCGGGGTAGTATAATCTATAAAGACAACAACATTATAAATCCTTTCCAAAGTTTATGGGTTATGTCAGTAGCGATCATTAAACCTTGTGTTTATTTTGGTAAACAGATATCAGCCAGATATCAGTCTTTCGTTTGTTCAGATTGCTTAAAAACAAAGCTGTGCCCAGTGCCTAATTTTTAAACTGTGTTAAGGAATGGTCTAAAAGTAAAATAAGACACCAAAACCAGTGGTTTTTCTTTAAGCTTCAAGCGATTCGGAAGGGGAGAGTGATTAAGAATGAAGTAAAACTGGGAAGAATACAGATTCTGTGAGGAAACGAGTTGGTTAAAATCACAAAAGACTCGGGTGATTAGTTTATACTGTCGAACTATTTCATCAAAATAAACCTTGACCCAAGTGATTTAAAAAGCTGAAGAATGCATCGATCCAGGCTTGTAATTATTCAATAGAAATAAGTCAGTAAATAAAGCTAGTAATTGAAACATTGCCATTTCGTGCAGACTCTTGCAATTAGCTAGCGAAGCTTTTTGAATATTCAGTGACTTGTCTTCTGATTTATCGTTTAGTCTTATCAGAGGTCTTCCATGAGCGACAGCTATTGTCGTCTGTCGCTCACATAAAACCCAATATTTTTCGGGCTTGTCTCGACTGTCGACGGCGACTGTTCGTCGCGTAAAGCGCGAATTTACATTCAAACTTAATGGACACGTTTAAGGTTGTCAAATAAGTCGCAAGGCTTCTTTTGTTTGATTTCATTGTGATTTCTATCTCAGTCGCTTTTAACGACAATCGCTACACATGAGACTGGTGTTGCGGTCATATTCTAACCCGTCACCACGCGATGTCCTCTGGAAGGTATGACAAAGGTGCTTATTGGGACAATTCGTGTCAGGCACTGGGTTTTCTAGGTTGAGGTGGCGCGTCCAATTCGTATGCTTAACTATGACCATTTACAGTCATAAACAAAACCTTGAAAGACATTTTTCTTAAGCAAAAAAGGTTTCGCAAGTTGTCACCGTACTAATTAAATTATCGAGATACCAAAAACACTGCAATATTGTGCAAAGGTCTTCTGAGCAACATTAACTTAAGTTTTTCGATATTAAATGGGAACGAACAATAGTACGACAACTTAAATCATTTCAAACATTTTGTCAAGGCTCTACTTTCTGTATTATTTATTTTAAAAGGACCAAACATATCATTAATATTAACGCGCTTATTGCACAATCTTAATGGAATCCACTTACAATCCGTGTGCTTTTAAAAAGTGTTGTATATTTCTGATAGATTAGCTTTTTCCACCATAAGCCACGATGCGTTCGGTTAGCTTGTCAAGAATTTTTTTTTGTTCAAAACGTCACCAAGTTTTGCAGTTTTTTTGTTGAAAACTTAAATGAAAAAACTACTCTCTTTTAAATCACATTGAAAACATCAATTTTTTTCGATGCCTTAAGCAGCCGGTTTTTTTTTCTAGCCTTCACACGTTTTTTTTTTTTTTTGTTTTCAATATTCATCATTTGATATTTTTTTTTACAAATATTACACTAATTTAAAAAATCTTAAAACAGATATTATTCATAAACGGGCTTCAAGCGGTGCAACCTGATTTATAAAATCAAAAATATAATAAAAAAAATATTAAGGAAACATTCGATATTAATATAAATTTTTAAGCAATATTGTTCCTAAAAAAACCTTTCTAAATTTACAAAAAAGAAGAAAAACTCTCCATCTCATGCAATGCTCCAAAAGAAAAAATACCTCTGCAAATGAAATCGAGGAATATTAAAATGTTTTGAACTTTTTTTTTTATAATATAAAGTTAAAATTAGAAAATTGAGATTTTTTTTATTGCTAAACAACATGCGTTTGTAAGTCTTCCTAATTTTTCATTATTAAATATAAAACTTTTTTTTTTAAAGGCATGAAAGCAAAAAAATAAAAATAATAAAAAAAGAGAAGAGAATATATATATTTACTTGTGCCCCGTATTCTCCGTGGGTGTTTTTATTCGAATTATTATAAATATAATTATTAATTATTAAGGTTGTAGATTTAATCGAACTTAACAGCAAAAACACATTTAAATATATATACAAAAACAAATTAACTACTTATATTATTAAATCAAATATATATTTGCAATTTAAGACAAAGAACAAGGAAAAACATAATTTTAGGCTTAAGTTAATTATATACAATATATTAATGGGATTGTATGCGAAAAGAGAGGTTTTATTTTTTTTTCTTTTGGATTATTTTTCATGTTTGCGAAATGTATATGTTTTTTGTGTTTTCTTTTTTTATATACCTACCTACAATCAAAAATTGTAACTATGATTTTGATAAAAATAAGTTTTGTAAAACAGGAACAAAAACCTTAAGTAAAATGAAAAAAAAAATACATAAAAATAACGTATGTAGATATAAAAATTATAATAGAAAATAAGATTATAAGTTGTAATTAAGTTGATGTGATAAAAAATAAGAAATCGTAATAAAAAAACTAAAACAAATGAAAAATAATGGAAAAATATGTTTTTAATTGTTGGTGAATTGTGCTTTGGTTTTAACAACATTTTGCGATCGATGGAATGAAAACGTTAGCCAGGCTTTTCTTCAATAGACACATAATTTCTAAGCAGAGTATTTCAATAAAGCTTTGCTTAAGTTGGGAAAACAAACAACACCTGAAATACTTCGTTAGTCGATGAGTTGAGATGCTCTTGAATGGTAAGCGGTGGGCTCTTTCGTCGATATTGCGGGAGATTTGACTACGCGACCCTGGACAACATTTGCAAGTTAGCCAGACAAGATGGTGTAGATGAAATACAGTAAAAATAAATGGTTGTGAACAGACGTTGGTTACTAAGGCAGATGGTGGCAAGTGCGTCATTCATGGGGCGAATAGGGAGCTGTCCACAAGCTGCTGTTCTATTTGATGGTCTCAATCTTCCTCTTCCTGGAGCCTTTATAGCTTACGAGGATCATGAAGCCTTTTTTCTGTCGGACTGTCTGCTCTCAGGCGCAGAGAACCTTAGATCTGATCAATGATTTGATTGATTGACCTAGGGTCCTTCTACACTACGTTTTTTCTCTTCACGAGAAAGAGGAATTGACTGGTCTGACTCAAGTTGGGACTAAGGGTGTCACTACCCTGATCTACGTTCATCGTCAAATTCAAACATATCTTTGAGTAATCTTGTTTAAATACCCCCCGCTTAATCCAAAGCCTGAAAAAGCACGGTCAACTTTCTGTCAGTGTAGAGTCGCTTTAAGCATCACATGGGGTTTATTTGAGAAAAGTGTAATTTGGATCTATATGTCCATGTTAAGACGGATCCTCTCATGAACAACGTGTCCAAACCATTGAACTGAACGTTTCACTCGAAGAAGTAGCTGCTCAACACTAATGTTCCTATGTATACTGATGTTTCTCACTCTAGCCCTAGGCTAGGATAGGTTGTTGGGTTGATGGAGCGAGGTAACCCGCGCCTCATCGCAATTAGGTCTATTGAGACCCATTGTGAAGCCCAGTGGGGGATAATCCTTGTTGTATGAATGTTCCGATTCCTTTTTACGCCGTGTTGAGCTCCTAAAGAGATGTTAGTGGTGTGTTTGAAAGTTATGAGATATCATGGAAGAAGTAGCTAGCTGGGACAGTGGCACAGAAAGTGAGGTGTGTCCTCGCAGCAATCCGTATCGCCACATCCTCTGCAGATGTCGTCATTGCCGAGATTTAGTTTCGTAGCATGGTATCTCAAAAGATTGTGACCAGTAAGTATACCCACTAGCAACGACATAGTCTTCCTGTTGCTCTTGATAAGCGCGTTAGTTCGGGACTTATCATATTTACCCCACATTTGTCTTGAGATTTCACAGGTGAACAAGGATGTCCATCATGTATTTGCTTGTGCTGTGAGCCAAGAACCTTTAGCTCTTTGCGACAGCACTTAACATGGCTGCCTGGTTGTCTATAAATATGGTGGTATTGCCCTTATTGACAGTTGGCTGGCTGCCTCCTTGTCTGTAAGGACCTCCGCTTGGAAGACCATGCAGTGAAATACTTGCAGTCTCCGAAAATGCGACTGCAAGTATAGAATGCGGTTGAGGCTTTCCTTACTCTTTCCTCAACATTAAGTTTCCAGCTTAGTACTCTTGCCCTACAAGTAACGCCAGCCACGCACCTCATATCATATCATACCTTAAATCATATTTTGGGGGGTTGTTTCTTTACCCCCCAAATTCTTTTGGGGGTCTTATTCTTTAAATATAACCCAAATGTCTTGACCATAGATGACTGTAAGAACGAACACCAATTTAATAACTGAGATCTTTACTTTGACTGCAAGCTCAGCTTTCCTGATATGAGCTACAGTACCTTTACTCTTGCTTCAGGTTGGCGAATCCTCAGGATGAATCAGTACCACTCCTCCCATTTTTCGTGAAAAAAACCTGGAAATACTTCAACTTCTCCACCTATTGCAATGAGACTCCGCAATTATATACCACTGCATGGTTGTTTTCTGAACTTCTTCATACCTTGGATCAAATCAAATCATTTTCGGTGACAGCTTATCCTTAGAAGGATCGTGGAGCGATGGTGGCTAAATAGTCCTTAAATCGTTCTCGATCCTCCGCCACCAACTTAAGAGACTTAGGCGCAATCCCCAGGTGGGATTTTTACATGCCACTACCACCTGTTTCTTGGCCTACCAGGTGGGCTTGCATCTCGGCTAGCATTACCTGTCTAGCAAGTCTGTCAGGGGGTATGCGAACAACGTGTCCAAACCATCGAAAAATCGATCGTTCCACTCGAAGAAGTAGCTGCTCAATATTCAGATTCCCACGAATACTGACGTTTCTTGCTCTATCCCTTAGAGGAACACCAGCAACGAACCTCAGGAATCTGAGAATCAGGAACCTCACCAAGACTGCGCTTTACCATCCAGTCCATTTATGCTATAAAAAGGAGAGGTGATGGGACACAGCCCTGGTGAAGTCCAACGCACCCTTACCAAAAGGTCAGGATTTGATGCCATTTATACGAAAACAACTTCTGAGGTTCCCATACAAAGACTGAATGGCTCTCAAAAGAGGCCCACTCAGTGCATAGTTGGAAAACTCTCCAGAGTTTATCCCGAGGAACCCGGTCATAGGCCTTTTTCAAATCTAGAAAACACGCGTAGACCGCGTTGGTATATTCCCAAGCCTTCTCAAGAATAACCTTCAGAGTAAAAAGCTGGTCGGTTGCGCCTCTGCAAGGCCAAAAGCCGCATTGGTCTTCCCGCAACAAAGGCTCCTAACAGCTCTGGAACGCGCTTGTAACACCTTCGCGAATACCTTTCCCGGAAGACTTAAGAGAGAGTCTACCTCTACAGTTAGAGCAATCTCTCTTGGCCCCCTTTTTTTTGAAAATGGGCACTATAACTCCTGTTTGCCGATCGCTAGGTGCTTTCCCGGTTCCCCAGGTCATCTTAATGACACGTGTTAGTCATCTAACACCTTCTTCACCCATTGCCTTGAGCGTCTGTGGCTTAAGTTCTACATTCGAGCCTCAACGTATCGGGCTCGAGAAATAGAGTTTTTACATTGATTCCACACAATTTAGGCTCTCTTCTTCTCTCTGATGACTTTTTGAACTCTAGGACTCTTAAACCACGCGGTTCTATTCTCACCACCAGCCGTCTTCATTTAAAAGGTCAGTTGCAATTTGTTCAAACTTCTCCGAAACGTGTCGTGGAAATCTCTCCCTGTAATCAGATTCAGCATCCTGTAACCTTTCCCACCCGTCTTGGATTTCGCCTGGGTGGCAAAGGAATACTGTCGCTAAAGCGCAATTTGCACAACACTAGGTGGTGATCAGTTGACGACAGCTCAGCTACTCTCAAAACGAGTTCAAATCATTTTTTGAACACACGATGGTACCACAAAGAAATCAATCAAAGATCTCTGATTTAAACTGTGCCGGTACCAAGTGTATTTGTGAATGTTTGTATGGGAAAAAGTGCCATCAAACCTTCATTATATGTTTTAGCATGTTAGAAAGGGTTTTATCTAGGGGAGCTCTCGTGCAGTGCCACCTTCTATGCGTTCTTTTTTTCACGATTCCGTTTTTCGATTTCAAGTGAATTTGTTGTGGCTCATCCGCTCAGGTGTCAGTTTTTGCATGCCTCTTTCGAAAAGAAGCGTTGCAAAACTTCTGAATTGCTTCAATCTATTTTTCAACTGCGTCTTCTAATTATTGGATCGGAGTTTTCAATGGAACATTAAAGTTAAAAGAACCTGTAACTAATTTCGCTAGAATTCCGCCTATCCTTCAGATTACTGCTGAGTAGTCTGAGCAAAGTTCATAGCGTTCTGCGACTCGCATTGGGTGCTTGGGGTCAAGCGCGGATCCAGGAATTCTTTCAGGGGGGGGGGGGGGGGGGTAATCTTGATAAAGTGTTGCAAAAAAATCTCAAATATTTTAGTTTCCGGTCCATCTCCATTTGGTTTTACCCCATTTCGCCAAATTCCATTTCGCGAAGGCCCTCTTCGCCAAATAGAATGAAAAACGATGTGTTTTAAGCCAAAGTGAAATGAGGTTGCAGTCTCTTTGAGCTTTTCATACGACCCAGGGTACCTTTATTAATTTAAATGCATAGTTTTTAACACAGTGCAATAATCACTGTAGACCCCAAGACCTTTTAGAGATATGTTCAATGAAATGATTTTGGCAAGTCCGTCCACCTGTATGTGTGAAGGTTTAAGGTCTTCTAAGGCCCAAAAGATCTTTCGACAAAGTTAAATAACGCATAGGAACTCAAATTTTGGTGTATAGAAAATGTGTCTTAAAGCCTTTAACAAGACGAAAACTGAACCGCTCCCCCGATCGACCATGCTCACCTTTACTGTGTTTAAACGTCTTTTAAAACAGGGTTTTTCTGAAAATTCACTCTAAATCGAAAAACTATTGTAGAACAAATATTGAAGATATTGGAATTCTCTAGGTTTGCTAGAACAAATATTGAAGATATTGGAATTCTCTAGGTTTGCTTTATAAAATGTTTGCAGCACCGTCCAATTTAAGGAGTGTTTTTAGAAAACTGTTCTTTTTTGGCTAAATCTTCGTTTTTCACGCATATAATTTGTTATTAACTTCAACGAAGTGAGATTCTATAAAAATAGAGGTTCTCGAAGGTTCTAACGAAATAAGTCTAAATCCACGCCCATATTTAAGAGCATGGCCCATACACATGTTTGAATTTCAATGAATAAACTCGGGCCAAAAAACTTCAGGATTTGGTGTTGCTGCGGACGAGCTACGGACGAGCTCTTGCACTTACTTACTTGTTTCCCATAACTTAGAAACCAATTGAGTCCGATAATTTTTCGAAACATATTTTTTTATTTTTTTTTTTTTTCCGTGGGTAGGAAAAACCTTCATAGGCACTACGAGGACCGGCCGCGCGTGCTCATAGTAGTGTGAGATTCTTACTCACTAAAAAACCTCCCATTTTCCGTCAGACTACGACTAAGTTTCCTTAACAAGTAGTTCAAGCTTCCGTAGTAATCGCGTGTGGCAGGCTGCCTTCCAACGAAGGCACCTACAATACCGTCCGTTAATTTATGCGGTTTCATCTTATGCTGCTAGATCTAACGGTCTCATTCGTTGTTGTCGGCGCGTAAGATTTGTCTGATCCAAAGTTCGGATAATTTCATTGTTGCAGTGTCCGCGAAGACGAGTACTAAGTTTGCGAGCAAAGTTTGTTACCTCGTCAGACACGGTTGCGATTCCTAGATCTCGGTGTAGATCGCTATTTCTTATATACCATGGAGCATTAACGATTGCTCTGAGTGTCTTATTTTGAAAAGTTTCTAAAATAGATATATTGCTTGGTTTAGTACAACCCCAGAGTTGTATACCGTACGTCCAAGATGGTTTTAGCACTTGCTTATACAAAAGCAGTTTGTTATATATGCTTAGTTTCGAAAATCTTCCGATAAGCCAATTCATTTCTCTTAACTTGATTCCATTTAAGTTTTGCGTCTAGAGTCATTCCTAGATATTTCGCTTCATTTGAGTACGGGATTTGTACCCAGTTAATGAATAAAGGTTTGTTGTTTATCTTTTTATAAGTAAAGTTAACATGCGTTGACTTAGTTTCTTTAAGGACGACTCGCCAGCTCTTCGTCCAGTCGCATATTTTGTCTAAAGCGCGCTGGAGTTTCCCTGTTGATAATTCAACTGTCGTATCAATAGCGAGAATAGCAGTGTCGTCTGCGAACGTAGCTAAAATTGTTCCCTCATCGTGGGGTATGTCTCTTGTATAGAGCAAAAATAATATTGGGCCGAGAACGCTTCCTTGCGGGACACCGGCATTTATCTCTTTGAATTCCGATTACTCATTTTCGTACCTTACGCGAAAGATTCTGTCTTTAAGGTAAGACTCTAAGATTCTAAAGAGTTTTTCTGGTAAGCTTAGCCTTAACTTGTACTTCAGGCCTTCGTGCCACACCTTGTCGAAGGCTTGCGATACGTCGAGAAAAGCGCTAGTACATATCTTTTTCCCTTCCAGAGCTTTTTCGATTTCGTTTGTTATTCGATAGACCTGGTCGATTGTTGAATGCTTTTTCCTAAATCCGAATTGGTGATCCGGAATCAATCGTCTTTCTTCAATGATTGGTTGCAACCTTTTAAGCAATAGTTTCTCGAATACCTTAGATATTATCGGCAGTAGCGAAATAGGTCTGTATGACTTTTTGTCGTTCGGAAATTTTCCTGGTTTCGGAACCATTATGACCTCGGCCACTTTCCATTGCCTTGCAACGTATAAAACTCTCATGGAAGCGTTAATGATATAGAGTAGCTTGACCAAAGCTTTTTTCGGTAGCTCCTTTAGAACTTCGCTAGTAATTAAGTCGTTGCCAGGGACTTTGTTGTTTTTCAGATTATTTATCGTTTGACGAAGTTCAGCCAATGACACGGTTTTTATTCTATAATTATCTTGTACCGCATAAGGATTGAACTCCTCGACCAACGGTTCTCCGTCAAACGGTTTGAATGTTTCTTCTAGGTAATCTGCAAATAAATCCGCTTTTTCTTTGTCTTCTCTTGCCCATTCGCCGTCTTAATGGCGCAGAGTGTGCTATAGGCTTCTTAACGGACTTTACTGCTTTCCAAAGAGAGTAGTTCGAACCTTTATCGGCAGTCAAACTTTCGAGGTAAGCAGTAGTCTCGCGACTTTTAAAATCTTGAAGTTCGTGCTTCAGTTTGTTAGAAAGGTGGTTCAAGATGGTCTTATCCGGGGGTGCTCGCGAACGTTGCCATCTCTTGCGCGCTCTCCTCTTTTCGCATATTAGCTCTTCTATTTCTCGCGGATATATTGTTCCGCTGTTCGATAATTCGGACCTCCGAAAAGAAGTGTTATTCCACGCAGCGCTCTGAATAACTCTCACGAGTTTATCTAATTCGTCTTCTATTTCAAGTGGCGTTTTGAGCGGTACATTTAAAGCTATGTTTTCTTTGCAGTATTTTCTAAAGCCGTCCCAGTCGGTGTTGTTGTTAGTTAATCTAGGCGCTCTATTCTTTTTCGCTAGGCTTCCGCCGATTTTCAAAAGAACTGCCGAGTGATCTGAACAGAGATCAAAGCGTTCTACGTTCGTAAGGTAACGAGGTACCCCCTTGGCGATAAAGAAGTCGACGAGATCAGGTATTTTGTTTCTGTCGGTTGGCCAATATGTTGGCTTTCCCGTCTATAAGAAGATCACGCCGCGTTTTGTACTTGCTTTAAAGAAGGCTCTGCCTCTTGTTGAATTGCACCGTGAGCTCCAAAAAGTATTTTTCGCGTTACAGTCCCCGCCGATGATAAAGTTTGACCCAAGTGAAACAAAGAGCAGAGTAAGATCTTCATCTGCCAGCCGATACTGCGGAGGAAAATAGCTCGTCGCGATGTTGTAATTTATGTGACTTAATTTTACTGAGACTGAGGTTATTTGCGTTATTTGCATAGAGTCAAGTTCTATTTCTTCGTTTTTGGAGTGCTTAATGCAGTCTTTAATGTAGAGAGAGGATCCACCTCTCGAATTTTCTGAAGGATGATGCGCGTGATAGTCGATGTAACCTTTTATTTTGCGTGCCGAGCCCTTTTTAAAGTGGGTTTCCGAAATCAGGCATATGTCTACATTATTCTTCCGTAGGAATACTTCTAGTTCGTCAATTTTTTTGCAAAAGGCCGTTTGCATTCCATGTAATTATTTTGATTGACCTTCCCATATTCATGATTTTTTATTAAATGCTTTTCGAGGTTAAAACTCGAGCTCGCTCAATTTGTTGAATTTTACTTGATTAGTTTCGTCTGTTGCTCAAGCTTTTCTAAAATCATGCCTAGAATTTGAGAGACCGAATCTGATGCGGCCGATTGTGGCTTACTTTCACGTGACGCGACTTGAGCGTACGATCTGGGACCAACAAGTGTGGATTCTCCCCTTTGACTCCGGTGGAAACTAGGACCAGCGACGTTTTCTTGCGCATTTTGAATTTTGCCTTTAATCAAACCCTTATCCCTTGTCGACTTAGGGGTTTTTGGCTTATCTACTTTATGAGGTTTTAGGCTTGGGCCCTTATTTTCAATATTTTTCTTCGGAGCTTCATGTCGTTTTTGCAGCTCAATGGCAATGAAGCAAGAGCTTCATGTCGTTTTTGCAACTCAATGGCAATTTCGCAACCTTGGTAGCTCGCTGGGTGACTTCCCCTGCAATTGGCGCAAACCGCGGGGGCCTGACTGCTGACATTGCAATCCGTCGAGAGATGACGCCGGCGCATTCTACGCATCGCGGCTTTTTCTGGCAGTACGCTTGCGTATGTCGGAAACCTTGGCATCGCTTACATTGGGGAACTAGCCTGTTGCCCTTCCGCTTGGGCTCGATTTTTACCTTGATGTTAAGGATTGATTTAATTTTTGTAGATTTCGTTAATATTTTCAGTTCTATCAAAAGAAAGCATAAAAATTTGCAGGCCGCGTCGGACAACAGCGGAATCGTTGCCTTCGTCCGTACGTTGCTTCTCTTTCTTTATTATGTTCACGGCGTCAAAAATTTTAAAGCCTTGGGCTTGAACGTCTTGTATTATTTCGTCCTTGGTACAGGATGGGTGTAGTCCCCTCGCAGTGTAGTCCCCTAGGGTGTAGTCCACCCGCAGCGGCTTTTCGAGGTGATTTTCATAAGTAAACCATTGGATTTTCTCTAAATTTAACTTTTGTGACAGTTAACTCTAAATAACTAAATAATCATCGACGTTAACTTTCCATACGTTGTTTCGAAGTGATGTTAAGTTATATTTCGTCCCAAGAGTATTTTTAAGAATGTTTCGCAACTTTCCGTAGTCCGCGATCCCAACGACATTTATTGCAGGTGGTCGGCGGTTTTTTTCTTGGGGTATTCCTGTCGCTTTGTTTGATACGACTGGTGTTTCTTCTTTTTGCTGCACGGTTTCTACTTCGGGTGAAGAACCGGCCTTTCGTTTCTTGGTAAACCTTTTCCTAAAGACCGGATTCGTTTCGCGTGCAAGTTCTTCCTCGTCCATCTGATATTCACATTGACGTTTCGGCGTTTCCTCGCATACTATAGTACCACGGGGGTTCCTTAAGGCTTCATTTTCTTTACGTAACGAATCTACTTCGCTTTTAAGCTCATGGTAGAGACGTTCCATTTCATTAAGCTTAGTTCGTTGTTTTCCGCTTCAAAGCATTTAATTTTCGCTGAGTCCTGATTAACCGGCGGACTTCCTTTCCCGGAGACCTTCGATCCAGCTGGTGGAGATCAATTCAAAAAGGGATTTATAAGCAATAAATGGCTCTCCCCAGAATCCGTAGAGCCTACTCCCGAAGAGGGTGGATTTGCCAGTGAAACTGGATTGCCACCTGGGGTAATAAAATCTTTTGTTTTGTCCATTGCATAGTTTGTATGCGCAACGCGCTCGGCATACGGAGGGTGGATTTTAGTCGCCTCTTACGACAGGCATGCCTTACGTCGGGTATATTCTAACCCCTACCCGAAGGGGGTAATCGAAACATATTAAGAATCAGGACGCTCAAATACATTCGCCGAGACGGATTATAATCAAACTTAGCTGATAGAATAAGGCGAAATGCGAGTCAGAGCAAGAAAGCTTCGTTTGTCTGTCGTAAGAAATTTAATTTAAACTTAAAATATAAGAAGTCGGAGAGAACGAAAGGTTAATTACCAGCTAGGTACATAGTTACAATTTGATACTTTAAGCTCGTTAATATTAAATTTCAATCTCTTCTTTTGACCGGTTTTTGAAAGTCTTGTGATGAATTTTTCAAATTTTTTTTTTTTTTTAGGTAAAAACTCCTTTTAAATGCCCCTACTTGGACACAGGCGCCTGCCCTTAGATAAGTCACGTTAAGTCACGATTAAGTCACGTGAGCGGTTAAAACCTGCAGTAAGTAGAGATTAAATCCATTAAGCCCGGGAGGCGCGCCACTCAAACAATGTTGTATACAACACTGTTGTTTGCGTGTTTATTTAAAAGTTTATTTGTTACAACGTACATTATAAACCATTTTTCTTTAATTAATTTCTTTCTCTTAATTTCTTTAATTTTCTTTTTTTAATTGTTTTTGATTCAATAGCAACATGTAATGTTTTTATGTAATAGTTCGTAGCTCAGGGGATGAGGGCAATCGCACCCATTGCCCCCCCCTGGATCCGCGCCTGCTTGGGGTACCCTCTGCCGATAAAGAAGGCGACAAGGCCAGGCTTTTTATGCATTGAGTAAAAGTCCACACCACATTTTATACTGTTATTTACAGTACCTAATACTCTCTCTCGTTGTATCTTGAGCCTCAAAAAGTGAACTTTGGTCGAAATTACCCGCGAAGAAAAATGGTTCCAGTCCAGCTGAACTGAGGAAAGGTTCCCGGAAATCTTAACTTTGGTATGAAGCTTGGTAATATCTTAAGAAAATGTCAAAAGTAGATACCCACTGATCTCTGGCAGACGGTTTCTAATAAATAAATAAATAAACAAATGAGTTAGGTACCCATATGTCATTGGATAAGTATTTTTGTGTAGAATAATAGTTTATATGGCGGCTTACTTTGAAGAGTTGTGTGAAAAAAGTTGTTCACTAAAAGGTATTGGAATAGGTCAAAGGCCATCGACATTGATTCTAAAGGACTATCTTGGTAACAGTACTTACACAGAAAAACTTTCAGAAATCAAGCTCTAACAAAAAAGATCAAAATTGGTCTTAACCTCCGTTTTTTGATCGTGTGTAATGTTAACAACGGAGGTTAAAAACGGAGGTTAAGACCAATTTTGATCTTTTTCGTTTAAAAAAAATAAACCTCCTGGTCACACATGCACATAAGGCTCTAACAATTTACTACAAATAATATTAAATAACTTTTTTTGACTTTAGTTTGAAAGTTATGACTACTACAATTTTTCTTTCACATTCAGTGATGTTAAATTATAACATTATGGAAGGCTGGGGCGCCCAGACAACGACGGTTTAATGTCGTTATACCGAAATACACATCTTCAAAACGGTTACTCCCGCGAAAAAAAGTTATTTAATCTTTTTTACAGGAAATTTTAAGAGCTATCTATGTGGCCTTGAATTTTTTCAGTAGAAGCTACCATTACCGAGATACTCACGAAAAAATCTAGCCAAAATAACTAGGTTTTTAGCGACTAAATTTTTCCACACCGTATGCCGTCACATAAACAAATGCTGTATACAAAAACACCTATCCAATGACATATGACTCATACACTTTGGTCACCCTTCTTTATAGTGACTCTCGGATCGATGGGGATCATCAGAGTCAATCTAGAGCGTCAACGCGAGACTAGATAAATCGTTTGTTAACACACAATGAAAGCGAGAAGCCGCGAAAAGCATTTCGACTGGAAAGTGACAGGACACTTCGTTACAGGACAGGCTTTGTTGCACATACCTTTGAACAAGGCCTTAAATAAGTGGATCACAAATACGAAATTTGTCCTAATAACCAGTCGCACAATTTTGAAACGGATAATCGCGATCGGAAGTGAAAACATTTGAGCGAAGTAAGCCAGGAATACAGAAGTTATGACAGACAGAAAGCTAAGATAAAACTAGTGGGAGGGTTACAATCCGCTTAGGCGAATCGTAGGATACCCCATCCAAATTGACCACTGCCAAGCTCCGAATTGTGTCATAAATCTTGGTTGTTAAATTTCAGTTAAGAATCTTCTCCCTAAGAAAGGCGCGTGGCATCCACCCCTTCTCAACAACATCGTATTTTTGTTTATATTTTTTATCAGAAGTGGTATACACGTGTTGACTGCATTTTCATAATAAAAATTTGGTTTTTACTTTAAAACGCCCCCAAAAGTGGTCGTGGCGAATATTTATTCACTTGAGCTGATAGCTTACGCACATATCTAAACTTTTATAGTGCAAGTTTTTTTGGATTTAAAGCAAGTATATCGAAAAAAAAACCGTTTATTAAAATGCAAATGAAATATGACCACGCCTACAAGGGGGCGATTTTCGCTTTTTTGGAAATGCTAATCGCGATACACTTAAGCGAGAATATCGCATACTAAATTTCAGCTTCCTACGACAACTTTAATTTTTCATGTTATTAAGTAAAGTGGGCGTGTCAGTCGGCGGATTTCAAAAAAATTTACAGTTGTATTGTTTCGGGACCTAGAAAGAATAGATATTAAGTCTCAAGTTCCTAGCTCAAAATTTAAGGCCTAAAAACTACCGAAAGACGGACGGACGGACGGTCATGGCTCATTCGACTTACAATTCGGTCTCGATCATATGCCCTTATATAATCATATGACCCTTGGAAAGTGATTATTTCTCTATGTTACAAACTATGAATCAAACTTAATGTACCTCCTATCCTATGGGATGGGGTATAAAAAAACCGTTTGTAGAGTAATGCAGAAAGAAGGGAGAAATGTTCCGAAGCAATCGGAACATTTAGAAAAAAAGACTACGAGACTAAATTAATTATCACTAGTGACTTTCTAATGATTCCGCTGACATTTCATAGAAGCCATTGACAAGTTGTTCGAAATATAGAATAGGAGAATCTCCAACGATCAGCCTGAGGGCAAACAAGAGAAAAGGACTTATTTATGACTTTTTGGCAAGATCGATGTGTTGACATCAGAAAAGAAGACAGATGGACCTACAAATATAATCGCGTCTATTAGACCTGGGGCACAACTTGACAAAAAATTTAGCTTTGTTCTAGAAATACTACTGTTAGGGCCGGCTAAACCCGAAACAAAATGAATCTGGAGTTAAGCCATTATTAACTCCGTTAACAAAGTTGTCAAAATCGTCGACTCTCGATATTATTGACTCTGCCAACACTCACTTGACATAGAAAAACACAGGAAAATAAGTTCGAGTTGTTCTCAGATGTCATTTACCACAGAAACACGCAAATCAATTGCCATTCCACACACAAAAAACATTCAAAGAAGTTCAGTGATCCGGGATTTACTCACCAAATTTGGCGAGTTAAGCCGAGATTAACCCCAGATCCAAGTTCACTGTAAAACTCATTTCTGGGGTTAATCTCAGTTTAACTCGGAAACCCGGATGATCTGGCACTGAAAAACTGGCCCTTAGAAGACGGTAAAAAGAAGATTCATATTAAATGCCAAGTCAACGGGCAGATATAGAGAAAAATGGGGCGAGTTGCACCTGACAGAACAGAAACAAAAACAAATGCCACAGAAAGAGCATAACAACATTGAAAACTTGGGATATGCGAATCATGCAGGCCAGAAGCCGGGGCTAATAATGTCTCATCTAATCTAGAACCTTTTCAATATAATCACCTCCAGGTCATCCATCCAAAAACAAACCTCATATTGAAGCGTAATTTAAAACTTCCTAAAGCTTTGCTCTTTCAATTAAGCACATTCAAAGGAACGCCTCCTTTCCATTTATCATTTCAAGGCGAAATGTACCCCCGTATAAACATTTCTCACCAATATTTTTGCGGGTGCAAAAACAACTCCCCCTTTGCAATTGTCAACATCCTGATCCGAACTTCTCAACAAAATAAAGAATCTTCAAAAACCGACAGACCATCAACGACGACCGACGCTCGGTTCGACTCGGTTGGTGGTGGTTATGATTTAATGGGCTATTTCAATGCCCATGAATACAAGGCACACACGTGTGTGTACACGAATTAGGTATCTCATCCCATAGTCCTGCGTCTTTTTAGATATTGCATCATCACCCTTGTTGTCGAAATGAAAAATCAGTTAACGTTGTTTGCACTGTAGAACACACAAATTACATGCATAATACACTTACGAGACGACAAGGACGACCGACTGAGGGTGTGATAAAGGAGCAAACAGCGATGTACAGAACAGAAAGACCAATCCAATACCAACACCAAGCACCAACGGCAATCCACCCACCTAGTGGGTGAAAAAGAAGCAGCAACCAAGGGGATGATGATTTGGGAAAAGAATAACAAAGAGGGTTGCGCCCACTACCCCCGCAATGACGATCACTATTCTCCTGCCTCATCCCACTCCAGAGTGAAAGTAAATATGTACAAGGGTGTAAGGAGGACCATGACTTCAAGGCGGAAGGAGGATGGCAGGGTGATAATTTGTTTTCATTAAATTTGTATTCTTGTTGCCAGGGTATTAAGGCGTTGGCAGGTTATGACTTTATTAATTTCTTCTTTAACGCTTTTTTTCCTCGCCTCGCTCCTCCCGTGTTGTGGTGAGACACAGATTTATGAACCTTTTTTCTAATTAAGATTCTTGTTGTTTCGTTGAGTCAAGTTAGTTGGTGGGTGGGTGCGGATGGATAAGCGGGGGTGGAGTCCTTGGTGGCTGTGTGCGTTTTCACACGTCTAATAGAATCTGTGATGAGCCTCTGGGATATTATGCCGCAGTGGAGTGAGGTTAAAACAATCGTGATGAAGTGAAAATGATGAGAGATATCCTGATTTTCATCCGTCCGGGAGGATAATGAGACGAGATAATCTTGTTAGCGTTCTGCATGATATTTTTTCTCGCATATGATAATGAAAAGACTTTTTGTTTTGGCTTATGATAAGGCGGATTTAAGCACAATTTTGGATTTCTGTAGTTAGCACATCCTAAATGTCAAAAATTTTCTAATTAACGTGTGACACTTATTTACCAAGAAATATTCCTTACTTTCGATGACTGACGAGCTATCAATATCAACACTCACCGGTGGCACATGCCGAAATTCAGGAGTGATGATGATGCAGGATATGATTATGATTCAGGCTTAAAACCGTGTTAAACACCGTGTTAAATAAAATGAACCTGAGGTAAGCCCAGGAAGCAGTTATTCAGTGCAGGGCTAACGCCACCAAAAAAGGCAACGAAATCTTTGACTCCCGAAATCATTGAATTCCACCAAACTGCCAAATCCAAAATGCTTAAGTAGAGAAAAAATGTGTGTCTGGGCAGGCAATCTATGCTTTATGGCCGTTTCACATTCAGCGCGAGAGCGTCAAACTAGAGCGGCAGCGACAACACGAGACCGGAGCAATCGTTTGTTAATACACAATGAGAGCGAGAAACCGCGGCGACTGTTTTGACTGCACAGTGGCAAAACATAACATATTTTTAAAATTTCGTCGACTTTATTGCACCTAAATAGTTTATATTTCACGACAAGTATTAGCTGCGAGAAAAAAATGTCTATTCAACATCGTGTCATAACTCACAACACCCAATTGACAGATTTTTTCAAACTCCGTTCGAATGTCACTTTCAAAAAAACACGCGAAGCAACTGTCATTTCACACAGAAAAATTTAATAAAAATTGTTCTCCAGAGTATATTCAGGTTAACCACCAAAATTTAGCTAGCGAAAAAATCATAGACAAAAAATATATAAAAATAGAGTTCCCGAAGCAGGATGGTTTACTCATCAAGCATCTGCGGAGGCACCATTCGCGAACCAGTAACCGAGTAGCGTCAAAGTGTATACAACTGAAAAAGGAGTGACCTCGGATGCCCTCCATGGAAACGAAATCGTGTGTTCATTTATCAGTAGAACCCAGAGTATTCCCTAGAGCCTAGATCATGGAAAGCTAGTTTAGTTGCATCCCTTAAAAATTACTGTGATGTAGCGACAAAAGATGCGCAATTTACTTAACCGATGCGTTGTCTGCGAAGAATATCTGTAATGTCTGTAAGAATATCAGGTAATAAGACGCTCGCTGAAGTACCAGATTTTGCCCTGGAAAACGCAAACAGCAGATCAGGATTTAAGGTATCAAGACGTTAAGATCCCTTCGGTATACGGAAACTTTGGGCAACTATAAGTAGCGATAAGGTTCTAAGGCCGTCTTCAGAGACAGTTGCTTGGACGCACTTGGAGGGTTGTCCTGGGAATCATAGATTCGACAAAAAGGAATTTAAAAGATACGTCGCGTCGTGGTAAAAACTCTTGCTGAGCCAAAGAACAACAACCTGTTGTCGATCAAGGAACTGAACTCAAACAAGCACTCCATCAAACGCAGACAAGGAGAGGGGATTGGAAGATGTGTACCCATTGCAATCTTCACCATTTGCACAGACTTCAACCATTTACCCCGCAGGACTTCCATTAGGTACTACATCGCAGGGTAGGCTAGCAGTCAGGCTATCCGTCTTGTGCTTCATCTTGTGCGAGCTGGGTAGCTTCTTCTGCCCGACGTATTTTCTTGGGCTAATAAACTCTTTCTAGAGATTTGCTATAACGGTACATGTTTCGCTAAACTGCTGGACTCCTATTGGCGGAACATGCGGAGGTTGACGTGATATGAAAATGACCATGGGAAAAGAAGATCTAATCGAAATCTCAAATTGTCCGTGGGCATCACCGAATGGACTGATGAAAAAGAATGACGGCCTATTTACCGCAACGCCATTTGGCATGTGTAACGCCCCATCCGACTTTGAGCATTTAATGGAATATGCCTTATACTTGGTGAAGTGCCTGGCAAGCTTGGATGACGTTGTGGAAAAGACGTTCGCTGAATACTGCGGAAACTTGGAGGTCGTTTACATGACTTCGACCGGTACACTCGGGGCTCAATCCAAAAAAATGTGCTCTGCTCAGAGCGGAGATAAGCATAATATTAGGGGCATCTGATTAGGGCCATCTGATTGTCACCAAATAAAGAAAAAAACGGATGCGGTTGAAATCGAAGCTTTAAGAAAGTGGCAAGTTTCTGCAGACAAATACCCGCTCGGAAGCAGTACTGGTCTCACCTCGTATTTTAGGAGGTTCGTGAAGGGAAAGAAAAACAGTTCCACCGGGAAAGCAAAACAGTTTCAACCACTTTGCGAGGCTTCTATACTAGGCCACCCCTGGCAAGACATTAATTGCGGACACAAACGCTAGAAATGTCGCTTTTGGCGCTATTCTGCTGCAGATGCACGAATAGCATGAGAAATTCGTAACATTCAGAAAAATTCGTACTGCACTGTGTAACAAGACGGGAATTTCTTGCTCTAAATGGCGACGAAACATTTCCAACAAAACTTAACGCAAGCTCAACCAAATAAACCTTAACCAACACAACAGATTTGGAAAAAAAATGGAAGAAAAACAATTTTATAACAGTTTTTCTGAAGAAAATATAAAAAAATAAAATGAAAAGCAATTTGCCAGTCTTTTGTTTAGAGCAGCGGTTCGCAATCTTTTTCGGTCGCGGAGCAACTTTTAAAAAGAGATCTCGACGGCGGACCAACAAAATGTTTTTTTATAAGATACAAAAATAAGAATTGTTTCTTATAAAAAAAGCAACATGACAAAAAAAAATATAACAACGCATTGTAATACATGCCTAAGTAAGGCAACTTATTTCTGAAGGGTTGCAACTCTGGCCCTGGTTCACCTCGAGCTGTTGCGCCATTCTATTTTATTATGCTGGTATTGAATTTTATATTGAGACATCTGCTACCGAAAATGTGTTTTTCTTTTCCTGCATCGCATATTGACGGACGAAATCTATGCATATTTTAATTTTGTGCGGAAGCAGATCACAGAGCCTGATGCACCAACACTTCTTTTATATTTATTTTTGCGGGAAACGTAGAAAGAGTTTTTTCAAATCTGCAATTCGCGCGACACGATTAAAGCAAGATCTCATAGTGTCTCCACTGGACAAACAAAACTGGACAAACCTTCCAATATAGGTGGTCAAAGGATAGACATGTGCACTCAAGAGGATACAAGCATCCACAGGTTTTCTAAACCCACCTCTGCCTATCAACTCCTACTCTCACCTCCCCGTGGTGAACACCGGGTGCCTAGTACCTCAACTGGAGATTGGGTTCCAACCCCTTTGGAAGGTTGTTGGGGGTAGCAGACGAGAGAGGGGGGGAGGAGTGTTCCCACTAAGGCACTTCTCCTTGCATCCGGACGGCAGCGGAGGAATTCCCCAGATGGAATCAACGGTGGCGTCCATAGTTCCAGTCAGGCCGAACTACTTAGTGAACACCTTATATGGGCTACTACGACGTATTCGGAGCTCAGGCCTATAAGGAGCGGGCTATCCGGCTATCCGGCTATCCGGCTCTCCGTCCTTAGAGCTAAGCAAAGGATCTGGTCCTCCAGGTTGGGGGTCGTGCCGTCGGGGTGACTTCCCGGCCACGTAAAGAAACACCAGTCACGAAGCGGAAACAAGCCTCGGATTCGGACGGTTTTACTGTTGACGACCAATGCAAACGAGAAAAGGACAACGAGCTCCGGATCTGCACGTAGAATGTTAGGTCCCTTAACAGACCACGTGCAGCCGAGCAACTAGCGGAGGCCCTTAACGACTGCAAGGCAGACATTACTGCCATCCAAGAAATGCGGTGGGACGGGCCGGGCAAAAGAAGGATGAAAAACTGCGACATCTACTACGGCGACTGCTATCGGCATCAAAGACAGCGCCTATTTGGATGTGGTTTCGTTGTTGGAGGCAGACTTAGGCAAAAAGTCTTGAGCTTCAAGATCCGCATCAAGGCTAAATTCGCCAACATTAGCCTGATATGCGCACATGCCCCCACAGAGGAGAAAGATGACGAGACCAAAGATATGTTTTACGAGCTCCTGGACAAAACTTATGAGCAGTGCTCTAGCTACGACATTAAAATTGTCCTAGGCGATTTTAATGCCAAGCTAGGAAGGGAGGGCATCTTTGGTCATACTGTCGGAAAGTATAGCCTGCACGACACGACCTCCGATAACGGATTCAGGCTGATCGACTTTGCTGCGGGGCGACACGTTGTGGTAGCTAGTACACAGTTCCCGCATCTTAATATCCACAAAGGGACATGGAGATCTCCCGATCAATCAACCGTCAACCAGATTGACCATATTGCGATCGACGCAAGGCACTCCGCCAGTATCATGGATGTCCGAACTTTCCGAGGGGCCAACATTGACTCGGATCACTACCTTGTTGTAGCCAAGGTACGGCTGCGGATATCCCGACCAGCGCCAAGTAATGGAAATACTGTGAGGAAGTTTGACGTCGGCCGACTACAATCGCAAGAGATCGCCAGGTCCTTCTCCAACCGAGTCTCTCAAAACCTTCTACGAAGTCCTATGCAACCAGCATCAAGTATTGATAGCCAGTGGCAACATTGCCAAAATGCCATCAGAGACGCCGCCTCTGAAGTGCTGGGTTTCACACGGCGACCACAACGAAACCCCTAGTTTGACGATGAATGCCGGCAAGCACATGCAGCTAAACAGGAAGCATACAAAGCGGCGCTGCACAGAAGAACTAGAGCTGCTCGCGAGCTCTACGAGCAGAGGAGGAGAGAGGAGCACCGGCTTCTCCGAAGGAAAAAGAGAGAGCACGAGAAGCACGCGGTTGAAGAGATAGAGAGATGTTACAACAGGAATGTGGTTAGAAAGTTTTACCAAAGGATCAAAAGGTCCTGCCAAGTGTATAAACTTCGAACTTAAGCCTGTAAGGACCATCAAGGGAACATCGTTGTAGAATCGCAGTCGGTGCTGAGGATTTGGAAAGACCACTTCTGCAGATTGTATAACGGCGAGGAAGAACCAAATACCGCTGTCAGGCAGAACGAACCATTCAACCCGGGCGAAGACGTTACCGACGAAGCGTATGAACGATACCGCCCACCCGACCTGTAGGAGGTGAAAGTAGCTGTGTCTAAGCTCAAGTGCAACAAAGCAGCCGGAGCAGACGGCCTAGCTGCCGAACTTCTTAAATCCGCTGGCGATGAGCTGGTTAGGAGCATACACCAGCTCATCTGCAAGATATGGTCGGAAGAAAGCATGCCCGACGAATGGAACCTCAGCATTGTTTGCCCGATCCTGAAGAAAGGAGACCCTCTGAGTTGTGCCAACTACAGAGGCATAAGTCTTCTTAACATCGCATACAAGATCTTTTCTGCTGTACTGTGTGAACGCCTGAAGCCGTTTGTCAACAATCTGATAGGCACATATCAGTGTGGCTTTAGGCCAGGAAAGTCCACCATCGATCAAATATTCAAACTGCGGCAGATCTTGGAGAAAACCCAGGAATTCCAAATCGATACACACCACCTCTTCATCGATTTCAAGGCCGCGTATGACAGCATCTATAAAGACGAGCTATATAGCGCAATGTCTAGTTTTGGCATCCCTGCCAAACTCGTCAGTCTGTGCAGGATGACGATGGAAAACTCACGCTGTTCCGTCAAGGTCGGCAAAGACCTCACCGACCCCTTTGATGTCAAAAAAGGATTTAGACAAGGCGACGCGCTGTCATGCGACTACTTTAACATCATACTTGAGAGAATTGTGCAGAACTCTCGCGCCAACACCAGAGGTACAATCTTTCAAAAGTCCGTTCAACTACTTGCATACGCAGACGACATTGACATAATCGGTAGAACAAAGCGTGATGTCAGTGAAGCCTTCGTGAGTATTGGGACGGAAGCGGCGAATATGGGTTTAGCAGTCAATGAGGGCAAAACCAAGTATATGCTGTCATCAAGAAAAGACACCCAACACCGACGTCTTGGACAAAACATCACCATCGACAGCTATAACTTTGAGGTAGTTAGGGACTTTGTCTACCTGGGTTCCGCTATCAATTCAGACAATGACACCAGCGCTGAAATCAAACGAAGGATAACTCTTGCCAATCGCTGTTTCTTTGGGCTAAGAAGGCAATTGAGTAGCAAAGCCCTCTCTCGAGCAACTAAAGTGTCCATGTATAAGACCCTCATCATCCCAGTCCTGCTTTACGGTGCAGAAGCATGGACCCTGTCAAAGGCGGATGAAAACACTTTAGGCTGCTTCGAGAGGAAAATTCTTCGGACGATTTACGGTCCCGTCTGCATAGACGGAGAGTGGAGGAGGAGATATAACATCGAACTGTACGGGCTGTACAGCGATACCGACCTAGCCAAAAGAGTCAAAACACAACGTCTACGATGGCTGGGTCATCTAGAGCGGATGGACACCAACGCCCCGGCCCGGAAAATCTTCGAATCCACACCGCAGGGACGGCGCGGTAGAGGAGCACTGAGACTCAGGTGGCGTACGCAAGTGGAAGGGGACCTCAGCCAACTTCGCGTGCGAAACTGGAGACGGCTAGCTAGAGAAAGAGCTGGCTGGCGAAGCTTGTAGGCTGAGGCCCAGGTCCACCCCGAACTGTAGCGCCACCTTAAGTAAGTAAGTAAGTAAGTAAACCTTCCAATAAAATCGTGTTTGTGACAAATCTATCATACATGGTTAGTTTGTTTTCTTTCTCTAGTCTTAAACTGGTTCTAAATATGTGCGAAAAAAGTAAAAATTGGCAAGGATTAAAAGAGGAGATTTCGGAGGAGAATTATTTTTAATTACTCGCCGAGGGTTAAAATTTGTATGGAAAATCCCCAGATTTGTTTGAGATTAGTTGAAGATTTGTGTAAACAAAGTGTTACTATTTAGCAATCTTACTAGGAAAAACGGCGACCATTTAAAGTTACATTTGCTATCGAATTTTATCTTTTCTGATAAAGTAAAATTTTGGAAAGATGTGTACTTGGCAATAGCAAAGTTGCCGTTTTTTGGAACTGGTAAACTTTTACGAAGTTTACCAAAGAGTCTTAAGCATGACATCTAAATGTGCCCAGAAACACCAAAATCTGACTCCCCGGCTCCTTGAACAAACTCGCGTTTCCATGCATAATTTCGAATCGGCTCGCAAAGCAAAGTCGAGTCGACTTAAGCCGCGTTTCCATGCGATTAAAGCCGGATTCGACTCTGCATGGAAACGCGATAATAATAATTGTTTCGTTTTATCTGGCAAAACTTTGGATGCGGCTCAGGGATCCGAAACGATTTCTTCGCTGTGTTCTACTTGTCTTTATGTCCTCATATAAAATCTTTAAAATTTTTATGCTTCTACGATCTTAGGGAAGCCAATTTCCCTGCAGCAGGTTTTAGTTATTTCCTGAGGCGACAAGATCAAAATATTTACATTTACAAATATCTACGAAAAACGCTAGTATTCACAAAACGCAGCATTTATGTATCAGAAACGATGTTACCTCAACCCTTATTGTAACGCAGCCATCGATTCAAAATTTTGACTTATTTTTTGACCATCTGTTTTTTGACCAAGTGCTCCGCGGAGCACACTTTGGGAACCGCGGGTTTAGAATCACCCAATATAAGAACAGTAGACAGCATTAGGAAAAAAATATACAAAAGAATGTGTAATATATCCAGAAATAATTTTAATAAACAAAAGAATCTAACACAAATTGTTGGACAATTAGATGATTTTAGACTTTTTTTCCGTGCAGCTACGGGTGAGAATATGGCTGCAGCGCCCCCCGAAATGAAAAGATAGCGCTTGCCGTAAAAGGCGACCAAGGGGTCTAGGTAACAGTAACACCTTAGTAAGCCTAGCGACACATTCAACATTTAAACTTTCCCACAAGTCCGTGGGAAAGTTTAAATGTTGACATGACTGCGGGACCACCGATGTCGGAAGACGGCGTTCAAACAGCAATTAGGACTATGTACGTGTCGAACAAAACAGGTTGCTTAAACAAGATCATTATGGAAAGAAATATTTCAAAGCAAAGGGACTGGTTGATGTCTCTCAAACTGGTGATGCAAGGTGAGGTGTGGAGCATCGTTAGTGCATATGTTCCCAAGTTGGATGTGAGCAGAGGGAAAGAGATGAATTCTGGATAGATTTTCATAATCTCATCAACGCGATCCCAAAGAAAGAGCTTTTGTTTGTAGGCGGAAAATTGAACTGACATGTCGGGAAATCTATCGAGGACAATGAAGATGCCATGGTGTACTGGGGTATGGCACTAGGAACTCAGAATATATCCTAAGCGTTTGGAAGCCATACGGTCTTATCGTGCTTAATACCTTATTCGTCAAGAAAAGCAGGCACCTGATCCATTACAGCGGTGGGACTGAGACCCAGATTGACAATATGTCATTTGGTTCACAGTTCCATAAAACCTCGGGTCAAAGAATGTAAAGTGATTTTAGTTGAGGCGTTCACAACACAACACCACCTGCTGCTGACCATCATTTTTATGGAACAAAAAAGAAAATCAAGCAAGCATCAAACAGGAATCATCATCAAAAAGAAAATTAAGCAAGCAAAGGTATCTGGGAGAATCAACTGGTACAATTTGGATAAGAAAAAAGGCGAAGCATTTTTAAACACGATCCAAAAACACCTCTGTAACACAATTGACGAAAACAAAGATGTAGAGTGCAGAGCACAAGATATGTGGGATGACATACAACTAACGCGCATAGTGAAGGCCAAATCACTCCTAGGGACTTCAAAAGGTCGCTGCAAACAAGTTTAAGAAACATGGTGGTGGTCAGATGAGGTGAAATTGCAGTGGCGTCCAAAGGGTTTCGTGTGGATATTGTAACATCCGTGGACTGCAAAAGTTTTTTTTTGCAGTATATGTCCATGTCGCTACGTTCAAACCAGCTGTCTTGCCCCTTACCGAGACTCAGTTAAATGAGAGTCCAGCTGATCCGAATCGCACTGATCTTAATCTGGATCTGCCTGAATATCGGTAAGTGCCTTTACTTCGCTCTCACCGCTTTCTCGCCATCTATGTGAGAAGTGTTGTTTTTTACAATGTTCCCCAACACCTGAAAAACAGTACAGACCAATCGTTTCATTTCGTTTGGATTAAATTCCATGTGCGTAGGCAACTCATTCATTATTGCTTTTTATACCGAAACCCGAGTTTAGCCAGCGAGTTAACCCATAACAAGTTTGATGAGCTGGACCTTAACACCAGAATTGTGGGCTGCCATCCAAACACTGAAATTGCCTTCGCCGTCGTCCATAATACTCAGTGGCTTCGATACTATGGACCGAACTATGGAACTCCGATACTATGGAGCTCCGGAGGCAAGGTACGTTGAGCTTTTTGCTGAGGGTAATAATTTAACCCAGCTAGTAAAGAAACCTTCTAGGGTTGCTGATATTGCCAGTCATTCCGCGACCACCCTCGACGTTTTATCGCCTTTAGGCTTTTAACTTTTTATTCCTTACAGAGTTAAAAGTGTCAGCCCAAGGGAGAATCGGTAGTGTGATTTGAGCTGCGAAAAGGCCATTTATTCAAGGAAAGTTAGTTTTCGGGTTTTCAAGGCCAACCCAACTGCAGAAAACTGAAATCAATACAAGCGAGCAAGAAATGAATGTAACGCAGTTATCCGTCGTGTCAAATATCAGTATGACCAGAAACTGGGGCAAAAAATCCTGCAATGTCCCAAAGGCAGCAAAAATTTCCGATCTTTTGCAAAGAACATAAAAAACTCGACGTCATCTGCCATAGCATCACCCGTCTGCAACAACACTCAAATGTTAATTCCTTAGATAAAGCAAAACTGCTAGCAGCTGAATTTGCTGGCAGCTCCACACTTCCGATTGTGATTTGCCTCCACCTGTAATTGAGCACGTCGGACACTCTATGAGCACAGTACACTTTCGCACTCGTACAGTGGCAAGAGTTCTTAGACATCTTTTGCAGCCAAACCTCTGCGTAAGCTTTTTCATTTGTCTCTTTCCTCTAGCTTCTTCTGCCCAACTCGATGGAAAACAGCGTTTGTTCAGCCTTTTCCGAAAAAAGGATATACTTCTTCTCCTTCTAGTTACCGTCCTATTGCACTTACATCCTGGCGATCTAAGGTCATGGAAACATTGATTAATCGCCAACTAATGAAATATCTTGAATACCGGAAGTTCTTGGATCTGGCCAACATCTACAAAGCGTTTATTCGTCCTAAACTTGAATACAACTCTCATGGTTGGTCAGGTTTATCAAAAACATCGTTGCATATAATTGATAGGATCCAGAAACGAACGATAAAACTCATAGGACACCCTAATATAGCAAAGTACTTGACTCAGTAGAACATCGTAACAATGTCTCCTGTCTTTCTTTATTCTATCGCTTCTTCTACGGAGATTGTTCTAATGAAATAGCAGGCTGCATACCACCTCTTAGAATTCAGGCGCAACACGCCTTTTAGAACGAATGCTCATGAATTCACCCTCAAGATCGGCTTTGGACGTACGCCATTATACTGTATTTCTTTTTTGTTTTTAGCAGAACGTCACAGATGTGGAACAAGGTTCCACTCGCAGTCTTTCCTCGTAATTGTAGTCCGCAACAGTTCAAAACCAATGTGCACCAGTACCTCCTTTCTCTTCCTTAATCCTTTTCACCCGCGTTGTGTTAAATATGTATTAAATTTTGAAAGGACCTAAAAACTTGGTTAATGAGCTTTACGTTTAATGAAGTCGAAATTCTCTGTCGGGATTAATTAATTTTTTTTTTTATTTTAAATAATTTTTTATGTTATTTTCTTAACGAATTTTTCTCAAACTCCAATTAACGTTTACTTGCTTAAGTTCTCTTCTTAACTTTTAACTTCTATCTCCTTATTTCTGTATGTAAAGAAATAATAACACACATTTTTTTATCTCATCATAAATCTTTTTTTTTTTTCCTGTTTTCAAGGGTCACCCCACCCATTATTTGTTTAATAAGAATAATTTATTTATTTATTTCAAAAAGGCATTTAACACTATTTTTATATTGAAAATATCAAATGTCTCATGTTTCTCATTTTAACTAAAATTGTATATTTTTGGCTACTTAACATTTTACTGTCATATTTTTTTTATTGAACTATTGAGTGAGAAATAATAAAAAAAATATAAAAATAAAAATAAAAAAAATGATTATAAGGGTAGTCATAAACCCTTGAACGCGTGTAAATTATAAAAAAAAATGTGACCCGAACATGGTTACCCCGGGGCCTGTGCCGGAGTATTTCCTCCAAGGCTCTGTGTAGACTTCTTATTGCGCCGCGTCGTACCGCATTCTCCATGGAGGAGGAGAAAGGTGGTGTGGTTTGGTGGAAGGCATGCAAAAATATAAATAAAATAAAAAATAAATAAATAAATAGAGTGGCGCAACAGCTCGAGGTGAACTAGGGCCAACTTCTCAACAATGTATGCTGGTGTGTTAATTTCTTTACATACAAGGGGACCTACAATTTTTTGCCGAATCCGAACGGCACATTGAGAAGTTTCTCAAGACAATTAATACTCTCGGAGGGCTTGTCAAACCCTCGCGGAGGTGGGGACCGTGAAAAGAACAAGTCTTTTTTTTTCAGGTGACGATGGCAGGATTCGAACCCAGACCTCCGGCGTAGTAAGCACACACACTAACCACTACGCCACGGCACCCCGGAAGGCATGCAAAAGAGATCAAAAATCACCCGAAGCAGGACTTGGGTGTATCAAGTTTTGCGTCAAGTGACCACATAATTTTCTAGTTTCGTCAAGAAATTCCTTTTTACGTGTTGGTAATTAACGCAATCCACAACCATTAACATGGGAAACGAGATTCGGGATGACCGGGTGTACTATAGATTCCAGAGCCTGATGCTAAGTTGTCTTTTATTTGGGCTACCTAGAAGCCGGAAGAACATTTTTTTTATAATTATTATAATTATTCTTAGTTGCACAAAAACTTCTTAAGCATTTACTGATCAAAAAATATTGTGCAGTCAACGCCATTTATTTCTAAAGGTGCTGAGCAAAACTAACATTCTAGCCAACAATGAGCTTTGTCACATACTTCGTATTATTTTGTTGTAACAATGACTGACGGAATCAATCTTCGCCAGTCACTGTTGTATCAATTCACTTCCTGTTCCTGCAATTTTATCAAAATCTAATAAAGCCATCAACGTAAAGCCACTTAGCTTTACCACGTCCCGTAATCTTCTTCCGCACCCATTTAGTTCTAAACGAAACATCAGACCAAACTGCACCCAAACTCACACGCATGTAGTAAGTTCTTAAGCGTTCCCAATATCATGTTTGATATCCTTTCATTGATGTAACTTGCAAGTCAATTAAGTCAATCACACGCCCTTTTATACGATTTAAGTGCTGTTCCCGAACAATAATAATTTTGGTGCGTTCGCATAACAAAGCCAACGGAAACCTAACAACAAGGGGGCTACGCAACAACGCTAGGACAAGCGAGGAATCAAAAACACACCACCCGCACTCAACCAGGAGCAGGACTTGCTTTGGCTCTCCGTGTCGAGGCAGAAGAAAGTGAGCAACAACACAATTGCATTTGGTGGCTTGTGTATGGACACGTGCCAGCTGTGTTTTCAAATTGAATTTCCCTTGTTGCATGGCGTGCGCGGTGTGTCTGTCTGGCCGTTAAATGGGGATGATACTCATTCTCGAATCAGGACGAGACGATGACGACGATCGGACGCATCCAAATGACTGTCGAAATTAGTGCTCATTTACATGTGGGCAGAGAGTGCGTGTGTGTTATAAAGTTAGCAATTATGTCAGCACCGATGTATTGTTTGTTATTTTACACCTTGACTCTAAACAGGGTTATGTGAATGCAGCAGTCCCCTGTCGGCCTAATAGCATGGTGTAAGTCGGTTTTAAATATGCAAACACAAGCCTTTTGTTGTGGGCAGTCATTAGATATAGAAGTCATCATCGATTCAGAATTGAGAGATCGAAAGTGGAAGATAAAATGAAGGGGCCATAGAGCAATTGCTGCGGTATAGGCTGATGCGTGTTTACTGTCGTGGGAATCTGCTGCTGAATGGTAGTTCAGGTTATGAAGGTCGTGGAATCAAAGTTATTTTACGTCACTAAGAGGGAAATTTTTACCCTTTTATGGGAAAAATAAAGTGAAATTGAGGAAATTATTAGGGTCTCTTGTCCTCGAGATTTTTTCGTCACCATTAACGATTGCCAGGTTATTCCACCGGTAAAACTGAGCGCTTTAAGCTCGAGATACCAATGGAATGCACCGCTTTTTTCACATGCTCCAGTGATGCCTTCAATTTGGGAAAATTGACGATCACAAAGCTGAATAATATATGAAAGGTAAGACCTAGCAAGGTTGCTGTTTTTTGGTCGGATGAGTTGAAAGTCTGCTAGGTATGGCGATTCTCATCTTGTCACTCTCAATTGTTAGTTATACCTCCGTTAGCAGCCGGGCCATGCATCCCGGCTAGCATAACTAACTAATGCGAAATCCGCAAGGGCACTTCACTAAAGTGATGTGACGGGACCTATGACCCCGCGGACCCTAGTTAAACCCCTCTTCCCCACCCTCCCAATTCCTTCCCAAGTCCTTCTCAAACACCCACCTACCCCCATCCTCTGGGCCGGATCAAGGTTTTATGCTATGCCGAGGATCGAACATGCCCAGTCTTATAAATAGTCCAGACTCAAACATGAGCATCCGGATACTTGGCGCCCTCCAGATTAACCAGCCTTGCCTGTGCACTACGGAGCTCTACACAGGTCGACCTCCTTTCTACGTTACTCGTGGGAACCAAAATTTCGTCTATCAACAAAAATAACAAACAAAACTCAAAACAAAAAACACACAACAAAGAAACCGGGAAGCAAGCTGGTACTATCAAGCCAAACCCAGTACAAAACTCTCAGAATCCCAGCAAGATGGCCAGGGCCCCCAAACTTTCCACCACCAAAATGGGATTTCTTACAGGAGAAACGGTTTCTAGTTACCTATCTAACTCAGACACGATTAGTCCTCTCAAGCTAACTCCTAGCGTAGCGACAGCTCAAACCGCGGCAATCCAGCCCGGCACAGGACTGCAAGCACCTAGCGAGGACGCGAAAAAGTACTGCTGAAACCCCAATGCCAGAAAGCAGTGTTAAGGGCGCCCATATCCAAAGACCTGCTGCAATATGCAGTGAGATATCGCAATCGGGTGCAGCTAAGCCCCAGACTCCAACCTATCCTCGAGTCACCTCAGAGTGACTGCTGCAGTTTCTCACTTTACTATTTTCAAGCCTTGTGCTCGCACCCACTTTGAAGTTCCCACACTTTGAACCCCGCTCTAGCGATCTTCAACTACCAATTACGCCCCAACTCGAATTTACGTGGATATGTGTTTATTCCCAGGTTATTTTGATGATAAGCCAAACACCATCTTTATCAGTGGAATCACAAAAACGTCATCTATTGGTTTCTATCCCGTGAAGGCCTTGCGATTATGTGGAAGTCTTCTAGAGAGAAGCGCCTCATAATGCCAGACTCCTTCAACTCGAAAAGAAATTGATGGCGATACGACATCCACGCAATGGATGCGGGAAAATGATGTGGGTCAACTGATGCACAAACAGTAGTCTAAGAAGCTGATACGGTACGCCAAAGCTTCTTTGCAGAATTCGTAGAGAGTAAGCCATTCGCGGCTGCCGTTCAGGACTTCGTATAGGCTGTCGAGAGAAAGAAAGCTTTTCGAAAAATATAAACGTCTTATTTCCTGCAAAATAGGACAAACTGCAGTAAAATGGTAAATATTTTCTGACTCTCTTCTGCTGCATAGATTACAGTTTTTCTGAAGATCGGCTCTATGGGGACCAAAATTTAGATTAAGAATTTCAACTCTAGCTCTAAATATGATGCTTATAGCTTCGGGAGAGTAATTCGTACAGAAATAGGACTCCGAAGAAGGTAGCTGGTGGTTGAGGTTCCTGTAGAAAATACTCGGGGCTGACAATGATGCACTGGCTAAGTGCTGGTTAAAAATTTTTCTCATCGATTCTCGAAATAAGTCTCCCAAATAAATCTTACCACTTACTTACGTTGTTTTCAGTAAGCCTAAGTTCGAAATCGTTAGATAACGCTAGCTGCCAATTCCTGAAAGGGAAGGCATTAGAGTTCAAGAGCCTTATCAATCCTTGCTAAGTAGTCTGAATGAGCTTCCAAATTGGTGATATATAGGGGGGGCAGACCAGATTCTACATGAATAGCATAAGTCGGAGCCGAGTTCGGCAACCTGAAAATTCGCTTCAAGAAGTATATTTGAACAACCTCAAAATCATCAAAGGAAGAAACTCCAAAGGCTTGAACTCCGTAACACATGCAAGTTCTAACTTTAGTATTGAACAATTTGAATTTGGATGAAAAATCAATATTTTGGTTAGCGAAAAAACGAGGCCAGATTAAGTTAAGTGCCAGCTTAGCCTCACTACTTTTCACTTTAGCATGCCTAATAATAAAGTTGAGGTTATGGGTAAACAGAACTCCAAGATATTTGCACGCCCGAATTATTTCAATTGGTTCATTACCCAGACGCCAAGATTCTTCGGAAAGTCTTCTTCTTTGACGCTTCTCAAAAATGATGATTTGGGTTTTTTGGACGTTGATATGAAGGTCCCATATTTTGCTATAGGCTTTAAGCTAGTTTATTTGGAGTTGGAGAGTAAAAGGGTTGTCAGCAATCAACGCCAAACCATCCGCAGAAAGGAGTACCTTAATGAGAATTCCAGCTAACGAGATACCACCTGCCAGGGACTCATGAATGTCGTCGATGAAAAGGGCAAATGCCAAGGAATTTAGAATGCATCCTTGAGGGACTCCTGACAATGCTTTGAGCCAGTCAGATAGATTGGAACCATCCCATACAGCTGCAACTGAATCCGCAAGGAATTTAGAGTAAAGCTGCAGAATCTTTCTGGACACTCCAATCGAGGCTAACTTATGCAACAGCGCTTGTCTATTAACGGTGTCAAAGGCAGCCTTGAAGTCGACGAAGCATACATATAACCTCTTATTTTTATCGAGAAAGTTTTTCGCAAGACACGACAGAGCAAAAATGTGATCTATGGTTGAGAAACCAGAACGAAAGCCAAACTGAAACATACTTAGTAGGTTTCTTGATTCTACCCAGTTAGACAATCTTTTATAAAAAATTACTGCAAATAATTTCCTTAGAGAGTTTACAATAGGAATTCCCCTATAATTCTCAGGACGACAAGCATCACCTTTTTTAAAGACTGCACAAATAAGAGCTTTATTGAAGCTCGTAGGCAAACAGGCGTTGTTAAGTAAAGTGTTGGAGAAGTTGAGAATATAAGATTTGAGACTCTCGTTGGATTTTTTGAAAAACTTAATAAAAATACCGTCGATACCTGGAGCTTTGCCGTTTTTAATTACTCCCAAAATATACTCCAATTCGGAAAGCGAGATTGGATCGTCCAGTTCGGGAAGTTGGAAATCATGAAGTGCATAGCTATAAGTGTTTTAACTTTCCTCGGCTGACAATGCAGTTTTATGAGGTATAATATCCTAGCTGATCCTGGCCTGATATCACGGTGATATGATTTTGGCGGTCAGATTCTGGACTAGAGTCCCTACGACGCGTCACTATTATACAACGTTACGTGCGCTTAGAGACCTCGACTGAGGATGAGAAGGACGTCTTCTACAGTTGCCTTGGTGTGGTTAACAAATGGTGAAAGGTTTGTAGACTTCTGCAATGCGAATCGCCTTGTCAGGGGGGAACGGGAACCAGGTTTGTACACAAAACATTACACTAAATCAGTTGGTTGTCGGCTGATCAACGCGTAACTTCCAATCAAACTGACTATTTCGCCGTTTCCGTAGCAGCCTTTTTGACTTGCGATACAGAAGAGGAGCGGACATAGATCTGGTGCGAGACCACAACCTTATGGTTGCAACGGTGAAGCTTCGAACTGCTACTATGCGAAAGCCCCGGATAACAAACGCATCGCTAGCTACAAAATTGTCAGATCAAAGCATCCCTTATTACGTCAACAACTGGGGTCCCAATTGTTGACGTGGCGCCGAGGTTGACGATTATTCTGTCAATCGGTGTTGTGTGTTATGACGCGCTGATTTTGAATAGACATTTTTTATCTCGAAGTTAATACTTGTTGTGAAATATAAACTATTTACGCGCAATAAAGTCGACAAATTGTAAAAATATGTTAGGTTTTGGACCCCGACTTTGCCAAGGAACTACAACAGAAAATTGAAGATTAATATTATTATATATTAATATATAATATTGAGGAATAAATACATCATGATGGTGATGACTTTCCGCGATACCTGTTCAGCCAGTTGCTCACAGTACATCAAAAATAAAAACGCTGAAGAATTCAAAGTTAAGTTTCCCCGAGCTGCTAAATCTATCCGACAACCACTATCTATATCGACAACCACTACGTGGATGATTTAATGGACAGCGTGGAGTCAGAAGAAGAGGAGGTCAAGCTAGCCCACGACATAGCGTTCATCCATCAGCAAGGGGGATTCCACATCCGAAACTGGCTTTCAAACTCGAAAGCAGTTATTGAAGCGCTAGAGTCTGCACCCACCAGAGAAGTCCACTTACGCACAAAACCTGGCCTCTAGACCGAGAGGTATTGGGCATGTGGTGGAGTACCCAGGATGATCACTTCATTTTAAAAATTTCACCGAGTCCAAAACATCAGGACGTGCTGCTAGGAACAAGGACCCCGACAAAACGCGAAGTGCTGCGTTTTCTCATGAGGATTATCGATCCGTTGGGACTCTTAGCGAACTTTATCATGAACGTCAATATCTTGCTGCAAGATTTTTGGCGCAGTGGTGTCGACTGGGATGATCCAATTCTGGAACCTGAACACACAAAGTGGCTGCACTGGATTCGTTTCTTTGCCGCAATTCAATGAAATCCGGATTCCCAGATGCTATATCTCCAACGCTTCGAGTCGGTGGATTACGGGTCCCGAGTTGCTCCTGAGAGCTCCAGAATCATGGCCTCCATATGAATCGCATGGACAACCACCGGAGAATGAACTGAAGGCACAATTCGTTGGCGTACATAGTAAGATTAGTAGAAATATTTTTGATCCGGAAAGATTTCAGGAATGGTTTAGACTGCTTCGATGTGCTGCACGAGGCCTTCGCTTCGCCAAAAACATGCTAGCATGCATTCAACTAAAAGCTCACAGACCAGGGCCACTTACACGCCACGAGTTTCGAATCGCCGAATGTCTTCTACTAAAACAAGCCCAATGGGACATCTTTGCTGAAGAAGTGCTAAGTTTGGCTTCCTCTGGAAGTGTCGCCAAGACAAGTTCGTTGGTCTCCCTCTGTCCGCAAGGAGTTCTTCATGAGAGCTCTAGAATCGATAAGTATGTGGATGTCTACACGAACGACTTCAAACGTCCGATAATTCTTCCAAAGCTGCACCCTATTACCACATACAGTTCGCGACTACCATAACTTCTATCATCACGGGAATCAAGAAACGGTCATCAACCAGTTGCGACAAAAACTCCACATCCCAGGCATGAGATCGGTTCTAGGTAGAGTGCGAAAAAGATGTCAACGCTGTAAGAACGCCAACCAAGTCCTCCTAAGATGTTCCAACTTCCAGCTTGCTCATTAGCAATCGTTCAGCCGACCTTTCTCGTATACTGCCATCGACTACTTCGGGCCAATGACCGTAATCAACGTACGTAGGACCGAAAAGAGGTATGGAGTACTGTTGACTTGCCTGACAACATTGAAGTCGCCTATTCGCTAACAACCGACTCATGCATACTTGCGATCCGAAATTTTATGGCCCGTCGAGGAAAACCGCTCGAGTTTTTTTTGTGACAACGGGACAAAGGTATCGAGGGCGAACTCAAGAAGGCATCAATTAGTATCGATCACAACAAACTCATGGTTGGTGTCCATCCGCTCTAGATGACCCAGCCATCGTTGACGTTGTGTTTTGACTCTTTTGGCTAGGTCGGTATCGCTATACAGCCCGTACAGTTAGACGTTATATCTCCTCCTACACTCTCCGTCTATGCAGACGGGACCGTAAATCGTCCGAAAAATTTTCCTCTCGAAGCAGCCTAAAGTGTTTTCGGATGAGCTGCTACGTAGTATGTTGCTGGAGGTGGAAAATATAGTCAACTCCCGACCGCTAACGTACATACCCATCGCCAACAAACGAGGAAGCCATAACGCCCAATCACTTTCTTTTGGGCTCATCAGGAGGTTCCAAGCCATGGGCGGTTCTTAATGACGACAAGAAGGTTCTTCGTCGATTGGCTGATATCCGAGAGGTATGCTCAGCACTTTTGGAGGCGCTGGGTTTCGGAATACCGGCCGACCATAACAAGAAGGACTAAATGGTTTTCTTCCGCCGAACCGCTAAAGAAAGACGACATCGTGATGATAGTGGATCCTAACAATCCACGCAACAGTTAGCCGAAGGGCCAAGTTATAGAGACGAAGCTTAGCGAAGATAGGCAAGTGAGAAGTGCCACGATTGCTACAAAGTCCGGAATCTACCAGAGGCCTGCAGTAGGACTAGCCGTCCTGGATCTCAGGCGGGATAAGGAGGCAGGTCCTGCCAAGGACATACCGGAGGCGGGTGTTGCGCCTGAACACGTCCACCGAGATACTGGTGGCACCTAACAGTGAGCAGCTACAACAATGACACTTTCCCTGACACTGCGGTGTTATTTCAGCTATTTCAGCACACTGCATTCTTTGGACCCGGAATGCATATTAAGCAAAGGAAGCGGGCACAACGCCAAGCATAGTACTGAATGCATAAGATGCCCGTCATCTTACAGCACAGGCCTCTTTGTATAATAGACACAATGGGTAAAGTACTGGAGTGCATATGATAAGTTATAAAATGGATAGTGCAATCGAAGAAGCAGGGGGACTTGCGGATCACCAATAGCTTATAGCGAAAAAGGGCATAGAAGAAAAACCATGAAAGGGTGGGAGCAAACAGTACTGTGTAATCATCACGCTGCATGTTAAGAACATTTTCAACACCGCAAACTGAAGAAAAATTCTGCGAGCTATTACCGCCAAGACAGGTCCAAGACTATCTGCAGAATAAAATGACCGATTACTTAAGAAGCAGAATACTGTACTACGACACCCACGAAGAAATGAGGCAATTAAATGTCGCAGGCGGCGTCCCCAGAGGTTCCGTACTAGGGAACCTCTGGGGACTCTTTTGTACGACAACGTACTTGAATTACGGATACCCAGAAGTGGAATCGACTAAGATGATCTACGATAAGTGATGTCACAAATCACCAAAATTCGTCTACGTAAAATGTTTTTTTTTTTTTTTTTTTTTTTTGTTGTTGAATACTAGGGTGGACGGAGTCTAAAACTCCAAAATCTTTCAAAGATACCAATACGCCCACTATAGCAGGTATATAATACCGAAGTAGCCGATATTGGTTATGTCCGATTTCCACGTGCTAAAAAACCACCCATTTATGAGAGACACTATGAAACTGCCAGAACGCACTTCATAGTAGTAAATTTTCGCTCTCTCATAATACTTCTTGACTACAACTAAGTTAACTTAACAAGTAGTTTACGCTTCCATAGTGTTAATCGCATTGGATAGGTTGCTTTCCAGTCAATGCACCTACTAAGCCGTTCATTCATGCGGCTTCAACCTACGTCGCTAGATCGAAGGGTCTTATTCTTTGTAGTCGTCGCTCGTTGTTTACATTGTTAAGAGTCTCGTTGAGAGTACGTATCATTTCATTGTTGCAATGAACATGAAGGCGAGCATTTAGCTTTCGAGCAAAGTTTGTTACTTCTTCGCTCACGGTAGCTATTCCTAAATCTCTGTGAATATCACTATTCCTAATATACCATGGAGCATTCACAATTGCTCTTAGTGTCTTGTTTTGGAAAGTCTGCAACATGGACATGTTGCTCGGCTTGGTACTACCCCAAAGTTGTATACCGTATGTCCAGGACGGCTTTAACACCTGCCTGTACAAGAGCAGTTTGTTATATATGCTTAATTTCGAAAATCTTCCGATAAGCCAATACATTTCCCTGAGCCTAATCTCGAGCTCGCCACGCTTCTTCTTTACGTGTGGTTTCCACCTAAGTTTAGCGTCCAGTGTCATCCCTAGATACTTCGCTTCATTTGCATAAGGTATTTGTGCAGAATTTATGAACAGAGGTAAATTGTTAACCCTTCTGTAAGTGAAATTCACATGCTTAGACTTGTTCTCGTTAAGAGCGATTCGCCAAGTCTTCGTCCAGACACAAATTCTGTCCAATGCTCGTTGGAGGCTTCTCGTTGATGACTCGACTGATTCATCTGTTGCCAGGATGGCCGTATCGTCCGCAAACGTGGCCACGACAGTCTCGTCATCTAGAGGTATGTCTCTTGTGTAGAGCAGGAACAGGGTCGGACCGAGGACGCTTCCCTGGGGTACGCCAGCCCGAATTTGCTTGAAACTCGAGTATTCACTACTACACCTAACACGAAAGAGTCTGCTTTCAAGATAATTTTCCAATATTTTAAACATGTCTTCCGGCAAGTTTTGCCGTAGCTTATATTTCAAGCCCTCGTGCCATACCTTGTCGAAGGCTTGCGATACGTCGAGGAAAGCACTTGAACATATTTTTTTCCCTTCTTAGGCTTTTTCAATTTCATGCGTTATTCTGTAGACTTGATCTATTGTGGAATGGTTAGGTCTGAAACCGAATTGATGATCCGGGATCAAGCGTCTTTCTGCAATTATTGGTTGTAATCGCTTCAGCAGAAGTTTCTCGAATACTTTCGATATTATCGGCAGAAGCGATATGGGCCTATAAGATTTTTTATCATTTGCGCATTTCCCCGGTTTTGGAACCATAATGACTTCAGCAACTTTCCATTGTCTTGGAACGTATAGAAGTCTAAGAGAAGCGTTTATCATATAAAGTAGCTTGACCAATGCCTTTTTTGGTAGCTCTTTCAATATTTCGCCAGTGATCAGGTCGTAACCCGGGGCCTTGTTATTTTTAAGTTTGCTAATTGTCTGTCGGAGTTCAATTAGCGAAACTTTTTTCATTCTAAAGCTATCAGGCTCCGCGTTGTTGTTTAGAACGTCAGCCAACGGCGGACCGTCGAAAGGCTTGAATGTTTCTTCTAAATGTTCAGCAAACAAATTCGCTTTCTCTTTGTCTTCTCTTGCCCATTCGCCGTTAGCTTTTTTTATTGGTGCCGAGTGGATTATAGGTTTCTTGATAGACTTAACTGCTTTCCACAGCGAGTAGTTTGAGCTCCTATCCGCCGACAAGCCTTCAAGGTATTCAGTGGTCTCACGATTTTTAAGATCTTGCAACATTCCTTTCAGTTTGTTAGAGAGGTGGTTCAATAGGGTTTTGTCTGAGGGAGCCCTCGTGCCTGCCATCTTCTACGCGCTCTTCTCTTTTCACGAATCAATTCTTCGATTTCGAGCGGATATGCTTTACGTACATGCCCGTCGGTGCTAACTGCGTTCTTTTGGGACGAATTGTTGTTCCAGGCAGCGCTCTGAATTGCTTCAATGAATTTGTCAACTGCGGTTTCTAACTCGAAAAGAGTTTTCAATGGCACATTCAAGCCAACACCCTCCTTACAGTCCTTTCTGAAAGCGTCCCAGTTCATGTTTTTGCTAGCTAATCTAGAAGCTCTTTCTATTTTCGCCAGTCTTCCACCCATCTTCAAGATAACTCCTGAGTGGTCTGAGCAAAGATCATAACACTCTTCAATTCGCGTAAGGTATTTGGGGTACCCTTTAGCGATGAAAAAATCGACAAGGTCAGGCTTTTTATTCCTATTGGTTGGCCAATATGTTGGCTTACCCCACGCTTCATACTTTTTTTGTACAGTAATCTGCCTCTTGTTGAATTGCATCGTGAGCCTAAAAAAGTATGCTTCGCGTTAAAGTCACCCCCAATGATAAAATTGGACCCAATGAAGTCATACATACGATCAAGATCGTCTTCCACCAGTCTATATCCTGGCGGGAAATAACAAGATGCAATGTTATAATCTAAGCAGTCAATTTTTACAGAAACTGAACTGATCTGCATAGAGTCTAGCTCAACTTCTGTGTTCTTGAAGTGCTTTATGCAGTTCTTAATGTAGAGGGAGGATCCTCCTCTCGAATTTTGCGAAGGGTGATGTGCGTGATAGTAATTGTAACCTTTAAGTTTGGGTGTAGACCCGTTTTTAAGGTGAGTTTCCGTAATCATGCAAATATCAATATTGTTTTTCCGTAGAAATACTTCTACTTCGTCTATTTCATTCAGAAGGCCGTTTGCATTCCATGTTAGTATTTTAAATAACTGTTTCAAAACAGTTTCAAAACGCCTCCTTTGCCAATCTTCCACTTTTGATCGGCTTTGGCGTCTTTGGAGTCTTTGGCTTAGGAGTTTCAGCAGGTTTTCTAGTATTTTCCTTAAGAGGTTCTCGTCCCTTTTGCAGCTCTATGGCTACTTCGCATCCTCGATAGTTCGCGGGGTGGTTTCCGTGGCAATTGGCGCAAACTGCTGGAGCCTTTATGTCAACTTTGCACTCTGTTGACAGGTGTTTTCCGGCACATTTCACGCAACGTGGTTCTTTTTGGCAGTAGGCACTTGTGTGCCTGAATTCTTGGCATCGCTTACACTGTGGTATCAGTCTATTGCCCTTTCGCATGGGTTCGATTTTAACCCTGATGTTAAGTATCATTTTTATTTTATAAATATCGTTTATGCTCTCAGTTCTTTCAAAGGAGAGCATAAAAAATGGAAGGCCGCGTCTGATCACAGTATCTCTTTCTCCTTCCGTGCGTTGCTTTTCCTTTTTAATGATACTGACGGCATCAATAATTTTAAGGCCTTTATTTTTTACGTCTCTTACAACGTCTTCTTTTGTGCATGATGGGTGGAGCACCCTTACAATGACTCGCAGTGGTTTCTCGTACTTATTTTGATAAGTATACCACTCGATTCTTTCTGCATTCAGTCTAAGAGACAGTGCGCGATAGGAATCGGCGTTGTCAACATTTACTTTCCACACGTTATTTCGGTGCGAGGTAGCTTATAGTTTTCTGTTCTCACCGTGTTTGCAAGAAGGTTGCGCAATCTCCCAAAATCTGCTATCCCGACGATGTTTATTGCGGGAGGTGGACGAATTTTCGCTTCTGGTTTAGCCTTGTTTGAGCCAGAGAGCTTATCTTCTTTTTGTATTACTTCGGGAGAGGAATTCGCCTTTCGCTTCTTGCTAGACCTTTTCCTTAAGACTGAATCCTAATCTTGAAACTGGTCTCAAGTGCAAGTTCGTCCTCGTCCGTGAAGTATTCGACTGCTGGTCGGTTCGGTGTTACACACTCTTTCGTTTCCTCACAGTCTTTCGTTAAACGAGTATTTTTCATATCCTCGTTTTCTTTTCGCAGAGAGTCAACTTCCATTTTTAAATCGTGGAAGAGTCGCTCCATTTCAGTAAGCTTAGCTCGGAGTTCATTATTCTCCTTTTCTAAGCTCTTAATTTTCACAGAGTCCTGGATTACCGGTGGACTGCTTTTTCCGGATATGTTCGATCTAGGTGGTGGTGATCGATTTAGTTTTGTCCTTTTCTCAAAAGGATTTATAAGCAATAAAAGGCTCTCCCCAGAATCCGTAGAGCCTGCCTCCGAAGAGGGTGGATTTTCCAGCATAGCTGGGCTGCCACCTGGGGTAATCAAATCTGTCGTTTTGTTCATTGCCATTTTTTTTTAACTTGTCGTTTTTATGAGAAATAGGTAAGTCACTTCTATTTTCATTTTTAAATACAGCCGCCCCTTTGGAGACAGACGCCGACCAGTGAGCCGCACAATGTGTGACAGACGCTTCTGGATTTTAATTTAACCTTCAGATTCATCTATAAGTTAAAACCTTACTGCCAAAAGTTACCCCAAATGGAGCAGCATCGACAGCATCCGTTGAAACATTAAAGAATATTCCTTCCGGTGGATTTTAGTCGGCTCTTACGACAGGCATACCTTACCTCAAGGCTATTCTAACCCCGACCTTGCAGGGGATAAATCATCACAATTTTCTTGTGACAGCTCTCGATTAATCACCGTCAAAATAAGCTGGTCCCCAGTTTTCAAGCTTTTTGGTTTTTTGAATATTTTGCCCACACTTAGGCTGACTTTGAAAAAGGAACTGAAAAAAGCTGTTCTTAAATCACAAGCTTAAATAGAGCAACGATTCGAAACAATACATTTGTGATCACCTTACCCAGAAGGACTTTTTTGTTTGATCACATTCACTGTCACAGAATGTGAAAATTACAGATCACCTTAGCCGATTCCAACCCAGGTCCTCGAAAATAATTGGCTGCGCTGACGACATAGCGATCGTTGTACTGGCCAAATTGCTTGAAAAGCTAAAACATGATTGTAATGAAACCTCAGGAATGGTATAAAAGACTGGCTAGTTAGCATGGATCTACGGCTAGAAGAGGAAAAGACGGAGGTGGTACACAGACAACAATAGAAATGATAAGAGTGACAGTGGGCAGCCACGAAATAGTTTCTAAAGCAGAACTGAAGTACGTCGGCGTTGCAATAGATGCGAGGTTAACCTTTAAGCGACCATCTACAAAATGCAGTGGAGCAGGCGGTAAGAACAACAGCCACGCTTTCAAGGATAATGATGAAAAAGGAGGACATAAGCAGAAGAAGAGAGTACGTACATATGTAAACGATACTCCATGGTTTCCCAATATGGGTCACTGCAATGATGACGAGGTCATATAGTCGGAGAACAGAGGTGGTCTACTGAACCAATGCACTGAGAGTGAGCAGCGCCTTCCGAACAACCTCATACGATGCCGCATAGGCGTAGTACCTGAAATGATGCCAATAGACCACCTCGTCAAAGAAGCTGATAGAAAACTCCCTGTCGGCAGGCCAAGGCTACCGACGAACGCCAACGTCCCGGAGAGATAATATGAAATCCGTCTAAAGAATGAATCCTAGAAGAGTGGCAAGATAGATGGCGCTCCTCCTACAAAGGTACATGGACGCAGAGATTACCGCTAACACAGACGCTTGGATCAATAGGAAATATGAGGAAGGTGAACTTCCACCCCAAGCATATGCTCATGTGGTCATGGATGTTTCACAGAGCCTATATTCACAAATTTGGGCATGAAGACAACCCTTACTGTGCAACATGTGCAACTGTGCAACACACAGAGCGTAACCAGCTAGCGAGCAGCTACAGACTCGATGAAAACCTTACCACTGAGAACATCATCAGACGCTATACGTTGAGCACGCAGGGAGCTTGGAAAGCAGTAAGTATAACATCATGAAAGAGCGACGACGACAGGAACGAAAGGCAGCGCAGGTTGCAGCCAATGTGAATGAGTCAACCCTTCGCGTTGAACTGCTTGATGGCTGTGTCGCAAGGATCACGGGTAGGACGATAGGTGGGTTTAGTGGGAGGAAATCCCACACTGTTGCTAAGTACAGGCTCAGTTTCGTCTTTGAAAGATTCACATCTCCCGGGCAAAAAAAAAAGAAACTCTAGGATAGGCTGAGCGTATAATGAATAGAGCTGTGTGGATGAGGAGGAGCAAGAGACCCCACTTTACCTCGCCTTTCTGCACCCCACTTTGTAGCTTTGATGCAACAATCTAAGCGACCGATCCAAAAGGTGTGTCAAGCTTCATTAGTAGCTTAAAATGATTCGACCAGTAGGCGCGCCTCTTTCATGTTCCTGGTGCCACAATGGATTTTAATAGGTCTAAAAGTGTCAGCTTTTTAATATTCGACAGCCACTTTCACCTTACCTAGTCCAACCTCCTCTTTTACTCTCCGTCTGTGCGAAAGGGAACAAAAATCGATTATCCTCTCCGAGGAGCCTTGAGCATCCGTCGCCACCATACTCAATAATCATTTAAGCACAAAGAAGCAACAATTTTCAAGACTTATTCTTCGTTTGAACTGCGAGCACACTGGTGGCGTTTTCCGAACTTAAAGGTAGCGGAGGGTATGTAGAAAAAAGGCCTAACTGCCTCAAAGTTTTATGGTGATATTCTGTTCGAGCCGTGCGTCGGTTCATATACCTACTAGGTTTGGCGCTCATTGCATGCTAAGCCCCTATTTGTCGCTTTTAACCCAATAAGACCTCGTGGAGGTCCACTCTGTGTTCCGATTATTTCATAGTCATTTGCGAATGTAAGTGCTTGTGCGGGCTTTGAAAAGATCGTGCCTCTGGTGTTGGTGCGGGAGTCTTGCACTATTGTTTTAAGTATGAATTTAAGAAGTTCATATAATGACAGTGCGTCGCCTTGTCCAAATACCTCTTTTGGCATGAGAAGCGTCGCGTCGGTGAGGTGTTTACCGATCTTGATAAGACGGTGTCAGTTTTCCACCATCATCCCGCGCAAACTGACGAATTTTGCAGGGATGTTAGAAACTTGCGTATACCTATGTCCTATTTATCGCTCGTCGCTATATACCTTATTGAAAGATATCAAATTTTGTATCGCACAAAATTTGCATTGAAATATGTTTTTCTTGATACATCCCATTCTATGTAGACCCTTTCATCCATCACAAAAGTTCCTAATTTGCGACTTTTTTACAACCCTAATTAAGATTGATGGCTCTTTCATTAATTTTTATCCCTTAAGGCGTGCATAAAACAATCACAAAACCTTACATCTCTTTTCCTGATGAACAACCCTAACCTCGGACTTAGTCCAATAAAAGCCAAACACACAGTTGTTAAACGGGACTTAAAATCACTTAATCTGCACACCAAACCGCACAAAATTAAAAGCAAATCTCTTTACCAGGTTCTTTCGCATAGGACATTCCCTGTGCCTTTCTAGTCTGTAGTATCTAATCCCCTCATGAATAAAGTCCACATATTAAAAACTTCGGCCAAAGTAGGAATGCGCGTCATACCGCATTAATCAAGGACTGTTGGGTTTGGGTACTATTATAGAAAAGGATACGCGACTCAGTGTATTTTTAAAATTAAACACAACGTGATTGATGGCGCTCGACAATTGACTCTTGGCGATGAATAAAATTTGGGCTAAGTAGCCCATAACATTGGTGGTTGTCGAATTTTATTACCTTTCTACAGGGTTGTAAGCCAGCCGGCCAACCAAACCACCCTCGGTCGTCGTCGTGTGAAACCGAACGTATGCTGCTGTTGCCGCCCCATTCTCGCAGTTGGTGGTTGAAAGAACATTTATATCCGCATAACATTTCAATCTTCTAATGAGATCTGAATTGGCCTGGCAGGAACATATTGACTGTGGACTCTATTAAATCGCTGCTGCTAACAAGGCGGACTTATACCTACAATGAACATCAAAAGGGGGATGCAAGAAATAGATTCGGCAAAGCCAAACCAATAAACACCCTCCTGAGACCATTAAATAATCTTAATGCCATCATCCCCAAGTGGAATTGATTTACTGAAGAAAACAATATTGTCCAGTTAGCTTATTTGAAATTCGAGGAAGGATTTGGTTGGGGTATTCGAGTGAAAGGCCGTTGGAGGGTTTCCTAGCCTTCTTTGAACATCGGAGAACTTTTATATAAGCGGGAAACATTTCCGATTAAAAGTACTTGGCGTCATTGAGAAAACTATATTGTTGAAATATTGACAGTTTTGTAGCACGCCTATCTTCTCACAAGAGCATTTACTTGGTTAGAAAGTCGGTAGCTTACTTAATCAGCGTAAACACCTAAGGGACATGCTTCCAAAGGAGGGTGCCTGTTGATTGGAAATTGTGAAGACAAAATGTTATTCAAGGGCCGATTTAGTAAGGAAAAATAGGCTGAGTGGCTACTCGTTTATTGTTCCACCGATCCTAGCCGGAAAAAAAACGCTGCCAGTCGAGGAACCACTTACTTTGAGACAAACTCTCCTAGTTTTTTCTTACTGCTAGCTTTGGTCCGCCACTAAAAATTACTTTTCGTAAATATCTGATAAGTTCTATTATCGTCTTTTTAAGGCCAGGGACAAACGACGACTTAAAATCTTAAAAATTTTTGCGTCCACGTGAAATTTTGGCGCAAGATTTCATCTGCGACCTTATTGCGACCTTTTTCAATGATAAAAAAATGAAAGGAGGAGCCATAGTAGTGGTCATAATACTTCACCCTGTAAGGTGCCTCTGCACACGCACCTGTTGTTTAGACAGCACCTCAGCTGGGTAAGGATGACCATGCTTTGTAGCATTTCATCACTTCGCGAAATCACCATCACCGTCAAATGCTAACTACACAAAGTTTCAGTCTAAACTAGGAAGAAACTCCGCCAGCACTCCTGCAAACGGATGAAACACGATAGCAACTGCTAAGTTCGTCGTATCTTCTGTCAAGGAAGTATCACAATGAATCCATCAAGCATTGTACTCGAGGCAGAGCATTTACGAAGTGCTGAAAACACCCACAAGTGTCTATGCAGATTCGGCTAAACAGAGGATTCAGGAATGGTTGGAACACCAGCCAACCTGTGTTCACACGTGGATCGGACACATCCGTAGAATTCACCGATTCCTTTGCAACTTGCCTGCAAATATCTGACGGGAGGGCCTCGTACTGCAACTCAATTAAGCACATTGGCCCACCATTCCAACTATTGACTGCAATCAGAGCCTTAATGCCACCATCAAAGTGATTCGTCGTCAATATGGCCGAAAAACCGACCTTGACCGAGGGAGGGAACATTTCACTGAGGGAAATGCTTCTAGTGGAGCTAGCGCACAAGCCAGCCAAGCTGACCTTGCCCAGTATTAAATCAGCGAGTCGACCTTGGACAGCCCCTCTCCGGGCCGTCAAAGGAATGAAGCCCAACCGAGCTGCAGTGTAAAGCCTCCGATAGCAGGGGTTCGCTGAAACATGCCAAATGCAAGAAGAAGCAACTGGTGAAGAAGAATTGAGCTCCGATGGCATGATACCTATCAATAAAACATAACCTCTGTCTTCGGGAAAGGCTCGACAAAAAATCACAACTGCCCTCCTGCATCTGCCCAATAGCAGCTAGAAAAGTAGGGAAGAACAATCGCTTATGAAACCACCCTTTAGAGTGGGCTCCTATCCAATGGCCTACTTGAAGAACGGGTCGAAATGGGGATCACTCGCCGCATTGGCTTCCTTCATGAACAAGGAGATTTCTCAAGATGAAAATACAACAGGAACTGCGGACCATCACAGCAGCTTCTCAGAGACTGCCTGGCATATCTACCAGGAGAAGTACAACTCGGAACTACTCCGGGGGCTTTGAGTCAGATGCTGCTCGCCATTCAATGGAATTCAGCGACGACTATCGCAACTACCTTAAATCGCAATCGGATAAATGTAGCTCGCTATCAGCTGCCAACAGCGTGGACTCTCTGTCGCCTCGAATGAACTCGTTGTAACAGAACGAGTCGAAGGTAGTCATACAAGAGTGTTAATACAAGTGTTAATCATGCGAGACTTCGTCGTGCCCTCGAATTAGAATACGAATGCCACCGCTAAAACTGATAAGTTCGCCGCAAATCTTGTCAAGATGTCAGAATATACACAGCCCGACGATCAGTGACCAGTCTTCCCTTGTCGGCCAACGCCCTGAGGCCCAAGAACACTAAGAAATTTTATTTTCTAAACAATGCCGACTCGGCCAGTCGGAACCTAGTTTTCGGCATGAGCCATTTTGCCCAGAGCCTCTGTCGTACCTTGGAGAGTGACACTTTATCTGGGCATGCGTCAAGGCAAATGATCGTCTTTGCTCACGGCGCACTTTGCAGAAGCTGCAGGGACGTTGAAGAAATTGAATCTGTTCGTCACCTGCTCTGCGAATGCCCAGCCCAAAACAGCATCAGGCGTAGTATCCTGGGCAGCTACTTCTTCAACGAGCTCGAAGATCTAAGCTCTAATGTAGATCTAAAGGACCTCCTAAGATTTGTATACAAATCCGGATGGGTCCAAGAGGGCGGAACTCTGAGCTTCTAACAACGGTCTATTTCTGTTTTCGTTCCAGGTATTAAGAAGGTTCCCAATGGACACAATGGACCCAGCTGCTGGTCTAAGTGAAGCCGTGACAATTGTCAAAAGGGCATCCATCAACCTAACCTAATCTTGCTCACGGCGCAACTCAGTGTAGTCCATAAAACTTATCTCTTCGGCACCGTCAAAGACCAGATAGCTGATGAGAAGGGATGCGAAACTTGCTAACCCAGAGCAAAAATCGTTTGGAGGATACACGTTAGCTGAAAGACGATAAAGACTATACTGAAATCCTGGATTCGGTGTTGCGCAGCCCCCACGGCACCAAATTTTTAGTGCCTTACGCAAAACACTTTTGTTACAAGATGTATTTTTTATACCCGACCAAGGGTATATTAATTTTAATGCATAGTTTGTAACACAGTGAAATAATCACCGTAGATCCTTAAGACTTTTTAGAGATATGTTCGAGACCGACAGGTGAATCGATTAAGCCATGTCCGCCCGTCCGTCCGTACGTGTGAAGGTCTTAGGTCTTCAAAATTAAGGTAGAGATCTGAAAATCTCTTTTCTTGCACAGACAAAGTGTGAAAATTGGCTCAATCCATTGACGGCCACGCCCACTACTGGCTTCAAATTTATTTTACATTTTTTTTCAAAATGTCTTTTGGTCAAGTTAGACAAGGCACAGGAACTTAAATTGTGGTACTGCAAAATTGGCCTAAGACCTTTAACAAGGCAAAAATTGGACCGCTCATAATATCGACCATGCCCACTTTTAACATGTTAGATCTTTAAAAACCCGATTTCTCGGAAAGTTGTCTCCAAATCGAAAAAAAAAATTTTGACAAATATTAAAGATTTTACTATTTGCTAAGTTTTTTCCATACAAAGTTTTGAGCTCTGCCCACTTTTAAGGGGCGTTTTTAGGACAAAACTTTTTTTTCTGAAATAATTTTCGCTTTTACCGTATTTTCTCATGATTCTAACGAAATTAAAATTAATTGATTTTAATTTTTAGCCCATGCCCACTTTTGGGGGCGTGGTCTATACAAATAATATATGAATTTGGGCCACGAAACTTCAAGATTTGGTGTTACATGGTATAAAGGGTCGGGTATATAGAAGTTTGTCACAGACAAACTCTTGCACTTACTCACTTGTTTTTCTTTTAAGTAGAAAATAAACTAATTTTTTTTTTGTAAACTTTTGATGAAACAAATGAAATTTATAAGTTCCATTATATTTAGAATTAGTGCGAAAAATATGTATTTTTTCAAATTGCAATTAAATTTTGGAAATAAAAAAAACTCCAACATTAAACGACAAAGACCATGCCATAAATTTTCTGGTACTGCTTATAAAGGTCCCAATTGGCAGGGTCCCTAGACCGCTTTGCTTGACTAAAGAGCTTCTTTCTCTATCCCTTCGAGGCTTTTTAATTTTGGCGTTTCACCATGGGACCTTACTTCCATCCACGTATTGGGAAACCGAGACAAGGCTGCTGTCCATGTTGGATCTGATGTAAGCGTGGAGCAGTCTCTCTAGGTCCTCACTTAACGTTTACAGGAAGACGAGGGGAAAGTCTTTTGGAGTTACGGAGGAGATCTTACCAACTTTTGGTATGACGACTACTATGGCCTTTGTTCAGGAGTAAGGAGTGTAACCAAAGTTCAGGTAACACCTAAAGATAAGGCGGAGCCAAGGACTCAGTATGCCAAGCACTTTCCTGACAAGAAGTTCCACCGGTAAATCCATGCCATCGAGTTCAGGTGATTTGTACGAAAGGAAGCTGTGCACTGCCCACTGTATCTTTTCTGAACCTCATTATGTTTCACTGCAGAAAACATTGTCTTAACTTTCCTACCACGTAAGTGGGTGCTGATTATCAGGTGCTGATATCCTTATACCTGTCTTAAATATCCTTGTACTGCTTTATGAAGGTCCCAATTGACATGGTCCCTAGAATATTTTGCTTGACTAAAAATTTTCCTATGCTGATCCTTCAAAGCTAGCTTATTTCGGCGTTCCGCCATGGCGCCTGACCTCCATTTGTGTGCTGATTGGACAGGCTTAACAGTTTACGAAGAGCTAGGTTCATTGCGTTCGTGAGCATACTTACCATCAAGTCTAACTCCGGTGGTGAATAAGGCTAAGTAGGAGTGAAATTGTCAAGGTGACTTTTTAATTTCGTAATGCAGGAACCCCAGTTAGTTTTTCAGGGATTTCTGATGACATACATTTGAAGAATCTCAAAGTCAATGCCGGATTGTGTGAAGCGATGGTCGGAGAATGACACATCTCTTGATGCCATCCAGTGTTGACGGTCTATGACGAACTTAAGGTCTATTTTGGGGAATGAAATCGGGATCTTGTTACTAAATATGAGGTTAATTTCTATAAGATAATAAAATAGGCATTCACCCCGATCATAAGTGTTACTGCTGCTCCAAGCAGCATGTTGCGCATTGGCGACACAGCCCAGAACGAGATGATGTCTATCCTTCTCGGCCTGCCTGATGGCGTAAGGTGAGTCGAGCCATACTGATTTCTCGTCCCCGAGATCGAGGATGAGCAAACAAAGTCCGTATCCCTGTATACAAGAAAAATAGTAAGGATTTTCTTTACAAGATTTAGTTCACCTGGAACTAAGATATGGTATGGTTATCAATCTCCACTTTCTTGGCGGCGAAGCAAAAGGTTTCGGTTGGTACATTAATCTGAACCAACCGAAGCATTTTTGCTAGTTGGTACAGATACCTCTACAACTGTGGTGTCGCAATCCTCCTAATCAGAAGATTGCTCACAACCTACTCTTGCTTCTGAGGAAGCTTTTGGGCCAGCCGATTCCTCGGCTAGGCTGAAAACAGCCTACCGTTCTTCTCGAAGACCTTGATGTCAAGAGTCTCCAGACAATAGAAGAACTTGAAATCCCTCGCACAGCTAGGGGCACAATAGACTCTCTGTTTAATAGTAGTGAAAATTATTGCCCGGCATCATTTGGCTTCTCAGCTTTCATGACCATCCAATTTTCGGTCGGAAGGTCATGATTCTGTACTCCTATAATAAGCTGGAGAATATTCTTGACTCATTCTCGGTCTTGCTGGAATCGCGACTTTCTGGACGACTTTTAGCTTCGGACTGGGCCATACAGTGCCCGGTGCTCTGAGACCACTAGCTAGTTGTAATCAGCTGTAACTTCGTTGCTAGATATAAGTAGCTTGGCACCCGTTTGTTGCCGGCTGCCGTCCATGGAAGGAAAATAGAATTGATCAGAAAATGCTAAAGAATGCCTAAGGATAACAAGGCCTTCAGAAATTTATAGCTCTCCGAGTTTATCCTAACTCGTCCATGTTGCCGAGGATCAGATGATCCTTCACAACTTCGCTGAAAGGCCTGGGTTTTTAAGGGGCTGTCTTGAGATTTCTGGGTCTCTTGGACGTCAGGTTTGAGGTTGACTCCTCCCTGAAACGAGTTGAATTCCCTTAGCAGATCTCTTTCCTCCAGAATAAACTGTTCCAGTTTTATTGGCTGAGCTCTCATCGGATTGCCCTCTCAAAGCAGGTTAACGGCTGTCCATGAGTACTTTAGCAGGAATTAAAGACTCGGTAACTTACACTCCAACTCTCTCCCTCTTTCAGGAGACGCTTCGGAGTATGCATACCTACGATTTTTAGGCACTCAGCTTTTTCAATGTGTTTTTCCCTGCCGCAGACCTGAATTCAGCGGCAGGTTCAGGTTAAATTACGGTGCCGACCTCCGAAGCAGAAGTCGCCCTCGATTCCGACTCCATTTCTCACTGGGATGAAGGCTTCGTCGTCGAAGTTAGGCCTGTAGATATTCCTGCTCTTACGAACTGTCTGTTGTCGTGGCCGATGTCGTCGAATCGTCTGTTGCTGTTGCGCCCGTTTGAGCTGGGTGAGGCCGGGTCTTGATAGCTTTTCCGTTTGAGAGGCTGATGGATCCCTCAGCTGATGGATCCCTCAGCTGATGGATCCCTCAGAATTTCTGTCCTGCTTTTGAAATTGAACTTTCGCAAAGAAAGAAAAAGAGTTGAGGACTGTTTTAAAACCTAAGGTTCGCCACATGCTTCTATAAAGTGTCCCCTTTTGGTGCTTGCTTTTTATTTAAGTTTTAGGACAGAATTCATCTACACACCAACATTTCCTTAAACGAATATAGGAAGTACTTGAGTAAGTATTACACAAGTTTGCACACATAACTTCCTCCTTGATGTACAAAGTGCTTAAAGTCTTTTATGGTTATAAACTATCATAAACTCATTGTACATCTTTATCTTTTTGCTCCCCGTTCCCTAAGTACATTTCAATATCCCAAGCTAAATATGTAAAGTGTTAACACATCATTTGGTCAAGATCGAACGTATGTCGCCCTAATGCCCACCCGCCAAAAAAAGAAGCGAACCTGTTTATAAGGTCACCCAAGAAAAAGGCCCATTCCACCCCAGAAGCTTATTGGATTCAGATTTATGATTTATGCCTTCGTGCTTAGTTGATCGAAATGGGGTTGTTTCTCTGAGCCAGATCAAGTACCTATCTTTATATCGGTTGAATTTGGGAATCATAATATGCACAGAATCCTGTGTTGACAATTGTGTATCCATTTATAACCACTATTCCATACAATGGCATAAGTGTGTGCTCATCTAAGCGGAAACTATAGATAAAAACGAAAAGATACAAAACATAAAGCCCGAGAGAGAGTGAAAGCAAGTTATGTTCGAAATGATTTATCGGAATAGCTACTTAACGAATGTGGCACACGAAAAACAATGTGTCAGCGCAAAGGATGAGGGCAAGGAGATATAGCTGATGCTAAGGTGCAGTGGTCAGAAAAAAATTAAATTTTGCTTAACTATCTTGGTGGACAATGACTCTGCACGTTGGGGTTGAAATGGATGAACACATAAGTGCATTGTCATGTAGCTAAAGAAGCTGCATGGAGAAGGAGGAATTTTGGGGCCCTTTACGAATAAAAGTTTTCTGAAATTCCTAGACAGACCCAGCTTTAATTTTAATAACTTTTGGTAGCAAACGGCTATTAGATAAAAAAGGCATCTTTTTGAAGTGTTGCCGTGTCGACATAAAAACTTAAGTAGATACCTACTTACTAAGCCGTTTCGACAAGTAGGCTAAATGTCATTTATTTGTACAACACTTAAGAACTTAAAACCCTAGTCGTTTATGAATCTGATTTTTCATAACGACGCGGAGAGTTCTCCGACGACGGAAAGTTCTCCGACGCGTTTTAAACACCTAAGCAAGGCTTTGTCAGCATCAGCAGCACTCATAACAATACCTTCTCCTAAACCAGAGCTCACATAATTTAGTTTTTCATCTGATGTTTCCCAGCTTATAGATCTCTAGGTTCTAAGATCAACTGAACGGGTCAAATAAACCATTTAACTGCTTTCCTACTCAATGCCTAGATGTTTGAAGCGTGAGTTTTATGGTCTTCTGGCTGAGTTGGCAACTTCAAGCGAACTTTAAGCCACGGCCACACTCTTCCCCTCCTGCGAATTAAGCAACCGAAAACAGTTGGTTTAACTATTATGGTTAACTAAAAAGTGCGTTGCTTTTTCTTCGCAGGAAAGTGGGAATTTTTTAATAATGAAACTGAGCTCGTGCTCAGTTTATAACCTAACTGTAAGGGAGGGTTGTAAATCCTACCAACAGTGGGATTTGCAACCCGCCCCTCCTACCCTAGGTCCTCGCGGTACTGCCGTTAAGCATATAATCACAAGCTTCCCGCTATCGTCACGAGTCTCCCGTCTTCGTTATTCTTTTATGATTTTTTTCGTCTTCATTGCAGTGGCCCATATTTGCAAGCCATAGAGTATCGTTGACATTGCAACTCTTGCCAACAGTAGTCTCTTCTTCTCCTTAGGTCCTCCTATATTTGGCATGATCCAATTGACAGGACGACTTTCTCCGATGCATGTTGCAGATGTTGCTTAAATCAAATGTTAATCTCGCATCTATTGTGACGCCAAGAAACTTCAGTTCTGCTTTAGAAACTATAACAAGCCCACGACCACTTTTTTCGTTTCCATTACACATCTGGTGCTTGTTAGTACCACCTCTGTCTTTTTCTCTGCTTAACGTAGATCTATGCTTACTAGCCAGTCTTTAGTACCATGGCTTCCTTGAGGCTAGCCATGGCTACCTTTAGTTCCGATGGCTTCATTACAACCATATGTTCTAGATCTTCAAGAAATTTAATCATTGAAGCGATTGCTATGTCATCAGCGAGGCCAATTGTTTCACGAGAACCTAAGTATCTGGAGTTTGAGTACGCCATCGTACATAAGACTCCACTGTGAAGGCCCTAGTACGAAAACCAGTACCCAAACCAGTGAATGTGTTGTCAGCAAGGATTCAAGGCAATATTTTCTCCAACTTTTTTCAGGCGGAGCATAAGTCGAAATCCTCCGAATCAGATGATTGCTCACCGTCTGCCTGCTCTTCCTAAAGTTTTGCATGGGACAGGCCAGCCGCTTCTTAAATATTTATGTGAAGTGTCGCTAGATCATAAAAGAATTCGAAGCTTCAGACGGAGGATGTCTTTCGGGTCATAGAGGGCAAATTCCTAACCAAACTCTGGCTGTCGCCCTAACCGGGGTTGTGGTTTTCCTTCTATACAGCCAAAAGCTTTGCACCGACCTGTGAGAGTGCCAACATGATTAAGTAAACTGAGGTCTCATCGCTGCAGTTCAAAATCTTAATACTCCTCCGAAACCAGGCCTCATCTATTAAGGTTGGTGTGTTAAGGGTGGTGTTAGCATGGTGTTATAACCAGTCAGTAGGTACTGAAGAATGCATTAGGATAACTGGGCCTTAGAAAGCCTGCAGCTACCAGAACTTATCCTATCTTCCCCGTCAACCTGGTCCATGATATCGATGCTTGTTCGTTCGTTAAAGACGTTAGCGTCGTTTAGGTTGTTTTTAATCCACACCGCAGGGATGAAGCAGTAGAGGAGCACAGCGACTCAGGTGGCGCACGCAAGTGGAAGGGGACCTCAGCCAACTTCGCGTGCGAAACTTTAGACGGCTAGCTAGACACAGAGCTGACTGGCGAAGCTTGTTGGCTGAGGCCCAGGCCCACCTCGGACTACTTACCTTAAGTAAGTAGTAAGTTTAGGTTGTTGGCCTCTTTCTTAATTTTTAAGGGGCCGTTTTGGGACCTGGATCTTTTGGATTGGAGGCTTCGTATGAGATGAGTTGACTCCTCTGCCTCGCGTTCTTTGAGAGCCCTCTCGAATCGTCGACTTTTTATATCAAAATGGAAATTAGAATTTGCCTTTCCCGGTTAATTTGCTGTGCTTCCACCGGAGTGCCCACCCAAAGCACGTTGACAACCCTCGATGAGGTTCCCGCAAGCCGCAAGATTGGCAGTCTCTAGGTTAGATTAGATTAGATTTTATTTCAATAAAGATATTAACAAACATCTAGAGCATATAATAAGATAATAGAGCATGGCATTCAAAGCCGTCTACCGTGAGTTGACAATACATTGAATTATTACAATACAGATTACTACTTAGTTTTGAACTGTTACAACTTCAACTTCAACCGTCAAGGTTGTGGGATATCAGAAAGCCAAGATACCTGTAAACACTCACAACTTCAATAGGCTCATCACCTTGTAGCCAGTGCTCGCGAGTATTTCTTCTACTACTGCGCTTTTCGAAAATCAGTATTTTTGATTTGGAGACATTGTTTATAAGGCCCCACAATTCACGAAAGCGTTTTAGTTGATTTATCTGCAGCTGAAGTGAAATAGGATTGTCAGCTAGATTGACGAGATCGCCAGCAAAAAGGAGGACTTTTAAAAGCATGTCCCCTAACTTTACTTCACCCGGCATGTCTTTCCAGATATCATCAATAAACAGAGCAAACATGATTGGGCTGAGGTCACAGCCTTGGAGAACGCCTGTTGAAGTGCTAAAAAAGTAGACATGCAACTTCCACTCCACACAGCTGCGGATGTATTTGAAAGGAGCCCTTAATAGATTCTAACGAACTTTGAAGACAGTCCAAGCAATGAAAGTTTGTACAGCAGAGGCAGTCTCTAGGTCACTCTCACTCCAATTACCCTCTCCCTTTTTCCGGTTCCACTTCTTCAGAATATGGTCCGCAGATCCGTGGTTTTTTCTAAAACTGAGCGCTGGAGTTTAGATTTTTCAAGGCTTTGTTCCCTGTCACAGGATTTCCCGCTATGGAGGAGGTTGTTTAGTGGCAGTTTGGATTACGGTGGTGGCTCTACCCAAGCAGAAGACGCCCTCGAATCAGAGTCCATTTCCGACAAGGAGATGGAGGCATCATTATCAATGCTCAGCCGCCTGTAAAGCTTTTTTTTTCACCATTCTCGTTTCACCACCTGTACGTTGTGGTAGCCTTTAATCCCGCTTGGGCTGGGTGGAGGCTAGCCCCAAGGGCTATGTTTATGTTTGGTCCCACGAGTACGTCAATTCACAACCCCTTTTGCTTGGATAAGACACTAGTACGACAAGCCTAACCAAGGGCACCTGAAGGGCTCTGTAGAGCCTGATATAACCCTCAGATTTGCATCTTTCGGCACGGTTTTTTGTATGTTCTGTGAGCAGACATCACCACTGTTATCAGGCTTGGCTGAACTACGTTCGTCGCACTTCTGAGTCGACGAGCCTTTGCACCGGCGCGCGCTATGTTACATAGCCTCTCAATTTTTGCGTGCAAATCTTAGTATTATTTTAAAGCCAAAAACAAAAACTTTGTATAAATACGACCGCTAGTCAAAGACTAATGTTCATGGCCCAGAAGTCAAAAATACAAAAAAAAAACGAGGCAAAAGGCGGCATTTTTTCTAAAATTTTTAATCAGGGCCACTTAATATTCACCCTCCAAGTCCGAAGCGAGCATCGAAGAGCGTGCTAATTGCAGAGAAATTTGAAATGCGCCTATTCCCCACTGCGCCATATTCGCCGACTTAACCACCGAGGAACAAGTCTACCGTAAGCCTAAGTGGAATTTTTCTATACAAAATATTTCGTTTGAGACTTTTAATTTCTGCCTAAGAGTATGCAATAAAAATTCGACAAGTAAGAAAAAATTTGTCTCTTTGCTGTTGGAGACAACAGTGTTTGAGTGCCACGCTTCTCGGGTTCAGAGGATTTAAGATCTCTTCTTCGCAGAGATAAGCCCAGATATTTTTACGCGACTTCATCGCTGCGGTAAGGGTGGGTACTAGCTATCTGGCAGTCGCCTGTGGCCATTTACGGGTATCATAGGCAAAAAGAGTTGCACTCTTTTTCTGCCCCTAATTTTTCATCATTACATTACACTGTTCATTATTATCCATTATACACTATACACATTAAATCAATAAATTATTTTAACCGAACTATACTTCTCTAAGCGTCGATTTTAATGCTTTACACTTTCACACAACTTTTCACACTAAAAATATTCCCATTGCTGCCTTCAAAAAAGGTACACATTACAAAGTCCCAAAATTTTATATGTTTCTACACATAAGTAGAGGGAGAACTTCTGGTCCATGAAATCTGTGCCCACAAACCATAACCGCTAAAGTCGACTTTAGACGAAATTGAGAGTTTGGTGGCATAAGATACCCAAATCCAATTTGTAATTTTTTTTCAACTTTCTACCTTTAAAAATGTGGTCTTAACTTAAGGTGGCGCTACAGTCCGGGGTGGAGCTGGGCCTCAGCCAACAAGCTTCGCCAGCCAGCTCTGTCTCTAGCTAGCCGTCTCCAGTTTCGCACGCGAAGTTGGCTGAGGTCCCCTTCCACTTGCGTGCGCCACCTGAGTCTCGGTGCTCCTCTACCGCGCCGTCCCTGCGGTGTGGATTCGAAGATTTTCCGGGCCGGGGCGTTGGTGTCCATCCGCTCTAGATGACCCAGCCATCGTAGACGTCGTGTTTTGACTCTTTTGGTCACAATTGGTCACAAAAATGTGGTCACAATTTCGAAAAAACATAACAACTTAAGTCACATTTTTTAGTTGAGAATAAAGAAAAACAACCAAACTAAAAAAAAAACAAAATTTATTATCCAAATTTGACTTTAGACTCTTTGTTTTATTAGTTTACAAAAAGGAATAAAAACCTATCTTGACTTTGGTCGTTTTTCCAAATTAAATTTATAAAATTATAAAAGTTTTCTCACGAGGAAAAATAGCTAAAGTTGAGTTTAGCTGTTTTTCCGTATAAAATTTTTTTGTTTCGTCAATTTTTTTGAAAGGGAATAACGAGCAAACTTCAGTTAAGTGGTTTTTCTCAAAGGAAAATGAGCAATAAGAGTTTTCTAATTAGGAATAAGAACTAAAGTCAACATAAGAACTGGATAATTTAACCAAATAGAAAAGGAAAAACAGCTAAAGTAGACTTTAGACCAGAACGAAAATTTCTTTAAAAGGGAAAAACAGCTAAACTGCAGATAAGATTTTTTATGATGAGAAACCTAAAAGGCCCTAAAGATTAAAGTTTTAGTTTCGGCAATAAAATCGTTTTCAGCTGTTTTTATTTTTTTATTAATTTTTAACTAAGAAATAGTAAAAATATCCATATTTCACTTTTTGTTTCAACGCGATCCGCGGCTCCAATCGCCCAATAGAGTCATTTGTAATATCACGCATTTGTCAAAAACTTTAAAATGCTCTCCAGAAAAATGAGTAATATTGACTTTAGCGGTTTTTCCTTGTGACCACAGAAATATGAAAAGCTTTCGAGTATCGAAAGTCAAATTCATAAAGTTTCATTAAGTCTGTTTTGGTTAGAGTTATGGGTGGGTTGGGCAGTATGGTTAGGGTAAGCTCACATCACTGTCTCCCGATATTATTTTCTTGTCTTAAGGTCAGATTGCATCCTCTTGAAGAGACTTAATTTAGTTTTCACGTCGCAGTACCTATGACATACATATGTATATCGAACACATGAAAGATAAAGAGGTCAACGCCTCCTCATTATCCAGAAAAAAACTGCTCTACATTTTGAACCTTATGGCTAAAATCGAATTAACCGAGAACAAAGATCCTGATTGTATGCAGAGTTTAACGACTTATGCAGAAGCTGTGGGGACGACAAGAAGTTACTGTCAATGCAACACATGTTCTAATACTGCCCCTCTACTATACAAGGACTGGAACTATTAACTTTCTACTTCTGAAAGCCGAGCCACGACTTATGAGCCTATATTACTGAGATACGTCAATATGTTTAGTGGGAAACCGATATCTATATATTGGTGTCCGCCTACCATTATTTTATTATTTCGTTTTTCCCACCCCATCACCAAGAGTGACCACATCATGGACCTTTAATGTCTTTCTACATTAGGAGTTTTGTTCATTACACATCCTCTTTTTAAAAATATGTCCAAATTATTAGAAAAGTCCGTAGGATTGTTAAAATTAAGCGTAATATCCTCCTTTAACTTTTTTATCATTTGTCTCCGAACCTATTAGAAACTCCCGTTAAAAGAAGCAAAATTGATTTATTGCAACGAGAGAAAAACAAATTTAATTTAGTGGTAAGGACATGCAAATGGGAAAAAATATTTGCTTGATCCGTAACCCAGACAAGGCCAAACAAAGAATTCATAGCATCTATCTGTGCGTTGTATATTGCCATGGCAAAAGGATTCAGGCCATTAAGTTCCGGAAACGTCTACAAGAACTTCAGCTTCTTTTGTATGTGACTCCAACTACTGACACAGGACAGCCGCATACGAAGAGCAATGACATGGTTGTTTGCTTTGCTTAACCGATCCGATGGCGGCGGGTGAATGTAGGCAAAAAAATCCTTTGCAAAAGGCATCAACCCTTCCACTCCATAAATTTGCAGTTTTAACAGATTATTTGTTAAATTTTAAAATAGGCTACATCCCACCCACAGGCAATCTGGGGTTTTTCAAGTGCGCACTAATTTCTTCGGCTTCCGTTTGCCATTTATACCCTTTGATGCACGAGTTTTGTCCTCGGTCCCCTTTTACTCTCAAACTCTTCAAGTTCTTAAATAAGAAAGGGTAACTGGGCTTTGAAGAAGTCCCGGGCCCACCGAATTCGGGGAACATAAGGAATAATTGGATAATAGCCGATTTAAAATCGTTGATTTTAAAATTTTGCGTGTGAGTATCTTGGTTCCGCTTTTGTATCCTTTTTTTGGTCGAAATTTTTCATTAATTTAAGTGATGGTCGTTGCGGACCGGGTTTTTTATTATGCTAAGAGGGGTGATTGCTTTTTATTCTTGTCCTTCTTGTCGATTGATTCGGAAAATAAAGGATAAATCGTTTCCCTCCCTATCTATACTCTGGTAAATTCAATCTTCCGCACTAAGGAGTTTTAGTGCTGTTTTGCTGTCATCAAAGTTCATATTGAAGTCAGTTTGCAAATTGTTACACTTTGTGATTTATCACAGTTCGATGGGGAATAAAAAAACAGAATTGATTTGGAAGACGGGGAAGACATTAGACCAGTTCGTTTATTTTTTTCATCGCTAAAAATACATTGGTTGGGGTTTCATTTCGTGAAGTCAAAAGTCCTCCTAATAAAGTTTATAAAGTTCAAGAAATTTTGTAGCCCAGGAATTAACGCTTTTTTATTTGTTCATTTCAGGTGAACTATAGATGCATATTTGCGGTAAGGGAACATAATTTAAAATTAAAACCAGTGAGTAATTGCTACAGCGTGTACGCAGAAGTTACAGTCCGTAAAACGGACCGTTGAATACCCCATCCTATCCCACATTGTAAAATGCTGATGGCATAGTTATTTTTTGACATTTTATAAGTAATGCAAACTTCGAAAAGGGGCGTGGTACAACCGCCCCTAATTACAAACTATTAGTTATAAGATATTTCCACAGTTATTTTTAAGTTGCACTTAAATGTACGTAAAAATGCAATTTTTTGGTTCAAATTCAATATTTTTGAAAGATCGACCCCTAAAAGGGGGCGTGGCTAAAAACTTTATATGAACGAAATCTGGACTGAAGTTATGTTTACCTAACCTGCTACTTTTTTTGTTTCATGCTTTCCTAAATTAGGCTCAAGGGCAGTCGAAATTAAGTTTTTCTGGAAAATTTTAGGTTTTTCTTCAATTCTGCCTCCAAATGTGGGCGGGGCCCAAAGTCTTGTATGAACAAAATGTGGAACTAAGCGTTTTCTATATAAAAAATTCAGCAAATTTTTTTCAATTTCGAGCAAAAATACTGAGTAAACTGCATTTGAAAATTTACCCTTAAAATAGATGCCACGCCCACTAGAGGAGGTTTACAAATTAAATTTGTCTTTTTTGTGTCTTATATTCACTAAGAGATGCTAGATGTCAAATTTCAGCCTTTTAGAACGTCTTACAATTTTGAAAAATCTGGAGGTAGTTGCATAAATTTTTACACTTGTACTGCTTCGCATGACGTGCACCTGACGTACGAAGTTTCAGCACCCTAGCACCCCTATGCCCTTAAGGTCTTGGGGGTCTACCATTATTATTTCACCGTGTTACAAACTATGTGACAAACTTAATATACAACCGAACGTATCGTTGGTTAATTAGGAAGCGACCCCTGTGGCAAAGCCATTCAAAATTTGTTGTCGCTCCTGAAAAATGTCATCGCCACTCTCTTTTGACAGCCAAAATGACAGAAAAAGAGTACGCATGTGAAATTAATCCTATATTTTTCTGATGGAACCACTTTGGGAATTATTATTACTCAATCTGCCAGAATCAGCATTCTCGTATTATTGCCCACGGAAACATTGTATAACATTTAAAAAGAAAAAATTACAACTAATTGCAATTTAGCAAAAGAAATTTAATGACAACTCTCCCTCCGATTATCCGTCGGAGCAAGTATTTGGAAACTGAGCTTTGTTTGTACAAAAAATTAAAAAAAGTACAACAATTTACAATTCTACAACATTATAATAATGGCTAGTCCTATGATCATTTTAAACGAACATCGTGAGGAACCTTTATAAACCAGGGCCCGTGCCCCAGGCGCAAGCTAACAGGGGCGCCAAATGCATGTGCCTTAGACCAGAATCGGACTTAAATCCGTGACTAGAAGATAAAAAAAGTTTAAAAAAAATTTTAAATGAAATTTAGGAAAAGCTTGCATGACAAGTAGTGCAGTGCGACAAGTGTGTTTAGTGTTGGAGGGCGGTAAATTTTCCTTAAGTCGGTTAAAGGCTTGTGCTTTAACACTTTTTTGCTAGTTTTTCTTATAGCCATATAGTATAAGAGTATTATAAGGGGTGATTTTTTAAGAGGTTGAGAACTTTTTTTAAAAAAAAAACACAAAAAATTCGAAAAAATTAATGAAATATTTATTTGAATCGATAGTTTGAACCTTGCAATTTAATGTTTAAAGATAATTTCATGCAAATGTTGACCGCGGCTGCGTCTCAGGTAGCCCATCCGCTGAGTCCAATTTTGGCATACTCTTTCACACATATCGGCCGGTATCTCACGAATGAATGCATGGATGTTGGCTTCCAGTGCGTCAATCGAAGCGGGCTTGTCCCTATAGACATTAGCCTTGACATACCCCCACAAAAAATAATCTAATGGTGTCAAATCGCACGATCTAGGCGGCCAATTGACCGGCCCGAAACGTGAAATTAACTGTTCACCAAACTCGCCTCGCGATTGCGCCATTGTTTCGCGTGCGTGCTGTGTGGCATGAACATTTCGAGCCGAGCACGAATTTTGATAGTAAAATTCAATTATTTGCAAGCGTTGTTCATTTGTAAGACGATCCATGGTTAAATTGCAAACCAAACTGAAGCTGTTTGACAGTGACACAAGGTACTAAACACACGTCAGCTGTCAAAACCAGTGTTGCCAAAACCAAACCAGCTAAAAAATCACCCGTTATAAGAGTATATTAAGTTACCCAGACACTACTAAAACAGTAGCATAGACAAATAATCACGATAGACCCTCAAGACCTTAAAGTACATTTATTTGCTTTAAGGCCAAGATCCATTTTCGATAAGCACGCTTTACATATACAGATTCATGGATAAAATCATAATATGTTACATTTTGTCTCGAAAATCAGATTTTGTCTCGAAATTTCCCTGAGGTCATGGAGTACGAGGTACAAGGACCTATGTACTCCGTGACCATATTTCTAATAATTTTTACACTTTAAGAGTATAGTTAATGCATGGGAGACGATTAAAAATAAATCCCAAAGTGGCGCCACTGGACAAATATAGGACTTATTTGACACGAACACTCTGCTTCTGTCATATTGGCAAAAGAGAGTGGCGATGGCGATATTACTTCCCAGGAGCGAAAAACGATATTCGCTGTAAAAATCACAATAGAAAACGTATTTGTAACAGATCTGTCGTGGAGGGACAGTTTCAGTTTTCTTATTTGATTCTGAAATTGTTACAAAGGTGCAGAAAATAGGTTTGTGAATAGGGTGAGTTGGATTTATGAGAGGATTTATTTTTAATCGCTTGCCGAGATGATTTCAATTTGTATGGTAAATCGCGTTATTTGCAGAGGTTTTAATAAATATTTATAATAGATAGACGATTGTGGAGACATGGTTTTAATCAAATTGATTTTTATTTATCACAAAATGTGGTGAAATAGTTCTTAAAAACGGAGGTTCAGTCTTCCTGGTCGTTATAAACCTGGGGGCTAAGAATACCCTCTGGGCAAGAGTGTATTTGTCCATCCGCTCGATTTGACCAAGTGAATATAGTCCTCGAGTTTTGGCTTTTTGAACTTCATCCACAGCTTGGTACAGTGCATATAAATCAAGGTTGTGTATTCTCCTCCATTCGCCCTCCTCGCAAACGGGAGCAATTGGCGATATAAAGTAGAACCGGAAGAATGAGGGTTTCATAGAGCTTACAGTTTGTCTTTCGTGATAGGAACTTTGAACCAATTTATTTTGCCATACCGAACTAGCATTGTTTGTAGAGCTTCCGGTTGTAGAACTTCCAGCCACCACCAGATTTACTATAGGTTTTTTGGGTCGCTGATCACGAATTTCGGGCTTTTTTCTCGAGAAATTGAGGCTAGATTAAATAGATGTGTTTTTAGCTACATTTGCGCTTTGAGTATTAGTTGCGCATTCCCTAAAATGGGAATTTTTCTATATTTACAGTTTTTGACTTAAATTATGCAAAAGATCTGTTTTTCTGACTCTTAGTTGAACATTTAAAAATTATTTGTAAAAAAAATTTAGCCCTTCGGTTAATAAGAGAGGGTGAACTACCCCCAAATATGAGTTTTGCTATTTTTAAAGCTAAAGGCATGGAATTTTCTCCATTATAGTTTTTTTGGTTGCTGTAAATATAAGGTAGATAAATATAGAAAAATTCCCATTTTAGGGTACTTTTCACCTATAAGGGGGTGAAACCCGAATGTTGAAATTTTTATAAAGTATTACGTAATATTCATATTAAAGGCAAAATGATAGTTTTTTGACACCAACTAATACTTTTTGGTGTACTTTTCACCCCGTTAATTTAGCCCGAATGTTGAATTTTTTTATAATGTAATCCACTGCGCACTCTTGACCCAAATGACTCTAGTCCATCTTCTACGATTTTAGAATTTTAGATACAAAACTATAGCCAACTTCGAATATTTAAAAACTTCAAAAATTGAACTAAAAAAAAAAAAAAACAAAACATTTTTGAAAACGATTTTTAAATGACTTCTAGTTCGTTAACGGTTACAATGATCTTGATTGGATTCGGCTGAAATATGTAACGTTTAAAAGGCAAGCTTACTGCATTACAAAACTTTCAAAAAATGCCGTTTCCAACCTCAACTTTTAAAACTCATTTAAACAACCGAAATAAAAACAAGTTGGAAAGTGCAACAGTGCATATGCAAAAGCTTTAGTCCATCTACGACGGATTGCAAAATACCCGACCCTACCAAAAAGAAAACTGCCACGCCTCCAAAAATGGGGTGGGATATAAAAATATAACTGTTACATGCGTTATACTAGGTGGTTGCATACATTTCGGCCTAAAACTCCGCCTTTTTAACTAAAAAAATTACTTTTTTTTAACGCCACGCCCACAAAAGTGGGCGGAGATACACACAACATATTTATAAAAGTCAGTAAATGCTAATATCTACAACTTTTGCCATATAATTTTAAGTCAAATTTTATATACATATATTTATTGAAAAACAGTCATTTTAAGCTAAAATCCAAACTGGGCCAAACTTTTATGGCTACTTCAAAGACCATTACAGGCAATGTTATGTTACATACCAAAAATTAATGCGTGTAACATAGCTAAAATTTGGAAAAAGTATTTTTTTAAATTAGAGATGGTCGCACATACACGGATGTAGTGGGCGTGTCTGTAAGCGGATTCAGCGTATTTTCAAATAAGTGCCAGCTGTTTAACTTTTCAATATAAGTGCCAAAAAGCTTTCTGTCTTTTATACGATCAAATATCAATCTGTAATTGAACCACTTTGGGTGTATAAAAAAATGGCCTTTTATGCGTTCTCATTGTTTTTACGGACTTTTGCACCAAAGGGTACCGAATCCCATCTTCCTACGACTTACCCTTTATAAGTTACAACAGACGGACGGAAAACGAAGAGATTTGAACTAAAACCAAAGGATAACTACGTTGTATTTAAAAGCTTCTATAAATCGTTAATACAGGAGCGATGCATCGATGTTTTTGTAGAGTTAACCTCGATGTTTATTCTCTAAACTGATGCATAAGCGTCGATGCACGATGAACGGTGATTTAAAAATAATGTATGTAGGTAGGCACATTCTGTCTGTGACACGATGTCACGCCTTACCAGTCAATTGCTGTGGTCGTGGAGCCATATTTGAACGAAAGAACCTTATTTTCACTTTTTACCTTTTCTTCTTCCATTCTCATTCAGTTGATTTTGGCTAATTGGTAAGTCTCCGTCGGATTACTTACTTCTCAAATAAGACAGACATACGTAGATATCGTCTGCTTTAAAGTGCTAGATCGTCTACTCTATTGTGCGGTTTTGGCAGAGTCATTGGTACTGAGTGTCTATACCAATCTCTGCTTTCTAATCCTAGTTTCCTTCTTTCAACTTCCTTAAATTCCTTCTAGAACCGTTCCGAGGACCCCAACTTGCGTTTTCTTCCCAATCCTCTTTTAATAACTCAAACAACTATACCCTCATAATTGAAATCTGTTGAAGGACATTTCTCAACGGATTAAGTGCTTTGTTCGCCTTTCACCAGCGACATGTCGCTCCACAAACAAAAAGCACTAAATTACGGACAAACTTCCTCTTCTCCGATTATTCTTTTTTCGACGCCAGTTTTGTGTGTCCTCCAATCTTGCCGATGACTAAAATTGCCGGACAATTGATTTTTTTATTAAACATTTTCATTTTTTTTTTATTTTTGATACACAAAATTTATTTACTATTTCCGGATCGAGCTGACCAACAAAAAACAGTTAAAGAAGCAGAGAACAAAATAATTTCTCTCTTCATAGTTTGATGATTTTCCGGTAACAGAGTTTTCATAAAAAACGAACAGACAATTAACAATGGCCAAAGGAAGTGGAAACAGAAAAGAAAATCCTAACAAATGTAACAATAATAAGAGTTTTTACTTTCTGACTTGCTGACTTTCCTTTCGATGGACATGGACACTCGGCAGAAGAAGGAGGCCGCAGCAGCTAAAGTGACTCGACAACCGGCGACGAGCAACGATGTAGGCTGGGAGAACTGAATAAAAGTCAATCAATGACATCCCCTGCTTTTGTGTCTAATAGTGTACAATAAAGGGCTCTTATATAGGAAGTTACAATGTATACGAGTACGTGTATAGGGAGAATCGAAAAGGAATAAATATTTTACTGCGCAAAGACGATTAGCTCCGTTGTGTTTGTAGAGAGTTTGGTCATCATGATGAGCCCTGAGGCGCAATAAATCTTTTAGAATCACGTTTTTTTTTTCGTCGGATTTTATTTTATGTCCTGATCTCGCTGAATCAGTGAAGTCAGCAAATTAAGAGTGTACTATGCTGTTTTCACTTAAACAAATAAAAAACTGACAGAAGAGGAAAGCGGATGCATGGGGACAAATTGAGCCAAGCATGATATTGCTTTCCTAATTGGTGTCAAAACGAAGGGGTTGACATTGCATTCGTTTGTATGTTTATTGGAGTGCGGTAATGTTCGCTATTTACTGAAACGCGAATGTAAAAGAACTTTTTATTAAAATAATCAAAATTCTGAAAAAATGCAAAATAAAACGTTACTTTAGTTGAGTATTAAGCACCGGTTTGTGGCAAGCTAGAAAGTGTGAATAGGTGGCGCCCAACGTGAGCTTTACGTCGGCTCGTACAGTTTTTTTTACGTGGGTACATAAAGCCTTCATTAAACTACGGGGACCCGGATCGGTCGCGAGTGCTCATATAGCATGGTGAAACTCTTACTGACTAGAAAATGCCCAATTCCCGTCGGACTACAAATTAGTTTTCTTAAGGAAGTTTAACCTTCTATGCCTTGTAAATAACGTTGGGTAGATAGCCTTCTTAAAATTTGGTAAACTTTACTCTTTAGAGCAGCGGTTCCCAATCTTTTTCGGTTGCGAGAGTCTTTTAAAAGGGGATCTCGACGACAGAGCACCACATTTTTTTTGTAAGATACAAAAATATGAATTGTTTCTTATAAAAAAAGCAACATGACAAAACCAATGTAACAACGCATTGTAATAAGTAAGCCAACTTATTTCAGAAGGTATGCAACTTTGGCCCTGATGGTTCAACTCGAGCTGTATGCGCCACTCTATTTTATTGGCGAAGCAACTGTTTTAATCGGTACAATGCGGTTTGCTGGTTTTGAATTTTAGATTGAGACATCTGCTACCGAAAATGTGTGCTTCTTTTCCTGCATCGCATATTGGCGGACGAAATCTATGCATATTTTAATTTTGGGCGAAAGCAGATCACAGAGCCTGATGCACAAACGCTTTTTTAAAATTTTAGTTGCGGGAGACGTACAAAGAGTTTTTTAAATCTACGATTCGCGGGAGAAGATTTAAGAAAAAATCCTGTAGTTTCTCCACTGGACAAACATAAGATTGGCTTAATACGAACACTCTTTTGTTGTCCTTTTGGCTCTACAAAGACAGTGACAATGACATTTCCCAAGAGCAAAAAATTTATTTCGTTGTAAACCTTCCAATAAAATCATGTTTGTGACAGATCTATCATGCGTGGTTAGTTTGTGTGTTCTTTCTCTAGTCTTAAACTGGTTCTTAATATGTGCGAAAAAAGTAAAAAGTGGCAAGGGTTAAAAGAGGAGAATTATTTTTAATTACTCGCCGCGGGTTAAAATTTGTATGGAAAATCCCCAGATTTGTTGGAGATTATTTGAATATTTGTACAAATTACGGATTTGTGTCCGGTGGAAACAAAGTATTACTATTTTCCTTTTGTAGTAAAACGGGCGATCAGTTAAAGTAACATCTGCTATCGAATTTTATCTTTTCTGATAAAGTCAATTTTCGGAAAGATTTGTACCTGGCAGTAATCAAAGTTGTCGTTTTTTGGAACTGATAAACTTGTAGGAGATTTAAGCATGAGTGTTAAGCATGACATCCAAATTTTCCCAGAAACGCCTAAATTTGACTCCTCGGCTCCTTGAACAAACAACGTTTCCATGCATAATTTCGACTCGGCTCGCAAAGTATAGTTGAGTCGACTCGCGTTTCAATGCGATTAAAGCTGGGATCGACTCTGCATGGAAAGGTGATAATAATAATTGTTTCGTTTTATCCAACTAAGCTTTCAATTCGGCCCAGAGATCCGAAACGATTTCTTTGCTGTGTTCTTCTTGCCTTAATGTCATCATATAAAATCTTTTCCAAAGAAAGTCGAAGCCAACTTTTTCGACGCAAGACTGTACAGGTTGCAGCAGGTTTTAGTTATTTCCTGAGGCGACAAGATTAAAACATTTACATTTACAACTATCTTCGAGAAACGCTAGCAATAAAATCCTTAACATAAATTTTCACACAAAACACAGTATTTATCAATCAGAAACGATGTTACCTCAACCCTTATTGTAAGGCAGCCATCGATTCAAAATTTTGATTTCCTTCTCTTTTGATCTTCTTTTATGGTCTTTTATGGTCAACGCTCGGAGCACACTTTGGAAACTGCGGTATTAAACTAACATCTTGCTAGTTGACTAGTTGAACTTCAATAATTTATATTTAAATATGCTTTTAAGTTTGTGTTATAGTTTTAGTTTAAGTTGTCTTAAGGGTTAACCCTTAAATTAACAAATAAATATATAAAATAAAAAAAAATTGCACTCGAAATATTTTATAAATAAAAAAAACAAATGAGTTATCGAGATGCGTATGAAAAAATGCCATAAAGTAGGAAATCGTCATTTAAAGAAAAGAAAAACATAAGTTCGAAAATATAAAACAACATATTATATGCAAATTGAGCAATAATTAAACGCTAAACCTTCAAAAAAGGCCGACGGACCACTCCGTATATGACTTCATACGTGACGAACTTTATTTTTTGTATATAAAGTATACGGCTCCGCCCACTTTTGTGGTCGTATTTAAAAAAAAGTTGTTTTTTTTTAGTGAAAATACAGGGTTTTCGGTCCAAAATTGATGTAACAGGATATCTTTATGGTATCGTCTAGCTATAGCGTCTAATGGTGATATTTTTTATCCCGCCTACTTTTTGAAGGCATGACAATGTTTTTATACCCCATCTCATAGGATAGGAGGTACCTATATTAAGTTTGTCACATAGTTTGTAACACGGTGAAATAATAATGGTAATAAATATGTCCCAAGACCTTAAGAGCATATGATCGAGACCGAACTCTGAATCGAATGAGCCATGTCCGTCCGTCCGTCCGTCTGTATGGCTCATGTTTTTAGGCCTTAAATTTTGAGCTAGGGTGCTGAGACTTCGTACGTGAGGACAACGTCATGCGAAGCAGTACAAGTATAAAAAATTTTGAAATCCGCCAAAAAGACACGCCCACAATCGGTCTAAATGTGCAACTACCTCCAGAGTTTTCAAAACTGTCAGACGTTCTAAAAACACTGAAATTTGACATTTAGCATCTCCTAATGAATGTTAGATATAAAAAAGACAAATTTAATTGTTAAACCTCCTCTAGTGGGCGTGGCATCTATTTTAAGGGAAAATTTTCAAATACAGTTTACTTAATGTTTTTGCTCGAAATTGAAAAAAATTTGCTTAATATTTTATGTAGAAAACGCTTGGTTTGACATTTTGTTCAAACAAGTCTTTGGGCCACGCCCACATTTGGAGGCAGAATTTAAGAAAAACCTAAAATTTTCCAGAAAAACTTAATTTCGACTGGCCTTGAGCCTAGTTTAGGAAAGCATGAAACAAAAAAAGTAGCAGGTTAGGTAAACAAGACTTCAGTCCAGATTTTCGTGCACCCCCTTTTAGGGGTCGATTTTTCAAAAATATTGAATTTGAATCAAGGAATTGCATTTTTACGTACATTCAAGTGTAACTTGGAAATATCTGTGGAAATGTCTTATAATTAATAGTTTGTAATTAGGGGCGGTTGGACCACGCTCCTTTTCGAAGTTTGCATTACTTATAAAATGTTAAAAAATAACTATACTTACTTAAGGTGGCGCTACAGTCCGGGGTGGACCTGGGTCTCAGCCAACAAGCTTCGCCAGCCAGCTCTGTCTCTAGCTAGCCGTCTCCAGTTTCGCACGCGAAGTTGGCTGAGGTCCCCTTCCACTTGCGTGCGCCACCTGAGTCTCGGTGCTCCTCTACCGCGTCGTCCCTGCGGTGTGGATTCGAAGATTTTCCGGGCCGGGGCGTTGGTGTCCATCCGCTCTAGATGACCCAGCCATCGTAGGCGTTGTGTTTTGACTCTTTTGGCTAGGTCGGTATCGCTGTACAGCCCGTACAGTTCGATGTTATATCTCCTCCTCCACTCTCCGTCTATGCAGACGGGACCGTAAATCGTCCGAAAAATTTTCCTCTCGAAGCAGCCTAAAGTGTTTTCATCCGCCTTTGACAGGGTCCATGCTTCTGCACCGTAAAGCAGGACTGGGATGATGAGGGTCTTATACATGGACACTTTAGTTGCTCGAGAGAGGGCTTTGCTACTCAATTGCCTTCTTAGCCCAAAGAAACAGCGATTGGCAAGAGTTATCCTTCGTTTGATTTCAGCGCTGGTGTCATTGTCTGAATTGATAGCGGAACCCAGGTAGACAAAGTCCCTAGCTACCTCAAAGTTATAGCTGTTGATGGTGATGTTTTGTCCAAGACGTCGGTGTTGGGTGTCTTTTCTTGATGACAGCATATACTTGAAATACATATACATAAAAAATAACTATGCCATCAGCATTTTACAATGTGGGATAGGATGGGGTATTCAACGGTCCGTTTTACGGACTGTAACATCTGCGTACACACTGTAGCACTCACTCACTGCTTTTTTTTAGGTACGGTAGGTATTTTTCAATCTGTCGGAGAGGGACTGTAGCTTTGACACACGCATTATTGCACTTTCCCACTCGTTTGGGCTTAAATCCATAGAACGACTATTCAGAATCAGGGATGAAAATGTCGGACTCGTGGAATGAAGTAAACTGCACAAAAATTCGAAGTAGATTGGTGAAAAATGTAGCAAATAATAACAACAAAGCATTCTTCTTTTAAAGCTTATTAAAACAAAAACAAAACGGACAAGCTTTTCTTCACAGCTATTTTTTTTACAGAATATGACTAAAGACTAAATTGTTTGTAACGTTGACTTCGAATAACTACGTTCACAGCTCATACTTTCTTAAAATATTCTTAATGATATATAATACCTTAACAATAACATTACAATGTTATGGGATGTGCAAGCAACTTTGAAGATATAATACTTCACAATTAAATAAATGTTGGTAGCTAGGTACTTAAAAGTAAGGCACTTAACGAAGAGACTTAGTAAGAGATTTAGTCAGTCTTTAGTATATAACCTTCCTGAACATATGTGAATTTTCCAAAATAGTTCAGCAGGTCATTTGGTGGTTCAAAATTTTTAAGCCCAGTCGCAAACTCTTTAATCAACAATAGAGAAAACGCTGTACTTATATCCATCTTACTTCTTTTTTTTTGTTTTTACATTGTACAAATCGGAGAATCCCCTCTCTGCAGCTGCACTGCTATGGGGTAAACTAGCTAAGATAAGTATGTATTCAGGCAAAGCCTTGAATACATATTCTTCTAACACATTTTTGTGCCAAAACAAGCGTGACCAGAACTCAACAACGTCTTCGTCGTCTTGCATTTTAATGACTTTAGTTTAGCTAATATAAGTTGCCTGTACTACGAATTCAATGTTTCAACTTTTGTCAAGGCAGTAAAAGGAAAAGCATTTACAAGGGGAAGGATAGTCGAATATTTTGGAGCTTGGATTATCCTTGGATCCAAAAGCTCTAAAAATTCAATTTTTGTGTCAGCGAAATTGAAACGCATTTTGAACTGATCGCATAGCTCAATGTAAAATGAAACGAGATACTTTTTAGTTGCAAATAAATCTACTTTAGTGTTTGGATTCGCGTTTAATTCTTCCGCATACTGAGTTGATTTAAGCCCGAAAAACATATCTTTCGGATCTATCCAGTTTGCCTGGTCCTTATAACTTACAGCTGTTAAGGAGACAATGATAAGTTCTGGTCTTACAAAGTTTAATGTGATAGTTTTAAAAGCAATGCGCACACGTTATCGAAGAATGTATATTTGCGTCTTTACGGACTGAAATGCTTTATTTAAATTATTAATTACCTCTAATATGAAGGATAAAAAAAGTGTGAATTTTATTGCTGGTGCTTTTCAAAACTATAGGGTTGAAAAAATTACCGAGTGCGACCTGCTGCTCTAATATGCGATCTACAGCAAATTTCAACTCGAGCCATATAGTCTTACTAAGACGTAATATTTTGTGGACTTCAAGTCCAAAAGCTTCCTGAAATTCGCAGAATTCCGGGTATCGCTTAGTGCTATGAGCAAAATAAAAATACACATCTTGTATTAAGGTTTCAATTTGAAATTCAATCATTTTTATTGCAGCTGACGTAACAATAGTAAAATTGGATGAACTTTATGTGCCCGATGGTTAGTGTAATTTTGGTGATTGATGATAATGAATTTATGTTGTAGAATTGATTAACGTAGTAGATGCGTTCTTAGAAAAAAGTGAAGTAGATCTACTACATATGAAATAGATTGTCATCCTTGTTCAGAATCCTTTTTCCGAACTTAAAATACACAGGATTTTTATACCCTGTGTTATTTTTGCAACACAGTGAAATAATCACCGTAGACCCTTAGACCTTTTAGAGATATGATCGCAACCGACAGGTGAGCCATGTCCGTATGTGTGAAGTTTTTAGCTCTTTAAAATTGAGCTAGGACGCTCAAACTTGGACTATATCTTGGTTCTTATTTTGTACAGAAAAAGTGTGAAAATTAGTTAGATCCGGCGACGGCCACGCCCACTACTGGCCTCAATGTAAGACAAGCTCTATTTCAAATTTTCTTTCAAAATGCCTTTTGGTCAAGTTAGCCAAGGCGTAGGAACTCAAATTTTGGTATAAAGCAATAATGGCCCAAAACCTCTAAGAAGGCAAAAATTGGACCCCACAATATCGATCATGCCCACTTTTACCATGTTAGATCTTTATCTTAAACCCGATTTATCGGAAAGTTTACGCCAAATTTAAAAAAAAAATTATAACAAATATTCAAAATATTACTTCTTGCTAGGTTTGCTCCATACAAAGTTTTGAGCTCTGCCCACTTTTAAGGGGCATGTTTAGGAAAAAACGGTTTTTTCTGCAATAATTTTCGGTTTTAACTTCAACGCATTTTGTCATGATTCTAAAGAAACTACAATTAATTGATTTTAATTTTTAGCCCAGACTCACTTTTGTGGGGGCGTGGTCTATATGAATTCAAGACAAAAAATTTAAGATTTGGTGTTACACGCTATATAAGGTCGGGTTTATAGAAGTTTGTCACAGACGAACTCTTGCACTTACTCACTTGTTTTAATTTGTTATTTAAATCATTTCAAACCAGTGAGTAAGTGCTACAGTGTGCACGCAGAAGTTACAGTCCGTAAAACCGGACCGTTGAATACCCCATCCTTTCCCACATTGTAAAATGCTGATGGCATAGCTATTTTTTGACATTTTATAAGTATTGCAAACTTCGAAAAGGGGCGTGGTCCAGCCGACCCTAATTAAAAACTATTAATTATAAGACATTTCCACAGATATTTCCAAGTTACACTTGAATGTACGTAAAAATGCAAAAATCGACCCCTAAAAGGGGGCGTGGCTAAAAACTTTATATGAACGAAATCTGGAACGAAGTCTCGTCTACCTAACCTGCTACTTTTTTTGTTTCATGCTTTCCTAAATTAGGCTCAAGGCCAGTCGAAAATCAGTTTTTTTTAGGAAAATTTTAGGGGTTTTTTCTCGATTCTGTCTCCAAATGCGGGCCTGGCCCAAAGACTTGCACAAACAAAATGTGGAACTAAGCGTTTTCTAGATAAAATATTAACCAATTTTTTTTTAATTTCGAGCAAAAATATTGAGTAAACTGCATTTGAAAATTTACCCTTAAAATAGATGCCATGCCCACTAGAGCGGGTTTACCAATTAAATTTGTTTTTTTGTGTCTTACATTCATTAGGAGATGCTAAATGTCGAATTTCAGCCTTTTAGAACGTCTTACAGTTTTGAAAACTCTGGAGGTAGTTGCACATTTAGACCGATTGTGGACGTGTCTTAGGGCAGATTTCAAAAATGTTTACACTTGTACTGCTTCGCATGACGTGGACCTTACGTACGAAGGTTCCGCACCCTAACGCAAAATTTGAGTCCTAAAAACATGTGACATACAGACGTACGGATGGACGGACGGACGGAAACTTTATATACCTCCCATCCTATAGGATCGGGTATAAAAAATATTTTAGTTAGAAATTTTAGAAATCTCATTATATGTTCTATACTTAACATAAATTTCATAACAAGCAGTATAACCGTTAAGATACCAGAATATTTTGAAAAATAATTTCTGAAATATTTTTGTTGCTTTCGAGCTTAATCTAAGAATCTGCTAAATAGTCACAGTTTTCTAGTTATCCCGAAAATTACAAATAATTCTTGATATGTCTGATTTTTGTGTATAAAAAAATACCCTTGTTGTTTAACTTGTTTCGACAGTTGATTTACCAGTGCTCTAAATGTAAATTCGTAAGTTACTTCGATTTGCCTAAATCATTCAGTTTTTTAATTTTATTATTCTCTGCTTAACTTTTTCTTACTGATTTGTTATTTCGACTGCATTGTACCCATTTTCTGACAAAAACAACAAAAAATGATTCTACCTTGCGAAGGTACAAGCAGAAGATAACAACAGATACGCAGTATTAGATTGTATCCAAATCCAAAAATCTTTTATAAAATTTATAATTTTCTTATAATTTTGTGTTGCTTTTCCACAAGTTTTGACGTGACCAAAATATATAATAATGATAGAACGGTCTTATGTTCTGGTCATCGAACCGCGTCACGTCGTTGTTCAAAAGGAGAGACATAACAACTGTCCTATAAAATTTTGCAGGATAATGAGCTTTTAAATTGGCCTTATGCTGCGACCTTCAATTTTTAAGGTTTCGTTCAACTCACTTTAAAGGCAGACTTAAATATATCTGTAAATTCTAAACTAACATTTTCCCGCATTTTTTAAAACATATCTAACCTATTTAAAATTACATTCATGTGGTCTAGTGCCAGCCCCGGATCTATGGAGGGGCAATACGGAGCCCGCGGCCCGGATGGCAGCTTACATGGCGCCAAATGCATGTGCCAAAAAAAAAATAATAATGTGAGAATTAGAATCAGATGGAATTTGTCCATAAATCTGTTACCCTTGCACCTTTGTACGTACTCCTTCACCATATTCCCAATGATTTTTACACTTAAAGGGTAATTAATATGGAAGAACGTAGTCGCTAACATAGTCCATTTAAAAAAAAAACCTGAAACCATACAACACCGGGGGAGTCATTAGCGACTGTTCCCTGCGTTTGTATGTTCAAATACCGACCATATAGTCGAGCGAATTCTCTCGCCGTAAAAAGTGATCATAACAATTTCTCATGACAGCTCGTCTTGAGCTTTACTTGATGAATCGCTATCAAGATCGGCTGGTTGACAGTTTTTAAACTTCCAGATTCATTGACTTCATTACATAATCTAAGGAAGAATTTCTGTACGCAAATATAATAAAAAAAAGCTTTAGCACCACGAGCAAGCCTAAAATAAGCAAATATTTTTTTCTGTATTTTTTTTTAATTATTATTTGGTTTATACAATGTCTCCACCGATAATTTAACGAGGTTTAGACGGAGACTATTAAAAATAAATCCCAATAAAACCGGCTCCACCGGAAAAATATAGCATTAATTTGGAACCAACACTCTGTTTCTGTCATTTTGGCTCTCAAAAGTGAGTGTAGGTGTCATTTCCCAGGAGCGAAAAACGATTTTCCCTGTAAAAATCACAATAAAAAATGTACTTGTAACAGATCTGTCGTACAGGGACAGTTTTGAGATTCCTTTTTTGATTCTGAAACTTTAACAAAGGTGCAGAAAATAGGTTTGTGAATTGAGTATTTTGAATTTATGAGAGGATTTATTTTTAATGGTGGTCAAAGGCTAGACATGTGCACTCAAGAGGATACAAGCATCCACAGGTTTTCTAAGCCCACCTCTGCCTATCAACTCCTACTCTCACCTCCCCGTGGTGAACACCGGATGCCTAGTACCTCAACTGGCGATTGGGTTCCAACCCTTTTGGAAGGTTGTTAGGGGTAGCAGATGAGGGGGAAAGAGTGTTCCCACTAAGGCACTTCTCCTTGCATCCGGACGGCAGCGGAGGAATTCCCCAGATGGAATAAACGGTGGCGTCCATAGTTCCAGTCAGGCCGAACTACTTAGTGAACACCTTATATGGGCTACTACGACGTATTCGGAGCTCAGGCCTATAAGGAGTGGGCTATCCGGCTCTCCGTCCTTAGAGCTAAACAAAGGATCTGGTCCTCCAGGTTGGGGGTCGTGCCGTCGGTGTGACTTCCCGGCCAAGTAAAGAAACACCAGTCACGAAGCAGAAACAAGCCTCGGATTCGGACGGATTTACTGTTGACGACCAATGCAAACGAGAAAAGGACAACGAGGTCCGGATCTGCACGTGGAATGTTAGGTCCCTCAACAAGGGCCTAACAGGACTGCAAGGCAGACATTACTGCCATCCAACAAATGCGGTGGGACGGGCCGGGCAAAAGAAGGATGAAAAACTGCGACCTCTACTACGGCGATTGCTATCGGCATCAAAGACAGCGCCTATTTGGATGTGGTTTCGTTGTTGGAGGCAGACTTAGGCAAAAAGTCTTGAGCTTTAACCCTGTAAGCGAGCGCCTCGCGACGATCCGCATCAAGGCTAAATTCGCCAACATTAGCCTCATATGCGCGCATGCCTTCACAGAGGAGAAAGATAACGAGACCAAAGATATGTTCTACGAGCTCCTGGACAAAACTTATGAGCAGTGCCCTACCTACGACATTAAGATTGTCCTAGGCGATTTTAATGCCAAGCTAGGAAGGGAGGGCATCTTTGGTCGTATTGTCGGAAAGCATAGCCTGCACGACACGACCTCCGATAACGGATTCAGGCTGATCGACTTTGCTGCGGGGCGACACGTTGTGGTAGCTAGTACACAGTTCCCGCATCTCAATATCCACAAAAGGACATGGAGATCTCCCGATCAATCAACCGTCAACCAGATTGACCACATTGCGATCGACGCAAGGCACTCCTCCAGTATCATGGATGTCCGAACTTTCCGAGGGGCCAACATTGACTCGGATCACTACCTTGTTGTAGCCAAGGTACGGCTGCGGATATCCCGACCAGCGCCAAGTAATGGAAATACTGTGAGGAAGTTTGACGTCGGTCGACTACAATCACAAGAGATCGCCAGGTCCTTCTCCAACCGAGTCTCTCAAAACCTTCTACGAAGTCCTATGCAGCCAGCATCAAGTATTTATAGCCAGTGGCAACATTGCCAAAATGCCATCAGAGACGCCGCCTCTGAAGTGCTGGGTTTCACACCGCCACCACCACGAAACCCCTGGTTTGACGATGAATGCCGGCAAGCACATGCAGCTAAACAGGAAGCATACAAAGCGGCGCTGCACAGAAGGACTAGAGCTGCTCGCGAGCTCTACGAGCAGAGGAGGAGAGAGGAACACCAGCTTCTCCGAAGGAAAAAGAGAGAGCACGAGAAGCACGCGGTTGAAGAGATAGAGAGATGTTACAAGAGGAATGAGGTTAGAAAGTTTTACCAAAGGATCAAAAGGTCCTGCCAAGGGTATAAACTTCGAACTGAAGCCTGTAAGGACAATTAAGGGAACATCGTTGTAGAATCGCAGTCGGTGCTGAGGATTTGGAAAGACCACTTCTGCAGACTGTATAACGGCGAGGAGAGCCAAATACCGCTGTCAGGCAGAACGAACCATTCAACCCGGGCGAAGACGTTACCGACGAAGCATACGAACGATACCGCCCACCCGACCTGGAGGAGATGAAAGTAGCTGTGTCTCAGCTCAAGTGCAACAAAGCAGCCGGAGCAGACGGCCTAGCTGCCGAACTTTTTGAATCCGCTGGTGATGAGCTGGTTAAGAGCATGCACCAGCTCATCTGCAAGATATGGTCGGAAGAAAGCATGCCCGACGAATGGAACCTAAGCATTGTTTGCCCGATCCTGAAGAAAGGAGACCCTCTGAGTTGTGCCAACTACAGGGGCATAAGTCTTCTTAACATCGCATACAAGATCTTTTCTGCTGTACTGTGTGAACGCCTGAAGCCGTTTGTCAACAATCTGTTAGGCACATATCAGTGTGGCTTTAGGCCAGGAAAGTCTGCGGCAGATCTAGGAGAAACCCCAGGGATTCCAAATTGATACACACCACCTCTTCATCGATTTCAAGGCCGCGTATGACAGCATCTATAGAGACGAGCTATATAGCGTAATGTCTAGTTTTGGCATCCCTGCCAAACTCGTCAGTCTGTGCAGGATGACGATGGAAAACTCACGCTGTTCCGTCAAGGTCGGCGAAGACCTCACCGACCCCTTTGATGTCAAAAAGGATTTAGACAAGGCGACGCGCTGTCATGCGACTTCTTTAACATCATACTCGAGAGAATTGTGCAGAACTCTCACCCCAACACCAGAGGTACAATCTTTGAAAAGTCCGTCCAACTACTTGCATACGCAGACGACATTGAAATAATCGGTAGAACAAAGCGTGATGTCAGTGAAGCCTTTGTGAGTATTGGGATGGAAGCGCGAATATGGGTTTAGCAGTCAATGAGGGCAAAACCAAGTATATGCTGTCATCAAGAAAAGACACCCAACACCGATGTCTTGGACAAAACATCACATTGACAGCTATAATTTTGAGATAGTTAGGGACTTTGTCTACCTGGGTTCCGCTATCAATTCAGACAATGACACGAGCGCTGAAATCAAACTAAGGATAACTCTTGCCAATCGCTGTTTCTTTGGGCTAAGGAGGCAATTGAGTAGCAAAAGCCCCCTCTCGAGCAACTAAAGTATCCATGTATAAGACGTAAGGAGTGGAGTAACGAAATGAAAGTTGCTAAAGTGGTAGGTGATGAATGGGTTTAAATGTCTTTGTACTTCCAGTTGCAAAATTTTAAAAAATTGTAAAAGCAGATACAAAATAAAGTAACATACTAACATTCAACAATTGTTTTTTTTATTATTTTACTTATGTTTTTTGAAAGACGGGCGCCCAAATCAAGTCTTGCCCCCGTTCGGAAAAATCGTAGATCCGGGGCTGTCTAGTGCTCACACAAGGTCACAAAAGCGGACTGCAACATTTTATTCTAGTGTGTATAGCAACAAAATGCTCAAGCAGTACAAACTTAACAAAAGTAATTACCAAAGTACTTGGCAGAATATCGTGTAACCTACTTTTTGCTCTGTTTTCGTTTTAAAATGTTTACTTGTCGAAAATTTCGAAGAGGGGGGGGGGGTCAAACCCCTGTGATCCCAAAAAATTTAGCAACCACAGTGTTTAGCATGGCTGCTGTACATATTTTTGGCGACTTAATTTTGAAATTTTTTTTTCCGCGGGTAGGAAAAACCTTCATAGGCACTACGAGGACAGGCCGCGTGTGCTCATTGTAGTGTGAGATTCTTACTCACTAAAAAACCTCCCATTTTCCGTCAGACTACGACTTAGTTTCCTTAACAAGTAGTTCAAGCTTCTGTAGTAATCGCGTGTGGCAGGCTGCCTTCCAACGAATTCACCTACAATACCGTCAATTTATGCGGTTTCATCTTATGCTGCTAAATCTAACGGTCTCATTCGTTGTAGTCGGCGCGTAAGATTTGTCTGATCCAAAGTTCGGATAATTTCATTGTTGCAATGTCCGCGAAGTCGAGTACTAAGTTTGCGAGCAAAGTTTGTTACCTCGTCAGACACGGTTGCGATTCCAAGATCCCCGTGTAGATCGCTATTTCTTATGTAGATATATTGCTTGGTTTAGTACAACCCCAGAGTTGTATACCGTACGTCCAAGATGCTTTTAGCACTTGCTTATACAAAAGCAGTTTGTTATATATGCTTAGTTTGGAAAATCTTCCGATAAGCCAATTCATTTCTCTTAACTTGATTTCGAGCTCGTCGCGTTTCTTTTTAACGTACGGCTTCCATTTAAGTTTTGCGTCTAGAGTCATTCCTAGATATTTCGCTTCATTTGAGTACGGGATTTGTACCGAGTTAATGAATAAAGGTTTGTTGTTTATCTTTTTAATATTTAGATAAAGTTAATATGCGTTGACTTAGTCTCGTTAAGGACGACTCGCCAGCTCTTCGTCCAGTTGCATATTTTGTCTAAAGCGCGCTGGAGTTTCCCTGTTGATAATTCAACTGTCGTATCAATAGCGAGAACGCAGTGTCGTCAGCGAACGTAGCTAAAATTGTTCCCTCATCGTGGGGTATGTCTCTTGTATAAATCAAAAATAATATTGGGCCGAGAACGCTTCCTTGCGGGACAACGGCATTTGTCTCTTTGAATTCCGAAAGATTCTGTCTTTAAGGTAAGACTCTAAGATTCTATAGAGTTTTTCTGTTAAGCTAAGCCTTAACTTGTACTTCAGGCCTTCGTGCCACACCTTGTCGAAGGCTTGCGATACGTCGAGAAAAGCGCTAGTACATATCTTTTTCGCTTCCAGAGCTTTTTCGATTTCGTTTGCTATTCAATAGACCTGGTCGATTGTTGAATGCTTTTTTCTAAATCCGAATTGGTGATCCGGAATCAATCGTCTTCGATGATTGGTTGCAACCTTTTAAGCAACAGTTTCTCGAATACCTTAGATATTATCGGCAGTAGCGAAATAGGTCTGTATGTCTTTTTGGACTCCGACATTTTCCTGGTTTCGGAACCATTGTGACGCCGGCCACTTTCCATTGCCTTGGAACGTATAAAATTCTCATAGAGGCGTTAATGATATAGAGTAACTTGACCAAAGCTTTTTCCGGTAGCTCCTTTAGAATTTCGCTAGTAATTAAGTCGTAGCCAGGGGCTTTGTTGTTTTTTTAGATTATTTATCGTTTGACGAAGTTCAGCCAGTGACACGGTTTTTATTCTATAATTATCTTGTACCGCATAAGGATTGAGCTCCTCAACCAACGGACGGATCCCCGTCAAACGGTTTGAATGTTTCTTCTAGGTAATCTGCAAATAAATCCGCTTTTTCTTTGTCTTCTCTTGCCCATTCGCCGTTGGCTTTTCTTAATGGCGCGGAGTGTACTATAGGCTTCTTAACGGACTTCACTGCTTTCCAAAGAGAGTAGTTCGAACCTTTACCGGCAGTCAAACTTTCGAAGTAAGCAGTAGTCTCGCGACTTTTAAAATCTTGAAGTTCGTGCTTCAGTTTGTTAGAAAGGTTCAAGATGGTCTTATCCGGGGGTGCCCGCGAAGGTTGCCATCTCTTGCGCGCTCTCCTCTTTTCGCATATCAGCTCTTCTATTTCTCCCGGATATGTTGTTCCGCTGTTCGATAATTCGGACCTCCGAAAAGAAGTGTTATTCCACGCAGCGCTCTGAATAACTCTCACGAGTTTATCTAATTCGTTTATCAATTACAAGTGGCGTTTTAAGCGGTACATTTAAAGCTATGTTTTCTTTGTATTTTCTAAAGCCGTCCCAGTCGGTGTTGTTGTTAGTTAATCTAGGCGCTTTATTCTTTTTCGCTAGGCTTCCGCCGATTTTCAAAAGAACGGCCGAGTGATCTGAACAGAGATCAAAGCGTTCTTTTACGTTCGAAAGGTAACGAGGTACCCCCTTGGCGATAAAGAAGTCGACGAGATCAGGTATTTTATTTCTGTCGGTTGGCCAATATGTTGGCTTTCCCGTCGACAAGAAACATGCCGCGTTTCCTACTTGCTTTGAAGAGAACTCTGCCTCTTGTTGAATTGCACCGTGAGCCAAACCAAACTAGCTCCGAATAATAAAGTTTTTACCACCTTTAGGGTTACCTACCTAATTACTGTCCAAAATATAGATAGGTTTCTTCCTAGCTATCATGCCAATTCCTTTTGGGTTAAGGTGCCCGCAATGTTTATATCTAACACCATAAGCAAACAATCCCTTTTACATATGTTTGTTTACAACACAAAAAAAAAATGACGAGTGCATAATATCTGCCGTCCAGATTATCAATTTTCTGCTCTAATTGAATTTGAAGTTTGTCCCAGTTTCTCAGCGAATCGGCTTGCCAGGCAGTGCCATTTCGTGACTCCTCCCATCGAGCAATTATGCTGTACCCACTTTATATTTTGTTATCTATTTCGAGTCTATGATTACAGAGAGACTTTCCGTTTCCCTCACCACTTACGAACGAGTGCCTGCAAAAAGCAAAAAAAAAAAAAAACATTTTTATAGAGCAGGCAGTAACCAAACAAATAAAGTCCAGCGCACATGATATTCGACCTGATAACGATTGTTATGGAGGTGTAATAGCTGTTTGTAGATACAATGGTTTTGATAACATAAAATAAAAATAAAAGCAGCACTGTATAGATAAGGCCGTCGAAAACCAGCAGCTCAGCAGCAGCAGCAGCAACTCGGCCAACAGCAGCAAGTACCTACGACACACAAAAAGTCATCGGCTGTCAGTCACTTCACCCTTTAGCCCCAAATATCTACTACCTAAACGAACGGGACCCAATAATCATAATATTGCTCCAACAATACCAATAGAATGTTGTTTGGGAATTAATGTTTATTGCTGCCGTATACGCACCCAAACGGTCGTATATCATTATTTTTTTTTTTTGGTTCGGGGGGTGATCTATAACAAATAAATGTTTTTTTTTTCTGCTGGATTTTATGGGCTAAAAGAAGCTTAAGAAGTAATAAACGATGTGGGCTCTCTATTTATGGCATTTTCTCTATAACCGAATATTTTTTAAGAAGCGCAGACAGTTTGAAAGCTTAATTAATCTCAATACGGCTTTGAGGCTCGGATAAAACATTATCAAATAATGTTTAAAAATTATGGTCACACTTGAACTTTACCCGTTGTGAATGAATGACACATAAAATAGACTCAGGTGTGGTGTGTTTAGTTTAATGCGTCACATTCACATCATAACAGAACATATGTTTAAAATAGGTCGCCGAATTTTGGCAGTGAGCTGTAGGGTCCAAAACAGGTAAGTTGATGACGATTACCGTCAAAATGATAGGACTTTACAGCGTGAAATGTTGAAACTTAATGGGGGTCATTGCACCAGTAACCGGCCACCTTGGCGCTTTTCTGACTTCAAAACTCTTTTTTTTCCTAAAGTATTAGGCCTACGGAGTTGAAACAAATCTGAATCTGCTTCTTGAAATATGTACTACTACATTGTAAAAGAAGCTGTCAGTAACAGCTTGCTAGATATTATTACTAAAGACGCATTACTAAAAACGGAAAAAAAACTCATTTTGCACCAGTTAAAGCCCATGATTTCCAGTAAGTTAGATGAAAATAAAACAAAGTTTGTTTAAGATATTTCAGGTAGATAAGCATTTTTAATACATTAAAACCAAAAAATCTGTTTCACAGACAAGTATAAAGGTCGAATTTTCAAGTTTAAGTTTCTTAGAAACGAAAAACACGGAAACTATGTATTACATTATGTATATTATAAAGTAAAAGACTTAGCCTTGAAATCAAATAAACTTATGCATGTGTATGTTGTAAAAAACAAAAAAAATCATTGTTAACAAAATAAATTCAATGAAAACATAATAGTACTAACAACATTGTATATCAAAAACAAAAGTAGGTTATTATAAACAAAATTAAACGAAAAATATAATATTATTAACTTAAACATATAGCATATAACTCCAAGAAAGCCAAATGTTGGTACACAAAAGATACACCAAGCTTGTGGTCTAACAACTTAAAATATTATTCATTTCGTAGGAACATGAAATGTCCCCCTTTCGGGTAGGGGTTAGAATATACCCGAGTTAAGGCATGCCTGTCGTAAGAGGCGACTAAAATCCACCCTCCGTATGCCGAGCGCGTAGCGCATACAAACTATGCAATGGACAAAACAAAAGATATCATTACCCCAGGTGGCAATCCAGTTTCACTGGCAAATCCACCCTCTTCGGAGGTAGGCTCTACGGATTCTGGGGAGAGCCATTTATTGCTTATAAATCCCTTTTTGAAAAAATCAAGGGTGCCTCGATCTCCACCAGCTGGATCGAAGGTCTCCGGGAAAGGAAGTCCGCCGGTTAATCAGGACTCAGCGAAAATTAAATGCTTTGAAGGAAAACAACGAACTCCGTGCTAAGCTTAATGAAATGAAACGTCTCTACCATGAGCTTAAAAGCGAAGTAGATTCGTTACGTAAAGAAAATGAAGCCTTAAGGAACCCCCGTGGTACTATAGAATGCGAGGAAACGCCGAAACGTCAATGTGAATACCAGACGGACGAGGGAGAGCTTGCGCGTGAAACGAATCCGGTCTTTAGGAAAAGGCTTACCAAGAAACGAAAGGCCGGTTCTTCAACCGAAGTAGAAACCGTGCAGCAAAAAGAAGAAACACCAGTCGTATCAAACAAAGCGACAGGAATACCCCAAGAAAAAAAACCGCCGACCACCTGCAATAAATGTCGTCGGGGTCGCGGACTACGGAAAGTTGCGAAACTGTCTTAAAAATACTCTTGGGACGAAATATAACTTAACATCGCTTCGGAACAATGTATGGAAAGTTAACGTCGATGACTCTGACGCCTATCGGTCGCTGTCACAAAAGTTGAATACAGAAAAAATTCAATGGTTTACGTATGAAAATCACCTCGAAAAGCCGCTGCGGGTTATCGCGAGGGGACTACACCCATCCTGCACAAAGGAACAAGCCCAAGGCTTTAAAATTCTTGACGCCGTGAACATAATAAAGAAAGAGAAGCAACGTACGGACTTTGGTAAAGATTCTGCTGTTGTCAGGCGCGGTCTGCCAATTTTCTCTTTTCTTTTGATAGAACTGATAACTTAAGCGAGATTTACAAAATAAAAGCAATCCTTAACATTAAGGTCAAAATCGAGCCCAAGCGGAAGGGCAACAGACTAGTACCTCAATGCAATGCGATGCCAAGGTTTCCGACACACGCAAGCATACTACCAAAAAGAACCGCGTTGCGTTAAATGCGCCGGTGAACATCTTTCGACAGATTACAATGTCAGCAGTCAAGCTCCAGCGGTCTGCGCCAATTGTAGGGGAAGTCACCCAGCGAGCTACCGAGGATGCGAAATCGCCATAGAGTTACAAAAACGGCATGAAGCTCCAAAGAAAAGAATTGAACAAAAGGGTCCAAGCCCATAAACCAAAAACCCCTAAGTCGACCAAGGGTACGGGACTGATTAAAGAAAAGGTTCAAACAGCACAAGAAAACGTCGCTGGTCCAAGTTCAACGGGAAAATCCACACTTGGTGGTCCAAGATCGTACGCTCAAGTCGCGTCAGATGAAAGTAAGCAACAATCGGCCGCACCAGATTCGGTCTCTCAAATTCTACTTATGATTTTAGAAAAGCTTGAGCAACAAACGAAAGTAAATCAAGTAATATTTAACAAATTAAGCGAGCTCGAGTTTAAGCCTTGAAAAACATATAACAAAAAATCATGAATATGGGAAAGTCAATCAAAATTATTACATGGAATGCAAACGGCCTTTTGCAAAAAATTGACGAACTAGAAGTATTCCTACGGAAGAATAATATAGACATATGCCTGATTTCGGAAACCCACTTTAAAAAGGGTTCGGCACCCAAAATAAGAGGTTACATCGACTATCACGCGCATCATCCTTCAGAAAATTCGAGAGGCGTATCCTCTCTCCACATCAAATACTGCATTAAGCACTCCATAAACGCAGAAATAGAACTTGATTCCATGCAAATAAGCTCAATCTCCGTAAAATTGAGGCACTTAGATTATAACATCGTGTCTATTTTCCTATAGCTATTTTCCTCCGCAGTATCGCCTGACTGATGAAGATCTTGCTTCCCTCTTTGAATCACTTGGGACAAACTTTATCATCGGCGGAGACGCGAAAAATACTTTTTGGGGCCCACGGTGCAAGTCAACAAGAGGCAGAGTCCGCTTTAAAGCAAGTACAAAACGCGGTGGTCTTCTTATCGACGGGAAAGCCAACATATTGGCCAACCGATAGAAATAAAATACCTGACCTTGTTGACTTCTTCATCGCCAAGGGGGTACCTCGTTACCTTACAAACGTATAAGGACGCTTTGATCTCTGTTCAGATCACTCGGCCGTTCTTTTGAAAATCGGCGGAAGCCTAGTGAAAAAGGAAAGAGCACCTAGATTAAGTAACAATAATACCGACTGGGACGGCTTTAGAAAATACAAAGAAAACATAGCTTTAAATGTACCGCTTAAAACGCCACTTGTAATAGATAAACGAATTAGATAAACTCGTGAGAGTTATTCAGAGCGCTGCGTGGAATAACACTTCTTTTCGGAGGTCCGAATTATCGAATAGCGGAACAACATATCCGCGAGAAATAGAAGAGCTAATGTGCGAAAAGAGAAGAGCGCGCAAGAGATGGCAACCTTCGCGGGCACCCCCGGATAAGACCATCTTGAACCTTTCTAACAAATTGAAGCACGAACTTCAAGATTTTAAAAGTCGCGAGACTACTGCTTACCTCGAAAGTTTGACTGCCGATAAAGGTTCGAACTACTCTCTTTGGAAAGCAGTCATGTCCGTTAAGAAGCCTATAGCGCACTCTGCGCCATTAAGAAAAGCCAACGGCGAATGGGCAAGAGAAGACAAAGAAAAAGTGGATATATTTGCAGATTACCTAGAAGAAACATTCAAACCGTTTGACGGGGATCCGTCCGTTGGTTGAGGAGCTCAATCCTTATGCGGAACAAGATAAATATAGAATAAAAACCGTGTCATTGGCTGAACTTCGCCAAACGATAAATAATCTGAAAAACAACAAAGCCCCTGGCTACGACTTAATTACTAGTGAAATTCTAAAGGAGCTACCGGAAAAAGGTTTGGTCAAGCTATATATCATTATCGCCTCAATGAGAACTTTATACGTTCAAATGCCATGGAAAGTGGCCGAGGTCATAATGGTTCCGAAACCAGAAAAATGTCCGAACGACAAAAAGTCATACAGACCAATTTCGCTACTGCCAATAGTATCTAAGGTATTCGAGAAACTGTTGCTTAAAAGGTTGCATGCAATCATTGAAAAAAGACGATTGATTCCGAATCACCAATTCGGATTTAGAAAAAAGCAATCAACAATCGACCAGGTCTATCGAATAACAAACGAAATCGAAAAATATATGTACTAGCGCTTTTCTCGACGTATCGCAAGCCTTCGACAAGGTGTGGCACGAAGGCCTGAAGTACAAGTTAAGGCTAAGCTTACCAGAAAAACTCTATAAAATCTTAGAGTCTTACCTTAAAGACAGAACCTTTCGCGTAAGGTACGAAAATGAGTACTCGGAATTCAAAGAGATAAATGCCGGTGCCCCGTAAGGAAGTGTTCTCGGCCCGACACTGCTATTCTCGCTATTGATATGACAGTTGAATTGTCAACAGGGAAACTCCAGCGCGCTTAAGACAAAATATGCGACTGGACGAAGAGCTGGCGAGTCGTCCTTTACGAGACTAAGTCAACGCATGTTAACTTTACTTATAAAAAGATAAACAACAAACCTTTATTCATTAACTCGGTATAAATCCCGTACTCAAATGAAGCGAAATATCTAGGAATGACTCTAGACGCAAAACTTAAATGGAAGCCGTACGTTAAAAAGAAACGCGACGAGCTCGAAATCAAGTTAAGAGAAATGAATTGGCTTATCGGAAGATTTTCGAAACTAAGCATTATAACAAAATGCTTTTGTATAAGCAAGTGCTAAGACCATCTTGGACGTACGGTATACAACTCTGGGGTTGTACTAAACCAAGCAATATATCTATTTTAGAAACTTTTCAAAATAAGACACTCAGAGCAATCGTTTATGGTCCATGGTACATAAGAAATAGCGATCTACACCGAGATCTAGGAATCGCAACCGTGTCTGACGAGGTAACAAACTTTGCTCGCTAACTTAGTACTCGTCTTCGCGGACATTGCAACAATGAAATTATCCGAACTTTGGATCAGACAAATCTTACGCGCCGACTACAACGAATGAGACCGTTGGATCTAGCAGTATAAGATGAAACCGCATAAATTGACGGTATTGTAAGTGCTCTCGTTGGAAGGCAGCCTGCCACACGCGATTATTACAGAAGCTTGAACTACTTGTTAAGGAAACTTGGTTGTAGTCTAACGGAAAATGTGAGGTTTTTTAGCGAGTAAGAATCTCACACTACTATGAGCACGCGCGGCCGATCCTCGTAGTGCCTATGAAGGTTTTTCCTACCCACGGAAAAAAAAAAAAAATTCAATGTCCATTTGGTAAAAAATAATAGAAAAAGAAAAAAGAATTTTATCATAACAAAAACTTAAAAAACCATGTTCGTAACACAATCAAATATTTTAATAAGCATTTGAATATATTCTTTGACAATGATTGCGACTGAGATCAAAATTCATTATGCTAACTTTGTTTCTTAAAATTCGTGGTCGTAATCATACTATTTACAAGATTTACAAACAAAATCGGTTTTTGAAGCTTCTTCGTATGTGAGGTTTCGTCATTCAGTGTATTTAAGGTGAAGGGCAGGAACCAAGAAGGGCAGGTGTCGCATCCAACAGTTTTAGATTCCTCATCCTCAGTGTCACTTATGAGGTCCTCATCACAGTTTTACAAATTTGTTTCGATATTGATGTAGACGGTGTCGGAAGTTTGCTATTAATTTTTAGTTTATGCTTTGCTTCGGTAGTTTTCTTGCAGAAGTTGTTTGGCAAGAAGTTCTTGTTTCCTTTGAAAAACAGCTTCCTGTTTTTCTTGTTTTTCCCTTTCCTTATTCATGTATATATCTCGCCATTTTTGTGAAGAAATCGCATTAGGAGCTCGTACAATATCACTCGTCTTACGTTTGCTGACGAAACTTATAGGTTTAGGATAAAATAAATGCGTTGCAATAACACTTGAAGAAGAGGCTTTGCATGAAGACAAAGCCGAAGGTGAAGATTCCTTTGAAATTAAACCTTTATCTAGCGGGTATTGAGTTTCGTCGTATCCGGTTGTTACACACGCTATTTCTGGCTCAACGTTTTTCGTGGGAGTAAGGTTTCCGGCTAACTCCAACAGGTCGTCGATTTCATTTGACAATCCTGATGGTACGTCCATTTCAGGCAAGGAAACTGAAGATATATTTTCTCCGCCCTCCAAAACGATGGCTGAAAGCTCTTCTTCGCAATTTTTCCGTTCTTGAATGTTTATGGATTGAGCCACTTTTTCCTGATCTACAGGATATTCAGATGATTCTGATATTAACTTGAGTATCATGTCAGGATTGATCCCACAATCACGGAGTTTGTGTTTCAGCTCCAAAACAACTTCAGCAGCTACAATATATACTTATTGGTATCTGGAATCTCTTCTGACTTCTCTTCTTTCTCAGAAATGGTAAAGGCTGTCGTCTTCACGCATTTTGAGTAATCTACTGCATTGGAGTCGAAGGGATACAATCCGTGACAAAGTCGTGACAGAGTTCTCAGTTCTCTCCAGTGTGCTTGCCAGTAATGGACAAAAACTTTTTTTTAGTGAGAATTCGACCCACGTTTTCATGTTGCTAGCTTCGAACTGTTTGCTTACAGTTGGATTTAAGAGGCTTAAAGAGACTAATATCAGCTGGCTGCATTATATGGGTAGTTTTCGGCGGCAGCGCATATAAAATAATTTGTTTCTTAGAACAAAACTCACTAAGCTCCAATCTAAGATGAGATTTATGTTCATCAACGAATAAAATGACGGGTCTATTAACATTTTGATCGTCAAGCCATTTGTCGACACAATTCGCCACGTATTCAAAAAACGTCTCACTCCTCATCCAACCACTTTCAGTTCGACCCAGAAACCAGCCTTTCGGCATGCTGTTCACTATGTGTTTTGGGGTCGCAAATAAGGGAAAATCACCATCGGCGGAAGCATTTCGCCATTCGCCGCGAAAACAATCAAGACGGTGGTTGTGTCTTTTTCATGTGCCGTGGTAATTTGGTACACATTTTTATAGCTCCTAAATGCTATTACTTTTCCCGTTTTTGGACACAGACAGAAACTTGTTTCGTCACCATTTAAAATGCGTGATGGATCGTGCATTATGTCCTGATTGATTTCCTCATTATACGTTTCCTTTAGATAATTGGAGAGTTAATAGTTGGGTTAAGAGCTCTCCGACAAATATATTTTCTTCAGGAAGAGGCACAACCCCACAACGCCGCATGTCTTAGGCAAAAAATCAGCTATAACAGCTATAACTTTAGGGTAGCTAAGGAGAGGCTCTATCTATCTGTGGGGCGATTACGATGCGCGAGGCGCGTCGCACCCAATCCGCCTTTTCAGGTGCTATCCGCTTCGAATTGATTTATTATGCAAAACGTAGAGAATAACATCTCGTTACTTTCCAGTTTCCAGTTGTAAAAGTGACTGAGTCTTCCAAGTACAAACAAAAATCAAACAAATCATTTTGAGTTTCGATTTTTTGAATTTTTTTAACTTGATTTGACCTACTTAATTGCAATGCATCTCTTTTAATTTATTTATACTTGTTATAAAATGTGATAACGAACGTGCGAACAATAAAAAAAGTTATTACTCCAACCCGCTCACACCTTACGTTGCAATTTCTTTTTGGAATCTACCAAAACATTAAATTGTTGCGCGTTTGCACTTTCTTGATTTCTTAAAAAGAAAAAAATCAAATATAACCATATAAAATTCTAATAAATATGTTTTAATTTACTTGCGATCGTGTTCGCTTCAATCCGCCACCAAAATACCTGTCGCCTCGCAAATGACTTGCGCCATGACCATAAATTACTGAATAACTAGATATTCGACTTGCTCTAACCCTTCAACACCCATTTGTTTACGTTTTTTATAAAGCCTTTAAAGCTTTAAATTTCCGTGTCGGTGAATACGTGTAAGAAGATACAACACCAATTTACCTTACGCGATCAGATCCATTGAATAAAGAGACAAGAAATAGCTCTTTTTCACATATACAGTGTGTGTGAGATAAGCATTTATTTTGACATTAGTCGCCCGATGTCGGGTATCGGGTAAGTGAATGTATCAAATGTATCACGAATCGGGGTACAAATGTCACCTTAACTCAGGAATGTTAAACAAAAGTAGAGCCAGCTCCCAGAAACGTATGAACCTCGAGCCGTCTCTCATGACATGCCTGGTTCAACACATAAGTAGTCCGCACTCACACAACTAAAACTGATGCTTCACTTTTCCCCAAAAACACCACTTCCTTGTCTTTTTATTCAATGATCAGCTCCTGTAAAAGCTCCAAAACGAAATTGCATGGAAATGACGAATTGATGAATTTACTCACATTTGTAAATAAATGACGAAGGATGGGTAAATTCATCAATTTCAGCTTGTGGGCAAAGAATTTGCATGTCCGAAGTTAAACGTCTATTTATTCAGTAATTTATAGCCATGACACTTCGAATTCGCTTTCGCATTACATAATTGGGCGCATCCAGACGGGAAAGAAGATGCGATGACATTTGCGATTCGCTTCGTACATAGAGTTGTTTGAGTTTTGACGTCTACCCATCAAGAACTTTGTATGGATTGTTCTTAGTGTATTTGTATTTATTCACTCACGGTTTCGGCTCGGTTGTTTGTTTTATTAAATTTTGTTTTTGTGCTTAAAAGAAGTTAAGTTTTTTTTTTTAAATTGGAATGTGTCTTGATAAAATCTTAATAATCCATACCCGAAAAAAATGTTAAACGCATTCGGATGCACTAAAAAAATCCACCCTTAGCAAAGACCAAACATTGGAAGATAATGTGGAAAAACAAGTTGTGATTCATAAAATTGTAATTTTCAACTACACAAAATAGTTGCTAAACGTATTATTCACAGGCCTGTCCACGACCTCCCTAGATATAAAGGACCAAAAGGTATGACGTGCAACAGTGTTTGATAATTTGTGTTATTTGGACCGAAAGAGGGTTAAATAGCGCACAGTACCTAGTACTACGATTTTCTATGGTGATAAAACTTCAGTTTAGAACTGATTATTTAGTTAAAAAGCCGCAGTGAATACACCTCAAGAACTATTGACAGCTTGAATGGCATTGATTTTGACAAATGAACAAACATCTCTATTGTAATCGGCTCTCTGAGACTAAACACCATATGGAGAATAACTGATTTCAGTGACTGCTTTTTTGGGTTTGGGTATTTGAGTATTGCAATGGCCACTCTCGTACAACTTAAATGTCAATTTTTTAGACCATCTTCTTCACATGTTGAGCAGCTAATTCTCCGACTGGAACGATAAATTACTCGGTGGTTTGGACACGTCGTTCGCATGTTCGATAGATATTCGTTTGGGTAGGGCAGAGTTTTTCGCTATTCGTTTGGTCTTCCCCATTTTTATACCCGACCTAGGGTATAAAAATGGAATTATAAGCTGGAATTTGGTACACGGCTTGGTTTTTCTGTTGTACATACAAAGTGTGAAAATTGGCTTAATCTGTTAGCGGCCACGCTCACTACAGGCTTCAATGTGAGACAACCTCTATTTCACATTTTCTTTCAAAATGCCTTTTGAATTTTTGATCAAACAAAACATAGCGTAGGAACTCAAATTTTGGTACTGAGCAATATTGGCCCAAGACCTTTAACAAGGCAAAAATTAGACTGCCCATAATATCGACCATGCCCACTTTTAACATGTAAGATCTTTAAAAACCCGATTTCCCGGAGAATTTACGCCGAATCGAAAAAAAAATTGTAACAAATATTACAGATATTACTATTTGCCAAGTTTGCTCCATACAAAATTTTGAGCTCCTCTTTTAAAGGGGCGTTTTTAGGAAAACACTTTATTTTTTATTAATAATTTTCGCTTTTACCGTTTTTTCTCATGATTCTCACGAAATGACAATTGATTGATTTAAATTTTTAGCCCATGCCCTAAAAATTGACGGGCGCGTGGCATAAATATAATGTGAATCCGGGCCAAGAAACTTTAAGATTTGGTGTTTCATGGTATATAGGGTCGGGTATGTAGAAATTTGTCACAGATGAACTCTTGCACTTATTGACTTGTTCATATTATACTCGTATCCAGGCAAACGTTCTATTCCCTTTAACTAACATGGGCATGTTGCTCGGTTTGGTACAACCCCAAAGTTGTATTCCGTATTTCCAGGAGGGCTTTAACACCTTTCTGTACAAGAGCAGTTTGTTATATATGCTTTGTTTTGAAAATTTTCCTATGACCCATTATATTTCTCTGAGTCTTATTTCGAGCTCGTCACGCTTCTTTTTCTTAGGTGTGGCTTCCATTTAAGTTTTGCGTCTAGAGTCATTCCTAGATATTTCGCTTCGCACTTTCAGAAGTTTTTATTTGCCAAAACATCGCGAAAGTAGACCCTGTGAAAGGCACAAGAGAACAAGGCATATGATCGAGACCGAATTCTGAATCGAATAAGCCATGTCCGTCCGTCCGTCTGTATGTCACATGTTTTTAGGCCTTAAATTTTGACCTAGGGTGCTGAAACGTACGTAAGGTCTACGTCATGTGAAGCAGTACAAGTGTAAAAATTTAAATCCGCCCAAAAGACACGCCCACAATAGGTCTAAATGTGCAACTACCTTCAGAATTTTGTAAGATTTGTAAGAATTTTGTAAGTAATCTGTAAGACGTTCTAAGAGGCTGAAATTTGACATTTAGCATCTCCTAATGAATGTAAGACACAAAAAGGGCAAATTTAATTGGTAAACCTTCTCTAGTGGGCGTGGCATCTATTTTAAGGGTAAATTTTCAAATGCATTTAACTCAATATTTTTGCTCGAAATTGAAAAAAAAGTTGCTTAATATTTTATTTAGAAAACGCTTAGTTCCACATTTTGCTCTTACAAGACTTTGGGCCACGCCCACATTTGGAGGCAGAATTGAAGGAAAACCTAAAATTTTCCAGAAAAACGTAATTTCGACTGGCCTTGAGCCTAATTTAGGAAAGCGTGAAACAAAAAAAGTAGCAGGTTAGGTAAATGAGACTTCAGTGCAGATTTCGTTGATATAAAGTTTTTAGCCACGCCCCCTTCTAGGGGTCGATTTTTCAAAAGTATTGAGTTTGAACCAAAAAAAAATGCATTTTTACGTACATTTAAGTGTAACTTGGAAATATCTGTGGAAATACATTTTAATTAAGAGTTCATAATTAGGGGCGGTTGGACCACGCCCCTTTTCGAAGTTTGCATTACTTATAAAATGTCAAAAAAATAATTATGCCCCCAGCATTTTACATTGAATGATAGGATGGGGTATTTAACGGTCCGTTTTACGGACTATAAGGTCTGCGTACACACTGTAGCACTTACTCACTGGTTTAAGCCCTGGGATGAACATATAATCTTTAAAAGCTATCAAAATCTTCAAAATATACCAAATTTATGGATAAATTTGAGAATACATGCCCTCTGCTGACTTGCCACCACGTTTTCACTTTCAATGGCTTCACAGATTTCGTTCAATGGATTAGGGCAATGCTAATGCACAGGACGCTGATAACCGAGACAGATTGTGGCAAGTACGTCATAACTGGGGTAAACAGGGGCTGTCCGCAATGTGGCGTTCTGTCTCCCCTTTTATGGTACATGGTGGTAGACTCTCTCCTATCGGCTCTCAACCTTCCTGGAACCCACACACAAGCCTACGCGGATGATGTCGCCGTTCTTTTTGTCGTCTCAAACCTAGGGACTGTGTGCTCTCAGGCGCAGAGATCCCTAGACTTGATCGATGATTGGTGCACTAGGAATGGGCTTTCATTGAATCCTCTTGTCTTAAAACTACGGTTGTTCACTTTACGAGAAGGAGAAATGTCACTGGTCTGACTCAACTCGTGCTTAAAGGTGTCACTATTCCGATATCCGATGAAGTCAAATATTTGGGAGTAATCCTTGATAGGAAACTTCTTTGGTCCAAGCATGTTGAATCCAAAACCGAAAAAAGCACTGTATACTTTCTGGCAGTATAGAGGGGCTTTTGGCAAGACATGGGGCCTTTCTCCGAAAAGGGTCCTCTGGATCTATACGGCCATGGTAGGACCACTCCTCTCATATGCATCGGTTGTGTGGTGGAACAGGCTTTCGCGGAAACTTGTTACTGCCTCTTTTGCCAAACTCCAAAGAACGGCGGTGCTGGAGTCTTTGTGGAAAGCGAGAACATTATACTTCACTACCCCTTAGGTAAATATGCGTCTGTCTTCCAAGCGGAGATTTTCCGGCTATGCGCTATATTGTGACTAACAGGTGGAGGGCGAGAAGCTATGCGTTTGCAGTGACAGCCAAGCCGCTCTAAATGCGTTCCTTAACCCTCTTACCTCGTCCAAGATAGTGCTCGAACTCAAGTATTCGTTGAACTTAGTCGGAAGACTAAATGCAGTGAATCTTGTTTGGGTTCCAGGTCACACTGGTATCCAGGGAAATGAGATCTCTGATGATCTTGCCAGACTAGGCCCAGCAGAGGTTTTCTCAGAACCCGAACCTGCTTTAGGCCTGCCTGTATCTGTTGTCACGTCTGCCATTGATACTTGGGTTTGTGAGCACAGGGCTCGTTGGCGTGACTGCAATGGGTGCAGACAGACTAAACGACTACGCCCGGATATCTGCGAGGGGTCAGCGTCTTTTCTTCTATCTCTCAGGAGAATCGATTGCAGACTTCTTGTATGCGTCCTAAACTAAATACATTAAAGTAAGGTGTCCGCGTGGTAGTACAATGGACCAGTAGTTGTGTCTGAGTGCTCCATCGGATAGTAGCAACCTCTGACAAATGAATGGCTTCACAGAAATTGTTCGGGGTTTCAGTTTCACTATTCTTGCTGTGTTTTAAAATACATATCTCATACCTTACTCTGGAGTCCACCAGACCACCGCTTTCTCCTTGAAAGCACTTACCATAAGCCAAGTGTTTCTGTGGAAAAAATCATCAATAAAACCCAAATCCATTTATACATTCTCATTAAATAAATTATCTATAGTTCTTTTATTATTTTTCATTTTCTTTTCAAACTGTACACAATTTAAAAACTAGTTAATATTCATTGTGCTAATTTAATAAATTGAGGGATGTTTCTGATTTGAAAATTTATATATATTTTTACAATTTTAAATAAAATAACGCAATTTTAAAGACAATTTGTACACAATAATTACATACACATTAAGGTTACAAAAAAAACTATATTTACAAATGAACTATGGTGTATGAATGTTTTTTTTAGAAATTTCTCTTTAAACTTTTATTTACAAAAGAACGAGTTAAAAGAATAAATATATCTAATATATATATATATACTCGTATTTTCTAAGTTTTACATTTAGGCGCCAACCGGCGGCAGCCATATTTGCAGTGCAGCAAGATAATCAAAAAAGATTTATAGATTTTTTTAAATGTTTTTCTCTTAACGACTTGTTGTTTTTTTATTGAGAAAATTTTGAGTCTACTATTGCACCAATTAACAAATCAATTTTTTTTTAAGAATTTATTGTCCAATATTCGAGTCGCACTACTTGTGTGTTGACTTGCTTTTTATTTCCGAATTTGCCAATGAAATCGACAGCCTCTAGTACCATTAAGGCCACCAACCACGATTGTGGTGGGTTGGCGGCAGAAGGCCATGTGGATAGCCGCCATTCGCAGACAGGACTAGATGATGGGCGGGTGGCATAGATGAAGTAACACAGTCCTGTGGCTTACCATCGCCTAGACAGGATTTTCCATTGCGAACCAGCACCGGCACCGCGACTCGTCGAGGCGATGGCAATGCCGACGGATGATGGGGATGTGAGTGCATGGCGCCATTGAGATCGTAGACTCCTTTCTCGTTTTGGGCGCGTTTCGTCTTGTATCGATGGTTTTGGAACCAAATCTTAACCTGGGTCGGAGTGAGGCGAATTATGCTGGCTAAGTGCTCGCGTTCAGGGGCAGTGAGGTACTTTTGCTGGCGAAATCTTCGTTCTAGCTCGTAGGTTTGAGCCTTGGTGAAGAGTACTCGTCGTTTGCGTTTTTTGTGCGGCACTGATGGATCTTGACCGTTGCCGCCGGCACCGGACGAATCTTGGTCGTTTTCGTCGTCAATGATTTCCTCATCGATGCCGTCGTCGATGATGCTGTCGTCGCTGTTTTTGTTGATTGTTGCGTTTGGATTGGAGAGATTTTGCAATTGGTCTGTTGACTCGTCCGCAGATCGACTGTAGGTTTTGTAGTCGGACGACAGGGCTGGTGATGTTTGGCAGTTGGAACCGATGTAGGTGTAGGAGACCTCTGATGTGACTGGGGAGGTACTGTCTGGACTGGCTGTTTGTTGAATACCTGAAATAGAAGGTGGATTTTTTATTAACTTTATGGAAGAAACATTTTATTAAATTTTATTAAGTAAATAAATGGTCGTCATATAAATATTCACGAGGTCAGGACTTTTGAATTAAAAACGAGAAAATAGAAAACCGTGCAGCAATTTATTTGATGGGGAAATTTCTCATCTTTGTCATCATCTCACACCTGAGTAGTAAAATGCTTTCTCGAGTGATTGAGTTTCTCTTAAATGCGATTATTGGCTCGTAGAACATTATTACTCTTAAATATGGGCTCTGTGGATCACGGATGTGGGACCAATATGCTTACGTGGCTGAAATGTCTTTTAGAATGCCTACAAACAGGCGGAGGCCTGGACAACCTGGTTTCAGACACTCAGGGAAGAACTCGAGCAGTCATAGGCGGTGATTTTAATGCAAAGAGAACACAGTGGAGCAAGGAGGCTCATTGTCAGCAGAGATCGCACGCTGCTGGAGACATTCGCACCATTTGAAGTTGGCGTCATTAAAAACGGGCGTACATAAACTTCCATAAGACAGAAAGTGGATCAGGGATCAGTCATCGACAGTACGTTTGCAAGTGGCTCCTTTTTGCGCAATATAGAATGGCAGATTCGTGAGAAATTTTAATAAAAATCGAAGGAAAATAGCGCGTACCAACAGTTGAAATTAAGGGCCCAAAGTAAAAGGACATGTTCGATAAGGACTCAAACACTCTCGACAATATCACATGAGCACAGGGCGGTGAAACTGGCAGTTTACCAGAGACTGAAAATTTTTGTAGCAGCAAGTAGAAATGGGGCAGCTTACCCTGAACCATGGAAACTGGTGATGCTGTCAAAGAGAGACAGCATGGCCTTGAAGAAGTTAAATAGCAGAAGTAACCAGTCGAAAAACTGTAGAGAGTATCATTATCAACATTTAAAAGGGTCCCTTAAAAGGGTCGCGGAGGAGGGTGGCTAAATGGTCTTTCCATCGTTCTCGATCCTCCGCCACCAACTCAAGACAGTTGAATACTATAGAGAGTAGAATACTGTAGAGAGTATTACGATCGAAAACCATAACATTGGATCAAAGAACTCCTTCAAGTAAACCCAGGAGTAACAACCGACAACAAAAATAAGTTCACAGTAAATGTACTTCTAGTCTAAGAAGGCATCGAGGATGCAAAAAGCACTCATACGGATGCTAGCAAATTTTGGAGCCCTTGGAATCGTATTAATTTACACCAAACTGTACAGCGACACCAACCTGGCCAAAGGAGTCAGAATGCAACGGCTACATTGGCTAGGTTACCTAAAGAGGATAGACACGAATGCCCAGCACGGAAAATCTTCGATCACACCGCAGTAGGGGAGCACCGAGACCAAGACTATAACGTGGCGCATGCAAGTGGAAGGGTTCCTCAGCCAACTTCGCGTGCAAAACTGGAGACGAAAAAAATTGGTTTTCCCCTTGATGAATCGACAGACTTATCCGTTCCGAGGATCAATCCACCTTATTTGGCAATAACAATTCCTCTTTTTCTTTTATCTCTTTTTACACAAAAGGACAAGGATTCGAACCAGAAAAAGAGTTCGACCAAGAAAGCTTCCTTCCGGAATGCCAGCCCTGATTTAAACGCAGTCTTTAACATTGCGTCGTGTAGTATTTTAAAAGTACATTTTTAGTTCTGTTCTTAATCGATCAGGGTTCACTTTCTGGTTAACATTACAAAACCATAAATCTGGAAAAAAAACTGCTGTAGGGTTTGAGAAGGAAGAGGTAGATCCCATATCATTTCCCTACAATTTGTTGAGACGAAGTCTAAATTTTCATGGGGACAAAAATTGGTTGGTTTAAGAATATTTTTTCCAAAAATCCATCGTAATAGGAGGTATCGTGTTTTCAAAAGTGCAACATTTCTTAAGGAGGGCTCTTAACCAAAGAGCTATTTTAACCCAAGAGCTAACCAAAGGGCGATTTTAAACAGAAAGGAGAATAAAATCCAGCTAACAGTGGGAAGTATGTATAGGAAAAATAAATCACCAAAAAAGGGCAATCTATAGATACAAAGAACTCGTAACTAATTAGCCTAGTGGACAGCATGCATGTCATGCAATCTCAGCCCAGCAAAAATGTTTTCCTTTTGTAATTTTTTCGGGGACTTGTTTACAAGCAAGCAATTTTGCCCTCACAAAATGGGTTTAATTATTTTATTTTGGCTCACAATGGGTTTAACCACGCTAAGGTAACAGCCTAAGACCAAGATCCATCAAGGCGTTGTTGAATCAACTTATGAATCTGGTAAGTTTTTATTAAACATTGATGACGGAACCAAAGTTGAAATTATCGCTTTTCTTGACTCAAAAACTATTAGAAACGTGACTGATTTTACTAAAAGGTAATTGTTTCGGTGTATTGCAACTCAAGCAAATAACCAACATTAAGTTTTTGGCTAGCGAAAACACGTGACACTGAAGCCCGCAAAATTGGGTCAAGTTTTGTTTTTACCCGAGTTCTACCTTTATTAAGTTCCATCAACATCGACAGAGAAGCTACACTGAAGTTAAAAAGACCAGTTTTTAATAAAAACCTAAAAAAGTTGTTGGATTTGAGAAGAATATCCGACACACTGTCAAAAAAACTACTCTCCAAGTTGCAAAATATTTCGGAACGAATAAAAATCACATCATATATCCCTAAACCACCCAATTCCAAAGTCACTTCTTTCCCTAAATAAAACTGACACCCATTAGGGGACATTTTAAATTGCCGTCATTCCTTTTTTTTGTGTTTACAATTGTCGCGCATACCACCAGTAGTGAGAATACAATGGCACAAAATCTTACCCGAGCAATAGACAAACAGAGACGAACTCAGTTACAACGAAACAACAAAACGTCCTGCCGACTCAGACCGGAAGGATGGCATATTAGATCACACCTCTATTTGAGGTTTACACTAGGGGTTCGTCCGGAATTCACATTGTGTCATTGTTATTGTATTATTTTATGTCCTTGTTCAGGAGGGTCATACATTTATCAGACAACTAGGTACAATAATTTCATAAGGTGGTAGAAAAGGCGAGTGACAAATCAGGATATAAAACACGCATCGCATAGAGGCGAAGGACGCACTGCTAATTCATCAAAGAATCGAATTGAAAATGGGGTTGTTGGCAGTTGAGAGGAGAGAGTCAGCCAGCGCAGCGAGCCAGTTTAAGGACATTATAGAGGTGTAAACGAAAACAACCCAGACACAATTAATGTATGTGGAGAATGTGAACAATATACCTATACCGAATGGGTCGAATCTTTTCGTGAATCCAGGGGTGTGTACCGAAAAACCCCGAAACAATTTTCCGTGTTAACCTTGCGCCTGCCTATGCGTTAGGCCGACTTATATTCATCTCATTAATTGTAAGTTAAAAAGTTATACAGCAGAAATTTGTTTGGTTTGCTATCGATCTGTACAGAAGGCAGATGTTTCGGTTGTGTTGAGTTGTTTGTATCCGTCCTTCGAGGAGGATTAAATGTTTGGTTGTATAATTAGTCTTGCGAGCGACGGGAGCGAATTGGGTGCGAGCGAAGTTTTTTTTTCCTTACCCTTTGGCATGTTTCTATATAGAGTCATATTAACAACAAACGTTTTTTAATACCCGTCTAAGAGGCTTAGAAACTTTGAAACACTTTATAAAAATTTAAGTTTGTAATAGGTTAAACGGCAAAAATGTTTCTAGTGGACTTACAACAGAACCAAGATGGCTCTTCAAGGATGAAAGGTCGTAAACATTTTTTTTTTTAATTTTCAGGTGGTTTGTAGGTAAGTATGTTGTTACAAAATAATTTTTCTATCTTGTGTAGATCAACGTTGATTAAGGCAATTTTAAAAAAGCTACCCTTTCCCAACGTTTTGTAGTAATTTGTCGACATCTTCAGGGGTTTTTAATTTCTTTTTTTTATTTATCTTAAATATTTTTAAGTTCAAAATATGTGTCTCTACAGGGAAATCTTTCTAAGGGAAGTGAATTCCAAGAAAAACTTGTTATTCACACAAAGTGACAAAAACTGAGATGCTGGGTATAAAAACATCGGTCACTAAATGTACCCATTTCAAGTAGAATTTTAAAAGGATTGAAGTTTCTTGCATTCTTTTGAACACCGTAGCCGTAGGTACTACAACTCTCTCTTGTTCTATCAAAAGAGCAAAAGAACTGGACACCGGCTATGATATGCCTATAAAAATAGATCAGAAAATAACTGATTAATCATTGTCCTTATCTAAAAATAGATCTCAAATAATGGCAATTAAAAAGACAAGGAAAAGCATGGATCCCTGCGGAATGCCAGAAATAGAACATTCTATATTTCTAAGTCTGTCTGTTGTTCAAACTAATTATCTTCTTCAAGGCGAGTCTGGCTAGATATTTGAAATATTTTTATATGTATTAAGCCTTGATTTTTCTGCTCAAAGCCGGCGTGACGTAAACCGAAGATGAACCATAGTTTCAGACTCAGACCAATTAGAGGCATAAAAAATCACGACCACGTAGGCTTTTAATTGTACACGCCATGGGAAAGTGCCATAACTCGCGTCTGAAACCTGATCCTGGAACGAACAGAAAAGCCTGTATAAAGGTTTTCGTCATCGTGGCAATAGCAAAATATGGCAGTGTCTTAATTGGTGGCTTAGAATTGTGGCTATGATATTGGCATCAAGAATATTGCCGCGGCCGTCGCGTCACGTCTTCCAACTCGAAAAGATGATGCATGCTGCATAATGGCAAGCGAGGTGTCCAAGAAACTGAAAATAGAGCGCATATATAAAACATCCGAAAAATAGTCTCGGAATCCAACATGTTAAAGGATGAATAACATATCATCCTTGCGTGACATGACTACCATTAATATTGCAAACCAACTCGAGCATGCAACTCAGAGGAGGCATGGTTTGACGTGTAACCACCATACAGGCCGTATTCGAAAGTTTTGCCGATTCTCATGACCCTCGTAAAGGTGAGGCCGTGAAAAAAACTGTTGCTACCCCGATCGGAATAAAACCAGGGACCTTGTGCACAGTAGCCCGACACATTAGTCACCGTACCTAGGCGAAAGCAAGTCTACTTTTGGGTGGTCTTTCGAATATTTCAAAGCCAAGAAACCGAGGGTGAAGGTTGGAATATTTGCATCCGCATAATGCTTTCCAAATCATACACAAGTATAGGGGAAAGTGTGTTCTGGCTAGTATTTCTTAACCTTCTCATTCTTAAAGACGATCTCGAATGATGGTCTCTTAACCTGTTTGTAGATGGAGAAATCAACAAAAATACAAGAAATCATTTAAAGGATTTTTGGTAGAGTTGCGCAGTTGATTGCAACACAACACCGCATCTTTTATCCTAGCAACTCAGTTTGAGAAAGATGGCAAGTAAGAAAACTTTCTATCAAGCAATACCAGTATCAGTATCAGAGAAAATCAATCAAAAGTTTCCGCGATCTACAAATCCAGTTTCTTGTAGACTACGAAAACATTCTTGATGGGTCGCAACCGGAGCAAAAGATCGTTCCTGATCTTGGAAGAAAGATCAGCCAAATGCGGCAAAAAGTGATAGCGGGTTTCGAAGGCCAGAGATTTTTTTTGTAGGGATTTGGCAAAAGATCGGAGACACTGGGTTCTGATGGATCTTCGTTCTATACTTTTAAAAAGTTATCATAAATCCTTTTATTAATAGAAAAAAGCTATCATCTTCCATAGTATAAAGGAAAGGTTGGTTCGCAATTCTGTGTCGGTGGTTAATGTACTTTTATGCCAATAGCCCAACGTCAACTAAGGCCCTCAAACACAACGTCAGAACTGAATCTGCTACATTAATCCTCTTTCTCTGCAAAATGTAATTGATGATAGTTTTGTTTTATCAATTTAATAAAGTGGGTATGGATGGTCTTTATAGTTTTGATGATCGGACGATCCTTTGCTGAAAAAGATCTGGCCCAAATGATATTGTTTTTCGAGATATTTATCATTCGAGAATTTCGTTGATCGGCTCGGCACAACGAAATGAAACCTATTATCTATTCTTGGAACCATGCTTTGTGCGGATGACAAAAAGAGAATGTACGAGTCGCGATGGAGTTTTGTATAGGATCCTCCGAAAAGGGAAACACAACTGTATCAGAGCAGAAACATATTTACAGTTAGTTCTTTAAATTTCTTTATGATGTTGTTGAGTTTGAAAACTTTTTTAGTAGACACCGAAGAAACCCGATGAAGATCGGGCGGAGCTGAGATATCGTGAAGCTCCAAAAGCATTCAGGTATACTTAATAAAATATCGCAGACATTTAATAAACAAAAACATTAATGAGATATCCTGGCGGAGTTACCGAAGTATACAAAATCATAGTGGCGACATACACATGTTTTTATTCCAAGTTCTGGTAATCTTCTCGATAGATGACTGCCTGACCCCAAAATTAAGCAAATTTTTTTGTCGCAAACAATGGAGCCTTCAGACATTTATTATAAATTTTTTTTTATATTATTTTTATATTACTATGCTATATTCATTTATTTATTTATATATTTAATATGAACGTATTTATTTTAAATGTTTTTATTGATGTTTTATCTATTATTTGTTTGTTTACTATTTTTTTATTATTGATTTATTAATTATTTACCTTTTACCTATAAAATTTAATATTTTCATCTCCTCATTTCTCAAAAAAAAAAAAAAAACTAAGAACATGCACATGCACCTTAGCACTGTAGCCTCGGTTTTGAGTCAGGTTAGCTTAGAACAACTTACTGAAATCGCGAGAGTGTGGCCCGATTTATTACAACTAAATCGGTTGGAAAGGTTCTTACCTGTCATCACTCATGACACCTGCTAGGCAAACAACTTTCGTTTGCATAAAAAGAAAAAAAAAGGCACAAAAGAGGAACACAAAAATAAAAGATCAAGAGTTTTTGGATGCCCTGGTAGAGGTAGGAAATAAGAACGAAGTTAGCCTGGCTGAGACCTAACTTAACCTTGGCTAAAGATTGTCTTAACCTATTGCCTGCCCCTATCTGCAACCTAATTACGTAAAGATCCCGAAAATGGCTGGTGTTTTCGGCAAACCCTGGTAAGCTTAAATCCTTTTGAATATACTTTTTGATATTTTCGAAAAAGTATGCCCGTCGGGAATCCTTGTTCCATTTGGACCGCATTTATTTGGTTTGTAAGATTAAATAACCCTTTTCAGAAGGTTCTTAGATCCAATCAATAAACCCAATTACAAAACTTTACTCGCTTGAGGGAAAGTACAATATAAGGATTAATGAATTTTAGGTAACTGACTCAGGCGAGGAACACACTACGACTGAAAATCGTAAGACAAACTGTTTGTACAGCAGACAACAAACGATTGGGGCTGCAATAATTTGTCGCACGACTTTATTAGCGATATTTTGTCAGACTACGACGATTTGAAGCCGCACGGCGAAAAGTTTGAAAACTTTTTTTTTCAATGTGGACAGAAAACGCCGGGAAAACGACAAAACTTTTGAGCACTTCTTTTCAGTGATCAAAATAAGAGCTTTTTATATAATATTTTTGATTATATATGTCGAGTATGCATCCGGCAGAAAATCGTGCGCTTTTTTGCCGCATCCAGTCTGATGGTTAGGTTCTGTGAGTCTTCAAAAACTTCGCTGTCATACCAGTCATATCCGTGCAAGACTTGCTTAGTTGGTACTTGCATCCGTTTTTTAAAGATCCACTGACGTTTCGAGGACGTCGAGAGAAATTCTCGATTTCCGATTCCCGAATTTCAGACTCAGTGGTCTGATTGACCAAAACCTGAACGAATTTTCTGATGTGATGTTTTACAACAAAAATGATTATTAGGTGGTGAAAGACCTCGCGACTTAAATTGCTAACTAATTGCTTTGCATCAGGTGGAAGGGTCCATCCCATTGAAATCACTAAATGGCAGCAATTGTCAGCCAACATCTACACAATCGGTTGGCTCACTCTTTAACAAAGCTAACCAAGACAACGATTCTGCGTATGCAAATATTTTGGTTCAATTCTTTAATTTGATATTTGGGAAAACATATAAGTTGCTTCAACTCACCATAAAGATCACTTTCCTTCATCCAAGGCCGTCCTGGATGCAGCATCGGGTGTGTTAGATGATACGCCGTCATGTCTTCACTGAAGCTTCCATTGCCCGGCAGGTATTGCCCTTGAGCCCCAGCTCCCATCAAATGAGCATGAGCGGCTGCCGCTGCGGCCGCCACCGCCGATCCGTGACTTTGTTGACTGCTTCCATTCACGTGGCTGTTGTTGTTGTTGGTATTGCTGCCATTGCTGTTGGCGTTGTTGTTGTTGCTGCTTGGCGTGTCTGTCGAATCGCCGCTGCCGTCCGTCGAATTGTTATTATTGTTACTCGTGCTATTATTGTTATTATTGACAATAGCTGCCGCGATCGGCTCCGCAGGCGTAACAACACCGCCACCGCCGCCATTCACCTTCAAGTCGGCACCATCTAAGTTCAATATATCCGATATGTGAAATCCCGATGACCTCTGCGATGGAGGGACTTTGGTGTCGAAGAGGCTGCAATTGAATGGACAAAATGGATAACAATATAAAACATGTGCTTAGCAGGATATCGATAATGATGTTAAGACGGTTTCGATTTGTGAGTGCGAGTAGGTTGTTCCCATTCATTGATGAAGGATCAACAAGACATAGAGAGAAGGTGCAAACCACCACCATTCACCACCAGATGTGTTACTTGCCAAGAGGGAATTCCCGCACTTGGCATATAAAAAAAAACAATCTTACAATTCACAAATAAACTATAAAATCTAAACCTTCGAATCCCTACGATTATAATGCGTGAGGAATATCTATATATGATGGACTCTGTGTGCCTGCACAGGCTTCTGGGAAGCATCGCGTTTTCGCGCTCATCCTCGCACACAACCTGGCTCACTAAAACTGGGGAATTCTAGAATTTCCAACAGCTATACAATGCGGAACAAGCCTCCAGATGGAAATTTTCGTTTGGAAAACCCACAACAATCTAAAACATGTGTTTTGAATCTATCCGTGCGATACTGGTCGTACAGGTAAAATTGCATACGAATACGACCGACCGACGACAACGCACGGCCAGGATTTCCCAAGATTGTCTTGTGTTTTCGAGTTTATGGGCTTAAAATTGATGTTTTCCTGAGGTCACATTTTAAGGGGATTATTCGCACTTGCCCTGCTGGACAGGGCAAATCTGTGTGCACACAGGTTTGCAGTTGTGTGAGTCGTGTGGGTTTATCTGTTAGACTGACAAATATTGAGATGATCCGATGATATCCATAAACAAACGAAATCGACAGAAGTTAATTTATTTTCGTTTTTTTCTTGCGGTCGACAGATTATAAAGGATTTTGACAGATTTTCCAATTTTTTTCTCATTTTAATCGGATTCGGTGCGAGAAACTCATTAAATGCTTCCGGATGGACGTAGAGACGAAGTTGGGACACGAAGTAAAGATTTCCTTTTTGGAGAGGAAAAGTATTGTTCTTATGATTAAGTGTGCAATGGTAAAAGCATGCAAGTATACTTCCAGAAATTTAAAAGCCTTTATCAGGACTATCAGCTATAACTATTTGTTTTATATTTATTCCAACTCTTGGGTCTGGTGTCGTTTAATATTTAATTAAAAGTAGTATTATCATTCACAATCAACATTTTCATAATATTCGTGTGTTTGAATATCTAGATGGAAAGATGTGCTTTTCATTATTGCTATTATCGGTATAAGGAGGAGTAGTTACAGGTTCCTGAGAGAGAAGGTCAGTGTATTAAAGGGCCTTTTAATGGTCAACTTTTGGTTGTTCAGGGATTTGAATATTGCTGGAGTCGATTTGGAGTTATCGAACAATTTGCTTCAGAGCGAACTTTCAAAATATTCAAATCAATTCGAACAATCCAATAAAACTTAAATAATTATGAGTTCGACAAATTGATCTGAACATACAACCTGTATGTTACGCGTGGAACATAGAAATACAACCATCCCGAAGCGGATCTTCATCATAAAAGCGTTTTAAAAAATGTATTCGTGTACGTATACAAACACTTGCATCGATATAATCAAGTTAGATTGCTGTGCTAATTGAATAGTAAATATCTTGACCCATCCTCGAGAATGATTGAATAAATTTCCCAAACCTTTCACTTTCATGAATGAAATTTTATGAATCAAGAAGCGAACACATCAAAGAACACATCAGGAATGTGTATTTTCAAAACCACAGTAAATGCTTCGCTACTGGGCATTATGCGTAGATATAGGACTTCACACTTTTTTTTTATTGAACTATTTTAATTTTTAGGTATAAGGTTCTTGGCGGAAAACTTCAAACACATAAAGATTTTGAGTGATACAGAAAATGGAACCAAAGGGTCAGTAAATAAAACGCATCAAATGGGTGATACTTATGACATCCCTGTAATAGTTTTTAACAGATGCCTTAAACCAACTAAATGTCTCAACTTTTTAACACTTGTAATAAACTGACATTTAGCATGTTACCTAAGCATACTTAGACTGAGAGACTGCAGCCGACTTTAGAGGTGATCATAAAAGCCAAAAAAGTCGAATATCATTGTAAGAGCCTACTTCAAACGATATTGACCACAATTTTTTATATCGGTGACTTTTGCTAGCGAACAACGTGTAGTGCAACGCCTTCAAAAATGGCTTAAGATATAAAGCACGGCGCACATTATTTTAAATAGGTTTTAACAATTTTTAATGCAGATTTTATTATCCAGAAGCGCCATACTGATTAATCTGCATTATAACAATCTTTCAGTATAATTCACAGTAGAGGGAAGGTTGAATTAAACAAGTGGGAAAGTGCAACAGTGGATATGCAAAAGCTTGAATCCATCTACGACGGATTGCAAAATACCCGACCATACCAAAAAGAAAACTGGCACGCCTCCAAAAAGTGGGCGGGATATAAAAATATAACTGTTGAATGCTTTATACTAGGTGGTTGCATACATTTCAGCCTAAAACTCAGCCTTTTTAGCTAAAAAAATCACTTTTTTTAACGCCACGCCCACAAAAGTGGGCGGAGGCACATATAATATATACAGAAAAGTTAGAAAACGCTAATGTCTACAGCTTTTGTCATATAATTTTTTGTCAAATTTCATATATGTTTATTGAAAAACAGTCATTTTAAGCTAAAATCGCTTAAACAGTGGGGGTGGTCAATGAAAAAGCTAAAATTTTTCAGCTACCTTAAATACAATTATAAGGCAATGTTACGTACCAAAAATGAATGCGCTAGCGCTATTGTAACATAGCTAAAATTTGCAAAATGTATTTGTTTAAATTAGAGATGGTCGCACATACAGGCCTGTAGTGGGCGTGTTTATGGGCGGATTTAGCTTATTTTCAAACTTGATCTGAAGGACTGAACTTCCAACCAACCCACAAAATTTCAGCTCTCTGTCTTAAAATTTAAGGCCTAAAAGTTGTTTACATACGGACGGACGGACGGACATGGCTTAATCGATTCTCCTGTTGGTCCCATTCATATCTCTAGAAGGTCTTAGGGGTCTACGGTGATTATTTCACTGTGTTACAAACTATACATCAAACTTAATATACCCTGGGTCGGGTATAAAAAGCTTGAAACCTGAATTTTAGCAATTAGGACTCTGTACTTTGGGCTCTATTTAGTCTCGCCTTCGTTGACTCAAAAACCAAACAACCTCGACTTGAAGACCAAGCAACCTTCAGACTCGTGCATCGATGATGTTGTAATCTCGGCGTTAGCAACTGAAGGTTGTCTCCAAGGGACATTGGCGTATAGTATATGATATAGGGACCATCTTATTCTAAGGCGAAGTCAAGGACTTTCAAATTATCATTGAAAAAAAGAACTATAGTGGAAATCACAAAGAGAAGGCACCGATGACAGATACCTACAGATCTCGCAAAAGGAGAGCCAAGCAGCTCTCAGGCTTTTAAGTGACTTATCATAAAACTGAAACATGATCCACCTAGAAACATGCATGGCTATCGAAGAACTAGCTAAGTACAGCCTTGTCATTCCTTACTGGATCCCAGCAACTAAGTTAACGTTGCTAGGATCTGGGAGATAGAAAGTTAACAATATTTAATAGAAATGTTTATGGAACCAGAGTCTTAAATTTTATTGAAACAATTTAAAAAACGACAAACAATTTATAAAAATGAAATTGAGGTAATCAAAAAATTTATTTAGAAATAAACGCTGGACAAAAATTGATTTATTTGCGGCAAAGAAAAAGTCAGGCAATTAAATTAAGTTTTATAATTTTTTTTTTCCGTGGGTAGGTAAAAACCTTTAATAGGCACTATGAAGATCGAACGCGAGTTATGTATGAAAGCGATATGTTTCCGCAACATGAGCCGAAAACCGCTGATTCAGTCAACAGCGGTCATCACCCCAAATGCACCGAAGAAAACAAACAACAGCCGTCAGCAGAATTGATACATAAAAACACCTTGCCAAGGCCACCTGGGCAACCAATGATTCGTGTGTTCTGATAGACTCAAGTTGCAGCGACGCTTGGACGGTGGATTTGAGCTATCTCTAGAAAAATAAATAAAATACTCGAAAGGTTCAAACATAAGTGTTTTCTTTTAAATAAATCAAAATATAAAGGGAAGACATTTAACTCGCGCGTGCTCATAGTAGTGTGAGATTCTTACTCACTAAAAAATCCTCCCAATCTTTGTAGGACTACGACTTAGTTTCCTTAACTAGTAGTTCAAGCTTTTGTGTTTGTCAGGCTACCTTTCAACGAAAGGTAGCCTGACAAACGTCTTACGACTCAAGATCCCATGGCCTTGTGCGTTGTAGTTGGCGTGCAGGATTTGTCTGATCCAGAGTTCGGATTATTTCGTAGTTGCAATGGCCGTGAAGTCGGGTGCGTAGTTTGCGAGCAAAGTTTCTTACCTCGTCCATCACGGTTGCCATGCCCAGATCTCGATGTAAATCGGTATTTCTTATATATGTACCATGGAGCATTAACGATTGCTCTTAGTGTCTTATTCTGAAAAGTTTCTAAAATAGATACGTTGCTTGGTTTGGTACCAAGCCCCAAAGTTATATACCGTACGTCCAAGACGGTTTCAGCACTTGCTTATACAAAAGCAATTTGTTATGTACGCTTAGTTTCGAATAACGTCCGATAAGCCAATTCAGTTCTCGTGCCTTGATTTCAAGTTCGTCGGGTTTATTTTAAACGTGTGGCTTCCACTTAAGTTTTGCGTCTAGAGTCATGCCTCGTTTTCGTACGGAATTTGTACCGAATTGATAAAGAGAGGTAAGTTGTTTACTCTCTTGTAAGTAGTATTTACATGCGTTAATTTTTTCTCATTTAGGACGATTCGCCAGGTCCTTGTCCATTCGCTATTTTGTTCAAAGCGCGTTGGGGTTTGCTCGTTGATAATTCGATTGTCTTATCCGTAGCGAGGATAGCCATGTCGTCAGCGAACGTGGTCTTATCTACAGTTGTTGTCTCTTCCTGAGGTACATCTCTTGTAAAAAGTAAAAACAGTGTTGGACTGAGGACGCTACCTTGTGGAACACCAGCGTGTATTTCTTTAAATTCTGAGTATTCGCTCCCGTATCTCACGCGAGAGAGTCTGTTGTCAAGAAAAGATTTTTTCCGGCAAAACTTTCCGTAGCTTATATTTTAGGCCTTCGTGCCAAACTTTATCAAAGGCTTGGGATACGTCAAGAAAAGCGGTAGAACATATCATTTTCGCTTCTAAGGCTTTCTCAATTTCATTAGTTAAATAGACCTGGTCAATTGTTGAATGCTTAACCCTAAAGCCGAATTGGCGATCCGGAATCAATCGTCTTTCATCAATTATTTTTGTTTGCAGTCGTTTAAACTGCCATCGTCACCTGAAAAAAAAGACTTGTTCTTTTTCACGGTCCCCACCTCCGCGAGGGTTTGACAAGCCCTCCGGGAGTATTAATTGTCTTGAAAAACTTCTCAAAGTGCCGTTCGGATGCGGCAAAAAATTTTAGGTACCCTTGTATGTAAAGAAATTAACTCACCAGCATGCATTGTTGAGAAGTTGGCCCTGGTTCACCTCGAGCTGTTGCGCCACTCTATTTATTTTTTTTAATTTATAGTCGTTTAAACACAAGTTTCTCGGAGACTTCAAATAAAATCGCCATAGAAGCGAAATCGCTCGAACGATTTTGAACATCAAATTTGAACCATCAAATTTGAACAGCGATTAAACCCGATTCCAAATTGATTAAAACACTCACTTGTGAAGCTGGGCTGAAACCATTAAAAACCTGGTCCTTAGAGGAACACCTCTTTAGAACAATGAGGAGTATGACATCTGATCCGGCAGATAATGATAAACGTTCGAATGTTAGGTGCGCTCGAACTTAGGTGAATTCATGTAACAACCTGAAAACGCATAATTGTCAACGAAGTGGGGCTGTTAACAGATTGGCTTTGTCTATGGACAGGAGACTTGAAGTGTCGTTGTAACGAGTGTTGGGCTGAACGGTCAGGCAGGATATTTCTTATGTTTTAAGACGACTAGAAGACCAAAAACTTTTAGAAACTTCATTTAGTGTTATAGACACAAGTATTTTTTGCCACATAATCGTGTAAAATTTGGCTTTGAAGACATTGAATGAATTTCAGAATTGAAGACCGAGAAATCTCACTTGCCTTAAATATGGCCTCTGCCTCTATATAATTCAAATGGTATCCCGGATTCTCCTTTGCGCTGATACTTCTTTTTGCTGTTCGAAATAAATTTTATAATTTTATATCTTGTACTAGAGTGGGAGGGTTCTTTTGATCCTTCATTTCAGATCATAACCTCGCGTCTAAAAGAAAAAGAGGCAGAAGAATAAAGGATTTCATATCGCGGATTTTTTCCACAAATTCTTCCAGATTTCATTTCATGAAGAATTTATGCGGGGAGCATACGGACGGCCGGCGCGTCGGCGGCATCAATGTCACAATTGAGATCGAGGACGCAAAGTGAACACTTGAAATTTTTGAAGAGATAGGACTTCCTGGATGTCAATCTTATGTTTGTGGACCTCTTGCTTCATTAGACTGTACGAATAGGAGCATGCCGATTAGACAAGAGTCAGACAAGCCTAGTAGCAGTGACAGAAGGTTGTGTACTTTTAGGGTTGTAAAGTGAAGAACAATTCCAGAGTATTGGCTTCATGACCGGAACGGGTGTTGTCTTATTTAAAAGCTTGGGTTAAAATGAGACCTCGGGTTGCAGCATACCCTAATCTGAATATACCTGACTTCCGTCGTGAGATAGTGGAGAAAGCAGCATAAACTTGGTACTGTATAAATCGCTCCCTTAACTTGGGCTTCATAAAAAAATGTAGCAAAAGTATTTGCCCCCAAAAGGCTTGATTCATTTGAAATTAAATCAAAAGGATCATTGTTCGGATACCTAGCTCCTGCGAAACATTGAACTGCTGTATCGCTCCGCACAATTAAAGAGTAGACTTACAAATAATATCCTAAATTTTGCCCGCTGCCGTGATGAATGAGGGTTCACCTCTCCTATGTCTTTAACAAGGTCCAAGGATATTGAGAAGAGAAAATAACACTACAAGAGCTAAACAAAGGGTCTAGATCGCAAAATATAACACAAAAGTTTAATTGGACTCAAAGGAAAAGTAATTTGAAGGTGGCTAAACTCTGATCAGTGAATGTTGAAAAATGCGGTAAGATAAAGTTAATGGATAAGATTAGTCTGTAGTTCAGATCAGGACTTTGTCAAAATGGAAACTGGTAGAAGATTGTACGGCGCGGTACTTTGGTGGATGTTAAGGGCTTGAGGTTATTAAGGCTTCAAAACTGAAACGAATGCAAACACCATCACTGAAACGGAAGTTGAAAGTGGAAGGGTCTGTCGCAATAGGTAGGTCCAGTATTTTTGGCAGCGAGTTTCTGGGCCATATTTGAAGCTTAAGCTTGTTGGTAAAGCTTGTTGCATTTTAAGTGAATAAAATATAAAATGTCTTTTAAATGAAGCTTCTTAGGTAAGATCAAGTCAACCTTAGGCTTGGACGACAGATTTTTTTTACCCAATTTCCTACTCCGAATTGGAAAATATGTTTCAATAAAATAAGGAAGGAAAATAAAATATTACCAACTCAGTTTGGTAGGGGCAACTCTAGGTCACACAAAGAAACTTTTCAAACCTCTCAACCTTTTGATGAAATTACAGTTTTGAACCAGCATTACTTCACTTTCGCATTGATGACGTTTTTGAAGACCACAACAATTGTCGAGAAGGATATCGTTCAAGGATCTTGGTTACACAATTTTGAGTCTCTATTAAATAATCCACATTCTGGCTTACCCAGGTAAGGCATTCCGAAGCGCCGCCGGATAGAACGCAGCCGGGAGTAGAGCGTGTCCCCAAGGCGGTAGTAATATCGGTGACCAGGTAAGGAAAGGAGCAGCCGCCGCCGCTGCTGCAGGATGATGCATCAGGCTGCCCATGGTGTGTCCAAACGACGGTATTCTCAGCTCGTCCTTGGTGTTACCAACTGTTTCAATCGGCGACCGTGAAGTCGACGAAGACCGCTTTCGTTTCTCAGCCACTTTGGTGTTGCAACAAATGAAAATCCCAAATTAAAAAATTCTAATTCACATCCACTTTCCGCACGTTCTAATAAGTAGGAATAAGAATTGTAAAAAAATTCGACACACGAAAACACTTTTGCTTGAAAATGTCTCACAATATTAGGGCGAAAGGATATCTTATAGATACACGGATACGCGCGAGTGAGCCGACAAAATTTATTGCGTGTGTGCTCAACGAAATCCCGACAACGAGAAGAGATAAATATTTTTCCGCTTTCAACTGAACTGAAGTGTCATCAAGAACTAAAACAGCCCAACACACGATAAGTGGCTTCTCATGTCCTTCTTGTGGCGGCCTCTCGAATGTCCTCCTCTTAGCACACAAGCACACGCACACACTCAAAAAACGCCAAATAAGGGAGAGCACATTAACATTATTTATTTTTGAGTACGATACGCCATCACTATGATCTTCATGTTCTCAACTCGACTCGACTCTCAACCCCGACAACGAGGAAGCCACTTGTGGTGCTATGCCTTTGATGAGTGGTTGGCCTGCCTCTCTAAAGGATACTACACATCGGCGGTGGCAAGTAGTGTCCCACACACACACACACAAGCACACCGCCATCCAGCCAGCCAACCACCAAAGTGTTCTTCGATTCAGTTGTGCAGCGCTGAATACCCAGGCTTTGAACAACAGCCGCACATACCCCCGGCCATTGTTTGAGGCCTGTGTTTAGGTACTCAGGGATTACAAGGGAAGATGATGATGACGGCGGAACGTTGAACCAATCACAGCGTCCCGCGCTGGAGTGGTGTGTGAAGAGGTTTCGTGTGAGTGTATTCGTAGGCATCAGGCGCATGAACTTGAGTGTAGCGATGGCTTTCAAGAGTCCTTGCCGCAGCGTATCCCTCACACACAGAGAGTGCGGCAACGGCAACAAGGACTTTAGAGGTTGGTTGGAGAGTTTAAGGCTTTCGTTACATAAGAAGGTACTTTCGGCACTTCACAGTGATGTGGGCACGCCCCTTATTTGGGAATGTGTATCCCTCTTTTTTATTTTATGTGCAGGATAGTGTTTTTTTTTTTGCTTTTGCTTCCTTTGTTGTTTTGCGTGGCATTATAGGCTCCTGGTTTATTATTATTGTTATTGCTGGAGTGATTTTAGTCAGTTTGCGCTCTGTGAATCCTTTTTTTCTGGCTATAAGGACGACTTCATTGTTATTTAGGGTATCTATCCTGGAGGCAGATGTGTACATAGACATCAGCAGGAATAGGCTATGCGCTGAATCCATTGTTAGATAATAATAATTTCTCTGTATGTTCGCTGGGCGAAAATGAATTTAATCCTTAAAACAAGGACCGTTGGTAGCAGGGGCTGTATTAGGGGGAATACAGGAAGCAGCCTAGGTGTGAGTATAATTTATGCTCCCTCTAGAAGGACGAAATGACGTTTGTTATTTGAACATTACACATAAGTACCATCGAATAGTTAGTGGTTCGGTTATTATAATATTTTCCGCACTTCAGCACGATATGTCGAAGATTTGGAGATATTTATAGGAAGCTTTAAACCGCAATTTTGCGTGATGCATGCATTTGTTGAGGTAGGTAGGTATGCTTATATAGGTAGGTACCTATGCTCGGTGCATGGATTAAAGCTTAGATATTTTTCGCACAGCGGGTTGTCATTAAATTTGACTGCTGTATAAGTTGGCTTCTTAAAGGCTGCCTTCCTGTTGTAATCTAATGCCTCGGTCCAACTAAGCCTTTCTGGAGTGCCGACATAAAAACATCCGAAGTCACGGAATTTCTTGGCTTTGATTATACCTATGTAGGTTAGGTATACATAATTAACAGAAGCAGGTAAGGTAACTACTTTAAATCAATGAGAAAAGTGGAAGTTTACGAAAAAGAAAAATGGCCGTATCCTTCCCGTATAAAAAAGTCTTGAAAGCCTGTTACCTGCCTCAGTAAGGAAATCAGACGCTATTTAACAAAGCAGGAACAAGAATTGACTCTTGTAAAACACCTGCCCAGTTAAGGGCGTAAATAGTTGTAGATGTTAGCCAGACCAGACTTCTTAGAAGACGTCAAATATATGTTGCATTGCTTAAGGAAATTTAGGCGTTTTACAGCGTTCTTGCGGTCGAATATGAGGCCGAATACACGCACTTTTTCGCACATTTTTACGAGAGCCTTATACCTACCTCCCAAATCTGGTGAAATGCTTTTGAAATATCGAACGCAAGAGCCTTGATTTAACGAGGGAGATGCAGAAGCCGTCCGCCTTTTCGGTGAGATAAGCCATCACATCACCACTGGACCATTTGCTACGAAAGCGGTATTGTCGGTTATAAAAAAGCTTTCGTGATTCAAGGTAATTCATTGGCTGAGGCTTTTACCATGACCTCGGAAAGAATGGGCGTAAGTGCAATTGTTCGATATCTGGTCGAAGAAGAAGAATTATTTTTAGCGGTCCCTCCTAAAAAGGAAAAATGACCACTTCTGACGTCACTGCTTTTTCTGTCCGTCCAATCGCGTTATAACTTTTGAACGGTAAGTCGTAGAAAGACAGAATTTGGTGTGCATTTAAACTGCGGAAAAAGTCAAACGAGGGCAATTTTTTTAAGCACACATAACAATGGAAAATGGATGAAATGTTTTTCAACTTTTTTTTAAGAAGTCAGGAAAGAAGGCAGGAAAACGAAACTTAAGTTAAGTAGACACTAAACTTTAACGAAAAAATCCAATATTTTAAAGAATATTGAAAGGTTTTTTTTTTTTTTAAAATGAGTTGAAAATGGATGACGTTTTACAAAGTGTCCTAAGCCCTTCTGAACCGCTTGGTACACAAAGCCAATATTGAACACACGTATAAAGCAAATCAAAGTAAACAAAGTGCTTTAGTCAAATTTTTCAGAAAAAAGTGTTAATACTTTTGTTTTGACGAATTTCCGAAAAAAAAAAAATATCAAAAATGCATAAAAAAATATGAGTCCCCGGCTGCCTTACTGCCGGTGTAATTAACAAAAATATGTATAATAAAAAAATTCACAAGTATTAGAAATTTTCCAAAATTTTAAGGAAAATTATAGCAAATCTGAAAGTTTCAAAATCTTCTGAGATTTAAAAAAAGAAAAGCATAAAAGCTTTTTCAAAAACTGTTTTTATACCCCATCCCATTGGATAGGAGACCTTAAGGGCATATGATCGAGACCGAATTTAAAGTCGAGCCATGTCCGTCCGTCCGTCTGTCTGTAGTTTTTAGGCCTTACATTTTGAGCTAGGAACTTGAAACTTGATATCTGTTCTTTCTAGTCTCGAAGCAGTACAAGTGTAAAATATTTTGAAATCCGTCCACTGACACGCCCACTTTACTTAAAAGCATGAAAAATCAAAGTTGTCGTGGGAAGCTGAAATTCGGTATGCGATATCCTCACTTAAGTGGATTGTGATTGGCATCTAAAAAAAAGGCAAAAACCGCCACCTTGTTGGCGTGGTCATATTTAATATGTATTCTAATAAACGGAATTTAAAATAACTTGTTTTAAAAAAAAACATCCAATGCTGGCGCAGGTAGTTGCGCTATTGGAAACAAGTCAAATGGGAACTGAACAATTCAAAAAGCTGTCGTATGGATTTAAAATTTAAAAAATCATTAAAAAGGTTAAAAGAAGGTATGTCTCCTGCTCTATCTCCAAAACGGTATAAAGAATAACACGGAACAGACTCCCACACGAATTGCAACGAACCATCTCACCTACCGCTTTTAAAAGGAAACTACTTTTGCACTTTCCTTCTTCATCTTCCTAGTTTTCATGCTTATAATTAAATCTGTTTATTACTAATCATTAAATAAAAGTCATAACTTTATTTAAATATTTTAACTTTGCCTATTTTTTTTCCAATATTAAATTAATTTAAAATGTTAAAATTTTTACTTTATATATATTATTTAATAATATATATTATTTTTACTTTATGCTTTTTTTTCTGTAATGAACTCAATCTTTGTAAACTTAGTTTTTATTCGATACTCTAAAATATCTAAGTCTTGTTGTATCTAAGTAAATGTCATTATGTGAAATAAATATAAATAAATATATAAATATATATATATAAATACATATTAATATTGAACAAAATAAAGGGCATAGTCCATCTTTTGATTTTTTTTTTAAACTACTTATAGCGAACTTCAAATATTCAGAAACTTTGAAGATTTGACTGAAAAATGTAAAAACATTTTCGAAATCGATTTTTTAAACGTTTCTATTGCGTTAACGGTTATGATGATCTAATTGATATTTGGATAATGTATGTTACGTTTGCAACGCAAGCTTACTGCATTCAAAGTGTTTCCAAACTACCGTTTCCAACCTCAAGTTTTTAAGCCCATTGAAATCAGCAAAATAGGAATCAAAATGTTTAACCGTTTTCGCAGAAATCACTGTCCACAGAATTTTAAAAAAATGGCCAATGGAACGCAACAGGTTGTAAAATTTAAAAAATAGCCTAACGGTGTACCTGATTGAAAAAAAAATTAAATTGTTGTTTGATGGATTTTCAATTTTAAAAACGGTAAAAAAGGCCAAGGAGATTACCCTTCCTCTATTTTCGAAACGGTAGGATTCGAAACGGCAACAATTTGAAATAAATAACGAAGTAGTCCGTCTTTTGAAATTAAAAAAACTGAAACAGTTTTGAAATAGTAAATGGTTCCCTAGATGTGCTTGAAAACACTATAGAACTGAATAAAATGATGCCGCAGCAAATTACGGTATATGAATACCGTAATTTCTGGGTCATTTATTTTACATCAACCAAATTTGACGCAAGCAAAACCACTACGTTTACCAATACAACAGCTGTGAATGAAAACCAATAAACTCAAACAGTTAATTTAAAATAAAAAATAAAAAAATAAGTGAGTAAGTGCAAGAGTTCGTCTGTGACAAACTTCTATATACCCGACCCTATATGCCATGTAACGCCAAATATTAAAATTTTTTATCCCGCATTCATATATTATTTGTTAAATTAATATATATATATTATTATTGTCAAAATATATCATAAATATATATTATATTATTACATATATATTGTATTATAAATATTACATATATTTGTCATATAATTCATATATTAATTGGCTCCGCCAACGGCCACGCCCACTGGATTCAATGTGAGACAACCTCTATTTCACTTTTTTTTTCCAAATGCATTTTGTGAAAGGAACTTAAATTTTTGTACTGAGCAATATTGGCCTAAGACCTTTATTCTACATGTACACGGACCCTTAATTCTTAATTAAGTGAAAAAATTTCGAAATCCAAGTTTGCCGTTTATACTGGAGTTTCAGCGTTTCAAATGACAATCGAGGTCAAAATCTCAATCATCAAGTACTCCAACAAGCGGAAACTGCTTGAATTCTCTTAAAAATAAGAGATTCGGAAGTTTGAGAGGTTTGTTCAATTCGACAAACTCTTAAATGCCCAGGCGAAATTCAACATTTAACTGAAGTTCAACATTTATAAATCCTGAAAAATGTATGGGGAAACGCTGAACACCCAACAAACATACTCCCGAGAGATGTGCTCTACAAATCTAGAAAAACCTCTTATAAGACTCTCGTAAAACTCTTGAATACTCTCAGAACATAATTTTTTTGATTAAATTGAATTTTACTCTCATAGTACTCTCATTAGAAGGGTAAAAAGCTACCAGAGTAAAAAACATGTAAACTGCCATTATGAAAGCATATTTGATTCTTGTTATGTGAGTTCAACTCTCATTTTACTCTCAAAGAGTAAAAGTATTATAAGAAGAATTATTATGAGAGTCAAAGTGTCGAAGTTCTCAAAAAAATACTCCTTTCAGCCTAAAATTCTTGTTTTGAGACTGGATGACTGCTTAAAATTCCTATTTATTTCAATTCTGAAATCAATAATTGCGCTCCACTCTCCGTCAAAAGTAATTTTGCCAATGTGTAGTGTGTAAATGCATTTCTTTATGGAGAAAAAAGTGTACCTCTGCAGCGCAAATCGTCATCAAAAACATATTCATGGTATGTGGTTGGCCAGCACCGATTGACCGACTTTTTCTACACACAAAAAAACTCACAGTCAACTCCGAGGACGTCAGATTTACATTTACTTTAGCGAACAAATGTCATAACATGCGTGTGTCGCAATCTTTATATTCCTTCATTCATGTGCACGCGGCAATGATGTCAGAAATGAGCCTTTAAATAGTATGAAACCACGACATTTTTTAATTCTAAAAAACAGTTTATTTACTCTGGTTCGGGGAGACAAAGGCAATTTTACTATGGTTAAAAGGGTAAAAGTGTGGAAGGGTAAATGCTGAAATTGATACACTGTGGAGAGTTTTGCAGGACTATGCGCTGAGTGGGCCTCTTCTGAGAGCCATCCAGTCTTTGTATGGAAACTGCAGAAGCTGTGTACGGATAAATGGCGTCAAATCCCGTCCTTTTGATGTGCGCGTTGGACTTCGCCAGGGCTGTGTTCTGTCGCCGCTCCTTTTCATAGCATATATAAACTAGATGGTGAAGCGCAGTCTTGGCGAGCAATGTTTCGAATTGGCTGGCATCAGGATGAGCCATCTGCTTTTCGCAGATGATTTGGCCATCCTTGCATCATCCAAAAAGGAACTTCAACGAGCACTGGATAGGTTTGCAGCCGTCTGTGGTGATGCTGGGATGAAAGTAAACGTGAGCAAATCGCAAGTGACGGTTGTTTCCCGAACTCCTGTGCAGTGTACGCTGCACAAAAATGGAGTTCCATTAAAACAGGTGGAGAAGTTTAAGTATCTCGGGTCTTTTTCACGAAAGATGGGAGGAGTGATACTGAGTTGTCCTGTAGAATTGGCCAAGCTGGAGCAATAGTAAAGGAACTGCGCCGGCCGGTCATCAGAAAAGCTGAGCTTGGAGTGAAAGCAAAGATCTCAGTTTTTAATTCAGTGTTCGTTCCGACCCTCATCTATGGTCATGAAATTTGGGTAATGACCGAAAGATGAGATCGCGGGTACAAGCTGCCGAAATGAGATTCCTGAGGTGCGTTGCTGGTGTTGCTCTAAGGGACAGAGTGAGAAACATCAGTATTCGTAGGAATCTTAATGTTGAGCAGCTACTTCTCCGAGGGGAGCGATCGATTCTTCGATGGTTTGGACACGTTGTTCGCATGCCCCCTGACAGACTTCCTAGACAGGTCATGCTAGCCGAGATGCGAGCTCGTCGCCCCCCTGGTAAGCCAAGAAACAGGTGGTGGGATCAGGTAAAGAACCTCTCTGAGTCCCGCCTGGGGATTGTGCCGGAGTCTCTTGAGTTGGAGGCGGAGGATCGAGAAAGATGGAAGGACCATTTAGCCACCCTCGCTCCGCTACCCTTTTAAAGGATAAGCGGCATTCGAAAATGATGATGATGATGCTGAAATTAGGCTCGGTGTAAATGTACTATTTACAAGGCAGAAATCAAACCGCCCACAATATCGACCATGCCCACTTTTAACATGTAAGATCTTTTAAAACCGGATTTCTAGGAAAGTTGACTTGAAACTTGGAAAAAACTTTATGAGAAATATTGAAGATATTACTTTTTGCTAAGTTTGCTCCATACAAAGTTTTGAGCTCCGCCCACTTTTAAGGGGCGTGTTTAGGAAAAAACTGTTTTTTCTGAAATAATTTTCCGTTTTACCGTATATTTTCTCATGATTCTAACAAAATTACAGTTAATTGATTTTAATTTTAAGCCCATGCTCACTTTTGGGGGCATGGGTCTAAAAATGGTTTACTGACGGGTCGAAGTCAAGCAGTCGAGTTGGGGCTGGTATAGACAATGGGGTTCTCCAAAGAATCCACAATTTTTCAAGCCACTGCATTTATAATAGAAATCACACTATTCTCAGACAGCCAGGCAGTTTCAAAAGCTCTAAGAAGCTTCAGAGTTATAACTCCAAGGCTGTTTGGGAATGTTATACAATTCTCAGCACAATGACAACCAAAAACAGTGTAAAACTGTTTTGGGTGCCAGGACATGAAAACTGTGAGGCTAATAAAAAGGCCGACATGCAAGCAAAATGGGGAGCTGAGATCCTCTTCATAGGACCTTTTTCCCTCTTCGGTTTCACTGTGACAGGTATTTATCATCAAATAAAAAGCTGGACTCACAGTATCTCTTTACAATTCCAATCTCTTTTTTTTTGAAGTTGAAAAAAAGAGTTGAGTTCTTAGGGCCTGTTTTTCAGTCAAGAGTTGAGCCCAGCTCATACCAAGAGATCTGTTAATCCCGGAACAAAACGGATCTAGAGTAAACCCAGCAGACAGTTTTTCAGTGCATGGTTAGCTCGGTCAGTAAAAATGTGCATATCTTCGACTCTCGAAATTCTTGACTCTCCCAGCTCTCACTTCACATAGAAAAACCCAGAAAAAGAAGTTCGAGCCATTTAAGTTGTCATTTTGCACAGAAACACGCAAAGCCACTGCTATTTCACACAGTAAAAAAACATTTAAAGAATGTATCTGGTGAACAGTATTGAAAAAAAGAGTTGAGTTCTTAGGGCCTGTTTTTCAGTCAAGAGTTGAGCCCAGCTCATACCAAGAGATCTGTTAATCCCGGAACAAAACGGATCTAGAGTAAACCCAGCAGACAGTTTTTCAGTGCATGGTTAGCTCGGTCAGTAAAAATGTGCATATCTTCGACTCTCGAAATTCTTGACTCTCCCAGCTCTCACTTCACATAGAAAAACCCAGAAAAAGAAGTTCGAGCCATTTAAGTTGTCATTTTGCACAGAAACACGCAAAGCCACTGCTATTTCACACAGTAAAAAAACATTATACTGTTCACCAGAATTGATCCGAGATTAACTTACCAAATTTGGACAGTCAAGCCGAGATTAATTCCACATCAACATTCACTGAAAAACTCATTTCTGGGGTTAATCTTAGTTTAACTCGAAAGCTCGGATGATCCCGTAGATACTGAAAAACTGGCCCTTAGAAGATATTTGTTGAAACACCATGTAATTTCCCCTCCCGCAGGACAGAAATACTGAATAGTGGAGCTACAGGCTCTAATCAAAGATCTCATTTTTGAAAATGAGTGCGTGATGGAAGAGATGAAGACAATCTCGTGACATTTGGTCCTATTTTCAATATGACGATCGCGCAGTTGTCAAACTGATGAATAGAACATTTAGATTAATTTGCGGTTGTAAATATGTTGAATGAAGTTGTCAAACTAACTTTCCCGGATATGTTCGATCTAGTTGGTTATGATCGATTTAGTTTTTCCTTTTCTCTAAATCTAAAGGATTTATAAGCAATAATAGGATGGTAGACCCCAAGACCCTAACGGCATATGATCGAGACCGAATTCTGAATCGATTAAGCCATGTCCGTCCGTCCGTCTGTATATCACGTATTTTTAGTCCTTAAATTTTGAGCTAGGATGCTGAAATTTAGTACCTAAGCTCAATGTCATGCGAAGCAGTACAAGTGTAAAAACTTTTGAATTCCGCCCAAAGACAGGCCCACAATCGGTCTAAATGTCGTTGACGTTCTAAAAGGCTGAAATTTGACATTTAGCATTTTCGAATGAATGTATGACGACACAAAAAGAAAAATTTAACAATTGGTAAACCCTCTCCAGTGAGCCTGGCATCTATTTTAAGGGTAAATTTTCGAATGCATTTACTCAATATTTTTGCTCGAAATTGAAAAAAATTTTCTTAATATTTTATGTAGAAAACAATCAGTTCTAAATTTTGTTCATACAAGTCTTTGGGCCACGCCCACATTTGGAGGCAGAATTGAAGAAAAACCTAAAATTTTGCAGAAAGACGTAATTTGCGGCGGAGGATCGGGAACGATGGAAGGACCATTTGGCCGCCCACGCTCCGCGACTCTTCTTAGGACAAGCGGTCACTGAAAATGATTGATTGATTAACGTGCGCTCTTTTTCTGCTATTTTGGCTTTAAAAAGAGAGTGACTACTGATTTCCGTTATTAGAATCTGACTTAGAAATGATTTGTGCCTTCAATAATTTCTTCCTTTTGGTGGAAGTTATTGTTTATAATTACATGTAGTTCCTACTCGACGGCGTTACATGCCACACAGCGCACGAAGCTATGGATCTCCTCCTGAACAACGACGATTTGGTTAGCTCCCGTTTCTACAGAGTGAACTGGTCCCCAAACATGAGGTGTCCTAGCGCCAATTCACTTTTACTGGCCCACAAAAGAGACCTCTCTTGTCATTTACATTGAACACTGAGAGACTTGTCATGACTTCCTTCTTTCTTCTACTGTATATAATGAACTAATGAAGTGTTCATGGTGGAGTGCGTAGATACACTAAATTTGAAGAACAAAATAACAATCTAGTGAAGTTACTTTTACTATATTTTGGAATAGAAGAAGAATAATGATAAAGACCATATTACATAACCACAAAAAAAATTATCTAAAGTAGGTATTGTCCACTCTCATTCTTGAGCGCCACTTCTTAATAATATTGCCAAATCTACGGCCTATCTGCAATTTAAAGGAATCAATTCCCTGCTGCTATCGATTTCTATCGACTCTTAAGAAGCTTGTATATTTATATTTTCTAAGTATTTTGTCAACATAAATAGTTTTTTAATTAACCCCTTCAAGTGATAACATCAAAGCGTATAACCAAATAAATGAGTTTATTTTTCTGTACACACGATATACCCATAGATGACCACTTAAAGTAATAATAAACCCTTCCCTTTGTTTTATGCTGCTTAACCAATATTGTGCAATAAATCAATTATATTTTCTTAACTTATAGAAAAATCTTATCGTTCTTGAATGAAAAAAGTAAATAAGGCTTTTGGGATAGTATCTGATGCGTGATGGTGGTGACCATTGAATTTGAAAAGGTTTTTCCATTCACTATTGGCCTGGTTTAGATCGATAAGTGCGTACCTTACGACAGCTCAACAAGGTCTGCATTTTCCGGTCTTTACTCCGGTCTTTACTCCGGTCTTTTATGTCGTCGTGTTGGTGAAAAGGCTTAAGCCAGATCGGCGGCGATCCGTTAAAAAGAATAACATGCCGGAATTGATTTATGTTTCTTGTATTGAAACCATGACAGAAGTGTGGCCTAGTTAAGGTCAACCTACAAATAGATTTTTTGAAGGCCTCCAAGAAAACCACCAAGTTCAGAACACATTTTTCAGCTTAATTCAACTTAACCAATAAATGTTATCAACCAATTCAGTAGCAGATTGCTCCAGTTCCTACAAGATATTTCCAATATTTTATGTTCGGCACTCAACTGACTGTTGTAGCCTTTCTACTCAAACACTGCAACATTTCGTGTATATTATCAAATCACCTGTTCAATCTTATCAATCCTCATAACACACAAAAAAAAAACTTTTATTCCTCGGCTAGGGGATATGCACTCACACATGAAAGAATATTTTCACACCACAAATTGTTGCTCAGGAGGAAACACTTAATCTGATTTGTTTAACAAGAAATCGAATTGATTAGAATCGGTGATTGAGATAATGGACCTCAAGTTGACTAGCTTTGAGCTAGATTTTGTCTACATACATACATTTTTATTTTTATGCGAATAAAAATAGCTTGAAGGGTTGTAAAAGAGCATCCGGATATAAGGAAAAAATCCTAAGAACATCTGACTAGCTAAACAAAAAAAAAAAAAACTAATAAAAACAATTTTTATCATAAACTGTTTACAGGGGCGTAGCCTGTTTACAGGAACGTATTCAAATGCCGACTTATTTTTGGAATTTGCCGACTGCTAAGATTAAGCATCCGTATAAAATAAATAATAGTGTGATGTTTCGCATTGTTAAGGGCTTCTTATGAAAATTGAAATTTTAGCGTGGAAGTAATATAATACACTAATCATTACTCTTACCTCATTACATTACCTCATCATTACTCTTACCTCAATCATTACTCTTACTTAATCATTACTCTTATACCTGTTAATTTAGGGCAATTAAATAAATAAATGACTATTATTATAAACTATAATTGCAACAACTTATCTAACTAGTGAAGAATTTTACATTATAAATTAAAGAAATCAATATTTATATTATTATCGCAGCAATTAATTTATATTTATAATATATTAATTTAAAAAAAGAAAAGAAAAAGCGACAATAAACAAACATAAGAAATGAATATTGCGGCGACTAAGGAATGAATGACAATGAAAATAAATACATGACTGTTAGCACTATTGCAGTAATTTATCTTAATGGTAAAGAATCCTTAATTATAAATTAAAAAACAATATTTATATTAAAATCATAGCAATTTATTTATATTACTAATAAATATTTTAATTTAAAAAACAATTAAAGCATAAAATTTGAAGGAAGTATATTTGTTTTAGCAAACATAAGGAACTATAATTGCAGCGATTTTAATAAAAAAAAATCTTTGACAGCGAAAATAAATAAATAACTGTGGCCCCTCCCCCAGGTTCAGGACGACCGTACCTCCGTTTTAGGGACCAATACATCGCGGATACCAGAGCGCTTGGTCTGGACAATAGGAAGCAGCAAGTCTAGGAACGCAGATAATGGAAGGCTACTGTGAATTAGGCAGAGACCCCGCATGGGTTAGGAGCCCTTTGAAAACAATAAATACAATTAAATACTGAGCATTATGGACAGCAACGCTCCTGTCAAAATGGTCTTCGAATTTAAACCCCTCCCCCAGGTTCAGGACGACCGAGCCTCCGTTTTAGGGACCAATACATCGCGGATGCCAGGGCGCTTGGTCTGGACAATTGGAAGCAGCGTGTTCAGGAACGCAGATGATTTAAAATTAAATATGTATTGTAATATTCTGGCCTGGGGTTCGTCGAATAAAACTTTGGGGTTCGTCAATTTCACTTTTATAATTTCACAATGAAACACTTTATTTATCAAACAAACTTGCTTAAATTCAAATCACGCTTAAGTTAAATCACTTTTTACTTTATTACCGATTTTCACAAGTCAACGTTTAAAATATAACTGTCCCGTACGAGCCTGTCACCCGTGTATTTATACAAAATTAAGCAACTACTAGTACGTTCCATACTTCCCCTTTGGTAATTTTCCATTGGTACTCTTCCGCTGAATTCCAAGGAGGGGAAATCGTAATTCGAACTTCGAATATGACAGCTGCTGTCAGATGACTGGAATGACAGTTGGGTATGTTCGTTTAGTGAATCGATGGATGCTTCCAGCGACTCCTGCTTGATGTTTCATTTCCCGTCGCCACATAACAGTATTTAAGATTTTAACACGGCGGTGCTTAAGCAATGACCATTCTTTGACGACCTCACTTAGATCAATTTTATCAACTATATCCTTGGAAGAATAAAGCAACATCAGTGCATTCATGCGATCATCACCCATTGCGGTACGCAAATGGTTCAGAACTAATTTTAATTTACTTAACGAACGCTCACAAGAAGCTGACGTTCAAGGAGCTGTCAAAATATAGCAAACAAGCTTGTGTGCTAAAGGAATTACTCTTTTCAATTTAAAGACTATTTTCGAAATGTCTTCGAAGTTTTTACATTCTGTACAAAAATCAAGAAGAATTCGCAACTCAGAAAGCAAACATTCTGGATCTTCTTTAAAATACAGGGGCTCCAATCGCATAATAGACTCCACCAATTTATTGTAGCATTGCCCCTGTCGACCAGAACTCCGAAAATAATTTGAAAGAGTTCGAACGTTGAACATTAATCTTTGAAATTATTGTTTACACAAGTCGTAAAAACTTGTAGGACCGTTCTAAATTATTTTCTGTAGTATGTTTGAAAATCAACGAAATTACAACTAATTGATTTTAATTTTTAGCCCAGACCCACTTTTGGGGCGTGGCCTATGCAAATAATATATGAACGGGACAAAAAAGTTCTAGTTTCTGTGTGTTGGCTTCAGTTTGAGAGAATGGATTTTTTTGTGTCGGTCGTTTTCGAGGCGTTCGTTCGTTCGTCGAAAATGGTAAAAGGGGAAATTTTTTAGAAGGCCAAAAGCAAGCCGAGCACGCGAGTAAAATGTACAGAAAAAGCTCGATTTGTGCGCCATGCAAAAATTAGAATTTCTCAAAAAAAAAAATATGAGAAAGGGATTTTATGCGCCTTTTTGCACGTATAGACGTAAAGTAGATACCAACATACCTATGTACCTACCTATTAAACAGAAACAATGCTTTAATAATTGTTTAATAATGTGTCCATATTATGAAATGTGTTCGGCCAGCATTCTGTCATTTTCCGACTGTAGATACTTTTTAAATTTTTACCGAGAAGGCCATTTTTTTTATTTTTATGACAAAAAGAACTATGGAAAATCGACATTGCGAAAGGTGAAAAATATTGTGTCGTTTGCCGACTGTATGTAGGTAAACCTTAAATTTTCCCGACTTAGCCATTTATTTTTGTATTAATAATGAAAAAACTTAAATTAGTCGGCATTTCCCAAACGTAAAATGATTGGTAATTTGCCAACTGTAGTCCTTAAACTTTTACCGATTGAGAAGGCCATTTATTTTTGTTTTTATAATAAAAAAAACAATAGTTAATCGGCATTTGCGAAAGGCAAACTACTTTTGTCGACGGTGTGTAGTCCTTAAATTTAACCGACTTATGTTGCATTAGTCGGCATTTCCCAAAGATAAAATGATTTGTAATTTGCCGACTGTGCCGACGAGTTCGAATAAGACATTTATATCAAAAAACTATGAAGAAATCGGCATTTCACCAAGGATACGGCTTTGAAAGTGCCGATTTAAATACATTAAGAATGAAAAACAAAGCTAATTTATAATTTTTTTACGATTTGCCCCAGCTAATTCTTGAAAATTGTTCCTTTTTATTCATTAATAATCGACTTTTCTTAATTTGCATGGATTTAAAAATTTTAACTTCCTTAATTTGCCGACTCTTGGAAATCATTTGAATAACATCCCCCCCCCCCCCTCGCTACGCCCCTGACTGTTTAACCAAATTTTGGAGTTACTTATACGTGCATACGTTTTTATACCCTCCCCAGGGTACATTAAGTTTGATGTATAATTTGTAACGCAGTGAAATAATCACCGTACACCCCTTAGACCTTTTAGAGATATGTATGAATGGGACCGACAGAAAATTTATTAAGCCATATTAAGTCCGTCCGTCCATTCGCACGCAAACAACTTTAAGGCCTTAAATTTTAAGCAAGAGAGCTTAAAGTTGGTGAGTGAGCTGGAAGTCCAGTCTTTCAGATCAAGTTTGAAAATTAGTTGAATCCTCCTGCAGACACGCCCCCTACAGGCCTGTATGTGCGGCCATCTCGAATTTAAAAAAAATACTTTTATCAAATTTTAGCTATGAATGTTCCAATGTTACAATTTTTGGTATGTGACATTGTTTTTCAATATATATATGAAATTTGACAAAAAATTACATGACAAAAGTTGTAGATATTAGCATTTTCTAACTTTTTTGTAGCGGTCCGTCCAAAAATGGAAAAAAGGATCTCTATAGTATCGCTACGTTGTCCTTCCAATCGCTTTATAACTTCTGAACGGTAAGTCGAAGAAAGACAAAATTTGGTGTGCGTATAAACAGCGGAAATAGTCAGAGAATCTAAAGAGGGCATTTTTTTATGCGCAAATAACGGTTTAATTACAGTTTGAAATTCCATGTGAAAATGGACTTAATGTTTTTCAGTGTTTTTTTTTAAGAAGTTAAGTAGGCCTGAACTAGAAAAACAAAACTTAGGTTTAAGAAATACTAAGCTTAAATTACAAAATAAAACTTTTTGAAAATATCAAAACGTTTTTGAGAAATGAAGAGTCAAAAAAGCATGACGCTTTTCAAAGTGTTGGAGGCCATCATTTTTGAACGGCATATCGCTCAAAATCAATATTGAACACACGTATAAAGCAACTCAAAGTAGACCAAGTGCTAAGGTCATATTTTTCAAAAACAGTTTGAGTACTGCAGTTTTGACGCGTTTTCGAAAAAAAAACGCTAAAATGCATGAAAAAACGTGTGTGTGTGTGTCCCCTATCTCCGGTGCTGTTTGGTGGAATTCTATGAAAAAAATCACACGTATCAGAAATAATTCAAAATTTTAAGGAAAATTAAAGCGGATTTTTAAGTTTCAAAATCTTCTGAGATTTAACTCAAAAACATAAAAGCATTTTCAAAAAAAATTTTTAAGTCTTCTAGTAGCTTAACGGTATAAGCGATCCTTTTCAGATTCGGTTAAAGTACAAAGCTTACAAAAAGAAGGAAGGCTGCGTTAAAATTTTTTTTAAAATGCCGTTTTTAACCTTAAGCCGCGTTGTCAGAAGCAACGTAAAACAGGAACAGAAACAGAATCCCATACACTAGGAACTGGAACTTAAATTCGCTGAATGCTTTTTGCGTTGCTAATGTATGAAATTCTGTTTCTGTTTCTGCTCCTGTTTCTTGTGACTACGCGGCTTAAGTTCTTAGAAGCCTATTTAAAAAACGAAATAAAAAAAGAGCTTGTCTTACCCTTTACGCATAAATCGGTGGCCATAGAATTAAAAAAAAAAACATCCAAGGCTAGTGTTGGTGGTTGTGCTATTGGAAAAAAGTCTAACGGGAACTGGAAAAAAACTTCAAAATATTTGTTTTTTGGATTTGAAATTTAAAAAAAGACCGTCAAGTATGAACACATACGTCCGACGGCTTTTGTTGAAGATTAGGGTCATCTATATTGCGCAGTTTGTGTAACATTCTATTTGTTTATTAAAATTATTTTTGGATATATTTTACAGTCTGTAATATACTTTTTTCATATTGCTGTCTACTGTTCTTATATTGGGTGATTTTATATTGGGTTTCGTTACTCTAAAAAAGGCTGGCAAAAAGCTTTACCGTTACGAAAATAGGGGGAAGGACATACTCTTTCTTGGCCTTTTTTAGGATTTTTATAATTTAAGACCCATAAAACAGCAATTTCGATTATTTTTAATTGCCGTTAGACTTTTTGATCAATTTTACAACCTGGAGAGACTGGTTGAGCTGCGCGTTCGCATCGCAAGACTGCTTTTCAATATTGAGGTGCAACACGCGGAATATTTTACGATACCTTGACATCCTTATTGGTAGGATTGAATATGCTCTTGACCGGAAGCAGTACATCCTAGATGTTTTCTTCGATCATTTGGGTTAAGGTGAAAGTATGTGGAAATCAGCCAGAGAATACAATACAGTGTTGTAGTAAGTTAACTGTGGTAGGTCGCTCCTAAGGTGATGTTCTGTCTTAGCTTTTATGGTGCAAGGTCCAAAGACTTGATTAATGATTGGTGCACTAGGAATGGGCTTTCAGTGAATACTCTTAAAACTACTGTTTTTCGCCTTACGGGAAGGAGAAAGCTCAACTCCAGCTCAAAGCTTTCACTATCCTGATATTCGACGGAGTCAAATATTTGGAAGTAATCCTTGATAGGAAACTTCGCCGGTCCACGCTTGTTAACGCGAGGCTTTTTACCTTGTTTTCATTACGTACCACTTTAAATATTTGATGAAGACCTAGACCGCTCCCTCCTCGTAATGTAGAAACTGTAATTCAAAAAACTAAAACTAATTCCATGGGAGTTTTTCAAAAACCTTACACCATCAGCTTGATTTAACCTTCTCACCTCTGGCTAAAAAAAAAATGAAATAGCAGGTGTTCCAGCCTGTTTTCGCTGGGAATCTTGGGTGATCCAGAAAACTTTTGAGGTACTTCATTTCTCAATACGGTGGGCAAATATTCGCTTTCAATCTTTTGTGACCGCCTTAGCGATTGGGTTAAAAAGAATAAAATTCTTTATCAATACCAAGCAGGGTTTAGGAAAAACTGAACCACAATCGACCATGTATTATCGCTGGTGAATATTGGTGAATACTCAGACATCTGCTTTCTACAAGTTCTACATCATCAAAAACTATTATTCATTAGGCCAGGGAAATAAGACAAAAAATGGGAAACTTCGGAATAATTCCTGGAAAGCTGAGATTTGTCACAATGCTTCGTAATGTCTTTCTTAAAAAAATGTCAAAAGTACCCGCATTGATCCGAGGGCCACTAAAATTTTTATTGGTAGTCAAATGTCACCAAAAAACGTTTTTAATGAGTATCTCGGCAACAGTTAACTCTACTGAAAAACTTACTGTGACTGAAATTTAGCTCTAGAAACTTCCTAAAGAAGATAATATATTTTTTTTTTCGTGGGAGTAACCTTTTCGGAGACATGTTTATCCACAAAACTGTTAGTTTTGTGATTTTTTATGCCTTACCCTGGATATATATTTTTTCTAAAGTATAGTCAATAGTATAGTCAATTCTAAAGTATACTCAATATATTTAGGAGACACGATCAATTCTGATAGAAGAATCGATTGAGCTATGTCCGTCGGTCCGTGTGTATACAAGTTTACGTCCTTCATTGACATAAGGTCAAATTCAAACTTAACCTTTTTTAAAGTCTCCCAAAGCTGAATTTGGGAAAAAAGCTTGATATTGTCATTCTCAATAAACTGTCAAAAAGCCCCATCGATTCGAGAGCTGCTAAAAACCTGAGGTCAAAGGTTGCATCGATGATTTAAAACTTGGACACTGGCAGAGCATGTGTTTCAAGTTTCACATCTTCTTCCGCTTTGTGATCATGACAGCCCCTGCAAATGTAGTTGGTGTTAATGATTCTTAATTTTGCTAAGTGTTTTCCCAACAGGTTGTAGCCTGTTCACACTCTTGTGGCTATGTCCAGTAATGGCCTTTTCAGTGCTATAGGCTATTTTTGACTTCATGCTGTCTATTGATAGCATAACGCCTTTGTATGGCCGCAACTTTGCAGATTTTCCCTTCTGTTTCGGTTTATATTTTGAATAGTTATAGAAATTTACCTGTCTCGAAAGCGAGCTGAGAATGAGCAATTTTGTCCGCTGTAGTCATACACAGATGTGAGCCAAGTTTTGATAGACTTTTTATTTTCGATGAAGTCACTAAGGTGTCGTGCCCAAACAACGCGGACATAATTCTGTCTGCTTAGAGCCCCTAGTTCCAAGCGAACAAGAGTCCTTACACGAGATTTTACTGTTGGTTTTGCCAAGGCTGCTTAGCCGCCTACAAAATGGAAATATCCTCCTGTGTAGTACCAACACTCTGGTCTTTTCGGCGGCTATAAGTATTGCTAGAATTTTGACTTGGAGCATACTGTATGAGTTCAATTGTCTTTGCTTGTAAGGATAGCGAGTTTCTCACAGCATACACCTGCTCCACCTTCACTTGATTAAGAACCATCTGTGTAGGTAGGTTGCTATCTCGGAGTGGATTACAACGTTGTTCAGCCTCCAGTCTACTCTGCGAGGAATGGGAATGGAGTAGTCTTGACTGAAGTCAAGATAAGGTGTTATATGGTCTGTTAGTCCTACTCAGCAACCCAGTGTGTCCCTGCCAATTGACTGTCCCTTGAAGTCTTATTTCGCTTTTGCAGTACTTTCTTTAATGATGATAGGATAGGCGTGAGGCTTAGGTTTGCCTCAAGCCCCGGTAGGAGTGGATCTCAGGGCACCTGTGGTGACGAGAAAAGGATTGACATAAGTGGAAAAAGTATTCCGGCGCTTTTGTTCGCTGAAAATATAGTCTTCCTTGCGGAAAGCGTAGAAGGCCTACGACCTACAACTGGTGATGATCCACCATCTCGAAGAAAATTGTAAAACCTGAAATCTGTCGTTTAATCTAGTGAAGTCTAAAATTATAAGACTGAAAGCTGTTTGGTGTTTGTATTGGAAGACTGCTCTTCAGGACGCTTTTGAAACTCTTTTTTGGTTTCATCCACTACAGAGCTTTTGATGAATTTACCCCAGGATTGAGTCGCTCACTTTTTGACCAACTTTAATTTAAAAGGGTATTCATTCTTACTGACTAAAAAGGGCAGTAAGTTCAACACATCGTAAGCCTGTCCCTGCTTACAATGTGTTGAACTTACTTAAGCAAGGACACCTTAACATCTTTTATCAACATTTTAAGTTGGATTTCCTCTATTTTTTTTTTTTGAATTTCTACAACCACGAACCTTTATTCGTTTGTCAAAAATTGTTGCGACAGTTCTTAAGTTGGGTCCTATAGCATGGAATAGATTGTATTTGCTCCTTCAATTATTATTTATTTTTTCTGAATGAATTCACCCAACACTTATGCATTCTCTACGGTTGCGAAATAATACAATAATCCTAAATTACAACTCCTGAATAAACACAAACTAACAGAGGACTTGTCAAAACTTATTATTCCACAAAATTTTCTTCCTTCTGTCAAAATTCTGTCCCGCATTCAATGTGCCTAACAAAGTTCATTCAGCAGAGAGAAGAAAATAAAAAAATTAAAAATCCGACAAAATTATTTCCACTTTGTCACCTTCGCACAGTTGTTTTTTCCAATTCGTTTAAGGATCAGTTGCACATACAGGCGCAAACACCCCGAGAAAGGTGGATCATCCACAAAACGATCGCACAAAGAGCAGATCGCTTGTAATTGGTTTCGAATCATACCTACGGATAATCCTCACCTAATACTGTTGCCATAATGGAATTTACGAAAATGTTTTCCCACTTTTTCGTTTTTCTGGATGACGACGCGACGGCTAAAGATTTGTGATGCCCCCGGCCCGGACAGGTACTGTCTGCCAGCAGTTGTTGTTATCCTGAGCTGTTTTGCAAAAATAGGATGTCAATTATAGAAATACTCTTAAGCTGTGTTTTTGTGCTCACCGTGTCAGGACTCACATATGTACGCGCTGGAGGTGGAGGGAATTTCCGTGTTTAACTCCTCGTGGTACGGCCAAACGAGGAAGACCGCAGCAGGTATAATATCCTTTTTTATGTTTATTATTTTTATGGCCTTTACAATTATCGCGCTGCTACTAGTTGTAGTAACTCTCTCACCCGCCCAATTATCGTTAAGGGGTCGTTGGAAGAAATATGAAGTCAGAAAAAAAACCTGTCGGTGGCTTTTAATCCGGAACGGGTTGGTGGGGTCGCTGGCATAGTGTGTACTTCAAACCATGAGAACTTTAGCAAATGTCACTAGCATGACAAGGGGCATTTCGTTTTTTAAGGATTTTTTTTTTCGGTATCATCTTCTTTTTGAACGAGTGGAAGACATAAAAAAAAAACGTTGGATCCAGGATGCATGTTGTGCCGCACTCGTGGCAAGACAATTTTGGGGTCTTATAAAGTAAATTTTTTGTAAGTGGGCTTCGTGACACTCGCGCATAAAAACCACGAGAAGCGAAAATTGATATTTGTTCAATAATAACAAAAGAGAGGAATATAGGTGCACATACACGTGCACGGATGGTTAATAATAGACAACAATAAGGGTTACTTAGCAAAGTGTTGGGCTTTAAAATGGTTTTTATATCCGGTTCAAGTGTATACACTTGGCGGAATAATGGGGTCTTGAAAATATGCATTTTTTCTTACTGAATCGATAATCACAATCGATAAGAGCGATATAACTCTAGACAGAAACCTTTTTTGCTACTTTTGAGGAGTTGTAGGCGAGAGGTGATCAGGATTAAGGACTATAAAAGCGATAGCTGGTCCTGAAATGTTACCACGTTTACTTAGTGTAGTAAGTAGTTCTACTTAAGTAATCCGCGGGCAAACGCTTGATGAAGAGGCCTATGCTTGATTGTCGAGGCCTTTGAAGGCAAAATACAGAAGTTTTAAATGTCAGAAAGCTAATTTGAGGGCTGCTGTTTTTCTTTGGGTTACGCTTCAGCCCGCAGTGGACCTGGGCCTCATCCAACAAGCAGCCATCTCTGACTCTAGCTAAGCATCTCCAGTTTTGCATCCAAAGCTGCACCTTCCCTGTGGGCCGGATTCGTTGCTTGAAGTTTTACGAAGTCGTCGAACATCAAGCGATAACTAGACGAAAGGCCTCGAAAAGCTCTGGGCAAGGACTTCCCCCCACTCAAAAAGCTGCTGAGCATGGGAAAAGCTGCTTAGCACGACCGAAAATAAAAATTCGGCTAAAAGAAACACCGAAACTTTCTCCCGCAAGTGTTATACCCTAACGAGGTTTAATAATTTGAAGTACTGTCCGCTGATCAACCAGGCAGGAGTTGTAGTTAATTGAGAATTGCTTACGTATAATGTAATTAGCCCTCCTGTTCCTTTTAAGGCCATTTTTATACCTCATTCTATAGGATAAGAGGTATATTAAGTTTCTAACATAGTAGAATTCTAACAATGGAAGCCCCTAAAGACCTTAAGGGCGTATGATCGGGACTGAATTCTGACTCGAATAAGCCATGTCCATCCGTCTGTCTGTATGTAACATGTTTTTAGGCCTTAAATTCTAAGCTAGGAAGCTGAAATTTGGTGCATAGGCTCATAGATATCCGAAGCAGTACAAGGGTTATTATTTTTGAAATCCGCCCAGAGACACGCCCACAGTCACGCCCACAGTCGGTGTAAATGTGCAACTACATGTAAGACGTCTTAAAAGTCTCCTGATGAATATAAACTATACAAAATTATGCAAATTTAATGCTCTTATAAATAAGTTATTAAAAACAGAAAACCGCACCTCATATGTCCTTTACTTTTTAAAAATTAAAAATAAAATCCAAATTAAAAATAAAAAAAGTTATGAAATTTTCATTAGGTACGCAAGTAAAATAATTAATCAAAGGTCTTAAAAATAATTCAGAAACGGTATTCTGAATGCTGCTTTTAACTTTAAGTTATTGTACTCTAAGTCAGAAGAGCAGTCTTGGCAAGTGAAAACTTTTTGATCACTTTGATGATTTAATAGGACACATAGGACTTTGTTGCAAGGCATCCCGGTTATTGTCATCAATTAAACTGTTTGGCGTAGTCTCTCTTATGAATTTTAGAGTTGACTTTCTCCTCGTTGAAGTTTTTTTTTTGTACTGAGTGGCTAAATAGTACTTTAAATTTTTACCAGTCATAGATATCATACCTTTTTCCTTTTCCCTTAGGTATTTTTGCCTTTCATTTTCTTTTTGGGCTGCATGATTTATTGAATCAGTTCAAGAAGCCATATCCGTCTGTCCGTCCGTATGCAAACAACTTTTAGGCCTCAAATTTTAAGCTAGAGATAGAGAACTGAAATTTGGTGAGTGAGCTAGAAACCCAGACCTTTAGATAAAGTTTAAAAATCAGTTGAATCCGTTCGCAGACACGCCGGCTACAGGACTGCATATGCGCACATCTCAAATTTTAAAAAATAACTTTTTTCAAATTCTTGATATGCTACAAATGTAGCATCTTTTTTGGCGCACTAATTTTTGGTATGTGACATTGCCTTATTGTCCTTAAGGAAGCAGAAAAAATTTGTCCTTTACATTGACCACGCCCACTTTTTAAAGGATTTTAGCTTAAAATTATAGTTTTATAACAAATATGTGATTCATATGATATTATGATGACACAAAAAATGATTTTTTTAGTAGGTTAGGTTAAGTAAAACAGGGGTGGGGTGTAAAGGAACACGTAGACAACAGACACCAAAACGAGTTCATCGCGATCTCTGGGGAACCAGTTGAACTTAACATTCAAAAGGCAAAAACACCTAAACATTCTCCGTGAAAGGGCAAATTTCCCTGTAAAAGCCAAGAAGGCCTTTGAAGTTTGTGCCGTGTACCTCTTCTGAACCTCTTTTTTCTAGTTTTTAATTTTTTTTTTATTTAAAAAGTCGGAGTTTTAGTCCGAAATATATGCAACCCAACTAGCATAAAGCATTAAGCAGTTATATATTTATTCTCGCTCACTTTTTGGAGGCGCGGCAGTTCTTTTTTTGGTAGGGTAGGGTATTTTGCAATCCGTTGCACACGGACTAATGTTTTTACATACGCACTGTTGCACTTTTCCACTTCATTTTATGGTACCGAAGACTATTAGCATCTCCTATTTTGTAATTGTTGCTCCCTGCTTTCTTGTCTAAAAGAAAACGATTAGGATACGAAAACGATAAAAATAAACTTGAGTAATTAAGTATGAATTAAGTATTAATATGACATTAAATAAACAAATATTTGCTACGTTATGCAAGGAAATTCAATATTCCGAAAATTTCTCAGTCCCTTGGATAAAACATCAGTCCCCTGTTCATTTACTTGTCAGGGGACTTTGGCCAGGGGACTGAGTGTTTTGGTAGTTTTTGTGCATTAAATATGCTTTCTAGTTATTGGAAATAATAAAAATACTATTTTAGCATGAAAATCATTTACAGTTTAAAAAAGCCTACATAAAAATGCAAAAGAAGTTAATTTTACCACACAAAAATGATTGTAAATACTCCCCAAGGTACTGAGAATCGAAGTGGACAATGCACGACCTTTCACCAAAATGTCTTCTTCACAACTGACATAACAGCGCGCCTCTTTTTTGGCTTAAGTCTTAATTCAAATGAGACCCTAAGCTTGTCATTGCTAGATCTGAGACTTGGACCGATATCGTAGTTATCGATTATTTGGACTAATTCAATCTTCTAGGGGACTGATAAGGAAACTGACGGACAAGTTTGAATGATTTTTTTTTAAATAAAATCAATTGTTATAAAACCCATATTTATTAATTAATATATATCTGATATTTAGGGTCACTTATTTCGGATTGATTTTCGTGTGGGAACCAAAATAAGAGAACGGTTAAGATTTTTTGCTTCGAAAACAGGCGAGGGACCTGCAAGGGGACTGAGAATTGTATACTTCTAAGATTTTTTTCCGTAATAAAAATATATCAGATCTTAATAATTTTATCTGGCCATGTAGATATTCATGAGATTTTTAGTTATAAAAACAAAAAATTTTGAATATTTTTAAGGTTTATTAAATATCAGCGGAGCCATCAAAAACATCATCGTTTGTAGAATCACCCATATATATCTGCGATGGCTCTCGGATATATATGGGACGTTTCGGGACCTTCCTTTTGAAAGGACGTTTCGGGAAATTCCCACCAACATCACAAATCCTGTGATACCAGAACCTTAGCACATTGTTGAAGGGACGAGCGCCAGATTCATAACTTTCCGATTTCCAAGATTAGAAAGTAATTGGGTATATGATTCGTAAAATTAATACCGAAAAAACCAATGGACAAGACCTTTGTCAGTCATTTTTGATTATCTTGAAAAAACTTCTAGACTTCCTTTTCCCGTGAGCCAAGATAGTTCGAAGTGCCTATTTTTAGTAGAACGTGTTGACGTACTCGACATAACGTACCTTCCTATCAACTGCGCCAAATTTTGGGTATCAAAGAGTTCCTTAATGAATTAGGCTTCATAGTTAATTTGTCTATGCCTCCAACAAAATTAACAAACATTCAAAGGAATGATAAGGAACCCCTTTTTTATATTGCCATTTCGTTCAAGATCATTCATCGTCAAAACATATGTAAGTGTTTCTCATTTTGAAATTTCTGATCCACTCAGTTAAACTCGAGACTTTTTGAATATTTTTTCCTAATATACCAGTTTAATATTGTCTACTTATTTTCCTCATTGTACCAACCCTCTGCCTCTACTCAATGGTGTCAAAAAAGAAAGAAAGAAACGTATCAGGATAATTAAATTTAGGCAAATCCCTGAATAGGCAATTACTCACTGCGGTACTCTAATGCATCTCAGGCATCAACGCACATAAAATCATTTTCCAAAGGGCTCTGGAACACCTTTATTCGAAACGAATTGCAATCGAAACGAACAACACACAAACAGGATAAAATACAAAAATGAAACCCATTTGTCAAGATTCAATTGCTATTGCTGTCCGGTAAATAGTTGAGGGGAGTGCAAAAGATACATTTTTTTTTCGCCAGCTATTCAATTTTAAGGATTGTTAGGAAGTTACATCCGGTCACAGGAAATAATGCACACGCACACAGGCGACACACAAAGGTCGCCTGTCTGTCTGCCGTTACATGCGGCATGAAAACCCTGACCTCTGAAACCGGGGACTCCGTGTATGGAGGGATTTCATTCCAGTCGTTGAGGAGACCAGCTACAATACCACAATGAATTTTACTATTTGGGTTTTTGTTTATCGCTCTTCTTGTCGGTGTCCTACCGGCAAGGGTGCATTCAGAAAATTCCAGCACTTATTAGGAGATCGATGTACAGGTAAAGGTGTAAAAAGATTGATCTTGGGCCTGGAGTGCCATTCAGCGGGAAGGATATGTGTGTGCACAGCTTTTGTTGGTCTCTAGATATACATTCGCTTCGCATATGGAAGTTGTTAATAAGGCACAATGGACATCCTTAGAGTCCTATGCCGAGATGATATTGTGTTCCGGCTTGTATGTAGGTATACATATTTCTTGTACGGAAATACGCAATCGATTTGTAGTTAATAACCATTCAATGACAATTGAATAACATTGGTTCATGTCCATGTAAGGAACTTATGTATGTTTTTGATCTTTGGGGGACGATTCTTGTAGTTCTACTTGTAGCACTTGAGAAGAGTCTGCTGCCCATTGTGAGACACTGTCGCCTGGTGGTACTTTTCGGTGCATCTGCTGGGTGGAAACACACATAAACTCACTTTTTTGAAAAAGATCCCCAGTATAAGAAAATAAAGGTGTGCCTATGATAAATAAACGGCAGACGAGAGGAGGCTTTGGTACCTCCTTTTATAAAAGGCGGACACCAGCTATACCGTTTTACAAAGAATTCAATACTGGTCAATTGTACAGACACAAACATCCATCACACACGCCAGTTACCCAAACTATATTGGTTTGTGAGAGGCCTACTTTTACTTAAGCTGCACATTTAATACGTCTATTCATAAAGAAGGCCCCTTCTTCTGCTTTTAAAGTGATCTATCGCACTGCGAGAAAACCCCAGCTCTTTTAGTTTACCTTCGGCAATCTCTAGTCTAGATCTTCGCCCAGATTCTTTGCAGAGAAGGAACTTTTTATGGTATCCAGGTTTCTTTACGCATTAGAGCTTTATGTATTATTACGTTGCTCAACCAAAACCAAAAGGCTTTTTCAAAACTAATGGATGCCGTATATGCTAAGCTATCACTAAAAGACACATTTCCTTAAATAGTCTTTCAACTCAAAAAAAGCTGAGTCTATTTTTAGCGGTCCGCCCAAAAAGGACGTCACTTCGTTGTTCGTCCGCCCGTCCGTCCGTCCGCACCTTTAACTTCTGAAGGGTGATTCGTAGAAAGATGAGAAGATGATTAGTACACTTATAACGTCCATGACAAAAAAATTAAAAAGGCATAGAAGACCAATTTTTTTTATGTAGGTACACACAAAACGGTTTCATTACAGTTTGAATTTTGAGTACAAACGACAAAAAATTCTGTGCCACTTCGTGAAAAGTTTTATGCCCTTGTCACACTGGATCATAAACTAAGTTTTTGCGTAAACTCGCATAATCTTCATCAAAAACATGAGATTTCCCATGTATTTTTATAAATTTTCTGTGTTTGTAACCCCCTAGTTTTGTTAAAATTGTTATAAGGCTGGTAACAAATGAATATCTATTATATGTAGTTTAAGGATATATCAACTTTATTGGAATAGAAGATGATAACGAATGAAAAAATAATAATTTAGCTTTGACAATAGAAACCCAAAGGTGTGCACGATGATTGATAAATAAACATTGTACAGTGATTCAATCAACACTCCTCCTCAATATTTATTTCTTGTAAGTCCAATAAGAGCTCGAAATTTCGATATCTTTTTCGCACCCAATGGCTTCGTAAAGATGTCTGCAATCATTTCTTCAGAAGAACAGTACTCAAGCTTGATTATATTCCTGACGTAAAGATCTTTGACAAAATGAAAACGTGTATCAATGTGCTTTGACCTCCTTCCCGATTTTCCAGATTTGATAAGTTTTATTGCACCTTGATTATCTTCTTTGATGATAAATATACCAGGATCGATGCATTTAAGTTCATCCATCAGTCTCTTTAATGGAAGTAATTGTTTGCAAGCTTCTGAAAGTGAGATGTACTCGGCTTCTGTGGATGACAACGAAACTGAATCTTGTTTTCGACAACACCAATCTATAGCTGATCCTCTAAACAGTGTAACAAAACCGCTGTTTGATTTACAATCAGATCTATCGCCCGCCCAATCAGCATCAACATAAGTTTCACACACAGGATCATTTCGCTGGGCTCCCAGCTCTAGTTGAAGATCACGACTTCCTTTGAGGTATCTTAATACTCGCTTTGCTTCCTGCCAATCGCGCTGCGTTGGTTTACTTACTTTTCGACTGAGTATTGATGTTGCTGCAGCGATATCTGGTCTTGTATTCACCGAAATATATAATAGAGCTCCAATTAAGCTTCGATACATATCGTTTGATGTTAGTATTGGTGAGCTATCTTCTTCACTTAAATAGCTTGGATCCAAAGGAATTTTTGACGGCTTGGCCTCGTCCATTTCAAATTTTCGCAGTGATTTTTCAATATACGCACCCTGTGATAACATGTAACTTCCATTTTCCTTTTTTTGAATACTTATTCCTAGAAAACTGCATACAGGACCCAAAGTTGTGATTGCAAAACTTTGACTTAATTTATCTTCAATATCTAAGGCTTGCTCCAAATTTATTGTTACAATTAACATGTCATCTACGTAGATCAGTAAATAAATATCTTCCTCGGCAGTTTTCTTGAAGAACAAACACTCATCTTCCTGAGATTGAACAAATCCAAGTTCTATTACAACATTTGAAAGTCTTAAATTCCAAACTCGAGCTGCCTGTCCGTAAATACTCCTCCTTAATCGGCACACTTTATTTGGATGAAGCTTATCCTTAAAACCCGGCGCTTGTTTCATATAAATCTCCTCTTCAAGTTCTCCATTAAGGAATGCCGACTTTACATCAACGTGTCGAACAATATAATTATCTAAGGCTGCGATGGTCAATATAAGCCGAATTGTGCTTCCTTGTACAACTGGCGCAAAAACCTCATCGTAGTCTACTCCATACTTTTGTAAGTAACCCTGCGCCACAAGTCTAGCTTTATATCTGCATTCTTTCCCGTCAGCTGCAGTTTTCGTCTTAAAAACCCATTTGCTTCCCACTAAATTCTTACCTTTTGGAAGGTCAACAAGTTCCCAAGTTCCATTTTCTTGCATTGCCGCAATTTCTTCCTTCATTGCGCTGTTCCACTTTTCAGAATGCGGATCACGGGTCGCTTCATCGTAATTTTGTGGGTCTTGATTGCATTCGCCAGTGGCATACATAACGTAGTTTTTATGCAGAAACGGATCTACTTGGCCAGCATTTGCTCGCTTAGATCGACGCAATTGCGGGGATAATAATTCCTCTGCAATCTCCAGAGAATGCATTGTCTCAGCATCATCCCCTACCGACATCTCAAGAAAATGCGTTGTCGGAATTTCAGCATTATCCCCCATATCTGAAAGAGTAGTTAAATTTGTCGATTGTTCCTTTTCTTGAATAAATTCATCAAATAAGTTTAGTTCGGTTAAATCAGAACCTACTGCTGACGTTCCTTGAGGTAACTGGTGCTTGAACTCGATAAAAGCTGCATCCCGACTAATTATAATCTTGTTTGTTTTAGGATTATAAAAACGGAAGCCTTTCTGGTCACTAGCGTAACCGACGAAGATCATACTTGTTGCAGCACTGTCCAGTTTCGAACGTTTTACACTCGGCGTTTGTACGTAAGCTCGACATCCAAACACACGCAAATGACTATAATCAGGACGGTTTCCATACCAGATCTCATAGGGTGTGCTTCCCGGAATGGCATTTGAGGGCAATCGGTTTTGCAAGTAATTGGCCACGTTCATAGCTTCACCCCAAAAAACTTTTGGCAAAACAGAATCATTTAACAAACAGCGAGTCATTTCAATTAGCGATCGATTTTTTCGTTCTGCAACCCCATTCTGCTGAGGAGAGTAAGGAACAGTGTTTTGTGCAGTGATGCCCTCCTTGGACTAAAATTCACTCAATGACTTCCCAGTGTACTCGCCACCACGATCGGATCGGATAACTTGTGGCTTTCTTCCATATTTAGTTTCCATTTCTCGAACGAATTCTCTGATTTTTACCGCCGCGTCTGACTTTGCTTGCAATAAATAAATTTTGCAAAATCTACTGAAATCATCAATTAGAGTCATAACGTCTCCGACACTAGATGGTTGCACTGGTCCCATGATATCAGAATGAACCAATTGCAAAATAGATTTCGTACGTTTCTCTGCCTTATTGGGGAAAGGCTTTCTTGCCAGCTTTGATTCAAGGCAACATTCACATGTTTCTTCCGTTCCGCAGTTCTTTATGTTTAGTCCAGTAGCCAACGAATATTTCATAATTCTATCAAACACTTGCGAATCGCGATGACCAAGTCGTCGATGCCACTGATGCTGGCATTCCTTGTTGTGACCAAAAGCTGTGGCTAATAGCGCTTTCTCATGAAGGCGTAATCGGAAAAGGCCATTTATATGATCAGCAACGGCAACAATTTTATTCCCAGCACGAATCTCGGCACTTTTGTTGTTAAACAAAACGTTAAGTCCATGACTTACCAGTTTACTAACCGATAGTAAATTCATATCAAGATCAGGAACAAACAGAAGGTCCTTGACTTTGATCCCTTTCTTAAAACCTTTATCATCTTGGGCATATATTAGGGCTTCACCAATACCTTCTTCATTGACTGTTGCACCGTTGGCCATCATAACTCTTTTGTTTGCCTGATTAATATTACTGAACACGCTTCTCTCAAACGTCATGTGCTTAGTTGCACCAGAATCCAAGTACCATCCCTTGTCTAGCTGTTTTTCAGTAGCCATTAAAACGACCGCCTCATCATCGCAATTATCTACTCGCATTATGCGAGCACTGTCCCTGTCCCTGGGTTCATCACGTTTTCTATTGTATTTTGGACAGTTCATGCGAAAATGATCAGAAGACCCACAGTTCCAACATGCTTTACTCCGTTTTTCAGCACTTCTACCACTTCGAGCCAGTAGGAGGTTTTCACCAAAGTCAGTTTTTTGTTTTTGTCGAGCATGCTCATCCACTAGCTTCTGTTTGACCATCGACAGTGTCAGATCAGATTCCGGTCGGCTCTCAAGTGATACTACAAGAGATTCGTAAGAGTCCGGCAAACTTATAAGAACAAACACGACTTTAAACACTTCTCCGAATGTTATGTCTTGATCTTCACAACGCGTGAAAAGGTCATCAAATTCTAACAAATGTTTCTCCATATCACCACCTTCCGCGAAACGCTTCGTACAAATTTGCTTGAAAAGTGACACTTTTGATAATACCGTGCGTGCTTCGTGATGTAAACGCAACTTCAACCATGCATCTTGAGCTTCTGTGCAACTGCGAATTAAACTAAACTGCGATTTTTCACACCCAAGTGCTATCGTCGCCAATGCCTTCGAATTTCCACGTCTCCATTCCGAGGTTTGTTCTTCAACTTTTGGAACGGTCTCATCAACAAATGACCACAAGTCTTCTCGACTTAGCAGCATTCGCATCTCGAATTTCCAAGTTACATAATTGCAACTATTCAACTTTTCGACTGATGTGAATCTGCTCGCTTCCATCTTGTATGAATAATTTTATTAAATTAAATTAAACAATCTGGGCCCATTACCTGTTAAAATTGTTATAAGGCTGTTAACAAATGAATATCTATTATATGTAGTTTAAGGATATACCAACTTTATTGGAATAGAAGATGATAACGAATGAAAAAATAATAATTTAGCTTTGACAATAGAAAGCCAAAGGTGTGCACGATGATTGATAAATAAACATTGTACAGTGATTCAATCAACAAGTTTTTGGTAGATTTTGCTCAAAACCACTATGAACGTCACGAGCATCACGTTGTCGTTGAGAAATAAAAATTAAAATTGCAAAGAATGCCACTTTTGCCTTAACACTGGATGCAAATATCTACAGAACCGAAGGCTCTATCTGAAAACTGCTTGCTTTTTTGGGACCAATGTACAATTCTTGATATATTCCCTTCTTTCTCGCATTTTTCAAAGCCCAGCAAGCAAGCAAACAAAATCAAAACCCATATCCCGTTCAGAAGTGTGGACGGCTAAACGGTTTTGTGTAAACTTTTTGCCAAAAACGCAGTTTATGATTCAATGTGAATGGCGTATAATAAAAATGCCGTATTTCGTAAAAAAATAAATTTAAATAAATCGAATTACTACTAAATACTGAAAAGTTTTTGAGAAAAGAGGAATAGAAAATACATATGTTTCCGTTTTCAACATGTTTATGGTCATAACTTTTTAATTACTTAATTCAAAAAGCCGATATTTTTTGCCCAATATAACAACACATGCATATAACAACCGCAGCTTAAGCAAAGGTTAAAATCAACTTTTCGAATATTTTCGAATATTTAGCAGATTCTGAAATTTAGCTCGAAAACTTCCAAAACATTTCAAAAATTATTTTTTTAAATATTCTGGAATCTTAACGGTGGTACCGATTGTAATGAAATTTGGTTTGTACATAAAACGTATAAAAGGAATTCTTTAACTTTTAACATCTTTCCAAAAAAAAATCTTTCCGGTTTAAAAAACAAATTAAAAAACTAGCTTTTATAACCGATAACTAAAAAACCTGTGCTCTGAGTATTAAGAAAAAGTAACTGTTGCTCGCCCAAAGTATGGCTACCTTAAATACAATTATAAGGCAATGTTACGTACCAAAAATGGATGCGCTAGCGCCATTGTAACATAGCTAAAATTTGCAAAATGTATTTTTTTAAATTAGAGATGATCGCACATACAGGCCTGTAGTGGGCGTATCTGTGGGCGGATTCAGCTTATTTTCAAACTTGATCTGAAGGACTGGACCCAACCAACGCACAAAATTTCAGCTCTCTGTCTTAAAATTTAAGGCCTAAAAGTTGTTTACATACGGTCGGACGGACTGACGGACGGACGGACGGACATGGCTTAATTGATTCTCCTGTCGGTCCCATTCATATCTCTAAAAGGTCTTAGGGGTCTACGGTGATTATTTCACTGCGTTACAAACTATACATCAAACTTAATATACCCTGGGTCGGGTCAAGCTCCGAATTGTGTAATAAAACTTGGTTGTTAAATTTCAGTTAAGAATCTTTTCCCTAAGAAAGGGGCGTGGCATCCACCTCTTCTCAACAATATCGTATTTTTGTTTATATTTTTATCAGAAGTGGTATACACGTGTTGACTGCATTTTCATATTAAAAATTTGATTTTTTACTTAAAAACGCCCTTACTTAAAGGTGGGCGTGGCAAAAATTTATTCATTTGAGTTGACAGCTTACGCACATAACCGAACATTTTATAGTGCAAGTTTTTTGGATTTAAGGCAAATATATCAAATAAAAACCTTTTATTAGAATGCATATTAAGTATGACCACGCCTACAAGGGGGCGGTATTCGCTTTTTTTTAAATGCCAATCACAAAACACTTAAGCGAGGATATCGCATACCAAATTTCAGCTTCCTGTGACAATCTTGATTGTTCATGCTATTAAGTAAAGTGGACGTGTCAGTGGGCGGATTTCAAAAATGTTTACACTTGTACTGCTTCGGGACCTAGAAAGAATATATATCAAGTTTCAGGTTCCTAGCTCGAAATTTAAGGCCTAAGAACTACCGACAGACGGACGGACTTGGCTCATTCGACTTACAATTCGGTCTCAATCATATGCCCTTAAGGTCTTGGGGGTCTACGGTGATTATTTCTCTATGTTACAAACTATGAATCAAACTTAATATACCTCCTATCCTATGGGATGGGGTATAAATATAACGGTATTCAGCAAAAGGTTCCGAATAGACGTTTTATGCATTTTAAATCAAAAAAAAAAATGCAGAAAAAAGCTTAAAATCCGCAGAAGTAAAAAGGAGAATATATAAAAAAAATTTGAAAACAAAAGACCCGTTTGTAATTTTTTTTAGTTTTTTATTACAAAAAAAAATTAAAAACAAATTCTTTGTCACCCTGCGTTTCAATGAAAATTTGAGTACCTAAACTTAAGATTCGGCTAAAATAAGTACAGTCAACTTGTTAAAGTAACAGTACCTAGAGTAAAATTAATGAAAAAATATTTTTTTTTTAGATTTTTAAACCCGAATACAGGGTAAACAGTCGAAAATCTTCCCTTCATTTTTTACACTGCACAGACGGATCCAAGACGGAGGACGGTATAGGAAGTGGTGTAGTCTCTGAGTGCCTTAACTTAAATAAATCCCTTCGCCTACCTAACCAATGCAGTGTCTTCCAAGCAGAGATAATGGCAATTAGTGAAGCCCTGTATGGCTAATGTAGAACGTGATATTCGCCCGCGATATCTGTACATATCTCTACGGATAGCCATCCTGCCGTCAAATCCTTGACATTGATCTGTATAAACTCATAATTATTTATTAACTGTCGCACATCTTTTAATGAGGTGTTCGAATAGTTTCACATCCGCCGCCGGTGCAGGGTGCAGGTCATAGCGACTTCATGGGAAACTGTGAGGCTGATAAACTTGCTAAGAACGCCACTAGACGCCAGAAGATGAAATCTCCTGTGATAAAGGTGCCCCTAGCTACCTTCAAATTACAGCTCAAAAATCATAGCATGCAAGAAACTAACGCCAGGTGGAGGACAGGCACCACTTGTTTAACCTCCAAGCAAATCAGGCCTCGCCTCGATCTAAAAAGATCAGATAGCTTGATATCATTAAAGAGATCCAAAATTAGCACTGCAGTGGGAATTATCACCGGACACTGTCTATTAGCAAAAAGACTAGGTCTATTCTCAAACGACTTTTGTAGAAGCTGGCTAGATGAGGGACAGGAAGAAAGTGTACAACACTTTCTCTGTTGCTGCCCGGCACTCGTGTCGTACAGGAAATTCATAATAGGCTCCTACTTCTACGACAATCTAAGCGACCTTAGTGAAACACCGGTCAAAAAGCTACTAAAATTCATTGAAAAGACTGGCTGGCTGTAATAGAATTCACGCAAACCTACTCCCTTGGTCATATACCCACGTGGACGTGGCGGTACAATGGGACTACTTTTTGGCCTAAGTGCATTTAATAAGCCACTTTCCTACCTACCTACTACACTGCAATGGCAGCATTTAATAAATCGGATACACAGATCTTATGCATAACCTTCTCAAAATTTGCGCTCGAATTATTCTATAAATATTATATAAGCGAAGCAAATAAGTATGATACAAATGATATCGACATGCCCTTGGAAAAATGCCATAAAGTCGGAAATCGTCATTAAAAGAAATGAAAAACAGAGTTCACTTAACAACATTTTATATGTAAATTAAGCAAAAATTCAACGCTAAGCCTTAAAAAAAGCCAACGGACCGCTCCGTGTATGACTTCATTTCATACTTGACGGTCTTTTTTTGTCGGAGGTTGCTACTATCCGAGGGGGCACTCATACACAACTTGGTCCATTGTTCTACCATGCGGACACCATCATCATCATCATCATTTTTGAATGCCGCTTATCCTTTAAAAGGGTCGCAGAGCGAGGGTGGTCAAATGGTATATCCATCGTTCTCGATCCTCCGCCACCAACTCAAGAGACTCCGGCGCAATCCCCAGGCGGGACTAAGAGAGGTTCTTTACCTGATCTTAACACATATTTCTTGACCTACCAGGGGGGCGACGCGCTCGCATCTCGGCTAGCATGACCTGTCTAGGAAGTCTATCATGGGGCATGCGAACAACATGTCCAAACCATCATAGATTCGATCGCTCCACTCGGAGAAGTAGCTGTTCAACATTAAGATTCCCACGAATACTGACGTTTCTCACTTTGTCCCTTAGAGTTACACCAGCAACGCACCTCAAGAATCTCATTTCGGCAGCTTGCACCCGCGATCTAATTCTTTCGGTCATTACCCAAATTTAATGACCATAGATGAGGGTCGGAACGAACACTGAATTAAAAACTGAGATCTTTGCTTTCACTCCAAGCTCAGCTTTCCTGATGGCTGGCGCAGTTCCTTTAATATTGCTCCAGCTTGGCCAATTCTGCAGGACAACTCAGTATCACTCCTCCCATCTTTCGTGAAAAAGATCCCGAGGTTAAACTTCTCCACCTGTTTTAATGGAACTCCATTTACGTTCAGGGTACACTGTTGTCCTGCTTTACGGTGCAGAAGCATGGACCCTGTCAAAGGTGGATGAAAACACTTTAGGCTGCTTCGAGAGGAAAATTCTTCGGACGATTTACGATCTACCCAAAAGAGTCAAAACACAACGTCTACGAAGGCTGGGTCATCTAGAGCGGATGAACACCAACGCCCGGCCCGGAAAATCTTCGAATCCACATCGCAGGGACGGCGCGGTAGAGGAGCACCCGAGACTCAGGTGGCGCACGCAAGTGGAAGGGGACCTCAGCCAACTTCGCGTGCGAAACTAGAGACGGCTAGCTAGAGACAGAGCTGGCTGGCGAAGCTTGTTGTCTGAGGCCCAGGTCCATCCCGGACTGTAGCGCCACCTTAAGTAAGTAAGTAAGTACACTGCACAGGAGTTCGGGAAACAACCATCACTTCCGATTTGTTCGCGTTTACTTTCATCCCAGCATCACCACAGACGGCTGTAAACTTATCCAGTGCTCGTTGAAGTTCCTCTTTGGATGATGCAAGGATGGCCAAATCATCTGCGAAAAGCAGATGGCTCATCCTGATGCGGTCACATTATTTTAATGTATTTAGTTTACCCGTCTTTCGAAAAACTACGAGAAGAAGCTTCAATGATGAAGAGCTTATAGCATTAGACCCATGTCCGGTTTTGGAGCCTTCTGTGAAAATACGATGGCATTCTTTCCTGCTGAAAGTCGACTTCGTTGGTCATTTTTTCGCAAAAGGATTTCTGAGATAAGGCAGGGGTCAAAGGACAATAATTCTCGCACAAGTTCTTAAAACTTTCAATTCGTGTGGGACAAATACACAAAACGTCTCTCTTTAAACGAAAGATGGTTTGCAGCCCATGATAAACATATCAAGGGATGAGGTTCATGTTCATCAAAGCATCTAGAGCAGAGCCCGTACTAGGGAAGACCCCTGTGCAGTCAAGAAAAGGGAATGTCTTGTCTAAAAATGTGGGGCATATTGGAGCCGAAATATTCCCAAAAAAACAACGAAAAATGCATTTTAACGAATATCTTTGGTAAAAAAAAGTTGCCAGGTAGTTCAAATTTGGTTTTAAGCTTTTCTCGCAAGTCCCTATCGATCCGCGAAAAATAGGACCATGCCTCTGCGCGCAAGGCACGATACCTCGACTGGAGTATTGACAAACTGTGACAGTTCTCCTATTTTCCAATTATCGACACTACAGCCAATTCATTTCCACTTGCGTCTTTTATTGGCAACAAAAACGTGTGTCTATTAATTTACAAAGAATTATTGACAATGCCTCGGTCAGTTCAAAGACAGCTATTTCTACTTTTATTGTCAATTTGAAAAAGATTTCTTGTTGTCAATGCAATAATTTAGACAAACATAATGCTGTTCTCTGTGTCGAGTTCGAGTGCTTTAATTGGAAGTAGTTTTTCGGCAAAAAGGTTTGTATTTTCAATCCAAAATATTGGTTTAAGACCTAAAACTGTTTTTCCTTCTTTCCTTAGTTTGACCATGTTAAAAAGAAAACGAATTTCTATCGCTTTCTTTCGTCATTTTAGGTGAAATTCAGTTGGAGCTTGAACCAGTACAAAAAAGGGAGAAACTCGAGTGCTGGATTCAGAATTTGTTTTTGGACAGAGATTCTTGTGGAAACTATACCCAAAGCTCTGCAAAATAGAGCCGACATTTTTCAAAAGATGACGCACGACGCGCTTGAGCAAGACTGATTTCGATTTCATTTTGGACAAGGTCAAACCCTTGTTAGTCAAAAAAGACACGAGTTCGAATGTATGTCCGAAAGATTGTCGTAATTTTAAACATTCCGAACAAGAGCATACGACAACCCCTTGTTCCATTCGAAGTTGGACTTTCAAATGCGCGGATTCTTTTTTGCTTCGGTTTCACCTTGACTTGCTTCCATGGGACGCACACTATTTAAAGAACCCTAAACACAGTATTTTAGCAAAAATGCTATTTAAGCATAAAAAAAGAAAACAAATTGCAGAGGCACGCGCGATGTGTCAAGTTCTGTCTTTTAATTGAAAAAATTGGCAAAATGAATGCCAATTATGGCCTTTTTGGTTGGCGATCCCGGATCAGGACGTTCTTCTCCCTTATTGGGACTTTTCTTCAAACAGCTAAACACGTTTTTCTTGATTTTGAAGTTTCTCTAGTGTTGTATTTGTGAAGCAAAAGCTATTCTACAGGGGACAAATTACATTTATCCAACTTGACATTGACACATGTATGATCATGTGCGTGCTTCTGGTTTTGATTCTGGATTCAAAACGAGAAGTAAATTTCTCTTCTTTCCAGAAGAGGAACCGTCAAACGAGTCCAAGACAACAGTTTCAGGAGAGTCCAGAAGTCTCCCGGACGACCGAAAAGGCCAATTATTTTCAATGTTTGTTAAAAAACAAAGTGACATTTGATTTGTCAATTCGGCTATTGCCACTTGTCTTGCAAATTGTTTGTCTGCCCATTATTGACAAACGTCTTAGTCAATTCAAAGACATACTATTTCCACTTGCCAATTTTTCAATACAACATAAAAATACGTCGACTGTCAACTAAAAATCGACAAGTGAAAACTTAGCATCCGCTGACGTGACCCGTTGGTAAGAAAGCTCATCAGTTAAATTTTTTGATCAATGCCACAAGCTTGACTTTTCTCTGGCTCAACATTCCAAGCGCTAGCTCTGTTTTGTTACAACAGGAATGAGGTTAGAAGCTTTACCAAAGGATCAAAAGGTCCTGCCAAGGGTATAAACTTCGAACTGAAGCCTGTAAGGACCATCAAGGGAACATCGTTGTAGAATCGCAGTCGGTGCTGAGGATTTGGAAAGACCACTTCTGCAGACTGTATAACGGCGAGGACGAACCAAATACCGCTGTCAGGCAGAACGAACCATTCAACCCGGGCGAAGACGTTACCGACGAAGCATACGATCGATACCGCCCACACAACCTGGAGGAGGTGAAAGTAGCTGTGTCTAAGTGTCTAAGCTCAAGGGCAACAAAGCAGCCGGAGCAGACGGCCTAGCTGCCGAACTTTTTAAATCCGCTGGCGATGAGCTGGTTAGGAGCATGCACCAGCTCATCTGCAAGATATGGTCGGAAGAAAGCATGCCCGACGAATGGAACCTCAGCATTGTTTGTTTGCCCGATCCTGAAGAAAGGAGACCATCTGAGTTGTGCCAACTACAGGGGCATAAGTCTTCTTAACATCGCATTCAAGATCTTTTCTGCTGTACTGTGTGAACGCCTGAAGCCGTTTGTCAACAATCTGATAGGCACATATCAGTGTGGCTTTAGGCCAGGAAAGTCCACCATCGATCAAATATTCACACTGCGACAAATCTTGGAGAAAACCCAGGAATTCCAAATCGATACACACCATCTCTTCATCGATTTCAAGGCCGCGTATGACAGCATCTATAGAGACGAGCTATATAGCGCAATGTCTAGTTTTGGCATCGCTGCCAAACTCGTCAGTCTGTGCAGGATGACAATGAATTACTCACGCTGTTCTGTCAAATTCGGCAAAGACCTCACCGACCCCTTTGATGTCAAAAAAGGATTTAGAAAAGGCGATGCGCTGTCATGTCACTGTGTGTAAGGGTGTGATGTCAGTGAAGCCTTCGTGGGTATTGGGACGGAAGCGGCGAATATGGGTTTAGCAGTCAATGAGGGCAAAACCAAGTATATGCTGTCGTCAAGAAAAGACACCCAACACTGACGTCTTGGACAAAACATCACCATCGACAGCTATAACTTTGAGGTAGCTAGGGACTTTGTCTACCTGGGTTCCGCTATCAACTCAGACAATGACACCAGCGCTGAAATCAAACGAAGGATAACTCTTGCCAATCGCTGTTTCTTTGGGCTAAGGAGGCAATTGAGTAGCAAAGCCCTCTCTCGATCAACTAAAGTGTCCATGTATAAGACCCTCATCATCCCAGTCCTGCTTTATGGTGCAGAAGCATGGACGATTTACGGTCCCGTCTGCATAGACGTAGAGTGGAGGAGGAGTTATAACATCGAACTGTAAGGGCTGTACAGCGATACCGACCTAGCCAAAAGAGTCAAAACACAACGTCTACGATGGCTGGGTCATCTAGAGCGGATGGACACCAACGCCCCGGCCCGGAAAAGCTTCGAATCCACACCGCAGGGACGGTGCGGTAGAGGAGCACCGAGACTCAGGTGGCGCACGCAAGTGGAAGGGGACCTCAGCCAACTTCGCGTGCTTAACTGGAGACGGCTAGCTAGAGACAGAGCTGGCTGGCAAAGCTTGTTGGCTGAGGCCCAGGTCCACCCCGGACTGTAGCGCCACCTTAAGTAAGTAAGTAAGGAAGCTCTGTATTGACAAGACAATACTATAGAATTATGGGATCTAAGCGACGCGACGGTTTTTTGACCGTGCTTAAAAACGTGGTGAAGTTAAAGTCATGCTAAAGTCTAAAGGTTCTAAACATGGTAGTTAGAGAGGAAACTATCAATTTCTTTTTGCACAAAAGAAATCGTCACAGGATCGTTAGTGTTCTAAGGGCATCTTTTCGAACTATAAGAATGGCTTCGAAGCTAAAATTTAAATTATGTTTTTTTTACCCTAAAATTAAAAAAATATTTTAAACTTTTAGTCGTATAGTAGAGTTGAAATGTTAGTGGACGGAAATATCGTAAGAAAAGCCGTATGTGGCTCACCGGCAGGGTACGTTCCTGCAAATAGGTGCTACCATCTGCACCACAGCCCACTTCCATCTCGGGTGTCTAAATAGCCTACATGATCCCTCTGCTTAGATAATGCACACAAGCCAAAAACATATATTTTAAACTTTTTTCTCACTTAGAAATAAAGTGAACTTTTTTCTTGCTACGTGACTCCACTGATTTTCCTTTCCCTCACTTAAATCTTGATTTTTAAAGTTTTGGAATGCCGACGGCAACAATTTCCAGCGGTAATATTTTTGATTGACACGTTGAATGATTTTTCGTAGTCAAATTTTTGATATCAGCACCTGACACGTTTCAAATAGAACGTTTCAGCCACACAACTTACTCATATTTGCACTCGTAATCCGTTTGCATATGGTATTCCTGCGGGTAGACGTTGGTGTAATTGTTGTATGCACTGTACTCATCGTAATATCCACAATTTGGGTTGTAATGCGTCATTTTTGGTTGTGGCAAAACCTTGTTGTTTTCTTTAACAAATTTATTTTTTGCACATTAATATTATTGGATTTTTTCCCCGCACGGTTTTTCCGAAACACCAAAATACACGTCTACCGTTTCAATCCGAAAAAGCGCACGAATCGAAAAAAAAAATTCTACAATAAAAAAAAAGTATCGCGATCGACGCTTGTGATATCGGGCCTCTATCGCCAGTTTCACCAAACTGATCCTAACATTGTGAATATTAAAGTCATAAGGTATTAAAATCGATTGATACCTGTGATAGGAAGGACGACGTCGATAATAAATAAACTGCCTTATAGTCAATCTTGTTATCAGCGACAAAATACCTCGTCATACATGCAAGCACACCCTTACACACAGTGTGCGCGGCAAGTTATCAGACACACAGTTGAAATGTGTGTTATCTAAGAAGCCCAACCGAGAGGCCTTAAACGCGTATAGGTTTTATTTTTATAAATATTTTTTACATTTATATAAATATAAAGGTAAACGGGCACATATATATGTATTTCGGTGGTAAACAATTGGGGAGACTGGACTCGGTGTTGTTGTTGGTGTTTAATATTTTTAATGAGAAAAAGAACGAAGCTCTACTTATTTTTTGATTATTATTTTTCAACTGTCAACTGTCAATATTTGCTTAGCAAACGAGATACAGTATCTGTCATGTGTGTGCATTTGTGCATTTGTGCAGCGAAATTTTTTTTACTCTTTATCGATTCGATCGTTTTATACCGATGAAGACGACCGATGACATTATTTATTTTATTTTTTTTTTCTTTAACTTTTGTTGTTTAAATAAAAACCGGAGATAAGGTGATGGGTTTTGTTTGATTAAGACTTTTCTATGAACTGAAAATTCGTGCCATTATTGTGCATTGGTCGAGGGGATAGAGGGGTCGCTTAGTGGTGGCCTAAACGTGGTGTTATGTAGGTACTTCTTGAAGACAAGTGTACAAGTGGGGCGAATTGATTTTGCTTGTTGCAAAAAAGTCCGTCCAAAGATAGAGAGTGTTGCACAGTTATTGTTTGCTTAGGCGTCTAAAAAAGAAAATTAACGAAATTGCAGCAACTCGTTGCGCATTTTATATTGACATTTGATTAAATTGTTGCTTTTCTATTAATTAGATTTTTTACTTACATAACAAAAAAATAAGACTAACTTGATGTAAGCTATGTCTGTCGACGGTATATTGTGACATTTTGCGCAGTTTTTATATGGTTTTCCTTAACGTCGAAAAGGAGGTACCTGCATGGTTCTGTTTCCAGATACTAAGATTTTTTTTTTTTTTTTTTTTTTGAATACTAGGATGGACGGAGACTAAAACTCCAAAATCTTTCAAAGATACCAATACGCCCACTATAGCAGGTACATAATACCGAAGTAGCCGATATTGGTTATGCCCGATTTCCACGTGCTAAAAAACCACCCATTTATGAGAGACACTATGAAACTGCCAGAACGCACTTCATAGTAGTAAATTTTCGCTCTCTCATAATACTTCTTGACTACAACTAAGTTAACTTAACAAGTAGTTTACGCTTCCATAGTGTTGATCGCATTGGATAGGTTGCTTTCCAGTGAATGCACCTACTAAGCCGTTCATTCATGCGGCTTCACCCTACGTCGCTAGATCGAAGGGTCTTGTTCTTTGTAGTCGTCGCTCGTTGTTAACATCGTTAAGAGTCTCGTTTAGAGTACGGATCATTTCATTGTTGCAATGAACATGAAGGCGAGCATTTAGCTTTCGAGCGAAGTTTGTTACTTCTTCGCCCACGGTAGCTATACGTAAATCTCTGTGAATATCGCTATTCCTAATATACCATGGAGCATTCACAATTGCTCTTAGTGTTTTGTTTTGGAAAGTCTGCAACATGGACATGTTGCTCGGCTTGGTACAACCCCAAAGTTGTATACCGTATGTCCAGGACGGCTTTAACACCTGCCTGTACAAGAGCAGTTTGTTATATGTGCTTAATTTCGAAAATCTTCCGATAAGCCAATACATTTCCCTGAGCCTAATCTCGAGCTCGTCACGCTTCTTCTTTACGTGTGGTTTCCACCTTAGTTTAGCGTCCAGTGTCATCCCTAGATACTTCGCTTCATTTGCATAAGGTATTTGTACAGAATTTATGAACAGAGGCAAATTGTTAACCCTTCTGTAAGTGAAATTCACATGCGTAGACTTGTTCTCGTTAAGAGCGATTCGCCAAGTCTTCGTCCAGACACAAATTCTGTCCAATGCTCGTTGGAGGTTTCTCGTTGATGACTCGACTGATTCACCTGTTGCCAGGATGGCCGTATCGTCCGCAAACGTGGCCACGACTGTCTCGTCATCTAGAGGTATGTCTCTTGTGTAGAGCAGGAACAGGGTCGGACCGAGGACGCTTCCCTGGGGTACGCCAGCCCGAATTTGCTTGAAACTCGAGTATTCACTACTACACCTAACACGAAAGAGTCTGCTTTCAAGATAATTTTCCAATATTTTAAACATGTCTTCCGGCAAGTTTTGCCGTAGCTTATATTTCAAGCCCTCGTGCCATACCTTGTCGAAGGCTTGCGATACGTCGAGGAAAGCACTTGAACATATTTTTTTCCCTTCTAAGGCTTTTTCAATTTCATGCGTTATTCTGTAGACTTGATCTATTGTGGAATGGTTAGGTCTGAAACCGAATTGATGATCCGGGATCAAGCGTCTTTCTGCAATTATTGGTTGTAATCGCTTTAGCAGAAGTTTCTCAAATACTTTCGATATTATCGGCAGAAGCGATATGGGCCTATAAGATTTTTTATCATTTGCGCATTTCCCCGGTTTAGGAACCATAATGACTTCAGCAACTTTCCATTGTCTTGGAACGTATAGAAGTCTAAGAGAAGCGTTTATCATATAAAGTAGCTTGACTAATGCCTTTTTTGGTAGCTCTTTTAATATTTCGCCAGTGATCAGGTCGTAACCCGGGGCCTTATTATTTTTAAGTTTGCTAATTGTCTGTCGGAGTTCAACTAACGAAACTTTTTTCATTCTAAAGCTACCAGGTTCCCCGTTGTTGTTTAGAACGTCAGCCAACGGCGGACCGTCGAAAGGCTTGAATGTTTCTTCTAAATGTTCAGCAAACAAATTCGCTTTCTCTTTGTCTTCTCTTGCCCATTCGCCGTTAGCTTTTTTTATTGGTGCCGAGTTGATTATAGGTTTCTTGATATACTTAACTGCTTTCCACAGCGAGTAGTTTGAGGTCCTATCCGCCGACAAGCCTTCAAGGTATTCAGTGGTCTCACGATTTTTAAGATCTAGCAACATTCCTTTCAGTTTGTTAGAGAGGTGGTTCAATAGGGTTTTGTCTGGGGGGCCCTCGTGCCTTGCCATCTCCTACGCGCTCTTCTCTTTTCACGAATCAATTCTCCGATTTCGAGCGGATATGTTTTACGTACATGCCCGTCGGTGCTAACTGCGTTCTTTTGGGACGAATTGTTGTTCCAAGCAGCGCTCTGAATTGCTTCAATGAATTTGTCAACTGCGGTTTCTAACTCTAACTCGAAAGGAGTTTTCAATGGCACATTCAAGCCAACACCCTCCTTACAGTCCTTTCTGAAAGCGTCCCAGTTCATGTTTTTGCTAGCTAATCTAGGAGCTCTTTCTATTTTCGCCAGTCTTCCACCCATCTTCAAGATAACTCCTGAGTGGTCTGAGCAAAGATCATAACACTCTTCAATTCGCGTAAGGTATTTGGGGTACCCTTTAGCGATGAAAAAATCGACAAGGTCAGGCTTTTTATTCCTATCGGTTGGCCAATATGTTGGCTTACCCGTGGAGAAAAAGTCCACCCCACGCTTCATACTATTTTTGTACAGTAATCTGCCTCTTGTTGAATTGCATCGTGAGCCCCAAAAAGTATGCTTCGCGTTAAAGTCACCCCAATGATAAAATTGGACCCAATGAAGTCATACATACGATCAAGATCGTCTTCCACCAGTCTATATCCTGGCGGGAAATAACAAGATGCAATGTTATAATCTAAGCAGTCAATTTTTACAGAAACTGAACTGATCTGCATAGAGTCTAGCTCAACTTCTGTGTTCTTGAAGTGCTTTATGCAGTTCTTAATGTAGAGGGAGGATCCTCCTCTCGAATTTTGCGAAGGGTGATGTGCGTGATAGTCATTGTAACCTTTAAGTTTGGGTGTAGACCCGTTTTTAAGGTGAGTTTCCGTAATCATGCAAATATCAATATTGTTTTTCCGTAGAAATACTTCTAGTTCGTCTATTTCATTCAGAAGGCCGTTTGCATTCCATGTTAGTATTTTAAATAACTGCTTCATATTCATGTTCTCCTGTAATTTTTTCGAGGCTTAAACTCGAGCTTGCTCAGTTTGTCAAATATAACTTTGTTGATTTTAGTCTGATCCTCAAGTTTCTCCAAGATTACAGCGAGGATCTGAGACACTGCATCTGTTGTGGGCGATCTTGCCTTGTTTTCGTTTGCCGCAACCTGTGCGTATGATTTCGGTCCGACCAGTGGTGGTTTCTCCGCTGCACTTGAACTGGCGCCGCTCTTTTGTGGAGCTTTTACGCCTTTTGTCGACGCCTCCTTTGCCAATCTTCCACTTTTGATCGGCTTTGGCGTCTTTGGAGTCTTTGGCTTAGGAGTTTCAGCAGGTTTTGGGCGTCCTAGGCTTTGATTCTGACCTCTAGAATTTTCCTTAAGAGGTTCTCGTCCCTTTTGCAGCTCTATGGCTACTTCGCATCCTCGATAGTTCGCGGGGTGGTTTCCGTGGCAATTGGCGCAAACTGCTGGAGCCTTTATGTCAACTTTGCACTCTGTTGACAGGTGTTTTCCGGCACATTTCACGCAACGTGGTTCTTTTTGGCAGTAGGCACTTGTGTGCCTGAATTCTGGGCATCGCTTACACTGTAGTATCAGTCTATTGCCCTTTCGCATGGGTTCGATTTTAACCCTGATGTTAAGTATCATTTTTATTTTATAAATATCGTTTATGCTCTCAGTTCTTTCAAAGGAGAGCATAAAAATTGGAAGGCCGCGTCTGATCACAGTGTCTCTTTCTCCTTCCGTGCGTTGCTTTTCCTTTTTAATGATATTGACGGCATCAATAATTTTAAGGCCTTTATTTTTTACGTCTTTTACAACGTCTTCTTTTGTGCATGATGGGTGGAGCCCCCTTACAATGACTCGCAGTGGTTTCTCGTACTTATTTTGATAAGTATACCACTCGATTCTTTCTGCATTCAGTCTAAGAGACAGTGCGCGATAGGAATCGGCGTTCTCAACATTTACTTTCCACACGTTATTTCGGTGCGAGGTAAGCTTATAGTTTTCTGTTCTCACCGTGTTTGCAAGAAGGTTGCGCAATCTCCCAAAGTCTGCTATCCCGACGATGTTTATTGCGGGAGGTGGACGAATTTTCGCTTCTGGTTTAGCCTTGTTTGAGCCAGAGGGCTTATCTTCTTTTTGTATTACTTCGGGAGAGGAATTCGCCTTTCGCTTCTTGCTAGACCTTTTCCTTAAGACTGAATCGGTCTCAAGTGCAAGTTCGTCCTCGTCCGTGAAGTATTCGACTGCTGGTCGGTTCGGTGTTACACACTCTTTCGTTACCTCACAGTCTTTCGTTAAACGAGTATTTTTAATATCCTCGTTTTCTTTTCGCAGAGAGTCAACTTCCATTTTTAGATCTTGGAAGAGTCGCTCCATTTCAATAAGCTTAGCTCGGAGTTCATTATTCTCCTTTTCTAAGCTCTTAATCTTCACAGAGTCCTGGTTTACCGGTGGACTGCTTTTTCCGGATATGTTCGATCTAGGTGGTGGTGATCGATTTAGTTTTGTCCTTTTCTCAAAAGGATTTATAAGCAATAAAAGGCTCTCCCCAGAATCCGTAGAGCCTGCCTCCGAAGAGGGTGGATTTTCCAGCATAGCTGGGCTGCCACCTGGGGTAATCAAATCTTTCGTTTTGTTCATTGCCATTTTTTTTTAACTTGTCGTTTTTATGAGAAATAGGTAAGTCACTTCTATTTTCATTTTTAAATACAGCCGCCCCTTTGGAGACAGACGCCGACCAGTGAGCCGCACAATGTGTGACAGACGCTTCTGGATTTTAATTTAACCTTCAGATTCATCTATAAGTTAAAACCTTACTGCCAAAAGTTGCCCCAAATGGAGCAGCATCGACAGCATCCGTTGAAACATTAAAGAATATTTCTTCCGGTGGATTTTAGTCGGCTCTTACGACAGGCATACCTTACCTCAAGGCTATTCTAACCCCGACCTTGCAGTAGATACTAAGATGAGGCTTAGCGCGTTTCTCGGAAGTTTTTCCCAAACTCATAAAACTTCTGGGAAAATCGTTCGATTTTTCATTACAAAACACCGACGGCACATGCCAAGAACTCATGCGATATCGCAATGAAGGACACATGGTGATCCTGTAAGGGTAAGATTTAATATTGACGTCTCTCATTTTCAGTACTTAGTGCCCCGCCCCACTTCACTGACGGCTTGAAGTAAGCCCCGAGGCAAAGGGCCGCATCATAGAGTACATTCCACCGCATCCGTTCCGTAGAAGTGCGAAATTGAAAACTCAAAATAAGTACACGGTTTCTTATGGAAAATAGAAAAAGTGGCATGTAACCAGGATAACTAGTCGGTATCCAGTATGTGGAGTTTTGAAAGAGATACGATCACGTAGGTATGCCTTTTTTAGTTGGTCATATGGTCCGGGATGGGGCTCTGAGCCTACCAGCGAGCATAGCCTGTCTGATGCTCTATCTCTAGCTAGCTTAGAAAAGGTTAGTTGGTAGTCCCTACTCTCCGGAGACACACTTAAACCAAAGGATTGTCCATTGTGTTACCATCCTTTGTAAGAACGGAGCTACCAGCCCGAATACCTAAATGATGACTATAAGTACCTACCCGAATTAATTGAAAAAGGTCGAGGCACACAGTCTTTGCCTGTTCCGAAGGTCCACCAACCGATGTTTGCTTGGTTAAGCACTTACCCAAAAAGGGTAGGTAATGAAGGCTGAGGGTAAACATTTCGGTGTGAGCCACTGTCAGCTGAGTTGGGCTGCCATTGAGAGACTTTCCTGGAAGAATAGGGTCCCTTGACTATTAAGCCCCAGAAAGAAATTTGCCTTGAGGATGGCACTGGTGGGGTTGGTATGAGTTGGAGGAAATAACTTGGGTCGGGGGTAACCGTTTTCGGCATGAACCCGCGTCATTTAGGTAGTGGGAGGTCAGTGAGAAGCAGTGCTTAATGAGAGGACGGGGCAAGGCAACCGATTTCGGTATGAGTCTGGGCATGTTGTCGAAATCAAAGAGATTTCCTTTCAAAATCTTGGGTTGTTGAAGCAATGGCATTTTAGCCATCTGTCAAACCAAGATGTCATTACTTCAAAGGAACGCTGAAATCCTCTTGGACAGCATTGCCAGGCGTGGCGACAGTGCCTATTGCCCCTCAGGTAAGGTATTAACCTCAAAGATGGGAGAGTGCAGGGGTAATCAAGATCGGCATGAAGCCATGCCGGAGGAGAATTCTTAGGCAAGACACTGATGCAGCGTAACCGTATTCAGTGTAAAGCGTAAACCCGTACTTCAGGCGACTTAAGTCTGAATTGAATTTGGGGATTCGGAACGGGAAAATGGGGTAAAAGGGAAAGCGGTACGCGTGCCAGGGGGAATATATACCAAATCGTAGGAGCGGAAAAATTAGGGCAAACGAAACGGTATGAGCCTGTAAGAAAGACCTTGGGCAGTGGTAGGGGGAATTCGGCGTACTATAAGTGTTCTACGATTGAGCTCACGGGTGGTATAAGATAGGGGCTGCGTTATTCACCATTTAGGCGTTTAGTCAATTAGATCTGGAGATTAAGCTCATTATCCTCTTTTAAATCGAGTTTCGCTAGATCGCTTAGATCTTCGAAGAACTATTTACTTAGAAATTTCTTTAAACAATAGGGCGGGGCAGTTCAGCCTTCAACCCAATGAATGCATTGCATCCATTACATCAAAGTACACAACTGAAAACTCAATGAAATACACACGTTCTTATGGGAAGCAACGTACGTCACGAAGTTCTTCTATGGGCCGCTTCCCATAAGAACGTGTATATATATAACTCTGTTGTCAGTTCGGTTTTATTGGGCTGAAGGATTTACATAAAAATTGAACCATGGTTTCTTCCTCCTCATCGTCTCTGCAACTTCTACAGAAATTGTTGATGGGAGCACAAAGTCTTCTGACATGTTTCTTTACCAGTCGGTGAGCTGTGAGGGCACAAATTATCTTATTAACTTTCTGCCTATGAAAAAAGATAAGTCTCTTTGTTTTTCTACTTTGATCGAGCACTGGCCAGATTTGTTTGGATGAGAGATATGTGGAATGTAGTGATGTTGATCCACCTGTTGTTGGTTGTTGTGATGGCCTCGACGACCAGAGGTGAAACTTTATCGAATTTATTGGTGCTGCGCCGTTCCGTTTAAGTTATTCTAGCCAGTTCGTCAGTTCTGCAGTTGCGAAGAATAACTCTGTGGTCTGGAACCTAGCACATGAATATGTCGCACCTGACAGCAAACTCATTGAGAGACTCACGTCAGTGCTTTACCAACTTGGATCGTGTCAAGGCTTTTATTGCAGCTTAGCTAGAGCGATAGATAGATAAATTCTGACAAAAATTCTGACAATAAATTCTGACAAAATTGACAAAAAAGGATACTTGTACAATTATAAATCAAAGAAAAAATGACATGGCTAATTCAGCCGTCTGCCTGATATGACATTCCATTTAGTGTAAAAAAGTAAAAATAAAGAGAAAGATAATTAAGGTTACAAATAGTGTGTTTTCAGTTTTAGGCTTATGCATACTTGTTACAAAATATATATATAAAAAAATTTAAAAAAATAATAATTTTACAAGAGTATAATATAATTCCAGTCGATTTGAATTCAGTTGACCAGAAAAGTAACCAAGTTTAAAGTGATTTGAAAAAAAAACAAACAATTTTAAAGTGATTTGAAACACAAAGAAAAACCAATTTTAGAGTGATTTCAAACAACTGTGATTAGAATAACTGTTTTATTGTTAATTTTTTTTATTAAGTAAAGCTATTGCGCAAGCTTAAGGCATGTTCGCAATAATTCAAGAGTGTAAACCATCCCCAAGCTCATAGACGCCCGGAGGGGGGGGGGGCAAGGGCCTAACCCCCTGGCTCTGATCGATAATTTTTTACTAGGATATTTTGACAAATCCAACTGTTAAACTAAAAATCTCTATGAGAGATTAAACTTGGAGAGACTAAAATCTCTATGAGAGATGTTTGTTCGTTTGTCCAAATCAATGACGTTCAAGTTGTCAATAGTGTTTGTGGGGTGAACGTAAGGTTTAAGTTAGGTTTCAGTGCGGTCTTTTAACAAAATAATAAGTATTAAAATAATGTTTTACAACCGCAGAAAATTGTTGTACTAGGCACAGTGTTTAACGCAATTTCAGTCCACATACGACAAATAATCAAACACTGCTGCACGTTATACCTTTTGGTACAACGTTTTACCTTTATATCTTTAGGGAAGTCGTGGACAGGCCTGTAAAAAATACGTTTAGCAGCGGTTTTGTGTAATTGTTTTCATCAAAATTACAATTTTGTGAATCGCAACTTTATGTTCAACATTAAAATTATGCAAACAATCACAAGCTTTCACACAATTATTAAAATATATATTATATAATATACCTAGTATAAACAAAATACATGCTAAAGAACATGAGTTCCCAAACATCTGCGTTGTATTGAACGAAGTCGAGGAGTTTTACTCATTGATTTTTTCGGCTCTTTGCATAGGGCTCTCGATTCCAGCAACCACAATGTCCCGCTGAGCAATCGTTTTACGAAAAGTTAAGACATGTTTAAGATCTACCATGACTGATGAAAGACTTAATTCAATATCTATGATGTATATCCATCGAAATCGTAAAAAAGAGAAGACATCATTTTTTGAAGAAATAATTGACCGATTTGGAAAATATCCTAGAATGCAGTTGTTGTTCGCTAAGCAATAAATGTTCTTCGTATAACTAAAAAAATTAAAAAACAAGTGAGTAACTATACAAGAGTTTGTCCGTGACAAACTTCTAGGCCACGCCCGTAAAAGTGGGCATGAGCTTAAAATTAAAATCAATTCATTGTAATTTCGTTAGAATCATGAGAAAATACGGTAAAAGCCAAAATTATTTCAGAAAAAAAACAGTTTTTTCCTAAAAACGCCCCTTAAAAGTAGGCGGAGCTCAAAACTTTATATTGAGCAAACTTAGCAAATAGTCATATCTTTAATATTTGTCATAAAGGTTTTTTTTTCGAGAAATCGGGTTTTTAAAGATCTAACATGTTAAAAGTGGGCACAGTCGATATTGTGTACGGTCCAATTTTCGCCTTGTTAAAGGTGTTAAAGGTTAAGTTTTGCTCAGTACCAAAACTTAAGTTCCTGCGCCTTGTCTTACTTGACCAAAAGGCATTTTGGAAGATGATGTGAAATAGGGGTTGTCTCACATTAAAGTCAGTAGTGGGCGTGGCCGTTGACGGATTGAGCCAATTTGAATACTTTGTCTGTGCAACAAAAGAAACAAGTCGCGTATCAAGCTCTCTAGTTTGATTTTGAAGACCTTAAACATTTACACATAGAGACGGACGGACGGACATGGCTTAATCGATTCAGTTGTTGGCCTCGATCATATCTCTAAAAGGTCTTGAGGGTCTACGATGATTATTTCACTGTGTTACAAACTATGCATTAAAATTAATATACCCTCGGTCGGGTATAAAAAAATCACACAAAAAAAAATTACAAATTCCATATTAATTTTTTGTTTGCCCCTGATGATTGAGGTTTCTATACGTGTTCCTGGATACTGTGGGGGATGCTCTTAATAAATGTCGATTGAAAGTTGCCTCATCTATTTTGGCTATAATATCTTCAAACATACTCCGCCACCCGTTAACGTTAGACTCACCGAGTGTAAGATTTGAATTATGGGATAGTGTTAGTTGTTGCCATTCCTTGAATGGGGAAGCATTCATTTGAAGTAGTCTTACCATTATGCACTTGTGAAGACTTCTGTCAGTTCTTTTCATCACTCTTTTAATGTAATCGCAATGGGCTTTAAGGTTTTGAATGAACAAAGGAGTTACACCGGACTCCACATAGATGGCATAATTTGGCGTAGAGTTTGGCAATCTGAAGATGCATTTGAATAATTATCTCTGGAGTGATTCGAGCGCCTCGAAGTGTAAATACCCGAAAACCTGGACCCCATAGCACATACACGTGTTAACTGTTAACTTTTAAGCCGAAACACGAAACTTTTAAGCCAGATCTACGTCTTAACTTCATTGATTTTTTGTTTTGCGTGCTTAGCAAAATGTAAGTTATGCGTCTGCAAAACACCAAGGTATTTAAACTCTTGTACAACGTCACAGGGTTCATTATTGAAAGACCAATTTTCCTCTCGTCGCCTCCTCTTTTTTCGCGCTTCAAAAATCATAACTTTGGTTTTGCTTGAATTAACACTCAAACCCCACGTTCCGCAAAAAGACTACAAGACTACAATTAAGTTGCAACTGCAAGACAGAAGCTTAGCTATATTTATAGAAAAATAATAGCGCTGCAGTTTATTGAGTTAATTGAAATGGAAGGCCGTGACTTCTGCTGTGACTTTCTACTTGAAATACCTACCTACACTACAGTGATCCTGCAGGCGTTTGGAATCACATAGGGTACTAGAAAAGACTTCTGCTCCGCTACAAATGCTATCTTTGATCCGTGCGTGTAGATTTATGTTCCAGATGCGTTTCAGACCTCACCGACTCCCGGGCAATTCTGCTTTGAATCTTTAATATAACATTAAAGTCAAGGTATGGGAAAAAGTAGTTACAAGGAGTAGAAGCTTGGCATTTAGAATACTTGCAAAGTACATATTGTCACGAGCCAGTTGCAGGGATTCCCTAGCCTTAAAGCTGATTTCGCTGCCACCGATTTTCCAAAGATGTTAACGGAAAGAAGGTGGAAAGTTGTGTCAAATGCAGCGGAAGGAGTTGTTCTTAGAGCACCTGTAATAATCAAGATAGTTATAAAATTTTCTCTAATGTAGCGGTACTGCTACTTTTATCTGATGCCTTGCACCAGACTAGTACTCCGTAAGGATGGGCCTAGAGACTGCCGGTGTGAATGCACTGTCTCTAGCTACCTGTCTCAAGTCTTACATGATAAGTGAGGTTCTCTTCCACTTGCATGTTCCACTTGAGTCTGAGTGCTCCCCTCTCCACTGCGCGATTCCACCGGGATGGATTCGAAGATTTTTTTGGCTAGGGTGTTGGTATCCATTTACCAGGTACAGTTATCGTATTCTGACTCTTCTGGGTCTAACCAGGTCAGATTCGCTGTAAAGCCCGTTCAGTTCAGTATTTAAGCTCCTCGCATAAAGGTACGATTTATACGGCAGATGGCAGCAAAAATCAGGCGAAGGATTTTCCTCTCGAAACAATCTTAAGAGATCTTACATCAAATGTGTGTATGAGGTTAAATGAAACAGCGTGAGTTTTTCATCTGGGATGTTAAAACTAGACAATGCGTTAGATAGCTCGTCCCTTAAGATGCTACCATACGTGGCCTTGAAATCAAAGAAACGTAGGTGGATATCGATTAGGGATTCCTAGTTATCAAGATCTGCTGGCAGTGGGTGTAAGTGATCGAAGGTGGACTTTGCAGGCCTTAAGCCACACTTATATGGACCTTGTCAGGTTGTTAACAAACGGTTTGAGACGTTCACACCAGTACAGCAGAAAAGTTCTTATTTGCGATACTAAAGAGATTGATTACAATGACCTGAAGACGGCACAATTTAGAGGGTCTCCTTTCTTGAGTATAGGAGGTTCAGGCATGCTCTCCTCCGATCTGCTTTCCTCCCATATCTTGCAGATGAGTTAGTGCATGCATAAGAGCATCGTCAGTAAATTTCAACAGCTCCTTTCACTTCATTTAGGTCGGATAGGAAGTGTAGTTCGTATTCTTCTTCGGTGTCGTCGCCGTTCTTCTCAGAGGTTTACTAGTTAGAACCAACACATCTTAGGCGGCACCTTTGATGGCATTTTTGGCAATGTCGCCCCTATAGCCATCAACACTTGATGCTGGCTGCATAGGACTAGGAAGAAAGTTTTTTGGGGAGCCGATCGGAAAAGCGACCTTACTACATCTTTCAATTATTGTAGCCTTTTAAATGCTTAATTCCTCACAGAATTTCCTTCTCTTGGTATGCGTTGGTCGGCAGTCCCCAGCTCTACCTACCGTTAGAACGAGGTAGTGATCCGCGAGTAAATGTTGACCCATCGGAAAGTTCGGCGGTCCATAAAACTGGAATGTCTCGTGGCGCAATCGCAATATGGTCAATTTATGCTCGACGGTTGTGTCGCCGTGAGATCTCCATGCCCCTTTTTATCGATGTTCTGAGATGCGGGAACTGTATAACTAACCACCACCGGGTATTGTCCCGCACCAAAGTTGAGCTTAAATCCGTTATCGGAGATCGTGTCGTACAGGCTGTGCCTTCCAACTAAGATATATCGTACTCTCCATCTCTAGCTTGACTTACTTTAGGTAGGTTAATTATGATCATAAAGCTCGTCAATTTTTTTAAGAAGCTCGAAGAATAAGTCCTTAGGGACGACATCTTTGTCCTCTGTGTGATCATGGGCGCATACGAGGCTGACCGCTGATGCTGGCGAATCTAGCTTAGGTACGAATCGTTCGTTTTTGTCGGTAGCAATCGTCGTACTACAAAAAACTAAAAAAAAACGCTTAGTGGCACTTGCAGTTCAGAAGAGCCATCACTTAACCTCTTACAATCATGTATGCTGTGTGCGTTGCAGGTGTTCTTACATGCATGGAAGGGACCAACAGTTTTGAGAGTGGCGAATTTAAAGTTCTCGCATAACAGCAAATTATACTTTCGGAGGGTTTGTCAGACCCTCGCGGCGATACGACCGTGAAAAAACTGTCATTGCTCTATAGTAGGTATTCGAACCCGAGACCTCGTGCGCAGTAGTCCGTCACTCTAACGACTGCACCACGACGGCCCCCACTACGCCAACAACGGTTGCCGTAGTTGGGTCTCTTATGGTCTGTTAAAAAACCTTAAATTCAATGGGCAGATCAGAAGTACTCAAAAGTATATTTGTCTGAATTCGGGGCTCATTGATTCTTTGAACCTAAATTTTTTACGTGGCTGTTCACCCCGATACAACGGAACAACCCCCTTACATAGAGGACCAAATACTTTTCATTGCTCCAAGGACAAAAGGTCTGAAAAAGAAAGCCTTCTCCCGAAAGGCCGGAGTTCCGAATACTTCGTAGTTGCCGATACAAGGTGTACCCTAAGTTTGTAGTTCGACCTGGCCGGTCCATTTGGGGACTTCCTTCACTGCCATCTGGAAGCAAAGACAAGTGCAGACTTTGATTCACCTTAAACCCAGAGGCTTCTGTTGCTCTTTGCAAAAGTAGTATACATGTTACGTATACTTTCGTATTCTTACGTATGCCTTTAGAGGCTGTCACCCTTGCGACGGCGGTAGATATTATCGCTCAAAATCATGAAGCCCAAATGTCATAACACCCAAAATATGTCTTAATATAACTTGTTGCCATAAAGTAACCACTCCTCATTGACTCCTACCTCCTTGTTGACGAGGGCTTGCATCGAAATCGGTTATCTATCGACCTCAAGTTACTTCTCCTAACCCATATCAACCCACCACCCCATCCAGCCTCAAGGCATATTCCCATCTGGAGTCCAACCGTCACGAGACCACCCCTTCTCCAGGAAGTCTCTCACTTGTGCCCTCAATCTTGCTGACAGAGGTTCACTCCAAAACGGTTACCCCCAGCTTTCTCAACTCTCTTCGTATAAGTCCCTAAGTGACCTTTGGCTCAGGTTAACGCCGTCACTGGTTGCCTTGACCACTCTCACCCAACTGGGTAGTTATCATTAAGGTCCTCGGGCTGGTTACTCCGGTCCAACGAAGTGGTATAAAATGGACTTCCTTTGGTCTAAGTTCGTCCCTGCCTAGCGGAGACTAGCCACCTAACCTAACCCAACTTATTGTTTGGACTTTGCGACGTTTTATACCTTAAAATTCGACATGATGTCCTTTTTTAGGGCGTTATATTATGTCACTTTTAAATTTCAGCATTATGGTTTCTCGAAGCAGTAATAATTAATCACATTAGAGCTTGGTCAACGTTTAGACTTTCTAAGTTTCTCTTTACTGCTGCATTTCTAGAAACGACAACCCCTGTCTGAGAAACCCACCTCATCGACACCAGCCGAACTTAGCTGGTAAGCATCAAGTTAGCAGTAGACACAAGTACTTTAAACAGTTTTTTATATAAGTCAAACGTAAAAACTATATGCATGAAAAAATCGTTAGTATCTACAGTACAAGTCCAATTAACCCTTAAGACCTTTATCGATTATGTCCAAGTATTTGTTCATCGCAGCTATCATTTTTGCTTCATTTTTGCTTGTATTTTATTGATCGATGACTCGTTGGTATTTACACTGTCTTTTGTGGATAAAACGAAATTAAATGTGATTAATTAATTTATTGTGTGAGTGATGAATTTAAAAAATCTTTTCTAAACAAAGATTAAAAAAGACTTTGCCTCATAGATAGGGGTAACATCAAATTAAGTAATTGATTTACGCAACAACTGCACCAGGAATCTATCATAATAAAACGATTAGATTTCGTATGGAAGCAATAAACATAATTCTCAATAGCTGCCACTTGGATTAGCCGGAAGATATAGCTTAACCCTAGAACACAAAATCATTGAGTCGTTACAGTGCGAGACCTGGCATGAAGTATGAAAAATCAAATCAGTCTCTCTTGAAACACACTCAAGAGTGTAAATGAAATCAAGACCTCTTCATTTGCAAAGAGGATGTAGTAAAAATTTTGAAAATAAAGTGGTAAGCCCTCGACAGGCGACAGTGTCAAGAGCCATCTCAAGAAATCGAAAAGGTGAATGACATACGAGCAAGTTCAAGTTGAAATAACAGTTTGTAATTAACTGTCTGTTAAGTGTTACACTTTTAACTGAGTATTTTGGCTATATTCAACAAGTTTTTGAAAGTTATATTTCTGCGGTTAAAAAACCCCAGATAACACATTACTCGGTGTCTTACTGGGATGCCTATAGCTTCTGATGAATTCAGCTCAGAAATAGTTGATTGACCCGAGCTAACTTCTTATCCCATTTGTGATTTTACCCGATATGTAGCTTCTGACATGAGTTTCTCTCTAATCCAGGTCAAAAATGTTGACTGAATTGATTCTTTGGCATCAAATTTGGGCCGCCTCGGGTGACACCCAACAGGTATACCAATAAACATCTAGATGCCTATATAGGCAAAACCGTAGCAAAAAAAAAAGATTTGCAATAATAAAACAATCTTTATAAGCGATAAGTGAGTAAGTACAAGAGTTCGCCTGTGACAAACTTCTATATACCCGACCCTATATACCGTGTAGCACCAAATCTTAAAATTTTTTATCCCGAATTCGTATATAATTTGCAAAAGGCACGCCCCCAAAAGTGAGTCTGGCCTAAAAATTAAGATCAATTAATTGTTATTTCGTTAGATGCATGATCAAATGTGTTAAAAACGAAAATTATTTCGGAAAAAAACAGTTTTTTTCCTAAAAACGCCCCCTAAAAGTGGGCGGAGCTCAAAACTTTGTATGGACCACACTTTGCAAAAGGTAACATCTTTAATATTTGCCATAGAATTTTCTTTCGATTTGGAGCCAAATTTCCGAGAAATCTGGTTTTTAAAGATCTAACATGTAAAAAGGTGGCGGTCCAGTTATTGGCTTGTTAAAAGTCTTGGGCCAATATTGCTCAATAGAGGAAATTGCTCAATATTGAAATAGAGGTTGTCTCACATTGAAGCCAGTAGTGGGCGTGGCCGTTGACGGATTAAGCCAAATTTCACAAATTGTCTGTGCAGCAGAAGATCCGTGTACCAAGTTTAAGCTCTCTAGCTTAATTTAGAAGATCTAAAACCTTCACACATACAGACGGACGGACGGACGGATGCACATGGCTAAATCGATTCACCCGTCGGTCTCGATCATATCTCTAAAAGGTCTTAAGCGTCTACGGTGATTATTTCACTGTGTTACAAACTATGCATTAAAATTAATATACCCTCGGTCGGGTTTAAAAATGGAAGGTGGTCTCAGAGTATGTATTACAAAAAATGGCGGTTGTAACTCGCCTATCCTTAAGTTTCAATTTGCAAAAACAATCACCGGCTAGCTCTTGATTTTTCAATAATGTCAATCTTCTCGGAACTCTTTCTCTTTTAGAAAAATGGAAAAAAGAGCTCTTATGGTATCACTACGTTGTCTGTCCGTCCGTCAGTCCAATAGTGTTATTACTTTTGAACGGTAAGTCGTAGAAAGACAAAATTTGGTTGTCTTTTATAAACTGAATTTTGCTTTTATAAACTGATAAAATGGTCAGAGAACCCAACCAGTTCAAAAGTGTATTACTGGCGTTTTGACGCATTTTCGAAAAAAAACGCAATAATGAAAAAACGTGTATCCTTCACCTTATCTCCAGTATTTTTAAGAGTAATCGGATAAAAAAAAATCAAACGTATCAGAAATCGTCCAACATTATAAGGAAAATTATAGCGAATATACGTGGGGTGCCGTGGCGTAGTGGTTAGTATGTGTGCTTACCACGCCGGAGGTCTGGGTTCGAATCCTGCCATCCTCACCTGAAAAAAGAAAAGATTTGCTCTTTTTCACGGCCCCACCTCCGCGAGGGTCTGACAAGCCCTCCGAGAGTATCATTTGTCTTGAAAAACTTCTCAAAGTGCCGTTCGGATTCGGCAAAAAATTGTAGGTCCCCTTGTATGTAAAGAAATTAACACACCAGCATACATTGTTGAGAAGTTGGCCCTGGTTCACCTCGAGCTGTTGCGCTATTCTATTTTTTTTTTTATAGCGAATATACACTCTAAGTTTGAGCGCCCTAGCATAATTTTAAAGACTTTAAAACTTCACACATACGGACAGACGGACAGACGAGACGGACGGACGGACGGACATAACTTAGTCGATTCACCTGTCGCTCTCGATTATATCTCTAAAAGGTCTTAGGGGTCTACGGTGATTATTTCACTGTGTTACAAGCTATGCATTAATTAATAGACCCTGGGTCGGGTATCAAAACAGCAGAACGTAAGAATAGAGGGGCCTGTACGGCTTAGTTGTCATCATAATTGCTATAATTTACTTAGCAAGATATGTTGGCGAAAAAAAAAAATAAAAAGATGGTTGGTTGGACCTGGAATCGAGCGGAGGACCTTCAAATCGTCTTCGGTCATAGGTGCTACCATCTGCACCACAGCCCACTTGCATCTCGGGTGACCAAATAGCCTACATGTTCTCTCTGCATAAGTAAAGCACATAAACAAAGAACATGTAAGAAACAGCATGTTTTACCCACTGAATAAAGAGACAAGGAATAGCTCTTTTCCACATTTATACAGTGCGTGTAAGTAAAGCATTTATTTTGATATTAGTCCCCTGAAATCGGGTATCGACATGTGAGTGTATGCGTCACGAGTCGGGGTACTAATGTCACTTTGACTCAGGAATGTTTAACAAAAGTAGAGCCAGCTCCCAGCAACGTATGAATCTCGGGTCGTCTCTCTCATGACATGCTTGGTGGAATACAGAGGTAGTCTCCAGTCACACAACTTAAACAGAGGAACCACTTCCTTGTCTTTTTATTCATGGGTTTTACCGTTTTCTAAGAGATCCATGTTCATGTTCGCAGAATTTAAGAAAAGAGGAAAATGCTAGCGGAGGTGTTTGTAAAATTGAAAAAAAGTTTAACGGTAATTGCAAAAAAATCGAAACTGCTGTTTTATGCATTTCATATTTTAAAATTTTTAAAAAAGGCGAAGAAAACGTATGTTCATCCATATTTTCGAAAAAGGCAGTCATATTTTTAATATAAGGAAAAAGTTATCAAAATTGGCACATAGAATGTCTCTTGTCTCGAACTTGAACTGGTTGAGGAGGTCAAAAGTATCAGCTTGCCTCAACTTAGTGGAAGGGTTCTGGAACCAAAGACTTCGCTGATGGGTGGAAGCTCTTCTGGTCTGGCGTCTCAGATCACATGACTGCACAAGCGGGTGTGGGGATATCCACAAGCCCCCGGTTGTCGGAAAATGTATTCGATGCCATTCCGTTGGGGGAAGGGCACTGATCTTAAAGCTTAAGCTTGAACGATCGACTCTGGCTCTGGTTTAGGTGTATGCACCAAATCTAGATTCAGAGTATAAGCCTTTTTTGAACGAACGAAGTAGATGCTGCCCCTGGTAGAGTAGCAGATATGGACTTCTTTCTCTTGATGGGTGACTTCAATGCACATGTGGGAATGGACAACACCTTTTTCCTGCACAAAAGACATTCACAAATACACATAGTAAAGGCACAGCTTAAATCAGAGATCACAGATTGATTTCTTTGTTGTACCATCGTGTGTTCAAAGAATGATTTGTGATGTTCGAGTTTTCAGGGGAGCTGAGCTGTCAACTGATCACCACTTATTTACTTATGGTGGCTGTCTCTAGCTAGCCGTCTCCAGTTTCGCACGCGAAGTTGGCTGAGGTCCCCTTCAACTTGCGTGCGCCACCTGAGTCTCGGTGCTCCTCTACCGCGCCGTCCCTGCGGTGTGGATTCGAAGATTTTCCGGGCCGGGGCGTTGGTGTCCATTCGCTCTAGATGACCCAGCCCAGCCATCGTAGACGTTGTGTTTTGACTCTTTTGGCTAGGTCGGTATCGCTGTACAGCCCGTACACTTCGATGTTATATCTCCTCCTCCACTCTCCGTCTATGCAGACGGGACCGTAAATCGTCCGAAGAATTTTCCTCTCGAAGCAGCCTAAAGTGTTTTCATCCCCCTTTGACAGGGTTCATGCTTCTGCACCGTAAAGCAGGACTGGGATGATGAGGGTCTTATACATGGACACTTAAGTTGCTCGAGAGAGGGCTTTGCTACTCAATTGCCTTCTTAGCCAAAATAAACAGCGATTGGCAAGAGTAATCCTTCGTTTGGTTTCAGCGCTGGTGTCATTGTCTGAATTGATAGCGGAACTCAGGTAGACAAAGTCCCTAACTACCTCAAAGTTATAGCTATCGATGGTGATGTTTTGTCGAAGACGTTGGTATTGGGTGCCTTTTCTTGATGACAGCATATACTTTATTTTGCTCTTATTGACTGCTAAACCCATATTCGCCGCTTCCGTCCCAATGCTCAAGAAGGCTTCACTGACATCACGCTTTGTTCTACCGATAATGTCAATGTCGTCTGCGTATGCGAGTAGTTGAACGGACTTTTGAAAGATTGTACCTCGGTGTTGGCGCGAGAGTTCTGCACAATTCTCTCAAGTATGATGTTAAAGCAGTCGCATGACAGCGCATCGCCTTGTCTAAATCCTTTTTTGACATCAAAGGGGTCGATGAGGTTTTTGCCGACCTTGACGGAACAGCGTGAATTTTCCATCTTCATCCTGCACAGACTGACGAGTTTGGCAGGGTTGCCAAAACTTGACATTGCGCTATATAGCTCTTCTCTATAGATGCTGTCACACGCGGCCTTGAAATCGATGAAGAGGTGGTGTGTATCGATTAGGAATTCCTGGGTTTTCTCCAAGATCTGCCGTAGTGTGAATATTTGATCGATGGTGGACTTTCCTGGCCTAAAGCCACACTGATATGTGCCTATCAGATTGTTGACAAACGGCTTCAGGCGTTCACACAGTACAGCAGAAAAGATCTTGTATGCGATGTTAAGAAGACTTATGCCCCTGTAGTTGGCACAACTCAGAGGGTCTCCTTTCTTCAGGATCGGGCAAACAATGCTGAGGTTCCATTCGTCGGGCATGCTTTCTTCCGACCATATCTTCCAGATGAGCTGGTGCATGCTCCTAGCCAGCTCATTGCCAGCGGATTTAAAAAGTTCGGCAGCTAGGCCGTCTGCTCCGGCTGCTTTGTTGCACTTGAGCTTAGACACAGCTACTTTCACCTCCTCCAGGTCGGGTGGGCGGTATCGTTCGTATGCTTCGTCGGTAACGTCTTCGCCCGGGTTAATTGGTTCGTTCTGCCTGACAGCGGTATTTAGTTCGTCCTCGCCATTATACAGTCTGCAGAAGTGGTATTTCCAAATCCTAAGCACCGACTGCGATTCTATAACGATGTTCCCTTGATGGTTCTTACAGGCTTCAGTTCGAAGTTTATACCCTTGGCAGGACCTTTTGATCCTTTGGTAAAACTTTCTAACATCATACCTGTTGTAACATCTCTCTATCTCTTCAACCGCATGCTTCTCGTGCTCTCTCTTTTTCCTTCGGAGAAGCCGGTGTTCCTCTCTCCGCCTCTGCTCGTAGAGCTCGCGAGCAGCTCTAGTCCTTCTGTGCAAGGCCGCTTTGTATGCTTCCTGTTTAGCTGCATGTGCTTGCCGGCATTCATCGTCAAACCAGGGGTTTCGTTGTGGTGGCCGTGTGAAACCCAGCACTTCAGAGGCGGCGTCTCTGATGGCATTTTGGCAATGTTGCCACTGGCTATCAATACTTGATGCTGGCTGCATAGGACTTCGTAGAAGGTTTTGAGAGACTCGGTTGGAGAAGGACCTGGCGATCTCTTGCGATTGTAGTCGGCCGACGTCAAACTTCCTCACAGTATTTCCATTACTTGGCGCTGGTCGGGATATCCGCAGCCGTACCTTGGCTACAACAAGGTAGTGATACGAGTCAATTTTGGCCCCTCGGAAAGTTCGGACATCCATGATACTGGAGGAGTGCCTTGCGTCGATCGCAATGTGGTCAATCTGGTTGACGGTTGATTGATCGTTAGATCTCCATGTCCCTTTGTGGATATTGAGATGCGGGAACTGTGTACTAGCTACCACAACGTGTCGCCCCGCAGCAAAGTCGATCAGCCTGAATTCGTTATCGGAGGTCGTGTCGTGCAGGCTATGCTTTCCGACAGTACGACCAAAGATGCCCTCCCCTCCTAGCTTGGCATTAAAATCGCCTAGGACAATCTTAATGTCGTAGCTAGGGCACTGCTCATAAGTTTTGTCCAGGAGCTCGTAGAACATATCTTTGGTCTCTTCATCTTTCTCCTCTGTGGGGGCATGCGCGCATATGAGGCTAATGTTGGCGAATTTAGCCTTGATGCGGATTGTCGCGAGGCGCTCGCTTACAGGGTTGAAGTTCAAGACTTTTTGCCTAAGTCTGCCTCTAACAACGAAACCAAACTGATCACCACTTAGTGGTGTGTAAATTGTATATCAGGGACAGTATTCCTTTTCCACCCAAGCGAAAATCAAAATTGGTGACCCGCATACAGTTGGAAAGGTTGCAGGAGGCTGATTCTGACTTCAGAGAGCGCTTTGCACAGCATGTTTCGGAGAAGTTTGAACAAACTCCAACTGATCTTTTGAATGTTGAGGAGGAATGGCAGCTGTTTCTACCGGCAGTCATTGCCTCTGCAAGAAATGTTTGTGGCTTGGTTTGGCAGCTGGTGGTGAGAAAAGAACTGCGTGGTTTAAGACTCCTGGAGTTCGAGAAGCCATCAGAGAGAAGAAGAGAGCCTATATTGTGTGGATTCAATGTAGGAGCTCTATTTCTCGAGCCCGGTACACTGAGACGCGAAGAACAGGCATGGGAAAAGTTCAGCGAGAGGTTGGAGCACAGTTACAGATCTGCAAACAAGACATTTTGGCAGACCATTTGCCGGCTCAGAGGAAGGAAGTGGAATATCGTTCAAGGGGTTAAATCCGCGGACGGTACACTTCTTTCAAATGAGAACGACTTCTTACGCAGATGGAGCGGGCACTTTCCGGAGCTGCTCAATCTGCAACAGAGTACTGAAGATGGCAATACCATTGCTGACGAGATTAGGGCGGAGAATAGTCCTCCTCTAGATGAAGTCACTGCGGCGATTAAATCGCTTAAAGTTGGTAAGTCTGCTGGAGTTGAGGAAATCCGGTCAGAAATGCTCAAGGCAATGGGTGAAGAAGGTGTTAAATGGCTAACACGTGTCATTAAGGTGTCCTGGGAAAGCTGAAAAGCACCTAGCGATTGAAAAACAGGAGTTATAAGGCCCATTTTCAGAAAAGGGGACAAGAGAGATTGCTCTAACTACAGGGGTATAAAAGTCTTCTGGGAAAAGTATTCGCAAAGATGTTGAAAGCGCATTCCATAGCTGCAATCGAGCCTTTGTTGCGGGAAGAGCAATGCGGCTTTAGGCCTGGCAGAGGCACAACCGACCAGCTTATTCTCTGAAGGTTATTTTTGAGAAGGCCTGGGAATATGCCAAACCGGTCTACGCGTGTTTTGTAGACTTGGAAAAAGCCTATAACCGGGTTCCTCGGGATAAACTCAGGAGAGTTTTGCAGGACTATGCACTGAGTGGGCCTCTTCTGAATGATGACTGAGATGATGTATGAGAACTGCAGAAGCTGTGTTCGGATAAATGGCATCAAATCCCGACCTTTTTTTGTGTGCGTAGGACTTCGCCAGGGCTGTGTTCTATAGCCTCTCCTTTTCATAGCATATAAGGGCTGGATGGTGAACCGCAGTCTTAATGAGGAATCTTTCGAAATGGCTGGCATCAGGATAAGCCATCTGCTTTTCGCAGATGATTTATGTTCGTTTCGCACATGATGTTCGTTGTTTCCCGAACTCCTGTGCAGTGTAACTTACACATATATGGAGTCCCATTGAAACAGATAAAGAAGTTTAAGTATCTCGGGATTTATTTTCGCGAAATATGAAAGGAGTGATACTGAGTTATCCTGTAGGATTGGCCAAGCTGGAGCAATAGTAAGGGAACTGTGTCAGCCGGTCATCAGGATAGCTGAGCTTGGAGTGAAAGCAAAGATCTCAGTTCTTAATTCAGTGTTCGTTCCATACCTAATCTATGGTCATGAAATTTGGGCAATGACCGAAAGAATTAGATCGTGGGTACAAGCAGCCGAAATGAGATTTCTGAGGTGCGTTTCTGGTGCTTTTCTTACGGATAGAGTGAGAAACGTCAGTATTCGTGGGAATCTTAATGTTGAGCAGCTACTTCTCCAAGGTTTATGTTAGCCGAGATAAGAGCGCATCGCCCGACTGGTAGGCCAAGAAACAGGTGGTTGGATCAGGTAAAGAACATCTCCAAAACCCATTTGGGGATCGCACCTCTGTGTCTCTTAAATTGTTGGCAGAGGATTGGGAACGATGGAAGGACCATTCAGCCGTCCTCGCTCCGCGACCCTTCTAAGGATTAGCGGTTACCGAAAATGATGATGATGATACTCACTAACGAGTGCGGAGCTGTCCGACCGATTTCCTCTTGTGGTACGCACATTGGACATTGCGTGTAAAATTTGGAACCCTCATACCGAGAAATGGGCCATTTCGCCCTTTAATTTATTTAAGACATCAGGAGAATGAACAGATACGCTGGTACCCAACCTAATCAAGCTTTTCAGCTGAAGCCTGACCTTAGGTCACATACCGCAATCCTTGGGAAAATTAATAGTTAAAAACCTACGTAAAGGCTAGAAAAATTCCAGATTCAAGACCAAAATCCTGTCGCCCTATCAGCCTCGCGTCCTTTATCTTTAAAAGCATTGCATAATTGATTGATAGACACATAACATGTCTCGTAGGTACGGGAAACAGCACTGAAGAGCTCTCCTCTATACGCAATTCTAAACATGCCCATCAACCAGGTTTATCTATTGAGTCAGTCTCAATGACTCAATGACTTGGTTATTAAGATTGAAGTAATATAACGCAGTAATCCAAGCAGTAGAAGAAAAGTACCTTTAAATAGTCCTTGATGAGGGCGTACTTAGGTGTAACCCACAGATAAAATGCACCGTAAACAGAGGCGCCAGATCTTTGCATATACGCAGTCGAATCTGCAGTAATTATTAGGGTCTAAGCCCCGGATGGTATAACTACTATACACGCTCGTTGTAAGACTGGCAATGGCCTATACCATGCTGGTCTGATGGGCAAAGACCAACGAAGGCACTGTTTTCGAAATTTAGGATTTTTATAATTTAAGACCCATAAAACAGCAATTTCGATTATTTTTAATTACCGTTAGACATTTTGACAAATTTTCCAACTACCTGTGCTAGCACTTGCCACTTTTCTCAAATTCTGCGGTCATGGATTTCTGAGAAAACGGTAAAAACATGCTGTTTTTTATTTTAATCAAATCTAAACAAGGTCGTTATAACCGTTAAGGAACTTAAAATCTTTAAAAAATAGTTTTCGAATATGATTTCACGTTTTTCAGTTAAATCTTCGAAGTTTTTGAATATTCGAAGTTTGCTATAGTTTTGTATAAAATTTAAGAAGATGGACTATGCCCGGTGTTAATATAAAAATTATATACTTTATTCCGTTTGGGAGATAAAGGGGAGGACATGCGTCCTTTTGGCCTTTTTTATAATTTTTTAAATTTCAAAACGCTAACGGCGAATGGCCGTTTTTAATTAAAGCTTAGTATTTCCTAAACCTAAGTTGTGTTTTTCTAGTTCTTGCCTACTTAACTTCTTTAAAAAAACACTGGAAAACCATTAAGTCCATTTTCACGTGAAATTTTAAACTGTAAAACCGTTATTTGTGCTTAAAAAAAAATTGCCCTCTTTAGATTCTCTGACTTTTTCCGCTGTTTATACTCACACCAAATTTTGTCTTTCTACGACTTACCGTCCAGAAGTTATAAAGCGATTGGGCGGACAACGTAGCGATACCATAAGAGCTCCTTTTTCAATTTTTGGACGGACCGCTAAAAACGTCTCTTCAAGAGCGTGACATAGCTAGCAACAGCGATTGACAAAATAATCGTCGACCTCGGTGAGGGTTTTTGAATTTTTCAGAAAGGTCGTCGTGCGACACAGCGATACCGCCGGTATTGTGAGCAGTGTTGGGACTTCTACCACTTAAGTGGTATTTCTACCACCCTTAAGAGTTTTCAGGAATCTACCACCCTCTGCTTGAAATCTACCACCTTTTTCGTACAAGTAACACTAGAAGCTGTGAAAAAAACTCAAGTTTTTACTGTGAACCTACAATTTCCTATTTTACCAAACAACTTCATTCACCACTTCCATTTCGAAAGCAAAGTTATCTGCTGGAAATAATGCATTCCCGCTAGCTAGCCTTTTTTTGCTTGCAGCTAGGTTTTCGGTTTAAGTTGCATGTAAAAATTGATTGCGTGTCACAAGTACCGAGTATCTTCCATAAACGACTGAGTAACTATACATTCAACTTGCGTCCCTCTTGCCCTCCAACACCCATTTTTTAAAGGCTTAAAAGCATTTATAAAACTTTTAATTTCCTTGTCGCTAAATACGTGTGAGTAGATGCAACAACAATTTACTTTACGCGATCAGCTGATGTAAAAACAGCAAAACGGAATTGCATAGAGCTCACGAATTGAGAAATTTACTCACATTCCTAAGCAAATGTCACAAAGCTTTTGTGAATGTGACAAAGCTTTTACATGACCGAGGTTGAATATTTAATTATTCAGTAATTTATGGTATCTTCTTGTGCTTTATGACAATAACCTGCATTCGTATTTAAAAATGACAGCAACGAGCTTTTGTTCAAGCAACTGAATGCAATTTTTTTTTCAAGTTGTGTTAAAATTATATTAATAAGGCTATGTACAAGATTGTTGATTATAAGATTGTTGGCAAATAAAAACAAGTGAGTAAGTGCAAGAGTTCATCTGTGACAAACTTCTATATACCCTATCCTATAAGCCGTGTAACACCAAATACTAAAGTTTCTTGGCCCGAATTCATATCTTATTTGTATAGGCCACGCTTTAAATATTAAAATTAATTAATTGTAATTTCGTTAGAATCATGAGAAAATACGGTAAAGGGAAAATTATTTAAAAAAAAGTTTTTTTCCTAAAAACGCCCCCTTAAAGTAGGCGGAGCTCAAAACTTTGTATGAACCGAACTTTGCAAATAGTTATATCTTTAATATTTGTCACATAATTTTTTTTTCGATTCGGAGTCAACTTTCCGAGAAATCGGGTTTTTAAAAATCTAACATGTTAAAAGTGGGCATGGTCGATATTGTGGGCGGTCCAATTTCTGCCTTGTTAAAGGGATTGGGCCAATATTGCTCAATACCAAAATTGAAGTTCCTATGCCTTGTCTAACTTGACCAAAAGGCATTTTGAAAGTGAAAGAAAAGTGTGAAATAGAGGTTGTCTCACATTGAAGCCAGTAGTGGGCGTGGCCGTTGACGGATTAAGCCAATTTTCACACAGCCCCAAGCCGTGTACCAATTTTTTAGCTCTCTAGCTTGATTTTGAAGACCTTAAACCTTCACACATATAGACGGACGGGCGGACGGACATGGCTTAATCGATTCACCTGTCGATTTCGATCATATCTCAAAAAGGTGTTAAGGGTATACGATGATTATTTCACTGTGTTGCAAACTATGCATTCATACAAATATACCCTCGGTCGGGTGTAAATATCAATACATACATGAAATTTAAGATTTTTTATTTTACGACCTTTTTTTCAATCTACCAATAATTTTCAATCCTAAATACCACCGTTTAGCATTTCCCAAGTCCCAACACTGATTGTGAGCCATTGCTCTTACAGCTCGCCTGAGACTCTCGCTCACTCTTTTGCTCTTGATATGAAACAGGCATCAGTTGTTGACCACCAATTAGGGGGGTTCACATGGTACAACATTGCTTGATCAAAAATTTACAAGGTTAAAGGAACCTTGCGTTCACATTCATCAAAGGAGCCTTGCGTTCACATTCATCAAGCATGTTGTACAACTTCAGTTTTTTCTTAATGTTTTTTCCTCAAAAAATTCCCCCCAAAACGCTTTAGTTGATATTTCCGCCATTTTCACCACACGAAAAATTTTGCAAAACAAAAAACAAAAAAATTTGGCAAACATAAAGAAAGTTTGACCAACATCTGTTCACACGGGTTGTATGGCTTCACAAGCCAGCAGAAAAACCAAATTTTTTTGAAAACCATCAAGCGGCTTGTCAAGCGGTTGTTTCTTTCGTTCACACGATACAATATCGGATGTTGTCCAACATGTTGTTCAGCATGTTGTATCGTGTGAACCCACCATTAAGGCAACAGATCAACCAACAACATCAATTTGCACTTATTAGCAGTGGAGTAATAGTCATCTTGAGTAATAAGTACTACTTGGCCATCTACACTTTAGCTTATAGGACTCCTAGTGATGAGGGGGAACCAACTTTTGTTTCTTTTAGATTACACTCAATTTGTAATCTTTTACACAGTTAAGACACATTTTTTTTTAGAGTTTTTTTTATTGTTTATTTCTTTAATCAGCACAGGTCTGCTTACTTATTTATTTGAATGTACATACACAAATATTGTTTATGAGTGTTTAAATATAAAATAATATCAGAAACAAATTTTGACTTTCCTTATATAACTGTTTTTTTTCTTCATTTTCATTTTGCTTATATAATTTTGTTTATATATGTTCTATTTTTTTTGTATTTGAGAAAGCAATGCGCATCCTTTGTGTAATACATAATTCTTCCAGTTTTTGAGTTGACTTTTGCCTTTCTTCCTTTTTGCGTTCTTTTGTTTTTCTTTTTAATAATAATGATTTTGTTTTTAGTTATTAAACTTCTAAATATAAATTGCAAAATATAATGAAATTACTTATATTAGTTTATATGTCATCATCAATTTGTTGTTGTTGTTGTGTTTTTTTTTTCTTTGAGATTATATATTTGTAAATCCAATCTTTTTCTTAAGTTTTTTTGTAAAGAAATATATATATGAAAACGAATAGTGATTTTTGTTTTTTTGTTGTTGTTTATATGCATTTTGCATAAATATACAAAAGAAAAATGCATAGATCGAGCAGATAAATATATTTCATATATATATAATCATTATATATATAAAAGAACATATGATTACATTACATTTCATTTTTGTTGGTTTGTTTTTTTTATTTTTTTTTTTCATTTTTCTCTTTATAAAATATATTGTGCTAAACTATATGATAAACGCTCTTATATTCTTAACGTTTTTTTTTTGTTTTTTTTTATTATTTATTTAAGCTTATTTTCATAAAAGAGGACGAATTGATTTTTCAATGATTTATTTATTACTTTTCCATATAATCATTGAGATGTTTTTTTTTTTGTTAATTATTTTATTTAATGATTTTTTTTGTTATTATAAATTTTGAATATTTATTTAGATGAAAAGAATAAATAATGAAAAAAAGAAAACAACATTATTTTCCACTAAGTACAAAGGAAATAGAAATTTGCAAATAAAAAATAAAAAGTTATTTTTTATTGTTAAAATTGTTCTTATCAGGGATTAAGGAGTTTAGCGGCGGGGGTGTTGTTAACGAGCAATATTTTTTTCGCATAGATTAATAGAGGCTAGCCACACTTTAGTAGATTTTATTTTATTTTTAGCTTTTTAGGGTTTATTTCCTAATTTTTTGATTTTTTTTTCCTTGTGTTGCAACTAAGTTGATGATCTTTTTTGTAAGGTTTTTGTGTATTAGCAGCTCAGGGCCTAGGTAAGGTAATATCTATATATATTTATTTATACATAAAATATATATAAATATACAAGAAGTTCTAAAGGTTTTTCTTATTTCTTTTTTTGTTTTGTTTGTTGAAAAAACTTGGAGGGCAGCATTGTAAATATGTATGTTTTTAGTGTTTTCTTTTTTTATTATTTTATGTTATATTTTTTTTGGTATACAAAAATAATGTGAATAAGACAATTACTTGTTTGTTTTATTATTAATTATTATTTTGTTTAGGTTTATTTTGTTATTTTGTGATTTTTTGTTTGGTTTTAAAAAGCATTCAATAAATATTCTGTATTGTATATATGTAAGTAATTTTTGTTATTTTATTTACTTAGCTTTAATTTATTATTATTTTTAATTGTAATAACTTTTGGTTTTTCAATTTTTGGTATTAATATTTTTTGGATTTTAACGTCACACAGCACAAATGTTATACGTGTTGCTTTCTTGTTGTTGGTTTTGGGCAAGTGTGGTGTGAGGTCGAATGAGCAATAATTGCTGCCAAACCTGTGGGTTTCAGACCGCCGAACTCTCTGTCAGCATTTTCTATTGAGCTCTTTGAAATACCTCTTTAATACAAAGGAGGCGAATTTTATTCCAAATGTGAAAAACGACAGGACAGTAATCTCCTGCTCTTCGACGATGAACCAATCCTGACCAGACATTGGCTTGGCATTATTAAATTGTTTGATCAATTTTAATAAAATGTATTTCCCGATTGCTTGAATTAGTGTTTGATGTGATTATAAGATTTTTTTTATTTTAAAAAAGTGTGGTTGAGTAAAAATTTATTGTTATCGGTTAATCCTTTGTTCATTTCTTTTTTTATTCTATCAGAAATTACATATAATTAGTTTAGTACTAAACATTTAATTTTGTTTTCTCATTTGAAAGAAGAAAAAAAAAAAAAAAAAATTGAGTTTATTGTTCGGAGAACAACAAGGATACACATACAATACACACACATTTAATCATTTGGGGGGCAACGCACACTGGGATGTTTGCGTGGTGGAGAGAGTGAGTGGTTTCGACGAATAAATCCTTTTATTTCTTAGTTCTTTCATAGTATTACATTTTTTTAATTTCATATTTCTTTTCATTTTATTTTTATACATGTAAAAACCAATAAGGAAAATGACTTATTTTTTATTTTACTTTCCCTATAACCTAGCATTTTTTTATTACATAATTATAATATCTATATTTAAATATTAAACTTATTATCCTTGATTTCTGTTTTTTTTTAACCTTTCTCCGCTTGCCTTTGCTGTTTCGAGACGAGTTTAGTTTTTGGGAGAGATTGGTATTTTGAGAGTTGAATAGTTGAGTTTTTTGTTTTTTTTTTGTTTAAGTAAAATAAATTTTCGAGATCATATATCACATAATAAAATAAAAATAATTAAAAACTAGTGTGACTAGAAAAATTAAGTGGAATCATTAATTAAATCAGTATTTTTTTGTTTTCGAATTCACAGCAAGGATTTTTTATTTTCAAAAATAAATAAATAAATTATTATGCTATTATTGTTTCCTCTTAGGAACTACCTAAGAGGAATGGAACTACCTCTCAAATTGAATGAGAATCTAATAAGTTTTAACGTAAGGCTAAAATTAAATGAAAAACTATGTTTAATGAATGTGGTTTGAGTTTTATGGTTTAGTGTGTTTTCTTAATATATATATTTACTTTTTTTTTGATACACATAATGCTAAACAAGAACAACAAAGAATGAAAATAGAAGTTTTTTTTTTGTTTTCTCTTACGAAAAATCAGAACTGACGAGTTTTGTTCTCTTGGTTGAACCGTGTTTATTCCTTAACTTCGAAATATTTGTAAGTTGGGTTCTCATAGCCGTTTATCTGCATGTTCGCTACGTGCTTTTCTTCTGGTGTGACGGGCAAGGCCGCGGTCTGAAAAAAATGGAATTAGAGAAAGATTTTAGAAATATTCGATTTAAAAATTATGACATGACTGGTCTCTATAGTTATTCAGACAAAAGCTAACAGTGTGATTTTCGTTGCCTGCAAATAAAATATTCCCTATGTTTAGGAATGTTGAGTTTTTAAAATATAAGTCAGTCTCTGAGAGGCCGACCACTTGATAGCTGTCGGTCTATGAATAATTGAAATTTGATATCGTTTTTCATGGTAGAAATAAACTGTAAAATAAATTATGTTATAAATTCGATAACATCATAATGATGCAAGTGACAGATAGAAACGTCACCAGTACCACGCATTATTGATGTCATATAATTTGCACTACTGTGACAAACGTCAAATTTTGTAACGAAAATTGTCCTGAAAGCCTTGTCAGCGCACTTTTTATAGAATAGCAATAGGAGTGTAGCCATTAGTAATAGGGAGACTATATAACAGACAACTAGTTACATCTAAACGAGTTCAAATTGCAACCAACAAGTAGACCCGCTGTCGTATGCAAGTCCAAGATCGGATCAAGGCTCAGACACAACTACTGGTACATTGTACTACCATGCAGCATAGTTTTCCCGTCTTTCGAAGAAAGATGAGAAAGAGCTCTAGTAATGAAGAGCTTTGGTATTCTGCACTTACTAAGTCAGCCCAAAAGTAAGCGTCATCTGCTGCGAGCAAAAGCAGGACAACTAAACCGAAGTTTTACGCCATTTTCCGTCAATTTGCAGATGTCCAGGCGTAGTCGTTTTATTTGCTTGCACTCATCGCAGTCTTGCCAACGAGCCCTGATGCCACGAGAAACCCAAGAATCAGCCGAGGTAACTGCAGGTGCAGACAGGCCAAACCCAGTGCGGATTCTGAGAAAACGACTGCTGATCCTTGTGTTAGCTTAACTAAACCTACATGAACCAGGTCAAGCTAGCTTATACGAGATCACATTTGCCTGGACACCTGCGTGATCTGGAACTGGAATCCAAACAAGATTGAATATATTTGGCCTTCTGGCTGAGTTTAGCGAAAGCTTTAGTTCAAGACGGTTAAGCAGCGCTGTTAATGAGGCTTAGGTTTTACTACCGCATGCCGCTTCTTGCCCTCCGCCTGTTAATCACAATAAAGCGCATAGCCATTGGCATAGTGAAAATCATCAGAGTCGGAAGAAAACAACAATAGTTTCAAGTAGAGGATTCACTGAAAGCCCATTCCATCATCGGTTAACTCTATATTTCTGGGAAGTTCCGTGTAGACCAGGAGACTCAAAAGTTGCAATTGTATATAGGTACAAGCGTCGTCAGTCACTAGACACCGGACGCAATATACCCAGCTTTGCCACGTATTGATAGTTTTTAGAATGGATACCGTTGCCGGCACCACTAGTAAGCTCGTGGCAACCTGATTTTCCGGGGAAGTGGGTCTTTTGGAGGACTCTGAAGGTCTTCCCCTTTGTCTCAGTGTAGATACCTACTATTGCTTGGTCTGTTTTCATAGAGGACTTTAAGTAACTTTCGACCGTCTCACAACAAGTTCATAAAAAAGTTAATTTTCTTACGAATACGTCTGTTTAAATCTTTGGTTCGATCAACAGAGATGCCAGATTCTACTGAATTGCCTTTTTTTGGGCCAATTAAGAAGCTTCCTAAAGAAGGCTCAGGTTTCGAGTAAACCTTTCCATCCCTTGTCTTGATCTAACCCTGAGTATTCAAGCTGAGCCCAAATTGTTTGCATCGGTGAGTATTTGTTACCTTTGAACGAGTCTTGTTGTCAGGTGGCAGAGATAGGGTTCGAACTCAGCAACAAATGAAAGATCTACCTTAGATCTCGAAATGAGCGGCTTCCTGGCAGCCTTCTGTTATTCAGGTTAGGATCGGCCAAATATTAATATTGTTTCTCTACCACTCAGCGTTCAAACAGTTCTAAATTCATTGTTATTGAAAAGTCTGCTGATTGACCATTACTTTTCTCCCTAAAGCCATAACACTTACTGGTATAAGCCTTGGCGTATTTGTAGAGCAAGTTATCATGCTACCGGCTGGCTCAGCAGCATTTGTGTTGCATCGGGATGAAAACTTTGGTGCAACCAAGGTGCACCACTTGGATGAGAGCATTACGAATTTTTTCTTGCACAAGTTTATAGTAAAACAAAACAAGAGAGGCGCAGTAGCTCAAGGTAAGCCAGGGCCATTTTTTTAAAACCCTTTTCTATTCTTCACCCTAAACGGGAATCTACATTTTTTGTCGTATCTGAACTGCACTTTGAAAAGCTTTTCGGCCAAAAGTCTATTATCAGAGGGTTCGACGGGCCTTCTTGGAGACGAGGACCTGAAAAAGAACGAGTGCTCTTTCAGACGACCTGGGCGAGATTTAAATCTGAACCTCTCGCGTAGTGAAACAACACACTTTCAACTACGCTCCTAACCGAGGAGCGTTTTGTTTTCCGATGTTTTTGGTTCTTTCAGCCAACGGTTGCCAAATATAAATATCGATTTCCTACAAGACAATGTCCCCTTGCAGACTTCCAGGGTTATCAGAAGCTTGTTGGACTCATAAAGCGTAAAACCTTTTGCATTGGACGTCCTATCAACTGGATTTCAATCTTCAATATAACACAGAACGGTTAGACAGGTATTGGACGACTTGAAGCAAGGATACTTTAATAGAAGCTATAAGTGAAGCTTAGGACGAAATTCTGCTTGCTTGACTATTTCAAAAAAAGTTAAAGATTCAATGCCAAACATTCTTATCGACAAACTGCAGCTTTCCCGATAATTAGGGAAAAAACGTAATAGATTAATGTCTCAAAGCCCGGAATGCAAGTGTTTTTTTTTTTTTATTTTATTTAATAAGAATTTTAACGTGTTATGTTGCTTTATCCAAATCGTCCATTACCATAAAGGGCCGTAAGTAACAAAAATCTCATTTTGAGAATATGGCATAAAACAACTCGACTAACCAAGTTGTTAAATTTTATGGAATTTTTTTATTCTATTTTATTTATTGCAATTTAATTTAATTTTTATTTATTTTATTTTATTTCATTTATTTCATTTTTTTTCATTTAATTGTATTTTATTTCAAATCATATTATATTATATTATTTTATTTTATTTTATTTTATTTAATTTATTTTATTTTATTTTATTTTATTTTATTTTATTTTATTTTATTTTATTTTATTTTATTTTATTTTATTTTATTTTATTTTATTTTATTTTATTTTATTTTATTTTATTTTATTTTATTTTATTTTATTTTATTTTATTTTATTTTATTTTATTTTATTTTATTTTATTTTATTTTATTTTATTTTATTTTATTTTATTTTATTTTATTTTATTTTATTTTATTTTATTTTATTTTATTTTATTTTATTTTATTTTATTTTATTTTATTTTATTTTATTTTATTTTATTTTATTTTATTTTATTTTATTTTATTTTATTTTATTTTATTTTATTTTATTTTATTTTATTTTATTTTATTTTATTTTATTTTATTTTATTTTATTTTATTTTATTTTATTTTATTTTATTTTATTTTATTTTATTTTATTTTATTTTATTTTATTTTATTTTATTTTATTTTATTTTATTTTATTTTATTTTATTTTATTTTATTTTATTTTATTTTATTTTATTTTATTTTATTTTATTTTATTTTATTTTATTTTATTTTATTTTATTTTATTTTATTTTATTTTATTTTATTTTATTTTATTTTATTTTATTTTATTTTATTTTATTTTATTTTATTTTATTTTATTTTATTTTATTTTATTTTATTTTATTTTATTTTATTTTATTTTATTTTATTTTATTTTATTTTATTTTATTTTATTTTATTTTATTTTATTTTATTTTATTTTATTTTATTTTATTTTATTTTATTTTATTTTTATTTATTTATTTTTTTTTTTTTTTTAATTTTATTTTATATATTTTTTTTATTTTTTTTATCTTATTCTATTATATTTTATTACACAGCACAAATGTGTGTTGCAAAATCAATGAAAATGGCTCACCCTTCTAGCTTTCCTGCATTTCAATGAATAAAAAATCCAAGGCTATGCCAATTAACCAATGAGTCAAGCCAGAGTCGGTAATGAAGTTTTCTGTTTTTGTTTTTTTTTTCTAAAAAGTTAACGATCAAAGGACATTAATTACCCTTAAAGTGTGTGAACATCATCGCGAACGGAAACTATTAGAAGGAAGAGGAGAGAGAAAAAAAAATCGCGTAACAGTACCTAAAAATCACCTTTTAGAAATAGTCTACACTCCCGCAAGTGTTATGCTTTCAAAAGGAGAGCAATGGTCTAATCCGCTGAATTTCTGAAAGGCGAGTTTGCTTACGGTGACCCAAGAACCCGCTCGTGTTTGGACAGACACCCATTGATTTTCCTTATTGCTGGATCTGACTCCCTTGAACCTGGTGAGCGCTCCCCCAACTGCCATCTAGGAACGGACTCCATTAAGGATCAACAATCCAGGAAGGGATAAAATTAAAAGGTTGATTCATCAACCTAGCTTAGAGTCAAAATTTACCCACCACTAAAAATCTACCTCTTATAAAACCTTTAACTAAGTCCAGTACTGAAAAAGCGATCATTGTCAACGATTACTAAATTACTAATTTGTTTTTTCCTCTTTTCAGGTCTTCACCTGAAGACGCGCATGGTGTAAGTAAGTTCAACTTTCTGTTTCCTCATTTTTATTACTCACTTGATCGACTTCAATGAAACCTTGCGCATGTGGTGAGCGTGAGGTTCTCCATTTGGCCACTGCGACGCCGACAAAAACGGCTGCCATTAATGCGATACCAGCAAAGGATAGAGTAAAGTACACATTCCTTCCCTCCCTTGGGGAATGCGTATGGAATTCTCTACGAAGAGAGAAGCTCTGAAAAACAAGAAAGTCAGTAATCCATAAACGTTGGAAGACTTCAAGCTCACCGATTCCCTGTGACCCAAGTCATGAGTCATAAAGTGTTGCATCTGCGGCTCGGCTTCTTGATGGGCAACAGCGGCTGCCACATCTTCGACTGCGCGTTGAAGAGCCTCATCATCAACTGTCGGTAAAACAGTTTGTGTTTTGGTGCTAAAAGTAACAAAGTTTAGAGATCGAAGAACCCATGGGTCAAAGGCATTTTCTTACCTGGCTGTGGCATCACTGTACTCTTCTGGTGTGGTATCCTTCTCGCTGTGTGACATTTTTGTTGGATCAACAACTGTGATGGAATCTTTGGCTTCCTTGGCCTGCATCTCTTGATCAGCCTGGGTCTTAACCAGCTCGTCGAGCTTTTTGGCTTCCATGCGTAGCTTCTCCTCTCGCAGCTTCTCTCTTTCGGCTGCGCGCTGTTCTTTTCTCTGTTTCTCGGCCAAGCGTTGTCGTTCCTTTTCTGAGACTTTGCGTTCGACCTCAATGCGGTACTTGTCCAAGATGGCTGCCTCGGCTTCTTCGCTCATGCCCAAAGCCGATCCGGGAATATCGTCTTTGCTTCTCAATGCCAAAATGTAGTCGTTCATCAGTTGAGAGATTTTGGACGACAAATCTGGATACCTCTTGAGCATTGTCATTGACTGGTTGACTGCACGATCAATGTCGATAAGACGTTCCAATGTACGTGGTCGCTCTGAAGCAGCTGCCTCCAAACCTCCGGGACCACCCGAGTTCAAGAGGTGACGGTAGTGAGCCAACGCATGAGCACGATCCTTATGCAGAGCTCTCAACAGCTTCTGTAGGCATTTCTCAACGTGGTGAGCCTAGGGGTACAAAAAAAAATCACTTTGTTTATTTCTCTGAAACAAAAAGGAAACAACAAGTCGTCCTACATTGGGTGGTTGCTCGGTAAGAGCCTGAGTATAGCAAGTCATGGCTTCCCGTTTTCTTTGGTTGATGTGTGCCAATACTCTCTGTTGGTGCATGGCGGCTAGTTGGTGCTTTTCTGCGTTACCTTCTTCCTCGAGTGCCTGAACAGAAGTCTAAAATTACATTCCCATAGAGTCCACATGAACACCAAGATTTAAAAAAGGACAACGTAACGTAATACAACAAGGCCCTACCTACCAGTGGCCCAACTACGAAAGGAAAACGAAAAAAAAGAAAACTCCAAAAGACAATCAGGTACAAACCTGGAAACGGGCGGTCATGCGCTGCTTAAAGCTCTGCGCGGCCTTGGGATCAGCCAGTCGCATGTCCTGGTACTTCTCCTCGAGGTCGGACCAGTCTTTCATCACGCGTGTAACCTTCTCGCGGTGGTTCTCCTCAAGGCGCTGTTGGGCTTCCTTGTTTTAGAATATGTCATATCGTGAAATTGAAATGGAAAAGGTTTCACTTACTTTTTGACTTACTTTGTAGCTCTGATGCTCATAGTGAGGGTCAAAGTGAGTAAAGTACGGATCAGCTGTTGGTTGACTGGTCGACGGTGGCTGCTGTGCGGACAATGGAGTCGAATCGGCAGCTGGTTTGGCAATCACTATCTGAGCAGAGGCTTCCGACGAAGAGGCTACTTTGGATGTTTCCGTGGCTTTTGCTTTCGAATTGGCACTCGCCTCCCAGGCTTCGTCATTTTGATCGTCCAGGTCCTCGTAGTTTTCGAGCTCTTCGTTCGAATCATACTCGGCGTTTCCCTCATCGGCTACAGCATCGGTTTCGGCTGCTTCATCGGCGACCATGTCGTCATCCTCATCGTCGTTCATTATCTCGTCGTCGTCTTCATCGCCGGAATCCTTAGAATAGTTCGAATCGTCGTCTTCGGTTGGGACAATTTCTTCGGGCACAACCACTGGCAAGTCGGTCTTCTTCACTCGAATTTCTTCTAAAGAAAATGCTTGCACTGTTAGAGGATGCAGTGACCATACGGAATGTGATTGAAGGTGTGGACTTACCCTTGAAGTGTTTGGGGCAGCATACGAATTCGACTCCAGAGAAAAGCGAAATACCACATGGCAAAAGCATTGCAAAGCTTCTCATCTGCATTCCTCGCTCCTGACAGGCAGCAGCGCCAGTCTGGTTCCACCTGACAAAAGGCCAGCATCGGGATGCGTTATGAATGTGGTCGAATAGGCATCCTTCGGGCACCAATAGAGCATCGGATTGGAAGGGGCCTTCTGTGAAAAAGCAGATTTTCTTTTTAAGTAAATGAGCGAACATTTTAGTTGTACGATTCTATAGCTCTAAAGTTCTGTAAGGATAAAAGTCCTTAAGTTCTTTTCCACCTTAAGTAGTGTATTCTCATAAAATTTCCTGTCCATGACTACACTTAACACGTTTTGTGTCTGATTGCAATCGTCAACAATTGAAATAATGAAATGCCAGCCCTTAATGGACTCTCTTAGCAATCAAGGACGGCTTTTGCGATGCAATTGTTTATTGCAAGGAGAAACGAGAAAAGAAACTCTTTCATAAGACCTAAAGGAAAATTGAAGAAAATAAAAATAGTGCAACTTAACCTGTAATAGTTCCGTTTAACGCCAACAATTTTTCCTGCTGATGGGCTTTAAAAAAGAACGCTTTTGTTTCGCTTGAATGATCGCTCTGTTCTACTTAAGAAATCAGCGAGGGTCCTTGATATGATGATGCTACTATAAGCAGCGATGAATAGTTATTAATAACTCCTTATTCCTTTTTGATATAAAAGTTTTGCGTTCCTTTAATTCTGTTGGCAGTCGAACTAAAATTGCCAACTTGAAAAGCGAGATGCAATCCGCCATTTGATTTCATTCAAAGGAACGAAAGGACAACGATTACTTCTAAAGCAGCGAATTTGGTAAAGCATTCACCTAAGGGTGAGGCGTGAAATCCAAACCAAGAAAATGAAGTAGACGAAGTATTGATCCCGACGTATTGAAAGGTTTGCAGCCGGGCGGTTCAATTTGCGACCAGTTGAAGACTTTTGCCCAAAATTGCTATACCTAATTTCGAGTTCCTAAACCTGTCTAACTTGTTCACAAGCTCCTTTTTAATGAAATGGAAGTTTGAGATCTTAAAGTGGGCATGTCTGGAAGTTAGCAATTTTCATATTTTGTCTGTGGACAATAGAAACCGAGCTATACCCCAAGTTTCGACTTTACTTGATTGATTTGAGGGACCTGAAAGCTTAACACAGTAACCACCGTAGACCCCTAGAACCTTGCGAAGATAGATATGATCGAGACTGGTAAAGAAATGGATCAATTCACACTCCAGAGGATCAGGATCATACCAAGATGATCTAGGGGGGAAAGTTGTCTCGAAGTTTTTTATCAAACTTAAGTTGAGGCATGGTGACTCTAGGAGGAATTCTGAATTAGTTCCGATCTCGCTATACCGTTCCACTTAGAGGTTGCTTTGAGGCAATTAGCCGTGATTGCAGCTATAAGTATGGATGTCCTGTCCAGTGCTGCTGAGACAGCGGTGCAAAGTGCTTGGCTCATACCTAAGTGGGACTAAGTAGGACCTAAGTATCTTTGGAATTTGCCAAGCTTGTCACGATTTAACGCTTCATCCAATGCAGTCCACGAACCAACTGATTTATATGTCAGTATCGGCCTTATACGCAAGATGCACAGCCAATGATTGATTCGCGGTTGAAGTCCCCATTTGTTCGCGGTTGAAGTCCCCACAAAAATAGTGCTACCGTAGCTTCCCGAACTATCTCCTGTATGTATCAAGCATAGCTTCCTGTGTAAGATAAGACCGAGAAGTTTAGCGCCAACAGAAAAACAAGCAAGTACCCTAAATTTAGGGAGGACGATACGTTACTTACTTACTTACTTAAGGTGGCGCTACACTCCGGGGTGGACCTGGGCTTCAGCCAACAAGCTTCACCAGCTAGTTTTTTCTCCAGCTAGCCGCCTCCAGTTTCAAACGCGAAGTTGGCTGAAGCCGCCTGCCACTTACGCATGACACATGAGTATCGGTGCTCAGCTACTGAACTGTCTCTGCGTTTCCATCCGCTTTAGATGTGCCAGCCAACGTAGCCTTTGTATTTTGACTCTTCTGGCTAGGTCCGTGTTGCGGTACAGCCCGTACAGTTCGATGTTGTATCTCCTCCCCCTCAACAGGACCATAAATCGCTCGAAGAATTTTCCTCTCAAAACAGCCTAAAGTGTTTTCATCCGCCTTTAAAGCGTCCATGCTTCTGCACCGTAAATCAGGACTGGGATGATGAGGGTCTTATACATGGACACGTTAGTTGCTCGAGAGAGCGCTTTGGTACTCAATTGCCTTCTAAGCCCAAAGAAACAGCGATTGGCAAGAGTTATCCTTCGTTTGATTTCAGCGCTGGTGTCATTGTCTGAGTTGATAGCGGAACCCAGGTAGACAAAGTCCCTAGCTACCTCAAAGTTATAGCTGTCGATGGTGATGTTTTGTCGAAGACGTCGGTATTGGGTGCCTTTTCTTGATGACAGCATATACTTGATTTTGCCCTCATTGACTGCTAAACCCATATTCGCCGCTTCCGTCCCAATACTCACGAAGGCTTCACTGACATCACGCTTTGTTCTACCGATTATGTCAATGCCGTCTGCGTATGCGAGTAGTTGAACGGACTTTTAAAAGATTGTGCCTCTGGTGTTGGCGTTGGAGTTCTGCACAATTCTCTCAAGTATAATGTTAAAGAATGATGTCACATGACAGCGCATCAGCTTGTTTTAATTCTTTTTTGACATCAAAGGGGTCGGTGAGGGTGAGGTCTTTACCGACCTTGACGGAACAGCGCGAGTTTTTCATCCCTATCGTGCACAGATTGACGGGTTTGGCAGGGATGCCAAAACTAGACATTGCGCTATGAAGCTCGTCTCTATAAATGCTGTCATAAGCACCCTTGAAATCGATGAAAAGGTGGTGAATATCGATTTGGAATTCCTGGGTTTTCTCCAAGATCTGCGGCTGCGATCAATATTTGATCGATGGTGGACTTTTCTGTACTAAGGCCACACTGATATGTGCCTATCAGATTGTTGACGAACGGCTTCAGGCATTCACACAGCATAGCAAAGAAGATCTTGTGTGCGTTGTTAAGAAGACTTATGCCTCTGTAGCCGGCACAATTCAAAGGGTCTCCTTTTTGAGGATCGGGCAAACAATGCTGAGGTTCCATTCGTCGGGCATGCTTTCCTCCAACCGTATTTTACATATGAGCTGGTGCATGCTCCTAACCAGCTTATCGCCAGCGGATTTGAAAATCTCGGCAGATAGGTCTTCTGCTCCGGCTGCTTTGTTTCACTTGAACTCAGACACAGCTACTTTCACTTCCTCCAGGTCGGGTGGGCGGTATCGTTTGTATACATTGCTGGTAACGTCTTCGCCCGAGTTGAATGGTTCGTTCTTCCTGACAGCGGTTTTTGGTTCGTCTTCGCCGTTATGCAGTCTGCAGAAATTGTCATTCCAAATTCTCAGCACCGACTGCAATTCTACAACGATGTACCCTTGATTGTCCTTACAGGCTTCAGAGCGAACTTTATACCCTTGGCAGGACCTTTTGATCCTCTGGTAAAACTTTTTAACCTCATTCCAGTTGTAACATCTCTTTATCTCTTCAACCGCGCGCTTCTCGTGCTCTCCCTTTTCCTTCGGAGAAGCCGGTGCTCCTTTCTCTTCCTCTGATCTTAAAGACCTCGCGAGCAGCCCTAGTCTTTCTGTGCAGAGCCGCTTTGTTTGCTTCCTGTTTAGCTGCATGTGCTTGCCGGCACTCATCATCAAACCAGGGGTTTCGTTGTGGTTGGTCGTATGAAACCCAGCACTTCAGACGCGGCATCTCTGATGGCATTTTGGTAATGTTGCCACTGGCTTTCAATGCTAGCTGATAGGACTTCGTGGAGGGTTTTAAGAGGCTCGGTTGGAGAAGGACCTGGCGATCTCTTGCGATTGCAGCTGGCCGACGTCAAACTTCCTCACAGTATTTCCATTTCTTGACGTTGGATATCCGCAGCTGTACCTTGGCAATAACAAGGTAGTGATCCAAGTCTATGTTGGCCCCTCGGAAAGTTCGGACATCCATGATACTGGAAGAGTGCCTTGCGTCTATCGCAATGTAGTCAATCTGGTTGAGGGTTGATCGGAAGATCCCCATGTCCCTTTGTGGATATTCAAATGCGGAAATAGCTATCGCAACGTATCGCCCCGCAGCAAAGTCGATCAGCCTGAGTCCGTTATCAGAGGTGCAGGGCGTGCTTTCCGACTGTACGATCAAAGATGTCCTCCATTTCTAGCTTGGCATTAAAATCGCCTAGGAAAATCTTAACGTCGTAGCTATAGGACACTGCTCATACTTTTTGTTCAGGAGCTCGTAGAACATTTTTTTGGCGTCGTCATCTTTCTCCTCTGTGGGGGCATTCGCGCATATGAGGTATAATGTTGGAGAATCTAGCCTTGATGTGGATCGTCGTGAGACGCTCACGCACAGGTTTGAAGCTCAAGACTTTTTGCCTAAGTCTGCCTTCTACAACGAAACCACATCTAAATAGGCGCTGGTTTCAATGATAGCAGTCGCCGTAGTATAGATTTACAAACTTACAAACTAAGGACACACCTAACCTTGCACCTATCAAAAACAGAACAGCCCAAGCAGTAAAGTTTCAGGTGGCTGCAGGTCCACATATTCAACAAGGCAAGAGATTTAGTGTAAAGAGCTTTAAAATAAAATTTTCCGGACTTTGACAGATGATTGCGTTCATATTTTGGAAAATACATCTGTCAAACTGGTTGGTATGTCACATATTAAGTCTGTCTTCTTCAATATGGAGAGCTAAAGCGTCCTTACGACAAGCCTTTGGAAATGTCGTGGATATATTTGAGTCGATTGGTTCTGTGATCATCCGTACGGAAATGCAGGATCTGCCAGAGAATCCGATGCAGTCATGTTAAAACCGCGATACAAGAACTTCAATCAATTGGCTTTCCGCAAATTGGGCTAAAACCCGTTCAAATTTCGCACGGGACCAGGATTATCGAACATACGGCCATAGACAACAACACGGGTTTTCTTACTGGCCTCTTGAGCGTTTGGATGTTGACTCCAATTTCGATCGAAGAATCATATTCAGCGACAGTTCTGATTTCTGGAATAATGGGTTCGTCAATAAGCTGGATGGACAATAATCGGGATGACCACAATCCACAAGAGGTCCATCCAATGTAGAGCATTCAATGTATCCTGAAAAAGTCACTGCTTGGTTTGGATTTCATGGTTCATCCTTTTTTGAGAACAACGTTGGTCAGGCCATCTCGGCCAACGCCCTACGATGCCGATCGATGATAACCAATTTATTTTTGCCCGAATTGGATGATTGGGACGCGCCGATGATGTGGTTTCCATAGGGTTTCCATAGCGTTACGTTCTACATAGCTTGTACCACACAGTCAATTTTGCGCCAGCGAAGTCAAAACCTCACTTACTTTGTGGGTTTTTTTTTTAGTCGAAGGTCTACGCCAAAAAAGGCCGCATTATCAATGCCGTTTGTCAAAAGCAGCCTTTTATAATACTTATGCTCGTGATCAAGGGGTTATGACTACACTTAAAATGCGTAGCACATCGCGAGCGGAATGCAAAAAGAATTTTGGGATAGAAAAGAAAGAAAAAGGAAAGAAAAGAAATTCTCGATCAAACACAAACGCTGATGAGCCAAGCATGAAAACTCTGCACGAAAACACCAAAGCATACTCCCGCAAGTGTTATGCCTTTACGGAAAAAAGCAATAGCATAACCAGCCGAATATCTGGCATGCATCTGAATGTTGCCCATTCTATTTGCATATTGGAAGAGAAAAAGATGTTTTGTATTCGGCCGACCCTAACGGCAACCCCAGAAAGGGTCAACCCTTCCTTGACCCATTAGACAGTCCAAGAAAATTTATGCCAAGATTTTCTAATATTTTTTTGACAGTACAACTAGAACAACACAAAGCCATTAAAAGTTTTTCAGCATTTAAGGCGCTCATGCAGGGTTAGAATTCAAGAACACGCTGATAATGCCCACGGGAGTAGGTACATAAAACTTTATTTGAAGTCCTAGCTTAAATGAATGGAAGCTCTGGTAGAGCATTGACGAGAACACTAGATCCTTTAAAACTTGTCTCTTCGACTGATTTCTTTTTAAATACCTATTTATTTACCATATTCACAAAAGCTTATAGGTACTTACCCAAACATCTGAATGGCTTAATCCACCGATGAACACCCTTGCATTTGGCTGAATTCATAGCTCCTTGGCGACACCATCCCCCGATTTTCTGATAGTGAGACGACTCAACAATGTTTGTAATATCGCGATTCGGATAAACCTGTCAAAAAGCACAATCATGAAATAAGTCAAGGAAATTAGAAATCTATTGTAGGGTTGCATAACAAAATGCACATACAGGCGAATACCGTTTAAAACCATACGTGTATCTTTTAATGGGTGGTGGGGGTTAGGGGATGGGGCGAGGCAGGCACGTGTACCGAGGTTGCACTCAAGGTTATTCTCTTAATCACTCAGCTCTATATATAGTTTAATGAATCAAATTCTTCATGCGTGGCATAATGTACAAGAGTATTGATTTTCCAACCCTCGGAAGACCACTCAAGCCTCGTGAAATTAAAGTTCTTTCTCTGTTCATTATTATTTAGCATACATACTACGCCGCTAGGCAATCCTTGCTAATAATGTCCTTTTCAACGAATTTCTTTTCGTTCCGTTCATATTTTTTGTTGTTGTTGCTTCCCTACGACATAGGAACAAAAATAATTCTAGAGTGTATTTTTCCGGGGCCAACATCATCACATCCTTTAGCATCATCATCCCCATCATTATAGGTCGACATATAATAAAAAAATATACATAATACCAAACAAGGAATGTAAGGAAAAAAGAATAAAACATAGAGATGTGCATGAGGCTATAAGGAACAGCCTTGAACTGAGCTAATTTAAAATTCTATATTGGGATAGCAGCGCGCATCATTAGGAGTCAACATGTGAGCGAGAGGAAATATTTACATTCAACTTATATTCCAGCATTAGATACTTTTATACAAATCTACACATAAATGCCTCGCACTCGTATACATGAATTTATATTTACTATTGTGAAGGATATGGTTTCAAACTGGCGTGTCCTGCGTGCATGTTAGACCCTGTGCGGTGGCTGGATATATACAAACCTTTTTGCAGTAATCCAAGAGATCCATTTTGTCTCGGAGACATGTTGAGCTTGGTGTCTTCTTGCTTAAGTCCGTAACCCATCGACCTTCTTCGGATAGGAATTGCGGTTGAAATACTTGTCCAGCTTCACAGAGCACTGCAATTTGCGGTTCCCATCGGGGTGAGGCAGCCTTTTGGATAGAAAGAGAAACAGAAAAAAGAGGGAATTGAATGAATTTCGAATTGTGGTGCGGTTAAACCTATGAAAGTAGTATTATATCTATCAAGTGTAGCTGTAGGTCGGTTCGGTACTATATAGAATGATATTGAAGAAAAAAGAAAAGCGGATTTGAATCGTTGATTAGTTTTCTGAAATGCTCGAAGGATTCGAACATGCAGCACATCAGGAAACGTCTAGAGCTTTGTACATCATCATGTCAATAATAGAAAGCTGCTTATCATGGGCTAAAAGATATGTACCTACACATGTGCTAGGCATCTTGACACTAAGATGCAAGGAATTTTAACATTTACTAAGGAAGATTTAAGGAAAGACAATGGCGGTTCAATTGAGGTATTCATTTGTCAAGATTGTCATGCAAACAACTTTGGTATTGGTTATTTGCCTAGTCCTTAAGTAAGGCCTAGTGTGAAACTTGAGATTGCAATTGTCTTTTGAATTGCACATAAATATCCAAAGCAGGTTGCATTTAGGAGGGATCTTTAAAAGCTGCTGTTTATAGACTATTAAAACGTTTTAAAGGATTCAGCAAGGTCTTTTTTGTTGGGTGAACATTGCTGAGCAATCCTAAAAAATCCATCCCAGAGCTTCACACTCAACTATGAAAGAGATCCCCTTTGTACGTTAACTTACAAAATTTAAATAGCGTCTCAGTCCGGGGTGGTTCTTTTCCCCGAACACCTGTTTCTAGCAAGGCGTTTCGTCAGTTGGGCGTCAGTCACGCCCTGCCCAAAATACAAACTTCACTTGATTTCAACGCATGACTTAAAGAAAAGTCATCAAAAATTAAGTGTGAAGCGTACAGCTCAACGAGTCTTCGGATGAAGACGTTGCGTTGAAGATTCAAATAGAATCAAAAAGATGTTTGCTAGTTTTGCGTATTTGCTAGTTTACAGCATTTTGCTGACTTTTCTTTAAGTCATGCGTTGAAATCAAGTGAAGTTTGTATTTTGGGCAGGGCGTGACAGACGCCCAACTGACGATCAAACTGTCAGGCCTGTTGTGAAACACCAATTGGGGTGGAGACTACTCCCGCAGTTTATTTGTAACTATTCGAATAAAACCACAAGCATTTTACATGTTAAATTAGCAATTTGCTAGTTTACTTGTATTGTAAAATATTTTAGTATTTTGGAAATCAAACGCTGATCAGCCAGTGTGGAAAACAAAAACCCCGCACAGGAACACCAAAGCTTACCCCGCAAGTGTTATGCCTTTACGAAGAACGGCAGTAATATAACCAGCAGATTGTTCACTGTTGATTACTGTTGTCCATTCTATTTGCATATTGCAAGAGAAAAAGGTGTTTAATATTCTGCCGATTTTAACCTATATGACAGTTGCCGAACAACTGTCAAAAAAAAAACACCAAAAGCCGTTAATTTTGCCCCTGGATATTTCGTTTGTTGCTGGTTTTAGTCCGCCCCCCCACCATATCTAATGAGGAGCGTTCCACTGTCCGCTACGTGGAAAGGCACCCAATTCGGGACCAACAACCCCAGAGTCTTATGGCGTATTCTTTTGAACACCGAACTGCCACACTGAGCTGTCAATAAATAGTCGGTGTTTGCGGCAATTCCAGTGTACACTCGGTTTTATCATGAACAGAACGACAATTACTGAATCGGTTTTTTGTACTTTTGACATAAAATTAATTTTGTTAGCTGGAGTATGTGGTATTAAGTAACTTTTTATCGATTTCATACAATTAAAGTCGCGTTGTAAGAAAAAGGAAATAACAAATGAAAATTGAGTGGAAACGTCACTTCACATACACAATCAAAGCTACACCCAGCCTCCACCGTCAAATACGTCGGTTACAAAAATTCGAGTTCGGTGTCGACACCGAACTAATTCGGAGTTCAAAAGAACATTTACATGAGCACGATTTCGTTTAGGTGTACGGGAAAGGAACAATTTTTTCCTGTGTTCCATATGATTCAGTGTTAAAAAAAGAATACGCCATTAGTCTCCTTCCGAGAAACCTGTGTTCCTGTCTCCTCCTCTCATCTGCACGTCGAAAAACTGAAAAAGAGTATTTCTCTTTGAGTGACGGAATTGTATTGCTCTGTCGCTGATTCCGGCAAAATTAAGTCATATTAAAGCTCTGCCAAGCTTTGTCTGTGTCCTTCGCCTCCACATGATTTATTGCAAAGTCAAAGCTCCAGGATATACCTATTTAAACGTATGCCTTGAGCTGATGTTATGATCATGATATATTGCACTGTTCCGAAAGGTCCTATGTACATGATTCATCAGTTTTAGCCACCTGATAAAAAACTACAAACCGCTCATGGTTAATTACAAAACTTCAGCATAAATGTCAGTTGCATCACCTGTGAATACGCGAATATTCACATATCTACGAATGTTAAGGCCGAGAAAAAAAACGTAGATATAATAGCCATGAGAGGCACGCATACCGCGCTACTGTCAATTATATCTTGATAAAGACACACATACATATCTACTAAAGATATAAATTTATTAATCTTGACCAAACCAGGTGTATCACAAAAGTGCTTTTATTACACGTTACCTTACCACCAGTGTGTATCAATTCAGACTTATATTTGTTTAAGGATGAAATCGTTTAACTTCAAGAATGACGTTTATCGAACGTTCAAAATTTGTCCAAATATAGTGACAGCATTAAGAAGAAGAATACGAGCTTTTATTTCCTGCCTTAAGTTTACGAGTTAGTTTGCGAAGTTTGAAGCCGGGCGGAAGTCTAAAGATTCGACTACAGATACCCTTGGTAATGACCTCATAACCCGTAGCTCAAAGCCAGATCGACAGTCTGGAAACTCGTCTGCACGGACTGTACGTGACAACCTTCGTGGATAAACCCCAGACGGATGGACACGACGGTCTGGAGACTACACAACACGTATTTATATGGCAGTCATTTGACCTACAGCATTGCCATTCTGTCCGATATGGGCCGCATAGCATGCGCTGAAAGCTTAAATTACAGCTTCTGTTACAATTTCTGATCGAAAATAAAATAACCGATATGCCAACTCCTCGGCAGATGAATTCATTAACAATGTCCGTCCATCCATCTGTAGCTGTCTGTATATCAAGAGCAAAAAAGAAGGATGTTATCCTTCAATTATAACTGTTTTGGAAGCGTCTCCTCTGTGTTCGGTTTTTTCAGCCCTTAGGTTGGCTTTCAGGTTAAATCCTACACTGTGCTACCAAACAAGATTTTTTGTTCTTAGAGTGAATAAAAAGGAATAAATATTTTGGTTAGGGATGTCATTCCGAGGTCTACCAAAGCAAAACTCTACTTCCATCTCGGAACCGGAAGGTTGAAGTTAGCCTACTGTCAGTTCTATTGTTTTTAGCACAGTTCAGTGAATTTTACTTTTTTGACAGATTCAACCACATCGACACCAACCAGTCTGCGCATCTCTTTACTTATGGCCTTTTCGGTTGGTCGTCCGGAAGCGTCCGGGAGACTTTTGGACACTCCTGAAACTGTTTTCTTGGACTCGGTTGACAGTTCCTCTTCTGGATAGAAGAGAAATTTGATACTGGTTTTGAATCCAGAATCAAAACCAGAAGCACGCACACAATTATAGATGTGTCATTGTCAAGTTGGATAAATATCATTTGTACCCTGTAGAATAGCTTTTGCTTCACAAATAACACGCTAGACAAACTACAAAATCAAGAAAAACGTGTTTGGCTGTTCGGAGAGAAGCCCCAATCCAGGAGAAGAGCGCCCTGATCCGGAATCGCCAACCGAAAAGGCCTTAATACGAAAAACACAGGTGAGTTGTTTACCTCCAGCTGTCAATAAAAGGTTTGTTTGATGTATTTTATCAGAACACTACCAGAACACGTGGAATTCTATTCGGTTTGAGTTAAGAAGTCATGCGTGGAAGAGTTTTATGACACAATTAATTATTTTTAATCTTTTCGTGAAGAAACAAATAGGGTGTTTTCACCGTACATAACACAGACCATTAACGTAGGAAGATTAAAAGTTAATCCGAAATTGTTTCCACCAAGGTTCGCAGAACGATAAAAATATGATTCGTTCTCTCGTGAAAAGTTCGCAAAGGAATTTAATTCGCTTGCGAACTTAATTTTTTGGTTCGTTTAGAAATAAAATTCGTTTTCACAAACGAATCAAATCTGTTGTGATCTGTAAAATTTGGTTCGTTCCCGAATTTATCACGTGCGCACTATTGGAGATCCGTTCGCGAATCGTTAGAATAAGAAAAAAATGTCAATTTGCATGAATGTTATTATAAATAAATAAATAAATAGAGTGGCGCAACAGCTCGAGGTGAACCAGGGCCAACTTCTCAACAAGGTATGCTGGTGTGTTAATTTCTTTTACATACAAAGGGACCTACAATTTTTTGCCGAATCCGAACGGCACTTTGAGAAGTTTTTCAAGACAAATGATACTCTCGGAGGGCTTGTCAGACCCTCGCGGAGGTGGGGACCGTGAAAAAGGACAAGGTGAGCATTTTTTTCAGGTGACCATGGTAGGATTCGAACCCAAACCTCCCGCGTAGTAAGCACACACACTAACCACTACGCCACGGCACCCCACATGAATGTTATTGTATAATTTTAATATTAAAAAACCATAGAACACAATAACAAATAATGATGTGCTTCACCTTTATAAGGGATTCCTCGAGCTCCTGCCCACTTTCTCTAAAGTTCCTTGGGTTCATAGGAGTTCCTTGCCTGGCAGAAGCCAAAAATGAGATACTTCACCTTTATAAGGGATTTCTCCAGCTCCTGGCCACTTCCTCCAGAATTCCTTGGGTTTATTGGAGTTCCTTGCCTGGCAGAAGATGTGATGCTGAATGAATTAAGTGTGAATTAATTGTTAATTGTTAATGAATTAACAATTAACAAATCAATATTTCAATTGCCGAAGCCGCAATCAACACTTGAAATGAATCTGAACGAACGGATACTTGACAAAGAATGATTCCTTTTATGGATCTTTACGGGTCCTTATCGCGAGTGAACTATATTCTACCTGAATTTCTTTTTTCCGATCTCTCACGAACGAACGAAACAAAAAAAAAAAAGAATATAGTTCGTTCCAGAGCGAACTATAAATTTTCAAAGATCGAATACTTTATCGTTCGCGAACTTTATTTTTTATGGTTCGTGAGAAGATCGATAAAGAACGATAAAGATCCGTATTTTATGGTTCGCGAGCGTTATTTTACAAACCCTGGTTTCCACCAAAAACGAGGAGATTAAATTGAAGTATGCTTTCATTTTTGACATTTCTCAATGATGTCGTGTTGTCTGAAATGGCAATGTTGTGGTCATTACGTCTTCTGCACATTTCCTTGAAAACGTTAGTCTTTTTGTGTTTCCCGGGCAACTCAGGTTTAAAATTACTTAAGTTCATATACCATTGTCACCGATTTTCTTAATCTACGAAAGAAATTACCCAAAAAAAATTCCAATATATTGAAGTGATTTTGACAACATCAGTCAACAATACCAACATTAACATCCATTATTCTCTTGCAATGGGCACTCCTCAGTGCATTTAAACATTTTGAAAGGTCCAACCAGATCCACATCAACAGTTGATGATACCAAGTTGTCAAATAAAGGTTTGTTTGATTTTCCTCGTCAAATAACGCACAGAACACGTAGGATTCTGTAAGGTTTGAATCGATAATTCATGCGTGGATGAGATTTTCGTGAAAAGATTAAAGAGAGGAGAAAATTGACAGAATTGTATAGTAACATTGTGACATAATTACGTTGACCACACAGGGCTATGAAGAGGAACGTGTCAAAAAAGGTTGTATAGTAACTCAAAAACCTTACAACGTTGTTTTGGAAAAAAATCCCTCCTACATTCAGCGGCGTAGCTCAAGCGCCAACCATAATAGACTTAAGTGGGATTAACCTTATGTCAAAATACATGTAAAATCCCACTCAAGTTTTGTCACATGCTTACGGTGCCCATAATAGACTTCAGCAAACGTTTTGGAAATCGTATGCAATTTGTGTGTATCTAACCAGCTGTCAAATTTCCGTGCTGAACCTCTCACCTGAGTGGGACTAAACTTAAGAGAGTAAAAGTTAACGAAGACCTAACATAACCGAGCAAACGGCTATAATGGTCGTGGCATACAAATTGCGTGTAATGGGACATTTCGGAAAGCCGACTTAAGTCTATTATGGTTAGGCCTTTGGGCTTTTGGGCTTATACCTACAATGCTTTGGATACGGCTACGTTTTTTTAACGACATTAAAGGATTTTGGATTCTTTAGAAACGATTCACAATTTTTTTCAAGACGTTTCATGCCTTGCAATCCTAGGTGTATTTTACCTTAAAATTTGTATCCATTAAATCTTTCCACTTCTGCAAACATATTTTATTAAATAAAAAATTAAGGTCTTTAAGTAAAAAGGTCCGCGTAATTTCCAGCCTGTTTTGTTCAGATATGACAATGTTTGGCATGAATACATTCATGATTTCCATCGCCTTCCTTCCGGTACAATTTTCTGCTTAAAGTAATAGGAACTATTCAAAAGAGTCATCACGAGGTCACAGAAATTGACCTTAAAAAAATAATGCCCAGTCTATTAAGATTCAAAGATTATGCCTCAAACCTTGACTAAAACAATGGGGCCCCCACCGCGTGCACCTCCCATAACGGACATTCTATTGTATCCCTATATAGCTTCCCTAGGAATTTCAAACAGCAAAAAAGTCCACCCATTAGCAGTTAGTAGTGGCAGTCCGCTCTTCAAAATTCCATTCTCATGTATAAACGAGAATGAGAAGAACAAAAAAAAAAACACCAACGAACAGAAACTTAACATAATTAAAATATCTTTGCATTGTTCATCTCCGACGTATCCTGACGCACATATACCTACTAACACACACAATCACCCAGATTGGCATAGGCAAATACACCCACAATGGGACCATTCTGTTCTATTTTCCCCATAATTACACATTCTTTGTGTGTTGGAAGAAGAATATGTTATTATGAAACGAGAAACACATCACTGGAGCACTAAAGATAAGGAGATCAAGCCAACGACGATGATGATGCTGATGACGATGACGACGACGACGACGATGCCGGGGAGAGAAAAGGACACGCACACAAAATGTGTATCCTGGCATGGGGCCCTGATGTGCCACAGTGAATCTGTATCTGGAAATGTAGGGCGCATAGTGCAGCTGAATGGCGTATGGTCTTTTGCAGTCCTTCCTCTGCATTGGATAGCGATCTGGGCTCCTTTTCGTGCCCCAAATCCTTCGCCAATAAAAAAATAAATAAAAATAATAATAAATATATCATAACGAGGAGTTTTGTTAAATTAAAATTCATGTTTATGCAAAAGATTCATGGGCGGGTGTCGTTTTCTGTCCGGTCCAGGCGAGAAACAATGAACTCGCGCACCGAGGATCCCCGCGAAGCCAAACCAACCCAGCCCAACCCCACCCACACGATGAAAACATCGTACTTGAAGCAATATATTAAATCCTTGAGATACTACTCGCAGTGATTCATTTGTTTTGCGGAACTATGTACATATGCAAAAAGTTTTGTGTGTATACCGCACACCCCGATCATCCGTGGGGAATGTTAAGCCTTTTTGCATGTCTGCGCCTTTATTACTGTGTACTGAGCTTCCTAGATGCCGAGTAAGTCATGCTGAAAGATGATTGAAATTAAATTGTTGCACTGCGAAGTTTGGTGTTTTTTTTGTTGTTGTTGGTGCCTCAATGACGGCGATAAACGACTTGATTTATAGGTCAAAGAGTTGTTTCCTTAATATGTCAGCAATATTAAAACCACCCCCTCGTTGTGTTACACTCAAGGGCTGGCGCGAACTGGTTGTAATTACAAATCTCAAGCAAGTTGTTGCTCTATACGTTTTTAATCAGCACTACTTTGTGCTGCCAACGTGTGTAATAAGCAGCGAAAGGACTTTGTTTCGGCATGCTCCTTGCACCCCATTCACCCGGGGAATGTACATATTTCAATGGAAACAGGTACAGGTATATAATGAACATTGAGAGTAAGTTTTGTCGCGCAAAAGGGGTTTAATTGTACACCGGCCTACAATGGGCTTCAAATTAACAACGCGAGACATTCCAAACGTCTAAGTGGAATTTCTTTTCACCTCCACCCCATCTTCTGCTCTATACAGAGGGTTGCAAATGCATAGAGATTTGTTGGCAAATAAGTTTCGTTGCTTAGCAGCGCCGAAAGGAAGAGATTCCTGGAACTTGTGTGACTTTGACTTTTCGAACTGATTAGAAAGTTGCAAACGAAATGGAATTAATTAAGGCGTTACGGAATGAAGAATGAAGCACAGCGAGATTGGCTTCACTTTTACAATTAACGCGCGGCGGTCTTAGTTCCTTTGACTTATCTGACAGTTGTTGAGCTGTGTAATGAGGGTAGTCTTTGAGGGGTCTTATGATTATGTCAAATTAGTATAACACCAGTTGATTGGTGGTCGGGGGTATTTACAATTATAAACTGAGGGTGCGAGCTCTGATCGATTAGTTTATGCAGATACTTGGAAAGGTCGGGGTTCTAAACAACATTCCTTTGCTGCTTTGTAAAGTGACAGAAAAAAATTATTTTCCAGAGAGATTGCTTTCGGAACGTTTTACTTTGGGACAAAGGGACTATTCTTTTAAGGTACCCAGCGATGAGTTTTAGGTTCCTATAACTACTCACGAATTGTTGTATTAACTCACTCCTGTGTTGTGTCCTTATTTTCCTGTTCTTTCAAAAAGATAAAACGATTTGGCGCGGGCGACCGAGAACGAACACGGCCGGGCCATCCAATTCAAACCGACTTTGAAAAACTAGTTTTAGCAACAAGTTCTCATTAGACCTAAGAAATAAAACCTGGTTTCTCTTCCTTGCAGAAAAAGTTAGGCTAGACTCTTAGGCTTCGACCCTTAGATACGGATAGGCGAAATGAAAGCTTTAAGAAATTGCGTCCGGTCCAGGTGTATGAGACTCCATATTCCCACTCTTTATCACTTACTAAAATCAAGTATACTTATGCCTTAATCCAACCCATAACCGAATCTTATACACAAATTCGTCTTTTTCTTTTTACGTGGAGGCTTTGTCAGATCTTCGCACTTTTTATTCTATTCCGTTTGAAAATGCTTTGAGTGTTTATCATAAATGTGGAACCAATAGGTAACAATTGGTAACCAGAATTTCACTGTCGCCTTTAATATGGTCGTGCAAACGTAACAAAAATGAAAGAATCGGAGAACTAACAAGCAAACCGGGCGGCGCGCGGCCCCAGTTTTTCAGTGGTAGATCGCCCGTATTTCAGAGTTAAACTGAGTTGAACTAAATTTTTGAAGCAATTTCGACCCGGGTATAATCTCGGCTTACAAACAATGGAGAACAGTTCAAACTTCTTGGTCAGTTTTTAGTGGTCCGTTCGAAAATGGAAAAAGGACCTATTATGGTATCACTGCGTTGTCCGTCCGTCCGTCCGTCCAATCGCTTTATAACTTCTGAACGGTAAGTCGTAGAAAGACAAAATTTGGTGTGCGTATAAACTGCGGAATCCAAAGAGGGCAATTTTTTCTAGGCACCGTTATTTGGTTTAATTACAGTTCGAAATTTCATTTGAAAATGGACTTAATGTTTTTTAGTGTTTTTTTTTTTTTCAAGAAGTTTAGGAGGCAAGAACTAGAAAAACGAAACTTAGGTTTAAGAAATATTAAGCTTTAATTAAAAAATAAAACTTTTCGAAAATATCAAAACGTTTTTGAGAAATGAAGAGTTGAAAATGCATGACGTTTTCAAAGTGTTGGAGGCCATAACTTCGAACGGCATCGCTTAAAATCAATATTGAACACACGTTTAAAGCAACTTAAAGTAAACCAAGTGCTTAGGTCATATATTTGAAAAAAAGTTTGAGTACTGCAGTTTTGACGCATTTTCGAAAAAAAAAATCGCGAAAATTCATGAAAAAACGTGTGTGTGTGTGTGTATGTGTGTCCCCCCCCCTTATCTCCGGTGATGTTTGGTGGAAATCCATGGAAAAAATCACACGTATCAGAAATAATTCAAAATTTTAAGATAAATTATAGCGGATTTTGAAATTTCAAAATCTTTTGAGATTTAACTCAAGAACATAAAAGCATTTTCGAAAACAATTTTTTAAAGTCTTCTAGTAGCTTAACGGTATAGGCGATCTTTTTCAGATTCGGTTAAAGAATTTTTTTAAATTGCCGATTTTAACCTAAGTTTTTAGTAGCCTATTTAAAAAACGATATAAATAAGGAGCTTGTTTTACCGTTTTCGCATAAACCGGTGGCCATAGAAATAAAAAAAACATCCAAGGCTAGTACTGCTGGTTGTGCTATTGGAAAAAAGTCTAACGGGAACTGGAAAAAACTTCAAAATATTTTTCTTATGGATTTGAAATTTAAAAAATTATAAAAAAGGTCAAAAGAACGCATGTCTCCCCCTCTATCTCCCAAACGGTATAAAGTAAAGTTTTTAAATTAACACCGGGCATAGTCCATCTCCTTAAAGTTTATACAAAACTATAGTAGACTCCGAATATTCAAAAACTTCGAAGATTTAACTGAAAAACGTGAAAACGTTTTCGAAAACTATTTTTTAAAGATTTCTGGCTCCTTAACGGTTATGACGACCTTGTTTAAATTTGGCTGAAGCAAGTAATATTTAAAAGGCATGAAAAACGTTTCAAAATTTCCGTTTTTGACCCTAAGTTCTTGAGCCCATTCAAACAAGCGAAATAAAAAACAGCATATTTTACTTTTTTCTCAGAAATCCATGTCCACAGAATTTGAGAAAAGTGGCAAATAATAGCGCAGGTGGTTGTACAATTGATCAAAAAGTTTAACGGTAATTAAAAATAATCGGAATTGCTGTTTTATGGGTTTTAAATTATAAAAATCATAAAAAAAGCCGAGAAAGAGTATGTTCTTCCCTCTATTTTCGAAACGGTTAAGCTTTTTGTCAACCTATTTTTAGAGTAACGAAACCGAATATAAAATCACGCAATATAATATATAGACTTTTATGTTGGGTGATGATTATATAGAATCAACCAATATAAGAACAGTAGACAGCACTACGAAAAAATAGATTACAGACTGTAAAATATATCCAGAAATAATTTCAATAAATAAATAAAATGTTACACGAGCTGCGCAATATAGATGACCCTAACCTTTAACAAAAGCTGACCGCGTATGTCTTCATACTTGACGGTCTTTTTTTATGTGAAATGACGCGTGTATTTGTAAAAAAAAAATACACTTGAATCATAGAATCTAGAGAAAAACTCGAACATCTTTGCCTGTTTTTCCTCAGAGCTGTGACAGTTGGGGGAGGCAGTGATTTTTAGAGTCGAAGATTTCGATAATTCTATTAACGGAGATAATCCCTGCACAGGTGCTCAACAGGAATCAACAGATCTTGGTTTAACTCCGGCTGAATCAGGGTAACCATTGAGCGACTAAAGCCGCTACTAGCAACCCATAGCGACCAAGAGACGACCTTCATTTGAATGCGACTTTTCAAGGTTAAAAATTAGGGGCCGTAGCAACATAAGTGTCAAACATATTTTCTATTAACTAAAACTTATTTTAGAATTTATCAGTTGAAAATCTCCTTCAATTAAAAAGGGGCGCACTTCAACACCTTTTTAATAACACTTTTTTCTTTGTTAAAGAGCCTTATCGGATTTAGTTTAAATTCTGTTGACTGCATTTTTATATTAAAACTTTGGTTTTTACTTTAAATGTTCTTCCTCCCAAACGCATTAATTATAGTGACAATATTTTTTTTATGCTAAAAATGAGCGTCTACAGTTTTTCTATTTTTTTTTTTTACACCTGTATACTGACCTAGTAGACACGCACAGATTTAACACTTAAAGCCTTAAAAATACAGGCACACGGGCGGACGGACATGAATGATTGAACTCTAAATTCGGTCTTTTATTTCTCTATGTTACAAACTATAAATCAAACTTAATATGCTCCCTATCTATTCTTTTGGATTGGGGTTCAAGAACTTCAATAAGGCGTATTTAATAAATTTATCAATTTTGTGTGCGTAGCGATCAATTAATCACATAAAGCGACCTTTTTTGGTTTTAAGCGACATTTTTATTTTTTTAAGCAACTTTCAAAAAAATACCAGCGGTAGCCCTGCGCTGAATTCGTACTCGGGCTGAACTCGGATATTGAAAAACTTTCCCTTGAGATTTTTTTTTCTCTGGAGAACTCTAGCAGTTTTATTATTCGTTTTCTTTGTGTATCGTTAACCGTTTTGGGGATATTTTTACTCAACGATTTTTTGCTTGAATATTTTCCAACAGCTGCCGTAAACTCTCTTAAAAATTACGAAAACGTTTCGATGTAAAGTTCAGTAGTCCAACAGTCGAGTTTCGACTTGCCTGTTCGCCTCTTCGTGCACCTCGAGTCGAGTCGAAAAAGGCTAAAATGTTGTTCAGCTTACAGTAGATGAGTAAGCCACCACATACACCGAAGCCCTCACATACATTGAAACGAAACTGTTTTTCTACTTCATACTGGTTGAGGCTACTCCCACACCATTACATCTGTCGGAGCCACATTAATTCGACTCCTTCAGCTTGCGTTTCCATGAATAATTTCGACTCGACTACACTCGCAAAGCGTAGTCGAGTCGACTCAAACCGCGTGCCCATACATTTAAAGCCAGGTTTGACTCTGCAGGGAAACGTGATAATAAGATTTTTTGAGAATTAAGAGCTTTGTTTAGTCCGACACACTTCTATATGCAAGAAATTCAGAATTTAGAAAGCTGAAAAGCATGGTGAAACGTTGAACATTTAAGGTTAAATGTTGAATATACCTAATGCTTAAATGTTAAATCTCACTTCGGTGTTAATATGCTCTATAAGAAAGTGTTTTCTGTAAAATTTACAGTCATTGGCGTACTGATGGAAAACTGTTTTCTGTGCCTTAAGACCGCCAACAAAAGTTTAAAGGGTCACTCGGGCTTATTTTTCCTCTGTCAGCGTTTGAAAAAAAAAGTTAAATGCCACCCGTTTCAAAAGACTAGAAATTTTTGATCCCAGTGGAGTTTTTTGAAGAATGCAATATACACAGCACAAAGGTGTTTAGGAATGCTTCAAGGGGAATCCTTTGGGTTTTTTCAGGTCCCGTCAGCATAAACATAGAGTAAAGCAGAGGAGATTCCCCTGCACAAGCTGTACACCAATCCAGGTTATAAGTGTTGAAGTGCTATACCACAGGTTCTATAGGCCCTTATAGCACAGATTTTTACACCACTTGGTATGAGTTTGATACATTTGTGCTACTACTTTTCATTCTTATAACATTCTTACACAACAGAAGATAAAGTAATTGAAGTAGTTTTGAGAATATTGGGAATCGTATAAATATAACTTTTCCAGAAAAACATGTAGATACAAGACTTTTACATATGTGATATAATTATATGAATTATAACAAGCATACTAGGTGAACAGAAATCAATATTGCCTCTAAGAAATGAGAATGGATTATAGGTTAGGTTGATTGATGGATGCCCTTTTGACAATAGTCATGGCTTCACTTAGACCAGCAGTTGGGTCCATTGTGTCCATTGGGAACCTTCTTAATACCAGGAACGAAAACAGAAATAGAAGCTCAGAGTTCCGCCCTCTTGGACCCATACGGATTTGTATACAAATCTTAGGAGGTCCTTTAGATCTACAATATTTAGATCTTCGAGCTCGATGATGAAGTAGCTGCTGAGGATACTACGCCTGATGCTGTTTAGGGCTGGGCATTCGCAGAGCAGGTGACGAACAGATTCAATTTCTTCAACGTCCCTGCAGGTTCTGCAGTAATCGTTATGCGGTATGCCTAGCCGCTTAGCGTGAAGACCCACAGCGCAGTGCCCCGTGAGGATTCCCGTGAGTACTCGGATGTTCCTGCGGGCTAGTCCGATCAAAAATAGTGATCTCTTTTTGCTTACCGCTGGCCATAGCTCCCTTGTGTGTCTAAAAGTATTAAGTTCTGTCCAACGTAGGTTGGTTCTACTCAAGGATTCAGTTTCCATCCTACGTACTATCGAACTTAGCGGGACTCTTATAGATTTGAGGGCTAGAGATGCATTCATTCCAGACCCGAATCTCGCAAGCTTGTCCGCTTCTTCGTTTCCCGATATATCGGTGTGACCTGGCACCCAACATACAGTTACAGTGTTGCCAAGTGATTAATCGTCCAGAATTTCCCTGCATAGTTTCACAGCCCTTGACTTCACCACGTCTGATTCCAAGGCTTTAATTGCCGCTTGGCTATCAGAATATATGGTGATGGTCTTGTTTGCGGGGCCGTGTTTCTTCAGCTCGGAGGCAGCTTGGATTATGGATGCCAGCTCCGCCTGAAAAATGCTGCAGTCGTCATTAATTCGAAAAGATTTACCTAGTCCCAGAGCTCCACAGAAGATGCCCGCACCGGTTCCGACGTCCATCTTAGAACAGTCGGTATACACGGCGATCTCGTCATCTCCTGTAATGGTCTTATCTTCCCATTCACACCTCTTTCAGGTATTCTGGTAGCGAATCTCCTGTTGAAGGCGAATGTCATAGGGTGGTAATCCGTGACTGGGGTATCTGTGGAGGCAGCCCATGGATTATAACCCTTAATCGATTAGGGACGTGTTTGACTGAAAAGCCCACACTTCAGAAAAGTTCCACGTATGCTAAAAATATCTAAAAAAGGCTAGATATTCGTACATAGAACGCAAAGTTTCTTAAGGATAATGCAAAAAACCTTAGGTGCTATAATAGTGCTATAATAGCACTATTCACATATAGTTGCTTCACATAAAACTTTGCAGTATTTATTTTTTACGTCACGATCTATGAAATATTTTAAAAAACTCGTCGTTTATTTTCGTCCTGTTTTTAAAAATTAAGTAAAACAAAAACACAAAATGCAAAAAACTTTCTGGTATGTGTTTACCTATAGATTCTGTTTAAAATGTATTGACGCAAGTTTTATACTCGAAGTAATAAGTGGTTTGTAAGTGGCCCCGTTGTTGTATAACCCCAACTTCTCAAATCCAAGGTTTTATACATAAAAGTGACCTGACAAAGTCTTCTGTGTTGCTTGCTCTTCTCTGATGTTAATAAACTGCACTGTCTCTGTGGTTTATTAGATTTGATATTGAAGACTCGTAGAAGTCTTCAATACGCACTTTTTTATGAGCTACTAAAAAGAAACGAATAATCAGCAATACATAAGGCAAAACTAGTGACGTAGCCAAATTGGACATAGATTAAATCGGTCACTCAATATTGGTTTAAAGCTTTCCCGGTTATTTTGAAATAAATACACTACATTCACTGTTCACGCATCACATTTGATTCATAGCTTTGGTTTTGAACCATATGTGCAGCGTCCATGAATCACATTTGATTCATAAATTTATCACTCACATTAACCGCTTTTGGATATGAACCAAACATGTTTTGAACTTAATTTTGATTTGATTATATAAGTTGAAACAGTTTTCGCTACGAGCGAAGGTAGCAGGATAGTGCCCTGCCGGTGAGCCAAAAACGCTTTTTTCTTTTTGTATTTCATCCGCTAGTATTTCAATCTAAGCCCACTCTTCTACTCAATTTCAGACCAAGGGGGCCTCTACGGCTTAATACAGAATTGTTTTTATTAACCTTACGATACATGTTGGTACCTCTTGACTTGGCATTGAACCTTTGAACTTTCGGATTCTCAGTCCGAGGTGCTACCATTCGCACCAAAGTCCTTGCTTTTGAGAGCTTAAAAGCCTTTATTTTCTCTGTATGATTCATGCACGACATAAACCAACAACAAACAAATTGAGTTTCAGTTTTCTTTGTCCTAAGTACTTTTTAAATATTATATTGTTGCGTAATAAAGCCCATAAACTCTTTATGGAAAGAATAAAATACATTTTTTGCCGCATTACGTATGATATATCGGTTAAAATTGAATCGAAGCTATTCGCGTTACAAATTTAACTTCCTATATGCCAACAGTTTTGATCAATAAAGACTATAACAGCTTCTCTTTGGGCAGCAGCTAGCATACGCTCAAAACCCCTTAAAAAAGTTTGGCCAAATCCCAAACAAAAATAATTTTCAAAGTCAATTGACAGAATGCGACGTCTTTGACAGTAAATGTTTTTTTAAAGTTAGGGATAAACTGGAAGCACCGAAAACCCCCTCTGGAACATAAATTTCAAAAACAAACTTTTCTCATTTTCGTATGTCGCATTACGTAAGGTCATAAAATAATTGTATTTCACTTGACACACGCCATAATATGGAATGCATTATGCGTCACTCTTTTTTTTTGCTGGGGAATACGTATATCTTTCGTATACATACTCGTTTGTATATCTGCTCAATAATTTAGCACCGCCCAGACACCTAATATAGTCAGTGTTCAGTTCATTCATTCTCTGCATTAATTCCATCTGGTTGAATACAAAATCCTATTGACACAATGATCTGCTTCCAATGTAGAGATGTACGAGTATATGTATAAGCTATTGTGCTTCAAAGCTATTGATTCTCCATAACCGCAAGGCAAGATGAAAGAAACTTAATTGAGCGTTCAATGCTCCATATTTGCTTATGGATGGAAAGGAATTTGATTTCGCATTAGAATGCAATTGGTTTGACTAATACCGGAGTGTTGTGCTACAATGGTTGAAAAATTGACTTCACAGACTGTTTGTCTAATTGTTGTGATAAAGGAGTTCACCATAGAGACAAAAGTCACAACTTAACCTGGTTTTTAATTTCCACCTATAGATGCACATTTTTTGGTGGAGAATGAGGAGTAATTGAACTCCTACACTATTTTACCACGCCGAACACCGAGTCGGTGTTACACCAAGCTTTTCAACAAGGCTCGGTGTTACACCGACTGTCTACATGCGGGTTCTTCACAAAAGAGTGGCTGTTTCACTTTACATTGCTCCAATTTTGCTGTTCGGTAACTCACTTACGAAGCTGTATCTGACAAAAACTACAGGCTCTAAGCAATTCTGTCAAGAACTTCAAAAGTCGCACTATTGCGCTATATAAAGCATGAGTAGGTATAAAACTCGTTTGAACCTACTCATCTTCCACCTCTTTGTCGAATTCGAGAGCTAGAAGATCATTCTTCATCGACTAAAGTGGGCGTAGAAAAAATGACAGTCTTCCTAGCTGGATGTGCACTAAGTCAGACAATCCGTACTTCATAAAAACACTTCAGAACAGATTATCTGGTAATAACTTTATTACTTGGTAATATTAGCGTTAACGATTTGGTAGTCATTCGAGACGAAAAACTTCCCCCATACGAGTGGCGATTAGGTCGAATAATTAAAGTCTATGTAGGATCTGATGGTAAAATTCGCGTCGCGGATGTAAGAACCGAAAACGGTGTTCTCAAACGACCAATCGTTAAACTCTGTATACTGTCAGATACCTGAGCTATTAAATACATTCATACGCTTCGTGTACACAATTTTAACCTTTGTTTAGAAATCGTTAATACAATCCTTTTCTTTAATTGTTATTGAGTATTTTTTCAACGCTGATCAACAAAATATTTCACAATCTTGTTAAGTGATATATGTACATACAAAAAAAAAAAAAAAATCTGTTTGTAATAAGTTTATCTATTTTTGAGAGCTATGAACAATTTATGAAGTATAGATCCTAATCTAACGGAGTGAGTGGAGTCCCTCCGATAACAAATGACTTCCCCATAGTTTTAAGTATCTATGTTATAATCATGTATAAGTAAAATCATGTTTAAGTACCTATCTTATATTGAATTAAAAATTGTATCTTTATCTTAATTTGCAGTAGTTGCTGCAAGGCGGCCGGCAATGTTCACGCCAAAAAGCACTGTAACTTACTCATTCCAATGTAACGAATTTCATGTAGTACAAATATTTTAAGTAGAGGTCGCTCGGCACCGAGTCTCCTATCAATTCATGGTCTACTTCCTCTTTTCTATATTGTAAAACCTTCTTCTTGAACAAGCCCTCCACGAGGTAAGACGTACTCCGTACTCTATTGAATAAAAGCTCAGAAATCTAACTCCAACTTTGTATTATTTTTCTACACAAATCCTCCACGAGGTACAACGCTATTACCAGCACCTGCTATAGGGTCAAAATCGACCCAAACATTTTGGTCTTGGCTATACTGTCTGGTCCACAGTGACAGGTTTAGCACCACACAGACATCTTGGGAAATACCAACCATAGAATGCTGTTTTTTTATATCCTTGTGATTAAGGGGTTATGGCTACCCTTAATGCGAAAGTATAAAGGAAGCAGAAACAAACAAAGAAGAAAAGTTTACCTTACGTACCTGATGTTATACATGCTTTGTGCGGCGAGACCGGAACAAAACAGTAACTTGCGTAAAACACCAAAGCTTCATTCCGCAAGTGTTATGCCCTTATGGGCAAAATTAATCGGAGGCTTACAAAAATGTTTGAATGTTTCTACCCTGGAAGGAAAGGAAGTGAAAGAGGTAAGCTGTTGTTTTTTTTATCCAGCTGCCAGGCTTATCAATTGCCCGTCGCTCATCTGGATAATGGATTCGCTGACCTGGAAGTCCCTGATTTTGAGAAAGATGCTCCTGGAAATTTCTTGTGTTACTAGTTTTTGGTCGGCCCTGGAAAATTTTAATAGCAGTATCCACCGTTTGGTATTGCTCTGTTTAAGAGTTGTTTCTGGTAAGAGTTGCTTTTGTTAGGGTAGGTTGAAAAGGTTGTTTTCATTTGGTCTAAGTTCACTCGGTGACCAGTTTGACCCATTGTGATTACCCTTAAGAGACAGGCCAACATGGTTGGGCATATATTTAACTTACTAAACCAGGAATGTCTTAAAATAGATCTTTTTAGGCCTAGTAGTGCTGTCGTAGTAGTAGTCCTGTCAGGTCGTCTAAGGCTGTCAAAGAACATGACACCTCAACAGGTTAGCCGTTGTTCATGGAGAGCTGGACAGTGGCGGATCCATAGACTCATTTTCTTCTTCAAACCTACAGCTTATATGTAATGGTTACGCGAGAACGACTTCTCGCATTCACCCATCTTCTCGACATTAATGGTGCAGTGTCCTGTGACCACGCCAACAAGTATTCTTATGAAGATTCTCGTAAGAGATAGAAGGGTTTTTATTATTTTAAGGTCGAGCCCTGGCCATAAACAGAGAGTAATGATACAATTCTAAGACTGTTGCCATCATTCACCGGCTAATTAAACCGCGTCTTCATCTAGTAAACTTTTGGCTTTGTTGGACGGAGGAAGTACCCGTCGGTCCTCGATTCTTTGGTTAGTAGTAATATTTATTGGATTTATTTTCCCCTTCTTCTTCTGTATGTCTTCTTTGCGGTAGAGATCTGGAACAGATAGGCGTTACCCGACCTTACCCGTAATTCAAAAGTTTATGTATGAAGACTTAAACCGCATTTGGACCCTCGATTGAACATTGAAGCAATATTGCTTGGAACTGCCCGGTTGTACTGCTGAGGAAGCTCGGAAAAAAAAGTTCCGCCTAGTTTTGCAAAAAGTTAATTCAAGAACCAAACCCGATGCTTTCCTGCTTCCTCTTATCGAGTGCAACCTCAGCAAACTTCAAGCCACAGCATTTATCCCTGCAACTGACTTATAGGAGGCGTTTTTAAATTTCGGGAGAGCTCTCTTCCAAACAAATCTGGCCTGTGCTCGATCGTAGGAATCGAAAGAGACTTATCTCTTTTAATGGGCTGAATCTTAAAAAGCTAATTGGAACCGTCACCAGGCCGTTATCTGGCTGGGCGACTTGCCAGAAGACTTGGTGCTCCCTTCTACGATTTCTGTAGAAGTTTTAGAGACAAGGAAGACCCCATGACTCGACTTAAATAGGATAATGAGCTTAGTCTCTGGGTTAAATTGGCTAACGCCTAATTGGTGAACCTTACAACCAATCCCTCTGACAGCTGAGAATTCAATCGTAGGGCAAATACTGCTTTGGTTACCCCTACCTCAACCATTCCCCCAGGTTTAATTCTGACTTGATTCATCTGAGGTACGAGTTAACATTGAACATGGTTACCCTGCATCAGCACCTCGCCTAAGGATTCTCCCCCGGTCGGGGTTCATACCATAATCAATTACCTCTGCATTCTCCCATCCTTGATGTAAATTTTTACTTGAGGATCAATAGGCACGGCTTTATACTGAAATCGCTTGCGCTTACCTTATGTATTCTTATATACAACTCCTCCTCACTGACCTCCCACTACCTTATTGACACGTGTTCACACTTAGACCCTCGACATCAAGTTATTCCCTCTGATTCATATCAACCCTCCCATCCTCAAGGTAAATTGCTTTCTGAAGTCCTACAGTCACAAGACCTTTTTCTTCAGGAAAGTCTCTCACTATAGCCCCCTCAACTCTGCTGACAGTTTTTTACACCGACACGGTTACCCGCGGCCTGCATTGGCCTTTTCGGGTAAGTCTTAAACCAATTAACCATTGATTAGTGACCATCAGAACAGGCTTATACCCATGCTAGTTGCCTCGACCATTCTCACCTGAAGCGGGTAGTTAACATTTAGGTCCTCGGGCTGGTAACTCCGGTCTTACAAAGTGGTGGCCCTCCTTTGGTCTAAGTAAGTATCTGTCGATCGGAGACAGCCACCTACCCTTACCTAACCTATCAACCGAGACTTTAAGAAGTATTTTTATATTCTATGTGACGCATTGAAATCCGGAGTAGAAAAAGTACTCTTCCATATAAATGCAAAGAACAATGTGTGGTCCTCCTAATGAGCTCACAGAGAGGAGTTACTCATTGAAGGACTTGTTTGTGGGGAGGAGGGACGGGTACGCTGGTCATTGACGTTTAAACTCACCAACTTTGCTATTGCGTCGAATGTTCCTATGGCCTTGAAATCAGCAGAGTTTTAAATTGAGCAAATAAGAACGAAATAACTAGAGAAGGAGAACAAATAAGGGCGAGGAGTTACTATTGTCTATCGCTTATTTCAGGGTATTCCTGTAAAATTGTTCCTACCTCTACAAATAGTTTGGAAATTGTTTTAAACTTAGTGAACTTGCACACTGTACAGGCTTAATCTATTCAGAAGTATCATGTTTTGGCAGCATTGGTTCAAATTGTAACTCTTAGCCCAATTTCCAGAAATACTTAAACCTAAGAAACCAAAATTACCTTCTTCGTGAACGACGCTAGTTATTAAGGTTAAGACCGACCGGTTGCTAGATCTTGCCATTTAACCCTAAATGAAAGGCAGTTTCCTCCCTTCTCCTCAAACATAAAAATAAGCCAAAAAGGAAATAGTTAAACTCTAAATAAAGCTGGATAGAGTTGCTTTCATTCGGGCATAACACTTGCGGCAGGAAGCTCTGGTGTTTTTACACAGGTTTTTTTTTTCTTTTATTCCATCAGGCAAGTGTACCTATTCGTATTCTTTCCGCTCGCTGTATGTTTCCGCATTTCAATCTTTACAGTTTGATAACAAACTCGCATAAAAAAATTCAGATTTGCATAAAAATACTGAGCCAACTTTTTCGTGTCAACTACACATCAAACAAACGGAATAAACCACAACTTTTGTTTCCAGCCTTGTGTCGTACGCTTTTTGTATTCAACAAGCATTGGACAAGGTTGAAAGATTCAACATGTTGAATTTTTGCGTGCGTGTAGAGTGTAGCTAAAAATTTTTATTACATTGGTCGGCGGTTTAGGTTCTGAAAATAAATGAATGAAATCATTGGCCTTTGCTATACCTAATATGGTTTCAGGCATAATTTTTTGTTGAGCTTGCGAAGTACAGTCGACTTAGCGAGGTCGATATATCCAACTTAGCTTTGCAAAGTCGCTTAGAATGAAAACAACAACTTACAAACGCATCCTGTCTAAGTAAACCTTTTAGGGTTTTGCTTAAGACACCATCGATATCCTAATTCAAAATCCATGCAAAACTTAAGAAAATAGACGGGGCAGTTCTCAATGGAATGCGCGGAAGGTATTGCATTTTTACTTTTCAGTTCTGGATAGAAGTGCAGTCACCTCCGTGACCTGACTAGGACAAAACGTCATATTGATATGTAATAACTTCGAGAAAGTTCTGCAATTTTTCTTTATTGGAGTTGAAATATCCAGGGCGGACCAAAACCAGCAACAAACGAAAAACCCAGGAGTGTCTGTCTCAAAATGAGCTGCTTCTTAGTCGGCGGCTGTTATCCAGGTTAAGGTCGGTTGACAAAAAAATTATCATTGCTTCTCTTCGTAAAGGTTTAACACTTGCGGGAGTAAGCTTTGGTGTTTCTGGGCAGGGTTTTCATGCTCCATACAGGCTCATCAGCGTTTTGTGTTGGATCAATAACTCCTCATCTTCTCTATGTCATCTATTCTAGAATTCTTCCCACTCGCGATGTGCCACTCGTTTAAGGAGTAGTCACAACCCCTTGATCGCGTGGTTATCATAAAAAAAACTTAACTTATCGAAAGGCTGTAAAATCTTTACTTTGATTAAGCAACACAGACAATTTACAGATGTGACTTAAAAAATATGGCCGCATTAACCTGTCAAAGTTTGAAAATCCCTATTGAAAGGCCCTTAATATGATGGCTTGTGCAGCAGCTTAAGCCTTGATTGAGATAATTATGGTGTCAAAAAAAAATCTGAGACTGAGAGGTGGTTACTTGTTTTATAGGTCAAATTTTTTAGTGCGAGATCATCCGAGCCCCGGAGTTAAACTAAGGTTAACCCCAGAAATGTTTAATTATTCACTTAATTTCGATCCGGTATATTAATCTTGGCTAAGTTCGATAAATTTGGTTAATAAAACGCCAATCAAAATCTGAAGAAAAGTCTTGATGAACTTCTTGGTCTGGTTTTTCCTCTTTGAACAAATTGCAATTTGCTTTCCGTGTTTTTGTGAAACATTTGTCACATTTAAATCGAGTCTGCGAGCAATTCAAGCTTCTTTGCTTGTTTTTTCTATGAGAAGTGACAGGGAGGAATGTCAATACTTTAAGGAATCGAAGACTTCATTGAGGGAGAAAATTCCGCACTTCTGTGTTTGCTTTAGACTAATTTTCTTCCAGGACTTTAAGATTTTGGTTTAACTCGGTTTTAACTCTGCACTCAAAAAGTGACTTAAAAAGAGAAATCCCACTGCGCATATAACAGAGAATAAAGTCTAAAATTAGAAGTAGTTATAAAGTAAAGAAGTAGTGTACCTGTACAGCCCAGTGTATTCAACTTTTTTGACAGGTACAACCACAACTAATTTTGACAGGTATTTCCACATCAGCATAAAGATCAACCATTTTGTGCATCCCTTTCTACAATACAAAAACCACAGATAAGATGATATGTTCATTCGATGAAAGCCCTAGTGCGTGCGGCACATGGCATCACAGTATTCACTTTTTTGAAATTCTGCATTCGCTGAAGCGAAGACAACAACCCATAGCACACTGTACTGTATTCTATGAACACTCTGTGGCGCACTAGTGCTGCACTAAAGTGCCACGAGGATTTTGTCGGGCCAAAAATTTCAGTGCTGTAAAAATGTGACGTTTCAGTAATTTTTCAGTTGCGTAGTGGTATTTTACAGCCCGGTGCGCCATATTTCATTCGATAAATAATTTGATTTGCAGGGTTGGGGTTTATTTTTGACAATTAGCTGAGATTGCACTTAAAAGTGCGATTGCATGTCCAGGGCCAGTTAGATCTAGTGAGCCTGATGACACCCAGCTGACAGTAGAAGGTTTGTTTGATATTTCCTTTTGAATATGAACAGAACGCGAAGAATTCTGTGGTTTGATTTGAGAATTCATGCGTGGAAAAGATTGATTGCGATATTACCTCCCTCCGCTATAATTTTCGTAAGGAGTTTCTAATCTTGCAGTATCTTGCTGGGAATCCCGTAAGGATCCATAGGTTGCTCCTTTTAGGTCCTTGTTTTTATTCCCTTGCATTGTTCCTTGAATTTGGAGTGCCTCACTGGGAATCCGGTTAGGACTCAAAGGTTGTTCTTTGTTTTGTAGGACCTTACTTTCTCTATAGTCATTTACGCCATGCATGGATAAAAGTTGAAGTTTATTTTTTGTTACATTTCTTACAATCAGTTTGAAGCCCTTTGCAGTTGTCATATTGCTGTTCCAATTCAATGGATTTTGCAGCCATCAAAATAGCTCATCACGACATCAAAATGTGTGGAATTGGGACATTCTACGAGAGACATTGGACAGCAGGGATATCGGTTCCTTTATTGAATACAGGATAATGACAGGGGGTCACGACGTCTATCAGAAAGAGGAGATAAATCTGAACCCTGGGGCCCACCAAAATTATTATGGTGGAGCAATAAAGTTGCTTCATTTATCTCTTTGCTCTCACTAAAATAATTTTTTTTCTTATTTCGTCACAATTCCCTTTTGTCCTTTAGAGGTACATGGACGTTTCTAAACCTATGAATCGACAAATGAGGGTTGTAAATGTCAGTTTTGATGCCTCAAAATTTGTGTCATCTGGAAAACAAGGCAGAACTAGTTTTAGACATAATTTCAGATTTTTATTTATGATTTCGTCAGTATGTAAACTAAGAAATTTTTCAACACGTCCACATTCACAAACTTCCTAGCCCAAAAACTACTTAACTTATGGACTTATACGCAATGGCCTTGCATCAGCCACGACCAGAGGACTCATTTGCTTCTTCACCTGCTTACTTCAAGCCCTATTACTCTAAAACCATGAGAGCTTGGTGCCTCTCAGGAAAAAAAAATTTAGTTTACCTACTTAAAACTACTTCTTGCGAATAAATTCACTTAGGAAAACTATGTCCTTTTGACGGAGGAACAATGTAGCAAAAGGAAAAGTTTAAGATCTCTCCCAACAACCACTTAAAACCCTGGCAAGTTTTTGCATAAACTTTTTTTTTCATTACCATCAAAGTCGCAGGGTCCTTTATTGTTGAGAAAAAAAAAATGACAATTTTTGGAAAATTATAAAAAAAAGTTTGTGAACGACAGAGGGTCTATACCTACCTACCTGCAAATGTCTACAATATCCTTGTGAAAACCGAGCAAAGTAAAGGTACATTAGAAACACGTATGTGGAAAATTCCATCCATGGAGCAGCGTGTGCACTCAAAACCGAAAGGAGCACATCAAGGATATTGATCTCGTTCCTTGGTACTGGGACAAATTGCTTCACCGCATTAAAACTTTAAAGTGGAAGAAGAAGTAGAAAAAAAAATCCTAGACAATCATCCAATACCGAACCAATATATCATCTATCGACACTCGTGCAGAAGTGGCCATCGGCAAAATGGGAACTCATCCACCGAATAGGTAGCCTCTCAACGTACCCCCAAAAAGTCACCGATTACAACAGTCACGGGAAAAGGGCTTTTCTATTTTCCATCGCATATTCTGTTGCGGACAGTGTGTCCTAATTCCTTTTTGCAATATATATGACCCACGTGAGACTGGGTGTGGTAACAACATCTCTGTGTTTTCAGTGCCCTTTGTATATGCGATGCGTATATGTGCGACAGTACAATGGTTTTCCCTTGAAACTGGCTTCTTATTATTTTTAGATCCCACAATCACAATGGGTATAACCACCAGCTTATATAACATCGAACGAATATGAAAATCATAAGACTGGAAGACATTAGCCTGCCGGGATGCGCTCCTCCACGCTCATGTGACAGGTGCTGTAATTGTACCCAACAAGCGGTGAATAATTGCTCACATTACCATAAACCATATCCTTCAATCTGATTACCCAATCCCTCCACGAAATTAGCCCGACATTGAAGATATAAATAAAGATCCTAATCTGCCTCCTTGGAAGACACTATTTGGTTCTGGGTGTATATAGAACTAGCGCTTCTCGAATGACGTAGGCACAAATCGATAAACTCCATTCGAAGTTTCATGTTCATGGCGATTGTGTTATGTGTTTGTCCCGTTAAGGTCGTTATGGTAACCTCAAAGGATTCACTAAAGCCTGATTCCGTGACTTAGGTCGTTGCTCCTGCAAACAACAAGAAAAACTCCCCATACACAAAGGAAATTTCTTCTCTAATCCAATTGAGCGATTTTTTTTTCTCTCCTTCCCTTCAGTGTGGCAAGTCCTGCGAATTTGCTTTGCCACCCGTTTAAAGCCATTTAACTCTTCGAAAGACTTGAAAGGCTCCTTTGTCTGCTTGGTTTGACATTTTACTTTTTAATCGCCACGGTATTATAAGGAGGACAAAGCGTGCCGTCGTCTAAGCCTTCTTTGTTTCACAACGAAGCCCCCCCAAGATAAAGAAGAGAATATAAAACGGATATGAGCCGTGTGGATGAAGGGAATTTCGATAACAAAAAAAAAAAACGAAATCCTGCAACTTTTTTCCCTTTCTCTCTTTTCTGCTTTGTGTATGACTAATGAAATATCCTGGCCTGGCTCTATACCGTAGTGACTTGGGTGACTCACCAAACGAAGTTATGCAAGAGTGCGCAAGCACATTGGCTACAAGCAATATGGCAATATCCTTGCCAATTAATGTGTGTCCTTCCCCGGAACCTCCGCACCCGAAAAAATAAACCCACACGACGATGAACTATTTGTTTAAAAGTTCACAGTCCCCTCGATATGTTTTATTGGGCGTACAGGGTGTCCTTTTATCACAAAAAGGACTCTGCTATACTTTCGCTTTTCGCTCGGCATAGGCACTGCAATTAAATTCATTATAAACGAGTGTAATGGAATTTACAGTCATTAGCATACATCCCATTAAATATCTCTGAAATTCAATTATCTCGACTAATTGAGTATCTATACCCCCTCCTCTCTACGATACGATGAGAAGAGATGAGGAAAAAAAACATACTTCATCGCCTACAAAACCTACTCGTGCAAAACCATCCGATGAACTTCTCTAGGTATAGGTATCCTTTTGGAAAATGCCTGCTCCTGCTTTCTGCCCTCTGTCTCGATAGATCACCGAGGACCGAGGACATGGCTGCGGCAGGGGGGTGTTTAGATTGAGGTGGCAAGGCAACTCCACAGTGTGTAGGATTTAAATGAAATGTTTTCAAAAACGGTCCTCAGTATCTATAGGTCCAAAATAAATAGCTGGCAGGCTTTTCCCAGCACAAGGTGCTGCTACTGCCAGATACTACTATTGCCTGAGTGCCTGCCTGAGTGGTGTACCTGTATACACAGAGTGGTGGCCCGTTTTTGTTCTCTGTTGTAACCTCGCTCTCTCCTCAATAGCGCGGGGGTGGTGGCGAACGGTGGTAAGGTGGATGGTTGTTTGGATAGATGAATGTGTGCTGGGGTTGCCTTTCAACAAGAAAATGCTGCTAATGTGTAATGTATAAATGAGTGAGTGCGGTGAATCACTGAATGCATGTATGGGTGATGGCGTTTTTTTTTTTTTTGTGGGGAATTCCTTAAATTTTTCGTTCTTGTTGTTGCCCAGATCGATATCCTTTCGACTCAATAAAGTAGATACTCAAATCTGTAAATTTTTTCTTGTGTCAATTCAAGTCAAATCACATTTGTCCAATAATACGCATAACATTAGGGCCCAAATCCACTGTGCTATAATTTACCATACATGCGTAGTAACCTGCTCATATAGGCCTTTTTCTAGAGCGACCCTTTTAATACTTCTTGCAATGGTTCTCCGACTTGTTAGAATTCTAATTACAGCCACTTGACATTTAAAAAGCCAACAAAAGGCAGTTTTTTTTTGGAATGAATTGTCTTACCTGTAAACTGCTTACGAGCACAAATGCAGTCAAACATGTAACAAGGTACCCCGCAGATGACGACATTTTGCTTTTGCAAATCTTTTGTGTATCTTTTTTGGAAACTTGAAACTTTCTTCTTTGTTCACACTTGTTCGCACTGATTTTTTTCTTCAATTCAAAATTCACAAAAATAATTTAACATCAAGTATATGATTTTTTATTTGGTAAAATGAAAATTTAGAAAACTCCGACGACCCGAGATTGGAGGAGTTGTGTTCGCGTCGAGAGAAAAAAATCGAAACTACCAGGCACACCCCTAAAATAAAGTATCTTGCTGCTGCTAGAGTACTCTCTCTATATGTTCGTTGAATGTACCCACTGCGGATGTGTGTACGAAACGGAAAAAAAAAATTACGTTTCTAGATTGCTTTTGCGAGAGCTGGATGTATGGAAAATCCTTTTTGAATTTTGTTTTTACCCCAATTTCCTTGGGTACATTACATGGTAGCACCAAAAACCGAGGTGTTTGGATCTTATTCCAAAAATTGTAACTGGTATTTTTTTACTGCGGATTTTTAGATGGATTTTGCACTTTGGTTCTTGAACTGTACACTATACTGCGATACACTGAAACGTTCCCTTTAATGTCTACCTTAAAATCTAAATAAAAACCTCGTCGACCGATATTAAGTTCGAATCTTCGAACATTTTGGTGTTTGGTGAGTCGTGAGTGTTGCTGCGCGCTGGTGCTTGTGCGTATGCGTCAATCGAGGGTTGTAGGTTGAAGCGCGGGTGGTGGGACTAGCATGGTATGCTTTCGGGAAAAGGGGACGACGGATGAGAATATACGTGCAGTGGTATTTCGAAATTTGAAAGGAAATTCAGTGTGCCGTTCTGAATTCGAAGGACGAAAAGGGATGTTTTTGTCCGTGGAGTTGGTAGCAATGGAATTCGTGGATTTTTTTTGTTCAAAGGATTTTTGTTCGTTCTTTGTAGGTATATGCATGTGGGTGATTTTGGGAAATTCCAGTGCACCATCGAGTTTTTTGAATGGCTCAAAAGGGAAATTCCCTTAGTTTACAACAGAAATGTACGATCAAAAGCTCAAAAAAGAGCTTTTATGAAATAATTCCGGAAAAAAATTTTATGTCAATAGGATGTGCTTATTAATTAACAAACGAATCATTAGTTATGGTAAAAGAGACAAAAAGGAATTAGCAAAAGCCCAATTAAAACATTTTCGAAATGAATTGAATGTAGGTAGATATTGGGTGTAAGTTCTAACGCCTAATTGTTCTGCTGCTTTTTTGTCGGAGGTTGCTAATATCCGACGTAGCACTCAGACACAACTATTGGTCCATTGTACCAGTGGCGTACAGGGGGGAAGGGGGCTCGGTAGGGGGTGTTTCAAAAAAATTCATTCCGTCGGCGGTGGATTACAAAATACAATTGGATACAAGTGGATTACAAAATAAAATCATAAAAATGAAGCTGCCGCGTCTCCAGAAAGTGGGCGGAAGGTAAAAATATAACTTTTGAATGCCTTTGCTAATTTGTTGCTTACATTTTGTACTTAAACCACGCCTTTTTAACTATAAAATCAGTAAATGGCCACAAAAAGTAAAAAGCCACGCCCACGAAATTGGGTTGAAACGTACACTATATATAGAAAAAAGCTACCCAACGCTAATGTCTACAATATTTGTGATATATTTTTTTGTCAAATATCATAAAAAGTTTTTAAATAACCGCAATTTTAAATTATATCTCCCTTAAAAGAAGGCGGGGTCAAAATTACTGTGTTGCCTCAAAAACAAAATCAAAGAAGGGCTACCTACCAAAAATCAGCGTACTATCATCATATCGGAAAATAGAAACAGTCGGAATAAAGCATTTTTTTTTAGTTAGAGATGACCGCACATAGGACTGTAGGTTGCTTCCCTGTGGGCGGATTCGACTAATTTTCAAACCTGATCGGAAATACTGCACTTCCAGCTCTCTAGTTAAAAATTTAAGGTCTAAAAGTTGTTTACATACTGACGAACGGACATGCCTTAAGCATTTCTCCTATCGGTCTCAATCGTATCTCGTTAGGGTCGTAGAGGTCTACAGTGATTATCTCACTGGGTTGCAAACTATACGTTATACTTAATTTTCCTTGGGGTATAAAAAGCGCAGGGGGCACATAAATGTGACCTCAGTTTTACTTTCAAAAAAGCTGAGTTTACCTTGTTGGTCAATTAGTTAAATAAATGACATGACTGACCGGTTTTCTCGATTCCGTATGTAATCATTAAAAAAAATTGAAGGCGCCCCACCAACTGTGGAAAAGAATATGAGACATACTTAAGCCATAAGAAAGATCTGTAGCCAAAATAAGAAAAAAACAGCTTATTAAAATAAATGTTCAGCCCCCCTCAAAAAATCTTGCGTACGCCACTGCATTATACTACCATTTCAGACACCTTACTTTAATTTATTTAGTTTCCGCGTCTTTCAAAGAAAAAAGAGAAGGAGCTTTAGTAATGAAGACCTTAGGTGTTCGGCACTCACAACGTCAGCCCCAAACATCCACCACTTGATGCAAGCAAAGGCAGGAAAACTACAGAGGTAGTGTTCCGCTCTATTTTTGTCCTCTTCAAAGGCAGGGCGGGCTGTGATTTCGCTCAAGCCTAACACATTCAAGTGTTTAACAAAAGCTTGGTGGCCCGTTAGAACACCTACAAGAAGTCTGCAGTTGATTTTCGTGAGAGATAAAAGAAAAGGCGCTGACACCTTGCAGATGTCCAGGTGTAGTCGTTTTGCCTGTCTGCACCCATCACAGTCACACCAACGAGCCTGGTACTCTTGCGAAACTCAAGTATCAGCGCCAGACGTGACAACAGATACAGGCAGACCCAGCGCAGGTTCGGCTTCTGAAAAAACACCTTCTGAGTCTTGGGTAGTAAGCTCATCAGGGATCTCATTTCCCTTGATACCAGTGTAACCTGAGACCCAAACTAGACTCACTGTATTAAGCCTTCAGACTAAGTTCAACGTATGCTTAAGTTCATGCACTATCTTGGCCGAGGTTAGAGGGTTGAGCAACGCTTAAAGAGCGGCTTAGCTGTCACTGCAAACTTATATAAGCAACTTGCTCCTTAGGTATCACAGGTGCATTAAGATCCACACCTCAAACAGGTCTGGAAACAATCCAACTTCTGGAGCTTTTCACATGAAATGTGGTGGCAGCTCTCAGACGGAGCTCTTAGACGAAGAGAGAACAACATCTGGAAGTCACAATATCTAGGACACTCGAACATACTGAACATTCCTTAAACCAAAATGGGTCTGTAACACGTACAGATTATAAGAACCCTCAATTTGACTTCGATAAAATATTCAAAGTCATTATAACAAGTAGGCAAGACTAGGTAGAGACTAATGTTGACATCAAAGGCATAGCTATCTATACCGACGGATCGAAAACAGAACATGGAACAGCTTCAGGAGTCTTCTCGGAAACACTGCAAATCAACCAGTCATATCGACTAAATTACTACTGCAGTGTTTTTCAAGCTGAGATTTATGCGGTGCAATTTGATCTATGAATCTCCCAGCAACGGAAATCACCATATGTGTTGGCAGGCTAGCAGCACTTAAAGCTCTGGACTCCAACCTCATATACTCTAAGTGTGCCAAGGACTACCTTATGGTATTAAAAGAAATAAGCCTCCACACAGTTCTACTCTGCTGGGTTCCTAGGTACGTTGGTGTGGCCGGAAATGAAATGGCAAACGAACTGGCCAGGAAAGGTTCTGATATGGACATAACAATGGCTGACCGATGGGTTTATCTCCCTTTCAACACAGCCAAAAGTCTTATAGTTCAATACACGGTGAAACTAGCCGGTGAACGTTGGCAACAGTCTAAGAATTGTATCATAACTCACAGCTTATGGCCAGTACTCGACCTAAAAAGAAAAACGAACCTTCTGTCTCTCAGTAGGAACTTCATAAGAACACTCGTTGGTGTAGTCACAGGATACTGCACCATTGGTGTCATGGCTACACGAATGGGAATCTTTGCGAACGACTTCTGCAGAAGCTGTAAGGATGAAGAAGAAATAGAGTCTATACTACTGTCCTGCTATCCAAGAATGACGACTAAACTTTTTAGGAGTCCGGTTTTTTGATAGCCTGGACGACCTGACAGGAATATCACTACTAGACATAAAAAGATTTATTAAAAGATCAGGCTGGTTCAGTTAGCAAGACATATGTCCAATAATGTTTGTCTACTTTACAAGGGTAATCACAATGGGCCAATCTGGCCACCGAGTGAACTTGCACTAAATGCAAACAACCCTTGCAACCTAACTTAACCTGACACAATATAGCGCATAGCCAGTAGAATGGGCGAAAATCTCCGCTTGAAAGACAGAGACGTATTGTCGTAGCGCGGCATTTCCATAAGTCAGGGGTCGAAGGACAAATTTTTTAAATTCCAATGCGCGTGGTACCAAAAGCCGCCTCTGATTGACCGAAAGATGGTTTTTAGCGTACACCCCATTAAAAATAGGATTATTTGTGCAGTTAAGACAAGCAGTTCTTTGAAGTTTGGCAAAAGAAGCAGTAACACCTTTCCGCAAAATCCTGTTCCACCAAACAACCGATGCCTATAAGAGGAGTGGTCTTACCATGGCCATATAAATCCAAAGGACCTTTTCAGAGATAGGCCCCATATCTTGCTGTGGACAGTGCTTTTTTGGTTTTGGATTCATCATGCTTGGATCAAAGAAGTTTTCTATCAAGGATCCCTCGCAAATACTTGACGTCATCGGGTATCGGGATATAGTGACACCTTTAAGCCAAACCCACCTTTGAGTCAAACCAGTAACATTTCTCCTTCTCGTAAAGAGAACAACCGTAGTTTTCAGAGGATTCAATAAAAGCCCATTCCTAGTGAACCAATCATCGATCAGGTCTAGAGATTTTTAAACTTGAGCGAAACATTCGGGGTGTTAGATGAGTTTAAAACTCATTTTTAATTTAAACGCGTTAATATCCAAAAAAACATTTGAAATGTCGATTATCCACCGCGAAAACCTCAAATGTTTTATAAGTCTAGGGATCTCTGCGCCTAAGAGCACATAGTCCCTAGGTTTTAGCTGACAGAAAGAATGGCTACATCACTCGCATAGACCTATCTGTAGATTTCAGGAATGTTGAGAGCCAATAACAGAGAATCTAAGACCAGGTATCATAAAAGGGTAGACAGAACAGCACATTGCGGGCAGCCCCTGTTTACCCCAACTACGACGCACTTGTCACAATCAGTCTCGGTTATCAGCATCCTGTGTATTAGCATTGCCCTAATCCATTGAACTAATGTTTCATATACACCGTGTTGTCTGGCTGAGTTGCGCATGCTGGAAAACGCATAGCACGTATTCCTTCTGGTCAAGAGCACATTCAATCCTACCAATAATGGTTTGAAGCGCTGGCTGTTTCGCAGGATTTTTCGAAAAGAACTGCATTTCAGAAAGTAGATGCAATCTAAGAGCAACCTTGCGCACGCGCAGCTCAACCAGACTCACCAAGGTTTTCAGCATGAAGGAAGAAAGACTTATGGGTCTGAAACTTTTAGCCATAGCCAGATTTGCCAGGTTTTGGTATGAGCACGACAAACGGGTGTCTATGTAAGCCAAAGCGAGGCTTGCATTAAATTTTTTTTTCTGGGGCAAATTCATGGCGTCAGCAGGCACCACTCTGGATGCAAAAAACCAGTTTAGCCGCGTTGTATTCGTTGGTTCTAGAGTGGCCAACACTGCCGGTACCATCGAAGAGCATGCGCTAATTTCCCGCGAAGTGAGTCTTAATCAGGTTTGAGAATTGAAGAGAATTTGCTGCTCCTTGAAGCAAATAATTGAAAATTGAAGCAAAGTCTTTCGTCTAATTTCACTTATTTCACGATTCAGGAGCTTCATGGTCTCCTTACGACTTCACTGCAGTTCGGCCACCAAGACCAAGGTACCGATTTTCTGCGGGGGTTTATCATCACCGACGCTAGTTTAAGACAACGGGTAAGGACGCTATTCAGATCTTGAGCAGACATCTGCACCCCTTGTCTTGATCTTAATTTGAGTAGATATTAAACAGAGTTGCCAAGCTCCTCTCTAAGCAGTCTCGTTTTCCGTTAGCGGAGGTAATGTCGTGCAGGTACTGCTTTCTGATTGTATGACTAAAGATTTAAATTTAACGCAGACAAAGAGAAGTGTTTATCATATAAAGTAGTCCATATCGCGTCAATATTAAAGGTCTCCAACCAACTTCTGAGAAGGCGTTTACAATCAAGAATTGCGGAAAGACGCTTGATTCTGGTTCTTCAGTTCGATTTCAGACCATTCGATTTCTTACGATTCAACAATAGATCAAGTGCATATAATAACGCATGAAATGTTTATAACAACAATAAAACTATCCATACTCTTACCGAGACTCTTTGTTATACAAAAAACGAAGAACAAGACCCTTTGACCTAACGACGTGGGGTTATACTAGGTGCATTGGCTGGATAGCAACCTACCCATCGTGATAAACACAACGGAAGCGTAAACTTCTTGTAAAGCTAACTATATTACTTAGCTTAGGTAGTCAAGAAGAATTATGAGAGAACAAAGCTTTACTACTAATGATGTCACACTACGCGTTCTGACAGTTTTCATAGTAATTCTCATAAAATTGTGCTTTTTTACCACGTAAAATTTGGGCTTTTCCAATATCTACTATTTCGGTGTTATAAACCTGCTATAGTGGTCCGTCGACCCCAATATTCAATAAAAAAAAAATCCCATCTGCTGTGTTTGTATTGAGAATAAACCAAAAAATTTAAAACTTCAAGAAAATTATACTAAACTGGATTGGATATATTTGTGACACCTTTTATCTTCTGGCATAAAGCCAAGGTGAGCTTAGGCTTTTTCTTACAGTAAAAGTGAAGAAAAATGTGGCATTAAAGCTCTAACGCACCCGATGACGTAAGTATTTGGTCAAAAAACGGTTATTTCAGGTTGGTCTAGCCTGGGGCTGTAGGAGAGTGAGGACTGGCAGAGACTTATGATTTTTTCAACAACATGCTAATCTGTTCCTGAGGCACGTAAGAAGTTATACATAAATTCAACCGGAAGTAACGTCAGTAGGGTTACTTGCGGCATTATCAACTTAGGCAGACGTAGTAATTCTATCTATTCTCATTACTCCGCTTTCATTGAAATGCATTTTGTTCGGGTACCCGATGACGTAAGTGATCCGACGGTTGCTTCTCTAACTACAACTGACGGATATCCTTACGAAATCTTTAGATACAAGGAGTTAGCTAGGCTTTATCACTAAAATGAAACATAGTTATTGATAAGATGAGTGTTACAAAACTATTATTTAAAAGGAGTATTGAAATAAAGTAATCGTTTGTTTGTAAAACTTAATTGGGGATTGAAGGCAACCCCCCGGTGGAAAATAGAGGAATATGTAGAGACCTGCAACAATGTCAGTTTTCAAAAAACTTCCAAAGTTATCTTTGCTTTGATTTATTTATCACTTGGGTGAATTTTTTTTCCCCCCGTGGGTAGTAAAAACCTTCAAAGGCACTACGAGGACCGGCCGCGCGTACTCATAGTAGTGTGAGATTCTTATTCACTAAAAAACCTTTCCGTCAGACTGCGACTATGTTTCCTTAACAATTAGTTCAAGCTTTTGTAGTAATCGCGTGTGGAAGGCACCTACAATACTGTCAATTTATGCGGTTTCATCTTATGCTGTTAGATCTAACGGTCTCATTCGTTGTAGTCGGCGCGTAAGATTTGTCTGATCCAAATTGCGGATAATTTCATTGTTGCAATGTCCTCGAAGTCGAGTACCAAGTTTGCGAGCAAAGTTTGTAACCTCGTCAGTCACGGTTGCGATTCCAAGATCTCGGTGTAGATCGCTATATCTTATGTACCATGGAGCATTAACGATTGCTCTGAGTGTCTTATTTTAAAAAGTTTCTAAAACAGATATATTGCTTGGTTTAGTACATCCCCAGAGTTGTATACCGTACGTCCAAGATGAATTTATCACTTGCTTATTCAAAAGCAGTTTAGCAGTTTATAAGCCAATTCATTTCTCTTAACCTGATTTCGAGCTCGTCGCGTTTCTTTTTTACGTGCGGCTTCCATTTAAGTTTCGCGTCTAGAGTCATTCCTAGATATTCCGCTTCATTTGAGTACGGGATTTGTACCGAGTTAATGAATAAAGGTTTGTTGTTTATCTTTTTATAAGTAAAGTTAACATGCGTTGACTTAGTTTCTTTAAGGACGATTCGCCAGCTCTTCGTCCAGTCGCATATTTTGTCTAAAGCGCGCTGAAGTTTTCCTGTTGATAATTCAATTGTCGTATCAATAGCGAATAGCAGTGTCGTCAGCGAACGTAGCTACAATTGTTCCCTCATCGTGGGGTATGTCTCTAGTATAACGCAAAAATAATATTGGGCCGAGAACACTTCCTTACGGGGCACCGGCATTTATCTCTTTGAATTCCGAGTACTCATTTTCGTACCTTACGCGAAAGGTTCTGTCTTTAAGGTAAGACTCTAAGATTTTATAGAGTTTTTCTGGTAAGCTAAGCCTTGACTTGTACATCAAGTACAGCGTAAACTTCTCATGGAGGCGTTAATGATATAGAGAAGCTTGACCAAAACTTTTTTCGGTAGCTCCTTTCGAATTTCGCTAGTAATTAAGTCATAGCCAGGGGCTTTGTTGTTCTTCAGATTATTTATCGTTTGACGAAGTTCAGCCAATGACACGGTTTTCATTCTATAATTATCTTGAACTGCATACGGATTGAGCTCCTCGACCAACGGTTCCCCGTCAAACGGTTTGAATGTAATTTGCAAATAAATCCGCTTTTTCTTTGTCTTCTCTTGCCCATTCGCCGTTGGCTCTTCTTAATGGCGCAGAGTGCGCTATAAGCTTCTTAACGGACATTACTGCTTTCCAAAGAGAGTAGTTTGAACCTTTATTGGCAGTCAAACTTTCGAGGTAAGCAGTAGTCTCGCGACTTTTAAAATCTTCGTGCTTCAGTTTGTTAGAAAGGTGGTTCAAGATGGTATTATCCGGGGCCCGGGGGTGCTCGCGAACGTTGCCATCCCTTGCGCGCTCTCCCCTTTTCGCATATTAGCGCTTCTATTTCTCGCGGATATATTGTTCCGCTGTTCGGTAATTCGGACCTCCGAAAAGAAGTGTTATTCCACGCAGTGCTCTGAATAACTCTCACGAGTTTAACTAATTCGTTTATCTATTACAAGTGGCGTTTTGAGCGGTACATTTAAAGCAATGTTTTCTTTGCAGTATTTTCTAAAGCCGTTCAAGTTGCTGTTGTTGTTAGTTAATCTAGGCACTCGTTCCTTTTTCGCTAGGCTTCCGCCGATTTTCAATAGAATTGCCGAGTTATCTGAACAGAGATCAAAGCGTTCTTCTACGTTCGTAAAGTATTTTTCGCGTTAAAGTCCCCACCGGTGATAAAGTTTGACCCAAGTGAATCAAAGAGCGGAGCAAGATCTTCATCTGCTAGCCGATACTGCGGAGGAAAATAGCTCGTCGCGATGTTGTAATCTATGTGACTTAATTTTACTGAGACTGAGGTTATTTGCATAGGGTCAAGTTCTATTTCTTCGTTTTTGGAGTACTTAATGTAGTCTTTAATGTAGAGAGAGGATCCGCCCTTTCGAATTTTCTGAAGGATGATGCGCGTGATAGTCGATGTAACCTTTCATTCTGCGTGCCGAACCCTTTTTAAAGTTGGTTTCCGAAATCAGGCATCCGTAGTAATACTTTTAGTTCGTTAATTTTTTCCAAAAGGCCGTTTGCATTCCATGTTATTATCTTTATTGACTTTACCATTTTCATGATTTTTTATTACATGTTTTTCGAGGTTTATAAACTCGAGCTCACTCAATTTGTTAAATATTACTTGATTAAGTTTCGTCTGTTGCTCAAGTTTTTCTAGAATCATGCCTAGAATTTGAGAGACCGAATCTGATGCGGCCGATTGTGGCTTACTTTTACATGACGCAACTTGAGCGCACGATCTTGGACCAACAAGTGTAGATTTTCTCTTTGGAGTCCGATGGGAAATTGGACCAGCGACGTTTTCGTGCGCATTTTGTATTTTGCCTTTAATCAATCCCGTACCCCTTGTCGACTTAGGGGTTTTTGGCTTATCTACTTGGAGGTTTTAGGCATGGGCCCTTATTTTCAATATTTCTCTTTGGAGCTTCATGTCGTTTTTGTAACTCAATGGCAATTTCGCAACCTCGGTAGCTCGCTGGGCAATTTGCGCAAACCGCGGGGGCCTGACTGCTGACATTGCAGTCAGTCGAGAGATGTTCGCCGGCGCATTTTACACATCGCGGGTTTTTCTGACAGTACGCTTGCGTGTGTCGGAAACCTTGGGATCGCTTACATTGGGGAACTAGCCTGTTGCCTTTCCGCTTGGGCTCGATTTTTACCTTGATGTTAAGGATTGATTTAATTTTGTAAATATCGTTAATATTTTCAGTTTTATCAAAAGAAAGCTTCAAAATTTGCAGGCCGCCTCGGATAACAGCGGAATCTTTGCCTTCGTCCGTACGTTGCTTCTTTTTCTTTATTATGTTCACGGCGTCAAGAATTTTAAAGCCTTGGGCTTGAACGTCTTTTATTATTTCGTGCTCGGGACAAGAGGTGTTTAACAGTCAAAATATTCTGTGTGAGGTGGCGTATACGTAACATTTTTCGTTCAAATTTTCGAGAAGAAATTATTTTGAATTGTTTTTAAATTATTTTGCATGATGGATTCATATATTAATAATTGTTCTAATAATTGTTCAATTGTATTGTATTAAAAATAAATAAAATAAATAGAGTGGCGCAACAGCTCGAGGTGAACCAGGGCCAACTTCTCAACAATGTATGCTGTGTTCGTTGATTTCTTCACATACAAGGGGACCTACAGTTTTTTACCGAATCCGAACGGCACTTTGAGAAGTTTTTCAAGACAAATGATACTCTCGGAGGGCTTGTCAGACCATTGCGGAGGTGGGGACCGTGAAAAAGAACGAGTCTTTTTTTTCAGGTGACGATGGTAGGATTCGAACCCAGACCTCCGGCGTAGTAAGCACACACACTAACCACTACGCCACGGCACCCCGCAATTGTATTGTATTACTTAGAATAATTTCTCAATAAATAAATAAAATATTTGTTAGTAGAATACTGGTAGGTAAGTGCAAGAGTATGTCTGTGACGAAATTTTTAGTTTGTTGGTCTGAGTTCATACATTGCTTACCAATTATTTGTATAGACCACATATCAAAAAGTAAATGTATTCAGAACAAAATTCTTTGATTCTAATTTGGAAAAAACCAAAAGGCCATTAGTGTTAGTGCTGAGTCATACCGAGGACCTACGACTTGTCTTATTGCGTCGAAATCCTCCGAGGCAGTTAAGATCGAAACGTTTTGTACCCAACACCTGGTTGCTGCCTCTATTTCTTGCCATTCCTTGCCAAACAGCGAATGGAAAGCCTTTGTTGTTGCATCGATTTACTTTCCCTATAACTCTCTAACTCTTCCTTCATAAAAGGCAGTTGTTGAGTTTCTAGAGTACTGCGAATACAAAGGGTTGGGCCTCATCTTGTGTTGCGACGCTGATTCTCAGAATACTGTTATAAAGGCAGCAGCAAATGTAACGAGGAGACCGTCTTAAGGAATTCATCCTTTTGTCTGACATCACCATCAACAATGTAGGTCGTGGCAAAATTGGATTGGAAATCTGTCCAACAGATTTTCCAACACTATCACCAAGTGGAGGGTATCGCCAGACAGCATTAAATTAGGCACAGTTTAGAGAGGAGCCTGGCAACTCTGTTCCAGTTCCACTCAATTTTAGATCAAGACAAGGGGTGGGAATGTCTGCTCAATATCTGAAGAGCGTGCTTACCCATTGCTTTGTACAGCCTGCCTTTGAATGAAATGTTGAAGTGAAACTAGTAGGCTTAGGAAAGTCCTTCGATAAAACAGACCAAGCATACTTGTTTAAATTCTCAAATCTGATGATACCTACACTGAGTCCAAGGTGGACCTTTAGTCTTCTCCTGGAGACTCACTTTTCGGGAAATCAGATCACCACGTGCAATTTAGTGATACCGGTATGGTGGCAAATCGAGAACCAACGAACACAACGCGGCTAAACTCGTTTATTGCATCCGTAGTGGTGACTGATGACGCTACCAAACATGTAATTGCATCTTTTGACAGCTTCAAGTCACCTGCTCCAGATGTAATCTGCCAATTTAAACTGAAACTAAGTTTAAGTCTAGATGCCTATGCTTATACTTGCTGCAAGTCTCGCCTTGGCTTTTTCATGCCAAAACCTGGTATAAATCTGACTTTAGCCTAGCCAAAAGTTTCAGACCAATAAGTCTATCTTCCTTCCTAATAAAAAGCTTGGAGAGACTGGTTGAGCTACGCGTAGCAAGGTTGCTTTTCGATTGCATCAACTTTCTGAGAAGCTATACGCTTATCAGCGCGAAAAATCCTGCGCTGATAAGAGTATCGCGCTGAAACTGCGCTTCAAAACCTTGGTGGTAGGATTGAATGTGCCCTTGACCCGAAGGAGTACGTGCTGGGCGTTTTCGTCGATATTGAGGGAGCCTGTGATAGCACGACGTTTGACGATACAGTGTAGGTGAAACATTAGTTTAATGATGTAGGGCAATGCTAATGCACAGGACGCTAATAACTGAGGAAGATTGTGGCAAGTGCGACTGTGGTTGTCTGTCAGGTGGTGTTCTGCCTCCCCTTTAATGGTGTATTGATTGTAGTTTCTCTGCTATCGGCTCTCAACCTTCCTGGAACCTACACATAAGCCTGCGCGGATGATGTCGCCGTTCTTTCTGCCAGCTCAAACCTAGGGACTATGTGCTCTCAAGCGCAGAGATCCCTAGACTTTATAAATGATTGGTGCAATATAGGAATAGTGCAAAATAGAGCTTTCAGAGAATCTTCTTAAGACCACGGTTGTTCTCTTTACGAGAAGGAAGAATATTACGGGTCTGACTCAACTCGTGTTTAAAGGTATTACGATCCCGATCTCATCCGATGAAGTCACACCTTTGGGAGTAATCCTTGATAGGAAAGTTATTTGATCCAAGCATGTTGAGTCCAAAACTGAAAAAGCACTGTCCACTTTCTGACAGTGTGGATGCGCTTTTAGCAAGACATAGGGCCTATCGCCGAAAAAAGCCTTTTGGGACTATACGTAATGGCAAGACCACTCCTCTCATATGCATCAGTTGTTTGCTGGAACAGGCTTTCTCGGAAACGTGTTACTGCCTCTTTTGCCAAACTCCAAAGAAGGGCTTGTCTTGGTAGCACAGCAGTCTTTTCCCTAGCACGCCGGGCTCTGCTCTAGATGCTCTAATGAGCCTCCCTCCCTAGATATATTTATCATGGGGTGTACGCTGAAAACCATCTTTCGCTTAAAGAGAGGTGGTTTTTGGTACCTCACGCATTGGATTTTTGACGAACTTGTGCGAGAATTCCTGCGAGGTATCTAAAATATCTTGAAGTTATATTCAAGAAGGAAACACGGAGCCGTTAGTTGAACGATCTTTATTCGTTGTCGTCTACTTACTGACTAACTTAATCTAATACAAAGTCATGGCTATATCCTATAATACATTGCTTAGTCTAAGTATGAGGTATGTTATGTATTTATTTACATACACTACAGTATCCTGAGGTTTATTCAGAGGTATCCAGGGAAATAAGATCTCTGATGAGCTTCCTCGACAAGGTTCAGAAGAGATTTTCTCAGAACCCAAACCCGCGCTAGGTCTACCTGCATCTGTTGCCACGTCTGCCATTGATACTTGGGTTTCTCGTGAGCAAATGGCCCGTTGGCGTGACTGCGATGCAGGACATCTTCTCATGGTTCTTACGAAAAAAGATTAAAGTATTTTATTTAAATAAAATAGTCCATGGGCGTGGCCTATTTTAATTAATGACACAATCCTAACGTAAATACTTATGAAGCCACCAAAACATGGTGCAATTCTTGCAAGTAAAAGAAACTTCTCTTACGTATTTTACTTCATGAAGCTATTATGAAAGTAGGTACATCACGTGCAGCTCTCATAGGGAAATATGGGCAACTATCAAACAACAAGCTACTAGCAGTTGGGTAAATGTAATGGGTCTTGCCCAATGAATCCGTTGCTTGTCACGTTGATGTATAGAACCGACAACTAATCAACTACACACGTTCTTATGGGAAGCGACCCACTTATTTACCGTTTCGAAAATAGAGGGAAGAGGGAACATACGTTTTCTTGGCCTCTTTTACCGTTCTTAAAATTCCAAATTTAAATTTTGAAATTTTATTTTAAAATTCAAAAATAAATTCAAACAATTTTTTAAGTAAAAATTGTAACAAAATTGTAAACTAGCATTCTTTAAATCAAATTCTAGTAAATCAAATCAAATCGAAATGCATAAAAAAAACAATTTCAATTTCTTTTCAATTACCGGTAGGCTTTTTTTACCACCTGCGCTAGCAATTACCACTTTAATTATTCCTTCAATTCTGCTTACATGGATTTCTCAGAAAACGGCAAAACATTTTGTTTTAATTTCGTTTGTTTAAATGGGCTTGAAAACTCGAGGTTGGAAACGGCAATTTTGAAACGTTTTTAATGCAGGTAGCTTGCCTTTTAAACGTTACTTTAAAAGGCATCCATTACCAGCCAAATTTAATCAAAATCGTCTTAAAGGTTAAAGGACTAGAAACCTTTAACAAAACGTTTTAACGTTTTTGAGTGAAATTTTCAAAGTTTTTGATGTTTTTCTTTTGACCTTTATTATCATCATCATCATTTTTGAATGACGCTTATCCTTTAAAAGGGTCGCGGAGCGGGGTTGGCTAAATGGTCTTTCCATCGTTCTCGATCCTCCGCCACCAACTCAAGAGACTCAGAGCGGGACTCAGAGAGGTTCTATACCTGATCCCACCACCTGTTTCTTGGCCTATCAGGTGGGCGACGCGCTCGCATCTCGGCTAGCATGACCTGTCTAGAAAATCTGTCAGGAGGCATGCGAACAACGTCTCCAAACTATCGAAGAATCGATCGATCCACCTTTATTATAATATTTTAAATTTCAAATTCATAAATCAACTATTTCGAAATTTTTCCAGTTCCTGTTAGACTTTTATGGAATAGCAAAATAATCTGCGCTAGCATAGGAATTTTTTTCTTAAACTCTATGGCCACCGGTTTTTGCATAAACGGTAAAACAAGCTCGTTTTTTAATTCGTTCCTTAAATAGGCTTCGAAAAACTTAAGCTAGAAACAGTTTACAATTTTGCTTGCTATCTTTTTGTACGCTTTGTATTTTGACCGTATACAGGACAAGATTGTTTTTACCGTTTAGATACTAGAAGATTTAAAAAAATGTTTTAGAAAATGCTATTATGATTTTGAGTTAAATCTCAGAGGGTTTTTAAACTCCCGAAATTCGCCTTTATTTTCCTTAAAATTTTGGACAATTTCTGATACGTGTGATTTTTTTCATACGATTTCCCTCGAAAACGCCGTAGATAAAGGTCGAGGAGGGCACACGTTTTTTCATGCATTTTTGCGATTTTTTTTTCGAAAATGTGTCAAAACAGTAGTATTGAAACTTTTTCTGAAAAATATGACTTATACTATGTTTCCACCGAGCACTAATTCTCGATTAATATAAATCTTTATTAATTTTATGAAACAGAGTTTTCGTGTCAAATATAGGATTAATTTGACACGAAAACTCTGTTTCTGTCATTTTGGCTCTCAAAAGGGAGTGACGATGTCATTTCCCACGAGTGAAAAACGATTTCCTCAGTAAAAGTCACAATAGAAAACGTACTTGTGGCAGATCTGTCGCACAGGGACAGTTTCAGTTTCCTTTTTTGATTCTCAAACTGTTACAAAGATGCAGAAAATAGGTTTGTGATTAGGGTGAATGGGATTTATGAGAGGATTTATTTTTAATCGCTTGTCGAGAGAATTTAAATTTGTGGGGTTAATCGCGTGGTTTGTAGAGGATTTAATAAAGGTTTATATTAATCCAGGATTAGTGCTTGGTGGAGACATGGCATAAATCTTCTACAAACTACGCGACTAACAATACTAATTTAAATCCTCTCGGCAAGCGACTAAAAATAAATCCTCTCATTAATCTCATTCAACCTTTTCACGAACCACTTTCAACCCTTTCAAACACTTTTTTAATAATTTGAGGATCGAAAAAGGTCACTAATGGCCTTTTTGGTTGACGATCCCGGATCAGGGTGTTCTTCTACCGGATTGGGGCTGTACATCCGAACAGCCAAACACGTTTTTCTTAGTTTTGAAGTTTGTCTGGCGTTGTGTTTGTGAACCAAAAGCTATTCTACAGGGGACAAATGACGCTTATCCAACTTGACACATGCGTTGTATGATTGTGTGAGTGCTTCTGGTTTTGATTCTGGATTCAAATCCAGAAGCAAATTTCTCTTCTATTTTCTAATTTCTAATTTCTCTTCCTACAACGAGTCCAAGAAAACAGTTACAGTAGAGTTTAGAAGGCTTCCGGAAGCTCCCGAACGACCAACCGAAAAGGACATAAAACTTTCCTTTTATGACAGATCTGTCAAAATAACCATTTCTATTGGGATGTTTGCAGCGGAAATCTTCTTTTGCTTATGGAAAATGACATCGCCACTCTCTTTTGAGAGCCAAAATGACAGAAAAAGAGTGCTCATGTCAAATTAATCCTGTATTTGTCTGGTGGACCCGCTTTTGGGTTTATATTTAATCGTCTCTCGCTAATCCTCGTGTTATTGCCAGTGGAAAGATAGTATTAAGCACTTCGTAAACTTTGAGTTACTTTATACATTCGTTCTATACTAGCTTGTGCACTTAGCGGTTCAAAAGTTATGTACTCAAACAATTTTGGAAAACGTCTTTCGTTTTAAACTTTTCATTTTTCAAAAATCTTTCAATATTTAAAAACAGAATTTGATTTTTTTCGTTTAACTCCAGTATTTACTTAAATTCAGCTTAAGTTTTTTTCTTGCCTGCTAAACTTCTAAAAAAAAAGTATTGAAAATCATTTAACCCGTCTTCCCTTGAACTTCAAACTCTAATCCAACCGTTATTTGTGCTTAAAAAAAAGCCCTCATTGGGTTCTCTGACTATTTCCGCAGTTTAAATAAGCACACCAAGTTCCATGACTTTCTACTTCTTACCGTTCAGAAGTTATAACGCCATTGGACGGATAAGAGGTCCTTTTTACACTTTTGGACGGCCCGTGAAAATATAACTTATTCACAAATCAGGCTCGTTATCGGATTCAAAGCAAAACAGATTGCTGATCTGTGATTGGTCAGTACAGATTATTGTGTAAACAAAAGGAGTTTTTTATACGCGTAAAAAATGACAGTTGCAATCCGATGACGTCAGATTTACAGTTAGCTCGACGACAAACGACATATTCCTTTATTCATGGCACTCAATTGTCATAAAAATTATTTCACAAACATATTATTTAAGCAAAGAGTTTTAATTTTATCTTTAAATATATGCTGGGAAGCAAGGTACAAGGTTAATTTTTCTAGTAGAGCAATAAATGGGGTATAAATGGTTGGCAAATGAGTTCTTACTGTAATTTCAGTGGCATCGACAAAAATTGCATAAATTATGGATATTAAGTCATTCTTAGTTAAGCACAAAAGAGACTATTTAGTTAAAAATCGAAAATGTTGGTATTTCAGTTTCTTGACTTCACTCCATTTTTATTAATATCAAAAATTAAATATTGTATAAGATAACATAGGCGATAATAATATAGGCGATAGAATAGATAACATTAAGGTGATAACATAGGCGACAAATTCCCACTTCTGCCCCGAATTGACGATTGGAAAAGCCAGAATGCGATATCTGATGATTAAATTTGGAATATATGAAGACCTATAGCTGTCAACACAGATGTCGAAGTTGACAAGTTGACCTGCCTTACGAATTTGCGTATTTTCGTGTGAGTTGTCAATCTGAATCATGAATAAAATAGTTTGTCCTTTCACAAAAAGCAAATTAGATGGAAAATATCGTTCTTAAACAAATCATTTTCGTACTCGTTTGACAAATAGGATGACAGCTATAGCCAGGCGTTGACGTGTAAAGGTCTTCACATTTTCTAAAATAGACCGCCAGGGGTAAAACCGCGTTGTCACCAGGAACAGAAACATAATTTCATACATTAGCAACGCAAAAAGCATTCAGCGAATTTAGGTTTCAGTTGCTAATGTATGGGATTGTTTCTGTTTTACGTTGCTTGTGACAATTCGGCTTAAGCCTTCAATCGTCAATAAAGAAACGCGCCCAGTGGCAGTTGCTATCTATCTAATTTGTCGCCACTGCCGAGTCATAAATTACTGAATAACTAGATATTTAACTTGAGTCCCTCTTACTCGCCAACACCCATTTGCTTACGTTTTTTATAAAGCCTTTAAAGCTTTTATAAAGCTTTAAATTTCCATGTCGATGAATACGTGCATGAAGGTACAACAACAATTTACCTAAGCGATCAGCTGATATAAAAGCTCCAAAACGAAATTGCGTGGAAATAACGAATTCATAAATTTACTTACATTTGTAAACAAATGTCAGAGCATGGGTAAATTCATAAATTTCAGTTTGTGGGCAAAGCTTTTGGACATGCCCGAAGTTGAATATCTAGTTATTCAGTAATTTATGGCCGAGTGTAAACTACAGGCTTACTCTTTGAACACCTCCAAAAAAAACATCGCATTGGTTGTCAATATATCATCCCTTACGCAGCTGTCATTCTTGCTACACGTGCGATGTGATTTGTGAAAACAAACGCAGTTTACTTGCAAATTTATAAATATTCCAATAAAAATGGGTAAAAAAGTGCATAATGCCAAAGCGCGGCAAAGTGCTAAAACGACCATCGATAATTCTGAAATCAAAAAGGTAAAATTGTCCCCAAACCATCGAGATTCTCCGTAACTTTAGTTTTATTTTCAGATTAAACTCGATCTCGGTGAGTCGTTTGCAACAAGTTCTGGCTACGATGAAGCGAATCCCCTGGTGCTGCCTTCAAAGAAGCGCAAAACAAAAACCAAACCTGAGATCCAGCACCACACAAAGATCTTGACGAAAAAACAAAGGAAACGCCTTGAGATGATTGTAGACAAGAAACGTAAAAAGGAGGAGGTAAGTTGCTGGTGGTATTCAATCGTGGATCATACTAACCCAGTGACGTCGCTTCTAGAGAGCCGGTATACTGGAAGGTCTTGAAAAAGTAAAAATCTCACAAGATGAGCTGAGCTTGTATCAGTCCATCAGTCAAATTCAGACGATTGGTGTCAGAAAAATGGGCAACCTGGACGCTCTTCTTGAAAAGCAGAAGCGGAAGAAGGAACAGAAGCAACAGGAATCTGCAGCTGGTCGGGTGAGTAGCATCGCTGGGGTTAGTAAACGAAAGCGTATGGAACTGCTCAAGGGCTACAATGATGCCGATGAAAGTGACAGCGATGGCGAAGCCAAGGCAAAGAAAAAGAACTACAACATTGTTGGACTCGAGGAGGAGTCGTCGTCGTCGTCATCAGATGAGGAAGATTTGCCAGAGGAACCACTCGCAGTTACTCCAAAAAATGTGGAAAATGAAGTAAAAAAAGAAGAAAAGCACTCCAAACCCGAGGAAAAGTTACAATTGACGTCCAAACCGGCTGTGTACATCCCTGTGAATCGTGACCCAGATATCCAAGCGTGTCGCCTTAAGCTCCCTATTCTCGCTGAAGAACAAGCCATCATGGAAACTATCAACGAGAACTCAATTGTCATTATTGCTGGTGAGACTGGCTCTGGTAAAACCACACAAATCCCCCAGTTTTTGTACGAGTCGGGCTATGCCGAGCACAAACTCATCGGAGTCACGGAACCTCGTCGTGTGGCGGCCATTTCTATGTCCAAACGAGTAGGCCGTGAGATGGGCCTGAGTGAGAAGAAAGTTTCCTACCTCATTCGCTTCGAGGGCAATGTCACCGAGCAGACTAAAATTAAGTTCATGACCGATGGTGTGCTCCTAAAGGAAATCGAGTCCGATTTCATGTTGCTCAAGTACTCGGTAATCATTCTCGATGAGGCCCACGAACGGAGCGCCTACACAGACATCCTGATTGGCCTTTTGTCACGCATCGTTCCGCTAAGAGTGAAGCGAGGAAATCCTCTAAAACTTATTATCATGTCTGCAACGCTGAGAGTTGAAGATTTCCTAGAGAACTCGAAGCTTTTCAAGGTGCCTCCACCATTGGTGAAGGTGGAAGCACGACAGTTCCCGGTGACAATTCACTTCCAAAAGACCACCGCCGAAAATTACGTCGAGGAGGCATACAAAAAAACTCTAAAAATCCACTCAAAACTGCCGGAAGGCGGCATTCTCATATTCGTAACTGGACAACAGGAAGTGAACCAGCTTGTGCGAAAGCTAAAGAAAATGTTCCCATACAAACCTGTTGAAAAGGAGCCTGAAGAAAAAACAGAAGAGGATGAACCTCATGTAGAGGAGCTAAACGACGATGAGTTTGACATGAAGAAAGCCATAAAAAACGTCAAAAGGTCGAAAAAGAAGTTTCTGGCACAAATCTCGCTGCCGAAAATCAACTTGGACGATTATAAGCTTCCAGCCGATGACACCGAGGCAGACCTACTGGACGACGACGCAGAGCTGGTGAACACTGACGATGAAATGAACGAATCGGACGACGAAAACGAAGTGACAACATCCCAGCCGCTTTGGGTTCTTCCGCTGTATTCGCTTCTGTCGTCGGAGAAGCAGAGCAGGATATTTCTGCCACCGCCTGAAGGATGTCGACTGTGTATTGTCAGCACCAACGTGGCCGAGACGTCACTTACTATCCCAAACATCAAGTACGTGGTGGACTCTGGCCGGCAAAAGACGCGGCTGTATGACAAGATCACCGGAGTCAGTGCCTTCACCGTAACGTTTACGAGCAAAGCTTCGGCTGATCAACGAGCTGGCCGCGCCGGTCGTACCAGCGCCGGACACTGCTATCGACTGTACTCGAGTGCGGTGTACAACGATGAGTTCGAGGCGTTTAGCGCTCCAGACATCCAGAAGAAACCAGTGGACGATTTGATGATGCAAATGCGTTGTATGGGCATCGACCGTGTGATCAACTTTCCATTTCCGTCGCCGCCTGATGCAGAGCAACTTCTGGCCGCAGAGAGCAGACTGATAATCCTGGGAGCGCTGGGTCCAAAGCCGAACCCAGACGATCCCAAATGTGTGGCGCCTGTAACACGACTTGGGCATGTGGTGTCACGGTTTCCAGTCGCTCCACGGTTTGGCAAAATGTTGGCTTTAAGTCATCAACAGAACATGCTGCCCTACACCGTGTGCCTTGTGGCAGCCTTGTCTGTCCAAGAGCTGCTCATTGAAGGCGGAGCAGACAAGGAGAAAGACACTGGAATAGCAATGAGCAGATGGAAACGGCGTCGTCAGTCATGGGCATCCACGGGCAACTTTGAGCTGCTCGGTGATCCAATGGTGCTCTTGAGAGCAGTCGGAGCTGCAGAGTACGCAGGAGCCAAGGGAGAATTACACAATTTTTGCAATGAGAATGGGCTGCGCCACAAGGCCATAACAGAAGTTCGAAAGCTACGGGTACAGTTGACCAATGAAATCAATTTGAACATGAGCAACGTCGATCTGTGTGTAGACCCCGAAATGGTTCCCCCAACAGACAAGCAAGCGAAATTCTTGCGACAGATTCTCCTTGCTGGAATGGGCGACCGAGTTGCCAGGAAGGTGCCCCTGGATGAAATCAACGACAAGGAGGAGAAGAGGAAGATGAAGTTTGCCTACCACTGCTTGGACATGGAGGAGCCAGTGTTTATGCACTCGTCGTCGGTGCTCCAAAAGAAGCAACCTCAATGGGTGATATACCAAGAAGCTTACGAGACGCAAAACGGCGACACAACAAAACTATTTATTCGAGGAATAACAGCAATAGAACCCGAGTGGTTGTTGCTTTACGTACCGAGGCTGTGCAACATTCGGACGATTAAGGACGATCCTTCACCGAAATACAACGCAGAAGACGGTAAAGTTTATTGCTTTGTCGATGCTACATACGGAAAGGCTGCGTGGGAGATTCCACTTGCCGAAGTCGAAATGCCACTCAGCGACAAGGCGTGCTGGTAAATATTTTTCATTACCCAAATCTGTTTGCCATTAAAGTGTTTTTTTTTTTTGTAGTTACTTTGGAATGTTCCTTCTAAACGGTGAGGTCTTCCCCAAATTGAATAAGTTTAAAGCCAAACTGAAAGCTACACCCTCGTCGATTGTGAAAAGCTGGTCGAACTTGAATGAGAACGTTACGAAATTTAAAAGGGCGTTGATTATGAAGGAGATAAATTGCAGACAAAAGTTACTGGACGAATGGGAGAAAGATTCCAATTGTAAGAAAAGAAAACCAGAGTTTGCATGGTAACAAAAACAAATGAAACATTTTCTTTTACAGTTCTCCTTGAGCAGTACTCTGATCTTCTGTTTGAGGTGCAACTTGCCGAAGTATCGGCATATTGGCCACCGCTTGAGTAGCCCTGATGACGCCGCTCAGTCTTTTGTGCTGTGTAAATAAGTTAAATACCCGTAGGCTTAAGATAAAGGAAAACAAATTTATCAGATGAAGTGTTTTTTTTATAGCTTAATGCAGGTGCTTTGTAGCCATATTCATAATAAGTTGTGTGTCACTAACAAAATCTTCATCTTCTTAGGGGACGCATCAAAATAACAAGAATCAAAAATATTTTTATTCAATCTGTCATCAACATCATCTCAAGACTTCATTTCATCCATTTAAAACGTGTCAATCATTAGAAACATACAAGATTTTTCTGCTATCAAGTCTCACGTATGTACTTCGTTTTTATAATTTTTTTCAATGCTTGTTTTATCATATTGTCTTCTAAGCATTTACTACGTGGCAGTCCTAGTAGGATATGTATTGAAATTCGAGGATAAATCAAGTCTTATATATAGAATAAACAGATATAAAATCTTCTTAATCGAAGAAGATTTTATCAGAGTCTCCGCAATGATACCGAGCATATTTTTTGGTGCTTCTTAAACTTCAATGCTATTACCGTATTAAAACAAAAATCCTTAGATTTATTCCTATTAGAAGAGAATGAGACTCGTTATGGGTCCTTTGGATTCACAGCGTCCTATGCGATTTTCAGCGTGTGTTTAAACTCTTTTCCCTGTTGTCTGTGGCTCAAAAGTTCGGCTTTCTGATTGGCGTCTGTTACCTTTTATTGTTTCTTCTTGAACTAATAAAAAGTGTTCAACAAATGCACAACAAATGTTTTCCTATTGTTGTTCCCCGTTAAAGGAAAACTTGCGGAGATAAGCTTTGGAAGATTTCATATTCCTTGCTGGCTCAGCAGATTTTGCGTTGCACCGGAAACTCCTTTACTCCTCCATCCTAGAATTCTTTACATTCATTAAAAAATCAAAAATTGAAAAAGGGCACAAGGGCACACTCGAAACCATAATACGCCCACATGCTGAGGACCAATTGCTTTTGAAATGGGAATTTCAGCAGAGCAATGGCACGAAATTTTCTTCAAACATCGTTTAACAGTGATTTAAGAATAAAAAAAGTTGAAGAGTGATTTTCTAGCTTTGTAGTGTATTGAACTACTGTAAGTAAAATACTTCTACTTACTTCAAAGGAAAATATAGTAATGTTTTTATTTAATTTCTTTTTTCATGCGTACATATGCTTAAGCAAATATTGTAATTAGAAACACTTATAACTACAGTGATTATAATTACAGTATTAATTATTCCAATATACTACATCTTTCCTTTTTTTTAAAAATGAAGAGCTGTGTTATTTTTACAATATGTTAGATCTAATAAACGGCAATAAGATAAATCCTATTTGCTCCAGCAGACAATTTAGCATTTTTTGTTATTACCTATTCGCCAGCTTCCATCAACCTTTTTTAAATGTACAACATTTCTGCGGACCGTTTCTCCTGTCGAATTGTTCATCAGCAAGGTATCGCCCCTCTTTCGAGTTAAAACAGTATGAGGTGTGGTTCCGTAAGTTGAGTCCAGCTCGCTTGTTTTCGTTGGGTTTTTCATCGTGATATCTTTTCACGTTCATCGTGATATCTTTTACCTTTTCTTTTGCAACTGATCTCTTTCAAAAGCTTCCTCGTCTTGACGATGTATTCCTTGATTGATTTCAGGCAGCTTGTCTCGTCATAGTCGCCCGAAAAAAGCTCTGCTGGTAGCTTGCCAGTAACCGAATGAGGAGTTTTATGGTACATTATAATATAGTCTTGAGGGTCTTATTTCCAATCACGTTTGAAAACCTTATTTGTCTTAAGTCTCTTGACTAGGTCTTTATTTTGACGTTCCACTTGGCCATTTTGCTGTGGCCAATATGGGATTGAATGAAAAATTCTTATATTGTATGTATTACAAAAGGTCTGGAATTCTTCACTTCGGAATTAAGGTCCATTATCGGCAGTTAGAGAGCATGAAAAACCTAGGCGACTGAAAAATCGTTTTAGGGCTGCTATTGTACTGTTGGCTGTGATGTTTCTTAATATTTCAAACTCTTTATACTGACTTAAATAATATGTGATCTCCCGAAGGCAGAGGTCCCAAGAACTCTATAGCCACGTCAACCCATGGTTTTTCCGGCATTTCCCGCTGTTTTTCCAGGTGAAGCTATAAGAGTACATCCCTTGCAGCTACGAACTATTTTTTTCGGCATCTTGGTCGATTCGAGGCCACCATTCCTTTGTGCGCAATCTTTTTTTTCATTCCAACTATTCCCGGATGGCCTTCATGGGCTAATTCTAGAACTTTTTCTCTCAATGATTTTGGTATTACTATTCGATTTTGGCTGGATTTGGATTTCAAAATATCTTTGAAAAAACAAAGTTCACTTTAACATATTTCAAAAGGTGAGGTTTCTCTGACCCATTGATCTTTCTCCAAACCTTTTCGAACCGGGCAATTTCAGGATCAGTTTTACATGCTTTGTTGATATAATCTACACTAAAAGTTGTAGGAACCACATATTCTATGATAGTGCAAACATGATCAACGTCATCTAACGACTGAGCGGTTATTGTTTGAACATTTAACCCAGATAAAGGATCCGCAATAATTGGTTTCCCGGGCTTGTAAATTACCTTAAACGAATATGTTTGCAGCCGTAGAACCCATCGCTCAACTCTGGCACAAGGCTTAGACTTTGAGGAAAAAATAAACTCAAATGACTTATGATCTGTACTTAATTGAAATGTTATTCCGTATAGGTACATGTGAAAGTGCTCCACTCTCCAAACTATACACTACAGGTAGTGACGATCTTATCTACATAAATTTGGCAGAAATATAAACCGTTTACAAAGCAAGCTAAATGCATTTTTAAAATTGCAAAATTGCGGCTTCCTAGTTTCTAAACCTTTTTAAACCAAAGTAATAGAATACATGTTTCACCGTTTTCTCAGAAATCAGAAAACTATGTCCGCAGAATTTGAGAACAGTGGCCAATAGAACGCAGTTGGTTGAAAATCAAAAAAAAAATCCTAACGGTTGTTGAAAAAAAACTAAATTGCTGTTTTTGGATTTTAATGTTTTGAAGGGCGCTCACAATATTTGTTTTTCTCTACCAAAACTTTTTCCTGTAGAGGATAATCTATCTTCAAATAATCTGTCTCCTCAAATAAAAGATAAGATATTGATCCAAGTTGTTTAGATCCTGTCACTTTTCTGATAGTATACATATTGTTTATTGTAAAGCCTAATCAACAATCGATATCCTCCCCCAGGCAGTTGGCATTCTTTGGGGCTTAATTTGCTGCAGATGCAGGCTAGTACTATGCGCGCAACGGACACTAGTCAACGATTAACGTAAGACTTCAACTAATCTTCCTCAAATCTCGAGCAAAACCATACTGGAGAAACTGTTCAAACTTCTCTCCTTCTGCTTGTTTATTTTGCCTTTCATATATCCGACATTGTTTTGGGGCAAAATAATTGTCGAGTTTTGAAATTGCTTCTTCAAAAACATCCTTACCTTCATTTTTTGCTTGGCTTTCTTCCAAAAGTGCTCCCGGTAGTGCATAAAGTATATCTTGCAAGTCTGCTCCACCAGTATGCAGAATTAGAGCCCGTTTCTTGATTGGTTCAGACAATTCAATTAAATCTATATAAATTTCGAATGCTCTTTTCCATTGTGTCCACTTTAAAGCATTGGTTTGGTTGTCCGGACAAATTTCTAAGCATTCCGGTGCTCTAAAATAATGTTTGTCGATGATGCTCTTCACCAATCAAAATGTCTTAGTACACCTCAAATTAAATAAATATTTTGTGAAAGCTCAGAACTTTCATAAAGACGAACTTAATCGAATACGTAAGGAGGGTTAGTCCAGGCCACTGGAATTTAATCCGTTTCAATGGAATTGAATCCAATTCACAGAATCTAATCCGCTTCTCGAATATTATTCACAGGAATTTAATCTGTTGTCCAGGAATTTAATTCGTTCTCCAGGAATTCAATCCGTTCTCCAGGAATTTAATCCGTTCTCCTGGAATTTAATCCGTACTCCAGGAATTAAATCCTTATTCAGAAATTCAATTTTGTAAACACGTTTTTTTTTCAATACAATACATATAAAATATTTTTTTTTTCTTTGAGCTCCTCTTACCTCTAAGTTATTAAACTCTTCTTCTATTGTTCTTTATAAGCTGATCTTAACTTCAGTAATTTTTAGCAGTAGGTATAATTATATTTCTTTAAATTAGAATCGGTAATTTCTTTGAATAATCCGGTCCTCGTCGCCAATGTAGTGTATTGAACTACTGTAAGTAAAATACTTCTATTTACTTTGAAGGAAAATATAGTAATGTTTTTATTTAATTTCTTTTTTCATGCGTACATATGCTCAAGCAACTATTGTAATTAGAAACACTTATAACTGCAGTGATTATTACTACACTGTTAATTATTCCAATATACTACAAGCTTTTTTCCATAAAATTCGTAAAACGGCTATTCAGCACCTTATTTTGAATACCGTTAATTTTTGATTTTTGTTTACTTTGCGTTAGCAATGACTATTTTTGGCCAACATTCTGGGCACAAGTTTTGCGGGTTTTTTTTTTAAAATTGTTTTTAACCCGATTCAGAAAATTTCAAGTTAGAAACTTGAAAGATCTTAAAAATTTTAGAATGCTCTTCATAACTTTTATATGCATACCCAATTTCATTATAATCGTTCCAAAATATTTTGAAAAATAATTTTTGAAATATTTTTGAAGTTTCGAGCTGAATTTTCCGAATTTTCAAACATTTCTATTGACGATTGAAAAAGTTAAAATGCGATACCTAGTGGTCGAATTTGGAATATGTAAAGACCTATAGCTGTCAACACAGATGTCTAATTTGACAAGTTGACCTGCCGTGTGATTCCGTGTGAGTTATCAATCTGATTTGGGAGTAAAATAGTTTGTCTTTTCACAAAGCGCATATTTCACAAAAGTGGAGGGTTACAATCCGCTTGGGCGAATCGTTGGATGCCGCATCCCAATTGATAACTGTCAAGCTCCGAATTGCTTCATAAATCTTGGTTGTTAAATTTTAGTTTCTATTAGCTTAGTTATACCCCATCCCATAGGATAGGAGGTATATTAAGTTTGTCACATAGTTTGTAACACGGTGAAATAATAATGGTAGACCCCAAAGACCTTAAGGGCATATGATCGAGACCGATTTCTGAATCGAATGAGCCATGTCCGTCCGTCCGTCCGTCTGTATGTCACATGTTTTTAGGCCTTAAATTTAGAATTAGAATTAAATTTAAAATTAGAACTTTATCTCTATATATTTTCGACATTTTATACTTTTCCCCAGGAAGGTACATTACGTCTAGTTTGTCGCGCAGTAAAATGATCACCCTAGACCATCAAGGCCTTTTAGAAGAATAAACGAGACCGAACGAAAAATTGATTAAGCCATTTCCAGTCCGTTCGTTGTCCGTCTGTCCAATCGTCCATATGCAAACAAGCTAGAGCTGCAATCTTTGAGCTAGAAAACTGAAATTTGGCAGCCATACTTATAATCCATAAGATCGCCTGTTCGACGCTTTTATTTTTCAAATATTTAATTCACATTTAAGTGATATTACAATTGCCGGCGCACCGATTTTTGGTATGCAGAATTGTTTTGAAATAGTGTTTAATGTGACAAAAAAAAATTGCCTAATTTTGACCACGCCCCTTTTTTTTAGCGATTCGTCGTAGACAGACTAAAGCTTTTACATAAGGCGCGTTTATCCCTGATCAGTGGATTATCCGACGCATTAAATCGCTTTGAATGATATCGACGAATGATATGGATGAAATCCGATAGCATATACGATTATTCAAACCAATTAAAGTGTTCGCTTTGCCCAAAACCTGCTGTTTTCAAATCGGTTTCATAAAATTCAAACTGACTCCAGAATGCGCACAGATGGTTGAGTCGGTTTGAATCTAATGGCTTTTAAATTTTTGCCAAAAATTGTTAGAGTTTGACATAAAAATCAAACTAATTTTGAAACCGGTATGTTTCAAACCACTCGATTATTTTGCACATAAACATGACATTAAAATCTTTTGAATCAATTTTTTTTTTTTTTTTTTAATTCAATGGTTTTTATTTATACAAAGATGTTTTCGTTTACATGTATGACCTGCTAGGCAGAGTGCTTATCAGCAGGTGGTTAAGCATAAACTGAATAATTTAACTTTTGAAATGATTTAAATTGAAAAGAGTTTTGTTTACAATCAGGATACAATTATTAGTGGTTGAAAAAATGTCTTTAGCTTTCTAGCTTCACAAAATAAAGTTCAATTAAGTGGTTTTTTAATTCCTTTTTTCTTTTTTTTTTTTTAATTTGGAATTACTTTTAAAAATGGTGGCAGCGAATTAACTAATTTAGGGACCGTGCATTTCAGCTCTCTATCACCATACGTGTTGTAAGCTTCCTGGATTTCAAGCTTCCCTTGGGCTCTACTTCGGGTATTTTGTGGGTGGCTTATGGGTCGGAGAAACCTTTGGTCGTTCATGTAGGTAAGCAATGTTGTCATCTGGAAAAGTGCCTTCACATCTAAAACTTTGAAAGTAGAATTAACAGGCCTAATTATTTTAATAAGACGATGTTGTAATTTAATTATTTTATCCAGATGGGTTTTTGCTGCATTTTCCCAGGTACTCACGCCACAGAAAGTGCTCATCAATGGTAACTCCAAGATATTTAAACGCTTTGACTACCTCAATCGCGTTGCTGCTTCTTTGTACTGAACAGCGATCATTACGATGAAAGATTTCAATTGTTTCAGTTGGCTTTGATGGAGTCCGAATGTGCATCACTTTGGTTTTGTCTGCGTTTATTACCAGACCGTTATCGTGACACCATTCAGATACAGCGTTGAATTCGTCTTGCAATATCTTCACGGCTAACTGCAAGTCTTTGTGTCTAACAACGATTGCGATATCATCGGCATAGGCAATCGATTTCTTAAATGTTCTTAATAGTTCATTTGTAAAAAGAATGAACAAAATGGGCCCCAATTTGGAACCTTGTGGTACACCGTATTCGCTTGTTTTTTTTCGGCTTAATGTATCAGATACCTTGACTTGGATTACTCTATCAGTCAGATAGCTTTTGAGCCAGCTTGCGAGCAATCCTCTCATTCCCAGTTTGTTGAGACTTTCGACGAGTTTTCCGGGTGTCAAAGTATCAAAAGCTTTGCTGAAGTCTATGAAAATGACAAGAACGTGGTGATTTTTATTTAGCCCTGCATTGACCACATTGGTAAACTCTCCCAGTAGCAATTGGGTGCTCTTGCATTTTTGAAATCCAAACTGGTTTGGGTGAATCACTCTGTGCTTCAACATAAAACAATTAAGACGTTTAACGACTGTCTCTTCCAGGCATTTTTCAACCGCTGACAGAATTGAAATTGGCCTATAATTTGCCGCGTCTTTTTTTAATCCTCCTTTGTAAATTGGACGAATTATGGATGTTTTCATGAGCTTGGGTAGATGACACTGACACAAACTAAGGTTGATAATCTTCGTGATTATAGGGGTCAGACACATTGCATTTGCTTTGAGATCGACTGGTCTTATGTTGTCGGCTCCAGGACCTTTTGTGTTACTTAGTTGACACAGTATCTCGTAAACTTTAGGTTCCGTTGCCTCCTCTATATAAATACTTTGCTGAAGTTCCCAGCTCACATGGTTAGAGGTTTTGGTTTCACATACATGCATAATACTCAAAAGGGTTACAATTCAAATCGGTCAATTTTAACGGTTAAATTACAGTTTGACTATTGATGGTAAAAAATTTTGTCTTTTTGGCCTTATCTTAAAAAGTTTAACACGCATAAAGAAGAAACATGCACTAAAAAGATATTGGAATTTCATAATACAATCTATTTTTTGCATAATATTGAAAAGTTTTTGAGAAATAAAGAATGAAAAATAGATACCCGTTTTCAACAGGTTCCCCAGGGATCGCGATTGGACCGTTTTGGTGTCTAGTGTCTGAGGGGTCCTTTTCACCACACCCCTGTTTAACCTAACCTAACCTACCAATTTTCGACGTGTTCAAGGTCATAACTTTTTCATCACTTCATTTAAAAAGTCGATATTGCGCTAACATATAAAGCAGCCGCAGGCTAAGCAAAGGCTAAAAATATTGGTTTAACGGTTTAAGAACTGTAGTTTTGGCGTATTTTCGAAAAAAAAAATCGTTTGTCCCCACCACTATCACCGATATAGCATCGGCCAAATGATTTGAAAAAAATTGTACACATCAAGAATTATTTGTAGTTTTCGGAAAAGCTATAGAAATTTTCGAATATTTAGCAGATTCTGAGATTTAACTCCAAAACTTCAAAAGTATTTCAAAAACAGTATTTAAATAACAATATAAATAAAGTAATAAATAAAAAAGAATATTTTTCAAAATATTCTGGTATCTTTACGGTGGTACCGAACCGATTATAATGAAATTTGGTTTGCATATAAAACCTATGAAGTAAATTTTAAAATTCTTAAGATCTTTCAAAAATAGCGTATCGAACTTAGAATTTTCTGAAACGATTAAAAAAGCAAATTAAAAACATCGCTTTCATAACCGATAACTAAAAAACCTGTGCCCTGTGCTCATAGTATTAGTAAGAAGTAACTGTTGATGTTGCCAAAGTATATGAGAATGAAAAAATATAACGGTATTCAACAAAAGGTTCCGAATAGACGTTTTATGGATTTTAAATCCAAAAATGCAGAAAAAAGCCAAAAGCCGCGTGTCCATTCGCACTATCTCGATAACGGTAACATATATCGTTTTTAAAAAAAATATCAGACCTAGAAAATTGTTTGGGGTTCGAAAGAAAAATATAGAGGCGTTTTTTGAGATATGCTTATAAATTGTTTCTTAATTAATCTTCCTAACTTAATTTTACACAAGCAAACCACTAAAGGAGAAAGCAGAATATATAAAAAAAATTGAAAAAAAAATTGTTTGTCCTTTTTGTTTTATGTTTTTTTTATCAAAAAAAAAATCATAAAAATGTATTTGCGTTGAAATAATAATGTACATTGCGTTGAATAAAAATGTACATCCTTACTTACTTACTTACTTAAGGTGGCGCTACAGTCCGGGGTGGACCTGGGCCTCAGCCAACAAGCTTCGCCAGCCAGCTCTGTCTCTAGCTAGCCGTCTCCAGTTTCGCACGCGAAGTTGGCTGAGGTCCCCTTCCACTTGCGTGCGCCACCTGAGTCTCGGTGCTCCTCTACCGCGTCGTCCCTGCGGTGTGGATTCGAAGATTTTCCGGGCCGGGGCGTTGGTGTCCATCCGCTCTAGATGACCCAGCCATCGTAGACGTTGTGTTTTGACTCTTTTGGCTAGGTCAGTATCGCTGTACAGCCCGTACAGTTCGATGTTATATCTCCTCCTCCACTCTCCGTCTATGCAGACGGGACCGTAAATCGTCCGAAGAATTTTCCTCTCGAAGCAGCCTAAAGTGTTTTCATCCGCCTTTGACAGGGTCCATGCTTCTGCACCGTAAAGCAGGACTGGGATGATGAGGGTCTTATACATGGACACTTTAGTTGCTCGAGAGAGGGCTTTGCTACTCAATTGCCTTCTTAGCCCAAAGAAACAGCGATTGGCAAGAGTTATCCTTCGTTTGATTTCAGCGCTGGTGTCATTGTCTGAATTGATAGCGGAACCCAGGTAGACAAAGTCCCTAACTACCTCAAAGTTATAGCTGTCGATGGTGATGTTTTGTCCAAGACGTCGGTGTTGGGTGTCTTTTCTTGATGACAGCATATACTTGGTTTTGCCCTCATTGACTGCTAAACCCATATTCGCCGCTTCCGTCCCAATACTCACGAAGGCTTCACTGACATCACGCTTTGTTCTTGGTGGTCAAAGGATAGACATGTGCACTCAAGAGGATACAAGCATCCACAGGTTTTCTAAACCCACCTCTGTCTATCAACTCCTACTCTCACCTCCCCGTGGTGAACACCGGGTGCCTAGTACCTCAACTGGAGATTGGGTTCCAACCCCTTTGGAAGGTTGTTGGGGGTAGCAGACGAGAGAGGGGGGGAGGAGTGTTCCCACTAAGGCACTTCTCCTTGCATCCGGACGGCAGCGGAGGAATTCCCCAGATGGAATCAACGGTGGCGTCCATAGTTCCAGTCAGGCCGAACTACTTAGTGAACACCTTATATGGGCTACTACGACGTATTCGGAGCTCAGGCCTATAAGGAGCGGGCTATCCGGCTCTCCGTCCTTAGAGCTAAGCAAAGGATCTGGTCCTCCAGGTTGGGGGTCGTGCCGTCGGGGTGACTTCCCGGCCACGTAAAGAAACACCAGTCACGAAGCAAAATGTACATCCTGCGTTTCAATAAAAATTTTAGTACCTAAACTTAAGATTGGGCTAAAATAAGTACAGTAGACTTGTAAAAAAATACTAACAGTACCTTGAGTAAAATAAATGCATAAATATCTATTTTAAGAATTTAAAACCCCAATGCTGGGCAAACAGTAAAATCTAACCTTTATTTAGTATACTGCAATGGCAGCATTTAATAACTCCTAAAAACATCATTCATCATCATCATCATTTTCCAAAGCCACTTGTCCTTTAAAAGGGTCGCGGAGCGAGGGTGGCTAAATGATCTTTCCATAGTTCCCGATCCTCCGCCACCAACTCAAGAGACTCCGGCGCAATCCCCAGGCGGGACTCAGAGAGGTTCTTTACCTGATCCCACCATCTGCTCGCATCTCGGCTAGCATGACCAGTCTAGGAAGTCTGTCAGGGGGCATGTAAACAACGTGTCTAAACCATCGAAGAATCGATCGCTCCACTCGGAGAAGTAGCTGCTCAACATTAAGTTTATCACGAATACTGACGTTTCTCACTCTCTATCCCTTAAAGTAACACCAGCAACGCACCTCAGGAATCTCATTTCGGCAGCTTGTACCCGCGATCTAATTCTTTCGGTCATTACCCAAATTTCATGACCATAGATAAGGTCGGAACGAACACTGAATTAAAAACTGAGGTCTTTGCTTTCTCTCCAAGCTCAGCTAGCTTTCCTGATGACCGGCCGGCGCAGTTCCTTCACTATTGCTCCAGCTTGGCCAATTCTACAGGACAACTCAGTATCACTCCTTCCATCTTTCGTGAAAAAGACCCCGAGATACTTAAACTTCTCCACCTATGGGTGGAGAATACCGGTCAAACAGTCAAAAATCTCCCCTTTATTTACTATACTGCAATGGCAGCATTTAATAACTCGTATAAAGAGATCTTAAAATTGCACTCGAAATATTCTATAATCATTATATAAGCGACACGAATGAGTTATCGAGATGCGTTCCAAAAAATGCCATAAAGTCCGAAATCGTCATTAACAGAAAATAAAAACAAAGTCGCAAATACACAAAACAACATTTTATATGCAATTAAAGCAATAATTTTACGCTTAGCCTTAAAAAAACGACGGACTGCTTCGTGGATGACTTCATTTTTTAATATTAAGCTCTTTCGCATCATGTTTTAACCTTAACCTAACTTATTTGCTTCACGTTGTCATAAGGTATTATCTTCATATGTTAACTTTTTCATCCAAATAAATTGAAATCTAAAATTGAAAAAAGACAACTGTCAGAACTCACATTTTTTTAAGGAAAGCGTAAAAAGTATAGGTCATAAAATGAAATATAAAAATTTTCAGCATGATAAATAATTCAGGATTCCGAGTTATTTGCATTTACACTGAAAGATCAGAGGGGGCGCTCTTTTGGCCTTTATTGTGATTTTTTTAAATTTTAAATGAATGAAACAACTATTTTGAGTTTTTCCACTTTCCGTTAGACATTTTTCCTATAGCACAACCATCTGCGCTAACATTAGATGTTTTTCTTAAATTCTATAGCCAACGGTTTTTGCGTTTATTTCGTTTTTTAAATAAGCTTCAAAAAACTTAGGTTTGCATCAGCGATTTAAAATTTTTCTTCAAGCAGCTTGCTTCCTTTTTGTACGCCTTGTACTTTGACCAAATCTGAGCAAGATTGCTTTTACCGTCACGATATTAGAAGATTTAAAAAAAAAATTGGAAAAGCTTTTATGTTTTTGACTTAAATCACAGAAGGTTTTGAAATTATAAAGTTCGCTATAATTTTCCGTAACATTTTGAACGATATCTGATAACTGAAATATTTTTCATATGATTTCTCTTAACACCGGAGATAAGGATACACACGTTTTTTCATGCTTTTTTCTCTCGAAAATGCGTCAAAGCGACAGTATTAAAACATTTTCTGGAAATTTTACTGTAGCACTACGTTTACTTTAATGGCGTATTCTTTTGAACACCGAACTGCCACACTGAACTGTCAAATAATATTCTGTGTTTGCGGTAATTCCAGCGTGGTGTACACTCGGTTTTATTGTGAACAGAACGACAATTACTGAATCGGTGCAGTCGCCACGTTAAGTGTCAAATTGTTTCGACTTCATTTTGTTTATACTTTTTTTTTGCATTTCGTAGTGTGATTTTGTTGGCGTCGGTTTTTTGTACTTTAAACATAAAATGAATTTTGTTAGCTTGAGTGTGTGATATTAATATTATTCACAGGAATTTAATCTGTTGTCCAGGAATTTAATTCGTTCTCCAGGAATTCAATCCGTTCTCCAGGAATTTAATCCGTTCTCCTGGAATTTAATCCGTACTCCAGGAATTAAATCCTTATTCAGAAATTCAATTTTGTAAACACGTTTTTTTTTTTCAATACAATACATATAAAATATTTTTTTTTTCTTTGAGCTCCTCTTACCTCTAAGTTATTAAACTCTTCTTCTATTGTTCTTTATAAGCTGATCTTAACTTCAGTAATTTTTAGCAGTAGGTATAATTATATTTCTTTAAATTAGAATCGGTAATTTCTTTGAATAATCCGGTCCTCGTCGCCAATGTAGTGTATTGAACTACTGTAAGTAAAATACTTCTATTTACTTTGAAGGAAAATATAGTAATGTTTTTATTTAATTTCTTTTTTCATGCGTACATATGCTCAAGCAACTATTGTAATTAGAAACACTTATAACTGCAGTGATTATTACTACACTGTTAATTATTCCAATATACTACAAGCTTTTTTCCATAAAATTCGTAAAACGGCTATTCAGCACCTTATTTTGAATACCGTTAATTTTTGATTTTTGTTTACTTTGCGTTAGCAATGACTATTTTTGGCCAACATTCTGGGCACAGGTTTTGCGGGTTTTTTTTTTTAAAATTGTTTTTAACCCGATTCAGAAAATTTCAAGTTAGAAACTTGAAAGATCTTAAAAATTTTAGAATGCTCTTCATAACTTTTATATGCATACCCAATTTCATTATAATCGTTCCAAAATATTTTGAAAAATAATTTTTGAAATATTTTTGAAGTTTCGAGCTGAATTTTCCGAATTTTCAAACATTTCTATTGACGATTGAAAAAGTTAAAATGCGATACCTAGTGGTCGAATTTGGAATATGTAAAGACCTATAGCTGTCAACACAGATGTCTAATTTGACAAGTTGACCTGCCGTGTGATTCCGTGTGAGTTATCAATCTGATTTGGGAGTAAAATAGTTTGTCTTTTCACAAAGCGCATATTTCACAAAAGTGGAGGGTTACAATCCGCTTGGGCGAATCGTTGGATGCCGCATCCCAATTGATAACTGTCAAGCTCCGAATTGCTTCATAAATCTTGGTTGTTAAATTTTAGTTTCTATTAGCTTAGTTATACCCCATCCCATAGGATAGGAGGTATATTAAGTTTGTCACATAGTTTGTAACACGGTGAAATAATAATGGTAGACCCCAAAGACCTTAAGGGCATATGATCGAGACCGATTTCTGAATCGAATGAGCCATGTCCGTCCGTCTGTATGTCACATGTTTTTAGGCCTTAAATTTAGAATTAGAATTAAATTTAAAATTAGAACTTTATCTCTATATATTTTCGACATTTTATACTTTTCCCCAGGAAGGTACATTACGTCTAGTTTGTCGCGCAGTAAAATGATCACCCTAGACCATCAAGGCCTTTTAGAAGAATAAACGAGACCGAACGAAAAATTGATTAAGCCATTTCCAGTCCGTTCGTTGTCCGTCTGTCCAATCGTCCATATGCAAACAAGCTAGAGCTGCAATCTTTGAGCTAGAAAACTGAAATTTGGCAGCCATACTTATAATCCATAAGATCGCCTGTTCGACGCTTTTATTTTTCAAATATTTAATTCACATTTAAGTGATATTACAATTGCCGGCGCACCGATTTTTGGTATGCAGAATTGTTTTGAAATAGTGTTTAATGTGACAAAAAAAAATTGCCTAATTTTGACCACGCCCCTTTTTTTTAGCGATTCGTCGTAGACAGACTAAAGCTTTTACATAAGGCGCGTTTATCCCTGATCAGTGGATTATCCGACGCATTAAATCGCTTTGAATGATATCGACGAATGATATGGATGAAATCCGATAGCATATACGATTATTCAAACCAATTAAAGTGTTCGCTTTGCCCAAAACCTGCTGTTTTCAAATCGGTTTCATAAAATTCAAACTGACTCCAGAATGCGCACAGATGGTTGAGTCGGTTTGAATCTAATGGCTTTTAAATTTTTGCCAAAAATTGTTAGAGTTTGACATAAAAATCAAACTAATTTTGAAACCGGTATGTTTCAAACCACTCGATTATTTTGCACATAAACATGACATTAAAATCTTTTGAATCAATTTTTTTTTTTTTTTTTTTAATTCAATGGTTTTTATTTATACAAAGATGTTTTCGTTTACATGTATGACCTGCTAGGCAGAGTGCTTATCAGCAGGTGGTTAAGCATAAACTGAATAATTTAACTTTTGAAATGATTTAAATTGAAAAGAGTTTTGTTTACAATCAGGATACAATTATTAGTGTTTGAAAAAATGTCTTTAGCTTTCTAATTCACAAAATAAAGTTCAATTAAGTGGTTTTTTAATTCCTTTTTTCTTTTTTTTTTTTTAATTTGGAATTACTTTTAAAAATGGTGGCAGCGAATTAACTAATTTAGGGACCGTGCATTTCAGCTCTCTATCACCATACGTGTTGTAAGCTTCCTGGATTTCAAGCTTCCCTTGGGCTCTACTTCGGGTATTTTGTGGGTGGCTTATGGGTCGGAGAAACCTTTGGTCGTTCATGTAGGTAAGCAATGTTGTCATCTGGAAAAGTGCCTTCACATCTAAAACTTTGAAAGTAGAATTAACAGGCCTAATTATTTTAATAAGACGATGTTGTAATTTAATTATTTTATCCAGATGGGTTTTTGCTGCATTTTCCCAGGTACTCACGCCACAGAAAGTGCTCATCAATGGTAACTCCAAGATATTTAAACGCTTTGACTACCTCAATCGCGTTGCTGCTTCTTTGTACTGAACAGCGATCATTACGATGAAAGATTTCAATTGTTTCAGTTGGCTTTGATGGAGTCCGAATGTGCATCACTTTGGTTTTGTCTGCGTTTATTACCAGACCGTTATCGTGACACCATTCAGATACAGCGTTGAATTCGTCTTGCAATATCTTCACGGCTAACTGCAAGTCTTTGTGTCTAACAACGATTGCGATATCATCGGCATAGGCAATCGATTTCTTAAATGTTCTTAATAGTTCATTTGTAAAAAGAATGAACAAAATGGGCCCCAATTTGGAACCTTGTGGTACACCGTATTCGCTTGTTTTTTTCGGCTTAATGTATCAGATACCTTGACTTGGATTACTCTATCAGTCAGATAGCTTTTGAGCCAGCTTGCGAGCAATCCTCTCATTCCCAGTTTGTTGAGACTTTCGACGAGTTTTCCGGGTGTCAAAGTATCAAAAGCTTTGCTGAAGTCTATGAAAATGACAAGAACGTGGTGATTTTTATTTAGCCCTGCATTGACCACATTGGTAAACTCTCCCAGTAGCAATTGGGTGCTCTTGCATTTTTGAAATCCAAACTGGTTTGGGTGAATCACTCTGTGCTTCAACATAAAACAATTAAGACGTTTAACGACTGTCTCTTCCAGGCATTTTTCAACCGCTGACAGAATTGAAATTGGCCTATAATTTGCCGCGTCTTTTTTTAATCCTCCTTTGTAAATTGGACGAATTATGGATGTTTTCATGAGCTTGGGTAGATGACACTGACACAAACTAAGGTTGATAATCTTCGTGATTATAGGGGTCAGACACATTGCATTTGCTTTGAGATCGACTGGTCTTATGTTGTTGGCTCCAGGACCTTTTGTGTTACTTAGTTGACACAGTATCTCGTAAACTTTAGGTTCCGTTGCCTCCTCTATATAAATACTTTGCTGAAGTTCCCAGCTCACATGGTTAGAGGTTTTGGTTTCACATACATGCATAATACTCAAAAGGGTTACAATTCAAATCGGTCAATTTTAACGGTTAAATTACAGTTTGACTATTGATGGTAAAAAATTTTGTCTTTTTGGCCTTATCTTAAAAAGTTTAACACGCATAAAGAAGAAACATGCACTAAAAAGATATTGGAATTTCATAATACAATCTATTTTTTGCATAATATTGAAAAGTTTTTGAGAAATAAAGAATGAAAAATAGATACCCGTTTTCAACAGGTTCCCCAGGGATCGCGATTGGACCGTTTTGGTGTCTAGTGTCTGAGGGGTCCTTTTCACCACACCCCTGTTTAACCTAACCTAACCTACCAATTTTCGACGTGTTCAAGGTCATAACTTTTTCATCACTTCATTTAAAAAGTCGATATTGCGCTAACATATAAAGCAGCCGCAGGCTAAGCAAAGGCTAAAAATATTGGTTTAACGGTTTAAGAACTGTAGTTTTGGCGTATTTTCGAAAAAAAAAATCGTTTGTCCCCACCACTATCACCGATATAGCATCGGCCAAATGATTTGAAAAAAATTGTACACATCAAGAATTATTTGTAGTTTTCGGAAAAGCTATAGAAATTTTCGAATATTTAGCAGATTCTGAGATTTAACTCCAAAACTTCAAAAGTATTTCAAAAACAGTATTTAAATAACAATATAAATAAAGTAATAAATAAAAAAGAATATTTTTCAAAATATTCTGGTATCTTTACGGTGGTACCGAACCGATTATAATGAAATTTGGTTTGCATATAAAACCTATGAAGTAAATTTTAAAATTCTTAAGATCTTTCAAAAATAGCGTATCGAACTTAGAATTTTCTGAAACGATTAAAAAAGCAAATTAAAAACATCGCTTTCATAACCGATAACTAAAAAACCTGTGCCCTGTGCTCATAGTATTAGTAAGAAGTAACTGTTGATGTTGCCAAAGTATATGAGAATGAAAAAATATAACGGTATTCAACAAAAGGTTCCGAATAGACGTTTTATGGATTTTAAATCCAAAAATGCAGAAAAAAGCCAAAAGCCGCGTGTCCATTCGCACTATCTCGATAACGGTAACATATATCGTTTTTAAAAAAAATATCAGACCTAGAAAATTGTTTGGGGTTCGAAAGAAAAATATAGAGGCGTTTTTTGAGATATGCTTATAAATTGTTTCTTAATTAATCTTCCTAACTTAATTTTACACAAGCAAACCACTAAAGGAGAAAGCAGAATATATAAAAAAAATTGAAAAAAAAATTGTTTGTCCTTTTTGTTTTATGTTTTTTTTATCAAAAAAAAAATCATAAAAATGTATTTGCGTTGAAATAATAATGTACATTGCGTTGAATAAAAATGTACATCCTTACTTACTTACTTACTTAAGGTGGCGCTACAGTCCGGGGTGGATCTGGGCCTCAGCCAACAAGCTTCGCCAGCCAGCTCTGTCTCTAGCTAGCCGTCTCCAGTTTCGCACGCGAAGTTGGCTGAGGTCCCCTTCCACTTGCGTGCGCCACCTGAGTCTCGGTGCTCCTCTACCGCGTCGTCCCTGCGGTGTGGATTCGAAGATTTTCCGGGCCGGGGCGTTGGTGTCCATCCGCTCTAGATGACCCAGCCATCGTAGACGTTGTGTTTTGACTCTTTTGGCTAGGTCAGTATCGCTGTACAGCCCGTACAGTTCGATGTTATATCTCCTCCTCCACTCTCCGTCTATGCAGACGGGACCGTAAATCGTCCGAAGAATTTTCCTCTCGAAGCAGCCTAAAGTGTTTTCATCCGCCTTTGACAGGGTCCATGCTTCTGCACCGTAAAGCAGGACTGGGATGATGAGGGTCTTATACATGGACACTTTAGTTGCTCGAGAGAGGGCTTTGCTACTCAATTGCCTTCTTAGCCCAAAGAAACAGCGATTGGCAAGAGTTATCCTTCGTTTGATTTCAGCGCTGGTGTCATTGTCTGAATTGATAGCGGAACCCAGGTAGACAAAGTCCCTAACTACCTCAAAGTTATAGCTGTCGATGGTGATGTTTTGTCCAAGACGTCGGTGTTGGGTGTCTTTTCTTGATGACAGCATATACTTGGTTTTGCCCTCATTGACTGCTAAACCCATATTCGCCGCTTCCGTCCCAATACTCACGAAGGCTTCACTGACATCACGCTTTGTTCTTGGTGGTCAAAGGATAGACATGTGCACTCAAGAGGATACAAGCATCCACAGGTTTTCTAAACCCACCTCTGTCTATCAACTCCTACTCTCACCTCCCCGTGGTGAACACCGGGTGCCTAGTACCTCAACTGGAGATTGGGTTCCAACCCCTTTGGAAGGTTGTTGGGGGTAGCAGACGAGAGAGGGGGGGAGGAGTGTTCCCACTAAGGCACTTCTCCTTGCATCCGGACGGCAGCGGAGGAATTCCCCAGATGGAATCAACGGTGGCGTCCATAGTTCCAGTCAGGCCGAACTACTTAGTGAACACCTTATATGGGCTACTACGACGTATTCGGAGCTCAGGCCTATAAGGAGCGGGCTATCCGGCTCTCCGTCCTTAGAGCTAAGCAAAGGATCTGGTCCTCCAGGTTGGGGGTCGTGCCGTCGGGGTGACTTCCCGGCCACGTAAAGAAACACCAGTCACGAAGCAAAATGTACATCCTGCGTTTCAATAAAAATTTTAGTACCTAAACTTAAGATTGGGCTAAAATAAGTACAGTAGACTTGTAAAAAAATACTAACAGTACCTTGAGTAAAATAAATGCATAAATATCTATTTTAAGAATTTAAAACCCCAATGCTGGGCAAACAGTAAAATCTAACCTTTATTTAGTATACTGCAATGGCAGCATTTAATAACTCCTAAAAACATCATTCATCATCATCATCATTTTCCAAAGCCACTTGTCCTTTAAAAGGGTCGCGGAGCGAGGGTGGCTAAATGATCTTTCCATAGTTCCCGATCCTCCGCCACCAACTCAAGAGACTCCGGCGCAATCCCCAGGCGGGACTCAGAGAGGTTCTTTACCTGATCCCACCATCTGCTCGCATCTCGGCTAGCATGACCAGTCTAGGAAGTCTGTCAGGGGGCATGCAAACAACGTGTCTAAACCATCGAAGAATCGATCGCTCCACTCGGAGAAGTAGCTGCTCAACATTAAGTTTATCACGAATACTGACGTTTCTCACTCTCTATCCCTTAAAGTAACACCAGCAACGCACCTCAGGAATCTCATTTCGGCAGCTTGTACCCGCGATCTAATTCTTTCGGTCATTACCCAAATTTCATGACCATAGATAAGGTCGGAACGAACACTGAATTAAAAACTGAGGTCTTTGCTTTCTCTCCAAGCTCAGCTAGCTTTCCTGATGACCGGCCGGCGCAGTTCCTTCACTATTGCTCCAGCTTGGCCAATTCTACAGAACAACTCAGTATCACTCCTTCCATCTTTCGTGAAAAAGACCCCGAGATACTTAAACTTCTCCACCTATGGGTGGAGAATACCGGTCAAACAGTCAAAAATCTCCCCTTTATTTACTATACTGCAATGGCAGCATTTAATAACTCGTATAAAGAGATCTTAAAATTGCACTCGAAATATTCTATAATCATTATATAAGCGACACGAATGAGTTATCGAGATGCGTTCCAAAAAATGCCATAAAGTCCGAAATCGTCATTAACAGAAAATAAAAACAAAGTCGCAAATACACAAAACAACATTTTATATGCAATTAAAGCAATAATTTTACGCTTAGCCTTAAAAAAACGACGGACTGCTTCGTGGATGACTTCATTTTTTAATATTAAGCTCTTTCGCATCATGTTTTAACCTTAACCTAACTTATTTGCTTCACGTTGTCATAAGGTATTATCTTCATATGTTAACTTTTTCATCCAAATAAATTGAAATCTAAAATTGAAAAAAGACAACTGTCAGAACTCACATTTTTTTAAGGAAAGCGTAAAAAGTATAGGTCATAAAATGAAATATAAAAATTTTCAGCATGATAAATAATTCAGGATTCCGAGTTATTTGCATTTACACTGAAAGATCAGAGGGGGCGCTCTTTTGGCCTTTATTGTGATTTTTTTAAATTTTAAATGAATGAAACAACTATTTTGAGTTTTTCCAGTTTCCGTTAGACATTTTTCCTATAGCACAACCATCTGCGCTAACATTAGATGTTTTTCTTAAATTCTATAGCCAACGGTTTTTGCGTTTATTTCGTTTTTTAAATAAGCTTCAAAAAACTTAGGTTTGCATCAGCGATTTAAAATTTTTCTTCAAGCAGCTTGCTTCCTTTTTGTACGCCTTGTACTTTGACCAAATCTGAGCAAGATTGCTTTTACCGTCACGATATTAGAAGATTTAAAAAAAAAAATTGGAAAAGCTTTTATGTTTTTGACTTAAATCACAGAAGGTTTTGAAATTATAAAGTTCGCTATAATTTTCCGTAACATTTTGAACGATATCTGATAACTGAAATATTTTTCATATGATTTCTCTTAACACCGGAGATAAGGATACACACGTTTTTTCATGCTTTTTTCTCTCGAAAATGCGTCAAAGCGACAGTATTAAAACATTTTCTGGAAATTTTACTGTAGCACTACGTTTACTTTAATGGCGTATTCTTTTGAACACCGAACTGCCACACTGAACTGTCAAATAATATTCGGTGTTTGCGGTAATTCCAGCGTGGTGTACACTCGGTTTTATTGTGAACAGAACGACAATTACTGAATCGGTGCAGTCGCCACGTTAAGTGTCAAATTGTTTCGACTTCATTTTGTTTATACTTTTTTTTTGCATTTCGTAGTGTGATTTTGTTGGCGTCGGTTTTTTGTACTTTAAACATAAAATGAATTTTGTTAGCTTGAGTGTGTGATATTTAGTAACTTTTTATCGATTTCATATTATTAAAGTCGCGTTGTAAGAAATAACAAATGAAAATTGAGTGGAAACGTAACTTCACATACACAATCGAAGCTACACCCAGCCTCCACCGTCAAATACAACGGTGGCGAAAATCCAAGTTCGGTGTGGACATCGAAGTAATTCGGAGTTCAAAAGAACATTTACATGAGAACGATTCCGTTCAGATGTACGAGAAAAGAACAATTTTTTCTTGTATTCCACACCAGTTTCACGACTCGGTGTTGAAAATAATACGCCATAAGTTGCTTTATACATATTTTTAATATTGGCTTTGTAGTCCAGGCAACAAAGCAAAATTAGGGGAAATAATTCGTGTAGAAGCGAATTTTTTCACAGTTGTAGAGAAATGTGTCCTGAATGGCATACCGAAAGTACTGGTGGGGGCGGAGCTAACTGGTGGGCGGGTCTTTAAAGGTCCCTTTTTTCAGTTTTCGGCAAATATCTCCGAAAACTGAAAAAAGGGAAAAAATTTTGCATGCTCAATTAATCTACACAAAAGGTTCTACACATTTGCGGTGGGATGAATACACAAGGAGATACAGAGGTGGGAAATAGACACTTTTAATTAAAGTGTCTTTTATCATGAAAAGCCAGTGAGTAGGTGCAACAGTGCATATGGAATAGCTTCGGTCCGTCTGTTACAAACCGCGGTATATATATATATATATAGAGTGGCGCAACAGCTCGAGGTGAACCAGGGCCAACTTCTCAACAATGTATGCTGGTGTGTTAATTTCTTTACATACAAGGGGACCTACAATTTTTTGCCGAATCCGAACGGCACTTTGAGAAGTTTTTTAGGACAATTAATACTCTCGGAGGGCTTGTCAAACCCTCGCGGAGGTGGGGACCGTGAAAAAGAACAAGTCTTTTTTTTTAGGTGACGAAGGCAGGATTCGAACCCAGACCTCCGGCGTAGTAAGCACACACACTAACCACTACGCCACGGCACCCCACAAACCGCGGTATACCCTATTCCTATTCCTATCCTCCTTTTCATTCGTTTATTTTCTTGTTTTCCATCCCCGTCCCGTTACCATTTGCATCATTTTAAATAGAAAAAAAATTTTCCTTATGAGTTTTTGTTTACTTTTTTTTAAAGGGCGTGGCATGTCCAACCCCTTTAACTGAAAATCAATATTAGCATAGAAATATCCAAGTTTGCGGCTAAAATGTACGCAAAACTGTAATTTTTTGGTTCAAATTCAATAATTTTGTGAAATCGACCTCTAAGGATGGGCGTGCGCGTGGCCGAAAACTTTGTACGAACGAAATCTAAAAAAGTATCCGGTGTTCTTTATGTGGTAAATTTTATTTCTTATTCTATACTTAGTAAAGCTAAAATGCAGTCGAAATCCGCGTTTTTCTGGAAATTTATAGGTTTTTATGGAATTATGCCTCTATATATGGGTGGGGCCCAAATCTTTGTATGAACCATATGTACTTCACCAAATGGACTTCAATAATTTTCGATGAAGTCTTTGGGATTTCAAGAATTTTAGATGAATTCCTTGGGATTTTAAGAGTTTTAGATGAAGTCTTTGGGACTTCAAACATTTTCCCATACATTTCAAACATCCCCATCCCCACCCCCTCCTCCTCTGCCCTATATAAATCATACTCAATTTCCTCAAAAGCTAAAAAAGCATCGTACTCCATACAAAAGTAGGTAATTTTTTTCAGGCTTGGTCAAACTTACTCACTAGCTGAAATCCCAAAGACTTCATCTAAAATTCTTGAAATCCCAAAGAATTCATCGAAATAATTTGAAGTCCCAAAGACTTCAACTGAATGCAGGTGACTTCAAGTGAATGCTAAAGACTTCAAAGGGACTGCAAAAAATGAATTCAATTTAATGCAATCTAAAGAATGCTTCAAGGGATTGGTCCAATCAAAGACTTGACTGGCGTAAAGAGAAAACGTAATGCTACGTAATGAGGCTTCGAAGCGAGAACCGAGATCAAATGTGCTGAACTTTTGCTTCGTCTGAAGCAAATGGGGATTGATTTCGAGCGCATTCACGAAGTCAGTCAGTCTGCCTTGGGCTCTATTTCTATAGTGCGTTGGTTGGATATGACGCAGAATTTCTGTGTGTCTACATTTCAGGGGAAAATTATTATTATTTTCCTTATTCCTTATTTATTATTAGTTATTAGTTAGACATAAACGTCCCACAAAATTAAGTACATAGCACTAAATTCCACTTCCAGTGCTTTCGGCTGTGTATGTGTATTTCTTTATTCATCGTGGCATACTGAGAGAACGTAGTGTTTGAGCCAATAAAAGCTCTCTCCCACCTCGACCTGTCGTAACGGGGCGAAGCTGAAGCCACGGCTGCTTTGTGGTCCCCGCTTTATTTTCTTTGAAAAAAGGCGACCAAAATAAATAAAACACAAACTTTGAATTAATTTTTATTGAATTGATTTACGATAAGTATCCTTAAATAAATGTTTTTTTTGCTGATTTTTGTCTATTTACATAACACTTGCAGTATTTTGTTTCTTTGTTTTTCCTATTTAACTTGTTTCGTTTGTTTTTTTTTGCCTATTATTTATTTTTTTAATTTAAAATAAATACCACTAGAATACAATAAATGTTCCTTCTAAATGTATGTATATGCAGTTATCTTTTTTTTAATTTTAATTCAGCATTTTTTATTTTTTTAATAATTACTTTAATAACAGTGAAAACTTATATAATTCAATTATTTAGTAGTATCAGTGTATTTTCATTTTGGTATATGGGGTAGAAATAGAGAGGTTAAAATATTTTCTTTAATCAGAAGAAGAACAAAAAAATGAGCTTTAGAATAGGGGTAAAAGTCGATGTTTTTTTGCTTTAATTTACAACAAAGAGTATTTACAAATTGTCTTTCAAGATAAGAGTTAATTTAAAGTTCCTAATGCGATTTTTGTGTTTTTTTTTTTTTTTTCTTAAATTTACAATTTTGTTTTATTCGTATGTACACACCGTTACAGTATATAATTGTATTTTGTTCAGTTTTTTTTTGTTTTGTTTTATAAAGAAAATGTTGATGCATTCCTTCTACCTGCAACCTTTTGTTTGTTTCTTTTGTCTAAGCTACAATTTGTTTGTTTCGCTTTGATTTTTCTAAAATGACAATGAATCCGATAAAATATAGAAAATCAGTCTAATCGTTTAAGGCAACATGAGAGCTTATCCATAATATATAATATATTTAATTATTAATTTAACCATAATCAATGATATTTGATATAAACAATAATTTCTTTTGTTCCTTCTACTTGTAAATATATATATTTTTAATTTATATATATGTACGCATGAGTGAGAGGGCGAATCATAGCTTTCTTTTTACAAGTTTTTGATTCGTGTTTATTTACAGGAAAAGAGAAAGAGGAAAGAGTGAAATCTACATGAGAATAAGAGAGGGAAAGAGAAATTTTCATGGAATTTGTTGAAGATAATTAATCTTAAAAATTTCGCCACGAAAACGGAAAGCACGCTCGCCCGGCATGGTCGGGAGACGAGGGGAAATAGTACACGGGCATTCGTCATACTTCACTGGTTGTTAGTTCAGTCATAGATTCGCTCATACTCGTCTCCTGGTCGATGGTTTCAATTGGATCCGCGCTGTTGGCTGCGGTTACTGTGCCACTTTCTTCTGGCATTTCGAGTTCGATAGCGTTGGTTATGGTCGAGGAGCGGCTTATGCTCTCCTTGCTGTCGATGATTTGGTTGTACTCCTTTATGCCGCGCTCTCCGACTGGAACATAGTGCTCACCGATTTCGATCAGATACAAGGTCCGATTGACGTGCGATCGAAATCGCTGATCAGCGTGATTCGGTGACCAGTAGTGGACCACGTAGCCGACCATGCCTTCTTGCGGGGACCAATCGTTCCACGAAAGGCGTCCTCCGTTTGCGCGCATTTTCTCATTCGGCCAAACCACGTCGATGCGACGGCCCATGTCAAGGCAGTCGTAGATCTAAAAAGGGAGCAATCTCAGCGGGTGTTTTCTTTTTCGAAAAAAACTCTTCTAACTCACCTCAGTTCCATCGACGATGATGACCTTTTTGTTTAGTTCGATAGGCGAGATAATACTGTCTTCTGATTTAATATCCGTACGTGTCAGACTTATAGGACCCTTCGACTTTCGCGGGTAATCACCTGGCGTGGTTATGATATTTCCGATTCCCAGATTTCCAGACGAGGTCGACATCTTTGTGTACTGGCTGCTCTCCGAGAAGTCGGTTCGGCGCAACTCAGACGTGGTACTGCTCCCGCCCATTGAGTTGTTGAGCTCTCGTGACCCAGCAGCGGCTGTGCTCATTCCACTTGTGATTGGCAGTGTTGCTCTCCGCTCGCGGTCACCCCGTGTTGAGTGCCCCTGTCCCTTGCGTATAGTTCGATGTTCGCGGGCCGCAGCAGCTGCCGCGTTCTCCTGATTTTCGCGTTCTCTATTTAACAACCCCGCGAGCAGAGTTGAACTCGTTGGCTTGTGCATTCCAACCAGGCCAGTTCTGGTCGCTGGGCCGGCAAGGCTTTGGCTCCCGTAGGTAATACCCCCGCCGCCAGGATTGTTTGCAGTGGCGGGTGAGAAATAAACCGAAGGGATGTCTGGAATAGTATCGCCGCCACCTTCGACGGTCGCGCTCCCGCTACTGCAACCCTGACGGCAACGCTCGCGCACTCTTTGCCACCAGTCGATGACGTTCGCCTTTATAGACTCCGGTGTAATGGGGCCGCCGATAACATTGCACAGTTGATCATTGGTGTCCGCATAGGAGGTGGTCAACGGCGACACATAAATAGGGTAGCCGATTGGCTGATCACAGGAAGAGTTTATAATGTTTCGAAGTGCTTGCTTCGCATTTTGAATGCTGCCACGTTCGGGATTGCGATTCCGTAAATAAATTAGCTCCTGTTGCTGCCCCGCCCAGAGGCCGCGAACACACTCTCTGTTCAGTTTGATCACACGAAAGCTGAGGAAGCGCTTGGTCAGTCGGATGATTCGATATTCATCGGTGCCATCCTCCATGACGTGCCGCAAAGCGAGGAGATTCGGAGCGCCCCGCAACACTGCACTTCGCCACACGGGGTCAGCTTCGTGAGAGATCACCAAATCTTTGGAATAAGACGTGATCGCGTCGTGCAAGGCAAGTGGATCCAGGTACTCATCTGGGTTTGAGATATGATCTTGCTGCAATTTAAGAGCCATTTTCACAGCTGGCGCCACAACTGCGTGCAGTAGTTCCATGTCCGCAAATACCCACTCATCTCGTGGAGATGTTATTCGAAAATCACCCTTGAAGAGCGCGTGCAAACCGTGCAAGAAGAACTCAACTCCGGACAGAGAACTATGACTGGCCGTTGCCAACGAGCGCCTCGCCAGCAATCCCAGTGCCAGGCATAGCGACACCAATGGAGAATCTCTAGCGATCGTTGGCGACCTGTTGGGCAGTTGTTGTGGCGCTTCATTCGTGGTCTTTTTAAGCTTTGGCTCAACATTCACGGTTTCTTTATTTGACGGCGTTGCAGCTGGTTCTTCTTTTGCCGCAGCTGAATCCTTCTTTTTGTCGCAGCAAAACTGAATCCAACTGAGGTACACCGAACAAAAGCTCGACCGAGTTATTCCCAGCGCGCGGATGTCAAAGTCCTCGTCGAGGTTGTAATTGAAAATGGGATCCAAGTCTACAAATTGGCGATTGAGTGTGTCGGCCAGCGAGTCTTGTATAGGGCCAGAGGCAGATAGCCACCGATCAACTTTGGGGTTCTTCACCACGTAAAAGATTATGCTCTAGAAGACAGAAAAGTTAGCTTTTATGTGGGTAAAAGTCTCAGACGAGTCTTACCTTAATGTAGTAAGTGATGAGGACTTTTCGATACTCGAAGACCTGCATTGTTGCACTGGCCAAATTGTCTGATATCGAATAGCCCTCGAGAACATACTGAGCGGCCACCACTTGCCACGCCAGCCATCGAGTAGAAAACATAGCGTTTGCGCTCAACATTCGTGGCAAATGACCAGGATCACAGCAGCAACAACCGTCGTTATCCTCCACACCTTCTGTGATTGCCTCAACTTCGCGCTGCTGACAATAGGTTCCGCGAAACTCGAGTCCACGCATTTGAAAAGTGCACAGCCCATTGCCCAGCTCGATTATGTGAACCAAACAGTTCAAGTAGTCCGAGGCTAGAACTATCGAGAGAAGTACAAATGAAGATTGAAGTGAAATGTGTACCATGTCAAACTTACCGAAGCAATCTCCCTGATTGACATTTCCCCATCGTCCCATGAGAAGATCACCGCACAATGAATGCTGCAACGACCTCGTCAAGTGCTCGTAGAAGATGCTGTTCAAGTTGTTGTCATCAGCACCAAGGTCCCGCTCCAGCTGTGAGCTCAAACGCGTGTTAGAGTGGTCTATGCGGCGGGTGTTATAATCACGTTCCCAAAACTTTATCGGTCGTACGTAGGACGTGAGAAATATCGCACTTCCCAGAAATGGGTTCAGTGGTGTTGACAGTATTGCACTCACGCCGGCCTGTAGAAAGAGCATCGCCGAGTGGGGAACACTGAATGGTTGTGCAAATGCGTGAAATGCGGAGCCCCAGGTTATCTGCCACGGAGCTATATACGTCACGATGAACTGGAGCTAAAAGCAGAATAGAGAGATTCTACAGGCTCTCCCTCGAAATGTCAAGAATTTACCTTTAATAAAAAATCACAGCATTTACGAAATGCCAATGAGACGAAAAAGTAATCAATGAGAAACGTTTCGCTGGCAAACACGAAATCGACTTTAAAGAATAGCACCGAGAATACAATAATCAGGTACTGATTAGTGGCGTCCGAATAAGCGTTCCGAACGACTGCAAGGAAAAGGTAAATTTTATTAGCGACACCTTATTGCCCCTCATCCTTATACTCACATTTTAACGAACACACGGCTATGATTAGGGTTCCCCAGCCCACGCCGTACTTCTGGACGATCGTTGGCGAGTCGGCAGTTAACGCCGATATCGCTATCAAGGGAAACAACACGTTCCGCTCAACCATGCACAGGTATATGTACAACTTCTCGAACCACATAACTTTGGCAGCATCAGACACCTCGAATAGGCCGAATTCATTTTGCCGCAGTATGGGACGGGCAAAACACAGCCACGGCATGTGCTTTCGCATCTGCGGTATCACATAGTGCAGCAGCAGACCCAGGACCCCAGCAAACGAATACAAAACCACATTGAGATCGGGCTGCAGTACCGTAAAGACAGTGCTGCAATGGAGGCCAAACATGATCACTGCCAGAAGGCTGGTCACTACCAAGTCGTTCTTCAAACGAGTGTTGACGGTGTGCTGAAGCTTCTTTGGCAACGGGTCGGGAGACTCTGAATCTGAACCAGTCAGTGTAGAGATGTCAGGATTAGTTGTTGTGGCTGTGGATGTTTTGTCCTCCTCGCCGGTGGGGCTGTCAACGTTACTTGGTGGTGGTTTTGCTGCAGCTTCCTGAGGTTTCCCCTTCAAAGATGTCATTTCGATTTGTTCGCCATTAGCTGCTGTCTTTTCACCGGACACTTTATTGCTCCCGCTAAGTTCGTCGTCATCGTCACGATAGGTGCTAACGATGCTGGTTTTGATCAGCGCCCAAAGGTGACTGAAATCACTCGCCGATCGCGACAGGTGGTAGCCCAGTGGTATCAGCATTCCACAGAAAATTGAAAAGAGTATAAATTGCGTGCCGCGTCCCTCGACCAATGCGGCGTATAACGGCCCATAGAGCAACATCACTCCCAACACCGATCGCACAACACAGAGGAATGCGCCCAGCAAACTGCTGTCGGCATTCCCGCCAAAGATGTGCATATCAACCTGCTCCAAAAAGTACATACAAAAGGTGTTTATCTGAGGGAACAGGCCCAGACTAAAGATCAGCGGAAAGCACAGCAGCACTATGCATATGATGTCGAGCAGTGTGCCCAGGAGCATCTCCGGAACGAATGTGATCCCAAAGAAGACAAACTTTTGATGGATGAGCGTGGCGGTGGCCGTGTCCGCATCACACTGCAACATTTGGTGGAACAGCATAAGTAACGCAGAGCACAGCGTAAAGTATATCGCTCGAGAGTAGGCCACAGTCTTGTTGAATCCATGTATAGGCGAGGCGGCATCTGGTTGGACGCTTTTCACCAGAGAATACTGGCTGCCGGCAATGACAGCGCAGAAGAGAAATGCACACAGATCTCGGTAGTACTCGAGCTGGAGAATGGTGGCGCCGAAGATCGAAACACTCGTGGAAAGCACTACGGCAAGGATAACGTGAAACCAGTTGAGGTCGCGGTCAAACAACGCCAATAGCTGCAAGCGATCCATTTCGATCTTCAGCTCGCGGTGAGCACCGAGAAAGTTCAGTCGGTATTTGTAGAAACGTTTGGGTTGGGCGGCCTTTTCAACTGTCGTCGAAAGGCTACAAGCCGGCCGCCAATAATCACAGTAACTTTCGTCTACGTTCAGAATATCTTCGGCTCCACCTCGCGTTCGATTGTGGTTCACTGCCGCAACCGACGTGTTCTCAAAATCATTGATGAGTCCCTGGATCGAGAGAGCGGCCGTACGGGTTGGGGGAAGCAATGTCAACGGTGGAAATTCCTCAAGCTGTCCTATAGAAGAGTTGCCGCCTGGATCTGAAATTTGTTTCGAGGCCCTGCGCAATTTCTCACGCATGTACATCACACGTTCGGGCAGCATATAGTCGCTCTCGAAGGCGTAGCCGCCCGCCACCCCGATCCCCGTTTGAGTATCATTTGTTGCATACGGAAAATTGTGATGATGATGATGATGGTGGTGCGAGGAGACAGCCGACGCATTGTTCGTTTGGGTGCTGCCACTGGCGCCCCCGTACATCACCCAGTGGTCCTTGTACAGAATAGTGGAATTGTCGTGCGAAAAACTATCCTCGCTAAGGCCTCGCGACGAGCTCGACGAAGACGTTCGACTCGCGGTTTTCCTCTTGTGCACCTGCTGCTGATTCGGATCCTCCGCAACGACACTGCTGCCGCATGCGCTGGTCTCATTGATTTCCCTGTATTTCACGACCTTTGGAATAGCACCAAGATTTTTTGTTACCTCCTTCGACGATGTTCCCGCCGAGGACTGTTTGTCTTCCTGTGGCAGTTCGATTGGATCGATTTGGACTTGAATTTGCTCCATGGAAGCTGGGTTTTTCGTGTCTAGCGAAAGCAGCATATCCTTGGAACTGGCACTTACTTGCTCACAATCGCTGGATGGACAGCCAGAGTCGCCTTCGCCGTTTTTGTGCCGGTTTATGTCGATGATATGCTGTCGAATACTGACGATGGGCTTTGGTTGCTTATTGTTGCTTGTCATGGACTTTGTTAGCAGAGGCGAGCGCGAGCCGTTGTTGTCAGTCTCTGAGTCTGTTGAATGGGTTCGCGGCCGCTCTACTTCCGACTCGGATTCAGTTGTTGAGCATCGTTGTCTTTGCGCCGGCGGCACAGCCATAGCTCCCGCTACTTCTTCTTCCTCCTCCTCGTCGTCTTCGTTTTTTGGTTCACCGCCGTCTCCCTCGTCATCTTTGCTTTTATTTTTTTCCTCGTCGTCGTCGTCATCACCATCGTCGTCGACATTATTGTCTTCTTCCCCGTCAACAGCCATTTTCTCCAGGCTATCCAAGTCCACAGAGGATTTTTCGTCAGCCTGCTCAACAATAGGGTAGACTGGCTCCATGATGGCCGCATTCGAGTTGGTAAAGCTGCCGAATTTCGGGCACAGGTTGAGGTGGGGATTCCGCACAAGGCACTTACTCGGCGGCGGCAGCAAAGCCGACAGCGGATTTTTGATCTGCTGACCCGATATCGCTTCCACACTATTCGGATGCGGGGTTAAATTGGATACAGAGGGATGTGGACAGGAGATTTCCAGTGCGGCGCTCTTGATACGCCGCACCGTAGAGGCGGACGTTGACGGCACTATGCTGCCACTGTTGACCTGCGACACTTTGTACAAGGAAGTCGCATTGGAATGTCTTCGTTTCTTCATACTACTCTGCTTTGGATTGATGTTTACAGTAGCCGTTACGGGCAATTGCAGCGCCGACATTGTGCTATTGGAGTCTTTTCGCATGGGCGTCTGTTGGTGGTGATGCAACCCGTGCAGTGGATGCGGATGTTGCAGCATCAAATAGCCGACTTTGTTGCGATTCGCAGGGCCGACGTGTGAATCGATTTTTTCGATTCCCAAGTCCGACTTGGTGTAGCAATTGTCCTCGAGGTACATATCGGACGAGGAGCCAAGCACCCAGGACGACTGCTGCTGCTCGTGGTGGATGGGCAGAAACAAATGCCGGCTGTTGTGCTTCTGTCGTTCGTCGTGCGTTTCGGAGCTTCGATGCCTTTGGAGTCTCGTTGATTTGGTTGCGGTTGAGTTGTGGTTTTTCGAAGTGCAGGAGCTGTTCGTTTTCTGTGGTATCCGCTCGATGCGCGATAGAATCGTTGATTCAGCGGCAGCGTCGAGGCTGCTCTGGCGCTCCAAACGAAGTCGCCCGCGCCTTCGCCTGCTCCCGCTGACCGCGGCCGCACTATCTTCCACCGAGAGGGGTTTATGTTCGCCGCTTTTGTTGCGGCGGTGACTTGAAGAGGAACATGAGTCTTGTGCTTTGGGTTGATCCTCATGCTCCGGGTACACGGTGAGGTATTTAGTGTTTAGCTCAGATTTGCTCTTTGCAACGGCTCCACGTGAAGAGCACATGTGGTGCGGTTGCATGGAAATCGCATGCGACGTCGATATCAAGGGATCTTTGAAGTAGGTAGTGGTCACTTGGCCACTTGCGGCTGCTGGCAGTATTGAGGATGCGTAGAAGGATATACTTTCAATAGATTCCGAACTGTTCTTCCTGTGAACGTCTACTTTGAGGTCTAAAACAAAGAGGACTCGGTTAGGAATTGCTAAACAGTTCAACTTGAAGTACCTACCAATTGTACTGCTGACATGCTCCATCGACATTCTCCATTCGTCATCGCTGGCTGCTATCGCCTGGTCGACTGACGTCCGCGAAGGCAGATCGTTGCCCAAAACCTGCATTTCAATGCCACATTCTTCCTCGCTGTGGGAAACAAAGAACATCTTATGAGTTCGCACATCTCATGCTGCTCCTCCACTTACCGTTCAATGTCCTTGGAGCCCTTAAAAAACGGATTCTTCAAATTGGATTCGGACATGGCTTGTGCTTTGTCGTACAATCGATGCAATGCCATGTTGACCATTTTTAATACGGTTATGACCAGGGTCGTTAGGAAGCAATACGTGCCCCATGTTATCAAGGTCTTTGGAAAATACTACGAAGAACACAACAAAGCATATAAAATAAGTCTCCCTCTCCAGCTGTCGATCGAAAAAAAAAACACAAACCAAACTTACCAAATACGACACGAAAGGGTAGCACAACAAAAACAGCCAAAGATACAGATGCACTGTATTGCAAAATATGTCCTGATGCGGATCATAGAACCAGCCTCCTGTCAGAGAGGCCCACACGCCTTGGCGAAGTATCTCCAAGGTTTGTGACCCCATTGCAACACTTCATTTCCCCCCGCACAGCGGGCACACACAACCAGGAAAAATATTTTCTGTGGTATTTTTTTTTCACTTCTGCACAAGACTACATCATCTTTGTGTGACAGTGCGGAGCACTAGGGTTTATTCGGGACAAAATTTTTTTAATTATTTTGGAGAGTACACTGTTTATATTGAGATTCTTCGCTTTTTTTTGTTCTGTGAATCACTTTTCCAGTAAAATTTCTCCCTTGGCTGATTAGTTGTTCGAGGTGAGCTGATGTTTGCAATGATACTGAAGCGCGGAGCCAATAAGGGGGCACAGTTCGCGGTGTGGATGGATGCGACAGGGGTCTTTTCGCAGTGGATCTAAATTTAATTGGGATATTTAGTAAAATTTTGTTGAATTTTCTTTACGCGAAAGAGGTCGAATGTCGTCGTTGAGTTCTCGGACTGAATTTTTCTTGTGTGGCTGACTGACAATGATTTGACAGACATCAAAGTGAGATCGAGTTGGTTGACAGCGGTGACAGCCTTGGCAGAAATGAAATGTCAAAAAAAAATCTATTGAGGGGCTATGTTCAGTGGGTAAGACAGATTTGACTGTATTATCGACTCAAGCGCAAGGTTTTATCCATAAATTACTGAATAACTAGATATTCAACTTCGGACATGTAAACGCATTGCCCACAAGCTGAAATTGAGGAATTTACCCATCCACCGAAATTTGTTTACAAATGGGAGTAAATTCACCAATTCGTCATTTTCATGCAATTACGTTTTGAAGCTTTAAAGGCTTTATAAAAAACGTAAACAAATGGGTGTTTTTAGGGTAAGCGGGACGCAAGTTGAGTATCTAGTTATTCAGTAATTTATGGTTTTATCTAGATTTTTTTTCTCCCGTGCTCTGCTCCAAAATTGTATTCAAAACTGAGCCTACTCAGTCTCCTCGCAAATCTCATTAACCCTATTCACAAACCTCTTCTATATCCTTTTTTCAACCCTTTTCGCACACTTTTATAACAACTTTGAGACAGTTTCACACCTTTGTAGACTCGAAAGTCGAAACAGGAAATTGAATCTGCCCACATGATGATCTGCCACATATACAGAGCTGCTAACAGTTTGACGTCTACTGGTATTTTCGAGTGCGGGATGCCAGACAAAGTTTCTTTTTATATTGAAAACGAAAAAAAATTACACATAAACGTAAATAACTAATTAAAAAATGCAACCTTGTGTTTCGATGAACTAGGTATAGCAGATGTCATTTTTAATTATGACCTTTATCATTGAAGACCACATTTAATGGCTTTCCAGAGCATACCCTGGTTTGAAGGAGGAGACTTATCTAATAAAGGAGCCTTATCTATAATAGCAAAAAACGAGAATACAGTTTTTTTGAGTTGCCTACTGTTCATAATTTTCTAAACATTTTCCGCGTGTTGAACCTGCAAAGTGAAGTCTGACAAAGTTAATGGTGGTGGTAAATGATGGACAATTTTGATAGGATGAGGGGAAGATGTGAGGGAAGGATGTGAGGCTTAACATTAGAAGCCTAAAAGGGTGTTCTGTCAAACAGTTTTATCAAAGTTTATAGTCACAGGCAGTCTTACTTTTTCAGGCAGACTAGTATTTTTGAAAACTTGGTATCTATATAATTTTTTTAATTGGAATGTCTTGCCAGGGATGGGGTAAGCTAGTATCGGAGCCTCGCAAATTCGTCGCTGCTTCAGAAGTTGAAAGTCGCTGCTTCAGAAGTTGAAAGCTTCTTTCGCACTCACCTGACCATTTGAATTGTCTTCCATTTTCAGTGAGCTGGTGCAGACACTTTGCAACCCTGGCGAATTCCTTGACGAACCTCCTGTAGTACGTAGCAAGACCGAGAAAGCTCCGTAGCTGGTGCTTGTCTTTGGGAACTGGCCAGCTTTGCACAGCTTCGAATTTATCCGGATCCGTCTTCACTCCATACGACAATATCACATGCCCTAGATACTTAAATTCTGCTTTAAACAGCTCACACTTCTTTGGATTAAGCTTCAAGTGTGCTGCTCGAAGTCGTCTGAACATCTCCCTCAAGTTATCGCGATGTTCAGCGAACGTCAAGTATACCAGGCAGGTTCTCCACGTCAGACTGTGTAAGACACGTTCCATAAGACGCTCAACGGTTGCCGGATTCGAGGTAAAGGGTAGCTGTCCTTCTTTGTGACATCGTTAAGCCTCCGGTAATCCACGCAGAATCGAGTGCTGTCGCCGCAGAAACAGGCGACGCCCACAGACTTTTCGAGCTTTCGATCAAACCTTCTTTTTCCATGGTCGATATCATCTCGGCGGTCTCATCCTGTTTAGCCAACGGAAGTCGTCTGGCAGGTTGGCGGATTGGTTTAGCATCTCCAGTGTCTATACGATGTTGTACTAAGTGTGTTCGACCATAGTCTCCATCCTGTGACGCAAATATTTCAGCAAACTCGCCTATGAGATTTCCCGCTATGGTTTGCTGCTCCTGATTTAGCTCACAGTCTCCGAGTATAGTCTTGCATACCTCGGTCACTTTTGATATAGAGACAGGACTCGCAGGTTCACTCTCAGTCACGGTCGAAATGGCTGCAATGGGTACGCATCTTCCAATCACCTCTCCTTTTCTGAGCTTAACAGTGCGCTTATTTGGGTTCATGAGTCTTACCGGAACCATGTCGTTCTTGGGTTCTGCAAGAATTTTTCCCATGACGTAACTTTTACATTCATTTTTGTTATCTGGCTCGATGAGATAGAATCAGCTCCCAGGATCATCCTCCAAACGGGTCCAAAGAACTGTTTTTGAAGAGGGCCGCAGAACTTCATCCCTTCCTAGTATTGCTCGAAGATTCACAGCGTTGTCGTTTCCGTATACCGTAGGAATCTCGACGATTCGATACCTTACCACCTGCATTTGAAGGTCAAGAATTACCTCGAGTGCCTTCATGAAGTCCACTCCAAAGATGCATTCGTCACATATGTCGGCTACCAAGAATGCATGTGAGAAGGTCAATCCCTCAAGTTGTATCTGTAGCTGCACCCCCCCGTATACTTTGGTCTCTTCTTCTCTAGATGTCTTCAGACTGTAGCAGCTGGTGTTATGTAGCCAGGACGTCTGAACAAGGTCTCTTCGGATGATGGAGGCCGTGGCACCTGTGTCAATAGTGACCACACATTTTCTGTTGGCGATGATTGCCTTTACTGTCAGATTCTTGTTGCAGAGTTTTGTTTGCGAGACTTGGATGATGGTCCCGGGGGCGTCAATTCCATCAACCAACTTCTGCCCCGCGATGCATTATGCATTTCCCTATTTTCAGCGCAAATGCTAGTGCTTCGGCGAGTGTCTTCTTACCTGCCATTCTTGCAGCCATTTGTCGCTTTCCATCCGCAATGGCATTAGTAAACGCATCGGTTGCCGACTCGTTTATAATTTCCTTGCTGACGTTGGAATAGGACAAATTCGCCAATCGCTCGATGTCGGCTTGCAGCTGTTGAAGCGTCTCACCCCTTGTCTGAACTCTTCGGCGCAACTAGAGCCGATAAACTTGCTTCATGTGGTCGTCGCCAAACCTCATCTCGATGGCCTTCACCATGGTATTATAATCCTTCTGTTTTTCTTCAGGGATGGTCTGCAGCAATTCGGCAGCTGTTTCTCTGAGCGCAAGCGCGAGAGCAATCGAGTTTTCTTCATTGTCCCAATTGTTCGTCGTCGCGACAGTTTCAAATTGCCTCTTATAGGCAATGACGGCCATGACGTTTGACCATTAAAGACAGGATCCATTTCTTTACGTCATGGGCCGTCGGGCAAACATTCTCGCACTTTCTTAACCAACTCGAGTTCCTTAGCCTGACTGCAGTGAATTTTTCCTCCACGCTTTCGAATTTTTTATCTATCGTTTGTAACTTTTCCTCAAAAAGCGCATTCTGGCAATCGAGTTTACTTTCTAGTGCATACTTTCGTTCATGAAGCTGCTTTTCCAGAGCATTCTTTTGTTCGTCAAACTTGCTTTCAAGAGAATTCTTTTGTTCGACGAACTTGCTTTCGAGAGAATTCTTCTGTTCTTCGAGAGTATTCTTTTGTTCTTTCTAGCCGCTCTCCAGCTCCTCGAATTTGCCCTTTTGTTCTTCGAATTTTTCCAAAAGCAACTTAATGAAAGCGGGCATTTCATTGGCACTACTTACTGTGCTTTCCTTCTCTTGATCATCGAAGAACATTGTATCGGGGCTTCCACCTTCCTCGGTGATGGCATCCTGAAGTCGGAGCAATAATTCCTTTTTAAGCCCCGAAGTCTGGAGGTTTCTTTTACCCAATTCTGCTTTCAACTCGGCTGTGGTCAATTGTTCGATTTTGCGACCCATTTTTACTTATCGAAGCACAATTTCACGACACAATCAGTTTATTTTCTATATCTGATCTAGAAAATTCACTCGCGAATAAGTTAGCGACACTGTTTTTGTAAATTCGTTAATTATAACTTTATCGCACAATCAGTTTTAATATATCCATAAAATTCCACAATCAAATCTCTATGAGTCAGCGACACTGTTTGCACACAATATTTCTAGAGAATTCTACCGCAAAAAAAAAACAAATAGATATAGTCACTGACGCTATATACACGCGCTCTAAATCTAGAAATTCCGTTTAAAAAAAAACTGTTCGATACACTAACATTGTTCCGGAAAACTCTACTGTAGAATTTACCCGCACAAATATGAGTTTTATCCCACTTCTGACACCAATGTAATGTTTTCGGCCTGGGGTTCGTCGAATAATCTAATCTTGCGCTGAAAAACTAGCCCTATAAACACGTGTTATATGTGAGTTTTGTGGAAAATTGAATGTTCTTTCTTTTTATGCAAGGTGTCATTTTACGAAGGGTGCATAGCTTCCGACTTATAAGCAAGAAACTTGAAAGGGCGCAAAAATGCTGATGTTTTTGGAAAATATTTCATAACGCACCAGGAAACTTGGTTGCAGCTCGGAACTCTTCAGATTCCAAATTAGCGACCCAAAAACCAAAGGAATAAAATAAAAACTCTCCATGTATAAATTTTTTTGCAACGTAAATCCGATTTTCCATTCATTTGTGGTAAGCGTGTGCACTTTTGACTTTCGAGAAGGATTCCAAACGAAATGTTGCGTAAACATAAAAGTAGTAAATTGTATATTGAAACTTCATATTTTGTCTTCTAATTGCGAAGCATAATTTATCAATTATTTATAAATTTTACTACTTTTTTGGCAAAAAACCAAAACAAGTCAAATTGCGCACATTTGCCCCTATGTGAGGGTAAAGCTCGAAACAGAATAGTTGATGTCGATGTGGATGTGGATGGACTTGTCAAAAAAATTAAATGTACTGAGCTGCGCATAGTACAACGGAATTGTGGAAGTTGATATTGACGCTGGTTGTTGATGTTGATTATGTCGGTCTACTTTGAACTTTGTGGACTCAAATCCCATCAACGTATTTGACGTTTTGTTTTTCTATTGGCGTTTGAGTTATTTCGCCTCATAGAATAAAAAATTCAAAGAAAACTTAAACTTAATTGTTTCGCCTTAATAACGCGAATCTGTAAAAATACTTTTGGAAATTAATTTTTATCGTGTGGGTGGTAGCGAATTATCGTTTGAGTTTTGTAGTACATTTATATTGTGTTCGCAATAGGCAACATCTGCATCAACAACAATGGCGGCAAGCCACATGTTCGGACACATCAACATCAACATCCACTATTCTGCGCCGGGCTTAAGTGTACGCAAGCAGTGGGTTAAGTGTGTGCAAGCTTTTGCCCTACATTTAGCTTGATTAAAATGAAAAGTTTTGTAATTTTTATTTTTTATTGAATTCATCAGAAAATGTAATGTATCAACATTAAAAGAAAGTTAATTTCATTTAAAAATATTCAAAATTAAAAAAAAAATTTTAAAACAAAATTAAAAAGTGTCTATTGATACATTTTCAGCTAAATATAGGAAAATTATAATATAAATGGTAAATAATAATTGAAAAAACGTTTTCATTTACAATTTTACATATTAAAATTCACTACAAAAAATTATTTAATGCCGCTAAAAAAAGCTCACTGCGCTAAAACACAATCACAGATAACTGTCACGTTTTGTAAAAGATGAAAAATTTAAGTAAAACATACTAATTTTTTCTTTTGCCATTTATTAAAGCAACAAAAACGGCAACCGCCAAAATATAAATGACCTCTATAAGAAACAGGTGCCTGCATATTTGTGCATCATTAGAAATCTTAATTTCGTCACACATTTCGAGAAAATCACACTTATACCACAAACGACTCTACGCATTGAACTATTTATTGAATCACCGCTTTAAGTTCTTACTAACTTATCAGGGTCTCGGATCCATGGGTGGTCGCTGCCTGATTTGCAGTTTCCTTTTATCCTCTGCGATCCTGGACACGCTGCTTTCAGTTGTCCAGACCAAGCGCTCTGGGTTCAGGGTTTGCTAGAACCCTAAAACGGAGGTGCGGTCTCCCTGGCCGGTCTCCCAGGGGTTTGCATTTGGAGACCCTCTTGGGTGAAGCGTCGTTGTCTATCTGCTCGATGTGGAATAGCCATAATTTAGAATTCCTGTTTTGGCTTTTTGAAATACATATGTCTGTGCATCTACATACGTCTGTGCATCTACATCTTGGTACAGTGCAAAGAGTTCGCGGTTGCATCTTTTCCTCCATTGGCCCTCCTCCGCCTCGCACACAGTACTTTAAATAAATTCATCGTGGGACTTTCATCTCGAAAGAGCAGAGCATAGTTTCTCCTTCTCTGCTTATCTGGCCGAATAAGGGTTTTGTATAGCGTAAGGTCTAACTATAATAGACATAGATGAGCCTAAGTCGGCTTTCAGAAATGTCCCATGCCCATTACACGTATTTCGTATGCCCATGGGCGCCCGCAGAATTTTTTCCAGGGGGGGGGGGGGGGGGCAAACCGGGGACTCAGACGAAAAAATTCAATTAAACAGTCGTATTTCTTGAAACTTCCTCGTAAAATAATATAGGTTTGGTGTTTTGATGACGAAGCGCACCGAGCCAGGGGGGGGGGAGGGGCGTCTTGCCCCCCCTCCGGGCGCCTATGCGTATGCCCGACCATTATAAAATTTTGCTTGATTTCGTTAGGTTTACGTTAACTTTCGTTGCCTTAAAGTTTTGTATTTGCTTGTCATAAGTTCATTAATTGTCATATTTAAGCCCATATTTATTTTCTAACATACTTCAAAAGATCTGTGAAAGGAGGGATTCCGCTGACCTCAAAAATTTGCACATTTTGGATCGGGCGATCGGTTTCGGTCTTTCGGACTGGAGATATTTACATCTAGAGTTAAAGAAAAAGTGACATAATTTTCAAGTTTTCGCTTAAGTCTATTATGGGCAACACAACTTTTTGCGGAAATTGAGTGGGATTTTCATTGACATTTCGACATTCAATTAACGCCAGTTTTTACTCTGAAGGTTATTCTTGAGAACGAAGGCCTGGGCACTTGCGAAACCGGTCTACGCGTGTTTTGTAGATTTGAAAAAGGCCTATGACCGGGCTCCTCGGTATAAACTCTGGAGAGTTTTGCAGGACTGAGAGCCATTAAGTCCATGTATGGGAACTGCAGAAGCTCGGTTCAAATAAATGGCGTCAAATCCCATCCTTTTGATGTGTGCTTTGAACTTCGCCAGGGCTGTGTCCTATTCGCCTCTCCTTTTCATAGCATAGATGGACTGGATGGTGAAAAGCAGTCTTAGGAGGATAAGCCACCTGCTTTTTGCAGCTGATTTAGCTATCCTGGCATCGTCCGAGGAGGAGCTTCAGTGAGTACTGGATGGGTTTGCGGCCATCTGTGATGAGGCTGGGATGAAGGTTAACACGACCAAATCCGAAGTGATGGTTGTTCCACAGGTAGAGAAGTTTATGTATCTCGGGGTCTTTTTCACGAAAGATTGGAAGGAATGATACTGAGTTATCCTGTGAAATAGTAAAGGAACTGCGCCAGCCGGTCATCAGGAAAGCTGAGCTTGGAGTGAAAGCAAAGATCTGTTTTTAATTTGTTCGTTCATTCATTGTTCAATCATTGTTCGTTCCGACCCTCATCTATGGTCATAAAATTTGGGTAACGACCGAAAGAATTAGATCGCGGGTACAAAGCTGCCGAAATGAGATTCCTGAGGTACGTTGCTGGTGTTACTCTTAGGGATAGAGTGAGAAACGTCAGTATTCGTGGGAATGTTATGGTTTAGCACCTACTTCTCCGAGTGGAACGATCGATTCTTCGATGGTTTGGACGCGTTGTTCGCATGCCCTCTGACAGACTTCTCAGACAGGTCGAGATAAGAGCGTGTCATCCTCTGTTAGGCCAAAAAACAGGTGCTGGGATCAGGTAAAGAACATCTCCGAAACCCGTCTGGGGACTGTGCCTGTGTCTCTTAAGTTGGTGGATGAGAATCGGGAACGATGGAAGGACCATTAAGCCGCCCTCGCTCCGCGATCCTTTTAAGGATAAACGACTGCATTTTAGGTCGCGGTCATGCGGACCGCGACGAAACCGCATCGCGTTAGGATGCGGTTTCGTCGTGGGGAATCGGTTAATGTCTAAAACTTGCTAAAGGTCGTAATTGATTTAAAGCCATTAAGTAAACGTGTTGCTGTCATTCCCATCAAATGCACTTTACAAAACATCAGCCTCATATGTGCATGAGCACACGCCCCTACCAAAGGCGTTTTAAAGACAAGGAGAAATTTTATGACCTCCTAGATACGATGTAAAGGTTGTAAATCTACGTTGAGGTTGTATATCTTCTGTAAAGGACAAGATCTACGGTGTATTTGTTGGTATGTAGATAGGTTTAGGTGGTTAGAGAAAACTGGAACGGCTGAGTAGAGGGCGTCCATGAACAGTCTGCACTATGCAGTCGATTCTCCGAAAGATAGGAGGAAAGACCCAGATTTTTGCGGATAACCGGACGCAGTCTTTTAGTTTCTCTACAAAAATCTTAGTTTCTTCTACAAAAAATTTTGAACCATATATAGCATTAACTATTAGGAAGCTATGTATTCATTTGCATTTGTCATAAATCACTCAAAATCGGGTTTAATTCAATGCAATCTATTTGAAACTTAAATTTTCACCTATCCTGTTTCACTAATTTATTTCATTTATTACCGGTCAACTCTGATACTAAAAAAACTAAAAATTTGAGTGTCATAAACAAATTGTAACTAATCAAGTTATTCAATTAAACAATTAATGCCGGCTCACCTTGAACTATTGACTTCCATGTCTGACAAAGTTTTGTTTATCTTTATCAAATGATCAATAACCTTCTGCCGCATTTTTGTGCGTCAGCCGCAAAGTTTGCAAGAGAAAGCTTGCAAAAGCTTTTTGTATATTATGAAAAAAAAAAAATTTAAACTGGAAATTATTTTCTTCGCACTTGTATGTATGCATATGAACACACACAAAAACATACCTATAGATACGAACGAAACCATATCTGAATTTGTGTTAATGTTTTTTTTAATTCCTCGGAGGTGTGTTAAATCAAAACAAAAAGTTAAGAGAAATCACAAAAACAATCAAGCAGCACATTAAAATAAAAGACTAGCAAAAAAGTGCTATTAATGGAATTATGTATGTTTCACGTATCACGTCTACAAAAACCTGATGCTGGCAGTTGTTTCATGGTGCCGATTGAAGGACACACAGTGCTGGATGACAAGACAAACACGGGGGAAATCAAATAAATAAATTTTATCAATTTGGTTTTATTTATTTAAGGCGATGACCTATCTCACAACATTTTTAAATCTGTCAATTTTATGCAACGAGCTATAGGTTGACAAACGAGTTGACAATAGTCAGTGGCTGGATGAACCAATCTCCGATACTTTCGTTAGTGCCCGGTTCAATTGACAAATCTTTTTCTCGTATCATTGTCAGGTTGAAAATTTATCAGTCCACATGATTGGCCCATATTTTTTTTTTGCAAAAAATAATTACAAATCTGGTGACAGGCATTGTTAAGCAAATTTCAAATTCAGGCGCGAACGCAGGGTGGTTTTGGGGGGAAGACTGTAACGAGTCGGGCAGGCGAAAATTTCTTCCGTTTGATCAGTCAGTAAAATTCTTAATTCATAGAGTTTAAATTGAAACTAATTTTGCTATAACCAAGCATATTCAAGACAATCACCAAATTAAACACCACGGGAGTTTCACTATATCCCGCGAACCAAATTTCAATCGTAACGACAGTTTAGATTTTCGATACCAAAAGACCCTGTAATCAGTTCATAACGATCGATCCCCAATTATCAAACCCTTACCTTGGGGATATGAAATTTTATCAGAGCAGTGCCAAGAAATTTAAGACACAGGTAAGAAAATCATATTGAATCTGAAGATTTCTGAAGATTTCCTTACTCGTGGCATCTCTTCTGTGAAATATAGAAAAGATTAGTGATTCATCCCAGGTTGAGGAAGATCCTAATCAAATAATCAGTCATTTCTACATCAAAAAGCCAGATGGAAACTGGACAACGTCCAGCAAGATATTCTCATTTGATGACTGAAAATCATTTTACTGGTGGAACTTTTGCAAGATCTTTAAAAATTTCTTAAACCTCGGCTATTCCCCTAATTTCTAGAGAAAGGCCAAAGTAGTCTTCATACCAATAGCTGGTAGGACTTCTCACGCAATACCTCAAGACTTCCGCCCAATCAGGATTATTATTATAAAATATCACTGGTAAGTTGAACAAAGCTCAAAAGCGTTGAACTGATTCGTCCTTATGTATACAGTGTACTAGTCCGTGGGAGGCACTAGATAAGAGTAGCAATATTGTGATATTAGAGAAAGTTCAAATAAAATACTTTCTGGTGTTTGCATGTACAATGCCTTCACCTTGTTATTTTCATTATTTTCGATGGCAACAAAAGCAGCACTAAGGCTTACGGAATCCCTGCAATTGGTTTGTGACAGTATAAGGCATGCAAGCATTCTTAATGGCTATGCCTAGACTTTTATGTTAAATTCTAGACCAAATTTTCAAACAGAAATCCCTGGGCTTTGTGAGAGGGCCTAGGGGACACAATCAAATGCAGAATTGGATGAGGGCGGAAGGAGTCTTTTCCAATACCTACTCTTGACCTTTGCATCTCCAGACGACTGCCAGATCACTGCAGTGTATTTTAAACAGAAAATCACATCTGTTCAAGCAGCCGCGGCCGAGCTTTTAACGATACGATTCAAGCTGATAAGCGATTGCCGCGAATCAATCACTATGATTGCTGTCAGATTTGCGACATATCCCTGAGCTGGGTTCCAGGCAACTGCAGATCTGACGAGCTAGCTAGTGAAGGTGCTAACGCTAATATGATTAGAAACGCAACGGAAACGGCAGCACCCATAAAATCGATAAAGTTTCACCTGGACAGTGAAGCATTGGCCAAAAACAGTTCAAACAACATCAGAACGTGTCTCTCTTCCAAACAAGAATGACGAGCTCATTTGTAGGACTAAAAGAGGCACGTTTCCTTTAGTAGGTTGAATAGGAAGTTGGGCCTCTTATGGGGTAGAAAGAAACGAAGAAAGAAGGAAGAAACCTTGGTAATAAATTACTGAATAACTATAGATATTCAACTTGCGTCCCTCTTGCCTTCCAACACACATTTGCTTACTTGTTTTTATAAAACCTTGAAAGCCTTTATGAGGCTTTATATTTCCGCCTCGGCGAATACGCGTGAAAAGATGCAACAAAAATTTACGTTACGCGATCAGCTGATGTAAAAAAGCCAAAACGGATTTGCATGAAAGTGATGAATTGACGAATCTACTCACGTTTGTTAATAAATTTCAGAGTGTGGCAATTTGAATATCTAGTTGGTCAGCAATTTATGACCATGGTTCTTCTTCTGTGTTGCTACCCCACCCTATAAAACTTGTGAAAAAAAACCATAGGTGAAAACTTAGTGGAAGTCCTGAGGCGGCTCTTTTACACCGACTTCAAGCCCTCAAAATATCTCTCCGGCACGGGTTCATACCGCAGTCGAAAACCCCTGCCGCGCCCATCCTCGAGCTAATTTTTACTTTTACTTGATGAATCGAGGGTATTAGGCAATGGCTTACACCGAAACTGGTTGGCCTTGCCTTGTCGTCGAGATTACTCCTCACTGGCCCACATTATCTTGCTGACGTGGGTTTATACCGAAACGGTTACCCCCGTCCTTTATTTATATCCTCTGATTCATACCAACTTCAACTTTTTCATCCTAGAGTCAAACTCTTATATAGGTTCCAGTAGTTATGAGGTAACACCGAAAATTTCTCACTGGCCCCAATTATTCTGTTGGCAGTGGCTCATACCAAAACGGGTACTCCCGCTCTCAATACCCTTTTCGGCTTAGTCTCCAACTTAGTCGCCTTTGGAACAGGCCTGTACCGAGCCTAGTTGTCTCGACGTTTTTGCCTTTGGGTTGATATTCCGGGCTTACCAAAAAGTGGTAGGTACCTAATGGCCTAAGTGAGACCCTGCTAAGCGTCGACAGCCATCTAACTAGTCACTGTGACCTAACCTCAACCCCGAAAGCATATTGCATAATGAATATGCTGCAACAGGCGATTTTCCGGTGACTATAGGCTGAGCGATCCCTGAGCGAAACGTTCGATTTTGCATTACTTACTTCGTATACGCTAAATATCCAAAACTTTTGAGACTATAATTTATTATTGAGTCTGAAATTAATAAAATCGAGAGTAGATGCTGTTTTTTTCACAGCTCTTTTTAGTGTTCGATGGAATTTAGCAGCAATCAGATTCCTCAAAGGCTGTCAACGGGTCACGAAAGAAAGTCCTTACTGTAGCATACACTCAATGGTTTAAATTTTCGTAATGTTCACATCTCAACATCAGACTGAATATTTTGCGTCTTTACCATGCGATCCCCCGTACATGCATTTAGCATGTACCTATGTAACTTTAAATAAAACAAAAACAAAAATTACGAGCTTATACATTGACTAAAGACTTAAAACTTTTTGCAATGTGCTACACCCACACGCCTGACTTATACCCCCTAATAAGATCCATAACTTAAGTTTATTTTTATTTTTGATAACACACTCCGTATCCGACAAAAGGGGAAACAAAAATACACTCTGCTTCGGCAACTAAACATTGAGACAAATTCCACCCTCGATGAATACATTCCAAAGCAGTCTTCGATCGCGTTGTAGGCAGCACGGTTCGTCGCCCACACCCAACCCGATTCTCGGCATTCTAAAGCTACGCACAGCACCGAAAAGCACATGTAAGTGAAATTACACAGCTGACGACCGACGGCTGGCAGCAGTAGTACCGGTTGTTGACAGTGCCCGACCTTTTTTATTTACACCGTGAATAATATTGTTTCAGTGTGAACGATGGCAGAAGCAAAAAAGGAAATACCGCCTTTGAAGCGCGCCGCCCTACAGGTGGTGGCCGGAGGTTCCGCAGGATTCGTCGAGGTCTGCATCATGCAGCCCCTGGATGTGGTCAAAACCCGAATGCAGTTGCAGAACACAAAAACGCTATCTGAGGTAAGTCCCAAGTAGAGTAGCTTTCTTTCGAGGCTTGATTCGAACCCCGAACGGTGACATAATGGCCGTCTTTGTCTGACTGGACAAGCTCCATGGTATGACGCGGGCAGGTTAGGTAAACACGACGCCAGCTTATTTTAGAATTATTCACTTATTTATTCCGTGCAGCATCAAGTCAACGCAACGATTTGATACGAATTGTGTCCCAATTGACCTTGCTCTACTACAAAATGTTTTTGTGTGTATTTTTGTTTTCCCACAGTATCTATAAGGAATCCCGTGCTCCAAATCATTACAATAAGGTTTAGCACATTCGAATAAATATGCTGCACGCGTCGACTTATTTTATTAATTACAGTGACTGGCTAATCAGAGATGATTAGAGTTTATTATGCGCTTAATTGCATGCGTTTATCTTATCGTTTTTTATTTAACTTTTAAAAGATAAAAATAGAAATCAGAGCAATAGTGAAACATTTAATCCTATAATAAACAAATAAAAAATCGAAAAATCGAAAGCGCGTGTGAACAGTAAATAAATATTTGAATATGGGACTTAAACAGGTGTGACAGATTGTCTCTACCGTATCTGTCACCCTAATTCACACTCATTGCACAATGACAGATTTTTCTCTTATTGAGACAAAAATTGCCAGCTTTCAATGGTTTATTGACAAAATTAAGCTTATATTCAAGCTCGTCGTGTGGTTTCAGTACGATAGTTTCCAGACGGTCACCACAGCACACGACTGATAAGATTTTAAGATCTGACCTTCCTTATCGTTATTTCTATGTTGTACAAATTATTTGACAAATTATGTTGTTTATTCAAGGCGCTGAGCTTCTTCAATGGAATAGTAATTTTGTCATTTTAAAATATATTTTCGTTCTTTCAAAGTACGAACTTTGAAATGACTCGTCACATATGTAAAGCTTTATTTCATTGAGTAGGTATCAACTGTCTTAACTTAATACATTCGGTGGAGACACATACACCCCAAGAAACTTTGAGTACAAAAAAAAAACTTTTACTTTTGATTTAAACTCTCGAAAGCTCTTTAATAAATACTTAAAATTAATCCATCAAGCAATATGCTGACACTAATGGTGGCTTTTGTTTACGTATACCTCGTTTAATGACTGTTAAGACTGTTCATTTAATTAAGCTTAGGTAGGTATAGGCAGATAATATTACTTTTTTTAAACGGTGTAAACTTCTCCTCTTTTGTCACTTTCTTAAGTTGTCTTAGAATGTACTTCATTTTTTTATAAGCTGGACCTCAACATATAGGTTAAACCTGATCGGAGGATACCATGACCCTTCTTACCCATCGGCACTATAATTGACTAAGCTTGAAACCGAGCCTTGGGCAGATCGGTCAATAGCCTGTCAAGAGAGGACGATGTCATTGCCAAATTACTTTCATCTTTGAGCGAAATAGATAAAGGCAGGTATAGGTATGTAAGTGGCTTTTAGGCCCATTTTGCTGTCTTGGGAGTACAACCAAGGGAGTGGGTTGGCGTGATTCATATGACATCCAGCCGGTGTTATCAGTGAATTTTAGTATGTTTCTGACCGGTGTCTTACTAAGGTCACTTATCTTACTTAGATAGTCGAAGAAGTATGCCTATTATGGATTTCCTAGACGAAGCGAGGTGACGGGCAGCTACAGAGAAGGTGTTGTATACATTTTTCTCTCCTTCCTCAACAAGGTAGCTTCTACAGAAGTCGTTTGAGAATAGACCTAGTCTTTTTGCGTAAAGGCGTAGTATCATTGTGCGGTAATTATTCCCGCTGCAGAACCTACTAATTTTCCATCTCTTTAAGAAGATCAAGCTATCTGATCTATTATGGATCGAGACGAGGCCAGATTTGATTGAAGCGAAATTATTTTCCAACAATTTTCTTTCAAAGGCAAAAAAAGTAAATTGAAATAACATTTAGCAGGCAACAATAGTGAAATATGTTATGTTTTTTTTTTAGGGTACGATCCGACGGATTACTTAGCACAACTACCGGTCCATTGTAGATACTACCATTATTGAAGTGCCATTTAGTTTTCCCCTCTTTCGGAGAAGGCATTTGATAGTGTTAAGGCCTTAAGATAGTTTTAAGGCATTTGATAGTGTTTGGCATCGAGCTCTTCTACCAAAACTATAGGTGCATTTGGAACACCCGCAACGCTTATCGAATGGATTGGAAGTTTTTTTTCGAAGCGCGCTGCCCTTCTCGGTCTTGGATTATTTCGAATCCGATATCCATCATATAAATGCTGGTGTGCCCCAAGGACCTGTTTTATCGCCAACCCTATTTTCTTTTTCTATTTATTAAATATACTACGTCTTTTACTATCCACTCATCCGCTACGACAGTGCACCAAGTTTTTTACACTCTTTCCCAAGTAAACGACCGTCCCATAATTTGTGCTAAACTTTTTAAATTTCGATTTAAAAGGGTCCGCCAAAAATTTTTTTTTTGAAAATGCTATAAAAAAAACTACTGAATATTTTCTCAACTTACTTTTTTTATTTTAAAGTGCAATCCTTCCGGTTAATAATGGAAAATAATTTCATTCAAATGGCTGCCTCGGCTGGCCATGCAGTAGCCTACACAATCGGTCCAATTTTTAAGCACATTATCGATTGTGTGCAGCTGTATTTCACCAATGGCTTCACGAATATTGTCCTTTAAAGCGTTAATTGTCTCTGGCTTGTCGGCGAAACACTTATGTTTTACGGCACCCCACAAATAATAGTCCAACGGTGTCAAATCGCAGCTCCGAGGTGGCCAAACGACATCAGCTCTGCGGCTGATAATGCGATCTTTAAAAACAGGGCGCAAAACATCGAGTGTAGCTTCGGCTGTGTGGCTCGTAGCGCCGTCCTGTTGAAACCAAATGTTGGCAATATCCTCCTCTTCAATTTTTGTGAACAAAAATTCGTTCAACATGGCCCGATAACGATCGCGATTGACTGTAACAGCCACTCCTTTTCGAAGAATGTGATAAATAAATGGCCCAATTATGCCTCTGGACCAAAATCCGCACCAAACAGTGACTCGTTTTGGGTGTATCTTGTTTTCAATGTATGCGTGCGGGTTTTCTGTGCCTCAAATGCGACAATTTTGCTTGTTTACATATCCACCAAGATCAAAATGAGTCATGATCATCTGAAAAGATGATTTTTTGGCAAAATCGGCATCCTCTCTAAGTCGATTGCAGGCCCACTTAGCGAAGCGAAAACGCAAATTTCCCAGCGTTGTTCAACCGTATACACAACCATGCTCGTTCAGCGGAAGGATAGAACTAATTATCTGTCAAATCAGACATGAGCTAAGTGTTACCATTCACGAAATAAGCACTAGTTGAAAAAAAAAAACATAAGATGGCGGACCCTTTACTATCTTAACAGGGGGCTCCTTAAACGGAATGGATTTTAATGGATCTAAAATCCAATGCTGTACACTGTATTTCAAGCTATAAATCTAAACCTTTAGCTGTTTACCATGAATGACACTTGCATTGCAGAAACTAATAATAAGAAACTAGTTATAATAGGAATTATAACCTACGTTGGAATGACCACAAGATAAATATTTTTCACCAATGGATTAGGCAAGCATATATGGGTTTATATGCCCTTAGTTGGAATACAACCGTCACGCATAGACTTTTGCAATTATTGAATTTGGATACGATTTAGAAGCCTGAAACTGATTGGACTAGTCACTCATTCGCTAGACACTATATAACATCGCCGAAACGTCTTTTCCCTCTCATGGTTTTATTGTTCTACAAAGATTGCTTAGGTGAAATATCCATCTTCATTCTACCTCTTACATAGTTTAACCGTTGTACTCGTACAAGGATAAATGCTCACGAGCTCGCTCTTGAGAATAACATCGAACGTAAACCTTTGTACTCGAAGTCATTCTTTAGCAGAACTTCACGGTTTCCGCGTGTTGTTTTACCTCGCCATTAAAGTCCTCAACAGTTTAAAACTAAAGGGCACCACTACCTCTCCTCTCTCCTCTGATACTCCTGTTTAACTTTATTTAGGAGTAAGTAACCATAAGCACTGGAACAAGAGGGCATTATAAAAACCAGTGAGTAAGTGCTACATGGTGTACGCAGAAGTTACAGTCCGTAAAACAGACCGTTGAATATTCCATCCTATCCCACATTGTAAAATGCTGATGGAATTGTTATTTTTTGACATTTTATAAGTAGTGCAAACTTCGAAAAGGGGCGTGGTCCAACCGCCCCTAATTACAAACTATCAATTATAATATATTTCCAAGTTTACCCCTTCGGGTAGGGGTTAGAATTTACCCGAGGTAAGGCATGCCTGTCGTAAGAGGCGACTAAAATCCACCCTCCGTATGCCGAGCGCGTAGCGCATACAAACTATGCAATGGACAAAACAAAAGATTTTATTACCCCAGGTGGCAATCCAGTTTCACTGGCAAATCCACCCTCTTCGGAGGTAGGCTCTACGGATTCTGGGGAGAGCCATTTATTGCTTATAAATCCCTTTTTGAAAAAATCAAGGGTGCCTCGATCTCCACCAGCTGGATCAAAGGTCTCCGGGAAAGGAAGTCCGCCGGTTAATCAGGACTCAGCGAAAATTAAATGCTTTGAAACGGAAAACAAAGAACTCCGTGCTAAGCTTAATGAAATGGAACGTCTCTACCATGAGCTTAAAAGCGAAGTAGATTCCTTACGTAAAGAAAATGAAGCCTTAAGGAACCCCCGTGGTACTATAGTATGCGAGGAAACGCCGAAACGTCAATGTGAATACCAGACGGACGAGGAAGAACTTGCACGCGAAACGAATCCGGTCTTTAGGAAAAGGCTTACCAAGAAACGAAAGGCCGGTTCTTCACCCGAAGTAGAAACCGTGCAGCAAAAAGAAGAAACACCAGTCGTATCAAACAAAGCGACAGGAATACCCCAAGAAAAAAACCGCCGACCACCTGCAATAAATGTCGTTGGGATCGCGGACTACGGAAAGTTGCGAAACATCCTTAAAAATACTCTTGGGACGAAATATAACTTAACATCACTTCGAAACAACGTATGGAAAGTTAACGTCGATGACTCTGATGCCTATCGGTCACTGTCACAAAAGTTAAATTTAGAGAAAATCCAATGGTTTACTTATGAAAATCACCTCGAAAAGCCGCTGCGGGTTATAGCGAGGGGACTACACCCATCCTGTACCAAGGACGAAATAATACAAGACGTTCAAGCCCAAGGCTTTAAAATTCTTGACGCCGTGAACATAATAAAGAAAGAGAAGCAACGTACGGACGAAGGCAAAGATTCCGCTGTTGTCCGACGCGGCCTGCAAATTTTTATGCTTTCTTTTGATAGAACTGAAAATATTAACGAAATCTACAAAATTAAATCAATCCTTAACATCAAGGTAAAAATCGAGCCCAAGCGGAAGGGCAACAGGCTAGTTCCCCAATGTAAGCGATGCCAGGGTTTCCGACATACGCAAGCGTACTGCCAGAAAAAGCCGCGATGCGTAAAATGCGCCGGCGAACATCTCTCGACGGATTGCAATGTCAGCAGTCAGGCCCCCGCGGTTTGTGCCAATTGCAGGGGAAGTCACCCAGCGAGCTACCGAGGTTGCGAAATTGCCATTGAGTTGCAAAAACGACATGAAGCTCCGAAGAAAAATACTGAAAATAAGGGCTCAAGCCTAAAACCTCCTAAAGTAGATAAGCCAAAAACCCCTAAGTCGACAAGGGATAAGGGTTTGATTAAAGGCAAAATTCAAAATGCGCAAGAAAACGTCGCTGGTCCTAGTTCCCACCGGAGTCAAAAGAGAGAATCCACACTTGTTGGTCCAAAATCGTACGCTCAAGTCGCGTCACGTGAAAGTAAGCCACAATCGGCCGCATCAGATTCGGTCTCTCAAATTCTAGGCATGATTTTAGAAAAGTTTGAGCAACAGGCGAAACTTAATCAAGTAATATTCAACAAATTGAGCGAGCTCTAATTTAAACCTCGAAAAACATTTAATAAAAAATCATGAATATGGGAAAGTCAATCAAAATAATTACATGGAATGCAAACGGCCTTTTGCAAAAAATTGACGAACTAGAAGTATTCCTACGGAAGAATAATGTAGACATATGCCTGATTTCGGAAACCCACTTTAAAAAGGGTTCAGCACGCAAAATAAAAGGTTACATTGACTATCACGCGCATCATCCTTCAGAAAATTCGAGAGGTGGATCCTCTCTCTACATTAAAGCCTGCATAAAGCACTCCAAAAACGAAGAAATTGAACTTGACTCTATGCAAATAACCTCAGTCTCAGTAAAATTAAGTCACATAAATTACAACATCGCGACGAGCTATTTTCCTCCGCAGTATCGGCTGGCAGATGAAGATCTTGCTCTGCTCTTTGATTCACTTGGGTCAAACTTTATCATCGGCGGGGACTTTAACGCGAAAAATACTTTTTGGGGCTCACGGTGCAATTTAACAAGAGGCAGAGCCCTCTTTAAAGCAAGTACAAAACGCGGCGTTATCTTCTTATCGACGGGAAAGCCAACATTTTGGCCAACCGACAGAAATAAAATACCTGATCTCGTCGACTTCTTTATCGCCAAGGGGGTACCTCGTTACCTTACGAACGTAGAAGAACGCTTTGATCTCTGTTCAGATCACTCGGCAGTTCTTTTGAAAATCGGCGGAAGCCTAGCGAAAAAGAATAGAGCGCCTAGATTAACTAACAACAACACCGACTGGGACGGCTTTAGAAAATACTGCAAAGAAAACATAGCTTTAAATGTACCGCTCAAAACGCCACTTGAAATAGAAGACGAATTAGACAAACTCGTGAGAGTTATTCAGAGCGCTGCGTGGAATAACACTTCTTTTCGGAGGTCCGAATTATCGAACAGCGGAACAATATATCCGCGAGAAATAGAAGAGCTAATATGCGAAAAGAGGAGAGCACGCAAGAGATGGCAACGTTCGCGAGCACCCCCGGATAAGACAATCTTGAACCACCTTTCTAACAAACTGAAGCACGAACTTCAAGATTTTAAAAGTCGCGAGACTACTGCTTACCTCGAAAGCTTGACTGCCGATAAAGGTTCGAACTACTCTCTTTGGAAAGCAGTCAAGTCCGTTAAGAAGCCTATAGCACACTCTGCGCCATTAAGAAAAGCCAACGGCGAATGGGCAAGAGAAGACAAAGAAAAAGCGGATTTATTTGCAGATTACCTAGAAGAAACATTCAAACCGTTTGACGGGGAACCGTTGGTCGAGGAGCTCAATCCTTATGCGGTACAAGATAATTATAGAATAAAAACCGTGTCATTGGCTGAACTTCGATAGATTCAAACGATAAATAATCTGAAAAACAACAAAGCCCCTGGCTACGACTTAATTACTAGCGAAATTCTAAAGGAGCTACCGAAAAAAGCTTTGGTCAAGATACTCTATATCATTAACGCTTCCATGAGAGTTTTATACGTTCCAAGGCAATGGAAAGTGGCCGAGGTCATAATGGTTCCGAAACCAGGAAAATGTCCAAACGACAAAAAGTCATACAGACCTATTTCGCTACTGCCGATAATAGCTAAGGTGTTCGAGAAACTGTTGCTTAAAAGGTTGCAACCAATCATTGAAGAAAGACGATTGATTCCGGATCACCAATTCGGATTTAGAAAAAAACATTCAACAATCGACCAGGTCTATCGTATAACAAACGAAATCGAAAAAGCTCTGGAAGCGAAAAAGATATGTACTAGCGCTTTTCTCGACGTATCGCAAGCCTTCGATAAGGTGTGGCACGAAGGCCTGAAGTACAAATTAAGGCTTTGCTTACCAGAAAAACTCTATAGAATCTTAGAGTCTTACCTTAAAGACAGAATATTTCGCGTAAGGTACGAAAATGAGTACTCGGAATTCAAAGAGATAAATGCCGGTGTCCCGCAAGGAAGCGTTCTCGGCCCAATATTATTTTTGCTCTATACAAGAGACATACCCCACGATGAGGGAACAATTTTAGCTACGTTCGCAGATGACACTGCTATTCTCGCTATTGATACGACAGTTGAATTATCAACAGGGAAACTCCAGCGCGCTTTAGACAAAATATGCGACTGGACGAAGAGCTGGCGAGTTGTTCTTAACGAGACTAAGTCAACGCATGTTAACTTTACTTACAAAAAGATAAACAACAAACCTTTATTCATTAACTCGGTACAAATCCCGTACTCAAATGAAGCGAAATATCTAGGAATGACTCTAGACGCAAAACTTAAATGGAAGCCGCACGTTAAAAAGAAACGCGACGAGCTCGAAATCAAGTTAAGAGAAATGAATTGGCTTATCGGAAGATTTTCGAAACTAAGCATATATAACAAACTGCTTTTGTATAAGCAAGTGCTAAAACCATCTTGGACGTACGGTATACAACTTTGGGGTTGTACTAAACCAAGCAATATATCTATTTTAGAAACTTTTCAAAATAAGACACTCAGAGCAATCGTTAATGCTCCATGGTATATAAGAAATAGCGATCTACACCGAGATCTAGGAATCGCAACCGTGTCTGACGAGGTAACAAACTTTGCTCGCAAACTTAGTACTCGTCTTCGCGGACACTGCAACAATGAAATTATCCGAACTTTGGATCAGACAAATCTTACGCGCCGACTACAACGAATGAGACCGTTAGATCTAGCAGCATAAGATGAAACCGCATAAATTGACGGTATTGTAGGTGCCTTCGTTGGAAGGCAGCCTGCCACACGCGATTATTACAGAAGCTTGAACTACTTGTTAAGGAAACTTAGTCGTAGTCTGACGGAAAATGGTAGGTTTTTTAGTGAGTAAGAATCTCACACTACTATGAGCACGCGCGGCCGGTCCTCGTAGTGCCTATGAAGGTTTTTCCTACCCACGGAAAAAAAAAAAAAAAAAAAATATTTCCAAGTTACGCTTAAATGTACGTAAAAATGCAATTTTTTGGTTCAAATTCAATATTTTTGAAAAATCGACCTCTAAAAAGGGGCGTGGCTAATAACTTAATCTGACCGAAATCTGGAATGAAGTCTCCTTTACCTAACCTGCTACTTTTTTTATTTCATGCATTCCTAAATTAGGCTCAAAGCCAATCGAAATTACGTTTTTGTTGAAAATTTTAGGTTTTTCTTCAATTTTGCCTAACAAATGTGGGCATGGCCCAAAGTCTTGTATCAATAAAATGTAGAACTAAGCGTTTTCTATATAAAATATTAAAATGGAGTAAAAATATTGTGTAAACTCCATTTGAAAATTTACCGTTAAAATAGATGCCACGCCCACTGGAGGAGGTTTAACAATTCAATTTTACTTTTTTGTGTCCTATATTCATTAGGAGATGCTAAATGTCAAATTTCAACGTTTTGAAGTTTTGAAATCTGGAGGTAGTTGCACATTTAGACGGATTGTGGGCGTGTCTTTGGGCGGATTTCAATCATTTTTAAACTTGTACTGCTTCGCATGACGTGGACCTTACGTACGAAATTTCAGCACTCTAGCTCAAAATTTAAGGCCTGTACCATACAGACGGACGGAAGGACGGACATGGCTTATTCGATTCAAAATTCGGCCTCGATCATATGCCCTAAAGGTCTTGGGGGCCTACCATTATTATTTCACCGTGTTGCAAACAATGTGACAAACTTAATATACCTCCTATCCTATGGGATGGGGTATAAAAAAGTGATAAAGAGCCCAGGTGTTCCGCAATCATTACGTCATGTCAGTCCCACAGGTCCGCCACCTAATTCAAGCACAGGCAGGAAAAATACAGAGGAGTGTTCCACTGTATCGTGATCCTCTCCACGGACAAGACATGTGGCGGTCCGTCTTAAGCCTAACACATTTAAGAGCTTAGCAAAAGCTAAATGGCCTGCAAAAAGTCTGCAGTCGATTGTTCTAAAAGATAGAAGGAAAGACGCTGAGATCTCCTTAAAGATGTTCAGGCATAGTCCTTTAGTCTTTGTGTACCCATCTCTGTCACGCCAACGAGCCCTGAGCTCACGAGAAACCCAAGTATGAATGGTAGACGTGACAACAGCTATAAGCAGAACCAATGAAGTTTCGGGTCCTGAGAAAGCTTATCTGAACCTCGCCTAACAAACTCATCACAGATCTCATTTTTCTAGGCAGCATAGGACCCAGATAAGATTCATTGGATTTAGCCCTCCAACTAAGTTGAACGAAAGCTTGAGTTCGAGCACTATCTTCAATTGAGCAGCGCTCTAAGTGCAGATTGGCTGTCACTGCAAATACATTATGCTTCTTGTACTCCACCTGTAAGTCACTAGTCACTACGATACAGTTCATTGCTATTAGAATAGTGATATTTATTTAATGGGTAGCAGAGTCTAATTTCTTCGTTTCCACTAAAAACTCCAGCATCAGAGCTCTGTTCGGTTTCGGAGCCATCCGTGCAAATACGATGGCATTCGTTCCCTTGCTTAGAATCTGACCTAAGCCATTGCATTGCTTGAAGAATTAAAGTTGACGTGGTAGTTTTGTCTCAAAGGATTTCTGGTGTCATTGCATTAGACAAGCGTAGCAAAACAATTCTCGCACAGATTCTTCAAAATTCCGTTGCGTGTGTTACCGAAAGCCACTTCTCTTCAGGCGAAAGAAAGATACATAATAATTTTATACCGCACCATCATAAATATATCAAGGTGGTTTCATCAGAGAATCTAACGTGAAGAGACTACCCTGTGTAGTAAGGGCAAGGCGTTCTTAATAGAGTTTGGCAAAAGAGGCAGTAACACGTTTTCACGACAGCCGTTTCTACTAAAAAAAAAACTGATGCGTTTAAGAGGAGTTGTCTTTACATGGCCGTATAGGTTCAGAGGACTCTTTTTGGACATAAGTCCCAATGTGTTGCCAAAAGTGCCTCTACAAGGAAAGAGGTTGGTTTGGAATTCAACATCTTGGAACAATAAAGTACCCCAAATATTTGGCTTCATCGGATATCGTGATAGTGACAACTTTAATCACGAGTTAAGTCAGACCAGTGACCTTCCTTTTTCTCTTAAAGCGTTACGAGAAGGTCACTGGTCTGACTTAACCAGCAAGCAACCGTAGTTTTAAGAGGAGTCATTGGTCTGACTTAACCAGCAAGCAACCGTAGTTTTAAGAGGAGTCATTGAAAGACCATGGTACACCAATCATCGATCAAGTCTATAGGGATTTCTGCGCCTAAGAAGACAGGCCTTAGGTTTGAATCGACAGAAAAACGGCGACTTAGGTCTGTCTTAGAATACCACTATTTGGGCAGCGCGTATTTACTTCAGATATGTATAGCACTTGCCACAATCTGATTCAGTCATAAGCACAAGCTATCAAAAATCGCATTATTATCAAGAGGACCCTCAATATCGACGAAAAAGTCCAGTACGTACTCTTTCCGGTCAAGAGCAAATTTACTCCTATTAAAAAACCTTCAAAGCGCAGTTTCACAGGATTATTTCGCATTTTCCGCTCTGATAAGCGTGTTACATCTCCGAAAGAGCATGCGATCGAAGCGAGCAACCTTGTGCACATGCTGTTCAACAAGTCTCTCCAATCTATTTAGCAGGTACTACCTAGACAGACACAGAGTCATGCTCATGGGTTTTAAATTTTTGGCTAAGTTAAAGCCAGACTTACCAGGTTATGGTATAATATGACTTTAACCGTACACCAAACGCTGGGTAAAATTAAGCCCAGGCTTGCAGTGAACATTTTTTCAGCGTGGGCATTAGCTGACTTAAACCTTGTTTCAGCATTACTAGTCCAATTCAGTCTGGACCAGGTGACTAGAAAGTTACAAAAGATGCGATTGCATATTTAAAAGCGTCATCACTCACCACTCTAGAGGCAATATACACCAGGCGCTGTGTTCATTGGTTGTGAGGAAGCTGAACCGCGCGCCGTTGCCGCTACGTCTGAAGAGCATGTCGTGACAGTGGCGTAGCTGGGGGGATCGTAGGGGGCAGTCCGCTCACTTTTGTGGGCGTGGCTTAGAAAAAAGTGATTTTCTTTGTTAAAATGACGATGTTTTAGTCCAAAATGTATGCAACCACCTAGCGTTAAGCATTCAACAGTTACATTTTTACATCCCGCCCACTTTTTGGAGGCGTAGCAGGTTTCTTTTTGATAGGGTCGGATATTTTGCAATCCGTCGCAGACGGACTGGAGCTTTTGCATACGCACTGTTGCGCATTCCCACTTGTTATGACTCTGTTTGGTCGGCCCACGTGCAGCTGTTAATCGGCAAAAAAAAGTAATTCTCACCTTTTTTGGGTACTGTTATAAGTAGCTGACTGTATTATAAGTAACATCTGGCATTTAAATTGTTTAAATTTTTTTTTGAGGGGGTGACACCATTATTGCCGCACCGGATGCCACCCTGCCACCCATGCTAGCTACGCTACTGCGTGGTGATCTGATATCCTTGGTGAGTGAGTCTCTTAAAGAAGACAGAATGACTTCGCCTCTGTCGCACAGTATAGGTACCATCGGGTTTGGCGCGAGTTTGATTTACTGTGTTCCTGGTGAAGGACTTTAACAAGCCCAAGTTTTACTTAATAATTCCTCACAAATTTTTCATAAAAGTCGATTTTTAACCTGCAAATAAATCGCTTTAAATCCTTTCGTTTTGATCGATAGAGATTCAAGTCTTACACTTACATAATTGGTTTTTAAAGAGGGAGCCAGGAGCTTTCTCGTCTCTTTGCAAATATGCAGCAGCTTGGCATTCTAGCCACGTTAGTACCGGTTTACTGCAGGGGTTTTTAGTAACAACAACGTTAAGGAAGGACGCTCTTCATATCTTGAGCAGACATCTCTACTTGAACAGAGTTGCCATGATCCTGTTTAAAATGTGTCCAATACGATTTTTACGGGACTTCGCCTCTCTTGTGAAGGTAGGGTGTCGGCACAGTTGATATACTTTTTATTTATTGATAGTCCTAGAAAACCTGTTAGACAAAGACAAATTATGTGCTAGCAGTAATAAATAGCCTGATAACCTACGTAGGCTACAAATATACAACTACCCTCGATAGGAGCAAAAACACCTTCACTTGGAGGCCGTGCGCGGACTCATATATGGGTCTGAGGAGGAGTGAATCTCATAACGAGCTTGAGTGGCTTCTTCCTGCTTTTCGGTTCAGCAGAAGGGAGGCGATAATGGGAGACGCCAAAAGGCCGACCGGAGTGCCTTCGCATTCAGTCCTTGAAGTTCTATACACGCCTGCGATCAGCTGCTTTTTATTCCCCTTAGTCCGGCGCATCTCAGAGACCGCCTCTTCCGGAGACCAAACCAAAGGGATATCGCCAATCGACGTGTTAGCAGGGGTTCAGGGGGTTAACAACCTCACGCATGCTCATATTACCGAGCCAGTGGGATGCAGAACTACAAGAGTCGTTTGGCTGTTCAAAAATGAATGTTAGGGCCTGCAGAATCCGTACCCAGGCCTTAGTCCGACAAGGCTGCGGGCGGATTTTGGCTATAGACAGTGCGACCCTTGAAATAGTGGCGTATGCAGGGGTGCTCAGTGGGACCTTTTGCCTCCTCCAATATGTACCAACAAAATAAAAACTTTAAAACAAAAGCAGGTTTAACGCTTGATTTATTTAGGGAAAATAAATCAAGTTCAAAATAAAAACTAAAAATAATAAATCAAAAAATAAGAGAAACAAGTGGGAAAGTGCAACAGTGCGTATGCAAAAGCTTCAGTCCATCTACGACAGATTGCAAAATACCCGACCATACCAAAAAAAAACTGCCACGCCTCAAAAAATTGGGCGGGATATAAAAATATAACTGTTGAATTATTTATACTAGGTATTTATGCATACTTTTCGGCCTAAAACTCCGCCTTTTTAACTAAAAAAAAAACTTTTTTTAACGCCACGCCCACAAAAATGGGCGGAGGCACATATACATTAAAATAATAAAATGCTAATATCTACAACTTTCGTCATATATTTTTTTTGGGCGTGGGCAATGAAAAGGCCCAACTTTTTTGGCTACTTCAAAGACAATTACAAGGCAATGTTACATACCAAATAAAATTAGATAAGATCGCATATACAGGCCTGTAGTGGGCGTGTCTGTGGGCGGATTCAACTAATTTTCAAACTTGATTTGGTCCAATAAACTTCCAGCCAACCCACCAAATTTTAGCTGTCTACCTTAAAATCTAAGGCCTTAAAGTTGTTTACAAACGGACGGACGGACATGGCTTAATCGATTTTCCTGTCGGTTCCATTCATATCTCTAAAAGTTCTTAGAGCTCTACGGTATTATTTCACTGCGTTACAAACTATACATCAAACTTAATATACCATGGGTCGGGTATTAAAAAGTGTTTTTTTTTTTTTTTTTTGAATACTAGGGTGGACGGAGGCTAAAACTCCAAAATCTTTCAAAGATACCAATACGCCCACTATAGCAGGTATATAATACCGAAGTGGCTGGTATTGGTTATGCCCGATTTCCACGTGCTAAAAAAAACCACCCATTTTTGAGAGACACTATGAAACTGCCAGAACGCACTTCATAGTAAATAGTTATTTTTCGCTCTCTCATAATACTTCTTGACTACAACTAAGTTAACTTAACAAGTAGTTTACGCTTCCGTAGTGCTTATCGCATTGGGTAGGTTGCTATCCAGTGAATGCACCTACTAAGCCGTTCATTCGTGCGGCTTCAACTTAAGTCGCTAGATCGAAGGGTCTTGTTCTTTGTAGTCGTCGCTCGTTTAGCTTTCGAGCAAAGTTTGTTACTTCTTCGCTCACGGTAGCTTTTCCTAAATCTCTGTGAATGTCACTATTCCTGATATACCATGGAGCATTCACAATTGCTCTTAGCGTCTTGTTTTGGAAAGTCTGCAACATGGACATGCTGCTCGGCTTGGTACAACCCCAAAGTTGTATACCGTATGTCCAGGACGGCTTAAACACCTGCCTGTACAAGAGCAGGTTGTTATATATGCTTAATTTCGAAAATCTTCCGATAAGCCAATACATTTCCCTGAGCCTAATCTCGAGCTCGTCACGCTTCTTCTTTACGTGTGATTTCCACCTTAGTTTAGCGTCCAGTATCATCCCTAGATACTTCGCTTCATTTGCATAAGGTATCTGTGCAGAACTTATGAACAGAGGTAAATTGTTAACCCTTCTGCAAGCGAAATTCACATGCGTAGACTTGTTCTCGTTAAGAGACACAAATTCTGTCCAATGCTCGTTGGAGGTTTCCAGTTGATGACTCGACTGATTCACCTGTTGCCAGGATGGCCGTATCGTCCGCAAACGTGGCCACGACTGTCTCGTCATCTAGAGGTATGTCTCTTGTGAAGAGCAGGAACAGGGTCGGACCGAGGACGCTTCCCTGGGGTACGCCAGCCCGAATTTGCTTAAAACTCGAGTATTCACTACTACACCTAACACAAAAGAGTCTGCTTTCAAGATAATTTTCCAATATTTTAAACATGTCTTCCGGCAAGCCTTCGTGCCATACCTTGTCGAAGGCTTGCGATACGTCGAGGAAAACAATTGAACATATTTTTTTCCCTTCTAAGGCTTTTTCAATTTCATGCGTTATTCTGTAGACTTGATCTATTGTGGAATGGTTAGGTCTGAAACCGAATTGATGATCCGGGATCAAGCGTCTTTCTGCAATTATTGGTTGTAATCGCTTCAGCAGAAGTTTCTCGAATACTTTCGATATTATCGGAAGAAGCGATATGGGCCTATAAAATTTTTTATCATTTGCGCATTTCCCCGGTTTTGGAACCATAATGACTTCAGCAACTTTCCATTGTCTTGGAACGTATAGAAGTCTAAGAGAAGCGTTTATCATATAAAGTAGCTTGACTAATGCCTTTTTTGGTAGCTCTTTCAATATTTCGCCAGTGATCAGGTCATAACCCGGGGCCTTATTATTTTTAAGTTTGCTAATTGTCTGTCGAAGTTCAACTAACGAAACTTTTTTCATTCTAAAGCTATCAGGTTCCGCGTTGTTGTTTAGAACGTCAGCCAACGGCGGACCGTCGAAAGGCTTGAATGTTTCTTCTAAATGTTCAGCAAACAAATTCGCTTTCTCTTTGTCTTCTCTTGCCCATTCGCCGTTAGCTTTTTTAATTGGTGCCGAGTGGATTATAGGTTTCTTGATAGACTTAACTGCTCTCGACAGCGAGTAGTTTGAGATCCTATCCGCCGACAAGCCTTCAAGGTATTCAGTGGTCTCACGATTTTTAAGATCTTGCAACATTCCTTTCAGTTTGTTAGAGAGGTGGTTCAAGAGGGTTTTGTCTGGGGGAGCCCTCGTGCCTTGCCATCTCCTACGCGCTCTTCTCTTTTCACGAATCAATTCTTCGATTTCGAGCGGATATGTTTTACGTACATGCCCGTCGGTGCTAACTGCGTTCTTTTGGGACGAATTGTTGTTCCAAGCAGCGCTCTGAATTGCTTCAATGAATTTGTCAACTGCGGTTTCTAACTCGAAAGGAGTTTTCAATGGCACATTCAAGCCAACACCCTCCTTACAGTCCTTTCTGAAGGCGTCCCAGTTCATGTTTTTGCTAGCTAATCATCAGTCTTCCACCCATCTTCAAGATAACTCCTGAGTGGTCTGAGCAAAGATCATAGCACTCTTCAATTCGCGTGAGGTATTTGGGGTAGCCTTTAGCGATGAAAAAATCGACAAGGTCAGGCTTTTTATTCCTATCGGTTGGCCAATATGTTGGCTTACCCCTGGAGAAAAAGTTCACCCCACGCTTCATACTATTTTTGTACAGTAATCTGCCTCTTGTTGAATTGCATCGTGAACCCCAAAAAGTATGCTTTGCGTTAAAGTCACCCCCAATGATAAAATTGGACCCAATGAAGTCATACATACGATCAAGATCGTCTTCCACCAGTCTATATCCTGGCGGAAAATAACAAGATGCAATGTTATAATCTAAACAGTCAATTTTTACAGAAACTGAACTGACCTGCATAGAGTCTAGCTCAACTTCTGTGTTCTTGAAGTGCTTTATGCAGTTCTAAATGTAGAGGGAGGATCCTCCTCTCGAATTTTGCGAAGGGTGATGTGCGTGATAGTCATTGTAACCTTTAAGTTTGGGTCTAGCCCCGTTTTTAAGGTGAGTTTCCGTAATCATGCAAAAATCAATATTATTTTTCCGTAGAAATACTTCTAGTTCGTCTATTTTATTCAGAAGGCCGTTTGCATTCCATGTTAGTATTTTAAGTAACTGTTACATATTCATGTTCTCTTGTAATTTTTTCGAGGCTTAAACTCGAGCTTGCTCAGTTTGTCAAATATGAGTTTTTTGATTTTAGTCTGATCCTCAAGTTTTTCCAAGATTACAGCAAAAATCTGAGACATTGCATCTGTTGTGGGCGATCTTGCCTTGTTTTCGTTTGCGCCTGTGCGTATGATTTCGGTCCGACCAGTGGTGGTTTCTCCGCTGCACTTGAGGTATTAAAAAGTAAAAAAAAACTTTAGGGTTATTACTCTAGAGGCCAAAAGTCTATACTGGACTTTTGACCCACTTGGGTGAGTTATAACTGCGCAATTAGTTTCTGGATTTATAGCGCACTCCAAGTGGTCCACTCGTAATTCATGTCGGACCGGTTGCATCGATTGCCCCCTAATGCCTGACAACACCTTATTAGTAATTCTGAAAATGCCAGTTGCATGCATGCCACACCTGCTACCCCTCTGTCTGTTTCTTTTTATACCTTTACTTTACACAATGTAGGCCCCTAAAAAATAAGGCCACTTAAAAAAATTTTTTGAATTTTTCCCCATTTCCTAGTTAACACAGTGGAACTATGGCCAAAAAACGGACCTTTGACCCATTTCCTAGTTAACACAGTGAAATTATGGCCAAACACGGACCTTTGGCCCATTTGAGTGGGTTATTAGCTAACAATTGGTCTGTGAACTTAGGATAGCTCACCCAGATAGGTCAAAAGCCCATTATGAACTTATCCCAAAACATTAAAGTAAAACAATACAAAATTTTAATACGAACAATTTAATAAACATTGCTTAGTTTTTTTAAGGCTTTTATTGATTACACAATTTTCATGTTTCTTTTTTCAGAACCAATACAAAGGTGTCTTCGATTGTTTTGCTAAAATGTACAGAAGTGAAGGCCTTCTGTCGTTTTGGAAAGGTATCCTTCCACCCGTTATAGCTGAGACACCTAAAAGAGCCATTAAGTTTGTTATATTCGAACAAACTAAACCATTGTTCCTATTTGGATCCCCTACCCCGACACCTTTGGTAATTATATACCTTTTTTTTTATTGTTTCCCAACATTATAAAGTTTATAACGTAATTATTTAACCAGACCTTTTCGCTGGCTGGTCTAACAGCTGGTACACTCGAGGCCATCGCTGTGAACCCCTTTGAAGTGGTGAAAGTAGCTCAGCAGGCTGATCACTCCCGCATGAAGGAAGCCCCCGGCACTTGGGCTGTTACCAGAGAAATCATAAAAAAAGATGGCTTTGGCTTTCGCGGTCTAAACAAGGGCGTCACCGCCACTATGGGTCGAAATGGCACCTTTAACATGATCTACTTTGGATTCTACCACAGTGTGAGAAATTATATTCCCGCTTACGAAGACCAGACGAAGGAGTTCCTAAGAAAGGTGGCAATCGGTTTCACCTCCGGCACCCTTGCCTGCTTTGTTAATATCCCCTTCGATGTGGCGAAAAGTCGAATTCAAGGTCCACAACCACAGCCAGGCGTTATAAAATACAAATCGACATTTGGATCCATTCTTACCGTGTACCGCGAGGAGGGATTCCGGGCTCTGTACAAGGGTATTGTGCCAAAGATAATGCGATTGGGTCCGGGTGGGGCAATCATGTTGTTGGTCTTTGAGTATACTTACGAATTTTTGCAAGCAAATTGTACATAACTATAATAAATGTTAATTGGTGGACATTTGAGCATTTCACATTCAAATAAACTAATAACAGTCGCGCTTATCCAGCGCGAAATCTATAGTGTTAGTCACACGAGCCAAGGTAAAAGGTAACATGAAATTGAAAGTAAATGCATTGGTAATTTTTTTTTAGATCATTTTTTGTTTTTCATTTGGGGTTTAAGCTGATGGATGGACTTTATCGAAATGAAAACTGACCGTTGCAGCAAAAATGAAATTCGAACTTTATGGCAAGTGAGAAGTAATTTTGTAGTTGACAGTAGTGCTTCGTAGAAGACTTTTGAAAATGTAGACTGGTAAACAAATTTAAAGGACTATAAGGGTGTTGTAATGAAGATGATAAAACCTAATCCTTTTATATGTGTGACCCTGAAAATCTATTGTCTTCTTCCAAGATAACAAGACTTGCATGTAAGAGCCAAGCTTTGCAGGTTGAGCTTTAGTATAGGGGACGGTTGAAGAAGATATATTTATTTCCGTTTTTTAAGGACTGGGATAATTAAAGACAATTTCCAAACAGAGAAAGAAGATGGTGTTACCCGTGCCTCATCGCAGTTAGGTCTATTGAGACCTATTGTGATGCCCAGTGGGGCAAGATCCTTGCTGTTGTTTGGATGTTTTTACTTGCTTCTTACGCTGCCCGTGTAGAGTTCCTCATGCCACTTTGTTGATTCATACCTGGGAAGAGACGTTATTGGTGTGTTTGAAAGCTTTGAAATGTCGTGGAAGAAGAAGCTTCCTAAAGTTATTTTCCTCAACTGACATAGACTGGGAGAGTGGCAGAGAAAGTGAGGTGTTTCCTCTCAGCAATCCGTATCGCCAAATCCTGTGCAGATGTCATCAATATCTCAGAAGATTGTGACCAGTAGATAACAACAACTCTTGATAAGTGCGTTAGTTCGGGACTTGTCATTTTTTTTGCGCATGACCAAGTGAACTTGCGACCCATTCAGGTGACTTACTGAGCCTCAAAGCACTTTTGGCAGCAGATTCTTACATATTAAGGTCGAGAGGTAGCAGATTGAGAATCGCCTCCAGCCCTGAGGTTGGTGTTGTGCTCATTACAGATGTCGTACCAATAGATACATGCAGCTCTCTGTATTTTTATCATGAAGCGTAGGTTTGTGGTTTTTCTAGACTAAACACTCATAATGTTAGTACAATATCAGTATACTTCCAAAGGTATACATCCAATCCAGTATACATCCCAATTTTTGCCGAAGATGCGCCTGCAAGCATAGAATCCGATTGAAGCTTTCTTTACTCTTTCCTCAACGTTGAATTTCCAGCATAGTTTCTTGTCACGAATCACCCCTAAGTGGCATGGGGATGGGGGTGATTTCTTTAATGACTAGTTTAGTGGTGCAAGTCTTGACATTATTCAAAACACGTCTAATGTCAAGGAAAGCTGCAAGGGTGTATTGTTTGTCTTGAGGTAACTTTTCAATCACGCTGACTACTTTGTGCAGCGCTGTTTTAACGCCCGTACCTTTAGGCATGCTGGGCTGCTGATATCAATTTAGGGTCGATTAGATTGCGAATGTACATATCCGACTTCGACGATAGGCGTATGGGCCTAAGGTCCTTGGCCGCCATGGGGTTCGATTAGCATACTTTTGGAATGAAAGTAGGCTTTGGAATGAATTAAGTAGTTAAATCTCCCTACATTTTTTGGGGACATGTCCAAGTTGTAGACAGCGCCTAAATAGCTTTTAAAGTACAGGTTAAATTATTGGCTTGCTTTTCTGTTAGATTACAGAATGCAGGCCATCACGGCCGGGTGACTTGAATGGGTGAAAAGAGTCAATTGACAATTTTAGCTTAGTTTCCGTTACTATGTCTTCTAGAATTGTAGTTCCAGTTACAGAATTAGTTGATTGTAAACCTCGAATAGTTGGCCGCCTGGGAAGTGTGTTTCCGTAAGAAGCTCCAGCGTTTCCGTATAGGATTGCGTCACGAGTTGTAGATTGCTACCAGGGCTTACACGAGCGACTTTTCTGTCAACGGCGACAGTTGATTTTCAGAAAAAAAGAGAGGGTTTTTAAACCTACCCTGGGTATTAAGTTTAATATATAAACACAATGACAAAATCAAGACCCTTAATAGAACAACGTTTAGAGATATGAGCAACACCGACTGCAGAATTTATTAAGCCATATCATATCCATCTGTCCGTTCGTCTTACTGTAAGTTAACAACTTTTAGGTCTTCAATTTTGAGTTATAGAGATCCGAAGGTCCAATCCCGTGAATCAATTTTGCAGACCTTGTACACCCTCCGACCACCAGATTTGGTCTAGTATAGGCAGCATTCTTATAACTTTATAAGGATATGGCCACGAATTTCGGGTCTGTTTTTATTGAGAAAATTAGGCTTCACCCTTAAAAAAGCAAAATTATACCCTTAAAAAGGGTTGATTTTGCCATATTCGCGGTTTGAGTGTTCATCAATTTCTGTATTTCAACAACTCCCACTCTCATCTGCCCCTTGGTGACCACCGAGTAGGTACCTTGCACCTCAACTGGAGATTCGGTTCCAAGTCTTGGGACTCCTTTGGAAGGTTGTTTAGGGCAGCAGACAACAAAGGGGTGGAGTGTTCCCACTAAGGTACTTCTCCTTGCATCCGGACAGCAGCGGAGGAATTCCTCAGATAGAATCAACGTTCGTCTCAGTCAGGTCAAACTACTGAGTGAACGCCTTATGTGGACCTTATGACCGCAGGCGTAGTAAGCGGGTTATCCGGCTCTCTGTTCTTTAAGTTGTGCGAAGGATCTGGTCCTCCAGGCTGGGGCAGCAGATTGACCACTTCGACATCGACATTGACAACCACCACTTCAAGTTGTGTAAAACAGGTTGATAGCGCCTACAGCAGCTTTTTGCGTATGTGTATTTCTTATCAGAACTTTATTGTGGTTTTGGTAGCACTTGCACAGCTACATCGAAATATAGGTTTAATTCTGACGTCGATGTCGACGTCGCAAAAGATCTGCAGGTCCTTTTCCAAGCGAGCCTCTCAAACCTTCTACGAAGTCCTATGCCAATATTGCCAAATAGCCATCAGAGATACTTAGTCTGAAATGCTGGGTTTCGTACGAAACCAAAACGAAAGGCCTACGAAAACCAAAAAAGACCGAATAGGGGAAATATTTTTTGTGTAGAAGCGAATTTTGGCACAGTTGTAGAGAAAGGTGTCCTGATTGACATACCGAAAGTACTGGTGGGTGGGGGCGGAGCTAAAGGGTGGGCGGGGCTTTAAAGGTCTCTTTTTTCAGTTTTTGGCAAATATCTCAAGAACTATAACTCCCAGCGAAAAAATGTTGACTGCTAATCTACACAAAATTCTCTACAAAAAAGATTATATACACTTTTTCAGTGAGATAAATACTTAAGGAGAAACAGAGGTGGGAAAGAGACACTTTTAATTAATGTGACTTTTATCGTAAAAAAAAAAAAGATTGAGACGGATATTTTTATATACTTTTATTAACATCGCATTGTCTTAAAAATTTAAAGAGTATTCGAGGTTCAGCGTCATGTTGTGGTGCATTTTTTGTTCAAGATATTCTGTGGATATATGTGGAAGGTGTGGAAAGTGGGTCCGGGTCCGGGAGATGTGACTCACTTCGGAGCAACAACACTATATACGTTAGAGAGTGCTTACAGAAAAAGTCCGAAGATCGGGGCCACACTTTGGTCCGCACCGTCTACCTATATGCTAGAGATCACGGTTGGGAACATCGTAATAGGTGCAACAGCCCAGTGTTCCTTTAAGGCATTGGTGACAGAATGTTTGGATCTGGACAGAAAGATGTTCTATGCCTAGTTTTTGCCGCATAATTAGATGGCAAGGTTAGGTCCTATTTTGTGGAAGGAGCAAATGTCTGAGAGGAATAAAATAGGGTTATCTTGAGGGTTATGTGTGTTGCCAAAAATGGAAAAACTTTTTTCAGACAAGCTAGTAGTAGAAGTGGGCTGCCGTGGCGTAGTGGTTAGTATGTGCGCTTACTACGCTGGACGTATGGGTTCAAATCCTACCCTCGTCACCTGAAAAAACGACTCGTTCCCACCTCCGTGAGGGTCTGACGAACTTCTCAAAGTGCTGTTCGGGTCCGGCAAAAAATTGTAGGTCCCCTTGTATGTGAACGAATCAACTCACACAGCATACATCGTTGAGAAGTTTACCTCGATCTGTTGCGCCACGCTATTTATTTATTTAATATTATAGAAGAAGTAGTTAGTATAGTAGTATATCATCATTGAAGCCACAAAGATCACCGGATGAAAGGTTCAGAGGTGTCTTGACGCTAGGTAGAGGAATTATTATGTTTATTTTACTCTCGCAATGAGTTTGCGAATCAACGGGTAGCACTGCCATATGCGCTTCATTGGGGAAGATCACAGGAGTCCTGCCTTAAAGTGGGTAGCTTACTTCTGTTGGCATCAATTTCAACAAAAGCACAACAGGGGAAGTGTTGGTTGGATCAAGCTGCTTTCCAAATATTTCAGTAATTGGCGAGTTTATAGACCTTGTAGCCCTTCTTAGGATTGGCATCACCATCTACAAACATATATTCTTTATGAATCCAGGCGGTAGGAAGGTGGAGACCAACGTGATTTTAGTTCATGTATAAGTCTTGCATTTGCCCAAAAGACCCATCGCTTAGTTTCTTATAGCATTATTATGCCGATGCATCACGACTGCCGGTGTGGGTATGCCTTGGCTCCTGCAACAATGCACCACAACTTGAAGACACACTAAACTCTAAACCTCAAGATTCTTCAAATTTGGAAGACGAAGCGATACAATGAAAGTATGTACGTATCCGTTTCAATCTTTAATTTTTTTCATAAAAAAAGTCACTTTAATTAAAAATGTCTATTTCCCACTTCTGTATCTCCTTAAGTGTTCTTACTTACTTACTTAAGGTGGCGCTACAGTCCGGGGTGGACCTGGGCCTCAGCCAACAAGCTTCGCCAGCCAGCTCTGTCTCTAGCTAGCCGTCTCCAGTTTCGCACGCGAAGTCCCCTTCCACTTGCGTGCGCCACCTGAGTCTCGGTGCTCCTCTACCGCGCCGTCCCTGCGGTGTGGATTCGAAGATTTTCCGGGTCGGAGCGTTGGTGTCCATCCGCTCTAGATGACCCAGCCATCGTAGACGTTGTGTTTTGACTCTTTTGGCTAGGTCGGTATCGCTGTACAGCCCGTACACCCGTACAGTTCGATGTTCACTTAAGTGTTCATCCCGCCGAAAAAGTGTAGGTATGCTTTTTTTTGTATAGAATTTTGTGTAGATTAATTTAGTAGTCAACATTTTTTCGCTAGGAGCTATAGCTTTCGAGATATTTGCCAAAAACTGAAAAAAGAGACCTTTAAAGCCCTGCCCACCTGTTAGCTCCGCCCCCACCTACCAGTACTTTCGGTATAACATTCAGGACACCTTTCTCTACAACTGTACCAAAATTCGCTTCTACACGAATTATTTCCCTTAATATTGCTTCGTTGCCTGGACTATAGTATATCAGTGCCTATCACCGTGAAGGAACAACGACGCGACGGCAGGAACGAGAACGAAATGCAGCGCAGGTTGCAGCCCATAAGAATGAGCCGAATATGAAGGGTGAAGTCCCCCCCCCCCCCCCCCCCCGGTGAAATGCTTGATGGTGGTGCCGCGAGGAGTAGGGGGGGAGGTGGGCTTAGTGGGTGCAAATCCCACACTGTTTTTCAAAACGGGCTCAGATTTGTCGCGCATGACAGCATCTATAGAGACAAGTTATGCAACGCAATATTTTGTTTTGGCATCTCTGTCTAACTCGTTAGTCTGTGCAGTATGACGATGGAAAATTCACGCTGTTCCTGAATTGAGTAGAGCTTGCGAGCAAACGCTATAGATAACCCGCCAATCTTTTACACGTGCGTTCAATTAACTACTCGCGTATGCAGACAGCATTGACGTAATCGAGAAAACACAGAGTGAATCCTGATGTCAGTGAAGCCTTCGTCAGTATTGGGACAGAAGCGGTGAATATGGGCTTAGCAGTTAACGAGGGCCAAACCAAGTATATGCTGCTATCAATAAAAAAAACACCCAACACCGATAGCTTTAAGGTAGTCAGCGACCTTATACCTCGGTTCCGCTATAAACTCTGACAATGGCATCAGCGTTGAAATGAAACGAAGGATAGCTCTAACCAATCACTGGTTTTTTGGGCTTAGAAGGCAATTGAGTAGCAAAGCCTCTTGACCAATTAAAGTGTCCATCTTAGACCCTTTTTATCCCAACCTTGCTTTAACGGTGCAGAATGTATGAGCCCTCATAAGTCGGACGAAAACGTTTTAGGCTGTTTCAACAGAGGAAAATTCTTCGGACGATTTATGATCCTGTCTGCATAATCGGAGAGTGGAGGAGGAGATATATAACATCAAATTGTACGGGCTACATAGCGACCCAGAAGAGTCAAAATACAACGGCTGATATGGCTGGTTCATCAAGAGCGGATGGACAGCAACGCCCGGCCCGGAAAGTTTTCGAATTTACTCCGCAGGGTCGGCGCAGTAGAGGAGCACCTCAGCTGGCGAAGATTGTTTTCGTATATATTTTTTTTCTAAGCATTTTTAGTTTCACCTTATTGTCCCGAAAAATAAATCCTGACTAACTTAACTAAACTGTAAGTTTAAGGATCTGTGAGGTCTTTATTCTAACGCTTTTATCACACACTTACTCTGGATTTTCTCATGTTAACCAGCTGAAACCTAGAAGAAATGTTATGCAGCATTTCTCGTGTCAAACATAATTTCAAAGAAGCTATACTCGTTCCGATTTGAAAACTAAAAAATAATCCCTGAACTTGCCTTTGGTTGCTGTTTGAGTATCTAGTGAATGTCACCCACCTTTTTCGCAACATTGTCAGCACAAGCCTCCTGTATAACCAAGCGTCTTCTCCAATTGCATGCTCTCATCTTGTAACATATCAATGTTGCAACAATTTAGTACAATATAGGGCCTCCCGTCACACTTCAAACACCCATTGATCTATCTCAAATATCAAAATTTCCCAACATTCACATGATACCACCAGCAATTGTTGAGAAGTGAGAGTGGAAAGTATATGTTTTATACCACAAGACTGTAGATAGATACTATAATACTCCAATTCGCCTTTAATCAAACCATGCACTCCACCATTCAATTGAAACGCTATAGATACACCCGACCACGAATAAATTACTCCATGTGCTTGCTGGACCACAAGACACAACCCCCTCAGGAAAAAAAACGCACAAAGCAAACTTGCAGCCTAAGATCTTTGGTACTAACAACAGCCAAATTGTAACAGTTCAATCGGCGACTCCTTACGGAGCGTTAATCAAGTCGGGCAGACCGCGCAAGAAAATAAATTAGTGTAGCCGTTAAATAAGTTCTTAATTATGACTTGGCTAAAATACGTGAGTGTCGCCTTGATATTAGCCACATTGTGTCAATGCGCCCCGGTTGAGGATGATTCGGACAGCAACCATGGAGATCGAGAAAAGCGAACTTTGATTTTGGGACTTTTGTTGAAAAAAATTTTGGTTCAACAAGCGCTGGCACGGAATTTCATGCTTAATGCCACGACAACTGTAGCTCCTCAAGGAAACATGGATATGCCTGCAGGTCAAAGTATGCCTGAACTAGCTATTCCACTAGATCAACCAGCAGGTCAAGCGTCGCCACAACAGAATGAAATGCCTTCACCACAAGAACCACCACCGCCACCAGGAACTCAAGCACCCCAGAGTCAACAACAACAAGGATCGCCACCATCACTAGGATCTTCACAGTTACAGGGGGCTATCCAACCAGTTGGACTTCCGTCGTTTACGGTGTTTGGACCATTGCAGTCATTCAATCAGCAAGGCTCTATATTTCCACCTAATTTTCCATTTGGAGTTCAGGGATTCAGGCAATTGCCGTTTGGACCTGCTCCGGCATTGGGAGCTCAAGCTGGGCCACAAAGTGGCCCTAGGCTCTCGACAAACTTCCCTTTCAGCATTCAAAATGGATTTTTACAACAGTTTCCCCAACAGGGATCATTACTGCCTCCTACTGCTCCCTCAGCACCGGCTTCTCAAACCTCTCCCGATGCGGGGGGTTCGGATTCCCAGCTTGGGGCACCAGCTCCACCCACTGGACCTGGAGCTGATGGAACACAAGGGCAAGCACAAGCACCATCGCCACCGGTACCCTCAGCCGCAGTAAATAGTTCCCCACAAGATCCTTTGCAAGCGGCTCCATCACCTGCTGGAACCGATGGTACACAAACACCCCTTAATTCCGAACAATCGGGACTTTCACCTCCAGACGCAGGTGACGTACCACAAGCACAGTCAGGCGAAAATGACGCTTCATCGCAGTTAAGCTCCGGGGCAAATGCTGCTCAAGGTCTTCCACCAAACCTTTCATTCGGTCAAGGACAAACTGGACCATCAGGACCACCACCCAGCTTTTTGTTTGGTCCAAGCTCTGGAATAGGTGGCTCACAAAGGCTACCACCTAACTTCTCCTTCAACAACGGGCTATCGCAGCAGAACTTTTTTGGTCAAGGACCAACTGGATCGTCCCCTCAGACAAGCTCAGCTGGAGATGGTTCGCAGGGACTTCCCCAGAACTTCGCATTTGGCCCAGGACCAACTGGATCATCTCCTCCCGAGTCGCTTCCAACTGGAAATGCTCAACAAGGATTACCGCCAAACTTTTCATTTGGCCCTGGACCAACCGGACCATCCACGCAAACTGCAGGTGCAACAAATGGACAACCAGATGGAGCACAAAATGCCCAACTGGAACCACCCACCTCAGGCAGTGGGTTCTCCCCCGAGTCCCCACTGGGACAATTGGACAACAACCTTCAACAGCAGTTCAGCCAACAGCCACAAGAGCAGCAGCAACTACCAGTCGGCGGAGATCAACCACCTTTATCAAACTTTGCTAACTTGCCACCAGACTTTCAACTCGCCAACGGGCAGTCACAAGTGCAGAATCTAGGCCAATTCGATCCTAGACAGTTTTCTGGGGCCGACAACAATATCTTTGACTTTCCTCAACGGGGTAAGTTTGTGTGATTGCATGGGTGTATGATACAGGAGTTTGCGGTTTGCACGGTGACACAAATCGTTGGTTTTGCAAAGTGGTTATTTAATAACCACAGCGCATGCGAGTTCCAGTTAAACAAACTGGTTTAATTAATGTCGTGCACAAATAATTCAAAGTTTATGGCAGCTACTTGTACGCTGAGTGACAGAGTGGATATAGTAAGATATTTGGGGAAGTAGGTACATTGACCTGGCGTGCGAGTTGAAAAAAAAGAAAAATCCAACTTAACTACCTTCATTGCTAACCATTGCATTGTGACTCGTGTTTGTTTCAATTAAAGATTCCTTTAAGGGTCAGCTTTTCAGTAGGTACAACTCTTATACTGGTTGAGTTTCTGATTTAAACTCGAATAAACTCCAGAAACAAATTCGGTCCATTTTGATCATAGTTTAATTTTAACATGAGCACAATGAAGCACAATGAAGCCCTCTAAGCACGCGGTATTAAAATTGACTCAAAAATGAAGCCTCCACTCCATACATCATATCAAATCGGTGTCAAATTTTAGTGTCAATTTTAAGTCAATTTGAAGTTAAGTGCTGTTCCTAAAGTGAAAAGCTGTTAACACCGTTTTTTGGTGTTTATTTTTTTTATTTTCAAAAATCTGACACCATTTTTCGATGTTTAGCTTGGTTTGAAAATTCTAACTCAGTTTTGACTTTGTTTTGTGATATATGAACTCGCATTTTTTGTAGGTTTTTCTCAAATCTGCAATGCCACTGCACGTAAAAAAACATTGCACAAAAAAGATTATCAATTCTGTGGTACATGCATTTAAAGTAAAACAATAAACTTTATTTTAAATCCACAGAACTCAAGCACTTAATTAAACTCTGCGTTGATCATACAACGTTTGCAAAAGGCTAAAAACGACCGATGATGTAATTCGAGGTAAAAAATAATGCGTAGATGTACGACGACCGATTCCGATGAGTATTCGTAGTAGGATATATGTGTGAGTGTGAACATAATGAACATGAAGCAAAAACATTTTTTGAGAGGGTAGAGTTAGAAACAAGTCAAATCGGTTTCAGATAAATGGACTCAGAATTTTGTTAAGAGAGAACGTGTGTAGATGCACGATGAGTAATCGTGGTTGCGTATATGTGTGAGCATGTGGAACACGACAAAAAAGAAACTCGTTTGTGGAGAATTGTTTGAGTTAGAAACAAGTCAAATCGGTTTCAGAAAAATTGACTCGGAAATTTGCTTAGAGGGAAGGCTTTTCCAAGAGACTTGGATTCTGGAAAGACGTGTCGTCACCAGACGTTATCACGATTGCTGGTGCAACTTCGGTGAACTGCCTCGGCCCTCAGTTCTTATTAAACTAAACACACTACGTTGTCCGTCCGTCCGTCCAATCACGCTGTAGCAACTGAACGGTAAGTCTTAGAAAGACAAAATTTTGTGTGCTTACCAGCGAGTAAGTGCTATAGTGAGTACGCAGTACGTAGAAGTTACAGTCCGTTAAACGCACGATGTTATTGTTATTTTTTGATATTTTATAAGTAGTGCAAGCTTTAAAGGGGGCGTGGTCTAACCGCCTTTTATTACAAGCTATCAATATTAACATAGATATTTCCAAGTTACGGTTAAATGCACGTAAAAATGCAAATGTTGGTATATATTCAATATTTTTGTAAAAGCGACCCCTAAAAAGGGGCGTGGCTGAAAATTTTGTGTGAATGAAATCTTGAATGAAGTCTTGTTTAGCTTACCTGCTAATTTTTACTTTTAATTCTTTCCTAAATTAGGCTAGGGCCCTCCGAAATAACGTTTTTCTATAGGTTTTTTTTCAATTCTGCCTCTAAATGTGGGCGTGGCACAAAGTCTTGTATGAAACAAATGTATAACTTTATGTTTTCTATATAATATATTAAGCGAAATTTTTTCGATTTCGAACAAAAATATTGAATAAAATGGATTTAAAAATTTACCCTTATAATCGATGCCACGCCCATTAGAGGAGGTCAATTGATTTAAATTTTTTTTATTTCTTACAATCATTAGGAATTCGGTCTCCATAATATGCCCTTAAGGTCTTGGGGGTCTACCGTCATTATTTCACCGTATTACAAACTATTTGACAAACTTAATTTACATACCTCCTGCCCTATGGCACAAATTACTGAATAACTAGATATTAAACTTGCTTCCCTCTTACCGTTCAACACCCATTTGCTTACGTTTTTTAAAAAGCCTTTAAAGCTTTTATAAAGCTTAAAATTTCCGTGGCGGTGAATACGTGTAAGAAGATACAACAACAATTTACCTAAGCGATCAACTGATGTAAAAGCTCCAAAACGAAATTGCATGGAAATGACGAATTCACGTTTTTACTCACATTTGTAAACAAATGTCAGAGCATGGGTAAATTCATCAATTTCAGCTTGTGGACAAAGCTTTTACATGTCCGAAGTTGAATATCTAGTTATTCAGTAATTTATGCCTATGGGATGGGGTATAAAAACTGTAGCGGTTTTGAAGTATTAATGGTTTCCTAGATGTGCTTAAAAATACTTAAGTTGACCGATTTAAATGATGCTGCTAGCAAATATGTATATCATAACTTCTGGACTTCTTATTTTAAATCAGCCAAATTTGACGCAAGCACAACCACATGAACTTACATAACAGATTTGAAAAAAAAAACTTCTGAAACGTTATTTTTTTCTCAAAAAGTAAAAGCCATATGACCATGCAGTTTTCTGTTTTTAATGACTTATTTATAAGAGCATCAAATTTTGAGAAAAAAAATGAGCTTAATAACAAAAAAATTAAAAAAAAATTTACTCCAAACATTTTTTTTTCAAAATTTTGAGTTTAAATTTTTTTTCATTTTTTTTTCAAAAAATCAACTTGCGTTTTTGATTTTATTTTTTACGACTAAAATCTACTAAGCACTAACTAAAGTACTTAAAGCACATTCTTCGTCGGCACTTTGTGATTAAGGCCTAGGACACGACAGAAAAATGTGCTTCGTTCAGATTATCGCACAATTTTCTACGACAAGCTTACACAGGCAATAATTAACCGTGCAAACCTTAACATACTCAATGAAAACGGAGATATTCATCGCCATTTAAAAGGTTTTAAAACTTTTTGCCACATGCCTGGAAAAAGCCGCAGTTTGAAAAATTGTCTCATGTAAAATCGTGCGGCAAACTGTCGTACAAACGCTTGAGCTCCTATTGCACTATTTGCTTTCGTGGTGTGTCCCTGGGCTAAGTAATAACCATCCAAACAAGTAAAAAAGCCAAACGCATTGTTCTTAATGAAAATTCATTGCTTTTATTTCTCTTACTTTCCGGCCTACTTTGGCCTAACTACGCAATAATCAGTAATTTTGTAGTCCTCCAGTCGACAAGCATTTTTCTTGGATTTGTGTATTTGTGTTTTTATTGTCAAAAAAAATTAGATGAATTAAATGATTACATTCCAAAAGTACAGAACTGGTGTATTGCGACAGCATTTCGCTCCAGGGACATACTAGCGCCAAACATTTTCAATATCTTTTTAACTCCTAGAAGACCTTTTGATTTTTCTGGATTATTGAATAGGCGAAAGTTTTCGAAAGGCCTTATACCATCTAATCGGTCGAATAAGAAGTTTTGTAAAACTACAGCGTTAATGCCAGAACCCCACGACGGGACATATGATCGAGACGGAATGGTGAGTCGAAAAAGCCATATCCGTCCGTCTGCCTGTTTTTGTGCTTCAGATTTTGAAAGTCCTTAGATTTCGAGGAAGACAATCTGAAACTAAATATCTGGATTTGTTAGGTCCCGGAGCATAAAGCATTAGAGATTCACCCACTGACATGCTTCCTTCATTCATAAGGGTAAAATTAATTCGCCGGAAAAATTGTTAAAAAATAGTGTGTCAATAGCGCATGCAAAGCCAAAAACATTACATCGAAAAATAAAACCCAAACGCGCCCCAAGTGGAAGTGGCCTTAGAAAATCACAGAATTAACTCCTGGTTCCCCTCGAAATTTTAGTCACGTTATTTAGGTGTATAATTTAGTACAGGGGGACAGCAAAAATATGGGGCCCAGAGCGGCACTTTACCTTAATCTGCCCCTGTTCCGCTCAGATGTTGCTTTGGAAGCGCTAAAAAAAGCGATTCGCATAAGCGTTATGCTGGTGATTCTATAATGAGTCAAAAAAATGGGGTGAAAATTGACTTAATAATACTCTGATTCTAGAACCATCTTTTTAGTAAACCTTCATGTGAATGTGAAAGGTCTCCAATACTCCAATCCATGGAAGAACTTGAATCCTCTTGCAGTGAAAGCCAGGGGAGCAATCGGCGTCGTTTGGCTCCTCAGCTTAAATATTCCTTCAATTTTTTTGGAATGTCGGCATGCGTAGATAGGGTGGCTCCAGCCTGCAGAATGCCTGAGGATAACTGAGCGGTAAGAAGCCTGCATAGTTATCCGGCTTTCCTCTTCACGGACCAGGCGTGATGCCGAAGGTCAGATGGTCCTTCGCAACCACGGTTAAAGACCTTGACACCGTTGCCGTAGAAAATTACGCCAAATATTTGTTGGAAAATTCTCCAGAATTAAGGGAATCACGCCATTTAAAAAAAAGCCAAAAACTAAAATGGGAATTAGGTACGCTAGAAAAAGTAAACCTTTTTGGCTCAATTTCCAAATGTGTTGTGGATAAGACAAATATAACCGATTTTTATTCCTCAAAAATAGCTGAGGACTATTATAACATGCGTCGACCTTTTGGGTTATGACCAAAGTCGCGGTAAAGGCCAACCCTTTGGATTTTCGCGCGACCCGTTTACACACTGCGCGTTTACCGGTGTGTCGCACGACCGGCAAGTGCGAACCGCCGGGAAGCCGCCCTAGGATACGTGACGCGCCAGAAAACGCACCGCCACATCACAAACCGGCGGGTCTCGCCAAAATGATGGCTTTTTTTTGAAAACATCTATCTGACACTTTAGCATACGTAGGTATGTACCTACCTATTTTTAAAATAAAAAACGAACAACATATTGGAAACATTTTTAAATAAATCAGTTTTTCAAATGCCAAAAGATTGTAAGGTTTTTTATTTGTTTTTTTTTTTATAATTTTCATTTTTTGGTTTAATTTCCTTTGGCGTTATTTCATGAAGCCGTTTTTTGCCTTAACTTCGGTGTTGCAAGGCTTGTATGTATAGCACACGAAAATACCTAAAAGTTGCACCCTTCCGAGTTAAGATTCTATGTCGAATGCAAATAAAATCAAGCTTTTGAAAAATTTTGCCGCAGCAATGTGACAAATCTAGTATTTTTCCTGCCAGATCTAGCAAAAAATTTTATTTTTTTAGCAGGAATATAAATCATATCCTGCCGTTATAATTTCGCGTTATCAGCCGCCTTGACGATGTCAATTGGCATTTGACCCACCCCCGGTAGAACTCAACGAGCATAACCCCCCGATTTTTTACTATCAAGGTCCACGTTTCATGAATAAAAAACGTTTCATAAATAGGTGCCCACGGGACGAAGCTGTTGCTTTTCTTTTAACTGAAAAGTTAGCAGCAATGAATCCTTGTTAACACACTTACTGCTACAGTCCGGGGTGGACCTGGGCCTCAGCCAACAAGCTTCGCCAGCCAGCTCTGTCTCTAGCTAGCCGTCTCCAGTTTCGCACGCGAAGTTGGCTGAGGTCCCCTTCCACTTGCGTGCGCCACCTGAGTCTCGGTGCTCCTCTACCGCGTCGTCCCTGCGGTGTGGATTCGAAGATTTTCCGGGCCGGGGCGTTGGTGTCCATCCGCTCTAGATGACCCAGCCATCGTAGACGTTGTGTTTTGACTCTTTTGGCTAGCCCGTACAGTTCGATGTTATATCTCCTCCTCCACTCTCCGTCTATGCAGACGGGACCGTAAATCGTCCGAAGAATTTTCCTCTCGAAGCAGCCTAAAGTGTTTTCATCCGCCTTTGACAGGGTCCATGCTTCTGCACCGTAAAGCAGGACTGGGATGATGAGGGTCTTATACATGGACACTTTAGTTGCTCGAGAGAGGGCTTTGCTACTCAATTGCCTTCTTAGCCCAAAGAAACAGCGATTGGCAAGAGTTATCCTTCGTTTGATTTCAGTGCTGGTGTCATTGTCTGAATTGATAGCGGAACCCAGGTAGACAAAGTCCCTAACTACCTCAAAGTTATAGCTGTCGATGGTGACTTTGTCCAAGACGTCGGTGTTGGGTGTCTTTTCTTGATGACAGCATATACTTGGTTTTGCCCTCATTGACTGCTAAACCCATATTCGCCGCTTTCGTCCCAATACTCACAAAGGCCTCACTGACATCACGCTTTGTTCTTCCGATTATGTCAATGTCGTCTGCATATGCAAGTAGTTGAACGGACTTTTGAAAGATTGTACCTCTGGTGTTGGCGCGAGAGTTCTGCACAATTCTCTCAAGTATGATGTTAAAGAAGTCGCATGACAGCGCGTCGCCTTGTCTAAATCCTTTTTTGACATCAAAGGGGTCGGTGAGGTCTTTGCCGACCTTGACGGAACAGCGTGAGTTTTCCATCGTCATCCTGCACAGACTGACGAGTTTGGCAGGGATGCCAAAACAAGACATTGCGCTATATAGCTCGTCTCTATTGATGCTGTCATACGCGGCCTTGAAATCGATGAAGAGGTGGTGTGTATCGATTTGGAATTCCTGGGTTTTCTCCAAGATCTGACGCAGTGTGAATATTTGATCGATGGTGGACTTTCCTGGCCTAAAGCCACACTGATATGTGCCTATCAGATTGTTGACAAACGGCTTCAGGCGTTCACACAGTACAGCAGAAAAGATCTTGTATGCGATGTTAAGAAGACTTATGCCTCTGTAGTTGGCACAACTCAGAGGGTCTCCTTTCTTCAGGATCGGGCAAACAATGCTGAGGTTCCATTCGTCGGGCATGCTTTCTTCCGACCATATCTTGCAGATGAGCTGGTGCATGCTCCTAACCAGCTCATCGCCAGCGGAATTAAAAAGTTCGGCAGCTAGGCCGTCTGCTCCGGCTCCTTTGTTGCACTTGAGCTTAGACACAGCTACTTTCACCTACTCCAGGTCGGGTGGGCGGTATCGTTCGTATGCTTCGTCGGTAACGTCTTCGCCCAAGTTGAATGGTTCGTTCTGCCTGACAGCGGTATTTGGTTCGTCCTCGCCGTTATACAGTCTGCAGAAGTGGTCTTTCCAAATCCTCAGCACCGACTGCGATTCTACAACGATGTTCCCTTGATGGTCCTTACAGGCTTCAGTTCGAAGTTTATACCCTTGGCAGGACCTTTTGATCCTTTGGTAAAACTTTCTAACCTCATTCCTGTTGTAACATCTCTCTATCTCTTCAACCGCGCGCTTCTCGTGCTCTTTCTTTTTCCTCCTTTCTCTCCTCCTCTGCTCGTAGAGCTCGCGAGCAGCTCTAGTCCTTCTGTGCAGCGCCGCTTTGTATGCTTCCTGTTTAGCTGCATGTGCTTGCCGGCATTCATCGTCAAACCAGGGGTTTCGTTGTGGTCGCCGTGTGAAACCCAGCACTTCAGAGGCGGCGTATCTGATGGCATTTTGGCAATGTTGCCACTGACTATCAATACTTGATGCTGGTTGCATAGGACTTCGTAGAAGGGTTTGAGAGACTCGGTTGGCGAAGGACCTGGCGATCTCTTGCGATTGTAGTCGGCCGACGTCAAACTTCCCCACAGTATTTCCATTACTTGGCGCTGGTCGGGATATCCGAGTCAATGTTGGCCCCTCGGAAAGTTCGGACATCCATGATACTGGAGGAGTGCCTTGCGTCGATCGCAATATGGTCAATCTGGTTGACGTTTGATTGATCGGGAGATCTCCATGTCCCTTTGTGGATATTGAGATGCGGGAACTGTGTACTAGCTACCACAACGTGTCGCCCCGCAGCAAAGTCGATCCGTTACAGCCTGAATCCGTTATCGGAGGTCGTGTCGTGCAGGCTATGCTTTCCGACAGTACGACCAAAGATGCCCTCCCTTCCTAGCTTGGCATTAAAATCGCCTAGGACAATCTTAATGTCGTAGCTAGGGCATTGCTCATAAGTTTCGTCCAGGAGCTCGTAGAACATATCTCGTCATCTTTCTCCTCTGTGGGGGCATGTGCGCATATAAGGCTAATGTTGGCGAATTTAGCCTTGATGCGGATCATCGCGAGGCGCTCGCTTACAGGGTTGAAGCTCAAGACTTTTTGCCTAAGTCTGCCTCCAACAACGAAACCACATCCAAATAGGCGCTGTCTTTGATGCCGATAGCAGTCGCCGTAGTAGATGTCGCAGTTTTTCATCCTTCTTTTGCCCGGCCCGTCCCACCGCATTTCTTGGATGGCAGTAATGTCTGCCTTGCAGTCGTTAAGGGCCTCCGCTAGTTGCTCGGCTGCACGTGGTCTGTAAAGGGACCTAACATTCCACGTGCAGATCCGGAGCTCGTTGTCCTTTTCTCGTTTGCATTGGTCGTCAATAGTAAATCCGTCCGAATCCGAGGCTTGTTTCCGCTTCGTGACTGGTGTTTCTTTACGTGGCCGGGAAGTCACCCCGACGGCACGACCCCCAACCTGGAGGACCAGATCCTTTGCTTAGCTCTAAGGACGGAGAGCCGGATAGCCCACTCCTTATAGGCCTGAGCTCCGAATACGTCGTAGTAGCCCATATAAGGTGTTCACTAAGTAGTTCGGCCTGACTGGAACTATGGACGCCACCGTTGATTCCATCTGGGGAATTCCTCCGCTGCCGTCCGGATGCAAGGAGAAGTGCCTTAGTGGGAACACTCCTCCCCCCCTCTCTCGTCTGCTACTCCCAACAACCTTCCAAAGGGGTTGGAACCCAATCTCCAGTTGAGGTACTAGGCACCCGGTGTTCACCACGGGGAGGTGAGAGTAGGAGTTGATAGACAGAGGTGGGCTTAGAAAACCTGTGGATGCTTGTATCCTCTTGAGTGCACATGTCTATCCTTTGACCACCACCTTGTTAACACACGCACTTCTGTGAGTGGCGTTAGCTACGCTACTAGGGGAAAACAAACATTTGATTAAATTGAAATCAATTCCACTTGAACTTTATATAATTGACATCAGGGTGCTAGCAGAGTATTACAAATATCGACATGCAGCTCACTTACCTATCAGAATTGAGGTAGGGAGCTGAAGCTTGGCTCAACTATAACAGGGGCTTAAGCGGGATTAATCGAGAGTCGAAATTTCACGAAAATCTCACTCAAGCTCTGCCAAAAGATTGTGGTTTTCATAATAGACTTAAGCAAAAGATTTGAAAATCACGGGATTCCACTGTGAACGTCTCGAGTATCACGTTTTTGCATTGAGAATTTTAAAATCAATTTTTAAAATTGTGTCACTTTTTTTCAACTTTGGATGTTTATATTTCCGATCCCGATTGTCCGATCTAAAATATGTTTAAACTTTAGAGGTCAGCGTGCAATTCTTAGTATATTCCCTTTTTTCATTGACCTTTTGAAGCACGTTAAAAAAGCAATATGGGCTTGAATACGACAATTAGTCCACTAATTACAGGCAAAAACAAAACTTTAGGCCAACACAAGTTAACGAAAACTTTACGAAATCGAGCAAAAGGCTATTATGGTCATGGCATACGACTCGCGTGCAATGGGACATTTCGGAAAGCCGCGACTTAAGCTCATCAAAGTCTATTATAGTTGGGCCTTTATGCTTCACAGACAAAGCTGCGGTTGAGTTAAGCCTACTATTGGCTTGAATGTAACACAACCTCAAATTTTCATTGTAGTTCAAAGAACTTGCTGACCAAGTCTTACATTGTAGTAAACGCCAAACATTTTCAATATTTTTTAACTTTTAGAAGACTTTTTGATATTTCTGGATTATCGAAAAGGCCAAAGTTTTCGCACGGTCTTTGGTTTGACCATCGTCTCTGTCATGTTAGACAGGAGTTTTGTTTTAACTCTCGAAAGACCTTATACCATCTCATGGGTCCAATAAGAAGTTTCTAAAACTAAAGCGTTAATGGCAGAACCTTAAGACCGGAATTGTGAGTCGAAAATATTGTTCGGAAATAGTCACAAAAAGTTGAAACTATATGTCAATAGCAAGCAAAGCGAAAAATATTGCATCGGAAAACAAAAAAATATAACTAAAACGCGCCCAGTGGACGTGGCCTTCGAAAATCAAAGAATTAATTCATGGCTCGTCCCACAAAATTTCAGTCACGGTTTTGAGGTGGCAAATTTTTCGTACATGTTCCAAGGGGGCGGCAAAAATGTGAGTCCCAGGGCGGCACTTTACCTCAATCCGCCCCTGTATCTACATATATATTTTTTATAATGTGTAGGTATCTATACCTATTCCTAACTTTTACCTTTATCTTCTTTAACTTGCCTAAATCTTTAAGAAACAAGAAAGATTTATTATTAGACGATTAGATAAGCTTCACTTAACTTAAATCAATAAAAAAAAATTCTTTGCAGGACTTCCACCAAATGGCAACTTCGGGGAACAAGACCAACCACGACCGGAACAACAGTTTACCAATGACTTTCAAAACCCATTTTTCCCCTCAAATGTCAACCAGCAGTTTAATGCACAGAACAGCGCTCCACAGGCGGCCAACTTTGCACCAAGAGAAGGACAACAGTTTGATTTCGCGGCTGCGTTTCAGGGTGGCAGAAGTTTTCAACGAAATCCTTTTCGACGAAACTTCAAATAAATAATAAAAAAAATTCTCCTTCAAACTACCTATTTGTACCTATATTTGTATTTAGCAGCTTTTGTATATTTTTTTTTACTTTTTGTACTACCTTCAACTAATAATAAATTTTGAACATAACCATGGATAGTGTTTGATTTCCAGGACCCGGAGGGCTACCTCAGACCTCCGGAGTCAAAAAAGGACTCCACTTATTGACAAAACAAATAATCGGCAAATAACATAAACTCATTCAAAAAAAGTCTGAATCCGTCAGTTATGCACGTGCAAAAAATATGTCATGACAAAAGTCGATGTCAAACCAACAACAACCACCACCTACTTCCATGAAAAATATTTCTCTCACTCCATTCGACAATTTCCAACGAAAACGAAATTTCAGCAAAAGTACCAGGCAACCAGGCGCAAGAAGAAGGCAAACCTCAGGCGAGTTTTTACTTTCGTGTGCCACCTATTGGCAACAACCAATACAAAGACGAAGCCACACCCCCAGCTGGTTATGTCAAATTGAATAGAAACAGGGCTGCCATGGTTCCACAATATTGCTTTCAGTGTAAAGTCGAACGAAACAGAACAAAAGTCGTAGAACCATGGCAGCCCTGATATAAATTGGAATGGAATGAGTGGGTGTGGCTTGCGTTTTGTGAGCACAGGGTGATACATATTCTTTGATAACATTTTCTTGTTAAAAAAATTTGTATACTTAAAATAATATAACGCCGTTATTTATTTTACTAAAAATTTTGAATTGTTCAGTCAATAACACATAAAAAAATCATTTTCAATAGGGGTTCTATTTCAATGAATATATATGGGCATAGGTGTACATAATATCATAATGAGAATAAAGTAAACATTATTAAAAAATATTATTAAAGAATCGAGTATTAGTGTTTTGTAATTTAGAGTTACAATATTTTAATTCTGTTTATATTACATTTCATAGGGGTAACAAACAATTAATTAAGTAGGTGTATAAATTACTATAAAGTGTTTTACAAGATCGTGAAATTATAAGCATTTTGCTAGTACCTAATTAAATTGTAAAATCTGAATTGGAGGCTGCCATGTTGTTGGTTGTTTAGTTCGATTCGTTGGTTTTTTAATGCTTCCGAAGAGTGCTGGTATTTTTGTTGATCACAGCCTGTGGAAAACCAATGTGAAAATAAATTTTTAATAAAGAAAATGTAAAAATAATTTGTTAATACGTAAGTAAAGCATAATTAAAAGTATACAGTGGACTCTCTCATAAGCGGACACTGACGGTACCTACCAAGAAATTTGTCCGCTTATCAGGGGTGTCCGTTTACAAGAAAAAACCAGTAAGTGCGAGAGTGGGTATGTATTAGCTTCGGTCCGTCTGCAACGAACCGTGGTAGATACATATACCCTATTCCTATTCTTCTTTCCATTCCTATAACTTATGTATGCTCCACACTTACAAAAAAACCTACTTTTTCAAGACATAGACACGTGAGCGCCGCATATCACTCCATACAATACTTTTTTTTTAATTTTGCTGGTGGGTAAAAAGCAACAACGCACTGGCATACCCCTTCTTGACATATTTTGTTCTTCCTTTGAAAAACACATAGGAAGAGAAAAGATAAAAAGCACACATTCATACACTCAAATACAGCTTACATCCACGGGGCACGGACCACGGACGACGCGACAGCGCCGCCACAGACTGCTATGTTTACGAGTAGGTAGACACGAGATGAGATACCGCTATTTTTCCTGGGTAACACCAATAACTTCAGGAATCTTTTTTTGTGTCTCGGAAGGACGCAAGAAAAAGGCAAACAAAATAAAATATAACAATGTGTGTCTGATATGTTCTTTGTCCGTTTAAGAGAGAGTGAAACTCTATCGTGGTTAAGAAAATTGGTGTCCACGTCCGGTTATAAGAGAGTCCGGATGTGATTAGCTTGAAAAATCATGCTCATAATTCCGTTCTTAAAAATCTGTCCGGCTATGAAAGGTATCCGCTTATAAGGGGTGTCCGTTAGGAGACAGTTCACTGTACAACTAAATTTTAATAATTCAAAAGTATATCAAAAACTAGAACCATATTACTATGGCTGGGTATTACAAAAATTTGTTTTACTCTTGTTACTTCAATGGTTGTTAAAAAAGATTTTGATAATATTAAGGATTAGCCGAGCCACAATTCTGCTAAGGTATGGTTAAAAAAACGGAATGTATAAAATGGTTCTTAGCCTGCACTGCACATCCTAAAGGCCTTACACCACGAGCGGTTGGAACAAAATGAAATGAACCCAGAACTAGTTGAGCATCGTAGAGAAGAAGAACAAAAATTGACAATGGTTAGTAAACTGTTTTAAATGCATTTAAAAATAAATTATATAAAAATTTATTGGGATAAAAATAAATTCCCAACAGACTGACGAGAAAACCAAATAGTACCAATACAAAGCCATGAAAGGATGGAAGCTGCGAATCTCACAACTGCAGGTCGATAAACTTACCATTCATATTGTACGGCTGTACGAAAAAGCATCCAAAATGAAATTTTGCCCATTTTTTAAAACACAGAACCACCAAAAATAAGTTTGGGTGATTTTCATTCGCGTTTCGGGAACTTTCTGCTTTTGCTTGCTTATTTTTGTTAAGCACTTCACTATACACTTTGCTATTCATTCACTTAGCTGTTTTGTGCAAAAATCACATACTCATTTAGTTTATGTGTCGTCTTATAATTTTTCATCATTTCATTGTTCTTAAATATTCGAATCTAATAAAACGTGTTTCTTCTTAAACTGTTTTTCTGATACTGGACTTAATAGTATTTAAAAGGTCTAAAGTTAACAGGTTATGTGCCCAGAAAACGTTTCAGGATGGATATTTTAAAATGTGGAGTCGCTAAATTAAATTCAACCAATTACTATACCTGGAAATATAAAGTTGAACTTTTGCTAAGAAGGGATAATGTTTGGGACGCCATTTCTTCAGAAAAGCCAACGGAAAACCCAGCTATGTGGTTGAAGGCTGATAGTGATGCGAGAACAATTATTGGCTTGTTGGTGGAGGACAATCAACTAATGCATGTACGGAAAGCAGCATCCGCGAAAGAGGCCTGGAATAATCTGAAAAGCTATCACGAAAAATCAACTTTAAGCAACAGGGTACAACTGATGCGGAAAATTTGCAGCTTGAAGTTTGAAGACGGCCAATGCATGCAGAAGCATATAGAAACCATAACTACGCTTTTTGATAAGCTTGCAGCGTTGGGAGAAGAGCTTTCGGAAAGCTGGCGAGTAGCAATGCTACTAAGCGGTCTATCGTCGTCCTATGATACACTCGTTACAGCTTAAGAGGCTAGGCAGGAATCGGATTTGACTCTGGATCTTGTGCAGGCGAAGCTTCAGGAAGAGTATCTGAGAAAAAAGGGTGTTGAAGAAAATAATTCGGCTTCAAAGGTAAAATTTTTTTCAAAAACTAATGAGAAAAAATGTTTCTTTTGCAAGAAGACGGGACATTTAAAGCAGGACTGCCGCAAATATCTTGAATGGAAGAAAAATCAAGAGAAAGGAACTGCGAATAACGTGGTTTGTCCAGACAAGTTTTGTTTCCAGTTCAATTATGGTTCATTCGGCGGCTGTATAGTAGATTCAGGAGCAACATGTCACATCACCAACAAAGCAGAGGATTTCATTTCGATGGATAAAAACAATGAAACTGTAATAGTCGCAAATGGTCAGGAGGTTTCTTCAAGTGGGAAGGGAGAATGTGATTATTTCGATTGTGAGCTGTCAGGAAATACCAATACGAATTGAAAGCGTGCTCTATATTCCCGAATTTCAAGGAAGTTTTCTCTCGGTGCGTACATTGACAAGCAAAGGCTTCAAAGTCAATTTTGTTGGAGAGCAATGTAAAATTCAATCTCAAGACGGACGTGTTGTTGCAATCGCGGAACTACAAGGAAATCTCTACAGACTTAGAAGTAAAATGCGAGCTAATGCTATGGTAACTAAAGAAAAAGATAATAAACAAAAATGCATACACTATTGGCATCGTGTCTATGGTCATCGAAGTTTGGATGCAGTTAAAAAGATGGTAAGTGGTATTTTAATAAGTAATTGCAATTGCTCAGATGTGTGCGAAATTTGCTTGCAATGTAAGATGACCCGCTTACCATTTCCATCAAAGACTGAAAATAAAAGTACTACCATTTTGGAGCTGGTACATAGCGATGTTTGCGGTCCAATGCAAACTCTGACACCAGGTGGTAGGAGATATGCCTTAACGTTTATTTATGACTATAGCAAATACTCAGTTGTATATTTGTTAAAAGAAAAATCAGAAGCATTTGACTGTATGAAGCAATACTTTGAAATGGTCAAAACTAAATTTTCGAAAAAGCCCAAAATAATAAGATCTGATAACGGTGGAGAGTATAAATCAGGAAGAGTAGTTACGTATCTTAAAGCCGAAGGTATTCATTATCAGTATACAACACCTTATACCCGACAGCAAAACGGAACAGCCGAACGAAAAAATAGGTCTCTAGTTGAGATGGCAAGGTGCATGCTGTTGGATGCGGGTCTAGGCTATGAATTCTGGGGTGAGGCTGTGATGACTGCAAACTACCTTCAAAATATCTTACCATCAAGTGTTATTCCAGCTACACCTTATGAAATGTGGACTGGTTTGAAGCCAAAAAATAGCCACCTCCAAATATTTGGATCAAGGGCATTCGTTCACATTCCTAAAGAATGTCGTAAGAAACTCGACAATAAAGCTGAATGCTTGATATTTGTAGGATATGATCAACATTCAAAGGGTCTTAGAAAACGAATAGTCATAAGTCGTGATGTAAAATTTGTTGAATTTAAGGAAGTTGAATCTGTGCCAAAAGAAAAAGAAAGTAGTGAAGTTGAAATCACTTTCTCCAAAGGAACAAAATGTGGTAATGACCAAAGCGATCACGATGCTGAAGCAGACAATTCAGATGGGGTTTTGTCAGATTTTGAAGATGCTTTGGATGAAGAAATCGAACCAAACTCAATTGACTAACAAATCTCTATACAAAGGTCATCATCACGTTCAACTAAGGGTATTCCACCGAAAAGGTTAATTGATGAAATCAACAATGCATTGCAAATGGATGAAATCAAGGAGCCTAACAGTTACAAGGAAGCGGTTAAAAGCAAGCAAGCCGAAAATTGGAAAATGGCGATGCAGGAGGAGATGGCATCTCTTACCAAAAACTAAACTTGGACCTTGACTCGACCTTTGGAAAATGCTAACATTGTTGGATGTAAGTGGGTTTTTAAAGTTAAACGTCTTGTTGAGGGGCGTATACAGCGGTTAAAAGCCAGATTGGTTGCGCAAGGTTTTAGTCAAAAGTTCGGAACTGATTATGATCATGTGTTTGCTCCAGTGGCAAGACAAGCTACATTTAGAGCAATGTTGTCAATGGCTGGAAAAAGAAAAATGAAATTTAAACATTTTGATGCGAAATCAGCATTTTTAAACAGTCACCTTAATGAAACCATTTTTATGAAACAACCACCGGGATTTGAATCTGAAGATAAAAGACTTGTGTGTAGACTTAGAAAGAGCCTTTATGGATTGAAACAAGCTTCTTTCTCATGGAATCAAACCATCAACGAAGTCTTAGTAAGCAACGAGTTTAAACAAAGCATTTCAGATAAATGCTTATATACTAAATTAAAAAACAACACTTGGACTTACATTTTAATATATGTCGATGACATCATAATCGCCAGTACGTCTGATAAATGCATAAACGAAGCTAAGGGAACACTAGCTTCACACTTTGAAATAAAAGATCTCGGAGACGTAAGGCATTACCTAGGGTTAGAAGTCATCAAGGACGATAAAAATAATTATTCGTTAAGACAGACTCAATACATCAATAAAATTCTCGAAGAATATGGTGTAAAAGGATATGGTAAGGCGGAAGACATTGCAATTTTGTTAGCTAGCAATTTGGATTATCAAAAGTTAATTGGCAGTCTACTTTATATTGCCATTAATAGTCGACCAGATATATCAGCTGCTGTATCTATTTTAGCGTGCAAGACAAATCAACCAAGTCAGACCGACTGGACAGAGCTGAAGAGAATTTTAAAGTATCACAAAGGAACATCACATTTTAAACTTCAACTAAGTACGGATGAAAATGTAGATCAAACTTTGGTTGGATACGCTGATGCAAACTGGGCTAAAGATAGGAGTACGAGAAAATCCAACTCAGGGTATGTTTTCTTTTTAAATGGAGGCCCAATAAGTTGGGCGTGTAGGAAGCAAACTTGCGTTGCGTTGTCTAGCACTGAAGCAGAGTTTGTAGCAACCTGGTTAAGAGGAATTCTTGCATCTTTAAACTGTGAACAAGAAAATCCGACACTCATCTATGAAGATAACCAAAGTTGTCTCAAGCTTATACAAGAAGAGAAACTCAGAAACAGATCAAAACATATAGATACGAAAAAACATTTTGTTAAGGACTATATTGACAAAAACATTATTAATTGTAAATATTGTTCATCAGAAGAGATGCTGGCAGATATGTTTACAAAACCACTTAGCGCATCTCGCCTTGAAACTTTGAGGGCTAAATGTAACATTGTAAGTGAATGAGGAGGAGTGTTAAGCACTTCACTATACACTTTGCTATTCATTCACTTAGCTGTTTTGTGCAAAAATCACATACTCATTTAGTTTATGTGTCGTCTTATAATTTTTCATCATTTCATTGTTCTTAAATATTCGAATCTAATAAAACGTGTTTCTTCAGTCAAACAGGGAGGTTGCAGATTGCAGCAAGACCCGCAATACATGTTTATACTGTTTAGATATGAATCTTAAAGTGAGATATGAGATACATATACGTATGAGCGTTACGTAAACTCTTAATATCTTTTTTCTTTCTGGGTGATCTTGTCTTTTGTTCGAATTTGGGCCTTATTGCATAATTTTATGGTGCATACTTCCATGGTGAAAGTTTGCCAAATTCGCGCAGGTTTTATTTTCTGAAATTCTCAAAAAATTAAAACTTTTCAAGAAATTTTATTTATAAATTAAAAAACAAAGATGTTTATAAAGTAAAAGTTTTTGAGAATTCGAGAAAATAAAACTAAAAAAAGTTTGCCAAAATCGCGCGACTTTTTTTAAGTTTAAGTATATTTTTTTAACCTTTTTCTTCCAAAACTTTAATTTTTAAAATTATTTTATTAAGATATAAAGTAATAAATTTATTTAAAAAAAATACCTAATTAAATTATATTTTTAAAAACTTAAAGCAAATAAAATTTATAAAATTTGAGTTTTTCGGTTGTAGTTCAATTTCAACGGCACTACTTTTATGAGATCAGAAACTCAACTCAAAAAATGATGCCTTTTTTATTTTAAATTTTTTATAAGAATGATAGAAAAATAAATGCAAAAAAGATAAAAAAAAACCTTTTTTGGAAAATTCTTTTAAGAAAAATTCCTTCAAAAAAAAATTAAAGATGGGACATAAATCCTAATAAATAACGCTGGCTGCGACTTACGTCTCTGCGCAGTTTTTGAGTAGTTTTCGATAAAAAAAACACTGTGAAAATCACGAGTATCGAATTGCCTTGAGAATTTTAAATAAAATAAGCAAAGAATGTCACTTTTGTCTCTACTTTGGATGTAAATATCTGCGAAACCGAATATCGCATCTGCTTGTAGTTTTGAGGTCAGCGTAAAATTCTCTATGTTCCTTTCTTTAATGAAACTTTTAAGGTAATTTTGAAAATGAATACCTATGGGCTAAAATGTTGCTTAGAGTTGTTTTTGTTATGACAAATTTGTTGCTTGTTGAACAATTTTTTTTGGTTGATGATTAAATAAATAACGAAAAAAATCTAGTCGGCGTTTAGGAAGTGTGTGAAAGATTTCGAAAACTTTTAACCTAAAACTCAGTTTTTGATTCAGTGTGCAAGCGTATAATGTTTAGTTTTTATTGAAGCAGTGGTCCTTCTTTTCATGTACTCTTGCTTAAACTGAGCCCTTAAACTTGTCCTTTGAATGAGCGCAAAGTTTGTATTTTTCTGCATGTTGTACATTTGATTATAAGTTTAATTATAAGTAATATAAATGATGAATTTTGCGATAACGCAAAAACAAAGGTTTGTCGAGGCTGAGGAAATAAATTTTTTGCCCTTCCTTAAAAGAAGTATAATAAAATTTACAAATTAATTAGTTTTAACATTTAAAAGTGGAAGCATTATATTATAAGATATTTATATTGATTTGAACGTGCCATTTTTGCAAGAGACCTTTCTAATACCAGTAGATATTATCGGTAAATAGAAAGATACGAGCATTGACAAGAAACGTAGAAACTCTTCTATATACCAAACCCTTCTATACCAGAAACTCTTCTGTACCATCAAACCTTTACGACGCGGCACCCCTGTACGTAACGTATATTCAAGTTCCAACTAAGGGTGTGCCCACATCCAAGACTCAAAATGTTTTGCACACGTGACGCAGGCAAACGAAAACGAAATTTCATAAGAGTTAGCAGGCGACCAGACGAGACCAGGAGGCAACTCCACCTGTTCAATGCAAACGTGCAAGTGTAATAGCTTTAGGCCACACCTTCTGGTAGACGTCATAATTTATATGGTGTTGCCATGGTGTGTTTTTTAAATGCAAAAATTTCAATTTTTTTAATTTTGTAGGGAGTAGGCAAAATATGTATTTTGTTTTGTCTAAAGCCGCGTTATCACAAGCAACGTAAAACAGGAACAGAAACAGAATCCCATACATTAGCAACTGAACCCTAAATTCGCTAAATGCTTTTTGCGTTGCTAATGTATGAAATTCTGTTTCTGTTTCTGTTTTACGTTGCTTGTGACACCGCGGCTTAATTATGTTTGTTGCGTCCTTACGCACATTAAAAAAATTGTGTTCTCAACTAACTATAACCCTAGTATAATGCGAACAAGAAAGTTGTGTAGCATAGTTCCTAAAAGATAAGTACAGAGGTACAAATATGTTTTTTTGTGTAATTTGGAGACTACTAGAAATATTTTATAGAAAGCGATGTTTTATTCTATGAAAATTGCTAATGGAGACAGCAAAAATAATTCTATAAAAAAAGTTATTATACAAATTACTCAGTTCATTGCTTTCTATCAATAGTGTACTATATATTGTAAATTTTGACATTTCTCGCAAAGGAAACAACGGATTGCTTTGCTCCACAAGATTTCTATAACTGGAATAGAATGCTATGAAATATTTCTTTCCCTCTAATTTTTTTCTCTTGCAATGAAAATGAAAAATAGTGTTCGTTAAAATATTGAGTGTGGTGTGAAGACAGTGTACCTGTAAAAGATTTGGGAAGTGGTTTCCTCACATCTTTTGTTCTTAGTTTATAAAACCAGTGAGTAAGTCCAACAGTGCATATGTAATAGCTTCGGTCCGTCTGTAACGGATCGCGGTATACCCTATTCCTATTCATATTCTCCTTTCCATTCCTATTATCCTTTCCATTCCTATTCTCCTCTCTATTCCTATTCTCCTTTCCATTCCTATTCTCCTCTGTATTCCTATTCTCCTTTCCATTCCTATTCTCCTCTGTATCCCTATTCTCATTTTCCATTCCTTTTATCCTTTCCATTCCTATTCTCCTTTCCATTCCTTTTCTCCTTTCCATTTCTTTTCTCCTTTCCATTCCTTTTCTCTTTTCCATTCCTTTTCTCCTTTCCATTCCGTTTCTCCTTTCCATTCCTATTCTCCTTTCTATTCGTTTATTTTTTTGTTTTCCATCCCCGTCCCGTTACCATTTGCATCATTTTAAATAGAAAAAAAAATTATTCCTTATAAGTTTTTGTCTACTTTTTTTTTTAAAGGGGCGTGGCATGTCCAACCCCTTTAACTGAAAATCAATATTGGCATAGAAATATCCAAGTTTGCGGCTAAAATGTACGCAAAACTGTAATTTTTTGGTTCAAATTCAATAACTTTGTGAAATCGACCTCTAAGGATGGGCGTGGCCGAAAACTTTGTACGAACGATATCTGAAATAGTATCCCGTGTTCTTTATGTGGTAAATTTTATTTCTTATTCTATACTTAATAAAGCTAAAAAGCAGTCGAAATCCATGTTTTTCTGGAAATTTATAGGTTTTTATGGAATTATTGCTCTAAGTATGGGTGTGGCCCAAAACTTTGTGTGAACCAAGTAAGTAAAATTTTAAGTAAAATTTTTTCGATTTGGAACAAAAATATTGAATAAAATGCACGAACGAAATCTAGTATAGAACCCGGTAAAGCTAATGTGCTAAATTTTATTTCTTATCCTTACTTGAGTTGGGCTAAAAAGTAGTCGAAATCCATGCATTCTGGAATATTAAAGGTTTTTCTGCCTCCAAATGTGGGCGTAGCCCAAAACTTTGTATGAAAGAAATTAAAAAAAAAAATGCTTTCTACATAATATATTAAGTAAAATTTTTTTGATTTGGAACAAAAATATTGAATAAATAACATTTGAAAGATTACACTTTCCCCCAAGGGGCGGTCTGCGGATTTTATTTTTATTTTTTATGACTTGCAATTATTAAAAGATGCTAAATAATAAATTTCAGCTTTTCACGACGTTTTACTGTCTTGAAATCACCGGAGGTTGTTGCACATTTAGACCGATTGTGACACGCCGGTGGGCGGATTTAAAAAAATTTAACACTTGTATTGCTTCAGATGACAAAGAGCTTACGTAAAAAATTTCAGCTTCCTAGCTCAAAATTTAAGGCCTAAAAATTTGTGACATACAGACCGACAGACGGACATGGCACATTCGATTTAGAAGTCGGTCTCGATCATATGCCCTTAAGGTCTTGGGGGTCTATCGTCATTATTTCTCTATGTTACATTTTCGCCTGTATCAAACTTATACTCCATTCCTGTGGAATAGGCTATAATGATATGAAGGTATCAGTTACTTAAGAACATATTAATTTTTGAGGAAAGGCTACAAAGTAAAACCCATAATTCATTATTTTGTTTAATTTAGCCGTGAATTGCGGTAAACTGGGTGAAAACGTGATGTCTTATACAACAAAAAACTGTTCTTCGCATAGATTATTTTCTTAGAACTTGCAAAGACAAAGGTGCAAAGAAAAAAACTTTCAAAAGTGAACAGAAAAACACCGATTTAGATTGTCTCAGTTAAGAGTTATTTGATGATAGCTTTTTTTCTCTCTCGGTCTGTCCATTGCGATTTTTGGTGGTGAGTTTTTTTAACATAGACACTTTTGCTTGCAGCTTATAGTTACACAAGTCAAAAACTTCACGAAACTTCATTTCTACCCCTAAGGCCCATTTCACACATACCCGGCAGCTGGCTAACCGGCACCGGCTACCCGTTCGTTGGGAATACGTTCTTATGGGCGCGTTCACACCTCCGAATCCGGTTGCCCATATAAACAACCGGGTATCCGGAGCCGGCTGTCGGGTATGTGTGAAATGGGCCTAAGACTATGTTATTGCTTTGATATTTTCTTTTCTACTCGACTTCAGATTTTTTTTTACAATGAACCAAAGTGTTATTTGCAAGTGGTGTTTACACCCGCCGCGGAAAATCAGTTGCTGTCACTTTAATCCGTTTTGGGTTAAAATAGGTAGGCCAGGTGCCAAAATGGTCCCTTAGCGGTCGCTGAGGTTCGCCACATCTCTGAAAGCTTGTTTGACAACTATATCAGGAGAATTGCATTACCATCGAGATTTCGAAGAGAGGACTTGCAATTTAGCAAGGGCTGTTTGTTTTAGAGGCCGAATTAGATAAGCTCGAATAAGTTCTTTTCAAACTATTTAAGTTACTTGTGGTGTAGATGGAATTTCACCAGCCCTTATGCAAAAGAAACACACTTTTCCTTTATTCGAAGTGTGGGGAGAAAAGACCAAATGCAACCGAAGTCCTATAGACCGATTAGCCAAATATTCTTTCTACTACAAACAGTGGAAAAATCCTTGGCTACTGCTTAAGAGAGGCACCATTACTAGTATGAGATTCGGCAGATCTGCTCTATATCAACCGGCGGAAACGATGTTGTAATCTGTTCCTTTCTAGATATAGAAAGATATTTGGCAACAAGTCACACGAAACCGTCAGAGCCCTAGATTAAGATAGGAAAGAAGTAAATGGCACAGTTACCAGAGGGATGCACGAGCTGCTGAACACAATCAGTGAAGCAGCACACAACGCACGAAATTATCAAGTTAATGGGTATCCGAAAGGGGAAGTTTGTCACCTCTAAAATGAAGCATAGAGTTGTGGATTAACTAAGTGAAACTTTAGGTACAAGCATGTTGAATCCACAACCGAAAAAGCATTGGTCACTTTCATCGGTTGTTTGGTGAAACAGTCTTTCGCGGAAACGTGTTACGGCTTCTTTTGCCAAACTCCAAAGAACGGCTTGACTTAGCTGCACAGGGATCTTCCCTATAGCACGCCGGGCTCTGCTCTAAAAGCTTTGATGAACCTCCTCCTTGACATATTTATCATGGGGTGTACGCTGAAAACCATCTTTCGCTTAGAGAGAGCTGGTTTTTGATACCACACGCATTGGAATTTTATAGAACTTTTCCGAGAATTGTCCTTCGACCCCTGTCTTATGGACACGCCCTCTGACGCAATGACCCCAGAAATCCTTTTGCGACAAAACTACGAAGTCAACTTTCCTCAGGTAATGGAATGGCTTCGGCCAGATTCTGAGCCAGGGAAATAATGTTAACGTATGTAACGGACAGGGGTCTGGTGCTGGAGTCTTTGTGGGAAGCGAGAGCATTAGACTCCACTACCCCTGGCCTTAGGTAAAGATGCGTTTGTCTTCCAAGCGGAGATTTTCAAAATCCTAATGGCTATGCGCTATATTGTGACTAATAGGTGGAGGGCAAGAAGCATATGCGTTTGCAGTGATAGCCAATCCGCTCTTAATGCTTTGCTCAGCCCTCTTACCTCGTCCAAGATAGTGTTCGATCGAACTCAAGCATTCGTTGAACTTAGTCGGAAGGCTAAGTGCACTGAATCTTTGTATCCCAGGTCACACTGGTATTTAGGGAAATGAGATCTCTGATGAGCTTGCCAAACAAGGCTCAGAAGAAGTTTTCTTAGGACCCGAACCTGCTTTAGGCCTGCCTGTATCTGTTGTCACGTTTGACATTGATAGTTGGGTTTCTCGTGAGCGCAGGGTTCGTTGGCTTGACTGCAATGGGTGCAGACAGACTAAACCACTACGCTCGGACATCTGCGAGGGGTCAGCGTCTTTCCTTCTATCTCTCAGCAGAATCGATTGCAGACTTCTTGTAGGCGTCCTTACCGGCCACCAAACTTTTGCTAGACACTTAAGTGTGTTAGGCTTAAGCGAAACCACCTGTTCTGCTACACTTCCTCTGTAGTTGTCCTGCCTTTGCTCGCATCAGGAGGCGGATCTTTGGGGCTGAAGTGGTGAGTGCCGAGCACTTAAGCTCTTCATCACTGAAGCTCCTTCCCATCTTTCTTCGAAAGACGGGTAAACTAAATAAATTTATAAAGGGTGTCTGCATGGTAGGACAATGGACCAGTAGTTGTGTGTGAGTGTTCCATCGGATAGTAGCAACCTCCAACAAAAACGTAAAAAGGTAAAACTTTAACTAACCAAGGTATAAACTGTCAGGCATACGCCATGGTTTAATATTAATTGGTAGGAAAAAGTTTAAAGGAACAATCTTCAAAATTATTCAAAAGGCACTCAAGACAGTCCAGTAATAGTGCAGCTCAGAGGGGCAAGGTTAGGTTAGGTTAGGTTGAAGTGGCTGTCGCGTTCGAAGAACCCAACTTTCTTAGACCTATGTAGGTCCATTGTGATACCACGTGAATTTGGAAAAATTGCCTACTCGTTGCACCATATCGAGGTACTAATGAAGCGTTAGAGACGTTTTGGGTCAGTCGTACTAAGACCACTAAGATCATTATAGAAGAAAGCTCCAAGGTGAAAATGTCGATTCTTAGAGAGAGCGGGGCATAGGCAGAGAAGGTGGAGTGTGGTCTCTTCTTCCTCCTCATCCATGCAGCTCCTACAAAAATTGTTAGAAAAATTGTTGTTGTGTGCATGCTTGCCTATAAGACAGTGTCCTGTAATAACACCGATTGCCAGAGGGGCTAGGATGAATCCTAGACTGTGGCCATAAAGATTACTTTTTCTATAAAAAAATCACTGAAAGCTTACAGTGCTAAAGACCCTTTTACCAAGTTATCAAGCAATCAAGGGACTATATGACTACGCTCTGAGAATGCGTAAGTGATCAAAAAGAGTTAACGATGCAGCACAAATGCTGTTGAACACAGAAACAGCCCCTCCACAGAAACAGCCCCGCAAGTGTTATGCCTTTACGGGAAGTACTTTAACCAGTGCAGAGTATTTATTGCCCATGAAAACATAAATTTGAATCTTGCCCGTTTTGTTTTGATTATGTAGGCGGAACATCAGAAGAGGACAATAAATATTCGGCCGACCTTTACCTTGGGCGACCCAACAGATGCCGGCCAGGTAGCTGCTCACAGATGCTCCTGGATTTTTTTCGCGTTTTGGTCCGCTTCGGATGTTTTTTATGCCATGGACACTATATCTGGTGAGCGTTCCCTTTATGCGCCACCTAATGAATCCTTTATCACTTTTGGGTGGCGCCCAATCGTAGACCAGCCAACTAAAAGCAAACTACTTTTTTTGATTGTTTTATTCTTACATTATTAAATAAATAATACAATAATGACAGATCATATCACTAAGTCTCTTTTGGCGCCCCAAAAAAACAAATTAGTACTGGTACCCTCGATTGCTGTTTTGTTGCAGCTGCGCTTGATAGTTTGCCTGCGCGATGGCTCGTTGAATTTCCTCATCGGTAAGTCCCTCCAATAAACTGGGCTGAATGCGTTCACCTATACCATAACGATAGCCTTTGCCACATAAAGATTTAGGTACTTTAGAACAAATTTAAAATGGAGATGTTAGAGCGAATTCTTAAAACTTACCTTGTGGTACAAACTGAGGATTATTGCTGGGAATTTGTCCTGGTGAAATGGCTTCACCTCCTTGTGGTCGGCTAACGAAGGGAGGCAGTAGAGTGATTGAAGGTCTGTTAAAGTCGGGCACTGTTGCCACCGTAGTTGGTGGTTGTTGTGGCTGTGCCGGCTGCTGGGGTTGGAATGGTTGTTGGGGCTGGACTGGTTGTTGGGGTTGGAATGGTTGTTGGGGTTGAGTCGGTTGTTGCGGTTGAGTCGGTTGTTGAGGTTGGAATGGTTGTTGGGGCTGAGTCGGCTGCTGAGGCTGGAATGGTTGCTGCGGTTGGGCTGGCTGTTGGGGTTGGAATGGTTGTTGAGGCTGAACTGGTTGTTGAGGTTGAATTGGTTGCTGTGGAAATACTGGCCTCCAAGGCTGTTGAGTTGGGGATGGTGGGAGTTGGGGAATTGATGGCTGTGAAGATGAAGGAATCTGTGGCGAGGCTTCAGCACTTCCACCAGAAGGTCTTTGTGGACGCTCAGGTTGAGATGGCTGTAGTGGGAGTACTCCAATATTTGGGAAGAATTGAGAGGGTGGTACAGCAGGACCAACTGGAATTGGTGATGATGGTCTTGATGACACCACTTGGACAAAGAATGGGAAGCTTGGCTGAGAGGGGAAAGCAACAGCTGGTATGGCTGGAGCTTGTGGTGGAGGTGGAGGGGCAGGTGCAACAGGAATTGCAGGTATTGCTGGTGGTGCTGGCTGTACAGGCGCTACAGGAACTGCAGGAATGGCAGGAACTGCTGGAGCTACAGGAATGGCCGCAGAAACCCCAGTCACAACTGGGTAAGCGGCACTCGATGGAACTTGAACATATTGGTGATGTGGGTAGTTAACATTAAATGATGACACAACTGCTCCGCCTGGTTTCAAAACGTAGGATGGCGCATGTGCACCCAAAGTCGTGGTATGTGTCTTGAACTGCCATGGATTTTGTAGCGCTGGGACTGCAGACTGTACTCCATGGAAGGCCTGGGGCGAATGCACTCCATTAACAGCATGCACTCCATGCACTGATTGCAATCCGTGGAGAACAGGAACTCCGTAGCCTGTGGGCAATCCATGTAGAGCTGGATAGCCATGAGCAGCTGAATATCCTTGTACAGCTGGATATCCATGTAAAGCTTGGTATCCATGCAAAGCGGGGTATCCACGCAAAGCTTGCAGTCCATGGGGTGGCAGATGCAGATTATATCCATACACTGACGCGTAGTTGCTGGGCCATCCTAAGCCTGCACCATACGATCCATAGTGATATATTCCACGTTTGTGCTTGCCCGTTTGAGATTTCTCGTCCTTTAAGTGACTTTCGTTTAGTTTCGCAGATTTTTCATCTTTTGCCTTCACTGTAGTTTTCTCAACGCCTTTCTTTTGATCCGTTTTAGGAGAACCATCACTTTCACGCACCGCCAACGCCAACAGAGCCAAAATGGCTAGGCAAAATTTTACTTTCATTTTTCCGAACCCTGGACGACAGACACACCACCGACTTCGCGACGTTTTCTTAATGAATGGGGCACACTTCCTAAGTCGTTGGTGTATTTATAAAGCGGATGTGTCATGTGCGCATGTAGTAATTCGCACTCCCACAGCAGGTGAACTCTCCATTCGGTGAGTTATGTTGGACACCGACTCCCACCATCAGCGGCTAGCGACGCGAAATTAAGACTAAACACCGCACACACGCGTACGACACTCATCCCTGATTAGAATTCCGACCACGTGGGGTGTGTGTGCGATCATGAGCGGTTACTTATGCTTCTTGAAGACGTCGACTGATCGATCTACCGCTACTGGGGGACATTACTCAGTGGCGTATCACATGACGTTAAGGGGTAAGGTACCTATTCTTCAATAACAAACGACCAAGATGGTTATCGAGTCTAATAGGCTTGATAAATGCAATTCAAGCAATAATGCATCTGAGGCGTCAATATGTGCAAATGTGATTCATTTCTGGCGATCGTGATATGAACACGCAAAATTAGATACAATTTGTCATTATAATTGATCATGAACAGGTGAATGCAAATGAACAATTATTTCGGACGAGATGACTTCATTTCTGAAACATGATGCTACATTATAAAACTAAGAGCAACGTGTGGTACCTACTGTTCACGAAGGAAGTTAACAATTTGTCGTAAGGCTTCCAGGTTTTAAGTCAGTTGCCAAGACATAGTTTAGAATTTTTCATCTCGGATAAGCCTATGTATAACTTATATAACGAATTTTTTCTAGCGGATTATTCAAACTATGTTAGACTCGGCTACGTAAACCTAGTTTTTGAAGTTGGGGTCGGAAAACTAGCTGAAAAGACACTCTGAGCATGAAAAAAAAATTACTTGGGCTTACAACTCTGCAGAGCCTTAGCCTTACCTCTGAAAACCACGTGAAATTTTTTTTTAGGATTTTCATAATCGAAATCGTGACCAGGATTGAAGGGCAGTGAGTATTTCCGGTAGGTAAGCCACGGATGAAAAGTATATCTGCAACCTTCCGGTGATCTTCAAGGAGTTATAGATTCATTAATTTAAAGCGGCCGTTGTTAGGGGGTAGATTAGAGGTTTTAGTCCAGGGAAGACCATAAACGGCGAAACGAAGAAACGTACGTTGACCTGTCCAATATACAAGGCGTAGATGTTGTGGAAGGGGGACCGAAAGGGCCGAACGGAAAGTAAATTTCTTGGACCACCAACGCTTCACGAAGCCGAGCACTGAGTTGGGACGTTTGATGGTATGGAGACGAAAGTGAAGTTGCCGGTCGCTGATTTCTCCTAAGTCGACCAAGTAGTCAACTGTGGGAACAGCTTCGTTGACAATAGCATAGGATCTGACAGGTGAGGAAAAGCGCTTACGAGAATAGGTTGTAGCCTTAGCTTGGTACTTGCTGACATTAAGCTCGAGGAAATTCTTTTGACAGCAAATAACGAAGCTATCATCTGCATACATCGAAAGCAAAGAGTGGTCGATGACACAGTAAATGTCATTTATTGTAAGAATAAATATCAGTGGGCCAAGATGACTCCCCTGGGGAACTCCTAACGTGGCAAAGAAAAAGATGATCTGAAGATAACAATATGTATATTGTCTACCTTCAAGATTAGAATTTGAGCAATAAGATAAGACCTGGGGAGAAACCAAGGGTATTGAATTTGAGGATAATAATATTGTGTGAGATTTTTTCGAAGGCCTTACTGAAGTCGGTGGCAATGATGTCGACTACCTGAAAGGCACACAAGGATTATGAAACTTTCGATTGATCTTTCATAAAATTATGGTGGCTTGTAGAAAAGATTGGTTGGCAGTGAAATAATATTGTATCGTAGACGATGGTCTCAAACATTTTAGATTGGCCTGCGTGATAGTTTGGGGATTCGGCAGTAATTGCAAACTTTATTCTTTCGTCCTTTCTTGTGGATCGGATATTCTTTCGTCCTTCCTTGTGAAATTGAGTAGCTAAATAAGGCAGTGAGAGGTTGGATAAGATGGTTTTCACACTTTTTCAAAACTATGTCGTGCAGACAGACAGGATGAAAGGTGAAATCATTTTTTAAGCTTTGTAGTTTGTCCATTGACTGAAGAATTTGGCTAAACGGTAGGCGACTACTTTGGGTTCGTTGGAGTAAGTATTGAGAAAGTTAAAAGATGTCAGATTTGCTTTTCGCATTGATGAAATGGTAAAAACGCTTTGGATCTTGGATGAGAGAGAATTGAATTCGGTTCAGATATTGGTGGTAGAGACTAGAGAGCATCCCATAGTTCGGCGAATCATTACGTTCCTTAAGTCAGAATTAGGCTCTTTCCAGAAATCTCAGATAATGTTGATCGGAGTCCCGTACTGAAATTTAATGAAACATCTTCACAATATAGCCTATAGCCACTTTATTTATTTTTTTTTTTTTTTCCGTGGGTAGGAAAAACCTTCATAGGCACTACTAGGACCGGCCGCGCGTGCTCATAGTAGTGTGAGATTCTTACTCACTAAAAAACCTCCCATTTTCCGTCAGACTACGACTAAGTTTCCTTAACAAGTAGTTCAAGCTTCTGTAATTATCGCGTGTGGCAGGCTGCCTTCCAACGAAGGCACCTACAATACCGTTATGCGGTTTCATCTTATGCTGTTAGATTTAACGGTCTTATTCGTTGTAGTCGGCGCGTAAGATTTGTCTGATCCAAAGTTCGGATAATTTCATTGTTGCAGTACTAACGAGTACTAAGTTTGCGAGCAAAGTTTGTTACCTCGTCAGACACGGTTGCGATTCCTAGATCTCGGTGTAGATCGCTATTTCTTATATACCATGGAGCATTAACGATTGCTCTGAGTGTCTTATTTTGAAAAGTTTCTAAAATAGATATATTGCTTGGTTTAGTACAACCCCAGAGTTGTATACCGTACGTCCAAGATGGTTTTAGCACTTGCTTATACAAAAGCAGTTTGTTATATATGCTTAGTTTCGAAAATCTTCCGATAAGCCAATTCATTTCTCTTAACTTGATTTCGAGCTCGTCGCGTTTCTTTTTAACGTGCGGCTTCCATTTAAGTTTTGCGTCTAGAGTCATTCCTAGATATTCCGCTTCATTTGAGTACGGGATTTGTACCGAGTTAATGAATAAAGGTTTGTTGTTTATCTTTTTATAAGTAAAGTTAATATGCGTTGACTTAGTCTCGTTAAGGACAACTCGCCAGCTCTTCGTCCAGTCGCATATTTTGTCTAAAGCGCGCTGGAGTTTCCCTGTTGATAATTCAACTGTCGTATCAATAGCGAGAATAGCAGTGTCGTCTGCGAACGTAGCTAAAATTGTTCCCTCATCGTGGGGTATGTCTCTTGTATAGAGCAAAAATAATATTGGGCCGAGAACGCTTCCTTGCGGGACACCGGCATTTATCTCTTTGAATTCCGAGTACTCATTTTCGTACCTTACGCGAAAGATTCTGTCTTTAAGCTACTTATAGCCACTTTATGTTCTCTAAACTGAAAGAGAACAGAACTGAGCGCGGTAAGATACTGGGTTCTTTTAGCAGAACGGAGTTGAGCGAGATTTCTACTAGCGTTTCTGCGTCAGCATCCCTTTCACAACTTCGCCCAGAGCTAAACACTGAGAATAGCGGCTGGTACCTCCAAGACACATAACGTTTCTCGACTTTTTCCCCAGGTGAGGGCTTCCGAACATAACCTTTTTTAACGTATTCGTTTATTTTTTCCACCACATTCACTTTTGCTGGTGCCTCTTAGGAATAATCAAACTATGTATCTGGAAAATCAATGGTATCAAACTTTCAGAGCTGACAGGTTTCGTATCGACATTTTTCCCGTCGTATTGGCCTTCGGCTGTTACAGAGCTCAGGTATCTGCAAGGGATAAGGAAATCTTAGTGTTGCCTGCAAACTCCAAAAACTTCCGTACATAAAAACTGCTTTGAAAGTCGTTGTCGTGTTCACAGTTGTGTAGATTTGCTTTCGGTTCTACCATGCACAAAGCACAATTCATGCAAGGTGCGGTAGGTGGCGCTTGGGCGGTAAATGAAAACTCTCAACAGTGTATACGTAATTAAGTTAATACTTTATTTCTTGGGGTGGCGCACCGACCTGCACACTAAATACTCCTGAGTTATGTTCGTACCTGGAAAAATTACCTGTCCACCTAAAACGAATTTGCTGTGCATATTAGCCCACTATAGATTAGTTCTTCTTCATTACCCAGGTAGACAAAGTCCCTAACTACCTCAAAGTTATAGCTGTCGATGGTGATGTTTTTTGTCCTCGACGTCGGTGTTGGATGTCTCTTCTTGATGAGAGCACATACTTAGTTTTGCCGTCGTTGACTGCAAAACTCATATTCGCCGCTCTCATCCCAATACTCACGAAGGCTTCACTGACATCACGCTTTGTTCTTCCGATTATGTCAATGTCGTCTGCGTATGCGAGTAGTTAAACTGACTTTGAGTTCAACTGAAAGATTGTGCCTCTGGTGTTCGCCTCTGAAGTTCGGTAAAGAAGTCACATGACAGCGCGTGTTTTGTCTAAATCCTTTTGTGACATCAAAGGGGTCGGTGAGGTCTTTATACAGAGCTTGAAGGAACAGCATGAGTTTTCCATCGTCATACTGTACAGACTGACGAGTTTGGCAGGGATGCCAAAACTAGACATTGCGCTATATAGCTCGTCTCTATAGATGCTGTCATACGCGGCCTTGAAATCGATGAAAAGGTGGTGTGGTGTATCGATTTGAAATTCCTGGGTTTTCTTCAAGATCTGCCGCAGTGTGAATATTTGATCGATGGTGGACTTTCCTGGCCTAAACCCACACTGCTATGTGCCTATCAGTCATATCAGATTGTTGACAAACGGCTTCAGGCGTTTACACAGTACAGCAGAAAAAAACTTGTATGCGATGTTAAGAAGACTGATGCCTCAGCAGTTGGCACAATCCAGAGGATCTCCTTTCTTCAGGATCGGCAAGGCAAACAATGTTGAGGTTCCATTCGTCGGGCATGCTTTCCTCCGAACATATATTGCAGATGAGCTAACCAGCTCATCGCCAGCGGATTAAAAAAGTTCGGCAGCTATGCATGCCGTCTGCTCCGGCTGCTTTGTTGAACTTGAGCTTAGACACAGCTACCTTCAAAGCTACGAGCAAAGATTATGTCTCCTGATAATTATCTTTCCTTTTTTAATTTCGTAAGATATTTTTAAGACTTGTTTGTTAGTTATAAAATCGGATTGGTGATCCCTGATCAGGCGCATTTCTGCAATTACTGGCTGCAAAAATTCGCGATGACCCATAAGATTTTTTGGTCATTAGATTTTTGAAGTTTTGGAAGCATTATGACTTCGGGAGCTTTCAGCAACATCTAAGAGAAGCTTTTATCAGAAAGTGGCCTAAGCAGTTCCTTCAAGATTTCGCTAAGCAATGATACCAGGTATCAAGTCCCCTTTTTTATTTTTAACGTAGACCAACGACAGACCGTCAGGGCCTAAACGTTTCTTGTAAGTGCATGCCCCTTAATATCACCCCTGTGCGATTGAACATCGAAAAGCAGTTAAAATTTAAATTCCTCAGTCGAAAGCAAAAACCCGAAGTACCTCAGTTCTCCATATGTGATCGTATTTCTAATCATAAATAATTATTATGTCCGTCAAAATACTTTATTAATATTATTTATTCCACTGTCAGCATTTCACTTTTCCCACCGTCTCGGCCAGCCTTATGATTGTTGGTCTCCCCCCGGCCCACACCCAAAAGTATTTCGCGGCTGTGCCATTAAGGTCCGAGTCTTCATCAAATGCCAATTCTTGCGAAGTGGCACCACGTCTATTACCGTCAATCCGCCACTGAATCCTCCCAAAAATGTCCCATCTTAAAATCCAAGCACGTATAACGGTGAGAGATTTATCTACACGCATTACATAGCAATTGCGATTTGGTCTCTTATTCGATTTGTATGTTTGTGATATAATTTTGATTATTTTCGTAAAAAAAAAGATGGAGAAATTGAGTCTTGCTTTTTTGGGTTTTATTTTTTTACAATCCTGTGTAATCGAGTGCATGTAAGAGGCCATAAATATTCAGCGCGTAAATGGGTTGCACTCTGATTGTGTTGTCATATATGTCGCTCAAAGTGTACCTACGTACATGACAAGGCTATTAGTTATTGCATTGCAAGGCGTCGAAACAAACTTTCCGGACAGCAAACAATAGAAAAACAATTAAATGATTTTTTAATGGCCATTTGGGAGGCACAGGGTGGGGCTGATGATTGCTACCATTTGAATTACAAACCATAAAATTCGACATGTGAAAATGCTTTCTCCACTTACGAGTACTCGTACTTGAAGTGCGAGAACCATTCAGTAGTTTTTAATTGGGAATTAAGACACGTTCCCAAATTGGCGGGACATTGCTATTGTTTATGCATAAGATATGGTAGGAGGGATGTTAATTTAAATCGCTTCTTTCAGACATGTTTACATTCTACATAAGGTTATAACTATAATTAGATTAATTTGGGCTGATAAATTAAGATTCGCAAGAGACGGTAAGAATGCGAATAAGCGAATCTTTTTGTTATTCAATTTCAATTCAGCTACCAGTTTACGTTCGTGTTGTACAAAACTATTCTGGGTATAACGTATAAGTCAGTTAACGATTAAGAACATAATGAGTTTTCCAATAAGGACGAATATACCATATGGAGAATACTTTAAATAAAGCGATTTGTAGGTACCTGTCCGTTGTCATCAAATGTCTATTTTTAATATGAACGAACAGGTACGTATTCGATTGCACTTCCGTGGCAGTACTTGCCAAAGCTTTACCTTACGCTGTGTTCCTACGAGTATGCAAATGTCGTCTGCCTATGTGGTATCTTGTAAGATCGTGCCTCTGCTGTTGTAGCGTGAGTTCTATAAATTTCTCTCAAGTTTGATGTCAAAAAATTCATATGATAGTCAAACGGGTCTGGAATCTTGATGCAACTGCGTGAGTTTTCCACCGACATCCTGCACAGACTGAAGAGTTAGGCATCAAAGATGTCAAAACTAGATATTGCCGTATAAAGCTTGTCTCAAACTAAAGATACTGGCAAACGCGGCCTTGAAATAGATGAAAATGTGGTTGGTATAAGGTGGTGGAACAAATGCTGTACATCGGACATACTCTCCTCCGACCATATATCTTGCAGATGAGTTGGTGCATACTCCTGACCAAGGGATGGATTCTGTTCAGTCGATTTGATTTAATGTGTTACTTTTTTCGTTGGTGCTACCATTGTGCGAGGCTTCAATCCCTTCCAAGCTTTTTCTTTTGCGTCAGAGAACAAAATAAAAGCCTTTCAAAAGTCTCTTGCTTCACTGAAAATAAAACCTAGGAATGTTTGGAGGAAATGTAAGCTCATTTAAGAATTTTTCGATCAACATGTACGCAACACAAAAAGTTTATATTATGGACAATTTTCGTCATTGTGATATAAAAAGACCAACAAGTATGAACCACGCCAAGTGGTCCGAAGGCTTTTGTTAAAGGCTAAGCTCATCTATATTGCGCAGTTTGTGTAACATTCTATGTAACGATTAAAACTATTTCTGGATATATTTTACACTCTGATCTATACTTTTTCGTAATGCTGTCTATTGTTCTTATATATTGGGTGATTCTTAAGTTTCGTTATACTAAAATAAAGGCTGGCGAAAAACTTTTCCTATAGTTGAAGTGGCTGTCGGATCCAAAGGTCCATTGTGATACCACGCGGATCTGACTCTATTGCCTACTCGTTGAACCATTTCGAGCTATTAATGAAGCGTAAGAGACGTTTCGGGTCAGTCGTGCTGAGATCACTGAGATCATTATAGAAGAAAGCTCCAATGCGAAGATTTCGGTTCTTGGAAAGAGCGGGGCATGTACAGAGAAGGTGGAGAGTGGTCTCTTCTTCCTCCTCATCCATGCAGCTCCTGCAAAAGTCGTTGGAATAGACACCAAGCCTTGTCGCGTGTTAGCCTATCAGACAGTGTCCTGTAATGACACCGATTGTAGCACTAATGTGCGATCTATTAAGAGCGATCAAGCTCCTAGAGCGTTTAAGATCAAGCTTTGGCCAGATCTGTTTCGTCGCTAGACAGGTACTACCACTAGTCCATCTGAGATTTGTTCTTTCTATCGCATCCAGTTTAATCATGAGTTTACTTGTCGAAATTGGAATGCCTACGGAGCCTTTATCAGGCAAAATTGGGAGGGTAGTTCCAAGTTTGGCGAGTTCGTCAGCCTTGCAGTTACCTGGAATGTCACTATGTCCTGGCACCCAGCACAGGAGAATGTTGAACATCTCCTTTAGAGATGAATGGCAGTCTAAGGCTACATTAGAGTTTATAGAGTCCGATTCCAGGCACTATGGCCGCTTGGCTGTCAGAAAATATGCGTATGTCCTTGGCGGATATAACATTTTTCTTAAGCCAGGACAAGACTTCCTTTATCGCCATAATTTCAGCTTGAAAAACACTGCAATGATCCGGGAGACGGAAAGAGAGACTTAGATTTAGTCGGTCTGATATCCATCTGATATCCACCCCCGCCTACCCCATCATTTGTCTTCGATCCATCAGTGTAGAAGTGGATCGATTCACATTCCAGAGGCGCACAGTCCTCCCAGGAAGACCTGGGGGGGATCGTTGCCTGGAAGTTCTTGTCAAAATGTAATTGGGGTAAGGTGAGGTCCATGTTTCTAGAAGGGAATCTGAATGTGTTCAGAATAGCAGAGTGGCCTATCTCACTATTGGTCCACTGAGAGGTTGCTTTGAGGCGAGTAGCCGTGATGGCAGCAGTTTGTCTGCTGAAGATGTCAAGAGGAATTAGATGGAACAGGATGTCTAGTGCTGCTGAGGCAGTGGTGCGGAGTACTCCACTCATAGATAAGCAAGCTGACCTTTGGACCTTGCTTAGCTTATCACGATTTACCGCTTTATCCAAAGCGGTCCACCAGACAGCTGTTCCATACGTCAGTATCGGCCTTACGACCGAGATATATAGCCAGTGGGTGATACGGGGTTGAAGTCCCCACTTGTTGCCGATGGCTTTTTTTGCAGGAAAAGAGTGCTACCGTAGCTTTCCGGACTCTTTCCTGTATATTAGACTTCCAGCTAAGCTTTCTGTCTAAGATGCGACCCAGATATTTAGCTTCCTCAGAGAAGATTAAGCTAGTGCCCTTGATTGAGGGGGGGTCTATATGTGGGATTTTGTATTGCCTGGTGAATAGGACTAGTTCAGTTTTGTGAGGGTTGACCCCCAAACCACAGCTGTCAGCCTTCTTGTTCTTGCACAGCTGCTCTAAACATCTTGTTAGCTTGTTTAGAGCATTCTGTTTGAGTTCTTTGAGGGTGTTAAGGTGCTTCCCCGATACAGCAATGGCAACGTCATCTGCATAAGCGATCACTCTGCAGCCATCTCCTTCTAGGATAACCAGCAGTTCGTTCACCGCTAGATTCCAAAGGAGTGGGGATAGGACTCCACCTTGCGGTGTTCCCCTGCTGACGGATCTTCTGGCAGTTGTCTCACCTAGCTTAGAGTTTATAATCCTACTCGTTAAAAGTTGATTAATTAACTCGCAAAGTGAGCCACTCACCTTCAGAGCCGACAGTGCAGCCAAGATCGCAGACGTGTTGACATTATTAAAGGCGCCTTCTATATCTAGGAAGGCTACCATCGTGTACTCCTTGTGATGAAGGGAATATTCAATGGAACGTACTAGCGTATGCAAGGCTGTTTCTACAGATCTGCCCTTACAATAAGCGTGCTGAGCAGTAGAAAGCAGCCTTTTGTCAATACAAGATCGTAGGTGGATATCGGTCAATTTTTCTAGAGTTTTTAGAAGGAATGATGATAGACTTATGGGTCTGAGATCCTTAGGAGTAACGTGGGAGTACTTGCCAGCTTTGGGTATAAAAACCACTTTCACTTCTCTCCATAGCAGCGGAATGTGGACCAGCTCTATGCAGCTTCTCAGAATTGTCTCCAGTGCAGGGAGGATAATGTCCGATGACCTTTGTAGTTCGGCTGGTATTATGCCGTCTGGTCCTGCCGACTTGTAAGGTTTGAAGCTGTTAAGTGCCCAAAGCAGTCTATCTCTCGTTATTAGATCAAATTTATTAGTTATTTGTGGCATTGACCTATTAAGGTTAATGCTATTGATAACTTCGGAGCTACCTGGAAAGTGGGTGTCCAGTAGCAGGTTTAGCGATTCTGCGCTGGAGGAAGTCCAAGAGCCGTCTGCTTTTTTAAGGTAGCTGGGCATCGTTGGATTAGTAGATTTCCTTAGGATTTTTTCCGTAGGATTTTCCTTAGCCTAGAGGCTTCGGATGTTTCTTCTATTTTACTACAAAAGAGTCGCCAAGATAGCCGTTTGGCTCTCCTCAGCTCCTTTTTGTAGGATTTGGGGGATGTTTTGTAGGCATCCCAGTCTGTATTTGCACGTGTGGCCTTGGCTCTATTGAAGAGTTTCCTGCATTTATTCCTGAATTGGCCCAGTTCTGAGGTCCACCAATGCGGTTTCCCCTTGCCCCTTGGAATTACAAGAGGGCAGGAGGAAGAAAGTGCTTTATTGAGGGCCAGAGTGAGTTCCTTAACCTTGTGATCAAGCTCATTGGTGTCACAAGGAGGATTTAGGAGAGAAGAGATCCTTGAGCGGTTCAGTGAATCTCTGTAAAGAAGCCAATTCGTCCTTCTGTAGTTTCTGAAGGATGATTGGCGAGGAGGTACATCATCTAAACTGAATTGAATGTATCTATGGTCTGACCAGGAATGTTCAGACGAGACTTTCCAATTACCAACCCGTTTAGCAATGGGATCAGAGACGAGAGTGATATCTAGTACTTCTCGTCGATTTCTGGTTATGAAGGTAGGTTCGCTACCCGTGTTGCAGACAATGAGGTTAGTTTTTAAAATAAAGTCAAAAAGTAACTCACCTCTGTCGTTGATATCGGAACTTCCCCACACTGAGTGATGAGCATTCGCATCGCACCCAATGATGAAGTCAGTATTGCGTAGTTCAGCAGCCTTGATGGCACTCTCCAAGGTTTTACCAGGGGGGCTGTCCACCATGTCGTGGGCGAGGTATGCAGAGGCCAGCCAGTAAGTCCCTTTGGCTGTCTCTAGTCTCTCCACGGTGATGTCTCGGTCGCTGAATTCAGGGAGTAAAAATACATTCAGACTACTTTTCACTAGTATGCAAGATCTAGGCTTACCTTTACCTGTCTCATACAGTGGGTAGTATCCGGGAGTCTTGATTCCGCAGACCACGTTCTCAACAACCCATGGTTCTTGGATCAAGACAATGTCTTCTCCATTTTTGGCGAGGCGGAGAAGAAGGGAGGCCGAGGCCATTGTGGAGTGATGGAGGTTAATCTGAAGTAACTGCAGCATTGCTACGGTCCAAAGAAACATCCACCACAGTGTTGTTGAGGTCCTCTGATTCAGAGAACGAACCCAAAAGTTCGTCCTCACTCAGCAGGACTGAGTTTAGACAGTCTTCCGTCTCCAAGTCCGATGGAATGTCAGACACAGAGTCGGAAGGCTGTTTAGGAGCCACTAGTTCCGCAGCGGCGACGTCTTCCAAAACTGGAAAGGTGACTGCAGTAACGGGGTGCGGTAAAGCAGACGCCAGTTCAAGGGGGTGAGGACGCAACTTGCCAGTCTCTAACTCGTCCTTTTTATATACCTTTAGGGTGATTTGATCCCAACCAAATCTGATCACGCCTTTGGTCTCAGCTATAAGAGCAAGAGAATCCTGGTTGATTACCACAATGGCAGATCTATAGGATCCTCTTTGCTCCTCTAGCTTAGCGACCTTCCAGTCGTGAGTTGGGAGTGCGGGATTGGAAAGTCTTATGACTTCGAGAATCTCGTGAGCGGAGGGGGGTTCAATGGGAATCCAGGTGCGCGTTCTCGGCCTGCTAGGGATGTTCTCCTTAGCGACGACCTCGAGCTTTGCACCTGGCCAAACTTCCCCTAGACTGCTAATCGCGAGCTTGTAGAGATCGCAAGATCTCATGTCCTCGCACGCGATTAGCTTGACATGGCCTTGATGCCAGCCGGCATCAAAGGTTAACGGAGGTGGTCCAGGGTGTTCCCGCATAAAGGCCAAAAAGTTGCTGGAAAGCTTCAATTTGACCATGTTCCACCTTCCGGGAGTTATTGAGCCGTCGAGGTCACTGCGGTCAATCACGGCAACCACGATACGGTCCTTGAGAACATCGCTAAAAGACTTCAGAGGTGTGACGGAGGACGTCTTAGGGGGGGTGATGGTGCTCTTCACCTTGGGACGTTTAGATTCCGAAACGGAATCTTCCTCCGACCTCTGTCGCTTATGTTCTTTTTTCAGAGTGTTCTCTGCCCATTTAAGTTTGGCGATCTGCGCCGGTATTCTGTCAGTCTCTAGTATATCCCCAAAGGCTTTCAGAGTCCGGGAAGCTTCACGCTGCTTCTTATAGTACGCCCTTGATGGAGCGTGTAGCCGCGATCTTCCATCATGAGACGCACTGCGGGCGGAGTTCTTTGCTGTAATGAGCGTAGAGCTCTTTCTGGAGCTGCCAGCAGTGGAGGGGCCATGAAGTGCCACAAGCCCACCACTACTGGAAGCTGAAATTCCTAGTGCTTTATCGAGCGAGGAGCTCTTGCTGGAGCTGCCAGAGGTGGAGGGTCCATTAAGTGCCACAAACCCGCCACTACTGGAAGCTGAAGTTTCAACTGCTTTACAGTCCTTGCTACTGCCCGCACAGGGTGGATCACGAGCGTCCACAATCGCACCACTGTTTGGCAGGGAAGGAGCTGTCCCGGTACACAGTTTTGCCACCGTACTACCGTCCGGCTTTGAAGGGGTGCCGGTTTTGTCATATTAGTCCCACGAGTAGCGGTTAAAGGTGGTCCGTCTATACAGAGATCCGCAGTGTATAGATAAGGCTAGATAATCCGGAGGGCGCCAGGTATCCGGATACTCCGTACGAGACTGGGCTATTTTATAAACTGGGCCCCCAGCCAGGCTGACGCTCGGCACGGGTCGTATTACACCTTCGTCCAGCCCAGGGGAGAAGGGGAGAGGAACAAGAAGAGAGGATAGGGAGGGGAGAAGGAAGGAGGGGACGGGTAGGGTGGAGCGTCCTATGGTTTCAGGCCTCATCTAGAGAAGAGATTCTCTAGCAATGTTGACCTTACTCAGCCCCTACAACTCGGCAAGTTCGACGCTCAGGGTAGGGGATTGATAGAGTAGAAGAGAGTATGTTTTCACAGTCCCAGTAGGTACAAAGTTTGTGAAAAAAAAGAAAAATCCAAAGTACTCTTTTTTCGATTAACACTACATATGGGGCCTACCCAACAGAGCCATAAAAAATGAGTACCTCAATTGTTAAGGGTGACGCCGAGATAGACATTACCGAAAAAGTAAAAGCTAGCCGAACACTTTCCGCCACATCGCCATTTTTTGTAATGCATACTCTGAGACCACCTTCCAAGTTCAATTATAAGGTTTAAGTTTGTTGTTTTATTATTGCAAATCGTGCTTTATTGTTGCAAATTGTTTTATTATTGCCACCCGATGGGTTTATTCATTGTTACATGATACATGTTTCATTGATACATGTCCATTGTTACATGTTGGGTGTCACCCTCGAATAAGTTACACCCGGGGCGGGCCGCCCCCCACGCTCCGCCAGGCTACGCCACTGCACTGGGAGATGTACCGACTTAAAGTTGCACAAAAAAGTAAGAAAGTAAGAAAGTTAACCCATAGTAAGGTGTTATACGAATCTTAAATTTCGTATTTAGCATCTCGTAGCGATTGCAAGTCATAATTAATAAAATCATATTGGTAGACCTCTCGTAGTGGGCGTGGCATAGATTAAAAAAATAATCTGGGTCGAATTTGGTTGATGTAAAATAAGTGGTTCAAAAGTTACGATATACATATTTGCTAGCAGCATCATTTTAATTAGTCAACTTAAGCTTTTTCAAGCATATCCAGGAAACCACTATTTTAAAAAATAGGCTGCGTCGGTTATTTATTTAAAAGTTTGCCTAATGCCGTTTCAAAAATAGTGGAAAGAACTTCGTCTTCTCGGCCATTTTTACCACTTTCAAAATTTTAAATACATAAAACAGCAGTTTGGATTTTTTTTTTCAATTTCCGTTAGATTTTTTTTCAATTTTACAACCACCTGCGCTAGCATTTGCCATTTTCTTAAATTCTGCGGACATGTATTTCTCACAAAACTGGAAAACATGCTGCTATCATTTCGTTTATTTAAATGGGCATAAAACCTTGGAATTGGAAACGGCAATTTTGAAACGTTTTTAATGTTGTTATATTGCCCTTTAACTTTCGTATAAAAACTCATATATTTAGACACAAAAACTCTATTTGGGACTTAAAACTTCGTTCCTTAAGCAAAAATAGTAAACCTCTATGGAACATAAGCAAGCGCTAAAGAAAAGGAATGCTTCTTTCCCCGCATTTCGCAATGGTCAAGCTACCTGTATTACAAACACAGACAAAGCTAATGTACTTGCGAGCGCCTTTTCCGAGAACCACAATGTTTTTTGGAATTGGCAACTCCCAATTTGAGAACACTGTTAATAAAACGGTTCGCGAAATAAACTTATTACCATCATCCCTTTCAGTCAGTAATCTGGTAAACATTGAAGGTATAATGTCCGTAAGTCACCTGGACTTGACGAAATCAAAAACTCGTTTATTAAAAAGCTTCCTATGCGTGGTATTATGTATCTCAGGTTTTTGTTTAACTGTTTTATTAAGCTCCATTACTTTCCCAAGTCTTGGAAAGTAGCAAAAATAGTTCCAATTTAAAAACTTGGCATCCAAAAAGCTACAGGCCAGTCAGCCTTTTAAGTTGTACAAGCAAAGTCCTTGAACGGATCTTGAAGTTCAAACTCAATGCGTTTATTGTGGCCAACGACATAATTCCACCCCATGAATTTGGATTTCGTGAACATCATAATTCAGTACAATAAGTTAATCGAATCTCAAAGCATGTAACTACAAACTTCAGCCTTCAAAAGTCAACTGGGCATTGTCTGTTTGGACATCGAAAAAGCATTCGATAGCGTTTGGCACAATTGACTAATATACAAAATGTCACTTTTGAATTTTCCACTATAACTTATAAAAATTGTTCTTAGTTTTCTGTCTGGAAGATTTTTTATGGTGTCTGTTTGTGGTGATTTGAATCTGATTTGATCCTGCTGTCAATGAATGTTCTGTGACAGCAGGAGTTCCACAAGGATCAGTCCTAGGTCCTCTGTTGTATAACATTTACACATCTGATTTCCCTTCACTTCCTGGCGGTGAATCAGCTATATTTGCAGATGATACTGCTCTCTTTTCATCTGATGTACTTAGTTTTTATATTGAAACTAACCTACAATCAGCAATCAATATTCTAAGCAGTTATTATAACAAGTGGAAAATCAAGATTAACGCTTCAAAGACGCAGGCTATCTTTTTCACTAGGAAAAGAAAAGACTGTTTCTTACCAAGCAATAATCTCAAAATTAATAACACCGAAGTTGAATGGGAATAATCAGCTAAATACTTGGGTATTTATCTAGACAAAAGACTAACTTTTAACAATCACATCCAAAAAACCATAATGAAAGTGAAAAAAACAATAAAGATTATGTATCCATTAATTAACAGGAAATCGCAACTTAGTGATGAAAATAAACTTATAATTTTCAAAGTAATATTTCAGTCAATATTACTCCACGGAAGCCCGGTCTGGGGACAGTGTGCGAAAACACATATTAACACATAATGCTCGTGTGTTCAATAACGGCTTTGTGCACTTAGTGGTTCAAAAGTAAAAGCCTAAACACTTTGAAAAACATCATCCATTTTCAACTCTTCAATTCTTAAAAACTGTTCAATATTTTGGGGAAAAATCAATTTTTGCATAAAAACTCAATATATTTAGACTGAAGTTTCGTTTTTCTAGTTCTTACCTGCAAAACTTCTCAAAATAAGTAAGTACTAAAAAAACATTTAAACCGTTTTTGCATGAAACTTCAAACTACCTATATATAATTAGACCGTTGTCCTAGTATGCATTTTAAAAGTAGGTTCACCAAATTTTGTCTTGGGTTTCTACGACCAACGGTTTAGAAATTAAAAGGCTATTGGATGGAAGGACAACGTAGCGATACTAAGAGGTGTTTTTTTCATTTTTGGACGGACGGCCAAAAATTGTAAGCCATTGAGAAACAGTGGGTAAGTTCAAGAGTTCGTCTGTAACGAACTTCTTAATATCCGACCCTAATTACCATGTAACACCAAATTTAGATTTTTTTTGTCCCGCAGTGATATGCTGTATGTCAATTATTTGTTATGGGTTTCTGCCAAAAATTAAAGCCACGTTAAATCATGAGAGAATGTGTTAAAAGCGAAAATTGTTGCTTAAAAACACAGTTTTCTCCTAAAAGCGCCCCTTAAAGTGGGCGGAGATCAATACTTTGTATTTAAAAAACTAAGCAATTTTATACTTTGTCTGTACAAAATACACTCCAAGTTTCAGTTTTCTAACTCAATTTTTAAGACCAAAAAACTTTAAACATGCGGACAGACGGACGGACATGTCCCAAGGAACGATTATGAGTTGTCATGATGCTGAACGGGATTTGGCCAACGCATAAACAAGCCCAGGTTTGGACTTAAAGCTATGACTTTACCCCCTCTATAAAAGTATGTTAAGTGGGAGGATGATGATTTCTGGCGGAATTGTTGAAAGGCGTGCTTTGAAGCTGTGTTGCTCATGTAATGACGGCAAGGTCAACTCGGTCCTATAGTTTGTAACACTGTGAAATAATAATAATGAGAGCTTAAGAGTTGTAGTGACCGATATCGACAGAGATTCAAATAAGTTTTGTCCTTCCGTGTCTGACTGTGCGTCACATATTTTTAAAGCCTAACGAAATTAATTCTCCGACTTCAAAGGGTTTCACTTTAATTAAGCCCGTTTTTTTTAAGCAAGACTCAATGGGCTTTCTTTCAGTGGTAGATGTGCAGTGGAAGCTTTATTCTTAGCATTTAGGAACGTTCTCATTGCTTTTTTGACTCGAGTTTAAAAAAGAAGTAAATCAAAGAATTCGATGCAAAAAAAAAAAATAAAATAACAATTTAAAAAATTAAAAATATTTGTTATTACATACAAAAAAATAGTTTGTCACTGTACAATGCTAATATAAAATACTGTTTCTTAAAAACTACTACATGAAACATGTCCGTCCACAAGTCACCAATTTTTAGGCTTTAAATTTTGAGCCCTTGCCAACGGAAGCAATGCAAGTGTTAAATTTTTTCTAAATCCCACAAATGGTCTAAATGTGCTACTACCTTCAAATAAAGTGGAGGGCCTCCTCTGGTGGTCTTGGCATAGATTTAAAGAGGAATCTTTAATTTTTTCATCATTTTGAAGATGGAGAGGAATCTATCATTTTTATAACCCATCCCATAGGACAGGAGGTATATTAAGTTTGTCGCATAGTTTGTAACACGGTAAAATAATAGTGATAGACCTTCAAGACCTTAGGGGCATATCATCGAGACCGAATTCTGAATCGAATAAGCCATTTCCGTCCGTCGGTCTGTATGTCACACGTTTCTAGGCCTTAAATTTTAAGTTAGGAAGCTGAATTTGGTGCATAAGTTCATTGTTACCCGAAGCAGTACAAATGTAAAAATATTTGAAATCCACCCACAGACACGCCCATAATCGGTGCAATTGTACAACTATCTCCAGAGCTTTCAAAACTGTAAAACGTCTTAAAAGCCTGAAATTTGGTATTTCTTATGTCTTGTTTATTGTTAGACATTCAAAATAAAAATTTAATCGCTTTACCTCCCCTAGTGGGCGTGGCATCGATTTAAAGGGTAATCTTTCAAATGCATTTTATTTAATATTTTTTTTCCACGGAAACAAAATATTTGTTCCAAATGGAAACAAATTTACTTGACATATGTTAAGCTTAGTTCTACATTTTGGTCATGCAAGACTTTGGGCCACGCCCCAATTTGGAGGCAGAATTGAAGAAAAACCTAAAATTTTCCAGAAAAACATAATTTCGACTGGCCTTATTTAGGAAAGATTAAAAAAATAGCAGGTAAGGTAAACGAAACTTCATTCCAAATTTTGTTAATATGTACAAGGTTTTTTTCCACGCCCCCTTTAAGGAGTCGATTTTTCAAAAATATTGAATTTGAACCAAAACATTGCATTTTTACATAAATTTAAGCGTTACTTGGAAGTGTCTGTGTTATAATTGATAGTTTGTAATTAGGGGCGGTTGGACCACGCCCCTTTTCGAAGTTTGCACTACTTATAATGTTAAAAAATAACACTAACATCAGCATTTTTCAATGTGGGATAGGATGGGGTATTCAATATTCGATATTGTAACTGTAAGAAGTATATATTTCACAAAACAAAGTCAAAACTGAGCTTGAGTTTTAAAACCAAACTAACTACAAAAAACCGTGTCAAAATTGAATCAAATTATTGAAACCAAACTAACGCCGAAAAATTGTGTCAAAATGAAGACAGATTTTTAAAACCAAATTGACATCAAAAAACAGTGTTAACAATTTTTCAATCTAGGAATAGCACTTAACTCCAAATTGACACCGAATTGATATCATGTATGGAGTGGAGACTTCATTTAAACAACGTGTTAATTTTACCAACGCGTGCTTAGAGGGACTGTCAAACTAGATATCATACTAATGAAGTGTGCTTTACTTTTCCTTTCAGTGTACTTTGTCAAATTACCATATAAAGACTTACACCGAAACAACGCTCAGAAGTCGTGGAAATGTATTATAAAAATTTGTGCTAAGTTCGCCAAACTAGTAAAGAACCTCATAAATTTTTCATCTTTAGCGATGAGGCAAACTTTTGGCTTAACGGGTATGTAAACAAGCAGAATTGATCTTTTTGGAGTGAGCACATGGGCGTCTCTCAATCGGAAACCGGGGCCAAAACTTATAATTCTTCGTCATATTTTTATTCCTTATTTTAATGGAAATCATTTGGAGAAAAAATAGCTGCACCAAGACTGCGCAGCATGCCATACTATAAGTGCATTCATCACTTTGTTAAGCGAAACATTTGATGACCAAGTCATATCAAGGAAAGAAATGGACCTGTGAATTGTCCATCTCGTTGGTGTGATTTGACACCTTTGGACTATTTTTTGTGGGAGTACGTTAAATCTTTGGTCTATGGCAGAGCTGTAAAGGAATGCAATCATTTTGGAGTGCATTTATTGAAGTCATAGTAAAAACTACTTTCACTTGACTTTAATCACATGAATTCAATACCGTACTTCAACTTAAAAATCTTAAGCTACGATTCATTTTGAAGTCATTGGTTGGCAATTCAATTCAGTAAATTCAAAGATTGCAATGTGAATGCAATTTGCTATGGTTTAATAATAATGAGAGCTTAAGAGTTGTAGTGACCGATATCGACAGAGATTCAAATAAGTTTTGTCCTTCCGTGTCTGACTGTGCGTCACATATTTTTAAAGCCTAACGAAATTAATTCTCCGACTTCAAAGGGTTTCACTTTAATTAAGCCCGTTTTTTTTAAGCAAGACTCAATGGGCTTTCTTTCAGTGGTAGATGTGCAGTGGAAGCTTTATTCTTAGCATTTAGGAACGTTCTCATTGCTTTTTTGACTCGAGTTAAAAAAAGAAGTAAATCAAAGAATTCGATGCAAAAAAAAAAAAAATAAAATAACAATTTAAAAAATTAAAAATATTTGTTATTACATACAAAAAAATAGTTTGTCACTGTACAATGCTAATATAAAATACTGTTTCTTAAAAACTACTCCTCCTGTCTAATGGAAGTGATGGTATCCTCCATGTCCGAAACCGTGTGGATAGCCGCCATACCCATGGCCATAGTATCCCGGACCATGAACATGTGCGTGGGAGATAGGGTACCCGTATCCTATTCCATGACCGTATCCGTATCCGTGACCGAAGCCATGTCCGTATCCACCGAAACCTCCATATCCAAATCCACCATAGATTCCACGTTTCTCTGTCCTCTTGCTCTCACCATCTGGAGTGGCAGGCGCACTGAGACAAGCTCCTACGAGTAGAACAACAAGACCAGCACTCTGAAATCAAATACAAGATGTTATCCGCGTCTAAAAAAAAATCCTTTTCTTCTAAGGCTCACAAGGAATTTCATGGTGATAGTAAATGGATGTTTTAATTAGCTTGTTCAAGTTGGAGAGGAGAACTGTTTCTGATGCTTTGGCTCTAGTCTGAAAGAGTATTTATACCCACGAAGGTGGAACAAGCTCATAAGGGCATAACCGCTCTCGTCTTATTTTTTCGCATTCGATGCAGCTGAATGATGAAATTCGATGCTCATGGGGTTTATCACCGCATTGCATTGAAAGAGGAAGTGCATAGTTGGATGGAGTCGTTGAGTTTTAGCGGGAAAAGACATGAAGGCGCTTCAATTTTATTGTCTTTCATGCTATACCTATTCTTAAAGATTTGCCAACTGTCCAATGGAGGGTCAAGTTAGGTGGGTGGATTATGATTTCTGGCGGAATCGTTGAAAGGCGTGCTTTGAGGCTGTGTTGCAAATGTAATGACGGCAAGGTCAACTTGTTCCCATTGCACCGTATTGGGCAAGTAAGAAAGATAATACAAAAATCTTTAGGAGCCTTCTGATCACATCGTTTGTCTAGGTGGGTCAAATTGCCAAAGAATCAATCATGTTTCAGTATGACGTATTGAGCATGACATCAAGGGCGTTGCAGCAAAAAAGAATAGACTGCAGTTCACTTAAGCGAATCGTCGTTAAGCCTTAGATAACCTTAATGTTATGTACAGTTATTTACCTAAGCTTTAAAAACATTAAAATCTCTTAGTTTACGCAATTCGCTTCAGTAAAAAGTGGATGGGGTCAACCCATTTTGGGTAAAAATTAATTTTTTGTTTTAAATATTTTTTAAAAAGTAATTCAAGCATAATTAAATTAATTCGTTGAACTTTCAATGTTAATAATTAATATTTTTAATAAACAAAATAGCATTGTAATCAAGCTGGAGGTCTTGGAAATCTACGGTGATTATAATCAATGCTACAAAGGAACACTTTTTATACCCTATTCATATTCAAGAAGAGGAATACATTAAATTTTATACAGGCGAAAACGCAACGTAAAGAAATAATAACGATAGACCCCAAGGTCTTAAGGGCGTATGATTTAGCTCCAATCCTGAATCGAATGAAACATGTCCGTCCACAAGTCACCAAATTTCAGGCTTTAAATTTTGAGCTAGAGAGTTTAAATTTTGTATAGTTAGTTAGTTAGTTAAATTCACTTTTATTTCAACAAAAATTTTACAATTAAATAAAGATTCTAAGTCATAATGGGTTTGGCCTATGGCCGTCTACTGGGTTGACAATCATATACCCTAAAGCTTTTACATATTAAATCTCCTTCTATAATACGCTTTCTATAACTAAGTGCTGCTACTGTGTAGTTATATAAGGAATCCCATCCTTTTTACCATTTATTACCATTTATTACCATTTAGATATTTATTGTCTCATCAACCTCCAAAACATGCTTTCCAAACATCAATATTCGAAACTCTTTTAGAATTGGGCAACAGCCAGGAAGTGCAAGACATCTTCTCTTTCTTTCTTGTTGCAGAGGTCACAAAGTGTTGGTATGAATGTCGATGTCGATGTGGCATGAAATTTAAGTGTATCAGTTCACCTCTTATTTTAAATATAGTACTAGTTTTGTCAGCTGTGAAGCTGTTAAGGAAATACGTTTTTTCATTTAAAAAATGGTTGAGTTTGCTATAGTAATTCCTTAAAAGTGACGATTCGGCTTCCTCGATATAGTATGGTCATACATATGTCTGCCAAGATTCTCCAATATTGAATTGAATTTTTCTCTCAAAAGATAGGGATGTTCATTCGTCTGAATTGTCAGATTCATTCCACATTCGGATGCTACTTTCTGCCATTCCTCGCAAATACTTCCATTTGTTCTGATTATGTTTTTTAACACTAGGCTCGGTATTCTGGATCCATTCATCTCCAGTAACTTTAAAATATAATTGAAGTGCATTTTGAGAGTGTACAAGCGCAGGGGAGGAGTTCTAGTTTCAATGTGTAGCATACAGTTAGGGGTGTTTTTTGGTAACCGGAATATTATCTTCGAAATATCATCTTCGGAGTATCATCTTACAACCAGAGAGTAACGCCCGCCTAAATTTCTAAATATCATGACTTTTGACTTCTCAAGATTAACAGTGAGATTCCAACATCTGCAATATGTACTTAGTCTGTTTATCATTAACTGCATACCTTGGATAGTGTCACACAGAAAGACGATATAATACGCATACATCAATGCCGGGATTGTTATTTCGTAGAACCTTATTCCACCTTTGACATCATCGGTAATATCATAAATATATAATATAAAAAGTAGTGCACTTAGAATGCAGCCTTGCTTGACTCCCATTGACGTCTTGAATTCTTCAGAGATTACATCTCCATCCCAAACGTACGTAATATTATTCTCATACAAGGCTCGCAGAATTTGAATGATTTTGCTTGATACACCGATTTTTGAGAGTTTGTAAAATAGAGCTTCATTGTGTTGAAAGCTGCTCGAAAATCTACAAAAAAAGCGTACAACTTTTTTTTCTTGCTCTTGAAAGAATCAGCGATATTAGATGGGCAGAATATTTTGTCGATTGTAGAATAACCTTTTCTAAATCCACCTTGAAATTCTTTGAGAATGTTATGTTCTTGAATCCATTCGTACAGTCTTTCGTATATCAATGCAGCAAACAATTTCGCTGAAGTGTTCAAAAATGTAATTCCTCTGTAGTTCTTTGGGTCTTTGTAATCGCCTTTTTTATGAAGTGGGAAGATTATTGCTTTTTTGAATGCATCAGGGACATTTTTGGGAATAAAGATTCGATTGTATTCCATTGTGAGATTGTGTATAAACTCGTTTGTGCAATGTTTATAAAACTCGAACGGGATGCGATCAATACCTGGAGTATTGTTTGATTTCGAGTTGTTTCTATATATAAGTAAACGCAGAGTCCAATTTTTCATCTATGAGAAGAGGGGTTCCATAATGAAATAGCGGGAGGTTAGTGGGGCGTTGAGAAGTTTATCGAAGTGAGTCCTTAGTTGTGTGGCTTTAAGGGACAAGGAAATGTTTGACGTGTTTCATGTTTTCGTGTTAAATTTTGTATATAAGCCCCTTGCCAACGGAAGCAATGCAAGTGTTAAATTTTTTCTAAATCCGCCCCCACATATATCTACGCCCACAATTGGTCTAAATGTGCAACTACCTTCAGTAATTTCAAAACCCTAAGACGTCCTAGCTCAAATTAAGAATTTAGCATCTCCTAATGATTGTATGATATAAAAATAAAAAAAATGAAGTCGGTTGGCCTCCCCTGGTGGGCTTGGCATCGATTTTAAGAGGAATCTTTAAAATGCTTTTTTTCCATAGGACAGGAGGTATATTAAGTTTGTCACATAGCTTGTAACACGGTAAGATAATATTGGTAGACCCCCAAGGCCTTAGAGTCATATGATCTAGACCGAATTCTGAATCGAATAAGCCATGTACGTCCGTCTGTCTGTATGCTACACGTTTTTAGGCCTTAAATTTGAAGCTAGGAAGCTGAATTTGGTGCATAAGTTTATTGTTATCCGAAGCAGTACAAATAAAAAAATATTTGAAATCCGCCCACGGACACGCCCACAATCGGTGCAATTGTACAACTACCTCCAGAGTTTTAAAAACTGTAAAACGTCTTAAAAGCCTGAAATTTGGTATTTGTTATTCAATATAAAAATTTAATCGCTTTGCCTCGCCTAGTGGGCTTGGCATCGATTTAAAGGGTAATCTTTCAAATGCATTTTGTTCTATATTTTTGTTCCCCGGAAAAGAAATGTTTGTTCCAAATGGAAACAAATTTACTTGAAATATGTAACACTTAGTTCTACACTTTGTTCATGCAAAACTTTGGGCCACGCCCACATTTGGAGGCAGAATTGAAGAAAAACCTAAAATTTTCCAGAAAAACGTAACTTCGACCGGCCTTATTTAGGAAAGATTTAAAAAATTAGCAGGTAAGGTAAACGAGACTTCATTCCAGATTTTGTTATATGTGCAAAGTTTTTTTCCACTTTAAAAGCGGGTTTTAGGGGTCAATTTTTGAAAAATATTGAATTTGAACCAATAAATATTGCATTTTTACATACATTTAAGCGTAACTTTGAAATGTCTGTGTTATAATTGATAGTTTGTAATTAGGGGCGGTTGTAATGTTAAAAAATAACACTAACATCAGCATTTTACAATGCGGGATAGGATGGGGTATTCAATATTCAATATTTGATATTGTAACTGTAAAGAAATAAAGAGGGAGTACATATTTCACAAAACAAAGTCAAAACTGAGTTCGAATTTTAAAACCAAACTAACTACAAAAAACCGTGTCAAAATTGAGTCAAATTATTGAAATCAAACTAACACCGAAAAATAGGGTCAAAATGGAGTCAGATTTTTGAAACCAAATTAACATCAAAAAACAGTATTAACAATTTTTCAATCTAGGAATAGCACTTAACTCCAAATTGACACCGAATCGATATCATGTATGGAGTGGAGACTTCATTTTGACAACGTGTTAATTTTAACAACGCGTGCTTAGAGGGACTGTCAAACTAGATATCATACTAATGAAGTGTGCTTTACTTTTCCTTTCAGTGTACTTTGTCAAATTACCATATAAAGACTTACACCGAAGCAACGCTCAGAAGTCGTGGAAATGTATTATAAAAATTTGTGCTAAGTTCGCCAAACTAGTAAAGAATCTCATCAATTTTTCTTCTTTAGCGATGAGGCAAACTTTTGGCTTAACGGGTATGTAAACAAGCAGAATTGATCTTTTTGGAGTGAGCACATGACATGGGCGTCTCTAAATCGGAAACCGGCGCCAAAATGAATGGGAGGAACGCTAAAAGCAAATAATTCGGAGGAAAAATAGTTGCACCAAGACGGCGCAGCATGCCATACAATAAGTGCAACCATCACTTTGTTGGGCGAAACATTTGATGACCAAGTCATATCAAGACAAGAAATGGACCTGTGAATTGGCCATCTCGTTGGTGTGATTTGACACCTTAGGACTATTTTTTGTGGGAGTACGCCAAATCTTTGGTCTATGCCAGAGTTGGAGAAGAATGCTATCATATTGGAATGCATTCATTGAGGTCATAGTAAAAACTTTTTTCAATTGACTTTAATCACATGAATTCAATACCGTACTTCAACTTAAAAATCTTAAGTTACGATTCATTTTGAAGTCATTGGTTGGCAATTCAATTCAGTAAATTCAAAGATTGCAATGTGAATGCAATTTGCTATGATTTTCGTAAAGTCATTGAAGTCATTGAAGTTATTTTGAAGTCATCGAAGTCATTTGACAGCAATGATGGCATAAAATTTTTGAAGTCGTTTTGAAGTCATTGAATTATTGAAGTTTTTCTTCTCTTCAAATTCGTTTCGGAATGAGAGTTATCCATACTCTTGCTTCGACTTGGTTGGAGAAATTTGTAAACCCGTTTTGTTTTTAATAATTTGAGGATGAAACTGGCTCTAGTGACGTTATTTCCTTCCTTCCTGCTTTGGACTTTTATCGGTCTCGTTAGTGAATCTGCAAAGACCTTTCTAAGATCACTTTCCTAAGATAGGTATTCCTTCAGTTGTACTTGCTCATGTTGATATATGCTTTGAATTTATGGTTGTAGTGCTCTAGATGTGCTCAAGAAGTGTCTAGCTTGCTGCATGTCATTAGCAACAAAGCTAATGACGTAGTGGGAAAACAGGACACGTTCTTGTCCTGTTTTCCCACTATTTTCCTCAACTTTTCTCCGATGAGGTGCAGTCATTGCTCCAGCTCTTACCTGCGCTGCAGACAGAGCTTGGTTGAACCTTCTAGTAAATGGTTTGGGCAACCACAATATTTAAGCTATCATGGCTTAAGACCTGAGGCTGAGGTGCATGATTTAGAATCAAAGAAATAGGGGAATGGCTTAGTAGCCACTAATAATGGGAGATGAGAGCGAGTCATAAGGTGTAAGACAAAATAGGCTATAATGACAAGTATAGTGACCCTTATGCTCCGATGATAATGATCATTCTGAATAATCTACCCTAAAGCATGTGTTTTTGCGCAGACACGCCCGCCCAAGTTCATTGACTACGTTAATCCAAGTGTAGATAGTCTGTTAATATTGTGTAGTAAACAAACGAGCAAAAACTGGTTCAAGGATAAAAACACACTCTGATCGTTGCATGGTCAACAAACCAGATAAACTAGGTTGGTTGGCACATACATGGTTCAAATTTATAGGTTAACGTTGTAGGATAGCATAAATGCAAATGCAGATACGGCCGGCGGTAACCATAAATCGTCCTTATTGCATAAATGCCTACAGAAAAAGTTGGTAAACAAAAAAACCGAAGCCTGGTTTGCAATAGTATACCTAACCTGTTTTATTAATTAAAAAACTTCGAGTATAAAATGCGCGGAGTTGTTTGTCGCCATTTGTAGGAAGAGGCGCAGGTACCTACCTACCTATTTTTTTTTTAACAAGATGAAGTTACCTTACTTACAGTAAGTAGGGGAAGGTGCTGTACCTTGGTCCGTTTGTAGCTTGGTCCGAGTGCTACTTCTAACCAAACAACCAAAATCTGTTCTTCCATTAAATGTTCACCTTTTGTGTAGATGTTTCCTCCGTTTTTTAATGACGTTTTTTAATGAAAAATGTAACTCTGACACCTAAAAGTTTATTTTTGCCTATCCTCTGTGAGGTCTGCGCTTGATTTCCCTTTTTTATAATCTGTTATTACAACCAGCGTTGCCAGATACTCCGATTTATCCTATTTCTCCCGATTTCTAGAGCTATCCCCGATGCCCCGATTTCGGACGAAAATCTAGCATTTTCTCCCGATTTGCCAGCTACGAAAATACAGTAACTTTTTTTAAAAGCCGGGAAGTGACTTGCGTATTTATCATTTATGTTCCGTCAACATAATAACATAACGCCTGAACTTCTGTGTCAACGAACTTATATGTATGTATGTAAGCCCAAACCTGAACAAACCAAACACCTAAATTGCAAACCTTATTTGTACCTTTTTTACTTTTCAGCATTCGGCATCTTTTAGTGGAAACTTTATTTGCTTAAGATCACTTAAAGCTAATAAATATATAGTTATAATACTATGCCTCCTGCAGGAATATTTTGTTCTTTTAAACTACATAACGCAACTCGAAGACCAAAGCAAACTATGAATAATACGATTAGCGGGAGACGATTTAAAATAAATCCCAAAGCGGTTCCACCAGACAAGCGCAGGATTGATTTGACATGAGCACTCTTTTTCTGTCATTTTGGCTCTCAAAAGCGAGTGGCGATATCATTTTCCACGAGCGAAAAAAGATTTGCGTGTAAAAATCCCACAAGAAATCGTTGTTCTGACAAATCTGTCATAAGTGGACCGTTTAGTTTAAGCACAAATTACTGAATAACTAGATATTTAACTTGCGTCCATCTTACCCTCCAACGCCCATTCGTTTACGTTTTTTATCAAGCCTTTAAAGTTTTTTTAAAGCTTTAAATTTCCGTGTCGGTGAATACGTGTAAGAAGATACAACAACAATTTACCTTACGCGATCAGCTGATGTAAAAGCTGCAAAACGAAATTGCATGGAAATGACGAATTCATGAATTTACTCATATTTGTAAACAAATGTCGGAGAATTAGAAAATTCATAAATTTCAGCTTGTGGGCAAAGCTTTTACATGTCCGAAGTTGAATATCTAGTTATTTAGTAATTTATGGTTTATGTAAGGTTAAGTTGAGCTGCCTTCAGCCCAATGAATCCGTTGTGTCGTCACGTCTAAGTACACAACTGACATTTCAGTGAAATACACACTTACCTATGGGAAGCGAAGTACGTTACGAAATTCTTCTATGGGCCGCTTCCCATAAGAACGGGTATATTGAACTTAGTTGTCAGTTGCGTACTTTAACGTAACGGATTCATTGGGTTGCAGGCTAATGTGTCCTTATTCGATTCTCAATCTGTTAAAAAAGTGTCCAAAAAGGGTTGAAATTGGTTCGTGAAAAGGGTGAGTGATATTAATGAGGGGATTTATTTTTAAACGCCTGCCGAGAGGATTCAAATTTGTATGGTTAATTGCGTAATTTGTAGAGGACTTAATGAAGATCAATATTAATCGCGGATTAGTTTCCGGTGGAATCATGGTATTAGAACACGCTTATTATTTATTTAGTCTTAAGTTTGCCTATGCTCGATGTTCAAAGAATATTTACCTATTTAAATATTATGACTTGCAATAAAAAAATGGTTTCAGCTGATTTTCCGGTCAACACCCATTTTTAATGTGCTAATCTTCCGATTTGAAAAAAATATTTCATGGCAACACTGATTACAACTCCTTTGTTAAACAAATTTGACAATTAAAACAATTTTAAAATGCATATTCTGTACTTAAGTGCTGGTCATATACCTTGAACCTATCAAAGTGCAAGTACATTGGTCCAGTGGAAAACATATGGGAATAATTTTTATATAAATCTTTTATTTTTGGTTGTAGACTGTATTTTAAAGCTTTTCTAACTTAATTTACTTCAGTTAATTCTAGTATGTATTGTCATACTTTTCCGTACTATTAAATAATTTAAATTGATTACTTTTACGTGATCAGACATTGAAATCTTTCTATTTAAATTTAAATTTAGGTTGCTTTTGGTGTGATTTAGTCTTATTAACTAGTTTTTACTCTTCACTAAGAAATTTTTGTTGTTTCTGGCTAAATTTTTAGTGCTTATTACTTAAATCCCATTAAAAAAACACTCTTTTGAATTTTTCCCAGTTTTCGTTAGATTTTTTCCTAGCATTGGACGTTTTTCTTAAATTCTATGGCCACCGTTATTGGACGTTTTTCTTAAATTCTATGGCCACCGGTTTTCGCATAAACGGCAAGGCTAGATCCTTTTTTATTTCGTTTTTTAAATAGGCTTCGAAAAACTTAGGCTAGAAACGGCAATTTAAGAATTTTTTAACCAAATTATTTGAACCAAATCTGAACAAGATTGCCCTACCGTTAAGATACTAGAAGATTCTAAAAATGCTTTTATGTTTAAAATTCGCTATAATTTTCCTTCAAATTTTGAACAATTTCTGATACGTGTAATTTTTTTTACATTCAATTTTTTTTTTGTATTTTTTTTTAACATTCAAAGTTACATCAATTGCTGTCGATGTATGAATATGGAAGATTTGTTTTTCGATTTTTATTCGTCCAGAGTATTGTGAGAAAATGTATTCCTTGTTTCTCATTAATAAAAATAAATAAATAGAGTGGCGCAACAGCTCGAGGTGAACCAGGGCCAACTTCTCAACAATGTATGCTGGTGTGTTAATTTCTTTTACATACAAGGGGACCTACAATTTTTTGCAGAATCCGAACGGCACTTTGAGAAGTTTTTCAATACAAATGATACTTCCGGAGGGCTTGTCAGACCCTCGCGGAGGTGGGGACAAAAGAACAAGGTGGTGAGGTGAAAAAGAACAAGTCTTTTTTTTTTAGGTGACGATGGCAGGATTCGAACCCAGACCTCCGGCGTAGTAAGCACACACACTAACCACTACGCCACGGCACCCCACTCATGGGGGGGTTTCTCATTAATGTATTTTATAAATAAGTATAACACTTTTGTTGGATTTACAAGGCTTCCGTTTTTATCCATAGTTTTTGAAACGATAAAATAACTCTGAATAACACATGGCCCTTCAGATTTACTCTCAAATTAGGCACCAAATTTGAAATCTCCAAAAGATCGAGCAGGTCTTGTATTCTGGACGACTGATTACCCTCTTCTTTTATCCCGTAACGTCTTCCCCTCCTTCCTCTTGACACAATACTATTCCTTCGCTGCCACTGCATCTTCGTTTGCTCACCTTCTTCCTAAATGCACGCGCAATCGTCATCTTTTTTAGCGGTCCGGACCTCTTATGGTATCACTCCGGTAACGGACGTAACGGAGTGATACCATAAGAGGTCCGTAATCACTCACAACGGTAAGACGTAAAAAAATGAAATTTGGTACACATTTAAAGTCCGACTTTATATAAGTCCGTGAAAAAAATGAGAACGCATACAAGGGTAATTTTTTTTATATACACATAACGGTTTATGTATTTAGTTTGAATATTTGAATAGTTTGAATATTGATGGTAAAAAAGACGAAAAGTGTTTTGAAGTTATGGCTGTAAAATGTTTTACAGCCAGAAAGAAGAAAATTAAAACATGCAGTAAAAAAGTATTGGATTTTCATAATAAATTCGAGTTTTTGGAAAATATTGAAAAGTAAGTGAGAAATAAGGCATCAAAAATAGATAGAGAAAATAGACATAACTCTTTCATCACTTTATTTAAAAAGCCCATATTGGGCTTACATATAAAGCAGCCGCAGGCTAAGCAAGAGCTAAATTCAAATTTTGGTTAAAAACTTTTAGAACTGTTTCGGCGTATATTCGAAAAAAAAATCGTGACAAAAGTCGGGAAAGTCCCCACCACTACCTCCGATTTAGCATGGGCCAAATGTTTTGGAAAAAATCAAACACATCAAGAATTATTTGTAGTTTTCGGGAAAACTATAGAAATTTTCGAATATTCAACAGTTTCTGAGATTTAACCCAAAACTTCAAAAATAGTTTTACAAAATATTCTGGAATCTTAACGGTGGTACCGATTACAATGAAATTTGATTTGTATGTAAAACGTATGAAGGGAATTCTAAAACTTTTAAGATCTTTTAAAAATGGCTTTTCTAACTTAAAACTTTTTGAAGTGGTTTAAATGAAAATTTTTAATTTGTGGTTTTTTAACCGATATCTAAAAAACCTGTGCTCGGTGTTTTAGCTATCGGTTATTTTTTTAAGTATTAGAAAAGGGTAACCGTTGCTAGCGCAAAGTATATGAGAATCAAAAAATATAACAGTATTCAACAAAAGGTTCCGATTAAATAAAAAAAAGCCAAAAAAAAAACACACTATCTCGATAACGGCAGCATATACCGTAGAAATATGTACACCGTACTTCCGTTAAAATATCAGACAGACAATTATTTGAGGTTCGAAAAAATATAGATGGGCTGAAATATTTCTTGGTTTTCGAGATATGCTTAAGATAAATAAGTTGATTTACTAAAATGGTAGTGCTTAAAATGCCTATAATTTCTAAGTTGTTTCTATCTAATCAATTTAATTTTACACAAGCACGAACCACTAGAACAGAAAGAAATATATTGAAAAAATATTGAAAACAAAACACGGTTTTTTTGTTTTTTTTTTTATCAAAAAAAGATAAAAAAAATTATTTGTCACCCTGCGTTTCAATAGAAATTTGAGTACCTAAACTTAAGATTCGGCTTGAGTAAAATTAATGAAAAAATATCTATTTTAAGAATTATAAACCCGAATACCGGGCAAATAGTCAAAAATCTCCCCTTTTAATACTGCACTGCAATGGCAGCATTTAATAACTCATATACACAGATTTTATTCATATAATTAAATTATATTCTTAAAATTGCACTCGAAATATTTCAGGAATATTATACAAGCGAAACAAATGAGTTATCGTGATGCGCTTGAAAAATGCCTAAAGTCATAAATATACTAAACAACCTTTATATGCAAATTAAGCAATAATTCTACGCTACGCCTTCAAAAAAAGCCCACGGACCGCTCAGTGTATGAACCCGCAGGAACGGTGCAGTACAGGAGCACCAAATCTCAGGTGGCGCACGCAGGTGAAGGGACCCTCAGACAAATAAGAATGCTCTACTGGAGATGGCTAACCATAGAAACAGAGCTGGCTGGTGAAGCTTGTTGATTGGAACTCAGGTGAACATCCGACTGAAGCGCTACCTAAAGTGAGTAATTAATGTCAAAATATTATGGCGGAAAGATATCAATATTGGTTGGTTGGGTGTTATAGGAACAGGGTAGGCACTGATCGGCGTCAACCTGGTGACGCCCAGTGTTGTTACTGTCACTACACATCAAGTGCTTATGATACCTCCACGTGGTAACCACCGGTTCCTGGCCTGTCCTCCCTTGGACTTGGCTTGCTGAACTCATAAGTGCGAGTGTTGAGCAAGAAGAGAATAGCAACACTTTAATTTGTCCAAAATGACTGGCAGCGGAGGAATTCGCAAATAAGAATTAACAGTGCAATCAAAAGCTAGGGCAACAACTGCCTTATTTGAGCTACCCCGACTTATTTGGGGCTAAGGTCAATAAAAATTTCCAGTACTAGTCAAGGTATTGGAACAGATATGGTGGCGGATGAGCCCCTGAGTGGGTCAACGGCAGCTCTCACATCCCCGAAGTGGGTTACTGACTCGTACCAGGCCCGCTGTCCTAGGGTTGAAACATGGACCTGGCCCTCCAAGTTTCGGGGGTTGTGCCGCAGGGGTAACTTCCCGGCCACGTAAAAAAAGTGTAGTTATTAGGGGGGAACAAGTAGCCTCGGATAACATAAACATTAATTATTCTCAATTAACAACAAGACCCGGAACGTTAAAGAACCATGATTTGAGAGTTTGCACCTGGCACGTAAGAACACTCTACACACCAGGTGCAACTCATAAGCTTGAGTCTGTCCTCCTGCGGTATAAAACGGATATTACTGCAATCCAGGAGATACGATGGATAGGATCACGTATGATAAAACGAAAATACCTAGGCAGCTATAGTAAATGCCATAAAAGACTACAGATGTTAGGATGCGGATTCGTCGTGGGGAATCGGCTGAGGTCAAAAGTCATTGACTTCAAACCGGTAAGTGATCGCCTTGCTGTAATCCGCATCAAAGGCACTTTCCAAAACATCAGCCTAATATGTGCACACGCCCCTGCCGAAGACGCTGAAGACCCTGACATGGAGGAATTTTATGACCTCCAGGATAGAGCCTATGGAGCCTGTCCGGAGTACGATGTCAAAGTTGTACTCGGGGACTTTAATGCGAAGGTCGGAAAGGAGAAAATCTTCGGCGGATTAATTGGTAAGCACAGCCTCCACGAAACAACATCAGATAACGGCTACCGACTAATAGATTTTGCAGCAGCTCGTAATACTGTTATAAGTAGCACTAGGTTTCCAAGGCTCAGGATACACAAGGCGGTCTCCAGACGGTCGAACCGCCAACCAAATAGACCATGCGCTCATCGATGCAAGGCACACATCTAACATCTTAAATGTGCACACTCTCCGAGGGGCAAACATCGACTCTGACCATTTTCTAGTCGTGGCTACGTTCAGAGCTCGACTTTCCAACCAGAATAAGCTACGAGCCGCCAAGAAAAAGAAACTCAATGTTGGTCGCCGCAGCACTCCTGGAGTAGCCGGAGCCTACAGAGAGCGCTTGTGTGAGAGACTCCCCGCTTTGCATTCACTCTCCCCAGACGTCAACAACCAGTGGAGCCAGTACCGCGACACCATTAGAAGCGTGGCTAAATCAACTTTAGGTTTTCAGCCACCCCTAAATAGGAGTCCTTGGTATGCTGATGATTGCGTGAACAGGAAAAAGTGACAGGAGATGCATATGCGAAAAACATGCAGCGGAAAACAAAAGCAGCGTATGAGGAGTATCGAGCCAAGAGATAGCAGGAGAAAAAGTTGCTGCGTAAAAAGAAGAGGACCTACGCAATCTCCCAGCTTAAGGAGATCGAAGAGTCTAGCGATCGAAACAAGACCAGAAAGTTCTATAAAACGGCTCAGCAACTGGCTGCAGGCTTTAGAATTGGAATGCAGGCTCTTCGAAATAGCGAAGAAAACCTAGTCACCGAAGCACAGGGAATAGTTGAAGTGTTTAAGCAGCATTTCAAGCAGCTGCTTAATGGGCATCATGCGGAGAGAGTGGAAGAGGTACAAGAGAGAGAAGAAACTGTACCAGGAGAATACGAGAGCCCAGTCGACCACGAAGAAGTCCCACCACATAGTATTGAAGAAGTTAGCCTAGCTATAAAGAGGCTTAAGAACAACAAGGCCGCCGGCTCTGACGGCTTTCCTGCAGAGCTATTTAAATACGGAGGTGATGTTTTGGTGGGGTGCATGCACCAAATCATTAACCAAGTGTGGGTGACAGAAAGCATGCCCGAAGACTGGAACATCAGTTCCATATGCCCCATCTTCAAAAAAGGCGATCCTATGTCTTGCAAGAACAATCGAGGCATATCCCTGCTAAATGTTGTACACAAGATCCATACTAAGGCTAGATCTTCACTCTAAGGCAAATCCTGGAAAAGACCAATGAATTTCAAGTCGAGACACACCATCTTTTCATCGACTTTAAGGCCGCATATGACAGCATCTATCGTCAGGACTCTACCTGGCGATGGCCGAATTCAAGATCCCGCCAAAACTGATCAAACTGTGCCGTGTAAATTAGAAAACACACTGTGCAACGTGCAGTTTGGAAACTGCTCCTCGGAACTGTTCCAAACATGTACTGGGTTTCGGCAAGGAGATGCATTGTCATGTGCATTCTTCAATCTTGTTCTCGAGATGAAAGTGCGCTGGGCAGAGGTCAACACGAAAGGCACTATCTTCAACAGATCCTTGCAAATACTGGGGTACGCGGACGATATCGACATCATCGCCCGCTCCAGTCGTGCTGTGATAGAGGCTTTTACGGCCATTGAAGAACAGGCGAATTTGGTTGGCCTGGAAGTAAATGGAGATAAGATCAAGTATATGCTATCAACAAACAAAGAAACATCAGTCCGTCGCTTAGGACAAAACGTCACTGTTGGTAGCAGCAACTTCGAGGCAGTTAAGGAGTTCATCTACTTTGGAGTTAACATCAACTCCACAAACGACACTCTAGTGGAGATTCGTCGAAGAATAACCCTAGCAAACCGCTGTTATTTCGGTTTGGCAAAACAAATAGATTCAAAGCTCCTCTCGCGAAAGACAAAGTGTACGCTCTACAAAACCCTTGTTCTGCCAGTTCTGCTTTATGGCGCCGAGTGCTGGACGATAAGCAGAGATGAAATTATACTTGGCTCTTTCGAGAGAAAAATTCTGCGGCGAATTTACGGTCCTGTTTGCGAGGAGGGCGAATGGAGAAGAAGATATAACCGCAAACTCTATGTGCTGTACCAAGATGTGGATGTAGTTCAAAAAGCCAAAACACGAAGAATACATTGGCTCGGTCACATCGAGCGAATGGACAACAACGCTCCAGCTAAGAGGGTCTTCGAATCCAAGCTTCCAGGTTGGAGACGATAAGGAAGACCGAACCTCCGTTTTAAGGACCAAGCCATCGCGGATGCCAGAGCGCTTGGTCTGGACAATTGGGAGCAGCGTTCCCAGGATAGCAGATGATGGAAGGCTACTGTGAACCAGGTAGAGACCCTCCATGGGTCGGGAGCCCTATAAGTAAGTAAGTAAGATATCAAAATCCTATCGTCCATGGTATCTTCTGGATTATTCTAGCATCCACCTTATTTTCCCGGCGAATATATAGAGTAGCCCAAGCTTTAGAGCATTAACTGTAAAGATAGTTGTTACATTCAAGGTTACTTCTTGTAACCACAAAATTGCGGGGACTCTGGTCCCTATTTTGACCTAATTTTCAAAAATCAATGCTGGCTTATTAGAACCAGCCTTGACCCATATGGGTCATTCATAAAAAGTGCATAAAAATTCAAGGCTTCAGAAGACGCGATGGTGCCTTTAAAGCTGTTGTTTTAAGTTTTCCTTACGCTAAGGATTTTAAATTTAACATTCAAATGTAAATTTGAAAGATGTCTAAATGTACAATTCTATTTGGTTACATAGGACTATGCTAGTTGCTCAAGGTCCACAATAAATTATACCTAACATCACCTAATTAAGGTTAAAGAAAAAATTTAGTAATCTTGACCATAGATTCGAGACAAAGTTCAGGTACCTTCCATAAAAGCCTCACTACAATCATCAGAATGTTTCTTTATTTATCTACTTACGCAATAAATGCTTCTCTGTTTTCTCCAGTTCCTTAATAAGTTGCTAATACATACCTTGAAAAGTGAGTCTAATAATTTGAATCGTGACTTATGATCAGCATTGCGATTCGGTTTGATTCTATATTCAAGGTCGTTTAACTATGCAATCCGATTGTGTATGCTTAACCCTCTGTACAGGCATTGCATTGTTCCGCAGCTATGACTAACAAAGACGCAACGAAGCCATCTTCGGGCGTAAGGCTTTTCTGATGCGCAATCCATCAAAACAATTGCAAATCGATGAGGATAATGTTTGGGTCAACAATAGCAGTAAACCAACAGAAAAGTATTTCACCAAAGACGTGTTTCGCCTAAGAAAACCAAGAAGCGAGTAAAGAAGCGAATCACAAATAATGATACGTCTACTGGAAATCGTTGATTCGGGAGCACTCAGTAATTATGCATTGCTTAAACTCGATACCTTGTCGGGGCAGAGAGAGAAAGTGGATGGTAAAGCCAGACAAACGAGGAGACGTCGACACTGTTTGGCATCGAATGAATGACAATTTTTCTTCCGCCGTTTACCTTAGCGACTTTGACTTGGGTGTTGAAATTCTATCCACTGTAGCGATGGCATTACATTTCATGATCTGGAAGATTGCGTAAGTCAGGAAACTCTATGGCGCGCGTTTCGAGTGTCTGGTGGTGAGATCTTAAGAGTCCCGGATGCTGGTAGAAGGGGTGTATTAATAGTGTCCAATTGAAAGTGATTGAGACGGTTTTGAGTTCAATGAGCGTTTTTCCCATTAGTAAGACTTTCCTTAACTCTCTTTTTTATTTTAGCTGGCCGAAACGAAACTAAAAGCATTTAAAGTAGGGTAAATATTGTTTGGTATAGGAACGTGCATTGGACATAGTAGGGTTGTTTTAAAAGTGGCTGCCAACAACCCTAAACCAGCAAGAGGACTATTCTGTGGACCGCGAAATTTTCGAATTTAAGAAAAACTAGAAGGGTACGGGCATTGATCCCGGAGTTTTCTAATTAGTTCATCCCACAATAGGTGCTGTGGCGTAGTGGTTAGTGTGTGTGCCTACAATGCTACCATCGTCACCTGAAAAAAAAGACTAGTTCTTTTTCACGGCCCCCACCTCCGCGAGGATTTGACAAACCCTCCGAGAGTAACAATTGTCTTGAAAAACTTCTCAAAGTGCCGTTCGGATTCGTCAAAAAATTGTAGGTTCCTTTGTATGTGAAGAAATTAACACACACAGCATACATTGTTGAGAAGTTGGCCCTGTTTCGCCTCGAGCTGCGCCACTCTATCTATCAATCATCCCACAATAGCTCTAATGAGGTTTTTCCGGTGGTCATATCAAGAAATTTAAAATTTCTGCGTCATCCGTCTATTTGAGGTAATCCCGGCAAAGTAACTTACTTACGTATACTTTAGGTGGCGCTATAGTCCGGGATAAACCTGGGCCTCAGCCAGCTCTGTCTCCAGCTAGTCTTTCAGCTTCGCACGTGAAGTTGGCTGAGAACCCCTTCTTCTTGCGTGCGCCACCTGAGTCTCGGTGCTCCTCTACTGCGCCGTCACTGCGTGGTGGATTCGAAGATTTTCCGGGCTAGATAACACAGCCTTCGTAGCCGTTGTATTTTGACTCTTCTGGCTAAGTCGGTTTCGCTGTACAGCCCGTTCGATGTTATATCTCCTCCTCAACTCTCCGTCTACGCAGACGGGACCATAAATCGCTCGTAGAATTTTCCTCTCGAAGCAGCCTAAAGTGTTTTCATCAGCCTATGACAGGGTCCATGCTTCTGCACCGTAAAGCAGGACAGGTATGATGAGGGTCTTATACATGGACCCATATTCGGCGCTTCAGTCCTAATACTCACGAAGGCTTCACTGACATCACGCTTTGTTCTTCCGGTTATGTTAATGTCGTCTGCGTATGCGAGTAGTTGAAATGACTTTTGAAAGATTGTGCCTCTAGTGTTCGCGCGGGGCGGGAGCTCTGCACAACTCTCTCGCGTCGCCTTGTTTAAATCCTTTTGTGACATCAAATGCGTTGTCTATCAGATAATTGACAAACGTCTTCAGGCATTCACACAGTTCAGTAGAAAAGATCTTGTATGCGATGTTAAGAAGACTGATTCCTCTGTAGTTGGCACAGTTCAAAATGTATCCTTTCTTGAGGATCGGGCAAACAATGCTAAGGTTTCATTCATCGGGCATGCTTTCCTCCGACCCTATCTTGCAGATGGCCTGGTGCATGCTCCTAACCAGCAGAAAGCCAGCGGAAAGTGCGGCAGCTAGGCCGTCTGCTATGGCTGCTTTGTTGCACTTAAGCTTAGACACAATTACTTTCACTTCATTTATGTCGTGTTGCGTGGGCGGTATCGTTCGTATGCTTCGTGGTAACGTCTTCGAACGCCTCGCCGCCGGGTCGAATGGCTCATTCTGCCTGACACAGTTCGTCTTTGTCCGTTATTTAGTCTGCAGAAATGGTTTTTACAAATCATCAGCAACGACTGCGATTCCACAACGATGTTTTCTTGATGGATTTTACTGGTTTGATGGCTTATACCCTTGGACCTTTTGATCCTCTGGTAAAACTTTCGAACCACATTCCTGTTGTAACATCTTTCTATAGCCCTTCTGTGCAGAGCCGGTTTGTATGCTTCCTTTTTAGCTATATGTGCTTGCCGGCACTCATCATCAAACCAAGTATTTCATTGTAGATCCGTTTGAAATCCAGCATTTCATTTCAGAGTCAGCATCTCTGATGGCTTTTTGGCAATATTGCCACTGGCTATCAAAACATGATGCGGTCTGCATAGACTTCGTGAAAGGTTTTGAGAGATTCGGGTGGAGAAGGACCTGGCGATGTTTTGCGATTGTAGCCTGCCGACGTCAAACTTTCTCACAGTTTTTCCACTTCTTGGCGTTGTTGGTCGGTATATCCGCAGCTGTACCTTAGCTACAACGAGGTATTGATCCGAGTGAATGTTAGCTCCTCGAAAAGTTCGGACATGATACTGGAAGAGCGTTTTGCGTCAATCGCAATATAGTCAATCTGGTTGACGGTTGATTGATCGGGAGATCTTCATGTCCTTTGTGTATATTTAGATGCCGGAACTGTGTGTGCTACCACAAAGTGTAACCCCGCGGCAAAGTCGATCAGCCTGAATCCGTTGTGAGAGGTCTTGTCGTGCAGACTGTGCTTTCCGACTTTACGACCAAAGATGCCCTCCCATCCTATCGTGGCATTAAAATATCACCTAGGACAATCTTATGTCGTAGCTAGGGCATTGGTCATGTGTTCATATGTCCAAGCGCTCGTAGAACATATCTTTGGCGTCGTCATCTTTCTCCTCAGTGGGTACGTGTGCGCATATGAGGCAAATGTTGGCGAATCTAGTTGGAGCTCTAGCCATTTCGCCTAAGACTCTCCCGAACAGCATGCGCAGTGTTTCGTCCTCATTTTGCCCGGTCCAACCCACCGCATTTTTTAGATGGCAGTGATATTAATTATTAATTAATTAATTATTTAATTACCTCCGCTAAGCTGCACGAGGTCTGTTAAAGAACTTACATACCATAATATGCAGATCCTTAGCTCGTTGTCCTAGTTTGGATTGCATTGGTCGGCAACAGTAGATCCGTTCGACTCCGAAACTTGTTGCTAGTTCGTCACTAACGTTTTCATTACGTGGGGAAGTCACCCCGACGGCACCACCCCTAAACTGAGGGGTAAGATCTTTTGAATGACTCCACGAACGGAAAGCCGGCTAAGAAACTCCTTACAGACCTGAGCTCCGAATACGTCGTAGTAGCCCACATAAGATGTTCACTAAGTATTTTGGCCGGACAGGTACTGTGGACGCCACGGTTGATTCCATCTCGGAAATACCTTCGCTTCTCGGCTTACGAATTGCAATTACTTTTGTTCTTTTAAATTTTCGTTGGCAATTTTCCAGTTGTATAATATTATTCAAGAACTGACATAGACACTGATTTATGTTTTGCCAGATTTTCTTCAGACTTCTGGGTATATTCCATCCAACTCAGTAGCTTTACTCAGTTTTAATTTTTTGGTAGCTGTTTCTACCTCTGTGATGGAGAAATTTCTCGAAAACTCAGATAACTCAGGAATTGATGCTTTCAGGCGAGTCAACTCCATTTTCAACTCCCATTCTAGTGTGCGATTATTCAGCTTCTACCTTTGATGTGAGGCAATGAGTTCAGGAACGACTTTATGTGTATTCTTTGATAAATCGGTTAACAGGCCCCAAGCCTTCCTAATCGAGGATGAAAGATTTATATTTTTCACCTTTGCCGTCCTTTAAACTTATCTTGCCGTGTCTAAACATTTTAAGAGGTTGTTCCCTGTTTCGCTATTGCCGCTGCCCATAAACTCTTGATAAAGCTCTCACTTTACACAGCTCACTTTACACAAAGGTATGTATTTTGCAATAGAGTTGACAATTCCAATTAATCTTCCGCAGTTAGCTGCTATCGGTGGAATCCATCGGATGTAAGCGTCAAAATCTTTGGAAATAGCTTTCCAGGCAGGGAGCTTTAGTGAAATTCCACCTCGGGGGATGGAGTGGATAACAGGGATTTTGATGCCTTTTTCGACGATGATTGGTCGCTTCTGGTTGATGGTGTGGTATGAGGCTGTTTGTTGCTGGTTGTGAAGCACAAGTCGGGGTTAAGGCCCTGTTGCCATCTCTCAGACTGAAACGCGTCCCCGTCTTTTGCTACACTAACTAAGACAACATTGTTAGAGTATGCCCAATGAGCGAGTCTTTCCCCATTATTATCATTTGTCCGGTATTTCCACAAGCTAGTAAAATATTAGGAATTGGGAGAGTGGTTGAAAGCCAAGTAATATTTGGTGGTTTATAGATGTTTATAATTTTAAACTCTGCGATTTCAATGAGGACATTCTCCTGATATTCATCCAATTCCCTTGACCCAATGCATCTCTCCATTTTCTTTTGTTAGCAATCATCAAGATCGATTTTTTTAGTGATTGAAATCATCGTAGATTTTCTAGTCATTACTCTTTCATAATTTTCAATGGGCTTAATTAAGCTTAGAAGTCTTAATTGTCTGGTTCGTTTTGCCTATGGGTCCGCAAGTGATTACTTGTCAATATACACCCACCTTATTAGTGGTAGTTGTAGTAGAAGTAGTGACTTTATTTTAAACAGTTTTTCTTTTGGGTTTACAATATTAATAATCTCTTAGAAAATAACATGTTGCTTCTTAACATCTAAAGCCGATTTGGTTTGGCAGGAAGCCGTCTACCAGATTGACATTAAAATAACTGTACATGGTTGTATTCCTACATTTAGAAGTTTCCGTTGAAAATGCGGGTTCTATAAGATAGAGCACAAGCGGCATAATTATAAAGCTGGTCCCATCCTCTGTCTCCATTAAGTATGCTTAATACTTCTTCGGAATATATCTTCTCTTTCCCTTCGGTCACATACTCTGCTCAGGATAGGCAGATCAGGGCGATGTGGTATGTAATTAAGCGGTTGAAGCTCTCCCCATATTTTGAAAATTAGACTCATCTTTAGATTATTACTGTTGCACAAAAAATAAGTTCCATTGCCCAGACGGAGGTTTAACTTACTGTAGAAAGCTCTTTGCTGCGAAGACCGGGCTTCATTAACGAACTGATCGAAAAGACGCCCATCTGTTTCCTCCAGCAACGAATAAAGTTTCTCTTTTAGACAGGAAAGTTGCCTCTTCATGGTCGATTTAAGATCAAAGTCACATGCAGATGCCAGCTCCCTCTACCAATCCTCCAACCTTGAACAAAACTGCACCGATTTCTTAGCATGTACAAAAGCACTACAAGCACTACTTCTACAAGCAAGATGGAACAAGTACTAAGAAGAGTAACCCCATACTTGGGCTGCATATATGATAATGGAGGAAGCAGCTGAAAGGAATAGCTTTTGCTTCGCAGTGTGGGTAATATTTTTATTGTTTATACAGTTCGCCCATACTGAAACAACTACCCGTTTTGCTTTTGTTAGCTTCACTTTTAAATGCTTGTTCATGCCAAGATTTGATGTGATTAGAACTCCCAGGTATTTATATTCCCGCAGGACTTCAATTTGTTCACTTTGATATGTCCACTTCTCGCGTTGGCAACGGCGACCTCCACCATCCCTAAATACCATTATGGTCGACTTAGACATGTTTTGCAGTATAATTCTAATCTGTTGATCATTAGCTGCATACCTTCTGCTGTCTCTGCAAAGAAGGCCATGTCATCTGCAAACAAAAGACCCTGTATTCTCGTGTGTCCTGATTCTATTCCACCTTTAACTGCATCCGTAGTGTCATTTACGTAGCAAACGAAGAGCAGCGTGCTTAGAATACAGCCCTGCTTAACTCCCATAGTGGTCTCAAACTCCTCGGAAAGGTGGACGTCATCCCATACAGAAGCAACGTTGCTTTCATACATTGATCTCAAAACATTTATGACCTTGGTAGAGAAACCAATCTGAAGAAGCTTGTAGAAAAGGGCCCCACGAGCCAAAGTATCAAACGCTGCTCCAAAATCGACGAAAAATGTGTAGTTTCTTGTGCTTCCTTTTATAGTTCTCAGCTATATTTATAAGAGAGAATATCTGGTCTATCGCTGAGTAGCCTCGCCTAAAGCCAGCCTGAAATTCGTGGAGCACATTCTTCCGTTCTACCCAAAATGTCAGTCTATTGAAAAGAACTGCAGCGGAGAGTTTGGACGAAGTGTTTAAGAACGATATTCCTCTGTAGGTGGTTGGGTCTTCTAGGTCTCCCTTATTATGCAGTGGATAGATTATAGCTTGCCGGAAGCTTCCTGAAACTTCTGCGGATTCAAAGATGCGATTAAATTCAGCTGCTAGAGGTTTCACGACTTCGGCAGAGGAATTTTCGAAGAACTCGAATGGGGTTCGGTCTTTGCCCGGCGCCTTGTTGTTTTAAGCCTTACCGATTACTCTTTGGACTTCGTCTTGAGATATCGGTGGGTCTAAGAACTCATCTAATAACAGTGGGGCTGCATAAAGGAAGAGAGGGGAGAATTGCTTGGCATTAAGAAGATTTCTGAAATGTGTTTTAAGGCTCGGCTTCAATAGAAGCAGAAATGTGCTTTTTCTTTCCGTTAACTATCTTCGCTGCTCTCCAAAAATCTGCTGACGATCTTGCGTTGTTTAGGGTTTCCATAATTTGCATGTCATAAATATGGTTTTTCGAGCGGCCCACCTTATTATATTCGGGCTGCTTTCACTAAACTTACCCGCTAGGCTTTCTGCACACCCAACAGACAGGTATTAATTACTATAAATACTTAACCTTTTGACTGGTACAGTGTCGCGTCCAGCTGCCTTTTATGTAGATATTTATTTTTTTTTTTGTGAATAGCAAAAAAATAGCTACAATGAAAATCTTAACTGGGCTTAAGTTGAGCTAATATGCGTTGCAGCATTATTGGACCGTCTTAAAAGCCCTTCAAAATTTTCGCAGTTTCCATTGAAACTTTCGCCAAAAATAAAAATTCCATGTATTCAGTATATGCCTGACATGCAATGCTTAGATTAGTGAAAATTTTAACCTCCGAACCCTCTCCCTGTGCTTACCTTGATTTTATTATTTCTTAGTAACGCGTGTATCCCTTGATCTTGTGTTTAGAAACTTAGTCATACATCTGTTAACTGTGTTTACTTTCTTCCTATCTAGCACCCATCTGTTGGCTTTCACTAATCTGCTGTTAAATGCAATTTCATAAACAGAAAAGGAACAGATTACTGCATCTTTGGTGTAAAAAGCCTATTACGGCTCTTAGAGTCACTTTTAAGACATTGTAAACTTTCAGTTTTTTGTGTTTGAACGTCAACTTCGTACATAGTAAAAAGTTTTTGTGAAATTGTTTTATAACTCTACTGTTGTTCATTATATGGGGACACACTGTTGAACTTTATAAGGTTGTGATCTGGTCCTAATGTAATGCCAGCTTCCCGTTGGCTTCCTCGTTTCGGGTTGGCAAAACAAATTGTGTTGATTTCTATCTTAAAACCTTTGAGTGTAATGGGTAAGCGAGTGGCCAACAACGCTAAGTCTAGTTTAAGGTCTCGGCAAAGGGTCGTCAAATCTTTGCTTCGTCGGAGCTCCAAACATCTTCTTCCTTTTCTTTTTAGCCGCCATGGATCATAACCCTCCCGCTCTACTGCATTCCTAATGGTCCGCTTGTGGGGTACGCCGCTGCTCGGATCTCCAAAGATGCATTTTCGCAGGATCTAAGAGGCACCATCATGCAAAGTAACCAAGAGATCGGGGAGGGAAACCGACTGTGGTTTGAACGAAGGCATTCAATCCTTATACTTCCTATAGCAACCTCTTTTGTAGACATCTGGATTCAAGAACAATATTAGACTGAAACTTTAGACTGCCATGACTTGAGACTATTTGAGGATGCATTTAAAGACCCAACATCTTACTATTGATTGCGCTACTTATGATGAAGACTAATCTGATTAAATGGAGGACTAAAAACAGCGACACGTTTTAGAAACAAGCAAGAGTGAAAAATGACTTACCGACTCCATTTATCTTACACAGAACCAAAGAATTCAGTTGTTTACAGAGAAATCAGATTATATTTGCAGAAACCTTTCTTTCGGACAGTTCAGCTTATGTTTGAGGCATAAAGGTGAGCTTTTCGTTGAGCTGCAACTGTGTCTTAATCAACTGTGACAGGGTCACAACCATCAAAAGGTCGCGGATGTTGGCATTGAACATCTGCGTGAACTGCTCGTGACTCATGAGTGGCACTGAGTGAATCAAGTCCAATAGGGAACGACCAACTGCGTTGTCCGGCAACTGTTTGCGTGCGATAACATCCTCAACGTATTTGAGGATCAAATCGAGCAATCCCTGGAGTTTGGTTGAAGCTTCAGAGATTTGCGCCAAATCCAGCATTGGTGAGACTGTCTTTGGGCGATTTGGGCTCGAAACGCTAATGGTCTTTTGCAGCAACTTCAATCCAAACACTTCTGGCTCATAGCATGTCACATCAACGTTGATGGGAGTGAACATGCAACCGGTCTTACCTCCGGGTACGCCCAACTGAATGCAGACGTAGGCCTTCAAGCCCATTCGACCACCAGAGAGCGAGGTGTCCACAGTCAAGTGTACGGGATTGTTGCACTCACGGGCATAGTACTCGTGAATCACAGAGCTGTGATTTGTCACATCATTGCCAGTGGCCCACCAACCTGTAGTAAAGGAAAATAAAATTGCAAGACTTTGATCTTTTTGAGGTTATGTATGCCACAAGATTACTGACCAACAACATTCTCGTTGCTATTCACTTTGCGATTCAAATCGTACAAATCCATGGCGTAGCTAAGTTCGGCCTCGACTTGATCATCGTGCTCCTTGTGTGGAACGCAGAAGCAGTTGGTAACTTCTACGACGCCTCTTTCCACAGATCCTACGTGGACAGAGCAGAAAGTTGAAATTGATTTTCGGATTCTGGCAAAAGGGAAAACTTACCAAGTAGGGTGCCAATAACACGATGAGAATCTGCATTTCTACGCTCGTAGGCGTCTACAACTTGGAATAAAACGACGGGATGCACGCGAACAGTTAAATTTAGAGCCGACATATCTGCTTGCTTTGCTTGGAATTTTTGTTGAAAAAGGAGGTTGGGGCTGTTTTGACAGTGCTTTGCCAATGAAGTTTGAAGACACAAATGGAATGGAGCGGTATGAAAAGGAATTGTGAACATGATAGAGATGAGCAATCAGAAAAATAAATAGCGAGGGCAAAAGGGACGTTCAGATATTTGGGGCCTGTTTTTCAGTGCGAGATCATCCGAGTTTTCGGGTTAAACTGAGACATAAATTGCTGAATAACTAGATATTCAACTTGCGTCCCCCTTACCCTCCAACACCCATTTGTTTACGTTTTTATAAAGCCTTAAAAGCTTCTATAAGGCTTTATATTTCCGTGTCGGTGAATTCGTGTGAGAAGATGCAATAACAATTTACATTATGCGATCAGCTGTTGTAAAAGCTCCAAAACGGAACTTTATGAAACTGGCTAATTGACGAATTAACTCACATTTGTAAACAAATGACAGTGTATGGGAAATTCAGTAATTCTGGGTTATTCAGTAATTTATGACTGACCCAGAAATGAATTTTTCAGGGAATATTGATCCCGGATTAAACTCGGCTCGCCTCGCCTAATTTTGTGATTTAATCCCGGATGGTAAACAGAAATGAGCTTCTTTGAATATTATTTCTGTATCAAATGGCAGTGGAATTGCATGTTTCTATGAAAAATAAGATCCGAAAATGACTCGACCTTATTTTCCTATGTTTTTCTATGTGAAGTGAGAGTTGGGAGAGTCAATAATTTCGAGAGTCGAAGTATTTGACAACTTTACTGAAGGAAAACTGTTCGCTGGGCTAACTCTAGCTAGATTCGTTTTGTCCCGGGATTGACAGATCTTAGTTTAAACTGGTTAAGCACCATGTGCTTAACGGCAACGGCACTTTGAGAAGTTTTCAAGCAAAATGATACTCTCGCAGGGCCTGTTAGGCCTATTCACAAAACTTTATGAAACCATGTTTCCACCGGGCACTTATCCGCGAATTATATAAATTTTCATTTAATCCTCTAAAAATTACGCGATTAACCATACAAATTCAAATCCTCTTGGCAAGCGATTTAAAATGGGTTCCCTAAATCAATCTCATCATAAGTGACTGAATAACTACATATTCAACTTCGGACGTAAGTTATATAAAAGCTTTGTCCACAAGCTGAAATTAACAAATTTACCTATACTAAACAAATGTCACACAAATTTGAGTAAATTTGTCAATTCTTCAGCTTCATGCAATTCCGTTTTGACATTTTATACATCAGCGATCACTCAAGGTAAATTGTTGATTCATTTTCTCCGACACGTAAATTTAAACCTTTATAAAAGCTTTGAATACAAAAAAAAATCTAAACAAATGGGTGTTGGTAGGCAAGTGGGACGCAAATTGATTATCTAGTAATTCCGTAATCTTTGATCTCATTCACCCTTTTCACAAACCACTTTTAATACTTTTCAAGCACTTTTTTAACAGTTTGAGAGATCAGTCATAATAACGATTTCTATTGGGATGTCTACAACGTAAATCTGTTTTCACCCCTGGCAAAAAAACTCCCTTTTAGATCCGGTGTCAAAAGGGCATAAGTTTCCATACAGCTGGAGTGTAAAACATTTTTGATTTTAAATTGAGATGAGTGGCCTCAACTCCATTAAAAAATTATTATTCGTGAAGAATATCGGCGAAAATCTTGGCAAGATCACTTTTAAAATTTTTTCTTTTCATTTCTTTTATTTAAAATTTTGCTTGTGATATGTTTAACCCATTCACAAAACTGAAATGTATTGAAAGAAGCTTAACTTCCTCAGGTAAGTTTTAGTTGAAAGGCATTCAGGGACATTCAGACATTCACTTCTTATCTGTAAAAATCTATGGGGCTTAAACCACGTTGTCACAAGCAACGTAAAACAGGAACAGAAACAAAATCTTATACATAAGCAACTGAAACCTAAGTTTGCTGAATGCATTTAGCGTTGCTAATGTATGAAATTCTGTTTCTGTTCCTGTTTCTTGTGATAACGCGGCCTTAAAGGGGGGACCACAAAGCAGCCTCAGGCTTCGGCTTCGCCCCGTTACGATACGTGGGCTTTGAACCGGCTTTGCAATGACATTTCGCTAATGGAGAGAGAGCTTCTATTGTGCAGTTACTAAAGCCGCGTTGTCACAAGCAACGTAAAACAGGAACAGAAACAGAATCTCATACATTAGCAACTGAAACCTAAATTCGCTGAATGCTTTTTGCGTTGCTAATGTATGAAATTCTGTTTCTGTTCCTGTTTCTGTTCCTTGTGACAACGCGGTTTAACGGGTGATTTTTTAAGAGGTTGAGAACTTTTTTAAAAAAAAAAACACAAAAAATTCGAAAAAATTAATGAAATATTTATTTGAATCGATAGTTTGAACCACAAATTACTTAATGAATTAGATATTCAACTAGACTGGAAAGCCGAGGGGCCTACAAGCTGTTGCCATGGATATACCTGGAAAACTACGCATACTCTCACATTTTGTCAATGTATTCCACACTTGAAGAGATTCACCACTAAGTTCAAGTGATTCACCACGAAAACATGGCGGAATCAGCTTTTTGCTCCGTCTACCGGACAAAAATTGTAACGAATTCCAATATCTGGAAGTCGCCACATAATGGGTCGTGCTACATTAATGTTTGTTTTGCTAGAGACTTTAAAATCATTTTTATCTTAATTGTATTCCAGTTATACATTATGTATTTCAAATGCCTTCTTAATATTTTCATATATAGTTAAAAACAAAACACAAAAAGCGCAAATGAAACTAATTCTTTACTGCCTAAATGCCTGTGCCTCTGATAAGTTTGTGTTTTATGTTACCGGATTAAAGCTTTAAAAAGCAAAATTTACGGTTAAGTACCAATAAAATGTTTTCTACATGTTTTGACGAAATCAATCGTTAGTATATTAAAAAGTAAAAGTCATTAGAAAGGTTCAAAGGCACTTTTATTATTTTTATTATAGCTATAATTTGAATTCATTATTCGAACAAATCAATATTATGATATAATTGTCATCCTTATCCTTCCAAGTCGATATTATTGCATGCATTTAAGATCAGAGTTGAACATTAAAAGTCAAATTGGCAACTGAGAACAGAAGAATAATGCACTTTTGAGTGAACCCATTTAGTAAAAAAAAATCAGTAGCACATTCAAATTGATTTCTGTCAGTGAAATAGCAAAGTAGTTGAAAGAAAAATGTTTATGTATATTTTTGTAGGTAACAATAGAGATTGACACCAAAAGAAGCATTCATTAAACAAACAAATTTAATCACAAGTAAAAAGAGTTTCAACTACTAGCCATTCAAATACTTGCATACGCAGACGACATTGACATAATCGGTAGAACAAAGCGTGATGTCAGTGAAGCCTTCGTGAGTATTGGGACGGAAGCGGCGAATATGGGTTTAGCAGTCAATGAGGGCAAAACCAAGTATATGCTCTCATCAAGAAAAGACACCCAACACCGACAAAACATCACCATCGACAGCTATACCTTTGAGGTAGTTAGGGACTTTGTCTACCTGGGTTCCGCTATCAATTCAGACAATGACACCAGCGTTGAAATCAAACGAAGGATAACTCTTGCCAATCGCTGTTTCTTTGGGCTAAGAAGGCAATTGAGTAGCAAAGCCCTCTCTCGAGCAACTAAAGTGTCCATGTATAAGACCCTCATCATCCCAGTCCTGCTTTACGGTGCAGAAGCATGGACCCTGTCAAAGGCGGATGCAAACACTTTAGGCTGCTTCGAGAGGAAAATTCTTCGGACGATTTACGGTCCCGTCTGCATAGACGGAGAGTGGAGGAGGAAAAATAACATCGAACTGTACGGGCTGTACAGCGATACCGACCTAGCCAAAAGAGTCAAAACACAACGTCTACGATGGCTGGGTCATCTAGAGCGGATGGACACCAACGCCCCGGCCCAGAAAATCTTCGAATCCACACCGCAGGGACGGCGCGGTAGAGGAGCACCGAGACTCAGGTGGCGCACGCAAGTGGAAGGGGACCTCAGCCAACTTCGCGTGCGAAACTGGAGACGGCTAGCTAGAGACAGAGCTGGCTGGCGAAGCTTGTTGGCTGAGGCCCAGGTCCACCCCGGACTGTAGCGCCACCTTAAGTAAGTAAAAAAAGTTTCAGTGAAAGCTATATTTAATGCTTCTAAACTTTTTCATTTTTCTTAAATTTGGGAACGCTTAATATTTTACGCAAGTAAAAATCAAAAGCCTTTTCCTAAAATTGAAGTTTTCTCGATTGTTTCCTAACTGTTGCTCTTGTTTTGCTGAATAACTAATATTTTCTGCATTCCTACATAATTAAAAACTGAACATCAATAACACATGAACGATTCTGGAGAAAAGAAAAGCCCAACTGCGTAATAATAATAATAAGCGTCTCACACGCATTCACCGTCACAAAACCGAAAAGCATAAACAACAAATAAACAAATAGGTTTTGGGGGAAGGGGACGCACAAGTTGAATATTTAGTTATTAAGTAATTTGTGACCCGAACTATATTGAAAAAAAGACCAAATTCGTAAAAATACCCAATTACGTCATAAACATTCCAGTATTTCCAGGCACATTCAAATGAACTAAATTTTACGATTTTGTAGTCTCAATGAAGGCTCACCCCAAGTGTGGGCAAAATTAAAACAGAATTGTCATTATGACTTTAATGACTTGTGTGTTATCTTTTGAAATGTCAGTGTGAAATTCACCTCGCTATTTTGGCGGGCTCTCAAATTTTTGTTTACTTTTCTCACACGTATTCACCGACACGGAACTCAAAACAATAACAACAAATAAACAAATGGGTTTTGGGGGGAAGGGGACGCTTAAGTTGAATATCTAGTTATTAAGTAATTTGTGGTTTAAACTATGCAATTTAATGTTTAAAGATAATTTCATGCAAATGTTGACCGCGGCTGCGTCTCAGGTAGCCCATCCGCTCCAATTTTGGCATACTCTTTCACACATATCGGCCGGTATCTCACGAATGAATGCATGGATGTTGGCTTACAGTGCGTCAATCGAAGCGGGCTTGTCCCTATAGACATTAGCCTTGACATACCCCCACAAAAAATAATCTAATGGTGTCAAATCGCACGATCTAGGCGGCCAATTGACCGGCCCGAAACGTGAAATTAACTGTTCACCAAACTCGCCTCGCAATTGCGCCATTGTTTCGCGTGCTGTGTTTTCGAACCGAGCACGAATTTTGGTAGTAAAATTCAATAATTTGCAAGCGTTGTTCATTTGTAAGACGATCCATGGTTAAATTGCAAACCAAACTGAAGCTGTTTGACAGTGACACAAGGTACTAAACACACGTCAGCTGTCAAAACCAGTGTTGCCAAAACCAAACTAGCTAAAAAATCACCCGTTACGTTCTCCAAGCGTGCCATGATAAATTAAAAAATACGCACACACAGCCGAAAGCCCTGTTAGCTAAGGCTGTGTGCATAATTATGTGGAACATTCATGTCCAACTTTTAAATAAATAATATGCAATTTGGCCCAAAATGTAGACACACTCAGATATTCTGCGTCATATCCGTGCATGACCAATACACAAAAGCCGACTGATTGACTTCGTGTGTGCGATCGAAATCAACCCCCACTTGCTTCAAACGAATCAAAAGTTCAGCTCATCTGAACTCGTGCTGGGCTTCTGAGCCTCATTACGTAGCATTACGTTTTCTCTTTGCGCACTCTTTCTCTTTGCAAACAAAATTTTGAAGCCGAGCTTCATTGTGTTATGAAAAACTGAAAGCGTATGGCTGAACTTGTAAACGTCAAGCCGAGTCCCAAGCCCAGGCTGCTTTGTGGTTCCCGCATAATGCACCTGTGGCGGTTTTCTATCAGCATGATCCCGCAAGCATAAATTACTGAATAACTAGATATTCAACTTCGGACATGTAAAAGCTTTGCCCACAAGCTGAAATTGATGAATTTACCCATTCTCCGATATTTGTTTACAAATGTGAGTAAATTCATGAATTCGTCATTTCCATGCAATTTCGTTTTGCAGCTTTTACATCAGCTGATCGCTTAGGTAAATTGTTGTTGTATCCTCTTACACGTATTCACCGACACGGAAATTTAAAGCGTTAAAAAAGCTTTAAAGGCTTTATAAAAAACGTAAACAAATGGGTGTTGGAGGGTAAGAGGGACGCAAGTTGAATATCTAGTTGTTCAGTAATTTGTGCCGCAAGGTAAATGGTTGTTGCATTGTCTGTTGTCTCAAACGTGCTCGATGGCACGGAAATTGAAAGCTTTAGAAAAGCTTTGAAGGATTTCAAAAGCGTAAGCAGCTGGGAGTTGGAGCGCTAGAGAGGCGCAAGTTGGATCAGTAATACATGCCAATAGTGTTTAAAAATGATTTCATTTCCCATTTCGTCTCAGTTGCAATATGTCTTCCTCACAACCTGAACTCAAGTATTGATTTTCATTCCAACGTCACACTCATCTCACTCTAATTTTGCACAACTTCCTGTCTTCATCTAAACAAAATAAAAACTTTTGAAAAATTGCAGAAAATGAAAAATCGGGTCGTTTTCGTTCTATTTAACGTAATTTTCGTGATTGAAATCGTGCGATCATCATCGCCCAGCAGTGACCTAGACCCACAAACCGTTATCGAACTTCCGCCCTGTAAGGCATGTACTGTCCTTGTTGATTCAATTCATTCATTTAAGGAAAATATCCCTAATGGACTGGATGACGGTGCTGCGCTTAAATTTCTGATGGGCAACGCATGCAGCGATGTTACCCGTGGCCAGAAACAGTGTTCTGCGCTCCTAGAAGTACATGCCGCTGATGTTGAACAACATTGGAGACAGGGGTTGTTCGAGAATCTCTGCATAGATAAACTCAAAGTTTGCTGTCCACCTGATCACTTTGGTCCGAAGTGTGAAAAGTGTCAGGAGTGCCATAGGAATGGGAAGTGCAAAGGCGCAGGAACGAGAAAAGGCAATGGGAAATGCTCCTGCCACCCAGGCTACCAGGGCGAGCATTGCAGGGAGTGTGCTGTGTCCTTCTACCCAGCATTCAAGGATGAATCGAAGCTACTGTGTTCCAAGTGTCATAATGCCTGCGGGGAAGAAGGATGCTCATCTGCTGGTCCCAAAGGCTGCACTTCATGCAAACCTGGTTGGCGAATGGACCAGAGCACAGGTTGTAACGACGTTAACGAATGCTTAGAAACCAGAAACATATGCACTGCGGCGCAGTTCTGCGTGAACAACGACGGCTCCTACAGTTGCTTGGAATGCGATAGGTCCTGCAATGGCTGTGACGGAGATGGACCAGATATGTGCAAGGCGTGCGCCGATGGTTACACCCTCATCGAGGGCAAGTGCACCGATGATTCAGTAGAACAGCGCGAGCAGTACATCAATATGACCAGATTCTTCACATATCTCGGGCTTTGCTTCGCCACATTTGTCATCTTTCAAAGCTCAACAACCAAAGCGTACATGGTTGGTGCAGCGGTGGCCACCTACATTGCCGCTTCGGAGTACTGGCTTAGCACCACGCCAGCACCGGCAGACATAAAATCTCAATTAAACAGTAAGAAACTGGAAGACTTGATAATGAATTTACTCTAAGCTAGTCAGATGTTAAGAAATAAATGTATTTGTTAGTAGAATTGCATATCTAGGAGCGAGTGACTGTGTTTAAACCAACTTTATTCTAAGACAACTAGAACTATACAAACAGGTAATATTTTCAGTACTTCAATTCGGGGGCTTTATCAGCGTTGTCGGGCGAACTTTCCTGGATCGCTTTCAGCTCCTGGCGCTGCCTTTCCGGCCGAATAACTGTGAAGTAACGATGGACACGCACGCCTAGTAGAAACGTTCCGTATACTGTCACACCAATGCAGGCGTACACCACACCTCTGTGGAGTTTGTCCAGGATTGTGTTGCGTCCGATTTGTGGTTTTCTCATTTTGTTTCTTACACAATTTAACTTAATAATTCAGACAAAAAAATGTTGAAATCTTCCGACGAAATGTTAAATTCTAATGATTCGCACAGCTGAGTTATGTCATAACCTGTCAGATATTTGGGAAATTTATCTTGAGTCGGGGATCAAAATGACGGCATTCAGTTCATCAAATTTAGCCCCAAGAGATTTTACATATTGGTTATCGCTCCCAAGGAGACTAGCGAAACGCTATACATCATATTCTTTAAAAAATGCTTGTTAAAATAGGGGGACGCTTTACCGTGGGACCACAATGCCCGTAGCGGTGGTATGTAGCAGTAGTACGTAGTACAGCCGCGGAGCCATGTAGCGTAGTACGGAAAAAAATTGAACACAATGGTGTAGCGCGGCTATGTCGAACAAAAACCTCGTTTACAAACAATGGCCGATACTCTGAGTTAATTTGAACTAGATTTAATATTTTTGTACAATGGACGACACAAATTCCATAAAATTTCTTTAGATTAAACCATCTCAATAAACTTTTCGACGTCCTTTTCCTCCATTGTTTACTTAACTTGTATTGAACTGTCCACCTACAAGGCGCTACGAAAGTTAAAAGTTGGCCAACTCTTACTACCGCCACAGCTACGCGCTACCGCCACAGACACACATTGTGTGCGCAATACACTGAATACATGTGTTTTAACTTTTGACAGCTCTTACTACCGCTACTACTACCGCCACAGCTACATCACTGTGGTTCTACGGTTAAAAGTGTCGCGGAGCGAGGGCGGCAAAACAATTTACCTTACGTGATTAGTTGATGTAACGAAGGCTTTGGAGCTTCCAAAACGAAATCGCATGGAAAAGACGAATTGATGAATTTACTCACATTTGTAAATAAATGTCGGCAGATGGGTAAATTCCTCAATTTCAGCTTTTGCGCAAACCTTTTACATGTCCGAAGTTAAAAATCTAGTTATTCAGTAATTTATGAAACTGAGAATAACCCTAGAAATAAATATTTCAGTGATTATTGATTCGCGATCAATCTCTGCTTAACTCGCCAAATTTGGTGAGTTAATACCGGATTAACTCTGATGAACAGTATGAACTTCTTTCAATGTTTTTTCTGTGTGAAATGGCAGTGGCTTTTCATGTTTCTGTGAAAAGTTACTTAAATTTTAAAATTACTGGACTTTAAATTACTCAAACCTTTTTTCATGTGTTTTTCTATGTAAAGTGAGAGCTGGGAGAGTCAATACTTTCAAGAGTCGAATGTTTTGACAACCTTTGTTGACGGAGTTAACTCTGCACTGAAAAACTGCTCACTGGGTTAACTTCAGATTCGTTTCGTTCCGGCATTAACAGATCTTGGCTTAGGCTGGACGTAACTCAGCACTGAAAAATGGCCCTAAAGCTTGGGACACACGGCGACAGGAAAACATCGCGATTTTCTGCAGCATACTCAACCCACGAACAATAATTTTTATCGAAATTAATTTTTATCGACGAAAAAATAAAGAGGCTGCAAGGTCTTTGTGGTAAACTCAGCACAAAAATGCTCGTTTGTTGTGCGATTTCAGTGAATTGTGGTGAAAACCGCACTTTTTATCGTTACAAAATAAACATACATTTTTTGTCGTGCGGCTTTGCTATTATATGATATTATGGGAACAAGTTTACCGTAGATCCAAGTGGAATTGAGGGCGGAGTTCACGAAGCAATCTTTAATCAATTTATAGTTTAAGTAGCTCTTATTTTTAAATTTTTGTCTAATTTTTGTCTAAGTCTAATAGGTTGCTGTCTTTGATGAATTCGAATATGCGAAAAAGAGGTTTCCGAAATCTTTTTCGAACTTGTTTGTTTTTAAAATGTTTTAAAAAAATGTAAACAGACTATATTGGAGTGTTTTCGTTGTCCTTATTTATTTACAAAAGGAATAAGTGACATGTTCGTGGAACACCTATAAGGTTTGCCCAACAAATATTGTTGTGCGACGAGATGACGTTTGAGTAAATCAGTTATTTTTCAGACTGCTTATCATTTCGATAATCATTATACAGATCATAGCTAAACTCAAAACGGTGCTCAAGAATTTTGCTCATTTGAAAGAACACGAGGTCTTTTAAATCGGGTACGTTATTAAGACAATAAAGCGTATGAAGTATGAACAAGGTTGAGGGTAACAAAAAAAAGAGGAACACCAAGATGAACGCTCTTCATTTAACAGTCCTTCGTCCGCAGGCACCAAATATTAACCTGTTTTTTTTTGGAAAAGACAAAACACTAAATTAAATAAATCAAAAAATAGTCCACGAATCAATTTTCAGGCTTTGTATTTAAAAACTTTTTGTTTTCTGGAGTCAAGAAGTAAAACCTAATGAGAGCTTGATTGAAATTTTTGTATCACAAGTCACAGTTGATTACGAATTTTCGAACATAATACCGCTCACAACTTAAGTATGTATGACTACTCGTTAAGCCACGTTGTCGCAAGGAACAGGAACTGAAACAGAAACCGAAACTGAAATGAAAACGGCGCCGTTTTTGTTTATGTTTCAGTTGCTGGTGCTGCAACAAAAAACAGAAACAGGAACTGAAAATAAACTCAAAGAACGCTTTCAATAACTGTCATTGAAACGTATGACATATCGCAAAAGGTTTTGACAACAAAAAACTTTCGCTTTATTTTGTTTTAAGTTTTATGTTGCAATTGGTGTGATGGGTGAAAGTTCAACCTTTGTATTGAAGTTGATTCAATTTCAATACAAAGGTCAACCTGAGACTATACGCACAAAAGCGTAGCCTCATGCCACAAATGCAGTGTTGAAAATGAAAAGGAATTACGCTAATCCCTTCCACTAGTTCTGGCAAATATGCGGCAATAGACACTCAACTTTCGACGACCTCGACCTTTCGTTTTACAACGATAGCAACTAAACATCGTCAACCAATGTGTGGGCCAAATCTTGATGCCCCATGAGAGAGATCTCACTTGATGCCCCATGAGACGACGCACGCACCCGCGATAAAAATCATAACCAACACAAAAACACGGTCTAGTATAAACAAAAAGCTTGTTTATTACGCCTGATCATAAATTACTTAATAACTAAATATTCAACTTCGGACATGTAAAAGCTTTGCCCACAAGCTGAAATTGATGAATTTACCCATTTTCTGACATTTGTTTACAAATGTAAGTAAATTCATCAATTCCTCATTTCTATGCAATTTCGTTTTGCAGCTTTTACATCAGCTGATCGCGTAAGGTAAATTATTGTTGTATCTTCTTATTTCCGTGTTGTATTCACCGACACGGAAATTTAAAGCTTTAAAAAAGCTTTAAAAGCTTTATAAAAAACGTTAGCAAATGGGTGTTGTAGGGTAAGAGGGACGCAAGGTTATTCAGTAATTTGTGCCCTGATACAGGACATAATTTATCCTACAAATAAAATCTGGTACAAAATAATAGTCTTCTTCTGCAATCCATGAAACGCCTCAGAAAAATACGCCGACTTAACTTCATACATTTGCCTGCAACAAAAAAGGGATATACTGCTATATGGGTTGCTTGGCCTTTAATAAAAATTGAATTGAATACTACTATCTTTAATAATATAAGCACATAATTTTATTTATTTTTTATGGTTTTTTTTATGCTTTTAGCAACTGAACCAGCAACTGAATCAGCGACGCAAAATCAACAACTCGAAAGGACTTGTTTCTGGAACAGAAAATCAAACGTTGCTGTTGCATAGCAACCCTTGTTTATATTTGAGCGAGCAACTGCTTTTCGTGAGCGGCTCTCCTTTGTTTTTGGCAAATGTCACCAGTTCGATTTTCAAATAATATTAACAATTCTTTTGAAATATAGATAGTTTTTTTCCGGCTTTGGTGCGTGCAAGGAATGTTTAATGTTTGCAAGCAGCAACCATAAATAAATAAAATTATGTGCTGATATTATTAAAGGTATAGTTCAATTCAATTACATTTTTATTAAAGGCCAAGCAACCGATATAGCAGTATTTTCCTTTTTTGTTGCAGGCAAATGTATGGAATGAAGTCGGCGCATTTTTCTCTGATGTTTCATGGATTGCAGAAGAAGACTAATCTTCTGTGCAGCAAGAAATTTCGGCTGCGGTGACAGGATAATTTATGTCCTGTACGAGGCGTAATAAACAAGCTTTTTGTTTATATTTACTAGACCGTGTTTTTTGTGTTGGCTATGATTGTTTTTGCCGGTGCGTGCGTCGTGTGAGATCTTTTTCTTATGGCATAAAGATTTGGCCCATACAATTTTTGACGATGTCTTATTGTTATTGTTGTACAACGAAAGGTCGAGGTCGTCGAAAGTTGAGTATCTGTTTGCCGCATATTTGCCAGAACAAGTGGGAGTAGAGCAGCGTTTCCTTCTCGTTTTCAACACAGCATTTGTAGCATAAGACTACATACTAGACCCATTTTGTGCGTAAAGTCTCAGGTTGTCCTTTGTTAGGTAATTCTGATGTACTGGGAAATTATTTTATCAGCGATACGGTTGAACTTTCTCCCATCATACCAATTGCAACATGAAACTTAAAACAAAATAAAGCGAAAATCTTTCGTTGTCAAAACCTTTTGCGATATGTCATACGTTTCAATGACAGTTGTTTGAAAGTGTTCTCCGAGTTTATTTTCAGTTCCTGTTCCTGTTTTTTGTTGCAGCACCAGCAACTGAAACATAAACAAAAACGGCACCTTTTTCAGTTCAGTTTCGGTTTCTGTTTCAGTTCCTGTTCCTTGTGACAACGCGGCTTTAGACTTTTAATTTCTGCTAAGAGTATGCTATAGAAATCTGACAAGATTCGCTGTAAAATAAATTTGCTTTTGGAGACAACAGTGTTTGGGTGGGCCGCTTCGCGGGTTTTAAGGATTTAAACACCTTTTTTCGCAGGGCTTAGCCGCTCAAGCGACTTCGTCGCTCCGCTAAGGGTAGGTGTTAGTTGTCTGGCAGGCGCCTGGGTCAATTTAAGCCACTACTGTACTTCTGCACTACAGTACTGTTTTTGAACTTCTTTGGCTTATAACTTCTAAACTAATCGAGACCGATAATTTTTAATAGCATATTTTGAACCAAGACACCCAAATCCATAAATCAAGATAAAAAAATCCAATATATTCCACTTGGCGCTACGGTAAACCTATCCAAATTCTGTCTCTATTTCTGTAGTTTGAAAACTAGACAAGGAATTCTTCAACATTATTATCTACATTTTCACTGTACGGAACAGCTAGCAGCGGGAACTGGGAGCAGACCTGTAGAAATACGAGTCTCGTTTAGCGACTGCTATGCTGCTGCCAATGATACACCCATTTGGCTTTGAATGCTATGTAATGCGACGTCCCTAAACTCATCCACCACGAACAAAAACTGTCAAATTTTTCACACACTACAGAGTTGTCAAACAGAGTAAAGTCAAAAGTGGAAAAGTTGTGTCGGGTGAAGAAATTTATCGATATTAACTACCAACAAATCCATTTAAAAAATGACATCCAGAAGGTATGTTAATCGCAAATCAAATCTTCCAACATGTGGCCAGCAGTTGTATAAATGAAAAAACCCCAAATCCCTTAAAACTATCAAGCTCCACGTTCTTTGTTCCATGCTTCAGAATTAGGTCAGACTTTTTTGCTGCCTGACGTTTCACCCCAAAATGTTGTATCCCCCTTTTTGCTAAGGTGAAAAAAAATTCTTTTTTCGTTTTTCGCCCATCCACGCGCTGACTATATACACATATATTCCCACATCTATAATGATAACTTGCACCGAAGAGCGAAAAAAACTGCCCGCACAGCACAATGTATGAGAAAATATCGAAATTCTCTATTTCAGATGGTTCCATCCAACAATAACCGGGATTGAGGCTGAGAAACTGTTGCAAGAGCAGGGGTTCGATGGTTCGTTTCTGGCCAGGCTGTCTTCATCGAATCCAGGCGCTTTTACGCTTTCCGTCAGACGGGGACAAGAGGTAACGCATATAAAAATCCAGAACAACGGCGACTTCTTTGATCTGTACGGAGGTAAGGGAACAGGCTGTGAATACTTCTGAAAAGTAGAATTGCAATAAATTTATTTTTTTAGGAGAAAAGTTTGCTACTCTGCCGGAACTGGTCCAGTACTACATGGAAAACGGAGAACTCAAGGAGAAAAATGGTCAAGTTATTGAACTTAAGCAACCGCTGATATGTGCCGAACCAACAACTGAGAGGTGAGTGTTGCCTTTTGATAGCATAGGGTAGTTTTAATTTTAATTATTTTATCGCATTGAACGGGAAATTGTGTGTCGTTGTGATTGCTGCAACGCGAGCTTAGGGGTAACCTGTTGAAGTGTCGACAAGAATGCAAATGTGGACAAAAACAAGGCTACGAGATAAATCTTGCGAGAAAATATTTTTTCTCGTTTGTAGGTATTCTTTAGAAACTTTCATAGGTTTTTTTTTTGTAAAGAGTTCATTACTCACTGCACAAGTTGCGTTTTGGTCACAAGTTACCGTTATTCTTAATGTAACCCAGGATAAACACCTAGATACAATTGATATCACGATGTGATCCTCATCCAAGACACTTTCCTAAACGTCAGTCTAATATTCTCGTATGAACCCAGCAAAATCGCTGAAGATCCTGCAAGGAGGAATTTTATGTCATCCTGTAAAAAACCTACGGAGTATGCCCAGAGCATGATGCCAAAGTCGGGACTTCAGTCCAAAGATCGAAAGGGAAAACATTTTCGGGGAATACATTTGTATGCAGCGTCATTCGAAATGTGATAAGCATCACGGAGTTTCAAGGCTCAAAATAAACAACGCAATCTGTCAGTCCTCAAACGGTCCATCTTCCAACCATGCTGTTAATTTAGCTGAGACACTCGTCGTATCTGATTATTTAATCGTTAATTGAGAGCTCGACTTTCCGAAATGATGAACATTGCAACGAAAACTATCCAGAAAAAAAGTTCAATGTTGAATCTTGTATACCTCAGCATCAGCAGCCAGCACACCTCGAGTGAGAGATTCTCAGCTTTGCATTCTCTTTTCCACTGACCAATAATAATATGAGTTGAGGTTTTCGGCCAATCATGAAAAAGAGTCCTTGGTAAAATAATGAATGGAGTCTCTTTGAAATAGAGAAGAAATCCTAGTCTCCAAGCGAAAAAAAGGAATAGTATAATAGCAGTTGAGTCCTACCATCGTCACCTAAAAAAAAGATAATAGAACTCGTTCTTTCATTCATTCATTCATAAAAAATTGTAGGTCCCCTTGTATGTGAAGAAATCAACAACCCTCGAGCTGTTGCGCAGCTCGATTTATTTATTTATTTTTATTTTTTCATGATAGCGGTCAAGCATACTTGTGATGTTCCTAAGTAGTAGAAATGCTTAGATAACATTTCAGCAGCTGCTTAATGGGCATCATGTAAAGATAGAAATAACTGAAGGCCAGTCTACCAAGAAAAAGTCTCACCGCTAAGTATTGAAAAAGTTTAGCTATAAAATGTCTTAAGAACGAGAAACTGTCGCGGTTTCCACGCAAAAGCGAACCTATTGCCCAACCGACAAAAATAAAATACCTGAATTCGTAAAAGGGGTCCCGCGGCTTTAGAAGATTCTCCAAAGAAAATATAGCTTTCAATATGCCACTTCAAACACCATACGCTTATATAATATAACTTTTAAGGCTTTCGCGGTTGTTAATTGACATGACGAGAAACTTTTCGGATTAACCGCGTTAATAACTATTTTTGATGAGTACAATACTAGACTCACCCCGAACGTTTCGCTCAAGCTGCATTGAGCGTGGTCACCGGGAAACTGCTATGAAAGTGTTATCGCTGAGATCGGCGGCGTAGACGGGGCCCCATCTACGCGAAAGTTTAAAACTATCATCACGATTGAAGTTTTGGTGGCGTGTTATTTCAATCGCTTCGCGGACCAATCGAGGGATGTAATGCGTTGCACGAGCTAAGATCTTGGCTTGATCAAAATGGATCCAGTGGTGTTCATCTGGATTATCCAAGATATGCTCGCATATTGCATTTTCCCGTTGTTTTTTAGTTACCGCACTGATGTGTTCTTTCAAACGGGTTGCAATACTTCTTCTGGTTTTCCCTACATAAGACGACCCACAGCTAGAGGGGACTGCATAAACGCCCGGCGTTTGAAGAGGAAAGTAATCTTTCGGTGACGTTAGGTAACTTCTCACCTTTTTTGGTGGTATAAATATGGATTTTATCCCATATTTCTTGAGTACTTTTCCTACTCGGTCTGTAACACCTTTGACGTATGGTAAGAAAGCTTTCTTGTCTAAATTGCTTTCGTCCCTTACTCTTGCCAAATCTGGCTTCCTTATTGGCAACCTTAAGCTTATTGAAAAATCCCCAAAAACGGAAAATATAGGCTCTTGCGCTTTGTTCCTTCCCCTTATTCCACCCAGATTAAAAGCTACAAGATTATCTGGTAATTAAGAAAAAAATGCGACATGTGCGACAGAAACTTATTCTGGACCGGAGAAAAAAGAAGTTTTTTCTCTCCGAAGAATGCAGATTATATGAATGAAGGAAAGGCGAGGAAAAAAAGTCAAACTTAGATAACCAGGATGGATTGCAGTGTTCCTGGCATGATACCTAAACATCTTTTGGACGAGGAAGTAATAAGTCAAAACGTCGGTATTACATTTGTGGCGGGGAGGATGGAATTAGAAATTATATTTTGCTTTTTGATGAAATTATGGTTGAGAAAGCTGTAGAATTATGCGAAACTGACTTCATATTCCAACAGGAGAACGCCTAAATCCACAGTTCCTGTGGATAACGTGATTTGAGCAGAATCAAACAGGGCTCTTGAAAGCCCGAGAATCGGGAATCTCTGTGGAACACTAGAAGGGCATGTTTATGCCAACGGTCGAAAATTCAATAATGTGAAAGAGTTTCGAGAAGGCAATAAAGAAGGAAGAATTGAAAAATCTCTTTCATTTATTGCCTATCGATCCATTTCCGGCTAAATGTCCGGTACGTTCACAATCCGTACTGTGTGAGCATCTAAAGGCATTCTTCAACAGACGAATCGGGACGTACCAGTGAGGCTTCCGGCAGATCGAGCTTAGATAGGATCTTTACAGGCGTTCGGTGTTCCGAAGATCCGTCACCTGATGCGAGCAAAGAGAGGACAACTACAGATGAAGTGTTCTGCTGTACCGTCGTCCGCAGCGGAACAGTTCCTATGTAGTTATCCTGGTGGAACGAAGATCTCATCAATCTCAGAAAAATGTCCACAACGAATTTCAAAACCTGCCACTAACACAAATTCTGGCAATCTTATAGGGACTAGACAGTTTGTATAAGAATGCCCTAAAGACAACCAAAAGAAGGCTTGGATGGATTGCTGCCATTTGGTAGAAATCCCTAAGGACTCCTCTAGAGGTCAGATGGAGGATGAAGAGAATGGTCAGCGGATTCTGGAACTCCTATTAAAAACACACTTTCCCGGTTGCAGTGATACTAAACACAAAAATATTTTTTTCAATAATTTCCTAGGAAAAAAATTCCTGGGTATTAACAGCTTCTCACCGTTTTAGTCTCTAGAGGCCCTAGCGGAACACTGCCTGTAATGCTACAAAGGACACAAGACCTAACAATACTTTACAAAACTTGATGTCAATCCTTTGAAACCGTCTAAAACTAAACCACGTGTCCGTGTTTATAATTAAGGAAGGCAAACGCGGCCACGAATCTGCGAAGGATTTCAGGCCGATAAGTCTAAACTCTTTTGTTCTTAAAGCACTAGAGCGTGTCATAGATATGCACATGCAAAGTTTTCTAGAAGAATCATTGCTATACAAATCACAACATGCCTACCTTAAGCGCAGATCCACTGAAACAACTCTCCATGAGGTGGTGCGGGCAATTGACAGGTCCATACACTACAAAGAATACACCCTAGCCTACTTCCTAGACATTGAGGGAGCTTTCATTACCGTTCACACTGATGCTATTCTTGAATCTCTATTTGGGCTGGGTTTTGACGAATCTATTAGTCAAAGGATAGCCTCTGTGCTCGGAACAAGAACTACCCAGGAGTCACTCAACCAAATTGGCCCATAGTGAAAGGCCACAGAGTGGTGTCGTTTCTCCTTTACTATGGCTTATGGCTATGAACAAAATGCTCGTTAAACTTGGCGAAACAAGGTATCCCATACAACTTTCACTGCCGAAGCTGTGGAAATGTGAATGAGAAAGAAACTCTCTCCCAGTTCCTCTGCAAGTGCCCGGCACTAGCAAGAGCCAGACTGTGTGCACTGAACCAACCTTTCTTCGGTGACCTTAGTGACATCTCGAGCAAAGCATACAAGCGCTTATCCAGTTTTTCAACTTCGTTGGTTGGATATAGGCACCGACCTCATTACAATTCAACAACATCACAAACCAGGTTACCCGAGTCGTGGTATCAAAAGGGCACATCAAGTGCTACTTGGATTCACTCATAAACCGTCACCTCTACTTACCTATCGTCGACCTATCCACTGCAGGCAGGACAAGTAGTGGTTCCGCTCAAGTCCAATACATTCAAGTGGTAAGTAAAAACTGGGTGGCCCGTATTGACGCCTACAAGAAGTTCAGGGCATGTTCATCAGAGCATCTAAGCAGAGCTCGGCGTGTTAGAGAAGACCCCTGTGCAGCCAAGTCAAGCCGTTCTTGGAGTTTGGCAAAAGAGGCATTTACACGTTTCCGCGAAAGACTGTTCAACCAAACAACCTATGTATGTATATGAGAGGAGTGGTCTTACCATGGCCGTTTAGATACAAAGGACTCTTTTCGGAGATAGGCCCCATGTCTTACCACAAGCGCTTCTACAATGCCTGAAAGTTGACCGTGATTTTCCGGTTTCGAATCTTAACATGCTCGGACCCAAGAAAATTTCCATTAAGGATTACTCCCAAATATTTGACTTTATCGGATATCGGGATAGTGACTCCTCTAAGCACTTGTTGAGTCAGACTAGTGACCTTAGCAGGGAAACTTGATGCGTGCATTGCGAAAAAAAAAGAATTTTTCGCAAAAACGGATTCTGTTCTGAGTCGGTCTGATACGGAGTCTGTTAAGACATGATATTCTGGTAAGTCTATTTCCATACAAAGGTGAAAAATGACCGTTCTCTGTTGTTGGCAGACACAATTATCTGATTACTTTAACAATTCTGCTTAGAATTGTCTTCTCTGCCCTACTGTCTGCGCGAACGAAATCGTTAGTCAACAACCTGATTGGATCTTATCGTTATGACTTTAGGCCTATTAAAGTCAATATTAGATAAAATATTCACACACCGGCAGGGTTTTTCCCCAAGAATTTTAAGCAGTCGTCATCTGTTTGCTGGTTGAAAGACAGTGTATGATTATATAAAAAGAGACAAGCTGTGGCTAGCCATGCTGAGTTGATGTTACACCAAACTTTTATATAAAGTTTTGATTTATTCCACTTATTTAGGCAGGAAAGAGCACAATACAATTCATCTTCGGCGGATGAACTGAAGCTTTGATATACGCAATGTTGCACTTTGCCATTGTTATTAGTTCTTGTTGCATAAGTTGCGTTTACTTTAAAATAATATTAACAGTATCAAGCTGTTTTTTGTGCACGATTGATGATCACAACAGTTTTCCATTCGAACTTGTTTAGAAGACTGGTCCTGTCAATAGACTGGACAACATTCAAATGCATGCCCAATGCTTAGGTTAGGTTAAAGAGGGGTGGTGGCGAAAAACGCCACACAAAAACAAGGCTTCGGGTCCATCGCGATCCCTGGTGAACCAGTTGAATTAACATTCAAAGGACAACAAGTGATATAACTTTTGAGGTTTTAGCGGTGATTAATCGACATTGTTGAAGTTTTTAAGGATATACCACGTTTGATTAAAAGTGAAATCTTAAGCGTACTCACCCCGAACGTTTCGCTCAAGTTTCATTGGTCACCGGGAAACTGAGTGAAGTTCCTTATGGGGGATTAATACTACGCAAGTTGTAGCGGTGCGTAGGCGGTGAAATGCTCTCTCGTTGATGCGTTTGATGTAGTTGGAAGCAAGCAGTGCTCAAAATATCGCTTGGTGGTGGAAGCCTATTTGGGATCGACCGTGTAACGTTTATTATGGGATCCCAAGTTCGAGACAGTTTAAAACTGTCATCTCTGTTGAAATTTTGGTGGCGCTTTATTTCAATAGCCTCTCGAACTAGGCGGGGGATATAATGACGCTCGCGGGCAAGAACTTTAGCCTCATCAAAGCGAATCCAATGATGTTCGTTTGGATTATCTAAGATGTGCTCGCATATAGCCGATTTTTTCCGCTGACGTTTGCTGACAGCACTGATGTGCTCTTTCAAGCGGGTGGCGATGCTTCGTCTTGTTTGCCCAACATAAGACGACCCACAGCTACAAGGGACTGAATATACGCCAGGTGTTTGAAGTGGGAAGCGATCTTTGGCCGACTGGAGGTAGTTTATAACCTTTTTTGAAGGTAAAAAGATTGATTTTACCCCGTATCACTTTAAGATTTTACCCACTCTGTCGGTGACACCTTTCATATATGGCACAAATGCTTTTTTGTTTATATCTTTGCCGTCCATTTCCCGTGGCGAATCTGGCACGGTGATCCATGATCTTTGTTTTTTTTGAATATCCATTAAATTTTAGGACGTTGTCTACAAAAATCAATTCAGTGGCAAGGTGTTCGCTGTCACATATTATAAACAACGGATCGCAAATTTGCCGGATGGTGGTGGGATGTAGCATGTAGGTATCTGTTCGTGTGTGTGCTCTTTCGGACACAGTGTGTCTTAATGGGCCGTCCTGCTTCCGCATTACCCTTACGTCCAAGAAAGCAATGGAACCATCCCGCTCCTGGGCCATCGTAAATTTAGTTTTAGGGTGCTGCGAGTTGAGGTGTTCCAAGAAACTCGTCACAGCGGAAGTCTTAAGGATGCAAAAAGTGTCGTCCACGTGCCTCGACCAGATTTTTGGTTTTTCACTGCAGCTGCTAAGAGCTTTTTCTTCAAAACTTTCCATCCACAAATCAGCAACTATGGGAGCTAAGGGTAATCCCATCGCTACACCATCTTTTTGTAGGTAAAACTTGTTATTAAAAGAGAAAAATCCCGAACATAGGCAGAATTCCAAAAGTGCCATATGATTTTTGCCTATATTGGTGGTTGAAATAAGCTGACGACTAATGGTACGAACCTCCTGCACTGGCACATTAGTGAAAAGTGACTCGACATTAAAACTAAACATTTCTTCATCCGCCTCAAGTTTTAAACCATTCAAACCCTGCTCTTCTTGCAAACTCATCCGCTTGTTTCCTTCCTTCTTTTTTTCGGGAGAGCAGCAGCAGCCTCCTAATCTTGAATTCTTCCGATACATGGAAAATTGCCCGTAGACGTCTTACCATAACTCATAATAACTCATCATAACTCCTCCCTAGTTACCGGGAAAGTAAGCGAGTTAAAAGATGACTACTTCTTTGCTCCCGATAGCCTACCCGCCATTGCTGTAAAGAAATGCTTTCTCCATTTGATCCAACCTCTCAGGGCCCAATTTCAAACTTTTAATTACACGGGGAATCTTCCCTAAACTTTGCAAAAATGCCTACATCACACCAGTTAACAAAAAGAGACGAAAGAATGAGATGTCCAATTATCGCGCGGTTACTAATCTCTCATGCATACCTCAACTTTTTGAGAGTTTCGCCTATGATATATAGGTCGATCATATTTTTTCGCTGCGCATCTATCTTTTCTCCAAACCAACATGGATTTCTCAAAGGTCGATCGAAAACCACTTACCTAGTCGAGTTTGTTTTGCAATCTGTGTGCGCGCTTGAAGAGGGCAAAAATATTGACGTCGTTGCCACCGATTCAGTAACGCTTTCGACAAACCATCGCATCAAATATAATTCTAAAGCTCACCGCCCCCAGTTTCGCCCCTTGGCTTACGATGTGGATCAAATCATATAATTCATCTTCTAGATCGGCAATATAATTAAAAAGCTAACCGAACGTATCGTTGCTTATATTGGGGAGCGGCCCCAATGCCAAAGCCAAAGCCTCGCACTACACTGTTTCAAAATTCTTTCTTTTATAAAACAAGTACACTTTGGAATTCACTGCCTGATTACATATTTCCTTACACTTATAAACTTCAAACTTTTAAAAATAAAGTGAATAAGTATCTCCTTACATCTCGGGGCACTGTTTCCGTGTTATAGGTTCGCCTTTCATGAGAGAAGACATTAAAAAAAAAAAAATACAAAATTAAATTTAATACTGAAAAGTGAAAAACTACAACAATTCACAATTCTACAACATTATAATAATGGCTAGTCCTATGATCATTTCAAACGCTGCCAAGCGAACATCGTCAAGAACCTTTGAGAACCGTTGAGAACTTTTTTTAAAAAAAAAACACAAAAAATTCGAAAAAATTAATGAAATATTTATTTGAATCGATAGTTTGAACCTTGCAATTTAATGTTTAAAGATAATTTCATGCAAATTTCGACCGCGGCTGCGTCTCAGGTAGCCCATCCGCTGAGTCCAATTTTGGCATACTCTTTCACACATATCAGCCGGTATCTCACGAATGAATGCATGGATGTTGGCTTCCAGTGCGTCAATCGAAGCGGGCTTGTCCCTATGACATTAGCCTTGACATACCCTCACAAAAAATAATCTAATGGTGTCAAATCGCACGATCTAGGCGGCAAATTGACCGGCCCGAAACGTGAAATTAACTGTTCACCAAACTCGCCTCGCAATTGCGCCATTGTTTCGCGTGCTGTGTGGCATGTGGCACCGTATTCGGCGTTGTGGTAGGTCGGCTGGCTTTAGTTCTTGCACCAGCTGTATCTTAAAAGGCTTTACGCCCAAATCCTTCCGCAAAATTTTCCACGTAGTGCTGTAACAAAGGCCTAACTGCTGGGAACGGCGCCGAATCGACATTTCGCGGTCTTCTGTCACACTAGCTGATACGGCCGCAATATTTTCTTCACTACGCACAGTACGTAAACGTGTTGGTGGTTTAATGTCCAACAAAGTAAATTTGGTGCGAAATTTGGTCACAATCTTCCGAATAGACTGCTCAGAAGGTCGAGAATGCCGACCATAAAATGGAAGCAGCGCGCGATGAACATTTCGAACCGAGCACGAATTTTGATAGTAAAATTCAATAATTTGCAAGCGTTGTTCATTTGTAAGACGATCCATGGTTAAATTGCAAACCAAACTGAAGCTGTTTGACAGTGACACAAGGTACTAAACACACGTCAGCTGTCAAAACCAGTGTTGCCAAAACCAAACCAGCTAAAAAATCACCCGTTATATATTAATGCACGTATCGAGGCCGTTCAAAGTAGATTTAATCGTTTTGCCCTTCTTGGTCTGCCTTGGGAAAATACCTTTAATATACCCCCCTATTATGATCATCTGAAAATTATAAACCTTCACTCGTTAAAATAAACGTCGTCAGGTGGCAGACATTTTTTTATCCACGATCTAATTACCGGTAACATCGACTGTCCCACATTGTTGCACATAATCTCCCTCAACATAGATTCAAATAACACGCTAAGTGCACCTCCTTCGTATAAACTTCCATCGAACGAACTATGGCTTCCATGAGCCAATGTCTAGAATGCTGCGTAATGCTACTCAGCATTCATTCTATAGTGTTAGTTCATTCATAGGGCTACATCCACTCATTTCCATCTTCACCTAAAAAATCACACTTTAAAAAAACTCTTCTACAGCCGCTCACCCCCTTCCCAACCTCCTACCGTTAAATATTAGGTAAGGGTTAGGTTAGGTTAAACAGGGGTGTGGTGAAAAGGACCACACAGACAATAGGCACCAAAAACGGGCCCATCGCGATCCCTGGGGAACCAGTTGAAAATAACATTCAAGGCAAAAACAACCCAAACATTCACCGTGAAACAGCCAATTTCCCTGTAAAAGCCAAGAAGGCCTTTGAAGTTTGTGCCGTGTACCTCTTCCAAACTTTTAAAGAAATATGCCGCTAAAAATTTTCTGCGCACTCACGAAATTGCCTCGCATTCTCACAGTGTGTGTGCTATATCCGCAACCGCCTGCAGAGCACTGCAGAATCGACAAATATCCGTGTCAGAAAGCCTGAGCCTAAGGAGACAATGTCCTGTCAAAATTCCCACTAAAGCCCTAAGCTTGTCCCTAATCAGTTTTAATAGTGCCTTCGATCCTTTTTCGTCTAGTCGTGGCCAGAGGGACCTAGATACCCTGGTCCAGCCAGACGAGACCGCCTTTGGTTGGCCGTCATTTCAATTTTCTCCTCAATAGTGCCTCTAACTACGCAGAGGGGTGGTTTGATGTTAGAAACCACACTGTTTCCAAAGAGCCCTCCTTTTTGTGCAAGCTCATCAGCTTGTTGGTTACCCTCTATACCGCAGTGTCTTGGCACCCAGCACAGTCTCACCCGGTTCTGACTGCACAATGCCATAAGCATTGTGCGACAGTCCCTGACTATATCAGATTTGGTGTTGATCGATTACATTGCCTTGAGCGTAGCCTGGCTATAGATGTAAATGGCGATATCTCTGCCGGATATCGATCTCATCTGCAAAAGCTCGGCCGCCCTAAGTTCAGCCAGAACCTCTAATTGGAAGACACTGCATGTATCAGGTAGTTTTATGTATACTTTTAGTTCCGGGTCTTTTGAGAAAATACCAGAACCTGTTCCTTCCCCTGTTTTCGAACCGTCTGTGAAAATTGCAATTTCATTAGGTCTGACAATTGCATTATTTTCCCAGTCTTCCCTCACTGGATAAATTACTTCATACGGTGTGTCAAAGTCGGCATGGGAGGAAACTTTATCCGTTAAAGTTGGATTGCCTGGCAGTAGCTCCCACAGGATCAAGCCGTGTCCGTAGCAACTGCTCTTGAAATAGTTTAAGTTAGTGAGCCGTAGCGCACTATTGCGGGCAAGTTTTTTTTATCTGTAGATCAAGCGGTGTTAGGTTCAGCAGAGTGTTCAGAGCTTCCGTAGGTGTAGTACGGAGCGCACCTGTGATAGCTATGCAGGCCATTCTTTGAACCGCTGATAGTTTTCCGTACACTGTTTTTCTGTTTGTTGCTTTCCACCAAACCAAGGCACCGTAAGTAAGAATGGGTCCAGTGGACCATGGCGGGTTTTAAGCCCCAAGTTTTCCCTACCGTTCTCTTGCAGATAAAAAGAGCATTCATCATATACCTTTTTGATTCTTTCCCCTACATTAAGTATCTGGGTGTAATCCTGGACAAAGAGCGGAATTGGAATCAACTTTTTGTCCAGGATTACACCCAGATAATACTTCGCACTCGATAGGGATAATTCCACTCCACCCTTAAATATTAAGGTATAAATAAGTTTAGATTGTTTAAGATTTAATTAGATTTAATTTAAGTAAAGCCTATATTGAGCCAATACAGTGCCCCAACACCACCCGGCACGTTTCACCCGTTTCTGATTGCATAATCACAATGCTTTAAGCATCTATTTCTAAAGCCTCTGACAAATGATCACTATTCAAAAAAAAAATTGTCCTAGTTTCTGGCTTTAATGATTTTACGCGGTTCCTTAATCTTTAAATTGGGCTGCCACCGAAAACCTTTCATTTAGACTCAGACTTTGTTTTAAAGGTACAGCTTGTACGCGTATAAGTCTATTAGAGGCTATCGTACTAATTATTTATTGTATTAATTATTAATAAAAATAATAATGAATAATGAAATAAGACTGTCTTTTTTAACAGATTTTAATATTTTTAAATATTTTTATATATCGTTTAATATAACATTATCGTTGGTTCCTGGAAAAGATCCGAATGTGTTGAATTACTCATCATCAGAATCGTATTGTATTTTTTTTTTAAGCCGATAAGGAAGACTAGGTTTTGTTTTCCTTCAAAATTAATTGTCCCTAATGACCAACATATTGTCAACAAGACACAAATCACTTCAAACTTAACTGCCGGCTCATTATCTGGGGAACAACCTTATTAAGGTCACTAGAGCCCGCTTTTTGCTACGCAACCCAGAAGCTAGGCTCACATACGAGTACACAACTTGCGGGTCTGCGCATAAACAGTGTTGTAATTGTAATGCTATTCTCTTACATATTACTTTTGTTTCTGAAAACAACGTTAAACATGTCTGGGAGACTTAACTTGGCAATGAAATGTGAGTTAAAAAATAAAACGGCGGACAACGTTTCTGGAATACTAAATTAGATCGCGATACAATAAAAGCCAGCTAAGTACTCTATCAATTCTATTCGTAGTGTTCCTACACTGGAGTGGAGACCCACTAAAGAGCTTTTAATTAGTTTCAAAACTAGGCATCGAAAAGTAAGAAAACAAGATGTCATCCTCATTTACAGTCGCAAGCCGTGTGACCACAAATTTAAGGAGTTCCCCGCACTTCGCGGCTTTTGTGGTTTAAGAATAAAGCTTTGTATTGACGTAGTCTCCGGGTGGAAAAGACAAAAACAAAGTCCACATAATCTCGGGGAAAATAGCTTCATTAAAGCAAAATTTATAAAATATGGTTAAGGTGGAGCAAGAGGACTTAGTGGGAGTATGTGCAAGTTGTCACGATTCAATAAATTCAATCGATCGCCAACCCCATATCTTTGCCTACTTAGTATCCAATGCACACCGCACAGTTGGGACTTGTAAGAAATATTTTTCGAAAAAGAATTGAAAATTTCGTGAATCAATTTAATGCCGGGATTTTCAACTCTGAAGTTGCAGGTCAATTTGGTGTAAGTTAAGCGCTGTTCTGACATTGAGCTTCGCTTGTGGTTCGTAAAACTGTTTGGTTCGCTTTGGCAATCTTGTTCTCGTAGGTTCTTTGCTCGTTACCTTTTTTGTTAATTTTTTTCATCAGATTTTTTAATGAAAGTAATTTATATACGCAGCACGTATTTGCTGTTTTATCTCAATCCCATTAAAAAACCACAAATATAGCAGGGGTCTTGTTTTCTAAATAGTTGCTACTACAACCTCTGACGGATTTCCGATAGTACGCGTAGTTCTTATGTCTCGTTAAAAAGAAGTACGAACGCACGTTGTTGAATAGATTTCTCGGAACACATTATGCTAGATCGTAAGATCACAATAATTGTTTCACTGGGGCAATTAGAATCGAGATTGAAAAAATTCCCTTGTGACATTTTTGCTCTACAACATTGTGTTGTTGCATGGACTTGAGAAAGTGAAACCTTTCACTTTCTTTTGAGTGAAATGCTATTTTTTCAAGAATTGATTGATTGGAATTTTTAATCGATGAAAAAAGGTAATTTTTATAGCATCCTGTAGTTGTGGTTGACATTCAACGGCTTGTTTATAAATAAATTATTGTTGACAAGAATAAACATTATTTTGTTAGAATACCGGGTTCATAGGTGCAGTGTAAGTAACTGAGGTATAAATTCTTGAGTTTTGACTTAGAATCAAGCGGAGCAGTTGCAACTATTGCTTAAGCCACTTCTCTCTATTTACTGAGGCACTTACAGGAAGGAAATTAAGCATTGACTTGTACTAACTTTAATGTATGGACTGCGAGTAGTTATACCCCGGTTGCCCAACGCAGATAGCAAGATCCTGATTCACAAACGAACCAACGATGAGCCAATAACTATGATTTACTGAATTCATAATAGTTGACCAGTGTGAATATTTCGGTATTTTTGGAGCCTTCAGCTACAATGGTGCAGTAAGAACAGAACCTGACTATTGAAGCGTACTCGCCTTAAGTTTTACTTAATTTACTTACTTTAGGTGGCGCTACAGTCCGGGGTGGACCTGAGCCTTAGCCTACAAGCTTCACCAGCCAACTCTTTTACTTAAGTTGACGTAATGAAAACAAAAAAACAGTTGCCTACACAGATCCATCATGCTACAACTTCTCCGTACTGGTGCCTCGCCATTTAAGGGACGGAACCTGATTGCAGCATCCCACGACACAGTCCATTCTTTGTTGGAGTCTAATGTTGATCAATGGCACGACAAGTTTTCTGATTTGATTGCAATGGCAGACGAAAAGCTATATATTCAAAACCTCTCCAAAGCAACTTCTTCTACATCTCGAAATGTCTACAAACACTTTAACCACCAGCTTTTCGATGCTAACTATTTTAGCAGAGAATTTTTATCCCAAGTAATTTGAACTATAAAACCAGAGTCAAAATTCTGAACTTGAACTTTGTACCTTATCGAGACGATTTGCCAAAATTGTGTAGTTTATGCAACAGAAGGAAAACGAAGATGTCTACCACTTCATTGTACTCTGTCATATTTTACAGGAAATTCGAATGTCATATTTCCAAAAAAGTCAGATTTATTTGCCGCGCTTTTACGATATTATAATATCGTAAAAGCGCGATTCATATATGAATGGAACCGAGGGATGGTAAAGCCTGTATAACTATTGCAAGCAAGCTCTTACCTACCGTAATAGCTTTGTCATAACATCAGTTGTTCACTCAGTTACTGTAATACAACGTTTATGTTGTATTTTTCAAATCATGTTTTATGTTTCAAATCAATAAAATTGCCACACTACCACTTTTCAAGTTAGTTCTCCAATAGCGTTCAACCTAATAATTTTATTTAAATTGTATATTATGTATTACACATATTATTAAAAAAGAAAAATACAAAAAGATAAAATGCCTCTTCAGGCAGACGGCAGGCTTTTGCCATACTATTATTCTTGTAAATTGCTTTGTAAACCCTTAAAACGTAATAAAGGCAGACGACTTTTAGCCCGGTCATTTAGAATAGAGTTGATATATTCTTTTTGTAATTTAAAAGTAGATAAAATAAAATCTATTAAAAAAAATAAATAAATAAAATATAAACTTTATAAAGAATTTATAATAATAATTTCCATAATAAAATACTAAAGTTGACGCTGTGAAAGTTGCACTTAATCTAATTATACGAGTAGGCGATCTGTAAAAGTTACATTTGCCATCAAAGTTGTCGCTTCCTAAAGAACCGGTTAGCCCTCACGAGATTCACGAAAAAACCAATGAAAATATTTATTGTTTCATTGACCAAAGATCTCCAATATAATATCTTAATTGAGATTGTGACCATTTAGTCACTTTAGTCACAAATAATTACCTTCGGGGATGGTAGCTTGCAATAGAAGGCGTCGTAATAATAATTACCATAGGTGGAATTTCAGTAATTAATAAAGTTTTACATTCCACCATAATTATGTGTTTGATTTAATGAAAATCGCCACCTAGATTGCGGATCATCCTTGCCATTTAGAATGATCCGCCTTTTTAAATTCGTGCTTGGAGATACGCCAAGTTTCCGAAGAGATTATTTCGCTGTTAAAATTTCTTATCGCAAAGTCTGATATCAAATTTTTGAAATGTTTAAACTGCTATGATGCTGCACTGTATGGGTCTGCAACCTACATAATTGGCTTAACTTGCTCATGATTATACTTTCGGAAAATATGTTACGAATCTTTTCATCTAAATCAGTAATCGATTTTCAGGAATGTAAGATTCTGGTTCTTCACCTTCACTCCATTCCCATGTTATTTTTAAGGTTTTCTGTTGGTTACAAGTGCAAGTTAACCTCGCTACCTCGTGGCCTCACATTTGTCTCTTATAATAATGGCCAAATCATGGTTGGTGTAGTGAGCAGCACCGCAAGAAGGATCCACGGCAGTGGCAAAGGAACCGTTAGCTGAAGATATATTTTTCAATGGTTTTTATTTAATTTATTTATTTATTTATACAAATTAACATAGAAATCTTAAATTGCTAAGTTAATACTAAAATGCAGGAGCACTAGCTCCATGGGCTCACTGTTGAAAGAATTGTGAGAAAAAAATAATTCAATTATAATCTTAAGTTGAGTCTTAAAACCAGTGAGTAAGTGCTACAGCGTGTACGCAGAAGTTACAGTCCGTAAAACGGACCGTTGAATACCCCATCCTATCCCACATTGTAAAATGCTGATGGCATAGTTATTTTTTGACATTTTATAAATAATGCAAACTTTGAAAAGGGGCGTAGTCCGCCCCTAATTACAAACTATTAATTATAAGATACTTCCACAGATATTTCCAAGTTACACTTAAATGTACATAAAAATGCAATTTTTTGGTTCAAATTCAATATTTTTGAAAAATCGACCCCTAAAAGGTGGCGTGGCTAAAAACTTTATACGACCGAAATCTACACTGAGGTCTCGTTTACCTAACCTGCTCCTTTTTTTTGTTTCATGCTTTCCTAAATTAGGCTCAAGGACAGTCAAAATTAATTTTTTCTGGAAAATTTTAGGTTTTTCTTCAATTCTGCCCCCAAATGTGGGCGTGGCCCAAAGTCTTGTGTTAACAAAATGTGGAGCTAAGCGTTTTCTACATAAAATATTAAGCAAACTTTTTTCAATTTCGAGCAAAAATATTGAGTAAACTGCATTTGAAAGTTTACCCTTAAAATAGATGCCACGCCCACTAAAGGAGGTTTACCAATTAAATTTGTCTTTTTTGTGTCTTACATTCATTAGGAGATGCTAAATGTCAAATATCAGCCTTTTGGAACGTCTTACAATTTTGAAAACTCTGGAGGTAGTTGCACATTAAGACCGATTGTGGGCGTGTCTTTGGGCGGATTTTAAAAATGTTTACACTTGTACTGCTTCGCATGACGTGGACCTTACGTACGAAGTTTCAGCACCCTAGCTCAAAATTTAAGGCCTAACAACATGTGACATACAGACGGACGGACGGACGGACATGGCTCATTCGATTCAGAATTCGGTCTCGATCATGTGCCCTTAATGTCTTGGGGGTCTACCATTATTATTTCAACATGTTATAAACTATGAGACAAACTTAATATACCTCCTATCCTATGGGATGGGGTATAATAATCTGTTGGATGTTATCTAAATTTTGCACATTTATATTTTAAAGCAGTTCATAAATGTTATATGGTTAGACAAGCTACGGTTCAGGTGGGCTAGGAGATATTCGATATTGAGTGCCTATGTGAGCGGGTACCCACATAAGTTTGATTTTTTTTGACCTGATGAGGGTGTCTCTGATGATGAGAATTTCCGGAGAGATGTTGTTGAGGTTCAGAGTGGCGTGGATGACTGATAGGCTATCTGTGCAGACCACCCATTGGCCTTTTTTATAAGTGGCGTATTTCAGTGCTTCGTAAACTGATAGAGCTTCAGCAGAAAAGATTGATGCAAAATTAGGTAGGAGGCCAATCCTCAGAATATCACCACGCTGTGTTGTTATAGCAAAACTTGTAGAGTCAACTGATTTTGACCCGTCAGACAACAAAAATTTCCAGTTTTTGCTTTTAAGGTCGTTTTCTACGCTGTCGAATAATGTACGAAACACGTGGTTTGGGGTTAAATCTTTCGGCTATTCGGACAGAGATGACTCAAAGGAGCTGGATCTACCCATCCAGGGGGGGTATGACGACGTACGAACACTGTTGATTTATGTGGGTAGATTGAACTTAGATATGCAGTTCCATATTAATGAATTTTCTGATGGAATTCGCTTTTGCCGTTTGGCGCGAAACGCAGAAACAACGTCTTTGTTTATAATGGACCTCGATAGGAAAAGGAGTTTAGTAGCCAGTTTTAGCATAGTTTCTTCATATCTTTCGTAAATTGATGGCAGGTCAACTTCAGCCAGGATATTTTTAATTGGCGTTGTTGGAAAGGCGTTGAATGCCCTTCTAGCATTTTGATGATATGTTGGCTTGACGATGTTGATTGTTGTTTTTGGCGAGTTTCCGTAGATGCTGAGCCCTTAGTCTATCTTGTATAGTATTAACATTTTTGTAAGATAGCATAATGTGTTTATGTGAACTTAACATTTTTTAGATGATAGGTATTTGCTGACATTTAGCCTTGGAGCAAGTGCTTTTTTTAGTTCTATACAATGATTATTCCAATTAAATTTATTGTTAAAAGTTATACCTAAAATACTTGAATTGTTTACAGATTGTAATTCTACATCATTTATGTTCAGATTGAAATTAGGACGTGATTTTTTTTTTTGCAAATATGCAGAGTCTTGCATTTACTTAATGATAAGCTGGCACCTGAAAAGTCGACCATCAGCAATACCTTTAAGTAATTTAAGTCGTTGTTTTTACATATTATGTAAAGATTGTCAGCATAACAACAATAATCTAGAATTTTATATTTCTCTATTATATCGCAGACTTCATCAAAAGCAATTCTAAACAATAAAACTGATAAGGGTGATCCCTGTGGAACACCATTGTGAAGAGGGACGCTGGGAGAGTATGTGTTGTTGAATTTTACACAAAATTTTCTAAGAGTAAGAAAAGCCTTGATTTATCCATATATTTTTGGGCCTACGCGCCAATTTCTCAACTTCTTTAAAACGAGGTGAACCCCTTTCCTATCAAATCCTTTCTCGAAGTCGAGTGAGAGTATTGATACATGGTTCATTGCTGAGATGGCACCAGAAACGTAGCTATCAATATGAAGCAAAGCATCTTGACATCCTCTTTTCGGCATGAAAGCGACCTGGTTTGGAGAGGTAAGCTTTTTCGAGTCGATATACCAAAGGAGGCGCTTGGCAACCATTTTTTCCAGAATCTTTGAGATACATGGTAACAACGAGATGGGGGTATACCCATCGCCCTTATTTCTCTCCTTCTTAGGCTTGGGAATGGGAATGACTGTGGCAGTGTTCCAGTACTGAGGTATCACGCTCGTATCAAAAATTTTGTTATATAGATCGATGAGAACGATTTTTGTAGGTGTAGGAAGATTTTTAAACATTTGGTAAGAAATTTTGTCCATATCTGGCGTCTTGCCTTTCAGCTTGCTGAGGTGTTCGTAACCAGAGGGGTATCGTTACGGATAACTTCTTGTTTTTTTAATCGGAAATTGTTATGGAAATTTGCGTCTTTGTAATCGGACAAAGTTTTCGCGAAATGATAACTAATATCAGACGGTTCGATAAGCGGCCCCGAGTCGCTATCAATACATCTGATGTAGTGATAAGTGTCTGAGGCTGAGCCACTGAGCCGCCTGATCTTGTTCCATTCATTGGTTAGAGATGAGTTTGGGTAAATGGATGATGTGAAATCATTGAAGCTTTTAGTTTTGCTCGCTTTTAATGTTCTTCTGCAAACCGCGTTGGCTTTTTTATATAAAATTAGGTTTTCCAAGGTCAAATTTTTTTTTGTACTTTTTCCAGGCCGTTACTTTTTCAAATCTCAAATTGCTAAGATCCTTATTTCACCTTCCTTATTTCATGGGACGCTCCACCCCCTCCCAACTGTATCGCTTAACAATTTTGTTGTAAAAATAATTTTGACCCTAGCAGAATTTCGACCCCAGCAGAATTTTGACCCCAACACACCCCCTGTCGTAGACCAAGTTAAGGTACTTGCCAGTAATCATATAAGATGTAGCTCCTCATCCCTATTTGCATTTGGGCAGTGGTTGCTCAAACTTTGTTTGCCAATGCGAGGTCAATGCTGACAATTCACTAAAGACAGAGTACAGTATGGACGTTGTCATCGGTGCCAATTAATAGAATTTTGTCCATCCTCTGGCATTATTGGTTCAGATGTTCTATTATCCTCGGGGGTGCTTCTATCGGCGATTCGACAGTTCTATCATAAAACAACTTTCAGTTATTTATGTATAGAGTCCTCTTATTGGGCCTCTGTTAATTAAGGGTTAACTTATGAGCCCTCTGCCGATATTTCTTATAAAATGTTCACCACGTCGAGGCTAAGGGCTTAGGATCACGCTTGGCAGCCTCTTTGGATGACTTTTCGCCGGCCGTCTGAGGAAACTGACTTCCCTGTTTTTTGATTTTTTGTCCGTTATCTATCTGTTTTGCTTCTTTTTTATCCAAGGAGAAGACCCCAGCAAGATTCAAGACTTAACAGTTGGCTGGAAACCGCTTGGATATATTTTTATTGTTTTTTTTTTTTAATAAGAAGGAATAAATGAGACCCTAGTTAAGATTTATTTTATTTTGTCGTGGAAAGTTACCTATGAAATTTAAAGTTAAAGTTAAAACCAGTGAAATATTTATACAGAAAGTATATCTCCAGCTGAAGACATTTTACAGGCAGTTATATATTTTACTCCATTTAAAGAGTGAAATGTGACATACACTCCCAATCAATGGGATAGATCCATATTGAATTTCCTTTTACTTTGAAAAGGGGTACATTTTATCAAAGAGCTTTATTACAAGATAATTGACACTTCCGCACCTATTAGATTTATAAAAGAACATGTGCCAATATGTAAGAAACGTCGAAATAAGGGACGTTTCTTTGTAAAATTTGTCTAAAAATTTGATTACTTGAATAGATCCAGTAGAGTAAAAGACTAAAAGTAGGTGAACCAAAGAAAAATTTTATTTCTAAATTTATAAAGGGTTTCTAGTAATCACTATGACCTCCGTTCTTTGATATAACCTCAAAAATTCTTTCAGGCATAGAACTGTATAAAGATTTTAGGTTAGCTTAAATTAAATTCCCTCCAGGCATCTTGAATCGCTGATAAAAGCTTGTTGGTGTTACTAAACTCGTGTAAACTGCCATAACCACTTCTGGATATCCATCCTCAAACATGCTCTATAATGTTAAGATCAGGGGAATACGGCGGCCATGCCATAACCTCAGTTGATTGCCCGCGAAACCAATCTTTCACTATTCGTGCGGTATGAATCGGCGCATTATCTTGTTGAAAACTATAGGAATGGTATAGAATAGATTTTTTATCTTGGTCATAACACTTTGGAGGATGTTTTTGCAGGCATTAGCATTTTGTAAGCCTCTCATTTCCACGAGTTCAGAGTTATTCCATGATATCGCACCCCACACCATTACACTGGCTGTTCTTGAATAATGTCTGGACAAAACAATTTCTTCTTTGCGCAAATCATGAAAATAGTAATTGTATGCATCGGGGCCATCCAATTTAAACTTTTTTCATCACTAAATACCCCTTGTTTCCACTAGCTGCAGTGTCGGCTTTAGCAACAATTTTTGAGGCAGAACATCTAGAATTAAAAGCTATCCTAATAATTCTTCGTCTTTCAGCAGCTGTTGTTGCACGAGAAGTGCGCCCTTTCTGGTTTGTTCTATAATTTTGGGGATCAAAGAGTAAAGAGTTAACCATTTTATGACTTCGAACTATCCGCTTTGCACTTTCGCGATTTGAATATCCTTCTTTCTTCAAGACTTTAATTTTCATGATTTCTTCTTTTAAAAGAAATTTTCTACGCCACATTCCTTAAATTTATTATGAAATCGGACTGTTAACATGAAAGTATTACGTGAATGACTATTATAATACAGGTTTTTTACAACAAAAATTCACTTATAGCAATAAAAAGAAAATCTTCTTGCGGATCTATCCTATTGACTCCTTTTTTCACGTGCTTAACTTTGCCATTTCAGGATCAGCGGCACTTAATTTTTCATGTTTATTGTAGTAAAACAATCAAGTGCATCAATGCTCACATTATACCGCGATGTCAAATTTCAAAACTGTGTGCTTTCTAAGATTCAGCACGATTTACAGTGGATCTATCCTAATGATTGGGAGTGTACATATCAGTTTCAAAAAAAAATTGCAGATAGTTTTGTAAAAATTCGGTAAATGTGAAAATTGTATGGATAAATTGTTGTATTCACTGTTTTTTTTTTTAATAAGCTAGCGATCAAGGAGTTATTACTACCCTTGAGATGCGTAGCATATCTTGAGTGGAAAGAATTGAGGAAAGAAAAGAGAGAAGAGAGAAGTACTAGTAGAGTCACTACGGAACATAAAAACTCTGCCACCAAAGCTTACCCTTGCAATTGTTATGCCTTAACGGAGAAAAGCAATAATATGACTATACTCTGTCCTAAATTAATAGTCAGCACAGCGCTTATGGGGAGAGAGAAAAATTTTCAGTGCGGTCACTACGTTCTCTAGTATGCCACCATGGACAAAAAATACGCAATTTGCCCCTGAAATGTAGACCCATAGAAAAAATTTCAACGCATCCCCGCGTGACCAACATTCCATAGAGCCAAAGGTTGACTCAGTCGAAATTGACTTGTGTGCTTGAAACCAACCCCCATTTGCATGTAAGCATTTAAGTTGAGAGCGAAAAAGAGAGTTGCCAGTACCATGTTCCTTCGGATTTGTCTGTAAATTTTATCAAAGAGCTTTGCGAATTTGTGCTTTTCTGAACTTTTGAGAAAAATAAACTAATAATGAAATCAATAGCATTGCCAGTCGTATATTTTGTTTACATCTTTTTTGTAAGAAAGCTTGGATTTAAATCAAAATGTATGAGATGTATTTTCTCTACCTTTCACAATATACAAATTTTGCTGATTGAGTTTATGTCGCAAACTGTTAAAATGAAACGTTTTTATACCTGTTCGTATGAATGATGCCTGCTTTGTCAATAAATACGGGAATTCCCAAAAGGAAGATACCAAGTTAGGTAGATGCAATCATACAATGGGTTAGCGATTAAACATCTGAAATGAATGTCTTGAAATCAGTTACAAGACATTCATTTTTATCCAGGTATCTTACGCACTGCACACAAATTTTGAAACCTCAAGTGAATGGATTTATTTTATTTTATTTTTTTAAGTGAATGGATTTATATTATTTTACTATTTATTTTTTTTTATGAGTATTGCACTCATTGACAATAAAACAATTAGTTCAGTGCACCTACATACTGTGGGTGCCCTGGACTAAATGCACTGAATGAAATGAGTGCACTAGTGCACTCAGTGCACCCACTCCAACGTAATATGTAACTTTACTGCCATTTACTTACCTTATAATGGAAGAGGACTTAATATTTAAGCCAAAATCATTATCTGATGTATTAATAAGATATATTAATTTAAATTACATTAAATTCTGTTCATTCTTTAAAAGTCAATTTGAGGAAACAAAACCCTGAAAAATATAACGCGAACTATATACTAATGAAATTGGTTTGAATGGGTGCACTAATTGAAGTGGGTGCACTCATTTAAACAGTGCACTCAGTGCCTTTTAAGAGTTAAAGTTGTGCATGTTCTGTTTAAAGCAAGCACCCAAGTGAACAAATGAAACCAAGCAGTGTTCTTATTGTTCTTATTCTTATGTTTTGGTGTAAGCTAACAGAGTAGTGTACAGTAACTGTCTCTTTTGACATAGACCTCATTCAAACACAAGTCTTGAAGTATAATTCTACTGAATAGAGTGCAATGAAGTACTGCACACTTTTGAAACGATGAAATGAGTACATTCATGCAGACCTTTATTAGCGATAGTGGTATAATATGAATGGCAAATTTTATTTAAGTCCTAGTTATCGAAACATCTTAGGTAGGCGTAGGATTCTTTTAGAAAATTTATTGCCAATTGGAAAAGCATCGCTTTGCTTTGCTTTTTAAAAAAGTTTTAATACGAAGCGCGCCTAGTTTGCGTTGAGAATTGAAACAGTGAAGTTCACTTTTATTTTAAACACGCGAGAATTATTGCTCTTTATTATCATCTCGATTTATTTTTTTCGTGTTAGCTTACAAATCTACATTAATTGTAATCCCCTATATAATTATTTAAAATAATACGCCTTAAGAATTTCGTTCATTGGCTTGCCAAATACTGCTTCTGGTGTAAAAAAATTATTTATTTTCTTCAATTATTAAAACTATATTTACGATTTTATACCGGTTCATTAAAAAAATGCTAGCCATGAGAATTGCATGATAGTAACCCTAAGAAATTCTCTATTTGATTTGTGAAGACCAAAATTTGAAGCTTGGCAACCCTGAGAGAGCTTTAAATAGAGACAAGTTTATGTAAAGCATTATAGCCAAAGGGAGATACACACGCCCTATCTTCACTGCACTGACTATTAATTTAGGACAGAGTATAGTGGAGTATATTGTAATAAACATATGGCATGCATCTAATTGTTGTCCATTCTGTTCCTAACCTTGATAACAGATGCCGACCAGGAAGTCGCTGATTTTGAGACAGACGTGTCTGGATTTTTCGTTCCGGATAATTTCCATACCGGTACCCACCATATCTAGTGAGTATTCCCCTACCCGCCTAGGGAGGTGCCCAATTCAGGACCAGCAACCCCAAAAGGTGCTCACTGATTCTTAATACGAAGTCGAAAAATTAAAAACAGAAAAATATGTACGCTCAAATGTGCTCTTGGGCCCATAGGGGCCTCATGTGACTTGTCCCAAGATGTAAAGAGGAGTTAATCAAAGAGGTGTGACTGCCCCTTTTTACCGGTTGTGCTTTTTTTACTTCCCGTTCCAGCTGTTCTTCGGGTTGCTTCAACATATGAATTTCGGAGTTTTGCGCCTAGTTGTCCATGATGTCTCCTAATGTCGTTGGCCCTGTAAGGGTACATGCGTATTTCAAGGTTTTTCTTTGGGACAAGAAATATACCGATAAACACTATGCCAAAATACTTAAAATACGCTTTCAATGACGCAACGCAATTCAAAGGCAAAAGGAAATTCAAGCAGAGGGTTAAAGGGGCACTTCATCCCCTATTCCACTGTTTAAGTAGCAAAGTCAACGGCAACATTGTTACCAGCACTTTTGTAAATATTTGCTTATTCGGGGATTTGTTGTTTTTGGAGATTTTGACTTTTAGGTTTTGATTTTGACTCGGCGGTTATATGCATGGGTAATATCTTAGCCAACCGCAGCTAAGAGCATTCTAAAACCTTAGAATTTAGAATCACTTCCTCATTCAGAAGTTTCTTTCATCCCTTTTAGTATGTTTGACGTTATTACGTGTGCAGTAATATTTCCAAAATTTTCGAATTTGTGACCGGACGCTTTAAATTCCATTACTCGCCACACTGTTATTTGAATTGAGTATGAAATTTGGCGAAAGCATGGTCAAACCTTACGTGTAAAAAATGTTTGAGCAGTAACTCACTTGTGTGGGTGACGCTTTGTAATTTTGTATGACAAACAAATCCATATGAGGCGCAATCTTCCCGAGAATAAATATGACTCTTTATAAAAGACTATAAAATTCACGACATTACTTTGCCATTATTTGATCTGCATAATTTAAGATCATCACCCTCAACAAGTTTCCCTGCAATGACTCAGACTGTTATCTTTTATCGATCAATCAGTTTCAAATGTCTTTAACAAAATCGACTTATTAGGTATAGTCTTATACGATGTTCCTTTGCTGAATGTGTAACATATCTTGCGTCAGTTTACGAAATAATCCAGTTCAATTGTGTTTTATTTCTGTCCACACGAATAAAGTGAGATAACGAAACCTAATTAGCGGTTTTTCAAATCCTTCCTCAACCAAAAAGCAACGGAAACCTGCTCCTTGGCTATAAAAAGACCGCTGAACTCTAAATTTATCTTTACTTCTCACATTTTCGGAACCAACCGAGTTTATTCTTAGAAGAACTGCTGCAACATTGACGCAGTCACATGCGCGATTGTCATCAAACGCGACCCAAAGTCTCGCATCAGTTTGGGCCGGACAGATTAAAATAAATTCCGCTTACGGAAATTGTAATCAAAAAAGGTCAGCGCTCTACAACAGGATTTTTGTCGCAGTGTTGCTTCTGTAGGTATATTTTTCGCTTTTGCGATGATCCTTTATACGGAATTTCCGGTTTGGGTATTGTGTGGGGGCCGATCCATAATGACTCAGTCAGTCACGCTCACGAGACGCCATTAACACGAACAACCCGTTTAATTGTAAAATAGATGTTTTCGATTAGCCAAGCCTTTGTCAGCTCTAACTCTTAACCGCATTTAGGTTTTTGTTGGTTTGTTTTTCCAAATAGTGGGTAATGCAGTGCTGGGATTCGAACTTGACCATCACCAAGCTTGGTTGCGGTCAGCAGCACAATGCACTCGCTATGCTAGTGCCCAATGCTACTGCACTGTTGCGCTGCTTTGTTTTTTGTGGGCTTTACTCGCCAAAGCCACTCCAAACTACGTAAGTGACAGTCATGGCTCATGCTGAGCACGTACCTCAAAAAGCCATAACAACCATGATAGATAGATACTGGCTTGCTTCAGGAATCAGTCGGCGAAGCGGCTGTTTACAATTTGCGCATTTCACCGCTGAAAGCTTTTTTACATGTGTTTGCTGCCGCAAGCTTAGACTCATTTCTTTATGCCGACACTGACAGGTGTCATTTTTTTTTCCACTTTTCCCCCACACCTTTTGCCCATGTGTGTGGGTTGTATAAGTTCGATATGGTCGGGCAAAACAATTAAATGTTGTTTTTGTTCTCGTTCTCTCACCGCTTTCGGCCGGAGAACAGCGAATCAATAAAACAATAACTTTTTGGATGGCTTCAGATTAGTCGCACATTTCAGACGAACCAACTTGCACGGAAGATCGCGCGCAAGAAAATACTCTCGGCGTTAACACCTAGTAAAAGAAGTTGATTTGATATATCGCGTTTAAATATTAAACAGTGCGTTGTTCTACATCAAAGTTCCTTTTGCTTTGCAACTTTCGTGCCATTGTCCAAAAAATTAAAAACATTTTAATTTTATTCCTAAAACAAAACTAGTGAATCATGTCTTCAGGGTTTGTGTTTGAGCATTTAGTGCAATTCGTTAATAGCGATAAAGCCGTTAAAAAGCCAAAATCAAGTGCCAAGAAGTAGTGGATAATAGTTTTTGCATTTACGTTTAAAAATAAACAATATTAAAACCATGTTTAACAAGTATATGGGAAAGATATCCGATAGTATCGGATCGGTAAATTTTGTGAATGGTAAACTTAAGAACAAACACTCGATGGAGTGTCACAAACCCAAATGTGATGAGAAAAGGAGTAGTCATAGTAATAGTGAAAGTGGATCAGTGGATTCCGATGAAGAACTCAATCAGAAGAATCAAATGCTGGCCAAGGAATTGAGTACAAATATGCTAACTACGCCGTTGTTAATGCTACCAACGGCGCAGATTATCATTTCGACAGCGTTGGCGGAACTCCGTAGGACATTGCTGTTTTATCCGTTAGTATCTTATTAAATATGATTAGGTTTTTTCTTTTTTTTAATAACCACTTGGTCAATTGTGCAGCAATATGAGATCCTTTTCCAATGTAAGAAGCAATTATCCTTCTATGTGACGTTCAAAAACAAATCTAATAAAATGTAAAAAAACTATCGGGGAATATTCCACACTAGCCATCAAAAAAGCAAAGTTTTCAAATTTGGACACAACAACATTTCAACCACGTATGCGGCTAAAGCTTTACCCGCTCTTGATGCTTCTATAGCAAGGTGTTTACCTGCCGGGGAACCAAAAAGAAATAATTTTTTTTCGCTTCTACGGCAACGTTATTCATCAATTACGATAAATTTTGTGGACTGAAATGGATCACTGCACCATTTTAAACTAATCCGCATACGGGTAAAAGAATTTGACACCATCAACAAAAAACAAACAAAAGTTCAATACGTTCATTTTTAATAGAAGTTGCAAATGTGAACAGGCGCCATTTTTGTTATCTCGTGACAATAACATGAGCCAGCCAAAAAACGCATATCGCGCAGTTACAACGTGACAAATGACAACTATCACTAAACCAATTCTTGGAACAGGCTTAAATAACCCATCAAGTAGAATTAAATATGATTATTCCTGGTGTTAAAATTAAGCCAATTTAGAGTTGACGAGTGACAACGTTTAACGTGATAGTAAAGATTTAATGATCTGCAATACAGTTCAGACAAAACCTACGCAGCAGGATAAAATTTTTGGCAAAAAATAATAAAGTTTTGGTATGTTGATGAACTGGGAGTTGATCACGATCATGAGCGATAGCACAAGAGATATCGATGCTTAACGTGCATTTATCGATATTTTAACCATTCATTTAAGCAGTGGTTCTGTCAAATTTGCTCTCTTTTTGGGTTTTTAGTATAAAACCTTTTAATATTCTTTATATCCCGCCACGTCTGTGCGCTGTGGATTGCAAATTTTGGTAAGTCCATTCATCAAAGTCCATTCCATTCCTGTAAGATGTTGAGAAAGAATTCCATTTCGTTTCTTTTATGGTGGTTTTTAGCGGCTATCTAATATTCGCGTTATAAATGCTGGGGTGGCTCAAGGCTCAGTTTTATATTTAACACTCTTATGAATATTTATCAACCCCCTTTTGTACGCCACTTCTAATCCAATATAATCTTTCGCCGATGACAGTACTCTTAGTTTCTCGTAATCGTTTTCAGAAAGAACGTCCTAGTCTAATGGACTACAAAATTGAACGATTGCGTATGGTTTACTCATTGAACCCTGGCTAAAATGTTATGATAGATAGGTTTCGTCTGGACCTTGGTAGAGGGCTAAATAACGAGTAACACATTTTTTTAATAATTTTATAGTTAACCTCATTACGAATCGTTTTAGCGCCTTTCCAATAGAAAAATATTTTTTTATTTTTTTTAGCATTTTTTTAGCTCTAACTTCAAGCCCTGGCCAAAAAAGGGCCTATTATTTTTTAGCGGCTGTTTTATTTTTTACGCAAAGTTCACTTTATGACGCGGCCTTTTATAGTGCTATTCAAATATCAAAATCAAAAAAATATTTTGACGCTCCACGCTGCATTCATCAGCCGCAATACTCGCACAGGAACGCTTTGTGATCAGTTTATCCTTGACACCAATTTTGGGCTTACTGATGATACCAAAATGAAGTTCTTTTCTTCACCAGAACATCACGAATTCGGAAAAGGCTTTCACAAAGGAATTTTCCTGATAAATCTGGTTCTCTACACCTTGAAATCATTATTACCTCTTCAACGTGCATTTTTACCTCTGTTATTTCTCCCCTCGGATCCCTTTGATTCGTGTAACACATAGCCGAAGCGTATACCTTTTAACGGGAGTGTGATATGAAAAAAAAAAAAAAAAACATTTGAAGTGATAATCCAACATCCGCCCAGTCCATCTATCTTTGGGTTATCATACGTATCTCGATTTCCCCTTTTGTTAATTACTCCCATCGAAAAAACAGACAATACAGCTGTCAACCAGATTTAATGTGAATCTTCCAGGGTGTTTTCACCGGACACTTATCCACAATCCAGACAAATCTTCCAAGAAATCTATAGATTTACCATACAGACTCTTATCTCTTTATGAAGAGATTAAAATGTAGCTCAAACCGAATAGAATTCAGCGTATTCTCTTCGTGTTTTGACAGAACAAAGAAGGGTTTGTTGCGTCAGTTTAAATGGCACTTGTGTCATTTATATAGGCAGCTTTACAAACCAGCTGACCGATTGAGTGTTGATGGGAGCAAGGGTTACTATTCAGCCCTGGTAAAACATGTTTTTTTATACCCGACCCAGGGTATATTAAGTTTGATGTATAGTTTGTAACGCAGTGAAATAATCACCGTAGACCCCTAAGACCTTTTAGAGATATGAATGGGACCGACAGGAGAATTGATTAAGCCATGTCCGTCCGTCCGTCCGTATGTAAACAACTTTTAGGCCTTAAATTTTAAGGCAGAGAGCTGAAATTTTGTGGGTTGGTTGGAAGTCCAGTCCTTCAGATCAAGTTTGAAAATAAGCTGAATCCGCCCACAGACACGCCCACTACAGGCCTGTATGTGCGACCATCTCTAATTTAAAAAAATACATTTTACAAATTTTAGCTATGTTACAATGGCACTAGCGCATCCATTTTTGGTACGTAACATTGCCTTATAATTTTCTTTAAGGTAGCCAAAAATTTTTAGCTTTTTTATTTGCCACACCCACTTTTTAAGGTATTTTAGCTTAAAATGGCTGTTTTTCAATAAATATATATGAAATTTGACAAAAAATTATATGACAAAAGCTGTAGATATTAGCATTTTCTAACTTTTTTGTATATATTGTGTGTGCCTCCGCCCAATTTTGTGGGCGTGACGTTAAAAAAAGTGATTTTTTTAGTTAAAAAGCCGGAGTTTTAGGCCGAAATGTATACAACCACCTAGTATAAAGCATTCAACAGTAATTTTTTTATATCCCGCCCACTTTTTGGAGGCGTGGCAGTTTTCTTTTTGGTATGGTCGGGTATTTTGCAATCCGTCGTAGATGGATTGAAGCTTTTGCATACCCACTGTTGCACTTTCCCACTTGTTTTTTTTTAATAAAAAAGCTTATACACTATCAGAACTGTGTTGTAGCGCGCTTAAACCAAGCACAATCTACAAGCAGAGGATTGCCAAGCAAAACTATTCTTACACAGGCTCATCACATAGTGCTGGTGTTAGAAGTTAGTATATAAACACCAAACACATAAAACAAAAAGGACAACAAATAATTACATACAGTATAATGAATAAAAAAAAAAACTAAAACTAAATACGTTGAAGTCCAGATCTCAATATTTTTTTTAGTGCTTCTTTATCTACATTGAAATCTAAGATAGTACAATACGTATTATAGAGGCTACTCATGCGACTGATATGCTCATGCTTGCCATAGTTAGTCCTGTGCTTAGGTACATTTAGTAAGTGAAGGTGGCGGAGATTATAGGAGCCCCCACGAAATTTAAAACGTAGGCAAGATAGAAGGTCACATGCATCAATACGGCCTGTCATTAGTTCAGAGACGAAGATTAAATCTTGGTTAATTCTCCTCTGTGATAAGGTTTGCATATTGAGCAGCTTAATCCGTTGCTCATACGGAGGTAAGTTAAACGGGTCATCCCAGGGAAGACCCTTTAGAGCAAAGCGGATACACCGGATGTCCACACCTGCGACGCATATTCGAGGTGAGGTCGGACAAAACTATTGTATAGGGATAGCGTTACATGTGGATCATTAAATTCCTTCGACCATCTCTTAATGAACCCTAACATGCAGTTAGATTTATGAACAATATTATTTATATGCTCAGAGAAATCGAGGTTATGGGAGAAATAAACACCGAGATCTTTAAAAGCCTGAACACGGTCAAGTACATGATTATTGATAGAATAAGTAAATGAAACCGAGGTACGTTTCTTCGAAAAAGTCATGACTTGGCATTTAGAAGGGTTAAGACTGAGACCATTCCTGTCACACCATACAGCAAAGTTATCGACGTCAACTTGGAGAAGTAGACGTTCATTTGAGGAATTTATTGTTTTAAAAAATTTTATGTCATCCGCATAAGCTAGGATGTTACAAGATTTAATACAAGAGAATACATCATTTATAGCGAGAACATATAATATAGGCCCCAGGTGACTTCCCTGTGGAACACCAGACAAGGCATCAAATGGTGTGGATAAGTGCCTAAATTTCACCTGGTATGACCGTGAGTGAAGGTAAGATTTAATCCATGCTATAAATAATAATGGAAAGCCAAGAGCTTTAAGTTTCAAAACTATTATTTCATGTGAGATGAGATCAAAAGCCTTGGGAAAGCTTACCGAACGTATCGTTGCTTACGACATAGGCGCCCCAATGTCAAGCCCGTACAAAATTCTATTTTATGTCGAAAAAAACTAATGAAAAAATAACAACAATTGGCTAAGGAGATCATCACAGGATAATTTTGGACGTTGTCAGATGTTCATCCTTATATTTGATTTCTTATTTAAACTTTGACATTTCATGTTTTCATTTAAAAAAGAAGAAATTAAAAAAGCTTTCACGTTTTGAATAAAGTATTTTGTATAATAACAAGTTGTAGTGGGACGGTTACAATCCGCTTAGGCGAATCGTTGGATACCCCATCCCAATTGACGATTGTTAAGCTCTGAATAGTATCATAAATCTTGCTTGTCAAGCTCTGAATAGTGTCAATCCAGTCAGCACTAAAAAAACTTCTTGGTCAGTAATTCCTAGTTTAATAGTGCTTGATGCAGCATTTTATAATTCTGGTTTAACTCCGAGTTAGCTCGAAAAAAAAAAAAAAAACTGAAACTCAATAAAATTCATAGCCGAGTTCACCTTGAGTTTAATTGATTTCAAGGGAAACAGCCAGGGCTGGCGAGGACTCATCTTGAATAACCCGAAAAAATATACAATACTGTTTCATTTTAATATTTTCATATGTGTGCGTTACTTTGTTGGGTGAGATTAAAAACTCATCATCCCCAGTTGTTCCCTCATAGTCAACACGCTTATCCAATTTTCAAAGCCAGCTAAATATCCCACAAAAAATTAATGTTAATCAGCTATAACTTCAATAGTTTTCTATGTGTATGCAGTTATTTCCACGCACTTATTTTTTGAATGATACATTCTCTACCACCTGCCAATTCTCTATCCAATTTGGGCAATCTTCAGTGTCGCTAAAAAGTCTCTAATTTTGCTCACATGTCGCGCTAACCTAACAAGCACCTCACAGTTTACATTGCAAATATAGAATATGTCGCTAATTGAAAAAGAATTTATTGTTGTTGTCATTCGGCTTGTATATACTTTTTTTAATTTTATTTTATCGTTTAGTATTACTCCACTAAATATACGAAAAAAATAGACTCAAAACGCGCTTGACTCATATTTGTTAGCATTGAGTAAAGTAGGCACATATTTATTTTTATGTCTGAACTTGCAGGTACATATTGGGCGCACTAAATAGCGATATGAATTTTAATAAATACACACAATTACTTTTGTAGATATTTTTATTTAATAGTTTTTGTCAACTTGTGGGATTGCCTTAAAAAGAAGTTCACAAAATGCTTCAAGTTCGAAAAGGTTTTCAATTAAATTTATTTCAAATGAAAGGTCTTTTGGCAGCCTCTATTTGTTGTTTATAAAAACCGCATATTAATTTTGTTTACGAAACGATTTTTGCTTTTGATTGTTTACTCTAGTTAATAAGAATACTTTATATAAACAAAAACAACTGTGCGAAGTTGTTTCCCAATAACACATTAAAATTGTGCCACTACACTATAAATACTCATTTAATAGCTTGTAATTGTTTTAATAGCGTTACAAAAAGTAACACATTGTTAGGATCAATTTTGAAAAGCTCGACGACATCAACAAAATTTCATATAAATAAGGAGTTGAAAAGGACTTTTTTGACAATAAATCACAACATGGAACAAAAGAATTTTCTCTTAGCAAACTGAAGGTGCTATGCGGAACAATTGGAAAATTGGCTTCCCTGAAAGTCGTTGAATTTTGTGAAAACCGTCAAACACAAGCGCCGGGAAGTACCAATAAAAGCTTGGGGAAATATGATACACATGCATGAGAATAATGGGGGTTATGCATCTACCTAATGATTGGATAAGGGCGACACTATCCATGGGAAACACTAGTGTCTGTCACGTGTCTGCCTGATTGACTTAATTTGTTGGTTTTTAATTTAATAATAACACGTCAAATAGATAAGCGTTCGATCAGTAGTGCCATGAGCTAAACGGGGTTATTGTGGATCACCGGGCGTTTTACTTTTATACTGTCGTCGTATCAGGTATACATGCAAGTAAGGTGATGAGTGTTTTTTGTTAAACGTGACAGCGTTATGGTTTATCCAAATGCGAAGTTAAATGTTAACACTTTAATCGCTTTGGTCGTAATGACCGGAAATCGTTTTTCATGCAGTTTCTTCGTGGTAATGATGAGTAATGCAGTTCCCTTGTCTCCTAACATTTTCATTTTTTTTTGTAAAAGCTTAATGAAAGTAACTTTTAAACAACGTTTACTATTGAACGGTGCTATGCACCTCGCAAAGAAACTTTTTTTCCGATTTGAACCGAATCATCTGCTGTTTAAAACCTCAGTGCACTAGTACCTCTCGTGAATCTGTTCTGTGGCTTTGTGCAACTGGCTCTATTTAGTTTTTTTAAGTGATGCTACAGTTTAGGGTCGTTAATTGCCTCAAGTTTCGTACTGGGGCATAGTAGAGGTCACTCTTAACTGCAGGTCATCTGAGACGTTTTGTGGCTCGCTAGACGCAAGACGATGAAAAGTAGAACAGTTTTGAGTTAGTTACAGGTTAATATTGGTATAAGGTAAGAATTGGGTATTTTGGGAGCTTCAAAGACCAGTTTAGAAGAGATTAAAATTAGTATAAATTCACCCTTATAGGTTAAGGGGGAATTTAAAGAAGATTCGTCTCAATCGCGGACTAATCCTACAGAATTCGACGTGTTCTCTCCCTGCTCTGACGACAGAACAAATGAAACAAACCTATTATTGACAGATGGGTATGATGGTTGTTCACATTTACGTCGACAGGACTCGATTTTTTTTTTGTCAAAATTGAAGCATACACGTGATCAAGTTTTTTTTCGATGAAAACACTCTTGGGATTTTCTTTTAATCTTCTTATGTAAATCTTTTTAGCAGTCCGTCCAAAAATGATACGACTACTCCTGATGTTTTTTTTTTCAAAAATTTTAATTTTTTCTTTGTACACCTGATAAAACCCATCGTCTATAATAGATGGGTTCTTTTCCTTTTCTGTCAGTTTCTGATCAGGGTTTAGCTTCTTTGCCTTTTCTATTTAGAGTTGGCAAGTCATGACCCTTTCATTTGTTAGGAGGGTGGTGAAGTGTGAAGAGCTTCATACCATCACCAAGCCAGCACCAAGGCCCAACGCATATTTGCAACATTGGCGCCCAACGTGGGGCTAATATTTATATAAGTTACTCAAATTTTAAGATAGAATATTCTAAATTGTAAAGTATGCCCCAGCCATGATCTCGTCCAAAATATCTCGTCCAGACCCAGTTAATTCACTCAAAAAAACGTTCTTCGCAGCTCACTCAGAACGAGGCACTTTTGTATCCAACTAGAAGACGTTTTCTAGCTCTATGACGTTGCATAGGCTGCATTTAAAGATAAGCCCTTCATGCTACGCTGATGGATTGTTCCGAGTCAAGTAGCTGAAGGCCTTTCTTTGACGCAATTTTCTTAGTAAAGCTCCCTACATTTTCCATCCAATATTATTCTTTAAATTTTCAAAGTTTCCAGTATTGTCTTTATAGGCGAGATTTCGAAAATTCTTCGAAATCTCGATTGAGGTTATCTTAGATGTTGAGCTTGAAGTTTTCTAAAATTCCTACAACTTTCTCAGACTTAAGCTTGATAGTTTTGAATAAACTATAAAAATCGCTTGAAGCCTAAATCTTAAATAAACATATTTTGTTCTTTTATGTTCGAAATGACATTTCGAAATTACATTTTCCCAGGAGCTCTCAATTTCGTACAGATTTCTGACAGGTCAAGAATGTCAATCAAGTTACCTTTATAAGTCCCTATTTGCTCCTTTTTTGGATGTTGCTACTATCCGATGGAACACTGAAGCCCAACTACTGATCTATAGAAACTGTACTATCTTGCGGACGCCTTGCTTCAATGCCCACAGATAGTTTTTCCGGCCTTCAAATAAAATAAGTAGGAGTTTGAGTGATGAGGATTTTTCATAAAAGATCTCCCTAAAAGTCTGCCACTTAATTGAGGCAAGCAAAAGAACATTTAAGTGTTACGTATAAAATATTGGTGTCCCAAAGGGATGCCCCGGTATCCAATCGTCAGTCAATTCTCCTGAGAGATGAAAGGAAAGACTCGGACCCTATGCAGTTGCTTAGGCGCATTCGTTAAGTCTGTCCTCAATAATCGTAGTCGCGCCAACGAGCACTGTATAAACAAGAAAGCCAAGTATCATTGTAAGACGTGTCTTCAGACACATGCTGACTCAACGCAAGTTTGCGGTCCTGAGGAAACTTCTTCTAAAATTGCCTAGCAAGCTCACCAGAAATCTCTTTTTCTCGGATTCCAGTGTAACCTGAGACCCAAACAGTGTTTACTCTCTTTCGGAAAAGCGGAAGCTGGAGTTCGAGCACCGTAAGAAGGGTCAATGCTTGTAAATAATATAATTTATGCTTTAATTATAGTTTTCAATGGATGTCTCTAGAGATGTCCTTATCAGAGGTAACAAAGCAGTCTCGAAGTAATTCAAGTCCTGAACTACCTAAGAGTTGTATGAAATATGAGACAGCACGTCGCAGCTCGGTGTTTCTTTTGATTTACGGCATACAAAGGAGTTTTCAGAAAGCAATTTCTGTCTTTAAATTTGAATAAAATATACCTTGTGTGAGATAACATCGAAATGTTGTATTCATTTGGAAGGGCGATCCATGTTATCTCGAGATTAATTACTTACTTTAGCTGGTAAAGCTCCATGGTACGTTAGAATCAGCGATCTGCACCGAGCTCTACGTATTACGTGCTCGTATTCACGTACATTGAAACCATGAATAATTCGAACTCTGGATCAGACTATCCTTGTGCTCTAACTAAAACTAATTAGACCATTAGATCTAGCGTGTCGTAAGAGGTGCCCGATGCCGATTGTAGATGCTTTTGTTAGAAGCTTTAACTGCTTGTTAAGACAACTTAATCGTCATCTGACGCAAACCTGAGTTTTTTTTTAGGGAGCAGGAATGTGCCTCTACTATGAGCACGCGCGGCCGGTCCTCGTAGTGAATTATGCATTTTTTTTCACGCGAAGAAAAAAAAAATCTACGTGGCGCTACAGTCCGTGGTGGCCCTGGCGCTAAACCAACAAGTTTTGTCAGCCAGCTCTGTTTCTAGCTAGCTGTCACTAGTTTTTTATGCGAAGTCGACTGAGGCCGCCTTCCTTACTTGCATACGCCATCTGAGTTTCGATGCTCCTCGACTTTGCTGTCCCTTTGAGGTTGATTCGAATATTGTGTCCATCCAGTCTTAAGAACTCAGCCATCGCAGCGGTTTAATTCTGACTCTTCTGGTTAGGTCAGTGTCGCTGAACAGCCCGTAAATATAGTTGGCTGTTATATGTCCTCACCCACTCACCGAGAATGATAACTATACTCGAAAATCGATCTTGAAGTGTGCTCATTGTGGGGCGAGTTATTCGGCACATAGAGCATTGCTTAAACCACTTGTCGTCGGCGTTCATATATGTAATTAATTTTGGGCCAAAAGAAAATGGTAATCATCGACTGCTAACCCGAAATCTTCATACTTTCTGGATGCAGAGCTGTATAAGAATGTAATCATTGGCGAATACATTCCTTGAAGTCATACTAATAATTCAAGTCGATTTGTTTCAATTCAGTGACTTCAATAATAACTTCAACTTAAAAAATATAAATCAGCATTCAGTTTGAAGTCATGATTCAAGCTATCATTTTCAGCAGTCAAAGAGTTGAAGTCAAATGAATGAATTTTTTTTGACTGCTCTGCATTCAGTGAAGTCACCTTGAAGTCACTAGCATTCAAATCATTTGAATTCACTGAATGCATTCAATTTTTTGAAGTCACTTGAAGTCCTTTGAAGTCTTTGACGTCATTGAAGTCAGTGAATGCATTCAATATAAGTCACTTGAAGTCACTTGAAGTCTTTGAAGTCTTTTGAACTCTGTTGAAGTCTTTGAAGTCAGTGAATTCATTCAATTTTTTCAAGTCACTTGAAGTCTCTTGGAGTCACTTGAAGTCTTTTGATTCTTTGAAGTCTTTTTTTTCAAATTGCTGCTATTGAAGGTTAATAATAAAGACGTACCTGAAATGTAATATTTGAATAGTCTGTTTCCTCCTTTTTTTATAATTTTTAACGTTATATAAGTATCTTAATGTTACCAAATTAAAAAAAAATATTTGAAAAATATTTTTTTTTATACAAAGACTTCAAAGAATCAAAAGACTTCAAGTGACTTGAAAAAATTGAATGAATTCACTGACTTCAAAGACATCAAACGACTTCAAAGACTTCAAGTGACTTGAAAGTATTGAATGCATTCACTGACTTCAAGGACGTCAAAGACTTCAAAAAATTGAATGCATTCAGTGACTTCAAATGACTTCAATGATTTGAATGCATTCATGAATGCTAATTGCTTCAAGGTGACTTCACTGAATGCAGAGCAGTCAAAAAGATTTCATTCATTTGACTTCAACATTTTGATTGCTGGAAAGGATTGCTTTAATCATGACTTCAAACTGAATGCTGATTTATGTTTTTTAAGTTGAAGTCATTGAATTGAAATATTTTTCGAAGCATTCAAAAGAATTATATTCAAAAATGATTGCATTCTTTTAAAGCTCTGCTGGATGCATCGCAGAAATGAATATCGTGTGTTATGTGACCGTCCCAAATTTGACAATTTTGCTTGTTGACGGACCTATTCATATAGAAATAGGTCTTTCGCTGAATATGATTTTTCATTTGAACCGTTTTTCAATTTTATCATTTGCGCATTTGGCGTCGTTAAACGTTATTACTCTCCAGGTTGGTTTTGGCAACAAAGACAAATGGCAGCCAATTTTTTGTAATGCTGTACTTAACTCAGAAGCCCCTTATATGGTTTTGGTCTTGTTGACTTCCACGCACCGTCGCACAGCTCCGGCTGCTTCTATACTCGCCGACACGACATAGACAGCTCACTGAGAATGTTATTGTTTATACGCGTTTTAAGGGTACTGATCCTCCCTTAAATCTGACGCTGGGCGCAATCCAGGAGTCTTTTTGTAGAGTTTCTAAAACTAGAACCACTAGAAAAAGTAACAGTATCCACGTTAAAATTTAACTAAGTGTTTAGACCGACAATCCGACTTTTCACTGATCTATGCCAAAAATACGATCCATATTCCTGCCTTCAATGTCACATCTACACACAATCTTTTTTCATACCCCTATGATTTCATAAGACGCCAAATCTAATAACAAAATGCTTTACCCCCATCCAGCTAAATTTACTTAACCAATGATCACTTTGCAAGGCTGAGTGTTACTTGTGTCCATTAGAATTTCATCGTAATTTAATTAGCTTGCGTGTTGTCAACACCACTTGCGTCATCGCCTCAGTGAAAATAGTCACATTTCTTAGATTTTTTTCGGGCGCCTATATTTATCATCTTCGCTCAATTAAACAAAAATCTATTGCTTCCTAGTGACAATATTTTTTTCCAATGGTAGCAGTCGAAAAGTGTTGTTCTCTACATATATTCCCAACCAACTCCCAGCCGATTTGTATGCAAATCTTGTACTCCGAAATGACTCGCCGGCAAGTTAATGACTCGCCGGCAATTCAATGTGTCCCCATCCATACTCCATTCTCTCCGCAGCACACATTAACTCATCCAATAAATAACTCTCCTCCCGAAAGCCCAACAAACAGTGGCTGTGACGACAGCCATGTAGAAGCCACCTTATTTCAGCAGTGATATTTTGTGATTGCATCTCGTTTAAAAAAAAAAAAAAACAAGCTCTCTCGATTGTTATTGTTTACTCCTCGAGATACTCTATTACCTCGGTGCATACAAATGCTAACCAGACTCACTGAATTTTTAATGATGACTAGGGGGAAACCTAGCCGCTACGAACCGCCTGACTTGCAACAAATTTTCTCCACTTTAAGCGATCATTGCGCGGAAAAACACCTCTAAGCTCGTTCAACAGTAATCAATCGACAACGCATCGCGCATGTTGAATACGCTCCAAAGTAGATGAATTTATCCCCATTAGACCTTTATAGGTATTTATGCGCAGAAATATGTTCTAATCTTCTGGTGTATCCTTTTCTGCAGATGGTTTCACGGCAACCTATCCGGGAAGGAAGCTGAAAAACTGATTTTGGAACGCGGAAAGAATGGCTCATTCCTGGTGAGGGAATCTCAGAGTAAGCCCGGTGACTTTGTACTCTCCGTGCGGACAGATGACAAAGTAACACATGTGATGATCCGATGGCAAGTGAGTATATATTAAGTTTTATTTTTAGACCTACATTTTATATTTATTTGTACCTGCTGAAAAGTTACCTTCCAAGTTGTGTTTCCTTAAGTGGAAAAGTTGTGACTGTTGAGATTGTCGGTTTGTGTGTCGATTGCGCCCGTTTTGTTGGTGGCGAACGCTTTGACCTTGGGCGAGACATAAGTCCGTGCGCACGTCAGACAATCTCTCTGTGAGTTTCAATGTTGCATAAAGTGCTGGAATATATTTTTAGTAATGTATGTGACTTGCATTTATAACACGTTTTCATTACCACTGCAAGCGTATTGCTATAATTGGATTTAATTTTTTTTTTTAATCGTTTGTAGGACAAGAAATATGATGTTGGCGGTGGTGAACCTTTTTCTACGCTTAGTGAGCTTATCGAGCACTACAAACGGAATCCAATGGTGGAGACTTGTGGAACTGTGGTGCACTTGAGGCAGCCCTTTAATGCTACGCGGATCGCTGCTGCTGGCATAAACGCCAGGGTGGATCAGCTAGTTAAGGTGAGAAAAAATAGAGTTTGAATTTTATTTAGAGAGTTTAGAGTGTGCTTTTCTAAAAAAATATTTTGCGTAACAGTTTCGATCTCTCTGGGTTTCTAATTGTTTAAGTTGTTTACAAGTCCAGAGAAACAGCAGGTTTGTCGAGAGTTTCTTTTTAATCATTAATCAATTGCGTGTCTAGAGCCTTTCATAAAATATTTCCATATAAAATACAACCAAAACTGATATGCACGCTAAGGGTCTTTTTCCACGAGCGACAGAACAGTCGCCGTCGACAGTTGAGATAAGCTTGAAATGCATTGGGTCTTATATTGGGTCTTATCATGCAACGAAGACAAAAAAGCCGAATAGGGGAAATTATTCGCGTAGAAGCGATTTTTGGCACAGTTGCAGAGGAGGGTATCTTGACAACATACCGAAAGTACTGATAAGTGGGGCAAAGCTAACGGGTGGGCGGGGCTTTTATAGTCACTTTTTCCAGTTTTTTTTTACTACTGAATGAACTACTAAATTAATCTATACAAAATTCTCTACATAAAATATAAAATACACTTTTTCACTGGGATCAATACTTACGGAGATAAAAAAGGGGGAAACAAACAATTCCAATAAACTTGAGTTTTATTGATAAAAAGGCAATGACAACGTTTCGGCAACCACAGCGTAAGACACACAGTATTGTTCATCGCCACAATATTTGAGGTGCTACTGGGCTATCGGCTTTCACCTCATCTTCACTAAGATACACTAAGAAAAGAAAGATACACTGAGGGGCAAAGCTTAATAATTAACTTCAATTTTTTAAATCTAAAAATATTTAATAAGTCAACACAAAAATCTCTGATGTTATGTGATGCCCAAATGTTAACCGCATGAAGTGGAAAGCTTCTTCCACCAATCCACCATGTCTGCTATGTAGGATCTATCTAAAAAAGTAGATCCCACATAGCAGACCCCACATCACCTACCTACAAAAGTTCCATCATCAACATCATTTTCGCTGACCGCTTATCCTTAGAAGAATCGGCTAAATAGTCCTTCCATCGTTCCTGATCCTCCCCCATCAACGGCATGCAAACAACGTGTCCAAGCCATCGAAGAAGTGATCGTTCCACTCATACTGACGTTTCTCAGTCTATCCCTAAGAGTAACACTCAGGTTTCTCAGTCTAACCCGCGATCTTTCGGTCATTACCCAAACTTCATGACCATAGGTGAGGGTTGGATCGAACACTGAATTACTCTTTCACTCCAAGCTTTTCTGATGACCGGCTGGCGCAGGTCCGTTACTATTGCTTCAGCTTGGCCAATCGTACAGGATAACGCAGTACTTTTCGTGAAAAAGACCCCGAGATACTTAAACTTCTCTACCTGTTTGAATGGGACTCTATTTATGTGTAGGTTACACTGCACAGAAGTTCGGGAGACAACCATCACTTCGGATTTGCCCATTTATCCCAGCTTCACCACATATTCACCCATCCAGTGCTCGCTGAAGTTCCCCGCGGACGATGCCAGGATAGCAAAAACATCTGCGAAAAGCAGATGGCTTATCCTGACGCCAACCATTTCGAAAGATTCCTCACCAAGACTGCGGTTCACTATTCAGTCTATATATGCTATGAAAAAGAGAGGTGATAGGACACAGCCCTGGCGAAGACCAACGCACACAGCAGGTCTTCAAACTTCAGTTGCTACAGGGGATGCTGATAGCACCATTGTAAGATGCGGGTTGGATAAAGCTGTAGTACCATTGTTTCAGTGGCCTGGATGTACATTGGCACCAGCATCTTAGGATTGGCACCAGCATCTGCAAATACATATATTGTATGTGAAGCCTGGCCGTGGGAAGGGAAAGACCAAAGTCTTTTCTGTACAGGAACTACAGGAGATTCCAGTTTTCAAAATAAAACTCCCACTAGCAAAGGCAAAGTACGAATCACTAAGCTATTTACAGCTAAACCTGGCCTTTATAAAGAAGTTGGCGATACTTTAAATAAATCTTTAGCATCGCCTAAGTGTATTAAAAAGGTTGGCGAGATCACGCTGTTTCTGGCAATTTGTCATGCGCCTGCCCAGGAAAATAACATAAATGTTTAAGAGGATTAACGAAGCCCAAATCTGACTTGGCCACGCTTCTGCCAACCCGGGGAGCTTCAGGCACAGCAATGACTGGGCAGCCCCTTACCGCCGACCCAATGGGATTGGACTAGGAAAGTCGATGGTGTTCTAAGGTCCCGGTAAGAACCAGTGGCATCTGAAACAATAATTCTAAACATCATATTTTGCCGATGCACGACTGGGAGTGATGTGCGCGGTGGTTGCCGAAAAGTAGGTATTGCCTGCTCTGATGCCTGATGCTTGTGCTCTGGCTTCCAATGCACGACCGTGTAATAACGTGCATGATGCTGAAGACTCTTCGGAAGACGTAAAATTTAATTTAAAAATATTTGTGCCAATTTTTTAATTTTTTTTTTAATTAAGTTAAATTTTTGTAAACTCGTCTATTTCCCCCTTCCGTACCTCCGCAAGTATTGACCCCAGTGGAATATTTTTTGTAGAAGATCTTGTGTAGATTAATTTAGTAGTTCATAACTTTTCGCTATGATCCATAGTTTTCGAGATATTTGCAGAAACCTAAAAAGTGACCTTAAAAGCCCCGCCCACCCGTTAGCTCAACCCACACCCATCAGTTTTTTTGGTATGTTGTTCAGGGCACCTTTCTCTATAACTGTGCCAAAAATCATTATTTTCCCTATTTTGCCTCGTTGCCTGGACTATTATGGGAGCTACAGACAAAAGTCAATGTACCCAAACACTGTTTCGTCGTTCGTGGAAGCCAGGCTTATTTTACATTTTTGGTGTGTCGTCATTTAACATGGTACCGTTTAAAAAAACTCCGTAAGGATTTCCAAACTAAAGATGCGTTTCTCTTTCCCTCCAGGGTGGCTTTTGGGAAGAGTTTGAGTCATTACAACAGCAAGACAGCAGGGATACGTTTTCGCGTCGTGAAGGCTACAAGAACGAAAACCGAAATAAAAATCGCTACAAGAACATTCTTCCATGTAAGCTCAAACGTGATTTTCTATTCTTTATTCAAATAACTCATTAGCACTATTTGCTTGCTTCTAGATGACCACACACGCGTGAAACTCCATGACGTTGACCGCAGTACTGCTGGCGCTGAATACATCAATGCCAATTACATTCGCCTACCCACCGACGGTGATTTGAACAACATGAGTTCGTCATCGGAGAGCTTGAACACGGTCTCATCGTGCCCGGCCTGTACCGCTGCACAAATGCAAAAGAGCTGTCAAAATTGTCAAATGTTGAATAAGACATGTGTACAATGTGCCATGAAGACGGCAATCCTGCCGTACAGTAACTGTACCACCTGTAATAAGAAATCCGATACAATGCACAAGCACAAACGGAGTGAATCGTTGACATCATCGAAAAAGGACGAACGTGATATGTTCAAAACGTACATAGCGACCCAAGGATGTTTGCAGAATACGATTCAGGATTTCTGGAATATGATTTGGCAGGAGAACACTCGTGTCATCGTAATGACCACCAAAGAATTTGAAAGGGGTAATAATGGCAACCATGAGACATCTTTTGTTTGTTGTTTCTAATGGTTAGCGGGCTCTTTTCTTTAGGTAAAAACAAATGCGCTAAATATTGGCCAAGTGAAGGCAACAGCAAGGAATGGGGCAACGCCAAAATAACTTGCTTGACGGAAAGTTCCACCAGTGATTATACGTTGCGGGAATTTTTGTTCTCGTGGCGTGGCAAACCGGAACGTCGTATTTACCACTATCATTTCCAAGTTTGGCCCGATCACGGAGTACCAGCAGATCCAGGTTGTGTTTTAAATTTCCTCCAAGATGTAAATACCAAGCAAAGCCAGTTAACCCAGGCGGGTGATAAGCCTGTAAGTTTGAAAGCGCATTATATAGCTCAAAGTATTTTTTTAACATTATTTTTGCCTTGATGCAGGGACCGATTTGTGTTCATTGTTCTGCTGGTATTGGAAGAACCGGTACCTTTATTGTCATCGATATGATTCTGGATCAAATTGACAGAGAAGGTATGTTTTTCACCGGGCTATTTTTAGACGATTCCTAATTATTTTTTGTGATTAAGGTTTGGATACTGAAATCGATATTCAACGCACAATTCAAATGGTTCGTTCTCAACGTTCCGGTCTAGTACAAACCGAAGCACAATACAAATTTGTATACTACGCTGTCCAGCACTACATTCAGACTTTAATTCAAAGAAAGCGTGCCGAGGAGCAAAGCTTACAAGTTGGCAGAGAGTACACCAACATCAAGTAAATGTTATATACCTAATCTGTCATGAAACACTTCTTAACTGTTTTTATTTCCAGGTATACAGGTGAAATTGGTAACGATTCGCAGAGATCTCCATTGCCGCCAGCAATATCTAGCCTAAGTTTGTGCAGTAAAAATGACAATACGCCGAATTCATTAAAGCAACAACAAAACCTACCACCACCACAGCCAGCACCAAAACAACCAATGAGGTATCCAGTCAACGAGGCGAGCTTACTCGCCAACAAACACAACAACGATACAGCTGCAAATTCAACAGCCACAGCTGTAGCAGCCGCATCGAATCCAAACAATCAACACCATCATCATCATCAAACAGGTAAGCAGCTGTCCCCTAGGCCCGGCTTACTCAAATTGCTCACTCCAATAATCTTTCAGCATACGAAAACATTCCCAAAGACATGAGGCCACCGCCTCCTACACCACCGCGTAAAACATGACAGTTAAATTTTTAAACAAAAGCAAGAAAACAAAAAAATATATTTTTTGATACGAAAAGAAGTGAAAAGAGAAAGCAAATGGTCGAAGAAGTCAAATTTCTTTCTAGTTTTGTTAACGTTTTAGAATTTAATTTTCTTTTCAAAATTGTTTTATTTTTTGTTTGTTGTCCTCCACGGTTTTTGATCAAGTTTTCATTTCTGCTCTCCACCATCCCTTTAGAGGCCAACACCCTATCCATTTCCCAAGTAGAACTCTCTTCTTTTCTGTTGTGTTTTTATCTTAAGAATTTAAAAGAAAAAAAAGTAAATACGCTCCATAGGGATGAAATCCATTTGGCTGTTATAAGTATAACGTAGATCTACCTGCAGAAAATCAAAAACAAAAATTATAAATACAAATAAAGTTTAATTAAAAATAATATTGTATACATTAATAATAATGCATGTAATGAAATTATATGGGTCTGATTAGGGGTCGTTATAGGTTTCTTCGGATTTTTGTATAAGTCGCGTATGTATTGAGAAGAACAAGAAGTGATGTTGAGCTAACGTGGGTGTAAATTTTGCAATCTGCTGTGAGTTCCTACTTTTGTCATCTGAAAAAACACTTGTTTTTTATTTTATAATTAAATATATAATATTAATTAAATATATATTAAAAATTAATTAAATATATAATATATAATTAATTAAAGTCTCCGCCAGGTTCCAAAAGCTAGGTCCTCTGGCTTTACCCTATATTCCTTATTGAGTATATTTTCAATGACGTTGATCGGGATTTTGAGCCACGTGAGCACATTCTTCGCTCTCATGTGTGGGCATTGTTTGCAAAACGTCGTCAGGCGAGTCTGTGGCATGCCGACAGCATTTGGCTTTGGAGCCTTCGGCCTACCTTTCGGGCTTTCTGTCGGAAGCTTAAGCTGATCCAGTTTCGGATCGATTAAATATATATATTTTTTCATTTTTCTTTCAGTTTTTAAAGATTTTTTTTAATTACATTCCATTGCTCTTGGCGTCGCAAATGTAAGTTCTCTCACGGAATTTAAATGGTTCGATCTGTTCGCCATTCTAAACTTCCATTAGTTTCTTATCTTTGCGGAGAGTTTTCGTAGTGTCTATCGATAAATTTTGTTTCGTGTGAAGTCGAAGTTTAACCAAAGCATCTTCGACTTCCTGTCATGAAAAAAGCATTTGTTTCACAGTGAACGCCATATGAAATTCTTGAAATTTTAAAAAGATACAAACACATATCTGAATGTATCATAATGAGCATTAAATTAATATAGTTTGCGATTACAGCTTCTAGATTAAGAAGATGTATTGGTAACACCCTATATAATAATATGGAAATGTTATTCTTTGCACCCTGAACTCAATCGTATCTTTGTATCCTTGAATTTATTCATTTTATACTAATGTCAAGTACATAGACCTTTTACCACGGCTGTCAAAATCTGACGTCTTTAACATTTTTCGACCGATCCAGGGAAGCCAAACAAATCGCGTTTTTATATGAAAAGGTTCATTAGTTTCTGCACCTAGAGTGTTCCGATGAGGAATGAAGTTATTGTTCTTATTCTGTTCTTTGAACTGACCTAAAAATTATTTTAATGTCATAAATATATTAGTAGTGGGGTGCCATGAAAAAAAACTAACTACGCCGGAGGTCTGGGTTCGAATCCTGCCATCGTCACCTAAAAAAAAGACTCGGTCTTTTTCACGGCCCCTACCTCCGCGAGGATCTGACAAGCCCTCCGAGAGTATCATTTGTCTTGAAAAACTTCTCAAAGTGCCGTTCGGATTCGGCAAAAAATTGTAGGTCCCCTTGTATGTAAATAAATCAACACACCAACACACCATACATTGTTGAGAAGTTGGCCCTGGTTCACCTCGAGCTAGTGCGCCACTTTGTTTATTTATTTTAAGTATAATAGTATCGAAAAAGTGCATCGTATTCGTGTACCCTTTTGTGGTCTTATACATTGTTTCTATAACGCAAACAACACTTTTCTAATCCTTCTCGTGTTTTTTAAATCAAATATTTTTTGCCTAACCTAGGAAGGCTGATCAAGTCTACAACTTTTTCGTTCATCGAAAAATAGGGTTGCATTTTTTAAATAGTTATTTATGTTTATGTGTAATTTTTGTTCGTTTTCCGTATAAAAAGTATTTAGTTTGGCATCCCTAACGAAAAATGCCAGTAGACGTCAAACTGTTAAAAGCTCTATTGGGATGTTTACAACGGAAATCTTTTTTCGCTTCTGGAAAATAATATCGCCAATCTCTTTTGATAGTCAAAATGACAGTTAAAGAGTGCGCATGTCAAATGAATCGGTTATTTGTCTGGCGGAACCACTTTGGATCTATTTTCAGTCGTCTCCCGCTAATCCTCGTATTTTTCCCGGTGAAAACGTAGTTTAATAGGGTGCTTCCACCGCACAAAATACAGAGATTAACGTAGATCAGAGATTAAAAGTTAATCCCAAAGTGTTTCCACCGGAATAGAGGAGAATAACTTGACGTTGCTTTCGTTTTTGACATATATCAATGATATCACGTCATCTGCGCATCTCCTTGTAAACGTGAATTTTTTTTATCTCCGGCAACTCAGATTCAGAAATAATTTAAAACATTTTTGTTTGCCATTGCATTGAGCAAATCTTGAACTTTTTTCTAACAACGTTTGTAGATTGTGTCTACTATGCTTCACCTTCACTGCCTTTAAAGCCACAGTCCTTGACAAGTGTTGTTAATTATTGTTTCGATAGTCATATTAGTGGTGAATAAGTAAGAGGACCAGGATATTTCCAAATTAACTAAAGGATACGCAACACCTTTGCCAATAACCATTTTTAAATTCTCGTCGACTCTCATCAGAATGCAAGAACGTGGAGACAAGCAATCATAGTATATAACCACCGGCCATAAAACTGTGATTAGCGGGAGAAGTATTTATGTTTAATGCATAAGCCCCGAAGTGTCTCCCCCAGACAAAAATTAGGTTAATTTGACACGAGCGCTCTTTTTCGTCATTTTAGCTCTCAAAAGAGAGTGGCGATGACATTTCCCAGGAGCAAGAATACATTTCCGTATGAAAATTCCAATAGAAAACGTAATTCTGACAGACATGTCATGCCTTTTGTTTGTCATGTCTGAACAATTTCAGTTTCTTTTTTCAAGTTCCAAACGGTTATAAAGGTATGTGAATAGGATTAAAAGTGGCATAAAAAATGAAGAGAAAAGAGTGAATAAGATCTATGAAGGGACTTATTTTTTATCATTTGCCGAGAGGATTGAAACTTGTATTACGAAGATTGGTTGATGGCTTATGTAAATCGCGGATTAGTGTTCGGTGGAGACATGGTTTTAATTTACTTGCCGAGGATTTGAATTGTACAAAAAATCTAATGATTTGTAGAAGATTAGTTGAAGATTTATGTTGATCGTGGATTAGTGTTCGGTGGAGACATGTTATAAGGGCCCAGAAACCTCACAAACGGCCTTATTTTCGCCTCTTTTTATCTGCCAAAACAAAACATTCATTGACTTAAAATATCTAGCTTTAATTTTCACTTCTTTACAGTAAATGGTAAAACGATTATTTCAAGACCACTCTTCGAATTATCAAAAATTTAAATAAAAACTCTCTTCCTATTCCATTGGTGAATTCTAAACAATGCCAAAACAAAACTCTTTCCTTGCGATTCAGATTTTAAAATTCGGTGTCTAGCTAACGAATTTTGTTGTTCCAAGGCTAGTAAGCATGATTCCATTCTTATATAATTCCAGAAGCTGGTCATCTTACTTATTTACTAAAGCGGCAATACTCCATGAAGTGGATCTGAACAACAATGCGTTTGTACTCTAAACTTTTTGGTACGTAACCAGTGCTGCCCTTAGGCTAAGACAATCGATGAATATCACATTGCCTTTCAATTTGCGCAATTATCATGGGTGTGTGTGGTCTAAATCTTGTCAATGAAGTAAAAATTCATCTCGATGTCAAGATTGTATATTGGCTGGTTGCAGAAAAGGACAGTTTTCTTCCAAAGAGATACACAAAACAAGGCCAATGGTGAGCTATCGTGTTATGAGGTTATTGCTTGTCCTCGCAGAAAGGTGAAACAATAAAGCGAAATTCTATTTTGTAATGTTTTCTGATTGCAAATAAAAAATGTCAAATACAAGACTTCTAACCTTTCAATATTGCTTAACACTTTTGAGCCCGAAATGAAATCAATTGCAGATAACCAAATTGAAATGGATCCGATGCCAAAAGGTAAAGCTATAAACCAACAATTAAGCTTCAAGCATTTTTTGCTGTTTTCACTTTGGTTCGTTGTATTAAAGAATAGAACGGAACAGTTTACAGAGTGGAACAGTGTACATTTTTATTTCCTGATTCCGCGAATGTCCTTCCGCTATTGGTTTTGATAAATCTGTTGAAAATTTTGTGCTTTCTTGAATCCACTCAGAAATGCGTGTTTGGTACAGCATTCGCAGACACACATTCCTTTAACACCCTTCCATCTTCTTGAAATTAAAAGACCCCCGCGCAAATCTTTAGGGCAATTTACATGTCTTAGGAAGCAGTTGATTCCCATATTCGATCTCATGTCTTCCCAAAAATCAAATTAAAGCCTCAATACTGCCTCTTGACGAAATTCCAAGTTTCTTCTCTCCACTTTCACATAATGAAAAGTAAAAACAAAATCAAATTGAATTTATCCAAAACGAATGAAGCCTCTTATGACTCCTAACATGCTCTTAATATTGTAAACCGAACCCATTTATAATAATATGGCGTCGTAAAATTTTTTTAGCTTTAAATGTCTTTAGAAATTTTCAATAAAAAATACAATAAAACAAAATTTTATGAAAACATATACAAAAGTTACAATTTTATTTTGTAAACGCATTTTAAATGCTGATTTGAAAAGAAAAAAAAAAATGTTGCAAGGTTTTATATTACCATTTTTGTTACAAATGTTATCTTAATTTTGTTTAATTTAAAAATAAAAAACTTATAATAATGTAGTTTAAGCAGCACCAATGTGATTTTTGATAAACAAAATAAAAAAAGCGAAAGTAGTCGAGAAAAAAAAATATTATTTTCATAATTGGAAAAAAATGAGAAAGCAAAATAAACGTAGCCATATGAGATTGTTTTTTGTTTTATTTAAAATAAAATTTAAAGCAACAATATTTACGAAATATTTTTTTATTTCGTACCTATATTGATCAAAATATAAAAAAGGGAAACATTTTTTTTTTATTGTTACATAATGATGTATTATTACTATAATTATTGATTATTGATTTATTACTGTAAACAAGGGTACTTGTATTTTATTGTAAACAGTACGCCGAATGAAGAAACAAATTATTTTTTAGTTATGTTCAAAAGGAATAATATTTTGTATTTAATTGAAAAAAGAACAAATATACAAAAAAAACACACACACACACAAAAAACATTGTACACACACTAAAGAAAAAATAAATAAAAATAAAAGTTAAAACGTACATAAATGCTAAAAAATAAAAAATATATAATAATAAAACATTTTCGTAGTCGATGTGTTACTTGAAAAAAAAAACATGAAAATTTGTTTTATTCGAATTTCGAATTGTTTTACTTTAAGACCATTTTTATGAAGCAGGTAATATCGTTATACAATTTTTTTTTATCATATATTCCAATATCTTTTTATTTTATTACTTCTTGTCATTAATTTATCGCTTGTTTCGTGTAACATAATAGGGCCCCAGCTAACCCTGCCAAAAGCTTATCAATTTTCCAGGCTTACGTCCTTGCCATCAACTACTGTGTTAGAATAAAACCGTGTTCCAACACACGATTGGAAGAAAAATATCCATCTTTTCGGACCGCCAAGCAGCTCTCAAGGCGCTCCAAGAACTAGCTAAGGTAATCATCCTTTACTGGATTCCAGCCCATAGTGTCGAACTACCAGACTATCTAGCAAAAATCATTTTGTTGACTAAATTAAAAGACTCTTCAAGAACATTTCTAAAAGCTTAGCTTGAATCGAATCCAACAAAGTCTGAGACCAAAAATACGCCTGGGGTGGAATCGACTTAGGTGATCTATGGTAAATGTAACAAATCACAAAAATTCCACTCCTGTATTGCTCCGAAAAACTCTTTCCCAGATTCTCTCCCATGAGGTCCAATACCCTGACCAACATGGACAGGACAAAACTAAAAATCCCTGTGGAATCCTTAGCGGACATTGCAAACTAACGAAACATCCTTATCATATTGGCCTTCCACCAAACCCTACTCACAGACTTTGTTTAGTTTTAGTAAGCTTTTAATGACTTTTATTTAAATTCAGTAATATAAGAATACAAAATATCAATTTACAGAAGTCTAATTAAGTTTGGCCCAAGGCCGTATACCAGGTTGACAGTTTTTTTTTTTTAATTTTTTTTTATTAACCTTAACATTTTATTAACATTTTTATTATTGGACTTTGCTTAGAGAGCGATAAAAAATTCTCTCGTCACATAATTATGGATTGCCTGGCCCTCCTCGTCTCAGGAAGAAATCCTCGGTATAGAAATTATTCCATCGGCAAACCTAGCCGATGTCTTAACAGAAAATATCATTGTCCTCCTGACTGCCTACGTTGTAAAAAGATTTCATCAGGCACGATAGGTTCCTTATTAATAGAGTGCAGTGCCAGGGCTCCAGAAGAAGGTCCTTCCGATTAATAAATCAAAAAAATTGTGACCTTGGCCATGCATAATCATCGTCGTCATCATCAGTTTCTGTTACGTGAGTTGGAGCGGGGGCCTTTAATTTTTACAATCGTCTCCAACTAACTGACTCTTAGTGAATCTTTGGTGGCAGTGCAAAGAAAGAGCAGGAGGGATACTCAACATCGTCCAGCCAGTTCATTCTTAGTCTTCATAAGGAACATGATCCTGAGTGGAATCCTCTTAAGTGATGGCTGATGGTCAACATGTTGATTGTCAAAATTGACCATCACCCAGTTCTTGCACTCTGTAAAGTGATCACCAAAATATTTTTAAAACTTGGCAGCACTAACATTTTAATCTGTCAGGTGATGTTATTTTAATACAGGGGGCAGATTCTTTAATAAGCGAAACGATAAATAAATAAATAAATAGAGTGGCGCAACAGCTCGAGGTGAACCAGGGCCAACTTCTCAACAATGTATGCTGGTGTGTTAATTTCTTTACATACAAGGGGACCTACAATTTTTTGCCGAATCCGAACGGCACTTTTTTGAGAAGTTTTTCAAGACAAATTATACTCTCGGAGGGCTTGTCAGACCCTCGAGGAGGTGGGGGCCATGAAAAAGAACAAGTCTTTTTTTTCAGGTGACGAGGCAGGATTCGAACCCAGACCTCCGACGTAGTAAGCACACACACTAGCCACTACGCCACTTTTTCCACACCGAGCAAAATGCCTGCCAAAAAATAACTCAAGGTACACACCCGAATGAAAATATCTGTTAAAGGCATTTGTCTCCGTCAATGAGAATTTTGTTGACTTAAAATTTTGATATTTCCATATTTTCCTAAACTTTAAACAATCCCCGACATCTAAAACTCACATTTTCAGCCTAAAAATGTAATTATCTATTGCCTCGTGCATACTTTTGTAAATTTTGCAAGAGAAAAAAATTTGCCAGACATTTATTTTGCGAGCGAAATTGTGTGAAGACTTTTGACTAGCACATCTAGAGGGTCCGCCAAATAATTTTTTTTACTGCTATAAAAAACTACTAATTTTTTTCTCAAATTTCTTTTTAAGTACAATTCTTCCGGTTAATAATGGGAAATAATTTCATTCAAATGGCTGCCTCGGCTGGCCATGCAGTAGCCTACACGATCGGTCCATTTTTTAAGCACATTATTGATTGTGTGCAGCTGTATCTCACCAATGGTTTCACGAATATTGTCCTTTAAAGCGTCAATTGTCTCTGGCTTGTCGGCGGAACACTTATCTTTTACGGCACCCCACAAATAATAGTCCAACGGTGTCAAATCACAGCTCCGGTGTCAAATCACAGCTCCGGTGTCAAATCACAGCTCCGGTGTCAAATCACAGGCCAAACGACATCAGCTCTGCGGCTGATAATGCGATCTTCAAAAACAGGGGCAAAACATCCAGTGAAGCTTCGGCTGTGTGGCACGTAGCGCCGCATTTTTTTAGAACTACAATTTTAATAAATCAACTTAAATGATTTTACGCATATCTCAAAAACCACGCAATATTTCAGCCCCTCTATAGTTTTATTTCGAACCTAAAATAATTGTCTATGTCTGATATTTTTTTCAAAACGGTATATGTTACCGTTATCTATCTCGATAGATTTTCTCGTGTAGATTTTTTAGCTTTTTTTAATTTTTTTGTTTTAAAATCCATAAAACGTCTATTCGGAACCTTTATTGAATAAAGTTACATTTATATTTTTTTTATTTTTATATACTTTGCGCTAGCAACGGTTACTTTTCGCTTATACTCAGAGCACAGGTTTTCTAGCTATCGGTTAAAAAAGCGAGGTTTTTAATTTGTTGTTTAAACCGTTTCGGAAAATTTTTAGTTTGAAACGCCATTTTTGAAAGATCTTAAAAGTTTAAGAATTCTCTTCATACGTTTTATATGCAAACCACATTTTCTTTATAATCGGTACCACTGGTAAGATTCCAGAGTATTTTGAAAAATAATTTTTGAAATGTTTTTGAAGTTCGAGCTAAATCTCAGAATCTGCAAAATATTCGAAAATTTCTATAGTTTTGCCGAAAATTACATATAATTCTTGATGTGTGTGATTTTTTCAAATCAACTGGCCGATGCTACATGGGCAATAGTGGTGGGGATATTGGCTTTTTAAATAAAGTCATGAAAAAGTTATCACGTTTAACACGTTGGAAATGGGTATCTATTTCCCTTTTTTTTCTCAAAAACTTTTTACTATTTTGCAAAAATTTGGTTTCATAATAAAAATCCAATATTTTTTTAGTGCATGTTTTAATTTTTTTCTTTCTGGCTGTAAAACTTTTTAAGATAACATCAAATTACAGGTGCGTCGGACGGACGGACATCGGAGTGCTACCATAAGAGGTCCTTTTTCCATTTTTGGACGGACCGCTTAGGTGACAACTTAAGTGAATTTTCAAGCGTTTGTGCTAACCCCGAATCGTCAAAAAATAACAATAAAATAAGCAACAGACTTGCTGAAGCGAGTATGTTTACTTAGGTATTTGTAAACTATTACTTATGTAACACCTACTCACTGGTACTTATTTGATAGGGACCGGTGAATAAGTGCTGCAGTGTGCATTAAAAAGTTACATCCGATAAACGGACCGCTGAATACTCCGTTTTATTTCGCATTGTAAATTGCTGATGTTATTGTTATTTTTTGACGATTTGTGGTTAAAATAAACTTCTCAAAAATTCACGAAAGCTGTTTCTTATGAGTTTTTCCCAGAGTAGATTTTTTTTTTAAAGGGGGATACGTACTTTACACATTATATTTATATTTGTAAAGATATATCCTAAATCAGCCTAGACGCAAAAATTATCTTTTGTTTAAATTCAATAATTTTCTGCGGGGTCCTTTGTGTTTAGATTTTTGGATTTCAAATTTTTTTCAGATTTTGTGGTCGAAAAATTGTTCGACTAGTAGCATCCATCAACCGTCTTGATGTGGAAAAAGCAGGGTAGGCTGTAATAAGGGAGGTATCATAATTCATACTCTTCTTCATATCATATTTGTGTATACATAGTAGTAATCTACAGAAGTAATACCAAATAAGAAACGGTTTTTTTTTAATACCGTATTTGCTTATAAAGTCGTTTTGCGGTCTTGATCTAACAAGGTTGCTAAATCCACATCGGACATCGGCTGCTTTTATATGAAATTTACTTCAATTCCCACCCACTAAAAGTTATTATCGTTTTCTAGACTAATCAGATTGGTTACTAGCAGTTGGCAATCGGCGATCGATAAAGATACAACCGTAGAAATAATCAGTCTGTGAGATTGTTGGCGTGCACACATGATTTTATGCACAAGACCCCACTTCTCTGCTTCGGTTTAGCAGAGCAACTTGTACACAAGTAGCAACTTGTACACACAACTCGTATATTGCAAACTCTCTCGTTTAATTAAATCCATAAATATATGCAAAAACAACAACACTGCGATAATCTTAGCAAATTACTTAGACAAGAGACCTCAGTTTGCATTTAGTGCACTGCCAATACACAATGAGTGCGTTGCTAATATTTTTGTTAGTTTTTCTTTTTGTTCACTTAGTTCGAACTAAGTTTTATCTCTTCCGAACTGGAAGGCAAATCCCTGGGCCATGGTTTATTCCCTTGGTTGGCAATATCCAATTTATGTCTCAAATTGAACCTGAGAGTGAGTTTTTCATTTACCTGCATATTTGAGTCAAATTAAGTTAAAAAAGAAACTTGACTTTTTTTTAGCGCTTTTTATTATGGTTGATAAGCTGAGAAACACATATCGCAGAACGTTTCGTATTTGGCTGGGCTCACAGTTGTGGGTCTTCTTGCATAGTGCCGAAGAGACACGAGAGGCTTTGAATGACTCATCTTTAGCGAAGGCAGACACATTTCAGTTGCTGAATAGTCTCATTGGAAATGGATTGTTGATAAGCGAAGGTTTAATAAGGGTTCAACTTTAAAGACAGTGAACTCTAAGGTTTTTTTTGCAGGCAAACACTGGCGTACGCACCGACGAGCACTAGGACCGGCTTTTCTACCACAAGTTATAGAAACATTTACCGAAAGAATTTATCATCATGCAGACATATTCGCGCAGCGAGTTTTGGCAAAAAAGGAAGTCATTGTGCAAGACTACATCTTTCCATGCATTTTGGATACAATTTCTGGTTTGCTTTGAGTATTAGGAAGTTTATATAAAGTCTAAATTACCTATAAACTTACAGATACTTCAATGGGCAAAAACTTAAAAACACAAGAAGATGATCATTCACCTTATACCCAGGCGTATCATGAGTAAGTTTTTAATACCCGATTCCTATTCGATAGGGAGTATATTAAATTCCCATATTACGTTGTCTGTAACGTTGTAAAAAAAAATGTGGTAACAAACACATTCGTATATGAGGTTGAAACTTTGTAGCAAAAATAACTAAAAATGTTTAACAAACAAAAACCAAAACACGGCCCTCAGTGGGCCGTTTTTTTGTTTTTGTTTAAAACCAATAAAAAATACATAATATTATATAAGTGATCACAGTGATCATCACCATTTTGTGATGAATTTCAGCTGACAGCTATTTTAGTGTCACTTTCCATTAAAGCTAGTCGTGTTTTTGCAATAATTGGGTTCTAAGTTTTTATTTTCCGTTATGGGATTGATTTTTTTGGAGGACTATTTGGACTTACAACTAGCAAAAATGTTCCCGTTTTATTATTGAGTGGTTTTTCCAACACATGAAAGTCGTAGGTCGTAAGTCGTGAATCGTAGCTTTTCGGTAATTAGGGGTGGGCTGCCATAAAATCGGCCATCCTTTCGATTTGATGTTTATTTGCTTGAAACCTTGAATTAATGAATTGAAGAATTCAAACAAAAATAGTAACTTAAAAAGTACGTACATTTTTACATCGCAGTAATAAAATAAATGTAATTGCACTTGCCGAAAAATGTAAACAAAAGTAAATTAGATTTATTTGTGAAGCGCTGTATTGAAATGATGTCAACTGACAGATGGAAATGTATGTGCTGCCAAGTTTTAAAATTTTTTTGGTGATCACTTTACAGAGAGCAAGAACTTTGCTTCTGTAAAGTGATGAAAGTTGAAAGTTGATCATCACATTTTTAAATTTGGGATCCCGATCACAGTGATCATCACCATTTTGTGATGAATTTCAGCTGACAGCTATTTTAGTGTCACTTTCCATTAAAGCTAGTCGTGTTTTTGCAATAATTGGGTTCTTTTTGTGTTTTTTTCTGAACTCCGTCAGTTCTAGTGATTACCTATGTGTACCTATGATATGTGTAACTCAGTGAGTTTGTTTTTTAGTCAAAAAACCAATAAGAACAATAGTGGATAACTCCAAGTCTAAGGACTGCTTCACGCAATATTCTAAGTTTTTATTTTTCATTATGGGATTGATTTTTTTGGAGGACCATTTTGACTTACAACCAGCAAAAATGTTCCCGTTTTATTATTGAGTGGTTTTTTCAACTAATGAAAGTCGTAGCTTGTAAGTCGCGAATCGTATCTTTTCGGTAATTAGGGGTGGGCTGCCATGAATTCGGGTTGGCCATCCTTTCGATTTGATGTTTATTTGCTTGAAACCTTGAATTAATGAATTGAAGAATTCAAACAAAAATTATTAACTTAAAATATGTACGTACATTTTTACATAGCAGTAATAAAATAAATGTAATTGCACTTGCCGAAAAAAAAACAAAAGTCAATTAGATTTATTTGTGAAGCGTATTGAAATGACATCAACTGACAGATGAAAATGTATGTGCTGCCAAGTTTTAAAATTTTTTTGGTGATCACTTTACAGAGAGCAAGAACTGGGTGATGGTCAATTTTGATAATCAACATGGTGACCATCAGCCATCACTTTAGAGGATTCCACCCCTGTTTTCAATAATGATCTTAAGGCTTTATTGGTAAAGGATATGTCAACCTAAAATTATGTAGGCAATGCAGTTTATGCTATGAAATATGATGGAAGCTTTAAAGGCCAGTTTCAAATGGACCTTAACTTTTATGAAATGCACTATTTGATGATTCAGGGGTGGAATCCTCTAAGGTGAAAACTGATAGTTGATCATCACATTTCTCATTTCGGGATCCCGTAAGGTGATGATCACCGTGATCATCACCAATTTGTGATGAATTTCAGCTGACAGCTATTTTGGTGTCACTTTCAATTAAAGCTAGTCGAGTTTTCGCAATAATTGGCTTCTTTTTGTGTTTTTTTTTTCTAACCTTGTCAGTTTTAGTGATACCGTGTGCCTGTGATATGTGACATGTTATATGTGTACCTCATTGAGCTTGTTTTTCAGTCCAAAAACCAATAAAAAAAATTTACGAAAAACTCAAAATAAATATTTTTTCCATTCTGGGATTGCCTTAGCAACCTGCAAAAAATTTTCCATTTTGTTTTTTAGTGGTTTTCCAACGCATGAGAGTGGATCGTAGCCTTGCGGTTATTAGTGGGCTGCCATTAAATGTGCCATCCTTTCGGTTTGGTGTTCATTTTAGTCATTTAAACAAAAATAATAACTTATAATGATGTACATACATTTCTACATCGCAATCGGAGTAATAAGATGTAAATGCACTCTTACCGAAAAATGTAAACAAAAGTAAATTAAGGTTACATATTTGAGGAGCTCTGTATTCAAATGACATCAACTGACAGCTGAAAATGTGAATGCTGCCAAGTTTTGAAAATAATTTGGTGATCACTTTACAGAGAGCAAGAACTGGGTGATGGTCAATTTTGATAATCAACATGTTGACCATCATCGATCACTTTAGAGGATTCCACCCCAGTACTCATATGTCTGTTGATTCACATTTTCATCTGTCAGTTGATGTCTTTAAATACAGAGCTTCTCAAATATGTAACCTTAATTTACTTTTGTTTACATTTTTCGGTAAGAGTGCATTTACATCTTATTACTGCGATTGCGATGTAGAAATGTATGTACATCATTATAAGTTATTATTTTTGTTTAAATGACTAAAATGAGCACCAAACCGAAAGGATGGCATATTTAATGGCAGCCACTAATAACCGCAAGGCTACGATCCACTCTCATGCGTTGGAAAACCACTAAAAAACAAAATGGAAAAATGTTTGCAGGTTGTTAAGGCAATCCCAGAATGGAAAAAAAATCTTTAGAAGATTGCGTGAGGCAGTCCTAAAACTTTTGAGTTTTTCGTAAAACTTTTTTATTGGTTTTTGGACTGAAAAACAAGCCCAATGAAGTACACATATAACTTGTCACATATCACAGGCACACGGTATCACTAAAACTGACAAGGTTAGAAAAAAAACACAAAAAGAAGCCAATTATTGCGAAAACTCGAATAGCTTTAATTGAAAGTGACACCAAAATAGCTGTCAGCTGAAATTCATCACAAATTGGTGATGATCACGGTGATCATCACCTTACGGGATCCCGAAATGAGAAATGTGATGATCAACTATCAGTTTTCACCTTAGAGGATTCCACCCCTGTTTCTGGTCCATTGTATTACCCTACCATGAACCTTACCTACATTGAATTCATTTTTCCCTACTCATCCTACTCATTTTTTCCCGTCGTTCGAGAAAAAGTACGAAGAAGCTTTAGTGTTAAGATAAGTGGCTTAGATGTTTGGCGCTCTCCATATGAAGATAGACGATCCATCTGTGAAAGTACAATAGCTTTCCTTTTCTGGCTGAGAGTAAGACCAAAGCGATTTCGTTGACTGAGAAAATTCATAGTCTTTAGGGCAAAAGAATTTTGAGTGCCATTGCCTCAGGTAATTATGAATACTAGGTACATACCACCGCGCACGTGGTCATAGTAGAAAAAACCATCTCTCTTTAAGCGAGAGGTAGTTTTTAGCGGTCCGTCCAAAAATGGAAAAAGGACCTCTTATGGTATAGCTATACGATGTCCGTCCGTCCGTCCGTCCAATCGCTTTATAACTTCTGAACGGTAAGTCGTAGAAAGACAAAATTTGGTGTGCGTATAAACTGCGGAAAAAGTCAGAGAATCCAAAGAGGGCAATTTTTTTAAAGCACAAATAACGGTTTAATTACAGTTTGAAATTTCATGTGAAAATGGACTTAATGTTTTTTAGTGTTTTTTTTTTAGGAAGTTTAGTAGGCAAGAACTAGAAAAACGAAACTTAGGTTAAAGAAATGCTAAGCTTTAATTAAAAAATAAAACTTTTGGAAAATATCAAAATGTTTTTGAGAAATGAAGAGTCGAAAATGCATGACGTTTTTCAAAGTGTTGGAGGCCTTAACTTTTGTACGGCTTATTGCTCGAAATCAATATTGAACACACGTATAAAGCAACTCAAAGTTAACCAAGTTCTTAGGTCATATTTCTCAAAAACAGTTTGAGTACTGCAGTTTTGAAGCATTTTCGAAAAAAAAATTGCAAAAATGAATGAAAAAATGTGTGCTCCCCCCCTTATCACCGGTGCTGTTTTGTGGAATTCTATGAAAAAAATCACACGTATCTAATAATTCAAAATCTTAAGGAAAATTATAGCTGATTTTGAAATTTCAAAATCTTCTGAGATTTAACTAAAAAACATAAAAGCTTTCAAAGTTTCAAAAACAATTTTTTTAAGTCTTCTAGCAGCTTAACGGTATGAGCGACAACAAAATTATAAAATTTATAGTACAAAATTTATAAAAATAAAAAAGGCTGCGTTAAATTTTTTTTAAATTGCCGTTTTTAACCTAAATTTTTAGAAGCCTATTAAAAAAACGAAATATAAAAGGAACCGATGGCCATAAGATTAAAAAAAAACATCCAAGGCTAGTGCTGCTGGTTGTGCTATTGGAAAAAGTCTAACGGGAACTGGAAAAAACTTCAAAATATATCTCCCAAACGGTATAAGGTATAATTTTTAAATTAACACCGGGCATAGTCCATCTTCTTAAATTTTATATAAAACTTTAGCAGACTTCGAATTTGAAAAAATTTGAAGATTTTTGAAAACGTGAAAACATTTTCGAAAACTATTTTTAAAGATTTCTACTTCCTTAACGGTTACGACGACCTAGTTTGAATTTGGCTGAAGTATGTAATGTTTAAAAGGCAAGCGAACTGCATCAAAAACGTTTCAAAATTGCCATTTTCGACCCTAAGTTTTTAAGCCCATTCAAACAAGCGAAATAAAAAACAGCATATTTTTGCCGTTTTCTCAGAGATCCATGTCCGCAGAATTTGAGTCAGATTGAGTCAGACCGCAGAAAAAAGTCTAACGGTAATTAAAAATAATCGAAATTGCTGGTTTATGGGTTTTAAATTATAAAAATCATAAAAAAAGCCGAGAAAGAGTATGTTCTTCCCTCTATTTTCGTAACAGTAAACCTTTTTGTCACCCTATTTTTAAAGTAACGAAACCCAATATAAAATCACCCAATATAAGAACAGTAAACAGCACTATGAAAAAAGTATATTACAGACTGTAAAATATATCCAGAAATAATTTTAAGAAATAAATAGACTGTTACACAAAGCCGACGGACCGCTCCGCGTATGTCTTCATGCTTAACGGTCTTTTTTTCGGCGTATACTTCCTCAAGATGCTTCCTAGCTTCCTACTGAATACTTTTTTAGATGTATTCAGTATCAGGGGATGTTGGTTACTGCAAAATACCTCATGCGAACTTTTGGTTGGAAGAGGGACATTTCATGCCGCGGCGCCACTTGTATAAAGTTTCCTTGAAAATGTCGTTTTTGGCGAACAATTGAATTTTTCGTTTTTCGGGATGAGCTTCATTATCTACTGCATCCAGGTGAGTTATTATTTTCGAAGCCAAAATGGGATGCGTATCTTCACCTTAGAAAAAATTCTGAGAAATATTTGCCCAGAAACCCTCCCAATCCTACTCTTGGTAGGATTCTGTTCCCTTTGAGGCTCTTGAGTCCCCTTGCATCTCACGGCTGTTGTGCTTTTAAAATGTGAACTACTTTGCCTCTAATATAACGTTGTATAACGAATACCAATTAACATTGCATACCCTTTAATGCATACGCACAGAAGAACATCCACGTCCGCCTGCGCTGCTGTGGCGTACCTCCGAGTAAAGACATCGGAGGGGGTCAAGGTTTCTATCCTTCTCGCCAAAACCAAAGTGGCGCCCTTAAAGAAGATCACCGTGCCCTGTTTGGAGCTCAATGCGGCAGTCCTAGCATCGTAGCTTGTCACCAGGGTCTTGGGCATCTTGCAGCTTCCCCCCATACAAACATTTTGCTGGTTGGAATCAACGTCTGTGTTAGGCTGGATCCGGTCAAACCCTGGGCAACATAAGTTGTACATCGCAAATCGAATCTCCAAAATTCATGAGCTGACACCAATTGATTCTTGGAATTATGTGCCGACGGCAACCAACCCAGCGAATGTTGACTCCCGTGGAGTGTGTCCATCCCAGATTGCTCATCTGGGATATCTGGTGGCTTGGCCCACCGTGGTTAAGGCAGAATGAGGATGAATGCCCGTAACAACGGTCTCTGCAGGCCAAAGATAACGAAGTTACAGCGCTTGTTGCCGTTCCTGTCCGCGTCAAAAACTCAAAGCAAGAGCTTCTTCAAAATATGTTACATAAGTACTATGACATCCACACCCTGCTCGCATTCACTGCTTGGTGCAAGCGCTATATTGCTGCCAGACTGAAGAAACTTCACGACACGGATCCATGGTGCACTGCTAACGAATATCACACTGCTTTGGGATTTTGGATAAGGTACGACCAAAATGAATTTCTTACTAATGAAATCTCGTGTTTCTTACATAGCAAACCTATTGCGTCGAAGAGCAAATTACTTAAGCTAAACCCGATGTTAGACGACAATGGGGTTCTTCGGTTGAATGGGCGACTGAAAAATGCGATGCTTCCGAAGACTGAGAGATTTCCCATAATCTTGCCAAAAGACAGCCACTTGAGCAAACTTCTAATCAAACAAGCTCACGCATCTACCATGCATGGTGGCACCCAAGTCTCAAACTACTGGTTAATCGACGGTCGTACTGCGAATCAAAGTATACGGCACTGCAGACCTTGTTTGATGCAGAGGGCTGCCAGTTCAAACCAACTATTGGGGAGCCTGTCCACTCACCGGTGCTCAGCAGCATATGCTTTTAAGCACTGTGGACTGGACTATGGAGGACCGTATCAGATCCGTACAACTAAAGGAAGAGGTTACCGCAGCTACAAAGGATATGTCGCGCTGTTTGTATGCTTAAGCACTCGAGCTATTTATTTCGAAATCGTCAGCGACATGACTACGGAAACATTCCTCGCAGCGCTCCGTTGTTTTTTTGCATACAGGGTATAGCTTATTCATCTATAGTGATTGTGCGACCACCTTTGTCGGAGCCAATACAGTTCTGCGCGAGGATTTAAGGGCGTAACGTAAACAGCTAGAGGCTGGCGCGCGAGCCACTCCACTTCATGGCGTCTCATGGCACTTTATTCCACCACGGTCTCCCAACTTTGGGGGCATATGGCAGGCTGGCATCAAAAGCATGAAACATCATCTTAAACGAACCATCGGGGAAGCTACCCTAACATTTGAGGAATTTTACACCGTTTTGAAGCAGATTGAAGCCGTTCTCAGCTCGAGGCCCATCTCGGCAATATCAGACGACCCCTCAGACTTAGTTGCTCTGACCCCTGGACACTTTTTGGTGGGCGGTCCATTCACTTGTGTTCCGGAGCCCAGTCTACTCGAAGTCAAAACTAGTGAGTTGACCAAGTGGAAGCAGCTGCAACAAAGGCAGAACTTCTGGAAGCGGTGGAGCTGCGAATATCTACAAAAACTTCAAGTGAGATCCAAATGGCGACGAGCAACACAGAACTTAAGGTTGGTGACTTGGTTCTTGTTCGAGACGAGCGCGCTACCTACTCAATGGCCACTGGGTCGGGTGCTGGAAGTGTACGCTGGCGATGATGACCTTGTTCGAGTTGCATCGGTACGCACGCAATACTCCATTATTAAGCGAGCTATTTCCAAGCCAGTTGTTCTTCCGCTCGAAAGTGACTATAGTGAGGGTCAAGGTGGGCGGCCGGAGGAGTCTACAATCGTTCCGTCGCATAACATGGACGAGGTCAGAAATGTTCAGGAGATGGCAGCACTTAAATGACAGTTCTAACAATTGGAAGGTGGGAACCCTGCCAATCGTCAGAACTGACATGTATTGTGACACATAAGAAAATGATTTTGAAATAAACGTGGAGCCGAGAAGGTTAAGAAAATTATTGAGCGAGAAGTTTCTTTCTTTTTCGAGTTTTTCCTCTTTGCTAACAATTCACTTGTGCGTTGAGCAATTATATAAAGTTTGCTCCATTGTTTTAGACACGCAACTTCAAACGCCTCCGAACGTCGCATTCGATTTAATAACACCTAAAACCCAACACGTTTTTTCTGCACACGCCACTCGAATTGGTTCCGTCATAAATCCCATTATTTCCCCTGATCCCTGATATAACTGAAAACTGAGCATCCAGATGTTGGAAGACAATATGCGCCCAATCTGCTGGAGCACCATCAAGCTGCATCTAGATTCTATGTTGTGTTTCTAATTAAAAGTGCTCCAGCAATCCCTTTAGCATCTGATAAAAAAGCAGATTGTCAGGACATGAGAAGCTTCGAAAATTTTCCGATAAGCCGATGCATTCTTCTAAGCCTGATTTCGAGATCGTCGCTTCTTCTTAACGTGTGGTTTCTACCTTAGTTCTAGAGAAAAAAAAGACCAGTTCTTATTTTTGGCTCTCACAAAAGGAGAGAGAAAGAGTTCTGGAGAACCCTTCTCCCCCATCCAGTTTTTTATCTGACTAGCCCTCCGAAACAAATATTTGCCTCGAAAACTTGTCAAAGTGCGGCTCGGATTCCATTCAGCAAAAAATTTTAGGTCCCTTTGTGTGTAAAGATACCCACAGCGCCGCAACCCGCAACATACTTGGTTAAGAGTTTGCCCTGGTTTACCTCGAGATATTTTTGCAAGCGTCAAGATTTTCCCCTAAATATTTGGCTCTTCGTTTGCATATTGTTTTTGTACAGGATTTTTGAACAAAGGAAAATTCCTCAGTTTTCTGTCCGTAAAATTGACATGCCTTGTTCTCGTTATGAATGGTCTTCGTCCACACGTATTTTTCTAAATCTCGTTGTTGAAGCCTTCTCGTTGATCAATCGACTGATTCACCTGTTGCCTGGATGGCCAAGTCCTTCGCCAACGTGGGCACGGCTGTATTATCACAAGGAACATAACTTGTAAAGACCAGGACCAGATCCGAATTCGGCACGCTTCCTCCAGGTACGTCATTCTGAATTTGCCTGGCAGGAAAGACTGTGTTTTGGGGGTTATGTTCAGCACCAAACATTGAAGCTTCACTGCTATTGATGGTCCATCGGCCGATTCGAATGGGTCCGCATATCCGATTAATAATAACAATTACCATCATCATCATCATTTTCGAATGCCGCTTATCCTTTAAAAGGGTCGCGGAGCGAGGGTGGCTAAATGGTCCTTCCATCTTTCTCCACCACCAACTCAAGAGACTCCGGCGCAATCCCCAGGCGGGACTCAGAGAGGTTCTTTACCTGATCCCACCACCTGTTTCTTGGCCTACCAGGGGGGCGACGCGCTCGCATCTCGGCTAGCATGACCTGTCTAGGAAGTCTGTCAGGGGGCATGCGAACAACGTGTCCAAACTATCGAAGAATCGATCGCTCCACTCGGAGAAGTAGCTGCTGACGTTTCTTACTCTGTCCCTTAGAGTAACACCAGCAACGCACCTCAGGAATCTCATTTCGGCAGCTTGTACCCGCGATCTAATTCTTTCGGTCATTACCCAAATTTCATGACCATAGATGAGGGTCGGAACGAACACTGAATTAAAAACTGAGATCCTTGCTTTCACTCCAAGCTCAGCTTTCCTGATGACCGGCCGGCGCAGTTCCTTTACTATTGCTCCAGCTTGGCCAATTCTACAGGACAACTCAGTATCACTCCTTCCATCTGTCGTGAAAAAGCCCCGATATAGCTAAACTTCTCCAACTGTTTTAATGGAACTCCATTTATGTGCAGGGTACACTGCTCAGGAGTACGGGAAACAACCATCACTTCCGATTTGTTCACGTTTACTTTCATCCCAGCATCACCACAGACGGCTGCAAACCTATCCAGTGCTCGTTGAAGTTCCTCTTTGGATGATGCAAGGATGGCCAAATCATCTGCGAAAAGCAGATGGCTCATCCGGATGCCAGCCAATTCGAAACATTGCTCGCCAAGACTGTGCGGAGATCCATCCAGTCCATATATGCTATGAAAAGGAGCGGCGACAGAACACAGCCCTGGCGACATCAAAACGCGCACATCAAAAGGGCGGGATTTGACGCCATTTATCCGCACACAGCTTCTGCAGTTTCCATACAAAGACTGTATGGCTCTCAGAAGAGGCCCACTCAGCGCATAGTCCTGCAAAACTCTCCACATTGTATCCCGAGGGACTCGGTCATACGCATTTTCCAGATCTACAAAACATGCATAGACCGGTGTGGCATATTCCCAGGCCTTCTCAATAATAACCTTTAGAGTAAAAAGCTGGTCGGTTGTGCCTCTGCCAGGCCGAAAGCCGCACTGTTCTTTCCGTAACAAAGGCTCAATAACAGCTCTGGAACGCGTTTCCAACACCTTCGCGAATACTATTCCCGGAAGACTCAAGAGAGATATGCCTCTATAGTTGGCGCAATCTTTCCTGTTCCCTTTTTTGAAAATGGGCACTATAACTCCCGTTTGCCAATCGCTAGGTGCCTTCCCGCTATCCCAGGCCACCTAAATGACACGTGTTAGCCATTTAACACCCTCTTCACCCATTGCCTTGAGCATTTCTGGCCGGATTTCATCAACTCCAGCAGTACAAGCAATGCAAAGCAGTACAAGTGTAAACATTTTTAAAATCCGCCCAAATACACGTCCACGATCGGTCTAAATGTGCAACTACCTCCAGAGTTTTCAAAACTTTAAGACGTTCTAAAAGGCTGAAATTCGATATTTAGCATCTCCTAATGAATGTAAACAAAAAAGACAAATTTAATTGGTAAACCTCCTCTAGTGGGCGTGGCATCTATTTTAATTGTAAATTTTCAAATGCAGTTTACTCAATATTTTTTCAAATGCTCGAAATTGAAAAAAATATGCTTAATATTTTATTTAGAAAACGCTTAGTTCCACATTTTGTTAATACAAGACTTTGGCAGAATTGAAGAAAAAATTTACCAGAAAAACTTAATTTCGACTGGCCTTGAGCCTTATTTAGGAAAGCATGAAACAAAAAAAGTAGCAGGTTAGGTAAACGAGACCTCAATCCAGATTTCGTTCATACAAAGTTTTTAGCCACGCCCCTTTTCAGGGGTCGATTTTTCAAAAATATTGAATTTGAACCAAAAATTGCATTTTTACATACATTTAAGTGTAACTTGGATATGTCTGTGGAAATATCTTATAATTAATAGTTTTTAATTAGGGGCGGTTGGACCACGCCCCTTTTCGAAGTTTGCATTACTTATAAAATGTCAAAAAATAACTATGCCATCAGCATTTTACAATGTGGGATAGGATGGGGTATTCAACGGTCCGTTTTACGGACTGTAACTTCTGCGTACACACTGTAGCGCTTACTCACTGGTTCAGTGTTTAGTTAAGCCCACCTTAAACCAAGACCTTTTAATCCCGGAAAAAAACGAATCTAGAGTTAACCCAGCTAACAGTTTTTCAGTGCAGAGTTAACTCCGTCATCAAAGTTGTCAAAATCTTGGACTCTCGAAATATTTTACTCCCCCAGCTCTCACTTTACATAGAAAAACACAAGAAAAGAAGTTCGAGTCATTTTCAGACGTTATTTTCCACAGAAACAGACAAAGCTACTCTTACTGTTCAACAAAGTTGATCCGGAATTAACTCACAAAATTTGGCGAGTTAAGCCGAGATTAATCCCGTATCAATATTCACTTAAAAACTCATTTCTGGGGTTAATTTCAGTTTATCTCTGAATCTTGGATGATCTCGCACACTGAAACAAGTATACTACTAAGGGCGCACAACTGGCCCTTAGAAGCATACTTGTTTGTCTTTTGATTGCGAGACTATACTTATGTGAGGCGATCGTGTGTAAGTGCCTGTATTGCGAAATATTCAGTATTCACTCAAGCAGATGCCGGATCGCCATCACACTTACAGGATATCTCCGCGCCTGCAGTCAAGTATGAACCAGCGGTATAATTTAATAGGCATTCGGCCAATATTAGAATCACGTTCATTTCAATCGCAACGAAAATATTCAAGTCACACACGGAAATCTGCAAATGTGCAAACACCGAAGCAAGTGGTTGAATTCGATGTAAAGCGGACTGACTATACCGCGTATACGAACGTGAAAGGTAAATTTTGATTGAAAATTAGGGCTTCTTGGAATATCCAGCTTCAGCAACCCCGCTCCTTATGAGGTGTGAAGTCTATATAGTCCGACTATAAAGTCGGATTCATATTTCATTGCGAAAGACGCAGATAGTTGTACCTAGTGTGATCGCTGTGACGAAACGATGACAAAACAGTTATGCAATCGTCCAGTTTTTGCCATTTCCCTGTCATTCATCCACTTCTTAAGCAGTATTCACCGTATAGGTTGTGGATTTTTACGTCTGGGTCCAAAGTAATTATTTAGTGCCATTATGACTCAGAATTGACCCTTAATTAAGAATTTACCAATATGTACCTATTCTCTTTACAGGATAAGTCAGCTTCTTTTTAAAAGGATGGTAAATCCAATTTTGTTTCATGACTTTATTTACCAATGTACACCTTCGTACAAACGTCTTTGTAAGGCTATTGAAATTATTCATGACATGATTAACGGTGTTATCAAGGAACAGTCAGACTATTTAAAATCGCATCCAAACCAACTAACTTCAAAGAGCCAGCGCACTCTTTTAAACATTCTTTTAACTACGACAATTGACGGTGAACCACTGACATTTCAGGAAATAAAGGATGAAGTTAACACATTTCTTTTTGCCGTAAGTTACATACATAGCCTCATCTCCTTATTTCAATGATATTTTTCAGGGAGTTGATACCACAACAGCTGCCATGGGCTTCGTCCTCTATTGCTTAGCAAAGCATCCTGAATGGCAGGAGAAACTTTTTATTGAAATTTCTACCCATGCCGATAACCATCCGAATGTTAATGAAATGCATTGCCTTGATATGTTTATAAAAGAATGTCTACGACTCTATACCATAGTCCCACTGACTGGTCGACAAGTTACTCAGGATACGCGCATTGGTAGCCACAACTTGTGTCGAGGAACAACACTTTGGATCAACATGTATGGCTTGGCGCATGATGAAAAATATTTCCCGGAGCCAAACCTGTTCAAGCCCGAAAGGTTTGAAAAGGATGCACCCGAAATTCCTGCGTTTGCATTTATACCCTTCTCTGGTGGACCACATTCGTGTATTGGTCGAAAGTATGCAATGATTATCCTAAAGATTCTTACCGTGGCGACTTTGATGAAGGCTAAGATTCAGCTAAAAGAGCCTAGTGAAGAGCTTGTACTGATGGCGGAAATGGTGTTAAAGTCGAAGGGTGGAATAAATTTGGTGTTTGAAAAGAGGGAGAAGCAAGTTTTATAGGTAGGCAAACATATGTTATCCTAAATTATCATAAGAATTTAATTATTTTCGACTGTTTTTCAATTGTACATAAAGTATTCAGATTTACACTGTTTAAAACAGCAATGAATCAGGTAACATTTTACAATAAATTTCGTAAAACGAGTTTAAGATGCACAATGCTGTGTTTTGTTTTTTCTTTAACAATATATTTATACATATTTATTAAAGTATATTGAAATTTGTACTACCCACAGACAGCTATGCCCGCGATTGTCTTCAATGTCAAACCGGTTGGCCAGCTTAAACCAAGATCTATAAATCCCGTAGCAAAGCGAATCTGGAGTCAACCCAGCGAGCAGTTTTTTAGTGTAGAGTCACCTCTTCAAAAAAGTTGTCAAGATCTTCGACTCTCGAAATTATTGACTCTCCCAACTCTCACTTCACAAAGAAAATTACAGGAAAAGAAGTTCGAATTGTTCTCAGATGTCATTTTTCATAGAAACAAGCAAATCAACTGTTATTCTACACAGAAAAAACATTCAAAGAAATTTATACTGTTCTCCAGAGTTTATCCGGGATTAACTTGCCAAAATCGGCGAATTAAGCCGAGATTAACCCCAGATCCAAATTCACCGAAAAACTCATTACTGTGGTTAATCTCAGTTTAAGTCAGAAACTCGGATGATCTCGAACTGAAAAACTGGCCCTTATTGGTCAAGTCAGACCAGGTGTAGGTAAAGTAATAGTAATCAGAAATAACCATCTATCGAGCATACCCACTTTCATCACGTAATGTTTTTAAAAACTTGATCTCCGGCAAAGTCGTTCGAATTCGAAAAAAAAACTATTTGACAAATATAAATCCATTACCATTAGTTAAGTTTATTACAAACAAAGCATTGAGCTCCTCCCCTTTTTTGAAGCGTTTTTTTTTTTTTTGATTTTTTGTTTTAACTTTCGTCATGGGTTAAACTAAGGTTAACCCTAGGAATGAGTTTTTAAGTCAATTTTGGGAAAAAGTGCGACGTCTTACAGGGGGAACAAGTGCAGTGAGTGGTATTCATACTTAATCTTTGAGTTTAGTTTCCCACTTCTAGGTACAATTGAATATAAAATAGTGACCTATAAATACATAGTCAGTATTTTTTATAAATTATATAAATTATTATTTATAAAAGAAAAGAATGAACAAATAAATAAGAGAAAAAGAATATTTTTTTTTTAAATCAATAGGGTCCCATGAAAAATGTGCACGGAGTAAGGAATTTTTTGGGCTGATAATCAAAAAGGCCACACAGGCACTAGGCCCCAAAAACCTGCCCATGGCGTTCACTGGGGAACCATTTGAGTTAATAATCAAAAGACAAAAACATAAACATCAAGATCATAAGGTCTTCGGTTTCGTCTACTTCCGCTAAAATTTCGATATCCCAACTTTCCTCAACTGCTGCAAAAGCGACAAATATCCGTATCAGATAGCCTGAGCCTCCTTGGGTGTTTCCGCAAGAGGCAATATCCTGTCAGGATTCCGACTAAAGCCCTAAGTTTGCCCTTGGTTAATTTTATTAGTTCCTTAGATCTTTTTCCGTCAAAAGGTGGCCCAAGAACCTTTGGTTGGGTCCTTATTATGCAAGGGGGTGGTTTGACACTTACAACCTTAATATTTTTACAGAGCCCTCCTCTTTTTGCAAGCTCATTCTCTTGTTCATTTCCTTATATTCACCAGTAACCAGGCACGCAGCACAGTCCCACCCGCTCTGGCTGGACAATGGTTTAAGCACAGTGCGACAGCCCCTAGAAAAATCAGATTTAATCTTAATCGATTCACACCGGAAAATACTGCTTTCCTCAGTATCTGAGGAAACTGAGGATACAGAAGACACTGCTTTCCTCACTGTATCCTCAGATACTTCTCACTACCCGAAAGGGACATTTCCGCTCCGTTTACTTTTGGGAGTTTAAGTTGCTATAACTTAATAGCACTGCGTTTCACGTTATTGAAGGCTCCTTTAATACCAAGGAAGGCAGCCATCAAAAACTTGTTTAGGTGTAAAGTCTTTTCTATTTCCCCAAACTTTAATTAGGTTAGGTTAGGTTGGGTGGCTGTCCCCGCTGGGCAGGAACACACTTAGACCAAAGGAGGTCCATTGTGATACCACTAGTAGAACTGGAGTTACCAGCCCGAGGACCTAAATGATGACTACTCGTTTGGGTAGGAGGGGTCTGGGCAACCAGTGAAGGTGTAAACCTGTACCGAGGGTCACCAATCAAAGTTTGATAGGTTGAGACATACCCGAGCTGGGGGTAACCGAAGCAATAACCGATTCGGTGTGAAGCCTTGCAGTGGGGAATTCTCACGCAGAGGCTGATGTAGGGTAACCGTCTTCGGTGTAAACCCGTACTACAGGCGACTCGCGTTAAAATTTGGAGGGAGGGTAAGGGTAACCGAAGCAGTATAACCCCGTACCAATGAGAATTATGTGTTGATGACCCCGTGGGGGTGGAGAGGTGAGGGCAACCGAAGCGGTATAAGCCCACACCGGTCCAGCCTTGAAGGGAAAACACTGGTATATGGTGGGGAGTGGAGAGATCAGAAGAATAAAGAGATCATTTGGGGAATAGGGGAGGTAGGGTAACCGAAGCGGTATGAACCCGTCCCAGGGGGATTATGTACTAGTGTTCCCACAAGAGCGGAGAGGTGAACAACAGGACCAGGCTGGTCCTGTTGGGAAAGAGGCTTGGGGGAGGTGTTAATGGGTGCTGTAAGGTTAATGTAAGGTTAATGTAAGGTGCTTGCTCGCCTATAGAGTTTCCATATGGAGGCGGGATGGGTTTTGTGATACACAATTATGCGTTTAGCCAGTTTGACCCGGAGATAAAGTTCATTATCCTCTTTAGATCGAGTCGCGCTAGATCATTTAGATCATTGAAGAAGTATTCACCTAAAGTTTTTCTTCTCAGTGTCGATAGGATGGGACAGTTGCACAGAAGATGAATCATGGTCTCAACTTCCTCCTCATCCCTGCAACTTCTGCAGAAATCGTTGAAGGGAGTACCAAGTCTTCTGACATGTCGTCCTACTTGACAGTGGCCTGTGAGGGCCCCAATTATTTTTCTAAGATTCAGCCGATTGAAGGAGACGAGTCTCTTTGTTTTCCTACGATCGAGCTCTGGCCAGATTTGTTTCGAAGAGAGACATGTGCTGATGTTATTCCACCTATTGTTTGCCATTGTGATGGCTTCGACGTCCAGGTGGAACCTTATCGAGTTTATGGGTGCTGCCGGTTCCGTTGTATGAGTCGGGTTAGCATAAGCATCTTCTCTAGCTTGTTCGTCGGCTCTGCAGTTGCCTGGAATATCCCTGTGGTCTGGAACCCAGCACAGGTATACGTCGCACCTGACAGCAATCTCGTTGAGAGATTCGCCGCATTGCTTTACCAACTTGAATCGTATCGTTGGCGATTCCAAGGCTTTTATTGCAGCTTGGCTGTCTATATAGAAAACAATAGCGCTGCAGTCTGTTGATTTTATTGAAAACCAGGCCGCGTCTTCACGAACGGCTGTAATTTCTGCTTGAAACACACTGCAGTGATCTGGTAGGCGCTTGGAGAAACATAGGCCTAGAGTACTGGAAAAGACTCCTGATCCTACTCCAAGTGCTGTTTTCGATCCGTCAGTATAGATTTCTACTGCAGATGCATTTTCGCAAATTTTAATTAAGAGAAAATTAAAATGTTCGAAAAAACATTAACTTTTCATTTATCTACTTCCTACTAAAAAAAAACCGTCAAGTATGAAGTCATGTACGGAGCGCTCCGTCGTCTTTTTTTGAAGGCTAAGCGTACAATTGTTGCGTAATTTGTATAAAAAATTTTGTTTAGTATATTTGCGACTTTGTTTTTCATTTGTTCTAATGACGATTTCGGAGTTTATGGAATTTTTTCGAACGCATTTCGATAACTCATTTGTTTCGCTAATATATTATTAGAGAATATTTCGAGATATATGCATAAGATCTGTGTATAAGAGTTATTAAATGCTGCCATTGCAGTGTAGTATATAAGGGGGAGATTTTTGACTGTTTGCCCGGTATACGGGTTTAAAATGCATAAAATATATATTTTTTCATTAATTTTACTCTAGGTACTGTTAATACTGCGTTTGATATGTTTTCTGTCTCAAGTCAACCTTAATTTCAGCATTACAAAAACGAAGAAATTGAGCTTGACTCTATGCAAATAACTTCAGTCTCGGTAAAAATAAGTCACCTAGATTATAATATTGCCTCGAGTTATTTTCCTCCACAGTACAGGCTAGCGGACGACGATCTTACTCCCCTCTTTGACTTACTTGGGTCGAATTTTATCATCGACGGGGACTTTAATGCGAAAAACACCTTTTGGGGATCACGGTGCAATTCAACAAGAGGAAGAGTACTCTTCAAAGCTAGCATGAATCGTGGTGTGGTTTTCCTTTCGACGGGAAAGCCAACGTATTGGCCAACCGACAGAAACAAAGTACCTGACCTTGTCGACTTCTTTATCGCAAAAGGGGTCCCTCGCCACCTCACAAATGTAGAAGGAGGCTACGATCTCTGTTCGGATCACTCGGCAGTCGTTTTGAAAATCGGCGGAAGTCTATCAAAAAATGAGAGAGCGCGTAGGTTAACTAATAACAACACCGACTAGGATGGCTTTAGGAAATACTGCAAACAAAATGTATCTCTACATGTACCACTTACAACCCCCTTAGAAATAGAAGACGAAGTCGATAAACTCGTTAGAACTATTCAAAACGCTGCTTGGAACAATACTTCTTTCCGGAAGACTGGAGTAGGCAAAAGTGGATCAATATACCCGCGCGAAATTGAAGAGCTCATACGCGAAAAGAGAAAGGCTCGAAAGAGATGGCATTTGTCTCGAGCTCCTCCTGATAAAACGATTCTGAATGGGCTATCTAACAAATTAAAGCACTTACTTCAAGATTTTAAAAGTCGTGAGACTACCAACTACCTCGAAAACTTGACTGCCGATAGAGGGTCAAACTATTCACTTTGGAAAGCCGTGAAGTCCATTAAAAAGCCCATAGTACACTCGGCGCCAATAAGAAAAGATAACGGTGAATGAGTAAAAGGCGACAAAGAGAAAGCAGATGTATTTGCAGAACATCTAGAAAAAAACATTCAAACCGTTTGACGGGGAGCCGTTGGTTGACGATCTGTATCTCAATGCGGAACTAGACAATTATCGAATGAAAACCGTGACACTGTCTGAATTTGGTCAAACAATCCGAAATTTGAAGAATAACAAAGATCCAGGCTACGACCTAATTACTGGGGAAATTTTGAAGGAGCTACCGAAAAGAGCGTTAGTCAAGCGTTCTCTACATCATAAACGCATCAATGAGAATTTCATACGTTCCACGCCAATGGAAAGTTGCAGAGGTAATAATGGTTCTGAAACCAGGGAAATGCCCGAACGACAAAAAATCATATAGACCAATTTCGCTTCTGCCGATTATATCTAAAGTCTTCGAGAAACTTGTGCTCAAACGACTGCAGCCAATAATTGAAGAAAGACGATTGATTCCGGATCACCAATTCGGCTTTAGGGTCAAACATTCAACAATTGACCAGGTCTATCGAATAACTAATGAAATTGAGAAAGCCTTAGAAGCGAAAATGATATGTTCTACCGCTTTTCTTGACGCATCCCAAGCCTTTGAAAAAGTTTGGCACGAAGGCCTAAAATATAAGCTACGGAAAGTTTTGCCGAAAAAAATGTATGAACTCTTAGAGTCTTATCTTGACAACAGACTATTTCGAGTGAGATACGGGAGCGAATACTAAGAATTCAAAGAAATACAAGCCGGCGTTCCACAAGGTAGCGTCTTCAGAATAAGACACTAAGAGCAATCGTAAATGCTCCATGGTAAATAAGAAATAGCGTTTTACATCGAGATCTAGGCATCGCAACCGTGACCGACGAGGTAAGAAACTTTGCTCGCAAACTTCACACTCGTCTTCACGGCCATTGCAACCACGAAATAATCCGAACTCTGGATCAGACAAATCTTGCACGCCGACTTCAACGAACAAGGCCGTTGGATCTAGCGTCGTAAGAGGAAACCGCACATAATGACGGCATTGCAGGTGCTTTCGTTGGAAGGTAGCCTGCCAAACGCGATTACTATACAGAAGCTTGAGCTTCTTGTTAAGGAAACTTAGTCGTAGTCTTACAAAGATTGGGAGGTTTTTTTAGTGAGTAAGAATCTCACACTACTATGAGCACGCGCGTTCGATTCTACCCACGAAAAAAAAAATGTTTTCTGTCTAAAATGTTTCGTTTAAGAGTTCAAAAGTAGAAGTCATGGCTAATTTTTTATGTTAAGTGGTAGTGTATAGATACCGGCTTTATCGTTGCAAGCTTTCGATTTTTGAGTAGGTACAAGGGTAGAAGCCTTACCCACAACGCCAAACAGTAGGACCAATAAATACCTTACATTTAGCGAGTAAATCCCAACCGCTTAGTTTCCAAACAATGTCCTGGAGACGGATAGAACAAATTGATGTAATTCAGTGTGTTTACCATATTTGCAGCACACTACTAGCTGAGCAAGCATTCAAAATAGCATCCAAATCTCGGTTATCTTTGACCTGTCAAAAGTCATTTAAGTTGTTCAAAAAGGCTTGATTCACTTTCTCGAAATTTCGTTTATGAAACTTTTAAAAATTTTACAATGAATTCTTTTGATATAATTATTTTTAACATCACAATTTTACACACACACTAAATGGTTGCCTGCTGTTTTTATAGCCTTTATACTCGCGACAAAACTTTAGACACCACCATACATGGCTGGGACAAACTCCTCTTAAAGCTCCTACCTCTACGACTTCGTCTGCCATCTTCGAAATGTGACCTGGAAAACAATTTATGAAGAACTTTGCCTACTGGAAAAATATTTGTAGAAAAACGACAATGTTTTCACGATTGTTTTTTTTTAATCAATAGCAATTTGGCAGCACTTACTCGAATATTTTACGATTGTGATCGATAAGCAGCTTCAAACAGTCGGCATACACTTCACTTTCCTTCAGTACGACATGAATGTCCTGGTATCGCACCTCACCCGTGACGGTATGAAATATCGAGGGTGTTATCGAGATCGCCAGGACTTCTGATGACACATTTTGTAAGGGAACCTTTGTTAGTCTATAAAGAAAAAGGAAGTTAGTGGACTAGGGGGAATCCCTAGTTTTTAAGGGAACTCACCTGTGGAAATGGGAGAAGAGGTAGTTTAAAGTGTCACGGTTGGTCTCGGGCAGCATTTTAACCAAACTCTGGAGTATTTCGATCTTTTTCATCATCGGTTTGAGCACTAGAATGGGTTAGATTTGATGTTACATTGACTTACACCATGTTACTTGCACAATACTTACACCACTGATTGGATGGCCCAATGAAAGTCTTTATTTCGGTCGTCTTTACGAGGGGGCTCTTGATCTCGCGTAGAAACAGCTTTAGTAGTCCCGTCAGCGTGTGTATGTCCGTCACCTTCTTAAGTGACTCATAGTCATTCGAGTCGATGCTAAATCGCAGCGCTTGAATTTTTGTATAATCACCGGATGTGCGGTAGAGCCCTTCGACTGGGTGTGGTGATTTCTTGAATTGTTCCTCGATCAGATCGACGCAGTCGACCACAATTTTGGGAATAGTTGTGTAAACCTCATGCTTTAAAGTCAGTTCTAGCTCTGTATCAAAACAGGGCTCATCTGGAAAGGATTGCATAAAGCAGGCACTTCCATATGGGTCCGATCAACTTACCATGGAATATGTTGTTCTGTTTCAGAGTATCGATAGTCGGTCGTTGTTTCCACCAATTGGATAGTTTCAACTTTGAAACCAGCCTCGATGTGGAACTTACATGTTTGCGACTTCTCTCAGGCGTTACTGGCAGGGATTCCTCCAATCTTTTTGTCAATTCCACTACTTTGTTCTCGAGCTCCTTTTTGTATGCCTTATCGTCGGCGCACTGCTTCTCGAGAAAAGCGACTTTTCTCGATAGGTCGTGAATTTTCTGCACACAACTGCCATCGCACTGACGAACATCCTTTTGACTAGAACTCTTGGACAGTGGCGGTGGTGGCTTCCGGGATACCTCTGTGAAATGCTGCGAATCCGTGAGGTCTTTGCGACTTCCTCCGCGGTCTCGAAAACAGTTCATTATGGTTTTGCTGCGCCTTTCAACTGAACTCGGATACATAGTCGATAGGGGAACGTTTTCAGTTGTAGTCTTATCGCACTGGGCACAGCACATAAGTGCTAATGTTATTGTTGTTGTTGTTTACTTGGTGGTGTTTTATCGTATTTTTTTTTTCGCAACTTAACTACTGCAAGAATCCCTAAGTCTCAGGAGTGGGCGAACGAAACGAAAAATTATTACACCCCAGTTCGTCGGAAGAAACAACCAAACTATCTGTGCTTTGTGGGAAGGGGAAAGTTTGGAAAGTTTGCGTACGCTCCGATATCTTATCAGGCCAGACACTGGTGTGTGGACATGGCGATGACGATGTCGGCTTGAATTGAGTAGAAAGCCGTGTTATAAATAACGATGTGAGTGATCGGAGCCAGGGAGAGAGAGAGCAATGGTATCGATAAGCACTGGATATCACATTAAGCACGGTAGTGTTTGTGTATAGTTCCTGATAAGCTTGGTGCCGGCTATATTTAAAAAGATTTGGTGATAGGTGGTGTAAGTAGGTCATAGGTGATTGAAAATATAACTAAGTCGTAGGTGGCAGGTACTTCACTTAAAAGTTATTAATTTTTGGCCAACCCTAGGCAATGGCAGAAACAGTAGCTTTGTTCAAGTTTGAATAAACCAGTCCAGTGTTTTTCTTTTTGTAGACAAAAAGTCAGACATTGCTGTAGAACTGACCAGTGAATGAATTTTATACGATTGATTGAATTAATTCATGTGCCTGGGATATTTTCTCATTTTGGGGCTTGTATTTTCGGTCGAATTTAAAAACTAACGGCTGCAGGCATAGATAATGACCTATAGAAAAAATAATTAAAAACACCTAAATTTGAATTTGATGTCATGACATTGCACACGCACTGCAGAAAATGGGCGTGTTTCGAGAACTTATCTGTCTTTAGCTAAAGCGACAATGTTCTCATAAGAATTGAATGGGTTCGTTGAATTTTGAATTTCGACCTCTAATGTTCCTCAAACTTCAGGACAAAAAATATGTGTTACGCCTCCTAGGTTAGGTTAGGTTAGGTTAGGTAGGGTTGCTGGCAGCAAAAGCCACCAGCTCGCATAGGCCTACGAGGGCCCTTAGCGACAACCTGTAAGGAATAAAGATTTTAATTTATGATATTTAGTCAGTTAAAGTATCCTGAGCTTTGGAGAGAAACTTGTCCCAGCCGGATACCCTGCTATACTTTAAAATATTCGCACCACTGTAACAACTTGCAAGCTCGTTCAGCTCCTGGAAGAAGTATTGGCCTAGAAGTCGAAAACGTTGTCTTCTGCCACTTGAACACTTCTTCGGCGGATCATGACATCCCCTGCAAATGTAGTTGGTGTTAGTGATTCCCAATTTTGCTAAGTCTTTTCCCAACAGGTTATGGCCCGTTATCACTCTTGTGGCTTTGACCAGTGATGGCCGTTTTAATTCTATAAGCCTTTTTGATTAGCTGCCATCTATAGATGGTTAAAGCACCTTTGTGTGGCCGCAGCTCTGCAAATTTTCCCATCCGTTTCGGGCTATATTGTAAACAGTCCCAGACATTTCGCCTGTCATTAAAAAAAGCGGAGGATGGGTCCTCTTGTCCGCTGTAGTTATACAGATTTGAGCCATATTTCGCTAGCTCGTGAGCCTTTTCATTCCCGATAAAGTCACTATGGCCTGATACACAAACAATGCGGACATTATTCTGTCTTACGATAGGGTCTTACCACACGAGATTTTACTGTTCGTGTTGCCAGGGCCTTAATGGCTGCTTGACTGTCTACGTAAATGGAAATATCCTTCTGTGATAGTTGCAATACTCTGGCCTTTTCGGCTGCTGTAAGTTTTGCTAGGAAGAAGCTGCATTTCGGCTCGGAAGAAGCTGCATGAGTTCAGCAGTCTTCTGCTTGTTTGGATACCGAGTATGTCAGCTCCTACACCTGCTCCAGTACCCTCACTTAATTTGCAGCCATCTGTATAGATTGCTACCTCGGAGTTGGTTATAACATTATTGAGTCATTTTATCCCTTCGGGTAGGGGTTAGAATATACCCGAGGTAAGGCATGCCTGTCGTAAGAGGCGACTAAAATCCACCCTCCGTATGCCGAGCGCGTAGCGCATACAAACTATGCAATGGACAAAACAAAAGATATTATTACCCCAGGTGGCAATCCAGTTTCACTGGCAAATCCACCCTCTTCGGAGGTAGGCTCTACGGGTTCTGGGGAGAGCCATTTATTGCTTATAATCCCTTTTTGAAAAAATCAAGGGTGCCTCGATCTCCACCAGCTGGATCGAAGGTCTCCGGGAAAGGAAGTCCGCCGGTTAATCAGGACTCAGCGAAAATTAAATGCTTTGAAGCGGAAAACAACGAACTCCGTGCTAAGCTTAATGAAATGGAACGTCTCTACCATGAGCTTAAAAGCGAAGTAGATTCGTTACGTAAAGAAAATGAAGCCTTAAGGAACCCCCGTGGTACTATAGTATGCGAGAAAACGCCGAAACGTCAATGTGAATACCAGACGGACGAGGAAGAACTTGCACGCGAAATGAATCCGGTCTTTAGGAAAAGGCTTGCCAAGAAACGAAAGGCCGGTTCTTCACCCGAAGTAGAAACCGTGCAGCAAAAAGAAAAAACACCAGTCGTATCAAACAAAGCGACAGGAATACCCCAAGAAAAAAACCGCCGACCACCTGCAATAAATATCGTTGGGATCGCGGACAACGGAAAGTTGCGAAACATCCTTAATAATACTCTTGGGACGAAATATAACTTAACGTCGATGACTCTGACGCCTATCGGTCGCTGTCACAAAAGTTGAATACAGAAAAAATTCAATGGTTTACGTATGAAAATCACATCGAAAAGCCGCTGCGGGTTATCGCGAGGGGACTACATCCATCCTGTACCAAGGACAAAATAATACAAGACGTTCAAGCCCAAGGCTTTGACGCCGTGAACATAATAAAGAAAGAGAAGCAACGTACGGACGAAGGCAAATATTCCGCTGTTGTCCGACGCGGCCTGCAAATTTTTATGCTTTCTTTTGATAGAACTGAAAATATAAACGAAATCTACAAAATTAAATCAATCCTTAACATCAAGGTAAAAATCGAGCCCAAGCGGAAGGGCAACAGGCTAGTTCCCCAATGTAAGCGATGCCAAGGTTTCCGACACACGCAAGAGTACTGCCAGAAAAAGCCGCGATGCGTAAAATGCGTCGGCGAACATCTCTCGACGGATTGCAATGTCAGCAGTCAGGCCCCCGCGGTTTGCGCCAATTGCAGGGGAAGTCACCCAGCGAGCTACCGAGGTTGCGAAATTGCTATTGAGTTGCAAAAACGACATGAAGCTCCGAAGAAAAATAGTGAAAATAAGGGCCCAAGCCTAAAACCTCCTAAAGTAGATGAGCCAAAAACCCCTAAGTCAACAAGGGATAAGGGTTTGATTAAAGGCAAAATTCAAAATGCGCAAGAAAACGTCGCTGGTCCTAGTTCCCACCGGAGTCAAAAGGGAGAATCCACACTTGTTGGTCCCAGATCGTACGCTCAATTCGCGTCACGTGAAAGTAAGCCACAATCGGCCGCATCAGATTCGGTCTCTCAAATTCTAGGCATGATTTTAGAAAAGCTTGAGCAACAGACGAAACTTAATCAAGTAAAATTCAACAAATTGAGCGAGCTCGAGTTTGAACCTCGAAAAGCATTTAATAAAAAATCATGAATATGGGAAAGTCAATCAAAATAATTACATGGAATGCAAACGGCCTTTGCAAAAAATTGACGAACTAGAATTATTCCTACGGAAGAATAATGTAGACATATGCCTGATTTCGGAAACCCACTTTAAAAAGGGCTCGGCACGCAAAATAAAAGGTTACATCGACTATCACGCGCATCATCCTTCAGAAAATCCGAGAGGTGGATCCTCTCTCTACATTTAAGACTGCATTAAGCACTCCAAAAACGAAGAAATAGAACTTGACTCTATGCAAATAACCTCAGTCTCAGTAAAATTAAGTCACATAAATTACAACATCGCGACGAGCTATTTTCCTCCGCAGTATCGGCTGGCAGATGAAGATCTTGCTCTGCTCTTTGTTTCACTTGGGTCAAACTTTATCATCGGCGGGGACTTTAACGCGAAAAATACTTTTTGGAGCTCCTGGTGCAATTCAACAAGAGGAGCAAGTACAAAACGCGGCGTGATCTTCTTATGGACGGGAAAGCCAACATATTGGCCAACCGACAGAAATAAAATACCTGATCTCGTCGACTTCTTTATCGCCAAGGGGGTACCTCGTTACCTTACGAACGTAGAAGAACGCTTTGATCTCTGTTCAGATCACTCGGCAGTTCTTTTGAAAATCGGTGGAAGCCTAGCGAAAAAAAGAGCGCCTAGATTAACTAACAACAACACCGACTGGGACGGCTTTAGAAAACACTGCAAAGAAAATATAGCTTTAAATGTACCGCTCAAAACGCCACTTGAAATAGAAGACGAACTAGGTAAACTCGTGAGAGTTATTCAGAGCGCTGCGTGGAATAACACTTCTTTTCGGAGGTCCGAATTATCGAACAGCGGAACAATATATCCGCGAGAAATAGAAGAGCTAATATGCGAAAATAGGAGAGCGCCCAAGATAGCAACGTTCGCGAGCACCCCCGGATAAGACCATCTTTACCCACTTTTCTAACAAACTGAAGCACGAACTTCAAGATTTTAAAAGTCGCGAGACTACTGCTTACCTGGAAAGTTTGACTGCCGATAAAGGTTCGAACTACTCTCTTTGCAGTTGAAAGCAGTCAAGTCCGTTAAGAAGCCTATAGCACACTCTGCGCCATTGAGAAAAGCCAACGGCGAATGGGCAAGAGAAGACAAAGAAAAAGCGGATTTATTTGCAGATTACCTAGAAGAAACATTCAAAGCGTTTGACGGGAAACCGTTGGTCGAGGAACTCAATTCTTATGCGGTACAAGATAATTATAGAATAAAAACCGTGTCATTGGCTGAACTTCGTCAAACGATAAAAAATCTGAAGAACAACAAAGCACCTGGCTACGCTATTATTGAGTCATTATACAGTCTTCTCTGCTGGGTTATTCCTACACAAAATCCTAGTGTGTGTAAGACTGAGCTGTACCCTGTGGATCGCATACTCCAATTGCCTGCGGCTTGAAGACTTATAGCGCTTTTTGCGGCGCTTTCTTTTATCAAGAGATTTATAGGCGAATTGTTAAGGATTGTCTCTAAACCTATAGGCGTAGATCTCAGAGCACCTGTAGTGACGAGACAAGCCAATGTTTGTACCTTAGTTAAAGCTTTTATATTTTTCTGCTTGGTTATAGCTGGCCACCAGACACAGCATCTAAAGGTAAGTATAGTTCTTACTATAGTTGTGTAAGGCCAGTTTGACATTTTGGGGGAAGGACCCAATTTTTTTCCGCATATTCGGTTACACGTATAAAGGGCTGTGTAAGCTGTTTTAACTCTTTCGTTTATATTTGGATTCCAGCTTAGCTTAATGTCTAGGATGATACCCAAATATTTGGCACTTTTAGTTAGCTGACGAGCTGAGCCTTCGAGTGTTGGCAGCTCAACAACCGGTATCGACCTCGTTTATGTGAAGAGGACGAGCTCTGTTTTTGACGGGTTAACGCTAATTACGCCTCCTACATTTTCAGCTTAAAATCGCAAGACCGATAAGTCTAAGCTGTTTTAGTCTAATGACAATGTCTTCGCTATAAAAGCTGTCACTTTGGTTAAGTAAAAAAGTAGTGATCTTAGAACAACTGTTTAAAGTTTTGTATCACACTAAGAACTATTTTTCTCATTAATTCAAAGATGTGTATTGACATCTTTACAGGAAGGATAAGTTTAATTCAAGACAGTTAAATGGCTTAATAAAATATAAGTAAATATATAAAACAAAAAGATGATCAGGTGACCCTCAATATTTTTTTAAGTATTAAAAAATAGTCCTTCGGACATATACCTAGACGCTTTTGAGGCAAACCGGCATAGGAAAAAAAAACTAGGATTTAAAAAACATCTGGACAAAAAACATCAACATTTGGACTTGTGCCGTGGGTAGGTAGGTGAAAAAGTTGGTAGGTTGGTAGAGGTCCAAGAATGAATAGTAGCTTGATGCGCCTTTTTGATACCACGACTCGTTAACCTGGTTTGTGATGGTCGTTGAGATTGTTATGAGGTCGGTGCCTGTGTCCAACCAGTGGAGTTGAGAAATTGGATAAGCGCTTTTATGCCTTTATTCGAAATATCTCTAAGGCCAAGAAAGGGTGGTTCAGGGCACGCAGTCTGGCTTTTGCTAGTGTCGGGCATCTGCAGAGGAAGTGGGAGACAGTTTCTTTCTCATTCATAGTTTCGCAACTTGGGCAGTGGGGCTTGTATTGGGACACCTAGTTCGGCCGTATAGTCTCCAATTGGCCAATGCCCCGTTATCTATTTCCGACGTGATTCTGGCGATGTCAGGGCGGGTTCTGTCAAGTAGGTCTTTGCGAGTAGACCGATGTTCTTTGCTACTTCGTCCCTCTTCCATTCAGCCGTGGAAGGAAACTCTACGTTGAAGCCTTTCTTGAATTTTATTTGGCTGTCAGTTATCTTCAATCTGAGGTGACGAGATCGCCGTATATACCGACGGTTCTAAGATGGACGTCGGAACCGGTGCGGGCATCTTCTGTGGAGCACTGTAATTGTGTGGAACACTGTAACTGTGTGTTGGGTGCCAGGTCACACCGATATATCGGGAAACGAAGAAGCGGACAAGCTTGCGAGATTTGGGTCTGGAATGAATGCATCTCTAGCCCTCAAATCTATAAGAGTCCCGCTGAGTTCGATAGCACGTAGGATAGAAACTGAATCCTTGAGTAGAACCAACCTACGATAGACAGAACTTGATACGTGCAGACACACAAGGGAGCTATGGCAAGCGGTAAGCAAAAAGAGACCACTATTTTTGATCGGACTAGCCCGCAGGAACATCCGAGTACTCACGGGAATCCTCACGGGGCACTGCGCTGTGGGTCTACACGCTGAGCGGCTAGGCATACCGCATAACGATTACTGCAAAAGCTGCAGGGACGTTGAAGAAATTGAATCTGTACGTTACCTGCTCTGCGAATGCCCAGCCCTAAACAGCATCAGGCGTAGTATCCTCGGCAGCTTCTTCTTCAACGAGCTCGAAGATCTAAATAATGTAGATCTAAAGGACCTCCTAAGAGTTGTATACAAATCCGGATGGGTCCAAGAGGGCGGAACTCTGAGCTTCTAACAGCGGTCTATTTCTGTTTTCGTTCCAGGCATTAAGAAGGTTCCCAATGGACACAATGGACCCAACTGCTGGTCTAAGTTAAGCCGTGACTATTGTCAAAAGGGCATCCATCAACCTAACCTAACCTAACCTATCTTCAATCTTCTCCAGGCAATCATTGCTTGCACATTTGATTACCTTCTCTAAAAACTAGTGGGAGGGTTACAATCCGCTAAGGCGAATCGTTGGATACCCCATCCCAATCGACCACTGTCAAGCTCCGAATTGCGTCATAAATCTTGGTTGTTAAATTTAATTTTCTATTAACTTTAATTGCATTTAGAACTTGTCAGTTGAAAATCTTTTTGCTTAAAAAAGAACCGTGGCATCAACCCTCTTTTCAATAACATCTTTTTTTTGTTCATATTTTTAATCAGGAGTGGAATACATGTTTTGATTAAATTTTCATATTAAAAATTTTGTTTATGCTTAAAAATATCCCCAAAAGGGGGCGTGGTAAAAATTTATTCATTTCAGTTGATAGCCTACGCACATATCTGAACATTTTATAGTGCAAGCTTTTTAGACTTAATGCAATTTCCCATATCGAATAAAAGCCATTTAATAGAATGCTAATGACCACGCCCACATTGGGGCAAAATGTGCTTTTTTCGAAATGCCAATCACAACACACTTAAGCGAGAATATTGTGTACCAAATTTCAGCATCACACGACAATTTCGGATTTCAAATTTTTTTGCACTTTTACTGCTTCGGGACCTAGGTAGAAGAGGCTGTCGGGTTTGAAGAGCCCAACTCACTTAGACCTATGTCGGTCCATTGTGATACCACGTGGATCTGGAAAAATTGCCTACTCGTTGAACCATTTCGAGCTACTAATAAAGCGTAAAAGACGTTTTGGGTCAGCCATACTGAGATCATTAAGATCATTATAGAAGAAAACTCCACGTGAAGATTTCGGTTCTACCGAGAGAGCGGGGCATGTGCAGAGACGGTGGAGAGTAGTCTCTTCTTCCTCCTCATCCACCAAGCTCCTGCAAAAATCGTTAGAAAAGACACCGAGCCTTGTCGCGTGCTTGCCTATCAGACCTGTAAAATCACCGATCGAAGCACTTACGTGCGATCTATTAAGAGCTATCAAACTCCTACAGCGTTTAAGATCTAGCTTAGGCCAAATCTGTTTCATTACTAGAAACTAGAAACTTTCTATTGCATCCAGTTTTATCATGAGTTTGCATGTCGAAATTGAAATGTCTAAGGAGCTTTTATCAGGCGAAATTGAGAGAGTAGTTCCAAGTTTGGCGAGTCGTCAGCCTTACAGTTGCCTGGAATGTCACTGTGTCCTGGCACCCAGCACAGGAAAATGTTGAACTGCTCTGACATCTCCTTTAGAGACGAACGGAAGTCTACCTTCGGGACATAGAAAGAATAGATATCAAGTTTCAAGTTCCTAGCTCTAAATTTAGGGCCTAAAACTACCGACACATGGACGGACGGACATGGCTCCTTCGACTTACAATTCGGTCTCGATCATATGCACTTGAGGTCTTGGGGATCTATGTTACAAACTATGAATCAAACTTAATATACCTCCTATCCTATGGGATGGAGTTTAAAAAAAGAACAACAAGTCGCGACGGATGTTGAATGCAAAAAAGAAAAAATGACGTATTAGTATCTACAAAATAAACAGGCTTTTAGGTAACACTTTAAAACTGCAGTTTTCCATGATGCACAAAGTATAGAAGGAGAAGAAGGCGCTGGTAACAGGAAAATTTTTGACTTATGTCACTTGGTTTCAAAAGCGACGACGTGATCTAGCTTAGGTAAGGTAGTTACCTTTTATAACATGGGCTACCGCTACATACCTACTACCAAAAGGCAGGTATGTAGTCACTACGGGTTACATCAACGCCATTGCAACTTTGTTCAAGCAAAATACCAGAGTTCGTTAGAAAATCATTGCTGTCTTTCGTGTCGTTTACCCACAAAATTATCGTGTAGGTATACTGAAGCACGAAATAAATACTTTCTTTTATATGAAGGGGGTTTTCCCCTTTCACCATTATCTGATGATTTGTGTTATCTAGTAATGGTTCGCTATTGTAAACTTAAATTAAAGTTCGATCTTGGTAAAAGGGTATGAAAGGCTTTATTTTCATTCTTAACCATGTAGTTCCACATTTTTGGTTAGATAAGGATTCTAAAGCTTAACCGAGGTTTATCACCCGACGGTTAAGTCTGTTCGTTAATGAAAAAAAAAATAATACCAGGTTACCAAATATATGTACCTACTTCTCGCTACATTTAGAACAACATCACATATTTTTTTTGAATTATTTAAAAGAGGGGGTTATGAATATCCCTTAATATCTTAATTAATCGTTTTGATTGTGATTGTATTATGCAATATTAAAAATATACCAAGCAAACTTTCCACAAAACAAAAAATACGTAAGCCCCTTTACCACATTAATAAATTCGTATTGGCATATTGTGAACTATGCATTTTAAATTTGAGCGAAGAAAAGCGAACAGAAAAATGTGCCACCTATCCATCAAGTAAAGAAAATCATGCTGCCGTTATTCACAGCGGCTACGCGCATCGTTTATCCCAGACTTGAACCTTTTGCAGATTGATTCATTAAATCTTCAAACCTTTTATAGCGTTATCGGTAGTGCTAGCAAATGCACATTATTGCATTGTGCGTCGGCAATGACGTTCATGTCGGTAACCAATCTTGTTTGGAATCGGGGCATCGCCTCGGCAACAATTTTGTTGTGAACCTTTTTCCATTGCATTTCTGCATGTCGTTAACACATGAATTTGAGCCTTTTATTCTATGTCTCCACCGATAATTAAAAGAAGATTAGCGGGAGACGATTAAAATAAATCCCAAAGTGGCTCCATCGGACAAATATAGGATTAATTTGACACGAAAACTCTGTTTCTGTCAGTTTGGCTCTCAAAAGAGAGTGGCGATGCCATTTCCAAGGAGCGAAAACGATTTCCTCACAAAAAGTCACAATAGAAAACTTACTTGTGTCAGATTTTTCGCACAGGGACAGTTTCATTTTCCTTTTTTGATTCTCAAACTGTTACAAACGGGCAGAAAATAGGTTTGTGAATAGGGTAAATGGGATTTTTTAAAGGATTTATTTTTAATCGCTTGCCGAGAGGATTTGAATTTGTATGGTAAATCGCGTGATTTGTAGAAAATTTAATAAAGATTTATATTAATCGACGATTAGTGCTCGGTGGAGACATGTTAGCAAAGGAATATAAATCAACGGGTGTGAAAAAGGTGTTCTTCCGTTTACAGTGTCAGTTAAAAAAAGGGGTGATTGGTGTGTTAGATCAAATGCAAAAAATCACACGTATCAAACATTATCCAAAATTTTAACGAAAATTCTGCGAATTTCAAAGTTTCAAAACCTTCTGCGGAGCTCGCGAGCAGCTCTAGTCCTTCTGTGCAGCGCCGCTTTGCATGCTTCCTGTTTAGCTGCATGTGCTTGCCGGCATTCATCGTCAAACCAGGGGTTTCGTTGTGGTCGCCGTGTGAAACCCAGCACTTCAGAGGCGGCGTCTCTGATGGCATTTTGGCAATGTTGCCACTGGCTATCAATACTTGATGCTGGTTGCATAGGACCTTGTAGAAGGTTTTGAGAGACTCGGTTGGAGAAGGACCTGGCGATCTCTTGCGATTGTAGTCGGCCGACGTCAAACTTCCTAACAGTATTTCCATTACTTGGCGCTGGTCGGGATATCCGCAGCCGTACCTTGGCTACAACAAGGTAGTGATCCGAGTCAATGTTGGCCCCTCGGAAAGTTTGGACATCCATGATACTGGAGGAATGCCTTGCGTCGATCGCAATATGGTCAATCTGGTTGGCGGTTGATTGATCGGGAGATCTCCATGTCCCTTTGTGGATATTGAGATCGCGAGCTCTACGAGCAGAGGAGGAGAGAGGAGCACCGGCTTCTCCGAAGGAAAAAGAGAGAGCACGAAAAGCGCGCGGTTGAAGAGATAGAGAGATGTTACAACAGGAATGAGGTTAGAAAGTTTTACCAAAGGATCAAAAGGTCCTGCCAAGGGTATAAACTTCGAACTGAAGCCTGTAAGGACCATCAAGGGAACATCGTTGTAGAATCGCAGTCGGTGCTGAGGATTTGGAAAGACCACTTCTGCAGACTGTATAACGGCGAGAACGAACCAAATACCGCTGTCAGGCAGAACGAACCATTCAACCCGGGCGAAGACGTTACCGACGAAGCATACGAACGATACCGCCCACCCGACCTGGAGGAGGTGAAAGTAGCTGTGTCTAAGCTCAAGTGCAACAAAGCAGCCGGAGCAGACGGCCTAGCTGCCGAACTTTTTAAATCCGCTGGCGATGAGCTGGTTAGGAGCATGCACCAGCTCATCTGCAAGATATGGTCGGAAGAAAGCATGCCCGACGAATGGAATCCAGGATTGTTTGCCCGATCCTGAAGAAAGGAGACCCTCTGAGTTGTGCCAACTACAGAGGCATAAGTCTTCTTAACATCGCATACAGGATCTTTTCTGCTGTACTGTGTGAACGCCTGAAGCCGTTTGTCAACAATCTGATAGGCACATATCAGTGTGGCTTTAGGCCAGGAAAGTCCACCATCGATCAAATATTCACACTGCGACAGATCTTGGAGAAAACCCAGGAATTCCAAATCGATACACTCCACCTCTTCATCGATTTCAAGGCCGCGTATGACAGCATCTATAGAGACGAGCTATATAGCGCAATGTCTAGTTTTGGCATCCCTGCCAAACTCGTCAGTCTGTGCAGGATGACGATGGAAAACTCACGCTGTTCCGTCAAGGTCGGCAAAGACCTCACCGACTCCTTTGAGGTCAAAAAAGGATTTAGACAAGGCGACGCGCTGTCATGCGACTTCTTTAACATCATACTTGAGAGAATTGTGCAGAACTCTCGCGCCAACACCAGAGGTACAATCTTTCAAAAGTCCGTTCAACTACTACTGAATAAAATACAAATGAAATGAATGAATGAACTTGCATACGCAGACGACATTGACATAATTGGTAGAACAAAGCGTGATGTCAGTGAAGCCTTCGTGAGTATTGGGACGGAAGCGGCGAATATGGGTTTAGCAGTCAATGAGGGCAAAAAAAAGTATATGCTGTCATCAAGAAAAGACACCCAACACCGACGTCTTGGACAAAACATCACCATCGACAGCTATAACTTTGAGGTAGTTAGGGACTTTGTCTACCTGGGTTCCGCTATCAATTCAGACAATGACACCAGCGCTGAAATCAAACGAAGGATAACTCTTGCCAATCGCTGTTTCTTTGGGCTAAGAAGGCAATTGAGTAGCAAAGCCCTCTCTCGAGCAACTAAAATGTCCATGTATAAGACCCTCATCATCCCAGTCCTGCTTTACGGTGCAGAAGCATGGACCCTGTCAAAGGCGGATGAAAACACTTTAGGCTGCTTTGAGAGGAAAATTCTTCGGACGATTTACGGTCCCGTCTGCATAGGCGGAGAGTGGAGGAGGAGATATAACATCGAACTGTACGGGCTGTACAGCGATACCGACCTAGCCGAAAGAGTCAAAACACAACGTCTACGATGGCTGGGTCATCTAGAGCGGATGGACACCAACGCCCCGGCCCGGAAAATCTTCGAATCCACACCGCAGGGACGACGCGGTAGAGGAGCACCGAGACTCAGGTGGCGCACGCAAGTGGAAGGGGACCTCAGCCAACTTCGCGTGCGAAACTGGAGACGGCTAGCTAGAGACAGAGCTGGCTGGCAAAGCTTGTTGGCTGAGCCCCAGGTCCACCCCGGACTGTAGCGCCACCTTAAGTAAGTAAGTAAAACCTTCTGTGATTTAACTCGAAAGCAGAAAAGCATTTTCAAAAACTATTTTTTTAAATCTTCTAGTAACGATAAAAGCGATCTTGTTCAGATTTAGTTGAAGTAAAAAACGAACAAAAGGAAAGCAAGCTGCGGTAAAAAAAAATTTAAATTGCCGTTTTTAACCCACGTTTTTCGAACCTATTTAAAAAAAAGAAATAAAAAAGGGGAATTGTTTATCGTTTTCGCAAAATCCGTTGGCCATAGAACTAAAAAACACATTCAATGCTAACACAGGTAGTTGCGCTATTGGAAAAAAGTCTGTTTTAAGGATTTGAAATTTAAAAAATATATAAAAAAGGTTAAAAGAAGGCATGTCTCTACCTCTAGCTCCCAAACGGTATGAAGTATAGATTTGAAATAAAAAACGGACATAGTCCATCTTCCGAGATTTCATGTTAAGCTAAAGCAAACTTCGAATATTTAAAAACTTCTAATATTTGACTCAAAATCGTATACACATTTTCGAAAACGAATATTTACAGGTTGCTAGTCTGTTAACGGTGACGATCTAATTAAAATTTGGCTGAAGTATGAAGCGTTTAAAACGGAAGCTTACTGCATTTAAAAAGTTTCGATATTGCCGTTTCCAACCCTATGTTTTAAATCCTATTTAGACAAACGAAAAAGAACAACATCTTTTACTGTTTCCGCAGATATCTATGTCCGTAGAATTTAAGAAAAGTGGCCAATGGAACGCAACTGGTTGTAAAATTGAAAAACAAGGCCTAACGGTAATTGAAAAATAAAACTAAATTGCTGTTTTATGGCTCTTAAATTTTTAAAATGGTAAAAAAAGCCTAGAAAATATATGTGCTTCCCTCTATTTTCGAAACGATAAGAGGCAGAAATTTGAAATAAATAACGAACGTAGTCCATTTTTGAACTAAAAAAAAAAATTGAAGCAGTTTTTAATAGTTAAGGTATGGCTTTCCAGATTTGCCTATAAAACACTGTAGTTGACTGACTAAAATGATGCTGCCAGCAAGTATGTATGTAGATATATCTGTCGTAATTTCTGGGCCACTTATTTTACATCAAGCAAATTTGACGCAGCACAACCAAATTAACGTTAACCAACACAAGAGCCTTAAAAAAAAAAAACAACAATCATCTTATAACAGTTCATTTTTAAGAAAAAAATAAAGGAACATTTTAATGCCACCCTTTATTAAGTGACAAAAGTAAAAGTACACAACAGAATCTAGAATATTCTCAGGAATAATAATAAAAAAATAGAATTTAACAGAAACTGACACAATAAAGGTTAGTCTCTCCTACGACCGGTTAGCCTACGGACCGCTCCGCGTATGTTTTCATACTTGACGGTCTTTTTTAAATTTACAACTACGGCACCAGTAAATAAAAATAAAACTACATTTTTGAATAAATAGCTACTACAGACTGAATTATGGGAAAGACCTGCTCCCTACATTTTCGAACTTTAGATGTAGGTGCGGATGGTTCGCTCTTATAAAATTTTGGGTAAAGAAATCAAGCATGGAGATTGATTTTTTTACCCAAACCCCTGGCTTGATTTTTCTTTTATACTTTTATACCTTCCCTAAGGTTTCACTAAGTATTTGGGTGATTCATTTGTATGTAAGTCACAAAAGGGACTTATATCCCTGCGTTAAAGATCGACAATGTTATGTTTATTTTGGATCTTCTGCCGCCACCTTCGTCCATTGACATTTATTTTTGTCATCAATGACTTGATAATTTAAACTGACTTGATAAGCCACTATTTTATTTCCAATTAAGTCGCATTTCCTAAGCCTTATAAGTCACCTCTGAAATTACTAACAATCTACATCCAAGAATCTCTTGAGACTGTCCACATCCCTTCTATTTTGTCCATACCCCACTAACGGTACTAATGGTTTTTGGTTGTTGGGTGTTTTCGGAAGGCACTGATCGGCGTCACCGTCAACCTGGTGACGCCCAATTTTGTAACTCTTACTACGCATCAGGTGCTTATGGGTTTAGACACCTCCGCGTGGTAACCACCGGATACTGATTTTGTTCTTCCCTTGGACTTGGCTTGCTGAGCTCGTTAGTGCGAGTATTGAGCAAGAAGAGAACAGCGACATTTTGATTGTCTAAAATTACCTGCTGGTCGAGTCTCAAAAGTCGATTTTGAACGCCTCAGAAGGGTGACACGCAGCGGTGGAAGTCTCATATAAAAATCTACGGTGCTGTCAACAGTCAGGACGACAACTACCTTATATACACTGCCCCGATTTATTAGGGGCCAAGGTCAGTAAGTACCTATTTCCAGTATTAGCCAGGATACTGCAACAGAAATGGTGGTGGATAAGCCCCTGAGTAGGAAACGATAGCTCTCACATCCACAAAGTAGGCTACTGACTTTGTTTGACCAGACCCGCTGGCCTTTAGGGCTAAAACATAGAGCTAGTCCTCCAAGTAACGAGGGTTCTGCCGCAGGTTCAAGTTTCCGGCCACGTAAAAGTGACTAGTTATGAGAGGGAAATAGGAAGCCTGGGATAATAACAATATTAATTAAATAAACCGGAACGTTAAGGGACATCGATTTAAGAGTTTGCACAGGAAAGTAAGATCACTCTACACACAACACACCAGGAGCGACTAGTAAGCTTGATGGCGTATTCTTTTGAACACCGAACTGCCACACCGAGCTGTCAAACAATATTCACTTCACTTTGTTTACTTTATTTTCATTTCCTAGCGTGATTTTGTTGCGGTGTTTTTTGTACGTTTTACTTAAAATGAATTTTGATAGCTTTGAGTTTGTGATATTTAGTAACTTTTTATCGATTTCATAACAATTGAAAATTATGTCGAAACGTCTGCTCACATACACAATCAAAGCTGCACCCAGTCTCCACCGTCAAATACGACGGTGGCGAAAATTCGTGTTCGGTGTCGACACCGAACTAATTCGGAGTTCAAAAGAACATTTACATGAGCACGATTCCGCTCAGGTGTATGAATAAAGAACAAGTTTTTTCTGTATTCCACACCAGTTTCACGATTCGGAGATGAAAAGAATACGCCATGAGTCCGTCTTCCAGCAGTATAAAGCGAACACTACTGCAATCCGGGACATACGAAAGATAGGTTCAGGTATATGAAATAAATAAAAGATCTGGACATTTAATACAGCTGCCATACTAAATTCACTAAGATTTCACATGTTAGGATGCGAATTCAGAATCCACAAGGAAGCCTGGCGGTCACCAGACTGTCGAACCATCAACCAAATAGACCACGTGTTCATCGACGCGATGGTCACATCTAAAATCCTAAGGCAAACGTCGACTCAGACCATTTTTCTTGTCGTGGCTAGATTCAGAGCTCGAATTTCCAACGAGAAGAAGCTGCGAGCCACCAAGCAAAAGAAACTCAATGCTGGATGCTTCAGCACAGCTTGCGTGAGGGACCCTCCCCTTTGCATTCACTCTGCCATCGAAAGTCAGTGGAGCCAGTACCGAAACACCGTCAAAAGCATGGTTGAATCCACTATAGGCACTAACGGTACTAATGGTTTTTGGTGGTTGGGTGTTGTCGGAAGGCACTGATCAGCGTCACCGTCAACCTGGTGACGCCCAATTTTTTAACTCTTACTACGCATCAGGTGCTTATGAGTTTAGACACCTCCGCGTGGTAACCACCGGATACTGATTTTGCTTTTCCCTTGGACTTGGCTTGCTGAGCTCGTTAGTGCGAGTATTGAGCAAGAAGAGAACAGCGACATTTTGATTGTCTAAAATTACCTGCTGGTCGAGTCTCAGAAGTCGATTTTGAACGCCTCAGAAGGGTGACATGCAGCGGTGGAAGTCTCATATAAAAATCTACGGTGCTGTCAACAGTCAGGACGACAACTACCTTATATGAACTGCCTCGATTTATTAGGGGCCAAGGTCAGTAAGTACCTATCTCCAGTATTAGCCAGGGTACTGCAACAGAAATGGTGGTGGATGAGCCCCTGAGTAGGAAACGACAGCTCTCACATCCACAAAGTAGGCTACTGACTTTGTTTGACCAGACCCGCTGGCCTTAAGGGTTAAAACATAGAGCTAGTCCTCCAAATAATGAGGGTTCTGCCGCAGGGGCAAGTTTCCGGCCACGTAAAAGCGACTAGTTATGAGAGGGAAATACGAAGCCTGGGGTAATAACAGTGTTAACGCTCAATTAACAACAAAACCGGAACGTTAAAGGACATCGATTTAAGAGTTTGCACCAGGAAAGTAAGATCACTCCACACACAACACACCAGGAGCGACTAGAAAGCTTGATGGCGTATTCTTTTGAACACCGAACTACCACACCGAGCTGTCAAACAGTACTCACTTCACTTTGTTTACTTTATTTTCATTTCTTAGCGTGATTTTGTTGAGGTGTTTTTTGTACGTTTTACTTAAAATGAATTTTGATAGCTTTGTGTTTGTGATATTTAGTAACTTTTTATCGATTTCATACAATATCCGTCGCTTTGTAAAAAATAACAATTAAAAATTAAGTCGAAACGTCTGTTCACACACACAATCAAAGATGCACCCAGTCTCCACCGTCAAATACGACGGTGGCGAAAATTCGTGTTCGGTGTCGACACCGAACTAATTCGGAGTTCAAAAGAACATTTACATAAGCACGATTCCGCTCAAGTGTATGAATAAAGAACAAGTTTTTTCTGTATTCCACATCAGTTTCACGATTCGGAGATGAAAAGAATACGCCATGAGTCCGTCTTCCAGCAGTATAAAGCGAACATTACTGCAATCCGGGACATACGAAAGATAGGTTCAGGTATATGAAAAAAATAAAAGATCTGGACATTTAATACAGCTGCCATACTAAATTCACTAAGACTGCACATGTTAGAACGCGAATTCAGAATCCACAAGGAAGCCTGGCGGTCACCAGACTGTCGAACCACCAACCAAATAGACCACGTGTTCATCGACGCGATGGTCACATCTAAAATCCTAAGGCAAACGTCGACTCAGACCATTTTTCTTGTCGTGGCTAGATTCAGAGCTCGACTTTCCAACGAGAAGAAGCTGCGAGCCACCAAGCAAAAGAAACTCAATGCTGGATGCTTCAGCACAGCTTGCGTGAGGGACCCTCCCCTTTGCATTCACTCTGCCATCCAAAGTCAGTGGAGCCAGTACCGAAACACCGTCAAAAGCATGGTTGAATCCACTATAGGTTTTCAGCCACCCCCTAAAAAAGAGTCCTTGGTATGATAAGGATCGCGCGAACAGCAAAAAAGTGACAGAAGATGCACATGGGAAACATTGCAGTGAAAAACAAGAGCAAGGCATTGAGAGTAACGAGCCAAGAGAAAGGAGGAGAAAAGGTTACTGCATAGATGGCCTACGCAATCTCCAGCTCAGAAAGTTTTGTAAAACGGCCAAGCAACTGGGTGCTGGCTTAAGAACCGGAACGCAGGCTCTTCGAAATAGCGAAGGAAACCTTGTCACCGAAGCACAGGAGCTGAAGTATTTAAGCTACATTTGCAGCAGCTACTTAGTGGGCCCCATGTAGAGAGAGAATAGAAGAGGTACTAGAGAGAAAAGAAACTGTTCCAGTCAGAAGAGATCGAAAGCCCAGTCGACCAAAAAGAAGTCCCACCACCTAGTATTGAAAAAGTAAGCTAAGCTATAAAAAGGCTTAAAAACAGCAAGGCCGGCTTTGATGGCTAACCCACGGAGCTATTTTAATACGGCTATGATATTTTGGTGGGGCGCATGCACCAAATTATCAACGAAGTGTGGGTGATAGAAAGCATGCCGACGACTGGACAATCAGTTTCATTATGCCCAAGAATCTATAGCAAGGAATGCGATACTATGTCTTGCAAGAACTATCAAGGTCTATCACATGTCGCTTTTCTGTTGCATGACACATGTCGCATGCAAGATCCTATCAAATCTGCTGTGTGAGCATGTTAAGCAGATCTGCGATTCATTAATCGGCGCTTATCAGTGTGGCTTCCAGCCCGGCAGATCGACCATAGACCAGGTCCTTACACTGAGGCAAATCCTGGAAAAGAACAGTGAATTTTGAGTCGAGACAAAACTTCTTTTCCTCGACCTTAAAGCCGCATATGACAACATTTATCGTCAAACGCTCTACCCTTTGCACGCGGTTCAAAGTGCAGTTTGGTTAGGGTAAATTGAGGAGAAGATATAACCAGGAACTCAACGGAACAAGAGGAACAACAACGCTCCAGTCAAAAAGGTCTTCAAAGCCAAGCCCGCAGACTCGATACCACCAGGAAGACCGAACCTCGGCTTTAAGAACCAAATTAACCAGGATGCCGGGGCGCTTGCACAATTAAAAGCAGCATGCTCAGGATCGAAGACTACTCGGAACCAGGTAGAGACTTTGTCAGATCTAGTCTTATTTGGTTGCTAACCTCTTCAACACTTAGACCGGTATAAGACAATCTCAAATCATAAGCAAAAGCCACAAGATTTCTATTAAGAGGTAAATTAAAAGGCTGAATTAACATAAATGACAAACAGTAGCGGGTCAAGAATGGAACCCTGAGGGACGCCAACACCAGCTCCAGGCAGAGATTCGCTTAGGAAATTCTTCGCTTAGGAAAAAAATTCTTTACACGAACATGTTGCTTTCAGCCATGTAGAAAAGATTGAAGACATTTAAGTATAGGTATTGCCTCTAAAACCGAGTCTATATAGCTTTTTTAGAAGTATTTCAAAATCCACTAAATCAAAAGCTTTGGTCAAACAAGGAAACTGACCCGCAGTTTTCCTGCTATCGTCTAGACCCTTATAATTTTTTTCCAAAAAAGCCACTAAGGCATCTTCAGTAGACCTCCCTTTGGTGAAACCAAATTGGCTTGGGTTAAAGTAGGAGCTTACAATTTTCAAGAAACTAAAGTACAAATCCCTAAACATTAGGAATTTGAAGATTTTAGTACCGCATGCATTAAACTAATAAAGTGCTCCAATAGAGGCATCCAATCGAATAAAAACAAAATGATTCAAGCATTTTCTACACTTTTCTGTTCTATTCTTTGAAATCGCTATACACTCAACCTTGCACCTACCCCAAATACAGCAGTTAGCTCTAGCAGGGAGCTCTAGAAGGTTTCCAAGCATAGTTCAACAATGTGAAGAGGTGAGGAGAAACTTATTTGAAAATCTACTACACAAGTAGATTTTATGTAGATACCAAATTATCTGCCTTACGTTGCAATTTTTTGATAATCACAGTCCGTTTCTGTCCGCACTTTGATCTTTCACAACACGAGTTGCCGCGTGCCATACATATCCTAGTTCCGGGAAATTGGGTCTTGCCTAATGCTTTGGTAATTAAATCCACAGTGTGATCCTGTAAAGTGCGCGACTTTAATTTGTTTATTTTTTTAAAACCAAAAACAAACAGCCCAGACACTTTTGAAGCGACATACTCACCCGGCAACACAAAATTCCGCTAATCATAACTACACATCTTAATGTTTCATCGGATTGTTTTGTGTTCAGCCCGATGTATACATCACGGCACGGCGTGTATTCCTTAAAAAAGTCCGCCACGAAATTGTGGTCATTCCTGGAACAAATTTTGCACGAACATCGGTGGGTTATTGGCATTGTTCTTATTTCTGCGCGTCTTTCTTTACCTGATGTGGAACAAGTGGAGCAGTGGCTAGTGCCGCGGTGGCGCCACTTTATATTTACCCTGTCGCATAAATCAAGACCACCTACAGGAGAAGAAGCAGACAAACACACCACGTTACAGGACGAGTCCTCCGCAGTCCAAGTTTTATATCGGCCGCTGTGTGCTAAATGCTAAATGTCAGCATGCAGCTCTTAAAGTTGTCATTTTTTCACCTCACAAATTTTCGGTAGTCGGCTGTGAGATCTGTTTGAGCTCGCTATCAAATCCTGTTTATATATCCGGCGGGCCTGAGGGAAACATTTGTTGATGCTGCACGTATGACAAAATGTTAACTGCATGGCAGGAGCAAGCGCATTTATGTTGAACACGGTCACGTGAAAATTATCTGATTGAGCAACCAAGTTGAGAAAAGATACCGTGCCAAGGTGTGGACTCAATAATGAAGATGCTTATAAGAATGTCCTTCTTGAGACATAAATTTGACCCCAGAAACATATGATTCAAGGCATAAGAAGGCCATTCATTTAGGTAAATTAGTCTGGCAAAAAATAAGAGGCCAACCAGAAAAGAGGACTTTTCCGTTTTCCTTTTTGCACAAAGAAAGGAAAACGCATTTACTTTCTGTTCGCATTGTCATTTTAAAACAATAGCTTCTAAGAGAGCTTAACAAATCGGATGGGGTTTGTGATTTTCTGCTCCAAAAAAATATCCTTTGTAAAAATAGTAGAGGAAGGCGTTCCGGCAAGATTTTTGACCAAGTAGATTACACATAGCTGTAGTGGGAGGCATACATAAGGAAGTGTCTATTCCCAGCTAATATCTGTGTGGGTAAAAGTTCAAACCTCCTTTGGTGGTGCCTAATATCTAGTCTGAGTCACTGGGCTTAATCAAACAGTTTAAAAATTCGTTCTGGTTGTTTTAATGCACTTTAAGTCCCTGTCATTGCTAGTGGCTCACCTAGCACGGTAGCAGACAGTAGACTCCAGCCGTAATTTTTTTCAAATCTAATCTGGAAGCAATTGCGCCGGCCGGTCATCAGGAAAGCCGAGCTTGGAGTGAAAGCAAAGATCGCAGTTGTTAATTCAGTGTTCGTTCCAACGCTCATCTATGGTCATGAAATTTGGGTAATGACCGAAAGAATTACAAGCTGCGGGTACAAGCTGCCGAAATGAGATTTCTGAGGTGCGTTTCTGGTGTTCTTTGAGGGAAAGAGTGAGAAACGTCAGCATTCGTGGGATTCTTAATGTTGAGCAGCCACTTCTCCGAGTGGAATGATCGATTCTCCGATGGTTTGGACACGGTATTCGCATGCCCTCCGACAGACTTCCTAGACAGGGCATGCTAGCCGAGATGCGATGCTCGATAGTTTGGAGATGTCAAGATGCAATGATGATAGTCTGGAGGTTCACGCGACCTTGCCCCGGACATCACACACAAGGCCGACCTTAAGCAAAGAATGGAGGCTTGAAACCACTACTTAAAGCATCTGCACTTTTAACCTGGCCTTAGACGAGCGACAAAACAGTATCGTCGCCGGATTTGCTGGTGACAGTTTTGTCGCGACACCATAAGAAATGAAGCTGAATCAATTTTAGGTCCTTAAAAATGAGTTATTGGTGTGATGATGACAAAATTGGTGTGTGATGATATAAAATCGATCGGGCCAAGAGAAAGAACGAAAAAAGGTTAGGTACTGCGTACAAATAAACGAGAGTGCATACGCAATCTCCCAGCTTAAGGAGATTTTTATACCCGACCCAGGGTGTATTAAGTTTTCTGTGTAGTTAGTTTGTAACGCAGTGAAATAATCACCATAGACCCCTAAGACCTTTTCGAGATATGAATGAGACCGACAGGAGAATCAATTAAGCTATGTCCGTGCGTCCGTTCGAATGTAAACAACTTTTAGTCCTTAAATTTTAAGCTAGAGTGCTGAAAATTTGTAAGTTAACTGGAAGTGCATTGGACCAGATTAAGTTTGAAAATTTGTTGAATCCGCCCACAGACACGCCCACTACAGTCCTGTATGTGCGACCATCTCCAATTTTAAAAACTACTTTTTTCACACTTTAGCTATGTTAAAATGGTGTTTGCACACTGATTTTAAGTATGTGACACTGCTTTGCAATTATCTTTGAGGCAGCAGAAAAATGTTGGCATTTACATTGACCACGCCCACTTTTTAAGGAATTTTAATTTAAAATGTCTGTTTTTCAATAAATATATATGAAATTTGATAAAAAATTATATAACAAAAGATAGATATTGGCATTTTCTATATTTTTTGTATATATTATATATATCTCCGCCCACTTTTGTGGGAGTGTCTTGGAAAAAAGTGATTTTTTCGTCGAAATGACGGGTTTTAGTACAAAATGTATGCAACCACCTAGCGTTAAGCATTCAACAGTTACATTTTTACATCCCGCCCTTTTTTTGCAGGCGTGGTAGGTTTCTTTTTGGTAGGGTCGGGTATTTTGCAATTCGTCGTAGACGGACTGAAGTTTTTGCATACGCACTGTTGCACTTTCTCATTTTTTTTTTATAATTCAGTCGTGAATAAGGGAATAGGCTTCCCTATTAATGTTATACGGAGCAAAAAAAAAAACTTTTGTACCAACAGCAATAACATAGACATGACAAGAAACTTTTCGGATAAACCGCGTTAAAAACTATTTTTAATGAGTACAATACTAGACTCACCCCGAACGTTTCGCTCAGATGTAGATTGTAGCGGCCCGTAGATGGTTCTGACTCATCTTGTTGTTGTAGTTGGGATGAAGGTGGTTGAGAGCAAACTATACTCACTTCATCATCGGGTGTTTCTAGGACGATTGGGACTGGGCATGAGATGTTAATCACGGGGTCCCATGTACGTGAAAGTTTAAAACTATCATCACGATTGAAGTTTTGGTGGCGTTTTAATTTAATCGCTTCGCGGATCAATCGAGGGATGTAATGCGTTTCACTAGCTAAGATCTTGGCTTGATCAAAATGAATCCAGTGGTGTTCATCTGGATTGTCCAAGATATGTACGTCCTTACGTATGAATTTGGGCAACAGTTTACAAATATTCTTCAGCTTATTGATATGTTTTCGCTGGGGTGTTGGTCGAATTAAACTCAATTTCACTTTTATAATCACACAATCAAAACTTTATTTATCAAACAAAGCTTATTTAAATTCAAATCACACTTAATTCTCCTTCGCTATTTAGAATTCAACACTTTATTTCAATTCGGTCATTAATTACTTTACTACCGATTTTCACAAGCCAACGTTTAAAATATAACTGTCTCGTACAAACCTGTCACCCGTGTACTCATACAAATTAAACACCTTCTAGTACGTTCCATACTTCACCTTTGGTAATTTTCCATTAGTACTTTTTCGCTGAATTCCACGGAGGCGGAATTTTCGATATTGAATTTCGAAAGTCGAACATGTCAGCTGACTGGGATGACAGTTGGGTGTTTTTATTTAGTGAGTCGAGTGGGTGTGTTCACAAAGTGAATCATTGGGTGCTTTCAGCGATTCCTGCATTTCATTATGTTGACTATTTAGCAAAAATTGAGAAATTTATACATTTTGTGCGAGCAATACAAATGCAAGCGGAGTATAATGCTGCTAAAGCAAGTAAACAAAATGATTAATTTTTGCTAAAACTGCTTTAAATAAAGAGTACCAAATATTTAGAAGTAATTATCAGATAAATCCAAGAAAGTAATAATCACGTCTTATAACAACGGAAGACTCATGAAGGATATTGCTGTCGATTTCGGAGTTGAAACACCAACAATTTCTCGAACTGTAGCTCGATATCTGCAACGAGGGAATGTCAATCGCAAATTGGGTAGAGGACGTCCTCGCAAAACTACTTCCCGCCAGGATCGACAAATGGACTTGCAAGTGAAGGTTGATCCCTTGAAGACTGCACAGGATGCTACATACTTTGTTAAGAATAACTTAGGAATGGGCGTAGGAGTTTACACTGTGAGGCGACGATTACGGGTGCTCAAATTTTTTTGCCAGACGCCCAGCTAAAAAATCGTTCATTGGATCGTTCATTGCAACACGACATCTTCAATGAACAAGGCAGCAATGGGCTCAGGTTTTACGGAGTGATGAGAGCGAATTTAATTTGTTTTCGTCAGATGGGATCCGATAAGGCCTCTGAGACAAATATACAGGTATCAAGTCCTAGGTATCAAGTTCCCACTATAAGACATGGCGGAGGGTCAGTTATGGTGTGGGGTAGGCAGTCCAAATGTTTATTCAATTCAATTCGTAACTTCACCCTTCCCGTGGTTCATTCTCGCGTTATGGGCTTGGCCAACTGTGTAACATAAGCGGTCGTATGACTGTGCAAATGTACCTCATTTAAAATCCAGTATGCCAGAAAGAAGCTTATTTCAGCCCGACAACGACCCGTAACACACCAGCCGATTGGTGTCAAGCTTTCGGAAAAGAGAAAATGTAGAAGTTATGGAGTGGCCGCCCTAATCTCCCGCCCTCAATCCCATAAAAAATTTTTAGGACCTTGTCGATCGAGAGATAAGAAAGAAAAAACCATCTAACTGTATCGAGCTGATGGAACGCATTAATTCAGAATGAGAAAAGATACCACCGGACCTATTAGTTTCCCTAGTACACTCAATGCCTTCACGATTACGCGCCTTTATTACCAACGTAACAACGGCGTGTCTAAATTTACACCTTTTTAAGAAACTAGTAATAAATAAAACATTAAAATATTTGAAAATAAGTGAATAAATATTTTAACTTAATAATTTTATAGCAGCTGCATTTTTTTTGCTCGGTTTAGAAGGCGCATTTTCAAACAATCCTAATCCTTTTTAAAAAAACATTGTCAAATAACAGATCAATAAAATACACTTTAATTGAAACAACTATAGTTCTCAAAATGTTTGTGTAAAATATTAAGACTTTACAGTGCAAAAATGAAAAAAAATTGTAATAAATAAATTTGGTGGGTTGGCTGGAAGTCCATTGGACCAGAAAAAATTTGAAAATTAGCCGAATTCGCCCTCAGACACGCCCACTACAGGCCTGTATGTGCGACCATCTCTAATTTAAAAAAATATCTTTTCTAAATTTTAGCTGTGTCAGAATAGTGCTAGCACATATATTTTTGGTATATAACATTGCCTTGTGGCTAAAAAATTTTAGCCTTTTCATTGACCACGCCCACTTTTTTAAGGCATTTTAGTTTAAAATGGGTGTTTTTCAATAAATATATATGAAATTTGACTAAAAATTCTATGATAAAAGTTGTAGATATTAGCATTTTCTAGATTTCATGTATAAGTTCTTTGTGCCTCCGCCCACTTTTGTGGGCGTGGTGTTAAAAAAAATGATTTTTTTAAGTTAAAAAGCGGAGTTTTAGACCGAAATGTATGCAACCAACTAGTACAAAGCAATTAACAGTTATATATTTGTATCCCGCCCACTTTTTGGAGGCGTGGCAGTTTATTTTTGGTATGGTCGGGTATTTTGCAATCCGTGGCAGATGGACTGAAACTTTTGCATACGCACTGTTGCTCTTTCCCACTTGTTTTTGCTCGGTACTGTTCAGCCAAATTGCATCAAGATCTTCTTTACCTTTAAGGGCCTAGAAATCTTTAATAAATCGTTTTCGAAAATGATTTACGTTTTTAAGTCTTTAAGTCAAATCTTCAAAGTTTCTGAATCTTGGCAGTTTGCTTTAGTTTTGTATAAAATTTCAGAAGATAGACTATGCCCGTTATTTATTTCAAAATTATACTGTATACCATTTGGTAGGTAGAGGGAGAGACATACGTTCTTTTGACCTTTTTTTATAATTTTTTTAAATTTTAAATCCATTATCCATAAAACAGCCCTTTTCAGCTTTTCCCCGTTAGAATTTTTTCCAATAGCAAAAGCGTCTGCGCTTGCATTTAATGCGTTTCTTAAATTCTGTGGCCACCAGCTCTTGCGTAAACGGTAAAACAAATTCACTTTTTTATTTCGTTTTTATACCCGGCCCATAGGGTAAATCAATTTTAATACATAGTTTGTAGCACACAGGACCACCGAGAGCTTGCACGCCGCGCCGCCATGTCGGTGTCGGTCGTGATGGTGAAGGCAGAAAATAAGGGTTGATGTACATGTGGGTTTTGTTTTTGAACCCAAGTACAGAACATAAAAATATGTGAAAAAGCTCCAAAATTGGCATTCTATCACGTGCTGATGATTGGTGATGAGCTGTTGGGTTTTTAGACTCGATGGCAAAATTTTGAATCCATTTGAAACTGTTGAAAAAAGGGGCCCGTACATGGCTACCCGGTCACGGATTTTCTCTCGGCGGCCCTGGTTACTCTGTGAAATAATCATCGAAGATCCCTAAGACCTTTTAGAGATATGATCGAGACCGGACAGGTAAATCGATTAAGCCATGTCCGTCAGTCCGTCCGTCTGTACGTGTTTTAGGTCTTCAAAATCAAACCAGACAGCTGAAACTTGGTACACGGCTTTTTGCACTGACTGTTTTAAATTGGCTCAATCAGTCAACAGCCACGCCCACTTCTGGCTTTAAAGTGAGACAACCTCTATTTCACATTTTCTTTCAAAATGCCTTTTGGTCAAGTTAGGCAGGGCGTATAGGAACTCAAATTTTGATACTGACCAATATTGGCCTAAGACCTTTAATAAGGCCTTAGGTCAATAAAAGTCGACCATTCCCACTTTTAACATGTTAAATCTTTCAAAACACGATTTCTTGGGAAGTTCACTTCAATTCCAAAAAAATTATATGACAAATAGGTATTACAGATATTACTACATATTTGCTAAGTTCGCTCCATACAAAGTTTTGAGCTGGGCCCACTTTTAAGGGGCGTTTTTGAAAAAAAAAACGTTTTTTTCTGAAATAATTTTGGCTTTTACCGTATTTTCTCATGATTCTTAAGAAATAACATTAAATTGATTTTAATTTTTAGCCCATGCCCACTTTTGGGGGTGTGGCCTATACAAATAATATATATATTCGGGCAAAAAAGCTTTAAGATAAGGTAGGGTCGGGTATGTAGAAGTTTGTCACAGACGAACTCTTACACTTGCTCACTTTTTTTAAATAGGCTTCGAAAAATTACGGTTATAAACGGCAATTTGAAAATGTTAAACACAGATTTCTTTCTTTTCGTACGCTTTGTGTTTTAAGCAAATCTGAAGAAGATTGCGTTTACCATTAACATGAAGATTTTAAAAAACTAGTTTTGAAAATCTCAGAAGATTTTGAAACTTCGAAATTCGCAATAATTTTTCTCAAAATTTTGAGCAATTTGAGATACGTGTTATTATTGCTATTTTTTTTTCAAAAATGCGTCAAACCGGCAGCAGTTAAACCTCTTCTGAAAATAAGACTTAAGCACTTCGTTCACTTTGAGTTGCTTTATACGTGTGCTCAATTTTGGATTTGTGCAATAAGTGGTTTTATAGGTATGGCTTCAAACACTTTGAAAAACGTCATCGATTTTCAACTCTTGATTTCTCTAAAATCTTTCAATATTTTCAAAAAATTGAAAATTTTCCCCATTAAAGTTCAGTATTTAATCACCATAAGTTTCGCTTTTCTTGTTCTTGCCGGAGCCTACTAAACGTTCTAAAAAAAAGTATTGAAAAGCATTTAATTCATTTTTCTATATAACTTCAAACTGTAATCAAACCGTTACTTGTGCTTAAAAAAATTGCCCTCGTTGGGTTCTCTGACTTTTTTCGCAGTTTTAAAGCACACCGAATTTTTTCTTGCTTCAACTTACCGTTCAGAAGTTATAACGCGATTGGACAGAGGGACTGACGGACGGACAACGTAGTGATACCATAAGAGGCCCTTTTTCCATTTTCGGACGGAACGATAAAAAGGTGTAAAAGTTTAAGTGTCTGGCGTCTTTTTTATGAGAAACTGACCAATCTTAGAAGAACAATTGGGGGCAATCATAACAGTTAATTTTTGCAGCAGAGGCAAATATCAATTCAACACAGTATGAAACGTCAGTATTTTTGAAAGTATCAAACCATGAATAGCCGCTTTTGGGAGTCGAAAGATCCAAAGACAAGCTGGAGTTTTGCAACACCAACTTCGCATGTTCCTCGACAGCTTCATTCGCGCGTGTATTTTAAAATCCGGAGTGCCTGGAGAGCGCACACACTAATCTGCTTTACAAAATCTATCAACAAGCAACTTGCCTTATTTCGGTTGCCTTTTCGTCCTCTGAAATGCTTGAAACTGACAATGGCAATGGCGCTATAATTAATAAATATGATTTTTTGAAAAGGAGGATACTTTTACTAAAGAAACCTAAACTTTTTAGGCTACAGTCTCATCGTCATCATCTTTGCTAAAGACTAAGTACAAAAGTTGATTGTCGTCATCAGCAGAACTTTTTTGTATATTGAATGGAAATCGTCACATTTGAGTTACCCGCAGAGGCTTTTGTTTGGGCTATGTCCTTAACTGCCTTATACATATTACAGGAGTACTTTAGAATAACGGCACCCAACCTCCGAAATTGTAGCAACATTTTTTCGAGTTTTATGACACTAGAAAAAAAAACTCACATTTAAATTAAATAAGACAAAAAAAGTAGCTCTCTCGTTATTCATACAATCAATTCCAGTCCCGTTTTTAGGTTGCCATCTCATTGATTTCCTTCAAGTCCTTTATTTTGTATCTCTTCTCATCTTTATTTCTATCGTTTGGTACATGATACTCGGAATACCAAAAGATATCATGACTTGATAACGATTCCTAATGAACTTTGTGTCCGAAATACCAGTGAAAGACGGTCGAACCGAAGCGGCAGGGTTTCAGAAACAACAAATCAAATATCCTAAGGATAATCGACTTAGTTAAGCTATTGAGTAAACCGACCAAGAACCAACCCCCTGCCCCCAGTGGCTATGGCTATGTATACCCAGCCGTATACACACAGGACCACTCGAGATGCTTTCCTTGGGTGGTGGTATAGCGCAACCAACTTTAACACAATAGACACCCACAAGCATCCATTCATCGGGCTGCTGGGAGCGTCCACTTAGATGACGAATGGGGTGGCGGCTTCCACTGAGGACTCTGTATATCGAAAAACAAGTGAATAGATATTTTATTCTGTTTTTCTTTGCTTGATTGCGGGCGGCGGATATTCGATGTGGGAAACTTAGCCCCCTTCGGGCCTTTCAGCATAATCAGGATAATTGCAACCGAGAATACATTTGTTGTTTGCCTGTCTCTGTTGTTGTGAGTGAGGCTGCCTATGTCCTGCCGAAAGTTAAGATTTGTTTACGAAACGAAAACCAAACCCCATGTAGAAAAAAAAACAGACTCAAGAGGACCCATCTAGAGAGGCTATTGATACCAGCGAGAGAAGTACGTGTGTATGTATATTTGAAGACATCATTAGTTGAATAAACGTTCTTAATTTAGCGTTGATTTTAAGTCTGATAAACAAATCGAACGAAGGAGGAATACACAATGGGAATTAAGTTGTTTCCTTGTCCTTTCCGATTTTGATTTTCAGGGCACAGATGAAGACTGAATGGTGAATGAGTACATGTACCCCTTTGTCACCAAGCAATTTATTTTTATTGCGGAACATAAATGCAGCTCTATGTGGTCTATTTTCAAAGTTTTGTGAAAACTGTGTCGGTGACACTTGAACGTTTCGGAACAACTTGCAGTTTTCAATGTGGGTAGAAGCTTTTTCGACTTGACCAATACAAATTTAGAAACATAAGTCGCAGGTTTTTAAAGAAACCTTTTAACCCGCAGAATTCGTTGAACATACAATATGAGCATCCTCCTATTTTTGCCCTTCGAGGGTACCGCAGTATCCCACACAGTCTGACTAGACTGTACCTATTATGCTTTAAGCAATGCGACCCTGCCCATTTATCAGGCTATATTAGACATATTGATTTTCGGTGATAGTGGAAGGAGAACAGCCAATTGGAATTTGACCAATTAAGACCAAATAAGACTAATTTGAATTGGACTTATAGAGAGACACTTTTGGTTCTGCCTATTCTGGGAAGGCACCAGAGCCCATTATTTTTCCTGTTTTTGAACTATCTGCGAAATTTGTGATTTCATAAGACCTAATGTTTTAGAATTTTCTTATTCCCCCCTCCTCGGATATATAAAAAACTTACGATCAAGTAAGAAATTCCATCCGTCAGAATTCGATAGCTCTAGGAACATGTCGTAAGAAATCTCGACTTGGATTTTCCCACGTTTGAATTTTCGTCTTAATACTTAGCGGAGTGCTGTGGTATACAAAGCAGGGGGTCTGAGATAAATTCTTAGCCTCAGTCATCTGAAGGAGACTGAGGCTTAAGTAGAGGAGGAGCTCATCAAACCACAGATGTTCCTGTTCTGTTCAAGATATAAATAGAGTGGCGCAACAGCTCGAGGTGAACCAGGGCCAACTTCTCAACAATGTATGCTGTGTGTGTTAGTTTCTACAGTTCCGAATCCGAACGGCACTTTTGAGAAGTTTTTCAAGACAAATGATACTCTCGGAGGGCTTGTCAAACCCTCGCGGAGGTGGGGACCGTGAAAAAGAACAAGTCTTTTTTTTTCAGGTGACGATGGCAGGATTCGAACCCAGACCTCCGGCGTAGTAAGCACACACACTTACCACTACGCCACGGCACCCCACAGAGAACTTCTGAGTACGTCAACGGCTGCTAACATATTCGCGAAGAAGGGTCGTATCTGATTCTACTAAACCAGGTCTTAGGCAGGACCTAGAGGCACAAAATGGACCAGGTAAGGGGTTGTAGACTTAGGTTAAAGGAGCAACAGACTTAGGTAAAAAGTCTTGAGCTGCTAACGCGTAGAGAAACGATTTATAATGATGCGGCTCAAGCTCCCACAACATCGATTCACGAAAGTCGAAAACATTTTGAGCCGATCTCCTAAAGCCATTTACCAACAATCTGATTGGACGCTGTGGCTTCGAATGGTCTGCAAGGTCACAATTTACATTTCGACAAATCCTAATAAAAAACTCCAGGGTCGAACACCTGCTCTTGGATTTAAAAGCTCTCGATTTTAGAATCGAGCTACATGGGGCCAAACATTGCTTAAAATGCTTGCAAAACAAGGAAAATATAATACAATCCGTCAGGATGGGAACTAAGATCACGTTTTGTATAGTTTCCGATACGCTGAAAAAATTATATTAGTCAAGCCTTAGCCAGATTGTTGGTCGCAGTTGTTCCGGCGGGAGTGGGATATGGAGGAGTGGGAGGAGATCATATAAAAATGAACTTTACGAGTTGTGCAGCGACATTAGACTTAAACATATACTGGTCGCCTGAAAAGGCTTGGTGATGTAGAGCGAATAGACATCAATACTCCACAGCCCGTATAGAGGTTTTCATTCTGCCCGGGAGGTCAGTGCAGCTGTACGCAGCCACAAATAAGGTAGCGCAAAGAAATTAAGGAGAACCTTCGCCACATTGAAGCACGCAACTGGAAAGAGTTAGCTAGGGACAATGCTAACTGGAATGTTCCTTGGGATTCAGGTACATCCCCAGTGGAAGAAGATAAATTATTTTGTGCGTTGTCATTACACCAAGATATAAGCCATGCTTCTCTAGCTTGTCGTATTTTTTGTTGCCGATAAAGGCCTAACACCCAAACATTGAGGTCCTCATTCTGCCTGCCTAGAACCCCAAGCTCTGAGCGAGCGAGTCCAATATTTAAAATGTTGGTGTTACAAGAGCCATTTCATAATATCTGATATCCAATACTGTAGCCTGCATAGCTGACACAAATATTGCTAACATTTTGCTTCGAAGATATTGTATGTAAGAATTCAGAAGTCTTCTGCTCACGAGGAGAGGACGCATTTCCTATGAGCATACACCTGCTTCTATACTCGTGTGTGTCTAAATCAAAACCTGGCAGGCCTAACTATACGTTTTATATAAGTTTCAGACCCATAAGTCTGTATTGCTTCCTTGAAAAGTTTGGAGGGACTGGTTGAGCTGCAACCGCGCAAGGTTCTATTCTCGATTTCATCCACTTTCTGAAATGCACCAGACCCATCAGCGTAGAAAAATCACGCATTTAAATCCTTGCCGGCAGCACTGGTGAATGTGATCTTGACCAAAAGGATTACGTGCTGAGCGTTTTTTTCGCCCGCCCCAGGATCAATCTTTGTGCTATCCAGCACAAGAAATTACCCAGCGCAATATAAAGTCACGTTAAGCCATAAACTTCGGCCTCGCTAGAGCGAGGCGTATCTAACACCTCTCTAGGTCTAGAAGCCCAGGAGCCCGAACGCAGGACTTCTAGACCCGCAAATGTTCCCACAATTTTGGGTAACCACAGTCACCATGAAGCTCCCACAAGGGGGCCTACCCCTTTTAGGCAGAAATGAACCAGGCCGCAGACAAATCAAAACCAACCTCACCTCATATAGAATATAGCCTTCGGTCGAGTCTCGCAACCTGAAGGCCACTACCAGATGGACAGCTTTAACTGTCCGTAGCCTGGCAACCACACAACGTCCTCTCTAGCATTGCAGAAAACAAGTGATACTGCAATTCCATTAGCACGCCGACCGACAAGCCGCCCAATGTAGGCAGGCGCTCCCCGGATTAACTAGGATACCAAGGGTTTGTTAAGCTCGGAACCTCACCGAAGTAAGGTGCCCCTGCGGGGCATAACTGGGGTAAATAGAGACTGCCCGTAAGGTGGTATTCTTTCGCCTCTTTCATGCTTGTAGACTTTTCTTATGACATAAGCCTATGCGGATGATGTCGCCGTTCTTTCTGTATTTTCAAACCTGAGTACTGTTGGCTCTGAGGAGCAGAGATCCCTTGTCTTTATCGACAAATCGTACACTTGTCATGGGCTTTTAGTAATTCCTCTTAAAACTACGGTTGTTCTCTTCACTATAGAGGCGGGAAGGTAACTGGTCTATCTTAATTAGTGCTTAAAGGTGTCATTAAGACAAGACCGAGGTGTCTCTTGGCAAGACATGGTTCATCTCTGATAAGAGTCCTCTCGATTTATACGGCCATAGTAGGACCACTCCTTTTACGCATTAGTTATTTGGTGAAACAGGCTTTCGAGGAAACGTGTTACTGCCTCTTTCTTTGAAACTCCAAAGAACGGCTTGTCGCACAGGAGTTTCTCCAGCCCACTGGGCCCCTCGCTATATTTATCATGGGATGACAACTGAATTCTATTTGGCACAAACCAACCACGCCGACTTTCTTCAGGTAATCGAATCGGTCTGACTCTAGGCCAGGGAAAGGCTGCCACCATACTTTCACATATGGCTCCAAAACCGGACAGGGGTCAGGCGCTGAAATTACTGTAGAAAGCAAGAGCATTAGACTTTGCTACCCGTTGGGTAAATATGTGTCTGCTTTCCAAGTGGCAATTTTCCTATCCTGACGACTATGCACTATATTGGGACCAGCAGGTGCAGGGAAAGAAGCATAAGCGTAGGTAGTGTTAGCCAATCCGTACTTAAAGCGCTAAAGATAGCACTCGGGTACTGGCGCAGTATCACAAGTCTATTATGGACTTAAGACCCGCTGCGCCCTCGAACTCAAGCTTTCGCTGACCCGATGTTTTGTTACCGAAACGCTACAAAAACCAACAACTTGTAATAACCGGAGAGGTCGCCAACAAATACCTCCAATTGATTCTTAGGTTTCTCGTAAACACGGGTCTAGATGGCGTGACTGCGCTGGGTGCAGGCAGGCCAATAACGACTACGCTGGGATATCTGCAAAAGGTCAGCCCCTTTCTCACCTCATCTCTCAGAAGAATCAACTGCAGACTATGCTTGTAGGCGTCCTTTTGGACCACGATGCTTTTGCTAGGCACTTTAATGCGTTTGGGTTGAGCGAAACCACCACCTCAATCGCCTGTGAGTCGATACAGCGCTGACGATACAGTGGAACATTTTTTTTGTCCTGCCTTTGCTCGCATCAGGTGGCGAGTCTTTGGAGCTGACTTGGTGAATACTTAAGCTCTTTATAACTGAAGCTCCTTCTAATTTTTCTTCAAAAGGCGGGAAAAGGAGGTTCTTTTATGTAAGGTTGACTGACTAATTTGCTGCCATTATTGACGTACCTTACGTGAGCGTGGTGAAGACAGAAACTCCAAATTACGGTATACGTCCACTTTTTTTTCATTTACATCTTTCAACTTCGAATTCCGTATCTAATACGTTTGAGCACATTGATCTTAATTCCTTGGCATAATTCAGGCCTTATAAAAGGAGTTTTTAAAACTATATTTGCGCCTCGAGAAGCATCGAATTTGGATATTCAACTCGTTCCTGTAGTGGGATTTTTTTTTAAATTACACATCCATAGGTAGTGGATAAAGTAATAGGTACTTACCTAGTTTTCCACTTCAAATGGTTCATTTTTGCAGGATTAAAGGAAAAAAAATTGGAACCTGATGGCTAGCGGTTAAAATAGTTTTTTTTTTTTTATAGGAGACCAAAGGTCAAGTAAATGGTTTTATTGTGGAAAATTTGAACTAGGGTCCCAACTGTCAGTTCAGTTCTGACAAAAACAGCCTCTGCTTTCCAATCAATACCGATTAATGACGATGACCCCTGGAAAATTACACTAATGGATTCCCATTCACAGTTTACGTGGATTTGCGGGGGTGAATGGTTTCACCTTCACCCCGATCCAGTTCATCATCTAACTACAATAGCTAGGCAAGGGATTGAACACAAAGAATTTTAATCTACTCAAAGGAAGCTAGATTCCATGTTGTTATTCATGTCATCATTAATCGGAATTGCACAAACGCACACAACGAGACATGGAGACAAAAGTGGAACTGAACAAAGTCGACATCGAAATCCATCTCCAGAGAGGGTTGTTTTGTTTTGACAAAATTGTAAAATTTATTACGAATTAACAGTGCGTATCGATTGTACGAGGGTGGTTTATACCTCATTATAAAATCAATTGAAATCAAAACTCAATTCAATGCCATCGAGGACGAGCCTTTCAAAGGCGCATGCATATAGGTACGTACTGGATTGCTTCGCAGCACCGTGCCAGACAGAGATGGGCTCTAATTAAATAAATGAGGGAAATGTCATAAATTACGTTGGTGTGTCATGCATACAGGGCTTGAGAGTCGAGATGACATCGAATCGCCATGAGTGAGGATGTATCAATTATTGAGAGTTGTAGACAGACAGACACACAACCGGTGCATCTTTTTTCGCTATTCCCTGGTTCGGGAGCATATGTTTAGAAAAAAGACAAACACACCGAAAACCACACTCGCACATGACATACGGCCATGGAGGACCCTTTCCATGTCTTACCACTGTTCTTAGCATTTAAACATGCATCTCCAAGGTGGAGGACACACTAAACATGAGTTCTGCGGTTGCACAGACAGATGGATGGTAGGAATGCGCATTATACTTTAATACACAAATAAATAGGTTCATCACGCAAGCCAATTAGTTACGGAAAAGGGTGTAAGAATATGCTGTGCTCTCATCCTGGACGCGTAATGAAATTTGCAGGTATTCTCAGACCACACTATCCGGAGTGTGATAAATGCATGCAACGGCCAGCTAAAATCAGACAGCGAGGTGAAATAGAAGTGGAAATGACAGTTAGGGTTGTTAAAAACATATTAAGGTGTAGACCGACCATGTCGGTGGACACTTTCGTTACTTGTGAGAATTCGCAAACCGACACGATATCAAGTTGGAAAAGCAACGTGTAGAATAATCAATGAGTGTCAGTGTCGGTGCGCTTTATTTGGATCATTTTCATTTTGACTCGGTCACATTCAGCGAACAGACATCACCGACCAGATTCGATAAATCCTAGGAGACCGAAATTCCGTGTTAGGATGCAAGCGATCACAGATCGCAGAACACCATGGGCTGCAGAATTTCACCCATGGACCCTCCATGGGTGGGTCTTCATTAAGTAGAAAGAAGCAATGAAAGTGTTTCTCGACATAGAAGAAGCTTTTAATATTGTCAAGACTACAGACGAATCGATCATTCCTATCGGAGAAGTAGTTCCTCAACACTAAGATTCCTGCAAATACTGACGTTTCTCACTCTAACACCAGCGACTCCCCTCAGAAATCTTACTTCGGCAGCTTGTGACCGACGATCTTATTCTTTCGGCCATTACCCAAATTTCATGACCATAGACGATCATTGGAACGGACACTGAATCAAAAACTGAGATCTTTCACTCCAAGCTCAACTTTCCTTATGACCGGCTGGCTCAGTTCCTTTACTATCTCTCCAGCTTGGCCAATACTCAGTAGCACTCCTTCCATCTTTCGTAAAAAAGATCCCGAGATACTAGAACTTCTCTACCTAAACCTACAATTACACTCCATTAATGTGCAGGGTACACTGCACAGGAGTTCGGGGTTCCGCAATCCTAAGAGTCGGGCTCTCGATTTGACTGGAATGTCTGCTTTATGGACGGCCTTTAGCTTAGCACCGGGCCATACAGCGCCAACCTCTGAGACCGATGATGTAGTAGATGATTCAGGGACCGATGAACCTATAGATTTGATGTAGTCAGAAGAGGTCTCATTACTTTAAACTAGGAGTTTGACACCCGCCTGATGCCAGCCCCCAATCATAAAGGTTGGAGGTGGCAAAGTAGGATTGGCCAGGCAGTGCTGAAGAAAGCTGAGACTTCATTAGTCTCCAGTTCTCCGAGCCAATCCTACCCTTATCATCACCCTGGTTCATTATACCCAGTATCAGATGATGAACCTCGCTGCATGGCCTTGACACCGTAGATGATGTCTTGGCCTTCTTCGGGGTTTTTTAAGGGCTGTCTTAAGACCTGGGTCTCTTGAACGTCCGTTGGTGGTAGAAGGCTTGGTAGAGGGCCTTCGCGAAGCGAGTGGACTCCTCTGCTTAGTGCTGTTAGGGAGACCTCCCGAAACGAGTTGACTTCCTTCAGCAGGTGCTTTATCCCTGGGTTTTGCCTATCAGGCTTATTGACCGAGTCCTCATCGGGTTGCCCTCCCAAAGCAGGTTGACAATGGTAGTTTAGCAGAATCACGGACGCTCGCACTCCAGTTCACTTGTTACTTTTTCAGGAGATGCTTCAAAATGTACTCCGCGGACCTACGATTTTTATAAAATTAAGCACTGGGGCTTAGTTTTTTGCCTGCGGCTTTACCCGTCACAGAGCAACCAGCTATAACAGCCGTAGGCTCCGCGGCCACTGGAGTAGGTTATTTAGCAGCAGGTTCGGTGGCGGCCCCCGACGCAGAAGACGCCAATCCGTATCCATAAGGGAGATGGAGGCATCATCGTCGATGCTAAGTCTTTAGAGCTATTTCTCCACATTCCATTGTGTCACATCCTGTCCGTTGTCGTAAAGTAGTTGTCGTCGCCGTTGTCGTAGTGTTCGTCGGCGTATTGCCTGTAGCCGTTGCGAGTAGGAAGGTAAAGAAAACGTCCATCCACAACAGAGCCGGTTTTGCTGGGATAAGGTACTTATACGACAAACCTTGCTGAGCCCTTGAAAGAGCTCATTAGCACCTCGCCACGGTTTGCTGTATGCTCACACCACCACTGGAATCGGGCTTGACAGAGCTTAACTGGACCTCTCAGCCGACTAAAGCCGGTTGACTCGATGCAACTTAAGCCTCCGCACCGGTTTTATTGAAAATGACGCACTCATTAAGGTGTCTTGACGATCGCTAGGCGCTTTCCCGGACCACCTTAATGACACTTGTTAGCCATCTAACACTTTTTTACCCATTGCCTTCAAAATTTCTGGTCGGATTTCATCAACTCCAGCCAGACTCCACTCCAGACTTTCCCACTTTTAGCGATTTAATCACTGCAGTGACTTCGTCTACTGTAGGACTATTCTCCGCCATAATCTCGTCAGTTCCCTGTTGAGGATTGAGCAGCTTCGAAAAGTGCTCGCTCCATCTGCGTTAAACTTCAAAGCTCAGTTAGAATTTGTTCAAATTTCTGCGAAACGTGCCGTGCAAATCGCTGCCTGTTATCAGATTCAGCATGCTGTTACCTTGTTGAAGGAAGCTTTGCTGAGAAAATGCTTAACAGCAGTTGCATCAGCTTGGCCATATTGAGCCTTGCTATAAATGGGACTTAGCGATTAGAGGACAGTTGTCGTGCGGTTTGTATCACCAAATCCTTAAGATGTTCAGAAAAGATCAAAAAATGTCAGCGCACTACGATGGTTAAGTTATTTTATACAGGTACAAGGAAGTTTAGGTTTACTAAGAAAAGAGGGGTGGGTAGTGGTAGGTAGACTTAAGACTCTCAAAGACATCACGGCAAAATATCTCGAGACTATTTTAGACTATTTTTAGAATTTCGAGGTTCTTTCATAAGCCGTACAGCGGATGTGAAATGTCCTTTCCAATACAGCCGTAAACTATTCAAAACATCGGAACCTCTGCTCCTAATCCTTTCCGCTCGTGAGATGTTCGCCTTATAAGGGTAGCCTAATCCCTTATTCGTGGGTGTCTTGTGAAAAAAAAACCTACAGTGCTGCCTGCTTGGTTCTCTGAAAAAGATGGAAACTTATATCACAGACATATAAGACATGTTTATCGATTCTGATAAACAGTAACAGTAAGTAAGTAAGTAAGTAAGTACCGCACAGCAACAGCTGCGCTATAGAAACTTTAATTGGACTTCAACCCCTGCACATTTTTTACAAAAAATGCCATTCCGTAGCATGGTAAGTCAACTACAAGTTACAGTGTTAAGTCTAGCGACCGCGCAGGCATGCTTTAACTATTCTCTGAGCTCCCGGAACTTGAAATGTACTTCACGGTCCCGGAACGCATTCAGAAAACTTTATGCTTCGACAAGAGATTTTCTAAATAGATTCCTACTAGAGAAGCATGGGTAACACTAACGCACGAAATAGCCAATGCGGCCTTAAGTGGTATATACGGATGGTTCTGGCGTATACGGGCCGAACATGAAAACCAGTATGTTCAATGCAAATCTCGACGCCATTCGAGAATGCGCCAATCAAATCTACATTTTTGGTATCATGGGTGCAAACATCCATATATACCCACACGGACAGTCAATCAGCTATAGAAGCCCTGTAAAGGCTCGGAAACCCCTTTCCAGCGACCTGAACCTTTCTGCACCACGCCCAAATCGGCGATAAATGTAACTATAAAAAACTAGGAGCACCCTAGATGCATCTCATATTGAATGGACACAACTCAGGCCAAAGACGGGCAAAACGGGCCATACAGCCCTTCAACAAAAATGCCAAAAAGTTGCCTAAATCTCAACAGGCATTCTTTCGACTCTCTAGAATGTCGACTTTGAATTGAAGAAAATAATGTGAATATCCAGCCCTAAGCGGTATTAAACGGAACTTATTTTTCGGAGGAAAATTGAGAACGGAAGACATAGATTTCCTCTGCTAGCCGCGTTATTAAATTCGCACGGAAAGTGGTAAGTGGATAACGTCCAGCCTAACTCACTTGACGCTCACAGCACAAAAGCTTCAGGTCGATGTGTCATAGTTTACAAAGTTTAAAAAAAGTTTTATTTTACTGCTACTCAGACCAGCAGGGGTAAATCAGGCAAACTTTCCAGATGGGTTAAGCTAGCCAAGATAGAGGCAGACCAAGCATAGAAGATACGAGCTGACCTGGACCAGCTTGGGGTTCACGCCTGCATTCCTCGAATGCGCAGGGGATTGCGAAACATGGAAGGACCGTTTAGCTGCCCTCGTTTCGCGACAAGTGGTTAAAAAATGTTGAATAAATAATAACATAATAATGAATAAATAGATCAATTTCAAAGCCGGGACGATTTCTACAGGTGAATCGGTAAGCCATTTCCATCGGTATGCATGCAGTTTTTAGGTCTTTTAAAATTGAGCTTGAAAACTGAAACTTGGAGTGTTGCTTGGTTCTCTTTTTTTTACAGCATGGAATGAAAATTGATAAGATCCGTAAACAGCCACGACCACAACTGACTTTGATGCTATACAACCTAAAAATTAAATTTTATTTCAAAATGCCTTTTTGTCAAGTAAAACAAGGTATTGGAACTCAAATTTTGGTGCAGAGCAATTGTGGTCAAAAGTTTTTATTATGCAAAACTGAACCGCTCATACCATCGACTATGCCTACTGTTAACATAATAGAATTTTGAAAACCTGTTTTTTCGGAAGACACATTTTAAGTTATATGACAAATATATGTAAAAGATTTTTGCTAAGAAATTTGCTTAGTTTGTTACATACAAAGCATTGAGCTCCGTCATCTGTTAGAGGGCGTTTTTAGGAAAAAACTGTTTTATTCTGAAATATTTTTCGCTTTTACCGTATTTTCTCACGATTCTAACAAAATTACAATTAATTGTTTGCCCGGTAATTACAATTTTTACCGGGCACTGCTAATTAGGTCTTCAAGCAAAAAGAATAAGTGTACTCTCAAAAAATGAATTTTGTGTAAGCTGCCTAGATGACGAAGAGGAGGAAAGTTTAGAATACCTTCTCTGAATAGCTGCCTGGCACTCGCGTCGTACAGGAAATCCATAATAGGCTCCCACTCTACGACAATCTAAGTGACATCAGTGAGACACCGGGTAAAAAAAATACTAGAATTCACTGACAAGACTTGCTGGCTGTCATAGAACTTACGCCAACCCAACCCGACCTTCTCTGGCATAAGGGAACCTAAAAGCCACTTACTTACCTACCTTCCTACTTGTTTTTTATACCCCATCTCATAGGATAGGAGGTATATCAAGTTTGTCACATAGTTTGTAACATGGTGAAATAATAATGGTACACCCCCAAGACCTTAAGGGCATATGATCGAGACCGAATTCTGAATCGAATGAGCCATGCCCGTCCGTCCGTCCGTCTGTATGTCACATGTTTTTAAGACTTAAATTCCGACGAAACCTCGTACGTAAGGTCCACGTCATGCGAATCAGTACAAGTGTAAAAAAAAGTGTAAATTTTTGAAATCCGCCCAAAGACACGCCCGCAATCGGTCTTAATGTGCAACTACCTCCAGAGTTTTCACAACGGCAAGACGTTCTAAAAGGCTTAAATTTGACATTTAGCAACTCCTTGTGAATGTAAGACACAAAAAAGACAAATTTAATTGGTAAACCTCCTCTAGTGGGCGTGGCATCTATTTTAAAGGTAAATTTTCAAATGCAGTTTACTCAATATTTTTGCTCAAAATTGAAAAAAATTAGCTTAATATTTTATGTAGAAAACGCTTAGTTCCACACTTTGTTTATACAAGACTTTGGGCCACGCCCACATTTGGAGGCATAATTGAAGAAAAACCTAAAATTTTTCAGAAAAACTTAGTTTCGACTGGCCTTGAGCCTAATTTAGGAAAGCATGAAACAAAAAAAGTAGCAGGTTAAATAAACGAGACTTCAGTTTAGATTTCGTTCATATAAAGTTTTTAGCCACGCCCCCTTTTAGGGGACGATTTTTCAAAAATATTGAATTTGAACCAAAAAAATGCATTTTTACGTACATTTAAGTGTTAGTTGGAAATATCTTTGGTTTGTAATTAGGGGCGGTTGGACCACGCCCCTATTCGAAGTTTGCATTACTTATAAAATGTCAAAAAATAACCATGCCATCAGCATTTTACAATGTGGGATAGGATGGGGTATTCAACGGTCCTTTTTACGGACCATTTCATTTGTCGGAGGTTGCTACTATCCGATGGAGCACTCAGACAAAACTACCACGCGGACACTTTACTTTAATGTATTTAGTTTAGAAAAGGAGCTTTAGTGATGAAGAGCTTAGGTGTTCGGCATTCACCACGTCAGCCCCAAAGATCCGCCACCTGATGCGAGCAAAGGCAGGACAACTACATGGGAAATGTTCCGCTGTATCGTCATCCTCTCCACAGGCAGGACAGGTGGTGGTTTCGCTCAAGCCTAGCACATTCAAGTGCTTGGCGAAAGCTTGATGGCCCGTAAGGACACCTACAAGAAGTCTGCAATCGATTCTCCTGAAAGATAGAAGAAAAGACGCTGACCCCCCGCAGATATTCGGGCGTAGTCGTATAGTGTCTGCATCCCTCGCAGTCACGCCAACGAGCCCTCTGCTCACGAGAAACCCAAGTATCAATGGCAGACGTGACAACAGATACAGGCAGGCCTGAAGCAGATTCGGGTCCTGAGATAACCTCTTCTAAGCCTAGTCTGGCAAGCTCATCAGAGATCTCATTTCCCTGGTTCCCAGTGTGACCAGGAACCCAAACAAGATTCACTGCATTTAGCCTACCGACTAAGTTCAGCGAATACTTGAATTCGAGCACTATCTTGGACGAGGTAAGAGGGTTGAGCAACGCATTTAGAGCTTCTCGCTCTCCACCTGTTAGTCACAATATAGCGCATAGCCATTAGGATAGCGAAAACATCTCTTTAAGCGAAATTTGATTTTCAGCGTACACCTCATGATAAATATATCAAGGGGGGAGGAGGTTCATCAGAGCATCTAGAGCAGAGAAGGCCTCTGTGCGTACTAGAGAAGGCGTACTAGAGAAGGCCTCTGTGCAGCCAAGACAAGCCGTTCTTTGGTATTTGGCAAAAGAGGCAGTAACACGATTCCGCGAAAGCCTGTTCCACCAAACAACCGATGCATATGAGAGGAGTGGTCTTACCATGGCCGTATAGATCCAGAGGACCCTTTTCGGAGATAGGACCCATGCCATGCCAAAAGCCCCCCTACACTGCCAGAAAGAGCTTTTTCGGTCTTGGATTCAACATGCTTGGACCAAAGAAGTTTTCTATCAAGGATTACTCCCAAATTTTTGACTTCATCGGATAGCGGGATAGTGACACCTTTAAGCACGAGTTGAGTCAGACTAGTGACATTTCTCCTTCTCGTAAAGAGAACAACAGTTGTTTTAAGAGGATTCGTAGTAGGCTTGTGTGTAGGTTCCAGGAAGGTTGAGAGCCGATAGGAGAGAGTCTACCACCATGCACCATAAAAGGGGAGACAGAATGCCACCTTGCGGACAGCCCCTGTTTATCCCAGTTATGACGCATTTGTCACAATCTGCCTCGGTTATCAGCGTCCTGTGCATAAGCATTGCCCTAATCCATTGAACTAATGTTTCATCTACACCGTGTTGTCCGGCTGAGTTGCACATGCTATCAAACGTCGCGTTATAAAAAGCACCCTCAATATCGACAAAAACGCCTAGCACGTACTGCTTCTGGTCAAGAGCACATTCAATCCTACCAACAAGGTTTTGAAGCGCAGTTTCGCAGGATTTTCAGCGTTGATAAGCGTCTTGCATGTCAGAAAGAGGATGTAACCGAAGAGCAACTTTGCGTACGCGCAGCTCAACCAATCTCTCCAAGCTTTTCAGCAGGAAGGAAGATAGACTTATTGGTTTAAAACTTTTGGCTAGGCTATAGTCATGCTTGCCAGGTTTTGGTATGAATACGACTTTAACCATGCTCCAAAGGATGGGAATGTAGGCCAGTAAATTTGGTTCAGCACAACAGCTGATTTAAACTTTGTTTCAGCATAACTGGGTAGATTCCATCTGGACCAGGTATGGCTTCAAACTGTCAAAAGATGCAATCGCATATTTGATAGCGTCATCAGTCACCACTCTGGATGCAATAAACCAGTTTAGCCGCGTTCTGTTCGCTGGTTCTAGAGTAGCCACCGTTTCCGGTACCACTGAAGAGCACGTGGTGATCTGATTTCCCGGAAAGTGAGTCTCTAGGAGAAGACTGAAGGTCTCCGCCTTGGTCTCACTGTAGATACCATTAGGATTGAGAAGTGAAGCAAGTTTGCTTGGTCTATTGCTGTTAAGAACTTTCACAAGCCTACTAGTTTCACTTAGAGATATAATCTCCTCACAAAATTTTTTATAAGAGTCATTTTTCGACTTGCGCATAAGTCTCTTAAAATCCTTTTGCTTCGATCGGTATAGATTCCAGTCTTCTACTAAATTGGTTTTTAATGACCGATTCAGGAGCTTCCTGGTCTCTTTACTAATGCGCTGCCGTTCGGCATTCCACCAAGGCACCGGTTTTCTGCTAGGGGTTTTCGTAAGCGGGCACGCTATTTCAAAGCAACGGGTAAGGACGCTATGCAGATGTTAAGCAGCAGTCTCCCCCCCTTGTCTTGATCTAAGTTGGAGTGGAACTTGAACAGAGTTGCCAACCTCCTCTCTAAACTGTGCCCAATTAGTTTTTTTCGGATTTCTCCTCTCTTGCAAAGGTAAAACTTCACAGCGGATTTGAAATTCGATGTATCTGTGATCTGACAAGGTGCTATCTGGCGATACCCTCCAATTGGTGATAGTCTTGGAAAATTTGTTGGACAGGGTAATGTCATTTACCTGCTGTCTCCTGGAAGCAACAAATGTAGGTCGACGACTCTTGTTTGTTGATGGTGATGTCAGACGATAGGATGAATTCTTATCGTTTTTTTTTTTGAGTAAGAGCAAAGATTTCCTTTAATTATGGAAGTCAACGTGGTCCAAGTAGCTGCCCTGATGGCTGACTCCAATTTTCCAAACTTGTTGATGGTGTAAGACTGTAGCTCAGGGATTACTTGGATGACATTCGCCTGAAGCGCTTGAATCATTTCTGTATTGGTGGCATAACATTGCTCCTTTACGGTTCTATATAAAAAATATTCCAAAGGGGTAAAGAAAGTTGCAGCTCCGAGACGGTCAATTGACATCACAAAGGCGGCTGATAACACGGTCTAGGAATTCGACGCGCAAAAGATCAATTGTGGCATGGGTTGTCTGGCGTAGCGCGCCATTATGCATCACCCAGAGAACATTCAGTTAAATCAAGGTCGGTTAACGTGGCTCTGTAATTGCTCACCGTTGACCCAAACAATTTAGTCTCTACCCCATGTGTTTACTACTGGCGTGATGGTTAAACCATCAGTTGAGCACTATCACAGCCCGCCCAAAACACAACCTTCACTTGATTTCACGTGAGGTTTAAACAAACCTTAACAGAAAAATTACATCTTCAAACAAAGATTCGCTGATCCTTAAACTTTACGTTAAATATCTTTTTAAGTTTCTTATAGATAGACTATAGAACCTTAAGTTATTTGATTAGATTTAGATAGAGCAACGTAGAATAAGTAATTCCCGTTGAAGAACGATCATTGAACATGATTTTCAGTTTTGTTGAAATTCCTTTTAACCACGCCCACTTTTATAGAAAAAAGATCTGACTTTTGAGCGCAAACGAAAATTGAATGTTCTTCGAAACTTATTGTTGTGTTGTGAAGAACTTGACAATAGAATGCAATATACTTTGAGGCATGTGGTATCAGCCTAAGCAGGTTTTGAATAATATTTTATGACTGGCTGGTTGTCTTCCAAACGGTCACCTTACTACAAAAATCCTCCCCTCACCCCTCTGGATCGTTTTGTCTTCAACAATACATGCATTCGAAAATCTTATGAAGCTCCATCATCATAGTTTTCCATATACCTACATAATACATAAATGATTTTACAATGTGGCAAAACATATGTTACACATTCCACTCAACAGTATCCAAGAAAAAAGAGTGACACAACCGATAGATACTAGATTCCACACGAGTTGTGACCAAAATCTGATTAAAATCAGTTTCTTCAGTAATCGAACAAGTGCCAAGGTTGCTTCCACAACATTTTTCAAATCCCTTTCTAATGACACATTCTACTGCTTCCTTAAGCTGCTAAGAAAAAATAAAACCTGAACCTTGCTGTCGCGCCAGATTAAGGTCCTACAGAGTTCAGAGTGACTTTGTTGCCAAAACACTTATTGTACCTCCCTAAGGTTGGCAGTGCTGCATTATCGCCACGAAATCTCTGCCGCTTTAGAATCCTGACTTAGGCACAGAGCCTTCATAGTGAGGAACACTAGTAATTGCTAAACGATGGAAAACCAAAATAGCGCGCACACACAAACACATAACCCTCCAGAGGTGATCCCTGATGTGCAGCAAAACATCTTTGGGGGTATGAAAAGCATGACTTTTCCAACACAAGAGGCGATTTTCCATCGATAAAGTCGTGACAGTGGCATGGTCTGATACAGCACAACGCGGCTGCAGTGTGTTACTTGAACACATCTAGGTACCACTGTTTTGTTGCCCCAGCAGTAGGAGTTCTCGCGCAGTGGGTGACTTGGGGAAGCAAGACTTCTGGATTTTTTGTTGCTCCCCCCACGATTGGCTGGGCTCTGTTGCAGCGACAGAGTGAGATAAGCATCTTGAAATCAAAATTACAGAAGGGAATGGCACCAGGTTCCCGACTGGACTTAGATTTGGTATACCTGTCACAAGACATTACCAGGCCTGGTATAATAGCCCCGAGGGCCCCCTTAGCGATGCAAGGTAGGAAGAAATACTTCTTGCACACCAGCTCACACCTTCGCGGAATCAATTAACGTGTATGGTAGACGGGGTAAAATAACATGACCACCGTCGCGGCGACACTATATCCTGCAGCCAATTGCGAGCCTCCAAAAGGGTACAAGAAAATGGGCGGCGCATGGGAAGCCTTTTTCTTTTCTTTTTTCGCCGTGACTTTATGCTAATGCATTTAAGGTAGGGGTGCTTGCATGGAGGAGCTCATGGTTCATGTTGGTTGGTGCATGTACATATCCACACTGAAGAGCTGCATGACGCGACAAAGCGCTTCGGTTTCTTCCATTGTTGTTTTTAACACATGAACGTGACGGCGATTCTGGGATTAATATTTATGCAATTTCTTGGACTTCGCAGGCGCACGAAGGGGCCGTGTTCACGGTAATGACTGGAGCAATAAAAAAATTGCTATAGGTACCTGCAGCATGTAATGGTTAAAAAGTGAAATTTAATGGGAATATGATTATGACGGACAAAATGATTTCCAAAAGGGCAACCGATGGAGAACAGTCCACCTCCTAAATACTGCTTCCTAGGCAACTTTAAGGTCTGTTAAGCTTTAAAAGGCTGTTAAGCTAACCGCAACGAAACCATCGAGATGAATTTAGCAAAGAGATGCAAGTTTTGACCATGTAAATGAAACGTTCATTTACATGTTTATGTAAATAAAACGTCATGATCTATAAAAACAAATCGTTAATAGTATTGAGTTTGACGGAGATTTTTGTATCTAACTACCTTTTTCCTATTAAAGTTCGTCTGTTTTTTGATATAGAGTTTAATCCTTTTTTAAGGAATAATTATTTAAGACCCTTTTGCAGTGGACATCTATCTAAGCGTGCTTATTTAAATGTATTTTTTCTAAAAAAAAGTAATTGCCGTGTATTGAGGCTGGCATTTAATTGCCTAATTTCAATCCAGCTATTTTGGCACTGATCGAAACTCAGGTAGGCAAAAGTCCAGATGACCCGAATAGCTCTGATCTTAATCTGGACCTGCCTGATTATCGGTTAGTTCCTTTATTTCATTCTCACCGCAGACTGTGAGGGTTGATATGTCCTACAATGTTCCTAAGCATATCTGAACAATAGTGCCGATTAATCTTTTAACTTCGTAGCGGTTAAATTTCATATTCGTAGGCAACTCATACATTATATACTGCTTCATATACCGAAGCCCAAGTTTGGGCAGTAAATTATCTTTCAACAAATCTTATGATCTGTCTGATTCTATCACTAGAATAGAAGCTCGCTATCCTTACAGTGAAATCGCCATTGCTGGTTATTTTAATGTCCACAATATTCAACTTCGACACTTTGGGCAAAAAACGCCGAAGGGTAAATACGTTGAGCTTTTTGCTGATGCTAGTAATTTAGCTCAGGTAGTAAAAGAACCTACTAAAGTTCCTGATATCGCCACTCGTGTTGCAAACACCCTTGACCTTGTTCTTACCACGGATCATGATAAATACACGATCGACATTCTGTCGCCTCTAGGTTCGTCGGATAATTTTCGTTTCTCGTACACTAACCACTTTGCTAAAGATCTGGCTTCGAAATAAATAGTCTGGCATCAGGACGAAAAAGCAAACTGGATCGGCCTCAATAGCTTCTGCAAGAACTTGAAATTTTTGCTCTGCTTTCTGCCGCTGTCGCCCATTTGCTCAGTGAAATGATTCTCCTTGGCATGAAACTTTTTATTCCTTATTGGATTAAAAGTCTCAGGCCTAAAGGAGGCCATTAAGTCTAGGGGAAGTGAGAGCGAGCTTTCGGTTTTTCAAAGCCAACCCAACTGATGTAAACCGAAATCAATGTAAAACTGTAATAAGGCAGTTTTTCATCGTGTTAAATTTCAATATGATCAGAAATCAAGACAAAAGATTCTGCCATGTCCTAAAGCAGCAAAAATTTCTGGTCGTTTGTAAACAACATAAAAAATTATGCGTCAATTGCTATTCCAACACTCGTCTCACACAACATCCCCAGCTGTTAGCAATTGGGAAAAAGCCAATCTGCTTGCAGCTCCCTTTGCTGCCTAAGTTTTGTCTAAGTATTCCGATCCAAAACATCTAACACGCTTCATCAGTAGCTCAAAATGATTCAACGAGTGGGAGGTTTCACGATGCACCTTCAGGTCTAAGTATGTCGGTTTCTTCAAACCCGAATGCCACTTCAACCTAACCTAACCACCCGTACTTGAGCGCTTCGATCATTCTATGGGTCAAGTTCACTTTCGCACGCGTACAGTAGCAGCAGTTCTCAAAAACTCACTTATCCGCTAGTCCAGGAGAATCCGCTGGTTCTGAAAAAAGGTAATTCTTCTTTTCCTTCAAGACTGTCCGATTGCACTTACATCCTTGCTTTCTAAAGTCATGGAAAAATTGACTAATCGGCAGCTAATGAAATAGCTTGAATCACAGGAGCTTCTTAATGACCGACGAAAACTTTTTTTCCCGTGACCACGAAAGGTGCAACCTATTCGAAACGTCGGGTAATCGTCCATAATTAATATCGCGGTAAGTTCCGAAAAGTTCATCGTCGCAAATTCGTCTGCTTTTCTTTATTTTATCGATTCTTAAACGGAGACTGTTCAAACGAAATAGCAAGCTGCATCCCTCCTCTTAAAGAATCTAGACGCAATACGCGAACAAAACCGAATGCTCATGACTTCCTCCTTGAGATCGGCTTTACACGTAAGACATTATACTGCATTTCATTTTTTAGCAGAACATCACGGATGTCTAATGAGCATCCACGCGTGGTTTTTCCTCGTTTTTATAGTTGAGGACAACTGTTCGAAATCAAAGTGCACCAGCACCTCCTATCTATCCCCTGATAATTTTCGCGTTTTGTTAATTAGTTATAATTTTACTCATAAGCCCTTATACGCGTGTAAATTATAATTTTAAAAAAAATGGAGATATATGGAGAAACACAACTCGTTCCAATGGTTGAAAACACTATGCCCTTCCTGTTTCTTATCAACAATTGCTGCCTGGCTGCGCTCAAGACGGCAGATAACAAGCTTAGGTTTAGCAAAAAACAGCTAAGCTTAAGGTATTCCTTTCAATCGGGTGCCGAGGACTCTGTGGACATCGTTGAAACCGACAACCTGCTGTGGGACGTATGGTGATTGCCGAGAAGAGCCCACTAACAGATAATGTGGAAAGAAAGTCATATTTAGATCAACCTGAGCAACTCAAAGTGTGCCTAAGGGCCTACTTATAGCTATCATTGGTTTGCTGTCATTGAAAATCTTATTTTCACGTTGTTAAATGATTGAGCAAGCTATTTTGGCTTTTATTGGTATAAAAATAAATCTTATCTAACTCTTTTTTAATTGACTTTTAGTATTTCACTGATCTTTGGCATTTCACAGACATTTCAATGATCAGTGTAATATTAAACAATTTAAAGAAAAACCTTCATATATATTTTTTATATTTTCTTTAGGCAAAAAAAACTGTAACTCATAAGCTTTATTTCGATGCGAATAAGCCAACATTGTTTGCTCACTCGTCCAAAAAATGAAATTAAAATTTTCAATGACAGCAAACCAGTGATAGCTATGAGCCCTAAAATAATCTGCTGGTTTTTCTAAGAGAGAAAAACATAGACATGGACCTTATTTAGAACCTGGGTGAGAGATTCGTACATAAAGAGGCTTTTAGACAAAAGGTTTTAAAAGGTTTTCTATGTTCTTTGATCTGTTCGGATTTGTTCAGTGACATGTTATCAGGGTGTAGCACCAAAGTTTGGAAATTCCTACCCTTTACTATACATTCTTCCAACATCACTTTAGACTGTGACGGATTTACTCTGATATTTACACTTTACACAAACTGAACAAGCTTGCTCAGATCTTACTTAATTAAGAGTTAGTAAATTTCTGTAGAACTTGATAAATTTCTTTTAACTAGATTAATTTAGGTTAAAGTTTCTGTCGAATATTAGAAAACGGGCCTATGACAGTCTTTTGTGGTACCACGTGGATCTAAGGAAAGTTGCGACTAATCGTTGAACGGTTTTGAGCTTCTAATGAACAGTATGTGAGTGGGTTGAGTCTTTCGTTTTTAGGTCGCTAAGATCGTCATAGAAAGGAACCCCAAGGTGAAGATTTCATTTTTGAGAGAGAGCGGGCATGCTCAGAAGAGGTAAAGTTTATTTTTTTTCTCCTCCCCGTCCATGCAGCTCCTATAAAACACATGAGAATCAAGATATTACACCAAATCATAAGGTTAAACGCTAAACCTTGTTGCTTGTTTGCCTATTAGACATATGGTCCTGTAATGACACCATCGTGATCTTTTAAGAAGGATCAAATTTTAAGAGCATTTAAGATTCAGCTTGGACCAAACCATTTTCGTCACCAGACAAGCATTACGACCTACATTTATGTGTTCAGGTACACCTGATGAGCCCTTTTTAGGCAAGTTCGACAGAGTAGTTCCAAGGCTGGCGAGTTCGTCAGCAAAGCAGTTTCTTGATATGTCGCTATGCCTAACCATCTAGCCCAGGTGAGTGTTGAGCTGCTCTGACATCCCCTTAAAAGATGACTGTCAGTATAGGGCAGTATAGCAGAATAGAGACTCTGATATTTTTACTGCCTCAATTTCCAGTTGAAAAATACATCATTGATAAGAAAGGCGGAAGGAGAAACCTTTATTAAGTCTATCTCAGAAAAAGCCACCCCCCTGTTCCATATAGCTAGGTTTTGATCTATCGGTGCATACAAAAGGATCCATTCATTTTTGAACTTTTGGGCCAACTAACTTACTTCACTACTTTCTGCGAAAGTGTGCCATTTAACTTAACCTGTGTTCGTTCTTACAAACAAACATTTGATTTTTATCATGATTTTGCAGTTCTCCAACCCCGAAAAAATACCCCGCTCTTCACATATCCCTCTTCCACAACGAACACATTTGAATGTTGTTAATTATTCACACCGACTGCTACGAGTAACAATGTCCTTACGACAGCGTTGTACCATACCTATATCCCTGCACACATGAAGTAGGTATATCCAACATTCATTCGCTGCAAAGGCATCCATTATTTGACTCAACATGAAGACGTCTAGTGGAAATCCGCCAAGAATATGCGCATTGTGCAGTGACATGAGACAGATTCCGGTCTCCTAATAGGGTGTCCATTTTAAGAGGTTCTTGACACTGTATCGCTCAACAAAGGGACTTAAAAAGAAAAGCTTAGCAAACACTCCTTCTTCTTCTTGGACGACGAAAAACAACATAGTCAAGGAGCGAGTAAAAGAGAGTTAACGAGATGTACTTATGAAACCCCGCGTATATATCCTTATATCCAGCGGTGGTGTACGTATACTCGCGTTAGTACATGTATGGACACAAAAAACACGGCACAAAGACACAACCCACTCGGGAATGCATTCAAACTAAGTGAAATAAAAGTTTGCAATGTATGAAAATGAAAAGCAAATATTTTCCGATTCCAGAACAGCAGGACATCGCATAGGTGACATGCCGGCAGGAAGAAGCAATTTCTTTGACAACGCAACACTTCAGGAACTGTTTGTTTGCTTGTTTGTTTGTCCGTTCTGGATTTGAATATTTGCTCGGAAATTTGCCCAAGGAGACAGGGGTGACGAATGCTGAGAACCTTTTTGAAATGAGTGAAAGACAAGGTGGAGGAGTATTTGAATTTTAGAATACACCTACACACTAGCATAGGTGGAATCCGTATTTATGTTCATCTGCGAACATGCATCGTTTAATTTATCTGCAGGAAGTGTGGAGGTAAATCATTTCTAATTAGGTGCAAATATTGATGGCCCTTATTCTTTCTTAACTTATAGAGACTGCAGTCACAAGGATCATAAGTAAGTCCTCTGTAATTAGAAAATCATACGTTTTAGTGCGAAAAACAATGCAGGGCAGCAATTACGTGCACAGACCTTACAAATACCAGTTGTATGAGGAGTGGTAAGTAGCTATTTAAAGGGTAACTAATAACCCGGAATTAAGGTTCGATTCGCGGAATGAAAGCCTTGCAAAGTTCTGGACATTCTTACTGATGAGATAACAACCGTAGTTCCTGTAGCACTTAACACTTTATAGGCGACAGCCCCAATACAGCCATAACACTGCGATAAGCGGGAGACGATTAAAAATAAATCCTTAAGTGTTTCCACCGGAAAAACATAGAATTAATTTGAGCACTCTTCTTATTTGACATTCTGGCTCTCAAAAGAGAGTCATTTTTATAACAAAATTTCAATTTCGTTATAAAATTGTCGGTAATCGCTTACCGAGGGGATTTAAATTTTTATTGTAAATATCGAGATTTAAGGGAGATTAGTTGAGGATTTATGGCAATCGCGGATTAGTATTCGGTGGACACATACACTTTAATACTTAAAGTGTAAATGAATTGATTTAACTGGCAGTCCATCGACAATGTGGTGAAGTTCTGGAACTAACTGATAAGGTGAAGCACTTTTCGCCCAGTGTCCCAAATTCCATGACTTAAGTGGCAATACTTTGAGTCCCCCGTTGCCAGATAACGAATTGAAGATTGTTACATTTGCAAGGAGGGTAGCGGTTTTGAAGCTTAACCTTGAATTATAGACAAACCCTGGTGCAGGTCCCCGAACTCTTGAATAACGGACTTATTAGATGATATTGATCCTGGTCAGATGGAGTGGCAGTGACAGGGACTCCTATCTTCTCATGGCTGACTTCAACGCTCCTATGGGTATGGAAATCACGACCTGTTATGGTGTAATCGGGAGGCACGTCGCGGTCGACCCAGAACAGGAAGATATAGATTCTTATAAATTGTCCACGAATGAGAGGTTTTTTCTAAAAATATAAGACGGTACTTCAATCTATGGGTGGTTTTTGATTTAAGTTAAAACTATGACAAGTGCTTTCCTGAATGTTTTTGTGTGAAAAAAAGTGTTCAACTCCTCAATGTTTTGATTTGTGATGTTCGAGTTTTAATAGGAGCGGAACTGTTAACTGTGGAGTTCACTTAGTATTGTGCTGATGTTGCAAATTTAGCGTTAGCGACAGAATTCCTTTGCTACCAAAAGTAAGGCATAGACTGAACCGCATACATTGGTAAAGGTAACAATTGCTGACTTCGAATTCAGACAACGCTTCACACAACATGCTTCAGAGAAGATTGAAAAAATGCTCATTTAAATAAAGAAGACAAATGGCAGCTTTTTCAGCTGCAGTTGTCCTTCGGCGATGTTTGCAAAGAGAAGCGGCTTGGTATGGCTGCTGAAGTTGAACATAAAACTTTAAATATAAGAGAAGAAAAGTAGATAAGAGGTTTAAACTATGGACGGAACTCTCTTTCTATTATATGAGTACGAAATCTTTAACAGGTGGAACCATCCCTTTTCGGAGTTGTTAAATCCCCAACAGGACATTGAGGATGACAGTCTAACTAATGAGTGCAGGGATAAAAATAGTCGCAGAGTAGATGAAGCTACTAAGCCAATTTGGTCTCTAAAGGGAGGTAAGTCCGCTGGAGTGTATGAAATCCAGCAAGGAATTCTCAAGTCGTTAGCGACGAGGAGGTTAAATGGCTTACACTTGTAACTATAAGGTGGAAGCATCTAGATTAAACAAGGGTCATTATATCCAAAAAAAGGAATAAGAAAAATAATAGCTCTTACGTTAGAAGCATTCCTTTTTTGAGTCTTTCAGAGAGGGATACATTCGTAATCTTTCTTGTGAAGGCGGTACATCCTAGGTTGAGCGAGCACTTTTGGAGATACTCAATCCCCAACACTGAACTGACGATTACGATTTTACCATCGTAAGTAGGGTGGGACCTCTGTTTTCGGCAGATAACATGACATGAACGTTATGACTTTGATGACGCCGGTGGGGAAGCTAAGTCGCATAGACTCAACCTGCTTCGGTTGGCTGACAAGTGCGACGAACGAAGCTCTGTCAAGCCTGATTGCGGTGGTGGTGTGAGCATACAGAAAACCGTGCCGAAGAATGCAAGGCTAAAGGCTAAATTGGTTACCCTTGCATTCTCCCATCATTGGGACTAACTCTTACTTGCGGGCAATAGGTAGAAGATCTTAAGGCCTAGCTAGACTCGACTTAAAAGACGGTACAACATGTGTATGAGCCACGCTCTTAAAAATGGGCGTGGATTTAGAAGAAAGTCTTTTAGACTTATTTCGTTAGAACCTTCGAGAACCTCTATTTCTATAGAATCTCACTTCGTTGAAGTTAATAACAAACATATGCGTGAAAAACGAAGATTTAGCCAAAAAAGAACAGTTTTCTAAGAACGCTCCTTAAAGTGGGCGGTGCTCAAAACATTGTATAAAGCAAACCTAGAGAATTCCAATGTCTTCAATATTTGCTCTACAATATTTTTTCGATGTAAAGTGAATTTTCAGAAAAACCCTGTTTTTAAAGACATTTAAACACAGTAAAGGTGAGCATGGTCGATCGGGGGAGCGGTTCAATTTTCGTCGTGTGAAAGGCTTTAAGACGCATTTTCTATACTCCAAAATTTGAGTTCCTATGCGTCATTTAACGTGGTCGAAAGGTCTTTCGAAAGGTCTTTGTAAGAGGTTGTCTTACATTGAAGCCAATAGTATGCGCGGCCGTCGGCGGATTAAACAAATTTTTGCACTTTGTCTGTGCAACATAAGCTTAATTTTAAGCTCTCCAGCTTAATTTTGATGACCTTAAACCTTCACACATGAATATTTCACTGTGTTAAAAACTATGCATTCAAATTAATATAGGAAAAAGCTCAAAAAGACTGCAACCTCATTTCACTCTGGCCTAAAACACATTGTTTTTCATTCTATTTGGCGAAGAGGGCATTTGCGAAATGGAATTTGGCGAAATGGGGCAAAACCAAATGGATATGCACGGGAAACTTTTATATATGAGATTTTTTTGCAACACTTTATCAAGATCGCAACCGATCGCAAAGTATGGTTTAACACCGAATTTGGTTACCCTGCATCAATGCCTTGCCAAAGAATACTGCCCCGGCAGGGGTTCATACTGAAATATCATTAAGGTCCTCGGGCTGGTAACTCCGGTCTTATAAAGTGGTAACAAAATGGACCACCTTTGGACTAAGTGTGTTGGGCGGCAAAAAAAACGAAGTCACTGCGGCGAAATCACTCACTACATTATGGGAAGTCAGCTCCTTTTTTAAAATTAGCTCGCGATCAAAGGGTTATGACTTAACCTTAACATGCGTAGCACATCGTGAGCGGAAAGATTTTGAGGATAGAAAAGATAGAAGAGAAAATTTATTCTCAATCCAACAAGCAAATGCTCATGAGCCAGTAGAGAACATGAAAACTCTGCACAGAAACACCAAAGCTTACCCCCGCAAGTGTTATGCCTCTACGAAGAAAAGCAATAAAATAACTAGCAGAGTATTTCATAATTTTTTTTTTTATTTATTTATTTCATTATTCTTTGTTTCTTAATATAGTATAACATATAGGTATTCAACAGATATAGTTAAATAAAGAATAAGTGATGACATTTTATATTCTTCTAAGAAAATAGTGTTAAATGCCGTTCTAAAGTTAAATGATAATTTGAAACATTAAGTGTTATACATTGCGGGGTGCAAATATATGTTACATATAAAAATAATATTTGAAAGTAGATAATGGTGTGGTTTTTTTTTTTTTTTTTTTTTTGACTTTTATTATATGAGAGCTTACTAAATTTAAACAATGTAGGAGAGCAGAACTTCAATCTCATCATGTCCGAACTCAAGAAAGATTTAGAAAGATTTCCTTTACTCTTATAAGTCTTATACTAAGAGGAAGACGATTATATAGCTTGCAGGATACAACTGGGTAGGAGTTTCTGTAGTGAGTGGTGCGAAAGGCTGGAATTTCAACAACGTGACGGCTAGAGCTACGTAAACTGCGAAGAGCAAAAATTGAGCTTTGCATGTATCCGCCTCTTATAAAAAATATTTTTAGGACTCTAAAATAAAACAAATGTTTTAATGGAAGAATACCCAAGTATCTAAAAAGAACCATCGAATGAGCCAAGCGACGAGCATTACAAATCTTACGCATGGCATACTTCTGTAAGACTGCAAGTGGCTTTAGATTTGTCGTGTAAGCACTCCCCCAACAACTAATCCCGTATTGCAATTTTGAGTGTAAAATGCCATAATACATATTCTTCAGAGTTTCATTAGAACAAAACTTCCTAAGGTGGTAAAAAGAACGGATTGAAGAGCGGGAATACTGTTTCAAGACTGATATGTGTTGTGCCCAACTCATTTTATGGTCAATGATTACACCAAGGTACTTGAAATTTTTTACTACTTCAATTGAAAAACAGTTAAAATTGCATGCGGCAGTTCTGTTGAAAATAGCTTCAGGTGGTGAGGCACAGGCGCTCTGGCTCAGCTGAAAACGTTGGCAATCAGTTGAGTGTAAATAGATCTCTACATGTGGAAACTCGGAAGAGCCTAAGTTAAAAAACATTAGTTTAGTCTTGTTGCTTACAATTAGCCTGTGCGTGGCAAACCAAGTTCTCAACAAATGAGTATCATGATTTAACTCAGCTATTAAATTCAAAGCGCTCGATGAGCCATACGCGATGCCAAGGTCATCTGCAAAGGCTGTTACTCTACCTTGAAAAGCCAAAGAAAACAAAGAGTTGATAAATATGAGGAAAAGAATGGGCCCCAATACCGATCCTTGAGGCACACCAAAGGTAAGTACCCTAGGACTACTTAGGAAGTCTCCAATTTTACTCTTTGTTTGCGGTCTTTCAAATACGATGTGAGCCCATTGTAGAAGAAGCCACGAAATCCAGCATCATACAACTTTTGCAAGAGAATATCATGAACAACCATGTCAAATGCTTTCGTGATATCAACAAAAAGACCAGCGCAAAGCTTAGAGTCGTCTAATGCTTTGTTAATAAAAGAGCAAAATATAAAAGTGCGTCTTCTGTAGAGCAACCTTCTCTAAAACCAAATTGCGCTGCATTAAAAAAGTTTATTTTGTGAAGATGTGCACACATTCTATTTTTTATAAGTTTTTCAAAAACTTTTGACGTTGATGGAAGCAAGGAAATCGGCCTGTAGTTATTTTTTTCCTTATGACTACCCTTTTTGAAAAGCGGTATCACGACTGCAGATTTCAAATCGTCCGGAAAAACTCCACTTAAGACGCTCAAATTAAATATATGGGCAAGAACATCAACTAAAAAGGGTGCAACTTTCTTTAGTGTTCCATTACAAAGGCCATCCTTTCCACAAGAACTCGAGTTATTTAGTGAGTATATAGTTTTTAGCACCTCTAGCCCAGTAATGCTTTCGAAAAAGAAACTGTTCATAACCGGCCTACTCTCTACTAGAAACCTACAGTCTAAATTTGAAGACGCATTCGCAACTGTAGCAAAATAGTCATTAAATACGTTTGCTACCTCGGCAGGGTCTACGATATCTTAGAACAATCGGATCGAATTGATGGCTGGGAGTTCGATTAACAATACTGTTGATCAAGCTCCATTCCTTTTTTCGGGTTTCCTAGCGCATCCTGAAATTTAAACCGATAGTAGTTATTCCGGCAAACTAAGATTTCCTTATTAAGTTTCTTACTAAAAGTCTTAAATCGTTTTTTTAGGCTGGAGTTAAGTGGATGCTTGTAGCACAACTTACGCAGTTTATTCTTTGTCCTAATTTTTTTCAAAATATGATCACTGACCCAGGGCTTTAATCTTTGCTTGTATTTCTTTTTGACAACAGTGGAACTTGATGCCCTTACGTAATTTTGAAAAATTTTGAGGAAGGTGTCATATGCTGCAGAAGCATTGCTCTCTGAATAGACCTCCTCCCAATTTTCGAGAAAGAGTAGATCATTCAGTGAGGCGTAGTTGATCCGTGTGACAGCACTTGGACAAATACTACAAGATCGCTTTAGACCTGAAAGGCTTTTGAGCAGAAGTCCCGTCATGCAATGATCACTGATTTGTAAATCAAGATTAATTCCAAAGCAATGACTTAAGAAAATTTGCCCAAAACGACCGAAAACATGATCGATGCACGTCCCTGAGCTAGGCCTTGTAATGTCATTCACAAAAGAGTTTAAACCATTCTCAGCTGCAAGTGCAAGCAGATTATCGGATGCAGAACTCGAACTCAAAATATCAATGTTAAAATCCCCTATTATAACAACATTGGCCCCTTTCTCACTACGCAAAATATTCGAAAAATCTTCTAGGAAGGATTGGGGGGTTGAGGCATGTAGTCTATATATACATACAAAAACAATAAACACATTGCGAACGTTGATAGTTATCTTGATTATATCTGCACTAGCTACGCTACATCTTTCAACCTTCAGATCTTCACCCACATATTCATCAAGAACAAAAACTCCTACTCCACCAGCTGTATAGGTTTCATTTGGGTTTGCAAAAAATTTATAATTAGGAATAATATAATCGTCAACCTCACTGGAGAAAATCCAAATCTCCGAAATAAAAATCAAGTCCGGTAAATATTCGAAGGATTCTAAGTTGCAGAGAAGTAGGTCAAAGTTTTGCCTCACGCTACGAATGTTTTGGTGAACAACAAAAAAAGGTTTACTCTCATTTACATTTAATCTAAAAATTTCATTCGAGCTACTTGTAATAGTTGATGTGGTAGGGTTGCTGCTGTTTAGATCAATGCTGTTGTAAATATTAAACATATTAATCTAAAATAAATTAGTTTTGCAGCTTAGCTAAATCATCGAAAGATCTAATAGCAACAACCCTGCCCTTATCAACCTTTCGCAGTAAAATTTGCGAATTCTGAAACCACACCGAATTATAGTTTTTAGAAATTTTTAATTTTTTCGCTTCCATAAGCAAAGCACGATTAAATCTAGTTAAGCAATCATTAATATAGATATTACCCACTCTCCCTTTTACAAATGAAGCAGCTCTCAGCTTTTTTGTTGCAGCTCTCTTCTTCTTCATTATTTTCTGTTTGGCAGCTTCTGTTGAAAAATGAACACACAATATATCATCGAAGTTATCGGCGCTGGCGCTGGAAGAATTTGTTTTGGTTGCAACGTTTTTCCTCTGCACTCGCTTTACGAAACATTTGGTAATTTCATTGGGCTCGATAGAAACATCAAGTGCGTCAGTAAAAATTCTCTCCAGGTATTCGCTGGCATTATCGTTGTTCACACCCGGCACACCAACGATGTCGATAATATTCTCCATACATTTTTGTTCTCTCCAGTTGAGAAGACTCTCAAGCGATGACAGCTTCGATTTTAATTGAACGGTTTCCTCTCTAAGCTCCCGTACCATTGCAAGAAAATCGGTGTTGATTTGCTTCAAACTAAGAATTTCTGCGTACAGCTGGTCCAAGGTTATTGCACTTTGGTGAAGAGAAACAATCTTATATTCCATTCATTATGGCATTGATTAGTCTTTTAAACATATGAAAAATTTCGATGAAATCTCGAGCAACATTTTTTTAATTTGGATTCAAATCTAGAAAGCGCTTAATGAAACACACTTACTTTCTTGAATGGATAAGCGCTGTCACAAAACGAACTGGATGTCACTTTAACACTATATTTTTTTTAATAAGAGTACACGTGAACCAAACACTCAAAGTGACACAAAGTGATCCAAAAACACTCTGATTTTATAGAACTAAAGGGCGGCCGGACAGGGAACGCAGCAACCGCGCTTAAGTATGTAAAGTAAAAGTGGGAATCTTATAATAATTCAGTGCAGAATATAAGCAAGGGGGCGTTGTCATTAGAAAACGTATAAAATTGAATTCAAGAAATTGGATTCAAGAAATGTGTTTGCTACAACGATGCTGTCCATCAATTTGATTTGGCCGAGTCAATGTAAAGATTGTGAACTTCGAAGATCTCAAAATCTTTTTTACGACCGTTGCTTTAACGGATGACTTTAAACAATAGTCTTCCTTCAAATCAGATAAACCAGATAAAGAAAACAGCGTCACAACCCCGGCCGGCGGCGTAGTAAGCCTGCTTAGTGTACCACGGTAAGTTATCTTAAGAGGCTACGCAGTTCAAAACCTTGAGCACACCACGGCTGCTCTTCTCTCTAATAGTTACCTTAAATAGCTCTAAGTTCGTTTGAATTTGATTAAGAAAAACGAATAACGATTCTTCTCATATAAGGCAATTGAGGTCGTGCAAACACAAGCATGCTTTTCACATGTATTCTCATCTTTTTATACTGCCTTCCCAAAAAGTTCAAGCTCGTTTGAACACATCATGAAAGGGAGGAGGAACCCTCTTCGATAGCAACGTGATCAATTACCTTGGCGCCATCTGAACAACAAGGTGCGGATATCGATGACGGCGGCACCACACCGCCCATAGTGAAAAGCAACAAACACCAATTGACTGGGGGCATCATCCCAAGCGAGTACCTAATCGGCGCGATTAAAATCTCATCTGCCCACTCTGACTCTGATCCGCTAACTGTCACCACACACATAGAACTATGGCGTTAAAGTGCCGCCAGTAGTCAATCTACCAGTTAACCATTTCGACATAAAAATTGCTCCCATCACGAACGAGAGCGACGACAGCGATACCGCGAATCGCACACCACACCGCGTCACCACCATCTCGCTCTGATCCCGAAAGTGTGAGGATATGTACCTCATTATCCCAGCCACACACGGCGCCGAAGCAGCTTCCTCCTTCACAGAAACTATCATTACCTCCCGACCCAAAGCAAACACAGCACAACTCAACTTAATAATTTTCGAAAATGTATTAATTAGACACTGACAGACGCGCACCGTAAATCATGCCGCCGAGCGACACGACCATCGACGCTTGGCTGCCCGAGCGCCAGAGCTCCCCACCTTTCTAATGCCCAATTGAGGAACCCACAATGATTATGCCAAAGGTATCATCAATAACTTTAATGTTCTTGTTGATTTTTGGTCGACGCAGAACGACCAGGGGAATGAGAAAAAAAGAACTCTTGTAAAGATGAGCTGTCCGTACCAGAAACGCATCCCTCATATACCTGTACCTCACGGAAAAAACACAAAACGATTACTTGGGTTCTCCAAGATGAGAACAGCCAGTTCGTGTATATCGGCTGTGTTGGCGATGGAGCCTATAGAAGCAACACGATGGGCGAAACCTTCCAGATATGTTGGGCAATTATCTGCGGGAGGTCTTGTTAGCAATGTGAGGCGGGAAAGAAAACGACCAACAAAACGACGATGGTGCGCAGTTTACGTGTTCGTACAAAACGCTATATGTGTTCTTCTTTAAGCTTGGACCGGCCACCAGAGAACCCCCAAATCGAATTAATTTCGTGTGGAGTTTCGCCGAGAGTATATCTACTCAACGACGACTGCATGGTGGCATGCGATAATCAGGGAGAAGTGAATTCCTCCACCTATCCATAAGTGCTTCCTCTCGAGGAAATTGGGATGTTATAGTCGTTTTTGCTCGAGGACTTCGTCGCTGATGAGAGACTCACTTTTGGCAGAAACAATGTTAATGTGAAAAGTGCTTACAGTACACTTTGCTAGAAGAAGAATAATTGGAGACGCATTCCATTGCAAAGGCGGAGTCATTACTCAGTCCTCATACAGAGACTCAAAATTAATAGGGTATAATGACTTACTCATCAAATGAAATTTTTACGAAAAAAAAGTTTAAGGCAACGACCATGTGGAACTCTACAAGCTTCAAAAATGTATTTTCCTAGATCGGCAAAACGTGTCCAAGTGGTGGTAATTTGTTCCAATAGGGCAATAGCGTAGTTCGTCTATTACTATCGCTAAAACACGTTTGAACATTGTATGATGTTCGACCCGAAATGTACTCAAAAACAAACAACAAGAAGAATTGGATGAACACGGTCAGCAGAGTCGACTGCAAACACTCGAGCCGGTGTCTGAAGCTTGCACCGGAAACTAAACTAAGCTAGTCACATGCAACCAATTAAGGAATCAAACCTTGGTGACAAAACTGTCAAAAACAGAAACAGGTAATTCATTCACAAGGCAGACCAACCAAGAGCACACAAATTTCCGAGAAAGTACAACATCACATTCTAGCGCCTTATATCAATTTCCTACAGCCAAAGTTGATGCTTTCCTGTCCTGAAAAAAAATGCTGGAACTGCACTCGGCACAGACCGAGTAAGCGAGAAGATTTCTTGCCCAAACAATTCCAAGAGGCGGTACCTACGATCCTGAAGGAAAGATGCACTGTCATCGAAAAAGCTAGTCCAGCCGCCAAAGAAGGTGGTTGGAACACCCATAAGTTGAACCGACCAAGTAATGGCCGCACCAAACTTTATCGACACCAGGGAAAATGGAAACCTGTCCAAGGATCAAATATTAGCCTACGAAACCGTGGGAAAAAAAGAGTCTTCTGCGATTGATACCGGCAACCAACGCAACGTTTATTTGGATGCGGTTAAGTAGTTGGAGCCAGACTAAGGCAAGGAGTCTTAAGCTTTTAATATGCGAGCGAGCACCTCATGGCGATCCGCATAAGGCTGGTTTCGTCAGAATAAGCCTCATATGTGCGCATTCCCCCATAGAACAAAAATATGACGACGCCAAAAATATGTGTCCTAGCTTTTGGACAAAACGTACGAGCAGAGCATTAAGATTGTCCTGTGCGATTTAAATGCCAAGCTAGGAATTGAGGGCATTTTTGGTAGTAAAGTCGGAAAGTACAGTCTGCACAACACGATGTCCGGTAACAGATTCAGGCTGATCGACTATGCCGCGGGGCGACACGTTGTGGTAGTTAGTTCAGTTCCTGCAACTCAACATACACAAAGGGACATGAAAATCTCCCGGCCAATCGACCGGCAGGCAGATTTCTTTCAGTGTCATCATTGTCAGAACTTTCCGAGGGGCCAACATTGGCCTTGTTGTAGCCAAGGTACAACTTCGGATATCCCGACCAACACCAAGAAATGGAAATATTGGAAATAAAGGAAATTCGAGCAACAGCCACATTCGTAAAAGATCGACACGTTCTTCTCCAAACGAGTCTCTCAAAACCTTGTTCGTAGCTCTATGCGCTAGCATCAAGTGTTTATATTCATCGGCAACATTGCTAAAAGGCCATCAGAGATCCTGCCTTTCATGTACTGGTTTTTACACCACCACAACAAAGAAATCTCTAGTGTAATAAAGATCTCTAGAGATCCTGCCTTTGATGTACTGGGTTTCACATGGCCACAACAATGAATTCTCTAGTTTGGTTGTGATGAATGCCGGCGAGCACATGTAACTAAACAGGAAGCACATTATGCGGTGCTTCAACGGAGGACCAGAGAACCGCGCGAGCAGAGGAAGAGAGAGGAGCACCGGCTTCTCAGAAGGAACAAGAGAGAGCACCAGAAGCGAGGTGATGAGAAGATAGAGAGATGGAATGAGGCTCGAGAGTTTTACCAAAGGATCAAAAGATCCCGCAAAGGGTATAAAGTTCGAACCAAAGCCTATAAAGACCATCAAGGGAACATCGTAGTGGAATCGCATTGAGTGCTGAGGATTTGGAAAAACATTTCTGCAGACTGTATAACGGCGACCAAGAATCGAATGCTGCTGTCAGTTAGAGTGAAGCATTCAACCCGGGTGAAAAAGATACCGAGGAAGCATATGAACGATGCCGGTTTGGGTGGGCACTTATATGAGGTAAAAGTAGCTGTGTCTAAGGCCGTCAGCCCAATGACTCCGTTGCATCCTTCACGTTGAAGTACACAGCTGACAACTAAGTTGAATGCAAAAGATCTTATAGAAAGTGTCCCATCGAAGAAGTACGTGACGTACGTGTGTCGCTTCCAATAAGAACGTGTACATTTAACTGAGTTGTCAGTTGTGTACTTCAAGGTGACGGACGCAACGGATTCATTGGGCTAAAAGCTTAAGTTTAAGTGCAAGGAAGCAGCCGGAGCTGAAGGCCTAACTCTGATTTGTTCAAGTCCCCTGGCGATGATGGGATCAAGCATCAACGCTCGATAAATGGTACCTCACCACTCTTTGACCGATCCTCAGATAAGGAGACGCTCTGAATAGCACCAACTATTACCGTGGCGTAGTGGTAAGTGTGTCTGCTTATAACGCCGGAGGTCTGGGTTCGAATCCTATGATTGTTAAAAAAAAGACGCGTTCTTTTCAGGGTTCTCACCTCCGCCAGAGGCTGACAAGCCCTCCGAGAGTATCATTTTTCATGAAAATTTTCTCAAAGTGCCGCTCGGATTCGGCAAAAAAGTGTTGGTCCCCTTGTATGTGAAGAAATAAACACACACAGCATACATTGTTGAGAAGTTGCCCCTGGTTCACCTCGAGCTGTTTCGCCACTCTATTTTTTTAATATCAGTGTTGCTTTAGGCCAGGCAAGGCCATCGTTGATGGAATAATCATACCAGGGCAGAGCTAAATAGGATAATGTCTGGTTTTGGCATCCGTACCAAACTCATCAGTCTGTGCAGGATGACGATGGAAACCTCACGCTGCTCGGTCAAGATCGAAATGAACCCCACCGAGCTCTTTGATGTCAAAAATGAATTTATGCAAGGCAATGCGCTGTCCCCTGGCCAATCGCTGTTACTTTGAGCTAAGAAGGCAATTGAGTGGTAAAGCCCTCTTTCGAGCAAATAAAGTGTCTGTTTAAAGCACCCCCATCATCCAAGAGCTGCATAGTGGCGTAGAAGCTTGAACCCTGTCAAAGGTGGATGAAAATTCTCCGGGGGATATTTTCCCATCTGAACAGAAGGAGACAGATATATAAAATCAAACTCTACGGGTTGTACAGCGACATAAAGATAGCCAGGAGAGTAAAAATACAACGGCTGCAATGGCTAAATTATCTAGAGCGGATAAACGCACTAACGCCCCTGCCCAAAAAATCTTCGAATCCACCCCCCAGCAGGAACGGTGCAGTATAGGAGTACTCAGGTGGCGCATGAACGTGAAAGGGGACCTCAGCCAGCTGCACGGGTAAAACTGGAGACGTATAGCTGAAAACAGAGCTGGCTCAAATAGCTTGTTAGCTTAGACCCAGGTCCGCCCCGGAAAGTACCATGACGGCCCTGCATGGGCGCCTCACTTGAGTGAGGTGACGGGCTTAACGGGCTTCGATGATCAACCCCGGACTGTACCTTGAAGGCCTGCATGGGCGCCCCAATTCGATGAGGTGACGGGCTTAACGAACCCGCGGACCCTAGCTAATCCGAGGAGCGTATGTTCACATTGGGTGGCTTGTCGGTCGGCGTTCTAATGAAGTTGCAGTTCCCCTTCTTTTATGCAATTATAAACAGCGTAAGAGTGACTGCCAGGCCACGGGCAGTAAGGCTGTCCACCTGGTAGTGGCTTTCAGGTGGGAAGTTCGACCGGAGGCTATATTCTAATCTGGTACCATGGGAGGCAGAGCTCCATATGAGCCAGGTCAATTTTTGACCAGTCTGCGGGCTGGTTCATTTCTGTCTAAAAGAGGTATGCTCCCTTCATGGTGCTTGCACTTACCCAAAATCGTGGGAGTCTAAGCTGGTCTAGCAGTCCTGCCCTCGGGCTCCTGGGCTTCTACACCTGAAGAGATATTGGGTAGCCCTCGATCTAGCAAGGAAGTAGCTCACGCCTTAACGTGACTTCATATTGTGCTGGGTGGTTTCTTGTGCTGTATAGTACATAGATTGACCTTGGGGTGGCTGAACGCTAGTTTTAACCATCAATTTGGAATTGCCCACCGTGAGATTAAGCCACCGAGGCAGGTTCGCACGTTAAGCCAGCGAAAGTCGTCAAAATTGACCCATCTAGGGGTTTATTTCACTGCCGCCTGGATGGCCATTCTCTTCCTCTTGGTTATTGACACGACAGTGAAATACCTTTGCAGAGCTGCAGGGTAGGATACAGCTAGAGTGTTAGCAGTTCTTCCAGCGGTATCGGAATACTTTAGTTACGAGTTCTTTTTCGCATGAAAAGCTCTTTGGTACATGTTTTCAAGAGGACTTTACAGCCTTTTCATTACGTAGAAGAAAAATTCAATTAACTATAATCTGGGAAAATCTTCCAGTCATCGATTAGGGAAGCCACACTGGGAGGTTTACACATAAATGCTTACACACTGATTGCTCTTTCAAACGGTTAATTTGTTGCCGCCGTTGGGCGCCCATTTATCTACTTGTCCGCCCCACTACAGCAAGTGCGTTCAATCTTATCTAATAACGTTTCATTGTTGCTAATCCAATATTTACACTATGTCAATAAGTAAGCGCCCACAGAAGGCGATGAAAACAATTTCGAAAAATACATATACCTACACCCCCTTCAAAGCCAATAAATAAGTCAAATCACAAACCACCCCCGTCGTTGGCATAAATCACCCTCCCATCGTCCCGCCGCGCCACCATCCCCGTTAATACTTTAAAAACATTTAAAAACGACAGAAAAAAAAGTTGTCATTTAAACATCCATCCACACAACGGTAATCAATGACAGCGGCAGCAGACTGTCATAGAATTCCGAATGCGATTCGGTGTACCATGAATCTCGCCCAGACGCAGCGAGGTTGAGGAAAAAGGAAACTTTGCGGCCACACTGGGTGGTGCTGGTGGTGGCTTTGGATCGTTTAATTTAATTCATTTTCACCCCTCGTGATATTTGTCGTTTTTCGCGATTTATTTATTTAATTCTCGTTTTTTGTAATGAAATCCACCTCCAGCTTAAGCAAGCCGACCAGGACGAACTTTTGTGTCATGATTGTACTTAACACCAGCCACCAAAGTCAGACCAGATAGAGTTAAGTAGAGTTGTCACTTTTTTATTTATGAAAGAAATATTTGATTTTGACAGAAAATCTCTGGTATCATGCCACATTAATCTTTTGACATTTACCTCAATCCAGAGATGTCAAATCAAAAGTAAATTGTCAAACCATAACGAATGCCAATTGGTTGCCCCTTGCATCCTTACAAATATTTAATTTGCACTGTGTGTAGCGAAACGCATTTAAAATGCTTCATTATTCTCGGTGGCGAGCCAAAAACCACCCCCAAGGACAACGGAAATCCGAAGGGTGTATCTACATATCTTGTGTCATATGTATGACAAACGCAACCCGTCGAATTAGATACGGACCTTCAACCATGCCAAATCGACTAAGGCAATCTTAACTGGGATTCGGATTTATTGGAATGAAATTCCTTGAGATTTTATTGCCTCTCCTTTCTCAATCTCTGTTCATCCACATGCCGGATTCATATTGAAGATATCGGTGGCCGATAGTAAAAATATGAATGACCACCTTTTCCTGTCAGGGAAATATTACATTTCCGAGTCTCGAGGGATCGCTTTTCCTGAATTTCCATACCGCATCAGCTTAAAACCGGAAAACAAAGCTTTATGCCTGTTCGTATATGGCATACACGAGCAAGTCTCAATTTAAAATACATTCAAGAAGTCATGGTGATAAAACTCTCGCTCTAAAGTTTGTTTATGGCTTTTTCAGCAACGACGACGCGGAAAAAAAAGAACAAACATGTCTCCGCCTCTGAACGCGCAAATTCGTTAATTTGAAGTTTCAATTTACCTTTCGCCACCACCATCAGCAGCAGCAGGATAAGCCGCTTCGCGCCGCTATACGTATGGCATTGGCTGTGCTGTGTCTATGTGGCACTGTCACTGATGATGACATCCGAGCTTATTTGCATAAATGACTCGACTCCGACGCAGTTAAACAAATTTTCAACATGATAAGGGTGTAACCCGTAAGTCAATGTGTTCCTTGCCTGGGCGATAGAAGAGTTTAATTTTATATTCAGTGGATGAGTTCACATTTTCTGTTTGGTGTTTTTCTTTTTGCGGATTTAATTTAATTTTCGAATTTAAATAAATCCGTAGCGAGTGTGGTTCGGAGGGGATTCTGAAGCGTTATAGATACTATAAACATCCTTAAGCATACATAGATAAATTCAAGAGACGTTAAAAAAAGAGCCCATGGCGCTTAGATGGATTAATGTCGCGGTCTTGTTTTTTTAAGACTACATGCGATGTGAAGCCTCTATCGACAGTTTTAAAGCAGAAGTGTGTTTTAATGCCGTCAAAATCCAAGCTGTTCTTTTTTTCAGAAAGTAGAAATCTGCTTTCACTGACGTCCCAGCTTTTCGTCCTCGAATTGAATTCGAAGTCGCCTTAAGTGCTGCGAAATGGTAAGTAGTATTCCGAAAACAGAATAAGTGTGTAGTGATCTGATCTGACCAACATTTACAAGGTAGTAGCCAAAATTGTCATGTCTGGGCAGGTGCCCCATAGAATAAACCATGGTTCATTCTTATTTTTCTTATTGCGAAGGTTGTAGATATAAATATATAAAGCCCCACTGTTTTGAAGTGCTGTGGGACTAGCACCCTTTTTTCCTACTGAACATCCATTCCGGAACCACTTTCGTATTAGATCAGAGTAGTGTCGATTTAAATCTGCACTGATCTTCGAGCTCGTTAAAGAAATAAATGCCGAGGGTACTACGCCTAACGCTGCTTAGGGCTGGGCATTCGCATAGCAGCTGACGAACAGGCTCAATTTTTTCAACGTCCCTGCAGTTTCTGCAGTAGTCGTTGTGCAGTATGCCTAGCCGCTCTGAGAATAGACCCATATCGCAGTATGCCCCATAAGGAGTCCCATGAGTACTCGGATATCCCTGCGGGCTAGTCCGATCATATATTGTGATCTCTTTTTGTTTACCGCCGGCCATAGCTCTTTGTGTGTCTGCACGTACCAAGTTCTGTCCAACGTTGGCTGGTTCTACTCAAGATTCAGTTTCTATCCTGCGTGCTACCGAGCTCAGCGGAATTCTTATAGATTCGAGGGTTAGAGATGCATTAATCCCTGACCCCAGATCTCGCAAGCCTGCCCGCTTCTTCGTTTCCCGGGATTCGGTGTGACCTGGCACAAAACACAAAGTTTTAGTGCTGCCAAGTAATAACTCGTCCAGAATTTTCCTACATAGTTTCACAGCCCTTCTTTCTTTCTTTCAGTCCGCCCGTTCGTCAATCCGTCTTAGGTTCCTCAAAATAAGCTAGAGAGCTGAAACGAGGGCCACAGCTTGCCTTTTATTTTTGTTAGACAAAGGGTGAGTGAGTGAGTTCCGAATAAAGAAGACGCGATTTTCATCTGCTCCTAACACTAAGTGGCCTAGCAGACGCTCTAAAGCACCATAAAAGTATATTTTACATTGCTTAACCACACAGTTTCTGTCTCCTCAAGACTAAGCTAAAAAAGTTTCTTAAAACGAAATAAACACCTTAAAATCGAATAAAAATAAATTCAGTGAAACTTTGCCGGTCACTTTATACCTGCGTACAAATATGCCGAGTACTCGTTCTCTGTCGAAAGAGAAAAGTACTGTAAAGATGTCATCGCCTTCACCCTCAACTTTTAAATCACCCGCTTCAAATCCATCAAATACCAAAGCTGCAGATAAAAAACTATCACTATCTGTTCAACTAAAAGATCTGGACAACAGCCTTACTACCAAATTTACGTCGCTGATGGTGGAGTTTGAAGACAAAGTAAATAATTTAATATCCGACTCGATTGCCTTGCTCAACAGCCGTGTAAAGCAGTGCGAGGCCGAAATCATCGACTTGAAGGAAGAGAATTCTAAAATGAAAGACCAGCTTGCTGACATGCACCGTAAAGAACGATTGTGTGACGTTATTGTTCGCGGAATTCCACTCTCTCCAAGCGAAAATCCACTTAACCTAGCAAAGAGCATTGCCGCCAAACTTAATCATGAGATGACTCCACACGTTGACGCTTTTCGCCTTAAGCCACGCTCCGAAAATAATAAACATCCGCACCCGCTTGTCATTCGTCTTTCCTCGCACGCTGAACAAAGAGCGTTTCTCACCGCTTTTCGAGCTAGAAAAGGTCTAACTCTGGCTGATATTCAACACGCTCCCATCTCTGCTGACTCAACTCGCGCGACGACGACGACTGCACGCATCTACATAAATGAAAGCCTTTCACCTTTGAACAGCTCTCTGCTGCGTTACGCTTTGAGTTTACGTAAGGAGGGACTGCTGTACTGGGTGAGAACTCGAAATGGGCTTGTGTACGTAAAGAAGAGCATCGGCGACGCTGAGATGCAAATCTCTTTAACGACGAAACTCTCGTGAAATATGTGTGCACCGTTCAACTCAAGCTGCTTCAATGACTGCTGCCTACACCGATGCCTGCTGATAAAAATGAAAATGTATGAATTATTTTTGTTAATTAGGTATCTATCTTTGCTAATTTTAAGTGTTTCTTTCTTTTTTTATCTTTTTTCACTTCTTTCTTTGCAAATTTCAATTATTTCCTTCCTATTCTTTCTTTTTTCATCTAAATCTTTACATAATTCTGGTTGTCGTATTTAAGGTTGTGTTTTTGTTGAGAAATTTTGTTCCTCAATATGGCTTACGACGTAACGAATGCTAGCCTTGTGAATAAAAATTTAACTCGGACGATGTTAAATATTTTAAATAATCATCGGGATGGTTTTAAAGTTGTTCACTTTAACGCACGTAGTTTAAATCAGTTTAAACTTGATTATGTACGATACTTATTTGTTGATTCGGGCATCGATGTTATTTGTGTTGACGAAACTTGGTTTGATCCGGACTTAGGTAATGATGTGTACGGAATTTATGGTTACAATCTTTTCCGCAATGATAGGGTTACTAGTACTACTGGGGGTGGGGTGGCAATATACTGCACAATGTCCCTCAAATGTAGAGAAATACTAAAGTCGGTGAATTCTTATGTTGAGTTTATTCTTTTCGAGGTATATGACAGCTATCAAAATTGCCTGGTTGCATGTTGTTATAACCCCAATAGAAGATTTTCTGCTGAGCCGTTCTTCTCCGCGGTTTCTGAATTTACAGCCGTTTATAACGATATTACTATCTCCGGCGATTTTAATACAAATATATTAAAAAGAAATGCTCTTGCATTTCAATTCAAGGACTTTGTGGCTTCCTGCGGGCTATCTATTGTTAATAACTGTAGCCCTACATGTTTTAGGCCAAACGAAATACCTAGTCTACTCGATCTCTTTGTTGTGTCCGAATATTCATCCGTCCTTTTGTTTGACCAGCTGTCTCTCGATCTAGTTTCTGAACATGATATAATTTTCTGTACTTATAACATTGATTTTATGCGTTCTGTTGAGCCCGTCTGTTTTCGGTTCAGGGACTTCAGGTCTATAGATAACAATTCACTCCGTATTGCAGCGTCATCAGCACCATGGATTTACTGCTGGCAGACCTCTAATCCCAACGAAAAACTTGAGTGCCTGCATACAATTGTTGAGCTTCTCTTTAACGAGCATGTTCCTGTGAAAACAGCTGCGATCCGAAATATAGCTTGCCCCTGGTTTACCTCGTCCGTTCTGAATGCAATAAAAAATCGAAATAGACTATATAGTAAGTGGAAACGAAGCCAATCACTTGCAAATTGGAATTCCTATAGAGTTGCACGTAATAACGCCACAGATATCGTTCACCAATCCAAACGCAACTTCTATCAGGATAAATTAGACACCAACTTACCACCCAGAGTTCTTTGGAGAAACCTCCGCCAAATTGGGATAAACAGCAAAGTTAACAGTGTGTGTACTTTAGACCCAGACGAGTTAAACGATTTTTTCCTGGAAAGTGACACCACTACCAGTAATTTTGATTGGAATCGTTTACCTGACACCAATGTATCGGAGCCAACCGATTTCAGTGTTGTGACTGAAAGTGATATTCTGTCTGCACTTGCTTCATTGAAGTCGAATGCTATTGGCGAGGATGGTTTACCACTTCGTTTCATTCGCCTCATTCTTCCCGAAATTATTCGTCCTCTTACGCACATAATTAATTTTTGTATCACCACATCAACTTTTCCCTCTATTTGGAAGCGCGCTAAAGAAATCCCAATCGCAAAAAAAGCTAATGCTTCTACTCCTAACGATTATAGGCCTATTAGCATTCTGCCGTGTCTGTCAAAAGTGTTCGAGAAAGTGCTTCTATACCCTTTTCAATCTGGCTTTCGAACTGGATACAGTTGTTCTTCTGCAATTGTTAATGTCCTTGAAGAAGTCCGTAAAGATTTTGATCAAGGTTTTGTTACTTTGCTTTGCATGCTCGATTTCTCAAAGGCTTTTGACAAAGTAGATCATACCATTCTCTGCTGGAAACTTAAGCATCTGTTTGGATTTAGCGATAGGGCTGTAAGGCTTCTGCAGGACTTTCTCTCAAACCGATCGCAAAGAATTTTAATAGGCGAGAGACTTAGTAAGCTTCTAAAGCAGGGAGTGCCGCAAGGATCAATTTTGGGTCCAATTTTGTTTTGCATCTTTGTTAACGACCTTCCTTCAGTGTGCAAAAATTGTTCTGTCTATTTTTACGCGGATGACGCTCAGATCCGTATTTCCCTTCCTCTAAACAAGATTGACCAGCTTGTCTTACTGTTGAATGAAGATTTGTTTGCGATTAACGAATGGGCTTTCAAAAATGGGCTCCTTCTTAATCCAAATAAATGTTTAGCACTGCCTATATCAAAAAAGTATTTTGACCTCAACTGTATCCCGGACATTTGGCTTGCGGACTGTAAACTAAAAATTGTCGAATCTGCAACCTGCCTTGGATTTGTTTTAAACAGAAATCTTTCTTGCTACGATCATGTTAACCGCGTCATTGGTTGTGTTTACGGGTGCTTGAGAAAACTGTGGCGAACCGCCAATTTTATTCCCATAGCTACTCGGCAAAAGCTCGTTCGCACCCTTATTATGCCCTAAGTGACATATTCCGAGGTTGTTTATCCTAACCCTGACTCACTTTCGATGCATAAGCTTCAGGTGGCGTTCAACGATGCGATCCGGTTTATACACAATCTCCGCAGATCTGACAGAATTTCTGTTCATGCCACTCACTTCCTAGGACGCACTTTAACACAGCACATAAATGCCAGAAACTGCATCTTTCTCCACAAAGTGATAACAACTAAGTCTCCTCGATACGTTTACGATAAACTCGATTTTTCGCGTTCGCGTCGAACATTGAATATTAATGTGCCTACTTTTAAATACCTAAACTCCTCCAGGTAATTTTTTGTTCACACGATCAGGCTATGGAATGCATTACCTACGAGCATCAAGACCATCAACAGAACCACAACTTTCCGCTCGGCAATCATGAATCACTTCTCTTCGCTCTAAAACTATAATCTATTTTCTGAACTTTTTACTTTCCTTCTTTATCTAATTCTATCTCTCCACCTTCCTCTAGATTTAAGATATTGTATAAATATGAATTCATGTTAATTTTTAGTTTCTATAATTAATACCAATATTGTATAGTACTATAAAAGACCAAGTCTTCATGTACACCCGCCCTATAATGTAAATAAATTGAAATTGAAATTGAAAAAATTGAAATTGAAATTGAAATTCTTGACTTCACCACATCTGATTTCATGGCTTTAATGGCCACTTGACTGTCAGAATTTATCGTGGTGGTCTTGTTTACGAGACTGTGTTTCTTCAGCTCAGTGAAAGCTTGGATTATGGCTGCCAGCTCCGCCTTAAAAATATGGCAGTCGTTATTGATCATGAAAGATTTGCTTAGTCCCAGAGCTTCACAGAAGATGCCTGCGCCGCTACTGACGACCATATTAGAACCGTCAGTATAGACGGCGATCTCGTCTTCACTGATATAGCCTTTTCTTCCCATTCACATTTTTCACGAATATTCTGTTGAAAGCGAATAATGTCATAGGAAGGTAATCCATGGCTGGGGTATATATGAAGGCAACTCATTGAGTTTCCACAGAGGCGTGGCGAAGAACTTAAGGATCACAGCCCGGATTTCCTTAGATGGATAACTGTTTTAACTGCCTTGCTTCTTCGTAGAAAGAACAGATGATGTTCCGAAAGAAGTAGCTGGAAATCATCTTTTGGACCTTATTTTCTGGAGAGCTGCTGCCCATCCCAAGTTTGGTTGTCTGCACTGTTCACATGCTGCAGTCGAAGAAGGGATGCTGGGCGTCATCTTCCTCGGAGTCCCCATATCTGTCTCCATATCTATACTTCCCCATTCTCTGGAGGTACTTGTCGAACTATCCATGCCCTGTTTGGAATTACGTAATATAATAGTTCACCTCCCCGTGTTTCCGTTTTGTCGATACTGCAATCTTTCTTATTATTCTCGCTGTCTCACTGTTTCTTTTGTGATATGGTCTTTTTTTGTGCTCCTGCTTTTGGCGCTACAGTGACTTGCTCTTTTTTTGACGTAAACAAACTTCCCTTCTGCTGATAAAAGCTCTATCGGGATCAGCCTCAGTGCAGTAGGAGGTAGTAATAGGTGCACTCATTTGCTTCCTGGTTGGGAGCAGCAGCCCATATCTTACATCCATATTTGCAGATGGAGTGAGTAACAGACAAGAGTAAATAGCTTTCGCTTGCTCTAACTGGGCCTCCAATTTTTGCCATGACCCTACTAACTGATGTCGTTATTTTTGCCAAAGGGTCCGATTCCGATTTAATGTGATTCCAATTGAAGGAAAGTTTGAAGTTTAGTATCATACCTAGGTACCTTATTGTTATTGCGATTTTGCCTTTCAAGTTCTCTGAGCCTACAAAAAAATTAACGTATACCGGGAGGATCCTTTCTGTTTCGTAGTACTATCTCCGTCTTCTCTGCAGCAAGTCTCAGACTATGATCTAACATTCACTCTTGTACTAGTCTCATAACCTGATTTTTTTCCTCAGAGTCAGCTGAACCCGTCGCCGAAATGGGACGATAAAAAAGGGTAAATTTTCGTTTAGTTTAGATTAGGATAAAGGATAAGATGGCTAAAGGATTGACGAAGGGTGCTTTTGGGAGTATTTTACGCTAGTTTAGATATAGTTTATGTTACTAAGGATTAGGTCCGCGTGCCCCCGTTTCCACCCTTCCTCTCTCTATGGTAACGTGATTAGGAATTGGACATTTCTTTTTTGCTCTTTCACTCTTCTTGTTAGGCTCCCTCTTCTCTTCCTCACGTTAGATTTAGCAAGGTACGATCTTTGTCTGTTGAGTTGGTGGTGCAGCTTGCAGCCAAACATCCTCTTTCTGGTTTATTATAAACTTAGCTGCCAGATTCGATACTTTTCGGTAAATATTGAGATTGCCTCCGGCTCAACCGTGTAGATGTCAGGTGACCTTATTGAATGATTGAATACGATTAGAAGAGCGTATCCACAATTTCCTACATTTTTGCTGATGGCATTGCTAGGCTGGTGTGGTGGCTCGTTCTCCGAGCTTGTGCATCATTACTTTGAAACAAAGGCACTATAGGTCATAGTTTATGTCTTGATGAAGTTTCTCCCGTTTTTCATTCGTACTAATAGCTTTCTTGAGTTCTGACCATGCTCCTCTGAATTCCATGCTCACACTCTGAGCTGTTTCGGTAAGTATGCCTCCTTCTTCTTCTTGTAAAGGGCACTTTGCCTAAGGTGGATCTTCGCCTTAGTTCTGCAATTTCTTCGATCCACCAGAAGACTGGTTTCCTGGTCCCAATAACGTTTGCGTAGCCATGGCATTGAAGCGTCTCAAGTATGGTGGATTAGACGCATAGTAGCTACGGCCTGGATCAAATTGTGATTCACCTCACAATTGATGACAATTGTGACAATCACAAATGATGGGGCAGATGGAGGTGAATTCTCAGAAAAACTTAAACTTATTTTCGAATTCTGGATCATTTTTGATCCTTCGAATTCTTGATCATTTTTTTGTGTTTTTGAAGCTAAACTTATGGCGATATAAGAAGACTTCCTGGCTTAAGAATAACGTTATATCCGCAAAGGATATACGAATCTTTTCTCAATGCCACGCGACCACTAAGTGCCTGGAATCAGTCTCTTTAAACTCGATTAAACTCGATCGTTTCTAAAAGAGATCTCGCAGCAGATCATTCACTTGTGCTGTGTGCCAGGGCTTAGCGACATTCCAGGTAGCTGCACGACTGACGAACTCACCAACATTCACTCTCAATCTTGCCCTAAAAAGGCTCCTTAGACATTCTATTTTCTACATGCAAATTCATGCTTAAACTGGATGTAATTGAAAGCACAAATCTCAGGTGGATAGGGGGTGGTACTTGTCTTTTGACGAAACAGATTTGGCCAAAGTTTGATCTTAAACACTCTAAGAGTTTGATAGAGCTCCTGATAGATCGATAGATCGTGTCATTACAGGATACTGTCTAATAGGACAGCATGCGAAAAGGCTTGGTGTTTATTTTAACGACTTTTGCAGAAGCTGCATGGATAAGGAGGGAGAAGCGACCACTCTCCACCTTCTCTGCACATGCCCTGCTCTCTCTCTAAGAACCGAAATCTTTACATTGGAGCTTTTTCGTATAATGATCTTAGCACTCTAAACATGACCGACCCAAAACGTCTCTCACGCTTCATTAGTAGCTTCCCGATCAACGCGGTATCACAAGACCTACAAATGTATGTATAAGTGTGTTCTTCTTCTTCGGACAGTCGGGTCTGTCATTTTAATCTAACCTAACCTAAGCTCCGGACTTCCGCTGATCTTACTATTGGCAGGATTTCATCTTCGCCTTCTTCGAATTTGGTTTGAAAATTATCTTCATATGCCCGCTCTACGTTCCATTTTGGTGTTTGTCTGTAGTCAACGACTCGGGAGGACACCTCTCCGTCTCTAGGTACTAGAAAGCACCCCCAGTTTTAAATTTTTCTAGCTGAGAGTCCGGAATTGTTTTACTGCAGCATCAAGACCGCCAGTGCAAATTCTCTTGTGGTTTCGTTTGGTGTAAGGTAACAGCTAACTTATGTCACTCCTTCAAATTTTTATTTAGGTAAAACTTCTCTTTGGGCAGGTGACATGTACTGTGATCGTCGTTGGGTCTGGAGCCCATAACGCAGTTGTGCCGATGTTCCTGTACTGCTCGCTTAAGGCTACTTGATCCAGTCCCATATCGAGTCTCAATTGTGACTAAAGGTTGTCAGCTGTGCAGAATTTTCATTATTGCGAGAATGTTTCTTAGCAAGAATTACTTTTCTTTGCGTTTTTTTGTGCCTGTTCGAAAACTTGGCAGGTTCCTGACCCTGGTACGTGAGCAAGTAGTTCGTTTTTGCTTATGAGTCAACTTTCTTAAAGTTCACTTATAGTGTCAAAACTAGCAGAGACACTGTCGAGGATACAGCCACAATTGGTGCGACCGATTTCAGTGAATGCTAAGAGTCTTGTCGTCTACAGTTGAGATAAGCTCAAAAAAATGGGTCTTATAGGAGCGATAGACAGCGACACCAACAACTGTATGTCGCTCGTGGAAGGCCTCTAATAAGACTGACTCATTGTATCTACCCAAAAGCTGTTTCGATTCTCGTGGAAGAACAGGCTAAGCAATAATTGCATGCTAAGCCTTCAGCGAAGGTCGATGGATCGCTCCGATGATCGGTATATGTCTTGAAAGAAATGTATTTCAAATGTATACGGTCGACAACATGCTTGGTTGAAGGAAGTCAGGCCCAGGCTTATGATATATGCATACCTATGTAGGTACCTTTTGCGTCGTATTTGAGCCGTATTAAACTTGAGAAAGAACGGTCAAATTTTCATGTTTCGAAAAGGATCTGAACTGGATTGCTAACAAAACATTCTATCTACAAAGAAAGATAACTTCTCCGATAATCTTGGTATAATACTCTATTTTCTTGCTCTAAGATATGGTTGAGCTCAGTGCTGCGGAGCACTTTTTTTGTAAAGTCTTTAAAAAAGGGTTTCTGCTTTTTTATTGTGAAACTACGAAAAATCAGATCCAACCAAACCGACCACGATGAACCCAAATCGATAAAGTCATTCACACAAAACGCAAAATCTTGAAGCTTGCCACAATATAACTTCCACCTGTGTGTGCCTCTTCAATTAGTGTCAATCCGAGTGCGACCAAGTTCGAATCCTAAATACCCTTTGTCTCTGTTGGTCGGCATATAATCCACTCATGATTTTCTGGCCTACTGATACCGATAGCAACTTTATCGAGAGACATCTCTCCTCTCCAGGCAAGGACCCGAAATTGTCTTCACTCGAGTTCGATCGGCGGGTCAGATAACATTTTAAACGTTTATGTTAACTTGTTTTGGCAATCCGACGGATCCAAATTTGTTTTCTTTCGATGATGCCCGAGATCGTTGTCGGGGAGACTCAGGGATTTTTGCCTTTAACTGGGATTATTGTCGCCCATTCGCGTAGCAGCAGACACGCCGCGCCGCGCTGAGGCATTTCAGAAAGCACCCAGCACCCATTGATTGAGGGTATAAAAGTACCTACATGTCCAGCTTTTGGCCGGCTTTTGCTTTGGCATGACATCGTCAATCCTCCGCAGATACACGACGATATTCTGTGGTGGCGTTCCGATGCGCGAGCGGCGGCTGGCGGCGTGCGCGCCGGAGGAGGATGTATAGGTATATCGGCGACGACGTCCTCGCCATTGCAGTCGTCATTGTCGTTTTCTTAATTTTGTCTGCCCGATAGGTTTCGCGGTGCCCAAAACCTGGCGGCCGCATTGATGGCATGGCGCCAGCCAGAGAACAATAGTGGAGAACATACGCTGCACACACAAACATAAAAACAGATCTATACAAACGGAAGATGCAAGAGATGTTTGCGGCCAACAGGTTCCTTGCGGCCGGCGCGACGACGACGGGGTCTTGGGCCGCTCCAGGTTCAGAGGGCGCGATTTATTTAGGTTTTCTTTCCTTTGCTTTTTCTTGTTCTTTTGCTTTTGTTTTAAATACTCGCATCTACATAAATCAGGTTGCGGTTATGTGCAGCAGTAGTCGACGTTATCTGGGAGAAAAGATGTTAACCTGGACACACAATGTGCGGTAAGAAATGTGGCTAATTAAACGGGACCGTGAATGAAGCCGCGCAGAGCAAAGTGATGTGAATACTTTTGGAAGTTAAATGTACGAAAAATGTGCAATGCAATCGAAGACGACACTGGGTAGATAGCATCGTCACTGGTGGCTGTCAGTGTCACTGGCAAGGAGATAGCTCGGCACTAAGCATGGTGTGGGCACAAAATGCGATTGCTGGTCAAAAAAAAAACTGTCCGGTCATCAGTTCAAGGTTTTAAATGTTGGTAGGTACTTAAAGCGATGAAATTTTTTAGCGATTTGATCGCATGACCCATTTACTTAGCACACAAAACAATCCCAATCAATGAGAACTAGATAAATATGTATACTTAGTCAGCCAACACCAGAGGCACAATTTTTCACAGATCTGCTAAGAACGCTTAGTGTTGTTGACAGATTTCCCTTTGTCATCCCCCAATAAAGCGTCTGTTAGTACAGAAGCAAAAACATCGGCACTGATGATTACTCGATCGTTTCTGGTTGATCAAACCGGGGATCGACAAGAGAAACGTTATTCTTTGGAATGAGCTTGTTTGAGTTCGGGACTATTTACGATGGTCGATGGGAGACTTTTCGGAAGGGCAAGTACTTCGATTCTCGTAGCGAATCTACTGTAGCTTCCCTGTATTAGCCGACACCCTCAATACACAGCATCTTTTGAATTTGTTTTCAGCCCAAGAATTTGGCCAGCTGGTCATTTATAAGATGTATTATGTGAGCCGGAATCCAATAAGACTTTGCATGGTATAGTATCAGCTCTATGGTGTTGATTATAGTCATAAAACAGAAATAGAAAAAAATATTACCTTCTTTTATGCATTTGCATTCAGCTACTTTATTGCACCTGCTAGATAGGATACAAAAACGGGCGATAAAACTGATTGGAGACAGAAATATTGCGCAGTCAATTGACTCATTAGAACATCGACGTAAATCTCTTGCCTTTCACTGTTCTATCGCTTTTTCCACAAACAGTGTTCCATCGAAATAGCCAATTGCATTCCGCCCCTAAAGACTTTCAACCGTGATACTCGCCAAAGTTCGAATGCACATCAGTTTACCTCGAGCCCACTTTCGGACGTACAGTCAGGTTTAGAAGTTCCTTCATAAGCCGCTCAACGCGAATGTGGAATGTTCTCCCACGTTTAGTCTTTCCGTCACGTTACAACCCGCAACTGTTCAAAACAAGAGTGCATCGGTACCTCACCTCCTTTTCTTTTTTTTCTAATCCTTTCCGCTCATGAGATCTGTAACATTAAAAGGGTAGCCAATCCCTTAAGTTGCGAGTAAAATAAAAAAAAAGCTACGCTGGCAATCGATAAAAGGAAGAAAACTCCATTCGACGATCCAACTTTGATTTTATCAGGAATCTATCAAGGAACCTACGATTTAGGTAAAATCCGATCGTTATCCGTTCGTAACATACAACCGTCTGTAGTTAAAACATCATCTGGTCAAAGTTTATGCACCTTAGTCTGTCGGAACAAAGAAGTATTGACTTTCAGAGCCACCTGATTAGAAATAAGAAGAAGCTTAAAACTAAGTGAAGAAATAAGCTGAGCTTGGAGTAAAAGCAAAGATTTCAGTTTTTAAATCAGTTTTCGTTCCAACCTTCGTCTACGGTCATCAAATTTGGGTAATGACCGAAAGAATTAGATCGCGGGTACAAGCTGCGGAAATGCGTTTTCTGAGGTGATCTGCTGGTGTTACTCTTAGGGATTGAGTGAGAAATGTCAATATTCGTGGGAATCTTGATGTTGAGTAGCTACTTCTTCGAGCGGAACGATCGATTCTTCGATGGTTTGGACACATTGTTCGCATGTACTCTGACAAACTTCCTAGACAGGTCATGCCAGCCGAGATGCAAGCGCGTCGCCCCCTGGTAGGTGGGCCAAGAAATAGGTGGTGGGATCAACCTCTCCGAGTCACGCCTGGGGATTGCGCCTGAGTCTCTTGAGTTGGTGGCGATCGAGAACGATGGAAGGATCATTTAGTCGCTCTCGCTCCGAGACCCTTGTCGAGGATAAGCGTTTGTTAGCAAACATTTTTTTACAAAACGAAAAGGAGAAAAAAAATCTTTTTAAAAATAAATCTCTCTAGCACTTAAATTTATTCCACTAAACGCCCCGCTGCTCATTCAAACGTTATAATGTTTCTGCAGTTACTGAAATCTCCGGAATAAAGTAACTTTTTCACAAATCTAATTTCTTTCACAACAAAAAGGTTTTTTTTGGCTAAAATAAAAAATATTGCTGTGAACAGTTTGATGCTTGAGAGGAATAAGAACAAGTGGGAAGGTGCAATAGTGCGTATGTTAAAACTTCAGTCCGTCTGTTACGGATTGCAAAATACCCTGCCAAAAAATGAAACTGCCACGCCTTCAAAAAGTGGGCGGGGTATAAGAATGTAACTGTTAAATGCTTTGTACTAGGTGGTTGCATACATTTCGCCTAAAACTCCGCCTTTTAAGCTCAAAAAATGATTTTTTTTAACGCCACGCCCACAAAAATGGGCGGCGGCAAATACTATATATGCAAAAAAGTTAGAAAATGCTAATATCTAAAACTTTTGTCATATAACTTTTAGTCAAGTTTTATATATATTTATCGAAAAAGTCATTTAAAGCTAAAATCCCTAAAAAAGTTGGCGTGTTCAATTACTGGTCAAACTTTTTTAGCTACCTTAAAGCCAATTACAAGACAATGTCACATACTAAAACTGAGTGCGCTAGCGCTATTGTAAGATAGCCAAAATTTGGAAAAGGTGTTTTTAAATTAGAGGTGGTCGCACATACAGGCCTGTAGTGGGCGTGTCTGTGGGCAGATTTAGCTAATTTTCAAACTTGATGTGAAGGACTGGACTTTCAGCCAACCCATCAAATTTCAGCTCTTTTTTTTTTTTTTTTTTTTTGAATACTAGGATGGACGGAGACTAAAACTCCAAAATCTTTCAAAGATACCAATACGCCCACTATAGCAGGTACATAATACCGAAGTAGCCGATATTGGTTATGCCCGATTTCCACGTGCTAAAAAACCACCCATTTATGAGAGACACTATGAAACTGCCAGAACGCACTTCATAGTAGTAAATTTTTGCTCTCTCATAATACTTCTTGACTACAACTAAGTTAACTTAACAAGTAGTTTACGCTTCCATAGTGTTGATCGCATTGGATAGGTTGCTTTCCAGTGAATGCACCTACTAAGCCGTTCATTAATGCGGCTTCACCCTACGTCGCTAGATCGAAGGGTCTTGTTCTTTGTAGTCGTCGCTCGTTGTTAACATCGTTAAGAGTCTCGTTTAGAGTACGGATCATTTCATTGTTGCAATGAACATGAAGGCGAGCATTAAGCTTTCGAGCGAAGTTTGTTACTTCTTCGCCCACGGTAGCTATTCCTAAATCTCTGTGAATATCGCTATTCCTAATATACCATGGAGCATTCACAATTGCTCTTAGTGTTTTGTTTTGGAAAGTCTGCAACATGGACATGTTGCTCGGCTTGGTACAACCCCAAAGTTGTATACCGTATGTCCAGGACGGCTTTAACACCTGCCTGTACAAGAGCAGTTTGTTATATGTGCTTAATTTCGAAAATCTTCCGATAAGCCAATACATTTCCCTGAGCCTAATCTCGAGCTCGTCACGCTTCTTCTTTACGTGTGGTTTCCACCTTAGTTTAGCGTCCAGTGTCATCCTTAGATACTTCGCTTCATTTGCATAAGGTATTTGTACAGAATTTATGAACAGAGGCAAATTGTTAACCCTTCTGTAAGTGAAATTCACATGCGTAGACTTGTTCTCGTTAAGAGCGATTCGCCAAGTCTTCGTCCAGACACAAATTCTGTCCAATGCTCGTTGGAGGTTTCTCGTTGATGACTCGACTGATTCACCTGTTGCCAGGATGGCCGTATCGTCCGCAAACGTGGCCACGACTGTCTCGTCATCTAGAGGTATGTCTCTTGTGTAGAGCAGGAACAGGGTCGGACCGAGGACGCTTCCCTGGGGTACGCCAGCCCGAATTTGCTTGAAACTCGAGTATTCACTACTACACCTAACACGAAAGAGTCTGCTTTCAAGATAATTTTCCAATATTTTAAACATGTCTTCCGGCAAATTTTGCCGTAGCTTATATTTCAAGCCCTCGTGCCATACCTTGTCGAAGGCTTGCGATACGTCGAGGAAAGCACTTGAACATATTTTTTTCCCTTCTAAGGCTTTTTCAATTTCATGCGTTATTCTGTAGACTTGATCTATTGTGGAATGGTTAGGTCTGAAACCGAATTGATGATCCGGGATCAAGCGTCTTTCTGCAATTATTGGTTGTAATCGCTTCAGCAGAAGTTTCTCAAATACTTTCGATATTATCGGCAGAAGCGATATGGGCCTATAAGATTTTTTATCATTTGCGCATTTCCCCGGTTTAGGAACCATAATGACTTCAGCAACTTTCCATTGTCTTGGAACGTATAGAAGTCTAAGAGAAGCGTTTATCATATAAAGTAGCTTGACTAATGCCTTTTTTGGTAGCTCTTTTAATATTTCGCCAGTGATCAGGTCGTAACCCGGGGCCTTATTATTTTTAAGTTTGCTAATTGTCTGTCGGAGTTCAACTAACGAAACTTTTTTCATTCTAAAGCTACCAGGTTCCCCGTTGTTGTTTAGAACGTCAGCCAACGGCGGACCGTCGAAAGGCTTGAATGTTTCTTCTAAATGTTCAGCAAACAAATTCGCTTTCTCTTTGTCTTCTCTTGCCCATTCGCCGTAAGCTTTTTTTATTGGTGCCGAGTGGATTATAGGTTTCTTGATATACTTAACTGCTTTCCACAGCGAGTAGTTTGAGGTCCTATCCGCCGACAAGCCTTCAAGGTATTCAGTGGTCTCACGATTTTTAAGATCTTGCAACATTCCTTTCAGTTTGTTAGAGAGGCGGTTCAATAGGGTTTTGTCTGGGGGGGCCCTCGTGCCTTGCCATCTCCTACGCGCTCTTCTCTTTTCACGAATCAATTCTTCGATTTCGAGCGGATATGTTTTACGTACATGCCCGTCGGTGCTAACTGCGTTTTTTTGGGACGAATTGTTGTTCCAAGCAGCGCTCTGAATTGCTTCAATGAATTTGTCAACTGCGGTTTCTAACTTGAAAGGAGTTTTCAATGGCACATTCAAGCCAACACCCTCCTTACAGTCCTTTCTGAAAGCGTCCCAGTTCATGTTTTTGCTAGCTTATCTAGGAGCTCTTTCTATTTTCGCCAGTCTTCCACCCATCTTCAAGATAACTCCTGAGTGGTCTGAGCAAAGATCATAACACTCTTCAATTCGCGTAAGGTATTTGGGGTACCCTTTAGCGATGAAAAAATCGACAAGGTCAGGCTTTTTATTCCTATCGGTTGGCCAATATGTCGGCTTACCCGTGGAGAAAAAGTCCACCCCACGCTTCATACTATTTTTTTACAGTAATCTGCCTCTTGTTGAATTGCATCGTGAGCCCCAAAAAGTATGCTTCGCGTTAAAGTCACCCCCAATGATAAAATTGGACCCAATGAAGTCATACATACATACATTTGGGTGTAGACCCGTTTTTAAGGTGAGTTTCCGTAATCATGCAAATATCAATATTGTTTTTCCGTAGAAATACTTCTAGTTCGTCTATTTTATTCAGAAGGCCGTTTGCATTCCATGTTAGTATTTTAAATAACTGTTTCATATTCATGTTCTCTTGTAATTTTTTCGAGGCTTAAACTCGAGCTTGCTCAGTTTGTCAAATATAACTTTGTTGATTTTAGTCTGATCCTCAAGTTTCTCCAAGATTACAGCGAGGATCTGAGACACTGCATCTGTTGTGGGCGATCTTGCCTTGCTTTCGTTTGCCGCAACCTGTGCGTATGATTTCGGTGCGACCAGTGGTGGTTTCTCCGCTGCACTTGAACTGGCGCCGCTCTTTTGTGGAGCTTTTACGCCTTTTGTCGACGCCTCCTTTGCCAATCTTCCACTTTTGATCGGCTTTGGCGTCTTTGGAGTCTTTGGCTTAGGAGTTTCAGCAGGTTTTGGGCGTCCTAGGCTTTGATTCTGACCTCTAGTATTTTCCTTAAGAGGTTCTCGTCCCTTTTGCAGCTCTATGGCTACTTCGCATCCTCGATAGTTCGCGGGGTGGTTTCCGTGGCAATTGGCGCAAACTGCTGGAGCCTTTATGTCAACCTTGCACTCTGTTGACAGGTGTTTTCCGGCACATTTCACGCAACGTGGTTCTTTTTGGCAGTAGGCACTTGTAGGCATTTGGCCTGAATTCTTGGCATCGCTTACACTGTGGTATCAGTCTATTGCCCTTTCGCATGGGTTCGATTTTAACCCTGATGTTAAGTATCATTTTTATTTTTTAAATATCGTTTATGCTCTCAGTTCTTTCAAAGGAGAGCATAAAAATTGGAAGGCCGCGTCTGATCACAGTGTCTCTTTCTCCTTCCGTGCGTTGCTTTTCCTTTTTAATGATATTGACGGCATCAATAATTTTAAGGCCTTTATTTTTTACGTCTTTTACAACGTCTTCTTTTGTGCATGATGGGTGGAGCCCCCTTACAATGACTCGCAGTGGTTTCTCGTACTTATTTTGATAAGTATACCACTCGATTCTTTCTGCATTCAGTCTAAGAGACAGTGCGCGATAGGAATCGGCGTTGTCAACATTTACTTTCCACACGTTATTTCGGTGCGAGGTAAGCTTATAGTTTTCTGTTCTCACCGTGTTTGCAAGAAGGTTGCGCAATAACCCAAAGTCTGCTATCCCGACGATGTTTATTGCGGGAGGTGGACGAATTTTCGCTTCTGGATTAGCCTTGTTTGAGCCAGAGGGCTTATCTTCTTTTTGTATTACTTCGGGAGAGGAATTCGCCTTTCGCTTCTTGCTAGACCTTTTCCTTAAGACTGAATCGGTCTCAAGTGCAAGTTCGTCCTCGTCCGTGAAGTATTCGACTGCTGGTCGGTTCGGTGTTACACACTCTTTCGTTACCTCACAGTCTTTCGTTAAACGAGTATTTTTAATATCCTCGTTTTCTTTTCGCAGAGAGTCAACTTCCATTTTTAGATCTTGGAAGAGTCGCTCCATTTCAATAAGCTTAGCTCGGAGTTCATTATTCTCCTTTTCTAAGCTCTTAATTTTCACAGAGTCCTGGTTTACCGGTGGACTGCTTTTTCCGGATATGTTCGATCTAGGTGGTGGTGATCGATTTAGTTTTGTCCTTTTCTCAAAAGGATTTATAAGCAATAAAAGGCTCTCCCCAGAATCCGTAGAGCCTGCCTCCGAAGAGGGTGGATTTTCCAGCATAGCTGGGCTGCCACCTGGGGTAATCAAATCTTTCGTTTTGTTCATTGCCATTTTTTTTTAACTTGTCGTTTTTATGAGAAATAGGTAAGTCACTTCTATTTTCATTTTTAAATACAGCCGCCCCTTTGGAGACAGACGCCGACCAGTGAGCCGCACAATGTGTGACAGACGCTTCTGGATTTTAATTTAACCTTCAGATTCATCTATAAGTTATAACCTTACTGCCAAAAGTTGCCCCAAATGGAGCAGCATCGACAGCATCCGTTGAAACATTAAAGAATATTTCTTCCGGTGGATTTTAGTCGGTTCTTACGACAGGCATACCTTACCTCAAGGCTATTCTAACCCCGACCTTGCAGGGGTAAGGTAAATTTCAGCTCTGTAGGTTAAAATTTAAGGCCTAAAAGTTATTTACATACGGACCGACGGACATGGCTTCATCGATTCTCTTCTCGGTCCTATTCATATTTCTAAAAGGCCTTAGGGGTCTACGCTGATTATTTCACTGCATTACAAACTATACAACAAACTCAATATATACCCTGGGTAGGGTATAAAAATATATTTTTCCTTCATTAGAGACCTTCTTGCATATTTGGGAAAGCCACCCCCTGCAAACACGCAATTCCTAGTTTTATATATTGTTTGCGACAAAGAAAGTTTTTAGTGTGTATCTGTGCATCTTGCTTTTAAGACCGGTACTGATATGTGGACCTGTTGTCTGGCGAAATGCCTAGACAAAGCCGTTTACTGTGACAAACTGAACAAGGCTCAAACATCAGTTTCTACCTATTGACATCTTCAGCAGATGACAAATAGCTACAACCACGGCTATTTGCGTCCAGAGAACTGCAAAGTGGACCTGTAGCGATATGGGCCACTCTTTCGTCTGGAATACATTCAAGATGCCTCCCTAGGTTAGGTAAGGTTGGGTGGCTGTCCCCGCTATACACTGAGGAAAAAATTAAATCTATTCATCTTTAAATCAAACTCGAATACACCCGTTTTAGCTTCGAATGAGTTTCTGTTTAATTTTAATCGAAACCTATTAAATTATGCGTTGACTCGATATAAACATGATTCTGTTTAAATTTACTTCATTTTGTGTTTGACATTAACGTATTTGTGTTTGTTTTAATTAAACCTTTTCAATTAAGTTTCAAATAGAATTATGATAATTTTTTCAAATATTTTCGTGTTTAACCCAAAAACGTTTCTGTTCGAAATAAAACTCATTTTGAACTAGTATTTTTTTTGCAATCGTTTATTACACAATACATAATCACTTTTTTAAAAAATTATATCACTTTAAATTTTTAGGAAGACAATTTTCACAAGGAAAGACTTTCTGCTACTGAGGACTTCACAATTGTTTGTAAAAAGCCAGCTGGTCCATCCATAAAACGAAACCATTGATATTGAACTAGAAATAACACAAAAAACATTAGAAATATTGGTCGATTTCTCTATAAATGTAGATGTATATTAGTATAAATACATACCTTTTATTTCTTCTAAATAAGAGCTTACACAGCAAAACCACAACAGCTTGACTTAAAAAATCTATTTTGACAAATTTAAGCAAGCAAACAAGACCTCTCCGCTTAACAGATTTACTTAGAATAACTTTTTCAAAGATGACGCGACAATGACGCCAACACGAAATTCACAGTTACATATTTTTGTACTTAACTTCGTTACGGTTTGATTTAAATCGATTTGAGTTAAAATGTAACTTTTGTGTTTAATTTCATTCTTTTGTAAATATTTTAAATTCGTTCAAATTGAAGACAAACATGTACGTGTTTACTTCAATTTTATTCGAATTTGTCCAGTTTTGAACTTTTTTAATTTGTGTTAATTTTAAATCGATTCGAGTTTGAGCATAATAATTTCTGTTAGATGCCATTCTTTTAATCAAGCCAAACTTGAATGATTTTGATTTAAACACGATTCCATTTAAGTTATAGTTTTTAGGAGTTTAAATAGATTTAAATTTGTATTGAACCAAGTTCTATTTGTTCTTTTTAAACATGTAGCTAAATATGTTTCTTTTTGAATAACTCATAGTAGAGTTCTCTGTTTATATACCACCGGAATTACCAGCCCTAGGACCTAAATGATAACTACCTGTTTTTTGGTGACAAGGGTCGAGGCAACCAGTGACGGTATGATCCCGTGACGAAGATCCTGAGACTTACCCGAAAAGGGGTAGTGAAGGCTGTGAACAAGTTTTGCTGTGAACCACTGTCAGCAAGGTTGAGGGGACGAGTGAAAGAGTTCCTGAAGAAAGAGGTTGGGATGAGAATATATACCTTGAATATGGTAGGGACGGGGTTGATACAGATTGGGAAGTAACTCGAGGATGCCTTCCTCAAAATGCAAACTTCACCACACCCCAATTTCTTAAAGCACTTGCGGCTTAGAAGATCCATCGGCTAACCTCACAGAACCACCCATGCTGTGTGAGTTACATATGGATGTTCTTGCACACATTAAGGCGACCTCCATTTCCGCGCAGGCTTGTCAGACCCCAGAGGTGAGACCGTGAAAAAAAATTGCACTGGTGAGGATTCGAACCCGACCCTCGTACACAGGATTCCGACACTTTAACCACTGCACCATGGCGTGTCGCTCACATATCCCAAATTCGCTTTGATAATAACGTCCGTATAGCCAGCCCATCTAGATCTTCTGAGGATGAAAGCAGCAAGATGAAGCATACCAATGAATCAAAAACTGGTGCTTGGTATGGGCATTTGCCCAGAAAGACTTAGTCTTAGCTTAATTTTTGTCTTCCTAAATAAAGTCCTTTTCAAGCGAAAATCATGACTAAAAAAGAAGCATTGTCCTAGCTCAAGAGTAACGTGATATCCGCCAATGATATGCGAATATTTTTGACTTCCAGGCGGCCATCAAGTGCCTCAAGTCAGTCTCTATAGACACTTAAGTCAACCTAGACTGTCGATTGTCTCTAAAGGAGATGCAGTATTAAGAGGATGTCGAGGCAAAGCGACAGGAAATTTCAACTCGATTGATGAACTTACCAAACTAGGAACTACTCTCTAAATCTTGACTACCAAAGGCTCCTTAGCTACACCAATCTCTACACCCTCATGCGACAATGCTTAAAATTTATTCTTATGACTTTTACAAGTGCTGCATGGATGAAGAGAAGAAGGAGGCTACGCTCTACCTTCTGCACACAAGCCCTACTGTATATTAGAAAATATTTATTTCTTGTACAATGAACCTAACGCGACCAACTTTCGCCTCTCATAATTTCGCCTTAAAGATTCTCGTGGTACCTATACTACTATAGAACTTTATAGATTTAAGGGGTTGTTTTTCCCACATGCGACTGCCACTTAAGTTAAGTTACCTTCTATCTATCTACTGATATTCTTTCGATTAGGAGTACAAGTAGGTTCTGAAGAACAAAAGCATCCTCGTCCCAAATGGCTGCCTTTACCAGCTAATCACCCATTGCACTTGCAATTTTTCCTAGAATATTGTAACTTTATTAAGTATCCTGAATCACGGAAGCTGTTAATAGACAATTGAGTGACTTTCGTAACGAAAGTCCCAAAACCACTTCAACTGCTTTGGCAACTCGAAACGTAGCAAGGCTACTGCGCTAGAAAGTTTTATAACTTATGGTAGAGTCTAGCCTCGAAAGTCGAAAGGCGTCGAAAACGATTTGACTTCCTATATTCTTGTTCTATAGTTTCTTATTTTCATTAGAAGACACCAAACGAATTAGTCCGCTAAGACAGATGGGATAAATGGATTTTTAATGAGATGCTGATACATGTTTTGTGTATCCTACTCATGGAAAAGGACTTTCAAAGGTTGTCCTTCTTTGCACAGAAGTTGGCAAGTCTCAAGACATTTGCTAGTTGATTGATACTGAAAGACTCAAAGAATATCGATTGGTAGCAGTAGATGTAGGACCCTCAAGCACAAAAAGTTCAATGCTAAGTGAACGCAGCTTAACAATGCACTTAATAACTGCTCTACTTTGTTAATATAATTCACTTTTCGTTTACTTATTTAAATGCAGCGGGCCTTTTATATATAATTCATTTAATCTTGAAGTGCTTTTAATTTTGTCGGTCAATAGTCTTTTGCATAATCACGCTTATCCGGCGCTCATCTTGATGTTTATCTCCCATTTCCCTCTCAATAAATTACGATACCGCTCACTTCAACAAAGGCAATTAAAAGGATTAGCAAGCCATTACCATTATATTGGCTTGCTTGACCATGTAGGTACGATACACACTTGAACCTCTCCTGCCGACGAGCTTAAGCACGAACCACACAAATGACAAGTGCCGATCTTCGGTCTCACTATTCATGGCGATTTTGACAGCATAAATAGAGCAGGTTTATGCAAATGAAAAATAATTAAACAAAAGGCGGCACTTGTGATCTTAATTAGATTGTCAACGCTTTTATGTGGCCGACTACTGTACGCAGTGGCGGCGCAGTTGCATCGAGGACTGGTGTTGTTTTCTTTTGTTTTATACCTTCATCTTTTCAGGTACCTGCATATAAGTTTGCATGCGAGTTACACCTGGTGTTAACCGAAGGGCGAATAAGGCACAATGGACAACTTGGCTGATTTCAACCCTTAAAAATCCCTACAAGACCATAGGGTCAAAGAAGGATTTCCTTGATTGGCTGACGGATCAGACTTTCGTGTGCATTTGGCTTGTAGTAAGTCGAAAGATGGCGACATAAGACTGCAATCATTAAAATCTAAGAATTTGAAATTTCCTAGGCGCGGTTATGATCGGCATTGGCGAGGCAGCGTTAAGTTCGTTCTTTAATTATCTGTCACGGATCAGTCATTTAACGCCAGAAACACACGGAGACAGGCAAACGTGACAAAAAACCGCGCCATTTTCTACAGCAGGCATACATACCTACTCAACATACGAACAATAATTTTCGTGCGGTACCTGTCAGTTTGCATGAAAAATTAAATTTTCATCGTAAAAACAAAGAGTTTGCATTTTTTTTGTGACAAACTCAGAATTAGCATTCATTTCCGTGCGATTCCTGTGAATTGTGGTGAAAAGCATTATTTTTACCGTAAAAAATTATCGTGCGACTTAAAAAAAGTCGCAAATCGAGTCACGCGGCAATAAAGCCTACAGACCAATAATCCGTTGCGTCCGTCATGTTGAAGTACACAACTGATAACTAAGCTAGATACACGCGTTCTTATGGGAAGCGGCCCATAGAACAAGCGCGTGACGTATGTATGTACGTCGCATATGTAAGTCCCAGCTAAAGGCCTTTGTAGCTCTTGCTGTAGTTTATAAGTTATTATTCTTAGAATTTTATGTAAGTTTAATAAAATAATAATAAAAATAATATTTTACTGAATTGTCAGTCGTGTACCTCAACGAAACGGATTCATTGGGCTGAATGCTTAAGTCGCGCGTTTCATTGTCGCGATGTGTCTCTGGCCTTGAACGTGTAAGTTCTTCTTTATGTTTGGCCACACTAATGAAGACCAAGGGTGCGATAGCTGCAGACAGTTGACTATTTAGAGTCTGAAACCCACCAATCGATTAAGCTTACTTTCGATTTGACGTTTCTATTGCCTAAAAAGTTTAACTAGCAACTGCACATTATCTAACGCGATGACTATAGGTCATGACTAAGGCGTGAGAACAAAGCGTACCTAGCAACTGCCAAGACACGAAGTATATCTAAGACCAAGGACACACGGCGACAGAAAAACGCGCGATCATGTGCAGTCCGACTAGAAGCACAAGCGTTTAAATTTTTCTGTCCCCGTGTGTCCCAAGGCTTATAGGGTGTTTCCACCGGAAACTAATCCGCGACCCTAAACTTGGAGATTTACCATATGACTTTTAGTCTCTTCGAAGAAATTAAAAGTTATAATCACGTCATAAAATCTCTACCACTCACAACGTATTCTATAATGAATACGTCACAACGTATTCCATAATGAATAATGAATACATATTCTATAGGAATCTTCGTGACAACAAATGTGACATCCCAAAAAGAAATGTTGTTCATTGATTGTGTTTCAAATTCCTGTTTATCCAAATGAATGGTATCCCCAATGAATAGACCTTGTCTTTACATCTGATACGGATAACTTTATCGTCTTCAAAAGTCCTTATATTCTAACTACAGTTGACCCCCTACACCCGCCTTTATCTCTAAACTTTTCTTTTGATAACGTCAATGTTCAAATTAGCTCGGAAAATTTCTTTGTTCTCAACTTCCGTAAAGCCAATTTTACCAAACTTAATAACCTAATTAGTAACATAAACTTCGATTTTATTACTGAAATTACAAATATAGACTTAGCCCTCGCAACATTCTACTCTGTAATTTTTTCCTGTTTTGAGAAATCGGTTCCGTACTCAGTTCGTAAGGACTGCACGTCAGCCCCGCCCTGGTATACCAACGAGTTACGGTCACTTCGAAACAACAGGTACAAATTATGGCAAACATTCTTAAGAACTCGATCCGAATCAGGTTTCACGAATTACCAACATTTATATAGCCGCTTCTCCGATCTCTGCGAGCATTAATACCTCGAATATCTTCACCGCAAGCAATTTAAGCTTACAACTGATCCAAAAAGTTTCTATACCAATTTGTTAATATTAAAAATAAAACTGACGGCTTTCCCCCAACTTTCAAATATCTCCATAATACGTCAGCAGACCCAAAGATAATTGCGAACTTCTTTGCACAATTCTTCTGCCAATCATTCTCCGAATCCACCATAGAAACTGATCTCGATTACTTCGGCTATATAAGCAACTGTCCTCAGGCATCTCTTGTCTCTGTAAATATAACCCAAGCCTTGGTAAGAGACAATATAGGGCGTTTTTCTTTTTTCGTTCAGAGCAGAGCTCGAACTGTCAAAAAAAAATTTCGGTTTCTTTTTGTGCTCAGAGTAATCAGAGCTCGAGATTTGTATTTCTTTTTTCGCTCAGAGCATAATCAGAGCGCGCTCAATGCGCTCGGAATAATTTGATCGAGCATTCTGAGCTAATGGCTGAGCACAGCGAAATGACAGCTGAATTTAGAAAAAAAAATTAAAAGGGGAAGTTTGTTGTTTTAAGACCGATTAAAAGCGTTTAATGAACTTTGGTTCGGTGAAATAATATTTATTTTCGGCTCTTAACAATATTTTGCCAATTTTTTCAAATTTTCTTTTCTTTCATATTGCATTCTGACAGATAACCAAAAAATGTGCCCAAGTGCGTTACAAAATCGGAACAGAATACTCTGAGCGCACTCGGTTCAGAGTGTTCGAGCTCTGTTCAGTGCTCCACATAATAAAGCTAAAATATGATTATTCTCCCGGCCCGATGGTCTCCCGGCTATAGTCCTCAAAAAATGCATGAACAGTTTGGTGGCCCCTCTTACTGCCTTGTTCCGTTTGCCTTACACAACAGGAGTATACCCATTTCTATGGAAAGACTCTTACATTATTCCCAGACATAAAAATGGTCATAAGAATGATGTTTGCAACTACAGGCCAATCGCAAAACTATCATGTACACCCAAACTCTTTGAAAGCATCGTTTACCAAGAAATCCTTAATCACTGTAAGCCACTTATCTCCATCGCACCAGCACCCTCAATTAATGCACCTTGTGGGCACTAGAAGATAGAATGGAAGTTGACGCCATTGCCACCGATTTCAGCAGGGCCTTTGATAAAATCGTGCACCAAGTTATAGTTTTTAAGCTTAAAGCGCTCGGTTTTCACCCTTGTTTTGTCAAATGGATAAAATCATACTTGGAGGATCGGCAATACAGAGTCGTTTTCAGATCCTCGGTCTCAGACTCAATTAATGCAACCTCTGGGTACCTCAAGGCAGTCATCTAGGACCAATCATCTTTATATACTCTCAATCAATGATGTTAATATGATCATGATAAATTCTGATTTATCTGTCTTTGCAGACGACATGAGAATCTCTAAGGTAATCTCCTCGCCTTTGGATGCCTTCTATCTACAGAACGACCTTAACCGATTTTCAGAGTGCTGTAACAGGAACCTTTTGGATCTTAACGTCAATAAATGCCAGGCAATTACTTTCTCCCGCAAACGTACCGTTCGACCCTCAAGAACTTACTCTATCAATACATACCGGTGCCGACGACTACTGAAATTCGCGATCTAGGAGTTATTTGTGATAGCGAGCTTAACTTCCATAGCCCTGTCAGCAATATCATAAGCCGCGCTAACTCCGCACTTGGTTTTGTGAAGCGATGGTCAAAAAAATTATCGGACCCCTACGTTACCAAAGCCCTTAACGTGACTTATGTTAGACCTCTCCTTGAATATGCCAGTCAAGTTTGGTCTCCCTACCAACAAACTCATATACAGGGAAAAGAAGCAGTCCAAAGAAGATTTCTTTGCTTCGCTCTGCGTGGCCTTGGTTGGACAGATCCCATAATTTTGCCATCCTAAGAAGATCGATTAAAACTAATCGATATGCAGTCCTTAAAAAGGCGACGCGAGATTGCTGATATTCTCTTAATCCACCAACTTCTTACTGGCAACATTGATAGCCCACAGCTCCTACAGCTAATTACCTTCAATCCTAACACCCGGAACCTTTGATCAGTACCTTTGTTCCGACTGATATCCCATCGCACTAACTATGGTCACTTTGAACCTATTTCAAGCACCTGAAACCTAACAAGCACGCACAATCATTTAACCTTAATAGTACCAAGAGCACACTTAAAAAGAGTCTTTTAAATCTACCCAATCCAGAAAATCCTAAACATCCCAAAGTTCTAATCTCCTCTTCTTTTTCTTAGCCTTAAGTTACAGTAAGTTTAGTTTGTTTAAATTCTTAGTTTTAAGTTAAGCTTGCAATATTCAAATTAAAATTCAATATAATGACCCCTTACGGAATTCGGCGTATTGTGTTTGTGTTTTGGCGAAACAAATCAAATATATTTCTTATTGGCAGAGGGTATCAATTCATCTGTGTTTATTATATTGTGTAAATGGATGTCCAGATTGGATGATGTTGATTTGGATTAGGCTCAACCTGTCAAAATATGTAGTTAAATGCACTGACGTGTGGATATTACAACAAAATGGCGGATGTTGGTGTTGATGCTATTGTTATACCTCATCCCACAGGATAAGAAGTATATTAAGTTTGATTCATAGTTTATAACATAGAGAAACAATCACCGTCCCGCAAGACCATAAGGGTATATGATCGAGACCGAATTGACCGAATTAGTCGAATGAGCCATGTCCGTCCGTCCGCCCGTGTTTCGATATTTGTAAGGCCTTAAAATTTCAACTAGGAACTTGAAACTTAATATCTGTTCTTTCTAGGTCCCGCAGCAATACAAGTGTCAAAATTTTTTAAATCCGCCCACTGACACGCCCACTTTACTTAGTAGCATGATAAATCAAAGTTTTCGTAGGAAGCTGAAATTTGGTATGCGTTATCCTCCCTTAAGTGTATTATGATAGGCATTTCAAAATAAGGCAAAAACTGCCTCCAGTTGGGCGTGGTCATATTTAATTTGCATTCTAATAAACGGTTTTTTTTCGATATATTTTCTTTAAATCCAAAAAAAATGCACTGTACTTCAGTGGAAGCTATCAACTGAATTGAATAAATTTATGCCACGCCCACTTTTGGGGCGTTTTTAAGTATAAAGCAAATTTTTAATGTGAAAATGCAGTCAATACGTGTATACTACTTCTGATAAGAAATATAAACAAAAAAAAACGATGTTATTGGAAAGGGGTTGATGCCACGCCCTTTTTTTAGGGAGAAGATTCTTAACTGAGAAATTCTAAATACAATTAATGTTAATAGAAACTGAAATTTAACAACTAAGATTTATGACGCAATTCGGAGCTTGACAGTGCTCAATTGGGATGGGGTATCCAACGATTCGCCAAAGCGTATTGTATTTTCAGGAGGAATGAAATACCATTCCTTTTGCATTCCTACTGCTTCCCATAGTTGATTCCTATTTGTAACGAACTGACCTTCTAATTTCCTTTTCAGTTCATCCCACATGTTCTCAATGAGATTGAGAGTTGAAAACTGACCTGAACATGGATCATATACAGAGATGTTTTGATCCCGAAACCAATCTTTCATAAGACACGGCTGTATTTTTTGGTTCGTTGTTCTGTTGAAAATGTCATGTGAGAGGCATTTTTTCCTCGGAAAATGGAAGCATGAAATTTTTCAAGGTGTCCCTATATCTATATTATTGTCATGGTGGTATTGACACAAACCATAGGACCCAGACGATATCAGAAAAAGCAGCCCCATACCATTATATTTTTTCCATAATTTTTAAACGATCTTCAATAGAGAGGATTATATTCTTTTTCTTCTGGACGTCCTATGTTACACCCACAATCCGAGAACTAATTAATTTTAGTTTCGTCACTCTATAGAATATTCCGCCATTTTTTCACTCTTCCACTCCTTCAGGCGCGTTCCGACTTCTATGGCATGGGACCTTTGGTTTCTGGCTATTCAGATTGGAAGTTTTCTGGCAACTCTTCCTGAGAGATGAAGTTCTGCAGTCTTTCGCGGATTGTGCGTGCACCGATTCCATCCCCAATTTCTGCGCCTATAGTCCGTGACGGTTCTTATATTGACAAATCTGGTTGTCAATATGACAACTCTGGTTGCGGTGTCTCATAAAAATACTTTCATATTTACAACTGCGGTTGTCAATAAAACAACGAGATTCATCACATTGACTGTTCCAGATTTATTGTTCATACTACAATTATTAAGTTCTTCAATTGTAATTTGGCTCACGGCTTGCAAATTTGGTTGTCAATATGATGAATTCTTGTTTTCATATTAAAAACCAAAAATTGACAATCGGACAGTTGTCATATTAAATCATTGTTAAACGTATTCGATGCCATCGAAATTTTATTCGTCTGTATAACAATTTCTACTTGAAAACCAGCCATTTTCAATATGACAACCAATTATTTTCTAATGAAGTCGCAAATATACTACACAACATTTTATATGCAAATCAAGCAATAATTGCCCGCTAAGCCTTCAAAAAAAAAATCCGACGGACCGCTCCGTGTATGACTTCATACTTGACGGTCTTTTTTATACCCGACCGAGGGTATATATTAATTTTAATGCATAGTTTTGTAACACAGTGAAATAATCACCGTAGACCCTTAAGACCTCTTAGAGATATGATCGAGACCGACAGATGAATCGATTAAGCTATGTCCATCCGTCCGTCCGTCCGTCCGTCTGTATGTGTGAAGGTTTTTGGTCTTCAAAAGCTAGAGAGCTGAAACTTGGTACACGGCTTGAAACTTTTGTTGCACAGACAATCTGTGAAAATTGGCTGAATCCGTCAACGGCCACACCCACTACTGACTTCAATGTTAGACAACCTCTATTCCACATTTTTTTCAAAATGCCTTTTGGTCAAGTTAGACAAGGCACATGAACTTAAGTTTTGGTACTGAGCAATATTGGCCTAAGACCTTAAACACGGCAAAAATTGGACCGCCCACAATATCGACCATGCCCACTTTTAACATGTTAGATCTTTAAAAACCCGATTTCTCGGAAAGTTGACTCAAAATCGAAAAAAAAATTTATGACAAATATTAAAGACATTACTATTTGCTAAGTTTGCTTCATACAAAGTTTTGAGCCCCGCCCACTTTTAAGGGGCGTTTGAAGGAAAAAAACTGTTTTTTTTTTAAATAATTTTCGCTTTTACCATATTTTCTCATGATTCTAACGAAATTACAATTAATTGATTTAAATTTTAAGCCCATGCCCATTTTTGGGGGCGTGGCCTTTACAAATAATATATGAATTCGGGCGAAGAAACTTTAAGATTTGGCTTATGGTATAAAGGGTCGGATACACAGAAGTTTGTCACAGACAAACTCTTGCACTTTCTCACTTGTTTTCCTACGGAAAAATTTTAGGAATCTCTTTTAATCTTCCGACTTTGTTTATTTCTGTCTTATGTGCGATAAAAACACCCTATAAGGGTGCGTCTTCACAGGTCGGCTTTCAAAACAGAAAATTCTATACGTTAGGCACAGAAAAATATTTTGGGTGGGCAGATTGTGCCAAGACGATTTATTCAACACTCATTTCGCTGAATAGAATCGAGTAGTCTGCGCGTGTGAGATATCATCGAGATGAAAATGCTTAAGGCTGCAGCGAAAACAAAGTCCGTCCTCCTTTATGGTCCAGCCTATATAGACAGAGAGTCGAAGACGAGATATAACATCGAACTGTACGGGCAGTACAGTAACACCAATCGTGGAATTGGCAAGGCATTCAAATAGAGACGCCAAGTAGTTCCAGTGATTGGATCCCAACAGTGATTGTAGCGGCTTAAAACAGGAGTCCTTTGCTTTCTGTCTCATAACATTTCTCGCTAGCCTTCTTTTGACTCATTGTGGCGTATGCTTCCATAAAAACATCTCAACAAATAAAACATATTCGTAAAATTGTTGACATTCTTACTCGATCCGTAAACATAATTTCAAGCTATTGTGTTATACTCCTGTATGATTCAGTACAAATAACTTTTTCTCCCAGAATTTAAATCAACTCAACCATGTCCTTTCGACACAATGGCAACCAATTACAATTCGAAACAAGAATCAAACACGACGCCATATCCAAATCGATCCTATTAAAGTTAAATTCCTGACTAAGATAATAAGAGAAATTCTCAACTTCGCGAATTTGTTTTTCCTTGCTATCCTTTTGGAGCATCGCATCGTCCTCCACTATATTCTCGCCATTATTTTTCTGTCTGCCATGGACTCGGCTATACGGTCCTTTGTTTTGGCAATTGAAAAGTGTGCATACTCGTATCTTTCGTATCTTATTGTTGGGGGCAGAAGGGGGGCTGCAAGTATCCTCTTCTCGGTCTCTTATCAAATGATCATTGAATGGAGCTGTTGTTCAGTGGCGTCATAGAATCGCCGTCGGTACCAGCGATGATGGTGGTGGCTGACCAACGGCACGGCGCGGCGCCTTCATAAGCTTTTAAGATAATATGAATTTCCCTATCGATTGTCAGCACTTCAAGCTGATTGATAGCAATTATAGCTCACTAAGGACTATTGATGGACCAATGACACGAAAATGTTTTTCGAGGGAGGAGCAGGACACTAATGTTTAGGGCTATGCAAAAAGTTTTGATTTCGCAGTCATAAAAATAAATAGCAAAGGAGTATGATGATTTTGTTTCCATAACAAGCTATTTATTATGCAAGGAAAAGTCCTGAAAAAAACGTGTAACACAAAATAGCCAGTTACTTCCATTAGGAAGCTAGAATCTTCGATAGGATGAATTTTCAGGTTACAACGACTCGAGCACAAAATGTCACACAGAAACAAAATTTGTGTAAGATATGTATACATGCTGTTAAAGTATTAAAGAAAGGTAATATTTAATATTTATTTAATACTTATTACTGTTACTTACTAATATTTAATAGTACATATTAATATTTAATATTTTAATATTTAAGTGTTTAGTAAATATCGTAAAATATTATTTTACGATATTAACTTAAATGTCAAACAATTGGGGATGCTGCGAACATAAAAGTTCGAGAAAATGTAGGACGAAAACTAAAAAAACTTGCAGTTTTCCTTAAAGTATTAGAATCAGCCCACGCATTTAAGCACCTGCTCATGCAGTGAAAATGGATAGCTGCAATTAAATATTTTCCTTAGTTATAAAAGACGAGAAAACGCTTTAAATTTAGTTTGTAACTCCTGTATAAGACTATCGTCCTTAAAAGAATAATCGTACTTACATCCTAATATTTTAATTAGTGCAACAAAATTTTCAGTATATGAATGTGACGACGTGCTGCTGACTGGACAGAAAAATGGACTTCGACCAAATGACAGTAAACGTAAAAGAAGGCAAAATTTTGGGAAAATGTTTACATTGAAGGATTTTTTAAGTTAAATGAACCTAGATTCAACGTTGAAACGACGAATCCATATGTTAGGATGCGGATCCTTCGTGAAAAATCGGCTAAGGTCAAAAGTCATTGACTTTAAGCCGGTTGGTGATCACCTTTCTGCGATCCGCATCAAAAACACTGTCCAGAACTTCAGCCTTACATGTAAACATGCCGCTACCGAAAACGCTGAAGATCCTTACAAGGAGGAATTCTATGACCTTCTAGATGGTGCCTACGGAGCCAGTCCGGAGTACGATGTCGAAGTTGTACTCGGGGACTTTAACGCCAATTTTGGAACTGAGAACATCTTAGGGGGATTAATTGGTAGACACAGTCTTCACGAATCAACATCAGAAAACGGCTACTGACTAATTGCTAGATTCAGATCTTGACTTTCCAACGAGAAGAAGTTGCGAGCTACCCAGGAAAAGAAACGTTGGATGCCTCAGCACAGCTGGAGCCGGAGCCTATACAGAGAGAACTTGTATGGGAGGTTCTCCGCTTTGCAATCATTCTCCATGGAAGTAAATAACCAGTGAAGCCAGTATCGCAAGACCATCAAAAGCGTGGCTGAACCAAATTTAGGTTTTCTGCCACCCCTAAAAAATCATCAGTCCTTGGCATGATGATGATTGCGTCAACAGGAATAAAGTGAGATGCATATGGGAAGACGTTGTAGCGAGAAACAAAAGCAACGTTCGAAGAGTATCAAGCCAGGAAAAAGGAGGAGCAAAGGTTACTGCGTAGAAAAAAGAGGTCCTATGCAATATCCCAGCTCAAGGCGATCGAAGTGTCTAGTGATCGAAACAACGCCAGACAGTTCTATAAAACTACCAAGTAACTGGTCGCAGACTTAAGAACCGGAACGCAGGCTCTTCGTAATAGCCGTGGAAACCTTATCCCCGAAGCACAGGGAATCGCCAAGCTCAAGGCTATAGAGAAGTCTAGCGATCGACACAAGACCAGAAAGTTCTATAAAACGGCCAAGCAACTGGTTGCAGGCTTAAGAACAGGAACGTAGGCTCATCGTAGTAGCGAAGAAAATCTAGTTACCGACGCACAGGGAATAGTTGAAGTGCTTAAACAGCATTTCCAGCAGCTGCTTAATGGGTATCATTTGAACTTTTATCATGGAGAGAGAAAGAGAGGAAAAGGTGCAATATAATGAAGTAATTGTAAACAAAGAGAATGAAAGTCAAGTCGACCAAGAGGATGTCCCTCCACCTAGTATTGAAAAAGTTAGCATAGCCATAAGAAGGCTTACGAACAGCAAGACCATTGGCTTGTGCCTTACCTGCGGAGCTCTTTAAATGCGGAGGTTATATCTTGATAGAGCGTCTTAAGCCGTTCTGCAACGCACTAATCGGCGATAACGCACTAATAAGGCGATTCCTGGAAAAGACCAGTGAATTCCAAGCCGAGACTCACCATCTTTTTATCGATTTTAAAGCCGCACACGACAGCATTCATCGTCATGAGCTGTACTTGGTGACGGCCGAATTCAAGATCCCGGCAAAATTGATCAAACTGTGCCGTGCTACCTCAAAGAACATGCAGTGCAATGTGCAGTTTGAAAACAGTTCCCCAGAGCCTTTCCAAACATGCACTGGATCTCCGAAAGGAGGTGCATTGTCATGTGCCTTCTAGCTCTGAAGATGATATAGTACGCAGGGCAAAGTTCAACACAGGAGGCGCTATTTTCAGCAGATCCCTGCAAATATTGGGCTATGCGGACGATATTCACATCATCGCTTGCTCCAACCGCGCCGTGATAGAGGCTTTTACCTCGATTGAAGAACAGGCGAAGTTGGTTGGTCTTGAAGTCAACGAGGAAGACATCCTCGTAGATGTTAGTAACAATCAAAGAAACATCCGTCGCCCGCTTAGGACAAAAAATCACTGTGGGTAGCAGCACCCGCAACTTCGAGGTAGTTAAGGAGTTCATCTACCTTGGAGTTAACATCAACTCCATAAATGACACCTTAGTGGAGATCTGTCAAAGAATAACCCTCAGAAACTGATGCTATTTTGGTTTGCCAAAACATTTTGGTTCAAAGCTCCTCTCACGAAGGACAGAGCGAATAAGCTCTATAAAACCCTTATTCTGCCAGTTCTGCTTTAAAGTGATGAGTGCCGCATGATAAGCAGAGAAGGAGAACCTATACTGGACTCTTTCGAGAGAAAAATTCTCCGCCGAATTTATGGTTCTGTGTGCAAGGAGGGCGAATGGAGAAGATAAAACCATGAACAACCACGAATAAGATAAAACCACGAATTCTATGAGGTGTATCAAGATGTGGATGTACTTCTAAAAGTCAAAACGCGAAGACTACATTGGTTCGGTCACATCGAGCGAGTGGACAGACAACAACGCTCCAGCGAAGAGGGTTTTCGAAGCGTGACAAGCTAAGCGAGGTCCAGTGGTCGCTTGCTTATAGGCGGAGCACTTCGCACCATTGCCTCAGCAGCACTAGACATCCTGTTCCATCTAATTGCCCTTGATATCTTCAGCAGGCAAACAGCTGCAATCACGGCTACTCGGCTCAAAGCAACCTCTCAGTGAACCGATTGTGAGATTATGTCATTCTCTTTCCGTCTTCCGGATCATTGTAGCGTTTTTCAAGCTGAAATCAAGGCGATAAAGGATGCTATGTTCTGACTTAAGAAAAGTGTTATATCCGCCAAGTATAAACGTATATTTTCTGGCAGCCAGGTGGTCATCAAGTGCCTGGAATCCGTTTCTATAAACTCTAAAGTAGCCTTAGACTGCCGTTCGTCTTTAAAAGAGATATCGGAGCGGTTCAACATTTACCTGTGCTGAGTGCCAGGGCATAGTGACATTCCAGGCAACTGTAAGGCTGACGAACTCACCAATCTTAGAACTTCTCTCTCAATTGCGCCTAATAAAGGCTGCTTACGCATTCCTATATTGACATGAAAACTCATGATAAAACTAGATGCAGTGGAAACGTCTGGAAACTGCAACAGTGCGGATGTAAAAACTGCAGTTCGTCTGCGACAGATTGCAAAATACTAAGGTATTTAGTACTACTAAAAAAGGAAACTGACACACCTCCAAAAAGTGGGCGGGATATAAAAATATAACTTTTGAATGCTTTATACTAGATGGTTGTATACATTTCGGCCTAAAACTCCGCCTTTTTAACTACAAAATCGCTTTTTTTTAACCCCACGCCCACAAACGTGGGCGGAGGCACATATATATATAAACATATATATATATTTATTGAAAAACAGCCATTTTAAGCTCAACTCCCTTAAAAAAGTGGGCGTGGTCAATGAAAAGGCCAAACTTTTTGGCAACTTCAAAGACAATTACAAGGCAATGTTACGTACCAAAAATGAATGCGCTAGCGCCATTGTAACATAGCTAAAATATGGAAAAAGTATTTTTTTAAATTAGAGATGGTACATACAAGCACATACAAGCCTGTAGTGGGCGTATCTGTGGGCGGATTCCACTAATTTTCAAACCTGATCTGAAGTACTGGACTTCCAACAAACCCACCAAATTTCAGCTCTCTGCCTTAAAATTTAAGGCCTAAAAGCTGTTTGCATACGATCGGACGGACACTTAATCGAGTCTCCTGTCGGTCCCATTCATATCTTTAAAAGTTCTAAAAGGGGTCCAAAAGTGGTCTACGGCGATTATTTAACTGCGTTACAAACTATACATCAAACTTTATACACTCTGGGTCGGATATAATCACACTTAATTCAACTCCGCTATTTAGAATTCAACACTTTATTTCAATTGGATCACTTAGTTTTTACTTTACTATCGATTTTTACAAGTCAACGTTTAACATATAACTGTCCCGTACGATCCTGTCAGCCGTGTATTTATACAAAATTAAGCACCTTCTAGTACGTTCCATACATCCCCATTGGTAATTTTCCATTGGTATTCTTCCACTGAATTCTATGGAAGAGAAATTTTCGATATGGAAATTCGAACTTGGAATATCAGTTTGCTGTCAGCTGACTGGAATGACAGTTGGGTGTAAAGTGGATCGATGGATGCTTTCAGCGATTCCTTCGTGTCATTTTATCTCTTGTGGCCACATTACAATAGCATACGTAAGGCAAAAATCAGTGACGTTGTCGAATGGACAAAGAATTAATGGTGCTCACCGTAGCTTAATTCGTAGAGCATTACCCGCGACAGGTAAAGGTCCCACATAGTTTTTTCTTTCGACATTTAGTTCGGCAGTATTTGAACTCCATTCTAAGAAAAGCTATAGTCTCGTTTTTCGATTACTGCGAAGTATGCTCAAACGAACTGTTCAGTTTTAAGCCACCATGGCACAAAGTTCTTACATAATGGCACAGGTTCAGGTATGTAAGAGAACCCGTGCAATAGTTACCTATGATCTGTCTGACATCCAAAACATATTTACACAAAATGATTAGTTTAAACATTCCTAAAGCGCATTTTAAAAAATGTATCCGCAGTCAGTGTAAAGTCCGGGGTTCCCCAAGGCTCACTATTGCTAGCTTTCACGAATAAAAACCGAGCTACGAAATAGTTCAACATGTCTTCTCTAACAGCATCAGCCTGAGTCTTTTGTTTTCAATCGTCCAAAAAAAAGGCAGCGTACCTATTCTAAGGAGAATAAGCAGCGACCGAAGAAGAGTTAGAGAAAAAAGGTTTTATCTTCTAAAGATAGTCCGAAAAGCAACGCTCCCGGTTAAAGCCAGTAACTCCCATCTTATCAGTTGAGTTACTGGCTATGAAGTATTTTTTAAGGATATTTTTGACTTTTTTTATGTTTATTTTTTACTGTACAAAATACTTAAATCTCTTCACGAGTTTGCAATCTTTAAGCCTTATGATTCAAGGACTTCAAGAATCAAACATCAGATTAGCATACGCAAGTCATTATAACTTCTATGTTTGAGTAAGCATCTGAAAATAAATAAGGCTTCTGTCCAACAAACCCATACTTGACTCGCGCCAATACCGCCTCTTTGTCCTCGCCAACTTTAGCGTACCTTTTCCGAAACTCTTCTATCTGCCAACTGCATCTATGGCCATTAATTGCGGTGTTTTGCAACTGAAAGTGTATTGACATGGCACCACGACTACTATCCGAGAAGACAAAAGAACACTCGCCTATGAATGCGGCTATAAATACCTCGGGGGGATAATAAACTAACAAAGTCCTCAAAGCACAGGTGACCATTAATTAGACATCCCCAGCATTAGACAGACACGACAGAGTGTGCGCGCGTACACGGCACACGAAACAGCTTTTCCTACTCCTAGCTCTCCTGTTCGACAAGCTTCCTCCATACCTTCTTGCCGACTACAACAGAATCGTGAGATCGTGTGTGGCTAGGCATACTCTGTCATGTCATTCATATTCGTTGCATGTGTGCCATCTATTGGCGATGCAAGCAACACAAGGATAAATCGCAAAAGACATACGACTTAGCATGTTTACTAAATGTCAATTAATTTTTGAGTAGTTACCAGGGAGTTTGGTGAGGCCATCACCGACCGTCTTACTCAACCACCCATTTGACTCATTCGCCACATGATGCTGGAGTGAAAGTGTATCACTACAAAATATGACGCCTAAGAATGATACGAGGACGTAGAATGTGGGAAACGTGTCGTTGGCGGCTAGACGAGAGGCCTGCAGTCTTGAGCTGCCATCAGAAGCCTTGTGGCGAACGTGGCAATTAACCAGGTACGTAGAGATTCAATGCGTACATATCCAATTTCCTTTATCGCAGATAGATGAGGGACTGGCCGCAAGATGAAGATGATGGCAAATAGAAGATGTCTACGACGACCATCATGATGATGATGAGGATAATAAGGAGTCTTTTCAACCCAACCCGTTTGATATTTATAGGTGACCGGTAGGCGTAGGCCAACAAAATGGCAAATAAATAAACATCTTTGGGTGCCTCTCTTTGCTCGAGCACCGTGCATAGCCAGCGGTTGTGATGTGTGAACAAATGAGTGCGAGTTTTCAGAGGATAGTGAAACGGATTGAGTGTGGGACTGAACGCCGCCAAGGGCAGCACCCATTGGGGGTGATTGGAAAAGCTGTCGAGAGTGGGTTTCGCACTGAAACGCCACGCAAAAATGAGATAAAAAATAATTTGCGCGTCAGTTTGTATTGAGATTTCTATTTTATGAAAGTGTTGCGAAGAAGGAAGTCAATCAATTACCTACATCGGGTTGGAACAGACACGGGGATGTTTGCTTTCGACAGGCATCGACCCATAGGAGCAATTTAGGATTATAGCAAATTTGGTAGAGGTCTATAAAAGGACAAGTACTCTCTTCATGGAGTTGATTATCAACACGAAGCCAATAAATTATCCTTTACCAAAGACTTTTTTCTTATTCGGCCACTAGATTAGGATAAACCAAAACTCCCCCTAAGTGCTAATAATTGCTAAAAACAATTTAGAATCTATACATATGCCCAATATGTAATAAAAGTTCTCATGTGTGGGTATGTGCAAAGACTACACTATTCATGGTGTGTATATTCAAGACTAAGTGCTAAAGCCTTACATGTCATGGATATTGGGAAGTCAGTGAACTCTTTGGAACGATGTTACCCTGTCTTTCACCTGCCATTGTTTGTTCGTTGGTTTCGTAAAAAGTTCTTTAAGAATAGCAGTAATCTGTCAAGGCTTAGATCCCAGGTAATCAAGCCTTGCAGCAAGTGGAATAGAGACTGCCAGCATTGAGAGGGACTTACGGTGCACAATAAAGCAAAAGTACATAGAGTCATAGCATCTCAAAGCCAGTAAGTAAGTGCTACAGTGTGAACGCAGAAGTAACAATCGGTTATTCGGACTGCTGCATACCCCATCCTGTCACCATTGTAAATTACTGCTATTATTGTTATTTGTTGACGATTTGTGGTTATTGCAAGCTCTGAAAAGGGGCTTGGTCCAACCGCCCTCATGATAAACTATCTATATAAGATAAATAAATAGAGTTTCATTCACCACGAGACAGCAGCTCGAGGTGAACCAGGGCCAACTTCTCAACAACGTATGCTGTGTGTGTTAATTTCTTTACATAAAAGGGGACCTACAATTTTTTGCCGAATCCGAACGGCATTTTGAGAAGTTTTTCAAGACAAATGATACTCTCGGAGGGCTTCTCAGACCCTCGCGGAGGTGGGGGCCGTGATAAAGAACATCAGTCTTTTTTTTTCAGGTAACGATGGTAGGATTCGAACCCAGACCTTTGGCGTAGTAAGCCCACACACTAACCACTACGCCACGGCACCCCACTATCTATATTAGCATAGATAAACTCGGCTTCGCTTAAATTAACGCAAAAATGTAATTTTTTGGTTCAAATTTAATATTTTTTTGAATCCGATCCCTTAAAGGAGGTGTGGCCAAAATGGTTCCATTTATCACCTAAAATGGTTCTATTTATTTCTCATTCTTTCATAAATTGGGCTTAAGGCCTGTAGAAATTGCGTTTTAATGGAAAATTTGATGTTTTTCCTCAACTCTGCCTCCAAATGTGGGCGTGGACGAAAATTTTCTATGAACAAGCCATACCCCCCCCCCCCGCCCTTTCATAAATCGGGCTTAAGGCCTGTCGAAATTGCGTTTTTATGGAAAATTCAAAGTTTTTCCTCAATTTTACCTCCAAATGTGGGCGTGGCAGAATTAAGTCATCATTATCATTTTCAAATGCCGCTTATCCTTTAAAAGGGTCGCGGAGCGAGGGTGGCTAAATGGTCTTTCCATCGTTCTCGATCCTCAGCCACCAACTCAAGAGACCCCGGCGCAATCCCCAGGCGGGACTCAGAGAGGTTTTTTACCTGATCCCACCACCTGTTTTGTGGCCTACCAGGGGGCGACGCGCTCGTTTCTCGGCTAGCATGACCTGTCTAGCAAGTCTGTCAGGGGGCATGCGAACAACGTGTCCAAACCATCGAAGAATCGATCGCTCCACTCGGAGAAGTGAAGACTCCACATTAAGATTCCCACGAATACTGACGTTTCTCACTCTATCCCTCAGAGTAACACCAGCAACGCACCTCAGGAATCTCATTTCGGCAGCTTGTTCTCGCGATCTAATTCTTTCGGTCATAACCCAAATTTCATGACCACAGATAAGGGTCGGAACGAACACCGGACACATAAAAAACTGAGATCTTTGCTTTCACTACAAGCTCAGCTTTCCTGATGACCGGCCGGCACAGTTCCTTTACAATTGGTCCAGCTTGGCCAATTCTACAGGCTAACTCAGTATCACTCATCCCATCTTTCGTGAAAAAGACCCCAAGATACTTATACTTCTCCACCTGTTTTAATAGAACTCCATTTATGTGCAGGGTACACTGCACAGGAGTTCGGGAAAAGAACCATCACTTCCGATTTGTTCATGTTTACTTTCATCCCAGCATCACCACAGACGGCTGCAAACATATCCAGTTCTCGTTTAAGTTCCTCTTTGTTTGACGCATGGATGGCCAAATCATCTGCGAAAAGCAGATGGCTTATCCTGATGCCCACCATTTCGAAAATTTCTTCACCAAGGCTGCGATTCACCACTCAGTCCATATATGCTATGAAAAGGAGTTGCGATAGAAAATAGCCCTGGCGAAGTCCAACGCACACATCATATATCTGAGCACAGCTTCTGCAGTTCCCATACAAAAACTGAATGGCTCTCAGAAGGGGCCCACCCAGTGCATAGTCCTGCAAAACTCTCCACAGTGTATCCCGAGTGACTCGGTCATACGCCTTTCCCAGATCTACAAAACACGCATGGACCGGTTGGGCATATTCCCAGGCCTTCTTAAGAATAACCTTCAGAGTAAAAAGCTGGTCGGTTGTGCCTCTGCCAGGCCGAAAGCCGCACTGTTCTACCAGTCTCGAGTACAGCTCTGTAACGCGTTTCCAATACCTTCGCGAATACTTTTCCCGGAAGCCTCAAGAGAGATGTGCCCCTATAGTTGGCGCAATCTCTCCTGTTCCCTTTTTTGAAAATGGGCACTATAACTCCCGTTTGCCAATCGCTAGGTGCCTTTCCGCTATCCCAGGCCACCTTAACGACACGTGTTAGCCATTTAACACCCTCTTCACCCATTGCCTTTAGCATTTCTGGCCGGATTTCATCAACTCCCGCATACTTGCCGACTTTTAGCGATTTAATCGCTTCATCTACTTCGTCTACTGTGGGACTATTCTCCGCCCTTATCTCGTCAGCAGTGGGAATGCCATCTTCAGTGTCCTGTTGGGGGTTGAGCAACTCCGAAAAATGCACTCTCCATCTGCTCAAGACATAGCTCTCATTTGAAAAAAGTGTACCGTCCTTGGATTTAACTCCTTGATTCGTATTCAACTTCCTTCCGGCGAATGATCTGCCAAAAGATCTTGTTTGCAGATCTGTAATCGTGCTCCAACTTCACGCCGAACTTTTTCCATGACTGTTCCTTGGCTGTTCTGACTGCCAGATTGGAAGTCCTTCGCGCCTCATTGTACCGGGATCGAGAAGTTGAGTTTCTACAATGGATCCACGCAATGTAGGCTCTCTTCTTCTCTCTGATGGCTTCTTGAACTCTAGGCGTTTTAAACCAAACAGTTCTTTTCTCACCACCAGCCGCTACCCCAAGCCGCTTCACTCCACAAACATTTCCTGCAGAGGCAATGACTGCCGATAAAAACAGCTGCCATTCCTCCTCTACATTCGAAAAGTCAGTTGGAATTTGTATAAACTTCTCCGAAACATGCTGTGCAAAGCGCTCTCTGAAATCAGAGTCAGCATCCTGCAACCTTTCCCACCGTATGCGGGTCAGCAGTCTTGGTTTTCGCCTGGGTGGCAAAGCAATACTGTCACTGAAAAACAACTAAATAAACTTAATAATTTTTTTAATATTTATTAATATTGAATAATGTGGGAAGCCGTGGCGTAGTGGTTAGTGTGTGTGCTTACTACGCAGGAGGTCTGGGTTCGAATCCTGCCATCGTCACCTGAAAAAAAAAGACTTGTTCTTTTTCAAGGTCCCCACCTCCGCGAGGGTCCGATAAGCCCTCCCAGAGTATCAATTGTCTTGAAAAATTTCTCAAAGTGCCGTTCGGATTCGGCAAAAAATTGTAGGTCGCCTTGTATGTAAAGAAATTTACACACCAGCATACATTGTTGAGAAGTTGGCCCTGGTTCACCTCGAGCTGTTGTGCCACTCTATTTATTTATTTTTTAATATTGAATAAAACTCGATTGAAAATTTACCTTTTAAATCGATGCCACGCCCACTAGAGGGACCGATTTTATTTTAATTTTTTATACCTAAAAAGCAACAGGAGATAATAAGTGTCGAATTTCAGCCTTTTAAGACGTCTTGCCGTTTTGAAAGCTCTGGAGGTAGTTGCACATTTACACCGATTGTGGGCGTGTCTTGGGGCGGATTTAAAAATTTTAGCTCTTGTACTACTTCCGATAATATAGAGCCTATGCATAAAATTTCAGCTTCCTAGCTTTAGTTTAAAATTGAATGGCTAAAAACATGTGAAATAGGTACAGACAGACGGACAGACGCACACGGCTTAATCGATTCAGAATTGGGTCTCAATCATATACCCTTAAGGTCTTGGGGATCTCTTATTATTATTTCACCGTGTTAGAAACTATGTGACAAAGTTAATATACCTCCTATCCTATGGGATGGGGTATAAAAAGTAGATAAATAATACTTGAGGAGCAGAGAGTACTCGTGCTCCCAGGAACGCACTGGCGCTAATGTCGGGAGCAGGACAACACGCCGTCGTGACCTCGGAGGGAAAACTGGCAGATTGCTTAAGTCACTTGGTCTAGAGACAAATTGGAAAGGGCATAAAGCTGCTTTTAACCTTACAATCCAAGGGCATTCACCCGGTGTAGACGGCATTTCAAGAGCTCTACTACAGAAAGGGCATAAAAATGGTATTCTTGCACACATCAAAAGGTTTTCTGGCTCCGGAATACATGACGATACCGGACCAGTGGGAACGGGCGAAGGTCGTATTGATTCCAAAGATGGGCAAAACAACCCAATGCAAGCTTACATCGTTTTTACTGACAACAAGGGGAAAATCTCATGCCAATTACTTCGAAAAAGAAGTGCTTAACAACTTTCTTATTCACCACCACAATATCATGCATACAGAGCGGGAAGATTCAACGAGACCGCTCTACTCTACATCAGCTAAAAAAAAACTATCCATGATTCGCTTGACACTAAAGAGATAGTAATGTGACTTCCTATATATCAAAGGCTGAAAAACAATAAAGCCCCTGACTACGACTTAATTACTAGCGAAGTTCTAAGGGAGCTAGCGAAAAAAGCTTTGGTCAAGCTACTATATATCATTAACGCTTCCATGAGAATTTTATACATTCCAAGGCAATGGAAAGTGGCCGAGGTTATAATGGTTCCGAAACCAGGAAAATGTCCGAACGACAAAAAGTCATACAGACCTATTTCGCTACTGCCGATAATATCTAAGGTATTCGAGAAACTGTTGCTTAAAAGGTTGCAGCCAATCATTGAAGAAAGACGATTGATTCCGGATCACCAATTCGGATTTGGAAAAAAGCATTCAACAATCGACCGTTCAATCAGGTCTACCGAATAACAAACGAAATCGAAAAAGCTCTGGAAGCGAAAAAGATATGTACTAGCGCTTTTCTAGGCGTATCGCAAGCCTTCGACAAGGTGTGGCACGAAGGCCTGAAGTACAAGTTGAGGCTTAGCTTACCAGAAAAACTCTATAGAATCTAAGAGTCTTACCTTGAAGACAGAATCTTTCGCGTAAGGTACGAAAATGAGTACTCGGCATTCAAAGAGATAAATGCCGGTGTCCCGCAAGGAAGCGTTCTCGGCCCAATATTATTCTTGCTTTATACAAGAGACATATCCCACGATGAGGGAACAATTTTAGCTACGTTCGCAGACGACACTGCTATTCTCGCTATTGATACGACAGTTGAATTATCAACAGGGAAACTCCAGCGCGCTTTAGACAAAATATGCAACTGGACGAAGAGCTGGCGAGTCGTCCTTAGCGAGACTAAGTCAACGCATGTTAACTTTACTTATAAAAAGATAAACAACAAACCTTTATTCATTAACTCCGTACAAATCCCGTACTCAAGTGAAGCGAAATATCTTCGAACGACTCTAGACGCAAAACTTAAATGGAAGCCGCACGTTAAAAAGAAGCGCGACGAGCTCGAAATCAGGTTAAGAGAAATGAATTAGCTTATTGGAAGATTTTCGAAACTAAGTGTATATAAAAAACTGCTTTTGTATAAGCAACTGCTAAAACCATCTTGGACGTACGGTATACAACTCTGGGGTTGTACTAAACCAAGCAATGTATCTGTTTTAGAAACTTTTTAAAATAAGACACTCAGAGCAATCGTTAATGCTCCATGGTACCATAAGAAATAGCGATCTACACCGAGATCTAGGAATCGCAACTGTGTCTGACGAGGTAACAAGCTTTGCTCGCAAACTTAATACTCGTCTTCGCGGACATTGCAACAATGAAATTATCCGAACTTTGGATCAGACAAATCTTACGCGCCGGCTACAACGAATGAGACCGTTAGATCTAGCAGCATAAGATGAAACCGCATAAATTGACGGTATTGTAGGTGCCTTCGGTGGAAGGCAGCCTGCCACACGCGATTACTACAGAAGCTTGAACTACTTGTTAAGGAAACTTAGTCGTAGTCTGACGGAAAATGGGAGGTTTTTTAGTGAGTAAGAATTTCACACTACTATGAGCACGCGCGGCCGGTCCTCGTAGTGCCTATGAAGGTTTTTCCTACCCACGAAAAAAAATAAAAAATAAAATATATATATATTAAAGGCGCATTTGAAAAGACGTTTACGCAAGCCCTGAGCTGCTGAGCACAAGATAAAGAAAACGCATGCATTGCAAAAAATTATAAAGGTCCAGCGACATACAAGCGACCGCTAACAAGGCGAAGTATTGTCACCCAATATGTGGAGCCTAATGGTGGTAAAACTAATTGAAACTTTAACTTCCTAAGTCATCACCATATTTTTTTCCCCGTGGGCAGGTAAAACCTTCATTGTTAGTCATCAACTAGTGTCAGAGATATACCGCAACATAGTATTGATTATGTTAGAGGAAAGGAGAGCCAAGGAGATTGAACATTTAACATTAACCCTATACAGGAAAATCATCTGGAAAATACATACAGTAGAGATCTGCAAACGGGCTACTCGTGATCCTAAGTATTAGAAGCCTAGCACGTATAGGTGTTGGGGATGCATACCGAACATCATAGGATAGATTCCAGCGCCAAACGGGCCAAAACGTATATGAGTCCAACGAGGAAAGACTATGGCTGAACTGGCCTTATGAAGAGAGCATATAACATCGAATCAGCATTGCCCGAATCAGGGGGCACGAGGCCGCAGATTACTTGGCTATACAAGGAGCAGGAGTTCCTTTCGAAAGCTCTGAAACCTTCTGTGGAACATGGAAGCAAAACCTTAGGGAAAAACTCAGGAAAAAAAATTCAGATCACGCATCGGCCTTAACAAAAATTAGCTATGAACGTATCCTTCTGGGAATTTTCAGGAAATACGGAAATCTGGTGTAATAATGAATTCCACTGCAGACTTTGCGATGAACTTTAACTGTTCATTCATTTTGCAATCCTATGGCGCTATGAACCACAAACGGATGAATTTTCTAGGAAAATATTAGATATCTGACAGAGATGTACCCACTACTCATTATCTCCTACGAGAAACTGAACTCGGAAAGTGCCTTAGTTTTCTCAGCTATAGCCAAGCATAAACCTTAAAAATACCTTTGACATGCAGTAATGAAATTTCGCACGAGGGAAGATCACAGGTCGTAGCGCAAATCGCAACTCAAAAAAAAAAAAAAAAACAATCCTTATATGGACAAACAAACCTCTGTTAGACGGCACCTACACTGAGATTAAAAAGATCCGATAGTAAAAGCGTTATAGAAGTCTGGTCGGTACGTTTTTCAGAGTTGTTGTGAAGTTGCAGAAGAACACATGTTATTTCAGCGTATATAAAGTCACCATAATCTGATCACAAAAAATCCTGACAGCCCAGTGGCTAAAAACAAAAAGAATTAAGCAAAATATACTATTTTAAGAGTCGAGAACTACAACACAATTTTGTTAAGGATTCAATGAATTTTATATGGGAAAACTATATCTCCAATACAACAATGATGTCTTGCACTAGCATTCCCACCTATGTTGTATATATGCGGAACAAATATAATAATCCTGAGTGATAATTATACACTTTCCGCCCTTTTTCTCAAGTAGGTACCTCTACGAAACCAATATATTCTACCTGTCTCTGCGGTGTGCATTGAAGAATCAAAACTTCCCATTTTCGCAAATCATTCACGCATGAGAGCGTTCGTTCTTTTCTCAATCGCATATATCGATTTCAAGCCAGCAGAAATATAGAGCTCACAATAAAGAACCGGATTAAGGTAAGCAATTGAAGAATATGGCGCCGCAACCTTCTTCTTTACCCTGAGTCCTGAGAGCAGATTTGAAGAGATTTAGAAAAACAAACATCAATCCTCCTCTTAGTGATACTGATACTTTTGCACTACTGCACCTGGAAAACGAAACAGAGATCATCGAGGATGAAAATTCTCAAGGATTATGTGTCCTTCGAATGGCTCATGAGTAATCAAGACGGTGCTGTCTGTTTTTGTCAGAAGTTTTCGCTGATAATTGCTTCACTGGTTTATCCCCCGCGACGCCGCCGCCGCACCCTTGGTACACATAGTTAAACAAAATCCTTATCACAAAGGACATTAATTTTGTGCCTCTGGTTGTACAAGGGAAATTATTTTTAGACCATAAATTTTATTGCAGGAAATTCCATTGATCAATCACTTAAAGAAGGACAACAATGAGAAATGACAACTACGGCAAAGGGGACGCATCCACGCTTATATATCTGTCACTAGAGAGGAGGGCAAGCAATCCTAAGTGTGTTGTTTATTTAGTCACCCCAGTTATAATGTGGCGATTGCCACTTGAAAATGTTGGTATTGATAGCAATAAATCCTGTGAGAGCGAAATGCAGCAATTGCCTAAGGAAAATTGTGCATTTTGCGCTTAATTCGAAAATATTTTGACAGTTTTGATTAAATTTTAAATTTATCAAAACATTGTTTTCTTTTTGGGAATTGACAGTGGTTATTTTGATAGATTTTTACCAGGTTATAACAAAAATGAATTCAAAGGATTGACCTTAGGGTTGGTAAAATTGGTGCATTGAAAACGGGGAATACCTAATTAAAAAACAAAATTGAACAACGCAGAATTAGCGAAACGTTTGAAGGGAGAGGTTAAATAGTAATGTGATACTAGCGCCTTAAAAGACGCATGTAAACTTTATAATGCTTACGAAATCGCAAGACAAAAAATATGTTTTGCACAGTTTTAGCATTACGGATAATTGCATTACGGATAACTTATTCTGCCTTAGTTAGGATAATGACAACGACGAGTTTCGTACCCACTAAATTTCACTATTTTTGCAAGGTCTCATGATGAAAAATTGGCCACTAATTGGCTATTTTAATATTTGAAGGAGCGGGATTTACAAGAAAAGCACTATTATAAGGTTATCCGCTTTTAGTAAGGAAACGCAGTTAGACTAAAGGAGTTATTGACTTTAAAAATACGCCTTGCTGTGAACCACATCAAAGACACATTACAAAACATCATACATATATAGACCCTGCCAAGGAGAAATTTTATGACCTTCGGCTGTCCGAAGCCTGTCCGAAATTTTATATCAACGTTGTACTTGGGGACCTTGGCAGGGTTGAACGCTAAAGTAGGAAGGGAAAACATCTATGGTTCAGCGTTCGCGAAACAAACAATAACAGATAACGACCGTTAACTTCTCGTCGTGACTGAGTTCTGAGCCAAATTTTTAGGGCCAAAAAGCTACAAGCCGCGACGCTCAATGGTGAATGCATGAAAGACTCTCCACTTTCGTCAACAACCAGTGGGAGCCAAAACCGCGACAACTTTAAGTTTTTGGGGGCACCCCAATCCAATGACACTGTTAAACTTACTGCTTTCCAAGCTTTCTGCGTGCTCAACATGTGTCTGATGATGATCTCTGGAGTTAAGGTTTCACCGAGTCTGTTTGCTAGCTGGTAATGCTCTTCGTGGTATCGCAGACCGTGAAAGGTTACGTGTTCAGCGTTCTTAACAAGTTCTATGCACATTGGACAGTAAGAGTTGTACTCGTGCCCAAATCTGTGAAGGTAGGCTATAAAACATCCTTGACCAGTGAGCATCTGCGTTAGGTGGAAGTTCAGCTCCCTAGGCTTCCTAATGTCTTTATAAGCGATCAATCTTTGTATCCATTAACCTTTGTCGGAGGAGTTCCATCTATCTTGCCATTCTTCTATTGTTGTTCTCAGTGGTATTTCATTATCTCTCCGGATCGTTCATGTTGGCAGCCTTGTCCTGCAACACGACGTTTTCTTTCAGCTCCTTTAACGAGGAGGTCTATTAGCATCATTCCTGCTACTACGCATGCGGCATCATTTGATGTTGTTTGGTAGGCACTGTATACTCTGAATGCGTTGTTTCGGTAGACCACCTCTGTTTTCCGACTGTATAACCTAGTCTTCATTGCAGTGGCCCATATTTGGAAGCCACAGAGTATCGCTGATGTGGCAGCCCTATTTGGCATAATTCTTGCCAGAGCAGCATTAGCAAGCATTTGGCAAGCTTAAGATGCGTAGCACATCGCGAGCGGACAGAATTCAAGGTTAGAAAAGGATAGAAAAGAAAGAAGAGAAATTCTGCATCAGGAAGTCGCTCATTTTGAGACAGATGCTCCTGGATTTTTCGTTTGTTGCTGGTTTTGGTCCGCCCCGATATTTTCCATACCGGTACCCACCATAACGGGCGAGCATTCCTCTATCCGCCACCTGGGCAATTGGGCGCCAGAAGGGTTTAAGCAACTCCTCTCTTCTTAAAAGTTAGCCTCTCATTTTTTTCCGTGGGTAGAAAAAAAAATAGAGCAGGTGCGGCCAGTCTTCGTAGAGCCTCGCATCTGTTGTGATGCCAAACTTACTTAGATTAGGTACTTCAAATCTGCCTTAGGCCCATTTCGCACATACTCGGCAGCCGGCTAACCGACAACGGCTAACCGGCACCGGCTACCCGGTTGTTGGGAATACGTTCTTATGAGCGCGTTCACACCAGCAAACCCGGTTGCCCATACAAACATCCGGCTAGCCGGCTGCCGGGTATGTGTGAAATGGGCCGTAGAACCCAAAACATGGTTTCCCACTGTCACTCTCACCGTTTCCATTACTCGTCTGCTGCTTGTTAGTACCACCCCCGTCTACGGTGATGCATTGTCCAAAACGTTGGTGTTGGGTGTCTTTTCTTGATGATAGCATATACTTGATCTTGCCGTCGTTTACTGCTAAGCCCATACTCGCGGCCAAAGACTAAATCCTTTTTTGACAACATCAAAGGGGTCGGTGAGGTATTTACCGACCTTGAAGGATCAGCCTGAGCTTTCCGTCATCATTCTGCACAAATTGAAGAGTTTGGCAGAGATGCCAAAACTGCGATTTCACTATTATGTTCCCTTGATGGGCCTTACACGCTTCAATTCGAACTTTATGCTCTTGGCAGGACCTTTTAATCCTTTGGTAAAAATTTCGAACCCAATTTTTGTTGAAGCATCTCTCTATGTCTTTAACGGCGTACTTCTCGTGCTCTCTCTTGTTTTCCTTCGAAAAAGTCAGTGCTTCTCTCTTCTTCTATGCTCAGAGAGTTCGCGAGTAGCTTATAGTCCTTCTGCGCAGAGCTGTCTTGGATATTTCCTGGTTCGGTGTATTTGCTTGCCGGCACTCATCGTCAAACCAAGGGCTTCGTTGTGGTGGCCAAGTGAAACTCAGCACTTAAGAGGCAGCATCTCTGATGACATCTTGGCAATGTTGCCACTAGTAATTCAATTGATGCTGGCTGCATAGGGTTTCTTAGAAGGTAGCGACTCGGTTGGAGTAGGATCTGGCGATATGATACAATTGTAGCCTACCAAACTTCCTCACAGCATATCCAGTTCTTGGCGTCGCGTTGGTCGGAACATTCGCAGCTTTACCTTGGCTACAACGAGGTAGTGATCCGAGTCCGAAGTTGGCCCTTCGGAAGGTACGAACGTCATTATGCTGGATTAGTGCCTTACTTCGATCGCAATAAGATCAATCTGGGTGACATTTGACTGATCGGGAGATCTGCATGTGCCTTAGCAGATGCTGAGATGCGAGATCTGTGTACTAGCTACCCCACATATGGTCCCGCAGCAATCCCCGATCAGCCTGAATCCGTTATTGAAGGTCGTTGCATTCGAGCTGTGCTTTCCGATCGTGCGTCAAAAATGCCTGCCTTCCTCTCGTGTAACATACCTTTGGCGTCGTCATTTTTTTCCTCTGTGGGGACATACGCGCATATGAGGCCAATGTTGACGCATATAGACTTGATGCGAATCGTCGTGAGGCGCTCGCTCCCATTTCATAGTAATTCTAATTTAAGAGTTTTATGAATCCCATAAAAAAAAAATTACAAGAGATCATGTGAGCATGCTCTATCGAAAGCTTCAGAAATACCAAGAGCAACAGCCTAGATTTAACCATTAAGGTGTAAGGAACATTTCCACTTTTCGGCGAGTTGAGCATTAAATTACCAGTTGACCATTTGCTGTATTGTGTAACATTCAAAATGTGAAATTTAGGAGCACTAACTTGAAACTGTTAAAAAAACGCCAGATTTCGAAAACAAGATGCGTTGTCATGGGCATTCTCCATATAGTTCAGGGAGATGACAGTGCACAGGGGAGGTGTTAACACGATAGGCGCTATCCCTGCAAATACTTGGGTATGCGGACGATATGCATAGAAAATACTTCTTTGTACCAAGGTGTGGATGAAGTTAAAAAAAAGCGTGGGACGTTATGTCGCGGTCACGCTTCAGTAAAGAGAATATCCGAAACCAAGCCTCTAGGTTCGATACGACCAGAGAGGTTAAAATTAAGCTTTAAGGACCAAGCCATCGCGAATGCAAGAACGCTTGGTCTGGACTTGTGCGGAAACAATGAGCTCAGTATCGCAGAGCCTATCGACACATAGGCTTATCATCCTGCAAGTGAAGAATCATAGTTTTGTGTTGTGACGATCCATTTCCTTCTTACACAATGTCGAGTTTCTGTAGCCACCTTGATAATTTAATGTACGAAGAATAACCGCAAGTTGAAACAACCTTCAATATACATGAAAATTTGCTTAAAGAACTTCAATTCAACAAGACTGCCCGAAGTTGGAATTTTCAGTTTTTAGCTTATTATGCGCATCCTAATTTACTCATTATTTTTGCTTGCATGTGTATAGGTATATGATCTAATAAATTTAGTGGGTATAAGTCGTTTTCTACTCTCTTTAATAGACCCAAGAAAAATTTAAATTTACTAAATTTCAAAGACCATTTAGGCAGCCATAAAAGTCAGCAGGCTTATGCTATGTCTGTCCAAAAATTGATTAACCATTCGACCCAAATATTTACGATCCAATTTAAGGGCATTTTAAGGACTTGAGTTGCTGTCTCGGACCACCAGCGACCTAGACCGTCAATATAGTGACATCACAATGAAGGACGCACAATCATCTGTTTTGTCATAAATAATACCTCTACACGTGTAGATACGCAAGGGAACAGCGAATTTTCGGTCGAAAGGAAATGCCCTGGTGCCTCGCTCGTTATTGCAATTCATTCCCGACAACTTCTTAATTTTGTAAATGGCTCGAGCGTTTGGTTCTGGCTCTGCTGCTGCCACTACCATGCCCCATTGAGGCGGCATCTCTTCCGTTTTTTGTCCACCGAACGCACACAAAACGCACGCGAAATTAAATTATGAATATAAATCTCAACGATGATTCCTGTGCGCCACCACCACAAGCCCACAGCATCATGAACAGCTCTCCACAATCCACTCCAGTTCTGGGATGATGTATGCGTTGAAGAAAAGGGATTGGTAGCGCGATCTTAGATCGCTGTGCTCTTGTTCTGGTTAATGGGGCTGGATGGCGCTACTCTTTATTCGGCCTTTTTGTTCTCGCTTTTTCATGTTCCGCTAAAAATACTTTCCTCAGATAGTAACCGACAAATGTTGATTTTTAAAATTTGATATGACGATTGCAGGCGGCAGTGGCGGCGGCGTCGGTGGCGACAAAATTTTTGAAATAATAACGTGAACTGTGACTGGCGTGTTCTATATGTTTGGTGGAGTATCTCTAGTGAGCGGTTCCTTTTTTTTTTATTCACGGACGCTTTCAGCCGATGACAGATTTCTGCGAAAAAATATTGCACGCCTTTGTGGAATGGGGGTAAAAAAAAAGACCGCTAGGGTAGCCGCCTAACACACATGTGTGTGGCGCTGTCGGAATGAGGTTTTCCTAGAACACTTCTCTCAGAATGGAGCCTATTGTGCATTGCTGAATGCATTTGATGGGGTTAGACGAATGTCCGACACCGACAGAGAGAGAAATGGGTGATTAAATTTGAGCTGCATAAGGGTGTCAGTAAAGAGGTTTGTAGAGAAGCAGCAGTGTAATTAAGAGCTGAATTTTACTCTCTAAAGTGAATTTCACAGTTCACGTATCATTTTACTTACTGGAACTTTTGGAACACTACTTTTGGCTACTTTACAAGGTCAGCAAGTCCTGATTATGTTGGGCCGAAATTTCCGACCAGTATCTATGTCAATGATTAGCGATTTACTACATTGTTTACCGGAAATCTGTAGGCCAATGTTTTTCAATCTGTGGGTCGCGACCCCCTGGGGGGTCGCCTAGAAAAACTAGGGGGGTCGTGAGCTCAAAACACACTAAGGAAATGTGTGCCTAAGAATGTAAGAAATGGCGAGTCCCACAAGCAATTTTAGGCTTCTTTTTGAGATCAGAATATGCTCGTCTCTTCTTCTATTGATGGAGTAATTATGGATGGTTTGCGGATTTTTATTCATTTTTATCTTTATCGATGGTCGATCGATCAGTTGGAATTACATTGTTAAAGACTTTAGGATATACCGCGTTTAATAAAAAGTGAGATCTTAAGCGTACTCACCCCTTCGCTCAAGTTTCATTGAGCGTGGTCACCGGGAAACTGCCTGAAGTTCCATATGGGCGATTAGCATTACGCAGTTTGTAACGGTGCGTAGGCGATATATCCTAAAAACTTTCCAAATGTAGATTAATCACCGCCAAAGCCTCAAAAGTTATAGTTGAAATGACATTAGCTTCGTTCCCATAACGGTCCTTGCGGTATTAGAATCAAGTTCCAAAAGGTGTCTCTTGACGCAAATAATGTCATGGTTTACTCGTAATGATTCATCTGAAAAAATTTCTTCGAAAACTCTGACTACAAACGAAATTTTAAGAGGAATCATTTGTCGTATCTTCTTAATAAGACAATTCTAATCTTTCCCTTGAAGCTTTTAAGAGAGCATTTTAATCTTCCTTTTAATAAGCGAAAAAATTAAAAGCAAAAAATTATCCAAAAAATGGCTATTTTTCAGCTTCTAGAGTTCAAGAATTTTAAAAACTTTTCATAATCTCAATAAATTGTCCTTCCGTACTCAACTGACATTGCTGAACAATTTGAATTTTGATGAAACCAAATGATTACATATCAACCGCTGAACTTTTGAATACATACTTATTATTGGTCTCCGCCTTCTTTTGTGAACGTCGATCATAAAGTTTATTTAGTGGCTTGTCTTTAAGTTTTGTAATAGATCGGGGGTCGCCAGAGATTTTTTATTGTTTAAGGGGTCGCGCATTCAAAAAGTTTGAAAAACACTGCGTAGGCAAAAGTTAACATTTTAACAACAAAACCCGTGAACAGGCCATATAAATAATGGAAGGAGCTGAGACCATTTAAGTTTTCTTCACATATTTATGTGAGTATATACACTCCACTAAACATGTACAAATCAGCTATTTCAGTTGATTTCTATTAGCTTTTTGAAAAGCGCCACTTGAAAATGCTCAAAGCTGGTGGAACTTAAAGAGCTAACGCTTGCTGGACAGGCGATTGCGGGGTCTTTGAACAACCAGGTACTGGTCAAACTCCCGGAGGTAAACAACGAGTTAAAAGCAGAATTAAGCATAGCTTGACTAACGGGTAATCGGGCGAAACAGGCATAGTGCCAATCCGCCAGTAACTCACCAACCCTAACAGCAACTGGTGAAGGTCTTGCAACTAAATCTTTATTACAGAAGGCAGCCTATGCCTATGCTAGTTCACCTCCACCAGCAAGCAATAGACGTCGCTCTACTCCAATAGCCGTGGATCACAAAAAGTCCATAATTTGTAGACTTAAATCTAACTCATATAACCTACTTTACGACACTAAAGCAAATAACCCAGGAGCTGTGTAATGGCTGGGACTCTGATCAAACCACGAGCAGTTTAGAAAGAGATGGCCTCCCACCCCTTATTTTCTATTCTCGTCATATATGGAAGGCAGCTCTACCGAGTTCCCATCACAAGAATCCTTACGGACCCCCATCTTCAAGGTGAAATCAAAAGATGAGATACCGTTATAGGAGCATACGCGAACACTCATCACAATAACTGGGGTAAAAGCGATATTAACAGTCGAGGTGAGTCTCTTTCAAACTTTATTATAAGACGGAACCTCGTCATACTTAGCAGGGGGCGGAAAACCTACTTTTTCATTAAAAAACCCAATGGTGGTTGTCTAGACTAAACGAGCTAAGGGAAATAGCCAAACAAAATTTCAGTAGAACGGACAAATCCAGTGCAGAGATTGATTGGGAAGCCCATACAGCTAGTCTAAACACTTTTAAGAAAGAAATTCGAACGGCTATAAAAGATCATGTTGGAAAACTTCCATTGAGCCAATGCGCTCAAATATATACTGGAGCCATTCAAGTGGTTTGTGACTTTATAATCGTAATACTAAAAACCGAATAATGTCATCTAAACTAGGTGACTGTATAAAAAAAATTTCTATTACTCTCATATGGCTTTTTGTAATGAACACATATCTAATGAAGCTTAACCACCCACCAGTGAAGCCCATCGCTTATGCTGACGATTTTGTGCTCAAAGTACGTGGAAAATTCTAGCCAACACTTGATACACTTATAGGACTCAACCGATGGACCGGATCATGTGGCCTTAGCGTATGTGGCCTTAGCGTAACCACAGCTGCTTTGAGATCCACTACTACCATGGGGTTAGAGACAATCCTAAACCTAACGCCTAGAGATCTCTTCATTAAAGAAAGCGCTGCAAAAAGTGCAATAATACTTCAAGTAACCAGGCCATTCGAGACCGACATCCACAGGGCACAGTTCAATCAAAATCACACTGGGTTGCTGTGTAGGTATAACGGATCATATATCACCTTACCTTGACTTCAATCAAGACTACACCATTCACATTCCTAGCATCAGAGAACACTGGAGGCTGGATAACGTTGTAATCCACTCCAAGGTAACAACCTACACAGATGGGTCCAAATTAAGTGAGGGTACTGGAGCAGGTGTATGCTCTGAAAAAGCCCGGTATCCTAAAAAGCAGAAGACTGCTGAACTCCTGCAGTATCTTCCAAGCCGAATTTCTATAGCAATGCTTATAGCCGCCGAAAAGGCCAGAGTATTGGTATCTGGGAGAATACTATCTATCTATCGCAGGAAGATATTTTTTCCAGTTACGTTGACAGCTAAGCAGCCATTAAGGTCCTGACAAAACCAATAGTTTAATCTTGTGTAGTAGGACTCTGTCGCTCAGAACTTAAGACTCGAACCAGACAGAATAATGTCAGCATTGTTTGGGTACCAGGGCATAGTGAATTCATCGGAAATGAAAAGGCTAACGAGCTAGCGAAATATGGCTCATATCTATGTATGACTACAGCGGACAAAAGTGCTCATTCTTCGCTCTCTTTTGAAACATACAAAATGTCTACAACTATTCAAAACATGCCCCTTCTGTCAAGTTTACAGAAGGTTTAGTTTTTACTTCTTAGTTTTTTACTTCTGAACATGCCCCTTCTGCCAAGTTTAAGCCGAAACGGTTACCCTACATCAGCGTCTTCACTAAGAATCCTTCTCCACCAAGGGTCTATACCAAAATAGGTTACCCACTGCGCTCTCCAAGTCTTGAGGCTAACTCTCACCGTTTGGGCTAATACCTCTTCGGTTGCCCTCACCCCTCCACCCCTACGGGATCACCAGCACATATTCTCCCTGATATGGTTACCCCTACCTTCCCATTACCTCTCCAATTCCAACGTCAATGGACTGAAATACAGGTGTACACCCAGGACGGTAACCATGGTTCACACCGAATTCCTTTACCCCTGCACTTTTCCATTCCTGAGGAAATTTCTTAACAGAGAAGCAATATGATGAACTTATCCCGAAATCCGTTGCCCTTGACGTGTCTTCTCAGAATGGAACCACTCCTCAATGATCTCCCACCTCCTTGTTGATGGGCGCTTACACCGAAATCGGTTACCCTCGACCTCAAGTTTCTTCCCCAATCGTATCAACCCAGCCCCTCCCATTTTCAAAACAAATTCCCTTTTGGAGTCCAACGGTCACCAGACCCCCTTTATTCAGGAAGTATCTCTCTAGTCCCCTCAACCTTGCTGACAGTAGTTCACACCGAAACGGTTACCCCCAACCTTAACTAACCCTTTTCGGGAAAGTCTCTAGACAATCAACCATTGATTGGTGACCTTCGACAAACGGGTCATACCGTCGCTTGCTGCCTCGACCCTTCATACCTACCTAAAACGGGTAGTTATCTTTTAGCTCCTCGGATTGGTAACTCTGATCTTACAAAGTGGTATCACAATGGACCTCTTTTGGTCTAAGTGTGTCCCTGCATAGCGGCGACCGCCACCCAACCTTACCTATTCAAAATATAACCCAAAACCAGTGAGTAAGTGCTACAGTGTGTACGCAGAAGTTACAGTCCGTAAAACGGACCGTTGAATACCCCATCCTATCCCACATTGTAAAATGCTGATGGCAGTTATTTTTTGACATTTGCGAACTTTGAAAAGGGGCGTGGTCCAACCGCCCCTAATTACAAACTATTAATTATAAGATACTTTCACAGATATTTCCAAGTTACACTTAAATGTACGTAAAAATGCAACTTTTTGGTTCAAATTCAATATTTTTGAAAAATCGAACCCTAAAAGGGGCGTGGCTAAAAACTTTTTATGAACGAAATCTGGACTGAAGTTTCGTTTACCTAACCTGCTACATTTTTTGTTTCATGGCTCAAGGCCAGTCGAAATTAAGTTTTTCTGGAAAATTTTAGGGTTTTCTTCAATTCTGCCTCCAAATGTGGGCGTGGCCCAAAGTCTTGTATTAATAAAATGTGGAACTAAGCGTTTTCTAAATAAAATATTAAGCAACAGTTTTGAAAACTCTGGAGCGTGGGCGTGTGTGTCTTTGGGCGGATTTCAAAACTTTTTACACTTGTACTGCTTCGCATTACGTGGACCTTACGTACGAAGTTTCAGCACCCTAGCTCAAAATTTAAGGCCTAAAACTATGTGACATACAGACGGACGAACGGACGAACGGACGGACGGACGGACATGGCTCATTCGATTCAGAATTCGGTCTCGATCATATGCCCTTAAGGTCTTGGGGTCTACCATTATTATTTCACCGTGTTACAAACTATGTGACAAACTTAATATACCTCCTATCCTATGGGATGGGGTATAAAAAGTGGGAAAATATGCAGAGTTGCGCAGATGCAAAGGAGTTTTGGCCATCCATTGACAGCAGCAAGACAAAAAACCTTAAAGGCCGTCAGTGGCCATAGCACTGAGAGTTATAACTGGTCACAGCCTGTTGGGAAAATACTTAGAAAGTTTAATACCAACTACATTTGCAGGACCTGTCACGATCCCGAAGCGAAGGAAGATTTGAAACACATCCTCTCCCAATGTCCAAGTGGCAGCAGGCAACTTTTGATGAGCTTTGAGGAGCTGGTGTCGAATATCGTAAAGTTCAGCAAGGCTGGGCCAAGGTTCTCTTCGAAGCCCAGGACACCTCAACTAAGTATCATATTTATACTAACATTTCTATCCCTTAAAGGTTGTCCCCATAGGGTGATGCTGCTCGGCCTTCGTAGGTCGACGCGAGCTGGTGGCTTTGGCTGCTAGCAACCTTACCTAACCTATCAACTTTTATCATTGTTTATAAGAGGTCCTTTTTCCATTTTTGGACGGAAAGCTTAGAATAGGAAAAAACTTTCTGCTTTCATTTGCCCATTCCAACCTTATTACGCTTTTGTATCCGGAGAAGAGCCAGTAAAATTGGCTAGCACTTATACCTAGGAACTTTGGTATCAAAAGACCAAAAAGATCATGTAAAAACAGACTTAAGTGTCTTTCGAAAACTGTAATTTTATCTCATTATAATTCTGGCTTTTAGATCTCAAAATACGAGCCCCGCATTGATATGTCATAGGGTGACCTATTTTCAACTTCCCACAACCATAAGACTGGAAGCAAAAATTTTAATGACATTTCATACAGAACAAAGCCCACCCATTGGGAAAAGAAAACTACTTCCTTAACGGCGTGCATTATCCAAAAGCCTGTCAAGTTGACAACGATATCAAGGACTTACAGCAGAAGCAAATAGGATATCAACACCCGGTGAGATATACAACGACGAGTGAACGAATGCGGTTTCCTTCAGTGAAAACAAAACTTTCAACTGGACTTGCAGAAAAATGAGTAAATCTCCCACATAAAAAGTGACAGGAACTTTGGCAAATGAACAAAAGGAACCAGAAACACTTTTTGATTAAACTCCCCCTCGGCATGGTAGAGCTGTTTTCTATCTCATATAGTTTTGATTGCAGGATAAAGTGTTTATCCTTCCCGGGGTTTCAAGATTGTTATCTGTAGTTCCTTTTGTGTTGTGTGTGACATACTTTAGATGTGATCTGTTCTGTTAAACTGTTTATTGAGTTCACATATTTTGCGAATCTCTGAGCTTGTGTGTGTTAGGCAAGAACCTGGAGCACTTATTGTCAACTCTTGTTTCCATTCAATTAAATTTACCTCCGCAGGGCATGAGACAACGACAACTTATTCTCGAGTAGCTACGTTTCTGATACATAAACTCAAGGCACAACAAAAGGATAATAGTCATTAATCCATGCGTGATGCTGAGCCCGGTTCCCGTACGTTGTTGTCATCGTCGGTTGGTCGGCCGATTGTCGTTCTCGCAAACAAAACGTAGGTACATCTTCCTTGCGATCTATGCGTGATACGGGCAATTACGCATTCAAGATGACACAAAATACAGAAGCAGAAGGAGATCCGACGACAGCCACACTATACACACACGGCACAGTGTCTGTTTAAAACATATGTTTGTGGTCTGTAAAAGGAACTATAAAAAGGATCAATTTAGATTTAAGATTGTGTACCTGATTTACCTGAATATAGGTATGTCTTTTATCTTTGCCAGTGTCCCCGACAAAGGAAGAATGTTTTGCGAAAAAAAAAGATAATAAGTTTCTCCTCTTTTCTTGCCTACTTAACCAATTAGCTAGGTCAGTTGGTCGGAGGGCATTATACACTTTTTCGGAAAGGATTTGCAAAAGAGGGATAATCCAATTTTGATTTCGTTGAGTGGGTAGAGATTCGTTTTTGTGATATTTGAAAGGACATAGACAGATATGAAAAGGATTCCAGTGAGGGTGAAACAATTAGATCTAGACTATGAAAACAGAACGAAGTAAGGGTTGTTTTTTTACATATCTGGATATTACAACAAAATTTTAAAATTTATAATATATACACACCAAAAACCTACCTCTATGATTCCAAGGAACCAAATAAAAACATTTTTTTATTGCTCCTTCAGTTCTTTTTCTCGTTTTATAGTTGGGGCTGTATCTGAACGTCAAGAAATCCGTCTTTGAACTTCCAGAGGCGACAATTTGTTTCTCTGCATCTTTTAAGACTAGGTTTAGCTGCAGCGCACAGGTCAGGCAGAGCACTAATACCTAGTGAGCATTAGAGACGAAAATTTTAGCAGATCCACCAAAAAGTCACATTTTATTTGAAAAGACGAAGCATTTTTCAGGAGCATAGACTTGTCAAACGTAGATGAGGATGAGAATGAGACTACATCAAGAGGAAAATCCTTCAATTGTCCTAGCCAGAAAATTCATAGTACATCGAAAGTGAATGGACAGAAATGCTCCTTGCAAAATCTTGTGTCCTGGAGGGACGGTGTGGTAAAAAAAACGATAATCTGGTGAGAAGAACAGCTGAAAGGGAACTTCAGCCAACTTTGGGTTCTTAATTGGAGACTGCTAACTTGACACAAAGCTGGCTGGCGAAGCTCTGGTTGAAACCTAGGCCCCTGATTCCTATGACCCCACTTTAAATAAGGAATAACAGTAAGCCCAGTATTTAACATCCGACCTGGTAGGCGAGGTCAGTTTAATTGAGAGAGGACCTTACTACGAGAAACATACTAGGGCTTCGACAAAGAAAGTCGTGCAGCACATTGATAAGCAGCACAAGCGTTTGTATGCCCGACAACACACGAGCCGACTGAAGCAAAAAATTGTGAGCCTCGATTTACAATCACTTAAAAGATGATAACATAGAATTTCCTTTCTTTACCTATGTTTAATGAGTTTGCAATTTAAAAACAGACACAACTCAGCTATAGCAAAAATGTACACAAACTGTACAATCAGATGCTGTACAATTGATGCTGAAAGATGTTGGGTCCTTGTTGGGTCCCGGTTTCGATTTATGGTCCCTTCTGCATAGACGGAGAGTGAAGGAGAAGATATAGCCGACTGCAAAAAAAGAATGTCTACCATAAGAGGAGCCCCTTAAGTGGAGTGCTTTTACCTCGCGTCTAACATTTCATGACGAACACCTTTCTCATGAAGCTCAGGACCTCAGGCAAAACCTAATTCTTGCCAAGGCTTGCTGATCTGAAATAATTTATTAAATAGAACAGATAATGTAGCCTTAGCGCCAACCCGTAAAAAACAAAGCTTTTCCACAAAAAAGAGGTGATCGATTCCTGATGTATAGTTACCGATACTCGAAGACTCAGCTATTCAACTTTTGATATCTGGATATTATCCTTGACAGTAATTTTAACTGTAATCCTAATCTAGAATAAAGCGTCTAAGGCTTAATATACCTACGTGTAACCGAATCTAGGCAAACATTAGCGCCTTCCCCTAAAATAAGAAACTGGCTGTACGCAGTTCTATAAAAATAATACTCACGTATGGTCGGTCTGTTTAGCGGTCAAGCAATAACAAAGCATAAAGAGTCTGAAAACCTTAACTACAAAGAATGATTTGCCGTGTCCCTACAGGTGTCCTGAGGGACTCCTACCATAAAGAAAGTTAGATAACTTTTGGACAGCAATGTCAACAAATAGGTCCTAAGCATATGTAGCACACACTTAAAAAAACCGATATCGTAACAAGTATGGAACCGCTTACATCTTGCTTTAAAAAGTTGAACACGTAAGAGTATTTGAGTTATGAAAAGAGAATATAATTTATCAGAAAGCATCCCTTAAGGCCCTGGCAACAGCAACAGTAAAATCTCATGTAGTCGCCTTTGTTGCGGGAAGACCAATGCGGCTTTTGGCCTGGCAGAGGCACAACCGAAACCAACCAGCTATTTTCTCTGAAGGTTATTCATGAGAAGGTCTGGGAGTGTGCCAAATGGGTCTACGCATGTTTTGTAGATCTGCAAAAGGCCTATGACCGGGTTCCTCGAAATAAACTCTGAAGAGCTTTGCAGCACTATGCAATGAGTGCAAAAGCTGACCCAGCGAAGCATATCTTACAGTTGGGAAAGTCTTCAGAGCCGCTTTCATACCAAGGAGTTAAGAGCCTTATAGTTTGTGTTTAGGGTACCGCTAAGGGACCTCGTAGGTATACGCCGAACCTACCACCTGCGGTACAAAATTGTAGGCATTTCTTGCGAGAAGAACAATCTTGCTTTTGGCCTGACAGAGGCACAAGGTGAACCAGGACCTTCTCAACAATGTATGCTGGTGTGTTGATTTCTTTTACATACAAAGGGACCTACAATTTTTTGCCGAATCCGAACGGCAGCTTGAGAAGTTTTTCAAGACAATTGATACTCTCTTGTCAAACCCTCGCGGAGGTGGGGACCGTGAAAAAGAATAAGTCTTTTTTTTCAGGTGACAATGGCAGGATTCGAACCCAGGCCTCCGGCGTAGTAAGCACACACACTAACCACTACGCCACGGCACCCCACCACCAGCCGTTTACTCTGAAGAGGACCAGCTATTTACTCTGAAGGTAATTCATGAGAAGATCGAAGTATCATCATGAGAAGGGAGTATGCCAAATGGGTCTACGCATGTTTTGTAGATTTGGAAAAGGCCTATGACCGGGTTCCTCGAAATAAACTCTGCAGAGCTTTGCAGCACTATGCACTGAGTGGGCCTCTTTTGAGAGCTATTCAGTCTTTGCATGGGAGCTGTAGAAGCTGTGTTCGGATAAATGGCGTCAAATCACATCCTTTTGATATGTGCATTGGAATTCGCAAGGGCTGCGTTCTATCGCCTATCTTTTTCATGCTCGCTGAAGTTCCTTCTCGAACCAGGATGGCTAAATCATCTGCTTATAGATAAATAGCTTATCCTGACGCCAGCCATTTCGAAAGATTCCTCACCAGGACTGCATTTCATCATCCAGTCTATAGACTCCATCCATATAGGCTGAATGGTGAAACGCAATCCTGGTGAGGAATATTTCGAAATGGCTGGCGTCAGGACAAGCTATCTGCTTTTCGCAAATGATTTAGTCATCCTGGGATCGTCCTGGAGCAATAGTAAAGGAACTGTGCCAGCCGGTCATGAAATTTGGGTGATGACAGAAAGAATTAGATCGCGGGTACAAGCTGCCGAAATGAGATTTCTGAGGTACGTTGCTGTTGTTTCTTTTAGTGATAGAGTGAGAAGCTCCAGTATTCGTAGGAATCTTAATGTTGAGTAGCTAATTCTCCGAATCGAACGATCAATTCATCGATGAACACGTTGTTCGCATCACCTCGACAGACTTGCTAGACAGGTAATGGTAGCCGAGATGCGAACGTTTCGACCCCTGGTAGGCCAAGAAATATGTGGTGGGATCAGGTAGAGAACATATCCGAGAGCCTTCTGGGGATCGCGCCTGTGTCTCTTCAGTTGGTGGCCGAGGATCGGCAACGATGGAAGAACCATTTGGCGGCTAAATGGCTCCACGACCCATCTAAGGTGATGATGGTTCCTTGCATTTTGGACAGCTGGGAAAGAACGAGAAAAATGTGTAAAATGGATAAAATGGATGACTCGGTGGATTAGGTTTGCCCCGAACACAAAGAAAGAGTATTACAGAGCTCCCGCACCAACACAAAAGGCACACACGCAAAAAAAACATTGAACAAAGCGTGATGTCAGTGAAGCCTTTGTGACTGTATGTGGCATGTAAGGATTAAGCAGTCAAAGAGAGCAAAATTAAGTATATGCTGTAGTCAAGAAGAGACACCCGCATTACCAACGTCTTGTACAAGGCATCACCACGGACAGCTCAGAGCTATTACTTGGGGTAGAGGGCGACTCTATCTACGTGGCTTCTGCTATCAATTCATACAACGAAACCAGCACTGACTCTTCAGTCTTCCTTAAGAAAAGGAAACATTAGTATCAAAAGTGCTCTATCTGGTAAATAAAGTGTAGATTTATAATACCCCTATCAACCCACTCCTGCTTTACGGTGCAGAGATAAATGGCCCCCGTCAAAGGCGGATGGAAACGCTTAAGGCTGTTTGACCTGTAATCCTGTGGATAGTTTTTCTTCCCGCATGAATACAGAGAGTGAAGGAGAAGGTATACAGCATTTAACAGTACGGACTATAAAGTGACAGCGACCTAGCCACAAGATTCAGGATAGAAAGACTATGGTTGCTGGGTCATAGTGCGGATAGACACCATCGCCTCGGACCCAAAAATTCGCCAATGAACCCCGGAGGGACAGCGCAGTAGAGGTTAGTCTGCACCCCAGGTGAGTGGGGATCTCAGCTGCCTTCGTAGGTTAAACTGGATTCGACTAGCTAGGAACAGAACTGTCTGCAGAAGCTTGTTGGCTGAGGCCCAGCATGTCAATCCCTCCCCGAACTCTAGCGTCACCCGTAAGCAAATAAGGTCGGGTGGAATAAACTCGTGGTCAACTTTGCTCAAGTTGAAATGTTGAAGTTGATTCTGCTTGAAATGGTCTTTCCACTTTAAAACACCCCTAAAAGTAGGCAGAGCTCTATGCCTTGTAAATATGTAACATACTTAGCACATGGTAAAATGCATCTTTCAAAATTTGTTAAAACTTTTTTTCTCCCGATTTAGTACGACTGTTCCGAGAAACCAGGTAATTAAAGGTTGAACATTTGAAAAACGGTCATGGTCGATTGCGTGGGCGGTATAATTTTCGTCTTATGTAAGGCCTCGAGCCACTTTTGCTCTGCATCAAAATTTGAGTTACTATGCCTTGTCTAACTTGACCAAAAGGCATTTTTAAATAAAATGTAAATTTCGGGTTGTCTGACGTTCAAGTAAATTGTGGGTGTGTTTGTGGGACGATTCTAGCAATGTTCATGTTTTGGCTGTAGAAAATAAGAACCAACGTACTCTCCAAGTATCAGCTTCCTAGCTTAATTTTAAAGGCCTAAAATCTTCACACATACGGACGGATGAACGGACATGGCTTAGTCAATTAACTTGTCGGTCTCGATCATGTCTCTAAAAGACCTTCTCTCGAAGACTGGAAGGTAGTTGAAAGCTAGCGCTTGCGGTGTCTTTGAACAACCAGACACTGCCTAGACTTCCGGAATTGAATAGCACGTTTAGTGTAGGCTTAAGCTTGATCAAGCCATGCTGGTGATCCAGCAAAGAATCAATCCGCCTGCTAAAACTAGCAACAGCAATTGCTGACAGTTCACGTTAAGCCTCACTTCCGTAGCAAACAATGCTGCCTTCTTTCACTATGGAACTTTGCGGCGCAGGGACATAATCCCAAGGGACATAAGCCCCAAATTTATTTTTTGGGGCTAATGTCTCACCTAGGTGGGACATAAGCCCCAAACGTCATTTGGGGATTATGTAACAAAATTTTATAGAAATGCCCAAAGCACGCGGGACCATTTTGCCAAAAATGGATCTTGTCCCTCTTCGCAAATGGTAAGATATAATATGTCGAATGATAAGACAGCCGATAGTATGCCAATTTGGATTATGTCCTGTTCTGCCAAATGCCAAAATTCAGCGTCCTAATTCCGAATATGTTTCGGAAAAATGTCGGACTCAATTTTTTAAAAAGAACTGTCAAAAAAACTAAGAAGACTTCAACTTTAACATACCCGAATTGGCCACAGGCGCCTGCCAGACAACTAGCATCTACCCTTAGCGGAGCGACAAAGCCGCGTGAGCGGCTAAACCCTGCGAAAAAGGGAGTTTAAATCTTTTGAACCCGCGAAGCGGGCCACCCAAACACTGTTTATCCAAAAGCTTCAAACTTAAATCGCTTTGCCATAAAGTATGGTGGGAAGAAATCGGATTCCTAATTAATTACAGTTTTGAACTCCCTTCGAAAATTTGGGACTTATGTCCCATTTTCGACGAAAAAATGTGTCCCACACGTGTGAGACATATGCCCCAAATGATCAGACGCGGGCTTCCAATTTTTATGCTCTCCTTTGAAAGAACTGAGAGCATAAACGATATTTATAAAATAAAAATGATACTTAACATCAGGGTTAAAATCGAACCCATGCGAAAGGGCAATAGACTGATACCACAGTGTAAGCGATGCCAAGAATTCAGGCACACAAGTGCCTACTGCCAAAAAGAACCACGTTGCGTGAAATGTGCCGGAAAACACCTGTCAACAGAGTGCAAGGTTGACATAAAGGCTCCAGCAGTTTGCGCCAATTGCCACGGAAACCACCCCGCGAACTATCGAGGATGCGAAGTAGCCATAGAGCTGCAAAAGGGACGAGAACCTCTTAAGGAAAATACTAGAGGTCAGAATCAAAGCCTAGGACGCCCAAAACCTGCTGAAACTACTAAGCCAAAGACTCCAAAGACGCCAAAGCCGATCAAAAGTGGAAGATTGGCAAAGGAGGCGTCGACAAAAGGCGTAAAAGCTCCACAAAAGAGCGGCGCCAGTTCAAGTGCAGCGGAGAAACCACCACTGGTCGCACCGAAATCATACGCACAGGTTGCGGCAAACGAAAGCAAGGCAAGATCGCCCACAACAGATGCAGTGTCTCAGATCCTCGCTGTAATCTTGGAGAAACTTGAGGATCAGACTAAAATCAACAAAATTATATTTGACAAACTGAGCAAGCTCGAGTTTAAGCCTCGAAAAAATTACAAGAGAACATGAATATGAAACAGTTATTTAAAATACTAACATGGAATGCAAACGGCCTTCTGAATAAAATAGACGAACTAGAAGTATTTCTACGGAAAAACAATATTGATATTTGCATGATTACGGAAACTCACCTTAAAAACGGGTCTACACCCAAACTTAAAGGTTACAATGACTATCACGCACATCACCCTTCGCAAAATTCGAGAGGAGGATCCTCCCTCTACATTAAGAACTGCATAAAGCACTTCAAGAACACAGAAGTTGAGCTAGACTCTATGCAGATCAGTTCAGTTTCTGTAAAAATTGACTGCTTAGATTATAACATTGCATCTTGTTATTTCCCGCCAGGATATAGACTGGTGGAAGACGATCTTGATCGTATGTATGACTTCATTGGGTCCAATTTTATCATTGGGGGTGACTTTAACGCGAAGCATACTTTTTGGGGCTCACGATGCAATTCAACAAGAGGCAGATTACTGTACAAAAATAGTATGAAGCGTGGGGTGGACTTTTTCTCCACGGGTAAGCCAACATATTGGCCAACCGATAGGAATAAAAAGCCTGACCTTGTCGATTTTTTCATCGCTAAAGGGTACCCCAAATACCTTACGCGAATTGAAGAGTGTTACGATCTTTGCTCAGACCACTCAGGAGTTATCTTGAAGATGGGTGGAAGACTGGCGAAAATAGAAAGAGCTCCTAGATTAGCTAGCAAAAACATGAACTGGGACGCTTTCAGAAAGGACTGTAAGGAGGGTGTTGGCTTGAATGTGCCATTGAAAACTCCTTTCGAGTTAGAAACCGCAGTTGACAAATTCATTGAAGCAATTCAGAGCGCTGCTTGGAACAACAATTCGTCCCAAAAGAACGCAGTTAGCACCGACGGGCATGTACGTAAAACATATCCGCTCGAAATCGAAGAATTGATTCGTGAAAAGAGAAGAGCGCGTAGGAGATGGCAAGGCACGAGGGCCCCCCCAGACAAAACCCTATTGAACCGCCTCTCTAACAAACTGAAAGGAATGTTGCAAGATCTTAAAAATCGTGAGACCACTGAATACCTTGAAGGCTTGGCTGCGGATAGGACCTCAAACTACTCGCTGTGGAAAGCAGTTAAGTATATCAAGAAACCTATAATCCACTCGGCACCAATAAAAAAAGCTAACGGCGAATGGGCAAGAGAAGACAAAGAGAAAGCGAATTTGTTTGCTGAACATTTAGAAAAAACATTCAAGCCTTTCGACGGTCCGCCGTTGGCTGACGTTCTAAACAACAACGGGGAACCTGGTAGCTTTAGAATGAAAAAAGTTTCGTTAGTTGAACTCCGACAGACAATTAGCAAACTTAAAAATAATAAGGCCCCGGGTTACGACCTGATCACTGGCGAAATATTAAAAGAGCTACCAAAAAAGGCATTAGTCAAGCTACTTTATATGATAAACGCTTCTCTTAGACTTCTATACGTTCCAAGACAATGGAAAGTTGCTGAAGTCATTATGGTTCCTAAACCGGGGAAATGCGCAAATGATAAAAAATCTTATAGGCCCATATCGCTTCTGCCGATAATATCGAAAGTATTTGAGAAACTGCTCCTGAAGCGATTACAACCAATAATTGCAGAAAGACGCTTGATCCCGGATCATCAATTCGGTTTCAGACCTAACCATTCCACAATAGATCAAGTCTACAGAATAACGCATGAAATTGAAAAAGCCTTAGAAGGGAAAAAAATATGTTCAAGTGCTTTCCTCGACGTATCGCAAGCCTTCGACAAAATATGGCACGAGGGCTTGAAATATAAGCTACGGCAAAATTTGCCGGAAGACATGTTTAAAATATTGGAAAATTATCTTGAAAGCAGACTCTTTCGTGTTAGGTGTAGTAGTGAATACTCGAGTTTCAAGCAAATTCGGGCTGGCGTACCCCAGGGAAGCGTCCTCGGTCCGACCCTGTTCCTGCTCTACACAAGAGACATACCTCTAGATGACGAGACAGTCGTGGCCACGTTTGCGGACGATACGGCCATCCTGGCAACAGGTGAATCAGTCGAGTCATCAACGAGAAACCTCCAACGAGCATTGGACAGAATTTGTGTCTGGACGAAGACTTGGCGAATCGCTCTTAACGAGAACAAGTCTACGCATGTGAATTTCACTTACAGAAGGGTTAACAATTTGCCTCTGTTCATAAATTCTGTACAAATACCTTATGCAAATGAAGCGAAGTATCTAGGGATGACACTGGACGCTAAACTAAGGTGGAAACCACACGTAAAGAAGAAGCGTGACGAGCTCGAGATTAGGCTCAGGGAAATGTATTGGCTTATCGGAAGATTTTCGAAATTAAGCACATATAACAAACTGCTCTTGTACAGGCAGGTGTTAAAGCCGTCCTGGACATACGGTATACAACTTTGGGGTTGTACCAAGTCGAGCAACATGTCCATGTTGCAGACTTTCCAAAACAAAACACTAAGAGCAATTGTGAATGCTCCATGGTATATTAGGAATAGCGATATTCACAGAGATTTAGGAATAGCTACCGTGGGCGAAGAAGTAACAAACTTCGCTCGAAAGCTTAATGCTCGCCTTCATGTTCATTGCAACAATGAAATGATCCGTACTCTAAACGAGACTCTTAACGATGTTAACAACGAGCGACGACTACAAAGAACAAGACCCTTCGATCTAGCGACGTAGGGTGAAGCCGCATTAATGAACGGCTTAGTAGGTGCATTCACTGGAAAGCAACCTATCCAATGCGATCAACACTATGGAAGCGTAAACTACTTGTTAAGTTAACTTAGTTGTAGTCAAGAAGTATTATGAGAGAGCGAAAATTTACTACTATGAAGTGCGTTCTGGCAGTTTCATAGTGTCTCTCATAAATGGGTGGTTTTTTAGCACGTGGAAATCGGGCATAACCAATATCGGCTACTTCGGTATTATGTACCTGCTATAGTGGGCGTATTGGTATCTTTGAAAGATTTTGGAGTTTTAGTCTCCGTCCATCCTAGTATTCAAAAAAAAAAAAAAAAAAAAAAAAATGTCTCACATCGGTGCGACATAAGACCCAAAAAATAAATTTGGGGCTTATGTCCCTGGGGGTTATGTCCCTGCGCCGAACTTTGCCACCCGGCAGATGACGGGTAGTTAGACTTAATGTATCTGAACCTGATAAAGGGATGCAATAACAATTCTGCCCCTTTTAAAGGGCCCTAGTGCTAATCGTCCTTCACAGATAAATATTTAAGGTTGTTACTGAAATGAAGAACCGGCACCCATAACCGTAGAGTACTGCACAATTTGTAGGTACTAGGCACCCAAGGGTTTTCAACCTAAGGACCCACAGAGTCGCCGCCACCCCTGTTATTTGGCTATTCTTTTCCAATTTGCAGAGTCCTCTTATGGGCAAATACTTATCGAAGAATTTCAAAATGTTGCTCAAGATTGAGCACGCATGGCGGGTTATTTGGTATAGTCTATTATTTGATTTCTGTTGATGAAAGTTTTTCAATTTTTCACCTAGAGCTGGGACGAAAAAACGAGAAAAATATCTGATCTTAGACAATTTGTTTTGTAATTCACGTACCGCCCCTTTTGATCCACAACATCTACCCGTAGAAACACTAACCATCAAAAACACTACTTAATGCCAAAAGAACTGCGCCAACATCTATCCGCACATCTCACACTCAATGAAATCTAATGAAACAAATTATACCAAGCTCATGAGTAATCATTACTTTTAATTACCCCCAATTAAAGATGAGATACAAAGATTAATTGCCATTAAAACAAAGCCAAAAGGAAAGCCATACACCAAAGACAGTATGACGAAGTGTACGTTGGGTGCGCGCGCGTAAGCCAACGATTCGCGGCTTGACCACAAAGGCGCTGACAGATTAAATCCGACTCCGGCGACTAGTTTTATTGATCGAATTTATTTTAAATGATTTTCAAAGGAAACCCGTGAATTAGGACAAATTCGAGATAAATATTCAAAACATTACGCCATGGGGGGTGTCGCATCAGAGGCCAGCATCTCTGCATCATAAGTCGCCGTCTGTTGTCGGTCGACGACGACGTTGTATTCTTTTTTTCTTTTCCTTCTTGCATGTGGACACTCGGCAGTTGAATATGTGTGGTGCCGTAGTTCGGCTTTATGTGTTCAGGAAGGAAGGAAGTTTCGATGCGAAATTTGATCACGTGCCGGATGACATCAAGTTCCAAACTTGTCCCTTTCTCCTCTCTCTCTCTGGGAATTATTCGGTGGGTGACAATTATAAAATGACATCAATTGTCCTGTTGGTTATGGTTTATTTAGCGGCGAGATAGTGGAGAGGAGATACCAAATTCCCAGTCAACCCTCGAGTTCGCAACCCTCAGTTTGTCGGAAAACAATCTAGCTTCTCAATTGTTATTTGGCTAGCATCCCCTTAGCAATGAGCAATCGGACTATATCTACGATGAGCATCAGTGTCCTTTTTATCCTCAATTTTGTATACTGCAGTTGACTGTAGCATGGGCGAAAATATTTGGCACTAGACCAGGCAAATTTCTATTCACACTACATTTGTGCACTCGGGTATGTATGGTGTAGAAGTCCTCTCGTCTCGGCAGTGTTGTTGATTTGCTTTTTCCTATTTTTAATGTCCCTTGGAGTGGTAGTAACAAATCACTGTGAACAGTAGGTCCGGACAAGATGTGTTCGCTGCCAGCCGATGGCACTTTCCATAAAAGATTTTACTGATGTTTGTCTGTTGTGTATACTTCTGCGACGGGAGGCAATAAATGAGAGTGAAGAAATGTCAATGGACCATAAATTGGCTTGCAAGTACTCAATTAACTGACGGATACTAAAGTTTACGAGGCCGTAGGTGCTGTATAGGTAAGTAAGATGGACACTTTCGAAAAAAAATAATGGGTTAAAGACCCGTTTAAAGGGTTCTCTAATTCTTTCATGCCAAAGCAAACGAAAGTTCTTATATCTTAACCTTTCAGAATGTTTCCATAATTTGCAAAAATCTTCACTATTCGCAACCGCAACATCACCTCGCAAAGAAAAACGCCCCATGCAACCAACTGCGGCTAATTTAAAATCTCCCCACCGTACAATTCCATTATTTTCAATTATTACGCATGGTACCCACAAAAACATAGTAAAAAAAGGTATTTTATCCTTCTGAGGAAATATAAGAGACCCAATAGAAAAGTTGCTTTGGTGACAGAAACATCAAGAGCAGTGGGAACACAGGACTTAAAGCCAAGCCGAGGGTTAACCCAACTAGATAATGTCCCAAAAGCCTCTCGCCCACTCCAAGGTGTTCGTTGCCGCCTGAACACAAAAATATCCTTTGACAAGTCAGCGGAAAAGCTACAGACCAGAACGAAGCCTTTTCTATTTTCCACTAGAATAAGTGCACACCCATCTACATGGTGTGTATCCAGTCGTCCTTTCACCCAAGTGTGCGCGCTGATTCTTTGAATTTTTTTTTGCTTTTTCCTTATTTTAAGTAGGTACTTGTGGGTGGATTCTTTTAGGCAAAAGGGTGCTAAGGCCACTAATAAATTGGTACATGTTTTATTAATTATGATGTTTTTACAAACACTAAGGCCTTAAGTCATGCGCTTATCGTCTAACCGCTGCGACCATCATCGTCACTTGGAAATTATAAATTCACATACACATGGATATCTCTTCTGATTCAGCCAATTTCACTGACAAAAGTGTCCTTTGTCAGGTGAATTTAAATTACAAGTGTGTAAGCAATAAAATGCCACCACAGAAGCGAAAAAGGATTTCAGGACGCGAAGAGATTTATAAATAAAGCACCGAAGAAGACTTTTCTTTCATCTTTACGGTATGCGGCGGTGGGGCTCATTGAGTGTGGTAATCAATCAGGCAGCTTAAGGAAAAGTGCCTAATCGCAAGGCGGAGTTATCGTTTAATTATGCATAAAAGATGGGTAATAGGAAAATTATGGGGGTTTGTGCTGTGGTGGTATCCGCCCGACACACTCACCTCCCAGCCTCAGCAAATCTTGGCATGGTACTATCAATTACACCACTTTTGGTTACTCGGGACTCACTTGGAGGCCCACATTGCGTCCTCACATATGGGCGAATACAGATTTTCGATAGGAATTTTTCAGGGCATTCAACTACATCCTTGTATTCCTTTTCCGCCACTGGGCAGGCACTTAATGATGCTGGTCTGGGGGCTTAAGTGACATTCAACCGGTCACGGGCCTCTGATAAGTGATGGACAAAGTTTTGCCCATCCTGATTCTGAAAGTGGTGTGAGCGTATTCTAAGCCTGGAGACACACCAAGGCTTAAAGGTGGGTATGTTGAGGCAGACCATCTAAGCCACTATCAAAAACACAAAAAACAAGGATGTAAAGAGGGGCCCACTAAGTGCCGATGGCACGGGCGAGACTTTACCGGTGCTTCCTAAACAACGCCCTAGAAGTCTGTTCCATCGAATCTAAAGAGGTATCAAGGAAAATGGACTCCGAAATACTCTCCGAAAGGAGGAGCAATCGCTGAACTCTAACGATTTCGGTGAGAATTCCGTAGATAAAGAACTGCCAAGTCTGTGAGCAAACCAAAAAAGTAAATTCTCTGCACAGCAATAACAAAATTTGAGTAAACTGAGCAACAGAGCGAAAAACAAAATTGTTTAAGATCGCCAAGCAAATTTTTGGCATCCTGTCCTCTCTCTGGAAAAGTCCTCTCTCACTCAGTAGAAACTATATCTTCCTTAGATTAGGCCTGAGGTTTCATAGCTAATGACGTTGCTAGAAGGCCACCGCCTAAGGAAGCATGGTCTGCTAATGCCGCGGCCGATAAAAGAAGCTTGTCTAGTGGGAAGACACTGTGACAGAATCGGCAGCCAAGCGAATTTCAGAAAGGAAAGGGGAATGTGGGCGCTGTGGTGCAGTAGTAAGTGTGTAGGACCACTGTACACAAGGTCCCGGGTTCAAATCCTGACCAGGGCGATAACCGTTTTTTCAAGGTGTCCCACCTCCACGAGGGCCTTACAAACCCTCCGAGAGTTTTTTTTTTTATAATTGACTCGCGATCAAGGGGTTACAAACTACCCTTAAGATGCGTAGCACATCGCGAGTGGAGAAAAGATTTTGAGGAAAGATAGAAAGATAGTAGAGAAAAGTAATTCTCAATCTAGCACGCAATGATAAGCCAGTATTGAACATGAAAACTCTGCAAAGAAACACCAAAGATTACCCCCGCAAGTGTTATGCCTTTACGGAGAAAAGCAATGATATAGCTAGGAGAGTATTTCTTCAAAATATCTGGCATGCACCTAATTGTTGTCCATTTTATTTGCATACTGGAAGAGAAAGAGGCGTTTAATATTCGGCCGACCCTAACCTGGATAAGAGTATCAATCGTCATGAGAGACCTCTCAGTTCGCCGTTCGAAATCGAGAAAAAGCTGTAACACCCGTAACGCGAACAGCATGCATGATTGTTAGAGTAGGTGTGCAGCTCAGAAGGCGATGGCTCTTATGAGCTGCAAGTGCCAACTAGTTAATAAGGTGAAAAAAGGGAAGTTTCTTCCTCGAAAATAATGCGGTCTTTTGAGGATGCTGCAAGCCCCCGGAAAGCCCCAGAAAAGCGAGCAAAAGCTGGGCGAACCAGTGAAGCAAAACGACGAGGAATCCACTACATACTAAACTGCAGCGGATTACAAACTGGTGGGCCCGGTTCCGCTTAGGAGAATCGTTGAATACCCCATCCCCATCCCATAATAATTACAATCTTCTTCAGTACAAAAGGGGCATGGCATCCTAACCTCTTTTCAATGACATTGTAGTTTTTGGTCAAATATATTGTCCGGTAAGTAAATTTCAAAAATTGTAACACTTATACTGCTTCAGGACCTTCAACGCTCAGATATGGGGCTTTGAGTTCCTAGCTCAAAATTTAAGGCCTAAAAACTAGCGACAGACAGATGGTAAGACGGACGGCGGACATGTCTCATTCGACTCGCAAATCGGCCTCGATCATGCCTTTAAGCTCTTGTGGGTCTACGACGATTATTCCCCTGTGTTCCAAACTATGAATCAAACTGCCTGAAGGGCCGCTTCACTTAGGTGAGGTGACAGGAATGACAACCCCGTGGACCCTAGTTTGTTTTCGGGTTCAGCCCGAAATCATCCCGCTTCCACCCACTACCCATCCCATGCAAAATCATAAATGAACGGAGAATCTAACATTTTTTACTCCCGGTCGTATTGGCGATTGCCAAAATCTATGCGACACAGCGGGGCCTGGCGTTTGGAGGCCCAAAAAATAAGACTAGCTACTCTTGCGGATCTTTGTACGACTCTGTCGGTAAAGTGAGCTTGAGTAAGGCTGCTTGTCAATGCTGCTGACGGTAAGACTTGGGATACGTTTATGGTTGAACGGTCTCCGAAATATGCGGGCCCTGCGTTGCGCCTGACTAAGGACAGTAAAAGAGGAAAAGGAAGCAGCTGACCGATTAACGACGCAAAAAAGCTTTACTGGCAGAAGGCGCAAGCACTCCGGTGGACCCTTCGGCGATGTCTGAATGGGACAGGTCGTTGGGAACTAACACAAACCAGTCTCTTGCATCGGGCACCGCCTCCTTTTCTGCTCAACGAACACGCAAAAAGAATCGAGTTTCTGGGGCTGACGTGGTGAGTGCCGAACATCTAAGCACTTCATCACTGAAGCTGTACCCAAATTAACGAAAGGTGGCTGCATGGTGGTAGTGCTCCATCGGATAGTAGTAACCTTCGTCCTACCTAACCTAAGGAACCTACGTCCTATTCACACCGTGGAAGATTTTGAAGAAAACCCAAGAATTCCATATCGATACCCACCGATCTACAGCATCTATAGAGACGAGTTAAATAGCGGAGTGCCTAGTTTCGGCATCCCGGCCAAACTCGTCAGTCTGTCCAGGATGACAATGGAAATCTCACGCTGTTCCATCAAGATCGGCAAAGACCTCACGGACCACTTTGATGTCAAAAAAGAACTTAGCCAAGGCTACGTGCTGTAATGTGACTTCTTTAACATCATACATGAGAGAATTGTGCAGAGCTCTCGCGCCAACACCAGCAGCACAATCGTTCAAAAGTCCGTTTAATCACTCGCATACGCATACGATACTGACAGAATTGGAAGAGCTGTCAGTGAAGCCTCCATTAGTGTTGGGACGGAAGCGGAAAATATGGGCTTGGCGGTCAACGAGGGCAAAACCAAGTATATGCTGTCATCAAGAAGAGACAACCAACACATACGTCTTGGACAGAACTTTACCATAGACAGCTATAACTTTGAGGTAGTTAGGATCTTTGTCTACCAATTGAGACAATAACACCGACGCTGAAATCAAACGAAGGATAACTCTTGTCAATAGCTGTTTCTTTGGGCTAAGAAGGCAATTGAGTAGCAATGCCCTCTCTCGAGTAATTAAGTGTCCATGTATGGGACCCAGTCCTACTTTACGGTTCAGAAGCATGGAACCATCCCAGTCCTTCTTTACGATGCAGAAGCATCGACCCTGTCAAAGACGGATGAAAACACTTTAGGCTGCTTCGCGAGAAAAATTCTTCGAGCGATTTATGGTCCCGTCGGCATAGACTGAGAGTAGAGGAGGAGATATAACATCAAACTGTACGGCCTGGACAGCAAAACCGACCTAACCGGCTACAACGGAATACAACGGCTACGATGGCTGGGTCATCGAGAGCAGATGGACACCAACGTACCGGCCCGGAAAATCTTCGAATCCACCCCGCAAGGATGGCGCAGTAAAATAGCACCGAGATTCAGGTGGCGCACGTAAGTGGAAGGGGACCTCAGCCAACTTCGCGTGTGAAACTGAAGACAGAGCTGGCTGGCGAAATATGTTGACTGAGGCCCAGGTCCACCCGGACTGTAGCACCACTTTAAGTAAGTAAACCTCAGTAAGTAGCCTTATTTTTTTCCGTATTGCTTTCATCCCGACTAGACTAGAGCAGGGCAGCATATAATAGGAACTACTCTGGATAGTTTTATTTTTTTTTGCGCGTGAGGTGGGAATCTTTCACAGACGAAATTGATCCCGTACTCAGCAGCAATGTTGGATTTCAACCGACTAAGCCCACCTCCCCTCCCACTACTGATCCTCGTAGCATCGCCGTCAAGCACTTCGTCACGAGAGGGGACTTCAGCCTTGCATATTTGACTCATTTACATTGGTTGCAACCTGTCCCGTTCCTTACGTCATTGCTCCTTCATGATAATAGACACTGTTATACTAACTGCTTCCCAAGCTTCCTGGGTGCTCATCATATGTCTAATAATGTTCTCTGGAGTTAAATTAAGCTTTCACCGAGTCTTCTTGCTAGCTGGTTACGTCTTCGTGGTATTGCGGACACTGGAAAATTACGTGGTTCGCGTTCTCCACTACTTCTGTGCACTTTGGACAGTAAGGGTTGTCTTCGTGTATGTTGTCTTCTGAACATCCATGAACAGTGAGCATCTGCGCTAGATGGAAGTTCAGCTCCCCATGCTACCTATTGATCCAAGAGTCTATATTAGCGATCATTACTGCGTCTATTTACCATTGTCGGAGGAGTTACATTAATCCTCTAGGATCGTTCTCAGTGCGACCTCATTATCTCTCCGGATCATTGCTGTTGGTAGCCCTCGCCTGACGATGCTTTCTTACAGCCTTTCAACTAGGAGGTCTATTGGCGTCGTTCTAGCTACTACGCATGCGGCGTCATATGATGTTGTTCCGTAGGCGCTGGATACGCCCAAATCATTGGTTCTGTAGACCGCTTCTGTTTTCCGACTGTATGACTTAGTCTTCATTGCCGTGGTCCATATTTGAGGTCCACATTGAGATCCTACTATATTGGGCATTATCCTTGCCAGATCGGCGGTTGTTTTTGCTGCCTTCTCCGCTACATGATGTAGATGATGCTTAAAGGTTGACGTTTTTTCGTTTGTGAAAATGGTTGCCCACGGTCATTCTTATCGTTTCCATTACTCTTCTGCTGCTGGTAAGTATCATCTCTGTTTTTTTCTTTGCTATCCGTAGATCCTAGGGCTTCATTACAGTCATGTTCTAGCTCCTCAAGAGGTTTGGCCTCTACAACGATTGCTGCGTCGTCAGCGAATGCAATTGTTTTCGAGGAACTGGGTACCTGGAGTTTAAGTACGTCATCGTACACAGAAGAGGTCCTAGTACAGATCCTTGGGAAACACTGACATCCCGTCGTCGATTTCGTAGTACAGCAATCTGTTTTCAAAGTAGTCCGTCATTATATTCGGCAGATAATCTCGCACTCTCTTGGCGGTAAGTGCTCGCATTATTTTTTCTCCAGTTTTCGGTGTTGAAAGCATTCGTAACATCCAGCGTGATGATTGCACTTCCGTCGTCTTCCTTCTTTGGCTTTTTTCACTGTATTTACAACTTTGCCGATAGCATCGATCTCCTTGCAGAAATCATATTGGAGATCCACGAGTCCTCCTGCTTCGTCGATCGCCCTCTTCACTCTATCTCTTATTATGCGCTCCAGTACTTTACCTATAGAGTCTAGCATACAAAGAGGCCTTTATAATGAGGAATGCGGTGGTTAGTGGCCTTTTGACAAGAGAACAAGTCTTTGTCTATTCTATTGTCTTGGGAATAAATATTCCCTCCTTGAGGCAAGCGTTGTAGACAACTGGAAACAGGCGTGGGTTACTCTGGATAGTAAAACCTTCCTAGGGTATCTAGGTCCACCCATGTAAGGCATTTTGCGTGACAGAACTCCTTGTGGCTTGTATTTTGAAATGGCACCTATTCCAGCATTACTCCGATATATTTTATGACATCCTTTGACCTGATGCATTAGTATTGGTTACCTACCTGAAATGTTGGAAGTTCAACCGTCTTCAAAGGCTGTTAACTAGAACAGCTTCTGCCGTTTTGCTGATAGTACGAGTCAGGCTTTCGCTCGCCAATCTCTAACCTGGGTAGTTCTTGGTTTGCTGCAAGCTTCACTGAGTTTATATGTTTACGCATTGCCACAACAGCCAAGTCCTCTCCCAAGCCGGCCCCTAGGGCTTTTTAGACTTCTAAGCTTCTTCTGGCAAAGTTGATTGGCCACAATGTGTATCCTGTTTTCAGACGTTATGGCGAAGGACCAATTTGCCGAGCTGAAGAAATTTCTTATGCCAACCTTAATCACTGTAAGTGCTGGGTAGGATCTTGCATATGCGGCAGTAATGAAGCAGAGATCTCCCCTGATAGTTCTCGAAAGATGTAGCGATAGCTGTTTAGTATATGTGTCATGAAGCTAGTGTGCTAGTCATCAGACAGCGCAAGCAACGAAATAGTGAACCAATTATTTATTAAAAACGTCATGAATCTATAGTCACATACATAGTTCCCTACCTCACTGGTAGACTTCTTTGTTTTTGCGGTTATTTTCCAAAGCAAAGCTCTACTCTAAGGGTGAAGTGTGTGATCGCTCACCAGCTAATTAAGGCACTTTAACAAAACGCGAATACAATACGTTTGCTACATTTCAGATTCGTCCTTCCATAGATTTGCCTAGAGTTACCGAGAGTATTTGCTGTTCAGTTTCCTGCAACAACACTCTTACACTCGCATCGAGTGAGACCAGAATTAGGCTTATTACTGTGTACACTCGTACGGAGTAGTTCTTTTTTCTGCTTTAATGGAGGTGTACCATTGAACAAGCGAGAGCTTGGTCGCACATAAACACGCACTCGCCTTGATGCACACACTGAATATGGTTGTTGCGACAAAACAAACGTATAGAAGGACTGCGAACTGCAAACCTAATTAAAGGGTTACTGGTGGCGGCAATGACGCTCAGTGCGGAGGGGGGAGCAGGACCTATGGCCTTATGTATATATGTGAACGTACATATTTTACTCGTTCCTCTCGTTGTGTTCAATTGCGGTTCTTGAAAAACACATTATCCTAACAAATACCAGCGCAGCGCAGGAAATCACAGTTCAAGAGTCCTGTCGCAGCTTAACACACGTCATGGTGGTGATTGTGGAAAGGGAGTCGCTTATGAGTTTTTATGATGACGAATGTCACGGGGTGTGTTTTTCTTTGCCCGCGCTGAGGTTAAAATGAACATGGCTGGTGGTGTGATTACACAGAGATTTTTAACGGCTGAAAAACAACAGTCACTTTAGGCAATGGTTGGGGAGCTATGTGGGTATGTTCTCTGGTTTTTTTTCCTGATGCCTTCCCCGAGTTCTGGAAAGCAAGGAAGGAAGTAACTACCCAGGCTTGCACTTAATGCAAGAGCAGTAAATATAAAGAAGCATGGTTTACTGATTAGCCTATTAGGGCGCAACTCTCGGAACTCGAAACACTCACCGGTGTGTGTGTAGTGTGTGCCCATGGACAAGGCTAATGAACGACACAAAAATCCATTAAAGTGCTTAAAAGAAATAGAAAGAAGGAAAAAAGGTATTTTTTTTTTCTATTCACATTGGTACGCGTCAGACTCTTAAATTCTCATCCTACTCGCAGCCAATTTCCATTCATGTCACTCGAAGATGGAGAGCTTTTTTTTGGAACCAAGCCGGAAGGGTAAATTGATCCTCTTGTCTAATGACAGCAAAACACAGCGACAGCGGAGAGAAAGGGCACACAAGAAGAAAAAGGGTCTTCTCCTTGACAAACACTTCCTAGCTAATTATAGCAGCCGCAGAGAGTAATCAGTAGGAGCTAATTCAATGTCGTTGTCGTCCTTGTTCGACTCAGGTGTCTGTCTCCGAGATGAATATTCAAATTTTTTTTCAAACCCATCATCGGGCTGATGAATGAAATCTTCAAAGAAGCCAACTAGACTCAAGGGTATTTTGTTTCATGCCGCCTTTACAGTTGAACTTAAAAAAAGGAGAAGAAATATCGGAACGATACAAGAGAGACAACATCAAAATGACAGAGCCTCCAGATTCGATACGGTTCTTAGGAAAAGGGGGGAGACTGCCAATGCCAAGGAGAGATTTAGTTTTGGGCAAATTGATTTTGGAAGCGCTGTCAGACGCGATCACAGTGAGAGATCTATAATTTGCATCTTTTGTCCATTTAGGTGTATACAGCCAAGTCTCTGGAGTAGACCTATTTTATTATTGTGCTTTGAAGTCCTGCTCGTTCCCGACGAAGGACTTGCGTCGGATATGGTGCTATCTAGTTTTTGTGATGCACACCGCACAATGCATGGTGCTGAACAGTAATATGATATCCTTGTTTGCGCGGAGAATGATGCTTACTTCGGTTCCTTTTATTGCGAGTAATCATGCAGATCAATGGTTTTCAATGAACTGAGAACCGGAATTGGAGGTCAGTAAGCGATATGCCCGTATTTTAAGATTCAGCGACAGAGGTTTTGGGTTGATTTTATGGAAACAAAGGAGAGTGAATCTGCTGATGATCCTTGTTTGATCTCTCCTATTTTTTTTTTACAAAGACATAGCCCCAAGATATCGGTTCTGCAGAATTTTGTGACAAAATTGAAGATGTCGAGGGCGAACAAAAGCAGGAGTTATTTCAAATGTTACTTTAAATTCTTTTAAAAATCTTAATTTCATATTCACTCAGAGATGTTCTCTCATTACGTTTGAGAACGGCAGAACTATATGTATAGGCCGAATTACTTACTGCAAGATAGATGGTCCATAGGGGGGACAGTTACACAGAGGATGAACCATGCTTTCTTCTTCCTCTTGATCTCTGCAACTTCTGCAGGTTTCGTTGAAGGGAAAACCAAGTCTTCTGGCTTGTCCCTCACCAAACAGTGGCCTGAGAGAGTCCCAACAATCTTCTTAAAATCCAACCTACTTGAGAAAATGTTTCACATTGTTTTCCTGAAATCGAGCTCTGGGCAAGCTTGTTTGGAAGAGAGACACGTACTGATGTTGTTCCGCCTATTGTTGGCCATTGTGCTGACTTTGGTGTCCGGTTTAGTTGCATTCTAACGTGTCGTATCTCATTTGCGTGAGTGGCATACGTCGCACCTTCAGCCTTCTCATTGAGAAATTCGCGGCGTTGCTTCACCAATTTGGATCGTATCGTTGGCGATTCCAAGGCTTTTATTGAAGTCAAGTGGTCTACACAGAAAAAAATTGCGCTGCAGTCTATTGAGTTTTTTAAAACCAGGCCGCAGCTTCTCGAACAGCTGTGAATTGCTGCGTGAAAAACATTGCAGTGATCCGGCAGTAGTTTGAAGATTTATGGTCAAAAGTTCCAAAAGTTATTCCTGCGCCCGTTCGAAATACCTTTTATGATCCATCTGCGTAAATTTCTGTTGCAGTTTCCTTTAAGATCTCTCCCGATTTCCAGACATTTATGCTTAGAAGTTTGCTGTTGAATTTGACATTAAAGTCAAGGTAGGGGACACCGTAAGGCCCTATTAATATTAGTAGATAGTAGCATGGCCATTTAGAATGCTTGCATGGCCCATATTGTCATAAGTCAACTGCAGGGATTTCCTTCCCGACTTTCCGAACATGTTACGGGTTACGGGACAGGTTACACGTATTCTTGGTTCTGACGAATGGTCTACAATGGTCTATTCGTTACATGTGCATTGTATTCTGCCCCTGTTTGGACAGATATACTTAATGCGGATAGTGGTAGACAGAAGATTCTCTCCACTCAGCGTGTCATGCTGCTTGGCTGCTTGCCGGTGTGTTGCACTGTGTCTACGGATTTTCTGCAAGTGTTGCTAGGGGTTCCTTCGCTTGACTTGGAGGTAAGGCGTCGTCGTAGCTCCTCAAGTAGCCTTCAAGTTGAGAAGAGGTATTTCTCTTCATCATCAGACCTGGTAAGTAGTGAAGCAGTTATGGGCATGAGTAGGAGTGAGTGGTAGGCTGTGTTGTTCGATACTGTTCTTAGGGATTGGCAGAGTAGGTGGGATGAAAGTGCGTCAGGTAGAGTTACCTTTAGCTTTCTTCCCTATGTTGTAGGAGCAATAAAATGTATTGAGTATGATTTTTCACTTAACATGGGATTCCTTTTGACCATAAGAGGGCCCTGTCTGGTACGGAGGAACGCTCATGTGAAGCTGTAAGGGAGGACTGGCTGCACGTCCTGTGTTCTTGTCCGCTTTACGCTGATATAAGGGATCTTCCTTCTATGTCCAGCGATGCATGGGATGTTAGTTCACTAATGTTTTCTAGGGATTGTCTAGTTCGCTTCTGCAGTTTTTCTAAAGAGGTATTTCGTAGGAGGAGAAAAGTGCAAGATTAATTTAAAGGTAGTCTGTTAGAAGGTTTCTACTTTTCAGGAGCAATCCTAATGGAATTGCAGCTCCTCCTCTTTTCTGAAATTCTAGGTTAGGGTCGTGCATGTGGTTGCCAGGCCACGGACATTTAAGGCAGTCCATCTGGAAGTGACCTTTACGGTTGCCAAGCTCCACCGGAAGCAATATTCTGGTACCATGGGAGGCAGATTGCCCATGAACTAGGTCGATTTATGCTGGTGCTCCATCTCCAGTCGGCCTAGATTATTTCTGTCTAGAAGAGGTAGGCCCCCTTGTGGGAGCATCATGGTGCCTGTGGTTGCCCAAAAAGCCGGAAACGTTTGCCGATCAAGAAGTTCTGCCTTCGGGCTGCGGGCTTCTTGATTGGAAGAGGTGTTGATAGACCTCGCCCTAGCAAGGAGGAAGCCCACGCCTTAAACGTGACTTCATATTGAACTGGGTGATCTCTTGCGATATATAGTATAAGAAAGATCCCGGGGCGGGTAAACGCTTCTCTTTACCATCACTCCATGGAATTGCCCACCGTGAGATAAAGCCTAAGAGGCAGGTGCTCAAGTTAAGCGTTTTCATTTCTTTCTTTCCGAAGATGTCAAAGGTAAGAGATGACGCGTTGTGTATATAGAGTAGCTGTAGGACCTATGCGACGTTCCCTCATCTTATAGGGCTGCCGACCCATGAAGGGTCTCTACCTGGTTTACAGTAGCCTTCCGTTCTCTGCGATCCTGTGAGGGCCAAGAGCTCTCTGATCCGTGATGACTTGCTCCTCACAACGGAGGTTCGAACGTCCTATTCGTTTCAAGCATGGGAGCTTAGACTCGAACACCCTTTCGGCTAAAGCGTTGTTGTCGCTTTACCCGAAAGTGCTAAATGTGACCGAGCCGATTTAGTTTTCGCGTTTTAGCTCTTTGAACTACATCCATATCTTGGTACAGCAGATAGAGTTCGCGGTTATATCTTCGCCTCCATTAGCCTTCTGTAGGACCCTTAGAAAAACTCAAAGCACCTGTAATTCAAATACAAGAAGGTCTTTGAACTTTCTCTAATAAAGCAGTATTTTTACTCTTGTTTAGTTCCATCTACGTTTCACTAGACTGGTACCCTGCACATAAGGAGAAGCCTAACAATTGCCGAGTAAATCCAGTGAACAATCCAAAGTTTGCAGCAGTTTAGGGCAATCGCGACCTCCCTACTTCGGTTTTATAAATTGAGTCTTCAACTGAGTTTGTTATTTAAAAAAGCGCTCAGGTATCGGACGTGGATGGATAGTTGATGCGGACCTACAGAAATTGTATTTTGTACCTTCTTGTGAACAGTACTATTTCAGTCTTTTACGTGGTAACTCAAAAACCGTAAAACTATCCATCCGCCTTGCTAGTTTGAAAAAGGCAAATTGCATTCAATTTCTGATTTAGGGGAGGTACTTTCCCAAATCTGCTATCGCAACGTCACGACGATCGGTCGGTTGTCAGCATAAGCTATAGCTTTAAACTTTAAAGCCTTCTTTCCCCAGGTCAGGAGTAATTTTTTACTACCACGAGCCTATATACCACCCTGTAGAGTGTCACTGCACAACGATGGTTAGATCACCCCCAGATCAACATGGTTGATCCTGCTTTTAAGCATTTGGCCCATTCAATGGTAAAAATAGTTGTCAGCATCTAGCTTTCAGAGTGGATGCCGTTAAGGCTTCCGTCCTGACATTGTTTAAAGCTCCTTGAATATCAAGAAAGGATACTACAGCTAATTCTTTATTGTCACAGGATTGCTCAGTGATACTTACCAACAAGTGCAGGACCATCTCAAACGATTTTCTCCTTCGATGTTGGTTCTCATGTGAGCTCCAATCAATCTCTCCAGGATTTTCATTAAGATGGAGGACATGCTGATTGGGCGGAAGAATTTAAGTGTTGTGTAAGAAGTCTTACTTGCTGTTGGTATGAAGACTAATTTGGCCTTTCTCTAGGATTTAGGGGTAAAGCCGAAGTTTAGAAAATTTTTAAAGACCGAGCAGATGCACAGAAGTCTTTGGGGGTTTCATTCATTTTTCATTTATTTATTTTAAACATCTCTTATAGCAAGCTTTGAGGCAATAAAAGTAAAAGTAATAACTTTAACTATGCAATAAGTAAATATTTTTAAACATTTAAAAGTGAAGTTATAAGATTTTGCAACAATACGATAAAGAAATATACTTAAGCCAGTGGCAAACGTAGGGGACGGTCTTGATGGTTGAAACCCCCCAATTTGGAAATCATCGGCATAAAAATGCCGTGATGAGTTCCGTACTACATTTGGAAGATGATTGATGAGCACAATGAAAAGTAGTGGACTAAGTATGGACCCTTGGACCCGATTTAAGTTCTAGAAAACCCTTTACACCTTTGAAAACAAAAACTGTCTAACTTCTTCCACGAAGGTTAGTGGACATAAACTGTGCGGCATTATTGGAAAAATTAAAACAAAATTAAAATAAAATTAATTTTGCAAGAAACTCACCTGTTCATCTGCAGGATACTGCATAATATGTTGGAACAATGCTATCCAGGGCCTCGTTGGACTGAGTCTTAGATGAGTTTTTTTATTGAGTTCTTGTGGATTCTTTTACTGACTCCACAGAATGGTGGAGTCAGTAATGGTCCCCTATGAGTGGTACAGTTGCCCCAACATTAGCGAGCGAGTCTGCTAATTCGTTACCCTCAAAGCCACTGTGGGCTGAAATCCAGTGAAGGATGATTAAGTTGTTTTTGGAAAGTTTTTGGATGGCCTCGAGTATTTCTTAAATAAGCTTGGATTTTATAACGTTTGAGTCAAGCGCCTTGAGAGTTGCTTGGCTGTCCGAGAAGATGAATAATATCCTTCCTGCTATGTTGGAACTAAGGTTTATTCTAGCACAGTAGTTCACGACAAGGACGTCCGCGAGGAAAATGGGTAAGCATTTGCCAACGCTAACTAAATAGCCCACCTGGGGCAGTTTTCGATGCATATCACACCCGGTCCCTGTCTCTATTTTAGAGCCGTCTGTATACAAGACCTGGTTAAACCGAGAAGACGTTGGTTTGAATTTCTCCCATTCATACCTTGGAGGGATTACTACGAAGAAATTTTTCTGGAAGCTATTCTGCCAGTATATTGTCGAGAGTCATATGCTGAATGTGCTTTCAAGTCATTAAGCGGCCACTTAGCCGCCTTTGTAAGAGTGGAAATTTGTGTTGTTTGAATGGGGCAGACGATTAATGCTCAGTCTTGCCTCCATTCGGATATGTGTTTGAGTAGGTGTTAGACCTAGCATGACGTTAAATGCCATGGTTGGAGTTGGGCGAAGCCATCCCGTCATGCAGATCCAGCTAGACATTGTATCATTCTAGCTTTTCACCGCAGTGACTTCATTGATCTTCGTCCACCAGACCAGCGCGGCATAGGCCATTGCCGGCCTCACGATGAGCGTGTATAGCAAACAAGTCATCTGGGGCATTAGACCCCAATTGTAACCGCAGATTCGACGGCAGATGCACAAGGATCTGGAGCCTCTGTTAACGGTGCGTTCTTTTTGTGGGTTCCATAAGAGTTTGCTATCAAAAACTATTCGAAGGTACTTTGCTTCCCTGGGGAAATCTATAGTTTCACCATTTAGTGTGGGTGATCGGAGAGAGAGAGAGAATCTAATTTCCTCCGTTTTGTAAAAGGGACTATAGTCGTCTTTTAAGGATTCACAGAGAGGCATTAGTTAATTCTGAAACGGTGCTTTCGAGTTTGCCACTGACAATGATTGCTACTTCGTCGGCATATCCTAAGGCATCAATTCCTTGGCTTATCAAGAATTGAAATAGGTCGTAACAACAAGGGACCATAAGAGAGGTAAGTTAATGCCCCCTTGAGGACATCTCGTGACGTCAAAGCCGAGATTTCCACATCAGCGATGCAGGTTTGAATTATTCTTCCATTGAGCGTTGACATGATCCATCTTCCTAAAATTGAGGATAGATTCATGATATTGAGAGGGTTGTTGGTTGACTCAAAACATGTTTTGTTGGAGGCTCCGTCAATGTCAAGCTACAAGACAGATTTCGTTGCAATTGGTTACTAGTAGTTTTGATTAGTAAGTCGCTGAGGGTCTACTTAGAAGATTTACCTGGTTGATAGGCGTGTGTTGAGATTTGCTAAGAGGAGCGCTCCTCGTTGCTGTGTCCCGTATGTGTCTCTCAATCAGTTTTTCGATGCATTTTAGAATAAAGGACATGAGACAGACTAATAGGACGATAGTATTTCGGTCTTGAATCCGAAACATTTCCTGCCTCAATTAGGTATTTTGACTGTTACTTTCTGGCAGGCTTCTGGTATGTGACCGTAGATGAAGCTACAGTTGAACAGCTTGCCAAGAATGGATGCCAGTGTCTGCTTTCTCCTGTAGAAGTGCCGGGAAAATACCATCTTCTCCTCCTGCTTTATATGGCTTAAGAGTAAAGGGCCCATTTCACAGGGGTTGCAAATTTTCCTCGCAATTTTCTAGTCTTCACTCGTCGCGGTCGGCAGACTGATTCGCTCGGGGACATACGGTTATTGTGAAAGGATATAGGATTTTTGATCCAGGAATATGAGTTAAAGGTAAGAGATCAAGGGTTTCGGTTTCATTTTGTGTCGGACGTCCGCCTCGTAGCGTACCTAAAGATACGGACTTTAGGTACTCCACGCAAGAACTTTGTGGAGACGGCAACCGGAAGTTATATCAGATATGTCTTCACAGAACTGTCTGAATGATTCTCTTCTTGCCTTTTTAATTTCGTTATTATATTTGGTGAGAGCAGTAATGTAGGTCTGGTCTGCCAGTCACCATTGCGTTTTGCTCTGTTAAAGGGTTTCCTTGCTGTAGATCTGCTAGCTTTGGTAGATCTTTGCTCCACCATATGGTTTACCTTTTGAACTTTTCGATCTTAAGGGAACAGTTTTCTTCGGAAGCAGCAATAAATGAAGATCTAACCGTTTCAGTAGAGTGTTCAAGTTTATCTTTGATGTCTATTCGAGAAAATTTGCCACTGAGCGTATGGCTGAGGTAACTAATATGGAACCAAGAACCCAGATTTACAAGGTCTTGATGAAGTTCCACCGGTGAAATGCCATCAAGTAAAAGTGATTTGTATCGAAAGAAGACGTTCCCTGTCAATTTTTTTGGAAGTGAAAACATCCTCGAGCACAGTAGACCCTATTATGGTGAACTTTAGAGTACGGTGCCTCTGTTTTGCTGCCAGGAAAGTGGATGTCCATTAGATGGTCTAAAGTTTCGTTGCTGAATGTTGTCCAGTTTTTATCTGACTTGATTTTTATAGGATCTTCCTGATCCGGGATGAATCACTGATCTTTTCCATGTTTTCACAGACGGAGGGATTATTTACCATAACGACTTAAATCAGCTTACGTCCTTCTACAAGAAATATTTTATATGGTATGCCATGACCATAGCAACATTTTGCTAGCTCTTGTTGGCGTTATAGCCTTATTAAGCTTTAACCTGAATGAGACGAAAAAATTACGAAAATTCTATACGCTTCCAAGTTATAACTTGACAACTTATGTAAAAGCTAAGAAAGAGTAGTAAGGAGGTGAGTTTGTTCGACGAAAATTTTACAAATTTCTCGACACTTAAATTGGCTAAATATTTGTTAATCTTCTCAAGGACAACGAGAAATTTTATTCTCAATCTAAATTGTCTGCGCATTGGCTTGGTGCATGAAGCAAAACTAAATTACTCCAAAAACCTCCAGCTTTAGAGCGAAAAGAAATCGTCTTTTTATTATGTGTTCAAGAGAAAATAGCCCGGTAGGTATAGGTACATAATTGGGTCTGCCAAAGTCGCCAGCAGCATGCCGCGTACACTCCACCATACAGGGCAGCAGGACCCAAAGAAATTTGTGCGCCACAAAAGAATTCCCCAACCAATCGATTGAGCAGGGCGTCTGGCGCCGGCGCTTAGGCCTTAAAAATGCATTTTTTGTTCCACTTGCTTTGTACGCCTTTTGGCTGACACATGGATGTATGAGTTCCAGGTTACAGTATGTATTCGGTGCAACAAGGTGGTGGGCCAACCGATATAGAACTCGCGCGAGAGGCACGCTATTTCTCTTTTATAAGTTGTGTGCGCCTCAGTTTTCGTGCCAGATCAGCCACACACAAGCACGAAAGGCAAAAGATTTATATTAAGCCATTTTTATTCTAAATTCGTGAAGAAGGTAGCAATCGAAAGGTATCCTGTCACTCCGCAACAATTGGCATAGCTTCTTGTGCGGATGAGGTTGGATTTGCCTGGATTGTGCTCTGTCAATAGCGTTGAAGCCTCTGGTCGCCGTGTGTCGTGATTGACTCTTTTTCGGGAGAGACGCCATGACATCTATGAATACATTCAATAAGAATGAACGCACAGATCGCACACACGGCAGCATCCATCGTCTGAATAATTTTCAAAAAATTTATATTTATAAATTTCTGATATACAAAACAACAAGAAAATTTTTAAGAGAAACAGTGGGCACCGCGCGCCGCCGTGCGCCGCATGTTAGCGTATAAAATGTCACATTCAGTGATTTTAATAGCGTCGATGTTATCTCGTGTGGCCTCTTGGCCACAGAGCCACAGAAGCTGGAGATGATGATGATGATGCGAGTCTGCGACACAAAAACAATGATGCGCGACAAAACATTCAAGTAAAACAACAACAACAAAATCGCATCGAGGCGCATTTGTTTCTTTAACTTGATAGTGACTGCGAAAAAAAGGAACAAAACATCATTGCGAGCTTCCTTCGAGATTGTCGATAGCCCGGAGCAAAATGTCATTTAGAGCCGACGAGTAATTAGAAATGCGCTCATGCACAACTCGTACGATTCGTTCCGATAATGTGCTCTTATATAATTAATGTATCTCTGTGCCCATGGGAGAATGTGTTGTACCGCGTCCCTATCCCTATATGTGCGTCGTCGTTGTCCCTAGGAACGCTCGTCAGAGGCCGAGATTTGATTTGGCTAATTGTCGATTATGGCAGAGGAACGCTAAATTCAATAATCACGCGATCCCGTCGTCACTTTGATGGGCAACCGGAACTGTGGGGAAGATAATGAAATTGACAACTTCTTACCGGTTATAGGAGAGGAGAGATCATGGAGGCGCCGGGACGTCGCGGAGTGTTTCGCTAATGACAGCATATTTATTAAGGTGTTTATTGATGATGATTGAGGGTGAAAGATTTTATGCCACGATTTGCGAGGTGTAGCCGAAGAGATAAATCCGGCTTTTGGTCTGTGTAAAAGTGACAAGGCACGTAGGACATTACAACGTGAGAAAAACATACTTTAAGCTGGTTTTTATTGCCATTGTGAAGTCAGTTGTGCATATCTTTTAGACAGAAGAACGTGACACTGAATTTATGAGAGGTTAAAAGTCAGCGTCCTGAAGTGTGACGTACGTTTTTATGAAATAGAATACTTAATAATACAGTCGTTTAAGACTGGCTATTCGAACACACAATTTTCCATAGCTGCAATGCTTCCCTTGACTTGGCTTGACACAATACTTTTGCGTTTCTTTGCTTGGCGACGGATCAATATGACCTCTGAGCAAGAAACTTGAGGTAAAATAAAGAAGGACGTAAAAGAATGACCTCTTTTAACACCATTCGATCTGCCAGTTCGACGACTGTTCAAACTATAAGCTTTATTGACGGATATTCTCGCAAGGTAAAATCATGTTTTCTTTTCATAAAAGGATGAAAAGAACAATTTTAGCTAACAGGTATTTGGTTATGCGATTTTAAATAGTCCGATGTAGGTAGAGCTCAACATGTGGTTACGAATAACATTACTGAGTTATATTGTTATCATATAACTCAAATTATGGTTCAGTCGAAGAGCATTACACCTATCACGGCGCGCTTTTTGGAACCCAGGTTCCAAATCCTAGCCGATGTTTTGAAATTTATTATAGATTTCCTTTCAACTAAGTATAGCAGAAAACGAGATGACCGATGACCGATGACCGATGAGCAAAGTGGAGGACCCAAAAAACTTTTTGAACATAATCTTCAAAGAGAATACAATCGTCACAAAACATGGATGATAAACTTGCTACAGGGAATGCTGATGGCACCACTTTGAGGTGTGGGTTGGGGGTAAGGCTGTAGTGAACCAAGCTGTTATTATAGATGAGGATATAGACTTGACAATCCTCCTTGCATGAATGCATGATCGGTGCCACCATATTCTTTGTAAGAAGGTCAGCCCCCCGTAGGTGCAAATAAATTTTTTTTCTTTTTTTAAGAACAATAATAGCTTCCAGCTGCCAAGATGATCCTCCTTCAACAGAGCTTCTCAGGATGCACCACCTTGATGAATCATGGAAAATGAAAGTAGGAAATGCTAACGTTTTTACATCTAAGCCTGGCCACAGTAAAGAAATCTCATATATTTTTAATTTTTCAATTAAATTAAATTCAATAAAAAAAAACCGTGAAGTATGAAGACATATGCGGACCGCAGCGGTCCGTTGGCTTTTGTTGTAGGTGAAGCTAACCTTTATTGTGCAGTTTGTGTAAAATTCTATTTTCTTATTATTGTTTCTAGAAATATTTTACATTCTATTGTTTACTTTTCGTGGTTGAGCCTACTGTTCTTATATTGGGTGATTTTTTATATTTGTCCTTAAAAAACAGGCATAAAACTTTTCCTTTAATTTTATTGATCCTCGCTGTAATCTTGGAAAAACTTGAGGATCAGACTAAAATCAACAAATTTATATTTGACAAACTGAGCAAGCTCGAGTTTAGGCCTCGAAAAAATTACAGAGAACATGAATATGAAACAGTTATTAAAATACTAACATGGAATGCAAATGGTCCTCTGAATAAAATAGACGAACTAGAAATATTTCTACGTAAAAATAATATTGATAGTTGCATGGTTACGGAAACTCACCTTAAAAGCGGGTCTGGACCCAAACTTAAAGGTTACAATGACTATCACGCACATCACCCTTCGCAAAATTCGAGAGGAGGATCCTCTCGCTACATTAAGAACTGCATAAAGCACTTCAAGAACACAGAAGTTCAGGTAGACTACTTAGATTACAACATTGCATCTTGTTATTTCCCGCCAGGATAAAGACTGGTGGAAGACGATCTTGATCGTATGTATGACTTTATTGGGTCCAATTTAATCATTGGGGGTGACTTTAACGCGAAGCATACTTTTTGGGGTTCACGATGCAATTCAACAAGAGGCAGACTACTGTACAAAAACAGTATGAAACCTGGGGTGAACTTTTTCTCCACGGGTAAGCCAACATATTGGCCAACCGATAGGAATAAAGCCTGACCTTGTCGCGCGTTCTGGCAGTTTTCATAGTGTCTCTCATAAATGGGTGGTTTTTTAGCACGTGGAAATCGAGCATAACCAATATCAGCCACTTCGGTATTATATACCTGCTATAGTGGGCATATTGGTAAGATTTTGAGAGATTTTTGGAGTTTAAGCCACCATCCAGCCTAGTATTCAACAAAAAAAAAAGCTCCTATATTGGTAAACGTTCATGTGGTTGTTGCTGCGTGAAATTTGGTTGATGTAAGTAAGTGGCCCAGGTCCTGTAAGTAGATCGCCAGGTCCTTCTCCAACCGAGTCTCTCAAAACCTTCTACGAAGTCCTATGCAACCAGCATCAAGTATTGATAGCCAGTGGCAACATTGCCAAAATGCCATCAGAGACGCCGCCTCTGAAGTGCTGGGTTTCACACGGCGACCACAACGAAACCCCTGGTTTGACGATGAATGCCGGCAAGCACATGCAGCTAAACAGAAAGCATACAAAGCGGCGCTGCACAGAAGGACTAGAGCTGCTCGCGAGCTCTACGAGCAGAGGAGGAGAGAGGAGCACCGGCTTCTCCGAAGGAAAAAGAGAGAGCACGAGAAGCGCGCGGTTGAAGAGATAGAGAGATGTTACAACAGGAATGAGGTTAGAAAGTTTTACCAAAGGATCAAAAGGTCCTGCCAAGGGTATAAACTTCGAACTGAAGCCTGTAAGGACCATCAAGGGAACATCGTTGTAGAATCGCAGTCGGTGCTGAGGATTTGGAAAGACCACTTCTGCAGACTGTATAACGGCGAGGAAGAACCAAATACCGCTGTCAGGCAGAACGAACCATTCAACCCGGGCGAAGACGTTACCGACGAAGCATACGAACGATACCGCCCACCCGACCTGGAGGAGGTTAAAGTAGCTGTGTCTAAGCTCAAGTGCAACAAAGCAGCCGGAGCAGACGGCCTAGCTGCCGAACTTTTTAAATCCGCTGGCGATGAGCTGGTTAGGAGCATGCACCAGCTCATCTGCAAGATATGGTCGGAAGAAAGCATGCCCGACGAATGGAACCTCAGCATTGTTTGCCCGATCCTGAAGAAAGGAGACCCTCTGAGTTGTGCCAACTACAGAGGCATAAGTCTTCTTAACATCGCATACAAGATCTTTTCTGCTGTACTGTGTGAACGCCTGAAGCCGTTTGTCAACAATCTGATAGGCACATATCAGTGTGGCTTTAGGCCAGGAAAGTCCACCATCGATCAAATATTCACACTGCGGCAGATCTTGGAGAAAACCCAGGAATTCCAAATCGATACACTCCACCTCTTCATCGATTTCAAGGCCGCGTATGACAGCATCTATAGAGACGAGCTATATAGCGCAATGTCTAGTTTTGGCATCCCTGCCAAACTCGTCAGTCTGTGCAGGATGACGATGGAAAACTCACGCTGTTCCGTCAAGGTCGGCAAAGACCTGACCGACCCCTTTGATGTCAAAAAAGGATTTAGACAAGGCGACGCGCTGTCATGCGACTTCTTTAACATCATACTTGAGAGAATTGTGCAGAACTCTCGCGCCAACACCAGAGGTACAATCTTTCAAAAGTCCGTTCAACTACTTGCATACGCAGACGACATTGACATAATCGGTAGAACAAAGCGTGATGTCAGTGAAGCCTTCGTGAGTATTGGGACGGAAGCGGCGAATATGGGTTTAGCAGTCAATGAGGGCAAAACCAAGTATATGCTGTCATCAAGAAAAGACACCCAACACCGACGTCTTGGACAAAACATCACCATCGACAGCTATAACTTTGAGGTAGTTAGGGACTTTGTCTACCTTGGTTCCGCTATCAATTCAGACAATGACACCAGCGCTGAAATCAAACGAAGGATAACTCTTGCCAATCGCTGTTTCTTTGGGCTAAGAAGGCAATTGAGTAGCAAAGCCCTCTCTCGAGCAACTAAAGTGTCCATGTATAAGACCCTCATCATCCCAGTCCTGCTTTACGGTGCAGAAGCATGGACTCTGTCAAAGGCGGATGAAAACACTTTAGGCTGCTTCGAGAGGAAAATTCTTCGGACGATTTACGGTCCCGTCTGCATAGACGGAGAGTGGAGGAGGAGATATAACATCGAACTGTACGGGCTGTACAGCGATACCGACCTAGCCAAAAGAGTCAAAACACAACGTCTACGATGGCTGGGTCATTTAGAGCGGATGGACACCAACGCCCCGGCCCGGAAAATCTTCGAATCCACACCGCAGGGACGACGCGGTAGAGGAGCACCGAGACTCAGGTGGCGCACGCAAGTGGAAGGGGACCTCAGCCAACTTCGCGTGCGAAACTGGAGACGGCTAGCTAGAGACAGAGCTGGCTGGCGAAGCTTGTTGGCCGAGGCCCAGGTCCACCCCGGACTGTAGCGCCACCTTAAGTAAGTAAGTAAGTAAGTAAGTGGCCCAGAAGTTACGGTACGTCAGTCAACTTATCAAGCACATCTAGAAAACCATAAACTATTCAAAAAGACTTCAGTTTTTTTTTATTTCAAAAGATGGACTACGTTGGGCATTTATTTTAAATTTTTGCCTCTTATTGTTTCGAAAATAGAGGGAAAGAAATTTATTTTCTTGGACTTTTTTATCATTTTTAAAATTTAAAATCTATAAAACAGAAGCTTAGTTTTTTTTTCAATTACTGTTGGGCTTTTGCAACCAACTGGGCTCCATTGGCCACTTTTCTTAAATTCTGCGGACATAGATATCTGAGAAAACGGTAAAACATGCTATTTTCTATTTCGGTTGCTTAAATAGGTTTTAAAACTTAAGGTTGGAAACGGCAATATTGGAACTTTTTAAATGCAGTGAACTTATGTTGTAAACGCTTCATACTTCGGCCAAATTTAAATTAGATCGTTATTACCGTTAACAGACTTGCAACTTTTAAAAAATCGTTTTTGAATATGTTTTAGCTTTTTTGAGTCAAATCTTCAAAGTTTTTGAATATTCGAAGTTTGGTTTAGCTTAACATGAAATCTCAGACGATGGACTACGCCCGTTATTTATTTCGAGGTTATACTGTATACCGTTTAGGAGCTAGAGGGGGAGGTATACGTTCTTTAGACCTTTTTTATAATTTTTTAAATTTCAAATCAATGCAGCAACTATTTTGAGTTTTTTTCAGTTTCCGTTTAACTTTTTCCCAATAGCGGAACTACCTGTGCTAATACCTGTGTTAATTATATGGCCAACCGTTTTTTGCGAAAACGGTAAAACAAGCTCTTTTTTATTTCGTTTTTTAAAAAGGCTTCGAAAAACTTAGGCTTGAAACGCCAATTTCAAAACTTTTTACCGTAGTTTTCTTTCCTTTAGTACGCTTTGTACTTGAACTAAATCTGAACAAGATCACTTTTAATGTTGAGATACCAGAGGATTTTAAGAAATAATTTTGGGAAATGCTTTTCTGTTTTTGTATCAATACTCAGAAGGTTTTGAAACTTTAATATTCGCTATAATTTTCCTTAAAATTTTGGATAATTTCGATTACGTGTGATTTTTTTTTTTTCATATGATTTGTCCAAACAAGACCGGAGATAAAGGGGCACACATACGTTTTTTCGTGAATTTTCGCGATTTTTTTTCGAAAATGCGTAAAAACGGCAGTATTTTAACTTTTTCTGAAAAATATGACTTAAGAATTTGGTTTACCTTACGCTGTTGTATACGTGCTTCAATATTATCTTTGTGCACTAAGCGGTTTAAACACTTTGAAAAACGTCACCCATTTTCAACTCTTCATTTTGTCTTTCTACAACTTACCGTTCAGAAGTTATAACATGATTGGACGGACGGACGGGCAACGTAGCGATACCATAAGAGGTCCTTTTTTCATTTTTGGACGGACCTCTAAAAACTGGAAAAAGTACCTTATTAGGACCCACCGCAAACCACCTGTCGCTACGAGAATTGTTTCCCCTATTTTTGTTTCGTTGCCTGGACTACAAATAGCCCTAGAACCTTTTTGGGATATGGTCGAGACTAACCGGTGAATTGATTAAGCCATGTCCGTCCGTATGTGTGAAGTTTTCGTGTCAATAAAATTGAAGTAGAAAACTTTGAAAGTTTAAATAAAAATTGATTTTCATTTTGTATATAGAAAAGATATGAAATTAGCCAAGCCACGCCCACAGTTGACTTAAATGTTAGACAACCTCAGATTCACATTTTATTTCAAAAGCCATTTAGACTCATTTAAGGTTAGGTAGAGTTGCTGGTAGCAAAGGCCACCAGCAAGCATAGGCATACGAGGGCCCTGAGCCAAGGCCGTAACCAGGGGGGGTATCACAGGGGTTTGATCCCCCCCCCGAAATTTTTTAGAAGTGAGTTTTTTAATGAGAACAGAGCAATAATGTCGGTTACACGATATTGTTTCCAGAACTTTGGCAGTGATTACTTTTTATGCTTGTGGTGATGCTTTTAAACTCTGTGTTGCAATGGCTAGTATGTAGGACTACTTTGCACGAGGTCCCAGGCTCGAATCCCGACTGGGGCCTAAAAAGTTTTTTTCACGGCCGCACCTCCGCCAGGGTCGAACGAAAGCTCCGAGAGTCCGTCTGTATGAGTGGAGGTCTTAGATCTTCAGAATTAAGCTAGAGAGTTGAAACTTGGGCCCAGCATGGTGCTTATGTTGCACAATCAAATCGTTAAAATTGGTAGATCCGTATATAAATTCAGGCCAATGTTAGAAAATTAGGTTAAGAAGGCAGGTGGTGAAAAAAGTCACTCAAACACTACACTAGACACCAAAACGGGCCCATCGCAATCCCTGGGGAACCAGGTTGAAATTAACATTCAAAAGGCTAAACAACCTAAACATTCTTCCTGGTGAAACAGCCAATTTTCCTTCAATAGCCAAGAAGGGCTTTGAAGTTAGTCTACTTTTGCTAAGCTTTCGAAGCGTATACGCGAAATAACCTCGCCTTAGCACAGTATGTGTGTTATATTCCAAACCGCCTGCAGAAGCGACTAATGTGAATTCACGCCAAGAAACTTATGAAATTATATAAAAGTTCATTACACACGAACGCTTGCACTAAATCACTTGTTTTTAGTTGGAGCGAGTCAAAGGTTGGGCATAGTCAATGCTAGGCCAACATTTTTTCTGTCGCCCTAAAGACAATTAGAAAATTATGCTGCATACGAAAGATCAGTGTGCTTGTGCGACTGTCATAGGACTTTTATGTGATTATATATAAAGACTGTACAGTCTTTAAAAAAATAGAGGCGTTCGTAAACATAAGCCTTTGGGGGGCCTATCTGTTTGCGAAATTAGTTGATTTCCGAAATTAATCTTATAAAATGGAAGCGACCGCCAAATTTCAGCTGTCTAGCTCAAAGCTTACAATCTGGAGCTTGTTAACATCCGGATGGACACTGCAAATCAATTCTTCTGTCGGTCTCGTTTTCATTTTTTTAATGGCGTATTTTTTTCAACACTGAATCGTGAAACTGGTGTGGAATACAATAAAAAAAATGTTCTTTTCTCATACAACTAAACGGAATCGTTCTCGTGTAAATGTCCTTTTGAACTCGAAATTTCGCCACCGTCGTTTTTGACGGTGGAGACTGGGTGTAGCCTTGATTGTGTATGTGAAGTGACGTTTCGACTCAATTTTCATTCGTGATTATTAACAACACGACTGAAATTGTATGAAATCGATAAAACTCAAATTAAGAGCTATCAAAATTCATTTTGAGTAAAAAGTACAAAAAACCGACGCCAACAAGCAAGTTGACATTTAAGTGATGATTGCGCGCCGGTGCAGTATTTGTCGTTCTGTACAGAATCAAACCGAGTGTATACCACGCTGTCAAGAACACAGAGTATAATTTGGCAGCTCGGTGTGGCAATTCGGTGTTCAAAAGAATACGCCATAAGATCTTAAGGGTCTTCTTACGGTGATAACTTCAATGCGTTACAAACTTAAACTAGGGTACAAAAAAATGTTTTTCAAAGATCAAATCCCCCCCGAAATATTTCTCTGGCTACAGCTTTGCCCTGAGCGTAAGACTCATTGAAACTAGGCGAAGACAAAATTTGGTGTGCAGAAATTGTGGTTTTGTCAAGTTTCAAAACTTAATTTGTCTGGAAATTCGTTCCATCAAAGCTATCATCGGATTGCATCATCTAAAAATTTGTTTTCATTTTCTTAGACGTTTGAGCAAACAATGTTGGCTGTCATTGGTATCGAACCGAAGCTTATGAGTGGCAGATTTTTTTTCGTAACAAAAATGCATAAATTGTGTTAAAACTTTTATTTACGCTTATGTTACGCTTTTACTATTTCACTGACAGAAATCGATTTCAGCTGATTTTGATTTCGTGTTTTTGTGACAAAATCGTTCCTCTTTAAAGCGTTCCATTCGCTTTCTATTCTCAACTGTCAGTTTTCCTTTCTCTGATCAACTCCAACCTAAAATGCTTGTAGCTTGACACTGACAGAAATTTTCAATGATTGCTATGAATGGCTTGTCAAAAAACTTCGACACACAACTGAATCGAAGAGAAAAAATACTAAAACAAAGTTTACGGGGGAGTGGGGTAATAATTTTTCTTTTATAACTTTGTTTATTAATTTTGTGCTTTTCGCAAAAACATTCCGCTTTAAAAATTCTTCTTTTCAAAACTCTGACTAAAGCAATAAAATTCAGCTTTTTATGCAAACTTTTCACTTTTGTTAAGTAAAGCACAGGTAAAACCAGTAAAAGCTACACTATGAAGGAAAAAGTTACAGTTTTAAAACGTAAAGTAGACTGTAAAATATCCCATCATCATAATTGTTGTTTTTTTTTTGACGCTTTGCAGTTGGTGCAAATGTTTGCAATACTTTCAAAAGTACTTCCTGTTCCTTATACACTTTTTTTAAGTTGATTTATAAAAGAGGCGTGGTCTGACCACCCACTATTACAAACTATTAATATTAGCATAGATATGTCCAAGTTGGGTTTGAATGCACGTAAAATTGAATGCGAAGGGGGCGTGGACAATATTATTTTTTGAACGAAAGGTAGAATAAGGTCTGGTTTATCCTGTAAAATATCCCATCATCATAATTGTTGTTTTTTTTTACGCTTTGCAGTTGGTGCAAATGTTTGCAATACTTTCAAAAGTACTTCCTGTTCCTTATACACTTTTTTTAAGTTGATTTATAAAAGAGGCGTGGTCTGACCACCCACTATTACAAACTATTAATATTAGCATAGATATGTCCAAGTTGGGTTTGAATGCACGTAAAATTCAATGCGAAGGGGGCGTGGACAATATTATTTTTTGAACGAAAGGTAGAATAAGGTCTAGTTTATCGTCTGGTTTATATGGTTTATTCTTCTCTCTTATTCTTATCTCTTATGCTCTTAAGGTCTTGGGGATCTACCATTGTTATCTAACAGTGTTACTGTGACGTTTTGTAAAAGACCAGAATTTTGTGAAACAGAAATTTGAACAATTTTGACCCAAACCCAAATTTTAAGACACTTTTTACTTTTTTCCATGCAACATTTTGACTTCCATCTAATTTTGGGAGACTGTTTTTCGTGCTTAATTTCCCGCTTTTAACCCATATCCTATGGTTTTAATAAAACAAGATCAAAGGAGAATTTTTTTTAATCCACGTCCACACTCATTTTTAGTGGCGTTTGCATAGCAGTAGCAAAAAATAAAGCACAGTGTGCGACGCAACAAACGCTATCACATCGTAAAGTCTAGAAGGTGTAATAGCAGGATATTTATACGCATTACAGGACCTAGTAAGGAGGAGATAATACCTATATATGCGATCAAATGTCTGAAGAAACATAAGGCTGCAGCTCATCCCTAGTCCCTGGACGGTATTCTCGCGGAGGTAATTCAAAAAGCTCCATAATGTCATCTGCAAAGCTTTTAAACCCTCTCATCGAACGAGCATGGCACATGTGAGGTAGATCTTCTCAATGGATCCTCGCTCGTAAAACACAAAGAAATCTTACAAAGTGTGAAAACTGTATATAAGCATCTGCGTGCTAAAATTATTTTGAACCGCCTAAAAAAATCTGTCTTGAAGACACACTGTTTTCCATTTAGGAAGACTGCACAAAACGAGCCGCTTTCCATAGGTAATCTTCCAGTGTTCATCACAGAAAAACCCTACGCACAATTTATTGAACAATGTGCTGAGTTTAGATCACCACTTTGCATGCTATTTCTGGAATTCGAGAAGGCTTTTGACAGCCTCAAAGAAGAGTTTGCTTGGTTTGCTCTACGTAGAAGGGTTTTTCGAAGAAAAGTTAACAGCTATCATTAAAGCTTCTAATAGTGTTCTTCAAAGTGTCACGTTATGCATAATTCAATTTCAAATACAAAGCGGTATAAGACAAGGCAGCATCCTTTCACAAATACTTTTCCTGTTGGGGATTAAAGGGGGGCAGTTAAAAATTTAGTTTTTAAAAATCTGCCTATCGAAATTCTGATTTTCGCGAAATTTTAACTGAAGCAAATAAAATTCTGCTTATTCAGCTTTTTGAGTAAATTTTTTAACTTTTTTTAAGTAGGTAAGTAAATGGTAAAACATATAAACAGGCGGGGGCTCGAACCAATACTTCATTCTGTCGCTTTGTAAAAGTGACATTTTTGAAATGCAGGATTTTGAAAGCAGAATTTCATAAAAAGACGGAGAAACCACGCAATCAGCTCAATCACCAGGCTGCAACTGTTCAACTTAAATGACAAGATGCTACAACATTTTCATGGGTGCAGTACCTGCACAAAAGCAACCGGAAAAAGCTGCTAGGATGCGTAAGCTGGGTGATCCATAATAATAATAAGGATTTTCCCGGCAATGCGTATCTCGAACGCCAAACTTAATTTAAGAACGATCTACAGGCTAATCTAATCATCTAATGGCACGAAAACCTCAGTGAATCGGTCACACTTTTGGGAAAGTTGAAAGATCCATTGTCAGATATGGAATAGAATCGACCTCGAAGCATGTGGCGCAGAATTGTAGAGGAAGGAGGGTGGAAGAGAGCTGAAACACATATTTAGAAACAGCATACGTTGGGGCGCAGACGACCATATTTCTATCACATCGATTAAGTTAAGGACACGAAGTTAGACTCCTAGTGATATCTGGTGACCGGTAGAGGATCTCATAAGCGATCGTTATGTCTGAAGTCTGACGTCAAATTTTCGCTAAAACGAGCTAGGGATCCTCTAGGGCCTCTCGTTGGATTAACCCATATATAAAAGGAACTGTAAGGAGAAGGTACTGATCAGGAGATTCTCATGTCTGTTCATGAACTTTGGGACTTGTGAACATTGATCTAAAAGATTATTTTGCGTCACAACAATGTCGCCTAGCCTGCAAATTGGAAGTGGTGTTGTGCAGGCTTGATTTTAGGACTCGCTTTCTAATCCTAGCTTTCTAGCTTTTCGTCTAAGTTTTCAAAGTCAGTTTGAGTGAGTTTTTAATTGTTTTACTTATAGCGCACATTTTTTTGCTGCAAAACTTCTTTACTCCGATTCGAAACCAGTTTGTAATCTATTATTCGACGTTTGAAGATCACTTATTCTATGTTTTCAAATGACGCTTTCTTTTTCTTTAGTTCACGTTTTTCCGCATTTTTGCATTGAATTAAGGGGGGAAGTGGACAATGCCCAAGTTCTTTGCGAAGCTTTTGACTTCCTCTCAAATACACACCACAAATATTTACTGGTTTTCAAGGAACAGCGGAACAATCTTATTCCTTGTTGTTAGCTTTCGAAAGCCGCCATTTAGTGTTTTGAAAAACCTCAATGCGATGCACTAACTATATGCAACCCAAAGTGAGGCGTTTTACCTGCAACAACCGAAGAGGAAAGTGGTGAAACTCTTTTCCCGGCGCTGCATGGTTTCCCTTGGCAAACGCCCCTTCGCCGAATGATAGATCACCCGACTATAGAATTACCTTAATAATCACTTTCAAGTCAACTGAGCATCGATGTCTTTTGCACGCATCAGAAGAGATGTGATCGTAACGCAACATTTTTTTGACCGCAAACCTACAGTGTTCCATTGTTCTGTGGCCCGTACGTGTACGTGAAGTTTGAAAGAAGCGTAAATGATTGCATACGCAGTTCGTCGAGGGGTGGCGCGGGAGGGCGAGAATGCATGCAAATTACAAGGTTTGTGTCCATGGGAAGAAGAGCGATGTCACACACAAAATCACACGAAATGACAAAGCGCTGGCGTTGGGCAAGACAAGGCGTTCTGCGCACTCTGCCGAGAGAAAGCCAGATCAACGAGGGCAACGATGATGATGTGCAATCAAATTGTGCAGGGAACACTGGATGATGTCCACCGAACACCAGTAAAACAAGGAAAACAATGCAATCTACCACCGCGCGCCGCAACGTCGAAGTGATCTCGTTTCTCTTTAATTTTGAAATTTTCCATTTTTTTTCTCGTTTTCTAATTGCATCGCTCGTAGCTCTCTTATGCTTTTCATACACGGGAATTATGGTGTAATGGCTGTAATGGTCACTCGGACAGCGCGAGGGGCTTCGCCTGCACTATTATTCTTCTCGAGTATGGTGGGCCTGTTGCTTTTGTTTTGCTTTTCGGCCTGGGAAATCACGTTCCATCATAATAATTGGCTTTAATTGAGTGATTGACGTTTTTAAGCAGCAAGTCAGCCAGCCAGCAAGAGAGAGCAAGCGAGCTCACCCACGATATTCGGTTTCGTCGACATCGTTGGCGGCGGCGGCCGATGTCGTTATTACAGTCCTCAAGAAGCGGGCTTAAGGTATCCGCAAGTACTTCGGGACGCAAGCATGTTGTATGTATATGTATAAGATCAGCCAGTCCACCAGAGCTGCGCGCACCACTTTTGAGTGGAGGAATCTTTTTTTGGGGGATTCACATCATATTTCCCCGACAGTGCGCGCAGCTCCAGTAGCGCGATGGTGGTCTCCAATTAGATTTGGACGTTTTGTTTTCGAGTCTCGTTACTTATACAGCTTCAAAGTGATCTTAACGTCAATGTTCATTGGCATGATGCGCCTTGCACTGCAAAGAATTTGATCTCGAAATTTTCATTTATTTCGTTTAATTGAAAAACTACAGAGCCTCGAGAGGCCCCCACTGATGGTGGTATAGTTTGAGGTTGATGGCTATGGTGGTGGTCGACGAGCAAGTAATTTACTATTTGATGGATTTGGTCGGGATTTAAAGATTTATGAGATCTTCGAGGGAAAGTAGGATTTTGATTATCCACAGTTGAGAAGAGGAAACGATCGAGAATCTACAGTGGCCAACACACAAAAAGGTCGGGTAAGCTGCGGACTTAGGGATGGATATAGGTAGCCTCAAAAGTTCATTTGGGTAGATTTTCAAAATCTTGGAAGGACAGTTGGATAATTTGTTAAACTATAGCTTACCAAGGTGTATGAGACGTCAACCCTGGGTGCTTAGTTTTAAGCTTGTAATCCACTTTTTATTCAATCTGATTGACGAGGGATGCTGCTGCATAAGCCCCTAAAATATGTTTTTATAAACGAAATTGGATAAAAGGCATTGGAAGAAGGTAACATGAGCCTATTATCGTCACCTGTAGGGAGAGGCCATTTCGTATTTGATAATTACAAGTAAGACTTTGAGGGGCCAATAAACTCTTGTACTTTCCAGAATTGCTGGTTCGCAAATGGTGTGACCTAGAATCGATTTTGTTCCCCAATAAGTAAACCTAAGAAGACGAACAATTTACTGGCAGAAGTTTTGAGCTTTGAGAAATCCTGAGCTACGTCTGGTCGGGTGAAGCGAACGGGCTGAAAGGACAGCAGCGCTAAGTGGCATCTGGTTACTGGTTGGCTTTGAAGAGTGCGGGAGGGGACAGCAGCGTGCCAAAAGGAAGTTGCTGATAGTATTCAACAATAGCAATGCATCAAAATAGGCATATAAAATATTTCTATCTTCAACCGGTGGTTAACACCTCGAATTGGCCATCGAGGCTGAAAATGTATCAGCTTGATAGTGGGCTCAATTAGGTGAAGAGATTTTCGAGCCAGAGACTTGTGTGATAAATAGAGACTCTTTGAGTCTACGATCGCGCACATTCATTGTTTGGATGTCACAAGCCGCCAGTTCTGGAAGCGTGTACAGGATTCTGTTTAAGGGAATGTGGCGGTATTGAAGCTACAATTTAACGCTGCCTGTTTAGATTGATACACGAGAGCATATAGAGCGCAAGTCTTTACAAGAAAGGTACATTATGCTGATCTTGCAAGAGTGTCAGATACGGGTATTGGGTTCCTTTTTGTAATGAGTGAAGTTCCCATAAGTGCGTCACCATAAAAACAGAATAATTTAAAATTATAAGATAGATAGTCTCTGCTGAAAATTGGTCACCACCTTAGTATTTTGCGAGTATTTCTAAAAGAGGACAAGTCTCAGGTGGATAGGAGGCACAACACATCTGACGACATGTTTCTTTATTTATTTATTCAGACATTGCTGGATTCCGGTCACACAGTTCTCATCCACATTTCAATATCCACAAAGAGGAAATGAGATCTCCGGATTAATCAGCTGCCAACCAAATTTACCACATTGCGATCGACGCCAGGCACTCTTCCAGTGTCAGGGATATCTGAACTTTGCGAGAGGCCAACATTGACCCGGATCATAACTTTGTAGTAGCCAGGGTACGGCTGCAGATATCCTGACCAACGCCAAGAAATGGAAATACTGAGGAAGTTTTACGTCGGCCGAATGCAATCACAAGAGATCAAAAGGTCCTTCTCCAACCAAGTCTCCCAAAACCTTCCACGAAGTCCTATGCAGACAGCCTCAAATATTGATAGCCAGTGGCAACATTGCCAAAATGCTTCCAGAGATGCCGCCTCTAAAGTGCTGGGTTTCACGCGGCCACCACAATGAAACCCCTGGTTTGACGATGAGTGCCGGCAAGCACATGGAGCTAAAAAGGAAGCATACAAAGCGGCTCTGTAAAGACGGACTAGAGCTGCTCACAAGCTCTACGAGTAGAGGAGGAGAGAGGAACATCGCAAAAATAGAGCACGAGAAGCGCGCGGTAGAAGAGATAGATAGATGTAACTATAGGTCGCCAAGGGTATAAAGTTCGAGCTGAAGCCTGTAAGGATCATCAAATGATCATTGTAGTGGAATCGCAGTCGGTGCTAAGGATTTGGAAAAACCATTTCTGCAGACTGTTACACTGCGAAGATGAACCAAATACCGCTGTCAGGCAGAACGAGCCGTTCGATACAGGTGGACACGTTACCCACGAAAAATACGACGATATCGCCCATATAGGCCCATGATGTGCACGAATCAGTGCGGCATTAGGCCAGGAAAGTGCACCATCGATCGAATATTCACACTGCGGCTGATCTTGAAGAAAACACAGGAATTCCAAATCGATACCCATCATCTTTTCATCTATTTAAAGGCCGCGTATGACAGCATTTATAGAGACGGGCTTTGAAGCGCAATTTCTTGTTGTGGCATCCCTGCCAAACTCGTCAGTCTATGCAGGATGACGATGGAAAACTTACGCTGTTTTATAAAGGTCGGTAAAAAACTCACCGACCCCCTTTGATGTCAAAAAAAGTTTTAGACAAGGCGACGCGCTGTCATGTGACTTCTTTAACAACATACTAGAGAGAATTGTGCACAACTACCAAGCCAACACCAGAGGCACAATCTTTCAAAAGTCCGTTCAAAAACTTGCATATGCAGATGACATTGACATAATTGAAAGATTAAAGCGTGATATCAGTGAAGCCTTCGTGAGTATAAGGACGGAAGCGGCGAATATGGGTTTAGAAGTCAACGAGGGCAAAACCAAGTATATGCCGTCACGTCACCAAGAAAAGACATCTAACACCGACGTCTCGGACTTAACATAATCATCGAAAGCTATAACTTTGAGGAACTTTTGGTCTACCTGGGTTTCGCTATAAATTCAGGCAATGACACCAGCGCTAAAGTCAAACCAAGGATAAGCCTTGCCAACCGCTGTTTTATTGGGCTACTAAGACAATTAAGTAGCAAAGCCGTCTCTCGAGCAACTAAAGTATTGTAATGTTAGTTAAGGACTTTACCTACCTTGTCTACCTTTGTCTACCTTGGCTCCGCTATCAATTCAGATAATGACACCAGCACTGAAATTAAACGAAGGATAACTTTTGCCAATTGCTCAGTTGCCAACTAGCCCTTTGGGCTAAGAAGGCATCTGAGTAGCAAAGCCCTCTCTCTCGGGTCCATTTATAAGACCCACGTCATCCCGCCCCTGCTTTACTGTGCAGAAGCATGGACCCTGTCAAAGGCGGATGATAACATGTTTGGCTGCTTCGAGAGAAAAATTCTTCGGACGATTAATGGTTCCGTCTGCATAGACGTAGAGTGGAGAGGAAGATGCAACATCGAACTGTGCGGGCTGTATAGCGACATCGACCTAGCCAGAGCAGTAAAAATAAAAAGGCTACGATGGCTGGGTCATCTAGAGCGGATTGACACCAACGCCCCGGCCCGAAAAATCTTGGAATCTATTCCACAGGAACGGTGCAGTAGAGGAGTAGGTGGCGAGCGCTAGTGGAAGGGTACCTTGGGCAATTTCGCGTGCGAAACTGGAGATGGCTAGCTGGAGACAGAGCTGGCTGGCGAAGCTTGTTGGCTGAGGCCCAGGTCCACCCGGACTGTACTGCCGCCTTAAGTATGTAAGTAAGCTGGATTCCGGTCACTGGTTCCGGTCTGTACAAAAGGAGAATACTCGACTGAATATGCATTGGAACGATTTATGCTGGATAAATATTGATTGAAGATGCCATTATAAACCTTCTCATCACGATGGAATAAATACTTTATACCTTCAGATCTGGCTAGCATCTAAAAAAAGTTCATGCGCCCGAAATCGGAGTATAATTGCCCCCACGTCTGGGCTGGTGCACCTAAGACCACCTTACATCTTCTTGATAGGCGACTTGAACAAAATAGAGTCGTTTGACTCATTGGATCATCGACGCAATGCTTCCTGTCTCTCATTGTTTTCTCGCTACTTTTAAAAAGAGTGTTCCAGCGGAATAGCCAGGTGTATTCCACCGCTCAAAGTTTTCAGCCGAAGCACCCGCGCAATGGCTCACCAGTTCATCCTGGGAGCCTAGTTTTGGGCGTACCGAGCGTTATATTGCAATTCCTTTTTTAACTATAGCAACACGTATATGTTGAATAAGCTACCTCATGAGATATTTCCGCCTCACTTTAGTCCTCAACAGTTTAAAACCTAAGTGCATCAGTACCTCTGCTCTATCCCCTCTAATCATCCTCTAATCACAAGGGTAATCGTCACTTTTTTCAAGAACGGCAAGGTATAAGAAACGCGTTTGCAACCCATAATACAGTCGGTTTTGGGTGATATGGTACATCCCATCAGGTAATACGGCGCATTCGAGTATTTTATGCTATTATTCATTTTTTATTTATTACATTTGATGGTATAGGCAGTACTTGTACCATGAGACAGCATTTGTCAGAGAACACGCTGCCACTAATCACTCTTCTTTATCGTTTTGTTTTAAGTCTTCATAATTCCTGTGCTAGGGTTTTCCTTAAAATCTCCTGGACCATCAGATTCGTCCTGAAAAGACACATTCAGAGTTTTGTCATCGATAAAAAGCTTCGCAGTTATAGAATTATTTAAAGTTGACGCTTAGCTTTTGATGTTCTTGGGCTCTTTCAGCTTTGACTTTTGCTTTAAAAACGTCTTTAATGTTTTCTTGTAAACTCTAAACTTAAGCTGTTCTTTTTTATTACTAATCCATCTGGACCCGGATGTTTATATCCAAAAACCGGGTATTGTGGTTCGCAGTTTTCATTTCCGCCTGCAGAAACGAAAAAAAAAACGAAAGCAAAAAAAACTTCTTCAAGTCCAGTCTTATTTTAGTGGATGCGAAAACTTATGATTAAACTTAGAAAGAAAAAAAAAGTAGAGTTTTATATGGAACTCCGAACACGTGACCCTTACAAAAGAGTACTTTCCATAATTTTTCTTACACGTGCAAACTCTTAAGGACTGCCCTACACTCGTTGGTGGAGTTGAGAGTAATTGAGGAAAACATTGAGGACATGGACTCCACTATGGTGTTCTTTCTGAATTTTGTCAGGAAGCTTCAAAAATGTGGCAGTGGAAGCTAGAAATTATGCAACTCTTGGCTTGGCGTTTAAAAAGTGTGATTGCAGTTACTGGATCAAAGAAATGCTTAAAAAAAGGCCCATCCAAGCCTTCATCCAAAATAGGCTGTGCTGTCCCATCAGAAGGTCGGTAACTGGGTGAGTAAAAGTCAACCTGTTGCTTGGCTTTAAAGAGCTATAAGTTCTGATTGCAAGTGGATTTAGGAAATTACTGAACCCTGGATCATCTGCAGGAAAAACTATAATTTTCTTTCCCTTCAAGAAATTACTGAAAAGTAGCTCGAAAGCTAGACTTTTGACCGTTATACGACCAGGTCTTGTAATAACTAGATACCCTGTGTGTGACCTAAAGGGGTTTTCACACCACGTACCCATGCATGATATTTTCCTTCTTCGTCAATTGTTCCACATGATTGCTTTTGCAAATTACTCACTCTCTAAGCCGCATACAAGATGCAACAATAAAATTTAATTTTGACACGCCGAAATGAAACGCTCGATGTTTCATCAAATGAATGTGCTACACTCTGACAGCATGGTGTCATTGCGTGCCATCAATAGAGGGCGACAGCATGCCCTGTTAGTCAAGCGAGAAATTTTCGTGTGTAATGTGTCACCGCATCTATTCAATAATGTAACTAATAACAGGATGGAGTTATAGAGAACAGAAAATAAAAATTATATAGAAAAAATGTAAAGATGAATGTACCTACGCGGCCCGATTTCTTTACTGTGAAAAAAAAAAAACAATTGCATGACCGAACTGTCATTAAAGTGTCTCTCAACCTTTCACAACTCCACTAGACCGCGAGTACATACACATTCAAAGTAATTACTGCTAAAAAGGTTTTGCCAGTTTCGACACTAGGGTTAAATTTGGCTTAAAATTATGTAACAAAGCATTTTGAAAGAGATGAAAAAGTTTTGTAACTAACTATTGACGTTTGAGGTGCCCGATTTCGAAATAATATTGAGTTAAAAAACAGCAAAATAGTTTTTAGTAGAAAAGATTTTTGTCAGATTTTTGTTTTAAAGAAAACATCAATAACTTTGTCACTGTTTAGGGTTGCTTAACGAAAAATACATTATTAGATTACCACCATTAAGTGTTGTCACGTGTGGGCTTTAAATAAATTGTCTTAACGCCTCATCTTTCACGAGCGATGAAACAGTTTTTAGTTACTTAATCATAAGATCATTAAGGTCTTTAGCACCAGTGTGTTTCGCAAAATAATATTGGCTGCTGATTTGCTTATCAGTGGATGAGCCAATATAATCCACCCAGTTTTTGGGTACATTAAGTCTTATTGGAAGATATCCACGACCACAATCGACAGCTGTTGTCGTCTGTCATCCTCATAAGACCCAATGTATTTCGAGCTTATTTCAACTGTCGACGGCAACTATTCTGTCGCTTGTGGAAAGAGACCCTAACAGGAAGTACGCTGTCGTGTTTGCATCTTAGGTGATGCAGGTGGATAAATAGAAGTCATTAACATCACACTAGTCTTTGTTTATATGCTGACTAGAACCGGTGTTACCCCATACCCAGGAGAGGTCTGATTCGCCATTGAGACATTTAAAGTATGTGTTTCGATCTTTGAGACTTTTGAAGAAGTATTCACCTATTTGCTCAAGCCGATTGGGTGGGATACTTAGACAGAGGATGAACCATTTTTTCCCCCTTCTTTATCTCAACATTCCAGCGAGTTCCTAGTTTTCTGGAATGTGCTCATAGCAGACAGTGGGCCCCAACAACCTTCATAAGATTTAACCTGCTAAAGGAAATGAGTCTCCTGGTTTTTTTAAAATCCAGCTCTTGCCAGATTTGTTTGGTAGAGAGACATGCTGACATGCTTCGACGTACAGATAAAAAACTTATCGATTTTATACGAACTGACGCCTCCGCTTAGTGTTAAAAGAATTTGCATTACTACCTTTTCTAGCTAAAAGAATTTGCATTACTACATTTTCTAACCTTAAACCAGCACATAGCTATGTCGCATCTGACACCAAGCTCGTTAAAATATCCGCGGTATCAGGCAATAATCGTTTGGAGGCACATGTCGATTGCGCCTGAGTAGACTCCTGCCGATCCAATCGCTGTTTTTGTCCGTCTTTTTGTCCAAATTTCTATTGCAGATTCGTTTAAGACCTCACCAGACTCGCAGATGTTTCCCTTTAAAATCTTGGTCTTAAATTTGATGTGGAAAGGTAAAGCAGGACAAGTAGTCTGAGGCTCGTAAGTAATGGGTCATAATAGAATGCTAACATTGTCCTATAATTTCACGAGCCTGTCGCGGGGAATACACTAACCCCGCTTTTGTCATTTGTAGCTTTCCAAAAATGTCAACGGGGAGGAGTTGAAGCATTGTTTTTGGGGAACTAGATATGCAAAAACAAGTCTTATTCTTGTGATTGGCAGCTAAGTATAAAATCCAACCTCCCCCCTTCCCCCAATATGAAGACAAGAAAGAGGAAGCCTCGGATATATGTGCTGATCCTGGTAACCCAGGGTACCTTTTGGGGCTCCGACCCGGCTGTCGGATGAAGACGGAATGTCCCGGTCGGCATCCGACAGCCGGGTCCCACGTTAAATGACTACGGTAGTGGGGGTGTGGGGAGTGTAGGGCGTTTTGGGGATACCTACAAGCCCCCGGCTGTCGGAAAACGTATTTGACTTTAATCCATTGGGAGAAAGGGTGTTGATCTTGAAGCTTGAACTTGAGCGATCTACTTTGGCTCTAGCACCTGCACTATGCACCATGCACCTAATGGAGAGTCAGAGTGCCTTCTTGATCGAAATTGATACTGCCCTGGATTGAGTGGCAGAAATGGAAATCTTTTTCGCCTGATGGATGACTTCAATGCTTATGCGGGTACGGACAACAGTACTTGGAGAAGTGTGATTGGGAGACATGTTGACCCGATCAAAACAGGAACGGAGGGAACTGGTTGGACTTTTGCTGTGCTTATGTCTTGTATATCATAAACGCCTTTTCAGACATTCACAAATACACTTCACTTGGTACCGGCACAATTTAAATCAGAGATCTTTGATTGATTTCATTGTGGCATCGTCGTGTGCTCAAAAAATTATTTGTGTGTGATGTTTCGAGAGGAGCTGAGTTATCAACTGATCACCACCTAGTGCTGTGCAAGTGGCGCATTGGCCACAGTATTTATTCCTTTGCCACCCAGCCGAAAACCAAGACGTGTGACCCACATACGGTGGAAAAGGTTACAGGCTGCTGCATTTGATTACAAGGAGTGATTTGCATTGCACGTTTCGAAAAAGTTTGAACAAATTCCAACTGACCTTTTAAATATCAAACAGATTTGGCCTAAGCTAGATCTTAAACGCTCTAGGAGTTCGATAGCTCTTAATAGATCGCACATTAGTGCTACAATCGGTGTTACTACAGGACACTGCCTGATAGGCAAGCATGCGACAAGGCTTGGTGTCTTTTCTAACGATTTTTGCAGGAGCTGCATGGACGAGGAGCAAGAAGAGACCACTCTCCACCTTCTCTGCACATGCCCCGCTCTCTCTAAGAACCGAAATCTTCACCTTGGAGCTTTCTTCTAAAATGATCTTAGTGATCTTAGCACGGCTAACCCAAAACGTCTCTTACTAAATGGTTTCACGAGTAGGCAATTTTTCCAGATCCACGTGGTATCACAATGGACCTACAGGAAAGGGCCGATTTGCAAACAGGAGTTATAGTGCCCATTTTCAAAAAATGGGAAAAGAGAAATTGTTCTAACTATAGGGGTACATGTCTCTTAAGTCGTCCGGGAAAAGTATTCGCGAAGGTGTTGGAAGCGAGTGCCAGAGCTGTAATCGAGCCTTTGTTGCGGAAAGAGCAATGCGGCTTTCGGCCTGGCAGAGGCACAACCGACCAACTTTTTACTCTGAGGGTCGTTCTTGAGAAGGCCTGGGAGTATGCTAAACCGGCCTACACGTGTTTTGTAGATCTGGCAGAAACCTATGACCGAGCTCCTCGGGATAAACTCTGGAGAGTTTTGCAGGACTATACACTGAGTAGGCCTCTTCTGAGAGCCATTCAGTATTTGTATGAGAACTGCAGAAGCTGTGTTCAGATAAATGGCGTCAAATTCCATCCTATTGATGTGCGCGTTGGACTTCGCCAGGGCTGTATTCTATCGCCTCTCCTTTTCATAGCATATTTGGACTGGATGGTGAAGCGCATTTTTGGTGAGGAATCTTTCGAAAAGGCTGGCATCAGGATAAGCCATCAGCTTTTCGCAGATGATTTAGCTATCCTGGTATTTCAGCGAGCACTGGATAGGTTTGTAGCCATCTGTGTTCAGGCTGGGATGAAGGTAAACGTGAGCAAATGCAAAGTGATGGTTGTTTTCCGAACGCCTATTTTTTGGATACGCCACATGGAGGCGGTAATCTTCATAGATACCGGTAGCCCGGGCTACTAGCACGCACGATTCGCAAGTAATCGATGCCGAATGCGCCTACGTACTAATCCACCCCCTGCACTCTTCAACCACTTCCCCGCGGTACTGCCGTTAAGTACTACTTCGCGGGGCTGTTTAGAATTTTACGCTGTGTTTCCTGTTTCTGCTAGTTCTGCTCGCCTTATTTTCTCTATTCTTCTCAGCTCGATTTGTACCATTGCCACAAACCTAGTTATTGATGTCTAGCCTTCTTCTGAGTTCAGCATTTCTTCCACAATGCAATAAGGATTTTGGAGGTCAACTCTCCATTCTACAAAGCGAGCGCAATGGAATATGGCGTACTCTGTGTACTTTTCCTGATTAGGGCACTCCGGCCAAAAAGGATAGCTATCGTGTCCGAAAAGGTGAAGATATTTTCGGCAGCCACCATGGCCGGATAGGAACAGCGTAAGATGGTAGTTGCAGTCCCCATATGCTTTCGTTGTAATCAAGGAGCGATTCTCGGTATGAGTTTAAATGTTCATCTGCCCTTCGTTATGTTGGTCCAACGGGTTTGCTACATTGCTAGTGACAATGCCCTTTCTTAGGTTTTAATGTGTAGTTGCGCTCTTTTCTTATGAATATCCTGAGCGTTTCATCGGCGAGGATATCAATAGGAATCATTCCGGCTATAACGAAGGTGGCCTCGTCAGAAATGGTTCTGAAGCCGCTGATTGTTCGGAACGCGCAAAGTCTATTCGTTGACGATAACTTCCTTTTCGTTTCTTTCGTCCGTAGTGCTTTCGCCCAGACTGGGCGGCGTAAAGCAGGACCGAAGTAGTTACTCTCGGTAGTAAAATCCTCCTAGGGAATATAGGTCCACCGATGTTAGGCATTTTACGCGACAGGGCTCCCTGGTCCCTGCATTTGTGATGCTTTCTTTGTCACATACTCCACGTGGGCCTTAAACTGTAGCCTATTATCGGCGAAAACTCTGAGATATTTTATTACCTCCTTGGACCTGATGATATGATTTCCGACCTGAAATGAAGCAAATTCAACAATTTTGCGGCTAGTAATCAGCACCGCTTCTGTTTTGTGATCCGCTAGTTCGTGTCCAGCGGTCGCTAGCCAATCTTTTACGTGGGTAATAGCTTGGTTTGCTTCTGAGCTATCCTGTAGGATTGGCTTGAAATCAGGAAAGCTGAGCTCGGAGTGAAAGCAAAGATCTCAGTTTTTAATTCATTGTTCACTCCAACCCTCATCTATGGTCATGAAATCTGGGTAATGATTGAAAGAATTAGATCGCGGGTACAAGTTTCCAAAAGGAGATTCCTGAGGTGTGTTGCTGGTGTTAAGCCAGCATTCCAATGAATCCGTTGCATCCGTCACGTTGAGGTACACAACTAACAACTAAGTTCAGTACACACGTTTTTATGGGAAGCGGCCCATAGAAGAAATTCGTGATGTACTTTGCTTCCCATAAAGAACGTGTGTATTTCACTGAGTTTTCAGTTGTGTACTTCGACGTGACGGATGCAACGGAATCATTGGGTTGCAGGCATTACTCTTAGGGATAGAGCGAGAAACGTTAGTATTCGTAGGAAACTCAATGTTGAGCAGCTATTTCTCCGAGTGGAACGATCAATTCTTCGATGGTTTGGAAACGTTGTTCGCATGCCCCCTGAAAGACTTCCTACTTGGTTTTAATTTGATTTGACCTTAGAGGCTAAGCAACTTCCCGCAAAGTAAAAAAATAAATGCGGCCTTAAAATTTCGCCTTGAATAACGTGGCGCAGTGGTTAGAGTGTATGACTGTGGGACGTGGTCCTGGGTTAAGATCCAGACTGGCGCGATAAAAGGTTTTCACTGTCCCACCTCCGCGAGGGTTTGGCTATTCCTCCAAGAGTATCATTTTTCATTAAACACCTCTCAATTCGCTCTTCGGAATCCGTAAAAATTTTAAATTCCTTATTAAAGTGTATAAGAACACCTATAATGCATACAACGTGCATGGTTGTGAGAATCCAGGCGATGGCTCTTCTGATCTCAGCCACAAGTGCCAATTATGTGCAAGATAGAAAAACTAACAACAAAATTATGAACGAACGAGCATGGCTTATTCAAATAAGTCTAACTCATATGCCCCTAAGGTCACCTAAGGCATTGAGCAAGTAGGTTGCTTGTGGTTCCTATCAAACAACTCTTTCCGATCGCGTTAAGTGACGAGCTAATGATAACAGTAAGGAACTAAGCGAGGTACCTGCGCATTATGGTTGAGTTTGAAATTTTGAAGTACATTAATTGAAATAATTTTTAAAAATATATACGTTCCTGCATATTTCGCTAATAATAAAAACTAAACTACTTCATAGAAAAAGTTTTTAATTGGTAAACAGTGGTTTTATCTGGCACAAAAATCTTAATGATTAAAGTGTTCGAAAACAAGAAACCTTATGTTCGGCATTATAGGAAACGAGTGTTCGAGAATAAGTGAAAATCGTTGTTTTTCAAATTTTTTTTTGTTTTATTCATTATAAGCAATAGAACGAAGGAAAATTATTTTTAGCATTTATATTTAGCATTCGCATTTTTTGCCGATTCTGGAAGGAGCTTTTCCTTTAATGAAAAAAATAATTATACCTACTCTCCTTTGTTTAGGCAGGTCTGCGAAGATGAGTCTTGAAAAAAAATATATGATAACTCATTATCTTTTACACAACCTCGCATAGGTACACATGTCTTAGAATTTTCTATGTAAGTACTTAGGTACATACCTACGCTTTTTTGACCATCATATTGCCAAAAGATCAACGATAAAACAATATCCTTTCTTCATTAAGGATGGTACATTGACATAAAGTCATTTTAAATCAAAATAAAATCTTACCATGAAAACGGGACATAGGTGGGATATACCTGTACCTACAGGAAAATATTTAAACTTCACTAAATTATTACCAACGTCCGGCTCCTCCATTGATGTCACATTAAGCTTAATTAAACCGACCTGTCAACCAAATCTATCAAAATTATTAAACCCGAAACTGACGATGCCCGGATAGACCCATACAAAAACAAACAAAGGGCTGTTGGAAAGCGTTTTATTTTTACACTCTCATTTCGAGCGATTATATCAACCCACATGCATTTAACTGCCGACCAACCTAGCGATTCTCCCGCCACCCACGCAAAGTTAATTTTGACACATGATGTGGTATCGAATATGACATTTCCTTCACCCAAACATGATTTATCTGAGAACATTTCTGTAATTTGCAAACACAAAAACTCATACGTACCACCCGAAATATTTTCTAAAATGACCGACATTCACGAACAAAAAACAAAAAAAAAAGAACTCAAAACAGTGGGAGGAGGAAAAAATTGTGTCCAAGCATATAATTCATTTAAATATCCAAACCAATCACGTATGGAACCGACTGTGTGCCATCACAAGAAATACGACTCGCGGGATCCAAAAAAAAAGACGAGCGAAACGTCAACGGATACAAAAATTTACCCACCGAGCTGGTTGTACTTCTTTTTGGAGTGGGGGAGCTGAAGCCAAAGAATCCCCCACAAAACCGCTGACTGACTCCGCCTTGAAATACGATCGCACTTTGCAGTCGTCCATCACGAAAATTTCATTTTCTTTCGTTGTTCTCTTTGGGTTTTTGCTTTTCCTTTGCACATTCTCCTCCCTTCGATGCAGCTAAACACACACACACATACACACGCATGCCTTGGATGGAGAATGAAGATGGTGGTGTGGTGATTTTTCGTTATTGCAAAACATCATTGAATATACTCCGAAAAGTGACAGAGGAGAAACGAATGGTGGTGAATATGGGTGAGTTCGCTTTTATTTCGTTTTAGGGGAAATGCAAAATGAGAAATGGCATTACAGAAAGAGGCGGGAACAAGGTGTTGCAGATTTTTCACAAAGTGCTAAGTTTTCTGTCAATTAGAATAATATAGGCAACTGAGTCAGTGAGCTGTTCTTATGAAAATGACCCAATCAAAAGTGTTGACATTACCAGTTAAATAATATTTATTGTAGGTGATCTCTGTTAGGTATAGGAACCTTTTCAAGGATATCTATACACGAGTTTGAAGTTCCTTTGTTCTAACGCATCAGGATGCACCTAGGTAACTAAAGATCAACACTACTTGTCAAACTGACTGACAGATAATAATTGACACTGGGTCTGTCTGTCAGTTTTGTTTAAAAGTGATTGTATTTATCTGCAGTAGGTAGACTAAAGGTGTTGAGAAAACCATGCCTTCGAGGTAACTTATATAACTATCTAAAATTAACCAAATGAACTAAATTTCAGCGACGTCTAGTAAACCCTTGACGAGATCATGAGGAAGCCTAGGTTTTTAAAGAACTTTATCTATGTATCTATCTCTTACTCATGTGTTCTGAAATGGTGAGCGGATTATGGGGGTGTAGGCTAGTCTAGGTTATATGGAAACGTGTGAAAGAAAAAAATTTCTCTGGCTCTTAGAACCATTAAAGGTCAATTTTTGCTTTCCAGTGGTATCGGGTGAAGTATTGGTAGGTGAGACTTATCAATTAATAATTTCGCTTATTAACGATAACTTGACGTTCTCTGCTCTATCGCTCTAGTTTAAGCAGGTTGGTTATTTCTGTTTTTGTTTACTCTGCTGTTGACGAATACAATCTCTAGTCTAGAGTATACAAGGCCTAGGCTTAATTTAATTTATTGATCTTAGGATTAGTTATGTAGGTAAACAAGGGTAGGTAGAATGAGTCTTCTGTCACTTATTTTTCGGTTATAAGTAGGCAACCAGCTGGAATTCCAGGGTATCACTGATGTGCCTATACCCTTCTGTGGTGGAATTTTTTTCTATTTCGTTTTTTGCTTTTTGAGACGAGTGGACTCGTAAAAACTCATACCTTAATACATACGGGAATCATTAAATGTCTGGACTTTTGCAGAGTTTCCTAGTTAGGTTTTTTTAAGTTGCATTTTAATGTTTGTTAACAAATTTCACACTTATAATATACATAAACCAAAATAGGTATAAGACAAAATTCGTATAGATGTGCCAAAATAAGTCAAAAAACGGAAAGTTTTTTGGAAAAAGGGGAAAAAAAATATGTGCAATTTTGGTTTGTTGTGCGTGTTTTTTGGGTAGGCTAGTATGGGAAGATAGCATAAATACTAAATGTACTTCCTTAATATAAGTATAAATTTACTTCCGCGTCCCTGCGGGGTGGATTCGAAGATTTTCCGGGCCGGGGTGTTGGTGTCCATCTGCCTTGTACTTATTTTGACTTTTCTGGCAAGGTCGGTGTCGCTGTACAGCCCTTACAATTCGATATTCTAGCTCCTCCTCCACTTTCCGCCAATGCAGACGGGACCGTAAATCGTCCGAAGAATTTTCCTCTCGGTGAAGTCTTAAGTGTTTTCATACGCGTTTGACAGGCTCTATGCTTCTGCACCGTAAAGCAGGACTGGGATACACGAGGGTCTTATAAAGTTGCTCGAGAGAGGGCTTTGCTACTCAATTGTCTTCTTAGCCCAAAGAAACAGCGATTAGCAAGAGTTATCCCACGTTTGATTTCAGCGCTAATGTCATTGTCTGAATAGATAGCGGAACCCAGCTAGACAAAGTCCCTAACTACCTCAAAGTGTGTCGATGGGGATGTTTAGTCCGAGAGGTCGGTGTTGGATGTCTTTTCTTGATGACAGCATTTACTTGGTTTTGCCCTCGTTGACTGCTTAACCCATATTCACCGCTTCCGTCGCAATACCCACGAAGGCTTCATTGATATCACGCTATGTTCTTCCAATTATGACAATGTCGTAAGCGTATGCGAGTAATTCAATGGACTTTTGAAAAATTGTGCCTCTGGTGTTGGAGCGGCAGTTCTGCACAATTTTCTCAAATATGATGATGAAGAAGTCACATTAAAGCACGTCGCTTTGTACAAATCCTTTTTTGACATCAAAAAGTTCGGTGAGGTCTTTACCGACCTTGACGGAACAGCGTTAGTTTTCGATCGTCATCCCACACAGATTGACGAGTTTGGCAGGGATGCCAAAACTAGACATTGCGGTATATAGCTCGTCTCTTTATATGCTGTCATACGCGGCCTTGAAATCGATAAAAAGTTGGTGAGTACACTCCATAATGTCTCCGTCCACTTTTGTCGACGTGATATAAAAGTGAATTTTGAAGCCAAATGGCAGGGTTCTTACTTCAAAATTTATGTGATCACATTGCATAAAGCATCTAAAAGTTGTATCTTTTATTTGCCCACTCTCTGGAGACGTAGTAATTTATTTTTAGGTAGCGTATATGGTTTTTAAACCCCCGTCCCAGAGGGACTAAAGCTTTACATACGGGACCGCTGGACTTTCTCACTTGTTTGTATCCAGTTCACCCAAGACGCATGCATTCATACATAAAAGTTGTAAGAACTCGTATGAACTCTTTGAATTCAGTTTGGGATATCGTTTCAAAAAGCATTTTTGGTTAAGTCATTGACCGCTTTAGAAAGACCCTAGGCAAGTGCAGTGGTTATTATCTAAGAAGTAAATTTGTTTCACATACAGGGTGATGCAACAGTGCGTATGCAAAATCTACAGTCCATCTACGACGGATTAAAAAATACCCGACCATACAAAAAAACTGCCACGCCTCCAAAAAGTGGGCGGGATATAAAAATATCACTGTTGAATGCTTTCTACTAGGTGGTTGCATACATTTTGGCCACACAACTCCGCCTTTTTAACTAAAAATCACTTTTTTTAACGCCACGCCCACAAAAGTGGGCGAAGGCACATACTACACATACCTTAAAGTTAGAATATGCCAATATCTACAACTTTTGTCACATCATTTTGTCAAATTTCATATATATTTATTGAAAAACAGTAATTTTAAGCTAAAATCCCTTAAAAAATTGGGCGTGGTCAATGAAAATGCCCAACTTTTTTGGGTACTTCAAAGACAATTTGAAGGCAATGTTAGGTACATGCCAAAAATGAATGCGCTAGCTCCATTGTAACATACCTTAAATTTGGAAAAAGTATTTTTTGAAATTAGAGATGGTCGCACATACAGGCCTGTAGTGGGCGTGTCTGTGGGCGGATTCAGCTAATTTTTAAACTTGATCTGAAAGATTGGACTTCCAGCCAACCCACCAAACTTCAGCTCTCTACCTTGAAATATAAGGCCTAAAAGTTGTCTGCATACGGACGGATGGAGGGACGGACGGACATGGCTTAATCGATTCTCCTGTCGGTCCCATTCATGTCCCTAAAAGGTCATAGGGGTCTACGGTGAGCTATACAGCAAACTTAATATACCCTGGGTCGGTAATAAACATTTTCGAGACCCGTCTAGGGATCGCGCTTGTGTCTCTTGGGTTGGCGGCGGAAGATCGGGAACGCTGAAACGACCATTTAACCATTCTCGCTCTAAGGATAAGCGGTCACCGAAAAAGATGATGAATAAATAAATAAGTAAATAAATAATACACACACAAATGATTACTTTATAATGTAATAAATTAAAAATAAATTAACCCACAGCATAATTTATACTAAATAGGTGAACAAAAATAGGAAATTAGTAATAACAAAAAAATAAATGTATAAATATATATGCAAAACTATTAAATGCAAACTATTGTATGCAAAACTATCACAAAACATCATATCGTTAACAAATTATTTGTTGGTTTATGAGACTATTCTCACAAAACATATACATCGGTTTCAGGGGTGTAATTCACGACTGGTTTCAGTTGCATTTATTCGAGAGACAGCAAAGAGTACGTATTAATGGTGTTTTTAGCTTTTTTTGCACATTGAAAAATGGTGTACCTCAAGGATCGGTGTTAGGACCTCTTTTGTTTCTGATTTTTATAAACTCACTTCTCGAGCAAAAGTTCAATGGCTTACCTTCTGCTTTTGCAGACGATATATCACTTACCTACGAAGGGACATCCACCTTTGACTGTATCGTAAAAATTGAGAATGATTTAGATACTCTTAGAAAATGGCTTACATTGCATAAGCTTGTGCTTAGCGATACAACCAAAGTAATGTATTTTAAAATATCTGGAGTTTCCAGTTTCCCTCATCAATCCAAATCTGTTTTTTCATGCGGCTAAGTGCAATAAGTTCCCTTTGCCTAGTCATGACTGTGATAAGATTAACTACTTTTTATCTGTTTCTTGTTCCCCAGCTGCTTTAAAATAGAAGAAGTGAACTGCTTCAAATATTTGGGTGAACTCATCGATTCCAATTTAAACTGGAAGCTCCATATATCTTCTGTTAAAGCACATTTAAGAACCATTTGCCAGGAAAATGTAGCGTTTGCAACCCATTTGTTCTAGAAGTGTGCTCACCATGATTTATTATGGTCTGGCTCATTCCAAACTTCAATACGGACTAACTAGTTGGGGTGGAGTTTACGTAAATACACTTGGGTCCATACTTACTGCACAAAAACCTCTTCTAAGAATAATTAGTAGAAAGAACCGTAATTAGTGGAAAGAGGCCTCTTTTTAACGAACTTTGCATTCTTCCTATTCGACACCTCTACGTTTTTGAAGTCTTAAGAGAATTTTTTAAACAAAGCGGAAACCTAGCCACTAGATATTCGAGATCTTATAATTTGCGCGTTTTACTTACCTAAATGTGTAGAACGCATTTTTCTCGTTTCTTTCTATTTTCCGCACGATTAACTACAGGCATATAGAACCCTTTTTAACTATGCTTCAAAATATTTCAATCGCAAAAAAAAATGTTATATTGTTTTTCATTTTCATTTTTACATAAGTTTGTTATACAATTTTTGTTGTTTTTTTTCCTTTGTAATCAATAATTTATTGTTTGTACCCCACTTCTACAAGCTACTTTTAAATTTTTCAGTCAGACCATTCGTCACTGATCGTTTTTCTTTCAATGAATGGTCACTTTATACTTTTCGCTTTATAATTTTGTATATTCTCAAGAACTTTGCATTATATTTAAGTGAATTTGAATAAAATATAAAATAAATGAATGAATGAATAAAACATCAATCGATTCATAAGTGAAACAATTAGTTTGTGGATTCTTACCGAAATCAATTCAACGTTCGGTTTTTTGTGGAGGTTTGAACCTGAAATCGAGTCTGATGCCAAGCATCATTTTAAGTAGCTTATTTTGTGAAATTCGCGAGTTCTTTATGTGACATTTAACTACATTTTCCAAACGGGACACCCATACAAAAGAATTGGCAGAAAAATTACTTTATGAAGAATTATTTTGTTTCCCTTGACAGAGAGAACTTTCTATTTATAAAAGGATAAAACATTCTTATGGCTATGTTATTTTTTTTAATTGTTTGTGTTAAATGGTGGTTAAAATTAAATTTGATGTCAAGATGATTGCCGAGATATTTCACTCGATTATCCCATGAAACTTGTTTTTTTAAGATTTCAAAGATTTGCAACTGGTTGGTTGTATTCGTAATAACATTCACAAAGATTATAAGCGTTAAAAAAAACAAAGCCATTTTTCTTTGAAAAAGTTCCAATAATTACTTGTGCAACCGATTTGACATATACAAATCTACATCTTCTTAGCTTTCATTTAAGTCATATCTATAAAATTAAGTTATAGCTTGAGGAGCGCTTGGAAGGAAAAGTTATGACTTAGCAATAGGATACCTCCCCATGGGAACTCCCCATATAGTCTAGTCCCTTGGAAAACCCAGCAACTACATCAACATCATTATCATATTTGTGGGGTGTAAAAAACTTCTTGTTTTCTCAGCATTACTTTATAATATTTAGGCCTTCCTCTCCTTCACGAGTGCGCTGGAATGTTGATTGACATCGCCTTTTTGACGGGGTTCATAGGATCTCTCCTTTGAACGTGGCAATACCAAGTGAACCGGTCGTGCTCAATTTTTCTGGAGATAGGTTCTTTTACATGGAGGCTTCCTTGGATCTTCATATATCTAATTTTATCTCGCTTTGTTACTCCTGCTGTCATGCGAAGCATCTTCATCGCAGCCGCCGTCAATATGCTCTCATATTTCTTATACGCTGTCCAACATTGTGAAACACATGTAAGCGCCGGTCGCACAACTGCGGTGTAGAGTTTTCCTTTCAGCTTAGGGGCCATTTTTCGGTCACAGAAGATGGCGGATTTCTCTCGCCACTTCATCCACCCCACGCTTACGCGATGATTGATTTCGTCATCACAGTTTGCTTTGCTATTGATCATAGATCCCAGCTACTTGAACTTTTCACACTTGGGAAGCACTTTTCCATTCAATTTAATGTCTGGAATTGATTCGGGTGGGTCACAGAAAGGGCAGCACAGGTAATCTATCTTCTTTTGGCTAATAAGATACCCATTCCCCTCTAAAACATCCACCCATATATCAAGTGCTCGCTGCATTGATTTTCGTCAGCGAAAAATAGTTGTTGTACTTTCGGGTCCGTCAGTTTTCCTTCAAGCAGATAATCAAGGACTACAATGAAAAGAAAAGGTCTTAGGACGCTTCCCTGGTGTACACCGACCTTGATTGAGAAGTCATCAGTGACTCCGGAAGGACATCTCACTCTTGTCTTTGCTCCATCATACATGTCCATGATCATCCGCACGTAGGCTTCTGGAACTCCTAGTTTTCTAAGCGCCACCCATATCAGATCTCGTGTTAGTCTATCGAAAGCTTTTTCTAAATCAACTAGCACGTATGCAGATCTTTAAGAGCATCCCGATATTTTTCCATTATGATCCTTATGCTTTGAATTGCATCGGTGGTTGATTTGCCCGTGGCAAACCCACACTGGTCCTCAGATAGCCTTATTATTTTTCGTAGTCGACTATCTAGTACCCGCTCGACGATCTTCATTGTGTGAGACATCAGCTTGATAGAACGGTAATTGTCACAGCTTCGTGTATCACCTTTTCCTTTAAACTAAGGAAGGACATAACTTTTCCTCCACTGATTAGGCATTGGTACCCCTCTTCTGAGAACTCTGAGGGTATCTGATCTGGCCCAACCACTTATCGCTTATTGGAGTACTTAACCGCCTTCCCAACCTGTGCTGGCCTATAAGTATGACATGTGTAAACAAAGATTCAAATGCAACTTAAACAACCTTAGCTACAAAAATATACAACAGTCCAGACGTTCATACTTAAGTGATGAAGAGCTTATGTGTTCGCATTTTCTTTACTCACGCATTGCTTTTTTTTAATTTACTATTAATTAATAAAATTTTGCCATAAGTGCAATACACATAATATATGTTTCGAAAAAAAAATTTCGATTAAAAAAACTTCGAAAATCCGAAGACCGAACTTTCGAACTTCCGAATGTATGCCGGGAACATTCGAATGTTCGCGGATAATTAGCATACTTCATTGCCGTTGTGAGTGTTTAAAGTGAACATTTCCAGTGTGAGGAAATTTCTTTGGTGTAAGGCACTACATGCTTGGAATAATCTGAATTATTTGAGTTCTTTAACGTACTCCACCTCCGCGAGGGTGTTACAAACCCTCTGAGTTTAAATCAAACTGCAAATCTTCTCAAAGTCCTGACCTATTTCGCAAAAATTTTAAGATGGAATAATACAGCAGACACAACATGGTTATGAAAGGTTGGCACTCACTCATATCGAGCTTTTGTGCCTTTTATTTCTTATATCTCTCTATGTACATTTTATGGTTGCTAAAAAAAGACCAGATCCTAATCAATTTTAGAGTTACGCAACGCACAGTCAAGCCTTTTGATATTAATACTGTTTTCAACATGAAAATTAATTTCAGATCATAAAAGTTTTAAAGTGTTAAGTTGTCATTTTCAACCAATATGGTTAGAAATTTTCGGCGATGTTTATTTTACGAAAAGTTTACGATAGGTTTAGCCTTTAATTTACCACCTTTAGGGCGGGCTACAGCCCGAGGTGTGTCCGGGGTGTAAGTAGGTACCTGCTCATAAACCAACAAGCTTTTTCTTATTTGGTTCTAAGTTCCGTCATTAGGAATCAGCTACTTTATAAGTTTTAATACGAAGAACTTGAAGTACCATGCTAGAACATCCCAGGTTATTATACCGGCGTCTGGGCATGTTCTGAATCGCCCGTTTTGCTTAATGTGTGAAAGGGTGTTAGGTCAAGGTGCATACCTATCTATACTCCTTTCCAATGTTTATTTGTAAAAATCTTCAGCCAAAAAACAAGTTTACTAAAAGCACAATTTCAAAATAAACTGACAATATTTCAGCGCACCCATGCCTTTGTCAGCATCATTTCCACAGCCACCATTTTAGTTTTATGTCCCATTTAGTACATTATTTGCTCGCACCCAAATAGGCTATCCAGCCAGCTATGCTCCGTCAAAACATAAATCTCATCAAACTTCTAAATAACGACTTAGCTAAAACTACCCAAAGCGTAGATTATCATTTATTGAATTATGGACATTATTCCACATTTAACCACACTTGTGTGGTGGTAAATATAATCAAAATCAACCCCCACAACCGAAAACTAACACCTTTGTATTCACCACGCACACACACCCCACTCATCACACTTCTCCATCTTCCTCGCTCGCTCTCTCTGTTTTCGGAGTTCAATCAGCAGCCGCAAAAAAGCGGGGCTCTGAAAGATGCGTGAGGTGAGAATGAGCCGCACTCACCAGTCATACTCACCACACGTGTATACACACCAAATCGAATGTATCTTTCTCTCATTTTCATTATGCCGCCGCAGCTATATACATATGCACATGCCGAGCCGTAACTAACTAACTAACGCGCGAGTGAGAACTTGTGGGCGCCGTACGTTACGAGAAGCGAACGTGCCACTGTACTCACTTTACGTGTCCGTATTTTCGCGAGATACTTTCGCAAGGAGATTAGGTAGTAGGTATAGTCGTCGTACTAGGTACTGGTTCTTGCCTCCACCATCACACGGTATCGTCGCCATCGGTGTGCGGTGTCAGTACTGTTGCTGCGACGAGGACGAGTCCAGATTTTCTACCAAACTGACAGATCATTATCCACGGCATACAGTGCCGCGCTGTGTTTTGGGGGGACTCAACTCTGCCTTTGTTTTGTTTTTGCGGTGCTGGATGTTGGAGCAGCGCATCTCGTCGTCATCTCATCGGTGCCTCCATTATCATTGCCAGTGCTGGTGTTTTACATAAGCGAATTCGGTTTCATGCGACAAAGTCTATGTCGAGTGACGGGTTTTTTGTGCTTTTTTCGCTCGCTCGTGTGTTCGGCGACGGCCTTTACTTTGATATCCGTGTGGTATAAATTGTTTTTTTTTTTAAGATGAAAATAAAATATTTTAACTATTTTATCCCGCATTTGTTGGATTAATAAAATACAAAAGTGAAAGGAATCCAATTAGTGTATGGAATAGTTAACCAGAATTTACCTATAGAGTGTGTGTGTGAGTGTGCGGTAGGATTTAAACAAAACATGGAATAAACCCCAGTGTGAAAAGATTCAAGTTTCGATTCTGAAAACTAATAGTGAAACGAGGTATCTGCACGCCTTGTATCTGAAGTGTGAAAAGGGTAAATTCCGCGGAAATTTCAGCCTAACCGACGAAACACTCACAACATTCGGATTTATTGACGTGTACAAATGGAGTTTCGGTTCGATTTGGGGTATTTTTTTTCAGCTTTTTAGTTTTGATTAGAAAAACGGATCTGTGGTGAATTAGCATAAATATTTTTTTCCTATAATTGAATGGATGAATGTGATGAATGGTTGTTGTTTGTTGAAAAAGGACGGGTCATAGGGAAAACCATGCTTCATATTCATTGAAAGTAAAACAAGTCTCAAGTTCATAGTTAAAAATGAAACTGAGAATGTCAGTAATGATCTCTATTTCATTAAGGCGTTTCAAATTGACAACTCTCAACTCTATTAGTGCAGATTGAGCTCAAACCAAAAGCCTTGACAAATTCAGAGAAAAATACAAAAGCTCTGAAGTTTGAGATGATTGATTTCATCTTAGTGCTTTAAGGCACCCAGACCCAAAATCTGGAGAAATGCCATAAAGCCCGTCTCTGGAATTTATGGAACTAATTTGAAAACAACTCTATTTCGAGCATCACCAGATGCTTATGATCGGAAACCTTTGTCAGTTATGAACTTCTACTTTCTAAGACTGAACAAAATTAACAAACATTACTTACAGTTGCCTATAAGGACTACTCCGTGGTATCAAGAAAAAGGAAATCACTAACAGCGAAATCTGATAATGGAAATCTGACAGCTCGACTTTAACCACTTTTTGTATATTTCCATTGGTCATTTAAGAAATTTATTCCGGAACTTACGGAACAATAGGAACTTACCACGATAAAATTAATCACCACGACCAACTTTACCTAAAATCTAAAGTCAGATTCACTTATCTTCACTATTTCAGGTATTTAGGGGTAATGCCCTACCTTCAAAATCAAATGCCCTCGGCACCTTAAAAAAATTCCATCAATATTATTATTATCAAAACAATTCCTCATTCTCTTTAAATTATTTAACAAAACAGGTACTCTTCTTGCGATTTCCTTGTAGAAATGTTAATAGGTATAGAGCTTAAATCAATTACAGTTCAGACCAGGCAATTTTCAAACAAAGCAATTGGTTACACTGGCTCATCAATTAAGATCTCTGTAAGTAGTTTGAGTAGCTTAAGCAAATTAAATTTGGAGGTAAGGTCTGGACAAAGAGCCTTATGGCATATTCTCTGATGAACAAGACTAATACCTAATTCGTAATCTCGAACTAAACCTAGTTTCATGAGAAAAAATTCGAACTAAAAACTTAATAACTCCTTATGAATTACCACTAGCACTCTAAACATCAGGAAACCTTCAGCTACTACCACGAATAACCAATGCACAAACCGGGGCTTTAGACTACTTTGGGCATCTAAGACTCCCAAACAGGTATAGATCAACAGAAACCTTCCAAGTACATTACAAGAGAATTTCCTATTGAGAATAAGACCTAGATATCTGAGGAAGCTGAAAATTGTTCTTAAGGATCCTCGAATTAAGAATGAAGCTGTAATTAATATTTCATTCATTCGTGTACGCAGTCCTTGTTCAGTCATAGTTCGAGAAAAAACCTTGCGAGCTATTATGTCATCTAAACAAGTCTTCATTAACAATATATCTAAACAGACATCAGCCTTTTAATGAGACAGCACTCCAGCTTTGTCGATCTTGCAGCAATCGCTATCGAGCTTAGTTCCAGTATAAGAGTGCAGTTTTTGCTGCAGCAAGCCAGGAAAACATTATAAGACTCAACAACATCTAGAGGTTGACCAAACTATAGGGGTTATGTCGAAAGCCATACCAGCCTTGGGTATGAGTACTACTTTCTCACTACTATATCGACAGGAGTGAAAAAAAATTCAACTAATTCCTAAAATGAATGAAGACCCTACTAAGTACTAAGTACAGACTAAGTACTTAGACGTAATTTTTGGACTTGGAGACTAGGGAACGGTGGAGCGTCAATGTTCTACAAAAACAAGTAGAAAAGTGCAACAGGGCATATGTAAAAACTTCGGTCCGTCTGCGACGGATTGCGATATATCCTACCCTATCAAAAAAGAAAACTACCACGTCTCCAAAAAGTGGGCGGGATATAAAAATAGATATAACTGTTAAATGCACAATGCTAGGTGGTAGCATAGGTACGTTTTGCACTAAGATTCCACATTTTTTACTTAAAAAATCACTGTTCCTATAGCCACGCCCACAAAGTAAGGGCATAGGCAAAAAAGTTTGAAAATGCTAACTGTAACTTCTGTAACTTTTGTTTTATAATTTTTTGACAAATTTCATATATATTTATCGACAGTCATTTTAAGTTTAAATCCCATAAAAATTGGGCGTAGTCAATGAAAAGGCCAAACTTTTTCTGCTACCTCAAAGACAATTACAAGGTAATGTCAAATACCAAAAATTGGTGCCCTAGTACCATTGAAACATAGCTAAAACTTAAAAAGAGTATTTTAAAAATCAGAGATGGTCGCACTTGCAGGCCTGTAGTGGGCGTGTTTGTCTGTAGGTAGGGATGCCAGATTTAGAAAAATTGCCTGCGGCACACCTTCCGCACTCAAATCAAAAAATCAGTTATACACTTTCTTTTAATTAAAACTAAAAAAAATTATTCTTTTTTAAGTAAACCTTTATAAGTTCATTTTTCATACAGGACCCAGGATGGGAGTCCTTAATTTTAATGCATAGTTTGAAAGACAGGGAAATAATCGCTGGAGACCCCTAAGACCTTTAGAGATATGATCGACACCGACAGGTGAATTGATTACGCCATGTCAGTGGAGTGAAGTTAGGAAAACATGGAGTGAAGCTTGGTTCTCATTTTGTATAGACTAAGTATGTAAATTAATAAGATCCGCGCCGCCCATGGCCATGACTGCAATTTTTAATTTTATTTCAAAAAGCCTTTTGGCCAAGTTAAACTAAGCGTATAGAGGCTCGAATTGTGGTGCAGAGCAAAAGTGGCCAAAAGCCTTTAATTAACAAAAATTAGACCGCCCAACTTTTGGTTCATTGATTGGTCCACCTGATTATTAACAAAAAGAAAGTATTGAGCTCTGCCCACTTTAAGGGCGCGTTTTTAGGAAAAAACTGTTTCTTAAGCATTCATTTTCGTCTTTAATGAATTTCCTCATGATTTCAATGAGATTAGAATTATTTAATTATATTTTTCAGCTAACTAACATTTTTGGGGGCGTGGTCAATACAAACAATAATTGACTTAAGGGACATGAATTCAGGCGAAAAGGTTTAACAGGGTAAAAAGGTTCGGGCATTTAGAAATTCGTGGCAGGCGACCTCTTGCACTTACTTACTAATTTATCATCACATAGTTTGATAACGTAATAATCATAATCAGCGGCGAGACATGCGGGACTTATGGCTGGGTTGCGGGACAGTTGCGGGGGGAAACACGTTTCGCGGGACAGTCCGTCCCGCAAAGAGTCATTTAACTTTAAAGACTTCAAGTGACTTCAAACAAGTGGGAAAGTGCAACAGTGGGTATGCAAAAGCTTCAATCTATCTACGACGGATTGCAAATTACCCGACCATACCAAAAAGAAAACTGCCACGCCTCCAAAAAGTGGGCGGGATATAAAAATATAACTGTTTAATGCTTTACACTAGGTGGTTGCATACATTTCGGCCTAAAACTCCGCCTTTTTAACTAAAAAAATTACTTTTTTTAACGCCACGCCCACAAAAGTGGGCGGAGGCACACACAATATATACATAAGAGTTAGAAAATGCTAGTATCTACAGTTTTTGTCATACAATTTTTTGTCAAATTTCATATATATTTATTGAAAAACAGTCATTTTAAGATAAAATCCCTTAAAAAGTGGGCATGGCCAATGAAAAAGCTAAACATTTTTGGCTACCTTAAAGACAATTATAAGGCAATGTTACGTACCAAAAATGAATGCGCTAACGCCATTGTAACATAGCTAAAATTTGCAAAATGTATTTTTTTAAATTGGAGATAGTCGCACATACAGGCCTGTAGTGGGCGTGTCTGTGGGCGGATTCAGCTTATTTTCAAACTTGATCTGAAGGACTGGACTTCCAACCAATCTTAAGCTCTCTGCCTTAAAATTTAAGGCCTAAAAGTTGTTTGCATACGGCCGGACGGACGGACGGACGGACATGGCTTAATCGATTCTCCTGTCGGTCCCGTTCATATCTCTAAAAGGTCTTAGGGGTCTACGGTGATTATTTCACTGCGTTACAAACTATGCATCAAACTTAATATACCCTGGGTCGGGTATAAAAATTTAATACATTCTTTGACTTCAAAGACTTCAAAAACTTAAAAAATTCTGAAAATTCTTAACTATTCAAGTGACCTCAAAAAATTGAATGCATTCACTGACTTCAAGTGACTTAAAAAAAAAAATGAATGCATTCAGTGACTTGAAATGACTTCAATAAATTGAATGCATTCATGAATGCCAGTGATTTGAAGGTGACTTCACTGAATGCACAGCAGTCAAAAAGATTTCATTCATTTGACTTCAACCTTTTAAACGGAATGCTTATTTGCTTTTTGAACTCCTTAAATTTCAAAATCAACATTATGTTAAAATGGGGCACCCTTAACCGAGAAGATTTCAGTACTTCCAATAGCCTGATTTCATATTAACAGCCCAAGTAAGAAGTTTATATTTTAGTTTTTTGTATGAAAAACAACCATAAAAAGTCTTTCATTACAGAAACCGAAAGGCTTTTGATTCTTGGCTTTCATAATGTCCGAAAGCTAAACTACTCCTGTAAATATTCTTAAATGTTGCAATGTAAGAAACTTTAAGCATAAGATATGAGTTGTATATTCAAGTGTATATACTATATAGAGAACTCCTCAGTTGTAGCACAACCTTTAGTCTGAGCAGGTGCGTCTGACTCTACAGAAAAGGCCAGAGACACACGGCGATAGAAAATCGCGCGACTAATTACCGTCCGACTAGAAGCACATGCGTTTATATACTATACAACACGCGATTGCGGCTACGACAATTAGTCGCGAGACTTGTTTCGCAGCAAATTTTCGAATTGCGACTCTTACAAGCCGCACGACAAACAAAACAATTTTATTTTATTTAGCGAAAAAAAATGACTGCTTTCATCACAACTCACCGGAATCGCCCCGAAAACGAGTGTTTGTGAACTAAGTTTATTACGAAAAGCTTGCAAACTCTTTTTTTTCATCGATGAAAATTAATTTTTCATCAAAACTGACAGGAATCTCACAAAAATTATTGTTCGTGTTTTGAGTATGCTTGCTGCAGAAAATCGCGCTGTTTTTAGGCGCGCGTTTTTTTGTCCGGCGTTTTTCTGTCAAGCCTAAGCTATTTCCTACGATAGGATCCCAATTCGAGCAATGAAAAAAATAGGCGACGCTAGCATAGTGAAGTCACTTAACTCGTCGGAATATTGTCGCGATGTCTTTTATCTTTCATTGTCAAATGGTATTTTTATGAGGACTGCTCAAATCAGAAAAACAGCTTCTTCCAACCTCTGAAAGAATTTAATCGCGATACATGCGCGAAAACAAACACTCGTTTTTCAAACGTACGTCTTTCTTCTAAGACCTTTTCCTTAGCAGCGTTCCACGTATGAGAAACAGGCCTCCAAGCTAGGTTTTTTCTGTGGGATTAAAGTTATCTGCAGCTAAAATTGTACAATTTTTACTCTAGTCTCTAAAACCTAAAACTTACACTCGCGTTATGGCAACTCATTAATTATTAAAATAGTCTAAAAGTCTTCACAGCATATCTGCGAAATGCAGCCTTATTCTTCTTCCAGCGATATGAAAGCACCGCGAGTTATTTTAAGATAGTAGTGTGAACTTCAGATTGATAATTTTAATATGGAAAGCTTAACCCATTAGAGGCAGAAAACAAAATGAGAAACAGAGTATTCTTACTATATATTCATAAATTTCACACAATTTCTTTTTTGGGGCTTTCCACTGATACATACCACTGAAAGTTTTCAATTTCGGTACTGCCTATGACGTCTGTCACTGGAAATGATAGTACCAAATTATTGTCTGTCACAAGGAATTTAAAGGCAGGTAGAAACAAATTGAAACAGACAGTGAAAAACAGTTCCTTGTGACAGACAATTTGGTACCTACTGTCAATTCCAGTGACATACGTCACTTACAGTACCAAAAACGTATGTATGTAAGCGCACGTACCTATCAGGCAAAGGCTAACTTGGAATCCAACATATCCAAGCTGTCGCGCGATTCTTTAAAATTTTGCTGATCTTAAAAATACACTTAAAAAACGTAATCGCTTAAAATAAGCCTCAAATCTAACGAAAGTTCCTCTTAACTGCTTCATGCAATTTTTTGCTCTAAGGCACTCACAAAATCTAAGTAAATGATACAAAACCAGTAAGTATAAGTGCAAGTGCGTTTGCTATAGCTTTAAACTAGCGGTAGACCATATTCTTATATCTTATTCCTCTACTAATATAAAGAAGAATTGGAAAGCTGTCTTTTTGTTCTCCATACCCTTTCCCTTTTCTATAATTAAATAATTAAAAACAATTTGTTTTTCTTATGCTTAGATTAGAGGGTTCTTTTAAACTATTTTATAGAAGGGCCAGAAACAAGCAAAAATGTTTTCTTAAGGTTCTTAAGGTTCTTAAGGTTTCTTGGCCGGAATTCATATATTATTTATGTAGCCCAGGCCCCCAAAAGTGGGCATGAGCTTAAAATTTAGATCAATCAATTGTAATTTCGCTACAATCATGAGAAAATACGGTAAATGCGAAAATTATTTCAGTAGAAAAACAGTTTTTTCCTAAAAACGCCCCTCAAAAAGTGGGCGGAGCTCCAAACTTTGTATGAAGCAAACTTGTCATATAATTTTTTTTTCTATTTCGAGTCAACTTTCCGAGAAATCGAGTTTTAAAGATCTAATATGTTGAAAGTAGGCAAGGGCGGTCCAATTTATGACTTGTTAAAGGTCTTAGGCCAATATTGCTCACCAAAATTTAAGTTCCTATACCTTGTCTAACTTGACCAAAAGGCATTATGAGAAAAAATGTGAAATAGAGGTTGTCTCACATTGAAGCCAGCAGTGGGCGTGGCCGTTCACGGATTGAGCCAATTTTCACACTTTGTCTGTGCAACAAAAGAACCAAGCCTTGTACCAGGTTTCAGCTCTCTAGCTTAGCTTGATTTTGAAAACCTAAAACCTTCACACATACGACGGATGGACGGACATGGCTTAATCGATTTACATGTCGGTATGTCATGATCGTATCTCTAAAAGGTCTTAAGAGTCTACGGTGATTATTTCACTGTGTTAAGAACTATGCATCAATATACGCTCGGTTGGGTTTAAAAACTCTAAGTCAGTCAGCCTTTGGGCGATATTTCGCGCATGACAAAGGAGTCAAAATTTTGTTAATATGCCATTTTCTGACACAATTCTTTCAGACAATGGCTAATTTCTATGTACAGACCAGACCTTCCACAACTATCATTAGACTCGTATCTTAGAAAACAGCGAACAAATTGTTTATGAATAGAGCTGCGAGGAAGCTGTATATGATAATTTTAGACCTAAGTTTATTAAACTGGGGGTTTAAGGAACGGCATTGAATATATCAAAAGTGTAGGTATCTGGCTTTGGTTTCACCTAAACTTAAATTGAGGAAGCACCAGATGGTATTCTACGAGGTCTCCTAGAAGTGCACGAAATTATAAATTAGGTTACATAATTAGTAAATAGGCAGGGCTGTACAAAATAGCAAGATCAGCAAATATTTTATTGGTAATTTTAAATAAAAAAATGTAAGCACAAAACATGCATACCTATGCTATTTACAGAGCTTATATTTGTGTACAAGACTTTATCGCTTAATATCCAGCGATACAAAAGAGCATGTAGTTTGGCATAAACTTAATCGCACAAGTCTTATTGCCCCCGCAGAATACGCCTTTTAACCAGGCTTATTAGTGATTTAAGCTCGTAGTTACCTTTAAGCATCATACAGCGTTTGATGCTCTCACTCAGAACTTTATTATTTATTTAAGATATGTGGAAAAAATTTGAATATTAAGTTCTGACCATAACCTCACCTAAAAAGAAGCCATTTACATACATAATTATTTATTCAAAAAATTATTTTTAGCGGTAAGATCATAACATTCAGCTTGAATAAAACTTAACTAAGGTGAGTCGTAAAACTTAAAAAGCACATCTAGATGCCTATATTTTGGTTTAATCTATTTTTGCAATTTTATAATGGGAAACTGAACGTGACAGAAGATCTCTGGGAGAATTTTGTCAGTCACTTGATATAGAAGGTGTTTTTCAATACATTTATGCGCAGTATTGCTAACGAGATTGAAAATCAAAGACTATTTCGGCCTTACAGGAGAACATTTAATTGGAGTTTATGTATTCCAATAAACAGTCAGTGGCTTTAAATGGTCATCCGATGCTTATCCATCCATTTTCCTTGACAGAGCTGTTTTTATTAGTAACAATTTTTTACTAGTAAATGTCTTCAATCTTGCTTTCTAAAAATTAATAGCCAAGAAGGAATAACATCGGCACAGCCCAGTATCATGAGGAATACTAATTTTTTTTGAGAAATAAGGAAGACAGTCGGGTTTTCTTCCAATTCACTAAAGAAGAAGCACTAAGGAACCTCTTTAGCATTTTTTTAATTTGTTTTAATCACAGTCAAAGCCAATGGTGATTTTTTTTTTAAAAGAAGTTGGTGACTGTATAGAGCCTATAAGCATCTACACATAACGCCGATAGTAGATCACAGATTTTTGGAACCTTACCCATAAGCAGCCGAAAGAATGTTTGTACCGCAACTGCCCCACAAGTAATCATTGCTTTAGTTAAAAAGCTAACCGAGCGTATCGTTGCATATATGGGGCCATTAACCATTCATAATGATATACATACACTAATGAAATGTGAAAATTTTAACAATTTACAATTCTACAAATATTATAACAATGGCTGACAGGCGAATATTGAAAGTAACCTTTATATTATAACAATGCTAATATTGGGTGACACTTCGTCCTACTGTTTCCCATAAGAAAACCTTTTTTTAACAAATAAGAGCAATTCTTCATTTACCGTTAACAGACTGCAGCAGAAATAATAAGATGTATACAAATCTCCACTGCAAAGATTCAATATTCCCTTTTGTAACAACTGGGCCAATGCCAGCGGATGAACGTTAACAAACTGATTGACTGTCGACTATAGACACTAGAAGCGGTCCAAAACCAGCAACTAACGCAAAATACAGAAGCGGCTTCCTAGTCGGCGTCTGTAAACTCCTTTTTCTCTTCCAATATGCAAATAGAATGTACAATAATTGCCAGATATTTTATGAAAAATTCTGCAATTCATTCTATTGCTTTTTTCCGGAAAGGCACAACACTTGCGGGCGAAAGCTTTGGTGTTTCTGTGTAGAGGTTTTATGTTGGGCTCATCGCACTTGTGTTGGATCGAGAATTACTTTCTTCTTCTATATTTTCTATCCCCAAATTCTCTCCGCTCGCGATGTGCTACGCATTTTGAAGGTAGTCATAACCCCTTGATCACGAGCATATTAAAAAAAAAAATACTTGTATCAAAGCTTTCTCAAAAGATTTCCTGTATCAGTCCTTGTAAAAGCTAGGGCTCTAGGCCCACCCGAGTTTTCCGAGTTTTTTTTTATAGGCATGAAGTCTAACACTCATACGACACTGAATATTGCGTATCATGAAAGTAGCATTATGAATCAAATCATCATAAACCAGGATCAACCCAACCATGATCGGTGTTAGCTTGTTCCGAAGGTCACTATTCATTGTTTGATTGGGTTAGGGATTTACCCGAAAAAGGGTAATGTAGGCTGTAGACTGTCAGCAGAAGTGTCCTGTGAGAGATTTTTCTGACTAAAATTGTCTCGTGACTGTTGGACTGCTGAAAGGAATTTGTCTTTAGAATGGGAGGGCTGCGGTTGGTATGAATTGGAGGAAATAACTTGAGGTTGTGTTTAACCGCTGTCGGTGTGAACATGCGTCAATAAGGTACTGAGATCGATGAGGAAGCTTTTTATGAGAAAACAATACAAGGGTAACTGATTTTGGTATAAATCCGTCATCCGTGCCTATTTCTCCTCAAGTAAGAACTAGCCTCAAGGACGTGAGAGGGTTACTGATTTCGGTATGAACCACTGCCGGGGGAGAATTCGTAAGACGCTGATGCAGGGTTACTGGCTTTGGCATAAGCCCGTACCTTAGACGACGGGTTTAAGACGACTCAAGTCAGAATTAACCATGCGGGAATGGAAATGAATCGGGAATCGCTATGAACCCGTACCAATGGGAAAACTAGAATTTAAGTGCATGTATCAAAACCCAGCCGAATCCGAACGGCACTTTGAGAAGTTTTTCAAGACATATGATACTCTTAGAGGGCTTCTCAGACCCCCGCGGAGGTGGGACCGTGAAGAAAAGTCTTTTTTTTTCAGGGGACTATGGCAGGATTCGAACCCAGACCTCAAGCGTAGTTAGCACACACACTAACCAATATTGCACCCCACTAGCGAAATTATTATATCTTATGTTGAAAAAATCTTATGTCTGGGCAGGTGTAAAGAATTAAGTCTCCACCACATTTTTTAGTTAGAATGCGGCGATTTCAGTCCAAAATGAATTCAACCGAGGCATGGGCATGAATATTACAATTTTCATTCCGCCCACGTTTTGGAGGCGTGGTCATTTCTTTAAGGTAGGGCAGGATATTTTGCAGACCATCACAGGCAATATACGCACCATTGCACTTTCCCAATTTTTTATCTTCTTTTATGGAAAGAGGAAAAGAAGGCTTTATCATACGTCGGAAGGTTTAGTATGTGAGTCTAAGGTGAAATCTAAGGTCAGTGATTCAGGTTTGCTTGGATATCAAATATCATTGGGGGCAATAAATAATACGTTTTTGAAATATTTTTTATTATACATTCCAATGCAAGTTTAATATTCAACGTTAAGGCAGAACAACGTCTGTCGGGTCAGATAGGAAATAAATCAAAGTGTGGTTAAATTAATGCACTCAAATTAATTTCTTAATTTATATAATTTTATAGTAGCTTAAAGCCTCTTCTGGTTTTTGTTAACAAAATGCAACAGAGTCAAATTAAACAAAATCAAAATTTTGTACCCTTAAAAAAAAATCTCCCTAAGGAAGTCCTTAAATTATCGACGAAACGTTGGAGAGAATATTGAATAGAAAATATTTTAGAACGGGAAAGGACATTCTTAAATCGGTCCAAGAAAACAGTACTAGTAATCACTATTGATTTGACAATTAAAAATTCTTTGACTCTACCTACGTGTTAGGGGCGAGGGATGGTAAAGGAATTCGTCAAAGCACCCTCAAATAAATATGTAGTCCATGACCACGCATGCGCAAAAGGTAGAAACAGCTGCTGCGTATGTATGCGTTTTCCAATAATTTCATCGTAGTAACTTCCTTGTTTTTTTGTGCATTAAAATGAACAAAGAGGAGAGGAAGATGTTATGACGTCATCATATAGTGTCGCTGTAATGTCAAGTCGATAATGTATAGAGTATACAATTTTTACCTGACAACCGGATAGTTTTTGATTTAAATCAGAGTCAACGCATTTTTCTTAATCGTTTCATATCAATAAATTAGAGAGGCGCCCTGTAGTCTGACGTTTACCTGAAAAGTAGAATTAAAATATCAGCTGTGAAATCTGGGCTAGAAATAATTTAGAAATCAAAAGGGTGCTCGATATTCGTGCGACTCTAATGCTATATCGCAAGTGCAACATTGACTAATAAAACAAGTGGGAAAGTGCAACAGTGCGTATGCAAAAGCTTCAGTCCATCTACGACGGATTGCAAATTTCCCGAAAATACAAAAAAAAAACTGCCACTGTTGAATGCTTTATACTAGGTGGTTGCATACATTTCGCCCTAAAACTCCGCTTTTTTAGCTTAAAAAAATCACTTTTTTCAACGCCACGCCCACAAAGGTGGGCGGAGGCACATACTACAAATACGTGAAAGTTAGAAAATGCTAATATCTACAACTTTTGTAATAGAATTTTTAGTCAAATTTCATATATATTTGTTGAAAAACAGCCCTTTTAAGCTAAAATCCCTTAAGAAAATAGGCGTGGCAATGAAAAGGCTAACATTATTTGGTCACTTCAAAGACAAATACAAGGCAATATTACATACCAAAAATGAATGCGCTAGCACTAGTCTAACATAGCTATAATTTAGAAAAAGCATTTATTTTTAATTAGAGATGGTCGCACATTCAGACCTGTAGTGGGCGTGTATGTGGGCGGATTCGGCTAATTTTCAAACTTGATCTGGTCCAATGGATTTCCAGTCAACCCACAAAATTTTAGCACTCTACCTTAAAATGTAAGGCTTAAAGTTGTTTACATACGGACGAACGACCGGACATCTTGATCGATTCTCCTGTCGGTCCCATTCATATCTCAAAAGGTCTTAGGGGTCTACGGTGATTATTTCACTGCGTTACAAACTATACATCAAACTTAATATATCCTGGGTCGGGTATAAAAATGCATTCGAATGAGAGTTCGACATTTCACCGTAACGTTTTTTTTACATAAAAAGTTTTAGCAAAAAAGTTCAACATGGTTCAACAAATATTGGGCGCGTTTTGTCTATGCTGTAAAAAACAAAACATTTAGTAAAGTTCTCAGTCGATTTTAGAAAAGCATAATTTTAATTCGAGTTAACTAGAAAGTAAATTTTCAGTAAATATTGGTGTAAATAATTATCAATACCCCAGTAATCGAGAAATTTGCAAGTTATCTGTGGATTAAACCGAATCCGACTTCTAAGCTGACCTAAAGCTAAGGGAAAAAAGAATTTTTTTTTTATCAGTGTAAACTTGAGAGCATCAACAATTTTAAGTTGATTCAAGACGACTTTTGGTCCATGTATCACGAATAGAATCTAACAAATTGTAAAAGGAAATCAAAGTGGAAGTAAACTAGAATAAAAGTTCTGTTTCGAAAACCACCAGATGTTAATCATAATCCAATTTTTATTTAGATATTGCTGTTTAATTCAGAACAACTTAGTGCTTAAAAAAAACATCCCTTAGATAACATGCAACAAAGAATCATTCATGAAAATCAAATCCTGGTTAGATTTATGAAACGAAAAATTTGTGTAAATTGTTTACTCTCAAAGAAAACCAAGGGAAAATATATTCTGTCTGAATATTCAACTCCACACTTTGATATATACACAAAAAGACAAAAAAGGATAGGTACGCATGTAGCCATAGCCACTACGCTATCCCAATTGAATTCCAACAATCAACGAGATAGCTCCGCAACCCATAGCTAATTGCATTTGCAACCACTTCGTCCTGCTGCTATATGTAGGTATGCATGGTGTGTCGCACTACTATAGGTGCCAAGCATCCGTATCGGAAGAGTTTCCCCAATGTTCTAGCCTTAAATATGTACAACTGATTTATTAATTGCTTTGTTTTTTCACATGTCGCGTTGCACTTAAGCGTGAAATAGTTGAATAAAAAAAAACTCTTATCATTTGCTGATAATTCCAATTTAAAACGCGAATATCCTTCGAAGAATCCCCTATAGAGACGCTCAACCCAACGAAATCAGTTTTTCTACCACCACGATTCTTTTGGTGGTGACGACACGGGCGGCGTCAGGAGTAAGTAATTGATTCTCGTGGATTTCTCAAGTATCTACGAAATTTTCTCGGAATGGGATTAAGACACGTCCACCATCAGGAGCGAGAGAGAGTAATGAAAACAATAAAGATAAAGCAGCTTTATGTGTTTGCGTATGCTGTGTGCGCGCGGTGGGTGAGAGTCCTTGGGCAGCGCGGCGGCGGGGGAGTTATAAAATAAACCACCCCAAAAGCATCGAGTTTACCAGTGAAACGAAAAGTTGACTTCTCGAACTGATACGCGCAACGATATTCAACCGTCGTTGCTCGCCCGAGTGAGGGCGTTATGCGAAGGAAGAAGCGTTCGTCGTTGCTTTCGACGCGTCCGACGTTCGTCGCCTCTCGAAAAAGCAAAACGCAATCGTTCGCTTAGGAGTCACAAAAGTGTTATTTCGTTTTATAGCCGGCAATCGTAGTCCGATCCCACACCACTTGACGTGGTGTGCGTTACGCAATCTTTATTTGTGGTGGGTGGGATGTGGGATATTGTGAGCCAGGATAAAAAAGGACTTTACTCCAAATCTCATTTCATTTATTCTCCGGGGGTAGTTTTCGAGAATTTCATCTCCTCGCTGCGCTGTTCGTACGGCTCCTCTAATACTTCTTTCGTTTCTCATTCAAAGCAATTACCAAGAGGACTCCTTCAGCTTTTCTGCTTCGTCTTCTCCAGTCGATGGCTTTGCCGTTGTTTTTCGTGTTTTTTTTTTTCTTTTTTTGCTTTCTCCCTTGGTGTGCGGTTATGGAGCCAGAAGTCACCCCGAAAGTGTCCGAACAGAAAAGGACACAAATCCGCCTAACGTGACTCTTTGAATTGCAAAATGTGGATTTTTTTTCGCTTTAATGGGGGTGCTGGTGTCCTGTGTGGGTGTTCTGGACAATTTCTTTTCTGTCGTCCTTCTTGATATAGTTTTTTTTTTCTTTTAGTAAATCGATTTATCTTTGGGTTTCCTTTTTTTACGCCACACTGCTGTCCAAGATGAGATCGTGCACACTATCATCCTTGTCGACCTTTTCTGTTTGTGCTGGTTCGTCCACTATCTGCCAGGATGGGCAATAGAATTGGGGAAATATGGTTGGGGGAATGGAATAAGAAATAAGAAATTCTTTCTTTTATATATATTTTCTCTTGTCATTTTATTGGAATTGGGCTAGCAGGAGTATTATAGTTTTGGTTCCTTTTTTTCATCATTTCTTATACGTGCTCGCCATCTTTCCTGTCGTCTAGAAAGGAAGAAAATCGATTTTATGACTTCTTACGTTTGGTGGCGCAAACGGCAAGAGGCAGGAAGAAAGAAAGGAATTTGGCAATTGCAAGAGCAGTTTTATTATTATATTTAGACGTAGGTATATATATTTGGTTATCCTCATATGAGGGGTTTAGTTTAAGTGAGATTGACTACAATAGTCCTGGCATATACATCTAGGCAAATTTATTTGTTCATTACTCTTATTTGTCAAAGACCTTACTTTGCGGGGTGTAGGACTCCATGGGAAGAGGTGTAGAATAGTTTTAGAACTCAAACTTTTGGTTTATTGACTAAGATAGCGCTAGATGATTTTTTCAAACTCATTCAGTAAGTATGGTCAATTCTAATATCGACACGAAACGAAAAGAATCAAAAGGGATTTTTTTATTTTGTAACAACTCTACAGTGTATAATGGTTGTTTAAGGGACTATATGGCTCTTTTTGTATTGAGTTGATGTAACTTGAAACGAAGGGAGTAAAAGCGCGGTAGGTAGTTAAGGTCCTCGTGATCTTTGACCTTAACTTACTCTTCGAATTTCTAAGAAATCTTCGAAAATTTTTTAACCGTTTTCTTATGAGAAGTGACCGTCTGCACTGGAAAAACGTTCGCTGGGTTGGCTCCAGATTAATATTGTTCAGGGACTAACAAATCTCGGTTTATAAATAAATAAATAAATAGAGTGGCGCAACAGCTCGAGGTGAACCAGGGCCAACTTCTCAACCATGTATGCTGTGTGTGCTATATTTTTTTCACATACAAGGGGACCTACAATTTTTTGCCGAATCCGAACGGCACTTTGAGAAGTTTTTCAAGACAAATGTTACTCTCGGAGGGTTTGTCAGACCTTCGCGGAGGTGGGAGCCGTGAAAAAGAACAAGTCTTTTTTTTCAGGTGGCAGAGGCAGGATTCGAACCCAGACCTCCGGCGTCAGAGGCACACACACTAACCACTGCGCCACGGCACCCACAAACAAATCTCGGTTTAACTTAGGCTTATCCTTGCACAGAAATCTGCCCCTCAGAGGACTCCGGAGACAAATTGCTAAAGTGGTAACTCCAGCTATCTCGATCATTTACGCGCCATCCCTAGACGAGTCCACCTTATTATTGGCCAACCCACCGGTCGTGTTCATGAGAGTACGATGTGCAAAGCCCGTTTGGAAAATCTGATGGTAGACATGCAAACAATATAAGCAAAAAAACTAAGAAATGCATCTACGCAGATGTAACGGCCGATCTGCATAAATGCCGAAAGATGCCGACGGTAAGTTGCATTCAAATTGAAATAGTTACGATGATCATGCCGATCATTGCTTAAACCTAGGAATGGCAATGGCCGGCATGGGACAATGTATTTATTCCATGAAGGTGTAGCTTTAAGGCATGGTTTCTCTGTGCCCACGTGGCTCTATAGTAAACCAAGATCAGTTGAAAAATCTGGAGCTATATAATGAAACTGAAACTGAAACTCTAGTTATTAATATTTTAATTAAGTTTATATTGGGTTGTCGAGACTGGCTCACACTTAAGCTTTTCTCCAGTTGCCTGCATTCCTCGCCTGCAACCCTTTACCATATATTTTGGAGTGAGTCAAAACTTCTGATATCGGTGATCACTTTTCAGGTAATGTACATATACCCATTTACATTTCTACATCCTTTTGGCAGAGTCAAAAATACTACAGGACTAAGAGATTGGAATTTTAAGTCGTTTTAACCGGTTCTCAGTGCAGTGTTAATAGCTTTGTTCGATGAATTTATTGAAGTATAAAAAATTTAACTTTGTGTGGCATTGAGTTTCAAACCAATTGAAATTTGATTGTTTTCCCAATTTCGCTTTCACAGATAGTGTTGTGCGTAGTTTCGTCTACCTAATTTTTTATTTATTATTATTATATTTATATTAATATTATTAATATTATATATTATTATTATTTATTATTTATTATTTATTATTTATTATTTATTATTTATTATTTATTATTTATTATTTATTATTTATTATTTATTATTTATTATTTATTATTTATTATTTATTATTTATTATTTATTATTTATTATTTATTATTTATTATTTATTATTTATTATTTATTATTTATTATTTATTATTTATTATTTATTATTTATTATTTATTATTTATTATTTATTATTTATTATTTATTATTTATTATTTATTATTTATTATTTATTATTTATTATTTATTATTTATTATTTATTATTTATTATTTATTATTTATTATTTATTATTTATTATTTATTATTTATTATTTATTATTTATTATTTATTATTTATTATTTATTATTTATTATTTATTATTTATTATTTATTATTTATTATTTATTATTTATTATTTATTATTTATTATTTATTATTTATTATTTATTATTTATTATTTATTATTTATTATTTATTATTTATTATTTATTATTTATTATTTATTATTTATTATTTATTATTTATTATTTATTATTTATTATTTATTATTTATTATTTATTATTTATTATTTATTATTTATTATTTATTATTTATTATTTATTATTTATTATTTATTATTTATTATTTATTATTTATTATTTATTATTTATTATTTATTATTTATTATTTATTATTTATTATTTATTATTTATTATTTATTATTTATTATTTATTATTTATTATTTATTATTTATTATTTATTATTTATTATTTATTATTTATTATTTATTATTTATTATTTATTATTTATTATTTATTATTTATTATTTATTATTTATTATTTATTATTTATTATTTATTATTTATTATTTATTATTTATTATTTATTATTTATTATTTATTATTTATTATTTATTATTTATTATTTATTATTTATTATTTATTATTTATTATTTATTATTTATTATTTATTATTTATTATTTATTATTTATTATTTATTATTTATTATTTATTATTTATTATTTATTATTTATTATTTATTATTTATTATTTATTATTTATTATTTATTATTTATTATTTATTATTTATTATTTATTATTTATTATTTATTATTTATTATTTATTATTTATTATTTATTATTTATTATTTATTATTTATTATTTATTATTTATTATTTATTATTTATTATTTATTATTTATTATTTATTATTTATTATTTATTATTTATTATTTATTATTTATTATTTATTATTTATTATTTATTATTTATTATTTATAATTTATTATTTTTTCCCCTCAAAATCAAAATCGGGAAAAAAATTTAGGTAACGTCTCTGTATAAGCGTAAAAACATCTATAAAGGCGCGCGTATACTTGAGAGTAAAACTAGTGCGAGTAGCTTCCAGGCCACTCTCGAGAGTAACGATAGTAACTCGCAAGGAGAGATTTTAAGAATTCGGGTAGTTGAGATAGGAAATCAACTCTCTGCGAGTACTCTCAACTCTCGAGATTCACCTCGAGGGTTGAACATACTGCTCGCAGTAGTTTTACTCTCAAGTGGACGTGCGCCTTTACGTGCCCGGTAGTAGCTTCAAGGAAGGTTGGAATTAATGTTAATAACCTTTTATGCGTATCCACTTACCAAGTCTCTCAATAGAGAAACTTTCCATTATGTTGAATATCCAATATTTCTTTGAAAGATTGGAGGCAATTTTACAAGCAAGTTGTTAAATGTTGGTTCTCTTGAAGCAAGTGACCTTTGGGATCCCCCAGATGCCACAATTCCACATAACCACCTGAACGCTTTGTTTTTGATGAACATATATTGATTTCCCTTGCGAGCTCGGAAATATGGTCGAATTAATACATAAGAAAAAGTAAAGGTCTCAATACAGACCTTTGTGGCACACCAGCTGAAGTGGAGAGGACGTTTGAAAATTTTCAATATATGACAATAGATTGGAATCTGTTAGGGATGTACAACAGGATACACTTTAACGAATTTCTCTGGAACCTTAATTCCTAACAAGTTACAGGTATAACAACGGACATTCTTAAGCCTCCGATAAGTCCAGCAGGATTATGAATGTCACTTCTTATGGTCATGAAATTTGGGTAATGACCGAAAGAATTAGGTCGCGGGTACAAGCTGCCGAAATGAGATTCCTGAGGAGCGTTGCTGGTGTTACTCTAAGGGAAAGAGTGAGAAACGTCAGTATTCGTAGGAATCTCAATGTTGAGCAGCTAATTCTCCGAGTGGAACGATCGATTCTTCGATGGTTTGGACACGTTGTTCGCATGCCCCCTGACAGACTTCCTAGACAGGCCATGCTAGCCGTCGGATCAGGTAAAGAACCTCTCTGAGTCCCGCCTGGGGATCGCACCGGAGTCTCTTGAGTTGGTGGCGGAGGATCGAGAAAGATGGAAGGACCATTTAGCCACCCTCGCTCCGCGACCCTTTAAAAGGATAAGCGGCATTCGAAAATGATGATGATGATGACTTCTTATGACTTCTTAAGAATCACGGCTAAGTTTAGAATTAAGTGCTGACTGATCATTTTTATGATCGAATCTATGCAAAAAAGCCTAAATAGTAACTACAGCTCTCTCCTCTTCGACAAGGAGGATTTGATCGCAATCTAACTCCCTCATAAATTCCATTTTTTCTAATTGCTGTATTTTTTTAGAAGCCGAAAAAAGTTCAAAAAACCTTTATTTGCATAGATCTTTGCCGGCATGAAGCGACACCAAAAATGTGTTCTTAAATACCAACTCGGTTTCAGGGAAGTACATAAGTGAATTTCATGCAAAATTACCGGGTTTTTCGACTTCGCTTCGATGCTAGAAGACTTAGCAGAGTCTTAGAAAAGTTAAGCTTTTGATGACGTTAAGGTTATTTAATTTTACAGAACAAACGTTTTTTTTAACATAGTTTGAAAAATGCTGCGGTTTTAATTCAACTTCCGAAGGGCAGAAAAAACAATTGACGCAAATGTGCAAAATAATGGATACCGTCGGAAGCAAAGTGTTTGGATGCATTGGTAGTAGCAGACAAGATAAATCTTAAATTACTTAAACCAAGAGAGCTTAACTAAATGCCACATATTTTCAAGCAGCTTGTTTTGTGCGAAGCGTTGACAAGGTAGATAGATTGATGTTTTATTTTATACAGAAAATTTACATAGGTAGATAGTTGTAGTCGTAGATTTTACCTCTTATGCAACATTACTATTAAAAAAGGTAGGTTCTTAAAGACTATTAAGAAAGGCAACTGAAAACTATTCTTACCTTTCTATTGGAATTTTTTTTTTTATTTTAAGAAAATATAGAAAAAGACGATTCAACTTTGAAGGAAAAATAGAAGGAAACCTTAGAAAATACAATATTCCATCCTCTAGTTTTCCTAGCTGACACACAATTGGTAGATCCTCTCGATGTGGGACAAAGTTCAGATATAATAGCTCACCTCGTAATGGCCGTACAATGCTGGTTTCCAGATTCCAAAATCGAGGCCATCCAAACTCAAATTGTAGCCGGAAATGTTCACCAAATCGTGCAGCTCCTTGCACCAGCCGCTCCTTCCTCGAACAGTTTGGAGTAACTAATATTCTTTTTGGTTGTCGCATGTTACTCATTTTTGGAGCTTTTAGCACGTAGTCCACATGTAGAGCTTTAGTGATAAACAGAGGGGAAAGGCCAGTTTCTAGCATCCATACACCCATAGTTGGGTGTTTGCGTTGGCAAACGAAAGAAGCGCTTAAGGTAGTATCTAAGCAGTTTCTCTACTGTATTGAAGTATTTGCAGCCCCACACTTGCGCTCTATAAAGCATAATGGCTTCAAACTTAAAAAGTCTAACTTTTCCTAAACTCTGTATTTGCAACTGTAAGATATGTCCTTGTTGGAGAAGCATTTCTTCCATGCTAAATTTATCGTGCTCTTTGCGCCTCCTCCTTTTTCCGCAGGTGTTTTTCCATACATAAGTTGTTTGTAAGGATGATGCCCGAGTCCTTACTTGTACTTTTTAACGATCTGAATGTTTTCGCCGTTCAGCTTCCAAACCTCATTTGCACAGGTTCTTCCTCAACCTTCTTAAATATCATAACTTTGGATTTCTACAAATTAATTTTCAGACTCCACAAGGAGCAGTATTAATACAGCCTCTTAATCAAGTGTAAGTTGGAGTGATTCCGGAGAATACGAAAGTAAAACGATATCATCACCGAAAAGCAGAGCTTTAACTTAGATTCCAGCATATTGAATACCACAAGGCAAAGAATTCAATTATGTCTTCACTGAAGAGTGCAGCTTGGAGAGGACTTAAAGGACCGCCTTGTAATACACCGGTTGCTGTAGCAATCTATTCAGAAAGGCGCTTTACGTTCCATACAGCTGCGAAAGATTGTTGACATTCCAAGATTGACATTCCAAAGCGACAGTGGAGCATCGTATTCTTTGGTGTCAGAAGCTGCTTTGAAATCTACGAAGAACGCGTAGGTATGTCTTTTTTCATTTGTACGATGATAGAGTAGCCAGTCCTGAACCCGGTCTAACCTTCGCCTTAGAGGTTATTGGCGCCGATTCATTAGCTTAAACATCCAAGCAAGACTGATGTAATGACTTTGTATGATGCATTTAAAACGAAAATACCTCTGTAGTTTGTCGGATCAGATCCATCACCCTTTCTTAAAATGGGGAAAATCAGAGCCTCCTTAAATTGTAAAGAAACTGGTCCCCGGTCGAGTATTTCGTTAAAAATCTTCTCGAGTTAGCCGACAAGATTATTGGTGCCGTATTCATAAAATTTACAGGTATCCGATCTTAACCTGCAGCCTTGCCGTATTTTAAACTCTTCAATGCATTTTCAATTTCCGCTCTGCCGATTCCTAATTCGGTACCTAATTTGGATAGAGCTGTCGCTGAGATTCCTGAACTTTCCAAGCTGAGTAAACGATACACGCGCTATCCTATATTCGTCATCATATTTTAAGAAGGGTAGGTAACTCTTATGGTATTTTTTTTTCATCATCAAGAGGATCTTCTTGCAAAAATTTGGAGCCGAGTCTATCAAAACTTCCGTCGGTGACTAAATATCTAAAAATGTTGGAAAAAGCCTGGAAAGACAAGGAATGTTAAATTCACATACCTACCCTCTTTAAATGCTTAAAGGCAAGGCTACTAAGCCATCTTTAATGCATTCATTTTAGGCTTTTGAAGATGGCTTTGATGCCTCGCTTTAAAAACTGCAAGAACATCAGTCTATCAGAGAAATTTAGATATGTTCAACCAAGCTTCGAACATATACATATGTAGGTAGATTAGATAAGTTTTAACTTAAGTTTAAGTGAAAGTGGTGTTCGAGCTTTATATGTAAGTTTGCAGGCAATAAGGTACCTAGGAAAAAGACTACAAATCTTATTGAAAATGACAATAAATAACCATTTTACTACTCTTCTTTGTATGAAAATGTTGTTGCTATACATCCACTCAGCGCATTTCCAAGTGCCAATAACACCAGCTCATAAGACTGCCTTTCTGAACTCATTGTTTTTGCCACCTCAAAACTGTCTTTCGTTAGCAAAAGCCATTTAGCTAAAAGTCAACAACCCTAGAAAACGATTCAAGCTTACGATTCCCAACAGCCTTTGCTTGGGAAATTTCTATTCTATACTCTGATTTGCCTTTAAATGCTTTCAGGGGTAGTAAATCTCACCTCAGGACACACATTTTCAATCACAACAGCTTTTCAAGCGAAAAAAAAAACAAACATTTTCAGACACACCACTTGGCTGGAGTCTATTCGACTCCATCGGCATTTAAACACCATATAGTCCTCCCTGTAGCCTCTCGACTACCTATACCTACCTATACAGCCATTGCATACCGCCACGCCATCTACAAAAGAATTCACAAACAATTAAACACACAAGCAAAGCAGAAAAAAATATAGACTTTAAGAAAATCGCAGCGCACATTCCACCTCTCACACATGTGAAGAAAGACAATGAGCAGAGCCGTTGTTGCTCGAAAAGCACACACCAGCAGCAGCACCAGCCAGCCAGGATGACCAGAATTGAACCGAAGAAACAAGACGGCCGGGCCGAAAAGAACGGACACAAAAGAATAGGAAAACAGCTCGCACAGCATACAGCAACACCATCGTCGAACACCAAAGGAAGGCGCAGAACAAAGAGGAGAAACAAAACAACAACAAAAAGCTGATATTTACTCAAGTGATTGGCTGAGGGTTGCCAATCGGTCGCATCGTAGACCGTACACACAAAAACGAAGGAGTGGCTTAAAGTACACACAATTCACACCACTTCAGTACCAGTCAATCGTCATCGTCGTCCTCTTCATTGTCGGCCGAGGCCGTTGTCGTCGTCGTCGTCCTCGTTGTCGTCTCGAAGCTTGGTGTCGTTGTCGTCGCCTGGCGTTGTTTAGCCTCTGGTGTCCTTTGAGAATGTGTGCACAGAGAGTAGTTAGTACACCTTCTTCCAGAAAGAGATGTCAAAAGATCCCTAGTCGTCGTCGTCGTCGTCGACGACCACACAAACAAAAAGTACGGTCTTCTACCCCCCTAAAAAAAGGAGCATGGAGCACCCCCAACGAGAAAAGGGAAGACAAAACTCCATATGACACCTCTGGTGTGTGTGAGCAGCGATGACAAACAGCAGCATCAGCAGCGCGAGCTACAAACAAACACATTGAACACGCCGCGTCGTCTTACAAATTCTCACACTTAGACACGGTGTTGGCGCTTGGCTAGGTGTGCAGACATTTTGCTCCGAATTTTCTTTTCTACTTATCTTTCGGATTTTATGTGCAAAAGATGACACCGATTAAGGGAGGAATTTTCACACAAACAAAACGCTTGCCCAACACACACGCTTTGACATCACACACTCCCCACGACACGACGAACGACGAAGACCCAAAGAATGGATGAATGATTACAAATTCTATTACTACCACCAACACCACGGGAAGAATGAACTCAATTCAAAGTGTATAAGTGCATAAACTCTGGCTGCTGCTACTGCTGCTGGTCTGGTGGTGCTACTCTCCTGGTGGTGGTGAATTACTGGGGACAAGGGTACGTTTGGTACGGCAGCTGCTAAAAGAATATGGGGCGGAATAGGCGCTAGTCAAACACCAGATCAACACCGTAGGTGCGATGGTAAACACGACACTTCCAAAAGTACTAAAGAGAGAGCAAAAACAACAAAAATCCACTGAATACACAAAAGCGAGATGTATATAGTTTTCGCACAGATACAGAAAGGAGATGTAAACGGCAACAAAAAAAAACTCACCACGTTGAAAACGAAAAGCCAAGTTAAGAGATAAATGAAATATAATTCAGCCAGAGGATGCTTAAATGAAGTCGAGTTTTTAATTAAATGCCAAACCTACTCACCACGGTGCGAGGTGAAACCCTTTGACAGAGCAAATTCCACTCGCCGACGGCTATAAATTTAAGTCACAAAAACTTCTATGCATAGGTTGTATCCCACCCCATTTTTTAGCGGTGACAAAGTTACAGCCCAGCACCTCACACTCTCGTGTCGAACACAATCAGAGAGAGCAAGAGTGACATAGGATCACAAATCCACACACGCACACACACACACCCATCATGCTTATGCAAAACGTCAAAGTTAGCCATATTTGCGCCGCGCCAAACGATGACACCACCGACGACAGGCATAAGAATACGACGACGGCGACAACGACAATCTTCATTGCATCTCATCGTCAACCCTATTGCCATCTCGCACACTTCTTTTGGCTGGGATTTCATGTGACACCCGGTGTGTACATGTGTGAGGGAGGGTGCAAAGCCAAACCCGGTTGGTCACCATTTTTGTATCTATTCTGAGGACTGGTGGTGTTGTTTCTCTTTTTTCCTCGTATTCTCGATCTCTGTCGACCGGTTGGTTGGGTTTGCCAACCCGCATTTGTATGTGTGCCTGTGGTTAAACTTGTCGCCTCGAATACATACGCACATGCAGCAAGGTACAAAATGGTCAGACACAAGTCGCGTTTCTTGTTGGGTTTTTTTTTGTGCGCTACTCCCATGCTCTTACTCTGTCTGATGAGTTCGCAAACCCCAACGGGAGAGCAAGGCGACTAGAGAATGCACACAAATCGCTGTTTGACGCTGCTGAGGTGAGAATGTGTGAGTGGGGATAATCCGTGGCGGCTTGGTGTCAAGTCTTATTAGAATTCTCTTGAGTGGTTTCTTGTTCGGTTGCTGTTTTTGTTGGTTTTTTTTTGCCATCCTCCTGTGTGTGACAATTGTGTGTCGCGCAACCTTTCTCACCTTGGCCAGAACGAGACGCAGCAATATAGCCGCTCGTGATGGTGGTGGTGGGTTCTGGTTTTGGGGCTCCATCTATCGGACTGGCGTTAGTGTAATTGCCTAAAACACTTTTTTGTGCTAGTGCTGTCGTTGTTGGTCTTATTGGAATTCTCCTGCATCTCGTTTTGGTTTTATTTTTCTTGGCCAGGCGTGAGTGTGTGTGAGAGCTGTCAGCGTAGTGGTGAGTTATTGGTGAAAACGAGGGGGTTGCATTGTATTGGAGATTGTATGTATTAACCAGTTCGTAAGCGACCGGCGTTAAGTTCGTATCGTGTGTGTTTACCTTTTTTTCTGCTGTCGACGTTTGTTGTTCGTTCTTCCCTGCTTTTCCTCCTTTCTTCACCACCAAACCGGGGGGGTTTTATGTGTTTTGTGTGCGCGTTGTTTGTTGGGGCAGGAAGAAAAGTTTCGCATAATTGTTTTTTGAAAGCTTTTGACACCTCGGCTCTATGGTTAAATGTGGTGTTTCTCAGCGTCGAATAAGGTAAACGTTTTGTTGTGAGTGATTTGTCGGCTGGTTGTACGTACCTACATCCTACATATACCTATGTAAACATCCTAAATAATCTGCTATATACATCCCACTCATTAGGATTAAAAAGTGAAATCCAAGTGAAATGCTGGCTAATGTCAAAAAAGTGTCAACCAAGTGCAATCCTCTCTATATCGTTGTATTGTGGTAGAAATTAACGCGTAACTCTCAACAGATTCTACAGTTGCAAAAGAATAAAGAAAAAAAAAAACCCAGTGAAAAACCGCAGAGAGGTGAATTTTTGTAGTGTTCGACTTTGGTGTCTTAAATTGTAATGTAATGAGATACGACGTTCAAGAATTCATTCACCAATCTGAAGATCCAATCAGTAGGTTCGCAAATGGGATGGCATATCATCCATTCCTGCAGCTTCCCCGACCCACTGACTTCAGCGTGTCATCGCTGTTGACGGCGGGTAATCAACAGCAGCAATCAGCGACGGCAGCTGCGGCATCTATTTCACCAACATCGGGACTTCTTCATCAGCAACAGCAACAGACAATTGTCGCCACCGCCCAACAGCAGTTACAGTGTGGCGGAGGGCAGTCCTCCTCACCTGTAGGTGGACAACAGCCTCAGCTGTCACCGAACGCCACCAGCAACAATAACAACAATTCGACTAGCAACAACAACAACAATAACAGTAGTAATAACAATAGCAACTCCACCAATAATAGCAATAGCAACAATAACAATAACTCGTTACCAACGCATCAAGCGCTGGCGGCCGCGGCAGCTGCCTCCAGTCTGGGACATCATCCGCATCATTCGCATCACTCGCCGGTACCGGGACATCCGGCGTTGGGTCACTTGCCTCAGCAACCGTATTTCCCAGCGGCCGCATTAGCCGCGCTGGCTGGCAGTCCAGCCGGTCCTCATCCTAGTCTGTATCCGGGCGGTTTGCTGCACAAGTTTCCACCGCACCACCCGCACGCGCATCATCCATTGGGGACACCGTACACGACCGCCGAGGACGTGGTGCTTGCGTCGGTGGCAGCCCATCAGCTGCATCCAGGTATGAGACCGTTGCGGGCATTGCAACCCGAAGACGACGGAGTCGTCGACGATCCCAAAGTGACGCTGGAGGGCAAAGATTTGTGGGAGAAATTCCACAAGCTAGGCACAGAGATGGTGATAACGAAGAGCGGAAGGTGAGTGAATCAATTTCTTTCAATTTTACCAAATTAAAATCGAGTTTTCGTTTTGCCGTCGGCAAAGTAGAAGTGCGGTTCCGACCATGGTAGCTCAGAGATATAGTTAAATTTTCAGTTACACAGTTCAGAGGCTGGAAAAATTCACGTTTTAAGTTTATGGTGTTTCAACAAACGTTACACTTGCAGTTTTTGGGGGTTTTGAGAGTACATCACTATGTGGCAAACGCCTTTCGATTTATTCCCATCTTTATCGTTAACGTTTTTGGTAAGAATGGCCAGGATTTGAAAGGAACTTATTGAGCTCAGCAACAGCTCTGTCTGTTGTCTTTTGTAAGCCATGAGTAAAAGCGACGTTTAAAGGAGATTTTAAAATATTTTAGTGTCATCCTTGACAATCAGCTGCATTGTATGTGATAGTCAGGTCAGGGACGTCTTTATAGTTCTTCTCTTCAGTCGCCTACTTTTAAGAGTCGCAAATATGAAGCCGTCGAGAGAAAATTGGCCATCCAACTGCCTTGACATACAAACTTTCTGGGTGTTTTTTGTGGATAATAGATTTTCATCGACTAAAGTGTCATAGCACTCCGCAGTGTTCTTTGCAGAGATCTCCTGATGCCAGCGAACTCTGTGTAACCAACTTTTTACGTTAGTTTGTTGTGTGAGATTGATACTTTTTTCTTAAAGTTATTTGGTTATTGGGCCTTAAAGCTGCTATTTTTATCTAAGCACTAAGGCTCGCTTCAAAGAAGTTTTCGTAGTTTCTTGTGCACTACCAGATCTGCTTCCGAAAATTCAAAGCAGATTCAACAATCTAAGCTTTGCCAACTGAATACAAGTTTTAGCTCTTCCTATGGGCAACTGAGTTAAGCCTACCCTGAAGTCTTACAACTTGTATTTAAGGATAAATAAGAATAAGAGGGATAAGACAGGTATCAATATGTCTGTGTTTGGTTATTTGATGATAGCATGCCGGGCAAAAGCTTACCAATAAGCAAGTAAAAGTCTGCTTAGGGAGCAACTTTGCCATTTCTTCTAAGCCGCTAAGATATTTGATCGCAGCTCAAATTTAAATGCATTAAATAGTGAAAAACTAGGTTTGAAAACTTCGAACTCTCTTTGAGAATCGTGAAAGGCTGAACTTTAAGTAAAGTGTTCCATGTTAGACTACATTCGGCTCATTAGTTGAACTTTAAGACATGGCATGCAGCATCGTTTTACAAAATGCAGGTCTCTTCTTAAAGTTTAGCTCGCGCGTATCTTCTAAAGACTTTTCTGGATCCGTTTTTTTTTAACTTAAATCAGACTTGAAAATTGACAAAAAGTTCAACTGTAAAATTATTTTTAGTGTAGTCCTTAACCCCCAGTGCTGCAATGGAATTGAACAGCTCGATCGTTGCTGTGTACTAAAAGTTCTTCATGTACCTACTCCTATTGCGACTGTCAAGCCTCATGAATTACCCGAAAGTTGGATTTAAGAAAACCCATTGGGAATCGAAACTCAATTTCTTTTTTCAAAACAAATATCTTATAGCTACCAGCACCGAGTAGGAAAGTAGGAAATTTTTAACACTAGCTTTGGAATGACGAAAGTCAAAATTATTTTGCGTAGATACACATAGTTAGTTGCCTGAAATTTTTTACGCAATTTAAGCTTGATCTGTCGTTAACTACTTTAAGAACTCTGCTTCAACGCAGAGCTTAAAATTGAGGCTTAAAGTTTTTAGCATCAAACCAGTACTTATAGCTTGCCATCTTATAACTATATCTCTTATGCTGAATAGGATTAAACACCTAGGCAAGCTATAACAAATAAAACACCAGCTTAGCTCTTGGTTACAAGGTTTTAGTATAAAATATAAAAGCGTTCTCACAGAAAGAAGAACCAACTCGATGCAACAGCAAATGCTGCTGAGCAAAAATATAACAACATAAAAGCCCCTTTTGGAGAGCAGGCAATGGTAAAACAATATAAGAGTATTAATAACAACCAGTAAACTCCTCATTTCGGTAAAACATACGCCCGTACTATTCTTTTTGCTTCTGGTTATAGTCCGCTACAAACATTTTACATATTTTTACCATCTTATATGCTGAAATACGCTCAATTGGGGAGCTAGACACTCGGGAATGTAGAGATCGATCATAATAATTTCTGAGCAAAACTCGAATATTTTCCATAATCAGTCTTTTGTGAACTTGAAACTAGTGCGCTAACCCCGCTTAAACCGCAATTAATGAAATGAGTCCATGATTTTTAAATGTTAATTAAAACTGAATTATAAAACTCCGTGCCTTGTTAGCCCACATTAGATCCATTGAAGTCTAGAGTAAGCCCATGGAGCAAGATTAAAATAGAAAATTAGCCAAATGGTCCAGGAGCTAACCTCTCTGTGCAGACCAAATATTGAAGTTTTTTTTTGGACGAATTCATTAATTAGAAGTGAGGGCTAAGCCCTTAAAATTAGTGCGGGCTAAGAAAAAAAATATGTTAAATCTTTTTGAGGTAGTTACCTACCTATAAATTTTTTCGATCTAGAGTTAATTTTCAAAGAAATCATGTTTTGAAAGTTATAACCTTAATCGTTAATATTATAAAGTTATAATATTAACGATCTAGAGTTAATTTTCAAAGAAATCATGTTTTGAAAGTTATAACCAGGGATAGGATTTTGTTGACCTTAAAAATGGGAAAAAGGCAAAATAAAAGAACTAAACCGGCAGAAAAAGGCATTCATTTAAACAAACTTGTTTATTTTAACATCTTACACTAAAGTGTAGTAACACTGAACTACGATGAGGTTTTTAAAGTTCTCAGGAAACAACTGCCTGTGATTGCGAGTAAAGCCCAATGAAAGCTTGAAACCTACTTCAATATTTCCAGGGAGCTCACGGATTTCGTCACCTTTAATTACACAACTTGTTTGATCTATTATCTCCAGTCCCAGCACTCCAGTCTTGTGCAATTTGCTGTTGCCAGATAGCTCTTGTTTTATCCAATATCTGCAGTACTTCAACGATCGTGCTTCCTTAATATCAGAAAACATATGCAACGGTTAGGTTCACGTAGTTCAGTTTCCTGAGTTTTCAGTTTATCGGAGGCAAGACATAAACTCAGCAACGCATTCTACTGCGCGTGTAAGTCAAGACTTAGATTTTTTTTAGCTTCAGAGCACACGCATAAATCTCACAGAACTTATTCTTTTGTTGGCACACAAATAAGTTACATACATGGATCTATTTCCATTAATTCGAAATTTTTGTGTTGAGCTTAAAAATCAATGCATGCAGAAAAGGGTGTTGATACAAAGTATTTTGTGCGCCTTTATATTTATAGACGTTGAACCTGTTGTTTCTACTCTAATTGATTTTTCTGATTTCCACAAAAATAAAATAAAATAAGTAAAAAATTAGGGAAAATATTTTAGAGTGGCAAAAACGGCAAAAAGAGGCAATAACGGAAGAAAAGGCAAAAAAAGGCAAAATAAAATACATATATTTGGCACCTACAGGACCTCAAACGGATTTGTTTAAAATATATAGTGCCATACGATCGCGCAAAAAAAAGGCAAAGACACTTAAATCCTATCCCTGGTTATAATACTGTGAAATTGCGCATGGTCGATGGTGTGGATGGTTTAATTTTCGTCGTGTTTAAGGTTTTTAGCCGCAATTACTACACACAGAAATTTGAGTTTGTCTTTTTAAAGCCGTTCAAAAGGTCCTTTGAAATTAAATGAGAATTAGTAGAGGTAAAGGACTCATATTGCAGCCAATAGTGGGCGTCGCCGTGGTTTTTTTTACACTTTTTTAACACTTTTTCTAAGCAACATAAGAACCAAGTCATGTCCCGAGTTTCAGTTGTTCTCTAGCTTAATTTTGTAGACCTTAAACCTTCACACTTACAGACGGACGGACGGACGGATATGGCTAAATCAATTCACCTGTCAGTCTCGATCTTGTCACTGTGTTACAAACTTTGAATTAAAACGCATAAAAAGATCGTCAAGTACAAAGTTAAGTATAAGGGAGCCGAGCGGCCTTTATTAAAGGTTAGGCTCACCTTTGAAGCCTAAAAAAAGACTTAAAAAGTTTCTGTAAAATACTGTTTCTTAATTAAAATTATTGCTTGTTTTATTTTACATACTGTTCTACACTTTTTTTATTTAAAATTTGCTGTTCTTATGTTGGGGGAAATCTAAATTACGTTACCTACTCTAAATTGTTTCAAACGACAGGGTTGCAAAATCTTTTCCTTCAGTGTTTGCGCTCTTCGATTTTTGTTTTCTAAAAAAAAAAAACTGTTAGACCAAGTGGCAATTTTTCTATTTCTAAGGTAGTTATGTTCTTCTAGTGTTAGATCTCAGAATAAGGTGTTTTGTACTTACACCAGTTTTAAACAAGATCGTCGCTAAGATACTAAAAAGTAAGTTAAATTTTTTTCTATAGAAAATGATTGTATGTTTTCTGTACTCAAAATTTCGGTGTCGAAAATTTTAAGAAAAATTGCTGTACTTTCCTTAAAATTTTGGACATTTTCTGACATGTGTTATTTTTTCCAAATGTTTTAACCAAAGAGCAGCAGAGATAAGGCATTTTTTCTAAAATGCGTTAAAACAGCCTTCTCAACTTTCTTTAGAAAAATATGAGCCTTTGTTTAGACTTTAGTTGCATTTAAAACGTGTTAATTATCAGATTTGTAGAGCAAGTGGTTCAAAAGTTATGGCCTAAAACTCCTTACAAACTACATCTTTTTTTTACCAAACTGAAAGTTTTTTGTAATATGGATACCTACAAAGCAACGAAAGTTGCTTAGTTTCCATATATGGGGAGTTTTTTTTATTTTTCATTTTAAATTGAGATGAATGGCCTTGACACCATTAAAAATAGTATTCGTGAAGAAAAATTACTGAAAAAAGCGTTTCGCTCGGCGAAAATTATGGCAAGGTGCTCATCAGAGTGGGTCCAAGATCGCCTACCTAAATATACGCTCTTTTTTTTACCCTTTATTTTTTTAAAAATCAAAAAACTTAAACAAAACAAATAAATAAACAATTATCAAAAAAATTTTATGAAAAAATTTAACATTTACTTGACCTAAACTTTGTTTTCAGACTTCTTGTCTACAAAAATTTTGGAAATAAATACCAAAATTGATTTTAACCATTTCCACATGGAATTTTAAACTCTAATGAAAACGTTATAAGCGTTAAAATTTTTGAAAATAAATACCAAAATTGATTTTAACCATTTCCACATGGAATTTTAAACTCTAATGAAAACGTTATAAGCGTTAAAAGCCCACAAAATTTTGTCTTTCTGCGACTTTCCCCCTAGAAGTTGAAAAGGGTTTCGGACAGACGAACGGATGGACATCGTAACGATACCATGAGACGTCCTTTTTCCGTTTTTGGACATACAGCTTAAAAAATGTAGACAGGAAAAATTTACGCGCACTCAATTCAGTTATGGCGATTTTTGTTTCAACACTGAACACCGAGTGGATATTACACCGAGCTTAATTATAAATTTTGGTGTTACGAAATTTTTAGTTCTAACTTCGTCTCAAAATAGAATGTATGTACTTAATTGAGCTCTCGACTACACCAGTGTTGGTGTTTGGTGCTTAAAAAAAAATTCACCATTAGACAGACACACAAGCCAATATAGATAGGCAGAAGTACCTGACTTATCTAGATAGTGCGTTCGCGGGAAGCTATCTATAAAAAATATTTTACAGTCAGAGACTTCTTATATGAAGTATTTTTCATTTAAAATAACTTTTATTAGTTGCAAGCTAAGGACAGAAATGATGATAAGGTTGATACGATTTTGGGGCTTTTCTACATATCGGCTACTCTGCTCATATTGTCGTTCAATGACAAAACGTCATGATTAATGTTTTGCCAACGTTTTGACGTTTGATTGTTTTCTTCCTAAGGGGACCTTTTCGTGGCTCTTTGTTCCTTTTCTCTATGATATCTGTCAGTCAAAGTTAATATAAAAAATAAAATTACTATAAATTTAGTTGCTTTAATCACCAGATCAATTTATTTATTGTATGTAATTACAATGTATGGTGCAAAACTTTTAAAGCCATAAAAAGGATTTTTTATATTGTTATAAGCTTCATTTTTTATGTACAATAAAATTGAAAAAAAATGTATGACCGGAACAACCGAAGTAGAGCAGGAAATTCAAAAACGAAGTATAATTTTTTTAACCTTTTAAATGTTAGAACAACAGACCAAACCGATTTGACGTTTTCTTATTCTCTACAAGAGAATTTTTACAGTAGTCAGCTTACAAGGTGCATATTGCATTATGCGACAGCAGTCTTTCAGTTGAAAAACCAAAACAAAACTTTTTTTAACGTCATATACGTGTAAAAGCGAATTCGTTTTACTAAGCCCTAAAGTACTTAATATAATCTCTTAGTCCCTGACAGTCTGCCTTTATTTCACATTTGAATTTGCATAAAACTTAAGAATTAAAAAAAAAATTCAAACGAACAAAGCGCCAAATCGAAACGAAAATTCAATAACTTATAGTCTCTGACAGATGAAATAATAGCTCTACATCTCCAAGAAATATATTGAAAAGCTTATTTTATTGAAAAGAGATTAAATATTAATATAAACCCATTGTATTTATATTGCTGTACAGTGCTGGATTTTCTTAAAACGAAATTAACATACCTAATCTTCCAATTGCACTAGAAAAACAAAAATATTTTGACAAGCGCGACACATCATATTCCAAACAAACAGTTTGACAGCTGTATATAATGTGTTGTCATAATGCTTGCGTTACTGATGATAGTCACTCGTAAACTACTGTTTGTAACAGCTTTACAACTGGAATAATTTACTGCACTATACTTCGAGTCGGTTGATTGTTGACTGAAGTCTATAAGATTACTATTTGTTTGGATAAAGTTGTTTTACAAAGATTAATGGAAAATAAAACAGTCAACCAATGATTTATCAAATGGCTGTTAAAAAAATTATAATTCTATTTCTCATGCAATTTTTTCTAAAAAAAGAGAGTGAAATAGTTGCATTTCATTTTTAATTTATTGAAAAACAAAAAAAACTTTGGGAAATCTTTGTTTTTTTTTTTATTTAAAGTATAGTAGACTTATACTATGTTTCCACCGGCAATTAAAAGAGGATTAGCGGGAGACGATTAAAAATAAATCCCGAAGTGGCTCCACCGGACAAACAAAGGATTAATTTGACACGAACGCTCTGTTTCTATCATTTTCGCCACCGGGTTTACGCCAGTTTTTACGCCAAAAATTTTATTAGTTGTCTTTTGAACTTTTTTTTTAATAAATAGCAGAGGAAGTTATAAAAGCATTTTTGTTTCTGCTTTATTAATAGCTGGGGCATTAAACTATAACAAAATTAGTGAGAGTTAAAGTCAACTTTTTTCGCCCTAGCCACTTCTACTATATAATAAAAATACTAATATATAAAGGGACATACATATATGTCTAGTGGAAGTCCTCTTTCAGTTTTCAGTTTACCGAAATGAAGATTTTAAATTTCATTTAGCAATCAGAATAGGTCCTTTTTAGTGAAACTGATTATCCCTTATCTGAAAGACACTAACAAGAGTGTACTGGGTCCCCAAACTCAAGATCAATATTGAATATGACGCAGGTACCTGTGTCTTATCTGAAACGGTGGTGCCTATTTTTTTCAATTTGACTGCGCCAAGGAAGATTAGCAGCACATACGTCTTTGTACAATGTAATAAGCTTGTTTTTTTGTCAAAGAATCTTTTTTTCCAAAACGACCATGCTAAGAGGCTTTTAATTGGCGCGGGTAGATTTTGGCGATCTTTGGCGGCCACAATGTTTCTGTGACACCTGTCAAATCTGTCCGCTGTATTAAGCTTAGATTACACTGCATGCCATTTTGACATATTTGACGTACCTAAGAAGAAAAATGGTGCTAATATTTTTCTCCTTACGTCATATATGCCAAAATGGCGCAGTCTAATCTAAGCTTTATTCTGTTACTAATATCAAATCATCTGGCAAGACACAGGATTGAAAAAAAACATTTTTAGCCTTTCGGCGCATTTTTGGATAGAATGACATGCTAATTAGAAATATGGCCGGACTTAGGACGAGTCCAATGCCCGAGAAATTCACTAAGTGACAAAGCATTCTCAAAAGGCCAGTTATTCATTATAGTCCTTACATTTTCAAAAACGACGCACGTTGGTGGGGTGGTCATACTCAATAGTGGGCGAGGGCGCGACAGATTAGTTATGGTCTAAAATGAACAATATAGACCTAGACAATATTTGGCTTCACCATGACGACGCTACGTTCCCCATAGTGGAAGCCACCATTGGTACAATGCACGAATGATTTGAGTTTGCGGGAAAGTTTTGTCCAACCTCATGCAATTTGAACCCGATGGATTTTTTCTTCTGGTATTTTCTGAATCCGGAGTTCTAAGCGATTCTATAATCGATTGATGCCTTGTTAAGAACGTAACACAGACCGTTGCTCAAATTTAGCCGGATCTATCCGAAAAAGGCGTCGAAAATTGGATCGATCGGGTCGAATCCTTGACGTAGTAAGAAGTCGGTGTGGGTAAATAAACGATGTTATATTCCATATATAAGGACATACATGGGTCTTTCAATGTGTGAGGGTTAATACCTCACACGCAGCTCGTTTTATTCCATTTCAACAACTGATCTACCCTCATGAAAAACCCTTAACAAGTCTTTCCCTTCCTTTGCTTCCATTACTCGGTACCATAAAAAAAGACATGGATTAAAGATAAAAACTTTTTTAAATAAACCTGACTTTCATGAAACTGGGATTAGAATGGTTGCTTTGTGCTTTAATTGGACTTAATGCTATTTTCATGCAAAAAAAATATTTTTTTTTACCAAACAAACATTAAAACGAACCCGACTGAAATCGAAAATTAAAGTAAGAGTCCGGGAACGGCATAGTTTGACTCGAGTCCGCACCTTTTTCCAAGTGATAAACCAAGTGATTTATTTTAACACAAGTGTATATTGTGTCTCAATTGATTAAACAACAGCGTATAAAACCTTTCCTTAAGTTTTTTCTTATACCAGGAACAAAGATTAACTTGTTGGAAAGAAAGCGATCCCTATTTTCTTTATCAACGAGCTCCGGCACAAGGAAAAATTGCTAATTAAAGAAAAAGAAATTAAAAAAAAAATCATAAGATTGGGTTTAAAACTCAAGTTCTTCATACATTTTTTAAAAAATACTTTCAAACAAAAAAAAAAAACATAAATAAAACTCTCATGATCATCACACTCTGCTGTGCCGCCCTGCCATCAAGATGGTGGAGAAGACATGATACTTAGACGGGTCCCTTCTATCTTTCTTGGTCCTCCTCCACCAAAACAAGACGCGATACCAAGGCCCTGGATTCGCCTGAGATTTTGTTCATGCGACTTTTTTAAGCCAAAGCAGAATTGCCTATTCCAAATACTGGCGTTTGGGCCTCACTATATTAAGAAATTCGGTATTCTAGAAACAAGTAAGTTGGTTGGTTTCATCAAAACTCCGTATTTAAGCATTCTGTGCCCATTTAAAATCTCCTTTAAGGGCTTGTTTCACAGCGCAAGATTATCCGAGTTTGCGGGTTAAACTGAGATTAACCCCAGAAAGGAGTTTTCCGTGAATTTTGATCTGGAATTAATCCCGGATCAACTCTGGAGAACAGTATGAACTTCTTTGAATGTTTTTTCTGTGTAGAGTGTGAATTGGGAGTTGCTTTGCGTATCTCAGTGAAAAATGACATCTGAGAACAAATCGATCTTCTTTGTCTGTGTTTTTCTATGTAAAGAAAAAGGTGAGAGAATCAATAATTTCGAGAGCATTGCACTGAAAAACTGTTCCCTGGGTTTACTCTACATTCGTTCTATTCCGGAACTAACTGATCTTGGTTTAAGCTGGGCTTAATTCAGCACTGCAAAACAGGCCCTTTATATTAAAAAAAAAAATGTTATCCTTGTTATTTTTGCAAAATGCTTTAATTTAACTGAATCTATTGATTTAAGAAAATAAGAGATGTCAAATTACATGAGCCACTAAAAAAGAAACACTTCATCTTAACAAATAAAGGGTCCGCCATCTAACGTTGTTTTTCAACTAGTGCTTTTCGTGAATGAGAACTTAGCTCATGTCGTGAAGGAGACACTTAGCTCATGTCTTACTTGACAGATTATTAGTTTTATCCTTCCGCTTAAGGAATATGGTTGTGTATACGCTTGAACAACGCTGGGAAATATGCGTTTTCGCTTCGCTAAGTGGGCCTGTGATCAACTTAGAGAAGATGCTGATTTTGCCAAAAAAAATCATCTTTTCAGATGAAGCTCATTTTGATCTTGGCGGGTATGTAAACAAGCAAAATTGTCGCATTTGGGGCACAGAAAACCCGCACGCATACATTGAAAAGCCGATACACCCAAAACGAGCGGTCGAGATTTTGGTCGAGAGGCATAATTGGGCCATTTTTCTTCGAAAATGAGCAAGGAGTGGCCGTTACAGTCAAAGGCGATCGTTATCGGGCCATGCTGAACGAATTAATTTTTGTTCACAAAAGTTGAAGAGGAGGATATTGGCAACATTTGGTTTCAACATGACGGCGCTACGTGCCATACAGCCGAAGCTACACTCCATGTTTTGCGCCCTGTTTTTGAAGATCGCATTATCAGCCGCAGAGCTGATGTCGTTTGGCCACCTCCGAGCTGCGATTTGACACCGTTGGACTATTATTTGTGGGCTGCCGTAAAAGATAAGTGTTACGTCGACAAGCCAGAGACAATTGACGCTTTACAGGACAATATTCGTGAAGACATTGGTAAAATACAGCTGCACACAATCGATAATGTGCTTAAAAATTGGACCGATCGTGCATGGCCAGCCGAGGCAGCCATTTGAATGAAATTATTTTCATTATTAACCGGAAGGATTGTATTTTCAAATAAAAAAAGAAATTTGAGAAAATATTCAGTAGTTTTTATAGCATTTTCAAAAAAGAAAAGTTGTTTGGCGGACCCTTTATAAGCGCAAGTTCGCCTCATTTGTCATGATCTTTGCTCGAGTTCGTTTAACAGCATTTTCGACAATGTACGACCTCATACCAAGACTTTTTGATGTCAATGCGATCTGTTGTTTTTTTTAAAGGTGTACTATACACCCATTTCATCGAGCCCTAATTGCGAAGCCTCCTTGAACTCTCTCTCTATATTGTCAACATTCACGAACGATACGATCTTAAATTCAAAAAGTCTAAAATAAAAATTCATTTCCCAAACATTTATCATCTCCGAATCAAACGCTTAACGCCTTTTTGAAAATAGTTTTTGAAATCGGTATTTTGATATTTGCAATAAAATTTAAAAAACTTGCTTTATTTTAAATGTTACAAACAACGAAAATTGATCAAAAACCACCTTATAGTCTCGTTCTTTTTAAAAAAATTTATTGACGCGTTTCAGCTTTGAGCCAACTTCAGAATTACGATCAATTCATCATCAATTACGATTCGTGGTGTTTGATCAATTTTCGTTGTTTGTAACATTTAATTGAAGTCTTGTTGGTCGAACTCCCTTAACCATTGCTTTATTTTGTGTAAAAACTTATTTTGAAAAGTCTGAGTTTTTTTATGTACCTACACCGTAATGTATTTTACGAAGATACAGTAAAACCACTGCATATTGAAACTCTTCAATACAAATGCTTCTCTATACTTCTTCAAATACGGAACCATGTTTTCAAAGTTGTTTAACTGAAGGGCTGGAATATAATAGCAATATTTCGAACACTGTCAGTTGCCCACCACAAGGTTTCTTTGTCAGTGATTCAAGTAATGTTCAAGAATTCAAAAACAATTTATACCTATATGCCATAACAAAATGCGATTCATACAACAATCAGATCAATTGTTGACTGATTTTTTTTTACGTTGATTTAATCTCGTACCTATTTATTCTTGTCCTTAAATTTTCTAAAGTAAAAACGTGAAAACGTTACAAAAAAATATTGAAAACCTGCCTGAAAAAGTTCACCAGGTTTTTGGCAGTGATGTTTAATTAAATTAAATTAAAAATATCCCTGTCCTAAGAAACAGCTTCATGAGTTTGAACAAAATTCAAAAAAGGTTCTATGTAAATCTGAGTTTTAGTAGCATTTCACAATGATTTACAATCGCCTTCCAATGCTTTTCACTTCTACCCAGACTTTAAAAATTCAGTCATTCCATGCGCAAGATCCAAGCCACATAAGGAAAACAAAAAAATCCTATCAGAGAGCAAATATTTGCTTCACATTAGCGAATTGAATTTTGTCACTGATTAAATTATAAAAGTATGTATCTGAATATCTTCAGGTATTAATATGTACTCATAAATAAATTGCTTAACACTACCCCGAAGTAAACAGTCCGTGTTTGGAGACCAACAAATTAAGCAGCACATATGTCGCTGATTGTGTTTATTTTTGGCAACGTTATCTCTGCAAAAAGCAAAAACGTTCCCAAAATCTCAGACAAATATTTATTATATTATTTTTATATATATGTATATATTTTTTTTATTTTGTTTTTGTCATGCACGCTGTTTGCTCTAAACGTGTCTTTCATACAGGAATAAAAACGAAAAAGATTCTTATTCTTACATTCGAAAAGAACTCCATTTTGGAGTCTCAAACACATGCAATTCTCATACACATACAGTAATCGGGAATGTAATAAAACATGACAACGTCACTTAATTGAGAGACTCTGTGCTTCACATTTAAACAACAAAAGTAATTATCTTCCCTTTTTGTTTTTTTTTTTCTGTGTGTGTATTTTTTTATAAATTTTAATAGCCTTGCGTTATAGTGAAGTAATAATGTTTTTAATACCTTTGCCTGCCATATGGAGATCAACGCCGATGGTGATAATTAATAGAAGATAACGCTAGTACAACACTATTATAATTCTACTCCTGTGTGTCTCTGCATAGAAGGAATGTGTCATGGGACACGAAACAAATGTATTTTTTTGTATTGTTCTTGCTCAATGAGGCTAAGTGCATGAATTCGCGTTTTTTAGTTCTGCCATTTTCGTGTTGAATGGAGTGTTTACTTCGATGCTTGTTGTAAACTGTGGAACAGAGTAGGTTTATCTATTAGATTAGATAGGTGGACTTTTTTTTACACTGAATTGTATTGGTATACAATATTCAATCAAAAAATTCAAATCTATCTTGATTTTTTTTTATAACTGACTCGCGATCAAGGGGTTATAACTACCTTTAAGATGCGTCATGCGTAGCACATCGCGAGCGGAGGAAAGATTTTGAGGAAAGATAGAAAAGATAGAAAACCCACAAACACCCACAATAAGGCGATGGAAATAGCTTGTCCCCTGAAAAAACCTGACCAGACACCACAACCACGTTGGTGGAATTCGGACTTAAAGAACCTTAGGAAAATTTAGAGAAGGAAGTTTAATAAGGCAAGGAATACAGGAGAGACTCAAAATTGGGACTCCTATAAAAAATCTCTTAAATCTTTAAAAACTGAACTTAGGAAAGCGAAAAGGTCCACGTGGAAGAAATTCTGCGAAAAGATTAAAGAATCCACGGAAGCATCCAGGCTCCGAAAAGTTCTCTCAACCTGTCTCAATGTCTCTAGCTTTCTCAAAAAGGCAGATGATGCGTGGAAATTATCCAATGAAGAATCTCTGAAACTGCTGGTAGATACCCATTTCCCGGGGCACTTACCAGACTGCCCGAGCCCAAGCCAAGCAAGGACTATGCCTATTAGTAATCCGAACTCTCTCATAACGCGTCATAAGATCATGTGGGCTATAAATAGCTTCAAACCCTACAAGTCACCAGGACTTGACGGCATAATACCAGCCGAGCTTCAACAAACGTCCGACTTGATTACCCCCTGGCTAGAGACCATTTTTAAAGGCTGTCTTTGTATGTGCCACATCCCCACCAGATGGAAGCAAATCAACGTAGTCTTTATCCCCAAGGCGGGAAAAAGTTCCCAAGTTTATCCCAATGATCTAAGACCTATCAGCTTATCATCATTTCTACTCAAAACATTAGAAAGACTCATTGATCTGCATCACTCATTGATCTTAGATCAACTATAGACCCCTCTAAACTTTTTTCTATCTCAACATGCGTATATCAAAGGAAGATCCGTGGAAACGGCTCTCCTCACACTAGTGCGATTCATTGAGAAATCATACAACCAAAAAGAATATACGTTGGTTGCTTTTCTAGACATAGCAAGCGCTTTCAACTACATCCATCTGCGTGCAATTACACAAGCACTGGAAGAATTCAACAGGGACTAGTAGCATAAATAAAACAACTACTTAAGTAGAGTAATTAATGCCACTTTAGGTCACGCTTCCTTGAAAAGCTCGACCAGAAGAGGTACACCTCAAGGAGGAGTACTATCCCCTCTTTTCTGGACGTAGCGGTGAATAAGCTGCTACTTATACTAGAAAGAGCGGGCTGCAAAACGATTGCCTATGCGGGTGATGTATCCATTGCCTTCTCGGGGAAATATCCCCAAGTACTGAGAGACCTTATGCAACATGCCCTCACTCTCCTCCACAAATGGACGACTGAGAATGGTTTAAGTGTTAATGCACAAAAGACCGAAATTGTCCTCTTCACAAAAAAATATAAGATCCCCGCATTATCCCTCCCACTTTAAACGGCACCAGCCTACCGTTTTTAAATAAGGCGAAGTACCTTGGCCTTATTTTGGACAGTAAACTAAGCTGGAAGCTCAATACAGCTAAACGAGCAAGGAAAGCTATCACGGCCCTTTATATGAGCAAAAAAGCCTTTGGGCGCAAATGGGGATTACAACCTCACACGACGCATTGGCTCTTTACAGCTGTAATTAGACCAATACTTCTGTCCGGCGTAGCAGTATGGTGGCCCATACTCAACGTCGGCATACATCTCAACGTTTTAAGAAAGGTACAAAGGCAAGCATGTATCTGTATTCGTGGTGCCCTGAGAACCACTCCTACTGATGCGCTCGAAATCCTATTGATTCTCACCCCCTTAGACAAACAGAGACCTGTGGTACGGCGGTAATCTACCCTTTGGTGACGTCATACACTTTTACACAGACGGATCCAAGACGTAAGACGGCGTAGGAAGTCGTGTGTTCTCTGAGTGCCTTAACTTATATAAATCCCTTCGCCTACCCAACCAATGCAGCGTCTTCCAAGCAGAAATAATGGCAATTAGTGAAGCCCTGTCCTGGCTAAAGTGGAACGTGATATCCGCCCGCGATATCTGTATCTTTACGGATAGCCAGGCTGCCATCAAATCCCTGACATCAATCTCTATAAACTCTAAATTAGTTATTAACTGTCACACATCTCTTGATGAGATGTCCGAACAGTTCCACATCCGCCTGTGCTGGGTGCCAGGTCATAGAGACATCACGGCAAACTGTGAGGCTGATAAACTTGCTAAGAACGCCACTAGACTGCCAAAAGGTGAAATCTCCTGTAATATAGGTACTTCCCTAGCTACCTTCAAATTACAGCTCAAAAATCACAGCATACAAGAAACTAACACCAGATGGAGGACAGGCACCACTTGTTCAACCTCCAAGCAAATCTAGCCTCGCCTCGATCCAAAAAGATCAGATCAGAAGAGCTTGATCTTCTTGAAGAGGTCCAAAATTAACACTGCAGTGGGAATAATCACTACTAATCATTAGGTCTTCACGCAAAAAGACTAGATCTATTCTCAAACGATTTCTGTAGAAGCTGCCTAGATGAGGAAGAAGAAGAAAGCGTACAACACTTTTTCTGTTGCTGCCCGGCACTCGCGTCGTACAGGAAATCCATACGAGGCTCCTACTTCTACGACTGCCTAAGCGATCTTAGTGAAACACCGGTCAAAAAGCTACTAAAATTCATTGAAAAGACTGTCTGGCTGTCATAGAATTCAGGCCAAACTACTCCCTTGGTCATACACCCACGTGGCGGTACAATGGGCCTACTTTTTGGCCTAAGTGCATTTAATAAGCCACTATTCTACCTACCTACCTAATTCTAGTAATTCTAAAAGTAAGCCAGTACGGAACATGAAAACACTGCACAGAAACACCAAAGTTTACCCCGCAAGTGTTATGCCTTTACGGAGAAAAGCAATGATATAACTAGCAGAGTATTTCTGAAAAACGTCTGGCATGCATCTAATTGTTGTTAGTTGCTCGAAGGCTTTAATTAGACAAAAATTGGACCGCCAACACCATCGACATGCAAACTAACGGCGTATTTATCTTCGAGTATTCTCTGAAACCATTGTATTGCTTAATGCAAGCACTTTTCTGTTTCCCCTCATATCCCTGTTTATCTTCGAAATTACTATACTTGGTGAACATGAGCGAAGATCATTTCATATTTCGATGAGCTTTCGAGCCATAAAGAAGTCGATTGCAAGGATTCTCCGTTCGTCATTTTATTGCCGTGCCGATTTTCGCAATTGCAAAATTACTGGGAAACATCTAGTGAACACTAGATGACAGTAATTAGCAAGACAGTAATTTATAACCCTCTAAGCCGGTAAGTCATGAAGCTGCCATGTGGATACGTGTCCAATTCAGCTGCGCAAGCCCTCCCACTGAACGTATCATATCAGTCGGGTCGGTTGCTACTTCTTTCAAACTCTTAAAGTGTTTTCGCTATGCAAAAATTAACTTAGCATTTTGTATGCCACTTTAAATACATTTGAGAATACATAACCGTTTGTTTTTTGTACTTAGCTTTGCGACAAAGTTCAGCAAACTAGAATAAAATACTCATGTCTGGGCAGGTGCCTCAAAGCCGACACTGCACTTACTTGGAGGGATCCAGATCCTGAGATATGGAACTTAAACGGAACTCTAACAGCGAAGTCACAGGTCTTGTTGGAGCATAATCTTAATGTCTACTCTATTTCACTGTTGTCTCGTCTTCCTTCGCCTGCGGATACGACTCCACAGTTTTCCGTGCTAATACGTTTCTCAGTAGTTACCGATTCCAAGCGGTAACATTTCCCAGTCGGTTGTATTGGTGAATTTGAAGTCGACTGAAAAGTATTTATTATATCCAAGATGAGCCCGATTTAATTTTTACCACATAATATCCCAAATTTTCTTCAACGACTCTATAGTTCAAGAACCTAATTTTCAAGCAAGGTGCTCATTATAAGTACCTGATAATCTTTTATGGGAAATATCACAAATGAAGTGGACACGCACTCTCACTCCATCCCTTTCCACAATGCGGCAACAGTGTGTGAGTGTGCTGCGGACCCAACTGCGCGAAACTTTCCATATAAGTGTTTTGCTAAATGAGCTTTGACGTGACTACAAATCATTTGTTAGCTCACCTTTTGTACGCAATAGTCCTCAGCCTTTGTCCTCATTCATTCACCGCACCGCATATTCCAGCCGCATATAAACAACACAATTCACACATTCCTATTGCAAAACGATTCAATTCTTTCCCAAAAAAAAAAAAAAAATATTACAACAACCGAAAAACAAGACATCACGCAAACACCTTTTACTCCCTAGCACCTATTCACACTTTGCAACGACGCTGTACACACATCCTAGATCGTAACAATCCCGATTCGGTCGGGTACCGCAAACAGTGCGCGAATCCGGGCGGTTTCGAGGCAAACAAATCATATTTCCAAGCTGATTTTATTACCAGTTATTACAGGGTGCACTAGGGCGCCCCCAAAAACTTGGCAAAATAGAGCAACAGCCCCCATTGGACCCTGGGGGTGGGTGTGTGGATGGGCAAGTGTTATGAAAGTTTCTCAAAAATTGTTTTTCACTGCTGCTGCTGGTGGTGTTGGGCTTTTCGCATACATTTTCATTTCATCATTATATGAAACGGCGCGCACACGTTGAACTCAATTGGAATAAGTGCATAGTACTACCAGCAGCCCAGACGATGTTAAAAGCAGCGTGAGGACTCCTCAATCCTCACCATCATCATCATCGTCGTCGTCGTCGTCATCACCATCATCGTCAGGGCGGATAGGCGTATAGGGCTCCCAGACTGTAGTATAGACTGGTGTATAAACACAAACAGGCCAGAGGAGAAGTGCAAAAAAGTGAACTTTAGTGGAGTAAAAAACACACTTGTTGTTCGGGGAATGCGGGTGGTATACTGCAGAGGCACTACCAAACGGATACTTGGAAGTTAACTGAATTAAGGAATATTTTTAGAACTTTCAAACCACTCAGCCCGAGTGCTATGCAAGAGAAAAGAACATTTAATACGTTCAATTACAACTACACAAGGCGATTCGAAAATTTCAATGAACCCACCCCCCGTAAGGGGCTTACTCCGTAAAATTAATAGCCCCGCGTTATGTGACCGAAATTCATCCCTCCGCCTGGGGATGAGAGCCCATTTCAGCCTTAATCAAGGTGATGCGTTTCAGTTCTGCGTGAAATCAGCTCCCCCTCTCGGTAGTAAGCACATATCGGTATGTACTTGTAAGTTTTGCATTTTAGGCCAAAAATTCCTAAGCACTTAGGGCCTGATTGTAGGCTTACACGCGCTGTTCTATGGTTTCCTCACTCCTGCAAGAGGATTCCACAGTAACTTTTCTCGAAGAAGCACGTGTTTAAGTACCCGTCTTGGTATTACTTGAGTGAGTATCAGGGACGACACACACTTGAATTGCGTGCGACAACGGTGCGGTTTTTGGGAGGGCAGGAAGAAGCGAAACAAGACGGTGAAAGTCAACATCCTATGATGACTCGAGATGAATTTGTGTGTCCTTATCCAGATAATGATTTGCAGAATCTTCGTGGGAAAAATCGTACCTCATCGAGAGAGGTATAGCTGCGTGCGAACAAGCTTAATGATGTTTAAATTTTTTGTTGATTTTTCGTATTTTTAATTGGTGCCCTCGAGTGGGGAAGCTCTATAAAAGTTGAGATTTAAAGCTGTGCCTTGAGGTTTTGAATCACAGTTTTTATAGATGATAGACGGCTGCGATGATAGATGGTTATGATAATATAATTCACAGCCAGGTTAATTCACAGCCTGCAGGCGAATTTTCTGTTTTGTTTTGAAATCAAATCTGCAACTGTGACTAGAGCGGGTCGTATGAGTCGTTAAAGGAAGTGATTTTCGGTGTAGTTTGACAGAGTTTTTCACACACTTTATTACCTCTCAAAGCGCGATATTTAATGGGTCTTTTTCTATCACAATCGGCTTTACCAATTGTCTGCGTCTGTTGCACCCATATAGGACTCACTGTTGTGCAATCTTCATCTGCTTCCTGAATGGCTGATCCATGATACTAAGTCGTTGCACAAGGATATCGAAATTTCACTATTTGAAATGGCTGCCTTTAAGCCTTTTCAATAAAAAAAAAGGTTGAGTTTTGTGAAGGTTAAGATACGTTAACACCCAAATTGATGCGTTTTTTGCCGTTAGTTCATTTTATCTCCTTGATTTAGTCGTTTGTGTGCGGACTACACTGCAGACGGTCGTGGGTTCAAACTCCAACCGCTTAAGCCTTTGTTTTTTCACGGCTTTACCTCCACAAGAGAAGGTGACCTCCTTGCGGAGGCCTTCGAGGAATGATAGCTGATGTCGTCGTCCATCGCTTCCATAAAACCCAATGTTTTTCGAGCTTATCTCAACTATGGACGGCGTCTATTTAGTCGCTCGCGGAAATAACACTCAACGTTAAAGGCTTTTCAAGACTCCGATCGGAGACGGCAAAATTAAGGTGAATAATGCCTGCCACACACTAACGGTTACCCCACTAGGCTCTGGTGGTTCCCAAGCTGTTGGCAAGTCTACTTTGACCAAGGGATAAACTCATCGAACAGCAGGGAACATACTAGTTTTTTTTCTACAACAAAAGCAGTCAATGTGATTAAGCTCGAAGTGGAAGCTTAATTGCTTTAAAACTAGTTCAAGTCGTCTTATTTTAAGAGAACGCAAGGTTCCATTATAAGACTTAGATGAAGACTTGTGGATAAATCAACAGGTTTGTTCGTTACACAACAATAAAAACCCACGTTATACAACGATATCAAGTGGCTGCGGATCTAAACTAACGTGGAGTGGGCCATTTGAGGGATCTTTCCACTCGGAATTCAGTACAAGCTTGCGAAAACCTGTTCCATATGATTGGGCCACAGCACCTTTATAAATTCGACAGAACTGTCCCATAACGTCGGCTTGGTGGACCTTTCATGTAGTCTAAACTGGACTCCGATGGGGACAGACGATGATCTTAAAGCCGGGTTAACATGTAGCAGGGGCAAGCAAGGGATCATATTTAGCCCGAGCTATAGCGTCCCGTAAAGCATTCCATTTATATTCTTGGAATGTGCGCGCATGGCAAACTTTGGTGGAGTGATCATCACATATACGACGGCGCTCAAAGTACTGCCAAATGATTAGGATTTTTAGAGCGATACTTTACACGTTTAGATCTCGATGTGGCGAAGCCATTTGACTCCTTGAAACATCGACGGAATGTCTCAAGTCTCTGATAGTTTTATCTGGTGAAAAGGCCAGTTTAGTACAGGAATACTTTAGGCAACAAATGGGCTCATCTTCCGAAAAACTTCGACCAAGCCGAATTTTGGTATAGGTACACTTTCCATTCAGTTCTCCAAAAAAGATGTGCAAATTTCCTGGAGTTCTGTTGCCCTTTTGACAGCCTAAGAACGGTAATAATGAAAAGAAAAACACAATTTTTTCGGATACGAGTAAAGGTAGGACAACTACAGGCACAGTGTTTCGCTGTATCTTCGCCCTATTAACAAACGCAGCACTTCTCCTTCTTTAACTTTTAATTAAAAGCTTGGTTTCCCGAACGGAAGGCTACAACTTTTCTGCTGTTAATTCTCCACAGAGATAGAAGGAAAGATGGTTCCTTATTAGTGATCACCTGGCGCAATTTCGTGTCTATGAAACTTATGTTCACGGTACAACCAAGCATCAATGGCAGAGTTCACTACAAATGCAGGTAGACCCTACATCGGCCAGTGCAAGTCCTCGTGAAAGCCTCTTCCGAACCTTGCCTCTCAAGCTCATCGGAGATCTCAGTCCATAAACTAGAGTTAAACCCACAAAGATTCACTGCGTATAGTCTTGCGACTAAATTAACCGAAAGCTTGAGTTCGAGACCTATAACGCAAAGTACCCAAAACCTATGACAGACTATCGTTTTGACTTATAGAAAGCGGTCCTTACTTCTAAAGTAAGGCGAAGTTTGGGCATGCCCTCTGACGGATTAACCCCAGAAATGACCGCTTTTCCGACAAAAGTACCAAGTCGGCTTTCCTCGGATAATGGGATGGCTTTGGCCAGACTCTGAGGCAGGAAAAATGTCATAATTTTCTTTTCAAATGGCTCCAAAACCAGGCAGGGGTCAGATGCTGGAGTCTTTGTTCAAAGACTCCTACCCCTTAGGTAAATACCCGTCTGTCTTCCATGTGGAGATTTTCGCTATCTTTACCATTTCCCAAATAATGCGTGAACTCAAGCATTCGTTGAAAGGCTAAATACAGTGAATCTTGTGTGGTTTCCAGGTCACACAGGAATCCAGGGAAATGAGACCTCTGATGAGCTTACTAGAAAAGGCTCAGAAAATGTTTTGTCAGGACCCGAACCTGCGCTAGGTCTGCCTGTATCTGTTATCGAGAGTACAGGGCTCGTTGGTGTGACTGCGATGGGTGCAGGCAGACCAAACGACAACATCCGGGCTTCTGCAAGATGTCAGCGTCTTTCCTTCTATCTCTCAGGAGAATCGACTGCAGACTTTTTGAAGGCGTCCTTACGGGGCACCAAGCTTTTGCAAAACCCTTGAATGCGCTAGGCTGGAGCGAAACCACCACCTGTCCTGCCTGTGAAGAGGACGACGATACAGCCAAGCACTTCCTCTCTAGCTGACCTGCCTTTGCTCGCATCAGTTGGCGGATCTTAGGCGCTGACGCTCCTCATCACTGAAGCTCCTTCTCGTTCTTCTTCGAAAAAAGGGGAAAATAATAAATACAATAAAGTAAGGTGTCTGCATAGTAGTACAATGGACCAGTGGTTGTGTCTGCGTGCTCCAATGGTTGTGGCAGTAGCAACCTCCGACAAAAAAGCGAAGTTTTGTTAACCTTCTTCATCACTTTATGCGTCTTATGACGTCTTACATACTTTCTAGCCATATTTTGGCGATTTCTGGCGATGGATCTTAGCTAACTTAGCTAAAACTTTCTCACTTGCCATCGATTCCGATGGATGATGTGTCTATAGATTACTGAGCTGACTCCCCACATATTTTGGGGATTCGCTTTTCTGCTGCGCACATTCCAGCTACATGGCTGTCCTTTTCTACTTCGAAGAATCGCATTAATTTTCTCATGGTTGCTTCGTCGCATAATAAGTTTTATTTTATTGTGGAACATAAGGTTTCGATCGGAAGAAGGAATTCTTCCAGTTTCCAGAGTACCAGTAATAAAGGTGTGTCGGCAGCTATAGTCAGGTACTGTAAGTCGATCATTTGGTGACAAGCACGTCAAGCAATTCCGATAGCATAACCATTACAGGATGCTTAACTGCAACTAAACTCTTTTGCAAGGAAAAAACTTACAAAGCAAAAAATAGTTTAAAGTCTTCACCCCTTATTTCTTAGAAGGGCTACGCCTTGTACGCATTTTTCATTGAAATTCCTTTCCTGTCCACTTTAATCACTGCCTCCGCATTTAATGACCCACACCCCGTCATCAGGCAGTCACAACTCTTCATTTGTTATTATAATCTCTGTAGTCCGCCCTAGCAACATTTAAGAATATCGTCAATCTGCATTATTTATTCGGTGATTTATGCGTCGAAACATTGCTTCAATTGGCCACCACTTTGTCGGGTTTTCATAAGCTGCGCTAACCAATCCCCCCCCCTAAATCCCCACCTCCCATAAGCCACCCCAGCGCAATGTCTAATGATAACAATTTTAAATGAATTTCATCACATTCCGTCGACCAATAATAGCAGTTCAGGCTACTGCATACCACAACGCTCCCCATCACCTTCGCCCACATTAATTACTGGTCACATAGACGGATGCCCTTTTCCACAATGTAAAAGGGGGGAGGTCTTGGAAAATCTGGACTTTCTCCCACATCCATTGCATGCGACTTCTGGGTGAATGAACATCTGTCCGTATATGTGCACCTAGAGAGAGATACAAAATCCAGCCCATCAATGGAACTAACCACGACTCAAAATAATGAAAGGATATTAATTGTAAATTTATGGGCACACAGGCTGCCACCCAGCGGACCTCCTGCCTGTGACCCATAAAGGAAGGCAGGGAGCTTTCAAAGCTAGCTGGCTCCTCGTTGTGATTAAACTGGTAATTATCAGTTTCAGGTTTTGACAAACTGTGACAGTGACAATCACATGGAACCCGGGCTTTTTTGTCCAACCATCAAGTTTGGACATTGTTTTCCCACCGAAGGGTGTGTGCGCCCAGATGTGTCTCTACTCATGCATTATTGATGGTATTTTGTGGTTTGTTACGAGTTTCCAAGCCCTCCTCTTTTCGAAAATATACTCAAAAAAAAGTTATTGTTGTTTGAGTTTAAGGAAAAAAACATTTATTAGTGGCAAGCCGTGTCGTGTCTTTGAATAGATGAACGGATTATCCATTTAAGTTGATTATTCCGACATGAGTTTAACGAGCAACGTCCGTTCTGACGGCGAGTTACACAGGGCGAAATTTACAACACATGTACAGCATTATGCGGCGCGAAATTTTGCGCTACCATCACAGCATGGGCTGGTGCATCGCAGCAACACGGGCGGAAAAATCTGCCTGCACTCGGAAAGTGACAAACCTAGTGACATGTAAAACAGCGAAGTGGTGTCTCAGTGCTTGCACTCGGTGTGTCAAAACTAATTTGACAGATGCATAGCAGAAAATTTAAGTCAGACTAGTATGAACGGTCGTCGGAGGATGAAGATGTTTGAATGTGTCGCCATCTAGTTCATGGCAATGTTAAAGTGGTGACACCTTTTGACGGTCTAAATGAGTATTTTCTCAGGGAGGAAATCGGTCAGAAACAGTCAGAGTCTTGTAGTTCTACTCAATCGTCTAAAATTACATCTAAATATACATCTGTTCACGGAAGGTTAGAGTATTCGATCTGTTTCAGTTATTTCAGCCCAAAATTTAAAGACGAGATCACACCATCAGGTTTAATGAGAGCTTTTTTGCACTTTTCAACGGTGAGAAATTCAGGCTATATCAAAAGACAAATGAAGTTTTTGAACCCGTGTTTTACAGAAGTCTACTTTGTCTAATGCCAACTTTCTCAAACTGGCGGGCTACTTTTGAATGACTTTGAATCTTGTTCATATTTTCTTAATGCAAAAGAGAGTTGTCGTCAAGCGTTAAGCTCGTATACGCACGTTTTAAGTCTTAAGCTTTCGTAGAACAGTTGTTGTGCTTGAGTGCTTCATCAGCTAGAAGAAAGCTGGTAAAGTCCATTGTTATGACTGGTTATCTCTTTCGGATCAACGCCAACAGACTAGAAAACTTCGAAAATATCGCTCGAAATAGCTTAATAGCTCACCCTAGTACGCTTAAGATCGCATTTTTAATTTAACGCGATATTTCCTAAAAACTTTAACAATCTCGAATGGCTTTTGATCCTGATTATGCGAAGAAGCCCTACTTTTCCCAGTTAACATGTATGGGAAGGCATGCTGCCCCCTGTAATCGCCTGCTTTGGCACACCATAGAATTTAACATAGGTGCAAGTTTAGGCACATAAAACTAATTCTAAGTAAAATTGTGTAATTTTAAGAATCTTTTTTGTGTGCTTCTAGATTTTAACACAGTCGAGGTTTATGTCTATTCCAGATTTTAGGCGTTCTAGCAAACATCATCTTCATCGCCACTTTTTTCACTCTAGACGGTCGCGAAAGAATCATGCTTAAGGGGTCGTTTTCTTTCGATGGTTCACCTTTGACTCTAGCATTCGGTCTTAATTATTTTAGGTTAAACTACAGTCCAAGATGGACTTGGGCCTAAGCCAGCAAGCTTCGCCCCTAGGCCCAAACGCCTCCAGTTTTGCACGAGAAGTAGGGTAAGGTTCCCTCACACTTGCGTGCGCCACCCAACTGTACTGTCCCTTCAGAATGCATTCAAGGACTTTTCAGGTCTGGGCGTTAGGCGGGGTCACTAAACATCCCGTACATTTCGATGTTATATCTCCTCTTCTACTCTAAAAAAAACACCGGAAAGATCTTTCTCTCGAAGCAGCCTAGAGCGTTTTCATCGGCCAGACAGACTTTTGAAGGAGAGTTTTTCTGTTTGCTGGCATTTATCTGGTACAATCCATTAAAAAACGATGTCAAAGAAGTCATATGACAGCACGTCGGCTTATCTAAATCATTTTTCGACATGAAAGGGGCCGGTGAGGCTTTTACCCATCTTGACCGAACAGCGTGAATTTCTCGTTGACACCTTGCGAAATTTGACAAATTTGGGAGGGATGTCAAAACTAGACATTATTGCCCTAAATAGCTCGTCTCCATAAATGCTGCGTCTACACACGGCCTTAAAATCGATGAAAAGGCGATGGATGGCGATTTGGAGTTCCTAGGGTTTTCCAAGACCTGCCACAGTGTGAATTTTTGACCAATAGTGGACTTGCTTGGCCTTAAACCACACTGATATAGATCAGTCAATTTTTTGACGGCTTTTTGAGTTCACACAGTATAGCAGAAAAGACAGAAGTATGCAATGTTTAGGCGACTGATGCCTCTGTGGTTCGCGCAATTCAGTGAGTTTATATCAGCTTATCTCAGCCACTTTGCTATAGAGATCGACGGCATGGCATGTCTATAGCAAAGTTTAAGAATGTTAACTCAATTTATAAGACTTACTTATTTATAAGACTATAAGGGTAGCTGGTCCCCGATTGGGCGCCACCCAAGTTTGCAAACTGGAAAATGCTCACAACGCGAGGCAATAGCCCGAAAAAGAGTGGTTCCCTGGCATCTAGCATCTGGGCTAGGTCAAAAAACCTGCCGGGATATGCTTTGTTTTGTTTCTGTGGAGGGATTTCATGTTTGAATCTGGCCCTGTATCGTATTTGTTTTTGAATTGGTAACTCGTTTTCTTCCTTTTTGCTTGTGTTATTTTGAAGGTTTTTGAAACAATTTGAGGTTAACCCAAGCTTGTCATAAAGGGAAGTATGCACAAACACAGTTTAAGTGATGTGCCTTGTGAATCCTGTCAATAATAATTTTCCTCCTGGCAAATGGATGGACCTTAATGCCGTAATTCCCTTATGCTAGCCATCACCATTACTCCTCAAAGTTATTTGTACAATTTTTTGCGCCCAGAAAGTACAGAGGAGCTTTCCACTACAATGAAACGATGTTTAAAATGGGCGAAAAATATATAAGCATAATTTCCCTAACAACATCATGAAAACAGGGTCTAAAGTTCGTTAAGATCGGAATGCCGAGATGTTTTCTAATGCTAGGCTGAGGTATTTTTTTTTTTCGTTCAAGAGCGATGTCGTTATTAAAAGTATCAGCCTCATGGATAGTAGTAGCTTCTTCAGGAGAAGCCCGCCATGTTGACAAATATGTCAGCGTGGGAGATTTCGCTGAAATTTTATTAAAAGTTTCTGTTATTCAACTACCGTTTAGAGGATTTTATGATAAGGGAAAACAACCCAAAAGATTCTTATAGTAAAGCGCTGATGTGCTTTAAGGGCTACGGACTCTTATGACAATGAAGGAGCGCAAGCTGAAATCTCTTGTAAGACAGATCAGTTCTGCTACTTCTTCCTTAATGGAAAAGCGCTGGTGATGTTGCAGGACGTATTTGTAAGGCTTCTTAAAAGCTGTCAAACTAATAAGAAAACTTAACGTGATCGTGGAATGATAGAACGACAGCGATCCAATTAGCCACAAGGGTTGGCAAAGTTAACATCACTCGACTCAAGCTGCATTTTTGGGTTTAAGGAAGTATTGTTTGTGACAACTTGAAACTTATCAAGGTTTATCACTACTTTAGACCTACTTTCCTTCCTTACTTTAGACAAAAGAGTTTTTCGGTAATCTATTTTCACAAAACACGTAAACCATTCAAGCAGATTCAGCAAATACGAATGTTTAATTTGCAATCCTTAAAATAAGCGTGTTCGTCTTAACCAAAACCCAAAAGAAGAGAAGATTAACAGAAAAAGAAGGAATACGAATCCAGCACAAATCAACCAAACCAGAAACAACAAGAGGAATCTCAACATGACCCGCCTATTTGGCGCCAGAAATATCAAATATTTTTGATTGTCCATCGTTTTCTTTCGTTTCTACTCCGCGGCCAAAAAGACCTCCATGCGCCCAACCGAACAGGATTCAAAGGGCCAAGCGGGTTTCAAGGTTTACAGTGTTTTCCCTATGTAGATGCACGAAAAGTATAAAATCATCGAAAGATTGGCAAACAGCAGAGCACTACACACTAAAATGCGAAGCGAAAACGAGGCGCAGACAACGAAGAAGAAGAAGGAACGAAGCAACCAACAACAACAGCAACAACAAATAGGGAAAAATGTCAAAAACAATGAAAACGGTCCGATGGTTTTGACAAACATTTCCTAGATTACCTCCGACAGATCAAAGGCAGCGCTAAGCGCAGTCTTTTACATTTTATCCGTTCGCGCATTTGCTGCTTGTGCTCTCTCACTCTGGACAGCGAGATACTCACCAGATACGCCAGTGTAAGAGGCAAGTTTTTTTTTTTCTTTGCTTTTTGGCAGATCACTCGATGGCTGGTTGCGGTGGTGGTGGTGGTGAAGAAGCCTTCATTTGTCAAAAGACGAAGCTTTCGCTCGAAATTAATTGAACCACTGATTCAATCGATTGCCGACGCTTTGTAAGATGTCAATCTTAATGTTTTGCCGTGCCGCCGATTGCTCAGAAATTGACCGAAGGGTATTGATTTCGGGGTCCCTTTATCTAGCCCGGGCCATATATGCTATCGGGCAAAGGAGAGATGCTAACAATGATGAAGGTCGCGCTGTATAGCACGAGTTTTGGTTAATCCTATCCGTCTGCTTGTGTCGTCGAACTGTGAACGGATTAGCTAATCGACAGTGCTCGTCGGTTTTTCATACGAAACTGTCCCAGCCACTCGTTTACACTTGAGCGGAACAAATTAATGCAAACCGATACAAAACACCCGTTCACGGTCCCAATTAGCGGAAGGTAGGTATGTACCCTTTACTCACTACCATTGCGAGCTTCCAAAAACATCCTACAAAAGTGCATAAACAGCGCCCGCGCCGCCGGCCGTATCATGGCATTTCTAATTAGCCTTAGTTGATGCGTGTATACCTGCGCGAAGTGTCTTTGAATATGTCAGGTCTCTTCGGGCAGCTATACATACATTTCCGGGTACTTACACTACCTTTGTAGTACGCGACGGTGGTCATGGTTAAGTTAATTAATTGGACTCCCGATAGAGCTTGCGCGTTCACTTGTAGAACTACCACCGCGCGCGCAAGCTAATTGAGAATTTCTAATGAGGCTACTTAGACCCTCTATGGGACGGTGTAATGTGATTTTATTTTGTGCTCGGAACGTTTTGCTTGTATGCTTTGGCTGTTTCGTTTTATTGTTTTTGTTATTATTGAACCGAACCATAATTTTTGGACACTTGAGCAACGATTTGCATACAATAATTTTTAGTACTTTATTTTTGGCAGCGACAAGCTAGCATATTAAGCAGGCGCTATGCCTTTGATATCACGACAAGCTGGAAGCGTGAGTTTGTTTTTATGGCCACAAGAGGAATGCGTTTGGCGTGTTAGATTTGGTGATAGATGGTGCGCCGATGACGCTGTTAATCGGAATGTCGGTGTGCACCAAATGGAATATAGTATACGGTAATGAATCGGAGTATAAAGTGCCTCTAGACCGCTTGGCTGCATTAAAAAATTGCTGATTATTGCTTGATAGCAAAGAAGCAATATAGGAGTACTTTTTAACTAATGGCAACACCTTTTTCTTTCTCCTAGAAGCTAGTTTTACCATGATACATTTATTTGGATGGGCGCAGGTTAAAGAAAAAACAAAGACATTACCAGAAGCCAATCTACAGATTTATTTTTAATTAGACTGTTATTAAGAGTAAAAATCTCCCTACATTTACCCATAGTAGAGCAAGAACTTAAAGATTTTATAAAAGCATGTCCACAGCCACCGTCAAAAATGCAAATTCGGCTATTAATGCTGCGATCTACCGCCTTCAAAACGAGAACTTAAACACCAGGAATAAAATGTCGGCGGAAACGTGAGATCAATTGCCTGTGTCCGAGCAGGTGCTCGTATTGTGAAAACTAGAAAGGGTAAAGGGCATCTTTGTTTCATCTTTTCTTACGACCTGTTGGATGCCCATTTATGTAAGTGTAAATGGAAATTTGGAAGAGCATTTCCTAGCTTCAGTTTGGACTAATTGACGGACATCCCTAAATTGATTCTAAGTTTTAGTTCATACTTGAACAGCGTGAAATCAAACACATAAGAGTAAGCAAAATTCAAACTCTATTCTCTTTTCCTGAAGACCTATGAATAAATACACCTACCAGTACCCATAGCGCCTTGCATCCACACGAAAATCGGCCCGCCTTCCCAGAATAAGTCTCAAAAATAAGTTCCCAGCTATATCAACGACAAGGATGCACCCACGTAGCACAACATTTACCCAAACAATAGCCGACCAAATCGTCTGCAGACAGAATACAAAATATTTTCACATATTTACCTTATCGAAAGTAAAACAAATAAAAGAACATATATATTCACATAAAGATTTTTTGTATATAAAAATGATGGAGACACCTCATGAGTGCATTTAAAACTATGAGCACATCACACTCAACACATCGTCTTCAACTTTTATGAGGCACATCACGACTTCTTTATTCCATTCAATTCGGGTTCGTGTATGGATGATCCCTCATAATGCTGCGGCCGAAAATCCTGAACGCATAAATGCCACAAAATTTTTAAAACAATTCATATTTGATTCGGCATATTATGACTTGATTAAATATTCCAAATGCGTTTTTTCTTGGACTTTTACAAGTTGCACATCATGTGAAGGCTCTTGTGTTGCTGCAGACGTAAAGTTTAATGAGCAGTCTTGGTTTTTTTTTACAGTGGAAGGTGTGCAATTTTGGCCATAAAATTCTTAAAAAATCGCTTTAAATTTTAAAGCTTTATGGGACAGCAAAAGGCGTGAGAAGTTGACTTTTTAAGATAACAAAAATGGCCACAACGGACTTTGGAACAACGAACACAGCCAGTGCCTCGTAACGATTTGATTGGCGACGATCTAGGACTTCATTATACTCCTTGACGTCGTATTTTCGCCAATCTTATATATAACTATGACTAGTTTGGTTAACTTTGATTATTAAAGCATTGAAGATAAAGTCTGATCTCCTTTACAGGCTTATGACTATGCATAAACTCGTGAAGCTAAGCTATCGGGTGTCGATCACATTAGTCAGCTCTCTGTCTTGTAGACCACTATCTACTGTCTTGGGCTTCAACCACTGCCTCCCTATTCTCAGCGTAAATTCAACGTAAACTTTCTTAAATACGAGGCATAAAATTCTATAAATTTAACTGGGCGAATCATTTTCTACTTGAAAAACGATCTGCCCAACAAGTCAGTAGTCTGGGTTGCCTTATACGTCCATAATGGTCCCTCTAGAACCTTACAATTATAAGAACAACATAAGAAGGTGACACAGGGCTGATACTCTCATAAAAAGGAGGACCTAAAAGCTTCTGATGGACTTGAAGCACTAATTTTTTCATAGCAAATCAGAGGGTCTCGAAGAATCAGCGGTACTGTAAAATAAGAGCAGTGAAAAACCACAAGTCTTTATCTTTGATCGCCCATAAATGGGAGTTGAGCCTAAATATCATTCGAAGTAAGCACGTAGACTAACCAGTGCGTTTAACAGCAACTCTCCTCTTGAGAAAAGGGCATGCAACTCAATTGCTAACATTGATGCCATCAAGTTCCCGCTTTCCAAAAAATCGCTTTCAAGATGGCATTATTCGTGAAGTATGTGATGGAAGATTATGCGGTCTCAAACATGTTTCGCCTGGAATCTGCATTCCTGAAGAACGGCTTAAAAAATACTTCAGGATTCTGCTCTTGGAATTTTAACAATTGATTATTTTATAAATTATCATATTTTATTGGAGACAAAAAGTTCTGTCATATTCATGAATATAAAACTTGACCTGATCATTTCTTTAAGCTTAAGGAGCAGACATTTGTCGGTGTGTTTCGGAAAGTCCGATTCTTAGTCAGAATTTTTAGCCGAGCTTCCTCCTAATGAGTCATCAAAGTTTGTAAAAAGTAAGGCACTCTTAGAAACCTTCATTCCCTTAGGCAAGGGACATACGGCGACAGAAGAACGCGCGACAAAAAATAGCAAGATTTTCTGCAGCCAGCATACTCAACACACGACCGTTAATTTTTCGTGAGGTTCCTGTCAGTTTTGAAGAAAAGTTTAATTTTCAACGTTAAAAAAAAAGAGTTTGCAAGCTTTTCGGAGGAAACTCAGAGCACAAACATTTATTTTCGGGGCTATTCCCATTGTGCTAAAAACAGTAAATTTTTGTCGTTAAGTAAATAAAATTTTATATTTTTTCGCCCGAAAGAGCCGCAATTCGGAAATTTGTCGCAAAACGAGTCTCGCGACTAATTGTCGCAGTCACAATCGTGTGTTGTCTAGAATATGAACGTGTGTGCTTCAAGTCAGACGATAATTAGTCGCGCGTTTTGCTGTCGCCGTGTGTGGCTAACTGGTATGCTCGCGGTTCCACCGATTTTTGACGCGACTTTCTTGTTAATCAGCCGCTAGTTTCTAAAAGTATAAATACTCATTGTCACCTGCCCAGAGACTCTGAAGACCTTTGTCAAAACATCGTAATAGGCAGCTACTCGAATAGTGAGACTTTGTTTACATCTATTCTGCTTTTACCTCTGACTATCATATCGTTTAAGAGAAGAACAACTCTTGTCAATCGCTCTTTAATTGGACTAAGAAGCCCAGTGTCGAACGTCAAAGTTTAACCTAGATAAAACCCTAATTATTTCACCAATGCCTTATGGCGCCCAAGCTTCTTATGTGACTCATACAAATGAGGATAACCTTGGCTAGTTCGAGAGAACAATACTTCGAAAGATACCCGGTCCCAATTAGAGAAGACGGAGGAATAATTTACTTAACCAACTGTATGGCCAACATCATGCAAGAAAGCAGCGTCAAGATTATGTAGAGTGAACAGAAAGCAACGGTCAAAAGTCACGGGAACCAATCTATTCTGAACTAGAGGTTCGTTATGACAGAGAAAGACCTCGCCTACATTGGAGCAAAACCCACGCTGATGTGAAGTGCGCAACTAACTAGCTTGACCAGATCCAGGTACACCCTAAGCTGCAAAACCATATAAAGAGGACTTATTGCAACCAAAGAAGTAATGAAATTTGTTGCCCGACAAACATTCATGATGCGTTCAGTGAAACAATTCAGGTTTTACGGTTGATCTACTTTTTTGTGGAATATTTCAAAAAAAAAAGATTCTTGTACGTAAATTTGTGTTTTGAAAAACCTATTATGGGGCTTTGAAAAAACCCATTTGACCTGTCATTTCCCATAATGAACTAACAATGATTTCAGGGTGGGTTAAGTTCAAAATTGAGCAAAGTTTGATTCCAGAGGTTCGGCACGACAGAGAAAGATCCGCCTAAAATAGAGCAAAACCCAAGCCACCGTGAAGTGAGCTGGAGAACCATATGAAAAAGACTTATTGCAACCAAATAAGTATTGAAATTTTGTTTGCCTGACAAACATTCATGATGCGTTCAGTGAAAAAATCCAGTTCTTACTTTTGATCCACATTTTTTTGGAATATTTCGCAAAAAAAAACATTTTTCTTGTACGTAAATTTGTGTTTTGAAAGAGCGATTCAGTACATTGAACTGACATTGACTTGCCCAGATGCGACCCCATAAGGCACTAAAAACGATTTCAGGGTGAGTCAAGTTACAAAAAATTTAACCAAGTTTGGTCCAGTGATTAGCCTTGCAAAAGTAGAAGTATTTTGTATCAAATTTTGAGCCCTTTTTAGAGTCCAAACGAGGTCCAAAGGCCGCCACTTGGCTTTGCTTAGCGACTTATAATTTGAAAGTACATTCAGCATGCCTCTCGACGATATGCTTGCAAAATGAAGCTCCCAGAAAAATTTCTTCATAGTAATCCCTTCAACAGATGGATAGCAAAAATTCTAACCAACTCCTTCTCGGATCTAACCAACTCCTTCCACTAAACCATTTTGTGCAGTCAGTAAAAAACTCTTCAAGAACTCTATAAATGAAACCTAGCTAGAACCAAATTCAACGAGGTCTGGCTGAACACACCTGGACAGCATTGTTCCAAAAATTTCTTTCCCAGGAGGTCTAATACCCTCACCAACCTGAACAGGGCTAATTTAAAAATTCTTACTGGAAATCTCACCCAGCGTTGAGTTCTCTCTACACATTATCATGAAACGCCCGGCCCTCCTTGCGTCTGAGAAAGAATATCCCTGGCGAAAAAATTATTCCTTCGGAAAACTTAGCCAATCTCCCTACAGAGAAGATGTTTGTCTTCCTGACTGCCTCTGAAGTAAGAAGACGGCTCTAGGATTTCACCAGGGAAGGCATAATAGGCTTTTTTTTAGGATACTGTTGTGCCAGAGTCCAGGAAGGCTCTCTCAACAAACAATCTTAACTAATGGTAGTGTTAAATCTGGGATATCAGGCCCCTTGCCTCACTACAAATAATTTGACTTATCTCAATTTGCACTGCACTGAAACAGAATTTAACAGGCTTTTGAGTAATTTTTAAAGGCTAAACCCTAGCTCTCCCTTAAAATAAAAATGATGTAAAAATAGACACATTCAGTCTAAGGCCTTTCATGTTAGATAAGCTTTTAAACTTAACAAAACAAAAATTACAAGCAACGTCTTCAATTTCACTCCTCCAAGAGCCCCAATTACGTTCCTTCACCAAACAAGCTACTTCCTTTGCACTAGAAAAAAAAATCAATTTATTCACACAAGAACGTGAGAAAATTCACACATCGATAAGGACTAGTGCAGCCACTTCCAGAAGAGCAAATTGAAAAAGCCATTTACATTTCAAAAGGATCTTCAGAAGACAGCACCACAAAAGGGATAACTTTTTTTTAGAGCGCCTAAAGAACACCTTTCCGTATATTACGACACAAACCTTGTGGCTAGAAGCGGTTGTTAAAGCTCATATATGAGGGATTTCCTGTCGATAGAAAACCCAATTGGCCGGGTGTATCCAACGAAAGATTTTCGCTTTCGACGGCGGCGTCCTATGCGCCCTAACTTCAATTCATAGAACCGGCAAAGAGGACGAAGGAGGAGTAGGTACATTATTTGCGTATTATATTTCTTAAAATCCCTTTTCGGCAAATTATAACAGCCACACAGCAGTATAACCCCCTATTGTAGACCAGAAAGTGTGTATGAAGGAAACGGAACTTTGTATACTTTTTTCTTTCCATTTTTATTTAGTTCTTCGGCCTCTTATACGCCACCACACATACCACCGATAAAACCAAAGTTTTCCGGTAGAAAAATATAAAAATATCTCTCAAGAGTGCACAATACAACGCGACGACGGAGAAAATGTGCTTCAACTGATTAAAGGTGGCGTTGGAAGGGTATACCGTATACCCTCTCTGGCGGCACTTAAGCGCACTTTGGCGAGTATCCATTTGACACCCTCTTCGTAGCCGTTGCGGCAAAGGCACGGACGCGCGGCAGCAGCGGTGTGCGGTGGCAATGGTGAGGAACTTCTTTGACAGTTTTTCTCTGGTACTTCGGGAAAACAACAATCCTATTAGAGAGGAAAAAAATGAGAAGTTGCAAGTACAAAAAAAAAAAAAATGCGAGGGAAATAAATCCACCATCAATGGAAATGCGGTGAAGAGTAACATAGTCAACAACACGATGAAATCATGTTCTTTTAAGCCGCTGCTGGATGTATTTGCTCGCGACACCCCCGATACGGATGAGTGTATGTTAAATATCTTCTCCAAAGTGATACCTGCCTTTGAAGTAACAGATACATGTTATTGTTGCTAAAATAGATTTCAAACCACTTCGACACGAAGCAAAAAAGGCTTGGCTGAACGCCACTTGCAACAAGGTACAACAAAGACAATCAGTTTGGAAAAGCTTCCCCAAGGTTTTCAGTTTATTTGAAGCGTTTTATATAACTGACCAACGAGCATGCTTTATGCATTAGATGAAGGGTTCTTGATTCTTTCATTAGATTCGGGATAATACCTTAGGGTAAAACCTTACTTTGGGATAAGATAAGGCAATTGAGTAGAAAAGCCCTCTCTCGAACAACTAAAGTGCCCATATATAAGGCCCTCCTCCTCCCAGTCCTTTTTACGGTGCAGAGCATGGACCCTGTCAAATGATGAAAACACTTTAGGCTGCTTCGAGAGGAAAATCTTTCGGACAATTTACGGTCCCGTCTGCATAGGCGGAGAGTGGAGGAGGAGATATAACATTGAACAGTACGAGCTGTACAGCGACACCAACCTATCCAGGAGACACAAAATACAACGCCAATGATGGCTGGGTCATCTAGAGCGGATGGACACCAACGATCCAGCTCGGAAAATCTTCGAATCCACCCGCAGGGACGCGCAGTAGAGGAGCACCGAGTCTCAGTTTTCAGACTTCTAGATAAGAACCTTCACTCTGGCGACCCAAGCGAGAAAAAAACCCAAACAGCAGATATTAAAACCATGTTATAAAGACTCATATAACTTTGATGTGTTAAGCAAGTAAACGTAGCCTTTTCCGCTTTATTTGTCCCTGCTTCCAATGATCCATTCCGCGTCTTTGACGATGACTGAAGAATCTGAAGCTGAAATTCAATTTTCATGTCTGGGCAAGTGCTCTGCGAGTGTTGCTACAGTCAAGTACCGAGGATTTCCGATTTCTTTTGCAGAACTCATCAATCCTGTCGAAGTTATTGTTGCACACAAGCTTCGTTTTGTACCGCCAATATGACAACCATAACTCCTTCTAAACATCCAGTTTTCTAGTGCAAGATAATCCGAGTACCGCAATTAAACTGAGGTTAACAGCGGATATGAGTTTTAAAGTAAATTTTTATCCAGGGCTGGCCTGTACCTAACTCGCCTATTGCGAACTATGGCACCTTCTCAACCTAAAGATATTTTTTTTGCCGTGAGGGCCAGGATTGTAAGGTTACAAAAGGTTACAAAGGTTACAAAGTCGACATTCTGGAGACTCGATTATTTTGATTCCGAAAAGGTGATATCTTAACCGGTTGTATCCTGTAAGGAATCCTACAAGGTTTTTAAAATCATGCCAGTTTAGATCTAGGCGAGATGCATCTAGCATGCTCTGATTTGGGGGTGGGCAGAAAGGTCCTCATTGCCATCATACCTACATGACCAGGAACCTACCACAGTTTGGTTTTGTTCCTTGAGCTAAGCTTAAGTAGGGTATTGAAGCAATGCATGACTGATTTGGAGTCAATGAAGTGCCAACTAAGGGCTTTTATAGACGCTTGACTAGCCTCACCGCGGGCCCTAGTTAATTCGGGGAGCGTCCATATTGGGCGACTTGTCGCCCGGCGTGCTAAATCCGTGCTTTATAGTGGCTGTGGCTACCCAAAATCGTGGGAACATTTGCGGCTCTAGAAGTTCTGCCTTCGGGCTCCTGGGCTTCTAGACCTGAAGAGGTGTTAGATAGGCGTCGCTCTAGCAAGGAGGAAGTTCATGCCTTAACGTGACTTCTTATTTCGCTGGGTGATCTCTTGTGCTGGATATCACATAGACTGATCCTAGGGCCGGTAAACGATTATTTTTACCATCTACGTGGAAGTGCCCACCGTGAGATTAAGCCAAGGCAGGTGCTCAGGTTAAGCGTTTTCATTTCTTTCCATTCGTGCATTCCATATGTGGATGTTTGCATCTTTGATACCAGAGATGTAGATTTTGTTGGCGCATTTTTGAATGGCGTGGAGTTCTGCCTAAAACACTCTGGGGCTTTTTCCCATCGCGATTGTGGTTTCCCCTTGTGTTAATCAGTGTTTTATTTGTGGGTCAGAAAATCTCGGTTTAACACGGATTTAACTATGCACTGAACATAGCATTGAGGCTAGAACGCCATGTGATGTAGTAAACGCGGAGTGCTCACAACTACATGCACTTCCACAACAACAACAAGCAGTTTGAGTAGGATCGTAGCATCGTTACACCCAGTGAAGCCTAGCTCAACTATAACGTTTGCACAGCAGTTTTGCGAAGTTCTGACCAACTTCGTCCGACAATGTGTCGTTTGTCATAAGAGCCCTATTATTTTGCCTAATAGTTCGCCTTAAGGGTCCCTCTAAGAACATAGATATAATATAATATATCGCACACAGTACGCATAGCGCTGTGAGTCGCTGTGTCAGGTGACGATTCTTCTGGAGCTTCAAATGTTTAGTTGAATAATTCGAGTACTTCTGAAAGCTCATCAAGTTTCATTGTCTGCCATATATCCCGTTCTAACTCATTAACGAACAAGTTTCGATCAAACTAAAGCTTGATAGAACTGGGACAAGTTAGCGAAGTTAGCTTAATTTGTCGAAGGGTTTATCATATCGTAAACAGTACAGCGCGGAGGTAGCTCGTTGCAGACCCCATTCCGTAAGGTTTTTTTTATGGTTCCACATCTTTTCGGACAGCCAACAGTTCCTTAGTTGCTTCACTCATCCAGCATAAAAATATAGCTTGTCCTTAATACATGACCAGACCATCTCCAAAAAAGTCTAGAACAACCTCTAAATTCTTTACTATATCTTAGCCCAAAACGTCTGCGTCTTTGAGAATAATGGAGCAGCAGAGTCGGTGCAACAGCGCCACTTACAGGCTCAATAACCTTCTAAAAGGTAAAGAAAGGACCTTCCAATAACTCGAATCAAATCTAATCCAATGAAGTCTGGCTTAGGTCACTTGGACAGAACTGTTCCAACATTTTCTTTGTTTTCCCTTAGGAACTGTAACATCCCCTTATTTTAACAAGACAACTTCAACAAGACAACTCATGCAGAACACACATGCAGACTTGGCCTAGCTAGTGAGTGACGAATCCGTCATCTTAGGAAGACTGTAATTGGCAAGTCAAGAATGGTATCGTGGTAAGCCTGTTTTAAATCCCTCCAAAGCAGAACCTTGTTTTCCTGACTTCCTCCGGAGTAATAAATTGGCTCGAGGACCTTATTGGGAAAGGCACTATAGAGTCCCTATAGATAGCCCGCAATGCCAGAGCTCCGGAAATGCTCTTTCGTTTAAAATCTATTTATAGTTGTTGTTCCTCATTATCGATAGCCGTTTGGAGTCGGTAAGAGTGCTGGGCCCCTTCCTCCTGCATGATTCCACTCATGACACGGTTGTTTTCGCAGTATTTTCCCCCGTGAGTAAGATACGGGACGAAAGCTTCTTCATGTTGGTTTATCATGATATGATATTAATGTTGAAACTATGTTAGACTAAGTCAGTAATAAGAACCTGACGAACAAATCCTTGTTGCACTGTAGATCAAAATTAAAGAAACTGTTTACTAGCGTTAGCTTAACCAACAAAGTCCAGGTATTTACTCGATCAAGCTTAAGACACAGGTTTTAACATAGGTCTTATCGTGAACACAGACAACGAGTGGTACCAATCTCTTGAATCCACAACCATGGACTCAATCAAACTCACTAAGCTTGATTTTGCCTAGGCATTTGACTTAACCCCGCTACGAATATAGAAGCAATCCTTTTTTACGTCTAAGCTAAGCCAAATGTAGGCTGTCGATAACCATGCACTCTATGTGCATTACCACGGGTTGATATAAAACTAGGAACACTGACAAATTGACATATGGTGCTAGTATTTGTCACTCGGTAGCCAGTTTGCGATATATTGCAGCTATTTACTCTGTTTCAGATATAAATCTTCGCCAGTAAGTTGCACCACCATCACACTCGCTCAATAACCTCCTCTTTTCCACACATCTCTTAGGTAGACTCGCCATTAGTCAAACACTATAATCGTAATTAATGTAGACAGCCCGGCGGCATACACCATTTTTTTTCTTTCCCCCAATAAATAAATTTGCTTTTGCACCACGCATATGAAATGGACTGACAGATGGACTGGAGATTGGACTTTCAAGCCGCTGACCAGTCGACGTGCGAAAAACTTCAAAACGCTCCCGCGTTGCACTCATATTTGTAGTTTCCATATTACAGCATATCGTGCCTCAAGTTTCGTGTACACTGTCGTCGTGCTGCAGTGCGTAGCCCACAACCCCTCGCACTCCACCTTTACGTCGTCGCTTAAGATACTTTTTTTTGTTCCATCCGATACGCAAGGCGCGGGGCTGGCAGGGAACCTAGTGTTAATGCGTGCAAAACACCGCAACTGTGTGCCGAGTTTTTAATGTCCGCATTATTCACACTTACCGTTGGGCTTTTGTTTATTTTGCGCGCCTTTGTACGTCAGTTGAGTACAATGTGTGCGGGGAAAACCCCACCACCCGCACCGCCATTGACACTGAATTTCCATTGATTTTCCCTTTTTTTTTGCTCGCTTATCCACTGTTTCTCCGTTTGTTTTATTGTTGCAGGTGTTAGACGACGAGGTGTTGCTATGATTCCCATCCGTTTAATTAATTATGAATTTGCTGGCGTTTCACACATGTCACGGATAAGAGTCGCCAAGTTGTCGTCAGTCAGGTCGTCAAGTCATCGAGTCGCACCTTGCTACTTCTGGTGTCATTTTGCATTTGTTCTCGTTTCGTTTTTATTTTTTGCCATGACATTGTGTGTATCTATGTGAGTAGGCATGTATCTTTATGGCACGTAGGTATCTTTAAATTGTGCAAATGTGTAATCATTTTCACTCAACACCTTCGCCTCGTTTGCTCGGGAAAAAAGACAAGAAAAGTGCAAGGATGGTTAAACAAAAGATCTCCAAGACCAAGGAGAAGGGGTGGAGGTGAGAAAATAAAAAAAGGAAATCATATTCTTTCATTCACTTGACGTAGAGTGAGAATAAGAAATTAAAAACAAAACCAACACACATTTGCTTGGTGCTCAGTCAGAATGTCGAACAACGACCATAAGGCATGCATGCACATATGCTCTCCTCAGACTGAGCTTGGCTTCATACATGTATTGTTGAAGTGGTGAGTATGAGGGTACTTGTGGTGAGGTGTCTGCCTTGCAGCTTAATTTGAAGCGGTTGTAACCAGTGTTTTCGTGATGGTCGGTAGGGAAACTCAGTTAGAAGAAAAAATTTGCAATGCAAAGTTTTAAACCAGTTGCCAGAACATCTTTTTCTTGGGAACATGAGTCAAACTAGGCCCGAAGGCGGAATCAAGTCTTCCAAATGTAAATTTTCGGTCGCAGCTTTAAACTATAATCGAAACAGAAGCCTTGGTTGAGTTTTGGAAAAATATTATAGCGTCGAGATAGGGATTTGCAGTACTCAAGCCTGGGTACTAAGTTTAAGTGCATTTCTCAAAGAACAAACCTGTGCCTTCTTCACCCGACTTGGTTAATTGAAACCAAAGTCATATGAGTCATTCGTGACTTTTTTATCACTATGCTTGAGCTAACTTTCTACAATTCGGGCATAGCTCCAAATTTTGTATGCATTAAAATATTTGGCTATTGTGAAGAGATCCTAGGTATCACGCGCCCATTAACAACTGAGAGCTTTAGCGGGAAACTGAGTAAGTGCAAGAGTTCGTCTGCGACAAACAAAGTTTCTTGGCCCGAATACATATATTATTTGCATAGGCCACGCCCCCAAAAGTGGGCATGGGCTAAAAATTAGAATCAATTAATTGTAATTTCGTTAGAAACATGAGAAAATACGATAGAAGCGAAAATTAATTTAGAAAAAAAACAGTTTTTTTTTCCTAAAAACGTCCCTTAAAAGTGGGCGGAGCCCAAAACGTCGTATCTAGCAAATTTAGCAAATCGTAATATCTTTAACATTTGTCCCTTAACTTTTTTTCCGATTTGGAGTGAACTTTCCGAGAAATCAGGTTTTTAAAGATCTAATATGTTAAAAGTGGGCATGGTCGCTATTTTGGGCGGTCCATTTTTTGCTTTGTTAAAGGGGTCTTGGGTCCATATGGCTCAGTACCAAAATTTAAGTTCCTATATGAACTTTGTCTAACTTGAACAAAAGGCAATTTGAAAGAAATGCCAATTTTCAAACTTTGTCTGTGCAACAGAAGAACCAAACCGTGTTCCACTTTGTATGTTTGAAGACTTAAGACCTTCAGACGTCTTGAGCATCTACGATGATTATTTCACTGTGTTGCAAACTATGCATTAAAATAAATATACCCTCGGTCGGGTATAAAGGGAGAAGTCTTAACTTTCAAAATTCGATCCCACAACATAGATGGCTCCTTTACCGATACTGGTTACCTTACTACTAACCTTTTACAAGCTTTTCTAGAATTGCTTCAAGTCAACTAATTGCTTCAAGTTGACTTCTGTCTTTAAAAAATTTACTCCAAAAATATTTACCCGAAGCAAACACCTTTTGAATCGAAGAACTAAAGACAAAGGTTAAGACTTTCGCAAAGGAATCGCATAAAAGCCCTGTTCTCTGTTTAACTTAGTATACGCAGCCCGAAGCCCCCTATGGTATCCCTCTGGCTGCAGGCAGATGACAGAACGATTAATGACAGTACGCCTTCAATAAGAGTAATACGAAAACGGGTTTTCGCGACAAAATCGAACAGAAAACTGTTCATTGCAAAAAAAAATACAGTTAAGCCTTCTAGGGGGGCTTATAAGGGTTCTCTTAAAGCTCTAAGATACCGAAACTATTCATGGACCGTAAGTCCAGCTTACCATTGTCACCTGAAAAACAACGCGTGCTTTTTCACGGTCTCCAGCTCTGCGAGGGTCTAAATTGTAAGTCTCCTTGTATGTGAAGAAATTAACACACACAGCATACATTGCTGAGAAGTTGGCCCTGGTTCACCTTGAGCTGTTGCGCCACTCTATTTATTTATTTATTTTAAGTTAGTCAAAGAATGGTCTCCATGTTCAGAACGAGAATCTTTCAGGCAAGACTGCGTATGGCGTAGATGAAGCCGAGAGAACTGCGACAGAGCTTCTATAGCTTCTTTTTCTTGCCCTGCTCACGAAAAATAGCACTCGATGCAGTCTTGTCCAGCAAAGTGACTCTTAGTTCTTTAGTGCAAGCCCTAACGCTGGAACCACATCCTGGTCTCGTTACACAGCGGTATGGATAAGTTACTTATTACACTTCAACGCGAGTTTTGAAGTGAAGGACGAACGGATTCATTTCCCTCTTTATCTTCGATTTCCCGTACGTGAACACTCTTCCATGTAACTAGAAGTCTTTGCTGGTTATACCACTGCATTGCGTGTAAAGGCATAACACTTCCGGAAGAAAGCTGAGGTGTTTCTACGCAAAGTTTTTATATTATGGCATCGCAGTGTTTGTGTTACATCGGGTACCCTCCATCCTTTTCCTCCATCATCGAGGTAGAGCTCGATGCCAACTTTATTAAACGCTTTCAATTAAAAGATTAAAAGCAATGGCCATGCTTTCATCAAATAAATGTAAGGAATAGGATTTAGCCTGAAGAGCAATAATACCATAAGTCCGACCAAGTTTCCCTTCATTGGCAACACCCAAATACAACAAACGGAAAACAACAATCAGCCTCAAACCTAAAACTAACACTGTTTACACTGTAGTGCGAAAATATCACTCCGGTGCAGGGGTATGCGTGAGCTTTTGTTTTTATTTTCTTCCCTCTCCTTATTTTCGTACTTAATAAAAAGAGAGGAAAAAAAGCAAACAAAAACACAATTCATACACTGCATGTGTTGTGTACTATGCATGTGTACAAGGCATTTCCTACAACAAAAACCCCTCGCTCCATACCAACAAAATTGAATTGAATTGCGGGTTTTAATGGTGTTAAATCTAAAACGTGCTTTTAATTAATTAGAATAAGCAGACACAGAGCAAATAGTGTGTAGGGCCACACTGCATGGGTTTGTGTGAAAGCGTATGCTTATGTTGGAGAACGAAATGAACGGAAAAAAGACGAACGTCTCACATTTAGCCCGGCTTGCAGCGAAGCGGAATCAAAATCTGGAACCACTACTCGCAGTTGTTGAGGGGGTGACTTCAACAACTTGACTATGAATGAACGAGCAAAAGGTGGCGTATTCAATAGGCCATTGTGAGATCTCTCACTAGACGACAACTCAAGACGCTGCAGTGGCTGCCTGGTTGTGGAGGAATTCTGCTGGCCCCTCCACAGGCCCAGGTAAAGGTGAGAGGTTTAGGTCGCGGGAGTGCCCTAGGTGCGAATCGTACGCTAGCGCCATACCATTTGGTAAAACGACGAAACACGAGTAGTGAGAGTGTTTAACACGACGACATGGATGCACGCCTGGTTTGCGGCTCGCTTCTAGTATGATTATAGATACTTTTATGGCGGTAATATAATAATTTGCAATACGGTGGTTACCTGATTATGCGATGGTGTTCTTGGTGGTAGTACCGTCGAAACGGCTGCGTGGTGAGATCGTGAGAAGGTGAAATGGTCTTGTTTGTTGTTGAACAACGTGCTAATGGCTGTTTTGTTCGTATAGCTCAGTTGAGAAGCATGCTGTACTTGGCATGTGCACTTGGTTAGAGCTTGTGAAATGAATTGGAACAGCTCCCCGCAATTATTCAAAGCATGTTCAACGTCGAATCGGTTTAGTGAATGCTGCAGCACTTCGAATGCGGGTGATGCTAACAACACAGAGATAGAGCTTCCCCAGAAGACAATGAGCCATAAAGACTCTTGTCCAGCAAATTTATTCTTCGACAATTAAATGTGTGCGGGGGAATCTCAGTGAGGCTGTCAGTTGTAGTCATTACGAGGAAGTTACTTGCCGAGAGTGTATGACGTGAGGGGGCGAAAAAAATAACGACAATTTTAAATGTACAGTGATTAACAAGTGTTTTTGTAAGGTAAATAAATTTTATGTGAAAAAAAATAAACGCTTGGTATTTTGGCGTAACCGAAAGTAAAATGATAATTTGAACAAAATTTGTCGAATTAGTGTTAAAAATTAAACAAATAAACCTTAATGCCCATGCTATTGCCCAAACTATTCAAGTTCAATAAAGAATTTCCAAAACGCCATACAAGAACAGACACCAGAAAGCTGAGAAAAACGTCCTTGTGCCGATAAATAGATTAATTAGTTAAAGCAGTAAATGCGATAGGTGAAGCTAGCAGGATCGTGTCCTATCGGTACGCAAAAAATCTCTTTAATTTTGGTTATTTTCGTACGGGCAATTTCTCAGTTTGGCTTCAGCGATCTTTCATTGGAAAGGAAAAATAACTCCTAGGAGCTTCAAAGGGCCACTACAAACAGGTCAAAGAAACATGGTTATGGTCAGATGAGGTGAAACTAGTGATTAGTAAAAAAAAAGAAAGCGGCCTTCAAGGCGTGGAAGAAGTGCATCTCGAACAATAGAGGTTAATAAGGAAATGATAAATAGACACTGCAGCAGTCTCGCTAAGAAGAAGTGCACCCACCAGGCTCAAGAAAAAAGGTATGTATGGCCTGTATCGGGAGTTGGAGGAAGTTTTTTCTCCGGCTGCTGATACAAAGCTATACACTAGACCTTCGACAAAGCACCTTGAATACAGGGGCCACCATCTTTCAGATTGTCTTCCTCTGCTCAGAGGAGGAAAAATGCGCAGGAGATTCGGTCGGCAAAGTTAATCAACAATGCTCGTGGATAAAGACAAAATGTTTCACAGGTGGATGCAGTGTTGTGACGGACTTTTGAATGAACAGTAGGAACATTTTCTAGACGAAACCACTCCCAACTAGGAGCCAACTGGTCCCAAATGGTACCAGACATCACAGTTGAAGAGGTTGGGCAGGCGGTTTAGTACTTCAAAAAGCGAGAAGCGGTTGGGCTGGATCCGATACCCTCAGAGTTCTGGGGGAAAAAATAGGAGACACCCAATTAAAGTCGGTGTACAGCAGGGAATTCCTTTGCTTTTCATTGTAGTCCTTGATTGTCTGCTTGAAGAAGAATTGACAGACCCGAAAGTACATCACGATGGAGCTATCATAAGTGAAGTTCAGACATCCATGCAGCGAGCACTTGGTATATGGGTGGAAGTTTTGGAAGGGAATAGAAATCGTATTAGCCAAAAGAAGACAGAGTACCTGTGCGTTCCATTCTTTGACCCACCCGAGTCAATTCCAGATATTGAATTGAATGGAAATGTGGTTCACAAGTATGAAAATAGCAAAGCCAGCTGTGATGGCGACATTAATCATAGCGTAAGCGTAGGGTGGATGAAGTGGCGAGAAAACTCCGCCATCTTCTGTAACCAAAAAATGCTGAAAGAAGGCTCTACACCGCAGTTGAGCGCCCAGCCCTTACATGTGTTTCCCAATGTTGGACAGCGTATAAGAAATATGAGCGCAAATTGAAGGCGGCTGCGATGAAGATGCTTCGCATAACAGCAGGAGTAACAAAGCGAGATAAAATTAGATATACGAAAATCCGAGGAAGCCTTCATGTAAAAGAACCTATCTCCAGGAAAATGGAGCACGACCGGCTCAGTTTGTATTGCCATGTACAAAGGAGAGATCCTACGAACCCTGTAAAAAAGGCAATGTCAGTCAACGTTCCAGCAAAATCGCGAAAGAAAGGAAAGCCTAAACATTCACGGATCACACAAATGCAACGACAACAGCATTTATTTGGCCTGAGTGACGAAGAGATCCAAAACCGGGTGACCTGCCAGTATATCCGGAGGTCAAATCAACGTACCCAACAAAGGGACCATTAGGAATGCAGTAGACTGGGAGGGTTATGATACATCACTTCAGATCATAACCTCGAGCCTAAAAGAAAAAGAAGAAGAACGGGTAATTCCTAAGCTTATAATACGGGGATCATTTTGTCTCTTGTCCCGTAGATACCGCAGGGTAAACAACTGAACAATTTCGAATGAGATACTGCATGCGAGTCATTACTTCAGCTGCTGATCCTCGATTGGGAGCGAATCCATCTGTGGAAGATAGGGAACGGCTCACCAGATTTGGCATGGGGATTAGAACCATCTGGTTTCAAGGTTAAAGTCGGCCAAATATAAGATATCCTCGTTAACCCCCCCAAACATGAAATCAAATTGGACAATATTCATACGTTTTCAAAACGTTTTAACTGAATTGCTTTTTCCCGTAAAGGCTTAACACTTGCGGGTTTTTCTGTTCAGGGCATAACACTTAACGCTGGTGTTTCTGTTCAGAGTTATCATGTTCCGAAAAGGCTGTGCAGCGTTAGTTTGGAACTATAAATTCCTTTTCTAGCCTTGATCGCGAGCTTATTATAAAAAAAAGTAACTAACAAGAAAAAGCTCATCCTTACAGCATCAAAACACTTTAAGATGTGTTGTGTTTTTAGTAAAATATTTTGAGCTATGATCGAATTTCTATACGAAATGAAGGCCAGAAGTACATGATACTTGCCGATGTTTGCGATTTCGCCGAAATATCCATATCCTGCCTTGGCTTATATATAAGCTTAATTTTTTTTAGGGTTTTTCCTGGGGTCTTATATATATTTTTATTTTTAAATATGCTGTTGAAAACGCCTGTACTTTTTGGATTTATGTTAACTTTTAATATGGACGTCGATTAAGCATCGAGCCACAGCAGCCCTTATCTTCAAAGCTGAGAAGTTTAAACCCGCCATTTGAAAAGGACTGAGGAGCGGATATGCTTTTTTCACCGTTCCTTGTCCCATTGTACGACAACAATTTTTGTTGCTGCAGCGACTTAGTTTGTCTGAGTTACGTCATCAAACGATCGCCAATGCGTTTAGTTAGTTGTATAAAATAATCACAATCAAGGTCTTTAAAACATTAAAAAATACGACTATGTAATTGTAATATTAATAATTTTTTACAATTAACTATAAGGATAAAAAAAACTTCGTTACTAGGTACTAATTTCGGTATACCTCATTGAGCCGCTTGGACATTTTAAAGACTTTGTCAGATTGAAGCAAACACCAACTCACGATAGAAAAGTAGTAACAATTATCTGCCTAAAAGATATCGACTTATCGACAGCTTCAGTAAATACCATTCGACAATTATTAATGAAAAACGTTTTCTGATTTCAACACTTGACTCAGGATCTTTCAGCTAGCCTCTATCTCTCATACGAAATGAAAGTTATAACTTCAAGGTGTTATCTAGCTGACATCTAGTAACTCATCAAATATTGTTGTGCTGACGCCCGGCTTGTCCGACGCCTCTGTCTGATGATAAATCTGATACATTCATTTAATTGCATTTACGCAAACCTCTCGCGCTGGCTCGCCCGTTCGCTTACTTGCTCGACCGTGTCATGTGTGAACAATTTTTCAAACTTAAGTATTAGATTTGCGTGTAACTTGCGGCGTTTGTTGGCACTGTCTCCCGAGGCAAGCTGGACCGGTTGTTCCGCATCTTCAATTAAAATGCTGACGCTAATGATTTGCGGTTTGTTTACCCAACAACAGCAGCAGTTTAGTATACACACATTGGACAGTAGTTCATATTTTTTTTATCTATGTAATTGTTGACCGGTTAGTGTGGGGGGCTTCCAGCGTTAAAATTGAGTCAAATATACGAGATGTTAGCCAAAGATACGGTTATTATCCACTTCGTTATTGGCATCATTAATTACACGAGATATACTTAATTCCTGGAGTCTCGAGCTAACGATCATCATCATCATCGTCGTTGTAGTTGTCGAACATCGAACAAGATCAACACCTTATTAGCAGGGGAAATCCTCGTTAAGAGAGTGATCGATTAGTGTGTTTATTTTTCTGATGATTATATGGACGATGGATGGGTAAAAAGATTCACACGAAAGGTCTGTTAGCGATGGAAATTAATTCTTTCTCTCGAGTGTAGAAGACGACCCCTGGGCAGTTTTGCGCAGCATCTGCCTTTTCGAATCCGAGTCGGTGTAATTATTGGTTTCAGTATTTGTTTGGTTTGGAAAAAGATATACCTTCTACCGTTGAAAGAGAATGTATGAAAGAGGTGTTGATTCTTGGGCTATCCAAAGCGAATGGCTTTGGGGCAGGTTTCGCTACACTTATGTGTATTTTGCTGTGTTTTCTTTTTACTGCTTGGATGCTTCCCTAAGTTGTTGTCGATCAACATTAAAATGAAGATTAACAGGTGTTATAAAATTCAGTTGGGCGATTACAACTCAACTTAAATTTGAGACCATTTTATACATTAATTTGATTATTTACAAACATGAAACAGACTTAAAAAAATCTCTTCAGAACACTGCTCTTGTTGACTACTTTTTTAATATTTCAAGGAGGCTTATCATATTGTTATTTTCAAAAATGTCATCATTATCCGCCCAACAATACTGGGACGAACCTTTCGAGCTACATATAGGGTCGAGCACAGTATATTCCTTATTCGATAAGTTTGCTTTCTATCTCGACTTTTTCCGGGTCCCTAGCCTAAACTCGTAGCTTCACTTCACATCCACTTACAAAGCTACGTACTTCTATACACGGCTTTGTAAGTGGACTCTTGCAACACCCAATAAGTTGCAAAAATACTTAAAATCCTGTAACAACTACTTGAACTTCACATTAGGATTATATTAGGACCAATCGCTTTCTAATCGAGTCGCAGCATGCACACATGAAGGGCGAATCCACAGAAACCGCCTTGCTTGAGGTGGTAGGAAAAGGCAAATAGATGGGAGCCACAGAAATGGCTGCCTTCCTCGATATTAAAGGATCCTTCAATAACGTAGAGCGTAGTTAAAAATAAGTTACCAACATGGAGAGAGGAGAATACCTCAAGGTGGAGTATTATCTCCACTCCACTGGGTGTTGGTTATCAACAGTATTCTGAAGAAGCTAAGTGCTACGGCAGTGCCAAGGCAAACATAGATAACGTGGTGGTGATGGTGCAGGGAAAATACTTAAAAAGCTTACCTAAGTGAAATCAAGGAGGTTGCTTTAAAGACGATCTGCACCTGGAGCAAAAGCTGTATTCTCAGGGTCATTCTCAAGATGCTGCAATTTGAACTCCCAAAATTTAGTGGAGTGGAATTATCCCTTTCGGATAGCGCGAAGTATCTGGATTAGGTAATTCTAGAGAGTAAACTGATTTGGAATCTTAATATAGGGAAAAGAATCAAGAAGGCACCATATAATGCTCTTTTACGGTACGGAAAGGGAAGGGAAAACTTAGGGCTTAAAACCTGCCATGGTTCACTGTTTATATACTGTGGCCGTAAGACCCATACCTGCCTACGGTGCCTTGGTTGGGTGGAAAGCAACAAACAGAAAAAACAGTATATGGTAAATTATCAGCGGTTCAGAGAAGCTACGGACACTGCACGATCCTGACGGAGCTACTGCCAGGCAATCCAACTCTAACGGATGAAATTCTCTCCGTGATCGACTTCGAGACACCGTATGATATTTTTTATCCAGGGAAGGAGGACTGGGAACATAATTCAATTGTCAGGCCTAATAAAATTGCAATCTTCACAGAAGGTTCGGAAAAAGGGGAAGGAACTGGTGCACTCTTGTTTTGAACAATTGGGGGTTGTATTGCGTGGGAAAGATTTAACTGGTTTAATTTTTTAGTTATTGAAGTCCCTGCATCCTGAAGTCCCTGCAACCCTGCACTCCTTAATATCTGGATAAACATGAGACGGGCCTGGATTTCGACAGCTGATTGGGGCCATAACTTTTTTAGCTTTATCAGTCAAATTGGCTCTCCTAATACGCAACATGGCCCAATTTGCTATGAATGGGTTCTTCAACTACAAAAATTGTCGATTTCGGGACGATAATAGCTCTTGCGAAACCCACCAGATTGCAATGCGTGGATGTTGGACTGGTGGCATGATGGGTCATTTTTTTTAGAACGATGAGGTAAGGCCACCATAGTCAACGGCGGCGGTCGCTCTCAGTCAACGATAGCGATTTTCTTGTGGCCTGAATTGGATGCTTTTTATGCGGGCAATATGTGATTTTAAGTTGACGGCGCGACGTGCCACACAGGCCGTGCATCAATGGACATCTGTAAGGGCAATTCCTAAGTATATATGGTTAACTCACATGGAGACGACTTTCATTGGCCACCTAGACCATGCGGTTTCACTCCATCACATACTCTTGATGGAGTGTTTCAAAAGTCAAAAGTCTAGGCTAGGTAAAAGGCCTGAAATCCACTATGTACAATCAACGAAATTGGTCAAATAAAGCCTGAATTACACTTTAAATTTATGTTAAGTTTAACATTTCGGAAGAATTCTACCCAGCGAATATGGGGCCAACATTTTCATGATCCTATGAAAAGCCTTTTAGATGTGTCATTTTGGAGCATTAAACAAATGCCAGCACATTAAAATTGCTCTTTCTAACATCTTCGAACAGTTTTAAGTAAATTAATTGCCTTTGGCATTGCGTTTGTGCAACCTTGTTTGATTTCAGACATTCAACGGATGATTTAAGAGTAGGCTAGGCCTCGTTTTATAAGAAAAATCAAAAGGTGTACACTTTCCTCTATATAAAAAGAAATGTTTCATAGTTGCGATTTGCTGCCAGCAAGGAGTAAGCGTTGCACCGAGTTTGACTGAAGCTACGTTTATCTCCCTAGAAATGGGGTCAGAGTCTCTCTCGAAACATATTCAGCCGACAGGTGTAAAAATTTTGTAAAATAAAACAAACAAAAAAAACACTTTTCGTGAGCCCTGTTTTGCTCAAATATGATGACCACCACCACAACCAACAGTATCGTCATCAGTAGCGCATTATAAGGGCAGCACAGGAGCAACAGGACCAGCATAACCTTCTTTAACCGGCTCCTCCGACCAGAGCCTTTGCTCAACGTCTATGTGCACGTTTTGCTCTTATTGATTCGCTTTTAATTCGTTTTGCGGTTTTCCCCTCACCGCACTGTGCAACAAAATACGCACTCCCCGCCAGTACCCCCGACCCTCCGTGTCGGTCGTTTCCAATGTACGCTAGTGTTTGTTTAACTGATCGTCAATAATAATGGAGCCGTGTGTTTGTTTTCGTGCTCTTTCACCGCTCAGCGCCAGCATCAGGTAAATCCTTTGGGCCATATTCTTATGGCTGTAATTATTTGATGTCTGTTGTCGGACGATGACGACAACGATGATGGCTGAGCGCTGATGATGGTGGTATTCTGCACACTCTGCGCGAAAAATACTTTTTCCATGTGTAAGTTTTTACAGTGTGTTGGATTGAGTTGTGTGGAGAGTTGCTTCCTGCACGGTTCACATACACGATGCGGCACAGCTAATATTATCGCTGACCCATACTCGGGCTAAGCGCTTTGTCTGATTTCATTATTGCCGATTTATTTTTTTCGAAAATAAAAGCTCGGACAAAAGACCGGGGGGACATAGCTCGCACAGGCCGTAGTCTCAGGCAAAAAAGAGTTAAAGACTCACAATTGGCAATGATTGTCATGTTCTGAGGCAAAAGATTGGCTATGACGATGTGTGCTGCTGCTGATGATGATGCGCACGACGGCCACGACCGAGGTATGATAGATGAGAGTGGAAGTACAGTGGAAGGACAATAACGTTTTGTTTGTCGTCGGAGAACTCTCTAAACGCTGCCTTAAATTGAATGATGATGTTGATTTTGGTTGGTCGCGACTATGCAGCGAGCGTATATATTGTTTGTCATTTTTGCTTTTTATTTATTAATTTTTTTCCTTTCGCTTAGTCTAGCGATTTAATTTTTATTATGAAGAGGATGTGTTGTGCATGTGAATAAGTTTCCTTTATTAAAATCAGCGGTGGCGACACGTTTAAGTGGTAGTTTTCGAATATAGTTTTATTTTTTTGGCCTTTCAGCTTCCGATTTGAGTTTGGTGCTTAGGACCGATCCGACGTTTAATTAAAATCAATTCGAAACAAGAGACGTATCCGGCTGATGATTTAAGCGAATGAATTTGGAGAATTTATTTTTACCAAGTTCAAGAGGCGGTGTAGTAGAAGAAAGGAATGTCCCGAGTCATCTAATTCATTTTACTTTGTAAAAAATTTCGTAAACGTTAATAAATAATTTACTAGAATAGACCTCGTGTAAAAGTTTGGCTATAAACAATTTTCGAGTGCTTTTTGTCACTCAACGGTATACGGATGCGTGTCGTTCCACTAACACAACCGCTTTCAGAGGAATGTGTGTGAGGAAATACCAATGATCTACCAAACTGTAAGAAGAGTATTTAAAATTAAAATACGGCGAAACAAACTGCGAATTACTGCATTGAATGAAGATGGATGACATGGGACGAAAGCGTTTTATAATAAGTTTTTACAATAAGTTTGTAAAGTCTCTTGGACGCTGAGAATTCCGTCATCTTTTTCTTGCTGTGCCTATATTTAGTCTGGGTTAAAATGAAAAAAAAAAAAACTTGCTAGTTACGTGGTCCCACATCCGCGAGTACCTGACAAACCCCCCCAAAGTAAATCTGTCTAAAATGCTTGGCAAAGAGCTGTTCGAATCCGACAAAAAAAGTGTAGGTATGTTAATGACAGCGCAATCAACCGAACATCACAAATAACATTTTTTGTTAGCCCTGGCTAATATCGATTTTATTTCTAAGCCCTTTTAAAAATTGAGCTTTCATCCAAAGCTGTGCGGGTTAATCTTATTATTTTGGGAATTTTTATGAGAACTGCTGACTATAAGCAATTTGTACTCAATTAAGTGAAAGTTCATCCGAACTTCAGAGCTATACCAAGGTTAACGGTAGGGATGAGTTCTTTGGTCAATTTTAATGAGATGATATATTTTTCTTTTAGACGACAGTTGAGAAACGGGTGTTTCCAAGAGCTGAAGATTTTTAAAACTTTGTGAGTCTCTTCAAAAACTTAGCTCTGGGTTTGAACTAAAAAAAAGTCCCTAAATAACCCATAACACATAAAATTAACAAAAGAAATGTCAGATTTACCGTCAAGGCCCCTTGACAGTAGACAGAGGATGGGTCCTCTTGTCCGCTGTAGTGATGTTTAAATGTGAGCTATATTTCTCTAGCTTGTCAGCCCTTACATTCCCGATAAAGTCACTATGGCCTGGTACCCAAACAATGAGGACATTCTGCGGTGTGCTTAGAGCCCTCAGTTCTGAGCGACAGAGTACTACTATATGAGATTTTAGGGTCTTAATGGCTGCTTGCTCAATACTCTGGCCTTTTCGGCGGCAATAAGTATTGCTAAAATTTCATCTTGGAAGAGTGCTGCACGAGTTCAGCAGTCTTCTGTTTGTTAGGATACCGAGTTTGTTAGAGCATAAACCTGCTCCAGTACCCTCAATTGATTTGGAACCATCTGTATAGACCACTAGCTCGGAGCTGGTTCAAACATTATTAAGCCTCCAGCCTTCTCTGCTGGAAATATGAATGGATTAGTCTTGATTGAAGTCAAGATAAGGTGTGACATGGTCTGTTATTCCTACACAACATCCGGTCGCATACTCCAATTGATGTTATAGCGCTTTTTGTGGCGCTTTCTTTTATGAGAAGGTCTATAGGCGTAATGTTTAGGATTGTCTCTAGCCCCATGGTAGGCGTAGATCCCTACCTGTAGTGACGAGACGAGCCAATCTTTGTACCTTAATAACAGCCTTGATATTTTTCTGCTTGGTTATGTCACGGCATACGTGAGCATAGTTCTTACAATAGCTGTGTAGAGCCAGTTTGATATTAGGGCCCCATATTAAGGCCCCCCCGTTATCGACCTCCTGTTTGTAAAGGGGTCAAGCTATGTTTTTGCTGGGTTGACGCTAAGGCCACATGACCCGGTCCATCGGCTTAGTCCATTAAGCGCATCTTGCATCAGATCAACAGTTGGCAGGAATTTGCCACGCACTATAAGCACAAAGTCGTAAGCATAAGCGATAGGCTTTACTAGTGGGTGGTAGACATTATTTTTATGCAGTCACCTACTTGTAAATATAAATAGAGTGGCGCAACAGCTCGAGGTCAACCAGGGCCAACTTCTTAACAATGTATGCTGTGTGTGTTAATTTCTTCACATACAAAGGAACCTACAATTTTTTGCCGAATCCGAACGGCACTTTGAGAAGTTTTTTCAAGACAAATGGTAGTCTCGGAGGGCTTGTCAGACCCTCGCAGAGGTTGGGACCGTGAAAAAGAACAAGTCTTTTTACACTTACTTAAGATGTTATTATTCGGCGCTTTAGCATCTCGACTAAAAAGTCGCATACCACTTTGGTATGTGACGCTACAGTGCCTTTGAGCGCAATCTCAATGGCTTCGGTGGTTACATTGTTTAATGCAAGCTCGATGTCAAGGAACGCTGCATGTGTGCATTCTTTAGCTCGCAGTGACGCTTCTATACCGAGACCCACGTCGTGTAGCGCTATCTCTACCGACCTGTCTTTCAGGTTTGAGGGTGTTGATAAGAGGACATATTGCTTGGATTGAGTTTTCTGGGAATGTGGATGTCTAGGAATCTCTCGAGAATTTTCAGCAGAGAGGATGATAGGCTAATAGGTTTCTAGCTTTTTGCGTGAAGGTGTGTGTTTTTGGCTGCTCTAGGCATGAAGGTTACTTTAATTTCCCGCCACACTTTAGGGAAGTGTCAATGTATGACACATCCACTGCAAATGTGTGTTTGCCTCCAGCTGATTGAGGTTTTTGTTGTCTGCAGCATAATGGGAAGAATTCCATCATGTCCAGCTGACTTATATGGCTCAAAGAAGTCTACAGCCCATTCGACTTTTCCCCCACAGATAATGTCCTTTATATTTTGAATATCGTTTGCCGGTGGGGCTTCGTTTGTTTGGATAGTTTCTTTTTCCTCAACCACTTCAGAGCAGTTGGGAAAATGTGCGTTCAGTAAAAGCTAATGTGTGTCCAAGGTCGATTTTGTCCAGATTGCACTCATGTTTTTGGTACAACTCGGTGCGGTTGACTCTTTGGACATAATTTTCCTCAGTCTTGCTGCACCGTTTATAGTTTTATATTAGAAATCGCAGAACTCGAATTTCTTTCTTAAAGTTCTTCAACTTCTTTGTTAACTACTCATACTCTAGCTAGCGATTTATCGCTATTTAAGAAGTTTTAACGCTACAAGCCACAAAAAACTGATGTCAAAAGGTTTTTTTTTTTTTGATTTGATTGTATAACAAGTAATCGATATTACTCTTACTGAAAGTATAAATATATTACGGATTAAAATATCTTACATGCTGGATGCATTTTACTATGACCGTAGCAGATATATCTGACAACATAAAACATACTTTTGAATACTCCCCGTTAAACCCTATTAGTCGACAAAGTAAGTTGAGACAAAATCTTGATATTGCTGTATCCCTTTTTTTCCCTTTTTATCCCTTTATTGTTACTATCTCAATAATTCGCCCAATTCGGCATGGTCGGTTTGCCCCCAAATTCCCCTAAAAACGTTCTAATTCAACCTACCCATTCCGCCAGGCAAGACCTATGGGCGGTGGTGAATTAATGTCATTCACACATACACTTTTTCTCAAGTGTTGGTCATCTTTTCTCCTATTCGATACAATTATGACGACTCAAGCCCAGCCATGCGCATGACAAAATTAAATTTTCTGTACATAAAAGATTCGCTACACGCTCCCGAGATACTACACAATTCACAGATACAGAGGGAAGAAGAACAGAAAATTGTATTGTACCACCCACACGCTATTTACTTAAGAGCTGCTTGTCGATTGGAGCCTGTCATTTAGTCATGCTTGGGGTGGTTAATCCCATAGACACAAACTTTTGAAGAAGAAATGTTAAAAACAATGAAGTCTCCTTCGATAAATCGTCATTGTTGAATCTGTTGTTCATAACTCAGAACTAATTCTAGGCATGTCGCAATGCTTGAAAACCCACACACGAGTTACATGTGTGATGGCGAGAAAGGACGAAACCGACTAACTCAGGCGATACATCGAACTGAGTATACAAGTTTTCGAAAGTCTAGGCGGCCACATGTTGCTGCAAAATTTTAATCGTTGTTGGGTATCTGAGGATGGACATGGTGGTGGTACTGCAGAGCAGACGCCCATGCAGAAGACCTACCTCGACGTAACATCACGGATACAAGCGATGCAGTCAAGACATACCCAGCCGAGTGAGAACAGTCGGCGAATGCGTGTGTTGCAGTCCGCTGGATTTATCGCGAACATGCGGATACATTATGTTTGGTGTATCTTTGAGGATGATGTGGTATAACTTTGTTGGTTTGATTTTCATGTAATATGCGAGGGCAATTGGTGATCGAAGGGAAAATTAAAGCAAAAACTAAACCGAAAGATGAGATAGAGATTGTGGATCTGTATGAGTGGAGGCGCAGTCTAGGATGAGAATGAGATTTCAGAAACAGTTGGATGATGCGCCCCATTGTGTAGTTGTTTTCGATTCCGGGCGAGATATGACTACAACTTGCGAGAAGATTTCTTGAAGCATCAATCGCAGATTGAAGTTTGGGAGATAGATTCTTTTATTGATTGGACTTAAGGGCTTCCATCTCTAGAACAAAACTAACTTTCGAAAAGAGGCGCGGTTGCATCATATATAGAAAGCGGCTCCCTTACAGTTAGCCTGGTCCACATAGAGCAAGTATAAGTCATCAGAGGAGAAAGTAGGGACCTGCCAGAGAAACATTCAAGGTACAGAGTAGGGAAAGTTGTCTAGTAGTCATCGACCCTATTTTAGTAAAGAAAGTACTCGAATAGAACGTCGGAAAATCCAGGAAAACCTCCGTTCTGCACTTTGTGTTGCTTCGTCACGACTCAATTTCAAAACCCCTACCCAAAGTTGTACCAGCAAAGACAAATATGTATGCGCTTGTTATAGGATTGTGCTAGTACGGTAGTATTGTTGGATTCGACTCTACAGTTGTGAAAACCTGTTAAGGAGCTTGAATATCGCTTGTTTTAGTATCCTTCAGAATAAGCCTTAGTACGCTCGAAGCACCTGCTAGAGACATAAACGATAACTCAGATGGTGGATTGTTTTCTCATATCTACAGAACGCTCAAGCGTAAACTGTTTGTGTGCAATCGTGTTGGGTTTGAACGCCAGCCTCAGAATTTTGGGAAAATACGATCCCTTCACAGCTTAACCTCCGTGGGTAACATACAAAACACCTGTGTGAGCCAAACTTCTTATGAAAGATCTTTCGAAATCGGCAAATTACTTTCTCCTTTATATCCAAGCTTGAGGTCCCTTTGTTGCTCGGAAGAGGGCTTTGCTACTCAATTGCCTTTTGAGTAGCGATTGGCTAGAGTTATCGTTCGTTTGATTTCATCGCTGGTGTCAATGTCTGAATTGATTGCGGGACCCAGGTAGACAAAGTCCCTAACTACCTCGAAGTTATATAGTTGCCTTTGGTGATGTTCTGTACAAGACCTCGGTTTTGGGTGTAATTTCTTCTTAATGACTTGGTTTTGACCGCGTTAACTGCTAAACCCTTATTTGCCGCTTCCGTCCCAATACTCACAGATGCTTCACTGACACCACGCTTTGTTCTTTCAACTGTGTCAATATCGGCTGCGTATGCGAGTGTTTTAACGGACTTTTGAAAGGTTTTGCCTCTGGTGTTGGCGCGGAAATTATGCAATTCTTTGAAGTATGACATCGCATAACAGCACATCACCTTGTCTTAATCCTTTTTTTAAAATCAAAGGGGTCGGTGAGATCTTTACCAACCTTGACGGAACAGCATGAGTTTTCCATCGTCACCCTGCACAGATTTACGAGGTAACAATCCGGGATACAGAAAATAAACAAAGGTTTGTTCTTTTTCCTTGTCTCTGCAATTTCTGCAGGAATCATTGAAGGAGGAATTATGTGGCATGTCTCTCGACCAAGCAGTGGCTCGGGGGCCACCTGACAAAAAAATCGTTCTTTTTCACTGTCCACCACCTTCGCGAGGGTCTGATAACCTTTTCGCGAGTAAGTTTTGTCTCGAAAAACTTATCAAGGTACCGCTCAAGCTCGGAAATTGTAGGTACCCGTCAGCGTAAATAATGCCAGACATAAAGCAAACATGGTTGAGAAGTTGGCCCTGGTTCGAGCTGTTGCGCAACTCTATTTATTTTTTTAATTTAGTTTCCTACAATCCAGCTTTGGTCGAGTTGTTTTTAAGGAGAGACAAGTTCTGATGTTGGTTTGTCACGGTTTACCATCGGTTCGGCTTGTAGGCGAGCTTTTATCGATTTCATGGGCTCTGACCTAACACCTCTTCTAGCTAACATATCTACTTAAGATATCACTTCCTGGAATATTCCTGTGGACTGAAGCTTAGTATCTAAGTCGGAACAGAACCTAGCACATGACGGCCAGAATGTCTGTAGAAAACAGTTGAAACTTCACTTTGGGATAAGATTGACGAATTCCGACAAACATCGGACAGCTCTGGGAAGTGAAGTGGTTTATTTCGATTGCGGAAGTTGCGTAAAAGCAACGTGTAAAAAAGCTGATTGAGTGATGAGAGTGAAGATTTTATCTTTAAACCTAGCTGACCTAGCAACTTCTCTAGCTAGCATATCTGCTTGAAATATCCATTCCTGGGATATCTTTGCGGACTCAAGCTAAGTACCCAAAGTCGGTAAAGAATCTAGCACATCGCGGCCAGAATACCTGTCGGAACCACGAGAGGCATTTTAAATATTTATGACTGGCTGCCGTTTTCGCTTCTAGGCAAGGCATTGAAGTTTTTATGCTGGCACGGAGAAGACATGGGTAAAAATTACAAGTTGGTCCTAAACTATCATTTCGCCAAGCGTTGTGTCGGTTTCTGAAAGATCTTGCAGAGAAAAAAAGAAGAGCAGGAGTCGACACCGAGCTTAAGCACCTAAATCATAAGTAAAAGAAATTGTGATGCACAACCAACAGAAACCTAAATTGCGGAATCCATTGTTCCGATTTCATACACTATAAAACCAGCAATACAAAGAGATTCTTAAGAAGACTGAGGATATAGAACGACTAGGAAGTTATTGCAAATTTCGATATTGTGAATTATTTAGAAGTTTAGTTTACTTCAAGGATTGGCTCACCTTAACACATCAATATCATGAGAGTTTTTTTTTAAAACTATTAGGCCCCTTAAAAAAATAACCAAATACGATTTACATAACCGCATGTATTGGCTCAGTTTCATGTCAATCATTAACCTCATTTCCACCATTATAAGTCTTTTGTACACATACGTCGTGTTCCAGGTTAAGACCACCAATCACCAATTATTGCATCATTAGAAGAGGCGTTTCATACGCATACACACCGCAGTGTTTACAAATCTATTCCCATGCAACCTTAATCGAATTTTAATAACTTTATACACTCGTACGCGCCTATAGGAAAGCCATTTACGCCAATTTACCCCGTGTATATTCGGGTTCTCTGGGACTGGCTGACCACCCCGATGCACCGATAAACGTACCTACACATTTTGTTATATTTCACATGACGAGATATCCCGACAACCAGGAGATAGAGATCTCTAATGGCAGGAAGAAGACGAACGGCGAACAAAACGTCTGCCATCATCGAAGGCGTACACCATTGCCTTCAGTCTGTTGTCGATAAATTTTATTATTATTTATTAACGTCGAACTATATCCACCTCTGTTTGTCTCGCTCAGGTATAAAGGACGAACACACAAATGTCACACTACTGTTGTTTGTTTTTCCATTGTATGTTTTTTGGTTCCTTCTATCTACACGTCGTTATCTGTTCACATCCTTTGTCTAACAATCCATCTAATGAACATTTGCCGGCTGCCTTTAGATATCGATGTGGCGATAGAAATACGATGACGTACGACCGTCGTCGGCGGCGGCCGGCGGTGAGGCGCTAGACTTCTCGTGTATCTTTTGCGAATACACCTGTCGGGTTAATTAACGACACAACAAATAAAAATTTAAGTAAAAGAAACCCAACAAATGTTTCTGTCCATCTTCAATTTGTATAAAATCAAATCCAATTAAAATGCAAACTGAAGAATAGGTACCTACATCTCCACACAGATGGATGTGTCCAGATACTTGTTGTGCATTTATTATTTGTCAAATAAATTTTTCATTTCATTGCTGATCGCACATTTTGTTGCAAGCGGCACCTGTCTCTCGATTATTTTCATATAAAACTTATGCCAATTTCACAATCAAATTCTTATCAAAAGAATAAAATAAAATTTACATATAAAACATGGTAATGGTTGTCATCCCCTGATCTCTGAGGGATCGGACCCCTTGGCAAACGAGATGCATTGTGATAAATGTATTGCAACAGACAACGGCGGAGTCAATTCTTGTTCTGCGCAAACAGTGATGGACAAGGTGCTCAGACTTGAGGTACTCCATTGGGGGGAGCAAAAAAATGCAAGAAAAGGGGATGGCAATCTTATCAAAATCGCCTTAAAGTTGTGAAGTGCTGTGTCAAATTGGACGAAGATGAATTTTGATCGGTGGATGCAACGTGTTCTTTTTTTTCGGGAAAAATTACCAGGCAACAAGAGAGCAAAAACTGCTTTGAATTAATGTAGAAAACAGTTGAAACGTCACTTTGGGATAAGTTTAACGAATTCCGACAAACAGCGGACAACTTTGGCAGGTGAACTGAGACGGGAATTTTTGTCTTGAGTGCGGAAGTCGCGTATACGCAAGTGTGAAAAAGCTGATTGAGTGATGAGTGTGAAGGGTTAGTGTTTAAAGTCTAAGATATAAACTAGGAGTCAAAAATATGCATCTTAGAAGACGTTTGAGGGACGTGGATTTTTTCTAACATATCGTGAGCATAGTGCAACCTCTTTTAATCATGAATGTTTTGCGCGTTACATTCTTCATATATACATATGGGTCTTAAATTTTTCGCAGAGGTTTTTTTGATCGGCTTTCCGGCAATGATTTTTAGAGAAACCGCATTACCATTAGTGAGGGTGGAAGACATGTGGATCGTTTTCCAAATGTCGGGTTTCTTGATTTTTATATAAGCAAAAATGTACCACGCGAAAAGAATGGTGCAGTTCGTGGATCATGTCGGTCGTTTAAGCGCTAAAAATCTTCGCAAAATCTTAAAAGTCTTAATTGGAATAGAACCTTCGCACACCGCAACGATTGGAATACGTGCAGTTCCAAAAAAAAAGTCATCTTGAAAACATTTGGAGACGATTTTATAGAGAATAAAATAACTAAGTCCTAAGAATTATTTAAAGGACTTTCTACTTGTTGTTAGGTTAGGTTAAGTTCAGTTGAAGGATGCCCCTGTTACAATGGACATGGCCCACTTAGACCAGCAGTCGAGTCCATTGTGTCCATTGCGGAACCTTCTTAACACCTTAAAACAGAAAAAAAACCGCTACAAAAAGCTCAGAGTGCCACCCTCTTGGATCCAACCGGGTTTGACAAATCATAAGAAATCATAAGAAAATTAGATCTACGCCTAATGCTGTTTTGGGTTGGGCATTCGCATAGAAGGTGACGAACAGATTTAATTTCTTCAACTTCGCTGCAGCTTCTGCAGTAATCATTATGCAGTATGCCTATTCGCTCTGCGTGTAGACCCACAGCGCAGTTCCTCGTAAGGATTCCCTGTAGGTTAGTCCGATAATAAAAGGTGACCTCTTTTTGCTTACCGCTGTTCATAGCTCCCTTGTGTCTGGACGTCTGCAAGTTTTGTCCAACGTAGGTTAGTTCTACTCAAGGATTCAATTTATATCCTGCGTGCTATCGAACTCATTGGAATTCTTATAGATTTCCGGGCTAGAGATGCATTCATCGCTGAACCAGGTCTCGGAAGCTTTTCGGCTTCTTCGTTTCCCAGGATATCGCTGTGACCTGGCACCCAACACAGAGTTACAGTGTTTCCAAGTGATAACACGTCCAGAATTTCCATGCATAGTTTGACAGCCCTTGACTTCACTATATCTGATTCCATTGCTTTAATTGCCGTTTGGCTGCCAGAGTATATGGTGATGGTCTTGTTTAAGGAGCTGTGTTTCTTCAACTCAGTGCCAGCTTAAATTATGGCAGCCATCTCCGCCTGAAAAATATTGCAGCCGTCATTGATCTGGAAAGATTTGATTAGTCCCAGAGTTTCACAGAAAATGCCTTCGCCGGCCGGTTTTGACGTCCATCTTAGAATCGTTAGTTTCTGTTAGAGCTGTTCATAACTCCCTTGTGTCTGGACGTCTGCAAGTTTTGTCCAACGTAGGTTAGTTCTACTCAAGGATTCAATTTATATCCTGCGTGCTATCGAACTCATTGGAATTCTTATAGATTTCCGGGCTAGAGATGCATTCATCGCTGAACCAGGTCTCGGAAGCTTTTCGGCTTCTTCGTTTCCCAGGATATCGCTGTGACCTGGCACCCAACACAGAGTTACAGTGTTTCCAAGTGATAACACGTCCAGAATTTCCATGCATAGTTTGACAGCCCTTGACTTCACTATATCTGATTCCATTGCTTTAATTGCCGTTTGGCTGCCAGAGTATATGGTGATGGTCTTGTTTAAGGAGCTGTGTTTCTTCAACTCAGTGACAGCTTAAATTATGGCAGCCATCTCCGCCTGAAAAATATTGCAGCCGTCATTGATCTGGAAAGATTTGATTAGTCCCAGAGTTTCACAGAAAATGCCTTCGCCGGCCGGTTTTGACGTCCATCTTAGAATCGTTAGTATAGACGGCGATATCGTCATCTCCGATAATAGTCTCTTCTTTCCTTTGACTTCTTTTTCTTTCTTTCTGCCTCAAAATCAGGGCTTTCTGGTACGCGCCTGTTTTTAAGGCTATGTTCGGCCGAATATCATCTTGTTTAATTCTCTTCCAACAAACAAATAGAAAAGACAACAATTTTAAGTATGCCAGAATACTTCAATACTCTGCTGGTTATATCATTGCTTTTCCGTTAAGGCATAACACTTGCGGGGAAAGCTTTGGCGTTTTTTTTACAGAGTTTTCGTGGTCCGTACTGGCTCGTCAGTAGTTTCGTTCGATGGAGAACTACTTTCCTCTTCTTTCCTCAAATTCTTTCCGTTTGAGATATGCAACGCAAAAAAGACTGCATTGAATCCTATCACACCAAGGCAAAATGGGCTCTAAGATGCAAAGAAGAAAGAAAATTCAAATTTTGAAATCCCAATTTTTTAGTTTACAACTTTTAGTGATATTGCTCGTAAAAATTCAAAAATATGCCAAAAAAAACATCTTGTTAGGCACTGGTCAGGTACACTAAAAAAATGTTGCTGCAACAGAAATATGAAACTAACAACTTAGTGTTTATATTTAGTTGGTTGCCAAAAGACATATTTGCTTGCTGTAAGCAAGAAAATGTTTCTTCTATTTCTCCCAAGCATCAATGTGTTTGTAATAAACGAAATTTAGTTTTTGGGGAAAACGGCTAGCCTTGTGCATTAGAAATTACTTTTTTTTTACAAACATTTAAGTGTTTGCAGTAATAGTTCTATGTTTGATCAGAAAAGCAACGCGAATGTTGGAAATAATTTAAATTTTAAAAGGAGCTACTATTAGAAATTGGTTCTCCTTTTTCACGGAGACCTTAACTTTGTTTGAAGAAAGCAAACAAAAGTTCCACTTAAAACTTTTTTAGTTAATTTATGCTGGTTAAGCCATCCTTTTCAGTGTTTCATTGAATACGGAAAATGATATCGGTGCATATTTCGCAAGAAGAATGAATAATTTAAGATTCTGTCCCTTTTGGGTGAAAGAAGATTTCACACATTGAAACTGACAAATATGATAAATAAAAAAAAAAGCTCTAGGTTGAATTGCCTCTGACACACCGTCAAATAAAACCAAGAAATAAATGTAAGTCCGACTGGACCTCCAACGAGTATTAGATCTCTCCAAGTCTTATGAGGCACAAGGTATAAGTTTTTTACTCCAATTAATCCTCTACTTCGATGTTTATAAGAGCCTTAGGAGGCATCAGTTTATTTCTTAAAAAAAAATCCCTTACTCCAACTTTACCCATCCACCTGTTGTTGATTTAGGTGGCGCTACAGTCCAGGCCGGACTTGGGCCTCAACCTACTAGCTTCGCTCTCTTTCTAGCAGGCCGCCTCCAATTTGTGTGCGTAGTTAGCTGAAGTCGCATTTTACTTTCGTGCGCCACCTGAGTCTCGGTGCTTTTCTATCCGCGGTATCTCCTACATCGCGCTGCCCCTGCGGTGTGGATTTGAGGATTTTCCGGGCGCAGCCATCACAATCGTTGTACTCTTACTTTTCTGGCCAGTTCAGTGGCACTGTATATATCCTGCTCCACTCTCCATCTATGCAGATAGGTAAAAAAAATCGACCAATATTGAATCTGAATTACCCATATTGAATTAATAAACTCTAAACTAAGTACCTCATAGCTCTTTCTGGTTCAATTCAGTTTCAACCAAAGCCTTAAATGAACTTTCAAAGTGTCTTATTTGTTTATAATATTATGAGGCAGACAGGTTTCATTTTAATGAAATGAAAGAATGCTGTGCCACAACCACTACAATAATGCTGTGCCACAAGGTTGCAAGCTCTTCCCAAATCTCTTCCTGCCTTACATAATTATGTATTCATTTCGCCATGGCAGTATTAAAGATTCACATTCGAATGTTTTTCGCCGCCAACCACCTTGAGAACATATTCCTGATCTGACTTAAACTCCCACACATTGCATCTCATTTCGGATTCCGTGCGTCTTCAAATCACCACATTACCACAAAACTTATTTTTATTTCGTCGTCTTATAATAATTGTTATCGCACTCATAATTTGACCAGGCACATTGCTTGCAAATTCCAATCACGTCGCGTAGATAAAAATATTAAACTATCATGAAGCGATTTGCTAGCGAGAAACGATTGGCGGATTTAAAAATATAAACGAAACGATTTTAAATGGCGAAGCGTTTGCGTGCCATGTTTGACACAACCTCAGCCCTCCCCCTGGTGGCACGAACCATTTTGAACGAGTGCGTTGAAATGTGATTAAAATCCATTCGCCTCTATGTGGTGGTCGATCATTTGACAGTTGATGATGAGAAAAGGTTGGATAGGGCTTGTAGGAGGGACACACTTTGTGCTTTGCATGGAGTACTGTGGCGGGTGGTCTTGCGATTATTGTTGGATATTGTATCCACCTACGCATAAACCTGTCACTTTCGATGCGATTATTATTATTTTCTTTTTTTACATTATATACGCGGAATAATGAAAAAGTCTCTTACCATACCTTTTGCACATTTTATAGCAGGTACAAGGTTGTTGTTTTATTCAAACTACATCGATAAAATGGTTTAAAGGAAAACCTGCCTTCATTTAGCCTCCTGGGTGGTATAAAGCGAGGTCCTATAAAGCTCTTTGCATTTGAAAGTTTTTTTGTTTTCAAGACAAACTGAAGTTTGTGTTTCACGAAGCGGAAACCTTTCCTTTAGAAAACGCCAGGTTAAGATATTTTGAAAGTCTTGATTATGAACAGAAGTTTTTCAAACGCCCATACAATTTCTACACCAATTACATACAGCCGGAGTCAAACCGAATGTCAGGAATTTCAAAAGCCATTTCATCTTTGTCATTAGGTATCACCAAATTACTGTTATCACACTAATTATTATCTCGCAAGACACACAAAGATCTATTGGTCGCCACAATTAAACCGCAGCGTACTCCGCTGAAGACCAATTCATTAAAATTGTCACTATCCCGTCCAGAAATGGATTATTTATGGCCTCTAATCAGCCGAAATTTCATCGCCACTCTCTGTCGTCGAGACCGTAAATCACACGATCGCCATTCATCCCAGATAAGTGCCTGTCATGTGCCACAACAGGCTTGTGTGCCTTATGATGTTTTTTTTTTTTTTTTTTTTTTGCTCCTTTCCGGAATGAGTTGTAGTTTTCTGGATGACCTTTCCTTCTTTTAAGAAAGGATCTGACTGACCTGCTTGCCGATGCAGAGAAAAGTAATTATGTGAAGATTTGTGTTTGGAAATTGAGATGTAATGAGATGAATTTGAGATTGTTATAATGTTGATCTGTGTTTAAGATAAGACGAAAAGGCTGTAGGAATCTCTGGGAAAGGGAGTAACTTTTTCGTGAAATGATAAGTTTGAAAATTAGTTGGGTGAGTTTTTGATGTTTTCGGAAATTTCAGAGATTGGAGCTCCTACAGTTCTAGAAAATAATCAGTGTTGTGACTTATTTTCACAAGTTTGAAGGAACAGATGGCATAATACCCGCCGAGCTATAAATACATTTTGATGGCTGGGCTTCCAGCCTTAAACAGTTGCATATGTCTATGCTTAGAGGACGACCTTCATATAGTCGAGCAGATATTCAGACCTATTATACCTCACATTTCTTTTCCTTTGATAAAGTGGTAACTGCTGTGAAGGAAATGATAAACCAATTTGCGGAGTTGAAAGTGTTTCCTAAGTCCACTCGTACTGCAGATACAGTGCGAAATTATTTCACACGTACAGCGACTCCAAATATACTTCAGCAAAAGTCAGGTCAGTCAGTGGCCAGAGATGAGACTTCCCCAGTCCATTTCTAGGAGCAGTAGTTTTCCAACCAGTAGAAGCATATTCCCATACAGCATAGTGACGGGCCCTTTGTGTCAAAAACACCTCGAGACATCGATGAGCACCCATACGTCCACAACCTACGGATTAGTATTCACTCATGCGGGAAAGTGTAAAAATTATGAAAGCTACGCTACTATGAATCCGGCGTTTAAAATATTCCCTGGATCATTCCCATAGTAATTTTTACGCCAAGATCTGCTTATTGGGTGCGCTGAATTGGCGTTCTTTCCCGCATTGTACGGAAAGTCAAAGTCCTTCCAAGAGCAAACAAACCAGCGCAAACATTTTGTAAGAAAAAATGTTTTTTAACAAATTAGTTTGATCAACAGATACAGATAACTCCAACAGCGAAAAACGTCTACTACACCAGCAATCCCCATCCATCTTGACCCAACAATCAACTTCGCTAGAAAGGACCTTTTCCATCACTTGTGGGACACATTAAACTGATATCCCCAATGGGGAGTGAAAAAAAAGAAGGCGACCATTAACTCTGCAGGAAATATTTTCAGTTTCTTAGCAGCGCAGCCAAATAATTAATGAATAAACGTCCGCATTATACCACATCATCGAATTATCAACTTCTACGCTCGTAAAACTCTTTTTGTCTGTCTCTCAGTGTGCATGTTTTATTCCTGGACAAAGTTTCCAACGCTGTCGCCACATTGATGGCCGGCCAGCACCAGACCCATCATCAGTTCTCATCATCATCATCATCATTGTCGTGATCGACAGAGATATTTTCTGCCAAAAAAAAGAAAGAACTGAAGACAAAAACTCTACACTCATTCCTCAATGTAAGACAAGACATTTCAGAAAATGATTATCTCCTCGACTGGACGAAGTTGCACCAGCAGCAGCAGCAGATTCCTCCTCCGAATTGGTAACAAGCATGTAGTCATACTCGACAGGAATGGAGCCTAAAAAGTTTTTTGGCCAAAAATTCGTGTGGTTTCGAACAAAAAACAAAACCGTACTCCTTCGCGAGTGTATCTGTAGTGTTAAAAAGATACCTTCATCAAACCGAGTGCCTAGTGAGACACAAACACAGTCGTGTCAGAGAGCTCGCGACGTGTTAAAGGTGGGTTACCCCTCGATTTGCTAAACGAGCAAATTTCGATTCGACCTCATCTCACCATCGGAATCGGAAAGGCGACTTGCAGCAGAGTCGTCAGTGTCTGGCGTCTGAACGAAATCAGGCCACTGACAGAGTTGTTGCAACAGAATAAGAAAATCTGGTCGCGCGTGTGGCTGCGCCAACTGCTCACCTTCCTCCCTCCAGCTATATGCTCCACCACGATCATCATCGCCGCATCCTTCGATGGGTAGAACGAGATGATCGGGGGGAGGTTTTGAGGTGCAGCAGATTGGTAATAGGTAGTTAGGTAGCTTCCTCTTCGATTCTCATTCCCATTGCCGGGCAGCGTTGTTCCGGACCACGGGAAAAATGAAATGGGGAGCTAACTGGCGCCAAGTCTTCAATAATATTGAAGTAAAGAATTTTTCATAATGGTAGAGTATCCGCGAGCACATCTGAGCGCATCTTCTCCCTTGGACTGGTGCTGTCCTGTCCATGATGAAGGCAAGAGGATTAGCCCGGGCATTTCTCACTTTTGCTTGGGTGTACGAGCGACCTGGACTCATCGCGTTTTGATTTTTCCTTTTTTTTCTCGTCGTCGCTGGGTATCTTTGGGTTTTGTTTTTGTGTTTTTCACGGATTCCTCGGTTTAGACGGACAGCCGAATGGACCGTAGACGACGTTCGTTCGTTAAATTTGATTCATGACCTGGACACTGCCGCCACCGCGATCATGTTGTACGCGTTGTTGGTTTAAGATTGAGTGATTGTTGGCCCAAAGTTATAATTTTCATATTTGTTGTTGTGCCTGAACGCACTGGCGCTTCTCCCCACTTGCCACCTTTGCGCAGCCAAATTGGACAAATGAAGTCTGTGTGCGTCTTGGCGCTTGGGCGAGATAGGGGCCAATATTATGATAATTATATGGGTGGGAAATGCCCGCAGCCGCCCATGGAAAACAATCAATTGAAACGGCGACGACGACGGGTGAACGATGGGGTTCGTTATGGATATCAGTATCCTTTATCTCGAATTTTTTTGTAATTATTAGGACCTAATTAAAGAGAGTTTAAATGTGTTTTTGTGTGATTGATAGAATGGGAATATCCCCATATATAATGGGTATGAAAACTTTCGTTCATAACCTAGATTATCAGAAGGTTTGGGTTCAAAACCTAGGCGGAACCAAAGCTACTTCACATTGGACAAACGAGCTGCTATTATTAAATATAAAATCAAATGAAATTGCTATTTATTATGTATTTATTACTTTATGAATTTTACCTACAATCAATTTATTGCTTTTTTTTTTGCAGGCAAATGTTTCCGCAAATGAAATTTCGAGTGTCGGGACTGGATGCAAAAGCAAAGTATATTCTGTTGCTGGATATTGTGGCGGCCGATGACTATCGTTATAAGTTTCATAATAGGTAAGAAAATCGATTTTTAATCTTGTTCAATAAGATACCTAGTCCAGTTAATAAGAATGTATTATTGACCTTCCATGTTTACTTTACTGAATTCGTGACTACATACAAAGCATTGTCAGAAATTTTGGGGGTCACTCCATCACCACCAATTGAGTGTGTCGATGTCAAGTGGTGTCACTTTTTTAAAACAGTGTTTCACCTAGCTGGCTGAAAATACTAAAGCTATTACTCTCTGGTTGATTATTGAAGCATAAGAAAGCGTCGAGTGGATTGGTTCTATTAAGATTAATATACCATCTTGGTGGCTGCCTATAGGTACTTAGTCCAAAAGGTAAACGCAGCCCAGAAATTTTTGACTTAAGAAGCCAACTCTGGGAAACATTTTTCAAATATATTAGGTGGCGGTTGATACAGTCTAGTGTAGACTAAGGCCTCACCCAACTAACTCCGCGATTTAGCTCTGGCTAGTTGTGTCTATTTTTGCACGCGGAGTTGCTTAAGGTCCTTGAGAATTAAAACTTTAGGTTAATACTTCTTCGATGATCTAAATGATCTAGCGCGACTTGATTAAAAGAGAGTATTGAGCTTTATCTCCGGGTCAAAATGGCTAAACGCCTGATTGGTGAATCACATAACTCATGTGATAGAGGGAGCACCTATAGTGTAGCCCCAAATGTCCCCATCATTCCACCCTACCCCCCTACATCCAAGTCTGCCCCACAGGACCGGCCTGGTTAGGGCTCACACAGCTTTGGTTGGCTTAACCTCTCCGCTCTTATGGGAACATTACTCTCCTGGTACGGGTTCATACCGATTCGGTTATCCCTACTTCTCCCTTATCCCCCAAAGTCAATTCTGAGTTGAGTATAGGCTTACACCGAAATCGGTTACTTCCTGCACACTCCAGTTCTTGAAGCTATCTCTCACTTGTGGGGCAATAGATAGGTAGAAGATCGACTCGACGTACCGAGGATAATTATCTTATCTCCGGTTAAATTAGGCTAAACACCAAAGGGGTAAACTCTTAATCTGTCCCTCATAGCACCCGGGAACGAAATAGTGGAATATCTACAGTAATTGCTATACTCCGCAACTTTCGCCCCCACCATAACCCAGTGTCTTCCCTTACAGGACTCGGCCGGTGTAGACTTATACCGCATCGGTTGTCATTATCCCTTTATCTCTACGGGATCACCAGCACATATTCCCCCTGTTTCGGGTTCACACACCGTTTCGGCTACACCGAATTCGGTTACCCCTACACTTTCCCATCCCTGAAGATAATTCTTAGCAGGGAAGCAATAGTGCCAATACCGAAATCGGTCGCCCTTGCCTTATCTGCTCATATAGAATCACTCCGCACTGACCTCCCATCTCCTTGTTGAAGGAGGCTTACACTGAAATCGGTTACCCTTGACCTCAAGTTACTTCCCCAAATCCGTATCAATCACGCGCCTCCCATCTTCAAGACAAATTCCCGTCTGAAGTCCAACAGTCACGAGACCCCCTTTCTTCAAAAAGTCTCGCACTAGTCTCCTCAACCTTGCTGACAGTGTTTCACACCAAAACGGTTACCCCCAGTCTTCACTGTCCTTTTCGGGTAAGTCTCTAACCATTGATTGGTGACTTTCGGCACAGGATCATACCGTCACTGGTTGCCTCCACCCTTCTCACCAAAAAGGGTAGTTAGCATTTAGGTCCTTGGGCTGGTAACTCCGGTCCTACAAAGTGGTATCACAATGAACCTCCTTTAGTTTAAGTGTATCCCTGTCTAGCGGGGACAACCACACAAACTTCCTTACTTAACCTAAGGTTTCATTCTACTAGCGAACACCATCTGAATCTTGTCCCGGGGTGAATTCCAAAGTTTTTCCGAGCAGAAGCATTTGGGTCCAACCGCTTTAGATGACCTAGCTATTGCAGTCGTTGTATCATTACCTGACTTCGTTCGGTATTATACCTTATCTTCCACTCCCCGTCTATACAGACAAGTGAGAAATTTTCATCTCGAAGCATCTTTGAGCGCCCTTATGCGCCTTTGAGAAAATCCATGCTTCTTGAGTTTTATTTGAACTCAAAGATAGGAAATCCTTAATGAAAGATTCTGCATCCCTTTTAAAGCGCAATGCTTACTCTGCAACATTTTGACGATGCATGGTTCTCTTTCCAAATAAAAAAACCTGTACTGTTGGAAGTCATGAAAGGGGCTTTCTTTTCGACTAATATATGTGAGGGTTTTAGTTGCCTGCTCCTTTTACTGTACGAATAAATACCTATGTTGATATAGAATATTAGGCAAACATCTTTCAGAAAAGACTAAAAACATTATTTAACTTTGGAAAAGTTTCTGACGAGCAAATTTTGCAATGCAATAATTTTTGACTCGTTTGAGTTTTTATCGGTGTTCGGATTGTGGCCTTGAGTCTGGTAATATATTCAAATAATTACTTCTAACCAAATATTAAAAGGTTCAATCCGATTTGTCAGAATTCTTACCAAAGGTCTCTTGACGAAAAGGCCAGTTGGTTTTAAGTTTTTAGTCTTATAGTTTTGGAGAGTTCCTAACCAAATCCAAGTCATGTAGCTTTCGCAGCGATTCCCTTTTAAGACAATTCTTCTTTCTCTTTTCAGTCGTTGGATGGTAGCTGGTAAGGCCGATCCAGAAATGCCAAAGCGAATGTACATCCATCCAGACTCACCCACCACCGGTGAGCAATGGATGCAAAAAGTCGTCTCATTTCACAAGTTGAAACTAACAAATAATATTAGTGATAAACATGGATTTGTAAGTACTGTACGTTTTATCTGTTTATTGAAAATTTTAAAACATTTTCATTTTTGAAAAACAGAACCAGCCACATTAATATAAGAAATTTTCTCAATTTCAATTTTTCCCAAAAAAAAAAGACTTTAAACTAAAATTTCGATACCCACAAAAATGATGCTCTTGATATGCAAATTATGATTTGTGGAAAAAATTTATTTTGAGAAAATTATTTATTGGCTCGAATTAGTATTTACGTTAATAATGATAATTTTCTTTAAATGTAAAAATGAATTCTTTTTTTTTGGGGTGTATTTTCAATGTCAATGTTTTTTTTTTGTTAAGGAGAAAAACTTTCATTTTCATAACGACACCAATTCAAGAGTTAACGTTAAATTTCTACGTTATTGGGATAATTTTGGGCGGGGCAGTTAAAGTGCTAAACGACAAAATATCGTTGAATACACTTTGATTGGTGAATAATTTAATGAATTAAGTATGCAAATTGGAAATTTAAAATTATATGGAAATGAAGTCAATGTCAATGTCGAATCTTTAAGCTGCGATTTCAAACGTGATCTGTTGTCTTGAAAGAAAATTGTCGCTCATAAATAGTTGTTTTTGGAATCTTAAAGATTTATATAGGAACTTGAGGTGACAGTGCGGAGCATTGACTTATAGCCAGTGTGAACTTGTACAAATATTAGATGTATTATTTGGATATAAGGAAAATAAGTAACAGAAATTTTTTAATAGTTCGTTTTCCCCCTTTAAATAAGATACCCTAAGAGCAAAAGTAATTAGCGTGAAAAGAAGAAAGGCTGTGTTAAGGAGAAAAGGTTTCTTGTAGTGTACATTCTATATTTATTTTAAAGAACTGTAAAGTTGGTTTGATGTGGCTCAAGGTTAACTGATTTACATTCAAACCGCGACGAGTTTTATGAATTCACTACTTTTGATGGCAAGTAATAATCGCGTGAGACATAAGCAAACGCGTAGAGACGTTTTTCGAATGAGTCAGCTAACTTTGATAAATTTTGATAAATAAATAAATATATTTTGTTCTTATACACCTCGCATGTATCAGTTCCCTTTCACATTGTTGGCTGATAGTAGCTTCGACTTAAGTAGATAACCCGAGTAGATAACCCGGGAGTACTCAAAATAACCCGAGTACTCAAAACGTGTTGTGTCAAATCTAGACCATTGATTGGGTGCAGCACCTGGAAAGTGACAAACACTAGAAGAAAATGGAAGAAAATAGTTGCATCCAAAAATTTCTGACAACCTGTTTAAGGCCTGACAGCTTTAAGGCTCAATCATTGGACGAGAGTGGACAGTCGTGCGGTAATGCTCTTCGCTCTATTTATCCTTAGACCAGGGTTGCAGTGGTGTCTTTTCACACCGGAGCTCATGGTGAGGAATATCATTTCTGGATTGAAATCTCTGCTGAAGTAATCGTCACAAATTTTGCGGCAATCATGTGACGTTTCAAGATGATAGCTTATAATTGGTAGTGGATGGGTGTTACTTCGAAGACAAGGTGGAATGGATGAGTCTATTTAAAGAGTCGAAATATAAATACCTGTAATTGATCTTCTCAATATAATCACTAATATCTACTTGATATCCATCCAGCTCTGTGAAAATTTAATGTTGTTTAGATACCACGAAAACTATAAGGCCAGCATTTATGGATTCACCGAAAACGCCTTCCTATATTGCAAAACTACCATCGAAATAGTTTACCGCCAAAACTATGAAACCATCATTTACCGAGCTAAACTTTCGGATTAACCGAAAACGCCCCTTCTTTGAATTACAAAACTAAAACCCCCAAACATCGCTAAGCACAGGATCAAAGTTTGGTCAACTTTACAATGCAAATTTTAATATTTAGATACACTAACCAAGTAAATTTTAACGATGTCCTGCAAACTTAAACCACAGCTATGATAAATAATAAAGAAACAATTCTTTGAAAATCCTTTAAACTTCGGACCTCTCCGTCAGGAGCAACCCTTCACATGTTTGCTCACACGGTGCCGTAACCACAAAACGTACCTGGCACCCTTCACTTTTTTTTTCCTAAATCTATAAGAATATATCTATTCCCCGTCAGGTGCAAGATTTCTCAAACTGAGAAGGGGAAAAAAAACTGTAAATTACACTCATTATCGATGGGCGAGATACTGAGAAAGCATACACCCCACATTATAGGTCACAGCTATGCAAAGGGCCACACATAAGTCCATCTGTTATTTGTGGTCAAAGTTCCTTTCTGTTTTGGTATCACGTCACTCACACTAACCACCTACGACCCACGGGTTACGAAATACCATGTAATTTGGGAAATTCTCGTGCCAGGAGCGCCAAAGTAGGTGGAGTCACCAATCAATACAATCCGAAAAGTTGACACTCTAGGTGCCAACCTTGGAATAATCAAATATTCTATTCACAGATACTTTGTTCCCCGCCCAACGTTTTCACATAATTCCTCAGCCGGGTGCTCTTTTGGCCGCTGGAACACACACGTTGCTTACAGCCGCAAATAAATCGATAGATTACTCGATCAGCCAATATCAACAAGTGCTGAACGCGAGCTGCCCACTCACTATGTTTCGTGTGCAGGACTCTCCATCAGAGAGTCGGCTGATTTGAAAGGCCCAATATCTGTAATATGCTGAGGGGGTGAACAGTGCGAATAGCACCTTCGCACGCCGATCAGCATAATTTTCATTGAGAAACCTTCAGCCTGCCACCCGCCGATACTGTACAAGTGGCCGCCAATCAGCCAACGTCGTCGCTCCAATAAAAAAATAAAACACAAGAAGATACATTTGCCAGCTTACAGATGCCGATACCTACCGCCGGCCGGTCGGACGGGATCGGTTGGTCCATGCTTGGCCGGATAGCGCAATCGCCGCCAACCGATGATCATCAATAAATAAATTTGTAAGTAAGTACATTACTTTCATCTTATTTCATTTTTATCGTCGCGCGCGGCCCGTTTTACTCATATTCGGTCTCTTGGTGCTGCCGCTGAGTGGCGGTCGGTCAAACCATCGACTCCGAGGAGGCGGCTTAAGATCAAACGAGGAATTAGCTTTGTGGAAATATGGAAAACACACGGGACACCGCCGCGCTGTTGCCGCCACGTTGTATCTATGTATCTTTAAGCAAATTAAAACAAAAATAGTTCATACGGAGAGAACAGCACAGGAGGAGATTATTAAGTGCATTTAGGTTCAAACATTCACACACACACATACTAACAGTGATGCGTCATCATCGGGAGTCTATGGAGCAATTTTAATTTTTTGTGCGTTTGACTGTTTGTCTTTCATGTCCGGTCGGTCGGTCTAACTTAGAGATCTCGATGGGATGCAAATTGGCAAATTCCAGTCGCACATAATCCACACTTTCCATGCATGAGATCTGAGCGAAATGTTCTCAGGGTTTTCTAGTGCCTTCGCGTCGAATGAACAGTGTCAAAAGGGGTAAAATAACTTCCATTAGAAATGTTGGACCATTTTGTGGGACCTTTTTTAGGGGGTACATGGGGTACGTCTTGAGCATTTACAACCACCCTTATAGAGGGATAGCATAACGTTAACGGCAAGGAGGTAAGAACTGTTGGTTTTGAATAATTGGGGACTCATGTTAAGGAAAGGCGTGAAGCATAGATATTGGTCACCTTTGACTTAACTAAGCATAGTTAAGTAAAAGGTGACCAAAAAATTTTACCCAGGTCAATAAGCCCTCACTCCATGTATAACCAGTGTGTTTAACCTCCTGTCGCTTTGAATTGGCTCGCATAAGTCCCTTTTCCAGTGGTTTCTGTTTCTTTCCCTGTCTTTCCTATTTTGAAAAATCCAAACATAAAGTTTCAATTTCGTTGTATAGGGCTTAACCGAATTTTGGGCCAAAACTAATATGGTTGCTACTCAAAAAAAAATTCAGATAATGCCGATTTTCGTATATGATGGTGATTTTTTAACATGCATACATACATTTACTGTGACCGCTTATCCTTAAAAGGCAGAGTGAGGACGCCTAAATGCTCCTTCGACTAGACCCAGATATACTTGAACTTCTCTGCCTGTTTCAGTGGGACTCCATTTATGTCCACACTAAGGTTCACCAGAAAATGTACACAGGAGTTCGGAAAACAGCTATTACTTACGATTTGCTCACGTTTACCTTCATCCCAGCCTCACTACAGATGGCCGCAAACCCATCCAGTGCTAAAATAGATAAATCATCTGCGAAAAGCAGATGGCTTATCCTTACGCCACCCATTTCGCAAGATTCCCCACCAACAATGCGTTTCACCATCCAGAATAGAATACAGCCCTGGCAAAGCCCAACACATACATCAAAATGATAGGATTTGACGCCATTTATCCAAGCACGGCTTCTGCAGTTCCTGTGCAAAGACTGAATGACTTTCAGAAGAGCACTCAGTGCATAGTCCTGCAAAAACCTCCAGAGTTTATCCCAAGTAACCCGTTCATAGGCCTTTTTAATATCTACAAAACACGCGTAGACCAGTTTGGCACATTCCCAGGGCTTCTCAAGAATAACCTTCACGGTAAAAAGCTAGTATGTTGTGTCTCTGCCAGGCCGAAAGCCGTGCGGAACGTGCTTTCAACACCTTCGCCATTACATTTCCCAAAAGACTTAAGAGAGATAAACCTAATATGGTTAGAGCAATCTCGCTTGTCCCCTTTTTTGAAAATGGGCACTTTAACTTTTGTTTGCCAATCGCTTGAGGCTTTCCCGCTTTTCCAGACCACCTTAATGACACTTGATATCCATTTAACACCTTTACCACCCATTGCCTTGAGCATTTTTGGCCGGATTTAATCAACTTCAGACTTATACACTTTAAGCGATTTGATCGCGACAGTAACTTCATCTATTGTAAGACTATTCTCGCCTTAATCTAGTCAGCAATGGGATTGCTATCTTCAGAGCCCTGTTTGAGACTGAGCAGCTCCGAAAAGTGCTCGCTCCATATGCTTAAGACGTTGTTCTCATTTGAAAGAAGTGTAGTGGCGAATAGTTTGCCTCTCGCCGAGCTTTTTCCTAGCCTGTTGCTTGGGGGTTCTGACCGCTATATTGGAATTGTGCGCGCCTCGAGACCGGGCTCGAGAAATAGAGTTCCTACATTGAATCCACACAATATGGAATCTCTTCTTCACTCTTGAACTCGAGGAGCCTTAAACCATGCAGTTCATTTCTCACCACCAACCGCCACACCAAGCCGCTTCGCTCCGCAAACATTTCTTGCAGAGGCAGTGACTGCTGATGACTGCAGTTCCACAGGTGGAACTTTGTAAAAGTGTACTTTTATATAGATTTTTTTAAATCCAAAATTTAAATTTACGACAATCTAACAATTTGCATGGCTTAATCATTCATACTAGTTTGTCGCTTAACGTACTGACTTTTTATGAAGTCGATGGGTTAGAGTCACTGACTTGCTAGTTTTTCTACGACTGACTTCAATGCCACGAAGGACTCATAAAGACTTTTAAAGCAAACCTCTGAAAAGAAAATCTTTGCGTCATTCCTAATCAGCTACATAGAAAAGCAACGAATATAGCATACTAAAAGGCAAAAACTAGTGAGGTGGTCGGATTTGGACAAGGAATTAAACGTGTTCATTGTAGCTCAAATGGTAAAGCATTACTCGCGACAAGAAAGGATTGCAGGATCGTACCCTGCCGGTGAGCCACACACGCTGTTTTCTTTCGACACTTTGGAGTAAGCAAAAAATTTGTATGATTCAACTTGAATTGTCACGCCTGATCATTTTTATAGCTTAAACAAACCTTAATAAAGTCAAATACCTGCTCTCATGACTTTGAAGGAATAAATATCTGAAAACAAACTGCTCAATAGATCAATTATTGATAGGAGCAGTACCTGCGGAAGGTGAAGTTGGCAGGATCATGCCCTGCCGACGAGCAAAAATCAGCTTTTTCTTTCGACGTTTCGTCGGCTAGTCTTTCACCTCTACTCAACGAATAATCAATCTGAGCTGTTTTTAGGCAGTCTGCTAAATTCGGTTTCAAAAGCTGCAGATGAGAGAAAATTGAATTATCAAAAAATTATTACTATTTGTTTCTTTTGGTAAAAAAAAGTCACACAAAAAAATCCTAACCACCCTGTATCACACTACGGCGAGAGAACGCAATCACATGTCACACTTATACGAACGAATAAGAGTGCGTAAGTGCACACCACTGGTGGTGAGACAATCAAAAGCAACAACCATTAATAAAAACGAAAGTCAGCCATATTTTTTTTTTATTATTTATTCTTCCTTCCTCCCGTGCGGTGCATTTATAACAAATACATGTAACAGGCTTAGGGATGTGTATGTTACTGTTCGTGCTCTAGATTCCTGTTTTTCATCTTCACTTGCACCCCTTTTTCAGTATAGCATTGGTTGGAAGGCCTAGACGTGAGCATTGAACTCATTTTTGGCGGCACAGGAGACCCTTCCAAAAAAAATACTTTTGCGAGAGAAAGTGCAACGAGTAGCATCTAAGAATTTTATCTCAATAACTATAAGCCCTTAAGTGGTAGGTATAAATTCCTCGTTCAACTTAACGAGATTTCAATTTCGTTCCTTATCTATGTGTTTAATACTGGGATGGATAATCCCACAGCCGAAGAAATCAACCCTGATTTGAGGTCGCACCCTAGACCTCTACCAGATGTGATCGTTATCTGGGATATGATGATCGTGTTTTTTTTTCATTGTGCAACGCATACATAGGAAACTAAAAAAAGAAGGACCATCAGGATCCAAACCGAAGCCACAAGGGCATACACTGATATGAAATACAAAGAGAGATGTAGGCATAGAAAAAAGGAAGCAGATGCCGTCAAAATGATGACGTATCCCTGCCGAAACTCATTTTTTATCACCGTGGTTCGATGTGTCTATTCGAGTAGAAACCAAACCACACCGCGCCATTTTACAAGATTTAAACATCTCGACGAACAGCATAAAAGGTTAATTTAAAAGGATCTCCTTAAAGATGATATTTCATCACTTAATCAGGAAAAGGACATCCTTAGCCTCTATCGATTGCCAGCTAAGAGCAGGGGCAATTACATGAGCAGCATCTTTTTTGATCTCCACCAGGCGTGTAATTCGAAGGATACAACAGTGTACACCAAGAACATACCATCGTTAATTTTTGTCCAAACTTAACATACGTTCAGCACGTGTATATGTGTGTGCGTGTTCTCGCATGTCCTTGCGTAGCGAGACCAAATGCTCTTCACAGCCATTGTGTAATAAAGTGAAATCCTGCTCACTTACGAATTTCTTCATGCGCAAGCAACAACGCCAAGGAGTAAGAACGAGTACTCTTATGTTTGGTTAAATTTAATTCATGTCCTTTTCGCTTGCATGTATGCTTAGGACATGTTTTAGTCTACTCGGCTCGCTTCTATCACCTCCCGGCAATTTTACCATCTATGTCGACGGGAATACAAGATGACACAATTAAAATGGAAACACGGTCGGATGAACTAAACATATGTGGTACGAATCAGGAACGTGGTACGTGTGTAGTTGTGTGGACGCATGTCCCGAAAAGGGACTTTCCACCCGAAATTGTAGCAAAAGCACACACGAGTGTATGGCATTTGAGAAACAATTCAAATAGAAAATCAAAGAACTACTCATGCACTCTTGGGATGTCGCCTTTTCGGGGGGAGGATAGTGGCCATTTCTTGTGTTGTGTCCTTTTGACACAATCCCCTAGGATAGAGAATTTTCAGTGAAGATGGCAGGTAGGGTAATTTACTTCAACTCCTACTCTAGTTCTAGTGTCTTTGAATTATTAAAACTTTGCCTATGAATGTGTTACATACACTCAAGAACGAAAAAGGTTAACATCAAAAGGACACGAAAGTCAATGTGACCGAAAGGAGACATGTGTCTTAAATTTCTTAAAGGTGAAATAGTAGTTTTATTTTTCTTCAATCTATGTTTGTAGCTCTTTGCTCTAGGTCTAGGGCATTAGAAGGGGGAAGTCAAAATAAAGTGTTCTTGAAAAAATTCAGTTTTCAATGGGATTCGAAATAGCGAGTTAGCTTAAAATCTTATTCAAAGGACCTTTCTGATTCGCCTGACTACTCAAAGAGTGAAATTGTTAGAAGGATGGAATTTAGCAGAAGGTTTTAGACTCTGAAATTTATTCGCCAATATATTTAACACTTTAAATGGAGTTTTGAGAAGGGAAGAATGATGCAGACAGAATTCACGGCACATCTTTCAGCTATCTAAACAAAAAAGTTGCGAACTGGGCCATGACAAACGAGAGAAAAGGTACACTAGTGTTCCCAAGCAGCACACTCTGGAACCATAAGGGATTTTTGAATATTGGACTTATAAGACATTCAAAGGACTCTTAGAAGCACTAATGGACTTGCAAGGTTTCGTTATTGTCCTGATAGGCCTCGGTGCGCAGCTTATTTACTTAGAAAATTGGTCATAGAAACGTTTACAGCACCATAATTATAAAACTAAAAGCGCTAGCACTTTTGGCTTCGTAAATGTGGTGCTATAAGCCTTCCTAGCACTGAAGATATAAGTCAATAAGTGCTGAGAAGTTAGGTTTTACAGCGCATAGACGTTTCTAGCACTTATTTTATAACACTATAGGTTTGACACATACGAAGTACTACGTTGCACTCTTATATAGCACTTGGGGTTGCCAGATGTCAGACAATAGAAAACAATGTAATTGACAGAAACCGTTGTGAGATCATTTGAAGAAAAACATTTAGATATAGGAATTTAGCATTTTTGACAAAATATAATTCTTAACTATTTTAAATTTTTAGACTGGGAAAATATATGACGCAAAAATTTTATTTCTAGAGAATATTCATCCTTTTTTCTATGATCTAGCGGGTCAAATAAATTATTCGTGGGCATTTGTGGTGTTGTCCAGCAGTTCAAGTATTTTATGCGCTTACTGAAGACCCCCTTTTTTATGCAGAAATTTGAAAAGAGACCTCCTTCGAGTTGAAAACTCTTCAGGTCTATACTGCATACATGGATAAGAATAAAACATCACGTAAAAAATATATTCCAGTAACCGCCTGCCGTGTCCTTAATTACAAATAGGCAAACCACCTACTTTGGAATAGAAACCAACGTTTAGCATAACAGGAAAGAGAGTGATGGTAACCCTAAATAAAGAAATTAGGGCCACAGCAAAGCACAAAACCTTATAATAGCTCTATATGAAGCTACACAGTGCCGCATATGACTCGAAGTTTCTAAACCGTAACGCAGAACACCTTAAGTGTTATAATGGTGCTACGTGGGCTCTACATAGCTTATATTGTATTTAATATTTTAACAAGCGCATTGTTTCTTCTCGTGATATTTCAATAGATCGTTCGAAGAAATTAAATGTGCACCTTAGTTTCTGCTAAGTAAATGTACTCCTTTTACTCATTAATTTCAACACCTTTTTTAACACGAACGAAGTTATTTGTGCAAAATCATTAACACTTACAAAGAATAAGATAAGATTGTATGCATGTAAAAGAAAAACCACACCAAAATAGGTAGTGGGTGAGCACCATGAAAGTGTGTGTACCTACAGATTCTTTCACAAATGTATTGACTGTCAAATCGCCCTTATAGGAGTTTTATAAGGGGCCCTGTTACTTGTATAAAACTTCAACTTCTAAAACCTAAGGTTTTATCATGTGGTGCTATTAAGATAACGGTAGAGCTTCCGGGTTACTTGAGCTGCGCAAAGAAGGTTTGCAATCACAGAAAAATCTGTTCCCGTAGAATGGTTTTATTTTTATCAAATTAAGAGAACACGGGATGGAAAAGGTGCCCTTAATGGTAGTAATCTCCGGACGTAAAAATTGCTTGCGAGGTTCTACCAATCAGGAAAGGCAGAAAACGTTCCGTTTCTTACCGCAAATCTTGCATCACTTGCGCACAAAAATAGTTTTCTGCTAGCAACATGTTCTTGTGTGATGGCCAAATAAAAGCATGCCAAACGCTGTCTGCCTGAAAGTGTTACATCTTACTTGACGAGAAGGTTTTTTAATTAAAAGGCTAACCGAACGTATCGCTGTTTGTATTTGGGAAGCGGATCCTGTGGCAAAGTCATACGAAATGAAGGTTTTGGGCATAATTTACCAGTCAAGTATGGTGGAGTACTTACTGCTTCTCACAGCCTTCTTCATCATGTCTTGTCACATACGCCAACAAAATGGTGGCGTATGTGATGGCCCAAAAAAGGACTTTCTGCTAGACACACTTTTCAGCTACATGTCTGTTTTAAGGCTAATCGAGTTGAACTGCTATAAATAGAGTTTCTTATTAAAAAAACGCTCGAAATCGACACAGGGTGTGTTTTGCTAAGCATTGCTGTAACCAAGTTATATTTTCACCATCGGAAAAGCATTTTTTCTACAATACTTAATCAAATACATCACACGCCTCAATAGCTTATAGCCTTTAAAAACCTCTCACTCGCAAACAGCTCCCTCATTTCAATGTCACCTCATCTGCATAATTAAAAACCGAAACGATCCACAAATTTCATTCTTAATCTTTCAGTGAGACATTAGCGCCACCACTACCCAAAGAAATCAGTGAACAAACACCGCGTCTACTACCGCGCGGAGGACTACATAGGTACACAATCCGGCGAGCATAGGTCCACAAAGACATTTGTCAATATTTACACCCCGCGAGTAAAAACCAAACAGACGCAACCTCAAGATACAGTGGTTGCATGTTCTTTTGGCCACTGAATGAGGCCATTGTTCTTTCACTGCGGAAGTACGAAGTTTATCTAAAAGGCAAACAGCATCCAGACCATCAACTTTATCCTCAAATCGTATCGGATTCATTTTTGACAGCAAAAACATCTCTACCATTCTCCTCGTCTCATTTTCTAATTCCATTCAAAAGTGTGTACGTATATTTACTTAAAATCTTCAAGTCTTTAAATGGTCGTATATGGGCCTTAAGGTGCCAAGAAAACACCTTTAATTCAGCTACTGCCTCCCCAGCTCAGCTGTATTAAAAAAAACACGACCATGTTTGTGTCCCCGAACTTAAGAAAAAAAAACCGTATAGACTCCCTCTGATATTCACCGAATCTCGCATGCATGGTTTGGCAAGCAAGTAGCTAAGAAATTAAGATAAACACCATTTGAGATGTCAACACAGTGCCTTCTACCACTTTTAAACATTATTTCTCAAGAACCGCACCGGCTGAGAGTCGTACTTTGTGGGACATATAAGCAAACATCAGAGTGATGTTGGCGCCGGTGCAGATTGTTTTTTGTTTGACTTATAGGATTAAGCTGCAGTTTCCGCTTAACCGAGTTCAAGTGAGGTCTTCAAAGGTGAGATTTTAATTTAAGCGACTATCAAGGCAATATGAGAGGGTATTTCGGAATGAGTTTTCAAATAAAATGTTTTGTTGTTTTGGCAACAAAAATATTTTAAAATCAATAGTTTTAAGGAGGAATTTTCCAGATATTTAGAAATTTTTATTATTTAATAACGTAATACTTTGGCGCATCTTCTGGCCAAATTATAGTTTATTGCTGAAGTTCCTCCAAGGTCTAAACGAATCAAGTCCCTGGCTCTTGAAGTTGCCAGACTAGCTACTTTACCATTGAAGAAAGGTAAAGTCCGGTGATTTGGCGCCCTTGAAATTATACTTCAAACATAGCCTAATTTTTTCCTGGCGTCTTTCCTGACGAACTTTTGAGGCCATTTAGCATTCCTGGCCAAATCATATTTTACTTCTAAGGTTACTTAAATGGCTTAACAAATCAAGTCCCTGGTTCTTGAGGCTGTCAAGCTAGCTACTTTACTATTAAAGAAGGGTAAATTCGGGTGATATGGCGCACCTAAAATTGTACTTCAAACATGACCTTATTTTTTCCTGGCGTCTCTTTAGATTCAAAGGGCGAATATGACAAACTTTTGAGGCCATTTGGCATTTCTGGCCAAATTTTATTTTTTACTACTGAGGTTACACAAAGCTGTAAACTAAATGAATCAAGTCCCTGGTTCTTAAAATTGTCACACTTACTACTTTTAATTGAAGAAGAGTAGGTTCGGGTGATATGGCACACTTAAAATTATTCTGATTCAAAAGGTGAAAATGGCGCATTTTTGAGGGTGATGAGCGTGGAGAACCATTTTACCCTCCACGTAATTTTATATGCACTTTACAAAAGAAAACTATGTGTTTGCACACTTACCGAAGTACGACAAGGTAAGAAGGTTTAGCTTACAAGTTGCACCTAAATTCAAAGAGGGTCTACTTGATTTTATCAAATTGCCTGGCTCGTGTGGATTCGCCCTGAAAGATATCCTGTCCTGATGACTCTGGGTAGGATTCAAATACCCAGAGTCATCAGGTCTGGAATATTACACCAATGTAATAAGCTAGCCAATATAGCTTGAGAAAATCCAGGACGCCAAGCCAATATAGCTTGAGAAAATCCAGGTTTGCAGGTCAGCCCAGGGGACTTTGTGCTTGGTGTGAGAAGGACTACAATGTTACGAGAATGAAAGATGACTGGTTGTGGTTTGAGTAAGGCAACAATAATATGAAAAAACTCGAATGCGCCATATCACCCACACTTGGGGGATTACGGTTTTTTAACATTTTTTTCCTTTTTTGGAGATTGAATTGAATTTGTGTAATTTTTTGCGTTAGGGCTTATGGATCTGGAATAAGGATATTCTTGTTCTTGTTTAAAATTATTTTTTCTCTTGCATTTAAATAGCCTCAGTATTTTATAAAATTGTTAGTGTTTTTTTTTTGTGATTAAATGTTAGTTTCAGGGTTACATGAAATTTACTTACCTGTCAATTCTACTACTACCCGATAATGTTTGGTGTGCGTCTGTTGAAGTGAAGAATGATGATGCGAAGAATAGATCCCATTAAGTCTGAAAAAAGAAATAAAAATAAGTCTTTAGTCCTGTGTATGTCGAAGTAAGGGATAAATTGTAAAAAAAATCTGAAAAATCCAGAAAGGCTCCAAAGCGTAATTGAAGAAAAATTGAACGCCATAGTCAGAGTTCTAGAAATTTTTAAGAAAAAGTTCTCTTTTTACGAAAAGAGAGTCTGTGATCCGAAAGGCCGCCTAGTAGCAGTCTGCTGTCGATTCTCCAGAGATTTAGACGAAAAGTCACCGACATTTTTTCGATGTCCGGGCGAAGTCGCTTATTTTGTCTGCATTCGCGTGAACACGACTTACATTCGAGATGTCTAAAAATGACCCTTCTCTCTTATTTATCAGAGATCTCATTTGCCTGGATTCTGGTGTGATTTGGGACGAAAACAAGATTCTCGGTACTTAACCACTTTAAGCACTATCTTGGACGCGGTAAGATGGTTGAGCCCTGTTGGTCACAATAACCGTATATCCCTTGGGCTAGCGAATATCTCTGCTTTGAAGAGACATGTGCACCTAGGGGTTGGAGAAGCCTAGTGTTACTGCGAAGACTCCAGAACCAGAGCTTCGTCGCTATCTGCTAGAGTAGGATGGTTTTTCTTCCCTGGCTCAGAGTCTGACCGATGTTTCCCCTATAAAACTGTGCCACCAAAGAACCGATGCGTAGGAAAGGACTGGTTTCACAACGATCATATGAAGCTTATTCTCCGTTTTATAGATGAGCCAAATAACTTGGATAAATCACCTCTAAACCGCCTGAAGGTGCTTGAATAATAAAAAAACAAAAGATTTCAGATATTAGCCTTCATCGGAGATAGGATGTGGTTGAAACCTGTAAAAAGTGTTTACTTTCAAATACCATAAATGGAGAGACAGGAAACTGAGTTGTGCTCAGCCCCTATTTCTAGCTGTTATGACGCTCTTACCAGACTTCGTTTTTGTAAAAAGTCCTGCACATTATAATTATATGATTTTTAGCTTACATGAGGGATAAATCTCAGATAAGGTTCATCACTAAAGTTTAAGTCTAGAAGTTATAAGCATCAAAGTTGTTAGATAGGTTTCACAGTGTGGTATGGGGTCCTTTCAATGAAGCTTACAGTTGCCTACAACAGGCCTAAGTTTCACTAATGTAAGAAGCAAGTTGTAAGTCAAATGCAAGTTTAAAAGTTGCGTAGGAACAGAACTAACTCATGTCGAATCACCCTTTCCAAGACCAATGTTCTACAAAACTAATTTTTGGTCAGACTCTCCACCCGTAGAGGGTCTTTTATGGCACAGAGTTTGCAATTGTGCCATATCTGGAATAGCTTGATTGATCCAATTAGAACAATTCGTCGAACTATTGGAACTTTTGAATAGAGATTGAAATTTTTACTGCGAAAGCGCATAATCACTTCGTAGAAGGTAAGTTTGAATCAGTAAACAAGTCGAAGTTGGCTGGTATTCTTGCGAAATAAGTTGAAAAAAGAAAATACCTTCTTAAGAGTATACCTTATAACCCAAAATTGAATTCCAGACCCAGTGTATTTTCCAAGCCTCCAACATATATGAATCACCCTTTTTAGATAAGGGTCTTCTTCCAAACAAGACTACTAAAAGATCGCGCATCTTTAATACCCCTATCAATGCACCCTGACGTTCCACCTCCGTCGATTCTATTGCCGTCGATCCTGCCTCCTTGTTTATCTGAAAACATCATCTAATCTTGACATAGGACAAAGACCGATCCTCGACTCGACAGATGAAGACAAATTTATTATCCTCACTCCCGCTTCAGTTGCATTGATCCTTGTTATGTGTGTTGTGCGCTCATTTCGATCACATTAAGATACTCTCATCAGACTAACCGCGTTTTTCAAGAACTTCTTAAATGCCAAGCATAGCGCAGGTACAAAAGGCTCCAGTACAATAGAAGTAGAACTACAAAAAAAAAAGGGACAAAGAGCACGAAACTGATGAAAAAAAATGCTAGCGCCCTGAAAGACATCCTGCTGAGCGGTTGACAGCAGAGCCAAATAGAAATAGACAGGCAGACGAGGCAGAGTGGTTCGGCGGTGTGCGCTTCAATGAACGAATGCTCGGCCAAAAACCAGGCTAATCGCACAATTATCATCCTCAGATAAACCGCACACTGGTAAATTGCAATACCATCCAGTGTGCCGCCGAAAAAGGACAACAAAGCAGCGAATTTAAGTTCATCCCGCAGGGAACAATAGATAAGAAAACTAAACACTCTCCTAAGGAGCTCCGACAGGTACCTAAATACGTGCGTCGGTCGTACCTTCCTGAGCATCGACCGATGATGCACAGTAGCGGGTGACAAAGCCACCTTGACAAAGGCAATGCGGTTAGGATATTTTCCGTCGAATAGATTTTTTGAAGACTTCTTTTAGAAGCAAGAAACCGATACAAAAGGAGCAAAACCTACTCACAGCCCAGTGCGTTTAAAAAGGCTATAATCTGGTTGCGAGTAATCATCACATTACAGCAACGCCTGTAACAGGATTGAGAGTGATTTGTGTTGTTTTTTTTTTCTTAAGGTGAAAAGCGTTTTTTAAGGCTTCACATTCCGAGCGCTCGGCCACTCCCGCACCCCCATCTCTGTGGCAGTCGTCAACCAGCAGCGTCGTGACAAAAATCTAATTTACATAATATTTTTAGCGCTTTTACCTACGACTGTTGGTGTGTTAAACATGAATCTAATTATCCTGGTTAAAATGTAATAAAAACCAACTATGGCCCATTAATTTTGCCTGGGTGGCGCGACGACGATGGTGGGGTCATGACGAGCCACCAAGTCAATGACGTCTGTGGGTGTTGAAAAATTTTAGCACCGAAGCACAAAAGGTTATAAAAAAAATAAATATGAAACCAGCTTCCTACTAAGGGTAACGAAAAAAAAAATAATTTTATTCGTGTTCATTGGCATGTAATTTTGACTTGAATTTCGTGAGAGGGCCTTCACCGGCTTCCATGATAAGAAATTGGTTTGGGCGGCCCAAAGATGTATTGTCGAGAGTCTCTCTGGGTGGAGTTAAGGCTTTGGGAAAATATTGTGCGTGCATTTCTTAGTGGTGTGCTCGTCGTACTTTAAATTCTATTACACTTCCACGGGGGGAAAGAGTCACCTTTCGGAATCGCTGTCGAAGCAAAAATCGCTCGTGATAAAAATTCCTTTGAGCGCCTTGAAAATTAGCAAAGGAATGTAATATTCTGCATGCCGGAGAAAATTCGGTGAAATTTTATTTCGTTCGTTGGTGGTATTTTTTTTTTTTTTGTAATGGAACGAATCGTTTACTTTTAAGATTTAATAAAGAAATGCTTGCAGGGAGATGGAAACGTCCCTTTTGAAATGAGAACTAGAATCAATTAAGTTTTTAAAATATATTTAACTTTAAGTCTCTTTAGTTAAGTGTCTTTAGTTGAATAAAGTACTTTCACTCAATGTCTCTTAGAATATATAATCGAATAAAAACTTAGTTAAAATTATGTAAACTTAAAAATACTTAAACGAAACAAGTATTTCGACAGAACTGTTTTTGTCCTGGGGTATGCGTACCAACAACACGTCTTATCACAGTTCCACGAGTGAGCTCACTATTAAATGCAAGCATTCTTCAACTCTGATACACACGAAGTCCATAAGTTGGCTCTGAGCATTTTTAAGTTAAGGTGGCTCCGCGGGGTTCAACAATCTATCTATAGGTTTTGAGCCTTTTCTGCGGGATGACACGTGTACCAATTCCCGTCTGAAAAGCTTCAAGTTTTCGTCTCGCTGGGGACTAATGGACTCATATGGAGTAAAAATATCATGAGTGACTGTTTAATGAGTCGTCCAGAGTAGCCAAATCATTAAATTAAAAATATTTATTAAAATTAATTTGAATTCGAAGTGGGAAAGTGCAACAGTGCGTATGAAAAACTTCAGTCCGCCTAAGACGGTAGCAAAAAACCCTACCCTACCTAAAAGGAAAGTGCCACACCTTAATAATGTGGGCGGGATATAAAAATATAACTGTTGAATGCATTATGCAAAGTGCTTGCATACATTCCGGACTAGAACTCCACCTTTTTAACTAAAAAAATCACTTTTTTTAAGCCACGCCCACAAAAGTGGGCGGAGACATATAATTTATATGCAAAAAAGTTAGAACGCTTATATCTACAACTTTTGTATTACAAATTTTTGTCGAATTTCATATATATTTATTGAAAAACAGTCACTTCACGTTAAAATTCTTTAAAAAGTGGGTGTGGTCAATATAAAGCCTAAACTTTTTCTGGTACCTCAAAGACAATCACAAAGCAATGTCATTAATGTGCCAGCACTATTGTAACATAACTAAAATTAAAAAAAAAAGTATTTTTAAAAATTAGAGGTCGTCGCTGGCCTGTAATGGGCGTGTCTGTAGGCGAATTCAACTATTTTTCAAACTTGATCAATGATGAAGGACTAGACTTCCAGCTCACTCATCAATTTTCAGCTCTCTAGCTTAATGTTTAAGATCTAAAATTAGTTTACATACGGACGGACGGACGGACATGCATTAATCGATTCTTCAGTATCTGTAGAAGGTTTAAGAACAGGTTTTTCAGTGCGAGATCATCCGAGTTTCCGAGTTTAACTGAGATTAACTCCAGAAGTGAGTTTTTCAGAGAACTTAGTTCTGGAGTGAATCTCGGTTTAACGCACCTAATATGGTGAGTTAATCTCGGATCAACTCTGGAGAAAAGTATGAATTTCTTTGAATGCTTTTTCTGTGTGTATGGCAGTTGATTTGCGTGTTTCTGTGAAATATGTCTTCTGAGAATAACTCGAACTTCTTTTTCTCTATTTTCTCTGTGGAGTGAGAGTTGGGAGAGTCGATAGTTTTGAGAGTCAAAATTTTTAGTTAACTCTGCACTGGAGTTAACTCTGCACTGAAAAAACTGCTCGTAGGGTTTACTCCGGATTCGTTTTGTTACGGGATTAACAGATCTTGGCTTAAGCTGGGCTTAACTTAGCACTGAAAAAGCAGGCCTTGGGGGCCTTCGATGATTATTTCACTGCGTAACAAACTTAACATTAACCTTAATATACCCTGGGTAGGGTAGAACAAGCTCTCGGTGGAACACACTCATTTCTGACACTTTTTTGCGTGAAAAGCAGCTACATAAAAAAATGCCAGATGCGTCTGGTAACTGATATGTAAAAAATGGGAGGGACTATCAGAGCAGGATGTATACAAGGCTTAAGAGTGTCTGAAAAACTTAAGGCTTAAGAGTGTCTTTGTTTTGTTTGAGTCACAACCGCATTCAGGGAAATCAGAGCTACGATGACCTCGCCAGCCGAGAATCAGAAGAACTTTTCTCGGGACCTGAGCCTGCCTCAATTGATATCGGCTTTTCTGGGAAGCACAAATCTTATCAGATCTTTTGTTATGAAAGCAGACCCAAGACAACTGCGCCCGGACATCTGCAAAAAGTCAGTGCCTTTCCCCCTGAAAAGAATCGACTGCAGGTGTATTTCAATTGTCTTTACGGGCCAGAAAATTATTTGATAATCAAGTAAATGTGTAAGGCTAGACCGGAATCACTAGCTTCCTCTGCCGATTTAGCTTCCTGCCCTTGCTCCTATCAGATGCCGGATTTTCTGTGTACCGAACATCTAAGCTTGTCAGTACTGAAGCTCTTTATCATATTTCTTTTTCGAAAGGCAGGAATACGTAGTAAAATTGAGTAAGGCATCTACATGACAGTACAAAGGAACAGTCGTTTCTGCTTCATCGGATAGTAGCAACCTCCGACGGAAAACAGGGATGAAAAGGCTAAACTTAAATTCGTGGGCACAAAGTTTCACCTTTCATTTAGAGTCTTGGGTATTAAAACGTTACACTTAATTTTTTTTAAATAGATGTGAAATCATGTCGGGTCATTGTCGTTATAAAGGAACTTTTTACTATTTGAGAATTCTCGAAGTGTAGAACTCTCGACTGCGTTTGCCTTTCTAAGCTGATTTAATGTCGAGAAAAACAGACATTACATTACAAACAGACATTATTAATGAGCTCCGACGTTCTACTTCAGGCTAGTTTTGATACTATGAGTGCTTGATTTGATTCGCAAGGAAATCTTTAGAAGCCTTTCTATCGACAAGCGGGTTTTAAATTTGTTTCGCCACCTACAAGGTCCGCTTTTGTGACCACTTGGTTGTGGAAAGTTTGTATGAGCCTCCCAGCTAACGTTCCCTGGGCATGCTTTACAACAGTCTACACCGCCTCAACAACTAAGATATCATACCGCCTCACCTTGAGTCCCTTCAACAGGGATATTCTTTTTGCTAAACTCTTCTGACATCGTACCCGTCTTCGTCAGGATATACGATAAATATCGATTCATATCTGTACGAAAAAAGCAAAAGACCAAACCTCTGCCCGACCTCATGATAGCTCATGACTTGATTCTACCATAGGTTCAACTAAACTGCCCTAATTGTCACTAGGCAAAGTTTTGCGTTCTTCTTGATGGATGCTTTTTCACCCGGTGCATTGTCCCCATAGTGATGATAACTTCTTCGGTGAACAAGTTCAAAACTTGATTATCATAAAGTGTCTTGGTCGGCCAAACTTTTGATGGAGGTGAATTGTCTCAATTCAATAACATCTTGTCTTGCCTGTCAGTGTTCAACTACCGAATGCGTAGCTGGGCTAAAACTAATCGATTGTCCGGCCAGAGAAGACAAACTTTTTAATTAATTTCTATTACCATAAGCACCAACTAATCCTGCCACCTGTATTCTATTCAGTCTTCATAATACCAGCGCTCAAAGAATCCCACACACAAATTTTGAATTTAAAGCGGTCGCTGTGCTGCGCTGTGTCGTCGGCCTCATCACAAAACTCAAAGTGAATACGTAAATCCCAAAATTATTGGCCATTACTCTGGCCGGTGTGTCGTGTTGAAATGATCTTTATCCGATCACCGGAGGAGGGAAGCCCCCAATATACCCGCCGAGGGATTACTGTCATTCGCAAGAGTTGTTTTCTGGCACAAACACTCGAAATTAGACTCGAATTAAGACACTATCACCGCACTATGGCGGGGTCTCAGATCTTCGAGCTTTGGTTATACACACTTTTTTTTGTGAACAGAAATGTCTTTTGTTTCCTGACGACTACGACGACAGTTGATGATGCTCAGCAGCTTATTAACCATTATTGTCACACATTTTGGGAAGGAGGGTAGGTATATCTCACAGTTTTTTTTTGTTTCTCTGGAAATGCTTCGAGCCCCGGTGTGGTTAGAGCGTGGAGATTGTGGTAGAAGCAAACGTGCGCGCTGCATTGGAATAGATGTAGACAGCATGTAGATAGATAGATAGATAGACGTGGGTAAAAAAAACAGACGTGACGAGCGCAGTTAGCGCCATGTAATTTGTCCATTAAACATTTATTCCACCAAAAAGGTGCGTGATCATAAAGTGAATGTTTGTTTCCAAGAGATACATTTCATATCAGAACGCACACACGACTATAATACTTCTTTTCTCCTCAAATTAATCAACTGATTGCATACTAATTTGCGTAAGTGTCTCGTTGAGAGAGATGCATGGCGCCTATCGCACACAACACGGACAAAAATTACCTGAAAAATGCTGCACACACAGGAAAGATGTGCGCTCATCGTGGATGCGCGCACGTCAGCTGCGCGCTACGTCTGTGTTTTCCAAATAATTCATTAATATTTTTTGGGATAATTATGACTTTGGGTTACAAAATAGCCCTTCGAAACGACCCTTTAATAATCACTGTGTCATAAAAACCATCATTTCTTGACCATTTGGTATGGGCCTTCGGCACTGTGATGCGATGTGCTTAACGCAAGTCTGTGTGGTGGCAGTGTAAAAGGATCAAGGGCCCCGGGAAGTATGGAAAACAAACATTGGTAATTTGGAAACAACAAACTAATAATAATAAATACAAGGCTTGTTAGTTAAGGGTATCTATGCTCCTTGTGTGAAAGGAAAGGAACAAATACTCAGGCTGAAATAAATAATGATTTAAATGGCCGTTAATCATTTAAACACCCTCTGCTAACAAAAGGAAGACTTTCATTTACGACGACGAGGACTCTCCGGCAATGGGATTAAGGAGGCGGTCTTAAGGCAGGAGCCAGAAAATGGATTAGACAGAAGGTTTGAAGACAGAAGATAAATTGATCTGGTTTTCGAGTAGAGGATTTATCTTTTGAAAAGTAGTCCGCAATAAGTTGATGTAAGAACTTTTTAATGAATGTTTTATTGGTTGCGATTTTAACTGGGAAGGTTCTACAAAAAGTAGGGGTTGGGAAACAGAACAGTTCCAAATTTTTGCTACATGGATTTTGTCCCCAACAGTGTCTGTGTTTCTGTTTTTGATGTCAAGGTTCTCAATTTTTTTGGCATTCTGTAGTTTTGTTTCGAACAGCGTAAGAACTGAATTATATTTTCAATGGGCTTTCTGGTCAGATAATAAAAAAATTCTCTTTTTAATTTTTTCCCCAAACGTTACGCCGATAACTTGTCCAATAACTTAGGGCACTCGTTGGTTTAACTATTAAACTAAAAATTATGGTCCTTAAAAATAGAAAAGAGGATTTTACTTTATTTTGCATAAAAAAAACACGATGAAAAAGCCCGTTAAAAAATAACAACGATTTTCTTTCTTTCTGTGATTCTTTCATTATTCCTTTTAACGAAATATTATGAGCATGTGCAGACTTCACATACGCCACTGGGGCCGCGTGAATAATTTCTAGAGAATTTGAGAATGAGAATTGAGAATTTTTTCAATTTTTTATTATAGGAAGCCCAGAGTGAGGTGGTCCAAAACAAAGTCCTAGGCCTCCTAAGCCTCCTGCAAATCACACCTATAATCAAAAAATATCTAGAATCACTCAAGTTCTCCGCGATCATCTTAGTTGATAGGCTTAGAAGATGATGAAGTAGATAAGGCTTTTTCAGTATAATAGAGGTCTTCCCAGGAGAGATATCCTTTCCTTCCTTTTCTGTATTCTTCTAATTTGGAGCCAAGGGTGGTTTCTAAGGTCTGTGACGGCGTAGAGCGAAACGAATAAATCTCTGATGTACGGCTTTATTTTTTGGATATGAATCTGACAATATTAGGACGACCAGTCGTGACTGCCGTTATTCATGAAGAGATCTTACAAAAGGAGTTCCGAATTTGGCCTTATTAAAGATTCTGCTTTTAAAAATTATGTTATACAAAATTCTGAAAATGTCGCTTTTACAGAGCAACGCATCGAAATATGTAAAGGGTCCACCAAATAACTTCTTTTTTGATAATGTTATAAAAAAAAACTACTGAATATTTTCTCAAATTTCTTTTTTTATTTGAAAGTGCAATCCTTCCGGTTAATAATGGAAAATAATTTCATTCAAATGGCTGCCTCGGCTGGCCATGCAGTACCTACACGATCGGTCCAATTTTTAAGCACATTATCGATTGTGTGCAGCTGTATTTCACCAATGGCTTCACGAATATTGTCCTTTAGAGCGTCATTTGTCTCTGGCTTGTCGGAGTTACACTTATCTTTTGCGGCACCCCACAAATAATAGTCCAACGGTGTCAAATCGCAGCTCGGAGGTGGCCAAACGACATCAGCTCTGCGGCTGATAATGCGATCTTCAAGAATAGGGCGCAACACATCGAGTGTAGCTTCGGCTGTGTGGCACGTAGCGCCGTCCTGTTGAAATCAAATTTTGCCAATATCCTCCTCTTAAATTTTTGTGAACAAAAATTCGTTCAACATGGCCCGATAACGACCGCCATTGACTGTAACGGCCTCTCCTTGCTCATTTTATGAAGAAAAATGGCCCAATTATGACTCTGGACCAAAACCCGCACCAAACAGTGACTCGTTTTGGGTGTACCGACTTTTCAATGCATGCGTGCGGGATTTCTGTGCCCCAAATGCGACAATTTTGCTTTTTAACATACCCGCCAAGATCAAAATTAGCTTGGCATCTTCTCTAAGTCGATCGCAGGCCCACTTAGCGAAGCGAAAACGCATATTTCCCAGCGTTGTTCAAGCGCATACACAACCATATTCTTTCAGCGAAAGGACAAAATTAATTACCTGTCAAATCAGACAAAATCTTAGTGTTACCATTCACGACATCTTGTTAAAGGTTCCGAGCCAATATTGCTAGTACCAAAATTTGAGTTCCCAGCCATGTCTAACTTGACCAAAAAGCATTTTGGGAGAAAATGTGAAATAGAGGTTGTCTCACATTGAAGCCAGTTGTGGGCGTGGCCGTTGGCGGATTTAGCCAATTTTTACACTTCGTCTGTGCAACAAAAGATTTGTCTGTGAAAGCCGTGTACCAAGTTTCAGCTCTCTAGACAGTTGGTTTTCAAGACCTAAAACCTTCACACAAACAGACGGACGGACGGACGGACATATGGCTTTATCGATTCACTTGTCGGGCTCGACATTTCTCTAAAAGGTTTTAAGTGTCTACTATATACTTTTTTCACTGTGCTACAAACTATGCCTTAAAATAAGTATACCCTGGGTCAAGATTGGAATACAATTTTAATAAACATGTTTCTACACACACCGACTTAATTTTTGTTTATTTTAAGCAAACGCCTTGACCTGACAGTCCGTGTTAATGAACTGACATTTCATACTTTATTTTACGCGTTTCTGGCCCACAGTCTGTATATTTACTGTCGTTTTTGAATCTAAATTATGATTAGCCGACATTTCCAACAAACGACCGCCATTCAAAAACAAAGCAGTTAAATGGTCTCCAATTGGGCATGGTTAGGCTAATAATTTGTCAGAAGAGTTTCTTTAAAAAGTGAAAATTAAACATTTCCATATTAGTATTTTTTTTTAACAATCTCATCCAAAAGCCATGTCCATAAACAACAAACTTCCCTCCGGCTAGAAAAAAAAAACGAAATACGAAAAAAAAGGTGGGATGTGTTCACAGTTCTTTACACCCACTCCTTTTTCTTTTATTCTCTGTTATTTATATTTATTGAAGACATTTACACATGATTAAGCTTAAGTGGCTACCACCTTTGTGTCTAAACTTTGACAACGCACATTAATGGTATTCATTTGGTTCGCTGTCAACGGTGCGAGAATGTGTATGTGTGGTATGGATATTAGTTTTTGTGTTTTTAGATGATTCTAACTGACATAGTTGTCATGCTCAATCCATTCAAAATGTGCTCTGTGTGGAGGTCTAAATAGCAATTTGACACGCTAAAATCATGTCAACACGGGCTGTGAAACACAACACTAATGGAATTTATCGAGAATAGAAAGAATGTGACACACACAAGTTGTAAAATATAATAAAGTAGAATGTCACCACCGGGATCTGTCACAACAATTCCCTGTCAGCGGGACATTAGATCCCGACCATAATGTGAAATATAAAATTAGCGGAATTTTCTTGTTGCATCAAAACTTAATTGTAATGTAATAATTGCAAACAGCGCCACATCAGCGAGCGCCCAGCCGAACAAGGCGGGAATGTGTTATTTTCACGTCATGTGTGACAACAACTGTCACTCATACATTATTTGACATTTAAAATGCGCAAAGTTTTGAAGCTTCAAATCAACACTTTGTATGTTGATGAGCAGCCATATAGACGGTGTGGCTTTACCCCAAGAATGTGTGGTTAACCCTTCCCGTAATGGAGGTTGGCAAGTAGAAGTTGCTTCGTATATTGCTGGAAGGTGTTTTATGCAAAATGTTTGAAAATCTTTTTTGCACAAATTGCTGTGCGATATGCGAGTGTCTAATAAGACGTAAAGTGAAATAAAAGTCCAATTAAATGCAATTGCCGAGAATGACAGGAAGAAGGTGCCTCGACAGTGGGTCGGGCATTAAACAAGCCGGATGAGTGAAAACTTTTCTACGGTGCTGCTCCTGCAGGAGTATAATAACTGTGAATCTATTATTAAACCGGTAAAACGACGACATCCGTTTGGCAAGGAGTGTGCTTTAAAAAGAAGGGGTTTGACTGTGCCGAAAGACCGCATAGAGAGTTTTGTAGAAATATATGTGGGATACAGTAGGTGAGAGCTGATTCTAGAAATATTTCAGCAAACATGGAACGACATACGTTCACATAGTAACGCTGCTGTTAATGGGCAAATATCGAAGTAGGACTTTTGCTTAACATGCTTAACAGCGTAGTAAGCAAGGCAAGGCTGTGAGGGATAAGACCATAGATCCAGCACGTTTTGATTTGGCACTGGTGCGATCGAGCATTTAATGAGGGTCACTTTTACTTTGGCTAAAAAGTCAGAAAATTCAAGAGCAAATTTCCCCTCGTCAATAATTTCGAAAGATTGCTCGATCAGAATGACTGAGAAAGCAAAGATCTGTTAATGCTCGATCAGTGCTTAAACTTTTGGAGCAACCCCCTTCACGGATCGAAAGCATTTTAACGCGATTGGAATAGATAATGTCATTTGCTTATTTCGTTTCTGGAAGGACGTGTTAAGGCCGTGGCTTCCCTAGCATGATTGGAACCAACGATTGAAACACACTATGAATACAACGTCAATTACACGGCCTCATATCACAAAAAAGGTGCCAATAAAGCACTGATCGAGCAAATGCCTTTATAAAATGCTCGATCAGTACTTTGACCTCATCTGATCTCAATCGGTTTAATTAAATGCTCGATTGTCGTGTCTTAAGATGAGTTAGAAACATCGATTGGCCTTACAGATGTTGGAACATTGTGTCCTTAGTTTGGTTGGCGAAGGTGCCTTTAATAATGTCAACACTTCTGCGATCTTGGCTTCACTGTCGGCTCTAAAGGTGAATGGCTCACTAAGTGAGTTAATTAATCAACCTTTAACGAGTAGGAAAATTAACTCAAAGTTAGGTGTGACGACTGCCAGAAGATCTGTCTGGAACTCCTCTGGAACGAACTGCTGGTTGTCCTGAAAGGAGAGGGCTGAAGAGTAATCGCTGATGCGGATGACGTTGCCATTGCAGTTTCCGGGAAGCACCTGAACACCTTAAAAGAACTCCTACAAAATGATCTAGCTAACACGATGGGCTGACAGCTGTGGTCTAGGTGTCAACACCCACAAAACTGAACTAGCCCTCTTCACTAGAAAATAGAAAATCCCACATATCGGCGCACGCTCAATCAAGGGAACTAGCTTAATCTTCTCTGATGAAGCTAGATATCTGGGTCAGTCATCTTAGACAGAAAGCTTAGTTGGTGACAGGAAAGGGTTTCGGAAAATACAGAAAATGTTTCGGAAAGCTACGGTAGCACTCTTTTCCTGCAAAAAAGCCACTGGAAATAAGTGGGGACTTCAATCCGGAATCGCCCACTGGCTACGCATCTCGGCTTTAGATCGATATTGATGTATGGAACGGTTGCCTGATGGTGAGCCGCCTTTACCTCGCGGTAAACCGTGACAAACTGAGTAAAGTCCAAAGTTCAGCCTGCTTATGTATAAGTGGAGCACTTCGGGCAACTACCTCAGCAGCACTGGACATCGTGTTCCATCTAATTCCTCATGACATCTTCAGCATACAAACAGCTCCAATCGCGTCTACTCGCCTTAAAGCAACCTCTCAGTGGATCGATATACACTCTGCTATTCTGAACGCTTTCAGGTCCCCTTCTAGAAACATAACAAGCACTTCCAGAAAACCGTCTCCCCTAGGTCGTCTTGGGATGAGAGTGCCCCTCCGGAATTCAAATCGATCCAGTTCTACACCTATGAATCAAAGACAAATGATGGGTTAAGTGGGGGTGTGTTCTCAGAAAGACTGGAATCTTAGTCTCTCTTACCGGATCATTGTAGTGTTTTTCGAGCTGAAATTATGGCGATAAAGGAAGTCTTGACCTGGTTTCTTTAAAGGATATACGAATCTTTTCTGACAGTTAGAAGGCCACCAGTCCTGGAATCAGTCTCTATAAACTCTAACATCTCTAAAGGAGATGTCGGAGCAGTTTGACATTCATCTGTGCTGGGTGCGACATTCCAGCTCACTGCAAGGCTGACAAACTCGCCAAGCTTGGTACTACTCTCTTTTAGGCATTCCTATTTCCATATGCAATCTGGATGTAATACAAAGAACAAATCTCAAATGGATGGGTGGTAGCGCCTGTCTAGTGACGAATCAGATTTGGCTAAAGCTAGATCGTAAACGCTCCAAAAGCTTGATCGCTCTTAATAGATTGCACATGAGTGCTTCAGTTGGTGTCATTACAGGACACTGTCTGATAGGTAAGCATGCAAGAAGGCTTGGTGTCTATTCCAACGACTTCTGCAGGAGCTGCTTGGATGAGAAGGAAGAAAAGACCACTCTCCAGCTCCTATGTACACGCCCAACTCTCTCTAAAAACCCGGATCTTTCTTCTATAATGTTCTTAGCGATCTACCGAAACAATCTTTCATGCTTCACCAATAGCTCATAACGAGTAGGAGGGATCTCTAGATCCAATGTTGTATCACAATGGACCTACATAGGTCTAAGTGTGTCGGTTTTTTTGGACCCGACTGCCACTTCAACCTAATCAAGTTTGGTTGGAACCACTGGTCGAACAGTTGGCTTTACAAAATGCACGATCTTGCGTCTTAAATGTGGTTGAAAACAACTATCAGTCACTCATATCGAAATGCGCTAGGCATAAAAAGTAAATAATTCAACCTCCTTAATCAAAAAGCTAACCGAGCGGCCCCTATAGCAAAGCTACACAAAATCAAGTTTTATAAATATTTAAAGTTGAAAAATTACAAAAATTTACAATTCTACATTAAACCTTCCTTATTAAGAAAGTTAGCTTAGAAAGTACTGATTAAACATCCGCCTGTAAAACTCTCTTAGAGTGATTGGAGTCACCGCTTAAAGAATAACGGCAATTAGGATCCTTTTTTTAACACCATGGGAGTGCTAAGAAAGGACTGACAAGGAAAAAGCATTTATAGAATGCTCGATCAGTACTTTACATTTAATCTGATCCAGCAGTCGACTTTATTAAATGCTTGATCGGTGTGCGTTCACTCGAGTAAGAAAAAGCGATCGGTCTTATCAATCGAACGGCACTTGACACAGAATGCAAATTACTTTAGCTCCTCGCTTACCGGAGAGCACGGATTAGGAAGGTCTGATCAAGCAGCCGCCTTTTTGAAATACTGAAGCAAAACTTCCTTTGGCTTTTGAAATGTTAAAAAATTAAAAAAAAAATAGAGCGTCGATTATTCTATCTCCTTCTTTAGCACTAAAGAGGGCAAAAGGAAAAATTGAGCAAAAAACCAAACGCTTTTATAGAATGCGCGATAGGTGATTTTACCTGCATCTGATCGAGAAGTCGCCTTCATAGATTGCTAGATCGTCGGGTTTTGATTTTACTCTACTCTAAGAAAAGTCTAATTGTCCGCCATTTAGTTGGAACAAGTTTTATCCTTGAGTCATACTAATTATGTTACAACAAAGCATACGGCATATCAGAAGCTTTAAATAGTTCTAGGATTTCTGGAATTGAATTGACAAGTAAATAAAATATTAGGGAAGGGTTGAAATATTTCCCGCATCTTAAATAAAAATTTAAAACTTAACAGACTCGAAACCAGACTTTACTGAAGGTAATCAATTGATGGATGATAGAGAAACGACCTAAAATTGCAATTTATAACCATTAAAAGGACATTTATTTGGAAACCACAATTCAAATTTTGCGAATTTGGTGTCTCTTTAATTTCACAAAAGTTTGTCCCACCAAAAATTGTCAGTACTCAACCAACGAGTTTTGAACTTCATTCTGACACATGCACCCCTTCTTGCCGTACACTCTGTTCTCACCTCTCAAGTTCCGATATGATATCCACTTAGAGCTTGCTTATTTCCTTTTATTTTGAGCATAGGGTAGCGCCACAGCCAAACGAATATAATACATCAAGAGAGTGAGTGGGTATAGACCCCGAAGGCATGCAATTATCACAACAATCAAGTTTTGAATACTTTTATGAATTGTTGCTGCTAACTGTCTTGCGTCCTTGTGTATATAAAATGGTTTATAATATTCAACGCTTCGAGAACAGCAAAAGCTGTGAGAATCCCTTATGAGGGTAGTTCTTCTGGTAGCTACTACCCTCCAATTGAAATCGCTAACTGCTGGGCGAGATACAATTGTATCTGTCAATTTGAAGTGTCTTTATCTTTGTTTTGTTCGGCACCAGCCTGCAGGAGATTCTTTCTTTTTGTACCATTGTCGGGTTTGGGCTAATGAGATTGAATCTAAATAAGTTATTGTCATCCCGTGGCGGGAAGTTAATCCTTTTGGCTATTTTACCTCTATATTGAGGTTGGGTTTGGAGCATAGAAAGGTGCCATAATACGCATCCAAACGACGCACGGCCTGGAGAGGGTGTGGCTGGCTTGGTGCACTTAATTAGTATGCACTTTTTTTCTACGCTTTCCGTGCCCTCCTTCGTTGGTATTGAGTGCGCGAATAAGGCCTAATGGTTCAGCTTCCATGTTTGTTTTATTTTTTCGTGGTTGCACAATGCACACACAGGCACCACACAGTATGGTGTCCCTCCACATTGTCGTTGTGGTGTTTTTTTTTTTTATTCCCTCTGCCTACGTATTTGCATTTTCATTCGTGTGTTAATTATCGCACTCTGCCTCTTGGGTATTTCTTGTTGTTCCTTTCTTTTCTCCCGGTCTGGAGTTTTGAGGGAAACCATTTTTTCTTGGTTCCACGGACGTACCTATATGCGAGACTAAGATGATGACAAGGTTGCTGGTGTGACGTGACGGCGGCGGTGGCGACGATAACGATGACGGTACTGCCTCTAAAAATTTGCAAGATGGTCGGCGTGGCGCTTTAAGGCGCTGCCAAGCAAGCTGAATGCCTGCCTATTCTGCTTTTCTTATCCTCCAATGCACTGTCAAGTGTAACTTGACACCAACGACGACAACCCTTGAGGAACACAGCTCTTGCATAAAGGTAGTCCCTATACCTACACACTATACGTGTGCGTTGCTGCTTTTGCATAAATAAATATCGTAAAATCGTTGCCATTTGCAAATACCCAACGTCAGTGGAAGTCGTCGTCGTTGGCGTCCCGGTCCCGACCATATACTCGCACCGTTTCACCATTAGTGCACTTATTCTGTCGCACTTGTACTCACGCTGATATTTGCATCTTTTGACGGTTAAACCACCGAGATACGAGTATCTGCCAATTCTCTCCCCGACAGCTCGCATTTTTTTGTATTTGAAAAAAAGTGAAATCTCTTCGATGCGTGTGACATTTGCATAGAAGAGTAGGCATACTAAGCGTTTTCCACTTCATCCTGAAATAGTACAGTCCAAGTCCCATCCACCATTTTATTTGGCACAGAATTTTAATGAAAGTGTGTGGAATATCACACACTGCATGTGTGGATAAGGACAGCAGAAGTGAACAAAAAGCAAAAAGGAGAAAAAAAATATGGCGTCAAGTGCCTACTTTTTGAGGATGGATTTTCAACGCGAACATTTCGCAGCGTTGCATGAAGTTAAACAACAATTTTGCTCGCACGGCAAAAGTTGAGTCCTTGAGTTTGCAGCCCACCACACCAATGTGCACAGAGTGTGTTTCGAGTGTGAAACGCTCGGTTGTTTGAACGATGTAATATGGAAATTTCGATAAAATCATAGGATTTAGTGTAGAGATTTTAAGTTGCAAGGAGATATTTAAATGCACGAAAAATATACGGCTTTTCACCACTCTCATGGAAGCTATTTTTAGTTCGAAAAAGAAAAGGAAAGATTTCACCCAAAATTCAAACCTACAATTTGTCTTTACAAAGTGCCTGGATTAATGGATTCTGGATTAATGAGCAGTATTTTGGGATCTCAGCACAGATGCGTTTACAAAATCCGAAAGCACCTCGGAATCCAAAGACACATTAAGCCAGAGTGGACAGGGGGTGAAAAAGTTAAGCGCAATTTTGCGCGACAGGTTACGGCCAGAATAATAAGGAACTGTTCGGTATACCTCAGGAAAGTGGTCTCGGTTTGAATCCTTTTCTTCGTTACATCAGAATTAAGCCATAATATGAAGTAGCCAGAAGTGATTGACATGTTTTCAAAGCCTTCTGTTTAACTGAGTTCATGCCCAATGCGCGAGTAGATTTTCGACTTGCGAGCGGCTCGGAGGGTTAAGTTTTTGCCAATAGATTCGGTTGATTAGGACGAAAATACCTGCGCTTATCACACTGAGTTTTATCTATAACAGCTGACCCTTGTTACTCATCGAGCAGGGAGAAAGTGCAAAAAATCGCGTGTGATATAGCCAGATACCATTATGTTCATTCAGGTGAGTCCTGTTTGGGGGCAAAACATCGCCTGAAAGGTGGTGAGATGCGTACAAATTCCTAAAAAGGAAACTGCTGAGAAATCTAATGTTTAAAATTTTTTGTTCAAATGTAAAAGTGAAAAGGTTAAAGAATTCTCTGCCAATTAAGTGTGGACACCTCTTCTGTGCCGTCAAACTTCATTAAAAAAGATTTTGAATGTCGATGACACGACTATAGTTGCCTTTATGTAGAACCATTATATTGGACGAAGAGCTAGCAACGGATTTACTTACATCATTTCAGTAAGGATGCATTTTTGTCCCTAAAAGCATTGCTGTAAATACAGTTAAAAAATGCGAGTCTTACACTTGGGAACCCTTGATAAGTCTTCCATTTATGGCTTTGAAGGGGTTCAAAATATTACTTCTGTACAGTAAGTCTTAGAAAGACAAAATTTAGTGTGCATTTAAACTGCGGAAATAATCAGAGAATCCAACTACAGCAACACTTTGAAGTTTCAGGAGAAAATGGAACAAATGTTGTTCATTACTTTTTTTTTAGAACTAGAAAAACGAAAATTAAGTTAAGTAAATACACACTAAAATTTTGCAACAAAATCCATTTTTTTTTTAGGTATTGAAAGGTTTTTGAGAAATGAAGAGTTGAAAATGGATGACGTTTTCAAAGTGTTTGAGACCATAACTTTTGAGCCGCTTAGTGCCAAAGTCATATTTTAAAAAAAAAAAAGTTTTGATACTGCCGTTTGACGCATTTTCGAAAAAACAATGCATGAAATAACGTGTGCCCCCCCTTCTTCTTCTGTGTTGTTTGGACATCATGTAAAAAAAACCACACGTATCAGAAATTATCCAAAATTTTACGGAAAACTATAACGAATTTTGAAGTTTCACAACCTTCTGAGATTAAACTTAAAAACAGAAAAACACTTTCAAAAACAATTTTTTGCAATCTTCTATGAAGTATCTTAACGGTAAAAGCAATTTTCTTCAGATTTGCTGTATACAAAGCGTTCAAAAAGAAAGCAAGCTGCGTTTAAATATTTTTAAATTGCCGTTTCTAACTCAAGTTTTTTGTAGTCTATTTAAAAAAACGAAACAAAACAAGTGAGTAAGTGCTACACCAACCGATTTCATATATTATTTGTAGAGGCCACACCCCTAAAAGTGGGCGTGGGCTTAAAATTTAGAGCCGTTAGGATTCGGCAAAAAATTGTAGGTGACCTTGTATGTGAAAAAATTAGCACACACAGCATACATTGTTGAGAAGTTGGCCCCTGTTCACCTCGAGCTGTTGCGCCACTCTATTTATTATACCCCATCCCATAGGATAGGAGGTATATAAAGTTTGATTAATAGATTGTAACATAGAGAAATAATCACCGTAGACCCCCAAGACCTTAAGGGCATATGATCGAGACCGAATTGTAAGTCGAATGGTAGTGTACAAGTGTAAACATTTTTTAAATCCGCCCACTGAAATGCCCACTTTACTTAATAGCATGAAAAATCAAAGTTGTCGCAGGAAGCTTAAATTTGGTATGCGATATCCTCGATAGAGTGTCCTGTGATTGGCACTTAAAAAAGCGAATACAGCCCCCTTGTAGGCGTGGTCATACTTAAAATGTCTTCGGTTCAAATAAAAAACGGTTTTTATTTGATATATTTGCTTTAAATCCTAACAACTTGCACTATAAAATGTTCAGATATGTGCGTAAGCTATCAACTCAAGTGAATAAATTTTCGCCACGCTCACTTTTGGGGCGTTTTTAAGTATAAACCAAATTTTCAATATGAAAATGCAGTCAACACGTGTATACCACTTCTGATAATAAAAATAAACAAAAAACTATGTTGTTGAGAAGGGGTGGATGCCACGCCCCTTTCTTAGGGAGAACCAAGATTTATGACGCAATTCGGAGCTTGACGGTGGTCAATTGGGATGGGGTATTCAACGATTCGCCTAAGCGGATTGTAACCCTCCCACTAGTTTTATTTAGAATTGTAATTTCGTTAGAAAATTTCTGAAAATTATTTAAGAAAATAAACAGTTTTTTCCCTAAAAACGCCCCTTAAAAGTGGGCGGAGCTCCAAACTTTGAATGGAGCAAACTTAGCAAATAGTAATATCTTATATATTTTTCATCGATTTTTTTTTCGATGTGGAGTGAACTTTTCGAGTAATCGCGTTTTTAGAGATCTAACATGTCAAAAGTGGGCATGGTCGATATTATGGGCAGTCCAATTTTTGCCTTGTTAAAGGTGTTGCTTAGTACCAAAATGTAAGTTCCTGGGTCTTGTCTTACTTGACCAAAGGGCATTTTGATAAAAAAAAGTGAAATAGAGGTTGTCTCATATTGAAGCCAGTAGTGGGCGTGGCCGTTGACAGATTGTGCCAATTTTCACACTTTGTCTGTGCAACAAAAGAACCAAGTCGTGTACCAAGTTTCAGCTCTCTAGCTTGATTTTGAAGACCTCAAACCTTCACACATACAGATGGACGGAGGGACATGGCTTTATCGATTCACCTGTCGGTCTCGATCATATCTCTAAAAGGTCTTAAGGGTCTACGGTTATTATTTCAGTGTGTTCCAAACTATGCATATTTGCAAACTATGCAAATTAATTTACCCTCAGTCGATTATAAAAAAGGAGCTTGTTTAACAGTTTCAGTTTTTAGGGTTTTGTTAACGCAATGCGTTAACTGGTGGCCATAGAATTTAAGAAAAGTATCCAATGCTAGCGCAGATGGTTTTGCTGGAACTGGAAAAAATAGTTGTATAATGGATGGAAATGGAAAAATTATGATAATGGTCAAAAGAACGTATGTCTCCCCCGAAATCTATCTCCCAAATGGTAATAAGTATGATTTTGAAATAAATACCGGACATAGTCTATCTTTTGGAATTTCATGCAAAGCTAGAGAAAACTGCCAATATTCAAAAACTTTGAAGATTTGACTCAAAAACGTAAACCCATTTTCGAAAACGATTGGTTAAAACCACGATCTTGGTAAAAAAATGGATGAAGTATGTAACGTTTCAAAGGCTAGCTAACTGCATTAAGAACGTTTCAAAAATGCCGACTCCAATTTTTTTCAGCCCATTCTAACAAACGAAGTAAAAAACAGCATGTTTACTGAGAAATTTAAGAAGAACGGTAAGAATTTAAGAAGAACGGTAAATGCTAGTTGGACGTTAAATTAAAAAAAAAATTAATTTTAAAACAAATAGAATTTTACACAAACAGAGCAATAAAGATGGGCTTAACCTACAACAAAAGCCGACGGACCGCTCCGCGTATGTCTTCATACTGGACGGTATTTTATTTATCTCTTTTATTTATCTCTTTTATTTATCTCTTAAAAAAATTCAATACTACGCTAGAGGGACTTAAGCACTTAAAAATGTCAGATTACTTGGTCCCAAATGACCTAAGGACAACTCTACAGTTCCGATCGCAGACCCTTATAAGGAGCTCCAACTGGAGATGCAGCATGCAGCTTACATATTACAATTAGTAGAAGAAATTGTGGAAGATCTGTTGGAAGAGTGTCCTGCACTTGCATTTTACCAATTAAAAATTTCTAAGAAATTTTATTCAGCATAGAAGCCTGTAGGAACTTTCCATCTAGGGAAGTCTTATAAATTTTAAACGCATCCCTTAAAACGAACTTATAATTTGTAAATACCCGACCCCATTAACTCAAAAACACAAAACTTTGAATTTTTTTGGCCTAAGTACCTACAATCATTGGAAGTAAATTATGAATATTGGCCACGCTTTCAGAAAAGGGCGTGCACAAAAAAGAAAATCTTTTAAACTTATGAGGACATATTTTAGAAAATCGAAAATTTAAGTTACACAGAAGCCAACAAAACCAAGTCACTTAGAAGCTCTTGTTAACGATATCATTACCTTTACAACATCTTCTTATAAAACCTTAAGTCCCCTTAAAAATAACAGGGCTCCTAGCAAACTCCTTATAAGGGCCAAATGTGTCAAATCACACTTAAAAACACTTAATTTTGGGTATGAGAAGGGTCCTACTTCGAACTCTTATACAACCTTTGGTTAAGTTTTTACACATTATTATTTTGTACTCTATTAGTGTAGATGTGTTTGAAACAAATTACTTTGTTGATCTTAACTAAGGTATATGTTGTCTTCTTGTTAAAAAAAGGGGTTTAAAGAATGCATGTACCCATGTAAAGTGCGGGTTCAATGCTGTTGGACATTTCGTTAAAATAGGCCGAAAAGGAACGCCTCGTTCTGGAAATAATTAATTTATCATAAAACAAAATATTCAAGGTTTTATGTAGGGCCATTACAGCACTATTATAACACCTTAGGTGTGCAGCATTACCCCTAAGAAATATTGAGTTCTACGTACGACTGTCTATTTTTAGGGAGAACTATTATAACGCTTTGTCCTTTGCAGTCAAGCATGGCGTAAATTGATTAAGGGACACCATAAATCTTTACGCGATATTGATTTTTGTTGCCTTGTGCAACGCTGGTTGCACCAAAACTCTTTAGCACCAAACTCTTTAGCACTCATACCCTTACATTTGTATTGCTAGGAACGTTTATAGCACCAAGTTTAATTTCGTTTTATAATTTAAGTGCTGTATACGTTTCTGCAACCACTCTTATACGTAAATATGGGTCGCAGCACCGAAACGATAAGAAAACATTGCAAAACCCTAAATACTGAAGAATATTTTGAGTCTTTGATGAGTACAACATCCAAAAAGTGTATTTGGAGGAGTATTGGGAGGCTACTCGGGAAATGATACTTCATAAGGGTTTGTCAAACTCTTATGGAGATGGGACTTACTCTTGTACTCGTACGCAGTAGCCTGACACACATAACGGCACGCCCGCGATGTGCGAAAAATCTCTTAAATTCAAATATATTGCAGAAGATGGTGCATTTCTTATTCCTTTGTAATGTCAAGGCATAACACTTGCACGGGAGAGAGTTTGAAGTTCTTAAGAAGGGCTTTAATGTTTTACGATTATCTCACAGTGGTGCGTCTGGTGCTCTTTATCCTTCTCTCCTCTCTCGTATTCGTAGGAAGTATTCGTCATTTTTGTTTGGGGACAAGTAATGATCGAAATTTTCTTTATTTGATCGTAAAGTGAATAATGATAAAAATTACAGATTCAGAAAGAACTTTACAACTTAAGAATACTGGTCTTGCAATGAAGTGGTTTGAAGCAACCTTTTTGCTAGGTACGTAAATGATTGCTCTACCTTCTGTACTGATGACGAGCGAACTTTTGTTACCATAAGTCTGACAGAAACGCAGTATTTTATGAAAACTTTCCCTAGAAATTTCCACCTCCATACATTTGACTGGTGTCGACAAGTTATAGCTTCCTTAACATTTCCAAAGGCTTTTATTTCCAACAACTTCACCCATATGCTAAGGACAGCTTAAGTCCTTCCTTTAAGAAGTTTATGTGTGGCACCACTAAAGACGGCCGGCGCGCGACTCTTTGCTTATTCTGCACCCCAGTGTCAAGCAAATCCTTGCAAATTGCATCCGTTTCATCTTAGAATTCAACGGCGATCTTCAGCCAAGTACCTTAGCCCTTAAACCTCTACCGCACCAGTCCCACAACTGAATGCAGGCCATTGTATTCTTGGTAATAATTACTTTATAATTACTATTATTACTAAATCGCGAGCGCCCACTTGATATGTGGAGGAGGTGAAATTTACAATAATTACTCACATGTGTGTGCGCCTATGCACATACAGATGTGTGTGTGTGTTTATATTCGAGTTCACTTAATTGTTTTCCGTGGCCTTTTGTATGTTCAGCCCCGTAATTGATGGGTGAATGGCGGCGCGGCCCATAAGGGTTCTGCCACTAATTTACTTGGCCCGTACAACCGTACACATCCGATTCGCTAGAAATCGAAAGCACATCTCTCTCCTTTTAATTCGATTCAATTGGTGGCCGAAATGAGTGCTGGCATCGGTAATGATGGTTGCCATCAGATTGGCAAATCAACTCGAAAACGGAACTCACTAAGCAGGCAATTAACAACAACAAAATGTATTGATGTAATCGTTTTTGTGCGCCTGTCTTTGTTGGGAATTTTCCAATTAATATCCGAGATCTTGTTTGCTCACTGTAAGTGAGCTGATTTGTCCATTTATCACTCGGGAGCCAGTTAAGGGGTGTAAACTAAGATGATTAATTGGAAAGAGTTGATGGGTTTTGAAAAAAAATCAGCGAAAGGTTTTCCGGCGAAAATTGAGTGTAGGTTAAACAGCTCTTAAGATTTTTTCTGGATTCGAAAAATTTTCTTGGAAAAATAACGCACTCTCGTGAACTGTCTGCACGAAGAGAGAAGTCGATTGATAAAAGTCTTTTTTTGAGCTTTTAAACTGGATGTTGTTCGAAACAACTACGTTTCCGTTGCCCATGTGGGTCTAAATCAGGTCTCATTATTCTGCTTTCGAAAATTAAGATATTCGGAATTTCGCATTTTTTAAAATCTGACAGCTACATTTTTCGCAAGAAAATTCTACTTTAAAAGTTATTCAATTTGATTCAAGTGGGTGCCGTGGCGTAGAGGTAGTGTATGTGCTTACTACGTCAGAGTTCTGGGTTCAAATCCTGAAACCAGAAAGAAATCCTATTTTGAAAGGCATGTTTTGTGAGAAGACCTAATTCGAAATGTTGACCAGAACTCCTGAAGGAAGTGGGCTTCGTGTGATAAGTTTGTGGTTAACACGTATTCGTGGATACAAATCCGACTGGATATAATTTTTTTTGTTCAAGACTGCATTTGCATGATGGACTGACAAAAATTGTCAGAGATGCTTCTCGTTCGGACTTTTTTTTAAAAGTCTTTTTTTTTTCAAAGGTTGCGCTCAGACCTTCCTGATCCGATGGAGCACTCAGACGGAAGTACTGGTCCATTGTACTACCGTGCAGACACCTTATTTTTATTCAGAGAGGGAGAGTGATGAAGGGCTACAGTGATGTTCGGGGCTTCGATGTTCGGTACTGACCACGTCAGCCCCAGAAACTAGCTACTTCTTGCGTGTTTGTTGAGCAGAAGGCGGTGCCCGATTGAGGGACCGATCTGTCCCGCTCCCGTTCCATAGACACCGCCGAAGGGTCGACCGGAGTGCTTGCGCCTTCAGCCAGTAAAGCTATATTGCGCCGTCAATCAGTCAGCTGCTTCCTTTTTCTCTTCTGCAGAGTCGAACAAAGGTCCGCAAGAGTAGCTTAATTCTTTTTTTTTCATATGTGAATTTTGGCCTCCAGACACCATGCCCCGACTGTAATTGTGGAGACTGCGAATGGATTTTGGCTGTTTCCAATACCATCTGGAGTAGAAAAATTTAAGGTTCTCCATTCATTTCTGATTTTAGATGGGATGGGAAATGAGTGGAAGGAGGGTGATTTCGGGGCTTGGGGTTGAACCCCGAAAACAAACTTGGGTCCGCGGGGTCATCATTCCCATCACCTCACCTAAGTACCTTAAGCGCCCTTCCGGGCTATTAAAAAAAGCATACCTACTACAATGGCTGATTATGGCGGTTTCTAACATTCGACAGCCTCTTTAACTTATCCTAATACAACCTATATTATAAGTTCGGAACCAAGGCGTTTGAGTTCCCTTAAAAAGCGTAAAATCGATTGCAAAAAGAAAAGTGGAATAAGTTCACGGTGCAACGCAAATTCTGCTGAACCTGCATATAGAAACACCAAAGTTTATTCCGCAGGTGTTATGCCTACAAGAAAAATTACGTCTTTTGACATGATTCTGAATGTTGCCTCTTATATCCTCATAAGATGTGGACCCATCATGCTGGAATGACTTTAACCTGGATAAGGAACGCCGACAAGAAAGCCGCTAATGTTAACACTGACCCTCTTCAACCTTTCGTTGTTCTCTGGTTTTGATCCGCCCCGAATATTTTCCATAACAAAAACGTTCTCTTATCTGCCACCTTAATGGGCGCCCAATCTCACACCAGCAATTCTAGAAAGTGAGCCTCTAACATGCTTGTAAGAAGTCAGTGTCAGGGCTTCACTTCGGTCCGTTGCAGTATTTTTAGGGGCATCTTGAGTTGTTTTGATATCGAAATCAGTGCTTAAACAGCCTATAAATCATCCGATTTAAGATCAGTTCAGTAGATGCCTGAAGGCCCCAATGGGTTTTTGTAAGGGAGAAATTGCGATAAAACGAATTTGGAAGGCGATTCCGTAGACCAAACCAAATTTATTATTGCCAAAAACAATTCCCAGGGCCTCCTAAATGCAATTCGTGCATTTTGCTTACAGAACAACACAGGAATCTGCCTTAACCACATTTTTAACACATATGTTTCAACAAGGTCCTGAGATTTGCTTATTACAAGAAGCGTTTTTGAAATTGGTCTAAGAATGTCTATCTGCACCTTCTTTTCCAAGGCTTACTATTACTTATCACTGGGCAAAGAAGCTAGAGTTTAAATTAAAAAGCTAAACTCAAAAGTATCAAAATGTTTCAAACGCTAAGACGTTTTACAAGGGACATTAAATAGATTTTCTATAGGGTACCTAGCTTAAATGTTCTAAGATATGCGCAACTCATGATCCTGATTACAGCCGTGCAATGCAATTTGCAATTCCTATCGACATTAAAAAAACGACTTCGTTTGTGTCCTTTTTTCGGTTAAACTTCAACCAAAGCCCATCCCTATTGGAATTGATTAATTTAAAAAAACAGAAAATCCACTCCGGTTGGATACATAAAATGAATACATTCATTGGAAGTCAAACAAACAAATTCGAAACTCCAGTAGCTGGTATAGAAAATAGGAAGAAAATAATAACTCCATCTCTAAAGAGATACAATAATAGATACAAAAGACGTCAACGACAACTCTGCAGCGACACAAAAAATATATGCAGAAAAAAAAACCCCAGAAGATGAAAATAAACGAGTGTCTATCTGGCTCTGTCTCCTCCCACTTGGGAATCAAAACTGCAAAAAGCATGTGCGCGTCAGCATGTGCATAGAAAAAGCCTCACGTCCCCGATCTGAAAAGTCAAAACTATACAAGCAAACCGTAGCGCCTGGATGATTCACGCCAGAGAGCATGGCCAGACATTCACATGTAGATACATTTATATACAAATACAATCTTCTTCGTTCTTTGTGCACAAAATTTCGTATTCCTATTTATTGATAAGGATCTGGCAATCCAATTTGTATCCTGCCAATGGGGAACCAAAAGGGTTCCTCTCTTTCAATAAACAAGAAAATAAAACGAAAAATTCCAAAAAGCGAGGCAAAATTAACTAAAAGAGACCGAGGCGGAGTTAAAAGGGGAATAACCACCAAACCTGCCATCAGGAAACGTCAGAAGGAGGCGGGTGTGGTGGGGGTGTATATGTTTGGCGAAAGAAAGGACAGCCAAATCCTAACAAAACCACAACCTGTCCCCAGATATTTGTTATATGACGACGATGATGCGACCAGGCGGCCTCCACTTCTGAGCCAGCTTCTGGGACCGTTGTTGCTGCTGCTGCTGCTGCAACAACAGCCGATATGATGATGATATGAGCGTGTGGTGTATGCTCAAGGAAATTTCAAAGGGTGGCCTTGTTAGCCTGAAGCCCCAGTCGTCGATGTTGTCTTATAAACTGGCGACGAAGCTCCAAAGATCGGTTTGCGTTTTATTCATCGCTTTGTTTTAGGGACTTCTTTTCGGTTCGCTTCGCGCTCGATTCTGAATAAGTAAATCGACAACGAAGGCGCATCACAATGGTGGTGTCCGCATGTATACGAAGGAAAATACGCGCCGCGATTTAAAGTTAAGATTTGAATTTTTTCGTTGAAAGCGCAGCGCGAGAGCGAGAGAGCGCACACACTGGCGCCTGCGGTCTTCATCGGATTCCCTTTGAGATAGGCAGGCGAACAAATCTTATGAGAAATGAATGATATCGCTCTGTGGATGCGGTGATGCTGTGTGTGCGCCCTCGCGGACAGACAGACCACGACGACGTCGGCGACGAGGACGACGCGAAGGCGAATTTTTATTTTATTCAAACATTCTATATGCATGCATACCTGTGGACCGGACCGGACTGGTCGGTCCTCCACCAGTCGGTGGTGGTGGATCATTTGTGGTACCTACAAACCTACACATGTTGTGTAAACGATGTAAGTAAGGCGACTATTTGGTTTAATATCCGATATACCGCCCAGAAGAGGTTGCTGCAACGCGCCGCCGTCAAATACGTTGGGCGCCACTTAAAGAGGATCGATGTATCATTGTCCGCGCGCAAAGCTTGTGTGTGTGTGCGCGTGCGCGCATGTTCGCTATCCGTGAGCACATCTCATTTTGTTTTCGCGAGATTTGCAACAATCCAATTACATGAATGGTCTTTGACATGAATCCGGGGACCAAACAACAACGACGACGAGGATGCCGCCGCCGTCGTAGCTTTGTGCTGTTGTTGCCGTCATCGTCGTCGCTGTTGGTTTCGTCTCTGAATTTACACACACACACGCATTTTGCAGGCAACGGACAAAACCATGACATGTACTCTTTAATGATATCTAATTAGCTAGTCCCTCTATCAATATCGCATTAGTTTTCATTCCATTCCCATTTTCCACTCGATCGTGCGCGGTTCTGTGGCAACCGCAAAGAGGATAGGAGTGCTTTTCCCGGAGGAGTGGTTGTGATTGAGCGGATCCAGTTAGGAGCTATTTAAATCGGTGCTAATGATTTTGCAGTCCGACCACCCCATGTGTTGAGATATCGCAAAGGCGTGGAATATTGCAAAAAAGAGCGGTGCGACTGTGGGCGCTTGTCAAATGAATGTTGTGGTGAAAGGTGCTGTTGAGTTGTCGTGCTGAACCCAGTACAGCTGTCAATATGTGCAGGTACTCAGATTAAGCTGGGTAGTTTGAATAGTCATTCATCTTTGTTTAAAGCAAATTAAGTAAGGTCTTTTTAAAGCTGTTTTCTTGCAATTGTATTCCTTAAACGCCATTAAAAAATGAGGAACCTTATAAAAATAAGTCAGCCTTTTTCCCGTAGATCCCCAGCGACCCATCTCCTCAATAAAAATCGTCTATCGTATAGGGTCACAAGCAAATTAAACCATTATTCGAAAGCAAAAATAAACCTAGGAACACATTTCAAAGTTGAGCCAACAGCTAGTGCGGGAGGAAGTTAATTTTGAAAAGACTAGTGTCCCATTATATTAAACACACATTTTGAGTCAAAGCAAAACTTCACTCTTTTACCCCCTACATGTCCCCATCAGGGCTTCTATAAGTGTTCGCATCCCAAGGTCAAAGTAAACAAAGCCTTCTTGTGGAATAGGTGGATTTGAGATCCTGAATTGTAGCTGTGACTTTTGCTTTCATTTTCATGAATCTACGATGGGTTTTCTAGTCCCAAGAAAGGCAAATTTTGTTTGCTTAACTTATCATCCACCAAAAAGAAGGGTTTATCGAAAAAGATTTGATGACAAAAGTTGGTTTCACAGATCGCGTTTTGTTTTTACCAAAACGAGATTCCATGGAAAAAAAGCTAACTGTAGATTGGTTAACGACCACGTGGCTTGAATTGTCAAGGATTAGGCTTAAAAACTGGTAGAAGATTAACAACATTGATTTCAGTAAGCGACAGCTATTGCCGCTCAACATCCGCACCGCCTTCTGGTTCAAGTTGTATTACCAAAAAATAGCCGAGATGCGAGCGCGTCGATCCCCCTGGTAGGCCAAGAATCAGGTGGTGGGATCAGGTTAAGAACATCTATAAGACCTGTCTGGGGAGCGCGCCTGTAACCCTTGAGTTGGTGACGGATGATCGAGAACAATGGAAAAACCATTTAGCCGCCCCCGCTCCGCGACCCTTCTAAGGAGAAGCGGTCACCGAAAATGGTGGTGATGATACGCTTAAGTTCTTCGGCATAGTACCTTCGTCAACCTTACAAGTAGACAACTAGGAGTGGTACTTACATTGCGAGAGCTATGATCTTTTGCTTTTGATATTAACTTCGTCTTAATAAAAGGACGACGAGCTTAAGAGTTCCAGGTGCATTTCCTTTCAGTTGAACCGTAGAAATAGTGTGTTTAGTCCCAACCGGGAAACTAACGCGAGAGTATCATTTGCCATGAGGGGCCTTGAAAGTGTCCCCTCTATGTGCATAAGAACACCTTAAACGCACACAGCCTGCATGGTTGTGTGCGGTCAGATGATGGCTCTTCTGAGCTCCAAGTGCCAGTTAGTGGTTTAGAAGAATTTGGCTCCATTCTTGTCGTATCACAGGCTTCCATACTTTAACTAGTATTGAAATAAGACGTATCATGGTCGATGTTATGCTCATCCACGTTGTTCTGTCAGATCATGTGACAAACCCACACCTCCCCTAAGCATATCATGGATGCATGAGGGTGTATGTCGACCCGGTCGCCACCCCTCACCCGTCCTCTTTTCCACGGACAGCCAATTGTAGAACCATTCCTCATTGGTCTCATTTGCCGTGCCATTTGTCGTGTCGTGTCGTCGAAGCAGACCATTCCTATGCCCTCATTGTTAAAAAAAGTTGACGTTGAAAACGATTAAAAGTGAAAAACCAAGTTTCGACTGATTGATCGCCATAGGCTCTGGTACTGTGATTCGCAGTTTTTTGTAGGCCGTAGGTCTGGTTTCAGTGTAAAAGCCCATGCTCGGTTCGTGGCATGTTTGTAAAGTCTCGTTTTCTGACACCGGGTGTTTTTTTTTTTCTTTAACCTTTTCTTTCTTTCTTTTTCTTTAAAATCTTTAACGCTTTTAAAGAGCTATTGTTATTTTTGACAAGTACGAAAGCTCTTCCTCGCATCTAGAAAGTTTATCGGCTGGAGCTCAGTGCTTCAGCGCTTTCGTATGTTTCAGTGCTTCAGCTTATTAGTGTTGCTGACAAAAGGTTGCTGGCTGAAAATCAAAGCTGACAGCTCAAATAAAATGTAGAGAAGAGCTATCTATTAGGCAATGCTGCAGTGATTATTTGACTAATCCCTGCATAGCGGTTTTCCCCGAGTAAAAATAAAGGCCGTTTTACATGAGGTGTAGGTAGCTAACAGGTAACACAGTTTGTGCCCGATACAAACACAGGTTTCGGATTTTTAAGACAATTACTCTCGCCTTATTCGTCAAAGATCAGTGAAGACCTTACCGACCTCTTCCATGTCAAAAAAGGATTTATGCAAGATGACGTGCTGTCATGTGACTTTTTTGACGTCATACTTGAGAGAAGTTGACAGAACTCAGAACTCAGACTGAAAGTCACAATCTTTCAAAGTCCATACTCGCATATACCAACGAATCGGAAGACCACAGCGTCAAGCCTTCGTGATTATTGGGACGGAACCGGTAAACGCGGGTTTAGCAGTCAACGGGGGCATAACCAAGTATCTGCTGTCATCAAGAAGAGACACCCATCACAGACCTCCAGGGCCAAACATCAACATACACAGTTATAGCTTTGAGGGACGTTAGGGACTAAGGTCTTTCTTGGTTTTCTCTATAAATTCAGACAACAACACCAGCGCTGAGATAAAATAGAGGTTGACTCTTTCTAATCGCTGCTTCTTTGGCCTAAGTAGGCAATGGAGAAGTAAAGCCCTCTTCAGACCAACTACGTTGTCCATTAATAAGACCCTCATCGTCCCAGTCTTACTTTACAGTGCCAGAAGCATGGACTGTCAAAGGTGGATGAAAATGCTTTGAGCTGCTTCTATAGGAAAATCCTTCTGAAAATGTGTTGTCCTCTCTGCATAGACGGATTGTTGAAGAATAGATATTATATCAGATTGTGCGCTCCTTACAGCCACACCAACCTACCTAGAAGAGACATAACACAATGGCTGCGATGCTGGGTCATCTAGAGCGGGTCATCTATGCGTCCACTCTTCAAATACTTTTGTCAGAGGGAGGCAGCGGTCGAAGTAGGATCTCGAAACCACAGCTCTGAAAACTCAAACCTACCAGAGCTTACCGTTTTTCATTAATGTTTTTGTTTTATTTTGAAAGAGGTTGTGAATAGTGAATTATTGTTTCTACCATGTTTTTGTAACAAAAAAGGCGCCATAGGAATTTGTTTTCAAGATAATCCGAGATCCGAATTCTAAGTCTAGTTAATCTCTGATTAAGTGGTGTGATCAATGATTAAGTCCTGGTTTTAAAAGTCCTGGTTAAAAAGAGGTTGTGAATAGTGAATTATTGTTTCTACCATGTTTTTGTAACAAAAAAGGCGCCATAGGAATTTGTTTTCAAGATAATCCGAGATCCGAATTCTAAGTCTAGTTAATCTCTGATTAAGTGGTGTGATCAATGATTAAGTCCTGGTTTTAAAAAGGGTTTGACCTACATCTCCGGGACTTCAAAGAGTCCCGGAGCTGTAGGTCAAACCGAAGAATATTAATAAATTTAACCAGGACCCACTAATTTTTAATTTGAGTTTGTGTAAAAATAAACTAGGAAAAAAATTCAGTGCAGGAGTAATTTCGTCAAAAATAAAAACTTTTCAAATCTCCCCTACTCAATTATTATTTCTCCACGAGGGAGTTTGAATATTTTTTCATAGTCAGTCTAAGGTTAATCTACGGAACTTGTGGAAAATATATTTTGGGGGTTCATTATGAAACTGCGCACGAAAACCTGGCGGGTATTCCCTATAAAATCGAAGTAATCAAACTTTACAAAAAAGGAAAAAAAAACGTTTCGCAATTAATAACTCAATTTTTTATGCCCACGAAGGTGCCTACCTCGCAGATTCTATTAAAACGCAAGACTCTACCCAAGCCATAAAATAGGTCACTTCGTGTACCAGTCCTTATCGTCTTCAATCAAACAAACACATTACTCCGCGTGTAGCACCCCCAACACTCCCATCAAACCGCCATTACTACCCGGGGACAACAGCTCATCTATGCCACCAACACATTCGCTAATAGTCGTGATTGTTTGTGGAACAAACATTTCCTAGAAAATCATACAGAAGAGTCCTTACACCGCTCGTCAAGGGACCTCTCCTCAAAGGTAATTACCTTTCGATACCGCTGTCAATTTTAACGGGTGCGTCAAGGCAGAAATAATGCGTGCGTCCATTAACCACTATCAACTGTCACTTATCGGTTCTGTCAATTTTACGACCGAACAGACAATGTGCCACCCAAATAAGAAAAAAAAATTCAACAAATGTCACGAAAAAAAAACACAATCGCTAAAACAAACCTCACACAAAGTCATCCCCATAAAGCCCTATAAACGACCGATGATTCACAGGAACGCACTGCATACTAATCATGTGAATTTGTGTATCTGTGAGTGCTGCTGATTACTGGACACCAATTAAAGGGAAAACGACACTAGCAAAGACAAATTAATTCGACTAATGAAGACACCGTTGACGGAGGTAAGCGCAAAGCTATCAATAAATCCGACGACGGATTTCCGTACCCCAAAAGACCGGATGCACCGAAAAAAACCTCATAATCAATATTTAAACTTTGTCCGTAAACGGCTATAAATGACTTACGTGCGTTCATCTACATCTACACCAGCGAGCGGTGTGGTAAGCAATGTAACTTGCATTTTTGGATTCTGAACTCAAATACTTGCGTGTGGCACACTGTCCCAAGATAGCAAAAAATATGATTGTTAAAACCCCAATCATTCAAATCGAACCAGTTCCATCTTCTTTATCATATAAAAATCACTCAGATTCAGAGCGTGAGAAGCAAATTGAATATAATAGCGATCGCAGGTAGATTAGGAGAAAAGTTAACGTTTCTTGTGTTAATTTGAGAAATCTCCGTTAAAACGTCCCAATAACGAGGAGTGGGCACCCTGCGGCGTTTGGCAGATGTATAGACGAGGCGCGCCGCTAAGGCGACAAGAGAAAAACAAAACAACAGTGAAAAACAAAGACTTGCGCGAGAAGATTAAAAAAATATATATTTTTTAATATTTTTTTTTCTGTTGGATTTGATTCTTTTTTGGTTTCTTAATTAGTGCATTAGTTAATTGGGGTTTGTCTTCATATTGAATGACAGTCTAGGGAAAAACGGGAAGCAACAGGTGATGACAAGACAATCTGACCATGAGACGAATGGGTAATTAGCATTATCCAAACAATGCAACTCAGGAATGAGTGTATCTGAGCAGATTTTAAGCCACTATTTGATGCCTATTTCACATCAAGAACGAGAGAGCGAGCGAGAGTCTCGGGCGAGTTGTCAAATGAATTTCAATCAATGCAATGTATGAGGATCTGTGTCGCACGCTGACCTTTTCGAAAAGTTAAAAACCACTCGCCGAGGTCGACAGTTATTCTGTCAATGGCTGTTTGAGTTATGACACGCTGTTGTATAGACGATTTTTTCAAACCTTGTACTTGTTGTGAAATATAAACTATTCATGTTATTGCACAGTCGAAAAATAGTTATTTTTTGTTACTGTGGAGTCAAAACAGTCGTCGCGGTTTCTCGCTTTCATTGTGTAGTAACAAACAGTTTCTCTCGTCTCGCGTTGTCGCTGCTGTTTTGGTTTGACGCTCTCGCGCTGAATATGAAACGGCCATACGTGGTTCTGTTTTGGACCCGGAACGTCGACATTAGAAATTGTACACTTGAAATGAAGCAAAATATTCTTTTCAGTTGTATGTCCTCGTGGTTCTGAAGGAGAAAAATTGATTAGAAGCGGGCAGAGTATTCGTTGACTGCTCCGTTGAGATAAAATTGACCCTCAACCCCATTTCTACCAAGGAGAATACATTCGGATGACAAGTTACCAGAGTACGGCTTCCATGAAAACTTCTCTACAATTATCTCTCCAAGGGAAGTCTGGGAAAATACAAACCATATCCGTGACGACATGACCTCGCCTGGTACACAGATGGTACTAAAATGGAGATGGTTCTGGAATTTATGGAGAACCGCCTCTAGTGAACTATTAAGGGAAAGTTTTTCAGTGCGAGATCATCCGAGTTTGAACGTTAAACTGAGATTAACCCCGGAAATGAAATTTTCAGTGATTATTGATCCGGGATTAATGTGGGCTTAACTCGACAAATTTGGTGAGCTATACACGGATCAACTCTGGTGAACAGTATGATCTTCGAATGTTTTTCTGTGATTCTGTCAAAAATTAAATCTGCAAGTGACTCGAGCTTCTTTTGCTGTGTTTTTCTATGTGAAGTGAAAGCTGGTAGAGTCTATAATTTCAAGAGTAAAAGATTTTGGCAACTTTACGGACGGAGTTAACTCTGCACCGAAAAACTGCTCGTTGGATTTACTCTAGTTTCGTTTCGTTCAGGATTTAACAGATCTTTGTTTAAGCTGGGCTTAACTCAGCACTGAAAAACCGGCCATCGTCACCTAAAAAAAAAGACTCGTTCTCTTTTACGGTCTCCAACTCCGCAAGTGTCTGGACAAGCCTTCCGAGAAAAACATTTGTATCGAGTTGTTCGGAATCGGCAAAACTAGAAAGTTCCCTTGTATGAGAAGAATCAACGCACACAGTTTACATTGTTGAGATGTTGGCCATGGTTCACCTCGAGCTGTTGCGTCACTCTATTTATTTTATTTTATAGTTAAGAACTCATCTGTTTTCCCAGCTGATGTCAACATTTGCACCAGAACAAATTTTTCTTCTAATCAGTCGACAAGGAACAAATTAGTCTTTCCGTATTAGTCTTTTCGAACAGCTAAGCGGCTCTTAATACACTTGACCCATTTGTCATAAAATAAAAGACCCATCCGTCAAAGCTTTTTCTGGAAACATACAAAGATGGCCATCCACGAACTATCTAAGAACAACTTGGATAGTAATTTTTTGCTGTATCCCAGCCCCACGAAACAACATACTTCTGCGGGTGCAATCACACAAAGCGATTGAACTCTTTTGCAGAGTTAGTAGCTCTTTAAAAACTTTGCTAAGAATATGACTCGAACCGAATCGAATGAAGTCAAACTTAGTTCACCCGAAAAGAGCTGCTCTAAAATGTTAATTAACCACATGAAGCATAACAGGGAACACAAGAGTCCTAACAGGAGTTCTCAGGCGTCTTTCCTTTCGTAAAAACTTCTACATCGTAGTGGCTCAACCCGTGCCCAACTTACAGACTTGTCTTAAAGAGTGACGAATTCTTTCTTTACATAATTGCCAAACCTGGCAGAGTGATTTGATGCAAGGTCAAACTCTCCCTTTTATAATCTATCTGGCTAACTAGAAAGAGCGGGAATGTTTCGTTATCCATTTTAGTTTTGTGGTTTTTGACCGGTCGCAGGTAGAGTCCAAGGTTTGGTCTGATGGAGTTCCACTTTGTTACCTTCCTTCTTTATATTCAATCTTTCAGACTTTTGAACAATATCTTAGGCGTGAATGAATTTTTGAATCTCTTTTGTCGGGTTAAACTGGGTGGAAAGGGCGAAATACTTTGATGGATGGTGTTCGCATGCCCAGTGACAGACTTCATGTGACAGACTGGTCATGAAAACTGAGAAATCAGGATCGAACCTCCCTTTGAGGCATATAGCTTAAGGTGACTGTACCAGGCTCAAATAACACTTGACCCCATTGCAGATCGCGCACCGAGAAATCCACAGTTAGTAACGAGTTGCCAACATTTGTCGGTTAAAAGACAGCTTTTTTTGTATAAAAAACTCGCGATCAAGAGGTTATAACTACCATGAAAATGAATTGACTACCCTGAAATGAAAGAAAGGAACTAAAAAGAAGGAAATTATTTAGAGCCTTGAGTAACAACATAAAAGTGCTATATTTTTTCCGTGAGTGCTATAACTTAACACCCAATGCAACACGAACACTGCGGGGCAAGGTCAGAACATAAGAACCTTGAGTAACAACATAAAAGCTTTTTTCCGTAAGTGCTATAACTTTACGGGCGAAAACAGTGGAGTACTCAACAAAGTTTTTGGTGGCAGCCCGCCTTATATTTTATCGTTAACCCGGGAGAGGAGAGAAACTGAAAGAGCGGATCTGAATTTTTTTTTATCCAGCTGACGGACTTAACAGCAGACCATAACTTGCGTCACAGAAGCTACTGGATTATTCTTTTATTTGCTGATTCTGGTCCGCCCCGGATTTGGTGAGCGTTCTCATATCCGTCACATGAGACGGGGGGAACCAGAAGGGGGGAACCAGAAGCCTCCGCAGAGAAAGTTAAGATCATCCTGGACCACAGAAACGTTATGAGGAATACAAGAATCCCAATGAAGACCTCCTGTTTTGTTTTTATTATATGCAAACCAAGGGATGAAAACCGTTTAATTATAACCGCCTTTCTAACAACCGGTCGAGCTTATGATAACTACTGAAGGATCATAAGCTCTACCAATCGTAGGTCTGATTGATCCTTAAATCTATCAACCATCTGGATTGTTATCCGAGGCATGTTGAATGCTATTCTTGTTGCACTTGCTTGAAGCGGGCTTGTTATTCGACACATACTCGTAATAGTATATGGTTCTTAGACTGTTCGATTGCTCTATGAGACATCTGTAAATTCTCCAGTCTTTTCACCAGTCACTCACCCGCACGCTTCGGGAAGTTTCGGTAGTTATTAGAAGGCAGTTTTTGGGGCAGTAAACAACAATATCAGGACAAAAGACAGAGGTCATCTATCTTATAAGAACTTTTTCTAACAGAAACCTTCCGATTTTCCAGAATTCTGATTTTTAATTCCCACTCTTACGTCCAACGATCCCGACACCCGGTCCTTAAAGTACTTAGAAAACTCGCTGGAGTTGAAGCTATATCATGCTTAAGCCAGTGAGTTTGAAGACTACAAACCTACGAGAAAGCTGGGATTTTATGTGAATTTATTGTGGATCTCTTAGATTTTTTTATGTGTCACAAAAACTTCCACCTAATTTTATTTTTATTAGGTTGAAGTTAAATGCTCTACCTCTTCAGCTGACATTATTTAACTCTTAAAAAATAAGGTACATGTTCTATTTCCCACAGGAGCAATATGTTTTCGTCGTACTTGTCGGGTATAAAAGCAGATCGTATGAAGAAACATAGGTCAGGCGTGTCGAGCAAAATCTATATTTTGTTTAGAGTGTCCCAATTATAGACAATTGAGTATAGTGAGTACGACTTAATCAGTGGCTGGGTAGTGAGGCAGTAATATGCAACTCTAAAGTTACTCAACGCCTCATGAGAAATTTTAAAGTTGCAGCCCAAAAATGACCTTACACTGCACTCCTGAGACACTTTCTCGGTACATCTATGTACGCAAGACTAGCAACATGTTTCAAAAACCTTGGTCGTTTTACAGTATCTGAGTCTTTTCAGTTAGTGTAAGTTTGGGACTCTTGCTTCTATCTTTTTCACTCTACAATATTTTGCCTACGATGTCGGTTCTGTTGAAAGGCTAAAAATTCACTTCATTCACTTTCTATGACGTAAGAGTAGTCTTCAGCCAATCGCTATCAAAAAATTCAGTATTCAGACAGTCTTGACAACGTTTTCATGTCTACAAACCTTTCATTCACAGAACCGACTTATGCTTGCACTTGAATGCACCTTTTTCTCGAGGAGGTCCCCTGTAGATGATGAGCAGGTAAGATAGACACTAATCTTATCATATTGGTAATGGAGTTTTTACGCCTGGGCTATTGGTTTAAGGTCGATTTCTTATGGTCTATGATATTGTTTTATCCCAGCCAATATGCGGAGTGAAGGAAAGAATTACTTTCAAGAGGCTTGCTTAACTGGCGCCGCGTATTACTTCTGGACCCTTTCTTATTGCTAGATCAAGTCCTGCTGATGTCTTATTTCAGTCGATGCGATTCGCCGATCGTATCCATTTATGATTAAAGAAACGCATTTAGCTTTTCTTAATTAAACTGACACACAATATCGTAAGTTTTGATTTCGACCTGGAGTCGATGTTAACACCATACGATAAATTGACAGGAGAGAAATACCAATCTTGTTCGGCTCGTCTACGTGGTCGCAGAGGCTTCCCAAAGCCATTTGCATGACGGGATTTATTAAAGTCTTTAGGATATCTCTCACAGCGTTCGATAAAAATGTAAATGTCCTCGGGAACGACGCCAAGACGAATATCGCCTGCATCTGAAGCCAAAGACAATGGTGATAAAATTGTTCCCCATTGGCATCATTATCGTCAGGGCAGCATTATCATATCATCATCAGCAGAAGTCACGGCGGCATCAGTAGTGGCGCAGGGGCATCCAGCAGAAGCCCCATCATCGCAAGCCGAACACCAGTCAGTCAATGTTTCTGACGCGTTGTGCTCGCTGCCTGGGGAGGGGGACAATCGTCAAGTTGTCGTCACCAGCATCGCTGCTGCTGCGCCGCCGCCGCCGACATCGTCGACTTTGTGTCGTTTTGGTCATGTGACCCCCAAGTAGCTACACATTTTGTTAAACAAATGATATCGGTCAGCAAGATCAATCGGATGCTGCTGTGTGTGAATAAACACGTTGTTCGGTGAGATCGTGGGATCGAGGTGCACAGTGTAGCCCTTTGCCAAAACCGGAATAAGTGCCAGCAACATACCTGTAAGCGGTGGAAAAAAAAGCAGCGACAACAAACTATAGAAATTTATGGCCGTGCTTAGGAAGTGGCGACAAAAACAGTAGGCATCTCAACAACGAAGCATCACATTTTAAAACTATTCTCTGCCACAGGTCTTTACCACGGTGTCATGGTGAAAGGAAGCGATGAAGCTATTGACATGTGTCGAATTGAAAACGTCATAGGTGGCCGGAATCACACGAAATTTACATATTTTTACTAAAGAGCCTCAATGATGGCTTTTCAAAAGTCAATTAATTGGATCGACTTAGGGAAAAAAGATAGGAGAGACGACGCGATACATCCGATTGAATATGTATAAGACGCGTCGCGCTGCTAGCTGTTCCCAGGGTGGTCAAGACACACACGCAGTTTTAATTACTCTCTGAGCCCAGCTTTGGGACTGAGAGCTGAAAATTTACGATTTGTAATTTCAGTTCGTTCTTTAGCATTTGACACATAATGTATTTTAGAGGGAAAGAGCATTGAGCACAAAAGAATCAAAAGCCGATAGAGAGTGGTCTTCGACGTGAACAAAAGTTGATGTTTAGTACGTATTTAATGACACTTTTTAACGTGAGCGAATCTCGTGTTGTTTTTGTTGCTAAATAGTTTATAAAGTTCTAAGTTTAGTATGAAGCAAAAAAATCTTAAAGCATGTTTTTCACTTTCCGCTTTAAGCAAAATTTTCGCTGTTATATTTATATATTTCTCAACACAATATTAACCTGTTTATCTAGGAACACCAGCTTTGCACATATAAGGAGCCGCAATTCACAAAAGAGTTCCTTTAAATCGTTAAACTCACTAAAAAAGTCCTGCTTGGCCGAATCAAAACCCTCTTTTCGACAAATCTCGAAAGATGATAGTAGTCGACCTTTGTCTGACTTAGTCTTTTGTTGCGGACTAGTCTTAAAAGCCTTAGATTTGGCATAAGTTTAGAATTTAGCAAAAATTGGTTCTGTGTGGGGTTTTACTTCAAATTCCTTAGTCGATTACCAAGCGCATCCGACATTTTTTTTTGCCACCTCGCTTTCATGCTACTCTCTGAGCGGTTTCAATATAGCTCGACGTAGATTTCCCGTCTGAACGTCTGTCAGGGCGCACGCGGCGAATAACTAGCCTTCTCTGACGTTCCGTTTAATAGGTTACCTATTAAACTATATAAGACGCAGAAGGCGAAGTGTTTATTCATTTTGAACATTCTCGGAGATTCCGCCGACAGCTCACGGTCTTAGGTAAAAAGGTGTCAGGCTGCAAAGCTATCGGGAAAATGCTAGCATAAGCATTTCATCTTGAAACATAACTATCTACTTTATTTTCTGTAAAAAGGGCTAAAAGACTAAAACTAACAAGCATCCATACCTTAAGTGGGACAAGGTCCCAGAGGAGTTTGACCTTAAGTCGTCATCGCTACTTAACACCACTGATTTTAAGAAACAATGCACGACAAAACTTAACAAACATCCAAGGGACTTTGACCTTTGGCAGTGATCCCTACTTAATATCACAGGCAAATTTGGCTGGCCTTTTAAAATTTTGCAAAAGACCTCCTCAAACAAACCGCTTTAGTGTAAAACTGCGAGTAGATCTTAGACCACGTTCGACAGTCAAGTAAGCAGCTCACAGAGATAAAATTTCAGAAGTCAAAAAGTTGGAAGTAGCAAACCAACTGTCTTCTAGCACTTTCGTGACTCTCGAGAGCGGACTGAGAGCCACTCGCAACACTTTTTCTCTCAAAAGGATACGCAGCTTAAAGCCGATAGCTGTCACGGGATATTCTGCAACATAAGCAAGGATTTTCAAGGCTTAATGCTACATTGATATTTTGCACGTAACAGCATCGATCGACTTCGAGATGCATTTGAAATAGATCTTTTTGTCATTTAGGCGGAGTCTTGAGCAGAAGTGACTATGACTTGTGGTGATAAACTAAAATTTCGTTGCTTTTATGCATTCCTGATCGACGATTTTGATTTTATTTGATCGTTCTTGTATGATATTCATAATTCTCCAGTAGTGTACACTCCAGATTTGGAAGTTATTTTTTTCGCCAGACGAAATTCCAGTCAGGCCAAACTACTTTGTCGAAAGAGGATGAAAGCACTTTAGGCTGTTTCGAGAGGAAAATACTTTGGAGGATCCCGTCTGATGCATAGACTGAGAGTGGAGGAGAAGATATTACACCGAACTGTATGGGCTGTACAGCGACACCGACCTAGCCAGAAGATTCAAAATACAATGGTTACCAACGCCCCGGCCCGGAAAATCTTCGAAGAAATCGAAGGGACGGCGCATCAGTAGAGGAGCACCGAGACTCAGGTGGCGCACCCAAGTAGAAGGGGACCTCAGCGAACTTCGCGCATAAAACTAAAGACGGTTAGCTGGAGACGGAGCTAGCTGGCGAAGCATGTTAATTTAGGCCCAGGTCCACCCCGGACTGTTGCGCCACTTTAAGTTAGTTATGAAGACGCAGTTGGGTGTTGCACTGGTGTAGGCCCTTAATCCCCTTTTGTGATAAAGTTTATTTATTGAGGGCGACGTTTTTGCCCGCCGCTATACGATTTCGTAATGCCTCTCCAGTGGGTTGTATACAATTTTCAATTTAAATTGGCGGGACAAAAATTTCCCCCCTGACTTTGCTGGGTGGCGAGCCTTAAGGTTTGATAACCATACTTGGAATGAGCTCGTGAAAAATGTTCTCTGTGGCACGTAGCGCCGTCCGGTTAAAACCTTGCCGTGCGTCGTTGTACATGCCATCCAAATTGGTATAAAATAATTTCGTTATAGTAGACTGGTTGCAACCGCCGCGCGATGGTTACGATCCAGCCAACATCGTTGTTCAAGAACTATAGACGAGCGATATCGTCAGCCAAAAATCCAGTGATCATTTCTTAACGCATCGCGAAAAAGCTTTGCTCCTTGCTGAAACTATTTATCCAAAAATAGACCCCTTAGCATTTCGTGTCTATGGTCTTTGCTCTGGACTCATGAAAAAATTTTGTGAGTCCAAGTAATCACGCAAAAATTGCCAAAGTTGTGGCTTACGAAAAGCCAAGTTTTGTGAGCAGGGCAGAATTAACTCCCCCCTACTGTCCGGCACACTCTCAATGGCAGCAGCGATATTTTCGGGGGATCTTGTGGTTCGTTAATGTACTGGTGCTGGCAAATTGCTCACAGAATTTCACCAATAGTAGCTTTCATAAGACGATTATGGCCACCGTAAAACGGACGAACAGAAGACCGACTGTCATAAGACACAGCTCATGTTGTTGAGTGCTATTAATCGCCATGTTGATTGGCAAGAAAAAATTAATAAGTTGAAGTCAGTTTGACGGATTTATCTTGAACAAGATGGCCGAAAACACCCGTCAAAGTCCGCAAATCCTTATTGAAAGACTTAAGATTGAATGGATTTTACCTTTTTTTCTAAATTGGAGAAATGATTGCTTTTCTGATTCGGCCTAAAGCTCCTCCAGTGCCTTAAATTTGGAGGAATATTAAATTCTATGCAACTTGGTGTTATAAGTGTAAAATCTCGAAGCCGTTTCTCATACCCTTTTAACCAGGCTACAGTAACTTAATCGTTAATGGTTGACCTTCGTCTGCTTGAGTTAAGTCAGCTTTCACCCGATAGGTCCTTCTTATTGATTTATTACATCCTTAACTAATCAACCGTAAGATTGGCGATCTTTATGACTTCATATGATCACTGGATGAGTAAAACTGATCCTGAGTCCTGAGTAAACGATCTGATAACTCTGCATCATCGCCCCAAAGTGTCTTTGTATTTCAACGCGACGTCTTTGTTACGAGTGTTTCTTTAATGACAGCGCAGATGATGATCACCACCTTACGCTCAGCGATGGCATTGAACTTCTGGGTCATAAATATCTCAGACCCGATAAAAAGTCGATATAAACCGGCAAAATACAAGCACCCGCAATCAATTTTATGAATGAAATGTCCCCGAAAACTAAGGCTTCTGTCTGCTGAAATTTATCTGTGCATTCGTTAGCCGGACAGATCTTTTAAGTGGCGGCAAACCTTTTAAAAGAAAGTGATATCGACTCGCAATTGTGCAAAAAAAAAAAAAACTAAAACTTCTCCGACACACGGTAGCCGGTATGTAAATTTTGTTTCACAAAAAAAAAACATAAAATCAATAAACGCGGTCACAAGGCACCACCAGACACTTAAAATATTGTATCCTTCTTCCCGGTCCCTAATTGAAAACCATCGCCGCCAAAAACACATCGCTCGCTTAGCGTGTCGGTAAACGATTGTATTGCATTTGCATACAAATCATCAAACATCAACATCATCGCAATCATCACAATCAACATCAACATCAGCGAGCATCATGTCGTTCATTAGCCGAGATTTGAATTCCTGTTTCGATTTTGTGGGAGAGACTCTTCTACATGCACATTCGAAGCGGCTACCTTACTTGAGACTCTAACTTGTATACAGTATGCTGGTGAGTCACTATTCAATAAAAAGGAAATATATTCAGTTTAAAGTTGGAAACTGGCTTTTGCCAAAAAAAATTGCTGGCAATTGCTGGCTGACAACTGGTTTTGACCAAAAACACAAAACACAGATTGTCCATTTAAGGGGGGCGGCGACATCAACTCGAAACTACAGATAGATCCAAAGACTGGCTTTCAAAAGTGACTTAAATGCCAGCTCTCAATCATATTAATCGATTAGATGCGAGTCAGCCATTAGCGGAGGCTTGACAATCGAAATCAGTGATTGACAGCAATCAAACAGGCGATTTGCAATTGTGATTAAATTATCAGGTTGTACGTTCGTATGCTAATTAATTAGAAGTCCCAAGTAGGCTTGCAAATGGACTCCTGATATGGCCTTGCGACCTGCATATTTCTCTAGGTAGATGCGGTAAGGCATTTGCATTACAGAGAGACTGACAAGACTGGTGCTTAGATAACAACAACTCGAAATCGAAGTTTTCTGTAGTGCATGAATAACTAGCAAAAGGCTTCTAGTAAGGATATTTCACAACTAGAGATCCTTATCAAGAAAAAACAAGAGTTCAAAATACTCTTTAGCGGTTAAAAATCCGCGAAGCGTATCGGTGGAATTCATATAGTTGGAGGTACAAAACGCGTTTTCATGATAGTTGCGGAGCTACTTTCAGTTTACAACCAGGTCTTACCGCAAGACCAACAACTTAAAAGTTATAGCTGCATTTACGTTTGGCAAACATGGGCTGTACCCAAAAACACGAAAAGACCGTAGGGGTACAATCACGTTTGATGTCTATGTAGCAGGCGTAACCAAGTCATTATATAAAATAAAATAAAAATTGTGCCTCTGGTGTTGGATTTTGAGTTTTCCGCTTTTTTTAGTCGTTTTTAATATACCCAAAAACACGAAAAAAAAACCTAGGGGGCACCCACGTGTGATGCCTATGTAGCAGGCTTACCCAAGCCATTATACAGAACTGGGAAAAAAAATGTGCCTCTGGTGTTGACTTTTGAGTTTTCTGCATTTTTCAGTCGTTTTTCGAATACCTAGAGGGCAATTTTTAGGGTTTAAATCGTGCCAAAAAAATGTGAGTGAGGTTTACTCACCCTTTTCGATCCTTTTTGTCCTCACTAGCTAAATATCAAGCTCAAGATGTCGTTTTCAGTCTTCCTTTTTTATGACAACCTTAATTAGTTTTTGCCTAATCCGCCTTTTCTTATAAACCCATTCGCGAAGTCGGCGATGATATCTATGTCATCGGTAAATTTTTTAAGAGGTTTTGAAAATGCGTGCCCCTGGTGTTGGCTTTTTAGTTTCCTAATTATGTTGCGGCAATCAGTTATTAGCATTACTCCGCAGAACCCTTTTTTGACATTTTGGTGATGGCCAAGATTTAGGTGTTCAGTTTAACGACCACTTTTGCCCTCGTCAATCCAAAGAATGTGAAAGCGTGGCTGCTTCCATTCTAGCAAACAACTCACAGAGTTCATTGAATGATATCGATGGTAATGGTAAGTAATTGCGGATACTTTTGAGATGTTTTGCCTCAGGTGTTTGCTTTTCAATTTGGTATCACATTTCAATACAAGACCTTATGGAATTCTCTTCCAACCATCTACGGATGGCCCAGATGCCGGTGCTCAGCATACCTTTCCGATCGTTTTTGCCCTCTTTGAATGTTGACCCCAAGACGTAACCTTTCAGTCTGCATTTTCCACGACATAATAGGATGCACGCAGGCACTTGCATAATTTCTATACTTCGAAAACGTGATGAAATTTCGATTATGATATTAATGTCCTCGCCGATTTGACTGCTGGGATAAAAAAATGTGCCTCTGGTGTTGTGAGTTCTGCTATTTTCTCGCTGTTTAAAGATTAAACACAAAAGTTACAGAGCCATATTTTACCGAAAAACCTTTTTGACATTGCAGGAAATTCGCTTATAAAGAGTATATGGCGTCAACGCTTTTTAATGTGATCGAAAATCTAAAAACAAGTTTTAAAAAAATGAGTTTTAAGAATTGTGGCAGAGAATTAACTAGTCACCCATAGCTCAATAGGTTAAACCCGCGGTAGGTGAAGTAAGCAGAATTGTGCCCTATCCGTGAGCTAAAAGCAAATTTTTCCTGTGAACCCTTCATCCGCTTCGACTCCATTCCATGCTAAGATTCTAGTTCTTCCCCACTAAATAAATTTCCTATTTCTTCTGTTAAACTAAGTCATCTTAAGTCACCCTTCGACATAAGTCATCCGAAAATAAATTTCGCCCCGAAAAAAAACCTTTAACTCGTTTAAACACATTCTCTCGCCACACCATTTGGGTCTGTGTTGAACACAATTTTAAAGTTTCTTACAAAGGACCAAAACTAAAAACGGGAGCAACTGCAACGGAGCAAAGGTTATAACATAATTAAACCCTCCAGAGAAAAAAAAATATTTAACAGCTTCCTACACACAAGGACCTTGTGTTTTTAAAGAACGTTAACGTAAAACGTCAACGTAATAAATTTGTCGGTCCACGGCGACACAAAAAACAAAACCAACTCGACGACAGAGAACAGCGCAAAGTGAAGCACCGACTGAAGGAATCATTTCAGATACCGCCTAAGTGATCCTTAAAATCATTTTTTCCCGGCAACAACGACAACCGACGACGTTCTGTGAAGCTCAAAACACCCCTCGTCTGAAGCTCAATGGCGCTGTGATTTCGGATACCACAGGTATGCAAAGTTATCGCACCGAGTGTCCATCCTGCACGAAGAAGAGTGTGGGTGTAAGGAGGGTAGAAATAAAAACTCCAAATGAAACACCAAAAACAATCTCTTAATGGTTCGCCTCCGAACATGAAAAAATACTCAAGGTGTTATCGATTTATGTCCGCGTCCAGTGGCTACCGGGCGCTTTCTGTTACTTCATCATCAACATGAGGGGAAGGAGGTGATCCAGGCTACGACGCGACGACTCATCGCCGGACGGAAGCCTTCGATTACACATCATTACCAGCCGGACCGCGGACAGGAGCAACACCAACGAAAAAAACCTCCGGGAACAGGCAGGCACAGTGGCAGTGCAACTAATGTTATCCACTTTAGTGCCTACGTTGCTACGGCGGCGGCGGCGGTCTTCATTGTCACAGAGGCAAAACAAGAATAAGGCAACTGCCTGCGACCGATGATGGTGGCGGTCATGTTGCTCGATCTCAAAAGGTGCTATCGAATCGAATGTGAACACCTTTATCAATGTAACTTACTTATTCCTCCACACTGGACTGAGAGCATAGGTGCAGCAGCGACTTCAAGGTGGCAAAAGTAGATGAGATGCAGGCCGCTGTGATGCGTCTCCCTTATCAGTGGAGACTTATTCCACACAGGACACTCAGGTAGTGTGTTACAATTAAAAAAGCCGTTTTATGTGTCCGCTGCTGGTGCTCAAGTAAAGTCATAAGAATGATGGCGACATTGTATTTAGAACTAAACCGGGCCACTCGGGCTACCTTCATCCAGGAGGAGAACACATCAATTCGTTTTACTAACGCAGTTACCTTGTGTGTATCTCACACAGGTCAGACACAAGAGGCCATGAAAAAGAAGGCATTTAGCTTCTGGATGATGACCGTATTTCAATCCTCGCGCGCACTCTTGCATACACAGGTACAGCGGCGATGACGGTGGTGGCTTATCTCCCCAGAAATTAGTTACCCTCTTTGGGTTGCGACGAACGATGATGATAATGGTCGAGCCGTTAAGTGAGGCGGCTAGGCTTTCAAGTTGTGCCGGTCACAGGGAAACAAAATAAAAAAAATGTCAAATTTCGATAAAGAAACGGAATTCACTAAATGAAATTAAATAATTGAAGTGCGCGACGCAGATGAGAGGACGAGAGAACAAGGACCGGTTCCTTGGGTAAGGAACGACTTCCGAATTGAATGACACAAAGCAAAAACCAATAATTGGCGGCAGACAGTGTTGACAATGAAACAGTTTACATAAGTTAATGAATAAGTTTGAGTTCGATGCCTTAAATATTGTGGGTGTGTCAAACAAAAATCAGGAATTACACAGGAGTCCCCACTTAGACATATAGCTTCTTGGACACTGTAGAAAAGTGCTAACAGTGTTATGAGTTCTGAAATCAATAACATCTCAATAAGTCTATTCATAAAGTTACTCGGCAGGATACTTTGCGGAAGGTGCAACAGCCTCAAAATTATATTTTCGGTGGTTAAGGTACTTCCTAGATCCTACTGTCTAAAGCATACTATGTGACCAAGGAATATAAGTCTGCTTCTCTTTTCAGAGCTTTGTCATACCAGGCAGACGTCCCGAGGGCAGGCTACCGCTTGTAACTCAGAGGAGCTTTGCAATTATGCCACATACGTGTATAAGTCGACTTCTCTTATTAAAGCTTTGTGATACCCGGCAGAAGGTCCAAGGGCAGGCTGCAGCTTGCAACTATGCGACCTACGCGTATGAGTTTACTTCTCTTATTAGAGCTTTGTCATACTCGGCTGAGTCCCGAGGGCAGGCTCCGCTTGCAACCCAGGGGGCTGACCTCACAGCACCTGTGATGTACCGAAGTGAACCTAGCTTTATATTTAACATACCAGAATCTTCTCGGAGCATACTTTGGCAAAGGTTGAGGAATTTTCAAGTCTTCTGTTAAATGAAGAAAAAGACTACGTTACAAGACTCATATTCCTTTTGCAGAAGATGTTTGTAGAGTGATGCGGCCTTGGTTGTTGGTAGGTTTCTTGGAAAATTCACATTGAGTTAATTCCCAAGCCCGAGAGCTTGTAAACATGCAGTCAGAACAGTCCAAAAACAGTCATGGAAAAAGTTCTGTGAATATACTGTTTTCAAAGATGATTCGCCGACTCGAGGAAGGAATTTGAATGTCGTACAAGGGTTAAAACCTGTGGACGTTAAACTTCCTTCTATGCGAATTATGGGCGGTGAGATAAAGATTCCCTCAGCGTATGTGGGGCGGAAAATAGAAGACCTCAAAAAATGCAGTCACCTGGATCGTTAAAATTAATAAGTCTGCTCGATTAGACCATATCCGCTCAGGGATGGAGGTGTCGAATGGCTTACATGCAACTCTACGCCAGAAACATGTGCTATGAAAGAGCTTTTGTGTCTGAAATGGCACAGATATTGGCGAAAGCCACTGTGAGCAGTCAGGATCTATGTAACATGGATATTATAGTCTCCATTTCCTCTTTCTACCCAGATCATAACTGACGGGACCAACCTGTGCGTTCATCTCCCTGTTGAAGTCAGGTGCGTTCCCAATGAAGTTTCCCCAGTTGACATGGAGTTCGATCCCTCCCTTTATAGTTTTGCTGTTGGCTCTGGGTATCTAGATGTTCTCTTGTTATAGTTCCGGACCGGAAGAGCATACAGTAGAACTGAACTGATTATTGTCGATATCACAATTTTTCTAGAATATCCTAATATATAATAGAGCTTCAGGGTTTGCCAATACCTCCGAGAGTGCTCCATGTACCCTCGATGCACTTTTACACAAGTTGTTAACATTTAGGTATTCCATAGTTTTCCGACTATATATAAGAACAGCTCCTGGCCCGCTCATTCAAGATCGGTGGCTACAAGCTAGTTTTTGATTTTACCCACTGCTTTGTGTAGGGTTCCCTATATTTCGAGATTGTGCTTTGCAACTACTACGAACACTAGAGCTTGTATAAAGTTGTGTCGAATAGACCACAATTGAGATAGTTAACGATTTCACCCGAAAGCTCTTTTAGCCTGAATTTCCAGGAAACAGTGAAATCGACGAAACATTTTTTGGGCACATTGAGCCTTATCAGAGGTGATGCACGAGCGACACTTGTCGTCTATAGCTCCCACAAGTGCCAATGTTTTCCGAGCTCATCTCAACTCTCAATGACGCCTGTCCTGTCGCTGATGGAAATAAACTCTTAAGGTTGCTCAACATTTATCCCGAGCTGATTTTGCATTCGATACTGCCTCAACTTCAAACATTTTACTGGGCCCTGTGTAGACTAAGCTAGAAGCTACTAGAGAAAACCACATATCACTAAGGGCAAAAGCAACCAAGCGGGCTTCTTCATGGGGTATAAAAAACTCAAAGAGCATCTAAGAAAACTGGACATGACTGGAAAGGACTCTGCAGAAGATCTTCTGGGAACCAGGGACCCACAAGAGACCCTAATACCTGGGATTAGGGTCTTTTGGGAGCTCATCAATAATACCAACTCTGATCCCCTGATGCCTTAAGGTAACTGGGTCAAATTGAGTACTGTGCGACAGACTTCTTCCACGAAGTCGTAGTAAGAGCACACAAACCTTTAATGTCTTAATGATCTCAATGCACTTTGAGGTCTTATGGGGGAACGGTCTTCTGCAAGTGATAGGGTCACAAAAGGCCACACAATCGCAGCACATCCGCTTATAAAATATTAATTATGTGGAACCTGAATTGTCAAAGTAGGAAACGCATAACACATTAGCTACTAGTTTTTTTAAAGTGGTTTTTAGAAGTATTATTTTTTAGGCTCTATTATTTTTTAGTGTAACTAAAGCAGCAGATTTGACTGCTAAGGAAATTTGTCTCAAATAATTGGCAACCATTGTTTGGCTTACCATATTCCTGCTTCAAGACCATTTACCTATTAAAGATGATCTCAGTGGGATGTGTAGGACTATATAGGCTCTTGTTTTTGGTGGAAATTAAGGCAAGTCTTATTCAAATTTGAGAGAACCAAAGACAAACAATTGCACATGATGCGCCTCATTTAAGGGTATTGCTCATCAATTAAGCTTTAAAAGTTTTTTGTTTTATTGTTTAACACGGTTGGTCCTGTTCTAATTATACAGGGATCTGGCTGGCTTCCAGTTGCAGCCTGTTTAACCGGTCTCATCTACAATGTGTTTCGTGGCACAACCATGACACTGGACGGATTGGTTCGTATAGATTTATGCTTACCTTTTAACTAAGCCATTATTGATTGCCTCACATCTTGCGAATTTAACTTGCACCCTTTTGAAAGACCTGGGACTGGTCTCGTTAAAAAAAGATCCACGGGGTACCTCAAGGTTGAGATTTAGGACCACTTCCTTTTTTAGAAGCGCAAAATACGAATTTTTTGGGGAAATTGTGATTAACCTGCCTTTTTGACTATCTTCCTTTCCTTTAAACAAGCACTTGTCATTAGCTGTATTCACCCCGTGTATATCTTCACCTCGCGTACATCCCTGTCGCTGCGTTTAAAATTCAAGTTCCGCTGATAAAAACGATTCTTTTTGTTGGGTGTATTTTACTGCTTCGTTATTTAAAAACAAAGACATTTCGTTAATTATTTAATTATGCAAAACATCCAGCACCCAGAGATGAAAAGACTTGTTGTGTGGTGTTTGTCGCCGCCAAATGGACGAAGAACCAACACCCGACCTTTTTTTTAAAGACTTTTTTGTGATAAATTGGAATCATTTGCCACCCAAGTGTCCCGCCCGTTTTGAAGAGGTCTTGAAAAAAAAACCAAAGAAATATATATTTCTAATCAACGCGCAGGAATAAATTATTTAAAGCGACAAACTAGAAGAGACTTCGTCTTCGTGTCGTCCGGAAGAGCGGTCGGTAGTAAACCAGTTCGGATTGCTTTGACTATATTCACAAAGTATCTATGTGGCTGGCTAATTTGCATTGTGAGACAATCGGAAAATCAATAAATGAATCTGGACTCACTTTGTACAGTAGCAACACAGTTTTATCAGCTTTAATGGATCACCATTGGCATTGTTCTTCGGTTAATTTATGATTTTTTTTCTGGGAATTTTATATTATTCTTTTGTGTTTGGTATCAAAAAAAAAAGAAGAAATTTATACAGGAGAAGCGGCCGAATCTAAAAATTGTGTTTTCGAATATAAAGTGGAGCATTGGCCATTGGGTATAATGAGGATGGCTGGACGGTCAAAAGAGATGAATGGGTGGTGTGCTTCGAATGTGATGTTTTACACTTTCTTGAAGGGTCAAGTGGTGGTAGTGGTGGGTAGACATGGACAATTAAAGCGGAAAAGACCGATAAAATTCGATGCACACACGAGATTCTTCTAGCCACCGAGTAGATGGTGTTCCACTTTGGTTACGCATTTTATGGATGTGATAAAGTCAGCTTTGAATGGGGAATGTAGTAAAGTAACGAACCGTTCATCGGACTCATGAATATGCAGAGGGATACGACTGGTTCGTAGTAGCGTTCCAAAAGCAATGTGGTAATAGGATCTTGGCTTCTTTGGTATTTACACACCATCATGCTTGGGATAGAGGGAAAGACCTTCCAGAAAACTACGCCACCCGTTAAGTAGTTTAATGAAGGCTTGACTAAGGGTGAACGGTAAGGAACTTAAGTTATTAAAGGCTGCGTACTCTTTGAGGCCATAACCGCCCTAGGTGTTTTATAACTTGTTTCGAATTAGTAAGTCAATGGTACTTTGATAATTTGAATTTCCATTTAATTGCTTCCTAAGCCCCTTAAAAGAACGTACGATTTGAACGCAGTTGGGTATAAGCCCTCTTCAACTCTTTTGTCCTCCTCCACTGTTCGTCGCGATTTTGAATCGATTAGCTCTTCTGCCATCTGGCGTTCCATTGCATATTAAGCAAGCAAAATAGTCGCATTCCCAGAAAGTTTACACATCTTTAGAAGCTCTTAAGAAAGTGGTTGCTTAGCTCTTAAGAAAGTGGTGGCTTACAGGTGCTGCACCCACACGAAACTTCTTACTAACTTAGTTAAGGGGACGAAAGAGTCCGGGTGGACAAGGCCCCAACCAACAGGCGTCCTTAGCCAGCTCCTCTCTCTAGCTCCCGTCTCCAATCTTGCATGCGAGTTGGCTGAAGTCCCCTTCCACTTGTGTGCTCCACCTGAGTCTTGGTCCTCTTCTTCTGCACTGCCTCTGCGGCATACAATCGAAAGTTTTCCGGAATTAAAAAGACGGATTCGATATTCGTTTAAGGTGATAACAAAGTTTTGAACAGTTTTGACCAGCCTTTCAAACTTAGACCATACTTCAAAGCTATTAAAAGCTTAAGATAATTTCTATCACCCCATATTCCCAATAATTTTTTTTTTCTGAGAACCCTAAATTTGCTGCTAGAACTCAACGGTTCGTTGTGGAACCCCAATAACTCAATACATACATTCATTTTCTGTGAGCGCTTATACACAGAAGGGTCGCGGAGCGAGGGCGGTTAGATGGGCCTTTCATCGTTCCCAATCGTTCACTCCAAGATAAGCTATCCAGCTTGGCCACTCCTAGAGGATAACTCAGCATCACTCCTTCCATCTTTCGTGAAAAAGATCCCGAGATACTTGAACCTCTCTACCTGTTTCAATGGGACTCCATTAATATAGAGGGTACCCTGTACATTAGTTCGGGAAACAACCATCACTCGGCTTTACTCACGTTTACCTTCATCCCAGCATCATTACAGATGGCCGCAAACCCATCGAGTGCTCGCTGAAGCTCCTCAATACGCACCATAAGTCTTAATAAGAAGCTAAATCATATTTATCGACGGCAAATACCTACTTTTCTGTAGCAAGTAGGTTAAGAGGAACTTATGCTGTTACACAGGTGGTAAATCCATTTCATACCGGGTGTTTTATCTTTCCTGGTTATGAGCTGTATGACCGAGCATGCTTTACTTCGGAAAGCTCTTGTTGTCTTGGCTATGTCAACTTAGAGCTAACGTCGCCTCAAAAAATAGGGATCGTCTAAGCGATCCATTTAAGTTCTTAGGTGCACGTCCACTTGAGAGCAAAAGAACTGCGGCCAGCTCTCAGGCCAATCTCAGGAGCCCTGAGAGTATTCGCAGAAAGTAAATTTTCTACTCTTAACTTCCCAACTCCTTTATAGCCTACCCTGCGAGTTACCTAACGTACTTTTCACTGAACGTTCGTTATTCTGTTCATTTAATCGTCACACCTGTTCTCCCATCGCAGCTTCATGCCCCTTCATTTGCTTGGCGTAATGCACCGTTGTGGTCACACACCTCGCCTTTGCTTGCTCCGGGCAACTACGATGCGGCTTTATTAAGAAGTTTGCTAGCTATCCAAGCTCTTTGCCACTAGTCCGTCAAAGCGTAAGTATGTTTACAAAACCCTGTCAGAAATACATACATCACGCTGTCACTGTCACCTTTCGAATACGTTTTGATTTAAGAGCCTGCAATAAAGTGCCCATTCGAGCTTCCGAGAAACGAGCTCTATCTATGCTGCCTGCATGGTTCTTTGGCCGTCAAAAGAGCATGGATCGAAACTGCCATAAACAACCTCATACCGTGCATACGTATACTATAGCGATAGCTTTGCACAGACACAGTCGCATAGCGCCTCGTTTGCTGACTGTATTGATTGCACTTAAGCGAAAATTATTGAGCAATAAACATTTATTATCCTTGTTTGGCACATCGCACATCGCACACAAAGGCCTAATGGGCAGCCCAGCTCTCGGTCGAATGAGGATGATAATGATGACTACCACCGCCACCATTGCCATCATCAAGGAACATGATAATATTATTATGATCCTGTCATAAAAATATCATCGCTCAGCATTTCTTGAATGACAATTAAATGCCAACACACAAAGATGTGGTAAGATTTCAACTTTCAACGAAAGTATCAATTCTGATGACCCATCATTTCGCATCGAGAACAATCATCGAAGTCATCAAAACCTTAAGGGGCACAACGTATCCGAAACAATTGTTCAACATTCCATCAGGTGTTTGAAGAATACTGAGTACCTCCCCGCAGGGTGTGTCTCATCTCCACACTCTGTTGGGCAGCCTTTTGCCCCCTCATCGCATGGTGTTAACATGAGTTCCTCGGATCTGACTTTGCGAAATCTCGGTGTAAGCTGGCCAGTGCAACCGAATGATGGGGCGAAAATGAAAACGAATAAGCAGCACCAAAAGCCACAAAAGCTATCTGAACAAGACGAAGGGGGCAAACGGTAGCCATTTTTCTGGCTTCCCTCCCCAGATATAATATGTACAACAGTACATGCAAGCTCATGGTCGAAGTTACTTTTGTGGCGAACAAACACCAATCATTACGGGCTGAATGTCAAATGCGCGTAAACGCAGCCGCTGTGACGCTTTGTCAATTGATCCATTGCCATCGTTAAAATATTGTCACATACTTTCAGCGATTCTTCAATGATTCGTGGACGCGCGTTTTTCTGTTTTCGAAATTAATTGGAAGGGCTGCAGCCGTAGCACGGGTGAAGAAGATGAGCAGTAAGTTATTTTTTGCAGCTCTGTTTGCAAGAGTGTGTTTGGCGCGCAAATTACAAGAGCAGCGCGCTGCTGTTTGAATGTATGTTTTCTTTGATGGCCACGTACTTTGACGTCTGTCGCATTGACAATGACAATACGAACAACGTCAAATATTTTTCATTCCTGTTCTGTGTAAGCTGTGTATGCTTCGCGTGGTCGGTTGTTCGCCATAACGTCAAAGTGAGAAAAACTAATAAATTAGCCAAGTGCACATGGCAATTATTGTCGGGGCAATAATTTACGATCGTGATTGACGAGCTTCTGAGAGGTGAGCAGCAAGCGGTTCAAAGTATTTTCGATCTCTAAACGTTTGGTTGACATTCATTTGGAGATATTCCGGCGATATGACTTTCACGAATCGCAGCCAAGAGTATGATCTTAAAAATCGAAAACGTTAGATGGGACTTATGAGTCACTATGAAACACCGAGTCAATAGGACTAGAACAAGGCTAAATTTAGGGGATATAGCGAACCTTTTTTTAAAAATTTCCAAAATAAGAAATAGCGAAAATCTGGCGGCGGGTGATATGGTACATTCCGTCATGTAATTTGGCGCATTAGAAATTTTTCATGAGTTCTTGTTGCTTTATTTATAGAACATCTTTGCGGGCAGTACATAAGGTATGAGAACTCTTTTGGTGGAGAACACAGCAATAGGATGCAATGTTGTAACATATATGAAATTCATGAGGGTGAAATGGTGCCCTAACAATATCGCCCTAAAAAAACCACTGTTTTTACATGCATTTTAAAGTTACTGATTATTTCAGTAACAAAGGGCAACCAGAAAAATCCGATAGAAAAAATAACTTATATAAAATTTAGCTTACGACAATCTCGTGTTAACCTTTCGAATTCTAATTTAGGACCGTAGAAAATATTGTTATATGTGAATTTTAAATGATGTTAAGTTGAAAGAAGTTTTATGCACTCTTTCCCCCACTGCGCCATATCACCCGACTTAGCCCTACACCAGTTTTTATGTTGTGTGTAAAAAAGTATTCTGCATAAGAGTGACTCAATGTGACTGGAAACTATTTTAATACTAGTAAATCGGTAGTACCTCACGGTATCCGCGATTTGGATCCCCGCAGCAATTTGTCTATCACAGCTTTTTATGCCTTAGACAGGGTAGTTTTTTTTTTCTTATTTTACATGGAGCCGCATAACTTGTCATTTGTAAAACTGACCGTGTAGGTCGTAGGATCTACCGGAGTGAGAATATTCGATTTTGATCCGATTTTTATGGTCGAAGATGACATTGGCAGGCTCCGATTTCCCGACCTTAAATTTCTTTTGTATTTGTTACTTTCCCATTTCATGTAGGCTTTTTAAAAGGATTTTCTTTGTAGGTTTGAACTTAGTTCGTTCGTTGAAAAAATTGAAAACTATGGAGTTTATAAAAAAACACAGTAAAAATTTGATGATTTTTGTAATTTTCACAAAATTGCCTGAATGCCTGTTTTTTAACACTTGTGTGAAGAGCCTGTTTAAAAATATTTTTGATTGAAAGATCTCTTCTTGTAACTCCGACTTACAAGGAAAAAATACAATTAAACCGGTTAGAAAAACGTAGAAATTGAATGGCGATCCATATTCCAGGGAAGAGATTAAGGAAGTTACCACCCAAGAACTTTTTTCATCCGAACAAGTCCTAAGTCCTTATGGCCATTATGCAGTAAAGTAAAAAACTTTCTTGGTTTCGCAAAATACCACTTAAACACTTGCTAGAATGCAACATCCCATTACCATTTCATCATGTGTTTTATTTCTCGATCCCGATGATGAGATACCCATACTACACAAGGCTGTTCCAAACGACTTCCCTCCCCATAATGCTGTCATAATTCATACATCAAGCAGATAACACTCTTGAGGTATAGTACACGCACACAGCAATCCCAAGATCTGCAATCTTCGTGTTGCATATGAGCCCCGCGCGCGCGGTTTGTCATTGCGCGAGGTGTTTGCACGTATGAACAGTGCTCTTCGCTTGCCTCTCGCACTTACTTGGTACTAGTTACTGGGAAATACACGAATGCACCGCCAAGCACCCAGAAAGTGTCGATGAAAAGATACTGCAATGCGAACATACAGAGCCGACTGTTAACTCGCCACACCACCCATGTTATTGTGACAACCACACGTAATTTATCAACAGATATTAAAACAGGAAAAAATATAAAACAAAAACGTACAAATGAAGGTTCTCGCTCAGGTGAGTGTGGGCTTCCTTCCAGCTGCAGCTCAAATCCTTTTCAAGTGCTTTCATTTTAATTTGGTTGCTCCCCACATGGGGTTGTGTTGCTCCTCTCTGTATACGTGCGGCTTGGCGGAGATGGGAATTTAAGCCGAAAAACAACACAAACACCCCACTCTCCATGTTGGGCGTCATCGTTGTCGACACTGCATAAAATTATGAGTAGGTATTTTGCCGGCCCACACACTCTCAGGTACAGAGGACGCAGCGCGACTTGACTTTAATCTCAGATACATAATTCGTGGATTGTATTGCGACTTTGGATGAATTTTGTTTAATTTGATGAGGGAGATGATAATATCTTGGCAACAAGGACGTAGGTTGGATGTATTGATATATGGCCTTGGACGAAAGCTTTATTCTGCAGGTAGACTAGGTTTGTAAAAAAGTTCATCAGCTGTCATTCGTTGGAGCGAAACCGGATGTAAATTAACTTGGGTAGACTATTTTGCTAGGAGGGAAATGGTAGCCTTCAAGAATGTTCGATTGATGGAAGCTAAGCCTAATACATCTAAGTCTAATACATGATCTGCTTAACGATTTTTTTTTTCAAACGAAAAGCCTTTAGTTTTAATATAAGGGGTGGCCCCTAAGGTCCCCAAACTAAGACCAAGATAAGACTCCCGCTCAACGTATTATTTTACGGATGCGAATCTCTCCGCTTCCCGGCGGCTGTGAGCACAATAAGTTTTAAGAAGATGTTTTTATAAGGGTTTCGGCGTCAATGATTCACTAGTTTTTAGAAGGTTTTAGGTCTTCCAAATGAAGCTAGAGAGCTGAAACTTGAAGCTCGGCTTAATTAATTTTAAAGATGGGAATTTAAGCCGCATATTAATTTTAAACAATACTTTTTCCAAATTTTAGCTATATTACAATTTTTGGTATGTAACATTGCCTAAAAAAGTTTGGCCTTTTCATTGGTTACGCCCACTTTTTTAAGGGATTTTAGCTTATTATGACTGTTTTTCAATAAATATATATATGAAATTTGATTAAAAATTATATGACAAAAGTTATAGATATTAGCATTTTCTCACTTTTTTGCATATATAGTATATACCTACGCCCAAAAGTGATTTTTTGAGTTAAAGAGGCGGAGTTTTAGGCCGAAATGTATTCAACCACCTGGTATGAAGCATTCAACAGTTATATTTTTATATCCCGTCCACTTTTTGGAGGCGTGTAAGTTTCCTTTTTTGGTAGGGTAGGGTAGGGTATTTTGCAATCCGGCATAGACGGACTAAAGTTTTGTCATACGCACTGTTGCACTTCCCCACTTGTTTTATACAAAGATGTTTCCGTACGACCGATCAGCTTCCGGAAGCTAAACGTCTTATGACGTGGAAGTTGGCTTACAAGACAAATGTGTTAATTCTTCTTCATAGGGACACTTTAGATTCCTTGGACTCCAAACGTCAGTCTTATCGGATAGGGAAAAAATACCATGTTTCCACCGGTCACCAATCCGCGATAAATATAAATCTTTAATCCTCTACAACTTTCGCGATTAACCATAAAAACTTAAATTCTCTCGGCAAGCGGGTAAAAATAAATCGTGTCCCGATAATAATCCTCGTGTTATAGTCGGTGGAAACATATGGCCTTTTCGGTTGGTTGTCCGGGAGCGTCCGGAAGACTTCTGGACTCTCCTGAAACTGTTTTCTTGGACTCGTTTGACAGTTCCTCTTCTGGATAGAAGAGAAATTTGCTTCTGGTTTTGAATCCAGAATCAAAAGCAGAAGCACGCACACAATCATACATGTGTCAATGCCAAGTTGGATAAATGCCATTTGTCCCCTGTAGAATAGCTTTTGCTTCACAAAAACAACGCCAGACAAACTTCAAAATCAGAAAAACGTGTTTTGCTGTTCGGAGAGAAGCCCCAATCCGGGAGAAGAACGCCCTGATCCGGGATCGCCAACCGAAAAGGCCAATAATATAAGTCTGACAACTGGCAATAAGGATAAATTAACTCGTGAATCGAAGGTACATTGGTTGATAGTGTTGTAAAGGTTTCCATGAGTACTCCGCTTGTGACAAACTCAATGTTGTAAAAGGATATTGCGCAATGCTACTTGAGCACTTCTGTAATCTTGATCAATGAAGAAGGTCTGGGAGGTTTTTACCTAGACCCGTGTTTTAAGTTGATGTAAGAGCAAGATATGAGTTTTAGTTTTCTGTTGCCGGCGGTACAAAGAACACTCTGCTGCTACTTTTAGCTGTAGAAATTAGTCGCCCTTAAATGAATCCGATATGCGACAACTTTTAGTTGGGGCATTTTTAGCTTTTTCCTATTTTGATCCTTTTTTGATAAGGCCCCAACCTTATGAAATACTTGTTTGTATTACTTCGTCGTCCTAACTGAAAAATTTGCAGTTTAGAGAGCCAATCCACTGCTGGGGCTTGAATTTGAGTGGATGGTTGCGGGGCACCCCCGCTTGGATTTTCCTTTTCCGTATTTCAAAATATTTTATTATTGGAAAAAAAAAGTTTTTTTCCAGGGTTGGGGTCAGGGAATCCCAATAATGTATTCGAAAAATTCGAATTGTTTTTCTATATACTTTTTTTTACATTTGGATTTAGTATGAATGGAAGGTTGGGTGTATGCAAAATATTGTGCAAAAATTTGGAGCTTTATTCCAATTTAATATCGGGATTGTATCTCGTTATGAAATAGAGCCCTGCTTTGGGCCTTTATCTTATTTCGAATTCTATTTTCTGTGGCTCTGTTTCGGACAGCCGTGCTTTATATCTAAGCTCAGGGGTTGATACAAAGGAACTGTGTAATATATTTTTTTTTTTGACTAAAAAGCCTCAATCCCGCCCGTTTTGTTTAAGAATTTTTCATATTTAGGCTTTTTGGGCCCTGGTGTTTTTTTTATTTGGCATAAAATCACGACTTGAAAACCTTTCAAGAAGAAATATAACAGGGTCAAATCCACAATCTTGTTGGTCAATGCGACTCATCTTAGCGTGCGATAAGCTTGCTCCGGAATCATTCGTTGTGTGGAACATACCGCCGTACTGTTGAAACGGCATGCCGTCAGTGTCCATCCAATTACGCGACAGCGACCACCGTTCACGGTCATGATCTGAAAAACGCTTTTAATTGGAGAATGGACCATTTTACAGATGCAGCTTGCAGCAATTTGGCCGTATGTACCTGTTAAAGTTTCAGAAAACTCATTGGAGAACCCTTAAGTGTGTCTTTTTCCCTTTCCGTATTTCTTCTCTTTTAAATTGCTCGAACAATTTAAGCAAGAGGAAAGAAACATAGAATTTTCGTAAAGAGGCGCTAAATAAAGCATAGTCTTGACTTTTTTGTTCACCTGCTGGGTAGATTGGGCAGAATAGCGAATTCGAATCCTCTCGTGCTAACATGGCACTTCAGTTAAGCTTATGCCGTAAACAATATTTTATAGCGTGCCCCGACCACTGACTAGCTTCCGACCTTCCGTCAGGTCTCTTTTCTAATCAGAACGGTCCATCCTCCACTTGCGCACGACGCTTGAAGTGAATTCAACTTTGGCTTACTATCGATACTTCTAAGATACCCTGAACTAATTTATACCTTATACCAGCAAAAGTTATCTCCGAAGTCTATACAGTTTTTCTGAAATCAGTTTCCTCTTCAAGCACTTAATTTTTCATCCTTAAAGAAATCACGTTACGTAAAAGGACCATCGCACATAAAAACATTTCAGTGAGGACTCTTTCATCGTGGTATTTTAAGATGATAACGAAAGAACTTGTGTGCCTTAGTTTTCTGTCATATCGTATCACTGAAGCAAGGTAGTAGGCTTTTCGTGCCATTTTGAACAGTAGTAGAGTTCCCAGATTTTGAAAATAACCTTTCTGAAGGCTTGTGTGCGACAAGACCCAGTGATAAAGGAAGAAAGCTGTCAAGCAGTACAGAAGGGCTTGAACTATTTTTTTATTCATTGAGCAATATTTATTTTGAAATTACTTGCTCTAGACCGCGTCCCAAATTTTTACACAGTTTTATATCAAAATATTCAGTATTCATATTTATGGGAGATTTATCATTTATGGGAGATTTCTGGAAGAAGACTCTATCGGATGAAGTGTTCTTGACTAAAGCACATTCGGCAACCGCAGAAATCAAGCGAAGAAATTCCTCTCACGCTCACGGTACAGTGCACAGAAGATGTTCTATTCTGGGAAAACGTAGGAAGAGTTGTCACTTATTGTTAGCATCATTATAATATAAAGCATCCTGACGATGTTCGCCTGACAGCGTTGGGAATGATCATAGAGCCAGCCATTATTATTATAATGTTTGTAGAATTGTAAATTGTAGTATGGCTTTGCTATAGGGGCCGCTCGTCAATATAAGCAACGATATGTTCGGTAAGCTTTTTTTTATTAAGGTACAGGGTATAGTCAGCTTGTAATGAAATTGACAATGAGTGATTGTTTTACAAAATAAGGCGAAGAAGAAATTTGGTAAGCAGATTTGGTAATACAGACCTAGTGACTAAAGAAATACCTAAAGAGAAAGACCTAAAGAATTAGTGACGTCGGATCCCAGAAGTAAGGAAGTGACCGACAAGTTATTCTTTGCCTGATCTAAGGCAAAAAAGAGTCTTGATTTTATTTACTTCCTTTAAGTTAAGGCTATCTGAAGATGCGCCATGGTGTCGGTGTTGGTTGAACTTCTGACAGCACATTACTTTTCCATTCCCTAAGTGGCTTGGTCAGACTACCAGCCTTACTAACGGTTGACCAGCGTGATAGTTTTTCAATATAAACTCAGATCAGTTAACCGTGCCTACCAGTTGAAAAGGTGCTCCCAATAAGAATGTTTTTTTTTTTAGTTAATGTTACCACTCTAATGTCAATAAAAGTTAATTTTATAAAACAAAGCTCCAGTGGCGTCACATTCGATTGCTTGTGAGTCGTAAACAGCTCTACGCGTGAGAAAGAGCTAAAATCTTAATTGTCATAGCTTTGCCGATTAAACATAATTAAATTCCAATCAAAATTTAACTCCCTTGGAGGTAAAATTATGCCTTTTCGTAGATACAATCACACGATACTCTAATTTGCGCGGCCAAATTTTAATCCAAAGAGCGCAACAACAAACGACTACAACGTAGTCTGGCTTGCACCGCTTGCTGATCGAGTCTTGCCTACTCTGGACAAGAAAAATTCTCACACTCATCAAGAAGGTTACCCCGTAGGAAATTTTTACGATTATTACCAGTCATCTCCGCCAGCCATACCCTGGTATCTGCATAAAACAAAATTTACAGACATAAACCCGTCCGTAAGATCGTTAAAACGAATCAAATCTTTCTGGGTCTTGAAAATGGACAAAAACAAAACGATACACACACCAAAAACTGAGATCGAAATAGATACAGGTAACAGGCCCCACTCACTATATAGGTGTATAGGGCCTCGATTAAACACCATCGCGCGACGGAATAGTTTGCCCAAAACAAGAATTAATAAAACAATAAAGCATTTTAATTAGCAGGGGAAATGACTCTGATAGCTGTAGATACTTACTACAGGTCGTCGGTCGTTGTCGTTTTCCCTAATTTTACGTTGAGGTCCGAAAAAAAAAAATAAAACAACGTTTTCAATCAGACGGACGCCGGTCGTACTAAGGGCACCAGCTCTCTGTGGTCATTTAGAGAGCAAGACCCCTTCTGACACAGTGTGGCGTCTACTTAATTACACTCGTCCATAAAAAGTCCGTTTGCTCCTCTGTGCCCTCCCACCTTGGTGTGCGCCACCATTGTCTTAGGCCGAGTGTCTGATGGCAAACAAAACGACGTGATGCTCAGATGATTTAATTTCATTTGATTTTCCATTTGTATAGTTTTTTTTTAATTTATTTCGTCGAGTAATTAGTTTTAATAGACAGACAGCAGCCTTGATTATTTATGGTGAAAGGCGGAGGGGCAGGATGGAAAACGGGCTTTTCACAATTCGTTAAGGCACTTGATCGTAGACTGACATATTGGGGCTTTGTGGGGCTCTTTCTAAGCAGACACTCAAGACTGGTCGTATAGACGACCGACCAACCGACCAACCGAACGGCCGACGTTTACCTGTTGAGTTGGCGTGGCAGCACATCTGACTGCCGCTGCTCTGCTCACCGATGATTGATGATGTATTAACTTTGTTTTCTGCGTGTGCACACCTCCTCCTTTGGACGGATTATAAGGAGATGGGATTTTTTTTTACCCTCGTCCCTGGGGCGGGCAGGGGCATCCGTTGATTTGTCTTAATTTGTAGAAGTCAGTGTAAGAAAAAGAAAAGTTGTGTTACCCCAGGCTATATCTCCACTTTGGGAATATTATTGAGGAATTAATAAATCACATGGCAGTTAGATGTGTGTGCTTAGGCTGAAGGTTATATGGGCTCGTTTGGGTTGTTGCTTTTTTGTCCTGATTTGGATATGTCTGAGATTGTTTGATGGGGTGGGTATTGGCGCCAGCATGGATAATGTGATGATTGGCCATAGTGTGATTCAGGCTACACGGTAAAAGGCTTGTTGGTAAAGAATGAATGTTTGGAATGAGAGCGACGAGGCTTGAAAGCATTTACATTGTGAAGAACACTAACTAGGATGAAATTGAGGGGATTATTTTGTAAGCAAATCATGGATTCTGAGTTCCCCCATCGAAAGGTGGGTCACCAGTTATTCTTTGTAATCTTAATACTTATCTGCATAAATCCGTATAAAAAAAGTATTCTGAAAGGGTATCAAAACACCGATGTTGCTTAAAGTGCGCTACAAGATTTTTAAATTTATAAATATTAAAGCCCTGCTGTTAAGAGTGGACTTGGGCCTCAACACACATTTGATAGCCTAATTCATAGCCTACTATATGCGCTTCAAACCCGCTGAAAAAGTTCTTTAATTTAGGACACCACCTGCGGCGGGGTTGGGCTGTGTCTTCTCTAAAGGATCACTGTTGGACAGAGAACCACGCATCTTGCGAAGAATTAAGCTCTCGAATCGACTACGGTTATGTTCATTTGCATCAGATAGAGCCCACACTTCGGAACCAAATAGTAGGACAGGGATAATAAGTGGTATACTTTGCTGCTCAAGGAGGTATAAGTTCAAAGTTAACCAGTGAGAAAGTGCTACAGTGTGTACGCAGAAGTTACAGCTAATTGCAAACTATTTATTATAAGATAGTTCCACAGATATTTCCAAGTTAAACTTAAATGTACGTAAAAATGCAATTTTTTGGTTCAAATTCAATATTTTTGAAAAATCAACCCCTAAAAGGGGGCGTGGCTAAAAACTCTATATAAATGAAATCTGGACTGAAGTCTCGTTTACCTAACCTGCTACTTTTTTTGTTTCATGCTTTCCTAAATTAGGCTCAAGGCCAGCCGAAATTAAGTTTTTCTGGAAAATTTTAGGTTTTTCTTCAATTCTGCCTCTAAATGTGGGCGTCTTGCATCAACAAAATGTGGAACTAAGCGTTTTCTTAATAAAATACTAAGCAAATTTTTTTCAATTTCAAAAGTTTACTCAAGAGTTTACTCAAAATATTGAGTAAACTGCATTTGAAAATTTACCCTCAAAATAGATGCCACGCCCACTAGAGGAGGTTTACCAATTAAATTTGTCTTTTTTGTATCTTACATTCATCAGGAGATGCTAAATGTCAAATTTCAGCCTTTTAGAACGTCTTACAGTTTTGAAAACTCTGGAGGTAGTTTTACATTTAGACCGATTGTGGGCGTGTCTTTGGCTGGATTTGAAAAATTTTTACACTTGTACTGCTTCGCATGACGTAGACCTCACGTACGAAGTTTTAAAAAAAAAATTTAAGGCCTAAAAACATGTGACATACTGACGGACGGACGGACGGACATGGCTCATTCGATTCAGAATTCGGTCTCGATCATTTGCCCTTAAGGTCTTGGGGGTCTACCATTATTATTTCACCGTGTTACAAACTATGTGACAAACTTCATATACCTCCTATCCTATGGGATGGGGAATAAAAAAGAGTCTAATCATTGAAGAGATAATAGCGGCACCTCATTCTCTACCTAAAAACGCACAGACATCTCTTGGCAATTTCCCAATGATGAAACAAAAACAACAGAAAACCAAATTCTTCGTTCGGTAAGAATAAACTAACGATTCGGTTCTGAGTTAAAAAAAAAAGAAAAACTGTAACAAAAAGCCATGTGTCCAAGAGCATGTAATTTGGCTCACTTATTGCACTTGTTTGTAGCTAGTGAATGTGCGGTAAGGTCACTTTTGGCAGGGAGCACAAAATTACTATTCATTCTTCCATCTTCTAAAATTGAAGTCGTTCAGTCAGACATTCCTAGCCAAGGCTTTCTTGAAGGGACTATACGATTCGCCTAAAAGATGCAAATTCAGATTAACCTCGATTGAGGATAGCAAAGTGTTGGCAGCCTTAGGATACTTCAAATGTTGGGGCTAATACTATGTCTCCACCGACAATTAAAAGAAGATTAGCGGGAGACTATTTAAAATAAATCCTGAAGTGGCTCCACCGGACAATTATAGGATTAATTTGACACGAAAACTCTGTTTCTGTCATTTTGGCTCTCAAAAGAGAGTGGCGATGTCATTTTCCAGGAGCGAAAATCGATTTCCTCAGTAAAAGTCACAATAGAAAACGTACTTGTGACAGATCTGTCGCACAGGGACAGTTTTAGTTTCCTTTTTTGATTCTCAAACTGTTACAAAGGTGCAGAAAATAGGTTTGTGAGTAGGGTGAATGGGATTTATGAGGGGATTTATTTTTAATCACTTTAAATTTGTATGGTAAATCGCGTGATTTGTAGAGGATTTAACAAAGATTTATATTAATCGAGGATTAGTGCTCCTTGGAGACATGGTATAAGTGTGTGATGTTTTTAGCTTGCTTTTAGCTTTTCCTTTCCCTCTTCGGACTTCAGTTCTTGCTGCTCCATGTTTTCCTCCTAACCCACAATTTGAGCTGCTCAATTTTTTCGATTACCTTTGCTTGATCTGAAAGCTGATATCTAAGATTTTCCAAAATTATATGGTCTTAATATTCCTTCAAATATTTTTTTCAAAAGCTGGTTGAAATCTGAACCTTTGTTCCCTTCTTGATAACGAATCTTGATTTAATGAAGCCTCCCACATTTTCTCACATACCACATCCACACAGATGGTGTGGATGCTGGATGTCAAATACTATTGTTTTCCAAATTCAAGTGTTAACTTGATTAACCAAATTTTATTTATTTATTCTAATAACGAAAATGGGTTGTATGCAATGAGGCTCATACCTCAAGGATACTCAATAGCTTAAAGTTCAAAACATAATAGATTTCGCGATATATTCACAGCTTTCCATTGGTTTCGCTTATATAATTTAGGTGGCGCCACAGTCGGGGATGGATCCCGAAATAAACCATCAAGCTTGGTAAGCCGGCCCTGTTTCTAGCTAGTCGAGACCTCTTGGCTGACGTCTCCTTCCGTTTGCGTGTGTCACCAGAGCACGGTGCTCCTTTACTGCGCGCGCCGTTCGTGCGGGATGGGTTCCGAGGTTATCCGATCTGTGGCGCTGGTGCCCATCATGGCAGGCGTTGTATTGTGACTCTTCTGGCTACGTCGATACCGCTGTACATACAGCACAGTTCGATGTTGTATCTCATCCTCCACTCCCGTCTATGAAGATCCGAAGCAGCATGAAGCGTTTTGACATGGTCTATGCTGATTTCAACGCTTGTGTTCTTAAGATTTATGGGCGAACCCAAGTAGTCAAAGTCTCTAGTTTAATCAAAGTAATAGTTGTCTAAAAAGATGTTTTGTCAATGACGTCTGTGTTTTGCGTCTCTTCTTGATTAAACCCATGTGCGCTTCCGTCCCAATACACACGAAGGTTTCACTGACATCACGCTCTTCGGATAGATCGTCTGCGTATGCGAGTAATTGCTCGGGTTTTTGAAAGATTTTGCCTCTGGTGTTGGAGCGGGAGTTCTGCAGAATCATCTATGATGGTATTTAAGTCACATGACAGCGCGACGCCTTGCTTTAATCCTCAAATCATCAAAGGGTGTCGGTGTTCTTTACCGATCTTGACGGAACGCTTTCTATCGTTATCAAGCACAAACTGGAGGCCAACAGTCACGAGACACCCTTTCTTCAGGAAGTCTCTCACTGGTCCCGCTCAACCTTGCTGACTGGTTAACACTGAAACGTGGTTAACAGCATTCATTAATCTTTTCGGGTTAGTCTCTAACCAATCTACCCCTAAATGGTGAATTTCGGCACAGGTTTAAACCGTCACAGGTTGCCTCGATCCTTCCCACCCAAAACGGGTGGTTATCATTTAAGTTCTCGGTCTGGTACCTCCGGTCGTACAAAGTGGTATCACAAAAAACTTCCTTTGGTCTAAGTGCGTCCCTGCCTAGCGGGGACCTCTACCAAACCTAACCTAACTTAAGCACAAACTGACGAGTTTGGCAGGGATGTCAAAATTATACATTTCCCCATAAAGCTGATATTTGTAGATGCTGTCCTACCGGCTTTTAGTCGATGAAAAGGTCGTGGGTATCAATTTGGGATTCCTGCTTTTCCAAAGATCTTCCTCGGTGTGAATATTTGATCATTAATAGACTTTCCTGGCTTAAAGCTTCCTTGGTATACACACTCAAATGGGAAGCTTTCAAACATATTTTCAGGAAGGCTATGAAGGGAAAATATGAGCCAATACCAATACAGTGCTGCGTTAGGTATAAAGGCTCCTCTAAGAACTCATCAGTATGAACATTTAAGTAATTTGGCATCAGACTCTGAGACATTAAACTCCCAGGGATGCCAATATTTTCGATCTCTGAATACCGATTCCAGAGTTGGTTAAGTTTAAAGCGCTTCATCCCACTGGAAAAAAACGAACAATTTATTAAATAACAAAAACTTTCTCACAGTTTTCGACGTCTGACAAACGATTCAATATCACTGCAACATCTTAAAATTTGTCAAAATTTCTTACTGTGGGAAATATGAAAATAACCCCCATATAATTTTAAGGGCACATAACTTAAAAACATTTCTCGTTTCCACGGTATTCAAAACCTTGACTCATATCGCGCGTATCGTTCCCACCATTCGACCGGGCGGCTCTCCTCATTCCCATTTTCTTATTAATCGATTTGTGATCCATCTAATTAGGCTATTAGTTCACTGTCGTCTACCCATCGCCTTCGCAGAATTCCCGCATGCAAATTGAAAACGAAGCATTTTTGCGTCATGACACCACACACACTCGCAGCGCAGGCAGGCATCGCTATGGAGACCTCCCCAATAGCGCCACACCACTCAACCAAGACCTCGCGCTACATTCTCACTTCCAGATGCCACCTAATAGTATTGTTATCTGGTGCTAGTCAGCAGAATTGATACTAATAATCTGCTTAAACGAACAAAAATTCTCAACAAAGGTTCAGCACATCTGAGCGGCCTTTGCCTGGAGCCAGTAGCGCATCTCATTAACGAATCTCCAAAGATGTTGGCCAGAACCAGATCTATAAATATACGTTTTTTTCATCTTTTTCTTTAGACACTTTTTCCGATTTTTCGAATTCGAACTCGGGTCGATTTGAGCGCTGAAAGCTAATCACGTCGTATAAGACGGATATTTCTCGCGTCTTAATGAAGGTGATTAACTCTGGAGATAAATATTAAAAAGATCACTCTTACACACATACACACTGGACGTTCTTTTTGATCCTCTTTTGGTTTTTGGGGGAAAAATGGAGAGAACACTAATCGAAAAAGTGTCGAAGACAAATGACGCTGGCGGCCCTCTAGTGGGGGACAGAAAAATTGCACGTGTGAGGTCTCTTGTGTTTTATAAGCCATGAATATTACTGGCCACTACCTCACCCGGAATTGGAACCGAAATCCTATTCACTTTGTTGCTGGTCCTATGCGCTTTTCTCCTCCGGCCTTTTAGGAGATTTTTATCGTCAATTAAAGAGATTAAACCTGGTACCTGTGTAAAAGCCTGGCTTATGAGGCGATCCTAGGGGACACGCACATAGCGCAGGTTACTACCTCACACACTGGTTGTGCAGCCGCATAGGGAATAGATGCGCGAGTTATACATAAGGACCGCACCGATGCTACCACCACTAATTACCGTAAAACAAGATTAACAAGATTTTCAAGACGCGCCGCCATAAGGCGCGAGAGGGGCGCGGGCGCACCGACTGAGTTCCACACTCAACAGAAAAAGGAAGGAAAAAAGCGGTCTGATTCGTTAATTATTCCGCGAGATACAAATCTTTGTCCCACTCTTTTGCTCTGGGACGACCGTGGATCCAAAATAAAGGATAATTAAGTGATAAATAACTGGAAATGGGTGTAATTTTGAAACGTATTTATGATGTTAATCATGTTAGCCTTAACGCAGAGCCAGAAAGCAAAAAAAAAATCCTACACCAATCAAATTGGGAATATTGAAAACGAGACAAATGTGGGTGGTCCCCTGCCAGCCATGGGGGGTTGCTGATTTTACGAATAATTTTGCTTTTAAGTTGAGGATTTGATCACTTTATTGTTTGACATTGAGAGGGGTATATTGCGGGCTATATTATGTTGCTGTTGTGTATTCTTTGTCGCATGCCACACAGTTTGACACACCTAACAAATTGCCTTTTTTTCATCTTTATTTTTAGACAATACTCAACTCGATGCACAAGTATCAGCCGAGATTTCATTTGGTACGAGCCAATGACATCCTGAAACTACCGTATTCAACTTTTAGGACGTATGTGTTTAAGGAAACAGAATTTATAGCCGTAACTGCATATCAAAATGAAAAGGTGAGCTTTTGTTGGCTTTGGCTTACCTTGCGGACTGTGGAATTAATCGGGGTTTCGTTGGTTTAATTGCAGATAACTCAATTGAAGATCGACAACAATCCTTTTGCGAAGGGTTTTCGAGACACCGGTGCTGGAAAGCGAGAGAAAAAGTGAGTATCAATAAATTGTGGCAATAATTATTTTTATTAGTATCTATGAATATTTGGCGACGTGCCTATATCGGGACGTATACATTGTTTTTTCTTTTTGCGAAAAATGCGATGTCTTGTTTATACTACAGTTAACTGCTACAAGGGATCACCCTGTTTACCAGAAGGAAAAAAATGGGTTCAACAAACCTGGAATAGCAAAAAATCTAGCAAGACAAAATTCTTGAACATTTGAAAAAATTTAGAATATAATTTTGTTCTCGAGGCAGAAATAAATTTTTAACCAAATACGCAGATACTCCAAGCCCCATAAGAAGCCTAAGGAGAAGGGTTGCGGAAGTCAGCACAAAAAAAAAAATAACTGCCACTCACAGCTCAGAAAAGTTATCGGCTGACCTCTCACAACCACGCAGCATTATCATTATGATCATCATTTTCGGTGACTGAAGGGTTACGGAGTGAGGGCGGTTAAATTGTCCTTCCAACTCAAGTTGGTGGTGGAGGCTCGGCAGTTGGGCAGCATACCTTAGATATAATATTCAACTAGACACACCTTGAAACTTTTTTGTTCTGGGTTGTCACTCTCCAGAACCATCAAACTTTCACTTACTTGGTCAAATGATAGACATGTACATTCAAGGGGATACAAGCATCCACAGGCTTTCTAAGCCCACCTCTGTCCGTAGACTCTTACTTTCACCTCCCCGTGGTGAACACCAGGTGCCTAGTACCTCGACTGAAGATTGGGTTCTAACACCTTTGGAAGCTTGTTGGGTGAAGAAGAGAGACGGGGAGGAGTATTTCCACTAAGGCACCTTTTCTTGCATGCGGACGCCAGCAGAGAAATTCCCCAGATGGAATCAATGAAGACGTCCACAGTTCCAGTCAGACTGAACTACCAAGTGAACACCTTATATGGGCTACTACGACGTATTCGGAGCGCATGCCTATAAGGGGCGGGTTAGGAGGATCTGGTTAGGAGTCGTGCCGTGGGGTAACTTTCCGGCCAGGTAAGGAAAGCCTAGTTACGAAACAGCGACAAGCCTCGGAATCGGACGGGTTTACTGTTGACGACCAATGCAAACAAAATTAGGACAACGAGCTTCGGCTCTGCACGTAGAAAGGTCCCTTAACAGACCGCGTGCGGCCGAGCAATTAGCGGAGTCTTCCAACAACTGCAAGAAAGATGCTAATGCCATCCAAAAATGCGGTGGGCTGGGCGGTGTAAAAGGAAGATGAGAAACTGTGACATCTACTACGGCGAATGCTACAGACACTATATGATCAGCGCTTGGATGTGGTTTCGTTGTTAAAGGCAGACTTAGGCAAAAAGTCTTGAGCTTCAACCCTGGGAGCGAGCGCTGCTGGGAGTGAGGACCAACAATCCTCTGCAGCTTCATTCTTGCCTTGTGCTATTCAATATGCTGGAAACTAACTTAAATCTCTGCTTTTCGCGGATGATATCGTCTTACTTTCGTATTTTCCGGAATAACTCCAACTTATATTTAACAGGCAGCATCAATACTGCTCCTTGTAGAGTCTGAAAATTGATTAAGCGACACCCAAAATTATGATTTTTAAGAGGGGGGACGAAGAACCTGTGCAAATGAAGTTTTGAAGCTTAACGGTTTCAATACACTTGGCACAAAACTTAGCTGTGCATCCGCTCGATATGACAGAGCTAATCTAGTCTATCATTGTAAGGGCTTCGTGGCAATCAGAAGAGGCGACTTTTCTGTTTCTAACCCAATTATAAGAATTGGGAATTCTAATTGAGAATTATTTATAAAACTAGTCTCTTGCCAAGGAATAATTTTTCGGTGCGATGGGTTTAATAAGAGTCAAAGGAACGTATCCCATTCAATAAAGTTTTACTTAGTTACTTAAGGTGGCGCAACAGTCCGGGGTGGACCTGCACCACAGCCAACAAAATTCGCCAGCCAGCTCTGTCTCCAGCCAGCCATCTCCAGTTTCGCACGCGAAGTTGGCTAAGGTCCCCTTCCACTTGCGTGCGCCACCTGAGTCTCGCTGTCCCTGCGGGGTGAATTCGAAGATTTTCCGGACTGGGGCATTGGTGTCCATCTGCTCTAGATAACCCAGCCATCGTAGCCGTTTATTTTGACTCTTCTGGCTAGGTCGGTGTCGCTGTATAGTCCGTACAGGTCGATGTTATGTCTCCTCCTCCACTCTCCGTCTATGCAGACGGGCCCATAGATCGCTCGAAGAATTTTCCTCTCGACGCAGCCTTAAGTGTTTTCATCCGCCTTGGACAGGGTCCATGCTTCTGCACCGTGAAGCAGGACTGGGACGATGAGGGTCTTATACATGGACACTTCAGTTGCTCGAAAGAGGGCTTTGCTACTCAATTGCCTTCTTAGCCCAAAGAAACAGCGATTGGCAAGAGTCATCCTTCGTTTGAGTTCAGCGCTAGTGTCATTGTCTGAATTGATAGCGGAACCCAGGTAGACAAAGCTACCTCAAAGTCATAGCTCTCGATGGCGATGTTTTGTTCAAGACGTCGGTGTTGGGTGTATTTTCTTATGACAGCATATAGTTGGTTTAACCCTTGTTGACTGTTCAACCCATATTCGCCACTTCCATCCCAACACTCACTGACATCACGCTTTGTTCTTCCGAATATGTCAATGGCGTCTGCGTATGCAAGTAGTTGAACGGGGTTTTTAAGGATTGTCTCTGATGTTGGCGCAGGAGGTCTGCACAATTCTCTCAAGTACCTTTGATGTCAAAAAAGTCACAAAAGAGCGTGTCGCCTTGTCTAAATCTTTGTTTGACTTCAAAAAGGTCGGTGAGGTTTTTACCGACCTTAACGGAATAGCATGGGTTTTCCATCGTCATCCTGCACTTTCTGAGGAGTTTGAAAGGAAAGCCAAAACTAGACATTGCGCTATAAAGCTCGTTTCTATAGATTCTGTCATACGCGTACTTGAAATCGATGAACAGGAGGTGGACATCGATTTGGAATGCCTGGTTTTTCTCCAAGATCTGCCGCAGTGTCAATATTTGATCGATGGTAGACTTTCCTGCCTAAAGCTACGCTTTTATGAGTCTATCAGATTGTTGACAAACGGCTTTAGGCGTTCACACAGCACAGCAGAGAAGACATGGTATGCGATGTTAAGAAGACTGATGGCTCTGTAGTTGGCAAAATTCAGAAGGTCTCCTTTCTTCAGGGTCGGGCAAACAATGCTGAGGTTCCATTTGTCGGATCTGCTTTGCTCCGGCCATACTTGCAGATGAGCTGGTGGAGCTTGCAGATGGTCCTAACCAACTCATTGCCAGCGGATTCAAAAAGTTCGGAAGCTAGGCCTTCCCCGGCTGCTTTGATTCAATTGAGTCATGAAGCCACAAATGTCTTGATTGCTAATTTGAGACCACCATAATCATCTTATTTGACCAACGTTAACCACATGACTTCAATTCTAGCTACATTGACTGACCACTAAGTCGTACAAAATGATTGTCAATCGTTCCTATTCATTACAATTTATGACTTTTTTTTAAAACCGAATTGGATCGGTACCGCTCTACGATGTGATGGATATTTCAATGGATATTTCATTGCCCTTACTCGCAACTGAGTGACTTATAAACAAAGTTTTCCAAGAAAAACAGTAATAACTACTAAATGTTTTGTGGTTTTACAATGAAATGCGGCCTAATTATACGTCTTAATCGCATCACAAAAATATCCGATATCCGAAATTACAGGCCTCAAAACCAACATGTTAGCGAAACAAAAATAACCGTTTAACCCATGTCTTGAAATTTGTAATTCCTCATATTATCCTTCCCTGTAATTTACCAAATTTTTTTTCAAAAAAACTAATTCCAATACTGCCACGCCTTCGATTTCTCGTCTTTGATCTTAAATTCATATGTGCGACTTTTAGCACTCCCCCGCCGCATTAACCATTCTGTACCCCAGGGGGAGTCAGTAAAAAAAATTATATACGCAATAGAAAAGAATGTGCATGGAATTCCATTAGAAGATAATTGACTACAAAACTAAACTACCCCCATATCGTAGTATTTCTGTGGTTCACCCTACCGCACCACATCATTCAAGCCATTCAGCCTACACAGATACATTTGTAAGATTTTAAAGGGTAACGAAGCAATAAATTTACTCGAAATGAGCAAGACACGAAAGCTTACATGGCATTTCCATGTCATTGGACTGACAGCGTAATCTTTCATTTAATATCCTCTTGGTTTCTGTGTCTGCGCGCCTTCCTCGCCCCATATCTGCGGGTTGTAGCGCCAAAAACGCTAATAGCATTACAATGTGGCAACATGGATGGTGGTATGTGCTTGGAAATAAGCTCGAATCACACGAGTGACTGCCATGATGAAGACAAGTAGTGTGACATAAGATTCGACATGATCTGAACCAGAAAGACGCCACGGTGTGAGAAAGAAGCCACAAGCTAAGGAAGGAATCTGCAAATTGATTGATTGATTTTAATTTCCTGCATTATCATGATCCCATCCTAAATCTGTTCAAACTCCTTGCTGTAGCCGAGATTTACCCAAGGCAAACAACACATAAAGCGAGTGTAAATATCTAGTCACCCTCGCAGAAGCTTGACGTCACGCCGTCGGCTCAAATAAAAAATCAATTTTATCCCAGATTACCGGAAATCCGATACACCCTGGACAGAGTTGTGGTAATGATTGAGGGTAAAGTCCCGCGTCCGCACCTCGTACTCGACAACCATGCGGGAAAGGACATCCATCTCTCGCTCGTCTTCGTCATCAAAAAATCCATTTCAAAGAACAGATTGATAGAGTCCATTCAGTTTTTTTCTTTTTTTTGCTCCGTGGCAAATGACATATCAATTTGACTTCCACAATGTATCCTTGGACACAAGGGATGACGACGATGATAACTTCCATCGTCATCCAGGGAGGTGGAATGGAAAAGTCAAAACCGGAATCGCTTGACAGCGATGCTACAAAAAGTGTCAGTGTCATTTGGGGAGAGAGATGTCAGTTAGTGCCTGTGCCACTGCCAGTCCCGGTGACACCTTCTACATGTGGGAGTTGGCGGTAGTGGGAGTTTTAACGACTGAGTACACACAAACAGATGTCTGCAATTCTCGCCCACAAAAAGCCACTCATCACATACGCCAGTGCGTTGGTAACAATGGTACAGGCTCTTCGCGTAGTCGTCGAATGTGGTATTCTGCTCACGACTTTGTACTTTCAGTTCGCTGATTAGAGTGTACAAGCATTGTTTTTGACGTACCGCATCTAGTAGTAAGGGGTGGAAATTTTTGCGGTATTTATAGGTGAGTGCAGTGGAGCATTTGACTTGGAAATGCATTTGACCTTTTCTTTTTTGCAAGGAATTGGTTTTTAAAAATATTGATTCACAAGAAGAAAAAATTTCATTTCCTGTTTCACAAACTTTTTAGACTCAATTAAACTCGGGTCGTAGGAGAGAGTTGAAATACTAGCGACCAAACAGTCAAAGAAGATAAGTATAAACACAACATACGTGGCTACAACTTGAACCTTTAAGACATCTGGTGAACGGTGGTTCAGTCTTTCTGGCCGTCTCGAACCTGGGTGCTTAGATTCGAAAACCCTCTTGACTGGAGCATTGATGTCCATCCGCTCGACCGAGTCAATGTAGTTTTCATGTTTTAGCATTTAGAACTACATCCACATCTTGGTACAGCTCATAGAGTTCGCGGCTGTATCTTCTTCTCTACTCGCCCATCTCGCGCATAGGACCATAAATTCGCAGGAGAATTTCCCCATCGAAAGAGCTCAGTAAAATTTCTCCTTCTCTGCTGATCGTCCAGCCCTCGTCGCCAGAAAGCAGAACTAGCAGGTTTAGGAGCTTATACTTTGTCCTTCGTGCGAGGAGTTTTGAGCCCATTTATTTTGCCAAACCGAAATAGCAGGGGTTCCCAGGATTATTCTTCGACGGATCTCGACTGTGGTGTCACTTGTGGAGTTGATGCTACTCCAATGTAGATGAACTCCTTAACTTCCTCGAAGTTGATGCCACCAGCAGTGACGTTTTGTCCTAAGCGGCGAGAGGATGTTTCTTTGTTCGTTGATAACATGTATCTAGTCTTATTCTGGTGTACTTCAAGACTAGCCAACTTCGCATGTTCTTCAATCGCCGTAAAAGCTTCTGTCACGGCACGATTGGAGCGAGCGATGATGTGGATATCATCCGCGTAACCCAATATTTGTAAGGATCTGTTGAAGACGGTGCCTTCCGTGGTGACGTTTGCCCTGCGCACTATCATCTCCAGAAAAAGATTAATGAAGACACATGACAATGCTGTTCCTTGCCGAAATCCGGTGAATGTTTAAAACAGTTCCGAGGAGGAACTTTCGACTTTGGACTTTCGTTCTCTTCGTATAAAATTAGTTCGGGTGATGTAAAATTGAAGACCTTGAAGATCTTATTGGGTTTTTTAAGGCTCCAGGCACAATTCTTGACTTTCTTATTGTGACAACATTTTGAGGCTGCAAATGCTGCAATCGCGTGTTGCTGGCACAGTGGTAATCTTCTTCTCTGGGGGGTTTGATTCCTAGCCCGGTCATCTTAAAAAAATAGGTTTGTTCTTTTTTACGTTCGTCACCTCCGTGAGGATCTGGCTGTCCGAGAGTAAAATCGCCTTCAAAGACTTCTCACAGCTCAGATTTGGTAAAAAAAGCTGTAATTTAGTCTTTGTAAAGAATAACATCAAACACAGTTGTTAAAGGCTAGCTGTTCCCGTTCTGTTTTAGGATCTTTTCCTAAATCTTCATGAACTTGCAGAAAACTCAATACCTAACTGACTGCCTAAGTTAAACACTCCATGAGGTTATCAGACTTAAATTTTCTGCATCTTCGAGTAATATTTAAAGTTTTGGTTCACACAAATACGATTTTTTAACAGATACATATCCAGCTGTATAGCTTGCAAAATTTTATTTGTAATCGCTTTCCACGAAGTAGACGATCCAGTCCAGCTCCTTCGTTTCTTACTTTTCAGTCTTTCCTCTACATTCCTTCTCCACTAAATCTTGAAGTCTTGATAAGGCTTAACCTCTGTACTAAGTACTTCATGATTCTTTATCAGTACTTCATTATTCTTTATTATCTTTATAAAGGGGGCAGAAGAGCGGCAGTGCCCGATGGAAGGGACTGGTTTACATCAGTAAGAAAGGCTACCACAGTCGTACAGTACGGTCAGCAGAATTGCAGTGGGTAGCAGCCTGAATCATGCCCAGTTTGCCAAGGAAGTCGGAAGAAGGATTTGAATTATTTTTTTTTTTTTCAAAAAGTCGAAGAGAAGACCTTCCTTGAACGTACCCTTTTTTCATTGGCATTGATTGTTCAGCTGTGAGAAATGTAGAGTGTATTGCACGAGTGTGCGGATTTGGTTCTAAAGAAGGCGTCTTGGCTTTCACACAGGTTTTTGGCTTCGAACATGTGCATTAACACTCGTCAACGAGTCTTTCTCTCTCGAGGCTTTTTTTAAAAGAATTTATGAAACAGCAATACAACTTTAATGCAAAGATAGTAGAAATAATTTTTGTTACATCTGGAGAATTTAACCTCATTTATGTCCTAAGGAAACGATATCATAAAAATAGCTTCCTGGGAGTGGGATTGTTGCTTACGTTTAATGCACGGGTTCTGGCATCAATTCTGTCATCAACCCTCACTAACCGCTAAAAACAAGTTCTGTAATATGAGACGAAAAGTCCAGCTGGATGACGTGTGCATCTACCTGAAAACGGCTTCAGAAATCATCCGAAGAACTTTTGCCACTCGTTGCACCCAACCCAAAAAGAGTACACGAAAATCATAATCATGAACAATACATGGTCAGTTGGGTGAAATATGGGACTAGCAATCGCAAAAGGTTTTGAATCCTAGCTGAAAATTACAGACCTTTCTGTCTAGTCCTTAAGGAAACACAACTCTGCATTTTTGAAATCGACCTTGAAGTATCGCCTTAGGTTGCTGATGCCCAGAAGAGCGTCTTACTGGGTGGAGGATAGTCACTAAAAAGGATTCCAGAACGGACTGTTTTTTTTATCTTTATAGGGCCGGCTTAAAAGCTTCTGCTAGCTATCCATTCGTTTTCTCTTGCCTCGACTCTCTAATAAAAGACTTTACCGGCTCGTCACTGAGTATATCCTTTTAGTGACGTGATTGGCGTTGCATAAAATTCTTTCACTCGAAGAAAACTTTGCTGTTTCCAAGGAGGCGATGTCAGCTCCTTCCTTTTAAAGAAATCCTTCCCCTTGAAAAGACTGATACAATATTTGGCAAAACGTAGCTTAAACAAGTGAGTAAGTACAAGAGTTGTGACAAACTTCTATATGCCTGACCCTATATACTATGTAACACCAAATCTTTAAATTTCTTGGCCCGAATTCATATATTATTTGTAAAGGCCACGCCCCCAAAATTCGACATGTGCTTAAAATAAAAATTAATTATTTGTAATTTCGTTAGAATCATGAGAAAATACAGTAAAAGTGAAATTTATTTCAGAAAAAACAGTTTTTTCCTAAAAACGCCCCTTAAAAAAGTGGGCGGAGCTTAAAACTTTGTATGGAACAAACTAAGCAAACAGTAATATCTTTAATATTTGTCATAGAATTTTTTTCGATTTGGAGTCAACTTTCCGAGAAATCGGGTTTTTAAAGATCTAACATGTTAAAAGTGGACATGGTCGATATTGTGGGCGGTCCAATTTTTGCCTTGTTAAAGGTCTTAGGCTAATATTGCTCAGTACCAAGATTTAAGTTTCTGTGCCTTGTCTTACTTAACCAGAAGGCATTTTGAAGAAAAAATGTGAAATAGAGGTTGTCTCACATTGAAGCCAGTAGTGGGCGTAGCCGTTGACGGATTAAGCCAATTTTCACACTTTGTGCAAAAAAAGAACCAAGCCGTGTACCAACTTTCTAGGTCAATTTTCGACACGGCTAAATCGATTCAGATGGCGGTCTCGATCATATCTCTAAAAGGTCTTAAGGCTCTGCGGTGATTATTTCACTCGGTCCGGTATAAAAATATTTAGTCATGCCAGTTTTGTCAAAAAGCTACTCTCCACTCAGAATTGCGTGACATTGAATACTGATTTGTTGACTGTGGTAATAAACATGAGCCCCAAAAGTCTTAAGTATTTTGCGAGAACTTAAGAAATCCATACAACTTGCTACGTTACCCTCCTCTTTATCGCTATCTAAGCTAAGACAGTTGCATAGCAAGCAATTCAGAAGAAACAGCCTCAAGTTTCATATATAATTTTGACACATTTTGTAAGTTTGCTTGCCTAGAAACCTGAAACCTTATTTCCTTCTTACCAAAGGTCGTCGGCATAAATTTCTTTTTATTAAGATTCACAAGTCATTAAAACTAAAGTAAACCAAGTCATTGAAACTAAAATGGGTTGGGTGCGAGTTTCCGAAAACACTTTAATCACAAACGAATTTGTGTTTCCGCAAAAATTTCAATCGTAAACCAGCGTAACGTTTTATTACGCCACATCACCCTTAGCTGCTGGGCAACTTTCTTTAAATAGCATTGTTAAACTTTTTCGTTGCATAAATGTGAAAAATATGTCTAAGCTCTTGCAAATCAACTCAGCAGGCAGTTTATTTTTAAACGATCAAAACACTCTGCAACAGCAGGACAGACGCTAGCCCTAAGGGCATCCACAACCAACCCTCAGCAGCAATAAGAATCAATTGTATAACCAGCAAAAGAGTCAAGTACTACAGGATTTTTTTTTCGTATTATTTTTTAACAGTAAAGAGTTGAATTCTGTACCCCCCAGAAAATAAAACTTTCGACAAGAACCTACAGAAGCGGTAGACGGTGAAAAATTTCCTCACAAGCAAAACACCGGAAAATCCCTTTCAACACTATTTCTGAGGTGATGCTTAATTGCGTCAAAGAAGGACGACGAAAAAACATTTAAAGTACACCACACCGTGATAATTGTACTAGACGCACACTCACACATAGGTACTTGCATGGACAAAAAGTTGACAATTGCCGCCACAGAGCTATTTCTTCTTCTCGATCCTCGAATGTTATCCGTTTCAAATCCCCGTGGTGTTTCGAACAACTTAACATCTAATACCATATCATTGGGTATTATAATCATAATAATACGCCAGTCCCGCATCGAAAAGGGATGAAGCCACAGAGAATTTATTGGGATTATTGTTTGTAACATTTCATGTTTGATGTTCTCAGAGACATGGGAGAGAGAGAGCAGCGAGTGAAAAAAGGGTTCTTTTTGGTGGTAATAAATTAGCCCTCGAAAGGGGAAAGAAAGAAAGGGTTCCCCAAGTGGTCCTTTGGGTGATCAAATAATGACATAGAGACGACAGAAAACAAATCGCCAAAGAAGCAGCGCCGACAGAAAAAACACCCATTCGAAGTAATTAGCAAGGACTTAGCGAAAGTATCTTTGTGTGGCTTTTTCATTTGTTTTGGGTGGCTTAAGTGGGAAATCACTTTGATGGGGTTAAGAGCTCTATAAGTGGGATAACAGCTTTATATCAATTAACAGCGACTTGGAAGTCATAGATACTTTTTTTTGTTTGAATTTTGTTTTGCTTTTATAATGACTCTCATCTGGGTGAACCTTGGATATTCTAATGAACAAACTCCCATACCAATTGTTGTTACAGGCAGGCGTTAATGTCGAATCGCGGATCCGATTCGGATAAACTGAATCCGACGCATGTGAGCAGTAGCAGAGCGCCCCTCCACTTGGGACACACTGGTCGATCGCATCCGCACGACAATCAGGACGATGATGATAAGCTGTTGGATGTGGTGGGACCACCACAGAGCCCATTGTTGCCTTTAAGTCATTCGCTGCAACAGATGCACGCGCATCAGCACTCAGGTATGGTTGACATTTTTATGATTAAATCTTTTAATATTTTTGTGAAAATGAAGGGAAATGGTCAGATTGTATGTAAAAAATGTACTTAATAGATTGGCCCCCTAAAACAACTTATTTATGCCGTCTGGATAGTCAAAACCTTATCTTATTGTTAAAAAAAGTAGATTTCTTATAGAACATGTGACCATTTTTCATAATCTTCCAGTTACAGCATACTTACAAAACCCCTTTTCAATGCAGTTACTTTAACAAAATTTTTAACCAATTTAAAGCCCTTGCAGCTTGGTTCAACCACTTGGCGGGTGCTGGCGACCATTCAAATGAAGATGCAATACGGCGCCGCCTCCAGTCGGACGACATAGAACGTGACGGAAGCGACTCCAGCTGCTCAGAGAGTGTTGGTGGCAGTACGGGTGGAGCATTTCGCCCCACCTCATCGGGAAGTCCGAAAGAAGGACATGGTGCCGCTGGTGGATCTTATCCAGCACCGAATATATCAGTGGGTCCACCGATACATCCATCGCCTCATCTTTTGCCTTATCTCTACCCACATGGACTATATCCACCACCTCCGTTGTCGCTGCTACACAATCCAGCTGCTGCGGCCGCTATGAATCCCGGCCTGAATCCAGGATTACTCTTCAACGCACAACTAGCGCTGGCTGCTCAACATCCCGCCTTATTCGGTCACTATTCGGGACATTCGCCAGTGTCCCCGCTGCAAGGCCTAAAGGGACATCGTTTCACACCGTACAACCTGCCTGGCAGCCTAGGATCGGCCTTTGATGCCGTTACTCCCGGTTCGAATAACCAAAGGTGTAGTGGCAACAGCGGCAGCACCGGCGAGGGTCCCAGTATCAGCGGCGAGAACGGTCCACGAAGCCTTAGTTCAAGCCCATCAAGACATCAACGTGCCTCCTCGAATTCACCTCCCACACGACCGATCTCCATGTCACCAACCACACCGCCATCACTGCTTAAGCAACGGTCTAGTTCACCTTCGGAACTCAAAAACATAGAGAAAATGGTCAATGGACTGGAAGTGCAGCACAACGGTAGCAGCATGGGTGTAAATAGCTCGATGGAGGGCAGCCCATTGCATCATCATATGCACGGGAGATCAGGGAAACAGTCGCCACAATCGGATCAGTGACATTTGTATGCCGCGGACGACAACGATAAGTCGTCCATCATAGATCTCGATGACGTGTGACACACCGAATTGTAGGCCCAATTCCCTTCAGAAAGCAAAAATTAAAAAAGAAAAAAAAATCTTCCTCAGAAACACCTTTATATGTAAGACTTAACACAAATCACAAGCTTATTACGTAGACATACCTAAACGGTGCATCCACCTGCCAAGGGTACATGTGTAAATAGGACCGCATAGCATTTTGTAGATATAAAAAAAAGAAAATATTAAAAAAAAATACGTAGAAAGAAAGAATTATAACTTTTAGGTTTTAAACTGTAAAAATAAAATTAAAGCACTTAATAGAAAACAAAAAACAATTTTATCATTAAAATCAGAGAGTGAGTTTAACAAGTGGTGCCCTTTTGTAAGCCCCGGGTGAGAAACGCTTGTGTTGCAAGGCAATTAGTATGCAATCTGAGTGTCCTAAAGAGATTTTTTTTTAAATTTATGAACGGTTTCGAGGAAATGTGATCTAGGTAAGGTTTCAAGTCTTCAAGTTCGGAAAGATTTTTTTTTTCGCTTTCTTCCTGACATATATTGAGGCCATTTTGCGTCTTTATATCTTTTTTCAAAAAGAAATTCATTGGTGGTATGAGCTATCTCATAACGAGTCCCCACGTCATCCTCCACAAATTGAGTATCGATCACAGCCGGAGGGCAGCAATCCACCAGTTGCTGTGCTCATATTAAACGAATAAAATGTAGCATGCTTCGTGTGTTCCAGGTCTCAGTTTTTCAGACAAAACAGCCAATAACGTGTCTCCCAAAGTAATCTTTCTGGAGCTCCTGGACAGCTATTGCCTAAGGTTGTTACTACAGTCAACGCGGCTTTGCTGATGGTCGGGATCGACTTGTAGGTTCTTTTCATTTCAAAGCAGTTCTCAAGACTCTTTCAAACTGCTTCGAAATTTTTATTTGATATATTCTGAGCTCTTCGTCAAAGCGAATTCCAATAGAGATCACTCCGTCTTTGACTCAAAAGCTACGATCGAAATTTATCTTGACTGTTCTGTGCCATGTGCAATTCAGCTGATTTGATAACATCGACTTCTCTTTGGTACCAGATACCTAGATCCTTCAATGTTTAATAGCAAACCTGAAGATTGCTCCTTTTGACAGTTATAATGTTCACCATGCAACTCTGCTAGCAGCAATCCCGTAAACATTTGTTAACTGGGCAGAATCATTTGATGTTTTGCTTCATAGGGTAGATCTGATGTTTCTAAGCGACCTCCCAACCCTGATCGCATGTCTATCATCGAGATATTGTATTAGTGAGTTCAAAGGACTGCTTTGAAGCACATGTTCAGATATGATAAGAGCTGCCGACTATTCTGAGAACACTGTTGCGCTGTATATATTTGACTATTGCAATTGTTTCTGCTTTTAAGTCCTCGACTGACGATCCACGGTTGAGAATTCGATTGTTCTTTTTAAGTTTCAAGTTGTTGACGAAGCGTATAACGTAGGTCATAACATGCTGTAGAAAATCAAAGGTATTTTTATGCTTGATTTGGGCAATAAAATGATCCTGTGGGACTGCTTGAAGTACGGTTTTGATGATTCTGGTCTCTGGCACAATTGCGTATTGTAGATTTGAGGTTTGTTGTGGCCATTCGCATGAGGACTTTTCTAAGAAGGCAGGGCCGTGGAACCAAATTGTGGACTTCAACAGATGATCTGGAAAACACCCAAGATAGAAGATCTGCTGGATTTAGTTCTGAGGTTAAGAATTTCCGCTGAGTTCTTTCACTCTTGTCTTGGATTGCTGTAACGCGACTGGCAACAAAAGGTTTTATCTGTTCCCGGTTGCCGTGGAACTCTACCCAACGCACGGCCTGCAAGTCCTTTCGATTCCTTTTCTTTATACTCGGCCGTTTTGTGTTTCGGCCCATCCTTACCGATGTTGATCTTCAGCTTCTGAAGGTCGTCTGTGATGGCCCTTTGCCTGGCCGCGATGCGGAACTCCTCTATCTCGTCCATGCTCAAGTCAGTCGTAGTTAGAGGGAATGACTCGATGGCGAACCACCTTTTTGCTTGGTAGTGGCCAATAAGATTCAGGCACTGGTTCGGTAAAGGTCTCTCGCTGGATTAACGATATCCAGCGAAGACCTTTACCGAATGTGGCTTTAATGCTGGTAATACAATAATATTCAAGTCCTGCTGCGATAGCAAGCTCTCGCTTAATATCCCTGCGGAGACGGTGGCTTTACCGCTGGCAGTGCTGTCAAGTTCCGGTGCAGTGGTAGAGCTCACGCTTAAGATCTCTGTGGAAACGGTGGCTTTACCGCTGGCAGCGCAATAAAATTCCGGTGCAGTGGTAGAAAACTCACGCTTAAGGTCTCTGTGAAAACGGTGGCTTTACCGGTGCAGTGGTAGAAAACTCACGCTTAAGATCTCTGTGGAGACACTGGTTTAAGCGAAGTAAGATTTCGGTGCAATTGTAGAAAGCTCACGCTGGATATCGTTGCGATGGTGGCGTTGCCACTGGTATCGGGAGGTTGCGTGTTCAAATCACGTCGGGGTCACCCATGTTCAAAGTCGAGATCAAAGGAGGTTTCGACTTGAAGCACTGCTTTTTTCATTCCCAATAGTGAAGTTTCTGTAGTCCTCGTTTTTTCTTCACAATTAATAGTAATTTCGTGGCCCTCGCGTGTTCAAAGAAAGGGCGATATATATAGTTCAACGAATCAAGGAATTCAGATTATAATCCATGGGATAGATCCTGGCAAATGCTCTTCCAACAATTAACAAGTTTGTTTATCTACATAGCATCCTGCCTCCGAGAGTCTTTAAAGGGCCAGTTTTTCAGTGCGAGATCATCCGAGTTTCGGAGTTAAACTGAGATTAACCCCAAAAATGAGTTTTCCAGTGAACTGGGAATAATCTCGGCTTAACTCGCCAAATTAAGTGAATTAATCTCGGATCAACTATGGAGAACAGTTTGAACCTTTTTGAATAATTTTTCTGCGAATAACTCAAACTTCTTTTCGTGTGTTTTTCTATGTGAAGTGAGAGATTGGGAGTTAACTCTACACTTAAAAACTGCTCGCTGGTTACCAGAAGATTCGGTTTGTTAAGGAATTAACCAATCTTGGTTTAAGCTGGACTTAACTCAGAAAAACCGGACATAGTACTCACTTTTCTTGTGCAACAGTCAACAATAATCGATCACGTGTAAAGGCGAAAAGAAATTCGCGCAAAGAATATTGCGACCATGTCGGTCGTTATGGATCAGTCGGTTATTGTGAAATCATTACGACAGGGATGAACTGTGGCATTGGTATGTTAGATGCTGCCAGTCGGTTTCAATCTACTGAATTTTGCGTAGGAAAATTTTTGTTTTATTACGCGACCGAAAAAGCAAAAGGAGTTCGAGTGAAATCATGTCGGTTGGTTTCAATCTGTCGGTTTTGTGATCGCGGTAAGGGGGAAAAAAGAGAAAGAGAAACATGTGTAGGAACCTTCGCTTAGACTATAAAACTTTATACCAGTATATCGATCGAAATAAAAATAAGAATATTGCTCTCTCCTTCAATGTATTAAGAATTGTCAAGTGTTTCCAAAACCACGCATTACCGAATTCCATTTCTTTATCATTAAATCGGGTCATATCTTCCTTGAAAGTCCGTTCAAGAGTCTCGACGTAAATCTTTTTTGTAGTATTTATGCAAATCAGTGAAGTAACCAAAGAGAGTTTTTTTTTATTTAATGTATCTGTAACTTGTCCTATTATTCTTTAAGTTATAAATATTTTTTTTTCTTGTAAAACAATTGAGATCAAGTTTGTACAATTATGTTAAAATTTCCAAAAGTTAAACTAAATTACGCGTGAGAGTGACAGTATTAATAAATTCTTCGCATATATTTATTGTGCTAATGCTACCAACTAGTTACTACTACCATTACTACACTACATCACTAACATATCAGTTGGGCATCGAATGTGGAATAGAAACCCGAAAATTTACGTTTTCTTCTAACCTTAGATGTATTTTTTGTTATTTTCTTTCCCAATTTGAATAAAATAAAATTCAATCACATAAAACTAACAGAGCAATTAGGAGCCGAGTGAATTGTATAAAAATTACTACCTACTAAAATATAAGTTAATTTTTAAAACATTACAACAAAGTGTGATACAGTAACAAAAGTATATATTAAAATATATAACTTAACAATTATGTTTCCTCAATTGTTTTATTTCAACAAAAAAAAAAGTAAGATAATTCGCAAATAATTTAGTTTTAAACAATGATTTACAATTTGTAAATAATCTCATTCTCTTTTCCCTCGTAAATAATAACAAAAGAAATAAATGCATTTAAAATTAATGAAATAAGAAAAACCAACCGCATGCCTATAACAAAAAAAGAAAACATGAAGAATATGACAAAAACCCACACTCAACAAAATTAAATATATTATATAATATATAAATAAAAAAGCAATATTATTCATAGTTAATTAGCACTATTTGCATTGCTATATAATATTTTTTTTCATCTAACATTATTGTGTATATTTAATTGTTTAGATGTAAAGCAAAAGCACTATTCATGTATATAAATAAGAAAAGTAAAAACTTAGCGTGTAATTAAATTTATTTAAAAATAAAATTTTAATTAAAAAAATATGAACAAATTACTATACCTTATATAAATATTATATTATAATATGTATAAAGTATGTATGTATGTATTAAAAAAAACTTATTAGAAACAATTAAAATAAAGAAAACACACAAAAAATTTAAAAAAAAACTTAACAAACAAACAAGAAGGCATATATTATATATATTATATTATGGTATACATACAAACAAAACGGAGATCTGTAAATTTGTTATTTTAAATAAAAATATAAAAACTACAAAAAAAGAACAAAAATTAAAAACAAAACTGAGACAAAAAGAAAAATGAATAAAAATAAAAATTATATATTAAAAAAATATAAGACTTAATTGTTTTATTTTTTTGAGAACAGAATGTCGCAAGGAACACTCTAAGGAGCACTGCTTTCCATGTTGTTTAATGCAACCCACACTTTAAGGTTTTAAGCCTCCAGCCTAATACATCCGTTGCGTTCGTCACGTTGAAGTACACAACTGACCACCAAGTTGAATGCACTCGATGTTATGGAAAGCGGACCATAGAAGAAGTGCGTGACGTACGTCGCTTCTCATAGGTAAGTTTGTATTTCACTGAAATGTCAGTTGTGTACTTCGCCGTAACGAATGCAACGGATTCATTGGGCTTTAAACATCTACTGCTTGTTGATTTATAAAATGAATACCTTTTGTTTCAGAGTGTATGTAGTTCAGACAATTTTCATTGGTTAATCACAGATTGCAAAAGCTTTCTCTGAACGTGTTTTAGACAGATTCTTTCAATCCTGTGTTGCCTTGCCGGCGAACTTTTCAAAGTTTACTGAGCAAGAGCATTGAAAGAATTGAGAGGATTTGTTTGATTGGGTTTCAAATTGCAAAGAAGAAACATTCAAAAAATTCTAGAAAATATGAACCCCTTTTTTAAAAATGTCGCAACAAAGTCACCCTGATCCTAACTTCAGTAATAAAAGTCGCTGCGAAGACTGCCTAGCCAATATGTGGTGAAGAGACTTTGAGGCAGCCAAAATGGAAGTGGTTTTCCAACTTGGCAACAGTGCGACCCATTGTCATGGAATTACCTTAAAGCAAACTGGAACACATTTTTCGGACTCACCTTTTTAAAACTTAAAAAGTAGTAAAACAACGCACGCCACCAGCTCGAACTCCTGTCGAACTCGGTGCGCAACGAATTCGGTCGGAGTTTCTTAAGCACACTTGACCAAAAGTAGGTAAGCGGCTTTCAAGGATCTGCCAAAATAGTCATCCGCAGAGCCTCCTAAGATTTTCAAAAATTCAAAGATCCTATCATAGCTCCTTAGCTCAATCGAACCCGCACAACATGAGCCTGACGGAGTTGTTGCCCTTTCGTTCGCCTGTCAATTGGCCAAAACTTTTTAAACGTCTAATCCTGAAGTTGCAAAAAAAATTAAAGCCTGTTCAAATTCCGTGGATTCAACTACAGCCCATGATACCATGCAGAAAAAGAGCCTCCTGTACAAAGCCCCTCCTAACACGCGCAAAGTTCAGTGACGGGAACTAAATGTCTTCCTCAATGCTAACAACTGTTAAACAAGAAAGCTAAACCCTGGGCTTTAGTGATCGCCCCACGCTGTTCAACCTGAACACCTGCGTTCTAGTCACGACCTCAGATATGTAATCCTCGTTGAATTTCTCTTTAGAGTGCTGAAGCAGGTAGCGACTTGAACCTCTTGTCAAAATTTTGCAAAAACTTGCGAGTGCAACCAGGCACAGTAAAAACTGAGAAAAGTGCCTTAACATACTGCATTCGCAACTCTGCTCTCTCGCTGGCTAAACTTCTGGCTAAACCGCAGCCACACAAGCAAGATTGACCCCCATTTATACACCAACGTGAAGTGATTGTTCGGCACTCTATAACCAGTCCCAGTTTGATGGCTCCCTATGCTCTACCCAACAGCCTTACCTGACCATAGAGGAGCAAGCCGTGATCAGAAAGATCAGAGTCTATGTAGTCTGAACTACATTCAGAGTGTATGTAGTTCAGACAATTTTCATCGGTTAATCACAGATTGGAAAAGCTTTCTTTGAACGTGTTTTAGACAGATTCTTTCAATCCTGTGTTGCCTTGCCGGCGAACTTTTCAAAGTTTACTGAGCAAGAGCATTGAAAGAATTGAGAGGATTTGTTTGATTGGGTTTCAAATTGCAAAGAAGAAACATTCAAAAAATTCTAGAAAATATGAACCCCTTTTTTAAAAATGTCGCAACGAAGTCACCCTGATCCTAACTTCAGTAATAAAAGTCGCTGCGAAGACTGCCTAGCCAATATGTGGTGAAGAGACTTTGAGGCAGCCAAAATGGAAGTGGTTTTCCAACTTGGCAACAGTGCGACCCATTGTCATGGAATTACCTTAAAGCAAACTGGAACACATTTTTCGGACTCACCTTTTTAAAACTTAAAAAGTAGTAAAACAACGCACGCCACCAGCTCGAACTCCTGTCGAACTCGGTGCGCAACGAATTCGGTCGGAGTTTCTTAAGCACACTTGACCAAAAGTAGGTAAGCGACTTTCAAGGATCTGCCAAAATAGTCATCCGCAGAGCCTCCTAAGATTTTCAAAAATTCAAAGATCCTATCATAGCTCCTTAGCTCAATCGAACCCGCACAACATGAGCCTGACGGAGTTGTTGCCCTTTCGTTCGCCTGTCAATTGGCCAAAACTTTTTAAACGTCTAATCCTGAAGTTGCAAAAAAAATTAAAGCCTGTTCAAATTCCGTGAATTCAACTACAGCCCATGATACCTTGCAGAAAAAGAGCCTCCTGTACAAAGCCCCTCCTAACACGCGCAAAGTTCAGTGACGGGAACTAAATGTCTTCCTCAATGCTAACAACTGTTAAATAAGAAAGCTAAACCCTGGGCTTTAGTGATCGCCCCACGCTGTTCAACCTGAACACCTGCGTTCTAGTCACGACCTCAGATATGTAATCCTCGTTGAATTTCTCTTTAGAGTGCTGAAGCAGGTAGCGACTTGAACCTCTTGTCAAAATTTTGCAAAAACTTGCGAGTGCAACCAAGCACAGTAAAAACTGAGAAAAGTGCCTAAACATACTGCATTCGCAACTCTGCTCTCTCGCTGGCTAAACTTCTGGCTAAACCGCAGCCACACAAGCAAGATTGACCCCCATTTATACACCAACGTGAAGTGATTGTTCGGCACTCTATAACCAGTCCCAGTTTGATGGCTCCCTATGCTCTACCCAACAGCCTTACCTGACCATAGAGGAGCAAGCCGTGATCAGAAACTTCAACGGAATCCAAGAAAACGTTGGAGTTCCATACTATGCTATTAGTTACTCCATCACCTTAAGACTTCGCCCAAGACATCCGCCAAAAGAACTCGCAAGAAAGTCAAGTACCTGACACTATATATGGGAGCATTCTGCTCATCTTTGTGGGCTAATTGAGACAGACAAAGTCCTGTCCGATAGGCTGAGATGAACGTAAGCGTGAGTAAATCCGAAGTGATGGGTTGTTTCCCAACCTCTGTGCAGTGTAGCCTGCACATGAATGGTGTCCCATTGAAACAGGTAGAGAAGTTAAAGTATCTCAGGGTCTTCTCCACGAAAGATGGAAGGATAGTGATACTGAGTTATTGTACTTGTAGGATTGTGCCGGCCGGTCATCAGGAAATCTGAGCTTGGAGTGAAAGCAAAGATCTCAGTTTGTAAATCATAGTTCGTTCCAACCCTCATATGGTTCGAAATTTAGGAAATGACCGAAAGCATAAGCTCGCGGGTGCAAGTTGTCAAAATGAAATTTTTGAGGCGCGATGCTGGTGTTACTCTCAGGGATAGAGTAAGGGACGTGAGTATTCGAGGGAATCTTAATGTTGAGCAGCTACTTCTTCGAGTGGAATGATCAATTCTTCGGTGGTTGATGACACGTTGTTCGCATGCTTTCACCAATTTGGTTAATTTTTCAAGGGTACAAGGGCCTCAATTTCGCTATTAAAAGTATAACCTTTAAGACTCTCTACAAATATCAATAAAAAATTACCGAAGGCTTTAATTTGGCTATCGCAAACAAGAACGGTATCACATCTTTTATAGTTTTGGAATGGTCGGAAAATCAGAAAGATTTGTAAAGGTAACAGCGGAGTGGTTAGCTGGCTATCCACTGGTTGTAAAAGGATTTGACATAAGTCTTAAAAAACCATCAACGCTAAATGTAGGTTTATGTTACAAAACAAGCCAAAACTATTATAAAGGGTGTCTTTTTTCGAGGCATGGAACCTTAAATTGCAATAAAAGAACGATGGAATATTCGATTGGCATGATTTTTTATATATTCGCAAGATAATCTTGGCATTACATTTTAAATATGATTTCTGGCATACGACTGCCACGGCTGGTTCGGATGTAGTCCAATCTGGACGTCCAATTTTCGATGACTTTTTCCAATATTTGTGACCGTATATCGGCAATAACATGGTGAATGTTATCTTCCAAATGGTCAAGCGTTTGTGCCTTATTCGCATAGACCAATGACTTTACATAGCCCCACAGAAAATAGTCTAGCGGTGTTAAATGACAAGATCTTGGAGGCCAATTCACCGGTTCAAAACGTGAAATTAGGGGGTCACCAAACGTGTCTTTCAATTAATCGATTGTGGCACGAGCTGTGTGACATGTTGTGCTGACTTGTTGGAACCACAGCACGAATTCTTGCACGAGTTGAATTTTGTAAGCACGCAAACCAAGATCCTTCCGCAATATCTTCCATATAGTGAATGGACACAGATCCAATTCCTGTGCTCGATAGCGGATGGACTCATTCGAGTCTTCCTCAATGCTACGCTCTACAGTAGCAATAGCTTCTTTTGTACGCTCCGTACGTCGTCTCTGGGGATGTGAGTTATCAATTAGAGTAAACATTGTGAAAAAACCTTCCATGGTTAATCGAATTAACTGCTCTGATGGACGATTTGTCGACGATAAAATGGACGCAGTGCGCGATACGTATTCCTCACAGAACCTTTATTTTCAAAAAAAAAAAAATTGCACAATTTGCAAGCGTTGTTCAGGCGTGAGTCTATTCATGATGAATTGCGAAACCAAACTGATAATAAATCACTTGACAGCTGTTGACTTGAATAAATCAATCGCCATCTTGAAAAGTAATGTCAATTTTGCAAAAAAAAAAAAAATCATCTTTACAGATTAAGCTCATTTTGATCTTGGCGGGTATGTAAACAAGCAAAATTGCATTTGGGGCACAGAAAATCCGTACGCATGCATTGAAAAGCCGATAAACCCAAAACGAGTCACTGCTTGGTGCGGATTTTGGTTCAGAGGCATAATTGGGCCGATTTTCTTCGAAAATTAGCAAGGAGTGGCCGCTACCGTCAATGGCGATCGTTATCGGGCCATCTTGAACGAATTTTTGTACACAAAAATTTAAGAAGAGGTTATTGGCAACATTTGGTTTTAAAAGGACGGCGCTACGTGCCACACAGCCGAAGCTACACTTGATGTTTTGCGCCCTGTTTTTGAAGATCGCATTATCAGCCGCAGAGCTGATGTCGTTTGGCCACCTCGGAGCTGCGATTTGACACCGTTGGACCATTATTTGTGGGGTGCCGTAAAAGATTAGTGTTACGCCGACAAGCCAGAGACAATTGACGCTTTAAAGGGCATTATTCGTGAAGCCATTGGTGAAATACAGCTGCACACAATCAATAATATGCTTAAAAATTGGACCGATCGTGTAGGCTACTGCATGGCCAGCCGAGCCAGCCATTTTCAAAAAAAGGTTATTTGGCAGACCCTTTCTAATACATGCTGCATTTCAGTAGAAAAAAAATTAGGAGGATTTTTAGGCACCCTACGATACGTTTAAGTGTAGGAAGGTAGAGATATGTGACAAGAAGCAAGGTAGGAGAACAAGTTTTTCTTTCAATGGGCCGAGCCCGGATCTGCCTTATTTTTTTCATGTAATACCACATCTAAAAATAAATAAAGGCTGTAAAAAAGTGCACTTAAGCATTATACCCACATTTAAGCTAGCTGCATGAAAAGAGCAAATTGAAGACAGAATCGACCCTGCAATCTCTTCGGGTCGAATATTTTTTAAAGCAGCTCTTAGCCAAGTCTCTTTCTTAGCTAAAAGTTCCAAGGCAAACGAATTCGAATACAATTTTTTATTCTTTTTGTCAACCGCATGTCAATTCAATGCGAGGTAATCACCTTTCCTGCCGTTACGGTGTGTCACAGATCACTGGCTGATTTACTCCCATTTCCGGATGGTTAACAAATAATAAAAACTGAATATGCGGCAGCTAATCGAGCATGACTCGCTCCCATGCTCTCCACACCATCCCACGAAGGAAAGCCCACAAATCATCGCCCAAAGTGCATTCAATGAAAAATCATCGATATATTTACGGGTGAATTTCGACCGCTCACCTATACACAGATGCCTACTGACGCATTCAACCCTTTTTTTGTGTGTGGAAGCCTCCATAGATTAATGTCTCACAGTAAAATGTTGATTTTTATTAGACCGCACATATATATACGCATATATATATTTATAAATGCGCACCCCTTCCCCTTGGGTACACATTTTCATGCTATCGTCACCTTTTAACCCTTTCACTCATTCCGTTGGCGGTGCTGGTGCCGGCTCACCTGGTTGGTTTCACGGGTGGTGGATTCCTTGCGTGAGTGTCTATCTCAAGTCGACTCACTGACTCTAACGGCAGCGAGTTAGAGAGACTTCAGCGTTTCCCTGCAACTGCCTTAGCTAACGCGGACTTTTATGGCAATAAAATTATGAAATTAATTGGCTGTATGTCAAGAGCGTGGTTTTATATTTAACAGCAGAGAACCGTAGAATCGGCTAGAGATCCCTCCGCTAGGGTTTTAATGGAAGAAATTATTGAGGAGACTAATGAACAGAAGGAGTGGCAGGACGTGTTTGCTGCTTGTTCGTAGTAAAACGAATGAAAAAGTTGTCGAAAATTTGCGGTAACGCGAGCATTAAATGTTTTTTTTCCTCTGGGCTTTGGTAATTTTTAAAGTTGTCACGCACTTTAGTCGTAAAAAAACGGTTTCTCAGTTCTCACCCTTTGATGGATATGGTGCTCAAGGAAATGGGGACACCACAGCAGAGCTTTCAGAGGTATATAAATCCAGCGCCTGTCAATGGTACAAAACAGGGGGAGGAGAGCTCGCCGGCACAGATAGTCATTTCCTTAGATTTTCATGGCTTCTGAACCGGAAACCCGATGGAAAGGGTTAGATAAACGACGACCTAAGCAAACAACAACTACTGCACTGGCCGCCATTGCTAATTGGTTTGACTTGGCGTTGCTTGTTATCTGACAGCCATCGGGCCAATTCGCGCTTGCAGTGCTTTGAAACAATTAAAAGAGGTTCCACTGCTACTGAGTCGATATGTTCGTGTAAATTGCTTAAGATTATCAATTTATTACAGAATTTAAATCCAAGATTACGCCTTGTCTTGACGGATAATGATGAACTGTGGGTAATGTTTGGTGTAAAAGGAGGACCTTAAAAATTAACGCCTAAGTAGAAAAATAAAAGGGGGCTGGTTACTGAAGGCGTTAAATTGCTGCAGTGAAAGTCCTTAGACAGGGATATTTATCTTGCTGTGAAGTAGAAAAGAGTTACCTTGAGTAACTTTTGGTCTTTAGTTTCTGCACTGCTTTTAGCAGCAAGTGAAGGAGAAGGTATAATATACGAGAGTAGCGGTTAGTGTAGGAGATTTTTAAAATGATGACACTAAGATCACTCGAATGAACTATTAAAAACATTTAAAAAGGCTACTGCATATGCCTACGCTGATGACATCGCAATCGTCGTAAAACACAAGGACTTGCACTTAGCTATAAAGATGCTACAAGACGAGTTCAACCTTGTGTCTGAATGGTGTCATGACAACGGCCTGGTGATCAACGCAAATAAAACCAAGTTGATGCATATTCTAACTCCATCGAAGCCAACGGAAGTTATTGAAATCTTTCATCGAAATGATCGTTGTCCATTGTTGGGATTCTGGTCTGGGGAAACGCTGCAAAAACCCATAAGGAGAAGATATCAAACTTACAACATCATCTTGTTAAAACTATTCGACATACTAATTCAAGTTTTAAAGTTTTAGACGTAAAGGCAATCTTCCATATGACTACACTGCTAAGCTATATGAACTATCAGCCACACACTTAACACCCGAAGACGAGCCCAGGGTATGTTAGAAGTACCGACATCTTACAACTCGTACGGAGACAGAGAATTACGATGCACTGTCCCTAAATTGTTGAATTTGCTCCCACTGTCACTGAAAAAAATATTGCACATTTTAAAAAAAGAAAAAAAGAGTTAAAAAAACATTTAATTGAATTGAATCATGTAAAGTAGAGTCAGATTAGAAGTTTTTTTTTTTAAATCACAATAATAACTTCAAAATTAACTTATTTTATTTAAACCTAATCTTTTTAAAATGAAATCACTTCAAAATTATAACAACGTTATGTCCAACCACCTGCAGATAAGCACTTTGCTTTGCAGGTAAAACATTGTAAAAGAAAATTTATCTGAAATAAAAACCCCCTTTTGAAAAAAAAAACAACAAGCTAAGAACTGTTAGCTTGTTTTCCTGAACAACATTCAGGAAAATCCGAGCAGAAAAGCCAAAGCGCAAAGGTATCCCTCTTCTAATATGATTTCTTATCCTTCTTATCCTTATGCAGAATGCACTATAAACATAATATATAATGCGTTATGACCAAAACAAATCATGAAACCTTAGAATTCCTATATAGAGACTACAAGGTCGAACTTGAATGGACAACTGGTACTCAAGGTATTGCTGGCAGTGAATCGGCAAACGAACTAGCGAGGTCTTGTCCAGAAACCGAACCAGAGCACAATCCGCACACAATCGGTACCAGACAGAACCCTATTGTGAGTCAATGGGCCTATTGCTGAGAAAGATTGTCTTCAACTAACAGTCAGCCTTATCCCTGAAAACAAAACTTCCAATAGTCCCCTAAAAAGAAAAGTTATGGCTGAGGACAACTCAAGCGATCCAAGCGTTTAATTAGGCCATTTTCCTGTAGGAAATTCCTGAGACAAGATAAAAAAATCTTTACGAAGCAAAGTAGCTTTCCATTGGTCATTGTGGCCTGACAAGGGCAAGAAAATCGGCTTTTTTAAAGGAGGAATGCGAGACTTATGAAAAAACAACACTAGGTTTGTTAGAGAAAAACAAAACAGAGACGTTCTTCCATCTCTCTTCTTCACAAACCTCAGTTAAAGCGTGGTTATTCTCATGAATTGCCATCGAAGAAAGTACCTGAACTACAGAAAAAAGACAAGTGTCAAGGGCTAATAAAATGACGCCAAATTCTCAGGCGACGCAAATTCAAAAAAACAGAGATGTTCCTCCATGTCTTTTCTTCACGAAACTCAGTTAAGCGTTGCTATTCTCATGAGTTGCCATCGAGGAGAATACCTGAACTCTAGAAAAAAGACAAATGTCAAGGGCTAATCGAATCACGCCAAATTCTTCGAATTGTCTTGGAATATTCCCAAGACAATGGAAGCAACAAAGACTTGTTCTCTTGCCAATAGGCCTCTTTGCATGCTGGACACAATGGGTAAAGTACTGGAGCGCATAATAAATGATAGACTGAAGAGGGCGATGAACGAAGCAGGAAGGCTCGCAGATCGCCAGTATGGTTTCCACAGGCCAGGTTCTACGATCGATGTCACGAACGCTTTCAAGACCGCCAACTGGAGCAAAATTCTGTGAGTACTTACCGCCAAGAAGTGCCAGACTATCTGCAGAATATAATGATTGATTACTTTAGAAACAGAATACTATACGACGACGGGATAAAGCAATGTAACGTCACAGGCGGGGTCCCCCTAGGTTCTGTACTAGGGCCTCTTCTGTGAAATCTTATGTACGATGACGTACTCAAACTCCGGATACCAACGTCAACGAAAATAATTGGAATCATTGACGACATATCGATCGTTGCAGTCGCCAAATTTCTGCAAAAGCTAGAACATGACTGTAATGGAGCCATGGGAATCGTTCAAGACTGACAAATAAGCATGGATCTACGGCTAGCAGGGGAAAAGTCGAAGGTAGGGGAAAAGTTCAGAATAATGGAAACGATAAAAGTGACTGTGAGCAACTATGTTATAGTTTCTAAAGTTTCTAAAGTTTTAGTAACTCGGCGTCACAATAGATGCGAGGTTAACCTTTAAGTAACATCTGCATCATGCAGCGGAGAAGGCAGCTAGAAAAATTGCCACCGCTCGGGCACGGATCATGCCAAATATAGAAGGACATAAACAGAAGAAGAAACAAGGGTTGGCAAGGGTTGCAACGTCAAGAATACTCTATGGCTTGCAACTATGGGTCACTGCAATGAAGACTAAGTCATTCAGTCGGAAAACAGAGGTGGTCTACAGAACCAACGCATCCAGAGTATGCAGCGTCTACCGCCCATCATTATACGATGCCGTATGCGTGGTAGCTGCAACCTCCACGTTAAAGAAGCTGAAAGAAAACAACGATCCGGAAAGAAAATGAAGTCCCACTAAGAATAATCCTGGAAGAATGGTAAGAAAGATGGAACTCCTCCGACAAAGGAAGATGGGCGCAGAGATTGATCGCAAATAAAGACTCTTAGACCAATAGGAAGCATGGGGAGCTTACTTAATTACAACCCACCCTTACTGTCCAGCGTGCATAGAAGTAGTTGAGAACGCAAAACACGCAATCTTTTACTGTTCGCGATACCACGAAGAGCGTAACCAGATAGCGAACAGACCGGGTGAAAACTTTACTCCAGAGAGCATCATCAGACATTATGTTGAGCAAGCAGGAAGCTTGGGAAGCAGTTAGTTTAACAGTGTAATCTTTGAAAGAAAGAGCGACGACAGCAGGAACGGGAACGAAATGCAGCGCAGGCTACAGCCAATGTGAATGAGCCAAATATACAAGGCTGTAGTCCCCCTTGCGATGAAGTGCTTGACGGCGGTGCCGCGAGGATCGGAGGTAGAAGAGGAGGTAGGTTTGGTGGGTGGAAATCCCACACTGTAGCTGAGCACAGGCTCAGATTCGTCTTGCAAAGAGTCCCACCTCCCGCGAAAAAAAACTGTTTGCATATGTGGAAGAGACAAAGGTGTTAAGCATTCGGCCGACCCTAAGCTGGATAGTAGACGCTGATTATGAGAAGGCTCTAATAATTTTAAAACAGACGCTTTTGAATTTTCCGTTTGTTGCTGGTTTACTGGTGCCTGCCATATCTGGTTAGCATTCCCCTATCAGCCGCTTCGGAAAGCGCCCAATTGAGGCCCAGGAACCCCAGAGGGAGTTAAAGATGATTTTCAGCTCGCGATTTTAATCAACATAAGTAAAAAAGTTAACGTTGTGGATTATTCAGAGTAGCAGAACAAATCTTTAAAATTATTGCAGCTGCGCCATCTGGACCTGCTTATTTGTGTATGTTGAAATTTCGAAGCACTCCTTGTATACAGTACAATGCGAATGCGAAAGTGCATTTGGCCTATAGAACGTTCGACGCGTTAAGGCAATGCGGCAGTAAATGTTTGCAGGTACTTTTCTGGCAGTATTTGTTACCTTTGGACTGTCCGGAAAGATTTTACAACTCAGATTGGAAAGCAGATGCAAAACTGGTATTGACCCACATTTTTGTTATATAATATTTTTCCAAATTTCATACATATAAAAAAAAGTCGAATTTTTATTTAAAACTCGTAAAAAACTGGGGTTGATTAGTGCTGGGATAAAATTTTTTCTATCGCCTTAAAGACAATTCCAAAGAACTGCCTCATGCTAAAAATTGATGTTCTGACGCAAAGCTAAAACTCGATTCAAGTGTTTTTTTAAATGAAGGAGGTCACATGCAGAGGGCTGTAGTAAGCGTGTTTGTAGGCGAATTCGACGAATTTTAAAACTTGATCTAGTTTAATGGACTTCCAGCTTAGCTGCAAAATTCAGGCTCTCTAGCTGAAAATTTAAGGCCTATAAGTTGTTTACATTCAGACGGACGGACATGCCTTAATCAATTCTCCTGTCGGTCTCGATCAAATCTCTAAAAGTTCTTAGAGGTCTACGGTGATTATTTCTCTACGTTACGAAATAAGCATTAAACTTAATATACCCTTAGTAGGGTATAAAAAAAAAGTTTGTTGAAAGGAGCTTGCGTGATGCCTGGACTATACCTATGGCCCTCCGAGAAATATAAATTGGATTTAAAAACGGGTATACTGAGAAGATTTGACTAAAAACGAAGCTTGTTTCTGACTAAAAACGAAGCAAAGATTTCCGATCCTATGAACCATGATATGAGAAAAATTCCCCGGGTTTCTATAAGCAAACTACATTAAGTACTTTCGAACTGCCTTAATGGGTGATTTTATTTCGAAGCCTTTGTATTGTTTTATATTGGTTGTTTCCCTAAAAAAAAAACAAAGCTTCATTGAAACTTATAAGTTGATATTTTTTAAGTACCTTCTAAAAAATACTAATAAAATCTTATATTCGTTCCAAAACCTATAACTGTATGTCGCTGATCTTAACTAACCCTATATCCGTCACATTCTCGAAATGTTATGACCCTTGAAACAAAAATAAACCTCTCTGACTGTTTAAACTTTTTCTCTTTGTCAAAGACAAACAAAGTAACTAAGTTTTATTTCAAAATCATCTCCTTTTACTGTGACCTCCTTAGGTCTACATATTTCGTACGCCTACTATACCCTTCATTCCATAGCATTGCCATCTGATGTGAGTCCCTTTGAGAGAAACCAAAATGTAAGTGATTGTACAGCATAGAAGTTATCAAGCATAAGGGTCATTTAATTCAGCAAATAGGGGATGATATACACTAGAACAAAAAAGCCGAACAGCGAAATAGTAAACATTATCCTGGCAAACACATACACATGACCAAGCAGGCAATCAGCAAAAAGGATGAAGCAATTTCGAGCTCTCTCCTTCGATCATCAATTTCTTACAGAAATTTGTCGAAATTGTTTTGCTGGCGTCTTGTCCTTAAAAATATGTGCGCGTTTTGTCTTTAACGCGACAGAAGACTCACCCTTAACTGCCTTCAAGAAGGGGTGGTTTTCTAGGCTATGCCGCTAGATACAGAGTTCATCGATTGGGCTGCCAACTCTCGCAGGTCACATATGTCAAATGACTTGTGTTAACGGTATCATACATTTGTCTTTCTGACTAATTGAAAACAGGAGATGGATACTAATGGTCAAGTCATATCCATGGTATTCTCTCGTTTCGTGAGGAGCGTTTCTTTTTGGTGTTGTATCGATGATTGTACGGCGATAATGTCTTTGACGGTTTTATGGCAAATTATTCTAGGGCACGGGTCGACAGTTTTTTTCCCTCCCTTTCATGTGATAAGGGTGACTTTGGAAATCAATTTCCAACTGATGACCAAATTAACTTGTCAGAGTTCATTTCGAATTGGAGTTCACGTTGAACTTTATGTGTACAAATGCGGTTTCCTACTGTTGTAGTGTTATGACGTGAAGTTTTGACATATTTTCGATCTGATTTGACACTGCGATTAGTGTGTACATGCTATGTGTCAAACTGAAACCAGTCACGAAACATTGCTTTTTTATATTTGTGAGCTTTTTAGAAGACTGTAATTGCAAGGATGTATAGACAGAAAGCATATGGCATAAAATGATGTGTTACGGCAATCAGTAATTGCAGGCGATATGTCAGGGTAATGTCAAATGAAATCGTACCTGTATTCATTTAAAATTATTTTAAGGCAAAAGAATTGACAAAGAGGACAGTAAAGGTTGATTTATTGGTGCCAACAATGATTCCATAACGACCCAATTAAGGACCTTGCTATGATGTTGCAATGCGTCATTTGACTTGAAAGTGTATGTATGCCTCACCTAGTGTTCTTCACGCATGCTTTTGGATTCTGTCTAGCTCGCAGTGCTCTCAGTGGCAGCTGGACTTTAACGCAGTCCTTCTATAACTTCCCATATTTCGTCATTAACTTTAGCTCTACAGGTGGCTCTAGGACCGGTCCTGGACTTGAACAGACCACATCATTATTGGCTACACTTCGGGTCGCGTCCCTTTCACTGAAGCAGACCGAAAGTAGCACTGTTCTTGCTTTTATAATGGACCGATTGCATCTTAAGAAAGCCTTGCTAACATCCTAGTGATACTTATTCTGGAAGACTTCTTACAATAGATACACCCCTGACATACACAGGCCGGTCCGTCGGCTTTTGCTAAAAGTAAACTTCATCCTTATCACTCAGTTTGCATAAAATTTTTATAAACATAAGCTTGGTGTACATATAGACTGTTCGATACGTCAGTAAGTTCGAAATGATGTGCCTTATTTGCTAGAAACTTGATTCCAAATTGGAGTTTCAAATCAACTTTCGAACTATTTTTAGTCCACCATAAACAACGCGGCTGCCGCTTTGCCGATAATTTTTTCATGCTGAAATATTCACGCAGGGTTCAAACAACGGCATTGCTTGAAATTGCTACAGTCTTAGATATGAACCATGTTTCGGGAAATATCGCATTATTGTGGATTTCTGAATTTATACGTCATTTGGGTGTCCTTGGAGATCAGCTAGTGCTCGTTATGATCCACTTGCGCATAGTGCGCAGCATACAAGAGAGTAGAACCTCTGTTATGTTTTTTTTAACCTTCTTTGAAGTATCGGAAAAGAGATTTTAGACAGATTATAAAAGTTAACAATTCCAATTTCTTCAGTTACAAAATCTTTTTTGTTCTACACAGCTCAAGTCCACTGAAAAATTGGTTTTAAAGAACGGTTACCCAGATTTTATCCCACGCGGCTTTTCATAAAAGTGTCAATGCGGCCTGTCAAATGATTGTCAAAAAGGAACGAATTTGTTTTAGTTTTTAAGGACCTGAACGCAATGGACTTGGTGTATGTGCACATTTTGATAAGAAAGTTTTTTTTATAGAAAGGGACAATAATTTACGTGAAGGATTAAATAACGATGGAAACGGTGGTTTGATGACATCCCGGGGCCCGTCTGAAACTCCAAGTCCAACGATCCTTCTCACTGCCCTCTTAGACTTTTGTTGATCCGTTCGACATTGTAACATAAGCAGTTCAAACGACACCATGAGCACTGGCGAAAGTTTTGATTATTCGTCCCAGCTGCCAAGCTGAACGAACATCCGTAGGATCGATAGCGAGCACGATGTCGCCCGCTGCAACTGCTCCTGAATCTTTTTACAATTTGGTCCGTCTGGTTCTTTCTGGAAGGTACTCCATGTGCCAGCGCCTCACGAGTTGACTCATTTAATGATGAGGACAACGGATTTAGCGCCGTCTGTACAGGTCGCTCTTAGAAAACACTTCCGGAGCGGTAATATATTTGTCGTCATCCACAAATAACATTGAATCGGGAGTAATTGGTTTGGCGGGGTCGTCTGTGTCCGCAGGTATATCTGAAGGGGCAGCCTCTTGGGTTTCCATTAGTGCGTTTCGTAAAAAATCTTAAAGACGTATGGTATCCTTAAGCACGAATTCAATACTCTTCTTTTCAGATTGTTTGAGGCGCCCCCAAGCTCCGCCCGTCCACAGTGAGTATGAAATAAACTTCCACACGATTTCTTTATGTTTGGCTACATACTCGGCGAGGTGGACCTCTATATCCTTTGCATCCTTCAGCATCTGGTTTCTGGCACGCACAAAGTTCATGCCGTTATCACAGTAGAAAAAGCAAAGGACAACCCTACTGATAGCAAACCGGCGAATAGCCATTAAACATTGGTCTGGAGTCAGGTCATTAAAAAGTTCGATTTGCAGTGCGTTAAACGTTAGGCAGGTACAAAGGGTGGTTAAATTTTAGGGGCCGATGTTGAATTTGAACCACACTTAAACGTCAAGTTTTTTTTACATTTCATTTGACATTTCTCAATTTCAGACTAATTTAATTTGAACCATGGAAAGATACACAATAGAGCAACGCATTAAAGTTATTCAAGCTTATTATGAAAATGGTCGTTCAAATCAAACAGCATATCGTGCACTTTGTGATTTTTCGGTCAATTTAATCGTCCAAATGTGCGTACAATTGGAAAAATCTTGCAAAAATTTGAGCAAACCGGATCTGTAGAAGATGTGAAAACACCAGTGCATGCTCGTACAGCTCGTACTGCAGAAAATATTGCTTCTGTTCGCGAAAGTGTGGCTGAGGAGCCGTCCACCTCAACTTGTCGTCGTGCCCAACAATTGCACCTCTCATGCTCGTCGTTCATGAACATTATGCATAAAAACTTGCATATGGTGGGCCGCCGAGGTCGCGGAGGACATTTGGCCGATATTTTGTTCCATACATAATTCAACCATACCAAAATTATCGTAATAAAAAGAAATGACAATAGTTTCCTAAATAATTTCTGTGTTCGCCAGCACTATTGAACAGGATATCTTTACGTCGAAGCAGCAACGCTATTACACCAACAGAAGACCTCCATCTTGCACGAAATCTGGCTTTGAGTTTGTCATAAACGGCATATGAAAGTGGTTGCTACCTCATGTGCAGTAAATTTACGTTCGGATCTAAGAATGTTGTACTCACCGGAACCTCTTCAAGCGTTTCTTGGGACACAGGCGAAATATCTCTTGGATTACGCAGGAGTCTGAAGGTTGACGAATTTAACCCTGACACGGTTGTGCTTGAATCCGAAAAGAACGAAGTTGGATCCAAAGGAATCGTATGACATTTCGAAATCTTGGTTGCAAATCTTACACCAAGGCCGCTTGTAGCTCGAGCCTAGGAATTGACAGCATTTTTATTTTCCCTCCACTTTTCCATTTCCCTCATCCTCGAAACGTAGATACGCCAGTGCCGCAAAAGCCTTCTCAGACGCATCTACAAAAATCACCAATTTTCAAGTCTCGGGTCACTGGCTCGTCCGAATTTAAGCCATTTTCGCTACACTTCCAGCAAGATGATACGATCTCGAATAACAAAAAAAAGAAAACACAAGACCGAGGGTGTCAAAAATTTTCAGTAGCGTCCTCAGCATCTCTCGCTTCATAGCAATAGCATCCGATAGTAAAACTTTCTCCGGCGCATCAGCGGTTGAAATTATTAAGATGAAGAAATCCAACGTGAGATGCCAATACATCGCCAGAACGTTCGATTGATATCAACCAGCATGGGATTCACGTGTCCCTCTGCTATCAAAGGAAGTAGCTCCTGGCTATTGGATTGAACTCATATCAAATCAAAGTTCATCGTCTGGCATAATATGGATTGCATCCTAAGTCACCACCAATGCTTGCTGCACCGTGTCGTAACTATTAAAATAGTCATCCACACATAAGCGTCTTGTCAAGTCATCGGCTGCGCCTGGAAGCTCTTCACGAATCATTGTTGCATGATGAGCTTTTACAAACAAACACCTTGGGCCGAACATCATAAATTGCATGATGTTGCTGAGATTCCGATCCTATGGAACATCTCTTTGAAATCGGCGTAGACAGCTACTGCACCTGCATGTTCGCGAAATTTGAAGAGACCGGAGTATAGGAACTAAGTTGTCTGGGGCCTTTAACAAGTAAGTATTCAGAGCGACTACCTTAACTTTGGCACCCACATCCGCAACAACCTGTGGTTTCGGTGATGGGTTTTTATTTGGGTTCTTAACGATGAACGTAGGCGCGTACCAAACATTAGGCCTTCGCTGACATTTCAAAATACGGACTTGAATGTAAGTGTTAAATCGCGATTTTACGGAACGAGCTGAACAGTAACTTCGTCCCATCTAGTTCGAAAGAAACCAGAAGATCAAACCAGATGGAAAAGCTTATACAGTAGCTATGTTAGGGTAGTAGAATGCATCTTCAGTATGTATAATGGGGGTATGCAACTACGCCAGCGGATTTGTGTTAGCTAAGATTTTGACAACTCCAGCTAAAGAATGAGTACCAAATACCAGATAGTGCTAGATGGATAAAAACAGGTGAAAACATCGCAATTCGGAAGCTTGAAATTGGTAGCAAGGGTGTTTGCCAGCAAATTTGTTTCTTTTGGGGAACTTACAGCTGGAACAATGTTGCAAGCGAGTGTTGAGGTGAGATAGATTTTTTTTTTTTAATTTTTTAATACCACAAATTTATACTACTTTTGAGACATTGCACCATTCTCCTTGGCATGTTTTATAGTAATTTCGGGGTTTATCCAAAGCCTTCTGTAGGACAAACTGACTTGACACAACTTAAGAATTATCCTCAAGTATGATTTGCTGTCTCCTGGCCAGCAATAGCCAATTCCAAAAATATCAGCAGCAAACAAGGGTACAGTTCACACACTATATAGTGAAACTCAAGAATTTTGAAGACAGGCAAAGTTAATTGGAATAGTCTTTCATAGCCCACAACGAGTCCACAGAAATAACGTACCGTAAACAGAGGTACCAGATTCTTGTCGAACCTGCTGTAACAATTGGGGTCTAAGGCCCCGGGTGATATACTGGCTATACACGCTCGGCGTTATACCGGCATTGGACTTTGCCGCATTGGTCTGCTGACAAAGATCTGCGAAAATGCTACGGTCGAAAAGCTAGACCGAACGCAACGTCTAGCTGGACTTTGCATGACGGGATGTCTACGCTCCACCCCGTACATTTCTATGAACATCATCGTGGGTCTGCCAACCAATTATCGTATGCTCGAGTCGAATAACATAAACTCCCATTCTAACAAAGGCGGACACTTAGCTTTGCCTAACGATTTAGAATCTGAAAACTCATTCAGCACGCCTCTCGACGATATGCTTCCAGAATATGGCTTGCAGAAAGAATTTGTCGCAGTTGTCCCTACAAGAGATGAATAGGAAAAATTCAAACCAACGCCATATCGGGTTGACCTTCTCTGGTTCTAAAATGGAAAATGCGACGTGGTGTGGTATTCATGGGGTATTCATGGGGAACTGCCCAAAACAGAATATTCAGCTCGATAAAATCTTAAATTTTTCTGGTGCAAGTCTTTGCTATCAACTACTGTGTTAGAATAAATCTAAGTTCTAAAACAAGAGGAAGAACAATATTAAAATTCTTACCTGTCATAAAATCGAGGCTTGTTTTAGAGACTATCATGGCCATCCAAAAACTAGGTAGAAACAACTCAGTCATCCTCAAGAAGTGGGCTCATTCACTCCTAAAATTACTAAAATGATTCAGAAGCTCGGAGCAGAAAGGGGAGAAAACCTAGCCTACGTTGCTTGTATCATAATTTTTGTTTTTAAAATGGAACTATCAAAATAACGCTTATGATGTAAATGCTCAATGGTTTATTCTTAATGATTTAATATTTGTTATAACGTCACATAAAAATATTTACCCTGGCACCTGATTCAACTACTACCCCATTGTGTGTGATGCGCGTTGTCAAGCAAATATGAAGCGACAAGCTCGTGTTATCATACCTGGAAATAGAAAGCAGAAAGTGTTAAATTATATTTAGCGAGAACGTATATAGGCAAAATAATAGCAATAGAAAAAAGCTGACAGACGCTTTGATGCAACATTTAATGCACCTTCAATAGCATCCGTGTAAATCGTTGCGTGGAAATTTCTGGATAATCCGCGACGTCGTGAAATGCTGACCCAGCAAGACTAGTATCATAAACATAAAACATGGATTTAGAACAACTCACTTTGTGTAAGTAATGCTGGGCCGAATAGAAATGTTCAGATTTGGGCTTATCAGTATAGGAGCTACAATGTAAGGCAACCACAATCTTAAGCTTAACCAGAAGCTTAGGATTGTGAGTTGGAATGATGACAACCGGATAACTCGTTGCTGCAGACTTTAAGAAAGCAGTGATAGAACTAGAAGAAAATTAAAGCAGTCAAGTGATTGGTTATCAAATGATCTGTTAAGCTGCTGATAGAAAGTGGGGCCTGGAATATTATGTGTCGTTGGTCCAATGCTTGGAAGAGTTTCCAGCTGTCACCATTTTTGGTGGAAAGCAAGAACTGAACTGGCTGAACTTCCAAACAATAAGAAGTTTAGCCCTGGAGCTAAGATGCATGAGCTCCAGGGCTAAACTTCTTATTGTTTGGAAGTTCAGCCATTCTTTTTCAACCTAAGAAGCTGTGGTTGATACCTTCGTTTGTTACCACCAGACGAGCCCGTAACAGAGGGGGGAATATAGACCGGTCTGGTTGGGAAAACTTGAATGTAGTGGGGGTAAGGGTGGACTGATGGGGGATGTTTGGCACTCAACTGTAGGTGCTCCCTCCAGCACATAGTGTTCTCATGTGATGGAGGGATGGGTTGTACCGGGGTTTCCATAAAAGCGGAGAGGTTAAGGCAACCGAAGTGGTATTAGCCCTTACCAGGCCGGTCCTGTTGGGAAAACTTGGATGTAGTGAAGGAAGGGTGGACTTATTGGCACTTTTGATAGAAAATAATTATTTTTTCGCTCTTTCAATTTGTATTATAAAAAAGCAACGCGTGCCTGGAATTTCCGATTTCGACACCGCCGTAAGTGCATCTTTCTCTCCTTTGACATCATTTTAAATTCTTTCAGAATCAAATCATTATAATGGCAGATAATCAGTTAGAAGATTTTTATTTGGTTTCGGAAAACTAAATCCTTGGCAAAACAGTTGTCTAAGTATGTTCAAGGCAAAAACTTGTCGTGGTGGTGAAAAAATACCTCACATTGCTTATCGTTTTCTGCTAGTTCCCTCAAACCACATTTAGAAGACTGCCAAAGTGGATATGAGAGAAGCGTTAATAATTTTCACACATTTAGGGTAGGTGGACTTGTCGCGATGCATGTATGATTTACAGTCGCCTTCCAACCGCTGCGATTCTGGTAATGCGTCACCCAGTTGCCAAAGCCAGACGCCATGGCTTGAGTCCTAAAACTGAGGCTCGCTTTTTTTGGCCACTTCGAGTCTGGGAGCTAGGATAAGGATATCCTTTTAGCAGGAGTTTTTTTGTCCACCCGCTCGATGTGAGCATGGATATGAAGCCATCGTATTTTGGCTCTTCGAACTACATTCATATCTTGATGCAGAGGATAAGGTTTGCCTTTACACGCACACTTTATTTAGTCGGAGAAGAGCTACAGTGGTTAATCCTTGCTGCAAAGGGTTACTTTATACCAGTAAAATATGGCCCCCTCAAACGCGGGAAGGCGATCCTAAGCCTAAATTGATTGGTATGTTTGCTTTGCCTCGTTAAGGTGTTGGTGTTTCTAAACACGATTTTTAAATCCCCGGTTTTTGTTTTTAACACTTCCCGCTTGCGATGTTTTTTAAAAGCTGAAGAACGGAGATAGCCGCAGATTCCATTTCGACCATAACATCAAAAGTCCTCGGAGGCCATGAAAATATGTTTTTCTTGTGTCAGAAACTTAGACGGGAGCTTCTAGGTAATGTTGTAAAATCTTCATAGAAAACAACATGGCCCAGGCGACGAGTCTTCATTTCAGCGCTATCATATTAATTCCAACAAAACCAATTTCAAAATCACTTTTGCATGGGTGACCCTTCTCAAGCCAAGTTCAGAGTCAACAGCTCATCTATCAATGTGTGTCGCGCGAATGCAAAACTCTTTGCCTCCATTCAAATGGCATTCCACAGTCCTCCGGCTAAGCCATATACAACAATCCCGGGAATAAATGTTGCCATTTAAAATTCCACTCAACACCCGAGATCTCGTCGGCGGCGGTGACTTTGTTTCCCCGCCATATAGCGATCGAATCAAAGACGCACAGCCAAGATAATTGTCTAAACATTTGGATGAGAACTTTTGTGCGCGACCCCATCTACCACGCGCAAATACCACAAATAGGGACCGAATCCAAGCATTAATCGTCGATAAGCTGCTCGATCCACCAAATTATTCCTCAGGCACAGTGGACTTACGCGAAATGCGAAACGCGGTAGCCGCTAGTCGAAAAACGACTACAGAACTCAACGATTTCACAAATTTACACGAGGTTAACCAAACCAGTTGGATTCCAAGCGATGCGGTACCAGCATAGGAATGCGTATCCAGTGGAGGAACACACGACTCTATACCCCGAGCACATAATGAGATGATTTCACGAATCTGTCCGCGGCAACATGGGAAATGGACATATACTTTGGCCCTTTTTTACTACCCTCACGCGGGACCACGTCCTTGGACCTCTTATTTGTCTTATTCGCGGCAATTCGGTGATACGTTGTTGTCGTGCGTCGTCGTCGTCCTCAATGTCGTCGCTATCTTCGGGAGGCAGTTTCAGTTTTGTCGATCTCCGACGGGCTATTATCACATGATTCCGTAAGTGGTTTCGTCGGCCTTTGAGACGATTTGGGAAACTTGCGCGCAGCGGCAGCGTTAGGAAATCTCGTCGTAAAGTTTGGCAAAGTGTCAGAGAAAATCAATTACGTGAATGTCGGCTGTCCAATTGTTGTTCGTGGAGCTGAGTGCGGTGGTGTTTTGTGCGCGAAATCGAAATTGCTGACCGTTCGGATTGTTATTTGATTTTGAACAACGGAGCCACTTATCAAACTGACACCTAACACCGTCTGCGAATTCCCTGCAGAGCATTCAATTCTCTGCGAGAAGATTTATGCTAAAGGGTGAAATTAAAATGACAAACGAATTTAAATATGCGTTGGCAAAGGTGCAAAAAATATCCCATCGGATTAAACGGATGGAGCCTAAATTGGGAACTATCATGGATAGTTAGTTGTAGTCAATTTATGGATATAGGATGGTCAATTAACAGCCACATGAAGCTGAAGTAAATCACTTAGATAGGGATCTACTAATGGAAGTTTTCGAAATACTGGTATAGGCCTATTCCAGTTATTTAGCCTCTTGTAGCCAACACATAATACGTGTTTAATACGGCACGTTTCAGGGAGGAATCCAAAGTGACAATCTATTTCTTTATGCTTTCGAAGATTAATTCATTCCGTCGAAAAAGCAATAATGCATGCAGGAAAATGATGCGTCGACTGTCGACGAATTTACGGCTCGCAATGCATCGTTTATTATATTTGCCTAAACAGCCAGCATCAATCCTTCAATGCGCTGGAGAACCTGGACGTTATAGTGGCACTGAGTGGTGCCGACTAAAAGTTCAGGACTCGAGTCGCTAACTTCTGAACAAAGATTTTTTTACTTTCCTTTTTCGGCGGGAGCCTAGCAAACTCTCCGAGAATACAATTTGAGCGTCTACCTGAGCGACTTCTCAATTTGTCATTTGGAATCGGATTTCATTCCTTTTGGGCAGATTTCGATCTGCTACTTCCTGATCCTCAGAAGCACCTAAATGGATTATGCACCTGAATCTGGTAACTGTGCCAAGCCAAGAGAGAAGGATCCAACTGCAGGCATCTTTAAAAAGGTCATAGAACCAGCTACACCCCATGACCAGCAGAGTTCTTAAGATTTCTGGTTCAGGTGGCGATAAGCTGCCCATTACTTAACTAAATCCGTGCTTCCCAAACGAAAGGAGAGTTGAACAATTTAACGCATGCCGTTGGAGGATAAGGTCTAGGAAAGTTTAATTGCCACGGTTGTGTTAAGTGCTGAGTTTTATGAACACCACCAGGTTTGAGTACTATCAGAACACATGTCGTCAAGCAAACCACGTACAACCAAGTCCAACCCAGGAGTGGAGGAGCTGTCTTACTTAAGGTGGCGCCTCAGTCCCGGGCCCAGCCAAAAAGCATCGCCAGCCAGCTCTGTCTCCAGTTTCGCAGGTGAAGTTGGCAGAGGTTCCCTTCCACTTGCGCGCGCCACCTCTGAGTCTCGATGCGAGTCTACCTCGCTTTTTTTGCGGGGTGGATTCGAAGATTTTCAGGGCTGGGGCGCTGGTGTCTACTCGCTCTAGATGACCCAGCTATCGTAGCGTTTGTATTTTTACTCTTCTGGCTAGCTTGGTGAACATCACGGACAGTTCGATGTTATATCTTCTTCTCCTCTCACCGTCTATGTAGACGGGACCATAAATCGACCGAAGAATTTTTCTTTCGAAGCAGACTTTAGTGTTTTCATCCGCCTTTGATAGGGTCCATCCTTCTGCAACGTAAAGTAGGACTGGTGTCATTGCCTGAATAGCGGAACAGGTAGCAGGCAGACAAAGTCCCCAACTGCCTTAAAGTTATAGCTGTCGGTGGTGATGTTTTATCCGAAACGTCGGTGTTGGGTATCTGATGACAGCATATACTTGGTTTTGCCCTCGTTGACTGCTAAACCCATATTCGCCGCTTCCGTCGCAATACTCACGAAGGCTTCACTGACATCACGCTTTGTTCTTCCAATTCTGTCAATGTCGTGTGCGAGTAGTTGAATGGTTTTTTGAAAGATTGTGCCTCTGGTGTAAGCGTGGGAGTTCTGCATAATTCTCTCAAGTACCTATGATGTTAAAGAAAAGTCACATGAGAACATGTTACCTTGTCTAAATCCTTGTCTAAATCCTTGTTTGACATCAAATGTCAATCTTTACCAACCTTGACGGAACAGCATGAGCTTTCCATCGTAGTGCTGGACGAATTGGCGAGTCTGACAGGGTTGCCAAATCTAGACAATGCGCTATATAGCTAGTCTCCATAGATTTTGTCATAGGCGGACCTGAAATCAATGAAAAGGTAGTGGGCATCGATTTGGAATTCCTAGGTTTTGTCCAAGATCTGCCGCAGTGTGAATATTTGATCGGTGCGATGGTGGACTTTGGCCTAAAGCCACACTGAGATGTGCCCATCAGATTGTTGACAAACGGCTTCAGGCATACACACAGTACAGCAGAAAAGATCTTGAATGGGACACAGAGACTGATGCCTCTGTAGTCGGCACAGTTCAGAGGGTATCCTTTCTTAAGGATCCGGCAAGCAATGCTTGGTTCCATTCGTCGGTCATGCTTTTCTCCGGCCATATGTTGCTTCCGGCCGTATGTTGAACAAGCTAGTGCATGTTCCTAACCAGCTCATCGCCAGGGGATATAGAAAGTTGGGCAGCTATGCTGTCTGCTCCGGCTACTATGTTGCACTTAAGCTTAGACACAGCTACTCTCACGTCATCCAGGTCGAGTGGGCGGTATCGTTTGTATGCTTCGTCGGTAACGTGTTCGCCCGGGTTGAGTGTTTTGTTCTGGCTGACAGCGGTATTGGACAGCGGTTGATGGTCCTTGCAGGCTTTTTAGCTTCTGGTAAAACTTTCGAACCTCGTTGATGTTGTCACATCTCTCTATCCCTTCAACCACGCCCTTTTCATGGTTTCTCTTTTTCCTTCGGAGAAGCCGGTGTTCCTCTCTCCGCGAGCAGCTCTAGTCCTCCTGTGAAGAGCCGTTTTGTGTGTTTCCTGTTCAACGCACTCATCGTCAAACCAGGGGTTTCGTTGTGGTGTCGTGTCAAACTCAGCACTTCAGAAGCAACATCTCTGATGGCATGTTGCCACTGGCTATTTATGCTTGATGCTGGCTGCATAGGACTTCTTCGAAGGTTTTGGGGGACTCGGTTGGAGAAGGACCTGGCGAACGCCTTGCGATTGTAGCCGGTCGAGCAATCACACATTTTGTTTCGCAGAAAAGTCTATCGGCTTTAATCCGTTATCGGATGTCGTGCTGTGCTGGCTGTACTTTCCGACTGTACGACCACAGATGCCCTTCCTCCCTAGCTTGGCTCTCAAATTGCCTAGGACAATCTTAATGTCGTAACTAGGGCATTGCTCATATGTTTTGTCCAGGAGCGCGTAGACATAGAACATATCTTAGGCGTCGTCGTCTTCCTCCTATGTGGGGGCATGCGCGCATATGAGGCTAACGTTGGCGAATCTAGCCTTGATTCGTTAAGGGGGGGTCCTTAACAGGGTTAAAGTTTAAGACTTTTTGTCCAAGACTTCCTCCAACAACGAAACCACTTCCACGTTTGATGTGTGTAGCAGTGGCCGTAGTAGAAGTCGCAGTTTTTCAACTTCCTTTTGGCCGGCCCATCCCACCGCATTCTCGGATGGCAGAGATATCTGCCTTGCAGTTGTTAAGGGCTCCGCTAACTGCTCGGCCGAAAGGGGCAAAACATTCCACGTGCAGCAGATTCGAAGCTCGTTGCCCTTATTACGTCTGCATTGGTCGTTAACCGTAAATCCGTCCGATTCGGAGGCTTTTCGCTGGTTCGTAACTCGGTTTCCTTTATGTGGCCGGGCAGCCAACCCGACGTCGCGACCTCAAGCCTGGTGGACCAGATCCTTTTGATTTTGACTCCAAGGACGGAGAGCCGGATAACCCGCTCCTTATAAGCCTGAGCTCCGAATACGTCGTAGTACGCCCGTATAAGGTGTTCACTAAGTAGTTCGGCCTAACAGGAACTGTGGACTCCACCGTTGATTCCAACTGTGAATTCCTCCGCTGCCGTCCGGATGCAAAGAGAACTGCTTTAGTGGAAACACCCGCCTCTTTCTCTCGTCTGCTACCCCCAACAACCTTCCAAAGGGGCTAGAACCTAATCTCCAGTTAAGGTACTAGGCCCCATGTGTTCACCACGGGGGGGTGAGAGTAGGAGTTGATAGACAGAGGTGGGTTCTAAAAACCTGTGGATGCTTGTATCCTCTTGAGTGCACATGTCTATCCTTTGACCACGAAGTAAGTAATCATTCAACCGAAATAAAGATAACGAGTAAACATGAAAGTAAACGTTCCTTCACAGACCAAGTTCAGCCGGGCGGAGGCTCTAAATCGAGGCAAGGTAGATCACTTGGTGACACTGCCATACAAAAAGTGCGGTATGAGATGGTGTGGGCAAAAAAGGAGACTACCACCGACAAACAAATACAAGTTCCCGTGCAAAATTGGAGTCGGCTAGCTTGAAAAGCGAAGGTTGCTAGTCGAGGGCGAGGCCCAGGGCCTCCCGGACTATAGCGCCAACTAAGATAAGCATAAGAGTTTACAATAATACAATACACGATTAAGTATGACTTGAGTTTTTTCCTTTGCTGAGCACAGAAATGTAGAACGAGCTAAGACCCAAGGCCTATCATCGCAATTAAGCATTAAGTAGGAACCTCTTATTAAAGCAATAAATCTTTCCACTCCGTAAGTTTATTACATTTTGCAGCATCCCATTAACCCTTAAACAGAGCTCAAGCTATAAAAAAAGGATGTAAATATATGACAAAACTTAATACCTTCTTCTTCGGGGATGTTGCATCTTTTAGCAACCAAGGTGGCTGAAGAGACCCAAAGCCAATCACCACAAATTTAGGAACATATTAAAAAACGATTATACGAACTCTCTGTGCCCGTGCCCGTAAGCTCACAGTTGACAGATTTTAAATCTTTTACATATTTCTACTGTCAAGTCTTATCCTTCTCTCTGCTTTTTTCCCAAAAAATCAATCGAACTTGACAAAGACCCAACCAAAGTTTGTCAAAAGGAACACATTTCAGATGGCATTGAATTCAAACTCGTGCGAATCCCTTTTCTAGCCCGCAACAGCATCTGAGCGAAATGCTTTTTTGTGTTTGATTTGCCTGTATTTGTGCGGGCACCAATCTACTACGGATATGGGGGCCATCACATCTCCACTTCCATCTGCGATGCGAGTTAAAAAAAAAAAACAACTCACTGTTCATACGCTCTAGGATACGCGTTCCATGTTCCATCATCACCACCATCACACAGCTAAAGCATAGTGCTCAGCCCCAGCACTGGGCAATTTAATTTTCTCGCCCGACCCGCTCGCCTTGTTGCCTCTTACAGATGATTTAACGGACGCTGGCTTTATGCTCTGGCTCTGCCCAGTCGTCCGGCTTCCCCCATTTTTGGTCGCAAAATTTGTTGGGGGCACTTTGCTGTCGCATTTCATAGCCATGCTTGGACAGTTTTACGGTCCATTAAGCGCTGCTTGTTTTCGGCATTATTATTACAATAATACACACATCCTTAGCAAGCGAACGTGCCGAGACTGTGTATGTGCGCCAAGGAATGTGTTTGCCCATTCGAGGTGATTTGCTTGTCCAGCAATTACTTGCGTCAAATTACCCCTCCATGCAGATGAGAAGTCTTTCAGGTGACGCTATGTCACCGGACGCGGTGTAATTTCGACATACCGTCTCAAGAAGTTCTGTAATTTATCAGCAATGCACAGGAGCAATTTTTCGCAGATTTATTACAATAATGCGTAAAAAGGCGAAACAAAGTTGGACATACGGCTCCGTTCCGAATGAGTGTCACAGGAAATTTTCCAATCCGCACACACCGACATGTCATGTCCAATCGAAGTAATCGTTCTGCCAGTGACACTTTGTTGCTGCCAGCGCTACTGCTGGTCGTCTATTATAATTGCGGCCCGAGTAGGACTGTCAATGACGTGATTTCGGATCTCACTGGCGAGCCAATCTCTTCTAGCCCGATACTGGAATGTAGGAAAAGCAATTCGTCACGATTCGGGATTCGGTGAGTAACGATCAGTTGGAACAGAATCTCATTCCCAAGGATGCGCCGCAGAAAGGTGGAGGAGCACTTGGCTTCGAACAGGCGCGAGTCGCAAAAAACGACCGGATAAACGGTGGCAATCAGTAGTAGTCACGGACTTGATTGATGGTCGACAGGAAAATTGAGATGTGTGCAAAGTTTGAAAGATCGTTTCGCTGTGGTGTATTGAGTAAGATGTGGCTGTAGCAAAATTGCAAGGAGAGTAAGTAAAAGACAGGCCTAGTAGTTTGTCCTTATGTTAAAGAACTTCCCCCCTGTCGGATATTTAAATGTCAATGCAATTCCCTGCTCAGCCTGCCGCACCATCTGGCGATCGTAAAAAAATCCCAAAATGCGCAAACAGACGAAAATAAAACATTTTTTTCACACTCAACATCCAGAGCGTCAATGAAGAACCTACTCAACTGCGACCGACCGCAATAACTTACCGTTCGGAAGTCGGTCTTTAATGATCATCGAGAAAGATTCGAATGCCCTTAAATGCGGACCACGATGCATTAACCAGACCCAACAGTTTTGGGGTGACCGTTTCGCCAGAAGAATTTTTTATTTTAATTTTTTTTTTTTTTTTTAAATCGAATAAATTAAGAACAGCGCAAAAAATTCAACACCCCTGCGCGCGCACACACACACAGTAGGGCAGTTGCAGGTACCCTTTAGCCCAGCTATAGATCGGCCTATCGAACTAATTGATCGGTTCCATATGGCCGGTCGCATGCAACGATCCATCGAATTTGATCCCATCACCAGATAAGCGACAAACTAACTCTTCGATTATTCACAATTGGGGAAAAGGGAATAAATTAGTACGCGACAAACATCGATACGCGCGATAAAGGGCAGAACGCAGAAGTTGAGTGCCTTTGCTCTTGCCTCGGCGGAATGAGGGCTGTCGTGCCTCTGGGTTGTTTGTGTAAAGGCAAACCGTTTGATGGAAATTGGTCGACAAAGGCGGTCATCGAGCGACAATTTTAGTTGAAGATAGAGATAGTGCTGCAAAATGGAATGAACTCGACTTTGATTAAACTGCGGTGCATTTAACTGCGAGTGTTGACATTTGGAATGGGATACAGTCGATGGGACAAGTAAGGGTCTGTTTACTTAAAAAAAAATATTTTCTGCAGGAGCAAGAAAAGTGTTGATACACTAGCGGCTACTAACTTCCTTTATTTCTTATCGATGAGCGAATCAGATTGTAGGTTGACGACATTGTGAAGTTTCTGCTTGATACAGGGTGTTTTATTATGGTTTGTCAATTAAACAAAATGTTCGTAGCAAAATGTAAGCCATTATCCGCTTGTCTACATCTCAGATTTCGAAGCAGTCCGGCCTAATTACGTAGTTGAACCAACCACCAACTTTTTGTGACATTTCACAGTGTCAGATATGCCTCGGATAAGGTTTGAACTTTAGATGATGAATTAATTTCTCTAGGATAGAGGGAAGTAGAAACGAAAATGACTTGGATTGTTACTTATCTACACCGGAAGCAAGAAGGCGCCCCATAGGTTAGGTTTGGGCTGTCCCCGCAAGGCAGTAACACACTTAGACCAAAGGAGGTCCGTTTTGATGCCAGTTTGTAGGACCGGGGAACCTTAATTATAACTATCGGCTTTGGGCGAGAAGGGTCGAGGCAACCAGTGACGGTGTGAACCTGTGCCGAAGAGACTTACCCGAAAAGGGTAGTGAAGGCTGGGAGTAATCTTTTCAGTGTGAACCACTGTCAGCAAGGTTGAGGGGACCATTGTAAGGTGGGAGTAACCCATGCGGTGTGAACCCGTACCAAGAGGCAGTATATACCGGTGTTCCCCTAAAAGCGGAGAGGTTAGGGCAACCAAAACGTTATGAGCCCTTACCATGCCGGTACTGTTGGGAAAACTTGGATAAATTGGGGGGGGGGGGGGTGATGGACTGATGGCGGATATTTGGCGCTCGACTGTAGGTGTTTCCTTCACAACATAGAGTTCCCATGTGTTGGGGTATTGTGTGCTTCACTATTTAGGCGGTTAGTCAGTTTGACCCGGAGATAAAGCTCATAATCCTCGTTAAATCGAGTCGTGCTAGACCGTTTAGATCATCGAAGAAGTATTTCATTCTCCTTAAAATTATCCTTCTTAAGGTCGATAGGGCGGGACACAGAAGATGAACGATGGCCTCTTCCTCCTCCTCGTCTCTGAAACTTCTGCAGATGTCGTTAAAGGGAGCACCAAGTTTTCTGGAATGTCGCCCTACCAGACAGTGGCCTGTGAGCTGTGAGGGCCCCAATTACCTTCCTAAGATTCAGCCTAGTAAAGGAGATGAGTCTGTTTCTTTTCCTACGATCAAGTGCTGATCTTATTCCACTTATTGTTTGCCATTCAGATGGCTTCTGTGTCCAGATGACACTATCGAGTTTATGGGTGCTGCAGGTTCCATCACATTAGTCGGATAAGCATTTGGAAAGAAGGTGTCTTTAGAGAAGGAGCATTTAGAGAAGGTGTCTCTAGCTAGTTTGTCGGCTTTGCACTTACCTGGAATATCCCTGTGGCCTGGAACTTAGCACAGGGATACGTAGCACCTTACAGCAATATCTCGTTGAGAGATTCGCGGCAAGTCACCTTATACTTTCTGTACAAATTTAAGTAAAATATTATTTCTTGCTTAAGAACTGTGGTCAAAACAAATTTTAAATAATAACCAGTGAGTAAGTGCTACAGTGTGTACAGTGGACACCGTTGAATACCCCATCCTATCCCACATTGTAAAATGCTGATGGCACTGTTATTTTTGACATTTTATAAAAAATTATCGAAAAAGGGCGTGGTCCAATCTCTTTAATTACAAACTACCAATTATAAAATATTTCCAAGTTACGCTTAAATGTACGTAAAAATGCAATTTTTTGGTTCAAATTCAATATTTTTGAAAAATTGACTCCTAAAAGGGGGCGTGGCTAAGAACTTTATATAAACGAAATCTGGACTGAAGTCTTACCTTAGGTTACGTTTACCTAACCTGCTACTTTTTTTGTTTCATGCTTTCCTAAATTAGGCTCAAGGCCAGTCGAAGTTACGTTTTGCTGGAAAATTTTAGGTTTTTCTTCAATTCTGCCTTCAAATGTGGGCGTGGCCCAAAATCTTGTATGAACAAAATGTAGAACTGAGCGTTTTCTACATAAAATATTAAGTAAAAATATTGAGTAAACTGCATTTGAAAATTTACACTTAAAATAGATGCCACGAATACTGGAGGAGGTTTACCAATTATATTTTTCTTTTTTGTGTCTTATATTCATTAGGAGATGCTAAATGTCAAATTTCAGCCTTTTAGAACGTCTTACACTTTTAAAATCTCTGGAGGTAGTTGCACATTTATACCGATTGTGGGTGTGTCCTTGGGCGGTTTTCAAAAAATTTTCACTTGTACTGCTTCACATGACGTGGACCTTACGTACGAAATTTCAGCACACTAGCTCAAAATTTAAGGCCTAAAAACATGTGACATACAGACGGACGGACGGACGAACATGGCTTATTCGATTCAGAATTCGGTCACGATCATATACCCTTAAGGTCTTTGGGATCTGCCATTATTATTTCACCGTGTTACAAACTATGTGACAAACTTTATATAAAAAAGTATATATATAATTATATAAAAAATTGGGGTATACAAAATTGGAGTGTCGTAAGTTGAGTACGATTGATCGATTTGATTTTCAGTTGAGCGATTGGATCTTCAGCCGACTCGGCCGTCGTGTGCCGACCGTCGTCGTCGTTCTGGGTCGTAGTCGTAAAGAAAGTGATAAAGAGTTGATGTGCGTTGAGTTGAGATTTCGAAACGATTTAAAAAGTAAGGCTGTCGTTACATGGCTACCCAGGCCCGAATTTTCTCTCACGCTGTTGAGTGGAGAAGAGAGTGAGAAGAGTTTACACATAATGTCAAAACTGACGAGGCATTTGCCCGTTAGCTGTGAGAAGCAGGGCTTTGTAGAGACTCCTTTTGCGAGGACCATGTCAGCAGTATACTAATAAAAGATTGAATGCTGTGTGGAGTTAAGAAAGGCTTTACATAATATCAACGCCTGACCTGTCACGCAGGAAAGGCGTACTCAGCAAGCTTAAAACTATTATAAACGCTGACTGTTCTTATTATATTAAAGCGGTCTATTAAGGGGCTATGGCTACTCCTTAAATGTGTTGTATTTCGCGAGAAAAAAAGATTAGAGGAAAGGGAAGGAAAAGTGACACAAAACCTGTTGAGCAATGACGGAACATGAAAGCCCTGCAGAGAATAACTAAATCATATTCCCGCAAGTGTTATGCCAATTGAGACAATTGGCATACATTTGCGTGTGGCTTTTCACTACACCCAACATCTATTTTCATGTTGGGGGTAGTGAAGAGCAAGGTATATAAAATTTTCAGCCGACCATAACCAGGATTACAGACGCCGACTAGCGAACCGCTCATTTTGAGACAGACGCTCCTGCGTGTTCGTTTGGTGCTGGTCTTGGTCCACACCCTCTCTATCCGCAACCTAAAGAGGCACCAATCGGAAACAAGCAAACGCCAGAAGGGCTTCTTAAGGAAATCGAAAACAGATTTTTTTAAACGCCGGGATAAACTCAAAGGTATTTAATAAAATGGAATAGTTCTAGTTCGGTTACGTTCAAGTGGCTGCCGGGTGTTAGAAAATAGAAAAGAGACACACTCAAACCTGCAGAAGTTCATTGTGCTGCCATGTGAGTTTATAGAAAGTTAGGCCCACTCAATTTTGAGGTACTAATGAAGCGTGAAAGGCAAATTGGGTCGGTCGTTTTTAGATCGCTTGGACCGTTGATAGAAGAGGAGCATGTGCAGGAAGGGTTAAGTGTCTCCTCATCCATGCAGCCCTTCAAAAGTTATTAGAATAAATACCAAGCATTGTTGCATGCTTGTCTACACAGAACCTTGTAATGACACCAATTGTAGCACTGTGTGATCTGTTAAGGGCAAAAAAATGACACCACCAACTCCATCGCTGTTCTTTGATCCACCGATAAATTTTTCAGAAATGTAAGGTCATCCAAGAAGGATTTAAAGGGAATGGGGGCGTGGCAGTTTTTGTCAATATTAAGCTGGAGTATGGTAAAGCCTGTGTTTCGACTGGCTTTCGAAGTGGCCACTGAACAGAAGGAGCAATCGAGGAAGTAATCAAGACGGTACAAGCTGCCCAAAAATTGTTCTACTTGCTGCCCTAGACGTGAAGAATGCTTTCAACTCGGTCCGATGGGAAGCAGCTCTCCGCACTAGAAAATAAATTTGGAGTCCAACATTATTTACTTAGGTTATTATGTGACTATCTTAAGGATCAGAAATAAGTCTACGACGTCGCAGAAGGCAGCCACAGCAAGGAGAGCAAGGACATTACCGCAGGTGCGCAGGCCCAGCTCAAGGCCCAATACTATGTCCGGACCTATGGAATGCCTCCTATGATAAAATTTTTCGGATGGACATGCCTGACGATACTTTCCTTTTAGGGTTCGTAGATGACATTGGCGCAGTTATCACCGCAAGAAACACTTAAGAAGCCCAGGGAAAGCTTAATCAAGAAATGAGACGACTACAGGAGTGAATGTCAGACCATATAGTTTAAAACTAGTTACAGAGACAACGGAGATATAAAAGAGGATCCCAACACAAGTTGATTTTACCTGGGTAAAACACTGGACTACAAGCTTACATATTGGAGCCACATTAAATCGGCATTAGAAGGTGCGGCTAAAATAACGGCGTCACTCAGTAGGGACATGGCCAACATTGGAGGCCCATGTATGAGCAAGAGAAAACTGCTCATGTCCATTACTCACTTCATCCCACTTTATGGGTGTGACATTTGGGATGATGGTCTCAACATGTAGAAGTACAGGAACCAAATGACGGCAGTGCAACGATGTGGAGCCCTACGCATCACAAGCTTCTACCGCACTGTGTCAGAAACAGCTGTTCTCGTAGAAGCAGGAGTGATCCCGATAGATCTTTTAGCAGGGACTGACTAGAAGGAAATGGCAACGCAGGTGGAAACACCGAAACAAAGGGAAAACGGACAGCTAGACTAATAAGAGAAGGTGGAGTTTGAAAAAATATCGGGTTAAAAGACAGCGCAGCCTGCCAATATGAGGACTCCGAGGAAGATGACGCCCAGCACACGGTCTTCGACTGCACCAGGATGAACAGTGCTCGCATACAGAGGAAAGTGAAAAGTCGGTTCCGCGGGGAAAGCAAACGACATCACCCTGACATCATACGAAAGTGATCCCAGGGTAGTCCGTCAAGAGAGAAAAGGTTGTGTTTTTTAATGACCGGCTTCCCAGGCTCGCATTAAGCGCTCCACAACCCACGTTAACAAAAAGCTTATTTTTCTAGGAAATATCCTAAATATATTCTTAACGGAAAAGGGGCCAACATCGCTACCGATCTATTGTGATGTTGCTTTGACTTGAGTAAGCGCATGCAACTATTTGTCTTCTGAAGATGTCAAGATGTAACAAGTGGAACAAAAGATCCACAGCTGCTAAGAGAGTGCTCCGCTCAAACACAGGAAAGCTAATCATCTGTCGTTGCACACGATTGCCACGATTTGCGGCTTTGTTCAAGGCAATCCACCAGACATAACCATTTAATTATGTCAGTACGTCTAAAGCCCGAGATGTATGAGCCAGTAAGAGATACGGGGAGGAAGTCCCATTTGTTTCCAGTGGCTTTCTAGCTTAGTTGTTAGGTTTCCATATAAAATCAGACCCAAATATTTAGCGAAATCATAGACAGAGGATCAATCTTGTGCCCCTTATACAGGGGACGTCGATGTATGGGATTTTGTGTTTTCCGTTTAAGAGGACCAGCTTTTGAAGGGGTTAACACTCAGACCAAACAACTATCCGTTCATGTTAGCTTGTAAGCTAGTTTAGAGCATTTTTTAGGAGTTCTTTTGAAGCATAAATGTACTTTCTCCAAAAAAGCCATAGTGTTGGGCCGGTGTTATGCGCCTTATGGCATGTAGAAATCGAAAGTTTCTTCCTCCTACCTAAAACGCTCTAACTCACATTAGCATTAATTCGCGGTAACCATTTCAACACTGTGATCTGATTTCACGCCGCATGCCAACGATGGTTGCCTCCAGACTATTTGGAAGGGCTTTTAGAGTCCAGATAGCTTCGAGCCGTTGTTTTCTGCATGACCTCGATGGAGTGCGTGGTCACACACTTCCACTATGTGACTAACTAGTGGCGGAGATTTAGCCCGTCGAGAGTACAGATTTCTTTTTGGAGTTACTGGCAGAAGATCGGCCAGGAAACGCCACAACCCCACTACTTCTAGGAACTGATATGTCATTCTCTGAGCTCCAGCTAGTGCCAGCACTAAATGTGCTCGGCGTATCAGGGGCTTTTCTGGTAGGCAGCTCAATCACCTACTACTGTCCGGCTTTGAGAGATTTTTTTTTCTTTCTTAATTTTGAACCCATAAGTCACTGAGATTAGAATTCTGTCTACAGAAATGCGTGGTGGATGGAAAATTTTCGACCGGATCTTAAAAAGGAATAAGAAGAGGAGGGGAAAAAGAAACGAAAGACGGTTTGGCACAAGAGCAAGAAAGGAATGGGTTGAAAGGGGTTACTTCGGGGTTGAATCCCGAAGTGAAGCGCGCAAAAGACATATGTAAAATTGTATGAGCCTGAGTTGAAAAATATATTATTAGAGGGGGATACCTATCATTGGAATTTAACGCGTCTGCTGTTCCACAGAGCAAAAGGATCATTACACCCATTGTGTACGCTGAGAAACTGACCAATTTAAGGACAGACAATGCAAGAACCCTGACAGTTACCGAGGCACGTTTCACTTGTAGGGCTTCACAGGGTACACTCGTTTTGACACACATCGAGTTAGAGGAGACTTACGAAGTAGGATCTAGTCTCACTTACAAAGAGATTTAAAAGTCAAACTTTAACATGCAAACACCGAATTTTACGAAATGTAAAAAATGTTACATGGTACCGCTTCTGTTCAACACCACTGTTTTGGGCCCTTCACTTGGGTAAACACTTTGCTGCTGCCCACTCATGTGTGCTACTCTGAGAATAGTTATACTCTTGACAGCCACCAGCAGCAACAATAATCGAATTGAACTCTAAAAAAAAGAAACACCAACAACCGAAGCTAATTTCGGGGCGCATTGTCACTCGTAATAAATTTCGAAACAAATTGAGTGTTAAATGCCCGACCAAGCGTCACATGTTGATGTTCCTTGTTCTTCGGCTACACCACCTCCCTTTTGTATGCGAACGTCGAGTCCTGTGTGCATTCTAGTGCACACTATTAATGAATTGATCCATTAAAGTCTTCAATTATTGACAAGGGACCGGACCCCCTATTTATGCATCTGATACCCACTGCCACTCTGGATGATTAATTTTCCGGATTTTTTTCCAAGAAATCCATCGGATGCCAGAACCCTGACTGTTAGCCATAGCCAAACGAATTGAAGGCAGCCCACAAAATGCGTTCCACGCTCGTCGAATGACTGCGGCTGGGTCTAAATGTAGTATTTTCCCCGGTGCAGAGGTTATCACCCAAACAAACGCAGCCCCTGCAATTATAATGCGATGAGGCTTTCATGGTTGGGGCGAGGGGTGGTAGCTAGGATGTTTCATTCTCCCCGTGGTCAGTATGTAGTTGATTGCATTTCCTGTGCCTAATCCACTAGCGAATTAACTGCTCACCAAGCAGTACCTACAAAATGGGATACGTATTACGCGCCTAAGGGAATTCAAATTCAATCGCATCAGCTGGACAATGACGACTCAGTCATTTTCGCGTGTGTCGCTAGCAGCCACAATGGTCCTTGCGTCGACCGCCACCGCAAAGAATAACTAACAACTATCCAACGCTCAAATGCATCTTTCTCGATGAGACTACAAGGATGTGTCTGCTTTTGCTCGTGCGATATGGATTGAGTTCAGCCGCAGAGATGGATGCAAAAACTTAGTGAAGCGTTTAGTACGCATGAATGAGCGGCACCCCCGTTTTAGTGACATGATCTGTGATGTGATGCGTACTGCTCGTATGTGGGGTTGTTCCAGCGAACGCTGCAAAATTGGTATCACGAATTTCAATTCTTTAGGCCATGCACAAGGATGCTGTGCGGGTGGTGGTTTTTTTTTCCTGTGTTGTGCTCCCTCTGTGCTATACAGGACGTACAAGTCCGATTTTGGCCTTACATCCATCACTGGCTAAAAACATTATATTCTTGGGGTTAATTGATAGCTCGGCTTGGAAGAGAGGGTGGTGCTCTATGTGGCACGATGGAAACGGCAAACATTTTAGTATGCGACAAGTATTCTCGAGTCAAGTCGTGTGCGTCTCCTGCGATTGTCAACTGCAAGCCACTAACGAAGTGGAAAGTATCCCGTCGCATATGCGTTACATTTCAATTTCAGACAAATTAGTTCACACTTTTTGTAAGTAGAAAGAAAAAGAAACTTTTAAACATTTTAAAATAAATTTTTTATCTGTTTTGAGATAAATTGAAAAAATCGGGAAAGAGGGAAAGAGTTCATTCCACGGAGATGTAGAAGGAGATGTCACACCGAACTGTATGGACTGTACATCGTTAGTCAGTAAGCGAGGGCGGGGTCATCAAAAAAGGGCAGACACCAATGCCCGGGCCGCAAAATCTTCGGGTCCACCCAGTAGCGATAGCGTTGTAAAGGAGCACCGAGTCTCTGTTGATGCAAGCAAGTGGAAGAGGACCTCAGTCATCTTCATGTGGAAAAGCGAAGACGGCCAAGAGGAGACAGAGCTGGATGACGAAGCTTTTTGCCGCAGCTGAATCGAATGCGTTTGAGTTTTACCGGTGAGTTTTGCCGTAGGTTGAATAAGGCGAGGGGTGTCGCGTCGTGGGTTTGTCTGCGATTGGACTATTACCATGCATGGTCTGCAGTTACTGCAGTAGTATCCAATTATCCATTTTCTTAGTCACAAGTTGTCTACGTCGAAATTGACTGAGACGATTGTCCTGGCCATCTTACAGCTGGTTTCCGGGACTACAGTCTCGTACGTCAACATAGAGTAGGCATTTAGTTTTGTATTACCAGATGGAAGTCCTTAGCTACTTTTTTGTAGGTACTTTCGGGCTGATGCTAGGGATGGGGAGTGTATGTTTAGTATGGTTGTATGGGGCTTAGTACAGGAAGCCAACATGTTGATGTATATCTCCGAGTTCCTGATAGCTCTTTGGGGCGTTCATCTATTTTCGAAATGAATGCGCCGTTTATCCGTACAAGTGAGCAGTATTCTGCCGTTGAATAAACAAGTCAAATCGCAGTAGAACTAAGTGAGGCTGAGTCAGCTACTAAAGTCGTACCGGTAAGCTTTTGAATAGTATTAATCCTAGCATCCAGTTTTCCTGCTTTTTGTTAAGGTAGGTTTGGTATCGTAGAGATCTGTCGAGCATACTTCCTCGAGGAACCGCATTTCAAACTCCAAGGTACTGTGGCCTTGAATTTGATTCTAATCTGCAAAAAGATAATTTCGATTTGCAAGCCGTAAGCTTAGAGTTGAGACGAAAGGCACAAATATCGGTCTTAGACATGCGTATTAAGGACTTCAAAGTCGGTTTTTAACGTATCTGTCGTTACTATAAGTTCTGGAGTCGGAGGGCTTTGGCAATGCCGTCAAATAATGAGAATTTTCTGGATGTTGCAGAGAAAATTTCATAGCCGTACAAATTAAATCGATTTGGTGCGACTCTTTGACGTTACTATAGTCATCGCTAGACAAAAATACCGTCAAGTATGAAGACATACCGGAGCGGTCCGTCGGCTTTTATTGAAGGTTATGGCCATCCATATTGCGCAGTTTGTATTAGTATTCTATTTATTTATTAAAATTATTTCTGGATATATTTTACAGTCTGTAAAATACTTTTTTTTAGTGCTGTCTACTGTTCTTATATTTGGTGACTTTATATTGGGTTTCGTTACTCTAAAAAAAGGCTGGCAAAAAGCTTTACCGTTACGAAAATAGAGGGAAGGACATACTCTTTCTTGGCCTTTTTTAGGATTTTTATAATTTAAGACCCATAAAACAGAAATTTCGATTATTTTTAATTACTGTTAGATTTTTGATCAATTTTACAACCACCTGTGCTAGCATTTGCCACTTTTCTCAAATTCTGTGGACATGGATTTCTGAGAAAACGGTAAAAATATGCTGTTTTTTGTTTCGCTTGTTTGAATGGGCTTCAGAGCTTAGGGTCGAAAACGGAAATTTTGAGACGTTTTTGAAGCAGTTCGCTTGCCTTATAAACATTATACATGCTTCAGCCAAATTTAAACAAGGTGGTCATAACCGTTAAGGATCTCGAAATCTTTAAAAAATAGTTTTCGAAAATGTTTTCACGTTTTTCAGTTAAATCTTCGAAGTTTTTGAATATTCGAATTCTGCTATAGTTTTGTATAAAATTTAAGAAGATGAACTATGCCCGGTGTTAATTTAAAAATTATACTTTATACCGTTTTGGCGATAGAGGGGGAGACATGCGTTCTTTTGACCTTTTTTTTAATTTTTTAAATTTCAAATCCATAAAACAAATATTTTGAAGTTTTTTCCAGTTTCCGTTAGACTTTTTTTTCAATAGCACAACCACCAGCACTGGCCTTGGATGTTTTTTTTTAATTCTATGGCCACCGGTTTATGCGTAAACGGTAAAATAAGCTCCTTTTTTATTTCGTTTTTTAAATAGGCTTCTAAAAACTAGGGTTAGAAACGGCAATTTAAAAAATTTTAATGCAGCCTTCCTCCTTTTCGTAAGCTTTGTACTTTAACCGAATCTGAAAAAGATCGCCTATACCGTTAAGCTATTGGAAGACTTTAAGAAATTGTTTTAGAAAGTGTTTTTATGTTTTTGAGTTAAATCTCAGAAGACTCTGAAATTTCAAAATCCCCTATAATTTTCCTTAAAATTTTGAAGTTTTTCTGATACGTGTGATTTTTTTCATAGAATTTCACCAAACAGCACCAGAGATAAGAGGGGGAGGGGACACACGTTTTTTCATGCATTTTTGCGATTTTTTTTCGAAAAACGAAAAACGCGTCAAAACGCATATATTTGGTTCCATTCCAGCTTCTTGACACAGCATAAAGTTCCTGTAGTATATCTTCCTGTATAGCTGGATTCCACCGAAGGCCTCTTCATGCTGGAAGCATACTTCATTCAAAAATCTCGATCTACTTAACCGTTGTTTGGGGCTTTCGTATGTTATGCCAGGTCTGATGAAGTGCTTATAAATCAAAAGCTTACTTTGCTTTCTGAATTTGTTCAGTTTTCTGAGAACCTGTGGAGAATTTTATCAGCGTAGTTGACTTCTAGATATTTCACAGTTTCCTTCCGTTAAACAACTCTGTCGTCGGGCAGTTTATTCCTGATTACGAATGCACGTCTGCTCCCTGTCGCTGGTGTCCCAAAACAGCTCCGTTTTTTCGCTGTTGACCTTTAGTCAAAATTTAAAGTAGTACTCTCAAAGTTTCCTTATTATGCATTTCAAATCTGCGGGCGAGCAAGCCTGATTCTGTGGCAGAGTCGTCAGCGAATAGGGTTGTCTTTGTCCTGACATTTTTCTGGGCTGATCTGCTGCACGGAACCGCTCCTTGACTTAAACAGACTTAAACTTTGTTCTACCGTTCTAACGAAAAGTTTGAAATTTGGTCAGTTCCTCGAAGATTTTTTCGTCGCGTTTCCTGTGCGTTATTTCATATCGCTTCCTGTATTATCGTTGTCTGGATTATCCTCGTTTAAGTTTTTGATGCGAGCATTGCTGGTGTCCCCGATACTTCGGAGTTTGAATTCGACTTCCGTCAGGAATTCTGTAAGGTGCGTTGAGGGCTTGTCCCAAAGGTTGTTTTCGAAGTGACCTGCAAATGCTCTCACTTTCTCCTGTGGTGTTATAACTATACCTCCATTGACGGTAATGGTTTCGGTCAGCTTTATCTAACTTTGATTTCCTCGAGACGTAGTCATCGTTCACTGTATTCCCGGTCCTTAAGAGTATCCGCTGCTGCTTTTTGGAAGATCTGGGAAAGATCCGCATACCTCTCTCCGTTAGTGTTTTATCTCTCTTGGCTCTCCGAGGCTTTGTTGACTTGAATTAGTGGGTAGAGGTATCTATCTCATTGTTTTTCAGATTAAAACAATAGGCAAATATATTAACTAATGGTAGAGATCCGTTCTAAAGCAGCTTTGCGAAAGTTCCAGCGTGGTCGAGGTACGGAGTTAAAAAGTGGTAAAAGTCACAGGGCGGTGTTGGATGTGGGAGAAAACAGGCAAGGTTTTTCCGGATTTTCGGATGGGTTGATATCCCCAATCGCAGGATAAATAGGAGAGGTCATAAATCATGGGGTCCTATTCTAGAATGGTATGTCCGACAATTTCTATAGCATTGGCAAATCGGAAGTCGAAATTTCAGAGCTTATTTGAAATTTCAAAGCTGTTGCTACGTTGTTTGCACAGCGTTTGTCCTTTTGAAAGCTCACCATTGCTGCTTACGTCAAGTTGTTCGTGCTTGACATCCGATGCCTAATCTCACAACCGATTGCATCTTTAATTTATGTCGAATTGAAACGCCTACAAGTTTATTAGACAGACCCCACTTTATAAATTAAATTTTCACTCCCAATGCCAACAGAAATGCTGACAACAAAACTTTCTTTGGCTCAAATCACGACAACGCCTTCAAATTTGTGCCACAAATTTTCCAGCGCCAAAACGGAGGTAAAAAAATCCACAAAAAAAAAATAAAATGTATAAAATGAACACAATTACCAGGCTCCGCGGGAAGCCCCCAAAAAAAGGACAATCAGCTGAAACATGCAACGATAAGGTGGCTTGTGCTGTGCGCTTTACTTGATTGGTGGTGGGTACCTAGGCATATGCCGCGCCTCCCCAACAACGAAATTATATTATCCAACTCTTTGGTTCGGATAATTGCACGAGAATTAAAATTAATATACTGTCATTGTGGGTGAAGTCTTTTGGGCCTCCGCGCGCGACGACGGTACCATTGCGGAGATGTCACCATTTGTTAATGCCTCGCAATAATTCCTTGTAAAATTAGAAACGATAAAAATGTGACTTCAAGACGAAGAAGAAGGAGGAACCGAAAGGATTTAAGGACCTCATAATCAGGTAGTTAAATTCTACCAAACGAATGTCGTAAACAAGAAGTAGGTATTCTCTCCCACTCCTTTGTGAGCACTCGTCGTTACAGGCTAATGAATAAAAGTTTTTTTGATATAGTAATGGGGCCTGTGCAACACACTGGCTTAGCGGGCCTTGGGTGGGGTGACTGGAAGGGTGGCATAACATTAATTTTCAGTTCGTAATTTCATGTTTTCTCTCCGGTTACGCCGAGTCCTGGTACACACTTTAAGGGAAAGTAACTTCTTTTTTTGCATTCGGATACACGCATAGTAGTTATGCATATTTTGATGAACGGTATAGTCCCGTTCAGAAGGACAGATACATTGCGGGGACATATTTCAACTATGAAAGTTATGAGCATAAAAATATCAAAATGGGTTGAGTGGTTGTTGAGGAACAAGTGAATTTGAATATGGTGAATTCGATTATACAGCAGGCAATGATATATAACGGCTTTCCTGCTACTTTCTTTCACATAAAGTCTTGAAAAAGTGACTTTTTTGTAAATTATTGAGCTCTGCGACCCTAAAAGCAAAAGAAATTTTTTTCCAATTACATAATTTTGAGAACCTTAATCAAAGCCTGGGTCAAACCTGGTCTTAATCAAACCTTAACCTGGGTCGGAAGGTTTCAGAAGACGCCAGTCCCTTCTGGGGCCGTTTTAAGATTGCTTTATTCAAAATCGTGGCGTACCCAACCTTGTATAGTACTTCAACCACATCAACAATCTATAAGAAGAAGTCAAAAAGGGCCAAATTACACGACCTGGGTAGCCAATTCACGCCACCTCTATAATATAAGGTGACGTGAACTGGTATAAGATAAGCAAGCTTGGAAATCGCATGTGCAAATGGCACTTTGTGGCACGGGCTGTACTGCCGACCAGGTATGATCAAACGAAAAGATACTATTTATTCCAGCTGCTAAAAAGACCGCACATGATAGGACGCGCCTTCGTCGTAAAGAATTGGCTAAGGTCAAAAATGATTGTTTTTAAAAAGGTAAGAGATCGCCCTGCTGTGATCCGTATCAAGCCACTTCCCAAAACATCAGCGAAACTTAATATTTTAAAAATGTGTTTCTTAAAATGTCCCCTTAAAATGTAAGGAGGAGGCGAAGCTCATTGCTTTTTTGTAACAAACTTAACGAAAGGTTTTTTTTTAGGTCGTTTGACACTTACCACGTCAGCCACAAAGATCCGCCACCTGATGTGAAGAAAACAGTTGGTTAACCACAGAGGAAGTGTTCCGCTGTGGACGACGCCTACAAGAAGTCTGCAGTCCATTCCAACTGCACCCATCGCAGTTACGCCAACGAGCCCTATCTTCACGAGACAGCTAAGTATCCATGGGAGAAATGGCAACAGATACAAGCTGAACTAGAGCAGGTTTGGGTCCTGATAAAACCTCTTCTGAATTTTGGTTCTGAAGCTTATCAGAGGTCTCATTTTCTCTGGATACCTGTGTGACCTGGGACTTAAACATGCTTCACTGTATTTCACCTTCCGACCAAGTTCAAAAATGCTTCAGTTTAAGCACTATCTTGGACGAGGTCAAAGGATTGAGCAACGCTTTTAGAGCGGCCGATGCATGAGCTTTTTGTCCTCTACGTGTAAGTCACAATATAGCGCATAGCCATAAGGATAGCAAAAATCTCCGGTTGGATGATAGACGCATATTTACATAAGGGGAAGTGGAGTCTAATGTTCTCGCTTTCCACAAAGACTCCAGCACCAGACGTCTGTCGGGTTTTTCTTATCCTGGCTCAGAGTCTAACCGAAGCCATACCATGGCCTGAAAATAAAGTCGACTTGATTTTGTCGCAAAAGGATATCTGGTCTCATTGCGTCAGAGGACATATCCGTGAGACAGGGGTCGATATTTCTCGCACAAGTTCTTTAAAATTCGCTAAAAAAAAGCGGCGCTAAAGTTCGGGGTTTACATGGGTCTCAGCCAACAAGCTTCGCCAGCCAGTTCTGTCTCCAGCTAGCCGTTTCCAGTTTCGCACGCGAAGTTGGCTGACATTCCCTTCCACTTGCACGCACCACCTGAGTCTCGGTGCTCCTCTAGTGCGCAGTCCCTGAGGGGTGGATTCGAAGATTTCCCGGGCGGGGGCGTTTGTGTCCATCCGCTCCGGATGACCCAGGTGTCGTTGCACAGCCCGTGCAGTTCGAAGTTATGTCTTTTCCTTCACTCTCCGTCTATGCAGGCGAAGCCGCATAGTTTTTCCGCGAGTTTTCATCCGCCTTTGACAGGCTCCATACTTTTCTTCACCGTAAAGCAGGACCGGGATAAAAAGGGTCTTATAAATCCCTTTAGTTGCTCGAGAGAGGGCTTTGCTGCTCGATTGCCTTCTTAGCCCAAATGAAACAGCGATTGGCAATAGTTATCCTTCTCTTATTTCAGCGCTGGTCATTGTCTGAAATTATTGTCTACCCAGGTAAACAAGGTCTACCTCAAATTAAAAGCTGTCAATGATGATGCTTTTTCCAAGACGTCGGTGTTGAGTCTCTTTCGTTGTTGATAGCATATACTTGGTTTTGCCCTCGTTCACTGCTTACCCATATTCGCCACTTCCACCCCAATACTCACGAAGGCTTCACTTACAACGCGCTATGTTCTTCCAATTATGTCAATGTTACCTGCGTATGCGAGTAGTTGAACGGAATTTCGAAAGATTGTGCCTCTGGTGTTGGCGCGGGAGTTCTGCACAATTCTGTCAAGTATGATGCTAAAGAAGTCATATGAAAGCGCTAAATTTTTTTTGACATGAAAGGGTTCGGTGCGGTCCTTAACGACCTTGACGGAACAGCGTGAGTTTGGCGTCGTCATCCTGCACAGACTGATGAGTTTGGCTTGGTTCCTAGCTTGGCTTTCAAATCGCTAGGACCCTTTCTTAATGTCGTAGCTAGGGCACTGCTCGTACGTTTTATCTACGAGCTCGTAAAATATATCTTTGCCATCGTCATCCTTCTCCTCTGAGGGGGCATGCGCGCATGAGGCTAATGTTGAAGAATCTAGCCTTGATGCGGATTGTCGTAAGGCGCTCGCTCACAGGGTCAAAGCTCAAGACTTTTTGCCTAAGTCTGCCTCCAACAACGAAACCACATCTAAAAAAGCACTAGTAGTAGACGCCACAGTTTTTCATATGCTTTTACCCGGCCCATCCAACCGCTTTTCTTGGATGGCAGTGACATCTGCATTCCATGTAATTTTTAAGGCTTTGGCGGTTATTTGATAACATTCTTATTAATTTTCGGATAAGTCGCATTTTTAATTTTTATTAGCACAATTCTGAATTCGCCCCGAACATTTCGCTTCGAACTACATCGAGCGTGGTCACCGGAAACTGACCGGTGACCACGTTCACTGTATCCCGGTGAACACCGCTCAATGAAGAATTGTGCTCATAATTATTAAAAACGCGATTTATCCGAATATTATTAAAATTTTTATCTACTCAGACACGCGATCTGTAAAGGAACCAAACATTCCAGGCACAGATCCGAAAAACGTTGTCTTTGTTTCGTTTGCATTGTCCGTCAACAGCAAATCCATGCGATTCTGAGGCTTGTTGCTGGTTCGTTACTATTCCGTAAAAATTTCGATGCGCTTGGGATCAAAAACCACCCTTTTCAGAGCCCTACACAGTAGGAAAGGCTCTTTGCATCCAAGACAAGCCGTCCTTCGGAATTCGACGAAAAAGGCAGTAACACGTTTCCGCGAAAGCCTGCTACACCAAACACTGTTGGGAAAAAGGCCCAAAGTTTTTCCAAAAGCGCCTCTAGACTATCAGAAAGTGGAGAGTGCTTTTCCAGTTTTGGATTCAACACACTTGGACCAAAGAAATTTTATGTCAAGAATAACTCCCAAATATTTGACTTAATCGGATATCGGCATAGTGACACCTTCTAGCACGAGTTGATTTCGACCACCGGCCTTCCTACTTCTCGTAAAGAGAACAACCGAAGTTTTAAGAGAGTTCGCTGAAAGCTCATTCCTAGTGCGCCAACCATCAATCAAGTCAAGGGATCTCTTTGCCTGAGAGAATAGAGTCCCTTCTCTGTATGAGAATACAGAAAGAGGGGCGACATCATCCGTGTAGGCTTGTGTGCAGGTTCTAGGAAGGTTGAGAGCCGATAGCAGAGTCTACTACCATTCCCCATAAAAGGGGAGAAAGAGCACCACCTCGAAGGAACCCCTATTTACATCAGCTATGATGCACTTGCCACAATCTGCCTCGGTTAAAAGCGTTCTGTGCATTAGCTTTGCCCTAACCCATTGAACTAATGTTTTACCTCATCGTATTGTCCGGCTAAGTTGCATCTTTGAAAGCGCCCAGTACGTTGTCCTTCTAGTCAAGAGCACATTAAATCCTACCAACAAGGTTTTGAAGCGCAGTCAAGCAGGATTTTCAAAACCGAAAAGCGTGTGAGTACTCGGAAAGAGGATACCATTAAAGAAAGTATTTCTTTTAAGCATGCGCAACAGCTGATTTTAGCCTTTGGTAGTCTGGATAATCTGATTGACCATGTAGCTTGAAAATATCAAAAGATGCGATTGCATATTGGATAGCGCCATCCGTTACCACTCTGAATGCAATATACCATTTAAGCTGCGTTGTGTTCGTTGGTTCTAGAGTGGCCACCGTTGCCAAGACCACTGAAGAGTACGTGGTGATCTGATTTCCCGGAAAGTCACTTTCTCCGCGAAGACTGAAGGTCTCCGCTTTGGTCTAAGTGTAACTACTGCCATCAGGTATGACAATTGAACCAAACTTGTTTTATCTGTTCCTGCGCCGAACTTTCAAAAACATTTCATCGTAATTTTTTTGACTTGCGAATAAGTCTCTAAAATTCTTGTGCATCGATTGCTATAGACTCAAGTCTTTTACTGAATAAGGAGGAGGAGGGAGCTTTCACCAAAAAACTGTTTTCCTGCGAGGGTTTTTCGTAGCCGGGCACGCTAGTTCAAAGCAAACGCGTTAGGACTAGGGCCCTGTTCAGATGTTAAGCAGACATCCTACCGATTGCTTTGATCTAAGTTTGAGTGGAACTTCTACTCCTCTCTAAACTGTGCCCAATTAGTTTTTCTGGAATTTCTTCGCAAATTTAAAAATCGGTGCCTCTGTATTTGGCAAAATGCTATCTTGCGATGCCTTTCACATCGTGGTAGTCTTGAAAAATCTATTTGACAGCATTAGCTCAATTAGCTGCAGGGACGAAGAAATTGAATCTGCTCGTCACCTGATTTGGGAATGCCCAGCCCCAAACAGCATCAGGCGTAGTACCCTCGGCAGTTACTTCTTCAACGAGCTCGAAGATCTAAATAATCTGGATCTAAGGGACCTCCTAAGATTTGTATTATAGCCGTATGGGTCCAAGAGCGAGGAACTCTGAGCTTCTAACAGCGGTTTATTTCTGTTTTCGTTCCAGGTGTTAAGAAGGTTCCCAATATGAACACAATGGACCCAACTGCTGGTCTAAGTGAGCCGTGACTATTTTCTAAAGGGCATCCATCAACCTAACCTAGCTCCTGTCTTTTGGTAGTAAGAACATTGTTGATGGTGATGTTAGACGATAGGATGAATTCCAATCTACTTTGCGTTCCATTTGCTACTGCCCCAAACAGTATTCTTAGAATTAGCATCGCAACACAAGATGAGGCCGAACCCTTTGGACTCACAGTACTTTACAAACGTAACAATTATCTTTGGTGGAGGAGTGTGGAAACTGATACTTTCGCGGAAAGTTATGCTTTTAACAATCCCTACAAATTTTAATATTTTCTGACGATTTTCTTAAATCTTTTAAAACTTTTAATCGAGACTAAAGAACAGGCTAACTAGGTTCGTATGGAAGAAAAAGAGGACAAGGTAAACAAACAAAGTATCACTGTTAAACCTCCAAGGTAGGTAGGGAAATCACTTACCTTGGTGTAAACGTCGAATTTATCACGACTAAACCCGAAAGTGAAACCCCCTGATTAAGACTTATGCTCTAATTTTTACCAAAAAGTAACGACCATTGCAATAAATTCCCTGATAAATGATTTGCAATCTTCTAGCCAGCTGTTTAATGGCATAAACTTCATTCCCTTCATTCCCTTAAATAAAAAATCTCACTTCAAGAAAAAAAAAAAAAAAAAACACAGTGTGCAAAGAACGATGAGTTTCTTGTCTCCAAGCTGAACTTTTGGATCATCTTCGACACTTTTTTTTTTCATTACCACTAGTTCGCTCATGTCTTTCGAGAATTAAATCCCATAACGCCCAGTTCAGTGTCTTAGTGTTTCCTCGTTCCTCATGTCTTCAAATCTTTTCACAGCTTCTTGATAAAAATGGAGTAATTGACTTAAATAACTAAACGTAGGAATCGCATCGCGCTCCACAAAACAATTTCAAATCGAGTAATCACTACGACGGACACGCCGGCATAGACGACGCGGAATTGTCCGATGAACCGTAGCGGCCGATGGCAAGTACTTTTCTTTAAATTAAGATCTCAACACAAGACGCTGTAAATCTACGGACCAAGGAGCGACCAGGCGAAGTATCGATTGTCTCCATTTTTGGTCAACGATTTTTACTCGTGACATGGTAGCGAAGCCGCGTGATGCGCACTAAGTACAAAATCAATTTGCGATCAATCGAAGGTCGAAGCAGAGGCAAAAACCGAGCGCGATCGCAATGCGAGCTACCTGCGCAGTAGTGGTTAGTGGACGTGGTTTTTTCTGCGCAAACGACTGACGAGAAGTGAGAATTAGTGAGGAATTTTCAGATGGGTTTGCGTCTTTTTTTTATATTTTACGTGAGGACAAACGCATTGACATGTGGAATGAATGCGCTATGGCGAATGGCCACTGGCTGTGTGATCGATGTTGTAATGTCAAACAGAAAGTGAACACCTAACTAACATCTGTTAAAAAGGAAAGAGGGCAATCGGAAAAAGATTGAGGATGGTTTTATAAATTGATTCATGTGAATAAAGATTTTTTTCAACTTTTCTTTTTTTTCGGATGAATAAACAGGAGGTTGAGCTCTTACTACAGCTAGGAAATATATTTAAGACGAAAATATTTTAAGTAAATAAAAAATTAAAAGCAAAAAGTGAAATTATCTTAAAATAGCCAGAAGGTAAGGTTGTTTTAAAATAAAGATTTTTACAAGCTTTTAATTTAAAAAATAAATTAGAAAATTAGATTAGGAAATTAGTGAAATTATCTTAAAATAATTTGAAAAAGTGAAATTATCTTAAAATAGCCAGAAGGTAAGGTTGTTTTAAAATAAAGATTTTTACAAGCTTTTAATTTAAAAAATAAATTAGAAAATTAGATTAGGAAATTGACACTTTAATAAACTTCTATTTTCTTGCAGCAATGTCGCGCGCAAAATAAATCTCCACCAAAATACCGAGACACGTATTCTCATGCGATTCGCCACTTTCTTTTTTTGAAATGCACAAAAAAAGCATACGAACTCAAAGAGGAAGAGGAGTAGAAAATATGACCCGAGCACTATTTTTATACCCGACCGAGGGTATATTAATTATACCCCATCCCATAGGATAGGAGGTATATTAAGTTTGATTCATAGACCCCCAAGACCTAAAGGGCATATGATCGAGACCGAATTGTTAGTCGAATGAGCCATGTCCGTCCGTCCGTCTGTCGGTAGTTTTTAGGCCTTAAATTTTGAGCTAGGAACCTGAAACTTGATATCTGTTATTTCTAGATTTTGAAGCAGTACAAGTGTAAAATTTTTTGAAATCCGCCCACTGACACGCCCACTTTACTTATTAGCATGAAAAATCAAAGTTGTCGCAGGAAGCTGAAATTTGGTATTCGATATCCTCGCTTAAGTGTCTAAGTCGGTCGCTTTAAGTGTTAAAAAAACGAATACCGCCCCTTGTAGGCATGGTCATACTTAATATGCATTCTAATAAAGGGTTTTTATTTGATATATTTGCTTTAAATCCAAAAATCTTGCACTATAAAATGTTCAGATATGTGCGTAAGCTATCAACTCAAGTTAACAAATTTTCGCCACGTCCACTTTTGGGGGCGTTTTTAAGTAAAATCCAAATTTTTAATATGAAAAGCGTGCAATCAACACGTGTATACCACTTCTGATAAAAAATATAAACAAAAATACGATGTTATTGAGAAGGTGTGGATGCTACGCCCCTTTCTTATTGAGAAGATTCTTAACTGAGAAATTCTAAATACAATTGAAGTTAAATGAAACTAAAATTTAACAACCAAGATTTATGACACAATTCGGAGCTTGACAATGGTCAATTGGGATGGGGTATCCAACGATTCGCCTAAGCGGATTGTAGCCCTCCCACTAGTGTTAATGCTTAGTTTGTAACACAGTGAAATAATCATCGTAGATTATTAGAGATATGATCGAGACCGACAGGTGAATCGATCAAGCCATGTCCGTCCGGCCATCCGCCTGTATATGTGAAGGTTTTAGGTCTTCTAGAGAGCTAGAGAGCTGAAACTTGGTGCACGGCTTGGATCTTCTGTTGCACAGACAAAGTGTGAAAATTTGCTCAATACGTCAACGGGCACGCCCACTACTGGCTTCAATGTGAGACAACTTCTATTTCACATTTTCTTTCAAAATGACTTTTGGTCAAGTTAGACAAGTCATAGGAAGTTAAATTTTGGTACCGAGCAATATTGGCGGCCCAAGACCTTTAAAAAGGCAAAAATTGGACCGCCCACTATATCGACCATGTCCACTTTCAACATGTTACATCTTCAAAAACCCGATTTCTCGGAAAGTTCACTCCAAATCGAAAAAAAAAATTATAAAACAAATATTAAAGATACAACTATTTGCTAAGTTTGCTCCACACAAAGTTTTGAGCTCCGCCCACTTTTAAGGGGCGTTTTTAGAAAAAAAAACTGTTTTTTATCTGAAATAATATTCGCTTTTACCGTATTTTCTCATGATTCTAACGAAAGTTACAAATAATTGATTTTAATTTTTAGCCCATGCCCACTTTGGGGGCATATAGGGTCGGGTGTATAGAAGTTTGTCACAGACAAACTCTTGCACTTATTTACTTGTTTTTACTCGAAATGACGAAGGAGTAATACTGAGTTATGCCTTAGCTTAGGTTAGGTTGCAAAGGGTTGTTTCCATTAGTGCAAGTTCACTCGGTGGCCAAATTGACCCATTGTGATTACCCTTGTAAGGTAGACAAACATGGTTGGACTTATGTCTTGCTAACTGAACCAGCCTGATCTTTTTATAAATCTTTTTAGGTCTAGTAGTGATGTTCCTGCCAGGTCGTCCAGGCTATCAAAGAACCTGACTCCTAAAAAGGTTAGTCGTCGTTCTTGGAGAGCTGGACAGTGGCAGAGAAAGTGTTCTATAGACTCTAATTCTTCTTCTTCCCTACAGCTTCTGCAGAAGTCGTTCGCATTCCCATTCGTGTAACCATGACACCAATGGTGCAGTGTCCCGTGACTACACCAACGAGTGTTCTTATGAAATTTCTACTGAGAGATAGAAGGGTAGTTTTTCTTTTTAGGTCGAGTACTGGCCATAAGCAGTGAGTTTTGATGCAATCTTTAGACTGTTGCCAACGTTCACCGGCTTGTTTGATCGTGTATTGATCTATAAGACTTTTGGCTGTGTTGAAAGGGGGAAAACCCTTCGGTCAGCCATCGTTATGTCCATATCAGAACTTTTCCTGGCCTGTTCGTCCGCCATTTCATTTCCGGCCACGCCAACGTGCCTAGGAACCAAGCAGAGTAGAACTCTGTGGAGGCTTATTTCCTTTAATGCCATGAGGTAGTCCCTGACACACACTTAGAGTATACGAGGTTAGAGTCCACGGCTTTAAGTGCTGCTTGACTATCAACACATGTGGTGATTTCCGTTGCTGGAAGATCCATAGATTGGATTGTGTGTGCAGCTCTCTTCACCGCATAACTCTCAGCTTGAAAAACACTGCAGTAGTCATTTAGTCGATATGACTGGTTGATTTGCAGTGTTTCCGAGAAGACTCCTGAGCCTGCTCCATGTTCTGTTTTCGAATCATCGGTATAGATAGCTATACCTTTGATGTCAACATAAGCCTCTACCCAGTCTTGCCTACTTGGTATAATGACTTTGAATCTTTTATCGAAGTCAAATTGAGGTTCTTATAATCCGTACGGGTTACAGACCCATTTTGATTTAAGATGTTCAGTATGTTCGAGTGTCCTATAGACATTGTGATTTCCAGAAGTTGTGCTCCCTTAGTTTGAGAGCTGCCTTTGCCGCCACATTTCATGTGAAAAGCTCCAGAGGTTGGAGGTGCAGCCTTGTTTACAGACCTGTTTGAGATGTGCATCTTAATGCACCTGTGATACCTTAGCAAGCTAATATTTGTACCTTCTTCAGATTATTGACGTAAGATTTTGTTTTACACGCCTCCCACCATACCAACGATCCATAGGTAAGAATAGGTCTAACAACCGCTGTTTATAGCCAGTATGTTATTTTGGATTGAAGACCCCACTTTTTCCCAATGGCTTGTTTACATGTGTACAGAGCAATGAGACCTTTCCTCTCCTTCGTGTTCCGTTTCCAATTTAGTTTGGAGTCAAACAAAACGCCAAGATATTTGGCTTTCAGGGAGAGTTTCAGATTGGTCCCATTTAATTTAGGAGTTATCCACCCCTGCAATTTGCGCCTCCCTGTAAACAGGACCATATCTGTCTTGTACGGGTTGACTTTAAGTCCACTGTTCTCTGCCCATCTTGATAAATCTGTTAACACAGACTCCATTACTTCACTGATTGTTGGAAGAAATTTGCCTTTAATCAGTAAAACTATGTCATCTGCGTAAGCGACTACTTTTATTCCTCTTTTAACGCGAGAATTAAGAACTTTGTTGAGTGAGATGTTCCATAGAAGGGGTGAAAGCACACCTCCTAGTGGGGTTCCCCTTTCAACCGTTTTCTTAATAGAATAGTCTCCCAGATTAGAGTTGATGACTCTGCTTTTAAGCATTGTCTTTACCCAATTCGTCAAGTGGGAATCGATGCCATATTCCTCCAGGAATGAGATAATGGTTTCTGTTTTAAGATTATTGAACGCTCCTTCTAGGCCTAGAAAGGTTGCCAATGTGAATTCTAAGTTATCCCTTAGGATTGGCCCCGCTGGAGCAAAAGTAAAGGGTCTTTACTCGCCGGCCGGTCATCAGGAAAGCTGAGCTTGGACTGAAAACAATGATCTCACCTTTAAGCTCAGTTTTCATGCTGGACTTTTCTATGGCTATGAAATTTGGGTAATGGGCAAAAGAATAGAATCGCGGATTCTTAGCTGCCGAAATGAGAACTCTGAGGTGTATTGCTGGTGTTTCTCGTAGGTACAGAGGGAAAAACGTCAGTATTTGGAAGAACCTTCATATTTAGCAGCTTCTTTTCCGAATGGGGAACAATTAGTTCTTCGCTCGTTTAAACGGGTTTTTCATGCTAGAAGCAAGGGTGTCGCCCCTTGGTAGTCCTAGAAACATTAGTGGGACCAAGTGGAGAACCTCTGCAGGACCCGTCCGGGGATCGCGCCTGTGTTTCTTGAGTTGGTGGCGGGAGAATCTCTAAATATGGTACGTTACAAATTTTTTGCAAAAAAGTGACCCGAAAATTGAAGATTGTGCTGGGAAGGAAAATCCAAGGAATCCAAAAAAAATACCAAAGAAAGGAGATGACTGAAGACGTTTATTTAAACGCAGTTAAAAGAAGTCCCACCCAATCCTCCATAATTAAATTTCTAAATAAAGTGTGTGTGTGTGTGTGTATTATTACTACCGGAGATATTAACCATAACATGGGTCAAGGATCAACATACTCTAAAGATATTTTTTTCCTAGATTCTCGGTAAATTTTGTTCATAGTCATAATATACTTTTTCATAAAGTACACTCACGACATACCAAAATCATGTATAATGCGCAGTTTGTGTAACATTCTATTTATACCCGACCCAGGTTATATTAAGTTAGATGTATAGTTTGTAACGCAGTGAAATAATCACCGTAGACCCCTAAGATCTTCTAGAGATATGAATGGGACCGACAGGAGAATCGATTAAGCCATGTCCGTCCGTCTGTACGTCCGTATGTAAACAACTTTTAGGCCTTAAATTTTAAGGCAGAGAGCTCAAATTTTGTGGGTTGGTTGGAAGTCCAGTCCTTCAGATCAAGTTTGAAAATAAGCTGAATCCGCCCACAGACACGCCCACTACAGGTATATGTGCGACCATCTCCAATTTAAAAAAATACATTCTGCAAATTTTAGCTATGTTACAATGGCGCTAGCGCATCCATTTTTGGTACGTAACATTGCGTTATAATTGTCTTTAAGGTAGCCAAAAAATTTTAGCATTTTTATTGGCCACGCCCACTTTTTAAGGGATTTTAGTTTAAAATGACTGTGGGACTGACTGAGGGAAGGACATACTCTTTCTTGGCCTCTTTTAGGATTTTTATAATTTAAAACCCATAAAACAGCAATTTCGATTATTTTTAATTACCGTTAGACATTTTGATAGATTTTACAACTACCTGTGCTAGCATTTACCACTTTCCTCAAATTCTGCGGACTTGAATTTCTGAGAAAACGGTAAAATTATGCTGTTTTTTATTTCGCTTGTTTGAATGGACTTAAAAACTTAGGGTCGAAAACGGCAATTTCGAAACGTTAACATTAAATATTTCAGCCAAATTTAAACAAGGTGGTCCGTTAAGGAACTAGAAATCCTTAAAAAATAGTTTTCGGAAATGTTTTCACGTTTTTCAGTTAAATCTTCGAAGTTTTTGAATATTCCAAGTCTACTATAGTTTTGTATTAAATTAAACAAGATGGACTATGCCCGGTGTTAATTTAAAAATTATACTTTATACCGTTTGGGAGATAGAGGGGGAGACGTGCGTTTTTTTGACATTTTTTTTTAAATTTTTTAAATCCATATCCATAAAACGAATATTTTGAAGTTTTTTCCAGTTCCCGTTAGACATTTTTCCAATAGCACAACTACCAGCACTAGCCTTGGATGTTTTTTTTTAATTCTGTGGCCACCGGTTTAGGCGTAAACGGTAAAACAAGCTCCTTTTTTATTTCGTTTTTTAAATAGGCTTCTAAAAACTTAGGTTAGAAACGGCAATTTAAAAAAATTTTAAAGCAGCCTTCCTTCTTTTTGTAAGCTTTGTACATTAACCGAATCTGAAAAAGATCGCCTATACCGTTAAGCTGCTGGAAGACTTTAAGAAATTGTTTTCGAAAATGCTTTTATGTTTTTGAGTTAAATCTCAGAAGATTTTGAAATTTCAAAATCCGCTATAATTTTCCTTAAAATTTTGAATTATTTTTGATAAGTGTGATATTTTTCATAGAATTTCACCAAACAGCACCAGAGATAAGGGAAACACACACACACACGAAAAATTTTCGAAAATGCGTCAAAACTGCAGTACTCAAACTGTTTATGAAAAATATGACTTAAGCAATTGGTTAACTTTGAGTTGCTTTATTCGTGTGTTCAATATTGATTTTGAGCAACAAGCCGTTCAAGAGTTATGGCCTCCAACACTTTGAAAAACGTCATGCATTTTCGCCTCTTCATTTCTCAAAAACGGTTTGATATTATCGAAAAGTTTTATTTTTTGATTAAAGCTTAGTATTTCTTAAACCTAAGTTTCGTTTTTCTATTGCTTGCCCACTAAACTTCTTGAAAAAAAACACTGAAAAACATTAAGTCAATTTTCACATGAAATTTCAAACTGTAATTAAATTAAATAACGGTGCCTAAAAAATATTGCCCTCTTTGGATTCTCTGACTATTTCCGCAGTTTATACGCACACCGAATTTGGTCTTTCTACAACTTACCGTTCAGAAGGTATAAAGCGATTGGACGGACGGACGGACGGACAACGTAGCGATACCATAAGAGGTCCTTTTTCCATTTTTGGACGGACCGCTAAAAACCAGTGAGTAAGTGCAACAGTGTGTATACGCAGAAGTTACAGTCCGTAAAACGGACCGTTGAATACCCCACCGTAACCCACATTGTAAAATGCTGATGTTATTGTTATTTTTTGACATTATATAAGTAGTACAAACTTCGAAGAGGGGCGTGGTACAACCGCCCCCTTGTTTCATGCTTTCCTAAATTAAGCTTAAGGCCAGTCAAAATCACGCTTTTCTGGAAAATTTTAGGTTTTTCTTCAATTCTGCACCCAAATGTGGGCGTGGCCCAAAGTTTTGTATGAACAAAATGAAGAACTAAGTGTTTTCTACTTAAAATATTAAGCAAAATTTTTCAATTTGGAGCAAAAATATTGAATCAGATGTATTTAAAAATTTACCCTTAAAATAGATGCCACGCCCACTGGAGGAGGTTTACTAATTTAACTTTTTTTTGTGACTAACATAAATCAGGAGATACTTAATGTCAAATTTCAGCCTTTTAAGACGTCTTACAGTCTTCAAAGCTCTGGAGGTAGTTTCACATCTAGACCAATTGTGGGCGTGTCTGGGAGGATTTCAAAAATGTTTACACTTGGGCTGCTGCGCATAACGTGGAGCTTACGTACGAAATCTAAGCTTGCTAGTTTAAAATTTAAGGAATAAAAATATGTGACATAGGGGCCAGACGGACGGACGGAATATGGTTTATTCGATTCAGAATTCGGTCTCGATCATATGCCCTTAAGGTCTTGGAGGTCTACCATTATTATTTCACGGTGTTACAAACTACGCGACAAACTTAATATACCTCCTATCCTATGGGATGGGATATAAAAAAGTTGTCATATAGGACTTTAGCCCTTCAGTTATTAAGGTGTCGTGGTAAATACTACGTCACAAAATTAGGCTTGGGTTTATAAAGTCCACTAAGAGGTCTCAATCTTAAGTGTTCTCACCACATAATACTCCTATCAAACTTGTCCGGTTTTTGATATCCATCTTTAGTAAGAAAACTCTTTAACCTCATCCATTTCATTGTCCATGACCACATAATCAGCCTCATCCCAAAGCATATCACCATCGAGGTAATCAGCAGAACCGAGGTGATTTAATGCCATTATCATCGGAAGGAATATCCACCCATTCAACACGATGTAAACCACCACCCCACCCAGTCGAGCGGATTTAACTTAGTTAAGGAAAACTTTTCTCTCCTGCAGATCACATTCAAAGCAGCGAGTCCCTGCGGCTTTCCGGACACAAAACGCACAATTCAAGAAAGCGAAACCCAAAAGAAAAGGCAATGAAACCACAAATTTACTATAAATTATCCCCCAAAATCACATCCTTGTTGTAATTTGTTATACCTCCTGCTCCTGTTCCGTCCTGCTGATGCTGATGCTGCGGGAACTTTTTTTGTTGTTGTCAAACGCATTCGCTGTGTGTGTGCGCGATTATTTCCGAAGCTTGTCTACAAATTTTTAATGCGAGTTCATTGGGTGTTTTGTTGGCGACGACAACCGCGCCATCAAGAAGGCCAAAGACGCATCGTACAACTTACACACGCCGCAGGAGGGCGTCGCTTTTTTTCGAAATTATTGCCGACTACAGAATCGCGGTTCATAAATTCCCAGCAGGTGGTGGTTAAATAAGTATGGTGTGGTGCTGGATATGTGGCGAAAAATCATACTCATCGGACACTTTGTGTTGTCGTCTCAAGAGTGACATTGAAATAAAATTCAGAAAGAAGATACAGAAATTGGATTTAAATTGAAACACAGTTTCACTTGAGTGGATAAATCATAATTTTTGCCATTATGACTGTCGGAATGGTATTTTGTCATTTCTCCTCGAAGACCGAGGCAACGCCCAGTAGCTTGAATAAGTGAAACTCAACCATGCATTGGTTTGTAAGCGAGGCAATTCCACGCCTAGGAAGCTGAAATTGTATTATCGACATTATGACACCGAAAATTATTTTTTCAAAGAAGGGCGTTATACACTTTTTTCCGAAATGGTCTCTTAATTGATGAATGAACTTGTATACCTTATAATACGCTACACTTAAAATTAACACAATTTGAACAGATTTTTAAAAAGTAAAGTAATAAGCATTCCTGTATTGAGCTTATAAACATTTTACGCCGGCACGGTAACAGCGAAGCTTCCAGACTTAACAATAGGAGACGCGGTGGCGCAAGTAGCCACTCAAAAAAATAAGCCAAGAGCGATTTAACTTTGTGGTGACAGCGAGTAAAAAATTGAGCGAGCTATCACTATTATTCCAGTATTTTAGAAACGTGAGAGAATGTGAAAATAACAGAATGGCTTAAATCGAAATATATTATTTTCAATAAGCTGTGATTGTAGTAAAACTAAGTCGTTTTGCGTATGTATAAGGCATGAAGCAATGAACCTTATACATACGCAAAACTCAACCGACGTCAATCTCCTCTAGGGGTTACTGGTCCCAGTTTGAGGGACTCTCCAGGAATTGGATAAGGGAGCTCTTATCAGATGTTGATGAGAGAGCAGGTGGTTTGCTGCATTGTCACTCCGTGGAAGAATGACAATGAAGGAATCACCTCGCGGGAAGCTGCGTAGGTGCCTTCCCGCCATTTAATGCTCAGCAGTACATTTCTCAAAGCTCGTTTCTGCAGTTAATTTTCATCGAAAGGTATGTTGTTTGGTACCCTATTCTACAGAAAAAAATGTGCAATGGCGAAAATGTAGCATAGAGAAAAATAATGAAAGACCCCCAAGACCTTAAGGGTATATGACTGAGACTGAATTATTAGACGAATGAGCCATATCCGTCCGTTTAGACGTCCGTAAGTTAACAACTTTTAGGCCTTTAATTTTGAGCTAGAGACGTACGTAGGCTTCATGGCATCCGAACCACCCACAGGCACGTCTACAGTCGGTGTTAATGTGCAACTACCTTCTGTGCTTTCAAAACTTAAGGCGTCGTAAAAGGCTGAAATTTGACATTTAGCTTATATCAAGGATCCTAAGACTAATGATAATAGAGTCGGTTGACCTCCCATAATGGTTGTGCCAGTAGTTTTTGAAATGAATTTAATTAAATATTTTTGTTTCAAATCGAACAACCCCTGCAAGGTCGGGGTTAGAATAGCATTGAAGTAAGGTATGCCTGTCGTAAGAGCCGACTAAAATCCACTGGAAGAAGAAGTTTTCAGCATATTATAAGTGATGCTGTCAGGAGATACACTCCTGGTAGGGCCACCATCGGCAGTAAAGTTATAACTGAGAGAAGAACTTCAAGGTCTAAATCCACTACCGTCTGATACAAAGTGTGCGGCAAACTGGTCAGCGCCCGATCCCAAAGGCCCGCTGAACTCTAAACAGTAAAATTCCAAGAGCGTCTGTCTCGGGATGTGCGGCTTCTTGGTCTGTTGTCCATGTTAGGATCGGCCGAATAGAAACCTGGCAACCGTTTGCTCCAGGTCACCATTTGGAGCTAGGCCTGAGGGGTGTTAGCATGCGAGCGCTAAGTGGTCGTTATCTCCCGCTCGAATCCGACCGGGTTCAACCCTAAGAAGTTACGAGCAGACCGGCCATGGTGATGCTACCTATCATGGGAGGCGAAGGGGGGTAGCGCTAAGCCAAAATGAGGGCTTAGATGGACAGTCTACAAATCGACAACGGCACCAAATTAAAATTGGCTAACGGAGAAGGAACTGGTTAAGGAGGCTAAAAGTTATTTATTTTTAGTTATTTTAGTTATTTTAAGTTTATTATTTTCATTTAAAACTTAAGATTATTATAACGTTCAAGCTTTAGTTAAAATAAGGCGGAAAATAATAGTAATCAATCCGTAACTTACAGTTAGTGTGGAAAGAAACCAAATTAATTACAATATAAAGATACAATAATTGATGTGGGGGAGCATCGATTAATTGAAATTCAAAATTTAAGGAATTTATCTAACAATATAAACAAAATAAAATAAAAAATTCATTTAAAATAATTGCAAATATAAATTCATTGGTTTATAAATTTAATCATTAGAAGCTAACACCAAAAATACAGGAATGACTTGTGCTCTTGTTTAAGGTAGCAGATTATCCAAGTAATGATTCAAGGAAGTCATAGTTGAGTCTAAATAACCAGTCTTTTACGCGATTTAGGAATGAATTAAATCGTAAGGTTGACCTAACGGAAAAAGGTAAATTGTTAAACGTTGAAGGAGCTGTAACAGTGTAGAAGCGCGAAAAGTGGGTTGTGCAGGCAAATGGAACATTTACCAGGTGCATGTTATTTGTACGAAGACTATAAAATTCATTTGTTCTACTAGGAAGATTTCCACTTTGCTTAAAAAATTCTTTTAGTACTTTAAAAACGTAAAGATGTCTCATTGGTAAAATTCGCAGATTTATAAATAATGGCCAGCTCGGAGTTAGACGATTTTTTTTACTAATAATTCTAATTAAATGTTTCTGAGCTATCAACAATGGTTTAAAAGAGTTGTTATAAGAGCCACCCCAACTTGTAATACCATACTGTAATTTAGAGTGGGCAAGGCCATAATAAATTGACTTTAGCACGTTTGCAGAGCAGTGTTTTTTGATGAGGTACATTTTGCGAGTTACAAGGAGCATATGATTTTTAATGGTATGAATATGATCTTTCCAATTCAGGTTCCGGTCAATTAGTACTCCAAGGTATTTAAAATTTTGCACAGATTCAATTTTAAAGCAACTGTTTGAGCAGGGGGAGTTACAAACAAAAGTGCTCTTTCCACAGCTATGTACAGGCAAACAGAGTTTTTTGCAATTCGGCGAATGAAAACATAAATCAAAAGTTACCAAATCATTGTTTGATAGGCTGAAAGACATTAGTTTTGTTTTCTCGCTTATAATCAGCTTATGTTCTGAAAACCAAATTCTCAGTGTTTCAAGGTCTTCTGAGATCTTCGTAATGCTTTCGAATATTGTATCACACTGATAAGTCAGGGCTATGTCATCTGCAAAAGCTGTTGTCGCCCCGTTAAGATTCAGAGCAAACAGAGAGTTAATATAAATTATAAAAAGGACAGGACCCAGAACTGAACCCTGTGGAACGCCATTTCTTAAAGTACGTGAATCACTCAAATACCCAATTACATTGACCTTTTGTTTTCTACCCTTGAGATACGAGCAAAACCATTTGTGAATGACTCCTCTAAGCCCGGCATTGTATAATTTCATCAACAGAACGTCGTGGTCAACCAAGTCAAACGCTTTTGTCATGTCAACAAAAAGAGCCATGGTGGCTTTTTTGCAGTGCACACTTTCATATAATTGGCCACATAATCTTAGGATTGCGTCTTCCGTTGACATCCTTCTTCTAAAACCGAATTGAAAACTACTAAAAAACTCATTCCTGTCTAAGAATGACAATATTCGCGATTTTATAAGTTTTTCAAAAATTTTAGAAAATGTTGGAAGGAGGGAAATGGGTCTATAATTTGACATATTTTTTTTTGTTGCCTTTTTTAAAAAGTGGTATTACTTCAGCGCCTTTTAGGTGCTGGGGAAAGCAACCGCTTTCAACACTTAGGTTAAACAAGTAACTCAAAACGTCTGCTACATTATTACACACTTTCTTAAGCAATACACTTGATATGCCATCGCTAGTGCACGAGTTTTTATTTTTTAGTGCGAATATTGCCTTACAAATTTCATTTGAGGAAAATGGTAGGAAAACAAAACTGTTTGGTTGAGTGTCATCTGTTGTTCTTTTGAAGCAGTTGCAGTCTAAATTAGTTTCAAAAGATGGTTTGAGGTTTTCTGAAATTTCGGTAAAATACTCGTTGAGTTTATCTGAAATGCTACTTAAATCGGTGACATTAATACCACCGATAATAATTCTAGCTAATAAGTATTAGCTAGATGCAACTCCTAAACTAAGTGGAAAGGTTCCGCAACCAGAGACTTCGCTGATGGGTGGAGACTTTCTGGTCTGGTGTCTGCAGGCGGGTTTGAGGATACTCACGAGCCCCCGGCTGTCAGAAAAGGTATTTGGATTTATTCTATTGGGAAGGAGGGTTTTCTTCTTAAAGCTTAAGCTCGAGCGATCGACTTTGGCCTTAGTGCAGGTGTAAGCTTCATCAACTTCTGGAACGAAGGATAGAGTAGCAGATATGGACTTCTTTCTCCTAATGGGTGAATTCAATGCCCTCGTGGGTTCGGACAACAGTACTTTGAGAAGTGTGACTGGGAGACACGGTGACCCGAATCAATTTTGCTGTTTTTATCGCTTGTCCATCATCAACACCTTTTTCCCACACCTAGACATTCACAAATACACTTTGTACCGGCACAGTTTAAATCAGAGGGCACTGATTGATTCTTTGTTGTACCATTGTGTGTTAAAAAAATTATGAATTGTGATGTTCGCGTTTTGAGTGGAGCTGAGCTGTCAACTGATCACCACCTAGTGTTGTGCAAATAGCGTTTTTCCGACAATATTCTTTTGCCAAGCCGGCGAAATCCAAAACGGGTGACCCGTATACGGTGGGAAAGGTTACAAGAAGCTGAATCTGATTACAGGGAGCGATTTGCACGGCACGTTTCGGAGAAGTTTGAACAAATTCCACCTTAACTTTTGTATATAGAGGAAAAATGGCAGCTGTTTTAATCGGCAGTCATTGCCCCTGCAAGAAATGTTTGTGGAGTGAAGCGGCTGGGTGTGGCGGCTGGTGGTGAGAAAAGAACTGAGTTGTTCCTACATAACTATACTGTGTAGAATCAATGTAGGAAATTTATTTCTCGAGCCCGATACAATGAGGCGTGAGGAACTTTCACTTTGTTCTTTGGCTGTTTCACTGCGGTCAGAACAGGCTTGGGAAAATTTGGCGAGGTTGGGGCACGATTACAGATCTGCAACAAGACATTTTGGCAGACTATTCGCCGTCTCAGAGTAAAGAAGTTAAATATCGTACAAGGCGTTAAATCCAAAGATGGGCACTTCTTTTAAATCAGAGCAATGTCTTACGGAGCGAGCCTTTTCGGAACTGATCAATCCCCAACAGGGCACTGAAAATGGCGATCCCACTGCTGATGAGATTGGGGCGGAAGATAGTCCTACAGTAGATGAAGTTACTTCCGCGATTGTATCGCTAAGAGTGGTTAAGTCTGCTGAAGTTTATGAAATCCGGCTATAAATGCTTAATGCAATGGGTGAAGAAGGCGTTAAATGGCTAACACGTGTCATTAGGTGGGCTGGGATAGCGGGAAAGGGCCAAGCGATTGGCAAACAGGAGTTATAGTGCCCATTTTCAAAAAAGGGGACAAGAGACACTGCTTTATATATAGGGGTGTATCTCTCTCTTCATGGAAAATTATTCGCGAAGGTGTTGGAAGCGCATTCCAGAGCTGTAATCGAGCCTTTGTTGCGGGAAGAGCAATGCAACCACCCAGCTTTTTATTCTGACGGTTATACTTGGGAAGGCAAAACTTCTCAAAGTGCCGTTCGGATACGGCAAAAAATTGTAGGTCCCCTTGTAAGTCAAGAAATTAACACACAGCATACATTGTTGAGAAGTTGGCCCTGGTTCATCTTGAGCTGTTGCGCCACTCTACACTACATCTTCTAGTGATTACAAGTCATAAAGAATAAGAATAAAGTCCTTGCCCCTTGTGCGCGTGGCATCGATTGAAAGTGTAATCTTTCAAATGTAATTTATTCAATATTTTTGTTCCAAATCGAACAATTTTTATTTAATACATTATGTAGAAAACACTTTTTTTAAACTATCTTCATACAAAGTTTTGGGTCACGCCCACATTTAAAGGTAGAATTTAAGAAAAACTTCTAATTTTCCAGAAAACATGGTTTTCGACGACTTTTTAGCCTAACTTAAGTAAGGATAAGAAATAAAACTTAGTACATTGGCTTCACCGGGTTCTATACTAGATTTCGTTCCTTCAAATTTTTTGGCCACGCCTATGTTTAGAGGTTAATAATACGAAATTGTTGAATTTTACAAAAAAAATTCCTTTTTTGGCATCGAATTAAAGAGTACTTGTTCAAATGCAATTTATTCAATATTTTTGTTCCAAATCGAAAAATTTTTACTTAATATGTTATGAAGAAAATACTAAGTTCTACATTTGATTGATACAAATTTTTTGGGCCACACCCATATTTAGAGGCACAATTCCATAAAAACTTATAAATTTCCAGAAAAACTGCTTTTTAGCTTTACTACGTATAGAATAAGAAATAAAATTTACCACATAAAGAACCGGATACTATTTCAGATTTCGTTCATACAAAGTTTTCGGCCACGCCCATCTTTAGAGGTCAATTTCACAAAATTATTGAATTTGAACCAAAAAATTACAGTTTTGCGTACATTTTAGCCGCAAACTTGGATTTTTCTATGCTAATATTGATTTTTGGTTAAAGGGTTTGGACATGCCACGCCCCTTTAAAAAAAAGTGAACAAGAACTTAAAAGGAAGGGTCTTTTTTCTATTTAAAATGATGCATTAATGGTAACGGGACGGGGATGGAAAATAAAAAAATTAACGAATGGAAAGAAGAATAGGAATGGAAAGGAGAATAGGAATGAAAAGGAGAATTGGAATGAAAAGGAGAATTGGAATGAAAAGAATAGGAATAGGGTATACCGCGGTCCGTTACAGACGGATCGAAGCACCGTGTCACTTACTCACTGGATGAGTTCTGTCTTTGAGATAAGACCTGAACCATTCACTAATAAAACCTCTGAAGCCAGCATTTTCCATTTTCCTAAGCAAGAGTTCATGGTTAACCATGTCAAAAGCTTTTCATATGTCGATGAATAGTGCGGAGGTATTCATCTTTTTATCAAGGCTTAGAAATGTTTGTGAACAAAAACGCAAAAGGACGTCTTCAGTTGATTGACATTACTAAAAAAAAAACGTAGTTTTGTTTAAGAATTTCAGCATTCTATTTTTTACAGCTCTTTCAAAAACTTTACTTACTGATGATAGAAGTGATATAGGCCTGTAATTAGATATAAACTTGTTGAGCTTTTTTTGAAGAGAGGTAAGATATTTGCACACTTGAGTGCCTCTGGAAATAGGCCACATTAAATACTTTTATTGAAGATATGTTCCGAAACTTCAATTATAAACCAAGCGATATTTTTCAAAAAATTATTAGAAATGGAATCAAAGAAGAGTTTGAATTTTTCAAAGCACTAATTATTTGAGAAATTTCCAAACCAGAAATGGGCTCAAACAAAAAGCTTTGGCTTTGGAACGAATTTTCCTGAATCCGCTCAATACTGCAAAGGGAGCAATGAGGATATTTGAGGAGGAAAAATAATCGTTAAAGGCATTATCGATCCCATTTGATCTGTGATTATACAGTCATTAAAAACGATGGATGATGGTTGTTTTCTACTTTTTGTTTTGTTTAGAATGCTGTTAATAATCTGCCATTCATTTCTAACATTACCTCTAGCTTGATTAAACTTGTTTTTATAGTAACTATCACGACAAAGAGGGATTTCCTTCTTCAATTCAGCCTACACTTTTTTATATTTACTTTTAAGATACTGACTGCCAGTGGGCTTGGAATATTTTTTTCTAAGTTTGTTATTGTATTTTACTTTTAAAAGCACCCAATGAGAAATCCAGCTTTTTGTTTTTAATTAATTTTGTTTAAGCAGGTACATATTCTCTATTTTTGTTTTTAATAGAGAACATGTACTTGCTAAGGATACTGTAAAAGGTGTCATGATTTTGAGGGATCGCTTTCCGTAAAGACTTCTTCCCACAACTCCAAAGACAAATAAGTTTAAAGCCTTTCAAAATCGAATTTCGTTACGAATTCACGAGAGTCTGAATCTGGAGAGGAGAAGTTTTCACTACATGCATCAATTTTTTGCCTTACATAAACCAGAATTCCTGCCATTAGGTGATCAGTAATTTTCAGGTAATTTTTCACAGGAACACATTTTTCACAGGAACTTAAATTTTATTTTAGGAATGAGGTTAGAAAGTTTTACCAAAGGATCAAAAGGTCCTGCCAAGGGTATAAACTTCGAACTGAAGCCTGTAAGGACCATCAAGGGAACATCGTTGTAGAATCGCAGTCGGTGCTGAGGATTTGGAAAGACCACTTCTGCAGACTGTATAACGGCGAGGACGAACCAAATACCGCTGTCAGGCAGAACGAACCATTCAACCCGGGCGAAGACGTTACCGACGAAGCATACGAACGATACCGCCCACCCGACCTGGAGGAGGTGAAAGTAGCTGTGTCTAAGCTCAAGTGCAACAAAGCAGCCGGAGCAGACGGCCTAGCTGCCGAACTTTTTAAATCCGCTGGCAATGAGCTGGCTAGGAGCATGCACCAGCTCATCTGGAAGATATGGTCGGAAGAAAGCATGCCCGACGAATGGAACCTCAGCATTGTTTGCCCGATCCTGAAGAAAGGAGACCCTCTGAGTTGTGCCAACTACAGGGGCATAAGTCTTCTTAACATCGCATACAAGATCTTTTCTGCTGTACTGTGTGAACGCCTGAAGCCGTTTGTCAACAATCTGATAGGCACATATCAGTGTGGCTTTAGGCCAGGAAAGTCCACCATCGATCAAATATTCACACTGCGGCAGATCTTGGAGAAAACCCAGGAATTCCAAATCGATACACACCACCTCTTCATCGATTTCAAGGCCGCGTATGACAGCATCTATAGAGACGAGCTATATAGCGCAATGTCTAGTTTTGGCATCCCTGCCAAACTCGTCAGTCTGTGCAGGATGACGATGGAAAACTCACGCTGTTCCGTCAAGGTCGGCAAAGACCTCACCGACCCCTTTGATGTCAAAAAAGGATTTAGACAAGGCGACGCGCTGTCATGCGACTTCTTTAACATCATACTTGAGAGAATTGTGCAGAACTCTCGCGCCAACACCAGAGGTACAATCTTTCAAAAGTCCGTTCAACTACTTGCATACGCAGACGACATTGACATAATCGGTAGAACAAAGCGTGATGTCAGTGAAGCCTTCGTGAGTATTGGGACGGAAGCGGCGAATATGGGTTTAGCAGTCAATGAGGGCAAAACCAAGTATATGCTGTCATCAAGAAAAGACACCCAACACCGACGTCTTGGACAAAACATCACCATCGACAGCTATAACTTTGAGGTAGTTAGGGACTTTGTCTACCTGGGTTCCGCTTTCAATTCAGACAATGACACCAGCGCTGAAATCCAACGAAGGATAACTCTTGCCAATCGCTGTTTCTTTGGGCTAAGAAGGCAATTGAGTAGCAAAGCCCTCTCTCGAGCAACTAAAGTGTCCATGCACTAAAGTGTCCAACACTTTAGGCTGCGTCGAGAGGAAAATTCTTCGGACAATTTACGGTCCCGTCTGCATAGACGGAGAGTGGAGGAGGAGATATAACATCGAACTGTACGGGCTGTACAGCGATACCGACCTAGCCAAAAGAGTCAAAACACAACGTCTACGATGGCTGGGTCATCTAGAGCGGATGGACACCAACGCCCCGGCCCGGAAAATCTTCGAATCCACACCGCAGGGACGACGCGGTAGAGGAGCACCGAGACTCAGGTGGCGCACGCAAGTGGAAGGGGACCTCAGCCAACTTCGCGTGCGAAACTGGAGACGGCTAGCTAGAGACAGAGCTGGCTGGCGAAGCTTGTTGGCTGAGGCCCAGGTCCACCCCGGACTGTAGCGCCACCTTAAGAAAGTAAGTAACTTAAATTTTATAAAACACTGACAAAAATTTGCTTTGTGGAGATTACAGCTTCTCACGGGGCTCCGGATTTCTCCTTATACTCCAAGTTTTCTCTAATTATTTTCTAGGTTGGTTGGTATATTCTCATAAGCAGCATCAGTGACCTCCCGTCTCACCAATTTTTGCCTCCCTTCTATGTATAAATCGATTAAAATAGACTTATTGACGTATATTTTCCTGTAAACTTACCTGAACCAGCCTCACTTTGAACTCTTCTAAGATCTACATCCCTATAGGCTCTTCAATTAACGCTCAAGGATCACTCACATATCACCTCATGCCTAAGTTACCCAAATCAAATGCTTAAGAGACCACTTCGTTCTCATTTGTTGATCCTTTGCATGGCACAGTCTAAACTCACAGCTAAAAGAATCCCAGTCCGCACTCGACCAACAATGATAGCAAGAAGCAGCAGCTATTTTTTTCTTTCATCTCTGAATCTCACCCGACACGGTGGTTTGTTCCACACAGTCTACAACAGCAAGTGCCAATAGCCTCCTGCCACGATAGAGTGCACATACATATGTGCACATCAAAGGAAAAAATGGGTTCTTCTATGCGCCTTTCGTAAACGGGGTGTCGGATTTGCCTCTTTGCGAAAACACATCATTTTGACGAGGTTTTTGTGCGGTTCATAGCAAATACACAGGCAGCTGATTATCGCCCCTTGAGCAAGGGGGTTAAACTGTACTAGACTAGAGTCCTTCATGGTTAACTACTAGGCATTTGCAGCATGAAAAAGTGCCGAAAATCGCTGAAGAGAAAGTGTTAACTTTTGTACTTCTCGTACTCGTATGAATGCAGAGGAGCTCCTTGGAGGTCGTAGCAATGCTCCTCAGTTTTTTGAGAGGGAAACGTGTCTTGGGGAAAACTTTTGTGAAACGCACTCAAGCAAGTGATACCAGGACAGCTGGAAAGAAGTGGAAACTTAGCTTGAATGAGCCTGATGTTTGAAGGTGTTCTTTGAGTCGGTTTTTCAGTACAAAAAACACATACTTCAACAAAGAATTCCACTCAATTGAGAGATGATCAAAATTCTTTTTTAGCAGTTATTATAAATAAGAGCAAAGCAAAAAGTTTAATATCTGCTAATAAAGGAAAAGGTACTTAACGTTTCAAGTAGCTTACACAGTCCAGAGCTTTCAGCTATACAAGTGTTGTTAATGGAAAACGCGGTAGGACATAAAGTGGGAGAAAAATTAAACTCTAGTTTACGAAATCCTGTTTTAAAAGTAGGGTAGAGTTGTGTACCTTCAACCTTCGGTACCGCGGTTCATGTGTATTCCTCTGGCAAGTTTAAATCTGGCATACAAAACCCTCATAACAATTTACGTAGTATGCCTTGACAAGATTATTTAATCTACTTTTCTCTGCGAGCAGTCATTGTAAAATAAATACTAGTTTTGCAAAGTATTTAAATTCCTTTTTGTTCACCAACTAAGAAAAATTTGTGTGGCAATGATAAGATTTGTAAACAAATTTTAGACAATTATAGTGAAGTTTTTAAGGGGTTAGGTCTGCTGAAAGAGAAATGTCATCTAAAGCTACCTCCAGAGTTCGAGGTGCTTCCTACAGTAGATTGTCCATGTAAAGTGCCGTTTGTCAAAAAACCAAATGGTCAAATAAGACTCTGTCTTGATATAAAGAATTTAAATAAAAGTCTCCTAAGAGCTCATCGCCCATTTCCCTATTTAAATGAGTGCAAATCTGAAATTAAAGATCCAGTATTTTTCAGTTCCTTAGACACTTGGTGTCAGGTGTTGGGTGACGGTCTTTGTATGGTTCCTTGAATGAGGAATCTTCAAAAGTTTGCCTTTTCTAACTCCATTTGGATCACATGGTTTTCTTCGGCATCCTTTTGACAAAAAAAAACAGCACCTGAAATATTTCATTCCCTGATGTTAAAAAAATTCGTATATTGAAGGTGTTGTTATTTTTGTAGATGATTTGCTGATACATGCGGATCGAGAAGCACAATGAAATACTATAAAAGATACCTGAAAAACCAAGTTTGTTTAAAAGAAATAAAATTTCCTTGCTTAATTTTTAGCGAAAATGGCGTTCGCCCTGGTAGATCCCAAAGTCCAAGCTATATGCGAAGAAAAAGTCTACCGTGACCACGAAATGTGAAATCATTTCGAAACGTCGGGATACATAAAAAACGATCGCAGTAAGTCCGAAAACAAAAACGTTTATTACTTAAAAATGTCAACAAAACGCGACAAAATCAATTTAAAAACTAAGATTATATGCGAAAAGTTGTGGCTCCATGGGCAAATGAATTACAAAGACTCTAATGCATGGTTAATTACTTAGGTTAACTACTTAATAACTTATAAAAAAAACACACTTTCAGTGGATGCCTCCACATGAAGGAGTCGCTGAATGCTTACTTTACGAACACACCCTACTGTCATTCCAGTCAGCCAACAGCAAACTTATATTCGAAGCTCGAATTTTAATATCGAAAATTTCCCCTCCATGTAATTTAGCGGAAAAGTACCAGATTAGAAACGTCGAGAACACGGTGATTTTATATAAATACACGGATGACAGGCTCGGACGAGACAGTTATATTTTAAACGTTTACTTGTGAAAATCGAGAGTAAAGTAAAAACTGATTGAATTGAAACGACCTGTGTTGAATTCTAAGTAGCAAAGTTGAATTAAGTGCGGTTTGAATTTAAATAAGTTTCAGAGTGGAGTTGAAATGTTAGCGGACGGAAATGTCGAAAGAAAAAAACCGTGTGCGGTTCACCGGCAGCAGGGTACGATCCTGCAACCCTTTACTGTAGCTCCACTGGTAGAGCATTACTCGGGACAAGTAAGGGTTGCAGGATCGTACCCTGCCGGTGAAACGCACACGTTTTTTTCGTTCGACGTTTCCGTCGCTAACATTTCAACTCCACTCTACGACTGAATGTAAGAATAGAGGGGCCTGTACGGCTAAGTTGTCATCGCAATTGTTTTAATTTACTTAACAAGACATGTTGGCAAAAAATAAAAAATAAAAAGGTGGTTGGTTGGACCAGGAATCGAACCCAGGGCCTTTCAACCGTCGTTCATAGGTGCTACCATCTGCACCACAGCCCACTTTTCCATCTCGGGTGTCCAAATACCCTATATGTTCTCTCTGCATAAATAATGCACATAAACTAACAATATCAAATAGGTTTTGTTAAAAACAAGTGGGAAAGTACAACAGTGCGTTTGCAAAAGCTTCAGTCCATCTACGACCGATTACAAAATACCTACCCGCCCATACCAAAAAAAAAACTGCCAAGCCTCCAAAAAGCGGGCGGCATATAAAAATATAACTGTTGAATGCTTTATAACGGGTGATTTTTTAGCTGGTTTGGTTTTGGCAACACTGGTTTTGACAGCTGACGTGTGTTTAGTACCTTGTGTCACTGTCAAACAGCTTCAGTTTGGTTTGCAATTTAACCATGGATCGTCTTACAAATGAACAACGCTTGCAAATTATTGAATTTTACTGTCAAAATTCGTGCTCGGTTCGAAATGTTCATGCCACACAGCACGCGAAACAATGGCGCAATTGCGAGGCGAGTTTGGTGAACAGTTAATTTCACGTTTCGGGCCGGTCAATTGGCCGCCTAGATCGTGCGATTTGACACCATTAGATTATTTTTTGTGGGGGTATGTCAAAACTAATGTCTATAGGGACAAGCCCGCTTCGATTGACGCACTGGAAGCCAACATCCATCCATTCATTCGTGAGATACCGGCCGATATGTGTGAAAGAGTATGCCAAAATTGGACTCAGCGGATGGGCTACCTGAGACGCAGCCGCGGTCAACATTTGCATGAAATTATCTTTAAACATTAAATTGCAAGGTTCAAACTATCGATTCAAATAAATATTTCATTAATTTTTCGAATTTTTTGTGTTTTTTTTTTAAAAAAAGTTCTCAACCTCTTAAAAAATCACCCTTTACTAGGTGGTTGCATACATTTCGCCCTAAAACTCCGCCTTCTTAACTATAAACCTCACATTTTTCAACGCCACGCCTACAAAAGTGGGCGGAGGCACATACAACATAAAAATAAAAGTTAGAAAATGCTTATATCTACAACTTTTGTCATATAATTTTTAGACAAATTTCATATAACAGTCATCAAAAGCTGAAATCCCTTAAAAAAGTGGGCGTGGTCGATGAAAAAGCCAAAATTTTTTGGCTACTTCAAAGACAATTACAAGCCAAAGTTACACACCAAAAATGAATGCGCTAGCGCCATTGTAACATAGCTAAAATTTAGAAAAAATATTTTTTTTAATTAGAGATGGTCGCACATACAGGTCTGTAGTGGGCGTGTCCGTGGGTGGATTTAGCTAATTTTAAAACTTCTTCTGAAGGACTGGAAAGGAAGAACTTCCAGCCAACCCACCAAATTTCAGCTCTCTACCTTAAAATTTAAGGCCTAAAACTTGTTTACATACGGACGGATGGACGGACGGACAAAGCTTAATCGATGCTGCTGTCGGTCCCATACATATCCCATAACATATATCATAACTACAAGCTTACTTCGCACCGAAATACCGTTTGGAAAGCAAATATTGAAATTCCCGATTCCTATCGCGCGCTGTCTCAAAGATTGAATGAAGAAGGAATCGAGTGGTATACTTATCAAAATAAGTACGAAAAATCACTGCGAGTCATTGTTAGGGGGCTCCATCCATCATGCGCAAAAGAAGACGATGTAAAAGACGTAAAAACTTAAGGCCTTAAAATTATTGATGCCGTCAATATCATTGAAAAGGAAAAGCAACGCACGGAAGCGGAAAGAGACACTATGATCAGACGCGGCCTTCCAATTTTTATGCTCTCCTTTGAAAGAACTGAAAGCATAAACGATGTTTATAAAATAAAAATGATACTTAACATCAGGGTTAAAATCGAACCCATGCGAAAGGGCACACTGATGCCACAGTGTAAGCAATGCCAAGAATTCAGGCACACAAGTGCCTACTGCCAAAAAGAACCACGTTGCGTTAAATGTGCCGGAAAACACCTCTCAACGGAGTGCAAAGCACACTTAAAAATAATAAGGCCCCGGGTTACGACCTGATCACTGGCGAAATATTGAAAGAACTACCAAAAAAGGCACAAGTCAAGCTATTTTATATAATAAACGCTTCTTTTAGACTTCTATACGTTCCAAGGCAATGGAAAGTTGCTGAAGTCATTATGCTTCCAAAACCGGGGAAATGCCCTAAGGACAATAATTCTTATAGGCCCATATCGCTTCTGCCGATAATATCGAAGGTCTTTGTGAAACTTCTGCTGAAGCGATTACAACCAATGGTGGTCAAAGGATAGACATGTGCACTCAAGAGGATACAAGCATCCACAGGTTTTCTAAACCCACCTCTGTCTATCAACTCCTACTCTCACCTCCCCGTGGTGAACACCGGGTGCCTAGTACCTCAACTGGAGATTGGGTTCCAACCCCTTTGGAAGGTTGTTGGGGGTAGCAGACGAGAGAGGGGGGGGAGGAGTGTTCCCACTAAGGCACTTCTCCTTGCATCCGGACGGCAGCGGAGGAATTCCCCAGATGGAATCAACGGTGGCGTCCATAGTTCCAGTCAGGCCGAACTACTTAGTGAACACCTTATATGGGCTACTACGACGTATTCGGAGCTCAGGCCTATAAGGAGCGGGCTATCCGGCTCTCCGTCCTTAGAGCTAAGCAAAGGATCTGGTCCTCCAGGTTGGGGGTCGTGCCGTCGGGGTGACTTCCCGGCCACGTAAAGAAACACCAGTCACGAAGCGGAAACAAGCCTCGGATTCAGACGGATTTACTGTTGACGACCAATGCAAACGAGAAAAGGACAACGAGCTCCGGATCTGCACGTGTAATGTTAGGTCCCTTAACAGACCACGTGCAGCCGAGCAACTAGCGGAGGCCCTTAACGACTGCAAGGCAGACATTACTGCCATCCAAGAAATGCGGTGGGACGGGCCGGGCAAAAGAAGGATGAAAAACTGCGACATCTACTACGGCGACTGCTATCGGCATCAAAGACAGCGCCTATTTGGATGGGGTTTCGTTGTTGGAGGCAGACTTAGGCAAAAAGTCTTGAGCTTCAACCCTGTAAGCGAGCGCCTCGCGACGATCCGCATCAAGGCTAAATTCGCCAACATTAGCCTGATATGCGCACATGCCCCCACAGAGGAGAAAGATGACGAGACCAAAGATATGTTCTACGAGCTCCTGGACAAAACTTATGAGCAGTGCCCTAGCTACGACATTAAAATTGTCCTAGGCGATTTTAATGCCAAGCTAGGAAGGGAGGGCATCTTTGGTCGTACTGTCGGAAAGTATAGCCTGCACGACACGACCTCCGATAACGGATTCAGGCTGATCGACTTTGCTGCGGGGCGACACGTTGTGGTAGCTAGTACACAGTTCCCGCATCTCAATATCCACAAAGGGACATGAAGATCTCCCGATCAATCAACCAGATTGACCATATTGCGATCGACGCAAGGCACTCCTCCAGTATCATGGATGTCCGAACTTTCCGAGGGGCCAACATTGACTCGGATCACTACCTTGTTGTAGCCAAGGTACGGCTGCGGATATCCCGACCAGCGCCAAGTAATGGAAATACTGTGAGGAAGTTTGACGTCGGCCGACTACAATCGCAAGAGATCGCCAGGTCCTTCTCCAACCGAGTCTCTCAAAACCTTCTACGAAGTCCTATGCAACCAGCATCAAGTATTGATAGCCAGTGGCAACATTGCCAAAATGCCAACAGAGACGCCGCCTCTGAAGTGCTGGGTTTCACACGGCGACCACAACGAAACCCCTGGTTTGACGATGAATGCCGGCAAGCACATGCTGCTAAACAGGAAGCATACAAAGCGGCGCTGCACAGAAGGACTAGAGCTGCTCGCGAGCTCTACGAGCAGAGGAGGAGAGAGGAGCACCGGCTTCTCCGAAGGAAAAAGAGAGAGCACGAGAAGCGCGCGGTTGAAGAGATAGAGAGATGTTGCAACAGGAATGAGGTTAGAAAGTTTTACCAAAGGATCAAAAGGTCCTGCCAAGGGTATAAACTTCGAACTGAAGCCTGTAAGGACCATCAAGGGAACATCGTTGTAGAATCGCAGTCGGTGCTGAGGATTTGGAAAGACCACTTCTGCAGACTGTATAACGGCGAGGAAGAACCAAATACCGCTGTCAGGCAGAACGAACCATTCAACCCGGGCGAAGACGTTACCGACGAAGCATACGAACGATACCGCCCACCCGAACTGGAGGAGGTGAAAGTAGCTGTGTCTAAGCTCAAGTGCAACAAAGCAGCCGGAGCAGACGGCCTAGCTGCCGAACTTTTTAAATCCGCTGGCGATGAGCTGGTTAGGAGCATGCACCAGCTCATCTGCAAGATATGGTCGGAAGAAAGCATGCCCGACGAATGGAACCTCAGCATTGTTTGTCCGATCCTGAAGAAAGGAGACCCTCTGAGTTGTGCCAACTACAGAGGCATAAGTCTTCTTAACATCGCATACAAGATCTTTTCTGCTGTACTGTGTGAACGCCTGAAGCCGTTTGTCAACAATCTGATAGGCACATATCAGTGTGGCTTTAGGCCAGGAAAGTCCACCATCGATCAAATATTCACACTGCGGCAGATCTTGGAGAAAACCCAGGAATTCCAAATCGATACACACCACCTCTTCATCGATTTCAAGGCCGCGTATGACAGCATCTATAGAGACGAGCTATATAGCGCAATGTCTAGTTTTGGCATCCCTGCCAAACTCGTCAGTCTGTGCAGGATGACGATGGAAAACTCACGCTGTTCTGTCAAGGTCGGCAAAGACCTCACCGACCCCTTTGATGTCAAAAAAGGATTTAGACAAGGCGACGCGCTGTCATGTGACTTCTTTAACATCATACTTGAGAGAATTGTGCAGAACTCTCGCGCCAACACAAGAGGTACAATCTTTCAAAAGTCCGTTCAACTACTTGCATACGCAGACGACATTGACATAATCGGTAGAACAAAGCGTGATGTCAGTGAAGCCTTCGTGAGTATTGGGACGGAAGCGGCGAATATGGGTTTAGCAGTCAATGAGGGCAAAACCAAGTATATGCTGTCATCAAAAAAAGACACCCAACACCGACGTCTTGGACAAAACATCACCATCGACAGCTATAACTTTGAGGTAGTTAGGGACTTTGTCTACCTGGGTTCCGCTATCAATTCAGACAATGACACCAGCGCTGAAATCCAACGAAGGATAACTCTTGCCAGTCGCTGTTTCTTTGGGCTAAGAAGGCAATTGAGTAGCAAAGCCCTCTCTCGAGCAACTAAAGTGTCCATGTATAAGACCCTCATCATCCCAGTCCTGCTTTACGGTGCAGAAGCATGGACCCTGTCAAAGGCGGATGAAAACACTTTAGGCAGCTTCGAGAGGAAAATTCTTCGGACGATTTACGGTCCCGTCTGCATAGACGGAGAGTGGAGGAGGAGATATAACATCGAACTGTACGGGCTGTACAGCGATACCGACCTAGCCAAAAGAGTCAAAACACAACGTCTACGATGGCTGGGTCATCTAGAGCGGATGGACACCAACGCCCCGGCCCGAAAAATCTTCGAATCCACACCGCAGGGACGACGCGGTAGAGGAGCACCGAGACTCAGGTGGCGCACGCAAGTGGAAGGGGACCTCAGCCAACTTCGCGTGCGAAACTGGAGACGGCTAGCTAGAGACAGAGCTGGCTGGCGAAGCTTGTTGGCTGAGGCCCAGGTCCACCCCGGACTGTAGCGCCACCTTAAGTAAGATTACAACCAATAATTGCAGAAAGACGCTTGATCCCGGGTCATCAATTCGGCTTTAGAACTAATCATTCAACAATAGATCAAGTCTACAGAATAACGCATGAAATTGAAAAAGCCTTAGAAAGGAAAAAGATATGTTCTTGTGCTTTCCTCGATGTATCGCAGGCCTTCGACAAGGTGTGGCACGAAGTATAAGCTACACAAACATTGCCAGAAGATAAGTATAGTCATAGAATATTGAATACAGAGGTACTGAATACTCGAGTTTCAAGCAAATTCGAGCTGGCGTACCCCAGGGAAGCGTCCTCGGTCTGACCCTGTTCCTGCTCTACACAAGAGACATATTTCTAGATGACGAGACAGTCGTGGCCACGTTTGCGGACGATACTGCCATCCTGGCAACAGGTGAATCAGTCGAGTCATCAACGAGAAACCTCCAAGGATCCAAGGAGCATTGGACAGAATTTGTGTCTGGACGAAGACTTGGCGAACCACTCTTAACGAGAACAAGTCTACGCATGTGAATTTCACTTACAGAAGGCTTAACAATTAACCTCTGTTCATAACTTCTGCACAGATACCTTATGCAAATGAAGCGAAATATCTAGGGATGACACTGGACGCTAAACTAAGGTCGAAACCACACGTAAAAAAGAAGCGTGACGAGCTCGAGATTAGGCTCAGGGAAATGTATTGGCTTATCGGAAGATTTTCGAAATTAAGCATATTAACAAACAGCTCTTATGGAGGCAGTTGTTAAAGCCGTCCTGGACATACGGTATACAACTTTGGAGTTGTACCAAGCCGAGCAACATGTCCATGTTGCAGACTTTCCAAAACAAGACACTAAGAGCAATTGTGAATGCTCCATGGTATATTAGGAATAGTGATATTCACAGAGATTTAGGATTAGCTACCGTGAGTGAAGAAGTAACAAATTTTGCTCGAAAGCTAAGTGCTTGTCTTCATATTCATTGCAACAATGAAATGATCCATACTCTTAACGAGACAAACAACGAGCGACGACTACAAAAAGCAAGACTCTTCGACCTAGCGATGTAGGATTGAACCGCACGAACTGACGGTTTTAGTAGGCGCCATTCATTGGTTAACAACCTGCTCAACGCGATTAACACTACAGAAGCGTAAACTACTTGTTAAGTTAACTTAGTTGTAGTCAAGAAGTATTATGAGAGAGCGAAAATTTACTGACGTGCGTTCTGGCAGTTTTCATAGTGTCTCTCATAAATGGATGGTTTTTTTTAGCACGTGGAAATAGGACATAACCAATATCGGCTACTTCGGTATTATATACCTGCTATTATAGGCATATTCGTATCTTCAAAAGATTTTGGAGTTTTAGCCTTCGTCCAGTATTCAGAAAAAAAAATTCATATCTCTAAAAGGTCTTAGGGGTCTACGGTGATTATTTCACTGGGTTACGAGCTATAAATCAAACTTAATGTTCCCTGGGTCGGGTATAAAAAGAAATGAGTTTTATTTGACGAACCATAGGCAAAATCATTACAGTATTTAAGAGGGGAGTACACCTAGAAAAAGTTTCGAATTCTGACGTCACATATTCCGTAAAAAATTTAAAAGCTATATTCAAATACATTTCATATCAAAATTTTTATGCCCAGTGTATATATAAATAAAAAATAAAATAAATAGAGTGGCGCAACAGCTCGAGGTGAACCAGGGCCAAATTCTCAAGCCCAGTGTATATACTGCCGTATAAATAGATAACCACAGCAACTTCGACGTCGACATCGACGTTAGACCTAATCCTAAAGTTCGATGTTGCTGTGCAAGTGCTACCAAATTCACAATGCAGCTCTCGTAAGAAATATACACACAAAAAGTTGCTATCGATGTTCTCAATCTGTTTTACAAAACTTTCGGTGAATAAACGCTTGCCTGTACGCCCCGGAACTATGATTATTATTTATTTTTTTTTATAAAAAGAAGCAGATAAAAGCGAATAGGATAAGTGAACATACACGAAATATTTATTTGTGGGAGAACAATTGAGGGTGTGCGTATTTTCAAGCAATTTTGAGGATAAATTTCGTTTTCAATAATTTTTTTGGATTGGAAACTAATAAAGTAGCTTCAGTACATTATATTCCGAAAGGCATAGAAAGGATTAGATTGTGTTTAAAAAGGATGAAATTGGTATTGAAATAACAAATTTAATAAGAAAGGTATTTAAAGGTCTGAATTCAGCTCCAATGGGATGATTATAGGTATTCATATAATAAAAAGGGTTAAAGCTAAATAACAAAGTGCGGTTACATAGTTAGTGAATTATATGAATTATTAATTAAAAGGCTAACAGAACGTATAGTTCTGTTCCTCAATATAAGCATTGAGGAGCGGCCCTTGCCATATGGGCAAGGCAATACAATTTTTTCATCTTTTTATTAAAAATTATTGATACCTACTGCGTGTGCATGTTAATATGTTTTGAGGCAGAGCGTCATTACAAGATCGGTATTTTGTGAAATCGGAGGTTTGTGAAATGTGCGGCCTGAGCTACATATATATACAGCTATCCAGCTGCTGACCATGGATACCATCTATTCTTGCTATACTTTTCTTAAAATTGTAGGCGGTAGAAGAATGGTACAACTTTAGAGACCCACGTATATCGCAATGGATCTTTAAAGGGTTAAGTGTGTCAGTGTTCATATACAACACCTGCTTCAACCTAACCTATTTATTTATTTCTTGTTTATTTTCTTGTTTTCCATCCCCATCCCGTTGCCATTTGCATCATTTTAAATAGAAAAAAAAATTAATCCTTATAAGTTTTGTTTACTTTTTTTTAAAAAGATGCGTGGCATGCCCAACCATTTTAACTGAAAATCAATATAAGCATAGAAATATCCAACTTTACGGCTAAAATGTACGCAAAACTGTTTTTTTTTTTTTTTTTTATAATGCACTCGCGAATATAAGGGATTGGATACCCTTTTTAATGTTACACATCTCACGAGCGGAAAGGATTAGAAGAAGAGGAAAAGGAGGAGAGGTACCGATGCACTCTTGTTTTGAACAGTTGCAAGTTGTATTGCGCAGGAAAGATTGACCGTGGGAGAACATTCCACATTCGCGTTGTACGGCTTATGAAAGAACCTCTAAACTTTACTGTGCGTCCGAAGGTGGGCTCGAGGGTAAACTGATGTGCATTCGATCTTTGGCGAGTATTACGGTGGAACGTCTTTAGGGGCGGAATGCAATTGGCTATTTTGATGGAACATTGGTTGTGAAAAAAGCGATAAAACAGTGAAAGACAAGATACATTACGTCGATGTTCTAAAGAGTCAAAAGACTTCGCAATGTTTTTGTCTCCAACAAGTTTTAACGCGCGTTTTTGTATCCTATCTAGCAAGAGCAGTGCTGTTTTTGGAGCACCAGCCCAGACATGGGAATTATATTCCAACTTGGGGCGAATATATGCCTTATATAAAATAGCCAAATCAGAGGGGGTGAAATACTTCTTGCATCTTTTAAGGAAGCCTAGGCATTTCGCAGCGTTCTTGGCGACGTCGAATATGTGGTCATTCCAACTAAGGTTGTTATTGACACACATACCGAGAATGGAAAGCGTTTCGGTTTCGTCGATGCAAGTGCCATTCATGGACAATGGCTGGGTGTTTCGGTTTTGCTTCAATGACAGAAGACAGCATTGAGTTTTAGAAGCATTAAACTCTACTCTATTTTGAGATCCCCATGATACAATGCTGTTAAGGTCAGAGTTTAATGAGTTTGACATACGCTGCCGTTCCAATTCAACGTCCGAAGAGCAGGGGCGCGGAACCGAGAACGAATATGAGAAACTGAGGTTACTGTCATCAGCAAAGGAGTGGATTGGATTAGTTGTAGCAGACAGGAGATCATTATTGAAAATGAGAAAGAGTGTCGGAGACAAAACAGAGCCCTGGGGAACCCCAGCGTTAATTTTATGAACTGCGGACTTGAAGCCATCCAAAACAACTTGAATTGAACGGTTCGAAAGGTAATTACTAATCCACTGAATAAGAGATTCGTCGATTCCAAATGCACGCATTTTCGACAAGAGAGCTTGGTGCCAAACTCTGTCAAATGCTTTTGAAATATCAAGCGCAACAATCTTGCTTTCACCTAGAAGATGCAAGGAATGATTCCACTTTTCAGTGAGATATGCCATCAAATCACCAGTGGACCGTTTGCTACGAAAACCGTATTGCCGGTCATTAAGAAGTTTTCGTGTTTCAAGATATTTCATAAGCTGATAATTAATCAGCGTTTCCATGACCTTAAAAAGAAGGGAGGTAAGTGCAATTGGACGATAGCTAGAGGGAGAAGAAGAATCGCCTTTTTTAGGGACGGGCTGGACAAATGCTGTTTTCCATCTACTCGGAAAGAGACCTGAGGAGTAGGACCGATGAAAAAGCTTACACAATGGTTTTGCCAGCGCGGAAGAACACCTCTTCAGAACAATGGGGGATATTCCATCTGGACCAGCGGATTTGTGAATGTTTAGATCTCGAAGTACTCTTTTGACTGCACGAGCGCGAAAGTGAATTTGTCCCATGGTATATTCGACGCGCTCAAGTGTAGGCGGGGACATTGCAGAATCAGGGAGCATGGAGCTAGCAGCGAAATGCGCTGCAAGTAGATTCGCTTTGTCTAGAGAGGTGACAGCTGGAGTGTCATTGTAAACGAGTGTTGGGATGGAAGATGAGGCACAGTTTTTGACATTTTTGACGAAAGACCAAAAGTTTTTACTACCCTTGGGACAATGTAGTATTTTCTGCCTCAGCTTTTGGTCGTATTGGAATTTGACACGGCGAATATGAGCATTACAATCATTTCTGGCTTGTTTAAACTTTTTTCGGTTTACCTGTGATGGGTTGGTCTTGTAGGACCGAAAACATAACTCCTTTAACCTAATCGCCTCTTTACAGCTCGAGTCAAACCACGAGTTCTCCTTTGGTTTGATACTCTTAATCCTGTATGGGATAAAGGATCTCATACCAAGGAGAATGGTGTTAGTTATCATATCAGCAGCAGCATCTACGTTGTCATCGAGAAAGCACAAAGACCAGTTAAAACGACTGAAGAAGTTATTAAGGCCGTCCCAGTTGGCTTTCTCGTACCGCCACACTGTTCTTCTTGGAGTAATTTCCTTATTAGGTTGACTACCCAATAGGAACGTGGCTGATATGACGCAGTGGTCTGACGAGCCTAGAGGAGACAGTATATTCACTGTGTACTTATCGGGATGGGAGGTAAGAAACAAATCCAGAGTGTTGGCGGGATGATTGTTAATGTCGGGTATCCGTGTAGGCTCGTTTACAAGTTGCGTTAGGTTATTTAACGCGGCAAAGATCTCAACATACCTTCCTTCGGGTGTTGTCTGACCAGAATGTCGAAGCCACTTAGAATTGTGAATATTGAAATCGCCCGTAATCACGATTTCATTATTAGGATTCAAGGAAACAATTCTTAAGATGGAGTCGGACAGAGCATCAAACTCATTACAAGTTAATGCACTGCCCAAGTTAGGGCTTCTGTACACGAAACAGTAATGAATTGTTTGTCTACGGACGGTGAAATTTATCCACATGAAATTGAATTCCGGGTTGGAACAGGTGTTGAGTTGTGGAGGAATATGGTAGACAATATCATCACGAATATAAATGGCGAGGCCACGATGTGGAAAGAATAATGGCTCTAAGCGATAACCAGGGAGTTTAAAACCCGGATCGGGTTGACCTGTTACAGGATCTATGCCTAATACCTGAGTTTCACTTAGCGCCAAAACAGCTGGGCTGTAAGTACAGACATGGACGTACGCTGCAATTAGGTTTTTCCGCAGCCCACGAATGTTGCAAATGTCGACACGGAAGTCACTCATCTGCGCAAGACAATACAACTGCTCGGAAACAATAAATAAACGACAAACACTAAGCTGGATTGTTGCGTGAAAATCCTCGCAAAGAAACACGCAAAACTGTAATTTTTTGGTTCAAATTCAATAATTTTGTAAAATCGAGCTCTAAGGACGGGCATGGCCAAAAGCTTTGTACGAACGAAATCTGTAATAGTATCCGGTGTTCTTTATGTGGTAAATTTTATTTCTTATTCTTTACTTAGTAAATCTAAAAAACAGTCGAAATCCATGTTTTTCTGGAAATTTATAGGTTTTTATGGAATTATGCCTCTAAGTATGGGTGTGGCCCAAAACTTTGTATGAACCAAATGTAGAACTTAGTATTTTCTACACGATTTGGAACAAAAATATTAAATAAATTGCATTTGAAAGATTACACTTTCAATCAATGCCACGCCCACAAGGGGCAGTCTGCGGACTTTATTTTTATTTTTTATGACTTTTTATCATTAGGAGATGATAAATAATAAATTTCAGCTTTTTAAGACGTCTTACAGTCTTGAAGCACCGGAGCTTGTTGCACATTTAGATGCCTTTAGCTGCAGCTAGTAAGATAATGAATCTTAATCGTACACTTCAAATGTTTATTCAACTTCTTAACTAGGTACATCTTTAGGATCTACTTTTATTTAATTTAAAGGTAAATTAAAAACAATGTAGTTAATCAAATCAAAAGCGAAACGATGATTATGAAGATGCAAGTTTAATTGTCTTTTCACGTGGTACCAAACCGTGGAGGAGAACGTCGAGTCGTTGCAAGAGTCAGATCGAGAAGAGAAAGATTTTCTCGATGTCACCGACAAGGCCAGGCCGTTCGACAGGAAGTGCGTTCGATGCGAAAGCTGAGCTGCAAGCCGATGAGATAGACTTCGCGTTGCCAAAAGTTGTGGATTGTGAACACCCACACACATTTAGACCGATTGTGGGCGGGATGACAGAGAGCTTACGTACAAAATTTCAGCTTCCTAGCTCAAAATTTAAGGCCTAAAAATTGGTGACATACGGACGGACGGACGAACGGACATGGCTCATTCAACTCAGAAGTCGGTCTCGATCATATTCCATTAAGGTCTTGGGGGTCTATCGTCATTATTTCTCTATGTTACATTTGCGCCTGTATCAAACTTAATATACTCCATTCTTGTGGAATAGGGTATAACAAATTAAGAAATTCAGTATCTACGCCGAAAATGTAAAGCAACTTTTTATAGCAATGTACATTATAATAGCAACCTTTAACGAAAGCAAGCGGACCGCGCTTTGTACTTTTAGCGCTTTATTTAAACTACTTCATACTTTTTGTTTGGAACGCAAGGGATGATGAGGACTTACATTTCTCTACATTTTTGCCCGTTTCTCTACATCATAAACGCATCAATGAGAATTTCATACGTTCCAAGGCAATGGAAAGTCGCAGAGGTAATAATGGTTCCGAAACCAGGGAAATGCCTGAACGACAAAAAATCATATAGACCGATTTCGCTTCTGCCGATTATATCTAAAGTCTTCGAGAAACTTGAGCTCAAACGACTGCAACCAATAATTGAAGAAAGACGATTGATTCCGGATCACCAATTCGGCTTTAGGGTCAAACATTCAACAATTGACCAGGTCCCAAGCCTTTGATAAAGTTTGGCACGAAGGCCTAAAATATAAGCTACGGAAAGTTTTGCCGGAAAAAATGTATGAACTCTTAGAGTCTTATCTTGACAACAGACTATTTCGAGTGAGATACGGGAGCGAATACTCAGAATTCAAAGAAATACAAGCCGGCGTTCCACAAGGTAGCGTCCTCGGTCCAACACTGTTTTTACTTTTTACAAGAGATGTACCTCAAGTAGAGACAACGACTGTAGCCACGTTCGCTGACGACACGGCTATCCTCGCTACGGATAAGACAGTCGAACTATCAACGGGAAAACTCCAACGCGCTTTGAATAAAATATGCGAATGGACAAAGGCCTGGCGAATCCTCCTAAATGAGACAAAATCAACGCATGTAAATTTTACTTAGAAGAGGGTAATCAACTTACCTCTATTTATAAACTCGGTACAAATTCCGTACGCAAACGAGGCGAAATATTTAGGCATGACCCTAGACGCAAAACTTAAGTGGAAGCCACACGTTAAAAAGAAACGCGATGAACTTGAAATCAAGCTACGAGAACTGAATTGGCTTATCGGACGTTATTCGAGACTAAGCGTATATAACAAACTGCTATTGTATAAGCAAGTGCTAAAACCATCGTGGACGTACGGTATACAACTTTGGGGTACCAAACCAAGCAACATATCTATTTTAGAAGCTTTTCAGAATAAGACACTAAGAGCAATCGTAAATGCTCCATGGTAAGAAATAGCGATTTACATCGAGATTTAGGCATCGCAACCGTGACCGACTAAGTAAGAAACTTTGCTCGCAAACTTCACACTCGCCTTCACGGCCATTGCAACCACGAAATAATCCGAACTCTGGATCAGACAAATCTTGCACGCCGACTACAACGAACAAGACCGTTGGATCTAGCGTCGTAAGAGGAAACCGTACATAATGACGGTATTGCAGGTGCTTTCGTTGGAAAGTAGCCTGCCAAACGCGACTACTATACAGAAGCATGTTAAGGAAACTTAGTAGTCTTACAAAGATTGGGAGGTTTTTTAGTGAGTAAGAATCTCACACTACTATGAGCACGCGCGTTCGATTCTCATAGTGCCTATGAAGGTTTTTACCTACCCACGGAAAAAAAAAAAAAAAAAAAATTCCCGGTAGTTAAACTCAGTACTTTTGCACGTACAAAAATGTCGCGGTACCAAACTCATATTTTTTTAATTATAATTTAAGTTATACAAGAAGGTACAAAGCAATATTTTTAAATTTAAATATTTAGATTAAACGGCTCAAAAATAACAAACCCTTTTAGTTATTTTAGAGATTAAATTAAGACAAAGAATATTTAATATTGTGAGAAAAATGAAACACAATTTTTTTGCTTATGGAATAATTTCATCAACTTAAGAAAGCGAAACAGACTCTAAGAATGAAAAAAATATGTATTTATCATAAGATCATAAGGTCTTAAGCCCCAGATTATTGATCAGTGTGTTTCGCAGAAATAATATTGGCCTATGATTGCTCATCAGTGGGTGAGCCAATATTATTCCACCCAGTCACAAATTTTTCGACTAACGTTGACGATAAACTATAATTCGCGCTGTGTTTTTACAGCAATAGTTGCTGCTGCAAATGCATTTTTTCAATAATATGTATTTATGTTAATAAAATTGTAATCTAGGCTACTTTGAACAAAAAAGTAATGTAGCTTTCAATAAAACCAGGTGATTCAGTGCTACAGTGCAGAGCATAATCTTAAAGTAAGAGGTCCTTGTAACGAACGAGTTGCACGTAAGAGGTCTCGATGTATATAATACATCTCCTTTACCAAAAAAATTATTCACTGATATTTGTAAAACTTAATTTATACTGAAAATATTATAAGACCAGTTCAATATCTAAAATGTTTAATTTCAGGCATTTAATAAAGATTTTTTCATGTCTCATGGTGTCTGCATGGTAGGGCAAAAGACTAGTTTTTGTTGCGTCTAGGTGCTCCATTGAATAGAATCAACTCTGCAAAATAAATTCAACCCAAATCTTGATTTTATTGACATGTTAAATAGTCTAGGAAGATACATGAAGAGAACGACTTTACCGTTACTTTTTAAAAGCATATAAAGATATCAAAACATCGATTCTCTTGTTTGATTTCAAAGCAAAACGTGTATAGGTACTCCTTAGTAAAATTAAAATAACTAAACACATATAAACCTTTTCAATACAAACACAATAATCAAAATATATTTCTACGCAAATTCTTAGACTGTTCTGTTTTTAACAATTCGTTGTCAGGACGAAAAAAATAAAAAACTTTCTTCACTGGGAACCTTTCAAGCCTTTCGGTTTTTGTTTTGCGACATTATTTATCAGAATTCGCTCTCATTTAAAGAGCATAAGAAGAGCTTTCATATAAAAGCTTTAATTTGAATTTTTTAAAACAGCGCCAACAAATGATTTTGAATTTTTGGGGAACTATTTTTTATGGAAATTGTATACAATTTTTAATGGCAGTTTCTATTAAATTTACTTTAAAATATACCTGGCCAGAAAATCGAAAATAGAGCTAGTTTATTTCGGATAAAAATATATGTAGTTTCTTATAAAAATTTAAAAAATCTAAAAAAGTCGATAACTTCGCTGTAAAGTGCGCAATAAATTGCCAATGTTTGTGGTCTCGTACACGGAACCAAAGCCCTTTTTCAAAAATCTGTTTCGTTCATTTCGGAATTTTGGAAATTCTCTACCCACAGCCAAAAAATCTTGGAGAAAAAGTACCACAGATTGCGAGTAAAATGCGCAAAAAATTGCCTCTAAACTCATCATTCTAGGAAGACTCCCCTCTTAAGAAGCAAGTTTATTTGCTAGTCGTTGATAATTGCTCCAAATACTTTAAAATTGAGTTGCTAACGGTAGGTTTTAGCAGTTTTTTTTTCTGATCAAAAAGCTCAAATCTATTTTGGCGCGACATGGAATTGCTCATTTCCAAGTTTCCGACAATGGTCCACCATATAATTCGGATGATTTTAAAAATGTTTGTGTTGAATGGAGTATTTAACACATTACTTCAAGTCTTTATTTATTTCGATCAAATAGCTTGGCTAAAACCTCAGTAAGGACAATTTAGATGATGTTGTATAAATGTCAAGAATCGGGGTCTGATCCTTACATTGCATTGTTACATTGTCGAACAATTTTAAAAGGCAATCTTTCTGCGATTTCAAAGCTTCTATGTCAAGAAAACTAAGGACAAATCATACCTGCATTATCAAAAATGTTCGTTCAAGGCCAGTTGATGTTGATAAGTAAGGAAAAGAAAAAAGAAAAATCTTCAACCCTTAGCTTCAGGCCAATAAATTTGGCTCCCTGTCATCTGTCATCAAATTTTCTAAATCCGCCCGCAGACACGCCCACAATCGGTCTAAATGTGCGACTACCCCCAGTGCTTCCAAAGCTGTAGGATGTCGTGAAAAGCTGAAATTAGACATCTAGCATCTCCTAATGATTAGAAGATATAAAAAGTAAAAACAAAATCGGCAGACCGCCCCTAGTGGGCGTGGCATCGATTTAAAGATCAAACCTTCAAATGCAATTTATTCAATATTTTTTTGTTGCAAATCGGAAAATTTTAACTTAATATATCATGTAGCAAATACTTGGTTCTACATTGGATTCATACAAAGTTTTCGGCCACGCCCACATTTAGAGGCAGAATTCAAGAAAAACCTTTAATTTTTCAGAAAAAAAACATGGATTTCGGCTGCTTTTTAGCGTAGAAAAAAAAATAAGAAATTAAATTTAGCACATAAGGTACACCGGACACTATTTTCGGACACTATTTTAGATTTCGTTCGTACAAAGTTTTTGAACACGCCCCTCGTTAAAGGTTAGTTTCACAAAATTATTGAATTTGAACCAAAAAAGTTAAATTTACATTTTTGCGTACAAGACCCTTCGACCTAGCGATGTAGGGTTGAACCGCACGAGCTGACGGTTTTGACAACCCCGAACCACCCACTGGCTATATAACTCGGTCATCAGACCGATATTGACGAATGGAACGGCTGTCTGGTGGACCCCTTTGAATAAAGCGGTAAGCCGTGACAAGCTAAGCAAGGTCCAGAGGTCAGCTTGCTTATGTATAAGTGGAGCGCTTCGCACCCCTGCCTCAGCAGCAATAAACACCCTGTTCCATCTAATTCCCCTTGATATTTTCAGCAGACAAACAGCTGCTAACACGGCTACTCGCCCCAAGCAACCTCTGGGCGAGTGGAACGATAGTGAGAAAGATCACTTCGCTATTCTGATCACTTTCAGATCCCCTTTTAGAAATATATACTTCATTATACCCCAGTTACAATTTGACAAGAACTACCAGACAACTACCCCCCAAGGTCTTCTTGGGATGACTGTGTGCCTCTGGAATGTTAATCGATTCACTTCTACTCGGATGGATCAAAGATAAATAATGGGGTAGGTGGGGGTGTATTCTCAGAAAAACTAAATCTTAGTCTCCCTTTCCGTCTTCGGGATCACTGTAGTGTTTTCCAAGTTGAAATCATGGCGATTAAGGAAGCCTTGTCCTGGCTTAACAATAATGTTATATCCACGTATATTTTCTGACAGCCAGGCGGCCACCCAGTGCCTGAATCGGTTTGTTTAAGCTCTAAAGTAGTCTTAGACTGCCGTTCGTCTCTAAAGGAGATGCCAGAGCAGTTCAACATTCTCCTGTGCTGGGTGCCAGGGCATAGTGACACTCCAGGCAACTGTAAGGCTGACGAATTCGCCAAACTTGGAACTTCTCTCTTAATTTCGCCTGATTAAGGCTCATTAAAATAAATTAAAATAAATAGACGACGCAACAGCTCGAGGTGAACCAGGGTGACACAGACAACTCAACAATGTATGCTGTGTGCGTTGATTTCTTCACATACAAGGGGACCTACAATTTTTTGCCGAATCCGAACGGCACCTTGAGAAGTTTTTCTAAACATATGATACTCTCGGAGGGCTTGTTAGACCCTCGCAGAGGTGGGGATCGTGAAAAAGGACAAGTCTTTTTTTTTTAGGTGACAATAGCAGGATTTGATCCCAGACCTCTGGCGTAGTAAGCACACACACTAACCACTACGCCCAGGCACCCCACTTAAGGCTCCTTAGGCATTCCAATTTCGACATGCAAAGTCATGATAAAACTGGATGCAATAGAAAGAACCAATCTCAGATGGACATATCTCACATCCATGTAGGAGGATGGAGTGAGTATTATACATGAGCAGTTTGCGCTTTCTCATAGATGGGGCTCCAAGGTTTGAGCGGCCCACCCTAATGAGCGACGCCGTTATTTTTGCCGCACGTTTTGACGCCGATTTAATGTGGCTTCAATATGTAAGCTTGCATTCCAGTGCTAGTTACCTTATTGCGGTCTTGCTTTTTATGTTCTCCGGGCCCACCATTAAATCTTCTTGTGTTGGGATCCTCTTTCTGGTTTTTAATACTATCTACGTTTTCTCTGTAGGGAGTTTTAAACTATACGCTGAGATCCACTCCTGTACTCGTCTCATTGCTTGGTTAAGCTTTTTTGGGCTTTTTTAGTATTCCTTGCGGTAATAACCGCGCCAATGGCATCCATCCGAAGAATTTCATAGGAGTCATTCCATAGGTTCGGGCCTAGTATTGAGCCTTGTGCTGCACCTGCGGTAATCTCCTTGCTGTAGCGTCCTTCTGCGGTGTCGTTGATTAATTTCCGATCCTTATGATACTCTCTTATTAGCCTAAGTCAATAGTGTTGGACTCCAAACTTATTTTCCAGTGGGGAGAGGATGTCCTCCTATCGGACCGAGTTTAATGCGTTCTTTACGTCTTGGGCCGCAAGCAGAACAATTTTCCTTGAGTAGTGATTGCCTTGCTGTGCAGCTTGTACCGTCTTGATTACATCTTCGATTGCTCCGACTGTTGAGTGGCTTTTTTTTTTTGCATTATCAGATCTGTGATGTAGGGTGCTTAAAGCAAGCAACAACTACAAGCAGAAAATTGCCAAGCAAAATATTGCTTACACAGGCTCATCAACTAGTGCAGGTGTTAGTGGTTAATGTAACGATCACTTAACACATACACAACAATTAAGAAAATAGGAAAAAATTAATAAAATAGATACACATAAGGAAAGAAAATTACAATTGCTTAAGCAGCTTTTTCAGTGTCGCTTTGTCAATATTGAAATCTAGAACACTACTATATAAATTGTACAGGGTACTCATGCGTGTAATAGGCTCATGCATGCCATAATTCGATCTATGATTCGGAACGTTTAACAGATTAATATTACGTAGGTTATAAGAGCCACCACGAAATTTAAATTTGAAAGAGGACAAGAGGTCAGGTGCGTCAATGTGACCTAACAATATTTGCTGAATAAAAACGAGATCGGTGTTAATACGTCTTTGAGACAGGCTCTGCAGATTAAGTAATTTTAGCCTCTGGGAATAAGGTGGAAGGTGAAATGGATCTTCCCAAGGAAGGCCTCTAAGAGCAAAGCGGATAAATCTCCTCTGAATAGCCTCAATCCTGTCAGCATAACAAATTTGGGATGGTGTCCAAACCTGTGAAGCATATTCGAGGTGTGGCCTAACGAAACTATTGTACAGCGAAAGAGTTGCATAAGGATTATTAAATTCCTTAGCCCATCTTTTAATAAACCCCAGCATACAGTTAGACTTGTTAACGACATGATTAATGTGTTCGGAAAAAGTAAGATCGGAGCTTAAGAAAACACCAAGATCACTAAATCGAAAGACACGACCAAGGATGTGGTTGTTTATTGTATATGAGAACTCCGTCGGCGTACGTTTTTTTGAGAACGTCATAACCTGACACTTATTTGGGTTGAGAGTGAGTCCATTTTTATCACACCAGATGGTGAAACTGTCGATGTCTGACTGCAAAAAACTATGGTCCGACACTGACTTTATTGTTTTTGATATTTTCATATCATCGGCATATGCAAGAATATCACTATGTTTCACACTTGACGGGAAATCATTAATTGAGAGTATAAAGAGAAGAGGACCAAGATGGCTCCCTTGGGGAACACCTGATACCGCGGAAAAGATATTTGATTTAGTCCCTCTGAAATTTACTTGATAAGTTCTCAAGTGAAGATAAGATATAATCCAAGATATGAAATTAGGTGGGAAACCTAGCGATGTAAGTTTAAAAACAATAATTTCATGTGAAATTAGATCAAAAGCTTTTGAAAAGTCTGTGTAGTCTTTAGTGCGACTTGTCCGAAAGCCATGCTGCCTTTCGGCGAAGTCGCCCGCATTCATAATATCGCTAGTTAGTCGGGCCTTTAACATCCTTTCCAAAAGCTTTCCTTTGTGTCTAGCATGCAAAGTGGCCGGTAAGCTGACGCGGTTTTTGGATCTCAATTTTTTGCTGATTAGGACTAGGCGTTGATCTTTCCATCTCTTGTAGAAAGTTCTATCAATGAGGCATGTTATACATGTTTGAAGTAGCTGGGGGCAGGTTCTTACTAGAGCTTTTAGGGCTTCTCCTGGAATGCCGTCGGGGCCGGGAACCTTTCGGCTTTTTATTTTTGTCGCTGCCAGATGCAATTCTTCTTCGGTAAGAAGAATTTTTTTTGCGTCTGGTTCCACGAAATTGATGTCAGGTGGCCTGATTCAGTTCGATGGGAAGAGCGTATCTACAATTTCCTTCATATTATCTGATGGCATTGCTAGGTTGGTAGTGCGTGCTCCGAGCTTGCGCATCACTAGTTTGTATCCAAGGCCCCATGGGTTTTTGTTAATGTCTTGCGCTTAATAGATCAGTTATAAGTGCTACGTTCGGTGTCATGACAGGAAATCATACAAAAAGGCTTGATCGTTGATAACTCGCCGATGCATGGATGGGGAGGAGAAAGGGACCAAACGTATCTTCTTTGCACATGCCCCTCTCTACTCAAAAATGAAATATCCACCTTAGAGCTTTTTTCTTCAACGATCTAACCGATCTTAACACGACCAACCCAATAAGTATCTTACGCTCCATTAGTAGCTCAAAAAAGTTCAAAGAGTAAGCTCAACTTTTAATAGATCGACGTGATACTACAATGCACCGCTATAGGTCGTAGTGTGCCGGTTGTCTAACATCTGACAGCCAGTTCAACCTAACCTAGCCTAAGCAAGGGTGAGGTTCGTGCAGACGTGGTATTGCTCATCTTCTTATTTGCGTTGTCCTCGTTTATTTGTACCGCAGGGAGCTCGTGAATTGCTCGGATGGTTTTTATATTATCACACATTGCCTGATGACTATCCATAGAGGGCGTCGGGTCGTCCTCCAGTGTTTTCATTAGATTTATATTTGCTCGCTAAGTACGCGTTTGTCTGCCTTTCTTGAGGTCGGACTTCTTCGGAAAGTCTTTAATAAATTTTCCACAATTTATTCTTTCATCTGTTTTGGAGTCTTATTTGCACTCTATCACAAAAACGGAAACATATAACAATAAATTAAAGATGATGAGTTTTGATTCCTTTATGATTCGTGTTTTCACTAAGCAGCTGCATTCTGCATTAAAAAGTTTAGCTAGAGCAATAGACCACTATACATTGATTTATGCTGCCAATTTTTAGCCCCAGCATTACGAAGCTTCCGATGGGGTACCTTAGACCTTACCTATATGATGATGCTAGGCAGCTAGCTCTCACCTTGTTATGCCACATAGGTAACACTAAGTGCTTTAATGATTGTGTTTATTCCAACATTTCGTTCAAAGGTTTTTTGTTTTCATTGCCTATTTCCTTTTCAATCTCTTGTTAAAATATGGCTGGTATAAATTAGCATGTAATCGATTTGATGACTTATCACTCGCCTATTTTTATTGCGCACTTAATGCCAGCCATTTTACAACCGTTTACTTACACAGACATGAACTCTAAACATTAGAACTGTGGTTGCTTTTGGATGCCACTCATGATCCCTGGGTCAAATTACACATATTTTACTAGGTAAACGCCTGGCAAGTGCGCGCTTCCTAACCTGGTACACCCATCTTTCGACATGACCGTATCTCGTCCACAATAAAAATCAGTCTACTCTAATTAATCACCGTGCGTGCAGCACAAACGGCCACCAAATTACGTATGCAGCAGAGGTGTTAAATCGAACACGAAAAGCATTTAAATTCTCACCTGAGAGGCTTCTTCTCCGGACCCGACTATATCACTCCGGACGATCATCCTAAAAATTGTGATCAATTTTTCGAAAGCCAGGCCAGCAACCCACACCATGGCGCACACATCTACTTCCATGTAATGTGCTCATAAAAAAAAACCAAGCCACAAAATCCATTCTATCACCCGAGCGATACTTAAGCCCCAAAGAGATACGCAGAGTATCTGCGGCTGGACGAACAACACGGCTCATGACACCGTCGACATGTAATTGAAGCCACTTGTCTGACCATCTCTCAGGTCTTGGTGGCAAATGGGTTTTGGTCGATCGTTTCGGTTGCATTTCTAGGAAGTGCCAACGAGGTGAGCAGTTAATGTTCTCCAGACACTTTGTCACAATGATTCAGTTCATGTACCTGGCTACTGACTGCACGCGTGCGTAGGTACCTACGTTTGTTCACTCGAATTTTTGTTCAAAATAAATTTTTCATGTTTTACGTGTGAAAGGGGTCGTCGTTTCACCTTAACGTCTGGCGTTCTGGTTTTGTGAATGAAACTAGTGATTTCATTCTCGGTAATCGTAGAAGTAACATTGCATTGTCTTGTGGCTGTAAATCATAAAATTTTATTGAGCTCCAAAGGAAGTCCATCGCCCCCTCATGCATTTACATTATGAGCAACAGCAAACATCCTTTTGAGACACAATTTAAATGCAGACGCGAGGAAGCAACAATAATTTGATAATTATCCTTTGGTTTGGGTGTACAAGGATTGGCGCCACACGCACTAAAGAAAGAGTTCTTAGAATTGTTTAAACTATTTTCACCGATTGAATTCTAATTGAAGTACATATAGTTTCCGCTAAGGATGCTTATTCCAAGAAGCTTAGGTTAGGCAAAGTGTAAACCATTTAAAGGCGGTTTGTCTTAGTACCAGCATGCGGTAAGCTCTTAATTCTAAGAGCTAAAAAAAAAGTGATCGTGGTGCGAATGCGTTGATGTGTCGTTAAGCAAACCTTTGACTTGTGTCTATTGGGATCAAGGGGAAGGTACCCTTATCAGTAAAATTACGTCACGAGATCGAATGGGCCTTAAGAAGGATCTCTCGTTACGAAGCACATTACCGAACAGTAACAGTGCAAATGCATTTAAGGCGTTGGAGCTCCTGCTCAGTAAAAAATCTTTAACCTGAAATTCTTCGACTAAACCTCGAAAACACAGCGCAGTAGAGCAGCACCGAAACTCAGCATCTCAGCCAAATACGCGTTCAAAACTGTGTACGGTTAGCTAGTTGTTACAGTTGGCTTGCGAAGCTGGTTGAGGCCACCCCGGACCGTAGTGCCACATAGGTTAAGCAAGTAAGAATATATCGCCCATCTTTTAAGAAAATGAAAAAGACATAAACGTAAAACTAAAACTTAAACGTAAAACTTAATAAAGTTGTTCCAATTTAATTTTTTTTTTCTTAGACGTAATTAAAAGTTTTTATTTTGTAATTAAATTCAGTGATAAAATAAAATAAATAGAGTGGCTCAACAGCTCACCCAACCTAACCTAACCTATAGGTTAGGTTGGGTGGCTGTCCCCGCTGGGCAGGGAAACACGTAGACCAAAGGAGGTCCATTGTGAAACCACTTGTATAGGACCGGAGTTACCAGCCCGAGGACCTTAATGATGACTACCCGTTTGGGTGGGAGGGGTCTAAGCAACTGGTGACGGTATAAACCTGTACCGAAGGTCACCAACCAGAGTTTGATTGGTTGAGACATACTCGAGGATAATGAAGGTTGGGGGTAACCCTTTCGGTGTGAACCGCTGTCAGCAGAGTTGAGGGGGCCAGTGAGAGACTTTCCTGAAGAAAGGGTGGTCTCGTAACTGTTGGACTCCAGATGGAAATTAGCCTTGTTGATACCGGTTGGGAGGGGGGGTTTCTTGAGGTCGAGGAGGAGGTGGGTGGGTCAGCGAAAAATAGTTCCTGTAGAAGAGAGAGCCCGGCAGGGCAACCGATTTCGGTATAAGTCCAAAATGGGGATGGGAAGGTGCAGGGGTAACCGATTCGGTGTGAACCCTTGCAGGGGGAAGTTCTCAGGCAAGAGGCTGATGTAGGGTAACCGTCTTCGGTGTAAACCCGTACTACAGGCAACTCGCGTTAGAATTGGCGGAAGGTAGGGGTAACCGAGCAGTATAAGCCCGTACCAGTGAGAGTTATGTGCTGGTGATCCCGTGGGGGTGGAGGTGTGGGTAACCGAAGCGTTATAAGCCCACACCGATCCAGCCCTGGGAAAAACACTGGGATATGGTGGGGAGGGAAAATATGAGGAAAGGACTGTAGGAGTACTACTAATTACGTCCCGTGTGGTGTGAGGCACAAATAGGGTACCTTTCCCTTGCGTCGAGTTAAACTAGATTTAGATCTTTGATTTACTATTGCCCCTAAGTGAGAGTTAGCCTTAAAGATTAGAAAGTGCAGGTGAAGTAACCGACTTCGGTAAAGACCGTTGCCGGAAGATGATTCTTCGTTCAGATGCTGAAGTAGGGTAACCGTTTCGGTGTAGACCCATACCTCACGTGACTCAAGTCAGAATTAACCTTGGGGGGAATAGGAGTGGTAGGGGTAACCGAAGCGGTATGAACCCCAACCGGGGAATGGGAGAGGTAGGGGTAACCGAAGCGGTTATGAGCCCGTACCAGAGGGAATATGTACCAGTGTTCCCACAAGAGCGAAGAGGTGAGGGGTACCGAATCGGTATGCCGGTCCTGTTGGGAGAAACTTGGGGGAGGTGTGGTGTGGTATATTTGGCGCTCCACTGTAGCTGCTCCCTCGCCCACATAGAGTTTCCATGTGGAGGAGGGATGGGTGGGGCAATCATAGTTAGGTGTTTAGCCAGTTTGACTCGGAGATAAAATTCATTAGCTTCTTTAAATCGAGTCGCGCTAGATCATTTAGATCATCTAGTAGTATTTGCCTAAAGTTTTCCTTCTCAATGTCGATAGGGCAGGACAGTTGCACAGAAGATGAACCATGGTCTCTTCTTCTTCCTCATCCCTGCAAATTCTGCAGAAGCCGTTGAAGGGAGCACCAAGTCTTCTGGCATGTCGGCCTACCAGACAGTGGCCTGTGAGGGCCCCAATTATCTTTCTAAGATTCGTCCTATTGAAGGAAATAGGTCTCTTTGTTTTCCTACGATCGAGCTCTGGTCAGATTTGCTTGGAAGAGAGACATGTGTTGATGTTATTCCATCTATTGTTTGCCATTGTGATGGCTTCGATTTCCAGGTGAAACCTTATCGAGTTTATAGGTGCAGCCGGTGCCGTTGTATGAATCGGATTAGTAAGGCAACGAAGACCAAAAACGACCGCATAGGGGAAATCATTCGTGTAGAAGCGAGTTTTGGCACAGTTGTAGAGAAAGATGTCCTGAATGACATACCGAAAGTATTGGTGGGTGGGATCCGAGCAAATGGGTGGGCGGGGCCTTTAAGGTGCCTTTGTTCAGTTTTTGGGAAATATCTCGAAAACTATAGCTCCCGAGATATTTCCCAAAACAAAAAATGTTGACTACTTTATTAATCTATTATTAATCTTTTTCGGTGGGATGAATACTTAAGGAGATACAGAGGTGGGAAATAGACACTTTTAATTAAAGTGACTTTTATCGTGAAAAAAATAAAGATTGAGACGGATATTTTTATATACTTTTATTAACAACGCATTGTCTTCGAAATTTAAAGAGAATTCAAGGTTCAGCGTTATGTGTATCTTCAACTTGTGGTGCATTGTTGCCAAAGCCGAGGCATACCCACAACGAGCCTTGCACCGACAAATTATCCTGTGGATATCCTCCCGTGCCGGTGCATTTTTTGTGTTCAAGATATTCTGTGGAAAGTGGGTGCGGGAGATGTGACCCATTTCAGAGCTGCAAATATTTCCAGAATCAAACGGAATGGTATACGATTGGGAACCTTTTTTCTATTTATTAACTCACCACCAAAAAAAATACAGCACTATACACGTTAGAGAATGCTCACAGAAAAACTGAGAAGATCGGGGCCACACTTTGGTCCACACCGTCTACCTATAAGCTAGAGATCACGGTTGGAGTTGGGAACAACGTAATACTTGATGGGTGCAACGACCCAGTGTTCCTTAAAGGCATGTATTGGCCACAGAATCGGTGGATCTGGACTGAAAGATGTTCTATGCCTAGTTTTTGCCGCATAATTAGATGGCAAGGTTAAGTCCTATTTTTATGGAAGGAGCAAATATCTGAGAGGAATAAAATGGGGTTATTTTAAGGGTTGTGTGTGTTGCCAAAAATGGAAAAACTTTTTTCAGACAAACTAGTAGTAAAAGTGGGTTGCCGTGGCGTAGTGGTTAGTATGTGCGCTTACTGCGCCAGACGTATGGCTTGCTACGCCAGACGTATGGTAATCCTACCGTCGTCACCTGAAAAAAGACTCGTCTTTTATCACCACCTCCGCGAGGGTCGGACGAACTTCTCAAAGTGCCGTATTTAATATTTTAGAAGAAGTAGTTAGTATAGTAGTATATCATCATCGAAAACACAAAGATCACCGGATGAAAGGTTCAGGTGGCTTGATGCAAGGAAGAGGAATCACTGTTTTTTTGCTCTCGCAATGAGCTTGCGAATCACTGGGTAGCACTACCATACGCGCTTCATTGGAGAAGATCGCAGGAGTCGTGCTTTAAAGTAGGTAGCTTTTTTCTGTTGGCATCAATTTCAACAAAAGCACAACAGGGGAAGTGTTGGTTGGATCAAGCTGCTATATGTATATCCAAATATTTAGGTAATTGGCGAGTATATAGATTTTCTAGCCCTTCGTAGGATTGGCGTCACCATCTACAAACATATTCTTTATGAATCCAGCATCCAGGCGGTGGGAAGGTGGAGACCAAAGTGATTTTGGTTTATATATAACTCTTTTATTTGCAAAAAAACCATCCTTCTTCAAAACTTTTTCGGATAAGACACTTCTTTGGTCAAAGTAGGAATCGCTAAGTTTCTTACAGCCAAAACTGCCTTGAGCAAGTAAATCTCACATATTTTAATAAATCCCTCATCATCACCTGAGCAAATTAAGCAGGCTGGTAATTAACGGGAACCGAGTCCTGGAAGATGACATAAGCAAACGCTAGTAAGCCCAATAGTAAGGTCAATCTTCTTTTAACCCGAACGGCTTCGAAGCAACACTCTCTTAGACGTTTCACAAATACCCGTAGGAAAACATTCACAGGCCTCATGTTTGAAATATACACCCTTTGGTCGTCTTTGCAGGTGTCAGAACCCTGCCCGGTAGCCCTTGCCCTTAAGAATGTGCTTCCACCGATCAGGTACCCGGTACAGGTTCGCCGGCTGTCGGATATGTGTGAAATAGTCCTAGTATTGTCCTATTATTGTAGCAGTATTTACTGCTTTCTACAAATCGCGTGCATAATATATTTCGGGCTTGAGCTACAGGTACAAAATACTATATTATAGCTAGGTATAGACCTATAAGCTATCCTCCAACCACTCACTCAATAAGGGTGGAACATAGAGATGAGGGTATTAAATACGACGTCAAGCAATGGGACTCAATTCCAAATAGCATTATTATGCCGATGCATCACGACTGCGGGTGTGGGTATGCATTGGCTCCTGCAACAATGCACCACAACTTAAAGGCACACCAACCTCTAAACCTCAAGATTCTTCAAATTTGGAAGACGAAGCGATACAATGAAAGTATATACGTATCCGTGTCAATCTTTAATTTTTTTTTTTCATGGTAAAAGTCACTTTAATTAAAAATGTCTATTTCTCACCTCCGTATCTCCTAAAGTAGTGATCCCACTTTAAGAATTTGTAGAGAATTCTGTGTAAATTAATTTAGTAGTCAACATTTTTTCGCTAGAACCTATATTAAAGCCCCACCCACCCGTTAGCTCTGCCCCCACCCTCCAGTAGTTTCGGTATGTCATTCAGGACACCTTTCTCTACAACTGTGCCAAAATTCGCTTCTACACGAATTATTTCCTCATTTTTGCTTCGTTGCCTGGACTATAGCATTGGCAACTATTTTAGCTAGTTCGTCGGCTTGCCTGGAATATCCCTGTGGCCTGGAACCCAGCACAGGGATACGTCGCACCTGACAGCAATCTCGTTAAGAGATTCGCGGCATTGCTTTACCAACTTGGATCGTATCGTTGGCGATTCCAAGGCTTTTATTGCAACTTGGCTGTCTATTAAGAAAACAATAGAGCTGCAGTCTATATTGAGTTAATTGCAAACCATGCAGCGGCTTCACGAACAGCTGTAATTTCTGCTTGAAAAACACTACAGCGATCCGACAGGCGCGGCGCTTACAGATACACTAGATCAGGACTACTGGAAAAGACTGCTGATCCTACTCCAAGTGGTGTTTTTGATCCGTCTGTGTAGATTTCTATTGCAGATGCATTTAAGACTTCACCTGACACCCAAGCGATTCTGCTTGGAAATTTGGTCTTGAATTTGACATTGAAGTCTAGGTATGGGACAACAGAGTCCGAGTTACCAAGGATGGTTTTGCGGCCATTCAGGATACTAGCATGTCCCAAGTTGCCACGAGACAATTACAAGGATTCCCTAAGCCTAAGTGCTGCTTTCGCTGCCATCACTTTGCCGAAGATGTCAGCGGGAAGAAGATGGAGCATTATGTCAAGCGCAGCCGAGGGGGTTGTTCTAAGAGCACCCGTGATGTAAATACTGGATAGTCTTTGAACTTTCTGTAATATAGCATTATTGCTACTCTTGGCTAGTGCCTTCCACCAGACTTGCAGGAGTACAGGGCAATAGAGGCCTTTCTTGCTTCCTTCAGTTTCGAACTGAGTTTCTTATCTAATATAAAAATAAAGTGGCGCAACAGCTCGAGGTGAACCAGGGCCAATTTCTCAACAATGTATGCTGGTGTGTTAATTTCTTTACATACAAGGGGACCTACAATTTTTGGCCGAGAAATCGGGTTTTTAAAGATCTAGCATGGTAAAAGTGGGCATGGTCGATATTGTGGGCGGTCCAATTTTCGCCCTCTTAGAGGTTTTAGTCCATTTTTGCTCTATACCAAAATTTGAGCTCCTACGCCTTGTCTAACTTGACCAAAAGGCATTTAAAAAAAAAATTGAAATAGAGGTTGTCTTACTTTGAAGCCAGTAGTGGGCGTGGCCGTCGGCGGATTTAACTAATTTTTACACTTTGTCTGTAGAAAATAAGAGCCAAAATATACTCCATGTTTGAGCGTCCTAGCTCAATTTTAAAGACCTAAAATCTTCACACATACGAACAGATGGACGGACGGACGGACATGGCTAATTCGACTCACCTGTCGGTCTCGATCATATTTCTAAAAGGTAGACCCCTAGTCTACGGTGATTATTTCACTGTGTTACAAGCTATGCATTAAAATTAATATACCCTCGGTCGGGTTTAAAAATTTGGAAACCCACCCGCTGACACGCCCACTTTACTTATCAGCATGAAAAATCAAAGTCGTCGTAGGTAGCTGAAATTTAATATGCGTTATCCTCGCTTAAGTGTATTGTAATTGGCATTTCAAAAAAAAGGCAAAAGCCGCTCGCATGTGGGCGTGGTCATATTTAATATGCATTCTAAAAAACGGTTTTTATTCGATATATTTTCTTTAAATCCAGAAAACTTGCACTACAAGATGTTCAGATATGTGTGAAAGTTATCAACTGATATGAATAATTTTATGCTACACCCACTTTTGGGGGCGTTTTTAAGTATAAGCCAAATTTTTAATATGAAAATGCAATCAACGCGGTGTATACCACATCTGATAAAAAATATAACGAAAAAATAACGATGTTATTGAAAAGCGGTTGGTGCCACGCCCCTTTTTTACGGAGATGATTTTTAGCTGAGTTAGTAGAAACTGAAATTTAACAACCGAGATTTATGACACAATTCGGAGCTTGAAAGTGGTCAATTGGGATGGGGAATCCAATTCGCATTGAATTTATTTCTTGAAAGAACTGAAAAAAAAATCCTTGAACAATGGCTCGTGAAGGTATTTTTTGCCAGAACCAACACAAAATACTTAAAAAGAAAAAGTTTAAACAAATAAACCTCCTGGTCGCACATGCACATTGGCTAACAATTGTTAATGTGCATGTAAAACTTTTTCCTCCTTAGGTTTTTGGTATCATGGTAACAATCTCCCAAAGATTGCTTTCCACTTCAAAATCCAGGTGTTTGCGCAGTCCCTTGCCGCTATTGGTTATCATACATTGGACAAACGCGACGAAGTATTTCGACCCTTTTAAGGGAACATAAATGCTGTGAGCAATCAGCGGCGAGAAAAATCCGCTCTAGCTGAGTATATCTTAGACCATCCCAACTAACACCATTGAATCAGATTTTATCAGGCTAAGATACTGGCCTTGGATGAAAGGCTACTGTGAACCAGCCCTATAAAAAGAAGATACTGGCTCGGGAGTCTCACAACATCCCACGGCTTGGTAGTGAAGAAATTGAGATAAAACGAGGTGATAATAACGAAGTGATTCGTTACACAATCAATTCATTAAATAGCCGACCGCCCGCCGACCGTATCACAAGAACCATGGCAATCCCACACCCAAGCACAGACCAACACAGTTGTTCCGTAGCCACCGTTGATTATATAAATCAAGCAGCACTGGTCATAGTGAGTACTTGGATGGTGAACCACATTAAAGCACATGTGATAAAAATACTTTTTTATTTTATTTTCTATTTCGAGTTTCACTCGTTTATAGACTTCACATTTCCGTTTTGCCGGAAAGTTATAAAGTACTACTTCGCCAGTGGGAAAAGTTCGAGTTACGATTGGGCTGAACACTAGTATAGTCAGTAAGCCACTTTGAAAATATATATTCAGAGAGCACTCCCGACTCTTATTTAAAGGGTCCGCCTGATAAAGGCATTTTTTTATTTTATTTTACTTTTTTATTTAAAACCCAGACGTCCATTTGGACGTCCGCCTTATAAAGGCAAGCTAATCCGTTCTTTCCTATCTAGCACCGAAGACCGCCGACATCGACCGACCGAGGATTAAAGTACTACTTTAATCCAATAGGAGTTCCGACGCCGTTTTCCTATCATACGATAGAGTCCTTTCCGATCTTCAAAACCGAGTCCACTTTCCAGTCATCCGACTGAGTCCTTAATTACTTTTCCTATTATACGATAGAGTCCTTTCCGGTTCTCAAGACCGAGTCCACTTTCCAGTCATCCGACTGAGTCCTTTAATACTTTTCCTATCATACGATGGAGTCCTTTCCGGTTCTCAAGACCGAGTCCACTTTCCAGTCATCCGACTGAGTCCTTAATTACTTTTCCTATCATACGATAGAGTCCTTTCCGGTTCTCAAGACCGAGTCCACTTTCCAGTCATCCGACTGAGTCCTTTAATACTTTTCCTATCATACGATAGAGTCCTTTCCGGTTCTCAAGACCGAGTCCACTTTCCAGTCATCCGTGCCTTAGCGGGCCTGCCACAAGGTTCGGTCTTAGGGCCGCTACTGTGGAACATCATGTATGACGTAGCCCTACGAATAAGATAAGCAGAAGGGGTAACGATAATCGGCTTCGCTGATGATATTGCTGTCGTCGTAGTACGTAAGCATATCAATGCAGTGGAGCTAGCAGGAAACCAAGCTATTATCCACGTAAAAGATTGGCTAGCGACTCAAACTAGCGGACCACAATATAGAAGCTGTGCTGATTACTAGCCGCAAGACCGTTGAATTCGCAACATTTCAGGTCGGAAATTATATCATCAGGTCCAAGGAGGTAATAGAATATCTCGGAGTTATGGTGGACAATAGGCTACAGTTTAAGGCTAACGTGGAGTATGTGACTAAGAAAGCATCACAAATGCAGGGAACTCTGTGGGCCTAGATACCGTAGGAGGGTTTTTTTCGCCCGCCCCAGTCTGGGCGAAAGCACTACGGACGAAAGAAACGAAAAGGAAGTTATCGTCAGCGTATAGACTTTGCGCGTTACGAAAAATCAGCGGCTTCCGAACCATTTCTGATGAGTCCGCTTTCGTTATAGCCGGAATGATGCCTATCGATATCCTCGCCGATGAAATGCTCAGGATATACAACAGAAGAGCGCGCAATTTAAGCGGGTAATGTCCTTAATGACCTTAAGGCAAACCCAGTGGACCAGCGCAACGAAAGGAAGATGGACATTTAAATTTTAAATTATTATTATTATAACTTTATTTAATATGTAAGTAAATTACAATATTAACTTAATGGATATAGCACTAACTACCAGGGTCTGCGGCTATTACATTAAAAATAATTTGATTAGGTATAGATAAATAAATTGACTAAAAACAGAAAGGCAATAATAATGGAAAGTATGTATACAATGATTGTTTTTTTTTTGCTTATATGTTATTTTCTATGTTTAATGTGCATAAAAGCTTAAAAATATTTTTGATATTTTCTTCCGATGGATATTTCAAAAAATCGGTTAAATTATGTTTTGCGAAGATATTTGTGCATAACGAGTTTACGCGTGGGCATTCGTATGTTAGGTGTCTTATTGTCAGCGTGTCATTTGTATTACATAGATGGCATATTTGTGGCAGGTTTTTAGAGATGATATAACCGTGGGTTAGGTTGGTATGACCCAATCGTAGTCGAATGAAGCTGCGAAGCATGTTCCAAGGAATATTTATCGGGTAAATGGGGTTTGTTGCTTGGGGGTTAATTTCAGAGTAATGGTGATGATATTCTTCCCAAAGTGCTTTCCTTTCATTGGCCATGTTATGTATAATCTGGATAGGCTATCCGTACATATAATTGACTTTTTGCGGTTTGCTGTTGTTGTTGCTATATAAATGGCGAGAGCTTCAGCTGAAAACACTGAAGAAGTTTGGGGTAGGAGTCCTTTGGATTTTACTAAGCCCTTTTCGTCCACTATGGCAAACGATGCACCTTGTTCTGTTTTTGACCCATCGGTGAATAAAAAGTTCCAGTTTGATGATTTGTATTTCGTATACATTTCGTTGAAGAGAGTTTTGTATATTTCGTTATTTGTTGTTGATTTGGAATATTTACGCAGAGTTAGGTCTAAGTTGGTTTTTGGTAAGAACCAGGGCGGATGGTTGGTTTGTTTTTTATTTTTTGTGCATATAGGCAGGTTTAACAAACGCGCTGATGATAGACATCTGGATAGTGAAGATGAATATTTTTGAATTTTCTTATGGCGCATTTTTTTTTTGACTTTACTGTGGATTGGAGATTTTTTCGATGAATTAATTTTTAGTATAATCGAAGTGGTTAGATGATCTACGCGTTCTGCAATTGTGGGAAGTCCAGCCTCTGTAAGGATGTTCCTAATAGGTGTTGTTCTGAAAGCTTTGATAGATCTCCGAACAGCTTCATGGTATGATGGGGATATAAGTCCCATTGATGTTTTTGATGCTTTGCCATAGATAGCGAGGCCGTAATCAATTTTCGACAAAATGACAGATCTTACGAAATTTATAAGTGAATTAACATTGCAAAGGCTACGTTTACTAGAGAGATATTTAATCATATTCAACCTGGTAGTAAGGCATTTTTTTACATATAGACAATGGTGTTTAAAGCTAAATTTTGAGTCATATATAATTCCTAATATTTTTAAAGTAGTGACATTTTCAATATCAATATTATTTATGCTTAAAGGAATAAGTTTTGAGCATGTTGTTTTTTTACATATGTGTATAACTTTACATTTATCAAAATTGATTTTGGCCCCACTTAATTTGCACCAATCAATCAAATCTTTAAGAATATTAAGAAAATCTGACGCTATTGAGGTTAAGTCCTTAACTTTTGTGAAAATGATCAGGTCGTCGGCATAGAGTGAATAATTAAATTTTTTGTATTTATCCAAAATGTGGCAAATTTTGTTAAATGCTATTATAAATAGTACTGCCGAAAGCGGAGATCCTTGCGGGATTCCGTTCTTTAGGTTATACACTTTAGAATATGTGTTGTTCAGTTTAACTCGAAATTTTCTATTTGAAAGGAATATTTTAACAAAGTTGAAGATTTTAGGGCCAACTTTCCATTCAAGTAGTTGGTTCAATATAATATGGATTCCTATTCGATCGAAAGCTTTTTCGAAATCTATCGCCAGCATTGTGGCATGGTTTCTTTCAGATATTGCTGCAGCTATAAAGTCGTCAATAGATAATAATGCATCCATTGTATTTCTCTCACTTTTGAAGGCAACCTGGTTTATGCTTGTTTTGTTGTTTTTTTCTACAAACCATAAAATACGTTTGGAAATTATTTTTTCAAGAAGTTTTTCTGTGCATGGAAGCAGCGATATTGGACGATATGCGTTTATATCGGAGCTGTTTTTTTGTGGTTTAAGAAGTGGTATAATACTCGCTGTTTTCCATGCTTGGGGGATGATACCTTTTTCAAAAATGTTGTTAAAAACCAGTAGTAGGCGGTGTTTGAATAAAATTGGGCCGTTTTTTATCATAACGTAAGATATTCGATCGAATCCTGGTGTGTTACCTTTAGTAAGTTTAAGACAACTTTCGAGTTCTACCATATTTATTGGCGATTCAATTAACTTTGCGGAATGGTTAATGGCATACGATTGGTCATGTGGAAAATAATTAAAGTCATTTTTTTTTGTACAAACTCTGCGGAAAAGTTGCAGTCGGCCGAAAGGGTTTCCCATGTTTTTGCAAAGAGTTCTGAAATTTCTGAAGGAGAAGAAATTAGGTCGGAATTATGTTTTATAATTTTGATACTCGGAGGTCTATAGTCACCCGTAAGACACTTGATATCGGCCCATAGTTTCTTTGCCGAAGCACTAGGGTTGATGTTGGCAGTGAAGTTTCGGAAATTATCAGATTTTGCTTTTTTTGCTTCTCTTCTGAATAAGGCTCTGAAGGGTAATTTCTACAGCTACCGCAGATATTGGGGAGTTTATTTTTATGAAGCGGTGAGGGATTGATTTATGTACAAGTAAGCCTGTACCATGTTTTGCTGAGGTAATATGGCTTAAATTGTGAAAAATAGGTGAGTATTGTTTGGGGCAGTAATGATTTTGCGTGCTGTTGGGAATATTTGTTTCTTGTAATGAAACAACAGAGGGGTTCATTTCATTAATTAAAATTTGAAGTTCATGAAAATTATTGTAATAGCCGTTGATATTCCATTGGATTGTTTTAAGATTCATAGTGAAGTCTTAGTAGTTCTTATAAGCAATATACTGATATATATTGAGTTAAGAGAGAGAACTTTACATATGATGAAAGTTTTGTGAGTGACTCTGCCGGCAGAAGATCTACCTGCCTTTTTTGTTTTATCTAGTACGACAAAAACCAGCAGGATTGGTGACCACCGGGAAGAGAGATATGCGACTGAAATAAACTGTGGTAGTAGTATTAGATTAGTTGAGAATTGATTTGATGAATCTTGCATGGTGGTTGGTGAAACACGGCGGTGACCATACTCAGGGTGAGAGGAGAGTGGCCTCCAATAAATGGAGGGTCTCCATAACACATTCAGTATGGCCACCGCCGTTTTGGAGGCAATAAGCTTAAGCTTATTGTGTTTCATCATCTGTGTCAGAGACGTTCGTGCTTGGAGTTTCGTTTGGTTTGATGAGAGGTTTGGAATTGAAATTGTTATTCTTATTATTTAAGTTAGTGAAGTTTGAAGTGTAATTTGATGGTGTAGGAGGAAGTGGTCGTGAGTTTTGTTGTAGTTGGCTATTTGTCGATGTAGTATTTTGAGTAAGAGAATTATGTGTAAGAGAAAAAATATGAACGCTTTCTGTAGGAACGCTTGCTGAGTTTGACGAAAGAGAAATTGAGTGAGAAGTATGAGGTGGAGTGGTAACAGTTTCCTTTTGGTTCTTAATTTCGGCTGGGTTTGTTGCTGCAGAAGATTTTTTGTTGTTGGGCTTAGGCTTATCTTGGGAAATGGCATTATCTGAGATTGAGTGGGCGCTGGTTTGAGCTAATTTTGCTGTTTCGGAAAATGACTTAGAGGTGGAGGGAGTTTGGAAGGAGTTTTGAGCAAAATATAAACGTTTCGCTTCAGAAATTGTGCATTTGTTTCTCGTTTTAATTGTTAGAATCTCTTTGCTTTGCTTATATTTTGGGCAAGAAGTAGACGAAGACGGGTGGGGTTCAAGACAGTTAGCGCACATGGTGCGTGTGCATGTTTCGGGGGAGTGGGGTGGGAGATTGCATGTTTCACAGCTTGGCTCTTTGTTACACCGTTCCTTCGTGTGACCGAGTAATTGGCAATTCCGACACCTCATGGGATTAGGAATATATTCATTCACTTTCGCTTTATACCATCCTATTTCGACCGTATTTGGAGGTTGATATGAGTTGAAGGTAAAAAGCATAAGGCCAGATGGGGATAGTTTATCGTCAATTTTTTTACAGAACTTAAAGACTTCTGTGACGTTTTGAGCGCTCATCTCAGAAACTATTTCAGATTCTGGGATATTTATTAAACACGGGGCATATACAATGCCCTTACTAGCATAAAGGCGGTCGTGATATTTAATGTTGACGGGGCATTGGTCAGTGAGATGTTTAGCACTAATGAATCTTTCAGCAACTTTTTGGTTTTTGGTAAGGATGAGAATATTACCATCTTGGAGTTGTGTAATGCTTTCATATTCCTTGCTTATAGCGTCAATGGCTTTTCTAAGGACAAAAACACTCACATTTTTAAGAGGAATATTTTCGTCTTTTGGGGAGATTATGATAAACTTTGGATTTTTGGAATTTGTGTTCACTGGTAGGTCTGGGTAATCAATGAAAGAAATAGTTTTATGGCGTTTATTTGGTGGAGTGTAAAGTGGAGTATCCGGAGATAGACCACTAAACCTATTACCTTTCGTAGTTGGCCTCGTGGCCGTACCCATGTTTGAAGTTTGTAACACTATGCGCGGGGTATTTAGTACACACGCGGGTTACGGAAAAAAGGGAAAAAAGGGAGAAAGGTTAAGATAGCAAAAAGCCGAATAGAGAGTAACGATAATGCTCTTGAAAACAGCTAAAGTCAAGTCAACAACGATGTGCATGCAACGAGTGCTAGACGGAGACTGCAAATTTTAAAGGTTGAAGTTTTTCAAGACAAATGATACTCGAGGAGGGCTTGTCAGACCCTCGCGAAAGTGAGGACCGTAAACTAGTTTTTTTTTTCAGGTGACGATATGGTAGGATCGTCGGATAGCCGTAGTTACAAACATGAAACAAAGGACAAACACTCCGTTCAGCTTGTGTGAAGGTTTAGGAAAACCCTGAAATGCATATCTATTTCAATTCAAAACACATAAGCGTACCTACTGCCGTAATTTGAAAACAAGATTACACAGTGAGCTTCCAACACAATTTTGGTGTGTCTGATTTCCGGAGCCACACTTGAAAAATGTTCATATGTTTGCCCACATTGCAACGACCCACATCTTCCCAATCCACTTTATGCAGATTTCAATAAATAAAAAACAACAATAAACAATGAAAACATAAATAATTTCTAATTAACCCCGTGGCAGCAATGATTCAAGTGCGTGCTTGTGTCCAACGCACAACCAGCATATAGGCTTAGCGTCAAAATTTGATGAAAAGAAACACTCTGGCAGCATGGACTTGTCCCAAGAGTAAAGTGTGAGCTCATATATTCCAATTAAGTTGTTTCACAAGCCTGTGCAGAATCCACGATTGAGCCTGCGAGGCATCTTAATCAAATTACAGTCTGGCTGTGCGCACGAAAAACGAAACACTCGATTGTGTGGATCCTTGATTGATTTAAATCAATTGCGATTGAAGTGAATTGATTAATTTTTTTTTCCTTCACTGTGGCCAGCGTCTTGCTCATTTTTTCAAAGAAATGTTTGCAACCCCGGATCGAAGGAAAAAACCCACTTCATATGGGTGACGATAAGACTTGCAACCCTTAACAGAGAACCAAAGAGGTCATTCAAGTTTCGTGGCAACGATTAAGCGCCATCTGGCGTCAAACCAAAAAAACCCGATAGAGCGACATCTTTCAGTAAGTAGAATAAGTTCCACGGCTTGCTTATGCCGTCTCTTGCACTCTTTTGTATTGCATGGTAACCACACCTCCCGCCGCCATTGGTCGACACAAGATGTAAACAAAGAATAAGCCAGTGTCATGCGTAAAGTGAAATTTCTGGTACAACTGATATGAATGCCCGAAATGGACGACTTAATCGGGGCCAAAATTGCGAAAATCTCCTCAAGTGGGATTCGGCAAGCAGAAGATCATTGGATAAGATGTGCAAAACGATTCTATTTGTACTCATAGATCGTCGAGTCTCCTTCCCTAGATAGAGAAAATTTGATGCAAGGCATCTGCTGGATTGTTTATCGTGCCGAACCCGAAGGCAAGGACCGTACTTCTGAGCTACTTAACGATCATTCCAGACGATTAGCAGCCCCGGGGACTCGTTTCAGAATGTATCGATTTCATCCGGAGGCGATAGATTCAGCAAATGAAATGGATATCGTTAGGGACGGAGCCTGGTGTACCTAGAAAAATAATGCCGTTGTGGATTTTGATTGCAGATGTTGGTGCGCTGATTAAAAAAAAAACATTCGGTTAAAAGAAGGATATTAATCTTATCTGGCAAAAAAGACAAAACGTCAATCGAGAGCGCTGTTGATAGTTCTGTCTCTTCCATATATAAGTATTCTGTAAACCTTTCAAATCGCATTAGGTATTTTGGCTGGAAGTTCCTTCTTTCTATTCTGTGCCGATTTTCCGACCATTTGAAGAACTTGCCCAAATTTAAAACCCATATTTGCTTGATAACCGTTCAGTTTCTCAGTCGTTAAAATTTTTACGTAATCAGAAAGTGAGCCAAAAATTCTCTAAGGCAAACTTTTTTGGGTAATTCAGTATAGGCATATGGAAAACTTACAGCGTCAAACACAGGCGTCTCTAGTTTACCTGTCTACTCACTAACTAGCTTAAGTTACGTAACCAATGCTCGCGCCACGAGACACGAGGTGATGATCTCTGAAGAGGTCATATTTAGTCCGTTAAGTTTGCGCTACAGTCAGGCTTGGACCTGAGCCTCAACCAACAAGCTTAGGCAGCCAGCTCTGTCTGCAGCTTGTCGTATTCAGTTTGGCACGCGTTGGCTGAGGTCCCTTTCCCTTTGAATGCGCTACGTGAGTCTCAGTGGTCCTTTACAGCGCGCTGCCCGATGGTGTAAATACCTACGCTTTGAATGAACCAGCCAACTCAGCCATTGTATTTCGACTCTTCTGGCTAGGTCCATAGGCAAGACGGGGAGCTTTCGCCCCCTGGCTCGGTGCGATTCAACATCAAACATATATTTTTTTACTAGGAAGTTTTAACAAATACTGAATCGAAAAATTGAATCGAATTTTTTTGTCTGAATCCATGGTTTGCCCCATGGAAAAGATCCTATGGACGCCTATGGCTATGTCAGTGACGCTCTACTCTTTTTCTTTGCAACCGGGACAAGAAGACATCATGTGACCAAGGTCAATAAGGTTCTTAAATATCTCAATGTTATCAGCCCTTACTTCCAGCAACTTTTTGGCTAAGATGTCTCTCTTTAGGGCACTTCCTTGTTGTTGCTTTCCCCAACGACAAACATAGTTTGGGCGCTTGTTTCCTTATTTCAATATTCGTTAACACGTCAGTGTCTGCCCATTGTTTCTGACAATTCTGTCCATGCCGTCGGGGCAATAATTGAAAAGAATTATTAAAAACTGTGCCTCTGGTGTTGGCGGTTGAGTTTCGCAGCATTATTTGCGCTTGAATCCTATCGGAATCACGGAGGTCAAAGAACCCGACGTAAAATAAGTCCCAATCTTAAGACACGAACAATCTCTACTTTCATTTTTAACGACGTCAGGTTTCGAAAGCCTGTCAAGATTCACCAAAGCTAATTTGTCTTGATATCTAGGTTCAGGTGCGGTTCGCCCTTTCGTCATGCATAGCTCTAATAATTTTTTCTCATCTCATCATAGTAAAAAAAGCCAACCTTGTCAATGAAATCTTCGCTTTCTGATTTGATTGCTAACTTTACCACGTCTTCTCCTGAGCTTGGTCATTCTTTTGAATAATAGTGTTCCAGAGTGCTCCAGATGGCTTACACCGAATCTTAGCAGGTATAGCACAGCCATTTAAATTATCCTCTTTCAGAAGACGGCAAATGGCATTACTTAAACACGTTAAGTTTTCTTCTTTGTTTAGGCCTTACGTTTTTTCGTCCACCTGAATTTTCCTCTAAGATTTCTTATAAGAATTCATGCCTCTGTCTAGATAGGTGTAACCAAAGAAGGATGGATGTCCCGACCAACATTCAAATGGATTGAATGGTGGTCGAGACACATGAAAATAAATAAATGCTGGCGTGCCACAAGGCTCAGTTTCGTCTACAATACTCTTTTTGATATCGATCACTCAGTCAAGAATCAATAGATCACCGATAACTTCTAATTTGTTAAAGCAGTACGCGCGGAAGTTAGCACGATCGTTCGCTATCACCGGTCAAAAGGATTTTATCTTTCGATATTTCGGCCGATAGTATTTCAATTCCACTCTACAATTGAAAGTAAAAAACACTTTTGGCTCACTGCTTTTTGTGTTTTTAGATTGCTTCTTCCAAACAAAGTAAATGTTTCCATGCAAAAGAATTTATTTTCCAAAAATAGCCTTTTAAGAACTTGCTTACATGTTTCCAACAAGGGCCTTGCTATCTTCACCCAAACATAAACTTGTTGCATGCAAACACCAAAATGTTTTGAAAAAATTGACTGCTTCAACAAGCTTGTTTCTTTTCCCATAAACAAATATTTTTGTTGCTGAACTTTAAACAGTTGCCGTTAAAACTTTGGTTTTAACGAGGAACAAGAACATATATGTTTTTTGCTTCAAGGAAGTACTTTTCGTGAGTACTAAGTTTGTAGCCTATTATTATTGGCGACCAAATATTGTCTTTGCCGCATTAGTAACTTATACCTTCTATCGGCGCAAGTTCACTTAATAAAAGACAACAAAAAAAAACGTTGAAGCTCGCGGGTGATTGTATTTTCGTATCTTATGTAATGAGAAGTGCAGTGTAACAGCCAGCTTCATGCCACCCCTTAAAGAATTCGGCTGCAATACCTCCCCATGAAGCAATGATCATAAGTTCACCCGTGGCCTTTAGCCTTTCTGTCACAGAAAATCAAGAATGTGGAATCAGCTATTTTTTTTAGTAACAGACAAATTTGCACATTCTGCAGTCGTGCGTAATAACTTCACAACTTACAAGTTAATTTATGCAAACAAAATACTATAATTCTGCTCAAACGCTTTAAGATAAGCTTGTTCGAAGATTCTTGGTAACCACTTTTTAACGCACAAAAATATTTTCTTTTTTTTCTGAAGAGTTAACGCTTTGCGACAAATTTAGACATTCTTCATAAGATATTAAAAAAAAAACTCAAAACTAAGTTTAACAAATCAATAGAGATTTTCAGAACTACATACCTGCATCTGGAGTTTTCAGAAAATATTAGAGGGCATTTCCCGCACGACTGAAAGAGAAAAAATAAGTATATATTTTAGTTTGAATAAATCTGTAGTCTAAAATAAAGTCTAAAACTTATGTTTTTTACTTACAAGTAGTTTTCAAAGAACAATTTCAGCGAACAAGAGTAAACAAAGGGTTGAAATGCTCAGCTTTTACCAGAACTGGCTGCTTTGCCAGTGATTTGACCTAAACTTCGTCAGCCTCTTGGGAACTTCTCTTAAGTGAACCTTATTAAATAGATTTGCCGGTCCTCCAAAATAATAGTTATTATTTTTTATATTTTGAATTTGTTCTTGGTAAAAACTCTTGCATAACGCAGGCTTGTAATGGAAAGTAGACTGAGTTCAAAAGTTTTTGATATCGCCTAACTCTGGTATGATGCACAACCCCGCCGCGCCAATTTCGGTACAAACTCGATCATGAAGGAACTATACCGCTTCTTTATGAGCGGGTTTATGAGCCCGTACGGATTTTAAAGATGTGCTGGGGGACTTTAATGCTTAAATTAAGGGAGGCAAAAAAAATTTAAAACCCTACTTGCTATGTACAGCCAACAGACAATGGCTTTTCGCGTAATAAGATTTATAGCAGCAGCTCGGTACACAGTGACCAGAAGGGAAGGAGTTAACCAAGCCCTACAATCCCCAACACAACACAACCTGGCTGTCTGGAAACGGTCATACCGGTCATACATGAGCACCCACACCTTCCGAGGAGCAAACGCCAACATTGATCAATTTCTTGTGCTCAAATCTGGCTTTTACAATTCGTACAGGGTTTTCATGAAATGCTTGAAAACCTTGAATGCTTAAAAATATCTTCAATTTTCGATGCCATTATTTATATGTGTCTGACACGTCTTCTGTGATTGGCGCAAAGTCGTGCGGCCGCTGTAGTTTGTGGCTTATTCGCGTATACTTTCGAGTTGAGTATACCCCATAATTAAAGATATAATGAATAAATTTCCACGATCAATGTAAATTCACCAATCATCACATCACTCCCAATTGATATGACCAAGCTTTCATATCGATTGTACAGAATTTCCAATGCGGCATGAGCTGTGTGACACGTAGCACCGGCCGTCTTGCTGGAAGCATATTTATACCCCATCCAATAGGATAGGAGGTATATTAAGTTTGCCACATAGTTTGTAACACGGTGAAATAATAATGGTAGACCCCCAAGACCTTAAGGGCATATGATCGAGACCAAATTCTGAATCGAATGAGTCATGTCCGTCCGTCCGTCCGTCTGTATGTCACATGTTTTTAGGCCTTGAAGTTAGAGCTAGGGTGCTGAAACTTCGTACGTAAGGTCTACGTAATGCGAAGCAGTACAAGCGTAAAAATTTGTGTAAAATAGAGTGTAAAAAAATCAAGTGTAAAAAAGACACGCCCACAATCGGTCTAAATGTGCAACTACCTCCAAAGTTTTCGAAACTGTAAGACGTTCTAAAAGGCTGAAATTTGACACTTCGCATCTCCTAATGAATGTAAGATACAAAAAAGACAAATTTAATTGGTAAACCTCCTCTAGTGGGCATGGTATCTATTTTAAGGGTAAATTTCAAATGCAGTTTTCCCAATACGTTTGCTCGAAATTGAAAAAAAATTGCGTAATATTTTTTGTAGAAAACGCTTAGTTTCACATTTTGTTCACACAAGACTTTGGACCACGCCCACATTTGGAGGCAGAATTGAAGAAAAACCTAAAATTTTCCAGAAAAACTTAATTTCGACTGGCCTTATTTAAATTAGGCTCAATTTAGGAAAACCTGAAACAAAAAAAGTAGCAGGTAAGGTAAACTAGACTTCAGTCCAGATTTCGTTTACATAAAGTTTCTAGCCACGCCCCCTTTTAGGGTCGATTTTTCAAAAATATTGAATTTGAACCAAAAAATTGCATTTTTACGTACATTTAAGTGTAACTTGGGAATATCAGTGGAAATATCTTATAATTAATAGTTTGTAATTAGGGGCGGTAGGACCGCGAACCTTTTCAAAGTTTGCATTACTTATAAAATGTCAAAAAATAACTATGCCATCAGCATTTTACAATGTGGGATAGGATAGGGTATTCAACGGTCCGTTTTACGGACTGTAACTTCTGCGTACACACTGTAGCACTCACTCACTGGTTCGTTGAAGTTTATATAATCCAATTTAGGACAAAAGCATTTGGTAATCAATGGCCTATAAAGCTCACCGCGCCGTTGGCAGTGATGGCCTAACCAACGTTGTTCTTAATCCAGTTTCTCGTCAAGACAGCAATGTTAAGCCGAAAATCAAAACAGAAATGTCTGACGAAAGTCTTGCCAAAAAAAATCCCAACTATTGGTGTCTCCACAGATATTTTTCTAGACATATTCCTTGCCTGGAAATCGGCAAAACGAATCCATGACTAAAGGAGACACTAGGTTAATAAATATTGCCAGTCCAAAATCCACACCAAACATTTTTTTTCGGGATGTAGGACAATTTTGGATCTCAGGCGTATTGCTATTATCCCAAGCTTAACAATTATCCATGCTAACGAACCTTTTTATTCAGAAATGGGCCTCCCGGCTCAGTATAATTCATGAAAAAAAAAATTATTTTAAACTATTTTAAGCATCTAACTTTCTGGATTTAGGGAACTAGACTAAATGACAGCCAATTTGAGAGCAATTGGCGGCTATCAACTGTCAATGATTGTAGGTCCGTGTTGGAAGCGTATGAAGCGACAATTCGCCCAAAAATCAAAGCTTTATTTTGGCTTTACTTCCACCCATCAATAACAAGTGAACCCCATACCGCAGCCACCATTTAAGAAATGACTGAATCCACTTAGATTGCGGCCACGTCGAAAAAGCCTCTTTGCTATGATGACTACTTAACGGAACACACTGACAATTTTCGAGCTGAGAGATAAATATATTCCCAAACAGAAAGATGAGTGGCCACGCAAACTCCCAAATCGAAGTAATCGAAGAGTCTAGAAACCGAAAAAAGACGAATAAGTATGGAAAAGTTGATCTTTGTCTTGCAAAAATTAGGCAGAGATACGCGGCGACAGAAAAACGCGCGACAAAAAAACGGCATCTGTTGCAAGCATACTCAACACACGAGCGACAATTTTCCGTGCGGTTCCTGTCAGTTTTGATGAAAAATTTAATTTTTATAGTTTAAGAGTTTGCAAACTTTTCGTAGTTGACTCAGTACACAAACACTTGTTTTCGGGTCGAATTGGAGTCGACCCATTTAATAAAATTAAATTGTATTTTTTGTCGTGCGGCTTCAAAGAGTCGCAATTCGAAAATTCGTCGCAAAACGAGTCTCGCGACTAATTATTGTCGTAGCCGCAACCGTATGTTGTCTAGAATATTAACGCGTGTGCTTCTAGTCGAACGGTAATAAGACGCGCGTTTTTCCGTCGCCGTGTGTGGCCTTATATAGTACACACATGCTCCTGTCCACTCAATGAAAAGCCGCTTCTGTGACACTGAACTTGGCACATACCAAGATGGCTACTGCCGGGCCGATTGATGAACCAAATATGTCACAATAAAAGGAGCGTACAAAGACAGAATGTTTCTATCGACTTATTTAGGTACTTATTTACTAATACCTCTGTCGTCCCTCCTCCCTCGATCCTGGGCACGCTGCTTCCAATTGTCCAGATCAATCGCTCTGGCATCCGCGATGAGTTGGTCCTTAAAACGGAGCTTCGGTGTTTCTGATTTAGCCGTGTCCGTCCATCTGTCCGTCTGTATGTGTGAATGTTTTAGGTCTTCAAAATCAAGCAAGAGAGCTGAAACTTGGTACACGGCTTGGATCTTCTGCTGCACAGACAAAGTGTGAAATTTAATCCGTCAACGGCCACACCCACTACTGGCTTCAATGTGAGACAACCTCTATTTCACATTTTTTTTCAAAATGCCTATTGGTCAAGTTAGAAAAGTCGTAGGAACTTAAGTTTTTGTACTGAGCAATATTGGCCCAAGACCTTTAACAAGCAAAAAATTCAACCGTCCGGCCCGCAATATCGACCATGTCCACTTTTAACATGTTGGATCTTTAAAAACCCGATTTCTCGGAAAGTTGACTCCAAATCGAAAAAAATTATATGACAAATATTGAAGATATTATCATTTGCAAGGTTTAGTCCATACAAAGTTTTGAGCTCCGCCTACTTTTACGGGGCGTTTTTAGGAAAAAACTTTTTTTTCCGAAATAATTTTCGGTTTTAACGCATTTTGTCATGAGTCTAACGAAATAATAATAAATTGATTTTAATTTTTCGGCCAGACCCACTTTTGGAACGTGTTCTATACAAATTATATATGAATTCGGGACAAAAAATTTTAAGATTTGGTGTTACACGGTATATAGGGTCGGGTATATAGAAATTTGTCACAGACGAACTCTTGCACTTACTCACTTGTTCTTTCTGGAGATAAGTTCTGAACACATTTGCTTTGCCAAACCGAAATAGCAGCGGTTTTCCAGTGTTATTCTGCGATGAATCTCGACTTAGGTGTTGTTTGTTGAGTCTTTGTTAACTCCAGGAAAAATAAACTTCTTAAGTACCTTGCAGTTGTTCCAACCAACAGTGACGTTTTGTCCTAAGCGGCGGACGGATATTTCTTTGTTTGTTGATAAAATATACTTATCCTCATTTGCTTCCAGAGCAACCGAATTCTTATAAATTTCTTTTTATAATATGCTCGTGATCAAGGAGTTATGACTGCCCTTAAAATGCGTAGCACATCGCGAGCTGAAAGAATTTGGGGACAGAAAAAATAGAAGAAAGGAATTCTCGATCCAACACAAACGCTGATGAGCCATAAGCACGAAACCTCTGCACCAGAAACACCAAAGCTTACCCCCGCAAGTGTTATGCCTTTACGGAGAAAAGCAATACTACGACCAGCAAAATATTTGATAAAAACGTGTGGCATGCATCTAATTGTTGTCCCTTCTATTTGCATATTGGAAGAGAAATAGGTGTTTTGTATTCGGCCGATCCTAACCTGGGTAACAGACACCGACCACGAAGCCGCTCATTTTGAGACAGACGCTTCTGGAATTTTCCTTTATTGCTGGTTTCGGTCCGCACTGGATATTTTCCATGCCGGTACTTAACATGTCTGGTTAGCGTTCCCCTTTCTGCCACCTGGGGAGGCCCGAATAGGGGACCAGCAACCCTAGAAGGAGAACTGTTCTTTATTCGCCGCGACCGTAAAAGCATAGAGGCTTCACGACAATGTCAAAAGCGGCCGCGTACCCTAGTATTTGCAGGTATTTGTTGAAGCTGGTGCCTTCCGTGCTGACGTTTGCCCTGCGCGCACTACTATATCGAATTTAAGGACTCCTATAATAGATTTTTGCCACGAGCTTTCATCTATCGACGGTTGAATTCGCGATCCCGGAAAAATAATTTCAAATGTTCCGCTTCCGCGTAACCTTAGGATATACGCGGTGCAAAAAAAAATAGTTTGAGATGGTTGGAAACTATTTAATCGGAGCACATTATTTTGGGAAAAAGATGAGCTGTCAGGTACCTAAATCCTTCAGTCTTGTTCTGTACAAGATATTTCAGCAGGGCAAGTGATATAACTCTACAAATACTGGGGTATGCTGAGGAATCGACATCGTCATTCCTAAGAATGAATACATTCGTAGCAGCAAATTCGAGGGAAAGGATTTTTCTACTTCGGAGTTAGCCAACTCTACCAATGACACCTGAGTGATTCGTCAAAAATTACTATTGGAAACCGGAACTATCGGTTTGGAATTGAAAACAAAAAAAAAGTTTTCAAACCGCGCATGCGTCAAAGCTAGATACCTATAGCTGCTGCATATGCATTGTTTAATAACTTTTGGTTGAAAAAGTGTTCAGTTTGTTCTGTTAAACGGAGCCGAGTGTTATAAAAAAAACAGAATTTTTAATCTTCTATATTATGTGTGAGAGCCATTGAAGAAAAAGAACATAGGATTTCATCGAGAAGCTTAGGAGCTGTACCAAGACATGGGCGTCGTTTTAGGGACCCGATCTAGTATGGATGGGCATCGGCAACCTACCTCTAAGAGACTTTTAATGCCCCAACTTATAATAACAAATAACCAGTTAAAATCGCTGCTTGGTTTGGATAATTGGATAAAGCAGTGTGCTAATATGGCAGACAATCAATTGTCTTCTCCATAATTTGTCAATCTTGAGAGACGGTGAGTTTTTCGTTTATGAACATCGGTGTATAGGTATATTCATCCGCAGGCATTAAATAATGTCTATATTTATGTAGAAAAGTAGAACAAGGCTGAGATCCTAACTCCATTAAAAGAGCCAAGCCATCGTAAATGTTCTGACAGCTGAAGCCAACGTACGTACTCATATTGCCGAAGATCGAAAGACACCACAGGTAAACCATCGACAAAATCTAAGCTCAAATCGCGATCCGCTATACTTTATCTATCACTACATACATACCTTGTTGATTTGTATCTTATTTTTTGTTTGCATATGTACAAGCGTGGTCCATACAGATATGAACATTTGTACCCATTCCCTGTGACTTGATCAGCTGAAACGAAAACACATTTCCATTCTAATTCCCATATTTCGTGCTCAGCCGAGCACGATAATGTAAAAAATAATAATAACATCCTGATGCGTTGGAAGATCAAATCAATGCAATGTCTTTACACCACGAGGGCTGAAAGTAACCGAAATATATACACATACCTACCCATACCCTAAAGCAGTCCTCGCCCTGTTCCGTCACAAAACACTCATTAATTTTTCACAGGAAAAATGCGTAGCGTTTCGCAAGGATCTCATGGAGAAAGAAAATAAAAACAGACTAAAAAATACATCAACATCATGAGGAGTAGGTATACACCATTACAGCCTCATTCGCATCTAATGAGCGTGTAGTCCTTGAAACAAAGGCAGAAAGCAATAAGAGGAATTATATGAGGTTCACAGAAATTAGGAAGACATTTTCACTTTTACTTAACATTTACATTTATGGTGGGTTAACAACCTACCGCACCTACTCATAGACACCCTCACACAAGACGCCAACCATAATGTGTTCCCGAATTAAAAAAAAAGTATCATGGCAGTGAATAAAGTATATACTGCCGTTATACATAACGCCCCCACAGCGTTGCTCTTGAGAAAAAAAAAATTATCCCTTCGTCGTTGTGTAGCGTCGTTCCTGATGTATGGTGTCGTCGTTGGTGGTGGGTTTTCTCAATTCTTTTGTATTTTTTTAGGGGTTGCAAATAAAATATACACCCACTGCCACCATTCTCCCGCCAGGTGCCGCAGAGAGAAAAAGCCCTTCTTCTTGGTATTGAATCATGGGGCATAAGACATTTTCGCTATATTCGGGAATTGGTCGCAGGCGACTTCGAAAGAGCAGAAATTTTTTTCTGTTTTTCTTGAGAAGTGTACAGTGAGGTAAGAAAGTCTATTGCGAACTTGTGAATTTGGGGAAGCATAACTAGTTCGATCTTTTGCAGAAGGCGCCTTCAACAATGTCAACACATCTGTGATCTTGGCTGCACATGAACAGTCGGCTCTGAAGGTGGATGGCTAACTTAGTGAGTTAACAAACCAACTCTTAACGAGTACGATAGTAAACTCAAAACTAGGTATGACCACTGCCAGAAGATCTGTCAGTAGAGGAACCTCGCAAGGTGGTGTCCTATCCCCACTCCATTGGAACCTAGCGGTAAACGAACTGCTGGTTATCCTGGAAAGAGAGGGCTGCAGATTGATCGCTTATGCGGATGACGTTGCCACTGCCGTTTCCGGAAAGCACCTTAAGCACTCCTACAACATGCTCTAAACAAGGACTAACACGATGGGGTGACAGCTTTGGTCTAGGTGTCAACCCCTACAGGCCACAATTGAACTCGTCCTTTTCACCAGGAAATACAAATTCCCAGAAATCAACCCCCCTCAATCGAAAGCACTAGCTTGTTCTCCTCTGATAAAGTTGAAAATCTGGGTCCCAGCTTAGCTGGGGCTCAAGCTTAGCTCCAAATCTCATATACAGAAAAGGGTCCGGAAAGCTATGGTACCACTCTTTTCCTGCAAAAAAAAACATTGGAAATAAGTGGGGACTTCAACCCCGAATCACCTAATGGCTACATAACTCGGTCCTAAGAATGATTCTGACGTAGGGGGAAAGCGGGAGACTTGAGCCAATTTTTGTTAAATCATGGATAAAATCTTTTCTGCTCATCTCACCTGCATGACATGTGCATCATCATAGAGCTACATTCATCGTTTTACATTGACCTTTCATATTTTAAAAAAATTTAAGGGTTTTCTGACCAGAGCAAATTTTATGAAAATAGATTTTTGGCTCAAGTCTTCCGTTCTACTGGGAGACTTGAACACACTCTTGGGGAACATATACGAATTCCACTATCAAACAATGAAATAAGTTACTGAAACAGTTTGGTTTTCCATAGAATAATATTTGTGTATATTACCTTTGATATTATACCGGTTATATTAAGTGCCAACATAATATAATATATTATTATTATGTTGGCACTTTTTCAAAACTGAGGTTGTTCTGTTCAGAACAAAGATGGTTCTGTCAATAACAAATTTATCAGCTCTTACCCTGATAGATTAAGTCTCTCGGACTCTTTTAAGGGCATTTTCTGACAAAACTTTGTCTTTTGGAATATATTCTTATTTGTGCTACAACAAAGCTTTAATTTAAAGTAAATAAAACAAAATAATGTGGGCAGAGACAGTGGTTCAAGTCTCCCGTTAACACTTTTCAGCACAAAACAACCAAAGACTTTTTTATTGTTTATGCAAGCAGAATTTTATACTGGTATTTATTAAATAGAATATTGGATGCAGAAAATAAACCTATTCACGTTTTTATTGATCGTGCGAAACAAAAGTTTTACGAAAATTTTTTTTTTTACTTTTGTACCACAAAATCACTTTTCACTGTCCTGCACCCCAACTTATCTGACGATTTCCATTTTTTTTGCTCCCAGGTTAGAGGTGCTTGTGCTCATAGCTTGCCCTTTTACTTGCAGGATTTGTGCAAAAAACGAGTAAAATATTGGAAGTGGTTCAAGTCTCCAATATGTTCAAGTCTGCCGCTTACCCCCTATGGACCGATTTGCATAAAGCCGTAAATCGTGACAAGCTGAGTAAAGTCCAAACATCAGCCTGCTTATGTATAAGCGGAGCAATTCGCACCACTGATCAGCAGCACTGGACAACCTGTTCCATCTAATTCCCCTTGACATCTTCAGCAGACAAACAGCTGCTGTCACGGCTACTCGTCTTAAAGCAACCTCTCAATAGCGAGATAGGACACTCTGCTATTCTGAACGCTTTCAGGTTTCCTTCTAGAAACATCGACTTCAGCATAACTCAACTACAATTTGACATGAACTTCCAGACAACTCTAGGTCCTCTTGGGATGAGGGTGCTTCTCTGGAATGTGAATCGATCCATTTCTACAGCGATGGGTAAACGACAAATGAAGGGGTAGGTGGCAGTGTGTTCTCGGAATGACTCAATCTTAGTCTCTTTTTCCGACTTTCGGATCATTTTAGTGTTTTCCAAGCAGAAATTATGGCGATTAAGGAAATCTTGTCCTGGATTAAGAATAACGTTATATCTTCTAAGGATATACGAATCTTTTCTGACACTCAGGCGGCCATCAAGTGCCTGGAATCACTTTCTATACACCCTAAAGTAGACCTAAACTGCCGGTCATCGCTGAAGGAGATGTCAGAGCAGTTCAACATTTCCCTGTGCTGGGTGCCTGGGCATAGCGACATTCCGGGTAACTGCAAGGAAAACGAACTCGCCAAGCTTGGTATAGGCCGTTCAAATTCGAGTGAAATTATGGCGAACATTTTTTCTCTTTGGCAAAATAGAAGAGAGTTTTCAATGAAACATGCCGCCTATCCCTACTTCCGTAAAATATCTTGTTCAAACGACGGGCAAGACACGACTGGCTTCCCACACAGCATCGGCCGTGACAACAAACCTCAGATGGACCGGTTTGGAGCACCAGTCTTGTGACAAAACAGATATGGCCAAAGCTAGATCTAAACACTTAAAAAGTTTGATCACTCTTAATAGATTGCTCATGAGTGCTACAATCGGTGTCATTGCAGGACACTGTCTGATAGGAAGGCATGCAACAAGGCTTGGTGTCTTTTCCAACGACTTTTGTAGGAGCTGCAGGGACGAGGTGGAAGAAGAGAGAAGCGACCACTCTCAGCCTTCTCTGCACATGACCTTAGCGATCTAAATGTAAGAGACGTTTGTGGACGAAGCGCTACAGACCGAAAACATCTCTCACGTCCACGTATCACAATAGACTTACATAGGTCCAAGTGTGTCGGTTTCCTTCGACCCTACTGCCACTTCAACCTTACCTAACCTAAATGGCGGGAATTATTAAAAACAGAATTCTAAAAATCCGGATTATAATTTAAGGTTTTAAAACCCTCTGTAGGCACTACATCTAAAAAAGGTTGAAATTTGTTATATTTCGTTTTTTTTGCATGACATCACAATGTGAACCAAATTTAACACAATTAACCTTTTTTTAAAGGTCAGTGCTTACACCCATTTTTTTTTAAATGTTTTTTTTAGTTAAATCAATTGCACCATCTCCCAGAGGCAAGAAATCGACGAAACGTCGGCGGAAAAAATGAATTAGAGATTTTTGATTTTCTTTTTATGCATTTGAATTTAACGACCTAAAAGCCAATTTTAATATATATTATTTTTTTTTGTGGATTGCCTCAGAAGGTTGAGGGATCTTCCCAAGATACCAAAGGCCCGTATCGTTGCCATGCTCGATTCATAAGCCCGTGATAAAGCCTCACCGTCCTCATAGGAGCCTGCCTACCAGGATGAACCTGTACAAATACCCAGGCAAGCGAATATACGCACATATAAGCATAACAAAAACCTGAGACAGGAATCGTTAAGTCTACAACGTGGTGGCTTCGCTTTCGAGAGAACCTTAGTCCATTTGAGGCATCCCAGCTATCACAACACGAATAGCTTGACTTCTGATGTAGTATGTTTTTTGGAGTTGGAGACTCTCCCAGCAAGGTTTGCAAGGCTCCTCTTTGTGTCCGGAGCCGTGGACATTGGAAAATTACATGTTCCACGTCTTCCGGAGTATCACTGCACGATCGATGGACAATTGGAGGAGTCATCGTTCTTAACTCTGTACAGGTATGACCGAAAGCAGCCATCCCCCGTTAGCAGTTGTGTTAAGTAGAAGTCTACCGCTCCATGCGTGAGGTTTATCCTCTTCGCTTTCGTGGAAATAAGGCATTATGTCCATCGACCCTTAGAGGAAACCATCCAACGTCGCTGCCATTCTTTTATACTTTCGCTCCGTTCTGTTGTCTGGGCTTCATTATAGGTTCATAGTTCACATAGGTTCATTAAGTTCATTCATTAAAGGGCAATACCCTTCTTGTCTGAGCTTAAGGAACTTTCTTTCTAGTTCTTCTGGCATTATGTCTATTGGTAAGGATTCCTGCAATGACCAAAACGGCGGCATCAACTGAGCAGATGTACGAGAGGCGCTGCTTACTCGTAGATAACTCAATCGGTTTACCGAAGCGATCTTTCTTTTTCGATTTTTCGATTCTTCTTGACTACAACTAAGTTAACTTAACAAGTAGTTTACACTTCCGTAGTGTTCTTATAGCGTTCAGTAGGCTCCTATCCAATGAATGCACCTACTAAAACCGTACGTACTAAAACCTACGTCGCTAGATCGAAGGGTCTTGTTGGGTCTTGAAGGTCGTTGTTTAGATCATTAAGAGTCTCGTTAAGAGTACGGATCAATTCATTGTTGCAATCATTTCATTGTCGAGCAAAATTTGTTACTTTTTTCCGTCACAGTAGCTATTCCTTAATCTCTGTGAATAGCACTTTTTCTAATATACCATGGCGCATTCACAATTGCTCTAAGTGGCTTGTTTTGGAAAGTCACATGTTGCTCGGCGTGGTCCAACCGCAGAGTTGTATTCCGTATGTCCAGGAGGGCTTTAACACCTGCCTGTACAAGAGGTGTTTGTTATATATGCTTATTTTTGAAAGCTATCAGGTCAATGACAGAAGTTATCAAGCCCCTTTTTAAGGTGAGTTTCCGTAATCACGCAAATATCAATATCGTTTTTCTGTAGAAATAATTCTAGTTCGTCTATTTTATTCGGAAGGCCGTTTGCATTCCATGTAAGTATTTGAAATAACTGTTTCATATTAATTTTTTCTTGGAAGTTTTTCAAGGTTTGAACTCGATCTTGCTCAGTTTGTCAAAAATTAACTTGTTAATTTTAGTCTGATCCTCAAGTTTTTCCAAGATTACGCATCGTCTGACGCAACCTGTGCGTAAGATTTTGGGCCAAAAAGTGGCGTTTTTCCCACTGCACTTGATTTGGCGACGGTCTTTTGTGGCGGTTTTACGCTTTGCTTTCTGAATCTCGAATTTTATTTGGCTTTGGCGTCCATGGGTTCGGAGTTGCAGCAATTTTCGCACGTTCAAGGCTAGGGTTCTGGCCTCGATTGTTTTCTTTAAGGGTTTCTTGTCCCTTTTGCAGCTCTATGGCTACTTCGCATCCTCGATAAATTCCTGGATGGTTTCCCTTGCAGTTGGAGCAAACTGCTGCAGCCTGAACGTCTGGTTTGCACACTGTTGAGAGGTGTTTTGCGGCATATTTTACGCAACGTGGTTCTGTGTGCTTGAATTCTTGGCAGCGCTTACACTGTGGAAAAAGTCTATTGCCCTTGCGCATGGGTTCTATTTTAAACCTGATGTTAATTTTCACTCTAATTTTATAAATTTCATTTATGCTCTCAGTTCCTTCAAAGGAAAGCATTAAAATTGGAAGTCCGCGTCTGATCACAGTGTCTCTTTCTGCTTCCGTGCGTTGCTTTTCCTTTTTAATGATATTAACGGCATCAATAATTTTAAGGCCTTTGGCTTTTACATCCCTAACAACGTCTTCTTTCGTGCATGAGGGGTGGAGCCCCCTAGCAATGAGTCGAAGCGGTTTTTCATACTTATTTTGGTAAGTATACCACTCGACATTCTCTCTCTTTGAGTTTAACTTACGAGACAGCGCACGATATGAATCTGTGTCGTCTACTTTCCACACGTTATTCCGGTGCGAAGTAAGCTTTTATTTTTTGGTTCATACCGTGCTGGCACGAACATTGCGCAGTTTTCCGTAATCTGCTATTCCGATTATGTTTATTGCGGGCGGAGGGCGAAAATGCAAGTTCATCCTCGTCTGTAATGTATTCGCTTGCTGGTCGATTCGGTATTACACACTCTTTCGTTACCTCACAGTCTTTCGTTGCACGAGTATTTTTAATATCATCGTTTTCTTTTCGAAAAGATTCAACTCCCATTTTATATTGTCTCCATTTCTAAGCTCTTAACTTTCACTCAGTCCTGGTTTACCGGTGGACTGTTTTTCCCGGATATGTTCGATCTTGGTGGTGGTGATCGGTTTAGTTTTGTCCTTTTCCCAAAAGGATTTATTAGCAATAATAGGCTCTCCCCAGAATCCGTAGAGCCTGCCTCCGAAAAGGGTAGATTTTCCAGCATAGCTTGGCTGCCACCTGGGGAAATTAAATTTTTCGTTTTGTTCATTGCCATTTTTCGTTTAACTTGTCTCTTTCATGAGAAATAGGTAAGTCACTTCTATTTCCATTTTTAAATTCAGCCGCCCTTTTGGAACCAGACGACGAACAGTGACCCGCACAATATGTGACAGACGCTTCTGGATTTTTAATAAACCTTCAGATTCATCTATAACGTTAAACTTTGCTATTAAATGTTACCCGAAATGAAGTGGCATCGACATCATCAGTTGCAACATTAAAGACTACTTCTGCAGGCGAGTTTAAGTCGGCTCTTACGCCAGGTATACCTTACCTCAAGGCTATTCTAGCCTCCGACCTTGCACGCTGATAGTAAGCCTAGAGTCAATCATAATGCCGATATATTTTATGGGTGGTTTGGATACTATTTCATGTTCATCTAGAGTGAGCGCCACGGTTTCTCTTTGTTTGTTGCTAGTAATAAGTACCGCTTCCGTTTTGTGTTCTGCTAGTGTGAGACCGACTGATTTTACCCACAATTTAACAATGGAGATGGTGTCTCTTGCTAATTTAAGCCATTTCTTTGATTAGTTTTACTGTTACAACTATACCAATATGACCCGCATATACAACTTCAGACCCGCAGGTATTTCAAGGCGGAAAACTAAATCGTACATAAGGCTCCGCAGTATTGGTCCCAGGACCGAGCCCTACGGTACTCCTCCTGTCACTTGGTGTTTCTTTATTTCATCATGTGTATGGTAAGCAGATGATGGAATTAAGGAATAAAAGGCTGACTTATCCGCCAAAAATAGTTAATCAGGATTTTCCCGATGTAGCTTGGTACTCCCCTATTCCGTAGTGCTTCAAAAATATGTTTCCAACTCGCGATATTAAACGCATTTTTAACGTCGAATGTCAATTGAGCCTTTTTTCCAGCGTCTTCCTTCTATGGCCCTTTGTGCTATGTCAACTACTGGGCTTATGGCCTTTTCCCCACCGTGTCTTGCATGCAAAGTGGGCGGTAGCCTGTGGGTTTTTGCCCTTTAGGTAGCAGCACGAGTCTATGCTTCTTCCATCGATCAGGGAAAACTCTCTAAATAGAACAGGTGTTATACAGATCAACAAACAAGTCTATTTTAGATTTAACGGGCGCTTTAAGGGCTATATTTGGGAAGGGCTATATTTTGATTCTATAAACTGTCACAATCTTCGAGAATTTCTCGGAGTTATCGTAGGTATACGTTGAGTCGCTGCAGTGGCGTGTTTAACGAAGGCTGAAGTAAATTTTTGATAATTTTTTTTGAAAACTGCAGTTTTTACATATTTTCGAAAAAAAAAACAACGCAAAAAACATGGAAGAAATGTATTCCCCATGACTATTGTATCCATTGCTTTTACGTCAAATGATTTGAAATTGAAGCATAAATAAGGGGCTATTTGTCATTTTCGGGAAAACTATAGCCAACTTTGAATACGCAGCAGATTCTTAGATTCGGCTCGAAAACTTCAAAGACATTTCAAAAAGATTTTCCACAATATTCTGGTATCTACAAGGAATAATTTTTTTAAATTTCACCGAACAGAAAGCCAGAAAAGATCTAGTAAAAACGACAAGTTACGGGTACCTGCCCAGAAACTAAAGATATTTAGAAGAAGATAAGGATATGGGTACCAAACCGACGTTTCTGTGACTCAAGCAGAAAAGGAAATCAATTGGGCGGCGCCAAGTAATAGAAGAAAATTCATAGAGATGGGAAAAAGCCTGAGGCTGGGCAAAAGGGCTTTTCATATCAAAATTTGGAAACGAAAGAGGAAAATATTGAAACTACTGAAAGTCAGAGGCCGTGTCTTAGACATGGGTGTAAACAACGCACGTAAATATGATGTGGGTTGACACTGAGGCAAAGTAAATAGCTAAATTATTTGAAAGTTTTTAAATTTCTAATCTTTGGGACTGACCCTTTTTAAAAGTACTCCATTCCTTTTGTTTTCTGACTTTTGTTCTGTACTGTAAGTTACAGATAATAATGTCTGCACATGAAAAAAAAACCTGAAGTAAGGAAAAAGGTATAACTAGACTTTCAGAAAGATTCTTAAAGTCAGGTTCCTCATGATACGTTTTGACGGATGATACATACAAATGACGGCTACACGAGACAATGCCGACGACATTGTCAACAAGGAAAATTACCTAAGGGCAGAGGTTGGTTGAATGGTAAGAGCCAACTTGCAGCATCATATCATGCCTACTACACACAGGGATATTGCAAAAAAAAAGAAGAAGGAAATACAAAATATTAATGACACAGCAAACAACAATAAGGACATCAGCAAAGCATGTAGCTTCACTTTATAACCTCAAAATTCAGCCAGAGCACCAGCTGAAGCCACTCTAACAATGGAAAGCTGTGTTAGTGCCATAGCGATGAAAGAGTGTCCTGCTTTAGTCCTCGTTATCGTCGTCTAAACAACTTTGTGTCTCTCGTAGCGCATCGCCACACCATTGTCACTGTGTCCCGGTCTCAGCCCACCCGCTTTATCAGCGGACACCTCTTCCCCATTAGTGAAAAGCAAAGTATATCGTGAGGATATGTGTAGCCGTTCTGGGCGAGGGTAACAACATAAGTACAAGGGTAAATATTAAGCCCCACCCATATTTACACTCAGAAGATACATAGCTTTGTGTCGGGGCATTATTCAGTTGACATATCGCACCGCCATTAAAGGAGACGACGACATATTCCGGCCAAATGTGCACACACAGGACACTGAACACGATATTACCCACAGGAGGGCTATGTGCTTAGGTAGCACTGCTACCTGCATATACATTGTATGTGTACCCAAATATAGAGGACACACAGGACACTTATGTTTCTCTGTTGGTGACGTTGTTGGTGCTGCTTCCAAACGCCGAAGCAGAAGCCACGACCAGAATCCAAGGGGGTGAGAGGACAACAACGCCACCCTTAGATTTTCACAAACCCTCCTTTTGGCATTTTCGTACAGAGAACATCGTCTAATGTGTGTTGTGCATATGATCTGGCTGGGTGTATCTCTGCCAGCACATACACAGTGTGTGTACCGATGTTCGGATGAATGATGATGGCATACTCTGTAGTGTCCTTTTGACCAAAACACAGATAACAGGGATTCCAATATAAATGTCTTTATGTATCCCTCTTCATCCTCTGACAATGTCATCCTTGGGGCTTAGGCTTTCTATTAAGGCTGTAGCAGATATGGCTATATGTACTCTTTGGGATCCGAGTACACATCTTGGCTATGCGTGTACTCAATCACATGTCAGAAGGAGGGGAGAAAGGACTACTCAGGACACAGATTTCTTATGGCATTTGCATGAAAGGTCATTAGAGATGCTAGAAATGTCTCTTATCTATTATTTATCCATTAATGGCATTAGGATCAAAAATGTTGAGAGTAGAACATGCATCGATGTCTATACACACTGAGGAATACTCATCAACATTTTGGACACAGAACCATCTTTGGGATCGAGGAGTTTCTGCTTTCAAGATTTTAGTAAAAAGGCAATAAAACGTTAGCCATTAGCAAAGCAAGCCAGTGCAAAGGGAAAGCAATCCCATTTCTGTAGAGAAATTTGTAATCTTGATATGGTAAAAGTTTTCAAATCGACTTTCAGTTGATTATTTTCAAAGCAAAAAATAAACTATTAAGGCAAAGGGACAGCTTTGCCCCATAACCTGAAAAAAAAAGCTTTGCCCAGTTCAGTATCGATGACAATTTACTAATATTAAGTGAAAAATTGGAAAGGAAGCTCCACGTTGGGCGCCAGAAAGTAATAGATTTTTTTAAACTGAGAATATATCCCGCGCTCATTTGTTTCCTGTATGAAAGTTATTCCGCCAGGGCCGTCAAGAGCACAGCAAGCAGAATATCAATTCTAAATTTTGAGCAAGTAATAGATGGCAGCCAAGTCTGGGCGGGTAAATCCACCTTAGAAAGAATTTGATTGTATACAGTCCAGAGGGCAATTCCACTAAAGACACCTTTAAGCGATTCCCAAATCAGCTAGATACCTCGGTGTTATATTGAACTTTGAACTGTCAATGAGGCATACGCATACGTGTAAAATAAATCTGGCAAAAAACAGCAGCTGGCTAGAGCTCAGCCGCACATAACAAAAACTGGCTGTAAGACCTATTTTAGCGTTATTCACCATAAGTGGCGGAAGGCTAAATAAAGGCCAACGAGACGCCTTTAAGGGCGTCTTGCATAGAAAAAGAAGCGGTTTTAAGGATAGTTTTAAAGTAGAATTGGATGTACCGCTCAAACTCACATAATGGAATCATGCTGCAACAGCAGGATGGCTAAAATGGCCGTCAGACTAAGGGAGCCTGCCTCTGTGAAATCTCAGTAGAGGAATTCAATACCAGAATACTGGAAAGGAGCAAAAAGGAATAGAAAGTTGCAGCCGATAATAAGATAGCCAATTTTACTTACGGTAAAAAAATATTTGTCGGCACAGGCGCAGGGATCTTATGTGAAGCTCTGAGATAAAACAAATTCTTGATGATAATATAGACAGAAAAGTCTTTTGGGTGGAGTAAGTGACCAAAATCCAAGCTAAGGCGGAACTAAGAAGGCAAAGATTGGAAAAGAAAATTATCAGTGTTTACTCTAATAGTCAAGCGTTAGAGTTAAACGTGAAGCCAAGGGTTGTGAATCTATGCAGGACGTATATGCTTAAACCAACTAAAATTTTAAGACAGTAAAACTGTGCAGGAAGCCACAGCACACTGATATCCCGAAAAACAAGAAGGCAAACAGGCCTGTAAGCTTGAATTTCAAAAAATTTATAAGAACAATCTCTAGGATTACTCCTAGGGTCGCCCCTACTCGATTGCCACACTGCTTTTGATGCAAAAAGACCGTAATCTTTGAAGACATCGAAGGGACATTTAACAATAAGAAGACAGCAAATAGCGCAGCTACCAGATTGATGCAATTCAATCATCTGATACTGGGTATTCTTAGGGTATGATTGGCTCGGAGAACGATATTATAAAAAATATTATTCATTATAATATAAAAAATATTCTAATGAAGGCTCAGCCTGGCCAATCCTACTTTGCCGCCTCCAACCTTTATGGACGGGGGCTGCCACCTGGTGTCAAACTCCTGATTTATAGTTATGAGAGCTCTGCTGACTACATCAAGTCGGCGGTCTCAGAGGTTGGCGCTGTTTGGCCCGGTGCGAAGCTAAATGCCGTCCAGAAAGCAGACATTCCAGTCAGACGGAGAGCAAGAGTCTGGATGCCTCCGGCCCTAGTGAACCGAAGGACATTCTCCGACTCATAGGAGTACAGAACCCCGACCTTTAAACCAAAAATTCCAACTAATGCCACACAAACACTGTTGTCTCCAAAAGCAAATATATTTTACAGCGAATCTTTTCAGTTTTCTATAGCATACTCTTAGGCAGAAATTAAAAGTCTTAGATGAGGTACTTTGTATGGAAAAATTGAAAATTTGAATAGCTATAACTTTTAAACTAAATGAGACCGAAAATTTTTAATACCATATTCATAATCAGGACACTGAAATACACAAAAAAGCATAAAAATAACAACTAAATTCATAAAGCATAAAAATAATAAATAAATAAAAATAATAATAAAAATAATAAATAAAAATAACAACTGAATTCCACTTGGACCAACGGTCAACTTGTTCCGACTGCGACACCACAGTTGTAGAGAAGTCTGTACCGACTAGCAATGATGCTTCGGTTGGTACAGATTAATCTACACCACTCTAAAACAGCCTCTGTTAGCCTTTTGCTCCGCCTACAGGAAGGTGGTGAAGACATCGCCCTCATCCAGGAGCCCTGAGATCTTGATGATCACACAGTTGCTGGACTAAGGGCAAGAGACTTTGAGCTTTTCTACGCAAAAGTACCAGGTAAAACCAGGGCCCTTATTCTTGCGAAGAAAAGCCTTAAAATTTTTCTTGTACCCAATTTTAGCGATGCGGACTTTGTTTGCGTCAGCATAGAACGCGGGAAAGAGAAACCCCTCTGGGTAGCATCGGCATATGCGACACATGCGACAGGACCCAGACCAGCGGTAATCAGGAAATCATCCGCAACACAATTAGCCGGGCCGAGACGGATAGTGATCCTCTCGTGATAGGCTGTGATGCCAATACGCACCATACTGCCTGGCTGTATCGTACAATCTATGGCTGTAATCGCGGTGGTAAGTAGCATTCCTACAGTAGTTGCCAATCTCCCCATCTTTATCCTCCCCACCTTATCCCAGCGTCTTCCAATACAGGGCTCAACCGGTCTGGGCTTACACCGCTTCGGTTGCTCTCACCCCTCCACCCCCACGGGATCACCAGCATATAATTCCCACTGGTACGGATTCAAACTGTTTCGGTTACCCTACCTTCCCATTCCACGTCCCCTTCCCCCCAATTCTTATCAACCCTATATCAGCTTCTTGCCTGAGTATTTCCCCCCGCAAGAGTTTAAACTGAATTCGGTTACCCTTGCACCTTCCCATCCTCGAGGAAAATTCTTAGCAGAGAAGCAATTGGCAAGGATTTTTCTCACATAGAAACCATTCCTCACTGCCGTATCAACCCCGCCCCTTCCATCCTCAAGGCAAATTCCCATCTGGAGTCCAACAGCTACGAGACCACCCTTTCTGCAGGAAGTCTTTCACAGGCCCCCTCAACCCTGCTGACAGTTGTTCACACCGAAACGGTTACCCTCAGCCTCTATTACCCTCGGGTAAGTCTTCCACCAATCAACTATTGATTGGTGACACAAGGCACAGGTTTACACCGCCACTGGTTGCCTAGACCTCTCCCACCAAAACTGGCTGGTAACTCCGGTTCTACAAGAGGTATCACAATGCACCTCCTTTGGTCTAAGTAAGCTGTGCCTAGCGGGGGCAGCCACCCAACCTAACCTAACCTACCGCACACTCTCACGGATAGCGAATTTTCCGAAAAACGCACGTTTGAAAAGATATATAGAGATGCTGAAATGTTGTTTAAAAATTTTACGAGAAGTTTAAAATAACCTACTTAGGGTACAAAGTTCTTGCCGAAGTCTGTAAGAACAATAAAGGGGAACATTGTAGTAGAATTGCAGGCTATGGTGAGGATATTTAAAAATTCTTTCTGCAGACTGAACAACGGCGATGGCAAACCGAATCCCTCTGTCAGGAAGTATGGACATCCCTTATGGACGAAGAAGGTGAACGATTGTGCCCAACCGACCTCGGTGAAAGACGTCGTGTCTTAGCTGTAAAGTGTAAGTAAAACTCTGCCGGAGTGGACGACCTTGATGCAGAACTAAGGCTTGGTCAGGAGCATGTACCAACTCATCTGCAAGATGTGGTCTGAGTATAGTATGCCCGATGAACGAAACCCTGGCACTGTTTGCTCGATCCTCAAGAGGATGACCTTCTGTACCGCGCCAACTACATAGGCAACAGTCTCCTTAGCATCGTAGCTATCTTTTTCAGGTGCACTGTGTGAGCGCACAAAAGCCGTTTTTGCCAACAACATGATATGGACGAAGGTGTCCGTGTTGCCTCAGGCCAGAAAAAACTCACCATCGATCAAAATATTTAAATTGCTGCAAGTCTAGGAAAAAGGCTAAGAGTCAGAGGTGGCTGACGAAGCTTGTTAGTTGTTGTCTAGCTCCCCCCGAAGATTTGTTTCGTTACTTAAGGTTAGTTTAGACAGGAACTCTGATTTCTGGATCCGGTTGTTGTACTTTACAAGACATAAGTTAATCTCTCGTTCTAGGCATATAAACCAAAGAACACCTAAAGCCTTGAAAAGCGGAAAAGAAGAAAAAACGGGATATTCTTTTCATACTTTCTGGATACTGGATATACTGTGTATAAATTTTCATTCTAGCTTCATTGAAACATATTTATACTCACGCTCACGTTCCCTTTTTTCCTTCCAAAGCAACTTCTTTCCGAAAATCTAATATTTTTCCTGTATTTGCCAATAGGAATCTAATTATTAGGTTACTTTTTGATTTGTCCATTTCAGTAAACTCTGAAGTTGTATCTAACAGTACCCAAGTCCTTTGTTCTTTCGCACTTCTTAAGAAAAAGACGGTACCTACATTTATACCTACCTTTCAGGTTCCTTTCATAATTCCTCATATTTTTTCCACTCAAACTCCTTTCGTATTGTGAAACCCCCTTCATCGTGTTCAAAAACCAATATCCGAATTTATTTATAAGCGAATGCTCTCGATTTAATTCAACAAACACTTCCGCTCGTTTGATCTGCGCCGTCAAAGTAAGGAGATCCATGAATCTCTTCTTGCTTTTTTTGTATAGTTCTTGTATGTCGCGACGACAACAACATCAAAAACTCATATAAAATCAAAAACTTGACGATTAATCGTGAGGGTAATCCTGCCTACAGTCACTGAACAGGCATATACATAGGATTGCAGAGAGAACGCCTGTCATATATTCATTATCCTTAAATGAAAAACCATTGGAGATCTCAAATTGAATGGAAGAGAGGAACGTCATGGGCGTACGGGTGTATGCGTGTGACTGGATGTGATGTTAAAGTCCACGCGTTAGCATGAGTGGTCTAGCAAAATAGCTGTCATATTGGGGAATGAAAAAAATAATGAAATGAAAACCCTCTCGTGCAAAAAGTCCACCGGTTTCTATATTTCTACCTTCATAGCAGCAGAGAGAGAGTGTGTATATATCCCGATGCATACGCTGTGTCCTTTTCATTACGGCTAATCATTGCCAACAGCGGCAATATCGAGTTACTCAAAGGAAACTATGCGCGGCTCCGGCTGCAACAAAAAGAGCGATTTAAGCGGTATCGATGTCAAAATACCACCGAAACGGACGGCGCTTTACACGGACCTACCATATTCCCTTTGGCCGGTGGAACCAAAGGTCAAACCGAACTGCTGCCGTGTGAGTGTGTATGTATGTAGACTAATTGATAAGGAGCTATGTATTTTTTTTTTCAGGCTTTATTGCTTTTGCGGTGGTGTTTGTTTCAAAGAGAATTTGAATCGTCCATACAAGAAATTGCACTTTATTTTGGCTGTAGAACTATATTTTTGGGTTTTAGCCTTAGACGTTGAACAGTGGGTGCCCTGCCTACAGATAAGTGCTAAATTAACCAAGCTGTAAAACAGCCCCAAATTAACACAATTGCTTCAAATGTTATCTATTTTTGCATGTAAATGACCTTCACGCATAGACCCTCCCCTTGCATGCAGCTTGGCACAACATGCGACTTTGCCGACGAGCTGTATAGGAAATGCACATGTAGTTAGTGTAAATTTTTTACTTAATACAAATCCATTCAGTTTTTTCAGACTAAATTTAAAAGAGTAGTTATGTAGAGGAAGTACATAAAATTTGACTTCCACTTAAGTTTCGGTTCTAGTCTTTCTAGACCAGCGTCTTCTAGAGTCTTTCAGAGTCTTGCGTTCGGTTTTTTATGGATTCTTCAGGTCTTTTCTCGAATCGCATTAATATATAAATCCCATTGGAGCTTCGACTGGACTGAAGTATGCCTTGCGAGGACATTCAAACTTTATCGGGCTAAATTCAGCTTTATTTCCTTAAAAGCAAATCTGTACCTTTCACGAAAAAGTGCCGAATTTTCAAGTACAGAATTATTTGATGCGATTTCCTCAATTTTCAAGATCAGCTTAAATTTTTTCTTTAAACTTAATTACTCCTTGTTGTACTTCTCTGAACTTTTTGAAAAGGAAACTCTTAGCTATAAACTGAGTCAGTCGATAAATCATGGAGATATTAGAAACATGATACATGTGACATTTTTCAATCAAAAAAAAAAAAAAAAATGCTGTTAAAGTCCTATTTCCAAATTGCGAAAAGATTAAGAAGCATTTAATAACTAATCACTGCAAATTGTGGATGGGAGCACCATTGAACACAAAATTTACAGTCAGCAAAATAAAAGAAGAAATTGATTCAACGTAAAAACAGATATGCAAGAAAATTGCTGTTTTTCTAAATTAGCAAAGAGAGTTTGAGAAATCTGTAGTCTTTGAAATACCAAATAATTTGAAAACTCTAGAAAGAGAGTATTGGGAACAAAGCCCAGAGAACGCAGACTATTAGCAGATAGGGATACCGGTCGCTATCTGTTAGCTTCTGTGGACCCCTCTCTGAAGTTTGCAAGACCATTTTATGGTATCTTTGATTTCACAAGAGGATTTGCCGTAAATTATCCATGAAACCAAAAGATTTAACGATAACAAGTGAGAAAGTGCAACAGTGCGTATGCAAAAGTTTCAGTCTGTCTACGACGGATTGCAAAATACCCGACCATACAAAAAAAAAACTGCCACGCCTCCAAAAAGGCATGCCTGAGGGCTAAGGCAATTTTCGCTCTAACCTAAGGTGATACTGGCTTCATATTAATTTTGCGCCTAGTCCCCCCAATTTTTAGAACTGTATGACATAACTTTTCCCTTAGGTATCAAGATTTTACTAAAAATTTATTTAGCAATGCGAGAAATAATAACTGTCAATTTATATCAGGTGGTAGTTTTCTTTATCTTCCCGTTAAAATTTCCGGAATCTTTATATTACCCGAGGCCTGGGGTAAATCATACTAATTTGCCTAGTCCTAAGGCGATCTACCTTACATCCCTACACTTTTCTCCTGGCTCTATTTTAAATCCAACGCAAAACTTTGTGATGTTACCTAACGGCTAAGACAACTTGCCTTAGTTTATGTGAATTTAGCCTAGGTTTTTGCTCAATCTTGTTTGCAAGATTAATAACTGTACATTGTTGTCGCATTCGACTTCCATCCTTATATACAATCTTTGTGCTTCAGCTGCCTTTAAATCAAGATTAAGGAAAGTAAGACCCTCTCCTCATGCTTTTTTAAAAGATCGATAGAGTAACGGGTAGAAAATTCTTCCTATTCTTCTTTTTATTATTCAGCCTGAATAATAAAAAGTCGTCAGGCGTAGATGGAATATCTAATTTTATCTTACCGAAATGCCCTCATTCGCTGGATTTAGTATTGTCCTCGTTATTTAACCTCTGTATTAACAACGGATATTTCCCTACCCTTTGGAAAAAGGCTAAACTTTTGCCAGTGGCTTTTTTTTTTTTTTTTTTTTCCGTGGGTAGGAAAAACCTTCATAGGCACTACGAGGACCGGCCGCGCGTGCTCATAGTAGTGTGAGATTCTTACTCACTAAAAAACCTCCCATTTTCCGTCAGACTACGACTAAGTTTCCTTAACAAGTAGTTCAAGCTTCTGTAGTAATCGCGTGTGACAGGCCTTCCAGTGCCTTCCAACGAAGGCACCTACAATACCGTCAATTTATGCGGTTTCATCTTATGCTGCTAGATCTAACGGTCTCATTCGTTGTAGTCGGCGCGTAAGATTTGTCTGATCCAAAGTTCGGATAATTTCATTGTTGCAGTGTCCGCGAAGACGAGTACTAAGTTTGCGAGCAAAGTTTGTTACCTCGTCAGACACGGTTGCGATTCCTAGATCTCGGTGTAGATCGCTATTTCTTATATACCATGGAGCATTAACGATTGCTCTGAGTGTCTTATTTTGAAAAGTTTCTAAAATAGATATATTGCTTGGTTTAGTACAACCCCAGAGTTGTATACCGTACGTCCAAGATGGTTTTAGCACTTGCTTATACAAAAGCAGTTTGTTATATATGCTTAGTTTCGAAAATCTTCCGATAAGCCAATTCATTTCTCTTAACTTGATTTCGAGCTCGTCGCGTTTCTTTTTAACGAGCGGCTTCCATTTAAGTTTTGCGTCTAGAGATATCCTAGATATTTCGCTTCATTGGAGTACGGGATTTGTACCGAGTTAATGAATAAAGGTTTGTTGTTTATCTTTTTATAAGTAAAGTTAACATGCGTTGACTTAGTCTCGTTAAGGACAATTCGCCAGCTCTTCGTCCAGTCGCATATTTTGTCTAAAGCGCGCTGGAGTTTCCCTGTTGATAATTCAACTGTCGTATCAATAGCGAGAATAGCAGTGTCGTCTGCGAACGTAGCTAAAATTGTTCCCTCATCGTGGGGTATGTCTCTTGTATAGAGCAAAAATAATATTGGGCCGAGAACGCTTCCTTGCGGGACACCGGCATTTATCTCTTTGAATTCCGAGTACTCATTTTCGTACCTTACGCGAAAGATTCTGTCTTTAAGGTAAGACTCTAAGATTCTATAGAGTTTTTCTGGTAAGCAAAGCCTTAATTTGTACTTCAGGCCTTCGTGCCATACCTTGTCGAAGGCTTGCGATACGTCGAGAAAAGCGCTAGTACATATCTTTTTCGCTTCCAGAGCTTTTTCGATTTCGTTTGTTATACGATAGACCTGGTCGATTGTTGAATGTTTTTTTCTAAATCCGAATTGGTGATCCGGAATCAATCGTCTTTCTTCAATGATTGGTTGCAACCTTTTAAGCAACAGTTTCTCGAACACCTTAGCTATTATCGGCAGTAGCGAAATAGGTCTGTATGACTTTTTGTCGTTCGGACATTTTCCTGGTTTCGGAACCATTATGACCTCGGCCACTTTCCATTGGCTTGGAACGTATAAAACTCTCATGGAAGCGTTAATGATATAGAGTAGCTTGACCAAAGCTTTTTTCGGTAGCTCCTTTAGAATTTCGCTAGTAATTAAGTCGTAGCCAGGGGCTTTCTTGTTTTCCAGATTATTTATCGTTTGACGAAGTTCAGCCAATGACACGGTTTTTATTCTATAATTATCTTGTACCGCATAAGGATTGAGCTCCTCGACCAACGGTTCCCTGTCAAACGGTTTGAATGTTTCTTCTAGGTAATCTGCAAATAAATCCGCTTTTTCTTTGTCTTCTCTTGCCCATTCGCCGTTGGCTTTTCTTAATGGCGCAGAGTGTGCTATAGGCTTCTTAACGGACTTGACTGCTTTCCAAAGAGAGTAGTTCGAACCTTTATCGGCAGTCAAACTTTCGAGGTAAGCAGTAGTCTCACGACTTTTAAAATCTTGAAGTTCGTGCTTCAGTTTGTTAGAAAGGTGGTTCAAGATTGTCTTATCCGGGGGTGCTCGCGAACGTTGCCATCTCTTGCGCGCTCTCCTCTTTTCGCATATTAGCTCTTCTATTTCTCGCGGATATATTGTTCCGCTGTTCGATAATTCGGACCTCCGAAAAGAAGTGTTATTCCACGCAGCGCTCTGAACGACTCTCACGAGTTTATCTAATTCTTCTTCTATTTCAAGTGGCGTTTTGAGCGGTACATTTAAAGCTATGTTTTCTTTGCAGTATTTTCTTAAGCCGTCCCAGTCGGTGTTGTTGTTAGTTAATCTAGGCGCTCTATTCTTTTTCGCTAGGCTTCCGCCGATTTTCAAAAGAACTGCCGAGTGATCTGAACAGAGATCAAAGCGTTCTTCTACGTTCGTAAGGTAACGAGGTACCCCCTTGGCGATAAAGAAGTCGACGAGATCAGGTATTTTATTTCTGTCGGTTGGCCAATATGTTGGCTTTCCCGTCGATAAGAAGATCACGCCGCGTTTTGTACTTGCTTTAAAGAGGGCTCTGCCTCTTGTTGAATTGCACCGTGAGCCCCAAAAAGTATTTTTCGCGTTAAAGTCCCCGCCGATGATAAAGTTTGACCCAAGTGAATCAAAGAGCAGAGCAAGATCTTCATCTGCCAACCGATACTGCGGAGGAAAATAGCTCGTCGCGATGTTGTTATTTATGTGACTTAATTTTACTGAGACTGAGGTTATTTGCATAGAGTCAAGTTCTATTTCTTCGTTTTTGGAGTGCTTTATGCAGTCTTTAATGTAGAGAGAGGATCCATCTCTCGAATTTTCTGAAGGATGATGCGCGTGATAGCCAATGTAACCTTTTATTTTGCGTGCAGAACCCTTTTTAAAGTGGGTTTCCGAAATCAGGCATATGTCTACATTATTCTTCCGTAGAAATACTTCTAGTTCGTCAATTTTTTGCAAAAGGCCGTTTGCATTCCATGTAATTATTTTGATTGACTTTCCCATATTCATGATTTTTTATTAAATGTTTTTCGAGGTTTAAGCTCGAGCTCGCTCAATTTGTTGAATATAACTTGATTAAGTTTCGCCTGTTGCTCAAACTTTTCTAAAATCATGCCTAGAATTTGAGAGACCGAATCTGATGCGGCCGATTGTGGCGTACTTTCACGTGACGCGACTTGAGCGTACGATCTTGGACCAACAAGTGTGGATTCTCCCTTTTGACTCCGGTGGGAACTAGGACCAGCGACGTTTTCTTGCGCTATTTGAATTTTGCCTTTAATCAAACCCTTATCCCTAGTCGACTTAGGGGTTTTTGGCTTATCTACTTTAGGAAGTTTTAGGCTTGGGCCCTTATTTTCAGTATTTTTCTTCGGAGCTTCATGTCGTTTTTGCAACTCAATGGCAATTTCGCAACCTCGGTAGCTCGCTGGGTGACTTCCCCTGCAATTGGCACAAACCGCGGGGGCCTGACTGCTGACATTGCAATCCGTCGAGAGATGTTCGCCGGCGCATTTTACGCATCTCGGCTTTTTCTGGCAGTACGCTTGCGTATGTCGGAAACCCTGGCATCGCTTACATTGGGGAACTAGCCTGTTGCCCTTCCGCTTGGGCTCGATTTTTACCTTGATGTTAAGGATTGATTTAATTTTGTAGATTTCGTTAATATATTCAGTTCTATCAAAAGAAAGCATAAAAATTTGCAGGCCGCGTCGGACAACAGCGGAATCTTTGCCTTCGTCCGTACGTTGCTTCTCTTTCTTTATTATGTTCACGGCGTCAAGAATTTTAAAGCCTTGGGCTTGAACGTCTTGCATTATTTCGTCCTTGGTACAGGATGGGTGAAGTCCCCTCGCTATAACCCGCAGCGGCTTTTCGAGGTGATTTTCATAAGTAAACCATTGGATTTTCTCTAAATTCAACTTTTGTGACAGTGACCGATAGGCATCAGAGTCATCGACGTTACCTTTCCATACGTTGTTTCGAAGTGATGTTAAGTTATATTTCGTCCCAAGAGTATTTTTAAGGATGTTTCGCAACTTTCCGTAGTCCGCGATCCCAACGACATTTATTGCAGGTGGTCGGCGGTTTTTTTCTTGGGGTATTCCTGTCGCTTTGTTTGATACGACTGGTGTTTCTTCTTTTTGCTGCACGGTTTCTACTTCGGGTGAAGAACCGGCCTTTCGTTTCTTGGTAAGCCTTTTCCTAAAGACCGGATTCGTTTCGCGTGCAAGTTCTTCCTCGTCCGTCTGGTATTCACATTGACGTTTCGGCGTTTCCTCGCATACTATAGTACCACGGGGGTTCCTTAAGGCTTCATTTTCTTTACGTAACGAATCTACTTCGATTTTAAGCTCATGGTAGAGACGTTCCATTTCATTAAGCTTAGCACGGAGTTCGTTGTTTTCCGCTTCATAGCATTTAATTTTCGCTGAGTCCTGATTAACCGGCGGACTTCCTTTCCCGGAGACCTTCGATCCAGCTGGTGGAGATCGAGGCACCCTTGATTTTTTCAAAAAGGGATTTATAAGCAATAAATGGCTCTCCCCAGAATCCGTAGAGCCTACCTCCGAAGAGGGTGGATTTGCCAGTGAAACTGGATTGCCACCTGGGGTAATAATATCTTTTGTTTTGTCCATTGCATAGTTTGTATGCGCTACGCGCTCGGCATACGGAGGGTGGATTTTAGTCGCCTCTTACGACAGGCATGCCTTACCTCGGGTATATTCTAGCCCCTACCCGAAGGGTTAAGAGGCTATTGCCAGTGGAAGAAAAGTGGCTAAGAAAAGAACCACTAAGAAAATCAAAAATTTTCGACCAATATCATTGCTCTCGAACCTTGGGAAACTATTTGAAAATGTAATAGCTGATCACATAACCGTTTTTTGCGAAGATTCAAATGTGGTTCCAAAAACACAATTTGCATTTCGAAAAGAACACTCGACGGAACATGCGATTTTCCTTTTGTGTAACAAAATCGCTCAAAATCTGAGGAAAAAGAAGTGTACCGTAAGCCTTGATATTGACCTTGAGAAAGCCTTTGACTTCCTTTGGCACAAGGGTGTGATTTTCAAATTAATAAAATTAAATTTCCCTAATTGGCTCATCAGATTGCTTTTCAACTGCCTAGAAAATCGTTCTTCTTCGGTAGTGATACAAGGCGATACCTCTGAAACATTTTCAGTATTGTCGGGCATACCGCAGGGGTCCATTTTAGGTCCAATTTTATTTATTATATTTTTACATGATTTTCCTCATGAAAGTGTAACTAGCGAAGGAGATTTCGGCGAAATCTTCTTCGCAGACGATACAATTATACTAGCCAGCGATACGAGGCCTCAAAATGCCCTAAACAAAATCAAGGATCGGCTTCCACTGGTACTAAATTATTTCAAAACTTGGGGGCTTCAAATTAATTTAGAGAAATGTTGCATAACATGTTTTAGGAACGCGAGTGGAAAAGGCCACCGCTTAGCTGTGAAAGAAAGCAAATTGTTGAGCCTAACTATCGAAAACAAATCTATTCCGCTGCGATCGGAATTCAAACACTTGGGAGTAAACTTTCACAACAGATTTATTTTCAACAAACATGCTAGGAAAACATTGGCGAAAGCCAAGGCTGTTACTGCTTCATTAAAATCTTTACTGCAGTCAAAAGATTTACCAACAAACACGAAGGTACTGATGTACAAAACGCTCTTAAGACCTATCTTGGCACACGGGTTCTCTGCATGGTTTACTATCTCTCCCACAACAACAAATGAATTAGAAAAATTCGAGAGACGAATTCTTAGATCCTGTTGCGGAAAGTATAGAAGGCCAGATAAGAAATGGTATCCAAACATGTTGCTTTATGAAAGTTGCAGGGTAACACCTCTTATGACATATTTAATAAATCTTTCTTTAAAAAAAAAACTTGCGCGCACAGAATATCATCCAAATATATTTATAAAATCTTTGCTAGAATCAAACAAAAACGAGAGCTTAGGCGATAACTATTACCTTTCACTATCCAATCTCCTTAATGAAAGATCCCTTCCACATATCGAGCAAGATATTGGAAGTGGCCTTTTGCCGCCGTTTTATGAAAAAGCGTCGAGGTTGAATTTGAGAGGATGACTATGCAGCTTTATTCCAAAAAAAGCTTACTAAATCCCGCATTTCTATGATACTGCTCGCATTATATATACTTATTATATTTATTCATTGTTTCTTAATTTAATTAAATCTAACTATTTAACGGTCGGTTCTGTTTTTGATTATATAATCGTTTATATAAAACCTATAAAGCAAATTGACCTGGATTTAAGATATTATTTTTGAAACTTATTCTTTCCTCTGCATAATCATATTGCTACCTGTATTAATTGCACCTGTATTAATGGCAAATTGACCGAGTACCCAACCTATGTGTGTAAATTTGTTATAAACCTTAGATAACCGTAATAGAGTAAGGAGAATATTTTCCATTATGTGACCAGAGTGCGCAAATGCAAATCGCACGAACGCCATATGTGTATCATCAGTTTTCTACGCGTGCGGTAGTGTTTTTTAGAATAAGATAAGTGCGAAATATAAGGTTTTAATATTGAAAACGAGAAGGATAAGTGAACTTTATAAACATTTTGTGAATTTTGAAGGTTTGAAATATATTGTGGTTTTTACCTAGGAACCTCAAGCAAAATCGAATCGAAAGAAATGATGGACGAGCTGAAGCACAACAGGAACTGGGAGTATTGAAACTGTACGAAGACGAAGCATGAATGCAGCTCATAATTGCTGTGGTCGGTGAGAAACTTAAAATTACTTCATTTTATTTTTTTAGTTAATTATGTTAAGTTCAAAATGCAATATCCTTTTTAAATAAATAATAAATAAGCGTTTTGTGTAACAATTATTTAAACAGTGATATTCATTTCCAAACAAGATTTGCAGGTAAGTAAAAATGTTTTTGCCGAAAATATTTGGATTGGCTTCCGAAGTTAAAGTTATGCTGAAAACAAGTTAATTTTTCTTAGGTTCTATGACATATTTACCTTAGAATTAAGGTAAATTCACTAGTGCAAGCATTTACTTTTTAGTCATAATTTGACTTAGATCCTACGGTAAAATGTGGTGCAAATTGACCAAATAATAAGGCAAGTTAGCCTATCCGAGAACATAATTTATACACGGAAAATATGCTGTTTTTGCCTTAGATTGTTTGCTGAGTTATCACCACCTTAGGTAGGATTTAGCCTAGGTTGTTGGGGCAAAACATCTTAGGTAAACTTGGATAAAGTAACTTAAATCCAAGCTAACTTTATACATGTCGGAACATAGTGTAATTTACCTTAGTTATTTAAGACAGCTTAACTTAGACATAACCAAGTTCGAAATTGCCTTGGCGGCAAGCTAACTTATTACTTGATTTAGGCTAATTTTACACTGGTTTTTCTTTGGGTGTGGTTGGTTGCATACATTTCGGTCTAAAACTCCGCCTTTTTAACTTAAAAAAAAAACACTTTTTTTTAACGCCACACCCACAAAATTGAGCGGAGGCACATAGTACTTATACATGAAAGTTAGAAAATGCTAATATCTACAACTTTTGTCATATAATTTTAATAATAAATAATAAATAATAAATTTAATAAAATTTAAAAAAAGTATTCTTTTAAATTAGAGATGGTCGCACATACGGGCCTGTAGTGGGCGTGTCTGTGGGCGGATTCAACTAATTTTCAAACTTGATCTGGACTAATGGACTTCCAGCCAACCCACAAAATTTCAGCTCTGTACCCTAAAATTTAAGGCCTAAAAGTTGTTTACATACGGACGGACGGACATGGCTTAATCGATTCTCCTGTCGGTCGCATTTATATCTCTAAGAGGTCTTAGGGGTCTACGGTGATTATTTCAATGCGTTACAAACTATACATCAAACTTAATATACCCTGGGTCGGGTATAAAAATCACACGTATCAGAAATTATTCATAATTTAAGGGAAAATTATAGCGAATTTTAACGTTTGGAAACCTTCTGAGATTTAGCTCGAAAACAGAAAAGCACGATTCAAAAACTATTTGTTTTTTAACCTTCTTGTATCATAACGGTAAAAGCGATCTTGTTCTGATTTTGTTCAAGTAAAAAGCGTACAAAAGTAAAACAAGCTGCGTGAAAAAACTTTCAAATTGTCGTTTTTAACCTACGTTTGTCGAAGCCTATTTAAGAAACGAAATAAGAAAGGCGATTGTTTTACCCTTTTCGCAAAAACTGTTGGCCTTAGAATTAAAAAATAGCATCCAATGCTAACGCAGGTAGTTGCGCTATAGGAAAAAAGTCTAACGGGAAGTGCGAAAAATTCAAAATAGTTGTTTTATGGAATATGAAATTTAAAAAATTATAAGCAAGACCAAAAGGCGGTATGTCACCCCCTCTAGGTCTCAAACGATATAAAGTATAGCTTTGAAATAAATAACGGGATTAGTCCATCTTTTGAGATTTCATGCAAAGCAAACTTCGAATATTCAAAAACTTCGAAGATTTGACTCAAAAACGTAAAAATATTTTCAAAGACGATTTTTTAAAGGTCGTCTGTTAACGGTAATGACGTTTACAACGCAAGTTTACTGCATTTAAAAAATTTCAGAATTGCCCTTTTCAACCTTAACCAAAGAAAAGTCAAAAGTTTAAAATAAATACCGACCGTAGTCCATCTTTTGAAATAAGAAAAAAACTGAAGCAGTTTTGAAATAGTTTATTGTTTTTTCGATGTGCTTGAAAACACTTTAGTTGACTGACTTAAATGATGTTGCTAGCAAGTTTGTACACATAGTCCAAAAAGTCTCCGTACAACAGCTTAATTTTTATATTATTGTAAAACATATTTACCATTCAATGTTAAAAGCTTAATATGGAAAATAGAAAGAGAAAATGCATGTTTTTTTTGTTTTTTTTTACGGAATTTCATGAATTTTTGTGCACTATGGAGGACCGTTATATTAACAATTACTTGTTAAGATTGTAAAAAAGAGTCAAAAAAAGTCTTTATAAACTCAATTGAGTTGATTTTTGGCACTAGATGGAACATATTTGTCATAATAAAAAGTTAAAAGAAAGGAGACCTTCCTGAAGAAAGGAGACGCTCTTAGTTCTGCCAACTACAGGGGCATAAGTCTTCTTAACATCGCATATAAGATCTTTTCTGCTATACTGTGTGAACGCCTGAAGCCGTTTGTCAACAATCTGATAGGCACATATCAGTGTCGCTTTAGGCCAGGAAAGTCCACCATCGATCAAATATTCACACTGCGGCAGATCTTGGAGAAAACCCAGGAATTCGAAATCGATACACACCACCTCTTCATCGATTTTAAGGCCGCGTATGACAGCATTTATAGAGACGAGCTAAATAGCGCAATGTCTAGTTTTGGCATCCCTGCCAAACTCGTCAGTCTGTTCACGATGACGATGGAAAACTCACGCTGTTCCGTTAAGGTCGGCAAAGACCTCACCGACCCCTTTGATGTCAAAAAAGGATTTAGACAAGGCGACGCGCTGTCATGCGACTTTTTTAACATCATACTTGAGAGAATTGTGCAGAACTCTCGCGCCAACGCCAGAGGTACAATCTTTCAAAAGTCCGTTCAACTACTCGCATACGCAGACGACATTGACATAATCGGTAGAACTAAGCGTGATGTCAGTAAAGCCTTCGTGAGTATTAGGACGGAAGCGGAAAATATGGGTTTAGCAGTCAACGAGGGCAAAACCAAGTATATACTGTCATCAAGAAAAGACACCCAACACCGACGCACGTCTTGGACAAAACATCACCATCGAGAGCTATAACTTTGAGGTAGTTAGGGACTTTGTCTACCTGGGTTCCGCTATCAATTCAGACAATGACACCAGCGCTGTAATCAAACGAAGGATAACTCCTGCCAATCGCCGTTTCTTTGGGCTAAGGAGGCAATTGAGTAGCAAAGCCCCTTTCTTGAGCAACTAAAGTGTCCATGTATAAGACCCTCATCATCCCAGTCCTGCTTTACGGTGCAGAAGCATGGACCCTGTCAAAGGCGGATGAAAACGATTTAGGCTGCTTCGAGAGGAAAATTCTTTGGACGATTTACGGTCCCGTCTGCATAGACGGAGAGTGGAGGAGGAGATATGACATCGAACTGTACGGGCTGTACAGCGATACCGACCTAGCCAAAAGAGTCAAAACACAACGGGTCATCTAAAGCGGATGGACACCAACGCCCCGGCCCATAAAATCTTCGATTTCACACCGCAGGGATGGCGCGGTAGAGGAGCACCGAGACTCAGGTGGCGCACGCAAGTGGAAGGGGCCCTCAGCCAACTTCGCGTGCGAAACTGGAGACGGCTAGATAGAGACAGAGCTGGCTGGCGAAGCTTGTTGGCCCAGGTCCACCCTGGACTGTAGCGCCACCTTAAGTTAAAAGAAAACACTCTTGTTCTTAGTTCCACAATATTTTACTTTATTGGAAAAACGGTTTCCGACGCGTTTCGCCTTATTAGGGCATCTTCAGGGTACTGCTTTTATTAAAATTGGAAATGTAAGTGCAGGGACGTGAAATTTTGTAGATTTTTGGTAAGCCTAATTATTAACAATTTCATTCTGGTAAAAAATTTTGTTTTTTCACTAGGAATAGGAAATAAAAAGCCAGAATAAGCTTATTTCCCTGACTACTAGTTAGACTATTGTGAAATAGCCAACTTGCAACCTCCTGCCGCTAGGATTCTAGCCGTAACCCGGAAGCCACATTTATCCCGGGATAAATTTTTATAAATTGACGATGGTAAATCTAACATTGACGCTTAGATGACGTAACGCTTAGATGACGTCGTCGCATGAAGTGGAGAAAACTAAACAAAGCTTTGAATCTGAAAAATCTAAGATCTGTTGTTAGGCATGGTGAGGTAATGTTAAAGTTTGGGGAAGTTTGGTCTCTTTTGGTGTCGGAGTAACTTCTGTTCATAGATTGGCGATGGAAAACTATAGGTTCTTGAATATATTCAAGGAAAAACTGACTAAAAGTAGCCAAACACTGGGTCTATGGAACAATTCAATATTTCAATAGAATATAATGATCCCAAGCAGATATCGTAGCTGGCGGACGAAAGGTTGCTTTAGGTCCATTTCACACATATCCGGCAGCCGGCTTACCGGCAGCACCGGCTACCCGGTCGTTGGGAATACGTCCTTATGGGTGCGTTAACACCTGCAAACCCGGTTGCCCATGCAAACAACCGGGTAGCCGGTGCCAGTTAGCCGGCTAAACAACGTTCTCATTCCCCAGATTTAATCCTTATTTATTCATTTTAGAATTAATTACACAAAAAAAATGCAAAAAATCACTTTGATGTACAAAGTCCAAAAAATACGGGCTTGAAAGTCATCTTGCTTTCGGATGAAATACGATTTCTTCAGATAAGTCTTTAAAGCTAGCCTATTCGATTAAACAGTTATTTTAGGAGGTCTTAAGAAACACACGAGATTAATTTAAGTTTTTAATTTTGTTATTTCTTATTTCTAGTTTTTTTTAACTTATTTTTAAGAGAATAAAAAATAAATTAAGTGCACGGACTTTTTGGTGATGTTTTTTCTTAATGCTGAATGAATGCTTAATGAATGCTGTTTATTATTTTTTTATTTTGCAATAAAATTTTATTTGTTTTTCCCTTAAAATTAACGATTTCGTTTATGTTCTTAGTTTCTAGTTGTTTCTAGTTTATATTTTTATCAAATTAATAAGTTTATCACAAATCAAAAAAAGTAATCAGGTGTACAGAGACTTTTTGGTGTATATGAAGGTATGTCGCTATCTGTTAGCTGTTGTGGACCCCTCTCTGAAGTTTGCAAGAAAATTTTATGGTATCGTTGATTTCACAAGACCATCATTTGCCGCTGTAAGTCGAATGAGCTATGACCGTCCGTCTGTCTGTCGGTAGTTTTTAGGCCTTAAATTTTGAGCTAGAAACTTGAAACTTGATATCTATTCTTTGTAGGTCCCGAAGCAGTACAGTGGGTGTGGTCACATTTATTTTGCATTCTTTCAAACGGTTTTTATGCGATATATTTGTTCAAAATCCAAAAAGCTTGCACTATAATTTTTGGCAGGCCCACTTTTGGGGGCGTTTCGAATAATAAATCAAAATTTTTTTATAACCAGTAAATAAGTGCTTCCATGTGTACGCAGAAGTTACAGTCCGTAAAATGGACCGTTGAATACCCCATCCTATCCCACATTGTAAAATGCTGATGGCATAGTTATTTTTTGACATTTTATAAGTAATGCAAACTTCGAAAAGGGGCGTGGTCCAACCGCCCCTAATTACAAACTTTTAATTATAGGATATTTCCACAGATGCTTCCAAGTTAAACCTAATTGTACGTGCAAAAATGCAATTTTTTGGTTCAAATTCAATATTTTTGAAAAATCGACCCCTAAAAGGGGGCGTGGCTAAAAACTTTATATGAACGAAATCTGGACGGAAGTATTGTTTACCTAACCTGCTACTTTTTTTGTTTTATGCTTTCCTAAATTAGGCTCAAGGGCAGTCGAAATTAACTTTTTCTGGAAAATTTTAGGTTTTTCTTCAATTCTGCCTCCAAACGTGGGCGGGGCCCAAAGTCTTGTATCAACAAAATGTGGAACTTAGCGTTTTCTAAATAAAATATTAAGCAAATTTTTTTCAATTTCGAGCAAAAATACTGAGTAAACTGTATTTGAAAATTTACCCTTAAAATAGATGCCACGCCCACTAGAGGAGGTTTACCAATCAAATTTGTCTTTTTTGTGTCTTATATTAACTAAGAAATGCTAAATGTCAAATTTTTAGAACGTCTTACAGTTTTGAAAAATCTGGAGGTAGTTGCATATTTAGATCGATTGTGGGCGTGTCTTTGGGCGGATTTCAAAAATGTTTACACTTGTACTGCTTCGCACGACGTGCCGCCGACGTACGAAGTTTCAGCATCCTAGCTCAAACTTTTAGGCCAAAAACATGTGACATACAGACGGATGGACGGACGGACATGGCGCATTCGATTCAGAATTCGGTCTCGATCATATGCCCTTAAGGTCTTGGGGGTCTACCAATTATTATTATTACCGTGTTATTATTTCACCGTGTTACAAACTATGTGACAAACTTAATATACCTCCTATCCTATGGGATGGGGTATAAAAATGCAATCAACACTTATATACCACATCTCATAAAAACTATGAACACAAAATGCGATGTTATTGAAAAGGGGTTGATGCCACGCCCCTTTTTAAGGAAGGGGACTCTTTACCGAATAAAAGTTAATAGAAACTAAAATTGAACAACCAAGATTCATGACGCAATTCGGAGCTTGACAGTGATCAATTGGGATGGGTACGGGGGATCCAACGATTTGTCAAAGCGGAATGTAACCCTCCCACTAGTTTTAATTTACTGTATAAAAGGGGCGTGGCATGACCAGCCTATATAACTAAAAATCAATATTGGCATAGAAATATCCAAATTCGCGACATAATTGCACGCGAAAATTTATTTTTTCTGGTTCGATTCAATAATTTTGGAAAATCAACCCCACAAAATTGGGCGTGGCCCATTGAAAGGATAGAGTTCTGTGTACTTATATCTGCTCAATTTTATTTTGTATTTGTTACTTAATTAGCTTTAAGGTAATTAAGGTTTATGCTAAGAAGAAGTGCGCCCAGGTTCGAGCAAAGAGAATGGGCCTGTATCAGGACCCATTTTCAAGAAAGACTATCCTATCTCTTGCAAGAACTATCGAGGCGTATCCTTGCGTAATGTTGCAAACAAGATTCTATAAACGTACTGTGTGAGCCATTCTTTTAAGACCTCTGGCCAAGAGTGCGGCTTCAGGCCCGACAGATGGACCACAGAATAGAAAAATTCAAACCAATGAATTTAAGAACGATGCATACAGTCTTTTCATCGACCTCAAAAGCCTCATAAGCAGCATTAGTAGTCAGGAGATCTACTTGCGATGGCTGTATACAAGATTTGAGCGAAACTGGTCAAACTGTGCCGTGTAACATTAGAAAAAAGCAGTGCAGCGTGCAGTTTGGAAACAGCTCCTCGGAACTGCTTCGAGCATTAATAGAATTTCGGCAAGGAGATGCATTGTAAAATGCATTTTCCAATCTACTCCTGGAGATGATAGTGCGCAGGGTAAAGGCTAACATTTAAGGCACAGTCTTCAACAGATCCCTGCAATACCTCTGGAATACGCGGACAATATCGACATCATCGACCGCACAAACAGTGTCGTGATAGAGGCCTTTACGGTCATTGAAAAACTGTCAAAGTTGACGGGTTTAAAAGTTAACGAGGACTGACATGTTATCGACCAAAAACAAACATTCTTCCGCAGCTAAAGACAAAACGTCCACTGGCTTTCACCTACAACAAAGATTTAACAAAGAATAACGCTAGCAAACAGTTGCGATTCGGTTTGTTATAATAAATGGGCTCAAAACTCATTTCACGAAGAACAAAGTCTAAGCTGTACAGAGTCCTTTGTTCTGCCAGTTCTGCTTTGTGGCGCAGAGAGCTGAACGTTCAGCAGAGAGGGAGGAATTACACTTGGCTCTTTCGAGACAAAAATTCTACGGCAACTTTAAGCGGCGAACACAAGGCAGCCTGAGTTTCAGCCATACAATATTTCTTTGCAAAGACAAAGAGTACGTAAGAGAAAACGTAATGCTACGTAATGAGGCTCCGCAGCCCAGGCCGAGTTCAGATGTGCTAAACTTTAGCTTCGTGTGAAGCAAATGGGGGTTGATTTCGATCGCACACACGAAGTTAGTCAGTCAGTCTGCCTTGGGATCTATTTGTATAGTGCGTTGGTCATGCACGGATATGACGCAGAATAATCCGAGTGTGTATACATTTTGGGCCGAATTGCGTATTATTATTTATTAGTTCGACATGAATGTTCCACATAATTATGTACACAGCACAGCACTAGCTACCAGGTCTTTCGGCTGTGTGTGCGTATTTTTTAATTCATCCTGACTAATAAAAGCTCTCTCTCCATGAGCGCAATGTCATTGCAAAACGGGTTCAAAGCCCACGAATCGTAGCGGGGCGAAGCCTAAGTCTGAGGCTGCTTTGTGATCCCCGCATTATGGTCCTGTGTGCGAGGATGGCGAATGGAGAAGAAGATATAACGGCGAACTCTATGCGCTGTACCCAAGATGTGGATGTAGTTCGAAAGGCCAAAACACGAAGACTACATTGGTTCGGTCACATCGAGGCGAATGGAAAACAACGCTTCAGCCTAGAGGGTCTTCGAATTCCAAGCCCCCAAGCTCGACATGACCAGGAAGACCCAACATACGTTTAAAGGACCAAGCCATTGCGGACGCCAGAGCTCTTGGTCCGGTCAATTGCAAGCAGCGTGCCCAGGATCGCAGAGGATTGAAGGCTACTGTGAACCAGGTGGAGACCCTCCATAGGTCGGGAACCCTGTAAGTAAGTAAGTAAGTAACCCTTTCGATATATCTCAAGTGAAAAACTTATAAGCCACGCTGAGTTTGTCGTCTCTTAGTTCCATTTTTTATATTCGATTGTTTTGTGCGAAGAAATTTCATGAGTGGGCGTAGTTTGGCCTTCCGCTGATGAGGCGCGTCTACTCACCGTATAAGCCTGTTCGATGTCAAAAATCGCATCCATCCAGGTTATCGCCTTTTAAACTGCTATCGCCGCCGGGTAGGTAGTGACAACGTTCAGTAATTCTTTCCAAATTTGTCAACTTAATCCTCCAAGTAGTGTGAGCTTCTAGGTGTTTTGCTAAAACTTTCGCTTAAATCTGACTGTAATATGTCAGAATGCTGTCAGTTCAGAATGGATCAGCTGAAACTCGGACTTTGACACAAGTTCTTTTGTGAGCTCTCAATGCCCTTTTTCATCGAGGATATCGTTAAGTTGTTCAACAGTGATATCTGCCAAGTTATTTCTAGCCATTTCGTTTGGGCGGTTTTCTCATTGTAATAATGATCTGGGGAGGTTTCTATCGGCCCTTGTCTTTTTTCATTGGTGAAAAGATACCTATTCTGCTAGGACTCACTCAAACTAAGGATAAAATGTTTACTGTTCCAAACACTTTCCCCCACTTTTTTACAATTTTGAAGTTAACCTTTTCCACTCTAAATTTCTATTTGATTAGCGATACGTTATGACAGCTCTACTCTTGTCAGATCCAACTGTCAACCCCCAGAAGGCTAGTATGTATCTGGAATTAAAACATCATTTCAGTTGATACTGAAATCTGTTCCACTGTTGAATATTCAGGTTATTAATACTATGGGTGAATGCTATATTTCCTTGATTGTTATTGGTTTCATACATATTTCTTCGGAAACGGAGTCAGGGATTAGTCGCGAAGAGTCAGAAAATTCAATAGAACGCATCAGAGCTCTTCTGTATCCATCAACTGCAGAATAACCAGCCCCCAAGGGTGCATATGGACTCGGAGAACCATATCCAAATCTTCATAAAATATGAAGCTCCAACTGTACAACCTGCCAGCTGAATCGGTGACAAATGTCATTCCAGCCAACATTCCCATTTGCTTTTTTTATTTTCAGTACTCCGAAGCCAAGTTTGCAGCAAATTCGACATCCAACCACTATTTCAGAGCTTTCCTCTGTACGTCTAATTCTCTACGGTCTGTCTATACAAACTCAGTTCGTCCTCGTCGTTGTCATGCGGTCTGGTGTGATGGCGTTGGCGTCAGATACGAAGAGGACGAGTGGTCCCATCTTTGTTGGTCGCTCTGTTGGGTGTCTGTGTTCGGGTGTGCAGTGCGAGGGTGTTTATAGCCCGAGCCCGGGTAAATTTTTCACACAAACGCCTGTACAACACGCTCACCTGAAATCCTATCTACTTTGGACCGTTTTTTCGCCCGTCCTCCATATTTATGTGTATTGTGTATGTGTATAAATCTATCTATCTATCTGTATGCTCTCGAACATTTGCTTGGTTAGATATTCGTTCTTTGCATCATAAAGTGTACCTCCACCTATACTCTCGAAAGGCTATTAGGATGTTTTTTGCCACAGACCCCCCAGAGCAGCCAACCCTTATCGGGGTCTTTTGATGCTCGGGTTCGGTTCCGTGTGTCATATCACCCATGGGTGAATAATAATGCTATATACACACACCAAAGTCAGATACATAGATGGTCGGGTGGCAAAGTAGAGTAGATATATACAAGTATGTATGCGGCTGTGTATACGGAACACAGCCCCTGTGGTGTCCGCAATATCTGTGTGAGGTAATTGAATAGAGCCATTTTATTATAAGGACTGCAAAGCAGGAGATGAAGGGTCCGCGTTGTCATAGCAACGCGGCACTTTACGTGTCGAAGTCTGGTGTTGGCTGCCATATTTGCTCTTTCTCGTCTCGTATCTCGCTTTGCGCTCCGCGCGTTTGCCGTTGTAGATTGTAGTCGCCTGCTGCTAGCTACTCCTATGTGTTGTGTGCTTTGTGTGTGCTTAATGTTTTTGCCTTTTCCCAATTTTTCGAGGGATACGAGGACTTGATTTTTTTTTCGTAATACTTTCCCGTTGGTTTCCTTTTTTTGTGTTTTATGCTGGATGGGGCCTTAGGGGCTGGTAAAATGTACATAAGGGTGAGCTCTTGTGCAATGGATAGCACAGGGAAGACTTCTCTGCATGTACAGTATGGGATTATGTATACTTGAGAGTAGCGCGTATGTATTAGGGTCTTTTTGTCACAATGGGTTAGAGAATTTTCACGCTTTCCTGAAAAGCGAAGGAAAAAACAAATTAATACTTCAATGTAGAAAGGAAAAAAAATGTGGAAATGACGTTTTGAAGTTGGCACTTTGAAGAATTTTATACCTAAATGGGGCGTAGAGTCACAATTTTTAATGACATTTGTTTTGAGATCTTTGGTTCTTGGAAAGAAGATTAATTTAATTGCGAAAAGGATTAAGGGTGGGCTGCATTAAAAGGGTAAACTCAGCGTGCTAGCGCTTTTTGTGATGCTTGAAGTGGTTTGTTTTTCAAATTGTAGTCCATCCTAGCTAGACTAGATAAGACTGCATTTATTTCGACAAAAAAGCAGTTTGTATAGGTATGTATGCATGTCATGTCTATACCAAATCAGTACATAAAAAAAAAGTTGGGGAAAAAAATTGGGGGATAATCTCCCTGTTAAATAACTCCCCAAAACTGCGATGAAAGTCCCCAAAAAGGCTGAAGTAACCACCCAAATAGATATCTCTGAAATAAGTCCCCAAATAGATATGAAACTTACTTACTTAAGGTGGCGCTACAGTCCGGGGTGGACCTGGGCCTCAGCCAACAAGCTTCGCCAGCCAGCTCTGTCTCTAGCTAGCCGTCTCCAGTTTCGCACGCGAAGTTGGCTGAGGTCTCCTTCCACTTGCGTGCGCCACCTGAGTCTCGGTGCTCCTCTACCGCGTCGTCCCTGCGGTGTGGATTCGAAGATTTTCCGGGCCGGGGCGTTGGTGTCCATCCGCTCTAGATGACCCAGCCATCGTAGACGTTGTGTTTTGACTCTTTTGGCTAGGTCGGTATCGCTGTACAGCCAGTACAGTTCGATGTTATATCTCCTCCTCCACTCTCCGTCTATGCAGACGGGACCGTAAATCGTCCGAAGAATTTTCCTCTCGAAGCAGCCTAAAGTGTTTTCATCCGCCTTTGACAGGGTCCATGCTTCTGCACCGTACAGCAGGACTGGGATGATGAGGGTCTTATACATGGACACTTTAGTTGCTCGAGAGAGGGCTTTGCTACTCAATTGCCTTCTTAGCCCAAAGAAACAGCGATTGGCAAGAGTTATCCTTCGTTTGATTTCAGCGCTGGTGTCATTGTCTGAATTGATAGCGGAACCCAGGTAGACAAAGTCCCTAACTACCTCAAAGTTATAGCTGTCGATGGTGATGTTTTGTCCAAGACGTCGGTGTTGGGTGTCTTTTCTTGATGACAGCATATACTTGGTTTTGCCCTCATTGACTGCTAAACCCATGTTCGCCACTTCCGTCCCAATACTCACGAAGGCTTCACTGACATCACGCTTTGTTCTACCGATTATGTCAATGTCGTCTGCGTATGCAAGTAGTTGAACGGACTTTTGAAAGATTGTACCTCTGGTGTTGGCGCGAGAGTTCTGCACAATTCTCTCAAGTATGATGTTAAAGAAGTCGCATGACAGCGCGTCGCCTTGTCTAAATCCTTTTTTGACATCAAAGGGGTCGGTGAGGTCTTTGCCGACCTTGACGGAACAGCGTGAGTTTTCCATCGTCATCCTGCACAGACTGACGAGTTTGGCAGGGATGCCAAAACTAGACATTGCGCTATATAGCTCGTCTCTATAGATGCTGTCATACGCGGCCTTGAAATCGATGAAGAGGTGGTGTGTATCGATTTGGAATTCCTGGGTTTTCTCCAAGATCTGCCGCAGTGTGAATATTTGATCGATGGTGGACTTTCCTGGCCTAAAGCCACACTGATATGTGCCTATCAGATTGTTGACAAACGGCTTTAGGCGTTCACACAGTACAGCAGAAAAGATCTTGTATGCGATGTTAAGAAGACTTATGCCTCTGTAGTTGGCACAACTCAGAGGGTCTCCTTTCTTCAGGATCGGGCAAACAATGCTGAGGTTCCATTCGTCGGGCATGCTTTCTTCCGACCATATCTTGCAGATGAGCTGGTGCATGCTCCTAACCAGCTCATCGCCAGCGGATTTAAAAAGTTCGGCAGCTAGGCCGTCTGCTCCGGCTGCTTTGTTGCACTTGAGCTTAGACACAGCTACTTTCACCTCCTCCAGGTCGGGTGGGCGGTATCGTTCGTATGCTTCGTCGGTAACGTCTTCGCCCGGGTTGAATGGTTCATTCTGCCTGACAGCGGTATTTGGTTCTTCCTCGCCGTTATACAGTCTGCAGAAGTGGTCTTTCCAAATCCTCAGCACCGACTGCGATTCTACAACGATGTTCCCTTGATGGTCCTTACAGGCTTCAGTTCGAAGTTTATACCCTTGGCAGGACCTTTTTATCCTTTGGTAAAACTTTCTAACCTCATTCCTGTTGTAACATCTCTCTATCTCTTCAACCGCGCGCTTCTCGTGCTCTCTCTTTTTCCTTCGGAGAAGCCGGTGCTCCTCTCTCCTTCTCTGCTCGTAGAGCTCGCGAGCAGCTCTAGTCCTTCTGTGCAGCGCCGCTTTGTATGCTTCCTGTTTAGCTGCATGTGCTTGCCGGCATTCATCGTCAAACCAGGGGTTTCGTTGTGGTCGCCGTGTGAAACCCAGCACTTCAGAGGCGGCGTCTCTGATGGCATTTTGGCAATGTTGCCACTGGCTATCAATACTTGATGCTGGTTGCATAGGACTTCGTAGAAGGTTATGAGAGACTCGGTTGGAGAAGGACCTGGCGATCTCTTGCGATTGTAGTCGGCCGACGTCAAACTTCCTCACAGTATTTCCATTACTTGGCGCTGGTCGGGATATCCGCAGCCGTACCTTGGCTACAACAAGGTAGTGATCCGAGTCAATGTTGGCCCCTCGGAAAGTTCGGACATCCATGATACTGAAGGAGTGCCTTGCGTCGATCGCAATATGGTCAATCTGGTTGACGGTTGATTGATCGGGAGATCTCCATGTCCCTTTGTGGATATTGAGATGCGGGATCTGGTCCTCCAGGTTGGGGGTCGTGCCGTCGGGGTGACTTCCCGGCCACGTAAAGAAACACCAGTCACGAAGCGGAAACAAGCCTCGGATTCGGACGGATTTACTGTTGACGACCAATGCAAACGAGAAAAGGACAACGAGCTCCGGATCTGCACGTGGAATGTTAGGTCCCTTAACAGACCACGTGCTGCCGAGCAACTAGCGGAGGCCCTTAACGTCTGCAAGGCAGACATTACTGCCATCCAAGAAATGCGGTGGGACGGGCCGGGCAAAAGAAGGATGAAAAACTGCGACATCTACTACGGCGACTGCTACCGGCATCAAAGACAGCGCCTATTTGGATGTGGTTTCGTTGTTGGAGGCAGACTTAGGCAAAAAGTCTTGAGCTTCAACCCTGTAAGCGAGCGCCTCGCGACGATCCGCATCAAGGCTAAATTCGCCAACATTAGCCTGATATGCGCACATGCCCCCACAGAGGAGAAAGATGACGAGACCAAAGATATGTTCTACGAGCTCCTGGACAAAACTTATGAGCAGTGCCCTAGCTACGACATTAAAATTGTCCTAGGCGATTTTAATGCCAAGCTAGGAAGGGAGGGCATCTTTGGTCGTACTGTCGGAAAGTATAGCCTGCACGACACGACCTCCGATAACGGATTCAGGCTGATCGACTTTGCTGCGGGGCGACACGTTGTGGTAGCTAGTACACAGTTCCCGCAAATAGATATGAAAGCAAAGGTACAAAAGAGGGCTCCGGGAAATAACCCCCCAACGAATTAAGTCCTCAAATGCAAAATGGAACAACCCCCCGAAATTGGAGGATAATTTCACTGTGAAATTACTCCCCAAATCGAAGATGAAAGACGTCCCCAAAGAGGTATAAAATAACCCCCTAATTAGATATTAAATAAGTCCCCAAATACATATGAAAGCAAAGGTAAAAAAGAAACAGGCAGGGTGGTTGTATACATATCACACTATGTCGCTTGAATTCTGAAAACGAACATTGACTTCTTTAATAGCAGAATTTGAGGAACTTTTTCATAATGAAAAACGCCCGAATTTGAAGAATGAAATATAGCAACGAAGAATGAAATATAGTAACCAATTTCGGGGGTTTCTTTCCAAATCCCCAAGTCCATATAAATTTTGGGGAGTTAATTCGTTTTCATTTTGGGGGGTTATTTCTTGGAGCCAAAAAAGAGGCTCCGGGAAATAACTCCCTTCAAGAAACAACCCCCCAAACTTATTTAGGAATAACTTCCTTAAATTAAGATGGAAGAAATCCTCAAAAGGCAAAAAATAAACCCCAAAAAGGTATGAAATAAGCCCCCAAATACATATCAAAGCAAAGGTAAAAAAGAAGCAGGCATGGGGGTTGCAGGTGGGCGGAACGCCCCCCCATACTTATCTCACTATGCCGCTTGAATCCTGAAAAGTAAAATTTTTTTGACTTCCTTCATAGCATTATTTCATATGAAAAAAATCCCCACCTCCATAAAAATTTGGGGGAGTTATTTCATTTTTGGGGGCTATTTCCGGGGGAGGGGCTTTACCCCAATTCTTGCAAACTCAATACCTTAAGGTGGCGCGGCAATAGACTTAACGTGCATCCCCAAAATATACACATAAATTTTTAAAATTCAAAACCAATTTCCACCCATAAGCCACGCATCTGCCATATATCTGCGGTTGTGAGCGGCGTGACCCTCACTAGGACTTTCAAGATGATGCTGGCTGCAGTGAGGGGCAATTTCCATGGATTTCTAGTAAATTACTGATGCCCTGTGGATGTGAATGCACCTTAAGATGTCTCTCTCAACATTTTGTCGTCAAATCACATTGTCCCCCTCTTAGTTTTGTTTACCCCAATGTAGACGATCCACAATCACAACTTTAATTTTTGCTTTTGACCCTTGTTGGATTCGGAAGACGGCACCAATAATGCGCATAGCTACTTAGTGGGGACTCTCCTAGTCCTGCTGCAGCTGGGGCTATCCCTTTTGATGATGCGGGTAAGGCCGTAACCGACATCCCTAATTGGATTCCGGTGCTGTAAAGCTCTCGCATGTTAACTGTTTTTTTTTTTATTGCTTCTGGTGCTTTGATGCATGATCGTTGATCCTTTCTTGAAGTTCCACTGCGTAGCACTGCTCGCATTTTGTCTCTTCAAAGGTTAATTCAAACTTTAGCTCACTTTAGTTCACCTAATAAAACTTCGGATGGAGCATATATAGTCGAACTATGAATCGGGATTTCAGTAGGCCATTAGAAAAAAAAAGGAATTCGCCGATCCCAATCCCGTCGATTCTCGTCTACGACTTGGAGGGATGTTCCTTCAGTCATATTGAAGCGTTGGTTCCACCACATCGCCTAATTCCGGGTGATTCCAAGTAGAATATCTTGGACTTGAGGTTGCGTCCTTGATCGGACTGTAATTCCACAGGCACATCGAACGTGCACACCAAACGGTCCAATATTAGGTAAAAAGAGGTTTTGGCTTCTTGGTTTGGAATTGCAGATGCCTCGGACTACTTTTTGAAGTAATCCGCAAAAACAAGGATAGAAAAATCTCTTTCCCGAAAAAGAACCTGCGACGTATTCGGCGATCCTTTCAAATGAGGCACCTAAGTTGTATTGGTGCCTTTTACCTCTTGATTAGCTTTTGGGTACTTTACTAGCTACGCATGCTGCACTATGAACGCCAATTTCCGACGTGGTGCCTTGCAACAAGTGGGCGCCATTGTGCAGCAGACTACGGTACACGAGGTCCCGGGTTCGAATCCCGATCGGGGCAATAACAGTTTAATAATTTACAGTCACAAAGCCTTTGTGAGGACCATTTGTCATGAGAGATTTCTCAATTCGCCGTTCGGAATCGTGTAAGAACACCTGTAGCGCACACACCACTATTGATTGTGTCAGGACGAACCAAAACCAGCAAGAAACAAAATATCCAGAAGCATCTGTCCAAAATGAGCGGCTTCCTGATTATCCAGGCTAGAGTTGGCCGAATATTAAACACCTTTTTATGTTCCAACTCGAATGGACAACAATTAGATCTATGCCAATCGTTTTTATTATAAAAATTTAGTTAATAAAAAACACATTATACCTAGTATTGTTTTAAAACAAGGCTATAAGAAGTTTTTTTTTTAAATCACTTTTCATATTTATTAAAGTCTTGTTGGCTGAACTCCACTCATTGTCATTTTTATTAAATGCTCTGTTGGTCATCGTTATTTTACTACGTAGAGGCATAACACTCGCGGGGGATGCAAAGCACCTTCTTGTACATGGAGGAAGTCCCACTGCGCTAAGTATGCATTTAACGTAAAACGTCTGACATAGCTCTTGCGCTCGGCCTTTCCATAGATTTCTTCCACGCAAGGATTGGCTCAGAGATAGGATCCTCTTCTTTTTCCTCGTTGCTCCATGAATTTTCTTGGTACAGCCAGACTCGCATGCCCTCTGACAGACTTCCTAGGCAGGTCATGCTAGCCGAGATGCGAGCGCGTTGCCTCCTGGTAGGCCAAGAAACAGGTGGTGGGATCAGGTAAAGAACCTCTCTGAGTCCCGCCTTCTCTCGGAGTCTCTTGAGTTGGTGGCGGAAGGTCGAGAAAGATGGAAGGACCATTTAGCCACCCTCGCTCCGTGACCCTTTTAAAAGATAAGCGGCATTCGAAAATGATGATGATGATGATGACAGCCAGACTTGGTACAGCAGGTTCAGCTCTTAGTCTCTGGATAGAAAAAAACGTTGTCCTTTTCGTCTTTTCATACACAATGTTTGCAACTGAGCTAACTTTCCGGGGCAGATAGAGAGTCCGCATTGCAATGCAGTCTTCCTTTCTGCAATCATTCGTTCCGTCTTGCTACATGCCCTTTAAGATTTTTGCCACCATGCCTGAGCAAGGCTTAGCATAACAGGCCCACGCCAAGTCACCTGAGAGAGCTCGTACGCGGTTGGTTTGACCCCTAACCTGGCATTCTTCGGCACGGTTTGCACTATGCTCGCACCACCGCTAGAATTAGATTTGGCAAAACTTTGTTTGTTACTGATCAGCCATTTTTAGAGGCTATTCTTTAAGGGCGTTCGTAGGGTGTTTAGTGGAACCACCGATTCTATCCCGTCGAAAAACGCAAAAAACTACATCGCGGGAAAGATTCGCACATAACCAAAGAACAGCATAGCATCGGTCAGGTTGTTGAGCCCAAACGCGCAAATGGACTTGAATCATTTTTTCCCCGGACCCTTCAATTAAAAGATGCGAACCTATTGCAGCCATTTCAACAATAGCTGTAGTGAATCTGTGAGTCCTGTGTCTCTAAAGAAATTCGCCAAGGAATGTAAGACATCGAAGCAACTCATGGAAGAAAATCTCAATGGCGGAAGTTAAGTACTTGGGGCATGTCATACTATCAAATGGAGTAAAAACGGATCCGCGGAAAATCGAAGCCGTCAAAAATTGGCTGGTACGCGAAGACAAACACCAGCTGAAGAATTTACTTGGTTTCGCCACGTACTGCACTAGATTCGTGAAGGATTTTTTTGGACAGACCGGATTCGCAAAACGTCTACACCAGTTGACCGAGAAGGGAAGACAGTTTAAATAGTCAAGCAAGTGCGAAAGAATATTCCAACATCTGTAGCAACGACTCTGGGGGCCACTGATGCAGGCCTACCCCACCGTTGGCAAGACATTGACTGTGGAAGCAGATGCTTGCCCCAGATACACAACGAGCAGGAAAAAATGGTAGCCTAGATCCTACTTGAAAGAAGTGTTTTCTCGACTCCTAGCATTTCCGAATAGCCAGAAATTTAAATTGCTTACAAATCACGGAGCTCATAAATGGCATGGCGGCTCAACCTGGTTCGACTTTTTATTTCCGGCCCTACTTGTGGGAATCAATTTTAAAATGGAAAAAAAATCTATTAATAACATGTGAGTAAATGCAAGAGTTCGTCTGTGACAAACTTCTATACACCCGACCCTGTATACCGATTAACACAATTAAAGTTTTTTGGTCCGATTTTATATATTTGTATAAGCCACGCCCACAAAAGTGGGTATGGGCTAAATATTCAAATCAATTAATTCTTTTTTCATTAGAATCATGAGCAAATATGGTAAAAGCGAAAATTATTTCAGAAAAAAACACCGTTTTTTCCTAAAAACGCCCCTTAAAGGCGGGCGGAGCTGAAAACTTTGTATGGAGCAAAATTAGTAATTAGTAATATCTATAATATTTACCATCGATTTTTTTTTCGTTTTGGAGTTAACTTTCCGAGAAATCGGGTTTTTAAAGATCAAACATGTTAAAAGTGTGCATGGTCGATATAGTGGGCGGTCCAATTTGTGCCTTTTTAAATGTCTTGGGCCAATATTGCTCAGTACCAAAATTAACTTCCTATGAATTGTCTAACTTGACCAAAAGCCATTTTGAAAGAAAATGTTAAATAGAGGTTGTATAACACTGAAGCCAGTAGTGGGCGTGGCCGTTGACGGACTGAGCCAATTTTCACATTTTGTCTGTGCAACAAAAGAACCAAGTCGGGTTCCAAGTTTCAGCTCTCTACCTTGATTTTGAAGACCTAAAACCTTCACACATACAGACGGACGGACACGGTAATTTTAAGGGCAGTAAAAAGGCCTAGGAGATTGACAAAGACAGCTGGAACACCCGCAGTCGAAGTTATCTCCGAGGCTGAAGAAAACAAGCGAATTGCTTCGGTGATGGTAAGCGTGGATACACCTGGCTCTGCCGCTGTGCTTGCTGCCTTTAAATTGCTGATGCAGATTTAAAAAGAATCATTCAGGTCGAAGGGAGTGCCAAGACAGTCGGAACACCCACAGTCGAGGCTTTCCCCGAGGCTGGAGAGCATGGAGGTAATGCTTCGGTGAAGGAAAAAGTGGAATCAGCTGGCTCATCCACTGTGCCTACCGCCTCCAACACTGATGCTAAAAGCATCATGAACGCTCAACAGAGGACCAAACTCCTGCTTCGCAACGCCCAGCGTAAGATAGCGAAATATGCGGGTTGACCCCGGCAAGGTAAATGGTTGTGAAAAAGCCGCCTAAGAGGGGTCAAAGGCCATCTTAGCCAATCCACTCCTTACTCAATAGGCGTTTACCAAGGTTAATGCGGCTGTAAAGACAGGGGTGGTAGCCAGCCAGGCGTCCTCTTCCTCCTATTCGACGAAGCTTATAGAAGGGCGAAGTGTATCTGTCAGGAAGGACAGTTTCCGCAGCAAGAGAAGCAGATCTGACGACGTCGTGAAGTAGAACGACGCAAAAAGATGAAGGCTGGCACTTCCACCAGCTACTCTACTCTGCCTGCGTTGCGTCGTAAGCAAACCGATCCTAATGACGAGCTTCTCCTTGCGGTGGTAAACGAGCTGGATTTTTGGGGTCATCTGACAATCGACCAGGTGGTCGAGAGGTGGCTAGTCTGACTGGACACAAGGTGATCTTAGACCTTTTAGAGATATAATTGGGACCGACAGGAGAATCGATTAAGCCATGTCCCTCCGTCCGTCCGTCCTTCCGTATGTAAGCAACTTTTAGGCCTTAATTTATTTTATTTATTTATTATCATATTAAAATACAGTTTCAAATTGTACCTAATATATAAGGAAAGAGCAACTAGCAGCAAAGGCTTTCGGCTCATAAAAGAAATAACTAATAATAAAGTTAAATAGGGATCTTTATAAACATTAATGTTTATGATTTTTTTCAACTTAAGAATATTAGATTGGTTTGGTTCTCTAAGAGTTTCCAATAGATTATGCTGTTGGCTATGGTACGTTTGCAATGATGGATGTGACAATTGGAAGCATGCGCTGAGGAGATGCGTGACTGTTATGGAGCTGCAAGTGCAGCTCCCTTTTGAGCAAGTGATGGTGGGTGTATGCGGTATGTCCAAGTCGTAGTCGAATGAACATAGTAATATCTGCTTTAGGGATGTTTGTTGGGAAATTGGGACGTATTTTTTGCAAGTTGACGGATTGGTAGTGGCGCTGGTAGTGTTCCCATTCAAGTAGCTGTTGGTTTCGTAACTCCTGGTTGATGTGCCTCTTCAGATCAAGGCGGGAGAAGGTGTCGTGGGTGTAGATGGGCGCATTTAGGGCGGAGTTTGCTGCCTGGTCGGCAAGCTCATTACCCTTAATACCAAGTGGCCAGGTGTCCAGATGAGCTTTACCTTCGATCTCGATTTTATTAGGTTGTCTCGAATCTTTGCAATGATGTGTGTGTCATTTCTCGGGTTCATGATGCCTTGTAAAACGGATAAGCTGTTGGAGCAAGTCGCCTATTTGCCTGCTGTTTGTGAGCTCTTGTTTACTGCTTCAAGTATCGCTAGCGCTTCAGTCGTGTATATGGAAGCAATATTAGGTAGAATTCCTTGTTTTATGATTGAACCTGCTTCAGTTACAAGTGCGAAAGCTGTGTTTGTATTTGTTTTTGATCCGTCTGTGAATATGAAAGTCCAGCCTTTACTTTTCAGATCAGTCGCAATTTCGAGGAATCGTGCTTTGCAAATGGCATTACTAGTGGCGTCCTTGATGGTGTAACGGTGGATGGGTTGGTGTAAATTTAATTAAAAAAATTAGGCCTTAAATTTTAAGGTAGAGAGCTGTTTTGGTGGGTTGGCTGCAAGTATAGTCCTTCAGATCAAGTTTGGATATTAGCTGAATCCGCCCACAGACACGCCCACTACAGGCCTGTATGTGCGACCATCTCTAATTTTAAAAATACTTTTTCCAAATTTTAGTTACTATTATATAGATATAATATATATATATAGATAGATATTATATATATATATATAGATATAATATATAGATATTAGCATTTTCTAACTTTAACGTTTATGTTGTATGTGCCTCCGCCCACTTTTGTGGGCGTGGCGTTAAAAAAAGTGATTTTTTAAAGTTAAAGAGGCGGAGTTTTAGGCCGAAGTGTATGCAACCACCTAGTATAAAGCATTCAACAGTTATATTTTTACATCCCGCCCATTTTTCGGGGCGTGGCAGTTTTTTTTTGGATGGTCGGGTATTTTGCAATCCGTCGTAGATGGACTAAAGCTTTTGCATACGCACTGTTGCACTTTCCCACTTGTTTTCTTTTTACATGTAAAGCTGGCCCCAATGGGCCCATTTTGGTGCCTAGTGCATCTGTGGCTTTTTTCACCACACCACTGTTTAACCTAACGTAAGCTTTGTTATTCTTCAAAATGTATACCGTTTGACGGAGTTCAGACAGTGACGCGGTTTTCATTCAATAATATCGTCGTGGGCGACTCCCCGTCAAACGATTCAAACTTTTTTCTAGTATGTTGACAATGCAAATCGCAACCAGACGCTCCCGGTGGTACGAAGTCTACGTCCATACATCCCAAGCGACATTTCAAAACAGGAGCCCAAGGCAATCGAAAAACGTTCTAAGTTGGTCGACATAATTGCTTGTTTCAAATAATTGGACTGACATTTAACCCTTGGAGATTGAATTTATATTAAAAAATAACAATTTAATTGAAAAAAAAGATCCTTATGAAAAAGAATATCGAAAATCTTGCAGCTTAACTCATGTGAAATATATTTATACTCACCAACGCAGTGTTGCTCGAAGTTGTGTACAATTTTCGATTCGATTCATTGGAAAAATATTTTCCAACCTACGCAAAAAGTATGTATCAACATTGTTTACGGAATCATTCGACTAAATGACCTTTTGGGGGAGACAAGTATTCAAACCTCCGCGGCTTGCTTGACGCATTACCTAGCTGCCAACCACATTCCTTTTATGTCTGCAATTTGTCACAAAACCCACTTACGGATGTGATGTCCTTTCAAATTCTGCTTTCGAATGGAAAAACCATTTATGTGACACAAAAAACACGCGCACCCATTTACTCAAAAAGGAAAACAAAAAAAAAAACCAACACGCGACGCTGTGAACTTGTAAATTGAATTCAGCTTTATGCACCTCCTTCCAAAGGATCAAGCTGTATAAAATGTCCTTCAAAACGTAAATTGACGACGATGTCGCTTACGCTTGCTTGGATAAAAATTATAGAAACGATGACATCAAGCGTTTAACTCCCTTTTAATTACGTCGAATGCATTTGGTCATATCGCGCATAATTCTGAAACACAAAAAGTAAAAAAAAAAAAAAACTCAAAAGCTGTGTATAATTGCTTCCAAGTTCTCCTCGGACGGGACTCTTAAATATGGAGTTCAACAAATGATGTCGGGGTGGGGTGGTCCTGGGTGGCGGTGCTTGTGCACCTCAGCTTCAATCCAATATTTGGCCAATGGAGTTTGGAGTTTTTTTTTTTATTTTTTATTCATGCTTTCGCCTGAAGTGGACGGGCAGAAGAGGTGGACTCATTCAATTTATTTTCCGATTATTATTTCCTAATGGCATAATTCAGTTTTTACCTTTATTTTTGAAGTGCTTGCCTCCAAAGTGTCCCCTTAATTTGTATTTTAAGGATATTCACATAGGGCCGATGGATGGTTGGTGCATTGGTAGCGCTAGCAAATTGCGGTCCCTCAGAAATCCAATTCAAATGGAATTCTTTTCACAAGGTTTTTTTTTTTCAAAAATAAAATCAAATGACTTAAAAAAAAGTCTTTAAATTGAATGGTGCGCGTTTTGAAAAGTTTTTTGTCGTAGTTCTCCTAAGTAATTAAAATCCGTTTTTTATTTCCATACTTATGGTGTTCTATGAAATAGGATTTCAGCTTCGATCGGCAGTCTCTCTTGATGGGGTAAAATTGCTGTAATTGGCCCTTGAGCTAAATTCTTGCTGGGGACATTTAATATCCTTGAGAGGTATAGGACAATGGGCCGAAAAATAAAATAGTTGATGCTCCATGGAGAAATATTTTTGTTCTGAGTGAATTTCCACAGGACATCTTAGGGAGAGAAGATCTTGTTATATACGGCTTTTACATGGAAATGGTTCCGCTCGAAGCTTATCTTACAATGTCTTTGCAAACTATTTCAGATCTCTAAGGTCGGTCGCAGGTACGATACATTCACCAAAACATTAAACAAGTTGGATATTGAATGAATTTGATGAATATGCCTATTATATGAAGGAACATTTCTTTTGTCGAATGCTTAAAATCCTATTCAACATACTGCATTGCTGTACCTATCTTGAAAAGGATGAGAGTTACTTCTGGCTATCCAGGTGTCGTCTTTAGCAGGCTTGAAACTGGTTTTCTATTTCGTACGTTCTTTATTTATTTAATTTTTTTTTTTTGTAGGAAAAACCTTCATAGGCACTACGAGGACCGACCGTGCGTGCTCATAGTAGTGTGAGATTCTTACTCACTAAAAAACCTCCCATTTTCCGTCAGACTACGACTAAGTTTCCTTAACAAGTAGTTCAAGCTTCTGTAGTAATCGCGTGCGGCAGGCTGCCTTCCAACGAAGGCACCTACAATACCGTGAATTTATGCGGTTTCATCTTATGCTGCTAGATCTAACGGTCTCATTCGTTGCAGTCGGCGCGTAAACTCGAGCTCGCTTAATTTGTTAAATATTACTTGATTTACTTTCGTCTGTTCTCAAGCTTTTCTAAAATCATGCCTAGAATTTGAGAGGCCGAATTTGAGAGGCCGAATCTGGTGCTGCCGATTGTGGCTTACTTTCACGTGACGTGACTTGAGCGTACGATCTTGGACCAACAAGTGTGGATTCTCCCTTTTGACTCCGGTGGGAACTAGGACCAGCGACGTTTTCTTGCGCATTTTGAATTTGAAACAACGAGCGACGACTACAAAGAACAAGACCCTTCGATCTAGCGACGTAGGGTGAAGCCGCACGAATGAACGGCTTAGTAGGTGCATTCACTGGATAGAAACCTACCCAATACGATAAACACTACGGAAGCGTAAACAACTTGTTAAGTTAACTTAGTTGTAGTCAAGAAGTATTATGAGAGAGCGAAAATTTACTACTATGAAGTGCGTTCTGGCAGTTTCATAGTGTCTCTCATAAATGGGTGGTTTTTTAGCACATGGAAATCGGGCATAACCAATATCAACTACTTCGGTATTATATACCTGCTATCGAGGGCGTATTGGTATCTTTGAAAAATTTTGGAGTTTTAGCCTCTGTCCACCCTAGTATTAAAAAAAAATTAATTTGCCTTTAATCAAACCCTTACCCCTTGTCGACTTAGGGGTTTTTGGCTTATCTACTTTAGGAGATTTTACGCTTGAGCCCTTATTTTCAATATTTTTCTTTGGAGCTTCATGTGGTTTTTGTAACTCAATGGCAATTTCGCAACCTCGGTAGCTCGCTAGGTGACTTCCCCTGCAATTTGTGCAAACCGCGGGGCCTGACTGCTGACATTGCAATCCGTCGAGAGATGTTCGCCGGCGCTTTTAACGCATCGCGGTTTTTTCTGGCAGTACGGTTGCGTGCGTCGGGAACTTTGCCATCGCTTACATTGGGGAACTAGCCTGTTGCACTTCCGCTTGGGCTCGATTTTTACCTTGATGTTAAGGATTGATTTAATTTTGTAGATTTCGTTAATAGTCTCACTTCTATCAATTCTACCAGTGTAGCCCCTCGCGATAACCCGCAGCGGCTTTTCGAGGTGATTTTCATAAGTAAACCATTGGATTTTCTCTAAATTCAACTTTTGTGTCAGTGACCGATAGGCATCAGAGTCATCGACTTTAGTCGCTTGGATTTTAGTCGCTTCTTACGACAGCAATAATAATTTAATATTATTGCCTTTTACCGTTTCGAAACTAGAGGGAAGAACATAATTTTTGTGGCCTTTTTTACTATTTTTAAAATTTAAAATCCACACAACAGCAATTTAGATTTTTTTTAAAATACCGTTAGGCCTTTTTTCCTAATTTTACAACCAGCTGCCTTCCATTACCCACTTGCGTTAAATTATGCTGACATGGATTTCTGAGAAAATGGTGAAACATGTTGTTTTCTATTTCGTTTGTTTAAATAGGTTTAAAAACTTGAAAAAACTTTTTAAATGCAATAAACTTGCGTTGTAAACGCTTCACACTTGAGCCAAATTTCAATAAGATCGTAATTACCGTCAAAAAATAAAATAGTGTGGCGCAACAGCTCGAGGTCAACCAGGGCCAACTTCTCAGCAACGTATGCTGTGTGTGCTTATTTCTTCCATACAAGGGGACCTACAATTTTTTGCCGAATCCGAACGGCACTTTGAGAAGTTCTTCAAGACAAATGATACTTTCGAAGGGCTTGTCAGACCCTCGCGGAGGGGGAGACCGTGAAAAAGAACAAGTCTTTTTTCCAGGTGACGATGGCAGGATTCGAACCCAGACCTCCGGCGTAGTAAGCACACACACTAACCACTACGCCACGGCACCCCTGAACCGTCAAGCAAACTTTATAAAAATCGTTTTTGAAAATGTTTTTACGTTTTTAGATAGATAGATATTTATTTTATATTATAATTTTTACAAAGGTGATTGTAACCGCACATTTTACAGTATAATAATTTGATAATGGCTGTTATCTTTCTATTGGAATTTACATTTGAAAAGAATAAGGTAGCAATTGGACAATTTAACTTAAACTTTGAGGGAAAAATACAATAAAACCCTCAATACGAAAAAAAAAACAAAAAAGAAAAAAAAAAAAATAAAAATAAATAAATGAATAACGTACAAGGATAAAGTATAGTTGAAAACAAGAATATAAGCTTAAAAGAAAAACTTTAATAAATAGGTGAAAATGACTAGAAATAAAAATAACAAAATTAAGAGCTATATATAAGCTAAATAATAATATAAATTGATAAATAAGCAATAAGTAAATAAAAATAACTAAATTAATAAATAAATCAATAAATAAATATTAATACAAATACCAATACATACATACATAAATAAATAAATAAGAAACAAAATACCTATTTTTAACTATTTAATTGGTTGACAAGAGGATTTTCAGCATAACTACATCTTGTTAGAAATGTGCGATTAATTTTTTGGATTTTATTAGAGATCAATTCAACATTCGCCTTTTCATGGAGATCTTAGGTCGAGTACCTCCTAGGTAAATTAAGCATCTTTTTAACAACTTATTTTGCGAAATTCGCAACTTCTTAATATGACAGGCAGCAGCGTTACCCCAAACTTGGCAACCGTACAACGTGCCTGAAAAACGGATTTGTTCAGTATGATTTTGTTTCCTGTTGAAAGTAAAGATCTTCGGTTGAAGAATGGATATAACATTTTAATTGCAATACCATTTTTTCAGGGTTTTATTGGTGTGGTCCCTAAATGTAAGTCTACTGTCCAGATGAACACCCAAGTACCTAACAGAAGCCTCTTAATTAATGTTTTTCCAATAATCTGTATTGGGTGTTCGCGAAGGGCAAAAGCTTTTCTTTTCCGTGTGAAAAAGATTGCTTCAGTTTTCCCTTCATTTAGTTTTATTTTCCATCTGCTGTAATATTTTACAAGTATGTCGATTCCATCTTTTAATTTTCTCTCAATATTAAGAGAATGTTGATGGGATGAAAATATAGCAGTGTCATGTGCGAAGATTGCTACGTCACAATTTGGTAGATTTGGAAAATCGGACATATATATATTAAAAAAGAACGGTCCGAGGACTGAGCCTTGCGGTACACCTGCGTTTAGATCCACTGAACAAGATACGATACTATTTACAAAGACATTAAAATGACGGTTAGACAAGAAGGACAGTACTATTTTACAAAGGTACGGAGGAAAATTAAAGTTTATCATTTTATAAATAAGGCACTCATGCCAAACTGAATCAAAGGCTTTTTCTATATCCAATAGAATCATACCAGTTGGTTTTGCCCTGAGAACGAGTTCTTCTTACTGAGTTGCAAATTCTAAGCACTTGCTGAGAAGTGTTGTGGAAACGTCGGAAGCCGAATCGTTCCTTCGGATATATATTATGTTCGATAATGAATTTCAACATATGCTTCTTTATAATTTTTTCGTATAATTTACTTAAACTACTTAGCAGACTAATGGGTCTATAGCTTTCTGGGCTTTCTGGGCTTTCTGGTGGCTTACCAGCTTTAAGGATTGGAACCACTTTAGCCTGATTGTAGTTTTAGGCTCGAGTTTCCCCTGCAAGGTCGGGGTTAGAACAGCCTTGAGGTAAGGTATCGTAAGAGCCGACTAAAATCCCCCGGAAGAAGTATTCTTTAATGTTTCAACGGATGCTGTCGATGCTGCTCCATTTGGGGCAACTTTTGGCAGTAAGGTTTTAACGTATAGATGAATCTGAAGGTTAAATTAAAATCCAGAGGCGCCTCCTACACATTGTGCGGCTCACTGGTCGGCGTCTGTCTCCAAAGGGGCGGCTGTATTTAAAAATTCAAATAGAAGTGACTTACCTATTTCTCATAAAAACTACAAGTAAAAAAATATGGCAATGAACAAAACGAAAGATTTTATTACCCCAGGTGGCTATGCTGGAAAATCCACCCTCTTCGGAGGCAGGCTCTACGGATTCTGGGGAGAGCCTTTTATTGCTTATAAATCCTTTTGAGAAAAGGACAAAACTAAATCGATCACCACCACCTAGATCGAACATATCCGGAAAAAGCAGTCCACCGGTAAACCAGGACTCTGTGAAAATTAAGAGCTTAGAAAAGGAGAATAATGAACTCCGAGCTAAGCTTACTGAAATGGAGCGACTCTTCCACGATCTAAAAATGGAAGTTGACTCTCTGCGAAAAGAAAACCAGGATGTTTAAAATACTCGTTTAACAAAATACTGTGAGGTAACGAAAGAGTGTGTAACACCGAACCGACCAGCAGTCGAATACTTCACGGACGAGGACGAACTTGCACTTGAGACCGATTCAGTCTTAAGGAAAAGGTCTAGCAAGAAGCGTAAGGCGAATTCCTCTCCCGAAGTAATACAAAAAGAAGATAAGCCTTCTGACGTCGGGATAGCAGACTTCGGGAGATTGCGCAACCTTTTTGCAAACACGGTGAGAACAGAAAACTATAAGCTTACCTCGCACCGAAATAACGTGTGGAAACTAAATGTTGACAACGCCGATTCCTATCGCGCACTGTCTCTTAGACTGAATGCAGAAAGAATCGAGTGGTTAACTTATCAAAATAAGTACGAAAAACAACTGCGAGTCATTGTAAGGGGGCTCCACCCATCATGCACAAAAGAAGACGTTGTAAAAGACGTAAAAAATAAAGGCCTTAAAATTATTGATGCCGTCAATATCATTAAAAAGGAAAAGCAACGCACGGAAGGAGAAAGAGACACTGTGATCAGACGCGGCCTTCCAATTTTTATGCTCTCCTTTGAAAGAACTGAGAGCATAAACGATATTTATAAAATAAAAATGATACTTAACATCAGGGTTAAAATCGAACCCATGCGAAAGGGCAATAGACTGATACCACAGTGTAAGCGATGCCAAGAATTCAGGCACACAAGTGCCTACTGCCAAAAAGAACCACGTTGCGTGAAATGTGCCGGAAAACACCTGTCAACAGAGTGCAAAGTTGACATAAAGGCTCCAGCAGTTTGCGCCAATTGCCACGGAAACCACCCCGCGAACTATCGAGGATGCGAAGTAGCCATAGAGCTGCAAAAGGGACGAGAACCTCTTAAGGAAAATACTAGAGGTCAGAATCAAAGCCTAGGACGCCCAAAACCTGCTGAAACTCCTAAGCCAAAGACTCCAAAGACGCCAAAGCCGATCAAAATTGGAAGATTGGCAAAGAAGGCGTCGACAGGAGGCGTAAAAGCTCCACAAAAGAGCGGCGCCAGTTCAAGTGCAGCGGAGAAACCACCACTGGTCGGACCGAAATCATACGCACAGGTTGCGGCAAACGAAAACAAGGCAAGATCGCCCACAACAGATGCAGTGTCTCAGATCCTCGCTGTAATCTTGGAGAAACTTGAGGATCAGACTAAAATCAACTAAGTTATATTTGACAAACTGAGCAAGCTCGAGTTTAAGCCTCGAAAAAATTACAAGAGAACATGAATATGAAACAGTTATTTAAAATACTAACATGGAATGCAAACGGCCTTCCGAATAAAATAGACGAACTAAATAGAAGTATTTCTACGGAAAAACAATATTGATATTTGCATGATTACGGAAACTCACCTTAAAAACGGGTCTACACCCAAACTTAAAGGTTACAATGACTATCACGCACATCACCCTTCGCAAAATTCGAGAGGAGGATCCTCCCTCTACATTAAAAACTGCATAAAGCACTTCAAGAACACAGAAGTTGAGCTAGACTCTATGCAGATCAGTTCAGTTTCTGTAAAAATTGACTGCTTGGATTATAACATTGCATCTTGTTATTTCCCGCCAGGATATAGACTGGTGGAAGACGATCTTGATCGTATGTATGACTTCATTGGGTCCAATTTTATCATTGGGGGTGACTTTAACGCGAAGCATACTTTTTGGGGTTCACGATGCAATTCAACAAGAGGCAGATTACTGTACAAAAATAGTATGAAGCGTGGGGTGGACTTTTTCTCCACGGGTAAGCCAACATATTGGCCAACCGATAGGAATAAAAAACCTGACCTTGTCGATTTTTTCATCGCTAAAGGGTACCCCAAATACCTTACGCGAATTGAAGAGTTGAACTCAGGAGTTATCTTGAAGATGGGTGGAAGACTGGCGAAAATAGAAAGAGCTCCTAGATTAGCTAGCAAAAACATGAACTGGGACGCTTTCAGAAAGGACTGTAAGAAGGGTGTTGGCTTGAATGTGCCATTGAAAACTACTTTCGAGTTAGAAACCGCAGTTGACAAATTCATTGAAGCTGTTCAGAGCGCTGCTTGGAACAACAATTCGTCCCAAAAGAACGCAGTTAGCACCGACGGGCATGTACGTAAAACATATCCGCTCGAAATCGAAGAATTGATTCGTGAAAAGAGAAGAGCGCGTAGGAGATGGCAAGGCACGGGGCCCCCCCCTCCCCCCCCCCCAGACAAAACCCTATTGAACCACCTCTCTAACAAACTGAAAGGAATGTTGCAAGATCTTAAAAATCGTGAGACCACTGAATACCTTGAAGGCTTGTCGGCGTATAGGAGCTCAAACTACTCGCTGTGGAAAGCAGTTAAGTCTATCAAGAAACCTATAATCCACTCGGCACCAATAAAAAAGCTAACGGCGAATGGGCAAGAGAAGACAAAGAGAAAGCGAATTTGTTTGCTGAACATTTAGAAGAAACATTCAAGCCTTTTGACGGTCCGCCGTTGGCTGACGTTCTAAACAACAACGCGGAACCTGATAGCTTTAGAATGAAAAAAGTTTCGTTAGCTGAACTCCGACAGACAATTAGCAAACTTAAAAATAATAAGGCCTCGGGTTACGACCTGATCACTGGCGAAATATTAAAAGAGCTACCAAAAAAGGCATGAGTCAAGCTACTTTATATGATAAACGCTTCTCTTAGATTTCTATACGTTCCAAGACAATGGAAAGTTGCTGAAGTCATTATGGTTCCAAAACAGGGGAAATTCGCAAATGATAAAAAATCTTATAGGCCCATATCGCTTCTGCCGATAACATCGAAAGTATTCGAGAAACTTCGGCTGAAACGATTACAACCAATAATTGCAGAAAGACGCTTGATCCCGGATCATCAATTCGGTTTCAGACCTAACCATTCCACAATAGATCAAGTCTACAGAATAACGCATGAAATTGAAAAAGCCTTAGAAGGGAAAAAAATATGTTCAAGTGCTTTCGACGTGTGCTCGACGTATCGCAAGCCTTCGATACGGCCTTCGATACGGCACGAAGGCTTGAAATATAAGCTACGGTAAAACTTGCTTGAAGACATGTTTAAAATATTGGAAAATTATCTTGAAAGCAGACTCTTTCGTGTTAGGTGTAGTAGTGAATACTCGAGTTTCAAGCAAATTCGGGCTGGCGTACTCCAGGGAAGCGTCCTCGGCCCGACCCTATTCCTGCTCTACACAAGAGACATACCTCTAGATGACGAGACAGTCGTGGCCACGTTTGCGGACGATACGGCCATCCTGGCAACAGGTGAATCAGTCGAGTCATCAACGAGAAACCTCCAACGAGCATTGGACATAATTTGTGTCTGGACGAACACTTGGCGAATCGCTCTTAACGAGAACAAGTCTACGCATGTGAATTTCACTTACAGAAGGGTTTACAATTTGCCTCTGTTCATAAATTCTGCACAAATACCTAATGCAAATGAAGCGAAGTATCTAGGGATGACACTGGACGCTAAACTAAGGTGGAAACCACACGTAAAGAAGAAGCGTGACGAGCTCGAGATTAGGCTCAGGGAAATGTATTGGCTTATCGGAAGATTTTCGAAATTAAGCATATATAACAAACTGCTCTTGTACAGGCAGGTGTTAAAGCCGTCTTGGACATACGGTATACAACTTTGGGGTTGTACCAAGCCGAGCGACATGTCCATGTTGCAGATTTTCCAAAACAAGACACTAAGAGCAATTGTGAATGCTCCATGGTATATTAGGAATAGTGATATTCACAGAGATTTAGGAATAGCTACCGTGAGCAAAGAAGTAACAAGCTTTGCTCGAAAGCTAAATGCTCGCCTTCATGTTCATTGCAACAATGAAATGATTCGAACTCTCAACGAGACTCTTAACGATGTAAACAACGAGCAACGGCTACAAAGAACAAGACCCTTCGATCTAGCGACTTAGGGTGAAGGCGCACGAATGAACGGCTTAGTAGGTGCATTCACTGGAAAGCAACCTATCCAATGCGATTAACACTATGGAAGCGTAAACTACTTGTTAAGTTAACTTAGTTGTAGTCAAGAAGTATTATGAGAGAGCGAAAATTTTTTACTATGAAGTGCGTTCTGGCAGTTTCATAGTGTCTCTCATAAATGGGTGGTTTTTAGCACGTGGAAATCGGGCATAACCAATATCGGCTACTTCGGTATTATGTACCTGTTATAGAGGGCGTATTGGTATATTTAAAAGATTTTGGAGTTTAAGCCTCCGTCCATCCTAGTATTCAAAAAAACGGGCAAAAGCGTTAGCTTTTTCAACGTCAGTGAAAAATGAGTTGGAAGCGTCTTTAAGGAAAGGTAGTTGTCTACTTTTGTTTTTTATTACCTTGATTATGTTCCAAAATGGTTTGGAGTTTTTGTGCAGAGAAGTAAGTTTGCGATTCCATTCCGCGTTTCGGTATTCGCAGATTTCTTTGTTCATCCGTTTTTTAAAATATAACATTTGCTGTTTGAAGTTAGGCTGACGATATTTTTGCCAGTATCTTCTGCTGACATTTTGTAACTTAATCAATTCTAGAATATGTCGGGGAAGTTTTTTGACTTTATTTTTTGTTGGTATTTTCGGCACAGACTGCTCAGTCGAACAGCTTTGTAAGTATTGAAATTTTGTAAATATTTTTGTAAAAAAATAAAAAAGATTAATAAAAAAAAAAAAATAATGTGGGAGAGGGAGACGAAGGAAACAGGACAGAAAATGGCAACGTTATAGAAAAATTGGAAAGAACATTTCCCCAAGCATTTGCTTAATTGCTATTGCTATTGCTTAATTGATCTAGAATTTTACTCAGATCAATTTTAAAGCTTAACCTTTTTTCAACTGACGAAGAACCACCTTCCTGTAAGTAAACATAAAAAACTTTTATTGTTCTTTGATTTTGCAACTTTATTTCGATACCCATGTTTTCCACGGATCGGGTCTTTGAATTGATCTTCTAATAAGTATCGCAACACCTCCACCTCTACGACCCAAGCGATCGTTTCGGTAGCATTTGTATTCTGGTGTGCATAAATTCATTCCTTTGTTGAGACCAGTCTCTGTAATAAAAGCAACATCAATGCTGCTACCATCTAAGAAGTTTATAAACTCTAAATCTTTTATTCGAATCGCTCTGGCATTCCAATTAATAATTTTTATATAGGTGTCTGTCATATTACGTATTATTACTATACAAGAACTTACTTGCTAAATGTGTGATTACCTTAAATTGCTCATTTTTTGTCTTACAGGACGATAATAAAGTTATCATTTCCATTGCTATCCATTGCATAACCTCATCAATGGTAAAAAGCGCATCATCACTCGGAATGTTGCTGGAAGCATCTGACGACATGTTGCCTAAAATGTTGTTATTGATGACGGCGCTCGGGGCGGCGTGAGTTTTGATCTCCCAGACATTATTAGGTTTTGGTTGATTTACAGGTGCAGCTGGGCCACTTTTTGGAGCATACCGCTGACGGTGTGGTGTTGGTAGCGAGGGAAAATCTTTCATGGACTCAGAGGAGACAGCCTCATGTTGGTTATACGCTTGTCTAGAGTGAGAAGAAATTTGCGATAGCTGTTTTATCGATCGTTCTTTTTCAAATCAAAGAACCTAATCGAACCATTTTCAAGTGAGATAAGATAGAAATTATCCGTATAGCGTTCATATTGTTTTGTTATTTTTTTAACATCAACACACTTTAACTTTAGTTTTTTAAGTTCATCTTTTAGTTAACTCGTGTCTATGTCACCAATACCGAACAAAAATACTTTAAATGCTTTTTCACTTTTGAGTTCGTGTAAGAAAAATCGGCAATTTTCTTCCTTCAGCTTAGCGAGACGGAATTAAAAGAAAGAATGGATTCACAGATAATTTTTATGCCGATGAAAATTTTTTTGAAAAAGTTTGAGTCGGAAACTTTTAGAGATTTCATTAGTTTGTGGACATATTCAGGGGATTTTTGCAGCAATTATATTGGCGGAATGTAAACTTTTTTTGATGAAATATTCGCGATAATTTCGTCCATGTTATCATCATCCGTGTCACTGTCTGGCAGACACTGTAAGGGGCTGAATTTATTGAACCTTCTTGGATCAATCCGGTCACTCACTGCACTATTTTTGTTCTTTTTCATATTGAAACAGATTTTTTTATCCGAGGACAAAAGATTGTCCTCGGGTTCGGGTGATCTATAACGCTTAGCAACAATGATGGTTTTTTGATAGAGATTTTAGTAGGAACTCCGGTTGAACTGATTTTTACGTTTTAGAGCTTCAAAGCTTTTACATGTTCGAAGTTCGCTATAGCTTTGCACGAAACCTCAAAAGATGGACTATGCCCGTTAGTTATTTCAAAGTTTACATCTTTTAACATTTTTAACAACTTTTCAAACAACTTTTTTGAATTTTTTTTCAGAATCCGTTAGACTTTTTTCCAATAGGGCAAGCATTGGATGTTTCAATTAAATTTCATGGCCGGTTTTTGTGAAACCGGTAAAAGAAGCTCCTTTTTGTATCGTTTTTATACCCGACCGAGGGTATATTAATTTTATATCTTAATAGAGACCCTTAAGACCTTTTAGAGATATGATCGAGACCGACATGTGGATCGATTAAGCCATGTCCGTCCGTCCGTTCGTCCGTCTGTATATGTGAAGGCTTTAGGTCTTCAAAATCAAGCTAGAGAGCTGAAACTTGGTAAACGGCGAAAATTGGCTCAATCCGTCAACGGCCACGCCCACTACAAGCTTCAATTTGAAACAACCTCTATTTCACATTTTCTTTAAAATGCTTTTTGGTCAAGTTAGACAAGGCATAGGAACTTAAATTTTGGTACTGAGCAATGATGGCCTAAGGCCTTTAACAAAATTGACAAAAATTTGACCGCCCACAATATCGACCATGCCCACGTTTTACATGTTAGATCTTTAAGAACCCGATTGCTCAGAAAGTTCACTCTAAAACGAAAAAAAATTCTATGGCATATATTAAAGATATTACTATTTGCTAAGTTTGTTCCATACAAAGTTTTGAGCTCCGCCCCCTTTTTTAAGGGGCATTTTTAGGAAAAAACTGTTTTTTTTTTTTGACATAATTTTCGGTTTTACCACATTTTGTCATGATTCTAACGAAATAACAATTAATTGATTTTAATTTTAAGCCCATGCCCACTTTTTGGGGCGTGGCCTATACAAATAATATATGAATTTATATGATTTGATGATAGATGGTATATAGGGTCGGGTATATAAAAGTTTGTCACAGACAAACTCTTGCACTTACTCACTTGTTTAAATTGGCTTCAAAAAACCGGTTTCCGTTTCCAAAAAGGTTAGAAACGGAAAATAAAATTATTTTTTAACGCAGATTGCTGTTTCTTATACGCTTTGTACTTTAACTAAATCTGAACAAGATCGCTTTTACCGTTAAGATACTAGAAGATTTCAACAAATAGTTTTTGAAAGCTTTTCATTTTTTGAATTTAATCTCAGAATGTGTTGAAACTTAAAAATTCGCCTTAATTTTCATTTAAATTTTAGATAATATCTGAAACGTGTGATTTTTTTGATGTGATCTGTCCAAACAACACCGGAGATAAGGGGACACACACACACGTTTTTTAATGCTTTTTTGCGATTTGATTTCTAAAATTCGTTAAAACGACAGAAATAAGACTTCTGAAAAATATTACATAAGCTCTTGGTTTAGTTTATGTTGTATTAAACGAGTGTTCAATGTTGGCTTTGTGCACTGAGTGATTTAAAAATTACGGCCTCAAACACTTTGAAAAACGTCACCCATTTTCAACTCTTCATTTCTCAAAAACTTTTCAATTATTTCTTTATCATCATCATTTCCGGTGACCGTTTATCCTTAGAATGGTCGCGGAGCGAGGGCGGCTACGTTGTCTTGCCATCGTTCGCGATCCTCCGCCACTAACTCAAGAGACGCGAACGCGATCCCCAGACGGGTCTCGGATATGTTCTAAACCTGATCCCACCACCTGTTTCTTGGCCTACCAGCAGGGCGACGCGCTCGCATCTCGGCTGACATAACCTGCCTAGCAAGTCTGGCGGGGGGTATGCGAACAACGTGTCCAAACCATCGAAGAATCGATCGTTCCACTCGGAGAAGGAGCTGTTCAACATTAAGATTCCCACGAATGCTAACGTTTCTCACTCTATCCCTAAGACTAACAACAGCAACGCACCTCAGAAATCTCATTTCGGCAGCTTGTACCCGCGATCTAATTCTTTCGGTCATAACCCGAATTTCATGACCATATATGAGCGTTGGAACGAACACTGAATTGAAAACTGAGATCTTTGCATTTACTTCAAGCTCAGCTTTCCTGATGACCGGCCGGCGCAGTTCCTTTACTATTGCTCCAGCTTGGCCAATCCTACAGAATGACTAAGCATCACTCCTTTCATCTTTCGTGAAAAAAAACTCGAGATACTTGAACTTCTCTTCCCGTTTCAATGGGACTTCACTTATGTGCAGGGTACACTGCACAGAAGTTCGGGACACAACCATCACTTCGGATTTGCTCACGTTTACCTTCATCCCAGCCTCACCACATATGGCCGCAAACCCATCCAGTGCTCCCTGAAGTTCCCCCTCGGACGATGCCAGGATAGCTTAATCATCTGCGAAAAGCGGATGGCTTACCCGACGCCAGCCATTTGAAAAGATTTCTCAACAAGACTTCCGTTCAACATCCAGTCCATATATGCTATGACAAGGAGAGGCGATAGAACACAGCCCTGGCGAAGTGCAACGCACATATCAAAAGGTTGGGATTTGACGCCATTTATCCGAACACAGCTTCTGCAGTTCCCATACAAAGACTGAATGGGTTCCAGAAGAGGCCCACTCTGTGCATAGTCCAGCAAAACTTCAGAGTTTATCCCGAGGAACCAGGTCATAGGCCTCTTCCATATCTACAAAGCACGCGTAGACCGGTTTGGCATATTCCCAGGCTTTCTCAAGAATAACCTTCAGAAGTCTCAAGCTGGTCCAAAAACTGGTCCAAAAAGCTGGTCGGTTGTGCGGTTATGCCTCTGCCAGGCCAATAGCCGCATTGCTTGGCCAGGCCGATTCCCGCAACAAAGGCTCGATTACAGCTCTGGAACGCGCTTCCAACACCTTTGCAAATATTTTTCCCGAAAGACTCAAAAGAGTTATACCCCTATACTAAGAGCAATCTCTCTTGTTCCCTTTTTTGAAAGTGGGCACTATACCTGCTATTTGCCAATCGCTAGGTGCTTTTCCGCTCTCCCACCTTAATGACACGTATTCGCCATTTACACCTTCTTCATCCATTGCCTTGAGCATTTCTGGCCGGATTTCATCAACTCCAGCTTACCCACTTCACACTTTATATATTGTAGGACTTTTCTTCGCCCTTATCTCGTCAACAAAGGGATTGTCATCTTCAGTGCCCTGTTGTGGATTGAGCAGTTCCGAAAAGTGCTCGCTGCATTTGCATAAGACGTCGTTCTCATTTGAACGATATTCAACTTCCTTCTTCTGAGCCGGCGAATAGTCTGCCAAAATTTCTTCTTTGCAGATCTGTAATCGTGCTGCAACCTCTCGCGTACTTTTTCCATGCCTATTTTTTGGCTGTTCTGACCGCCATTTTGGAAGTTCTTCGCGCCTCAGTGTGCCGGGCTCGAGAAATAGAATTCCTACATTGATTCCACATTTGATGGCTTTTTGAACTCCAGGAGTCTTAAACCACGCAGTTCTTTTCTCACCTGCAGCTGCCATAACTAAGCAGTAAAAAAATACAAGTTTTACTAAAACCAAGCAACATTACTATCTCCCACATATAACAGAAGGAGAAGCAGAAATATGTAGATATTCCCTAAAATCTACAAAGAAACATTACAATTTTGACGTATTTATAAACAAGACCGTTCGGCTTGAATTCAACAGTTCCTGATTATATGAAAGTAAACAAACTTATGTCCTCAAACTTCTGGTAAAGTTTAAGAAACTGACCTTGTTGTAACCTCAACCAAAGTCACCTTCATACTGCCGACAAATATTTTTTTTCCTATCGGCCAGACCTCTACACCAGCCCGTCCACAATGTAGGCTTGTGGCCAAGCAATATCCCTTCGGCAAATAGTATAGGTACACGACATTGTTAGCTTCTTATCCCATGTTCATTGAACAAAACCAAACCACAGTCACGGCATATTATTCGTGCATCATCATCACTTTTCCATTAGCCAACAAGCACACTGTGTGTGTCTTCCACACAGTATTTACCGAGAAACTCTGCTACGTATATTGTGCCACAATTATCCTTCGAAATGGCTAAGAGGACGGGCCATGTCCTAAGGACCATTCTGAAGTTCTTGTAAAATACGCCATGCAGTCACAATTCAATAGACTTAGAGGCGCATTATTGCCATGCCAGAGTGAATCTCACTTGTTCTCCCTCTCTGGCGCTCTTTTAAATAACAAGACGATTAATTTATTCGCTGGAAAATGGATATTCAAATAATTAAAATGAAATACCCACTCTGGGATCGAGGGGAGAAAAAAAAAACAGGAAAAAACAACGTGGTTCTCCAATAATAGGGGTGAAAGGTAGGACTTCCTCCCTCCTTGGGAAGCCATTTTCATTCTTCGAATCGAGAAAAGACTGAAAATACACATAGAAGAGGCACAGCAAAAAAAAAAAAACGAAGGAAAAAACGCGCATTCAGGAAAAATCTGCAATTTTCCACTGTTAATCCTGCAAATGCGACATTTTTCCTAAGAGGTAACAGAGGAATAAAAAGAAAATGAAGGACGAGTTCCAACCTCCCATATTCAATGCTTGATTTTTTTTTTAATTTGTTGATCCTTACGGATGAGCTTTTACAATTACTCCTCGTAATGCCAAAAGAATGAGTAGCACAAAAAGGGAGCACGCAGCTTCTGCATGTGGTTGAATAAATACGACAGGACCTAGAATTGAAGCTCTATATCACTATGACAAGTCTCTTGTTCAGCGTTGTTGTCGTCGTTTTAATGATAGAAATGTCCTTATTAATACACTCTAGATGAGTGATGGGAGTGGAAAAGGCCAGGCACTGCAGCAATAATAGGATGCGAAAATAATAATAATCATCAGCATCGTGATCGGAGCATGGGTAACGGAGAAAAAGAGAAAGGACTTGAAGCGCATTCATGTGCACTTGCTGTGTCTAGAGATTTGCGTGATGTGATGCGACGATACACCACTCATTCTTCGTTACGTTCATTAGGTGGTCCTTACTACTCGCATCATCCCATCAGAGCCTTCTATTCAGCATTTGCTCTGTATTTCAATGCACTTCTTCGTGTCTGTGTTTGTGATTTCCCATTCAAATGCAAAAAAAAAAACTAATAGAAAAGGAAACATACAAAGCAGGCAAAAAAAAAAAAAACAGAAATCCATCTGCATTTCAAGATGTGCAGCTTGGAGGATGCGATACGATACAGTGGGCTGAGCTGAGTTGGGTTGGGTCTTTGAAGCACATCCTTTACTGTGCTCGCAGAATGGTTTGATTCAGAGTGGGGTTGTACTCTAATGGCGGAATGCTTCAATTTGTCAACTTGTCAAGTGAGTGACTCTGCTAGGCACGAACATCACAACAAACATCTACTCAGCACAATCCCATCCACTCATCATGATAAGCTACTTTTATGTTACATCTTCTTGTGCTGGATACATGCTCATATGAGCTCTGAATTTCAGATGTGCAGTACTTAAGCTGTGTATTATTATTTAATACGGGAACACATTTTCCTCGAAGAGGTCTTGTCCCTTTGGCAGTGATCATAATATGTGAGGTTAAGAGGCGCCTACACAAGTGGTGGATTAAGATTGCTTTGTCCCGCAACTGAAATGAAAGGCAGTGGCTGTGTGCGGAATTCACAGTCAGTTGACGTGTCTTATTAAAATCGCACAAAACTTAAGCACAAAAAGCCAGAGACGGCAGAACTGATCCTCTTTGCAACCAATAGAAAGTAGGTATACCGCGCTCCGCTTAAAAGAGTCATTCGAAGCAGGAAAGGACAAATAATAAGCAATTACATTATTTCACACCTGTAGCATGATATTCAGCAAAACTATAGGCATGAAACCCTAGAATTACGACGTGGTATAAGATGGACCCTAAATCCACTCAGAAGGTCTTGATTTGCCCAGTCCAATAATACTTCGTGTTTACAGCAGTAAAGTTCTGGCAGTATTGCAACCGCCACTAAACAGACTGCTGTAGACACCCTATAGCACAAAGGTATTCCGGAAAGTGAAAAAGCTGATTTCATTTGTCGGAGGTTGCTATTATCTGATGGAGCACTCAGACACAACTACTGGTCCAGTGTACTACCACGCGGACACCTTACTTTAATGTATTTAGTTTACCCGTCTTTTGAAGAAAAACGAGAAGGAGCTTCAGTGATGAAGAGCTTAGGTGTTCGGCACTCACCACGTCAGCCCCAAAGATCCACCACCTGATGCGAGCAAGACAGGACAACTACATAGAAATTGTTCCGCTGTATCGTCGTCCTCTCCACAGGCAGGACAGGTGGTGGTTTTGCTCAAGCCTAGCACATTTACATTCTTGGCGAAAGCTTGGTGGCCCGTAAGGACGCCTACAAGAAGTCTGCAATCGATTCTCCTGAGAGATAGAAGAAAGACGCTGACCCCTCGCAGATATCCGGGCGTAGTCGTTTAGTCTATCTCACGAGAAACCTGTGAGACACGAGAAACCCAATCTGTGCTCACGAGAAACCCAAGACGCGACACGTCAACAGACGCGACAACGGATACAGGCAGGCCTAAAGCAGGCTCGGGTCCTGAGAAAACCTCTTCTGAGCCTAGTCTGGCAAGCTCATCAGAGATCTCATTTCCCATTCAACGAATACTTGAGTTCGAGCACTATCTTGGACTGGGTAAGATGGTTGAGCAACGCATTAAGAGCGGCTTGGCTGTAACTGCAAACGCATATGCTTCTCGCCCTCCACCTGTCACAATATAGCGCATAGCCATTAGAATAGCGAAAATATCCTCTTGGAAGACAGACGCATATTTACCTAAGGGGCAGTGAAGTCTAATGTTCTCGCTTTCCACGAAGAACAACAGCACCAGACCCCTGTCCGGTTTTGAAGCCATCCGTGAAAATACGATTGCATTCTTTCCCTGGCTCAGAGCCATTTCATTACCTGAGGAAAGTCGACTTCGTAGTTTTGTCGCAAAAGGATTTTTGGGGTCATTGCGTCAGAGGGCTTGTCCATAAGGCAGGGGTCGAAGGACAATTCTCGAACAAGTTCTTCAAAATTCCAATGCGTGTGGAACCAAAAACCACCTCTCTTTAAGCGAAAGATGGTTTTCAGCGTACGAAAAAGCTGATGAAATTGGACCAGGAAACCTTTTACCCTCTTAGGAAAAAAACTGACCGAAAAATACTTACTTTTGTAAATTTTAGTGTCCAAGGGAGATCTAAAAGCCTAAAAAAAGTTTAAGTAAATCCACTCACCAAAAAGCAACCAGCATCTCCCCCGACCCGAACCGGACGCCATAAACAAGAATAGGGTTTTCAGCTTTCTTCAGCATCTTTTTTTGTTATAAGATTGGTAGTTTGTTACATGCTATATTTGTAAAAAAAAAAAATAAACCCGAGCCGATAGCTTTTCTTACCGAGCCACACATTGTTTTCGATATACTGACACTTTTTATAGTATTTCGCCATTTTAACCTTAATCCCCTAACCAAAAAACTTTTACAATAAAACGACACTTTTATTTATTTCGAAGCGAATTAAAAGTTTTCCCACTTTTATTATGGAAACACCAACTAACTTATTTCGCTACTTTTCACTTTTTTTTGTAAATCTGAAGCGCTTAATTTTGCCCGGACCGATAGCATTTCGCCTTTTTTACCGGCACCATTTTTTTCGATAAATGGGCACTTTATATATGCAGCATTTCGCCGTTTTTTTACCTTTATCGCCGAGCCGAAGAACTCTTTCCATAAAAAACAGCTTTATTCTCAGCTTTATTAAAATCGAAGCGACTAATTAAAAGCTTTTTGCACCGTTTTGTAAAATAAAAAAAGGCCATGCACTTATTTCGCTTTTTTCACTTTTTATTTAGTTTAACTTTTTTTACAAAGCTAATAACTCAAAGCCCACAGTACATTTTTATATTTGGAAGAAAAACAAAACAGAGGCACAAAATATTTACGCGAACCGATAGCATTTCGCCTTTTTCTATAAATTTACACTTTTTATGGATTTACGCTTTTTAGAACTTTTTTAACCAATCGGCAACACTTCTCACTAAATTGACACCTTTCTCCTCAGCTCAACAGAAATAAAAACGACAAATTTAAAACATTTTTGTATATAAAAAAAATTGTATAAAAAAAACACCCGCGATCGAAAATTTCGAAACGATTAGCAGTTTATTTTGTTATTTTTAGAATACTATTGAAATGCTATTAGAAAAAAGATTACAATTTAAAGCACCGAGGGGCCCACAGAGCCCGATCGCACAATTTTTGCACCGAACCGACAAATCGGATTTATTTTTTTTTTTTAAACTGAAAAACACTCAAAAAAACTTCAAGAGTACTTTAACTTCCAGATATCACTCCGACTATTGACGTTGTAATATCTTAAAAGTCCAACTTTTGAAATCACTTCACAAATCCAATCAACCATTCTTTAATTGTTGTTGAACTATTTTGATGGCGGTTTTTTAAGTCTGTAATAAGAAAATAGTTATTGCTGAATATTTTGCAGTTGGTTTCCTGTTTATAAAACAAGAAATTGTGTGTTGCATTTTTTTTATAGCCCATCCCATAGAATAGGAGGTGTATTAAGTTTTATTCATAGTTTGTTACATAGAGAAATAATTGTAGGCCGAGACTGAATTGTAGGTCGAATGAGCCATGTCCGTCCGTCCGTCGGTGGGTAGTTTTTAGGCCTTAAATTATGAGCTAGGTCCTGAAGCAGTACAAGTATGAAAAATTTTAAGTCTTTTACCCTCTTAGGAAAAAAACTGACCGAAAAATACTTACTTTTGTAAATTTTAGTGGCCAAGGGAGATCTAAAAGCCTAAAAAAAGTTTAAGTAAAGCCACTCACCAAAAGCAACCAGCATCTCAAGGATCCGCTTTTAAGTCTACCCGCTTTTTCGGCGGCTTAACAGCATTTTTTTTTTTGTTATAAGATTGGAAGTTTGTTACATGCTATATTTGTAAGAAAAAGAAACCCGAACCGATAGCTTTTCTTACCGAGCCACAAATTGTTTTGTTTTTGAGTCTTATGCAGAGAATTTCGTGGTCAATATATCTAGGGATGACACTGGACGCTAAACTAAGGTGGAAACCACACGTAAAGAAGAAGCGTGACGAGCTTCTCGAGCTCAGGGAAATGTATTGGCTTATCGGAAGATTTTCGAAATTAAGCATATACATATAACAAACTGCTCTTGTACAGGCAGGTGTTAAAGCCGACCTGGCCATGTGGAATACAACTTTGGGATTGTACCAAGCCGAGCAACATGTCCATGTTGCAGACTTTCCAAAACAAGACACTAAGAGCAATTGTGAATGTTCCATGGTATATAAGGAATAGCGATATTCACAGAGATTTAGGAATAGCTACCGTGAGCGAAGAAGTAACAAACTTTGCTCGAAAGCTAAATGCTCGCCTTCATGTTCATTGCAACAATGAAATGATCCGTACTCTCAACGAGACTCTTAACGATGTAAACAACGAGCGACGACTACAAAGAACAAGACCCTTCGATCTAGCGACTTAGGGTGAAGCCGCACGAATGAACGGCTTAGTAGGTGCATTCACTGGATAGCAACCCCCAATGCGATAAACACTACGGAAGCGTAAACTTCTTGTTAAGTTAACTTAGTTGTAGTCAAGAAGTATTATGAGAGAGCGAAAATTTACTACTATGAAGTGCGTTCTGGCAGTTTTATAGTGTCTCTCATAAATGGGTGGTTTTTTAGCACGTGGAAATTGGACATAACGGTATTATATACCTGCCCGCTATAGGGTGTATTGGTATCTTTGAAAGATTTTGGAGTTTTAGCCTCCGTCCACCCAAAAAATTGTCATTTCGTTTGCCTAGTCTGTGATTTCCCATAACAGGTTTGAGCCCGTCGCTGTCTTTTCTAACCTTAGCGTCTAAACCTCCCATCAGCTCTCGCGTCACTCACAGCACCAATGCGACAGTAAAAATCGTTCTTCTCATCCTCAGAAGAGTTCTCCGTGGACACGTTACAATGTATCATAGTAACGCATCGTACTCTTGTCCGGAACCTGGCCATCAAAATCCAATGACCATGGGGCTGCCATGATATCAGGGAGTTATCAGTTATCAAGATTAGTTATCTAGATTAGTTTTTTAGAAACAAATATGCGTCAACCGGTTCCTGCAAAGCGAGTATGATTTTGGCGGAAGTAGGCTCCTTGTCATAGAGACGTGGTCTAGGTGATAAAACCTTACGGATTGAACCGGCTACAGCGGCAACTTATATTTCCTTATACTTATATAGTTAAAAGGGTCAAGAAAACCGGTCAAGACAGTCTTGAACACTTTTAACCTTAGTCAACTAACCAGTTAACGAAATATGAGGACAGCAGGCCCTACTTTACCCATGTTTTAACAGCGAGTAATCGTCGGCTAGTTGAAATTTACTCAACTACTTGCTGTTGTTTAAGGTTTTTTTATTTTTATGTCCTATGCCCTAGCAAAGATTTAGCCATCTTGCTGGCATCCTAAAAAAAAAGCCAAAATAAACAGCACCCTAAGCTTTGTAAGATCTCTTGTCGTTTTTTTTTTTCATTTGAACTTCCACATTTCCTTCCAATTCTTTCGCAAGCTATAGTCCTCCCCAAGCACACACTCTGCGCGACTCATTCAAATCCAGGATATACAATTATAGCACCCTTGATGATATCACCCAGAAATCCCACCAACCCTCGTCAGCTAGATTTACCAAAACAAATCAACTCGAGGACTTAATTCGACTTCCATGTTTACATTGCTCAGCCATTCGTAAAAATGTATGAAAAAAAAACCCTACTCAACACAACACAGGGAAGCAATAAAGGAAAAATATCCTTTTGTTCTTTGCTCTTCGGGAGAAAGAAAAAAAAAACACAATCTATACACGGATACGCAGCACATCCTTGTTGGTATATAATTAAAAGATTCTTCCTTAATTTGATGGCTGCCATAGCCGAAACTGACACCCAAACACTCGGCACGTGCACTAACGTGGGTTCAAAGCTGGAAAACACCCGCAAGGGAGTTAACCATTTTCACTTACACACAAAGCTATCCGGTCAGGATCCAATGTCCAAGGATGTTTTAGCCTTTGTTGCAGCTTGTGGGTTTTCGGTCGCACTTGTAGCTCGAAATCTAGTTAAAAATGCGACGAACACACATAGAGTACCCCGTCTCCGCGACATCGACACAAAGAAGACAAAGTGGATGCATTATTATCCAGAACCGAAAAAACGAAGGCAATAAGGTTGTAGAGAGTCAGGACATCGTGATGATTTCAAATACTTTAGTGCAGTGTTGTGGATGGTTTTGGATGCACTCTGCTTGTGTTCTATTGTGTTTTGAGGGGCGAAATGCAACTTTCTCATCTGAAGCGAATTCCTGGGAAGGAGACTCTCTTCCTCGTAGCGACACAGGTATTTGTGCTTTTGAATTTGCGGTTGCATGCTTACAGCACACAGAAACACAATGAACTCTAACTTGGGCATTGTTCTAGTGGCTGGGGGCGGAAAGACTGAACAAAAAAAGCAACATCCTCTGCAGCATAATCAGCTCTTCAAGATTGGGTGTAGCACATCATTAGGATATAAGTTTGTGCCGGGAAGGATAAAGTAGCAAACAGTTGACATTTGCTGTACGAAGGAATTAAGTGTGCAAGAGGCACTAATCAGCATTGGGTTGGATTGCAAAAAACCAAACATAAATGCAAAGTAGTATCTAGAAGCGTAATCGGAATGGAAGAAGAGGTGCTTGGATACAAGCAACAAGGACTTTCGGAAGTGGGTTAGAAAATATTTTAATATGTGACGAACTTTTCGAGAACCCCATGACGAGTTTGTTTACTGGAGATGTAATGTTATTGATGTGTGTCGAAGCAAACGCCACTTCTTATAAGGTTAGTGCCAGGAGATAATTTTTGAAGTGTATTTGAAAACACAGTCTTGAATGCGTCAATTGCAGATGAATGTAAATATTTTAAGTAAAGCCCTGATTCTGAATGGAACATGTCATCTGTCAATGTGAAAGTAGTACTCATGTAGAAAATGAGAGATTGTAACAATTTCAAGTGATACCATTTGAATTACTACTGCATAATTATTTGGGCGAGGACCATATTATATACGTTGGAGCAAAAGCATATTTCGTGAAACATCAAGTCATTTTGGATTTATTTAAGCGCAATTTAAGTATTGCGCTTAAATCCTTCTGTGTCAGTACTCGCACTGTTCGGACGTGTTTTCGTTTCTCCAATTGTTCTTTTCCTCATTAAAATAAGTGAAATCAATCACTTACAAAAAAGCCATAACAAACAAAAAATTTGTTTTTGCCACATTACATTAAGTGTTCCCATTTAACCCGCGCTGACCCTCATTCGTCACAAAAAAAAAAAACACGATAATAACCTAATTTTTGTGTGTTCCCATTCAAGCTGCGCAACCATTTAACAAACAAACAGTCAATTTTTCCCTGCTCAGCATAGTGTTACCAACTGACATAGTCTCGTGCTTTAACAAAAAATTTCGAACAAGCCTGTGCCCCTTAAAAAGATAAGTAATATACAAAAATGCCTGCCTGTGGATCATCTAACTACTCCGCTGCTAACCAATCTATGGATGTGATTGCTTGCAAGGGGATCTGCGGCAAAACTTTTTATCCAGTCTGTACAGGTCTCAGCAGGAACGCGAAATCTTACTTAAACGAGTACTGTGGAATTTTCTCATTCTTTTGCGAGGAATGTCAGTCCTTGTCGCTTGGGCACTTATTGCTAGCATCAAACGCTACAATGAACAAGTAAGCGCAGGGAGTGACTCGTTGGCCGAGCTGAGATGCGCCATAGTATCAAGAAACTGGAACGGAATACAAATAATGATGCGATCGTCAAAATTTTTGACGATTTGAACAGTTCCGTCGAATCTCTAAGGAAGGTGTTTAATATAAAATTTCAAAGCATCGAAGGTTCAATATCTTCTAAGGACCCAGTTTCTTAACCTGACCTAGGCGACCTCCACCAGAATAACGTTACTGGACTAAAAGATGAGCTTAAGAGCTTTGTCTCAACACTAAGCACAGCCACAACACATCGAAAGCCTTTATCGATGAGCTTAAGTCCCTCCGAGCTTTTCTTGATGTTCAATTGCAGAATAGCTCAAAGTCGACTCCCAAATCTATCGATCCTGATCTCTCTAACAAAATTGGAACCATGCCGGGCAAAACCAATGACATCAGCAACGATCTCCTAGCAATGCGACTCACGATTGGTGAAATTGCTGATGAAATAAGAACCACATCTTGCAAGGCCGTTCCTGACTTTAACTCATCCTCAAAACCTCCTTACAACACCTTGATACTGGAAGAACTTCGTGCATCTGATGCGGATTTTCTTTCGCTCTCCTTTATTTCCGTCAATTCTGTTCCTTCTCAAGCAGATATCGTAATAGGAGATAAGACGTCTGAACCTCAAATCACCGATGCTGCCGCCGCGCTACCCTCTTCAACGCCGTAACCTGTTATGCCCGAGCCGATTGCAAGACTAGGACCTTCATGGACACATACTGAGTGGACCAATAGGCTTTACAGGCTTTCTAGAAGTGACTCCAATAAGCTTACTTTCTAGGTAGTAAAGGATGTCCCACGGCATGCCACATATACCCGCTTGACACGTTCTTCTATATTATCACTCCAGCTGAGTTTAGAGTCCAATATGACGCCCAGGTATCTGACCGATTTGGATATCGGTAACTCTATTCCCCCCATTCTTGGTGTTCTAAAGGGTGGAATTGCCTTTTTCTTGGTAAACAACAAGACTTCCTTCTTAGAAGGATTTATTTCCAGTCCTTTACCCTCAACCCAGTTTCCAACAATACGGAGTGCGTAGCTGAGTCGGTCAGTGAGAAGAGGATTGATGAGAATTTACCTGCGATTAGGATCGCCACATCGTCTGCGTATGCGCTCACAATGAAGCCTTCCCTCTCCAGGCCCTTAAGAAATTCGTCCATTACCAGGGTACATAGAAAGGCACCCAAAGTGTACTCCTTGTGTTTCAAGGATTTTTCTACCCCTGTTACTACTCTATGTAGTGCAGTGTCAACCGATCTGCGCATGCGATACGCATACTGTGATTTTTTTAAATAGTTATCAGTATCACCAACCACCTCTCTCAATCACCACGAGCAAAAATGGAGAGAGACTAGCCTTCGCTGCCTTGGGAATGAATATCACTTGACTTCTCTCCAAGCTCTGGGAACACAGCACAGCCTTAAGGCCCACCCATAATAAACTCTTATGAGCTTAAGCCGGCTTTCCGAAATGTCCCCCTACACGCGATTTGTATGCCACGACCATAATAGCCTTTTGCTCGATTTCGTAAAATGTTCGTTAACTTGTGTTGCCTTAAAGTTTTGTTTTTTCTTGTTATTAGTTCATTATTGTGACATTTAAGCCCATATTTATTTTTTAACGTGCTTCAAAAGATCGTGAAAGAAGGGAATATACCAAGAATTGCACGCTGACCTCAAAAGTTTAAACACATTTATTTAGATTGGACAATCGGTTTCGGAAATATTAACATCCAAAGTTGAAGAAAAAGTGACATAATTTTCAAATTTGATTTAAAATTCCCAAGGCAATGTGATACTCGTGACTCGTGACGTTCACAGTGAAATCTCATTATTCTCAAATCGTTTGCTTAAGTCTATTATGGGCACCACAATCTTTTGGCAGAACTTGAGTGGGATTTTCGTTGTATTTCGACATTAGATTAATCCCGCTTAAGCCTATTATAGTTGGGCCTTTAAGCAGGACTTGTAAACATTGCTCAACCATGGAATGATAGTATCCCCTGCTTTTTGGAGCATTATTGGTCGGATTATTACACAGATTTACTGCACAACTGTTAAGAACACGAGTTGAAAAAAAAAGTCCAGCCTCGCCAAGTCATACCTTGTACATGCATTATGGAAGAGCTTCAATCTAAGTTAATCTGTCAACGATTTGTAAGCATCATCGTTTTAAATTTATATCTTCCCTGTACTGCACATTTCAAATGGGCAAAGTATAGTAAGCTTAATCGCCGGTCGAGCAGCTTCCACATTCAGCTTATTCTCAAGGTTTTTTTCGTTTTATTCTCTCTTGTTTCTTCGTATAAAATTGTTCACTGAAAAAAAAATAAAAAATATCAAATGTACAAATTTCTGACATTAACAACTATAGACCTATAGCTCAACTTTCAAGCATCCAAAAGCTTTTCGAACAAGTAATTTGTGACAGTTTAGTGTTCTACTGTCGCAATGTTATTTCTACAAAGCAACATGGCTTTGTGAAAAACAAATCGACAGTTACTAACCTACTCTCCCTCCTCAACAAATGCTCTGTTGAGAATCGGAACGAAGTTGACTGCATATACACTGACTTTTCCAAGACTTTTGATATGATTTCGCATGAAATAATAGTCTTGAAACTAAAAGCTTTCCTCCTTTATTTATTGCTTAGGTTAAATCTTATCTTCACTTGCGTTCTTACCAAGTAAAATTCAGAAGAATATTATCTACCCCATTTACTTCTATGTCTGGTGTTCCACAGGGAAGTCATCTGGGTCCTATCCTCTTCATCTTGGCGATAAATGATGTATACTCATGCATTCAGCATGTGATATTCTCGCTTATGCGGATGATATAAAAAATTTTAAAATAATAAAATCTTCAGATGATCGCCTTGTTCTCCAGGCTGAGATCGATATGAGCGGACTTAGTCTTAATGTTTCAAAATGTCAAGTTATGACGTTTTCGAAAAAGCGTGTGTGTGTCCCGTTTCCTTATTCAATTGGTGAACATACCCCATTGTTCATAAATCCAATTGCATGTTAGGCTTTATAAAGAGATGGTCGAAGGAGTTTAATGATCCGCATGTTACCTTATCCCTTTTTAATAGTTTTGTCCGACCCCATCTGGAATATGCTTCACAGGTGTGGACACCATATCAACTCAATCAAATAAATCGTATTGAAGCAATACAACAAAGGTTTATCCGTTTTGCTCTTAAAGGCCTTCTAAAGGAAGACCCTTCCATCTTGCCTCCTTACGAGCACCGCATACAGCTCCTAAATATGGAAACCTTATCTCAAAGGCGGATAAACCAAGACTTAATCTTTATATCTGAACTAATCTCAGGACGTATTGGTGCTCCTGACTTTCTTTATTGTGTAACTTTTAAGTTTCGTAGAGGATCTTATAACTTCCGACACTTACATCTTTTGAATGTCTCTAAACATGGGACAAATTATGGGAAGCATGAGTCTATAACCCGCATGAGTAGACTTTATAACACATATTGTACTACCATAGACTTTAATTTAGATAAAATAGTATTAAAAAATAAACTTAAATTAGGTGTCTGCTTCCGTTAGCTCCTTTAGAAGTTTGTTACTAATTCTTCTCCTTTGTATAAATTTGTACTTTTATTTATGTATTTGTATGTATTTGTGTATGGTGTTTTGTACTCACCACTAACGCCAGCACTATATGATGAGCCTGTGTAAGCATATTTTTGCTTGGGAAAACTCTGCTTGTAGATTGAGCTTGCTAAAATAAGCACACTACAACACAGATCTGATAGTGTATAAAATATTTATCGATGAAACATTATGTTTGTCTGATAAGATAAAAACTGTTGAATTACCTGTGAAAAATTTATTGCCCTTTGGAGTATAAATAAAATTCTAGAAAAAAAAAACAGGTGAAAAAGTGTAAGAGTTCGTCTCTAAAGAGCTTCTAAATACTTGACCCGGCCTCTATACCCCGCAACTTAGTTTGTTTAAGGCTGAATTCATTAATTGGAAGGAAGTCAATTTCGCGTATGGACCTAGCCCCCAAAAATGGGCGTGGAATGGGCGTTAAGAAGGAAAGCTTTTCAACTTATTTTGTGAAAACCGTGAGGAAACATGTTAAAAACGAAAACGTACCTAAGCCAAAAAAAACTGTTTTTTTTTCCTAAAAACACCCTCGAAAGTGGGCGGAGTTTCAAACTTTGTACAAATCAAACTTTGAGAATGCTTAGGTATATATTTAATATTTTGCTTATTATATTTTTTAATTTGAATGTAAATCAAATGAGAGTAAATTTTTAAAGAAATCAAGTTATCTACACTGTAAAAGTGGGCATGGTCGATGGTGTTAAAAGTTTTTAGGCGCAATTTCTATACACTACAATTGGAGTTCCTATCCCTTGTTTAACTGGGCCAAAAGGTTTGCTGAAATAAAATGTGAAATAGCGGTTGTCTGTTGTCTCACATTGATTAAAGCCAATAGTGATTGTTAAATCCGCCAACGGCCACAATTAACAATTTTTGCACATAAGAAACAAGCCGTGCTCCAAGTTTTAGCTCTTTACCTTAATTTTGAAGACCTTAAACCTTCACATGTACAGACGGACGGACTATCGGAGAGGGCTTAATCAATTCAACTGTCGGTCTCGATCATATCTCTAGGAGGTCTTAAGTAATTATTTCAATATGATACAAACTATGCATTAAAATAAATATAACCTGGGTTGGGTTTAAAAAGTTTTCAAGACTTTGAAAAGTACAAGTCTCCATATCATCCTAAAAATTTGCTTTTGTATAATTAGGAGTGGGTTGATCTTGTTATCATGAGTATCATCCGTACAAACTAGTTTAAATTTGGCTTGTATCAGCCCAAAATAGACAGTATGAAGAACTAGGTGAACAATACGGTGATACATAACCTTAATAGCTCTAAGTAAATAAGTTCTAACTAATGAGGTATGAGCACTCCAAATCATTTGCTGTCAAATTCTAACACAAGATATTTAAACACAGGGACCCTGTCAATACAAAAGCCTTTTTCAAAGACCGAAAAACTGCAGCAGTATTATAATTTTTCATAACATGCTTTCGTCATTTTTTGCTTTTTTTTTTAAGTTTGCATTCGCTAGCTCGCAGTAGGTAGGTAGGTAGAATAGTGGCTTATTAAATGCACTTAGGCCTAAAAGTAGGCCGAAGTAAGGGAGTATAGGTTGGCGTAAATTCTATGACAGCCAGCCAGTCTTTGAATCCAGCCGATGAATTTTAGTAGCTTCTTGACTGGTGTTTCACTTAGGTCGCTTAGGTAGTCGTAGAAGTAGGAGCCTAGTATGGATTTCCTGTACGACGCGAGTGCCGGGCAGCAACAGGGAAAGTGTTGTACGCTTTCTTCTTCTTCCTCATCTGGGCAGCTTCTACAGAAGTCGTTTGAGAATAGACCTAGTCTTGTTGCGTGAAGACCTAATAGGCAGTGTCCGATGATGATTCCCGGTGTTAATTTTGTATCTCTTTAAGGAGATCAAGCTATCTGATCTTTTTGGATCGACGCGATTCCAGATTTGCTTGGAGGTTAAACAAGTGGTGCCTGTCCTCCATCTGGCGTTAGTTTCTTGTATGCTGTGATTTTTGAGTTGTAATTTGAAGGTAGCTAGGGGAGTACCTATATTACAGGCGATTTCATATTCTGGCAGTGTAGTGGCGTTCTTAGCAAGTTTATCAGGCTCACAGTTTCCCATGATGTCTCCATGGCCTGGCACCCAGCACAGGCGGATGTGGAACTGTTCGGACATCTCATCAAGGCACTCAGAGAACACACCACTTCCTACGCCGTCTTCCGTCAGGGATCCGTCTGTGTAAAACTGTATGGCGTTACCAAAGCGTATATTACCACCGTACCACAGGTCTCTGTTCGGAATCCGGGTTTCGAAGCTTTTCTCTTGGAAGTATGAAGGTGAAGTATAATCCAGGTTCGTGGAGGAGAGATGCTGTTCGTTTAGAATATTGACATGTCCGTAAACGTAATCACGCCATTGGGAGCATGCTTTAGGTCGAATTGCGCAGCTGGTAGCTGTTTACTTACCAAAGATGTCTAAGGGGGCAAGGTTCAATAGGATTTCGAGCGCATCAGTAGGAGTGGATCTCAGGGCACCACTAATACAGATACATGCTTGCCTTTGTACCTTTCTTTGCCTTTAACCTTTCTAGTATGGGGCACCATACTGCAACGCCGTACATAAGTACATAAGTATTGATCTAATTACAACTGTGAAGAACCAATGCGTCATGTGAGGTTGTAGTCCCCATTTGCGCCCAATGGCTTTTTTGCTCATATAAAGGACCGTGATGACTTTCCTTGCTCTTTTAGCTGTATTGAGCTTCCAGCTTAGTTTACTGTCAAAAATAAGGCCAAGGTTCTTCGCCTTATTTGAAAACGGTAGGCTGGTGCCATTTAAGGTGGGAGGGACAATGTGAGGGATTTTATATTTCTTAGTGAAGAGGACAATTTCGGTCTTTTGTGCATAAACACTTAAACCATTCTCAGTCGTGTGAGGGCATGTTGCATTAAGTCTCAATTTTTGGGGATATTTTCCCGAGAAGGCAATGGTTCCATCATCCGCGTAGGCAATCGTTTTGCAGTCCGCTCTTTCTAGTATAAGTAGCAGCTTATGCACCGCTACGTTCCAGAGAAGAGGGGATAGTACTCTACTTACTCTAATTACTCTACTAGTAAGTAGTTGTTTTATTAATGCTACTAGTCCCGCCTCTATGTTGAATTTTTCCAGTGCTTGTGTGATTACGCGCGGATGGATGTAGTGGAAAGCGCCTGCTTTGTCTAGAAAAGCAACCATCTTATATTCTTTTTGGTTGAATGATTTCTCAATGAATCGCACTAGTGTGTGGAGAACCGTTTCCACGGATATTCCTTTGCTATACGCGTGTTGAGAAAGTTTAGACGGGTCTATAGTTGATCTTAGATGTAGATCAATGAGTCTTTCTAATGTTTTAAGTAGAAATGATGATAAGCTGATAGGTCTTAGATCATTGAGACAAACGTGGAAGCTTTTTCCCGCTTTGGGGATAAAGACCACATTGATTTGCTTCCATCTGGTGGTGGCCCGCAGTATCGATAGCGACATTTGTGTGTTTTGATACTGTTGCTTATCTACACAGCACAAAACATAGTAGAGCTAACACTTATAAGACAAGAATACGCGCTGTGGAAAATTAGGTCGGTATATGAGATAATCTTATGAGACAATCTTAGTACTTATTACAAAATTGTGTCCACTTAGCGAATGTCTTAGGATCTCTAAGTCATGACTTCAGTTTGCTATCAGGTCTAAGGGATTTAAGAGCTTTTGAGGGATTTGTGCCGGATTTCCTTTAAAAGGGCCGCGGAGCGAGTGCAACTAAATGGTCCTTCCATCGTTATCGATCCTCTGCCACTCAAGAGACACAGGCTCGACATCTCCTGGCGGGTCTCAAAAATCTTCACGACCAGATCCCAACACTTATTACTATACCTAGAGGCCGATGCGCTCGCATATCGACAAGCATGATCTGCCTTGGAAGTCTATCGGGGGTGCATGCGAACAACTTGTCCAAACCAGCGAAGAATTGATTGGAGAAGTAGCTATTAAGTTTCCTACGATTATTAACGTTTCTCTCTCTATCCCTAAGGCTAAGAGTAACACCAGCAACCAGAAAGTCCTTTTCGGAAGCTTGTCCTTCGGTCATTACCCAAATTTCATTACCATAGATGAGGGCTGGAACGAGCCAAGAAGCACGATGTATCATTAGCAAATCCAGTTCCCAAACTTTTTCAATTAAGGTTGAAAGTTGACTTAATAAAGACAATAAAGACAATAAAATTGGACCTAGTACCGAGCCCTGAGGTACTCCAATAGAAATACGTGTTGGATTTTTTACTTTAGGCTTCACCTTTTTTCACGAATCGCGGCCTTTCATTTGAATATGAGCATTGAACCTTCGAGAACCTTTCTTTTCTGGCTTGACATAAGGCTTTCATAATTTATCTATAAAAAGTACTGCACATCATTAAGATCATTAGGGTATTGTTCACATTTTAAGAGCTGAATCTTTCTGAGCAGACTTATTGACATCCACGGCTTGAGTCTATTACTAGCTGACTTAGTTAATCAGCAACAGCAATACCCGACGTGGTAAAGCAATATATTTCAAAATTTGTCTAAAGCGACACAGGGGCTAGTTTCTCCATAAACATCAATTCAGTCTTCTTCGAAAAGTCGTGCATTACGTCTTTCATAGTGAAAATTGGTGCAAGCTTTTTGCGGTTTATACTTAGGCCAAGAAGTATGATTTGTTGTGGCACAACTAGTAATGAAAAGCCTGGCCAACCAATGTGACATCTGATCCTTTACAGGAAATTGTCAGATAGACATTCACTCCCGGTTCCGTTTTTTTTAATCCATGACTGATTCGACTCCAATCCATGGGCGATTCTTCAGCAAAAAGAATGGGGAAACATATTAATGTGGGCTATAGGTTGAAGGTTGCATGTGGGGTGGCAGAAAATCATACAAAACAAGCATTACAATACACTAATACAGACACGGGCTCGGAAGAGTAATGCTTTACACCTGACCTAACTGAAGCAAATCAGTACCTTATAACCAGCATCGCCTTCGTATCTGCTCAACAAAAAAGCAAAAAGAAACGGTTTGTGGGACTGACGTGGTGAATCCTATACAAGTAAGTAAAATGTAGCCTCTTAGTCCGTACTCAAATCAGGAAAAAGATTAGAACGAATCGGAATTTAGATTCTTTCGAGAGCTTGAATCTTTGGTAATAAATTGATAAATAAATTGAGTAACGCAACAGCTGGAGGTGAAGCACAGTCATGGCCTACTTGTCAACCATGTATACTGTTGTATTCTTCACATACAACGGGGCCTACAATTTTTTTATCCGAATCCGAACTGAGGCGGCGCTTTGAAAAGATTTTCGAGACAAATGTTACTCTCGGAGGGTTTGTCAGACCCTCGCGGAGATATAACAGTGAAAAAGAACGAGTATTTTTTTCAGATGACAACGGTAACTTTAACGAAGTTACTGGCAGAGTTGACGTAATCTTCCAGGTGACAGAGCTGTTTTAAAATTTTGAATTTCATATTCAATTGACTTCTTAGACTGTTTCTTAAGTATAAATGCGTACCTACCAACATTATTGTATCGCCGTGCAGTAACGTTTCAGTTCAGTTTCAGTTACGTATCAGTTTTTAGTCGTCGCAAAATGTTTAAGTTAAAATTACTATCTTGTTGCTGTGTTTGTTGATCTACTATTACTAGTTCTGTTGATGTAAAAGGTTTTTATAGTGCCTTTGTAAATAGGGTTTTTTTTTTTAAACGAATGCTTTAGTTTTAATTTCTCGGTTCATTCAAACGAAATGCTCCGTGTATTACTCTACTGATACTCTCTCAAAAGCCTCCTTAGAGTTAAATGCGACATAACAGACTCTCTTTGTAAGCCGTTCAACAAATATCATTTGATGTTTGCTACTCAAAAGTAAACCCAAATCCGCACAGGCTCAATCCTTTCACTGTCATCAAATTGATTTTTTAAAAGTGCATTAGCAAACAAGGAGAGCATTTGCAATTAGTTTCTAATACACGATTTTTTGTATAAGTTCAAACCCCCCTCGCAGTCATAGTAAAACACATATACATACCGACATAGGTAGCATTTTTCTTTCTGGTCTAAGACAACGCATCTATTGTTTTCCTTTGAATCCTTATGGAGAAACTATAGCACTAGGCAGTCGATTGTGTTTTTTTTTTCGTCGTTTTATGTACAACATTCTTAGAGGGTGACAAAGTATGCGCATGTACAAGAGCAAAAAGAAAAATGTCGCATCGTCCTTTCCTATGTCGTGTCGTCCGGGGTGGTATCATGTGTATACAGTGGGTATACGAATCAAATGGTCCTCGAGGGGATGAATGGTACGAAGATAAAAGGAAAACACATTTTCGCCATTTTGATTTCCAGAGAGAGGATTTCATTTTGATTTTCCGATGTTTTGTATACGTCTTTTGGGTGTATAGTACCCACCATATAGATACACGTACAGAACGAAGTGAGGATTTGGCTTTTAAAGTGCAAAGTTAAAAGTTCTTAAGTGATTAGGTTCACTCACTTAGGGCACTCTTAATTGATACAGCAGTAGTGCGGAGATTTGAGCTTAGCACTAGTAGTTGAATTCGAGTCCAACCCCGGTTCTAACTGTATCAAGGAGATGGTGCACAAGGGCTGAAATTTTCTCGGTAGCCTTTTTTTATTGGAATATTTGTTGGAACGCTGCAACGTGTAGCGAATAATGAACAATTGTAGTCTTCGCATAGCGAACAAATGAACAATAGTAGACCAGATTCGGAAGAATCAGTACAACATAATTTCAATAAGGCAGAGGCTAAGCGCATAAGCTTCTATAACGCTGTAAAAATTTAGTTGAACTAAGTAAGCATAGAGCTTCTCGAAGAAGTTTCTTGTGACAACTGACACTTTAGAACTTTTTGTTAGCAACACGGGTTTTCGAAAGAAAGATCTACAGTTACTTACTTAAGGTGGCGCTACAGTCCGGAGTGGACCTGGGCCTCAGCCAACAAGCTTCGCCTAAAGATCTACAGTTACAAAACCTATTTTCCTTTCTAAATAATTCTCCGACCCCTTGTTGGGCGCCATTGTTGTGGGTCTGGGTAGGGCCACCTGGCCAACTTTGGATTGGTAGGCTTGGCGGCGGCACAAAAGATATGAACCCGGTTAGGCTTATCGGTTGGAGATTTGCCAATCTACCATCACCTCCAGCTTTGTCATATGGTAAGACAAGAATGGTCTACGTAATTCAAGCAAGCAGGTTGCAGGAGCCTTTCTTTTAAAGGTGGGATTATAAGGTGGGAGATAAAAGCACAGGTTCCTAAAAAACGGCATCGAAAAACGCATAAGCCACAATATGTGCTAGCTTCGGTCGATTAAAAGATCAGTTAATTTGTACTGGGACGTATTTCTTCCAATTCATGCTAGCAATATTGCTGACGCAAGCAACTATACTCTTTAATTTTTCTCGGTCTGTAGTTATTTAAGTGTGATCCAAAGGACGCTAACGAGGAGATCCAGAAGGGGCGTTTGATGACCAGACACTTATGGCACCCTAAGGAAGTCTTTGAGAGAGCATACAATAAATTTTGTCATGTCCTGAAAAAATCAATCTCTATACGCACAAAAACCTGCGTAAATTTTCAGAAATAGATCGACCTTGGATTAATTACCTTGTATGACACTGAAAAAAGTAAAAAAATCTCATTGCAGATCAGCAATCGTGCTCCAATCTAACGCTGAACTATTATACGACAGTCTGAAATTAAGTCCTCGCGTAGGTAGTCTTTAACCGCAAGGACAAGATCCCATGTGCATTCTTATGACCTGAAACTTATCATCTTATCATTATTTCTACTAAAAACGTAAGAAAGGCCATTGATCAACGTCTAAAAGCAACTATAGACCCGACTAAACTTTCACATTCTCAACATGCGTACAACAAAGGAAGATCGGTGGAAACGGCTCTAATACAAAAGAAGAAGCGGGTTGCGAATCGATCGCCTATGCGGATGATGTACTCAGATATTTATTGGCGAATGAAAATGGTGTGTGTTAATGGACAAAAGACTGAAATCGTCCTATTTCCTAACACAAAATCTTCATGGAACCTCACATGGACCCTCCCACCTTGAATGGCACCAACCAACCATTCTCGAATAAGGCGAAGTAGGTGGGCCTAATATTGAACAGTCGATTAAACGGGAAGCTCAATGCAGCTCTGAAAGAGCAAGAAAAGCCATCAAGTCCCTGAACAGACCCATCACCCATCCTTCTATACGGCGGCGTAACAGAATGGTGGCCCATACTCAACGTCGGCACACATCTCAATGCTTTAACGATGGTACAAGGGCCAGCGTGCAACTGCACCTGATGCGCTCAAAACCCCATTAGACCTCAGTTCCTTAGACATCTTTGGTAAGCAAATAGCTACCCACGGCGCAAACACCGGAACTGCGGAAATCCAGGTTCCAATTAAATCTCCGACATCATCGACTTAAGTATCGACATCTCTTGACGTGATATCCGAACGGTTTCACACCAGGCTGTGCTGGGTGCCAGTCCATAGAGACATTATGGTAATCTGTGAGGGTGACCTTACAACGCCACGAGGTTGCCAGAAAATTGAAGCTTGTTACATATAGGTAGGTATAACTGCCTTATATACCTTCAAATTACAGCTGAACAATAGCAGTAAGCAAAAAACTAATGCCAGACGTCACATCTCAAACCTCAAAGTAAATCTGGCTTCGTTTCGATTGAAAGAGGTTAGATAGCTTTATCGCCTAAAAGAGGTACAAAATTAATACTGGAATGAGAGTAATTACCAACCCTCGCTGGAAGCTCTCTGACATTCGCGTCGTTCAGGTATTCCATAATAGGCTACTACGCCCACCATCCTTAAATTCACTGACAAGACCGGCTGGCTGTCATAGATGTCACGCCTGGCTGCGCGGCGTAGGATCCCCTCTCATTGATGGCTACTTGCTAAATTTCGGGTGTATAACACCATAAAGGTCTTTTCTCAACACCAGAAACCACAACAAGCGTCTTCACTACAGTAATATCTTCTGCCTAAGCTATGAATGCAGTCAAAATAAGCCGCCATTATACACATCTTTTTGTCGGAAGTTACTACTAAAGGGTGGTTAAATTTTAAGGGCCGATATTGACTTTGAATAAAACACATTTTTATTTGTGCTTGCCATTTGTCATTTTTTTTTATGATAATATTTGTATTGTTCAATTATGTATGGAAAAAAATATCGGCCAGATAGCCGCCGCGACCTCGGCGTCACAACTCCATCCGATGATCCAAATTTTCGATGACGCTGAGGTTCTATGCCGTTAATGTGATACCTGAATGATAATTGAGGTTCTATGCCGTTAATGTGCCGAATTATCTCATCCATTAGCTCTTGAGTTGGTGCTGGCTTATCGACGTACAACTTTTCTTTCAAATAACCCCAAAGAAAAAATCCAACGGTGTCAAATTACATGATCTTGGCGGCCAATTGACATCGCCACCACGTGAGATAACACGGCCATTGAATTTGTCGCGCAAAAGAGCCATTGTTTCGTTAGCTGCAACCATTCTGACCATTGACGACGGTTGAAATAGTCAAGAGGCTTTAATTCTTGAGTCAATTGCACCTTGTAAGCGTGTAAATGCAAGTCTTTATGCATAATGTTCGTCAACGACGAGCGTGAAAGGTGCAATTGCTGGGCACGAGGACGAGTTCAGATGGACGGCGAACAACAGCAATATTTTCTGCAGAACGATCTGTACGAGCATGCATGTTTTCACATCTCCTACAGACCCGGTTTGCTCAAATTTTTGCACGATTTTTCCGCTTGTACGCACATTTGAACGATTAAATTGACCGAAAAAATCACGAAGAAAATATGCATTTTGATTTGAACGCCCATTTTCATAATAAGCCTGAATAACTTAAACGCGTTGCTTGATTGTGTATCTTTCCATGGTTCGAACTGAGTTAGTCTGAAATTGATAAATGTCAAATGTCAAAGAAAAATACTTGACGCTTAGGTTGGGTTCACATTTAACATCGGCCCTTAAATTTTAACCACCTTTTATATTATGGTGCGCTCAGACTGACTAGTCTATTATCCTGTCATGGAAAAGTTCAAAATCGTTAAAGCTTTTCCTTAATGTGCAGTGGAAATAGCTGTCTGAAGTCTACGCTACCTTTGCCACAACATCGCAGTTGCCAGGTAAGGACCTGGAAAAAATGTCATCAACTGCAATCTCTGCAATTGAATTCTTCCCCGTCGAGATGTCCGTGTCCACCTAAGGAAGAAAGGCACTGATTGGCAGATATTAGTCCATGTCAGCCGAACTACATCGTCTAGGGTGGTCAAATACTGTGTCTACTAGATCAAAGTCGGCTATACAGGTTAAAGTTAATGTGTCTATATTAAAGAAAATATTAAAGAAATGTGTCGTCGAGAATTCGCTCGAAGGCAATGAGTAGACTGTCGTTGCATCAACAGCTTATTCCGTACTCAGCAATAAATGTGAGCAATAGAGCCCTGGCAGTCGCATCGACTATTGCACATACTTTGTCACACCCTCTGTCGGTACCTTTAAAAAAAACTTTACCCTTTTTATTCAGTCCTTAATCTACCAAAAGTGAGTATAGATTCGGTTGAAGTTAACAGACTTTCAGATAAATCTATACCTACCTAATCTTCTTTGGCTCCTGCTCCTGTTAAACTTCAATATCAGACTGGGTATATGCCTGGAAAAAATGTGGAATCCCTTTCTTCCGAACAATTAACTTTTGTCTGCCAAAGCAATTAGATGTAAGTAGTATCTCAAAATATCAGTTGCCCTTCCCACTCCTGATTAATCGCCAAAGATATGTCGTTCTTTTGGGCCGCCTGCGATTTCAATCTACCTGCCTATGTCGGCTTGTCAAATCACGTGCTAATCCAAAGGATTACGCGATTCAAGAAGGTGAACAAGTCTAAACATCATCACGATCGTCGCGCACAAAAGCGAAAAGGATATTCGAACGGTGCGACCTGATTAGGATCTTACTTATTCAACTTTTCAAAGGCTTAAGAAAAACGTCCTTGTTGGGTGCTCCATTCTATTGCAAAAGGTGTACACCAAACTCTGCGTACATCACAATTGAAATGAGATATTTTTTTCTTGCTCTCTATCTCAAGTGCTTTTAAAGTACCCGCGTTACCGCAGCAGAGTTCAATCGTTTCCTTGGATATACAAGAAGTTTTGGAATGCAAAGTTGCGCCTTCGTGTGTGTTGTTTCCTTTTCTTTGATTATAGGGACCTCTTTTTATTTCTTGCTTGTATTTATTGCACATTTCCTTTTTATCCTTAAGAATGTCTGTTTGTTGTTTGAGACTGCTGCCTTGTCGGTTGTCGTGTCTTTATACATCATTTTTTTTCTAGCTCAAGGGTGGATCTGGATCCCTTTTTAAATCGGAATTTGTTTTTTGTGTTTTTACCTTACGCAACAATAGTAATGAAATGCCTAACAATGAATGTTATAACAGATGAAATATTGAGAGCAAAAGATTCCTCTTGCTGCACAAGGATTTCTTTTGCTTTATCTGCGTGTTTTCTTTTTTAATGGGAATTGGGTCGAGTAGGTGCAATTAAAATGTTTTGCAAACAGCACAATTGTAAATTAGCGGAAATGTTTGATTCCGATCAGGGTTTATGAATACTTTTTTTTTTAAGAGAATACAAAAGGACAGCTGTGTGTGGATTGAGTTTAGGGTCAGGACCCCGTGGCTAAATGCTGATGGCTACAGTAAATAAAAAGTACGATTGGCTATACACATCTATGATGACAGTTGCTCAATTTGGTGTAAAAGGGGAGTTGGCAAAGTTGGATTACCTATTAATAAGTAAAGTTCTTTTATGTGTTTTTGTCTAAAGACAGAATTTATCGTAAAACCCGCGTCCTTAGTCAACAGAAATCCGATAAGCAGAAATGTCCTACACCCCTCTGACCATCACTCCTTTGATAAACGAACTCTGCAGCGTTTCTTTTCTTATAAAGTGGGAGAAAACATGATCTTCTATTGATGATTTTTATCAAGCGTTTAAATGAAAACTCCTCGTTTCGTGGGTATTAAAAGCGAAGGCCGTTTTCTCTAGATGCCAATAGGTAAGCTTTTGATGCGTGTTTTTTTTTTCAAATTATTCGATAAATATAGATACAGATTATTATTTTCCCCTAATTTTGTTTCCTAAATAATGTAAGTTTTATTAAAATAAATGTTATTTATGTTTAAACATAAAACAAAATGTAATAATTCGCACACCTATTTTTTTTTGGCCAGCTTTGTTCATGTATGGGGGGCACCATGACCCCCTGCTTGAATTTTCTTTTACCGCGGCTTTGTTCTCACCATTGCTCTGCACAAAAAATATCTATCCATTGACATATGGCTCGTTGTTTTTGGTTCCAGTCGGGACCAGCTCCCATACATTTTTGGCCACCCCCCTTTATTCAAAGGCAAACAGACAATTTGTTTTTGTCGTAAGCGGAAAGCATTATGAATTCATAAAGACCATTGGTGAAAACAATTGTAGGTGGGTGTGATTTTATGAGAACTAACACCTTATTTTGACAACCCCTCTCATCAAGGTACACAACTGATAAATCATTTCATTACACACGTTGGAAAGCGAAATGTGCGGGACGCCAGTTATTTCCCATAAGAACGTGTGTATTTTACAGAGCCGTCAGTTGAGTACTCCGCCGGCGTGACGGACGCAATGTATTCATTGGGCTGGAGACCTTATTCGTCCCAATAAGCAATTTACAAGGAATAGTTTCACCTCGGATTTTCAAGTGGGAATTGAGGACAGAAAATCAAAGTTAACGAAGTACTCTTTACTGATACAAAGAAAGAAAAATGTGTAAAGATCATTTTCATATAATGTGAAAACAAACCCAGCAAACAATGTTAGACTTAAATAAGACTTAGTGCAACGTAAATTATTCCTTAGTACGTGAGTCTTGTTATTGTAACAAATTGTAATAAATTGTAAAAAATTGTGTTTTGTACCTAGGACCTGGGAGATAAGGTGTAAGTTATCAGACCTTATTTATTGCACAGCCTAAGCACGGTTGCCACATTGGTCATTTATGACCAATTTCGGACATTATTTTCGCTCTTGGTCAGATGGTCATCTTATTTCCATTTGGTCATTTTTTACGACATTAAACAATTAAATTAAGAAACTACTATTTTTGTCCTATGTAAGCGAAATTTGTTAATCCCGGATCAACCCTGGTCAACAGTTTAAACTTCTTTCAATGTTTTTTCTGTGTGAAATGGCAGTGGCTTTGCGTGATTCCGCGAAAAACGACATCTGTAATGACTCATTCCTGTATTTTTCTATGTGAAGTAAGAGCTGGACGAGTTAATCATTTCGAGAGTCGAAGATTTTGGCAACTTTACTGGCCCAGTTGAGATTAGTTGGGATTAACAGATCATAGTTTAAGCAGGACTTAACTCAGCAATGAAAAACCGGCCAAAACCGGCCCTAAATGGTTTGAAAAATCTCTTAAAAATGGTTAAACGACTAATGGTTCGAAAAATTTAATACCCTTATCTACAATCTCTTGTCACTTCCGTACAGCTCAGCTGCCACTGAAAGAAAGTTTTATGAGCTAAGACAGATTAAAACAAATTTAAGAAAATAGACTTTTTTTGATGCTATTATTTATGATATGCAGGCCAAATGAAAAATAATAGTCATATCGTTCGGGCCGCATTTTTTTTTTAAATCTTTAGGTACTTTAATTTTTAAGGCTTTTATACCGTTATTTCATTATATATGACCTCGTTATAGGAACTTTACATGTATGGTTCCTTAAATTTATTTATTTATGTTAATCTAACTTAATAGTAAGAGGTCAACCACTACTACTACTACTAGAGGTACTACTACTACTACTACTACTAATAGTAAGAGGTTCTTTGTGAATTTTTATTGTGTTTAAAAATGTTTGGGCTTAAATTACTTTGGTCATTTTTAGCCTTAGTCATAGTACTTACGCGTGAATGGAAAATATGCCACTCACATACCTGGAATTTTTGTGACACTTTTCATCTGCACACTTGACGTCCGTTTCTGCTTTGTGGATAAACCATCAGCGACATCGAAGTTTGCATTCAAATTTATCAAACAAAGAATGTTAATTACAACTTGTTTAATAGCGTTGTTTGAGTTTTGACGTCTCCGTATTTGACGTCTACCCCTCGAGAACTTTGCATGGATTGTTGTTAGAGTATTTCACTCACGGTTTCGGCTCGGTTGTTTGTTTTATTAAATGTTGTTCTTGTGCTTAACAAAAGTTTTTTTTTTAAAAACGCATTTGGATGTACTTAAAAAATTCACTCTTAGCAAAGACCAAACATTGAAAGATAATTTCATTTATTTTTTATTAATGTGTGATATGTGGTGTTTGTTGTTTTCATAACTATAATGTGGAAAATAAGTTGCAATTCACAAAAGTGCAATTTTCATGTAAACAATTGCACAAAACAGTTGCTAAACGCATTTATCACTGTCCAAGACTTCCCTACATATAAAGGACCAAAAGGTATGACGTGCAGCAGTGTTTGATAATTTGTCGTATGTGGACCGAAAGAGGTTTAAACAGCGCACAGTACCTAGTACCACGATTTTCTGTGGTGATAAAACTTAAGTTTAAAACTTATTATTTAGTTAAAAAAAAACCATAGTGAATTCATACTCAAATAGCACATTTACACCTCAAGAACTATTGACAGCTTGAACCTAATTGATTTTGACAAGTGAACAAACATCTCTATCGAGTGGAAATAAAGTCAGATCACAACCAGCGCCTGTCTTCGCACACACCGAGTCAACTGACAGATGAATATTCTATAACACAGAACACACTTTTATCTGCTTTAAACAAACAGAAGCTTTTCCACACAACGCAACATCTGTCACTCACTGAACTCGAGTTTCCATGTCAAGTCGACTCAAACCCGGTTGAAGCTGGTTCCTTCTCTGCATGAAAACGTGATATCTACTGGTGGGTATGTTTGTTTTGACATTCCAGTGAACGTGCAGTGACTCTTTCATCAAACACTTAAAAATATTTAGTTTTGGCTATTTATTTTAAAATGTCTTAAGTTAGAGAGGACAAAAATAGCCTAAGTCATAGCCATAGGCGTTCATGTCTTCCTTACGTTAGCGATTTTTTTTTTCTTGTATCAGTATGTTGTTTTTGAGCCTATTCTGGACAGAGGCACACAAAAAAAAAGACCGTCAAGCATGAAGTCATACACGGAGCGGTCCGTCGGCTTTTTTTTAAAGCTTAGCGTAGTATTATTGCTAAATTTGAATATACAATGTTATTTGGTATATTTACGACTTTGTTTATCTTTCCTTTTGATGACTGATTCGGACTTTATGACATTTTTTCAAGTGCATCTTGATATATTTATAATATTTATCGAATATATCGTGCGCAATTTTAAGATTATATGCATAAGATCTGTATATACGAGTTATGTAATGCTGCCATTGCAGTGTACTAAATAATGGGGAGAATTTTCACTGCTTGCCCGGTATTCGGGTTTAAAATTCTTAAAAAAAATATTTTTTCATTAATTTTACTCTAGGTACTGTTATACTTTTACAAGTTTCATCATCATCATTTTCCGTGGACGCTTATTCTTAGAAGGGTCGTGGAGCGAGGGTGGCTAAATGGTTCCCGATCTTCCGCCACCAACTCAAGAGACATAGGCGAGATCCCCAGAAGGGTCTCGGAGATGTTCCTTACCGGATCCCACCACCCGTTTCTTGTCCTACCAGGCGGGTGACGCGCTTGCATCTCGGCTAACACAACCTGTCTAGGAAGTCTGTCGGGTTCGGGGGACATGCGAACAACGTGTCCAAACCATCGAAGAATTGATCGTTCCACTCGGAAAAGTGGAATTGATTTTTCGGTCATTACCCACATTTCATAACCATAGATGAGGGTTGGAACGAACACTGAACTAAAAACTGAGATCTTTGCTCTCAGTCCAAGCTCTGCTTTCCTGCTAACCGGCCGTCGCAGTTCTTTTACTATTGCTGCAGCTTGGCCAATCCTACAGCATAACTCAGTACCCAAAGTACCCAAACTCCACCTGTTTCAATGGGGCTCCATTAATGTGCAGGGTACACTGCACAGGAGTTCGGGAAACAGCTATCACTTCAGACTTGCTCACGTTAACCTTCATCCCAGCTTCAGAACATATGGCCGGAAACCCATCCAGTGCTCGCTGAGATCCTCCTGGGACGATGCCATGATAGCTAAATCATCTGCGAAAAGCAGATGGTTTATCCTTACGCCAGCCATTTCGAAATTTTCCTCACCAAGACTGCGGTTCACTATCCAGTTCATATATTATAGAAATGGAGAGGCGATAGAACACAGCCCTGGTGAAGTCCAACGCACACATCAAAAGATTGGGATTTGAAGCCATTTATCCGAACACAGCTTCTGCAGTTCCCATACAAAGTTATACTGTTACTGTTATACTTTTACAAGTTTACTGTACTTATTTTAGCCGAATCTTAAATTCACTACGCTCTCTAAGTATGCCACAATGAATTAAAAAATACGCTTACACAAACACATCCGAAAGCCCTGCTAGCTAGTGCTGTGTACGTAATTATGTGGAACATTCATGTCCAACTTATAAGTAGAAATAATAAAAACACCCAATTTCCTCTGAAATGTATATTCACTCATGAATTCTGCGTCAAACCCGTGCATTACCAACATAAGGCCAAAGGCAAACTGATTGACTTCGTGTGTGCGCTTGAAATCAACCTCAAATTGCTTTACACGAAGCAAAAGCTCAGCACATCTAAACTCGGGCTGGACTGCAGAGCCTCATTACGTAACATTACGTTTTCTCTTTACGCACTCTTTTTCTTTGCAAACAGAATTTTCAAGCCGAACTTCATTGTGTTAGGAAACACTGAAATCGTATGGCTGAACTTGTAAATGTCAGGCGGAGGCCAAGCCCAGGCTGCACTGTGGTCGCCGCTTTAAGTTGATAATAAAAACATAATGTCATCTGTTTTCTTTATAATTAAAATTCATTTAGTGATGACTGCTTTGTTAAACTAATCCTTTTTATTTTAATCTAGTTTTTAGTTTTTTTTTTTAGTTTTAAATTGACTTTTGTTTCAGATAATTTACAATTAATTAAATATATATTTTAGTTTCTAAGTCTATTGTGGCATGGCCGTTGGCCGTCTACCTACTTGGCAAAAGAAAAAAAACTTACATTGTAACTTATAATTATTTCAAAATGAATTCAACTAGGTCTTACAAACAAAATTCCAGTTCTAAGTCTTGAGGTTATAACATTGATAAGGGAAGTAAGAGGAAAGCAGGGTGAAATAGGCACAAGAAGAGGAATATAAAAGTTTCCTTTAATTATGCGTAGCCTGTTGCACAGAGCACTGGATGAGTATTTATGCAAAAGAGTCCATCCTTGGCTTCCATTAAGAATGTTTAAGAGTACTTGTTCAATCGCCAAAGTAGGTACCTCGAAGTACAGCATGCGGAATCCTTTTAGAATAGGACAGACTGCTAAGAAATGAAATAGCAAATTCCCTCTCTCTAAGGTTGCACAGATCGCACAGTATTGGTAGCTCAGGACGATGTGGCATATAAAATAGGTTCAGTAGTTCTCCTCGAATTTTAAAAATACAACTTATTTTTTCGACGGAGTTGCTATTTGTAAGATATGTATTATTTTCTAGTCTTTTATTTAATGTGCTGTAGTAGCTTCTGTGAAGAGATTTTTGAACTTCGGAGACGAAGTCCGTATAAAGTTTGCAACCAATTTCTTTGAGAAGGACGTTGAACTTTTCTTGTAAAGAAGCGAGGCTTTTCGCAGGAAGTATACTTAAGCTCATGCCATAATTCCCAGCAAGATCTTCCCATTCACGAAGAGGGTTCCCTTTTGTTGCAAGGATATGCATTAAAATAAGTTTTGGTAGTCTTTCGTCGTCCATTGCCATAACTTTGAGTATGTAGTTCACACGCATCCTCAACGTTTCGGGGAACATAGGCGGGGTTCCGGTCTCCAAATGTAGCATGTAGTTGGGAGAGTTATTTGGGAGCCTGAACATTCTTTTTAAGAAATGACGCTTGAATGTATCAACTGAATCAAATCTTTGATACCCCAATACTTGTGGCCCATAAAGGAAAATCGAAAATGCTGCCGTCTGGAAATTTTTTTGTTTTACTGAGTGCGACACATTTTTATTACTAAGGCAACAACTCCAGATGCCTTCAATTGAGCGTTTAGCTTCTGCCGACTTAATTTTAAGATGTCTGTTCAAATTCATGTTTGGTGTAATTAGAATTCCGAGGTGCTTGTATTCACGAACCACTTCAACGGATTCTCCACCATAAAACCATTTTTCATTTCATGATTTATCTAGGTTTTACAATATGTCTCTAGTCTGTTGCAACTAGAGACTCAACTGCAATCCATCTACTGTATCCGAAAAAAATTACATGTCGTCAGCGTTTTTAAGTCCAGGGATCTTAGTTCGGCCGAACTCGGATTCCTACATTGTCCAGGATGGCATTGATAAACAGGAGGAACAACAAAGCGCTAAGTACGTATCCCTGTTTCACTCCCATCGTAGTTTCAAACTCGTCCGATAAGCACTCGCCGAAAAGTAGCGTGCCGAATAGTTTCGCCGAGGTGTTTAGGAAGGATATTCCCCTATAGTTTGATGGTTCCTCGAAGTCTCCTTTTTTGCTTTTTCCTCCTTTGCAGCGGAAAGATAATTGATTTCTTAAAGCTGTTTGGAACAACAACTTTTTCAAAGATTTTGTTACATTCCACTGTGAGAGCAGCTACAAATTATGATGTACTGTTTTTGTATAGTTCAAAAGGGATCCTGTCATCACCCGGGGCTTTATTATTTTTTGCGTTTGCAATGGCCTGGTTAACCTCGTTGATGGTGAATGGGGCGTCAAGGAGTTCGTCGATAAATAATGGTGTGGCATACTGAATTGGAGGTGAGGGAAGTTTGAAGTTGAGCAAATTGAAAAAATGATCTTAAAGTTTCGAAGTTTGTAACGTTGGTGATATAAAGCTCGACCGACCATTGATTGCCCTAACCGCCTTCTAGAAATCCGTTGCCGATTTCGCAGAATTAATTACTCTCACGTTTTTCTCTTCAAGCCGAGACTATATTCTCTTATTGCTTCACCGTACAGGAGCTAAAAGGTTCTTGTGTTGAATTTACGCAGCAGCCGTAGAAAAGCAAATGATTTGTCCCGGGCTCGGAGGCACTCAGGATCAAACCACTTTTGCCCCAAGATTCCTGTATACTTTATGTGAAGAGTTTGACGGCAGGGCCCTTTTTAGGATTTTCGTAAGGGTCTCAATATCCAGATCATCCGTTGAGAACTCTGCAGTCTAAGGTAGCCGTACTGTCTAATATCTTAGCTCCCTTGCTATCGAAAAGAATATCCTAGGAGTGTCGGGTAAAACTAAATAGAGGTGAGCACCATTCATAATGCCGCATGAATCCAAATTGTAAAGCACATCTGTCAATTTGTCGAAGTCTTGTTGCCAGTGATTGCAGTTCAAATAAACCGGAACAACAACGAGCAGCTTGTCTTGCGACTCAATTTCAACCGTGTATTAATTGGGATACTCCGCAATTAATTTAAAGCAAACCATAGCTGCAAGTTTTTTACGGAAGCCAATAACTTCTCCTCCACTGCCTCTTCCAAACAATTTTGACTTTACTGCTGATTTCCATTTAAGCTCAAAACTGTTAAATAAATTCGAAAATTTCTCCTCTACTTTCGATAAAACATGTGTTTCCAATAGAATAAAAATATCAAAGCTTGTAACATAATTAATAAAATATGCGAGCGCTATTTTATTTTTTAAGCCCGCTACATTACAACTCAATATCTTAAAATTACTAACTAAATTAAATTATTTTAATCTACTTGAGATATTTTTAAAAATACATTTGTTCTTTAAAATCTAAGTTAAACTTTGTACTTCTAGATCTAACATATCGGAAACCCTCTACCTGCTTATGACAACGGCTATAATGAACACACAACTTTTAGACTAATAAGCCGTTGCAGGAGGCAATTTTTGTAAGAGGCTGTAGGTTTGCAGCTCTATTAAATTAATGAAGGAAATTAAAAAAACTACGTTTTAAATTATAACGAACGTTTATTGAACTGATTAAAAATGATTTACATAGGACGCAACTTCAAACATTGAAATCGAACTTCTACACAAAATGGTGAACAAATTGATGGGTCAAATAAGGATTTGTTACGCCACGCTTTAAAATTCGCGTAACTCCACTCCTTCGAGAACTTCGACTTCTTTATTTCTTGAGCAAATAGAGATGCAAAAAGGTGTCACAACGCAGCGCACCTGAAATTTTCATCTGTTGCTGGGGTACGCAGATCTCGATATGAACTCATTTCACCAATGTGGGTCAATTGAGACTTTCACGGCAATTAAAGAAAGGGTGAGACGAGTTGGTCTAAGAACTAAGAGCGAAAGAGAATAGACCATTACTATGCTGCACTACCTAAAAAATCTCCGTCAATAATTTTCTTCGCCAAAATGTGACCATCGGAATAAGCTGTAATTTTGATGTCGTAAAAGGGTTTATTTATGTAAGGGTAAAAAAAGGTCCACAAACGACACCTTTGTTACTTCAGTTTATGAAATCAAATAGAGTCGAAATTGCCAACAAGAAAGTCAATAATATTTTTCCACTAAACGCTAAACTTACTAGTCTTGATTAAAGGAGCCTAATGCTTGACGAAAAGGAAGAAAGGAGACCTTATTTTGCGGTCTTTTGTAGAAAAAAGTCTCCGTCGGATATTTTGTTTTGTAAGCGAGAAAGACTAATTGAAAAAGCCTTAACCGTAACTGTGTCCAATGTAAAAGGTGGCGCAAAAGTAGTTCCCCAATGTTCTTTGGCTGTATTTTTTTCATGAATGAAAAATGTTGGTTCCTTGCAGTTATGTTTATTTTATGTTTTAAAGTTTTTACATTTTTACTGAATAATTTCCATAATTTAACGTAAGCGTAAGATACCAAAACAAAGACGACTTGATCGTGAAATGTTTTTAAACAATGTTTTTGTTGTAAAAAAGTAAAGAGCTGCTCGAAAAAGACATTTCATTAACTTAGGTCTAAGGAAATATATGATTTTATTACCATCATAATTGACAGTTATGCTTATTATTCCTTAAGATATTCTCTATAACAGTGCAATGTAACAATGAATACACATTGTTCCAACACTATGACAGCAATAACAAAATCCAATTTCACATTCACTTAACCCAAGTCCCTTTCCAATTAGACAAAATGAGAATCCTCAATCAATAATATTATCCATACAGAAAAAAAAAATCCTCTGTACCTTTACGGAAAAATCCTTGCATAAGAAAGGATCTTATTATGATTGACAGCCAGGAAGGAGAAAGGGTGCTACGGTAGCTGGCCAAAGTGGATTAGAAGAAAAGATACCATCATCTCCATTACAATTATCGTCGCTACCCAAGTGCACACAGTGGCTTATCCCGCAGTCTATTCATGTTCAATCATTAAAGATGGAACTGGAATTGATAGCTCTGGCACGACGAAAAAAGTTAAGCAAAAGAATCTCCCCCTCGAACGAGGAGTATAAGGCAAAAAAGAGAAAAATATCCTACTTCGCATTAACAAGAGCGCCGAGCATCCCATCATTATCAAGCGTTCTCTAGGGTACACCAAACAAATGACGCCTCGGAATCGTTAGTATATAAGTCCAACTACCCGCACAGGGCAGACTTTGTGTAAAACCTCCTCGCCACCCACCAACCCCCATTCGAGAACAACGAGGCTAACGAAAGGGAAATCATCATCGTCGATGTTATACATCTACCCCAGAGAAGCATCCATAATCAGAGATACTACAAAGTAAATACGGGAGCTTTGCGCTGCTGTACCTAGCCTACATTCTGCAGGATTTCGTTTTTTTTTCGAGTACATAAGGCCACTGTCAGTTACTTGTACACTGTGGCGGAGGACCCTTGTGTGTTAAGCTGGGTGTTCAAATACACACAGTTTGCGTCTCGCTCTGGTGTTAGCCTCGGAAACAGGACAGGCGGGGGACTATTAATATCCATCACTTGATATCAACGCGAGACGTCCGTGCCCTCTACCCTTCTCGACGTTGCTCATGGAGAGTCCCTTTGATGAAAGCCTGCGAGCGAGGGGGAGGGCCGAGGTGGATTTGGTATATTTGCACATTGACAGTGAACCACTTCACTTTGGCAGGCCCTCAAAACACACGGATTTTGAATAAATAGCAGCAGCATCAGCACCGCCACCATTCACAACCGCATATGCGATGATATCATCGCCGCCGCCGTGCTGTATTAGCCTCATCATCCTCACGCGAGTTTCGTTCGATTCCTTTTGTTAAACTCCCAACCCAAAAGAGTGTAGCCCTCAAATTATGTGTTCGGGCGCAAGAGAGTAGATTTCATTTGATTTCCACGCTTGGAAAACGGATATCGCCCCAGCGCACTCGTCGAGAGATTTCCTTTGTTTTCGTTTTCATTTCAGGAACCAACTCAAGGGATTAGGATATGGGATGCGATGATGATGAATTTCACCCCGAGTACATCACACTTTATGTAGTGAAAAAAATACATATGTGCATAAGTAAGCGCACATGTATACTGTGTATAGCTGGGACCGGATTTTTTCCATGATGGAGGGTTCCTAGCATTGTCAAGTGTGTACACCCTTAAAATTCATCTCTACGCGACGCGCCTGCCAGATATAGAAGAAGGGTGACGACGACGAGCACTTCATTTTGAATTTTTTTCCGTTTTTTTGTGTTTTATTTTTTGTCAAACTTTTTTCCTATTTACTGTGTCTTTCCTGTCCTTGTGTGCTAGGGCAAATATCTTGGAAGCTGTGGGGGTTGTTACGGTGTGTATATGGAATTTTGGGTGTGATGCTATGTTTTGTGTACATAAGGAAGGACACGTTTTTTCGGGTGCAGCAGTCAAAGGCAACTTATTGCGTCCGGTGGCTATTCTATCAGATCAAGGCATCCTTTGTCCCGTTTTTGTGCTGGTGTGGATCAGGACTTTTGATTGAGTGCAATGTAATTAACAAACACGAGCGATGCTGCTTTTATCTCGGTTATTCATGCGGAAAAAGAGGATTTAATAAAAAAAATTCTTGAGCTACGCATGTTGATCAAACTTGCGGTCTTTAATCATATAAATCATTGCTTGTATGTAGGTACTTATATAATTTAGTGTATTTATAGAAGAAGGATTCAAATAAGAATATTGAACGAAAGTCCACAAATCTAACACAAGCTTCACCTAAAAAATAGTAATTTTGAGGATTTTTGTATGCCTACTTTGGTGATGAGAATCGAGTATTGATAAGGAGCAATTATTCACCGACGGTCGTTTTTTTATAATAATAATAATAATAATGTCTACTTTATTAGTTATAAAATAACTTTCACTTTACAAATTTTCGTATATGTTACTCATGTAATAATTTTCAAAAGGAATCTGTCAACATTTCGAATTTACGTTTTGATTAGCGATTACGTATAATTTGTGTTGCAAGCTTTTCAAAGCAATAGAAGTTTGTTTCAGCTTTGACGTTTGACGGCAAACTGTTGAAGAGTTGTGAGCCTCGATACATTACAGAATTCTGGGTGCTGCTTAAGTTGCAAAATTTAAGCAAAAAGCGCATAGCGCGATTTTGAAGAACTTGGAGTCTTGATTTACTCTCTTCGTTGCACATGTACAAGATGGATGCACAGTAGTCAAAGTGGGGCAAAATAATTGTGTTAATATTAAGCAAATAAAGTTCGAATGTTCTTTAAAGTCCAAATTACTATCTATAATAACTCCCAGATATTTAATAAATGCCACTTTTTCAATGTTTTGGTTTCCCACTCTTAATGCACTGTTTATTTAAATGTTATTCCGCAAAGTTTTTATAACCATTAATTTTGTTTTGTCCACATTAATTTTTAGTTTATTCATACATAACCACTGGAATATTCTGTCGAGGTCCTCTTGTAAACGCGCTACGGATTCTCTTTCTTATACACCATCAATATATAGTAAAGTATCGTCGGCAAACAATCCTATCTTACACCATTTAAGAACTTTAGCTATATCATTTATGTGAATTAAAAAGAGATCTGCTCCTAGGTTAGATCCCTGAGGAACACCAAGCTCAACATTTATGGTGGCGGATTCAGTCCTCATTATTCTTGTTTTTTGTTGTCTTCCAGAGAAGTATGATCTGAACCACATAAGCTCCCTTCCCGTAACTCCATATGCTTCCAGTTTGATCAGTAAGATGTTTCTACAAATCGTTTCATGCCCTCTTGAAATCAAGAAACACTGCTACCACGAATCTTCCTTTATCCACAAGTTTTTTCCATTCGTTTATAGTCCAGACTAATGCTGTCTCACATGAGTGATCTTTTCTGAACCCTGATTGCTGCTTTGCTATTAAATCTCACTAAAGTAATAAACAAACTGCTGATTTACAACTTTCTCAAGTACTTTCTGCAATAATGGAAGGGTGTTAATTGGTCTGAAATCTGGTGGATCTACGGGGTTTTTTTACTTTTGGGATTGGTACAACTGTAGATACTTTCCATATTTCTGGGAATATACCGTCCATTAGAGATTTATTAACTATTTCTAGCACTTCGTTACCGATTAAGTCATAGTTTTGTAGAATAATTTTTGCGTTTAACCCGTAACAATCCTTTTTCTTGTTCATTGTTTTAATAACTTTGCTAAGTTCGTTTAGTTTAAGAGTTTTAAAACGAAAATTAGTTTGAACCGGTTCATCATTTAACATACAAACTATGCAATGGACAAAACAAGAGATTTTATTACCCCAGGTGGCAATCCAGTTTCACTGGCAAATCCACCCTCTTCGGAGGTAGGCTCTACGGATTCTGGGGAGAGCCATTTATTGCTTATAAATACCTTTTTGAAAAAATCAAGGGTGCCTCGATCTCCACCAGCTGGATCGAAGGTCTCCGGGAAAGGAAGTCCGCCGGTTAATCAGGACTCAGCGAAAATTAAATGCTTTGAAGCGGAAAACAACGAATTCCGTGCTAAGTTTAATGAAATCGAACGTCTCTACCATGAGTTTAAAAGCGAAGTAGATTCCTTACGTAAAGAAAATGAAGCCTTAAGGATCCCCCGTGGTACTATAGTATGCGAGGAAACGCCGAAACGTCAATGTGAATACCAGACGGACGAGGAAGAACTTGCACGCGAAACGAATCCGGTCTTTAGGAAAAGGCTTACCAAGAAACGAAAGGCCGGTTCTTCACCCGAAGTAGAAACCGTGCAGCAAAAAGAAGAAACACCAGTCGTATCAAACAAAGCGACAGGAATACCCCAAGAAAAAAACCGCCGACCACCTGCAATAAATGTCGTTGGGATCGCGGACTACGGAAAGTTGCGAAACATCCTTAAAAATACTCTTGGGACGAAATATAACTTAACATCACTTCGAAACAACGTATGGAAAGTTATCGGTCACTGTCACAAAAGTTAAATTTAGAGAAAAGCCGCTGCGGGTTACAGCGAGGGGACTACACCCATCCTGTACCAAGGACGAAATAATACAAGACGTTCAAGCCCAAGGCTTTAAAATTCTTGACGCCGTGAACATAATAAAGAAAGAGAAGCAACGTACGGACGAAGGCAAAGATTCCGCTGTTGTCCGACGCGGCCTGCAAATTTTTATGCTTTCTTTTGATAGAACTGAAAATATTAACGAAATCTACAAAATTAAATCAATCCTTAACATCAAGGTAAAAATCGAGCCCAAGCGGAAGGGCAACAGGCTAGTTCCCCAATGTAAGCGCTGCCAGGGTTTCCGACATACGCAAGCGTACTGCCAGAAAAAGCCGCGATGCGTAAAATGCGCCGGCGAACATCTCTCGACGGATTGCAATGTCAGCAGTCAGGCCACCGCGGTTTGTGCCAATTGCAGGGGAAGTCACCCAGCGAGCTACCGAGGTTGCGAAATTGCCATTGAGTTGCAAAAACGACATGAAGCTCCGAAGAAAAATACTGAAAATAAGGACCCAAGCCTAAAACCTCCTAAAGTAGATAAGCCAAAAACCCCTAAGTCGACAAGGGATAAGGGTTTGATTAAAGGCAAAATTCAAAACGCACAAGAAAACGTCGCTGGTCCTAGTTCCCACCGGAGTCAAAAGGGAGAATCCACACTTGTTGGTCCAAGATCGTACGCTCAAGTCGCGTCACGTGAAAGTAAGCCACAATCGGCCGCATCAGATTCGGTCTCTCAAATTCTAGGCATGATTTTAGAAAAGCTTGAGCAACAGACGAAACTTAATCAAGTAAAATTCAACAAATTGAGCGAGCTCGAGTTTAAACCTCGAAAAGCATTTAATAAAAAATCATGAATATGGGAAAGTCAATCAAAATAATTACATGGAATGCAAACGGCCTTTGCAAAAAATTGACGAACTAGAATTATTCCTACGGAAGAATAATGTAGACATATGCCTGATTTCGGAAACCCACTTTAAAAAGGGCTCGGCACGCAAAATAAAAGGTTACATCGACTATCACGCGCATCATCCTTCAGAAAATTCGAGAGATGGATCCTCTCTCTACATTAAAGACTGCATTAAGCACTCCACAAACGAAGAAATAGAACTTGACTCTATGCAAATAACCTCAGTCTCAGTAAAATTAAGTCACATAAATTACAACATCGCGACGAGCTATTTTCCTCCGCAGTATCGGCTGGCAGATGAAGATCTTGCTCTGCTCTTTGTTTCACTTGGGTCAAACTTTATCATCGGCGGGGACTTTAACGCGAAAAATACTTTTTGGAGCTCCTGGTGCAATTCAACAAGAGGCAGAGCCTTCTTTAAAGCAAGTACAAAACGCGGCGTGATCTTCTTATGGACGGGAAAGCCAACATATTGGCCAACCGACAGAAATAAAATACCTCATCTCGTCGACTTCTTTATCGCCAAGGGGGTACCTCGTTACCTTACGAACGTAGAAGAACGCTTTGATCTCTGTTCAGATCACTCGGCAGTTCTTTTGAAAATCGGCGGAAGCCTAGCGAAAAAGAATAGAGCACCTAGATTAACTAACAACAACACCGACTGGGACGGCTTTAGAAAATACTGCAAAGAAAACATAGCTTTAAATGTACCGCTCAAAACGCCACTTGAAATAGAAGAAGAATTAGATAAACTCGTGAGAGTCGTTCAGAGCGCTGCGTGGAATAACACTTCTTTTCGGAGGTCCGAATTATCGAACAGCGGAACAATATATCCGCGAGAAATAGAAGAGCTAATATGCGAAAAGAGGAGAGCGCGCAAGAGATGGCAACGTTCGCGAGCACCCCCGGATAAGACAATCTTGAACCACCTTTCTAACAAACTGAAGCACGAACTTCAAGATCTTAAAAGTCGTGAGACTACTGCTTACCTCGAAAGTTTGACTGCCGATAAAGGTTCGAACTACTCTCTTTGGAAAGCAGTCAAGTCCGTTAAGAAGCCTATAGCACACTCTGCGCCATTAAGAAAAGCCAACGGCGAATGGGCAAGAGAAGACAAAGAAAAAGCGGATTTATTTGCAGATTACCTAGAAGAAACATTCAAACCGTTTGACAGGGAACCGTTGGTCGAGGAGCTCAATCCTTATGCGGTACAAGATAATTATAGAATAAAAACCGTGTCATTGGCTGAACTTCGTCAAACGATAAATAATCTGGAAAACAAGAAAGCCCCTGGCTACGACTTAATTACTAGCGAAATTCTAAAGGAGCTACCGAAAAAAGCTTTGGTCAAGCTACTCTACATCATTAACGCTTCCATGAGAGTTTTATACGTTCCAAGGCAATGGAAAGTGGCCGAGGTTCCGAAACCAGGAAAATGTCCGAACGACAAAAAGTCATACAGACCTATTTCGCCTATACTGCCGATAATAGCTAAGGTGTTCGAGAAACTGTTGCTTAAAAGGTTGCAACCAATCATTGAAGAAAGACGATTGATTCCGGATCACCAATTCGGATTTAGAAAAAAACATTCAACAATCGACCAGGTCTATCGTATAACAAACGAAATCGAAAAAGCTCTGGAAGCGAAAAAGATATGTACTAGCGCTTTTCTCGACGTATCGCAAGCCTTCGACAAGGTTTTGGCACGAGGGCCTGAAGTACAAATTAAGGCTTTGCTTACCAGAAAAACTCTATAGAATCTTAGAGTCTTACCTTAAAGACAGAATCTTTCGCGTAAGGTACGAAAATGAGTACTCGGAATTCAAAGAGGTAAATGCCGGTGTCCCGCAAGGAAGCGTTCTCGGCCCAATATTATTTTTGCTCTATACAAGAGACATACCCCACGATGAGGGAACAATTTTAGCTACGTTCGCAGACGACACTGCTATTCTCGCTATTGATAAGACAGTTGAATTATCAACAGGGAAACTCCAGCGCGCTTTAGACAAAATATGCGACTGGACGAAGAGCTGGCGAGTTGTCCTTAACGAGACTAAGTTAACGCATGTTAACTTTACTTATAAAAAGATAAACAACAAACCTTTATTCATTAACTCGGTACAAATCCCGTACTCAAATGAAGCGAAATATCTAGGAATTACTCTAGACGCAAAACTTAAATGGAAGCCGCACGTAAAAAAGAAACGCGACGAGCTCGAAATCAAGTTAAGAGAAATGAATTGGCTTATCGGAAGATTTTCGAAACTAAGCATATATAACAAACTGCTTTTGTATAAGCAAGTGCTAAAACCATCTTGGACGTACGGTATACAACTCTGGGGTTGTACTAAACCAAGCAATATATCTATTTTAGAAACTTTTCAAAATAAGACACTCAGAGCAATCGGTAATGCTCCATGGTATATAAGAAATAGCGATCTACACCGAGATTTAGGAATCGCAACCGTGTCTGACGAGGTAACAAACTTTGCTCGCAAACTTAGTACTCGTCTTCGCGGACACTGCAACAATGAAATTATCCGAACTTTGGATCAGACAAATCTTACGCGCCGACTACAACGAATGAGACCGTTAGATCTAGCAGCATAAGATGAAACCGCATAAATTGACGGTATTGTAGGTGCCTTCGTTGGAAGGCAGCCTGCCACACGCGATTATTACAGAAGCTTGAACTACTTGTTAAGGAAACTTAGTCGTAGTCTGACGGAAAATGGGAGGTTTTTCAGTGAGTAAGAATCTCACACTACTATGAGCACGCGCGGCCGCTCCTCGTAGTGCCTATGAAGGTTTTTCCTACCCACGGAAAAAAAAAAAATTTAACACGAAAGGCACATACGGTATGGACTGATTTATCTCAACTATACTATTAACGAAAAAGACATTTAGGTGGTTAACTATTGCACTCAAATTTTGCTTAATAACTCCATTTATCATGATCTCAGATATATCTTTGGTATTCGTTCTTTAAACTAACTCTTTTATTGCACGCCAAAGACTCTTTTGCTCGCTGTTGGACGATATCGTATATTGCACGTATTTGTTCCTGGCTCTATGAACCTCAGTCTTGTATATATTGCGTAAAGTTTTGTAGTTATTCCAGTCTTCAATGTTCCCACTTATCACAGCTCTTTGGTATAATTTACCTTTTATCTTTTCGTTTCTATTAAAAAACTATTAAACCAAGGATTTTGGTCGCTAGATTTAATGCACTTGTTGTAACTTAGATCGTTCATTGTATGTATAACTTTGTTATGAAGTATTTCCGCACTCTGATGCATGCATAAGTTACGAGCTTGTAAATAGTTCCTAGTCCACGCACGTTCAAAAGACTCGCGCGAGTATCTCGACTTTGTTACGATTTTTACACTATTTGTTTTTTCTTTTTTACAGTTTATCACGATTCTTATACCCTCATGGTCAGCTATATTAATTGACTGGTCTATTCTTACTTTAATACTACTATTAATTTCATTTGTCACAACATAATCAATAAGTGTATGCGAGTTGTTTTCGTGCCTTGTGGGTTCACTTACCAATTGCTTTAAAAATCGGTCGATTAAGAAGGTACACATTTTTCTTTTTTCACACGTTTCGGCTAACAAGTCTATATTTACATGACCAACAAGAAGTACGTTATCATTCTCACTTATAAACTCATCAAACCAGTTATTTAATTTCACGAAAAAGTAATTCAAATTAGAACTTGGCGATCTGTACACAGATATGAGTATCCACGGGACTCCACTAAGCCAAATTTTGACTCCAGTAAGCCACATATGATAGTCACAATTTATTTCTCCAATTTTTTTAGGTTCTGACTTAAACACTTCTTTATTTAGATAAATTAAAGCACCTCCTGTATATCTAGAATTAGACTTAACTTGAACCTCCTCATAATTTGTCAAGTAATATTCACTAGCTTCTATCTTATCAGTTTTACGAGTTTCACTTATAAAAATTATATCAGGTTTCTCTCTAAGCACTATCTCTTCGATTTCTGGAAAGTTACTTAAGACACTTTGGGCATTGATGTAAAGAAAGTTGAATCGATCTGTTAATTGCTAATAAAACTTACTTCTTTCAAGATTAAATTTTTTTATGTAAAGGGGGCACTTAGGGTCGAAAGCGCTATGGCTTACGTCCAGATTCAATCCATACTTCTCATTAGCTACTAAACAATTTACACACTTAGCAATTTGGCCGCACTTTTTAGCTTCACAGACATTTTATTTATGCATTCGCTTTTATTATGATTAAATCCAAGGCACTTATAACATCTTTTTACAAATGTAGCTTCCATAACCCTGCATCTTTCCCAACCAATCGCTAAAATGCCATTGGCCATTATTCTCTTATATGCTTCATGTTTCACTTCAATTACAGCACTGAATTTGTTTACACCTTTGAAATTATATTCCCACATTGCTTTTCACTTAATATCTTCATTTTTCATAAACTCATTTTTCTCTTTAATCTGACGCACCATTTCGTTATTATTCCACTTTTTAGATAGGCCAATAACTTTAATTCTCAACTCTCTTATCTTTGGTAATTTTATTTCGTACTTGTTTCCCATTTTTTCTTCAATAGCTTCTTTTAATTTTTTTGTTGATGTTTCGTCCTGACACGACACAACCACTTCACCATTATTTTGCTTTTTAATATTAGAAACTTTGATACCAGTAGGGTAAATTTTTTTAATAATTTCGCTCTCTGTAACACTCGCTGTTTGCTTTATTTTAGGTTTTAATACTACAATAGGGCATGGGATTTTTACTTCCTTAACCACATCAGAGTACGAAAACTTTTTGTCAACACTGTTTATTTCCCTTGCAACATGTTGCTCAGATTTGTTTACTTTTATCACACTTGCGCTTATCTCTTCTAATTTACTGCTCTGACTTCTAATACAGCCGACTTCTAAACCAGCCTAAACTTATCAATTGATAGAAGTTTAGGCTGGTTAACAAGCCTTCGATTTTACATATAAATTAATATGTACATAACTAAATCGAAACTATTCATCGGGGGAACATTAAAAAAAAAATAGTGATGAAATGCACTCCACTTAAGATTCTCTGATATTTAAATAAATACCTCAAATTCTCATCGCGCGTTTGGATATCCAACTTTTGATATCAATAAAAATGAAGTGAAGGATTAAGAACATGAGGTAACTTTGGAGCTTCCTGGCACTAAAATACAGATATCTGGGAATTATGCTTGTTTCGAATAGTTAAGAATGGTTTAATTTGTATTATGCAAGCCTTTGCCAAATTTCACTGAAATTACCAAAAAACTAATTTATTTTTAGCGGTCTGTGCAGGAATAAAAAAGACCGGCAAGTATTAAGCCATACATCGAGTGGTCTGTCGGCTTTTTTGAAGGCTAAGCGTACAATTATTGCTTAATTTACAGTGGTGGAAATTCGATTATGAACAGCAAAATTTCTTTACTTTTTTTTTAATGCAGCTCTTAACATTTTTTAGCTGTCCGTCCAAAAATGGAAAAATGGAATGGCAACGCTGTCCGTCCGCATCGCATCTGTAACTTTTAAACGGTAAGTCGTAAGAAGATGAAATTGGATACACTTATAAAGATCGTGGAAAAAATGAGAACACATGCAAGGGCAATTTTTTATATACACACATAACCGTTTAATTACAGTTTGAATATTGATGGTAATAAAGAGAAGAAGTGTTTTGGCCTTATATTCGTGTTTTGGCCTTATATTAAAATTTTTTACAGCCAGGAGGAAGAAAATTTAAACATGCACTAAGAAAATATTGGATTTTTCTAATAAAATCGAATTTTTGCAACATATTGAAAAGTTTTTGAGAAATGCAAAATAGGTAACCATTTAAATAGGTACCCAACGTGTTTAAGTCATAACTCTATAACTTTATTTAAAAAGTCCATATTCGGATAAGATATAAAGCACCCACAGGCTAAGAATCCTGAAGAAAGGAGACCCTCTGAGTTGTGCCAACTAGAGGCAACTAGAGGCATTAGTCTTCTTAACATCGCATACAAGATGTTTTCTGCTGTACTGTGTGAACGCCTGAAGCCGTTCGTCTGGCACATATCAGTGTGGCTTTAGGCCAGGAAAGTCCACCATCGATAAAATATTCACACTGCGGCAGATCTTGGAGAAAACCCGGGAATTCCAAATCGATACACACCACCTCTTCATCGATTTCAAGGCCGCGTATGACTGCATCTATAGAGACGAGCTATATAGCGCAATGTCTAGTTTTGGCATCCCTGCCAAACTCGTCAGTCTGTGCAGGATGACGATGGAAAATTCACGCTGTTCCGTCAAGGTCGGCAAAGACCTCACCGACCCCTTTGATGTCAAAAAAGCATTTAGACAAGGCGACGCGCTGTCATGCGACTTCTTTAACATCATACTTGAGAGAATTGTGCAGAAATCTTGCGCCAACACCAGAGGTACAATCTTTCAAAAGTCCGTTCGAACTACTCGCATACGCAGACGACATTGACATAATCGGTAGAACAAACGGCGAATATGGGTTTAGCAGTCAATGAGGGCAAAACCAAGTATATGCTGTCGTCAAGAAAAGACATTCAACACCGACGTCTTGGACAAAACATCACCATCGGCAGCTATAACTTTGAGGTAGTTAGGGACTTTGTCTACCTGGGTTCCGCTATCAATTCAGACAATTACACCAGCGCTGAAATCAAACGAAGGATAACTCTTGCCAATCGCTGTTTCTTTGGGCTAAGAAGGCAATTGACTAGCAAAGCCCTCTCTCGAGCAACTAAAAGGTCCATGCATAAGACCCTCATCATCCCAGCCCTGCTTTACGGTGCAGAAGCATGGACCCTGTCAAAGGCGGATGAAAACACTTTAGGCTGCTTCGAGAGGAAATTTCTTCGGACGATATACGATCCCGTCTACGGAGAGTGGAGGAGGAGATATAACATCGAGCTGTACGGGCTGTACAGCGATACCGACCTATCCAAAAGAGTCAAAACACAACGTCTACGATGGCTGGGTCACCTAGAGCGGATGGACACCAACGTCCCGGCCCGGAAAATCTTCGAATCCACACCGCAGAGACGGCGCGGTAGAGGAGCACCGAGACTCAGGTGGCGCACGCAAGTGGAAGGGGACCTCAGCCAACTTCGCGTGCGAAACTGGAGACGGCTAGCTAGAGACAGAGCTGGCTGGCGAAGCTTGTTGGCTGAGGTCCAGGTCCACCCCGGACTGTAGCGCCACCTTAAGTAAGTAAGTAAGTAAGCCGCAGGCTAAGGAAGGGCTAAAATCAAGTTTTGGTTAAACAGTTTTAGAACTGTAGTTTTGGCGTATTTTCGAACAAAAAAAGTGAAAGAATTTTGTCCCCACCACTCCGAGATAGCGTCATCAAAATGATATGAAAAAAATCACACACGTCAAGAATTATATGTAATTTTTTGGAAAACTATTTTTCCCGAGAAATTTTCGAATATTAAGCAGTTTCTGAGATTTAGCTCGAAAACTTCAAAAACATTTCAAAAGTTATTTTTCAAAATATTCTGTAAGCTTAACGGTGGTACCGATTATAGTGAAATTTCGTTTGTATGTAAAACGAATGAAGTGAATTCTAAATCTTTCAATATCTTTCAAAAATGGCGTTTCTAACGTAAAATTTTCTGCATCGGTTTAAGAAACAAATTAAAAAACTCGCTTTTATAACCGATAACTAAAAATCCTGTGCTCTGAGTATAAAAGAGGATACTGTTGCTAGCGCAAATTATTCGAGGATCAAAAAAAAAAATTAACGATATTCAACAAAAGACAATTTCTTGAGGCTCGAAGAAAAATATAGAGGGGCTGAAATATTGCGTGGTTTTTGAGATATGCTTAAAATCATTTAAGTTGATTTATTAAAATGGTAGTGCTAAAAAAATGGTCATAACTTCCAAGTCGTTTCTATCTTATCAACTAAATTTTACAAAAATTACAAATTTTACAAAAAAAAATTTACAAAATTTTTTTTTTAATAATTTTGAAAGCAAAAAACCCGTTTGTCATTTTTTTTTAGTTTCTTTGCCAGAATATATCAAAAAAAAATATTTGTCACCTTGCGTTTCAATAAAAGTATGAATACCTTAACTTAAGATTTGCCTAAAAGACAGACTTGTTAACTAGTGGGAGGGTTACAATCCGCTTAGGCGAATCGTTAAATACCCCATCCCAATTGACCACTGTCAAGCTCCGAATTGTGTCATAAATCTTGGTTGTTAAATTTTAGTTTCATTTAACTTCAATTGTATTTAGAATTTCTCAGTTAAGAATCTTCTCAATAAGAAAGGGGCGTGGCATCCACACCTTCTCAATAACATCGTATTTTTGTTTATATTTTTTATCAGAAGTGGTATACACGTGTTGACTGGATTTTCATATAAAAAAAATGGTTTTTTACTTAAAAACGCCCCCAAAAGTGGGCGTGGGGAAAATTTATTCACTTGAGTTGATAGCTTACGCACATATCTGAACATTTGATAGTGCAAGTTTTTTGGATTTAAAGCAAATATATAAAAAAAAAAAACCGTTTATTAGAATGCATATTAAGTATGACCACGCCTACAAGGGGGCGATATTCGCTTTTTTTTTTTAAATGCCAATCACAATTCATCTAAGCGAGGATATCGCATACCAAATTTCAGCTTCCTGCGACAACCTTGATTTTTCATGCTATTAAGTAAAGTGGGCGTGTCAGCGGGCGGATTTCAAAAATGTTTATACTTGCACTGCTTCGGAACCTATAAAGAACAGATATCAAGTTTCAAGTTCCTAGCTCAAAATGTAAGGCTTTTATTGATTCAATAAAAATATTAACAACTTCTATGTCCAATGAGTCACAGGAGATCATTGTGCTCGATTTGTCCCATCTGCTCAGAGTTCATGAATCAAATGTGAATCACAAAAGTGCTTGATGAAAAAATGAAGTTTGAATTTTAAGAAAAAATAAACATTTTTTAATACCCTATCCCCTATGATAGGGAGTATTATTAAATTTGATTCATAGTTTGTTACGAATAAAAATCATGACTGTAGATCCCCAAGACCTAAAGGACATTATGATCAAGATGAAGTGTTGAGTAAAATAGCTATATCCGTCCGTCCGTCGGTTTGCGAGTTTGTGCGTAGTTTGTGGAATACAATTTTGAGCTTGTTTTCCATATTCCTGAAGCAGTACAAGAGCGAACGTAAAATCCGCTCCCTAAACCCATTTAGCCCATTTTAGGTCTTTATTATAATAAACCATTTACAATAACATCAACTGTTTAGCAATGATTGTAAACTGTTGATGTTATTGTAAATTTTTGAGGATTCGGGGTTAAATCGAAGTTTAAAAAATTAACTGTAGCTGTTTCTTCTCATTTTAAGAGGAGCGTGGTGTGCACTCCTTACAAAATATTTTTATTTTCATGGATTATATTCTAAAAGTCTAAAAGCACACAAAAAATGTATTTTTTTTTTTCAAATTCAATAATTTTGTAAAATCTACCTATAAAAATGGGAGTGACCCTGAACTTTTGTATGACCAAAATCTAGACTGGTTCACCTTATGCATTGAATTTTATTCTTTCTAATTGGGCTTAGGGCAAATCGAAATCCAATTTTTTTCGAAAATTTCTAGTTTTTTTAGCAGTGGACCAAAATCTTTTTTTGATAAAATATGAACTTGGTGTTTTCTACACAATAATATGAAGTGGGAATTTTTCGATTTGAAACAGAAGTATTAAAAAAATGCATTCGAAATATAACCTTTTAAATCGAAGCTACGCCTACGGTCAATAAGGAAGGTTTAGCATTTTTTTTTCATGTTAAAGATCTAAGATAAAAAATTTCAGCTCTCTACCTCAAAATGTAAGGACGGACGGAAAGAACATAGCTAATTTGCCCTAGGATTCGTCCTCGATCGACATTTTTGCCTGTATTAAATTTAATTGGCGCTGGACTGGTTGGCTTTAATCAGTTGGGTTGCGGTTGGCAAATCCTGAGTGTATTTAAAAAACAAGATATGTTACCCAAAAAAAAATTTAGATGTTATAAAAAAAACATGCAGAAAGGAAGGGTCTTCAATACCCGCTAGGATCAGGGCACCTTTTTGAAAAATTTTCGTTCAGAGCACGCGTTTACAACACATTTATAAATATATATTCGAAGTCTATCAATTGCAATAAAAATATTTTTAAATGAAAAAAAAAACATAATATGCATTACTGTTTTATTTCATTGTGCAAACAACAAAATATTCACTCCGGATAATAAATTTATTCATTACTTGGTTTAGCATTTGCCCATAAATTTGGTTATTTTTACTACTCTGGTATTAAGAATCTATACCATCGTACTTCTCTATAGAAAATTTTTGAAACATTCTAAATTTCATAAAATTTAGAGTCTAATAATTTTCCCAAACTAGTCCACCCTGTATAATGTATATCTAATAATTTCAATAATAAATTGTTATCCTATTATAAAATGGATTTGTGACCTTTTTGCTTCTGAAATTATTTGCATTTCAGATATTATGAGCAAAACGGATTTTTTTGACAAAGGCCTCTTAAACCTTTAAGGTTTCCGACCATTTCTCCAAACAATTGCAGATTTACTTCGAATAGATCTTTAACTATAATACATGTTGAATATAATTTCATAAATAAGAAACATATTTTTGTAATTTTATATCGACTTTGGTAATATTTTTCGAGCATAAAATATTTTATGATAGTTTGCTGTACGAGAATTTTATGATTCATAAAGACAGCAAGGATTAAAGCGAGAAAAGGTTTCGTGGTCTAATTTCCGGCACCAGTTCGACAAATCTAGATATAATATCGAATTTCTTTCACCATCATTCAAACCAACTGTGATAATAATTTGCAATATTTGTGGCACAAAATAGGTTTTGAGCATTTAAGACTAATCCATACAAGTTTAATTTCATGAAACTAATTTCATCAAGATACCAGAATATTTTGGAAAATAATTTTTTAAATGTTTTTGAAGCTTTAAGGCTAAATCTCAGAATCAGCTGATATTCGAAAATTTCCATAGTTTTCCCGATAATTACAAATAATTTCTGATGTGTGTTTAATTTTTTTCAAATCATTTGGCTTTATGGCATTGGGGATAGACGTGGTGATGTCAAGACCGCAGTTTTAAAACGGTTTAACCAGAGCTTGATTAAAGCCTTTATTTAAGCTGTTGTTGTTGTATAAGTTTGCCCAATGATTTATATAATTTAGAAAAAAGTTATAGAAAAGATATTATCTTAAAAGCGTTGCAAACGGGCACATAGTTTTCTATTACCTATGTATTTCCCAAAAAAATTTCAAAATTTTGAAAAAATCCGATTTCATTATGCAAATCTAATATTTGTTTAGTGTATGTTTTGATTTGCTTCTTTCTGGCTGTAAAAACTTTTAGGATAAGTGCAAAACACTATTTGTCTTATTTACCACCTAAATTCAAACTGTAATTAAACCGTTGTGTGTATAAAAAACAAAATACCCTCATATGCGTTCTCACTTTTTTCACTGACTTAATAAATACATATGCAACAACTACGTTTCGCCGTTCAGAAGTTACAGGTGCGGACAGACAGACAACGGAGTGATACCATAAAAAGTCCTCTTTCCATTTTTGAACGGACCGCCAAAAAAGACCTTTGATGATATTTCCAGGCGTCCGTCCAGTCCGTCTGTTGTCGTAGAAAGACAAAAATGTATGTGTATCTGCTTTTAAACCGTGGAAATAGTCATAGAACCCAACCAGAGCAGTTTTTAAGCACAAATAACGGTTTAATTAGAATTTGAAATTTTACGGGAAAGTGAATCAAAAGTTTTTCAATTACTTTTTTTTGGGAAGTTTAGCAGTCAAGAACTAGAAAAACGAGAATTAGGTTAAGTATATACTAGATTTAAAGAAAAAATCATTTTTTTTTTTTTTGAAAATATTGAAAATTTTTTGAGAAATGAAGAGTTAAAAATGGATGACGTTTTTCAAAGTGACGCCATTACTTTTAAACCGTTTAGTCCACAAAGCCAATATTAAACACTCGTATAAAACAACTGAAAGTAAACGAAGTGCTTAAGTCATATTTTTTAGAAAAAAAATTTAATACTGCCGTTTTGAAAACACCTCATCTCCGATGTTATAAGGAGAAATCATATGAAAAAAAAGTGCGAAAATGCAACAGTGTGCAAGTAAAATTTCAGTCCGTCTGGGACGGATTGCAAAATATCCTACCCTACATACAAAAGAAACTACCACGCCTCCAAAAAGTGGGCGGGATATAAAAATATAACTCATAAATGCCTTATGCTGGGTGTTTGCATACATCTGGGGCTAAAACTCCGCCTTTTTAACCAAAAAAAAAATCACTTTTTTTAAGGTTTTTAATGAGAGATAGTCGCTAATACAGGCCTGTAGTGGGCATGTCTGTAAGCGGATTCAGCTAATTTTCAAACTTGATCTGAAGGGACCTACTTCTAATAAAACATTTATCTGCCAAGCATTGGCTGTTTTTTTTTAATTTAATAGGCACCGATTTTTGCGGTAACTGTAAAACAAGCTCTTTTTGTACTTCATTTTTTAAATAGGATTAGAAGGGCTCCGGCCTGAAACAACAACTTTTAAAATTTCAACGCAAATATGTAGCTATATTTCTGTTCGCTTTGTAATTTCACCAAATCTGAACAAGATCGCTGTAACCGTATAACTAAGGCGTGTCCTAGACATCCACATGCGAAGCTTTCTAGAAGGTTCGCTATCCAAATCACAACATGCCTACTTAAGGGTAAATCCACGGAAAGGGCTCTCCATGAGGTGGTGCGGCCAATTGACAGGTCCATACACTACAAAGAATAAACCTTAAACTCAGCTTTCAACAACGTTGGGTATTAAGGAATCTATTAGGCAATGGTCCTAGGCAATCTCCAAGCCTCTATGCTCGGAACTAGAATTATCCAGGCGTCACTCAACCAAATTTGTTCATAGAGGAACGCCACATAATGGGGTCATCTCTCCCCTACTATTGTTAATGGTTATGAGCAAAAATCTCTTTGAACTTGACAGGCAGCGAGTCAAGGTTGTCGCGGATGCGGATTATGTGGTGATGCTGGTTTCAGGGAACTTGCCTTCTGTATAACGAAATTATGGACGCTGCTCTAGACAATGTAAGCACCTGAGCTGCAAGATGTGGCCTCTACATTAACCCGGACAAAACTGAACTGATGCTGTTCACTACTAAAACCAAAGTACCAGATATTACCCTTCCCGTCTATCCTCCACCGCTAAGTACCTGGGTATCATGCTCTATCCTAAGCTTAACGGGAAACATAACATCGAACTCAGAATTAGAAAGGCATATGCTGCCGCCTTCTACGCCTGTAGCAAAACCTTTGGAAAGAAGAGGGGACTTCAACCAAAGATGACCTTATGGATGTATACGTACGAAGCCATTTTCAGGACTGATTTTCTGGCTTATCAAGAGGCCTGCACGCAATTTTAGCGTGACACAACGCACATACAAAACTTTGCCATATTAATAGACACTAAAGTTGCCATCGAAGCCATTGATTCAGCCAAGATATCCTCTAAACTGGTGCAAGAGTGTCGCCACGAGCTTGCCCGTCATTTCAGGGTCACACTACTGTGGATTCCTGGCATAGTGACATAAAGGCTCAGCTCTATATGCAACACTCGCGGCAAGGGTCCACATTCCGCTAGAAATAGTTAAGGAACAAGTACACTCATATTTCCTGGAAAAGGCCAACTACTATTGGAGGGGGCTGACTAATTGCGCCATATCCAGGCAGACATGGCCTATATACATAAAATAAAAATAGAACAAAAGACCTACTCAAGCGAACCCGCCCTGACATCCCCAGAATCATAGCGGTAATAATGGGGCATAAGCCGATTGGAGACAATGCGCAAAAACTGGGTATCCTATACAACCCCCATTGCCGAAGATGGGGAATTCCGATTGCGGAAATGTGAATGAGAAAAAACTCACTCCCACTTCCACTACAAATATCCGGCACTAGCAAGAGCCAGACTGCGTGCACTGAACCAAACTTTCTTCGTTGGCCTTAGTGATATCTCGTGTAAACGGATACAAAAGCTTATCAAGTTTCTCAACTCCACTTGTTGGATACCGACCACATAACAATCTTAGCAACCCATCACAAACCAGGTTATACGAGTCGTGAAATCAAAAAGGCACATTAAGTGCTACTTGGGTTCATTCTTGAACCGCCACCTCTACCTCTCTAGGTACCTCTGCCATGAAAATTGAATCTGTAACTATGCCCATGTCATCTTTTGCACGGCCACTGGGTGTAGAAAAGTGTGTTAGCAGCAGAGCTTCACCCAGTTTTTCACCGCGAAAATCATCTCTTTAGAAAATCCGAAATATCCAGGACGGGCTGAAATACTCCATAAAATCTCTAAGGTACAATTCCAAAAGGAAGTCCCAGTATTTAACATATCCGATCCAAAACTGTTATGTGGTGTTCTCATTCGTGCTAGGTTCTTTCTGAAAGAGCTGTCACTGGTGTACTGGAATGCGCCACGCAACTACGACCTCATCAAACTTGGTCAAAGCAACGGTAAAAGGTGTAGAGAGTTAGACACTGTGGATAAGGAAAGGAAACCGTGGAACCTCTTTTAAAAGTGTCGCGTTTTTCTTTCTACACATTCTACACATGGTTATCAAGATTCCGAAGTTCTAAAAACCTAGTAAAAAAATAGCATCTACCTAGTTGGTAAGTCGGACCTCATAGGTTGTTCCTATTAAATTTAGTTGAAAAGCTAATAGTTTTCAAGTCATTGCTGGACACTCACTAAGACAATCATGCACCAAGGTATGTCGTTATGTCGAAATGACTTTTGCACTAGCTGCATGGATCCGGATAAACGACAGACCACAGCCTGTGCACATGCCCTGTTCTTTTTAGAATTTTCTTCTGTACGTTGCTCCAAATGGTTTTATATTTGGAAAATTCTGTTTTTGTATATTCCTGCCTTTGTATTTCCTTTCAATTCACCGTCTGGTTAGTCTGGTTAAGTGGCGGTCCAAGCGGTAATTTAAAAGGATGTGGAAGATATCCTTGGGTTGTTATGATACTAAGATGCTTCGGTGTAACTCGGAGAGCGAATAAAGGAGACAAAACATAAAATTGAATAACTCAAAGCAACAAACAGAGCTATTGGATGGAAACCCAAGGATCCTAGAAACATGCCTCACTCACAGGTGCATGCACGCCTATGTATGTTCATATTTCGTTTAATTTTTGTGTTTTTGCCTCTTCAAGTCCAGCGAACTTTGTGATCAGACAAATCTGTCACTTTTCTGTCGCACTCGCGTTATTTTCTTGCACTCAAAAGTTTATGAAAATATCCGAAATTTGTAAGTCGATGTTACCAGAAATAAACAACTCAACTGGAAAGGAATATGGAAAAAGCTAGGGAGTACGCAGGCAGGCAGGCTGGCACTCGGCGAGGCAATATATTTTTTTTAACTCTGGAAAGGTCCGAGAGTAGGTCAACATTTATTTGTTTAAGTGATTCAGCTACTTCTACAAATCTTTTGCTTCAACTACTAAATTTTATATCGGTTCTCACCGGCAATGGCTTTAATTTTTAATGTTTCCCAATTGTTGTAACACGTTTGCTCGTTCTCACATATAACTTCAACATAAAACCAAGTAAAACATAAGCAATATATTCGTTTCGTACTAGCATTATTGGCGGGGCTTCGCTGACATGGAGGCTCGAGTGTTTGAAGTTTGGTTATTGGAGCACCGCAAAGATGCATGATACAATAACTATTTCTGAAATAAATAATTCCACCAATGTTCACTATGTTCATTCATTTTCATTCAATGTTTTACTAGCCATAATTTTTGGAAAAAGAAATTCTACAAAGAAATTTTACAAAGAATTCACAGATTTATCTGACAGCAAAATTTTCGCAACTTCTTGGACAGGAATGCAGAACCGTTATAAATTTTCTTCACAGCCTGCGTTCAGAGAGTAAAAATTCTTGCCTAGTGATGATACAAAAGTAACGAGTATGCAAAAACAGTAACGAGTAAGAATTAATGTGGGCTCTCATTAATACCTCTCTCTCGCTCAAAGGGGTAGCAGCTGAAAAATTTAAAGCCATTCACATTTTTCTGCTGCCCGTTCCATTACGCCTGACTTGAAGCGTTTTTCATCAAAGAAAAGATTTGAAGGGTCCAGGGAAAAAACGGCTGAAGTCCACTTAAATTGATTTAAAAGAAACGGGAAAATAATGTGTGCGTACCATTAAGTTTCCATAAGTATGGCAATTTATTGGCGATGGTTTCGATTATTATTTTTTGGAAAAGTGAACACAATTTCAGGTTGTTCAAAAAACTACAAGATCTCATCACCACACCAGCTGTCATTTATTTTGACAAAAAATTGTCTTGAGTTGATTTAGATAAGATTTGATATTTTTCGTTTTCTTTTATGTTTTACTGAAAATAAGAGATAAGTTCCAGAGCAGTTTCCAACAAGAATGATGCGCATAAAAGTTTTAAAATTTTCTATGCCTACGTCGTTTTCGGGTTTAAAGTACATATTTTTATTTGTATAGAAGCCGTTGAAGCCGAAAATATTGAATTTAAGTTTTAAATGTCATTTTCAAACGTATTGCCACGTGTATTTATGGCAATGATTGCTCTTCAAATGGAAATCAATCATTGATGGCCATTTAAAAATCAATATTGCAAAACTAATTTCCAAAGCATCTTCACTAGTAATGAAACAGTCAATGGAAATATTTCAATCAATTGATTGCTTTGCCCTCCATTGCAAGTGGAGCTTCTGGGTTAAACGATTTCGGTACGTTGAAATAACGTGTCAGTGAAAATTGTGGGAGCGATTCCCTCGGTAATCTCATTCTTTTGATCGGTAAATTTATCGTAATTTTTTTAGTAAATGTGACGATTTCGCGGGCCAGTATTAGGCTTGACATTTACAATTTCGACCATTGAATTTCGGCCTTTTCCGGCATTTTCATAAATGAAAGAGAAAGATATAGAAATGCAAAAAATATATTTATCTTTATCCCACTCTTAAATTATTTTGATCTCGTTGAAATGACGCTGGAAAGCTTGAAATGCAAATTAAGGATAACTATTCCTACTTTTTATATTCTTTATTTCGACTTCTGGACATTACATTTTATAACAGACTGAACTTTTATCAGAAATGCCAACAAGCAGCAGCGCAAAAAAATCACGCGCTTCAGTTAAATTCAGTTTCAAGGTTTTTCTTTTAATTTAGTTTTACTTAGAAAGTTGAAATACTCTACCATAGTTAAGAAACTTAATTTTCTATTTCGCGTTTCTGGCAAAGATCTCAACCGAAATATCAAGGTGTAAGCTGCCTTTAGAGGAAAACAAAATGTTACATAGATTCTACTCTGGTTCTCAATTGTAAAGCCGATACATAGCCATAATAAAAAGGATATATTGTAGTTATAATACAGTTTCCATATCGTCTTTGTGACATATCTTACGGATAACTAAATTTTTACCAAATTGTAACCGTTTTGACAGTTTGGTTACTATTTTTATATAATTATAAAAATAGTAACCAATCTGTAAAATGTTCGCAACTTCGTAGCACGTAAATTATTGTCATCAAAAACAAAAGAGACTTGGTGAGGCTTGGTGACACTAGATATTTGAATTTAACCACTTAAAATTTTAAAATTTTTTTTAGGTTCCTTGTATCAACCAGATTTGAACGGCACTTTGAGAAGTTATCAAGACAAATGTTACTTTCGTGGGTTTGTCAGACCCTCGCAACACCCCATGAATTCTGATGGAATATGAAAATAACGCCATACACATGTTGTATGGTGTACGTCATGGTTTGTTTGTGTGTAAAAACAAGCTGCCTATTTCGCAGACCATCATGAATCTGTTTTCGATGGCGAGCTGCGTAGTAGAGGTTCATTTTTGTCTTCATATGGCATAATCTTATTTTCTGTGGTTTGTGTGTCAGAGTAAGAATACTATTTTCATTTGGTGGTTTTGTGTATTTAATACCGGGTGAACAAAATCGAATTAAAACATAAATCATGAAAATGTAAGTTGCAACTAAAAACCCGTATACAAGTATAATAAACCTATTTTTTGGTCTAAAACGCTATCTCAAATTAAAATACCATTTACTGCTCGAGTTCACGGAAGAGTATCCCAACACCTTAAAAAACTATGTGGTGGAAAAAACTCAGGGAGTGGCGGACTTTTATAAACTGTCGACAGAATTGAATCGAAAAAGGAAATTAATACTATGTTTCCACTGCCAATTATAAAAGAAATAGCAGGAGATAGTTAATTATAAATCCCAAAGTGGTTCCACCAGACAAATATGCGATTAATTTGGCATGAGCACTCCTTTTCTGTCATTTTGGCTCGCAAAAGAGAGTGGCGATATAATTTTCCAGATTTTCCAGGACCGAAAAAGATTTCCGTTGTAAACGTCCTAATAGAATTTGTAATTTTGACAGATCTGTCAAATGTGGACAGTTTTAGTATCCTTTTTTGATTCTCAATCTGGTAAAATGATGTACGAAAAGGGTTGAAGGTGGTTTGTTAAAGGGATAAATTAAATTTATGAGATTTATTTTTAATCGCTCGTCGAAAGGATTTGAGTTTGTATGGATAATCGCGTAATTTTTAGAGGATTTAATGAAGATTTATATTAATATCTATAGTATAAGTATTAATATCTTTATAAATATTTTCTTTTACTTAGTGACTTGGTATGTTTTGAATATATTTTTACTTTATTCTTTTTGACCTTCAATAAAAACCAATACACTTTGGCAGAATTTTCCTTTAATTTTTTAAGAATTTAATCAACATAAAAACCAGTTTTTTAATGCAAAGTAAAAACGAAACGATACCCATTTTGTTACCGTGCAATCGCCATCGACAAGACGATAGTACTTGACAGATATTTGCCTTACGCGAAGCAAAGTCTATTCGCTATCGACTAAACGGTAGTGATATTAAATGCTTACGATATCGTAGTGCTCACGCAATGGGAGCTCAAGGGTCTTATCGCATAATTTTCCGGAATAAAATCGTCAAAACGACTAAACTGAATTACGTCGTTTTGTGATTGTTTTTTGTAACATCTCAATAGCATCGTTAAGTTTAATCGTTCGTCATTTTTTACAACGCGACTGAAATTGTATGAAATCGATAAAAACTTATGATATATCTCAAATTTAAAGCTTACTTACTTACTTAAGGTGGCGCTACAGTCCGGGGTGGACCTGGGCCTCAGCCAACAAGCTTCGCCAGCCAGCTCTGTCTCTAGCTAGCCGTCTCCAGTTTCGCACGCGAAGTTGGCTGAGGTCCCCTTCCACTTGCGTGCGCCACCTGAGTCTCGGTGCTCCTCTACCGCGTCGTCCCTGCGGTGTGGATTCGAAGATTTTCCGGGTCGGGGCGTTGGTGTCCATCCGCTCTAGATGACCCAGCCATCGTAGACGTTGTGTTTTGACTCTTTTGGCTAGGTCTGGCTAAATTTAAAGCTATCAGAATCAATTTTAAGTAAAAAGTACAAAAAACCGACGCCAACAAAATGACTGTACGAAATGAAAAACAAAAACCAAATGAAATCAAAGCAATTGGACGCTTAACGTGATGACTGCACCGATACAGTATTTGACGTTCTGTGCACAGTGAAACCGAGTGTACACCACACTGGAATTGTCGCGAGCACCGAGTATTATTTGAAAGCTCGGTGTGCCAGTTTGGTGTCCAAAAGAATACGCCATTAGTTGAAACTTTATTGACTCGTTACTTCTGAATGCAGCGTTCTTCTCCACTACAGTGTAAAACCAGAAAAGTGTTAGTACTGATTTGTTTTTGACATAACACAAATAAAAAAGTAGTAGGATTTGGATGACTTCGGCGAATAATGAACTTGAACAGAACATTGCATGCTCATTTTCATACGGTTTTTTGTTTGCTTTGCGAATTCAATTTTTGGTCTAACTGTTCAAACCGCGGCATAAGTGTACCGTAGAGCTAAGTGAAATTTGCTAGTTTTTTCCATCCTTATACATATATGGATTTGGGTGTCTGATTCCGAATGTGCTATTGAAAATTGTCGGCCTTGATTAGTTTAGAAGTTATAGGCAAAAAAGTTTAAAAAGAGTGCAACTTTGACATGCTCGTAAATGGCCACAGGCGCCTGCCAGACAACTGGTATGTCCCCTTAGCGGACCGACGAAATCGCGTAAGCGGCTAATTAATCCTTGAAATACGAACAAATCAAACGCGGCCCTTACAAGAAAAAAACAACTTTTTAAATGGAACTGTTGGTGAGATGTCATCGATTCGTAAATACCTAGTAAAATTTGGGGATGAATTCTTTCCTCCAGAACAGAACTCAGCGTTATAAGTTTGGGCGGTCAGCCCTAAGCCTAGCGTCACCCTCTAAAGAAAACCATTACTGCTTGCTGATGTGTCCTGACCTCCAAAAAAGTGTGCTCAGTCGGAGTTCCAGCTTAGCTTTCGAGCGGTAGCGTACAACCTCCAATTGTCTCTAAGAAGTTGTCGCCGTTGTCTTCTGCGACTCCGACACTGACAAACGGGGTGTTTCAAATCTCCCAAATGTTGTTGATGTTGATGTTAGTGTTGTATTCTTTAGAGCGGAGCTGCCATAGTAATTATTGTTTATATAGAAGTACTCTACACATCCAACTAGGTCGCGTTAGTGTGCCAAACAAAAAAGGCACCAGTGCCTATACATTTCAGGCAAAGCCCTTTGCCTTGAAGTTGATTCAATAAGAACACGAATTTCGCTTATACTCCCGAAAAAAACTGCTTACATTGTGGGACATATGTATGAGGGGAATGATTTTGGTGTGAAATAAAAGGTTTTTTTAATTTTTTAATTTTTAATAGAATATTGTGCTACACATAGTTGATTTATTTTTAGCTATTTAGTGTTAACTTCTTGATGATCCATTTTTTTACTTACCTATATTTTAAACGTCGATATCTTGAGAGTAAGGCTAGGACAAATGTATTTTTTGCAAACAATTTATGATTTGATTTGTTCGACAAGGAAGGTTGTAAAATACACAAAGACAATATATTTACAGCTAGTTCTCCAAGCCTTTATTCATTTTTCAATATCTGCCTTTAAGTACAAAAATGGTTTAAACTTAAAAAGGTTTTGGAACATTATTTTCATATTCTATAATATTATACTTCGATCGGCTAACAGGAACTGACTCCGTAATCTAGGTTCATTTAAGTTTCGTAAATTATACGGCTGCCCACTCGTGTGACCTCATTGGTTAAACACATCGTTGTGGCACCATATTTGATTATGAGGACAGCCATCAATGTGCTGTAATCTAATCTTGCTTTGACATTCAATCACCTAAGCGCGTCCAACATAAAATTTATCGTTGTAGAAGGGTTGGACCTAAAGCTTAGATTAGACTACATGCCAGTACTTAGCAAGAAAAATGCTGCAAATATTTTTCTTCTTACGGCAAATATGCTAAAATGGCACGCAGTCTAATCTAAGCCTTAGGTTACTCCCCATAGCTTTGTTTTGAAGCTGTTGAAGATGAGTTTAAAAAGCCGCCCCAAAAATGGACGTGGACTGAAAAATAAAATTAATTAAGTCAAATTTCGTTAGAATCAAGAGAAAATGCGTTAAAAGCGTATATTAATGTTTAAAAAAAAAAACGATTTTTTCCTAAAAGCGCCCCCTTAAAGTAGGCGGAGCTCAATTTATGTAACAAACCTGGCAAATGGTGATGTCATGAAATGGTCATATCGTAAAGTCAGGTTTTTAGACCTTTAAATTGTTAAAAGTGGGCTTGGTCGATAGTGTGAGCGGTCCAATTTTTATCTAATTAAATGCTTTTGTCCATTATTGATCTGCATCAAAATTTGATTAAATTGACGTTAAACATTTCACTCACGTCAAAGCATCTGAATCTGAAAATCGGTCACTCTTGTAGCCCTATAGTGTTGTTGGAAGTGTGGTTGAGGTTTTTTTTTACATGGCCTGTCCATCTAAGCGCCTGGCAAATTTAAATACTTCTTCGCCATAGCGTTATATGTTTGCAGAAGTTCATCGTTTGGTGCGCAATCCTAGTCATCGCCGTTTGTCCGGTGTATCGGCCCATTGGCTCTGAAAAAGTGTGTTGAATTGAAAACTTAGAACAATGTACTAGTATTCACCCTTACAACCCCTTTAGAAATAGAAGACGAAGTCGATAAACTCGTTAGAACTATCCAAGACGCTGCTTGGAACAATACTTCTTTCCGGAAGACTGGAGTAAGGAAAAGCGGATCAATTTACCCGCGCGAAATTGAAGAGCTCATACGCGAAAAGAGAAAGGCTCGAAAGAGGTGGCATTTGTCTCGAGCTCCTCCTGATAAAACCATTCTGAATGGGCTATCTAACAAATTAAAGCACTTACTTCAAGATTTCAAAAGTCGCGAGGCTACCAACTACCTCGAAAACTTGACTGCCGATAGAGGGTCAAACTATTCACTTTGGAAAGCCGTGAAGTCCATTAAAAAGCCCATAGTACACTCGGCGCCAATAAGAAAAGATAACGGTGAATGGGTAAAAGGCGACAAAGAGAAAGCAGATGTATTTGCAGAACATCTAGAAGAAACATTCAAACCGTTTGACGGGGAGCCGTTGGTTGACGATCTGTATCGCAATGCGGAATTAGACAATTATCGAATGAAAACCGTGACACTGTCTGAACTTCGTCAAACAATCCGAAATTTGAAAAATAACAAAGCTCCAGGCTATGACCTAATTACTGGGGAAATTTTGAAGGAGCTACCGAAAAGAGCGTTAGTCAAGCTTCTCTACATCATAAACGCATCAATGAGAATTTCATACGTTCCACGGCAATGGAAAGTCGCAGAGGTAATAATGGTTCCGAAACCAGGGAAATGCCCGAACGACAAAAAATCATATAGACCGATTTCGCTTCTGCCGCTTATATCTAAAGTCTTCGAAAAACTTGTGCTCAAACGACTGCAACCAATAATTGAAGAAAGACGATTGATTCCGGATCACCAATTCGGCTTTAGGGTCAAACATTCAACACTTGACCAGGTCTATCGAATAACTGATGAAATTGAGAAAGCCTTAGAAGCGAAAATGATATGTTCTACCGCTTTTCTTGACGTATCCCAAGCCTTTGATAAAGTTTGGCACGAAGGCCTAAAATATAAGCTACGGAAAGTTTTGCCGGAAAAAATGTATGAACTCTTAGAGTCTTATCTTGACAACAGACTATTTCGAGTGAGATACGGGAGCGAATACTCAGAATTCAAAGAAATACAAGCCCGCGTTCCACAAGGTAGCGTCCTCGGTCCAACACTGTTTTTACTTTTTACAAGAGATGTACCTCAAGTAGAGACAACGACTATAGCCACGTTCGCTGACGACACGGCTATCCTCGCTACGGATAAGACAGTCGAACAATCAACGGGAAAACTCCAACGCACTTTGAATAAAATATGCGAATGGACAAAGGCCTGGCGAATCCTCCTAAATGAGACAAAATCAACGCATGTAAATTTTACTTACAAGAGGGTAATCAACTTACCTCTATTTATAAACTCGGTACAAATTCCGTACGCAAACGAGGCAAAATATTTAGGCATGACCCTAGACGCAAAACTTAAGTGGAAGCCACACGTTAAAAAGAAACGCGATGAACTTGAAATCAAGCTACGAGAACTGAATTGGCTTATCGGACGTTATTCGAAACTAAGCGTATATAACAAACTGCTATTGTATAAGCAAGTGCTAAAACCATCTTGGACGTACGGTATACAACTTTGGGGTTGTACCAAACCAAGCAACATATCTATTTTAGAAACTTTTCAGAATAAGACACTAAGAGCAATCGTAAATGCTCCATGGTATATAAGAAATAGCGATTTACATCGAGATCTAGGCATCGCAACCGTGACCGACGAAGTAAGAAACTTTGCTCGCAAACTTCACACTCGCCTTCACGGCCATTGCAACCACGAAATAATCCGAACTCTGGATCAGACAAATCTTGCACGCCGACTACAACGAACAAGACCGTTGGATCTAGCGTCGTAAGAGGAAACCGCACATAATGACGGTATTGCAGGTGCTTTCGTTGGAAGGTAGCCTGCCAAACGCGATTACTATACAGAAGCATGAACTACTTGTTAAGGAAACTTAGTCGTAGTCTTACAAAGATTGGGAGGTTTTTTAGTGAGTAAGAATCTCACACTACTATGAGCACGCGCGTTCGATTCTCATAGTGCCTATGAAGGTTTTTACCTACCCACGGGGGAAAAAAAAAAACCCTTACAAAATTAATATTTGAATGTGTTTGTGAAATGGATTGAAAAAAGTTAGCATGTATAGTATTAACGGCTTTTTAACACGCATAATCTTATCCAAGCAAAATAAATCTGATGCTAGGACCAGGAAATTATATGAAAAAACTCTTGATGAAAATTTACTTTTCAGGCTTGTGTTAAAATTATAATTATAATTGACAAATGCATAAAACATAATAAAAAAGACAAAAATGCCAACAACACGCGGTGTTCCCAAGCGGTCCCCCATCTAAGTACTAACCGCGCCCGACGCTGCTTGATTTCGGTGATCGGACGAGAACCGATACGTTCAGCGTGGTATGGTCGTTGACAAATTTTTTATGTACAAATTTCTAATAAATGTTAATTTTTTAGTCGTTAAATTTATGCACACAATTTGAAGTTTACAGTAATTAAACTAACAAAAGTCCAAAGTTATAGACAGATAATGTACTTTAAAGCTTCTTAAACACCCTTCCAAGATGGCAAACTAGTAAATTTTTTTGCCATTTAGGGTCTAATCATAGCTATCATCGGATAGCATTATTGGAACAAATCAGTGGAACAATGTCTTCGGTTTTCTGACAAGTCATTCATAGACCTTTTACCACGGCTGTCAAAATCTGACGTCTTTCACATTTTTCGACCGCGGGATGCCAAGCAAATCATGTTCTTATATGAAAAAATTCAAGTTTCTGTAGAAGTGCGAATTATTAATAAACTACTCAACCAAGAGTGTGCCGATAAGAAAACAAGTTATTGTGCTTATTCCGTTCTTAAAATCGATCCAAAAATTATTTTAATAAAAGAAGTCGAAAGTATCGAAAAAGTGTTTCGAAGATGTGATCTCCTTAAATCCGTGTACCCTTTTGTGGTCGTATACACTGTTTCTACAACACAGACAACACTTTTCTAATCCTTTATGTGTTTTATAATGAAAATATTTTAGCATTTCATAGGAAGGCTGATCAAGTCTACAACTTTCTCGTTCACCGAAACACAAGGTTGCATTTTTTAAATAGTTACTTACGTTTGGGTGTAATTTTTGTTCGATTTCCATATAAAAAGGTACTTTCTTTGGCCTCCCACACTCGAAAATACCAGAGGATGTCAAACTGTTAAAAGCTCTATAGCAATCATTGAAAATTTCTGTCAGTGGCAACAAACAGCTACATGCGTTTGAGGTTGGAGTTGATCAGTGAAAGGGAAAACTGACAGTTGAGAAGAGAAAGAGAATGGTATGCTTTTCAGTGGAACGATTTTGTCGCAAAAACACAAATAAAAATCAGCTGTTCCTTGAAATCGATTTCTGTCAGTGAAATAGTAAAAGCGAGTTTACATAAAAGTTTAAGCGCAATTTATGCATTTTTGTTAAGGAAAAAATTATTCAACTCATAAGCTTCATTTTTATACCAATAACAGCCAACATTGTTTGATCAAACGTCTTAAAACATGAAAACAAATTTTTCAATGATGCAATCCAATGATAGCTATGATTAGACCCTTATTTTAACCAAAGTTACGAAGTGATTGCGTTAGAATTCTGCCCGTTCTAGTCCAAGAAGGTGCTTATTAAAAAAATCTCTTGTGATCTTGTAAGGAGCGACGTGTTTGTTCAATTCCATATCATATTTCCTTCCGATTTATTCGGAATATTTAACTATGATACTGTTATATTTTTGCCTGGGCTTCGTAGAATAAAACTCAATTTCACTTTCAAAACTTATACTTTTATAACTTAAAACTTATTCAAATTCAAATTACACTTAATTCAACTTCGCTTCTTAGAATTCAAAACCTTATTTCAATTCGATCACTTTTTACTTTACTATCGATTTGCACAAGTCAAGGATTAAAATATAACTGTCCCTTACGAGCCTGTCACCTGTGCATTTATACAAATTAAGCACCTTCTAGTACTCTCTGTATTTCTCCTTTGGTTGTTTTTTGTTGGTACTTTTCCGCTGAATTACATGGAGGGGAAACTCTCGATATCGTAATTCGAACTTCGAATATCAGTTTGCTATCAGCCGACTGGAATAACGGTTGTGAGTGCTCGTAAAGTGAATCGATTGGTGCATTCAGCGATTCCTTCATGTCGTTTTATTTCTTGTCACTACTTTACAATATTTCACCATTTAGAGCATTCAGAAGGTATCCTGAATCTATCGCATTGTTAATCATATAAGTGCATACAATATAAATCAGGCAATAGCTCAATCTATTATTGTAAAATTTTGTAACAAAATTTAAGCACTATATATAAATAAATCTGTCAATGATTTATCCAATCTTAAACGATTGATATGTGTAAAGAACTAACTATAAATAGAAAATTAATACCACCAAACATATGTTCATAGTTTTATATTATATTTCACCACTTTACAATATTTCACCATGAGCTGGTCGTGCTGCATTTTCCTGGAGATATAGGTTCTTTTACTTCAAGACTTCCTTGGATATTCGTACTTCTCATTCTATCCCAGTTTGCTAGTCCAGCACACGAAGCATCTTCGTCTCTGCTGCGGTTAATTTGATCTCATATTTCTTGTCCGCTGTCCAACATTGTGAACCATATGTGAGACGCCGAACGCACAACTGCGGTGTAGAGCCATCTTTCAGCTATATGGGAATTTTTTGGTCACAGACGATAGCCAAGTTTTCTCACCGCCTTATCTATCCTACGCTTACGCGATGATTGACGTCGTTTTTACAGTTTGCTTCGCTATTGATCGTAGACACACACACACACACGCTTCCATTGCACACTTAGGAAGCACATTTCCATTCAATGGAATTGGCTCGGGTGGATCAGCGAATGGACAGCACAGATACTCTGTCTTTTTTTGGCTATTCTGATACCCGTTCCCCTGCATACATCTACCCATATATCAAGTGCTCGCTGCAGGGATGTATGATCTTAGAATGGCGATGGCCCGCCCCATCATCGGCGGAGAACAACTGATGTGTTTTAGGGTCCATCAGTTATTTTATGTTTTAAATGAAAAGCAAATGACTAAGGACACTTCCCTGGTGTACACCGACTTTAATTGTGAACTATTTGGAGACTCCAGAAGGACATCTTACTCTTATCTTCATCATACATGTCCATGATAATCCATAGGTAGGTACGTAATTCTGGAACTCCTTATTTTATTCTAAATCTTTTTCCTCTCGAAGCTGCTTAGAGCGTCCTTCCTCAACAGCATTTGACAAGTTCCATGCTTTTCTGGATGATATCTGTACACAGGGACAGGATACTTTTTGCCGCATGAAATGCTTCTGACTTTAGGTATCTGCAATCTACATGTAAGATACTGCAATTTAAGAAAAGCCTTTCGTGTAAGAGTTTTCTTGATACAAACTTCTAAGTCCTCGGTGTAACTACAAAACTACAAACTCTCCGACGGCGGCCTAATGGCCCCTCATCACTTCACAGCATCTTTTTTATTAGCTTCGTCACCTTTTTTAGTAAATCGACAAAAAGCTATTCTTTCAAACTTTTGTCTACTTTGTAGGAGCATACGGAGACGGAACGCATGAATTCGTAATTAATCCTTAAGGACTTTCCGAAAACCTGAATCTTTAAGCAAAGAAAAGGTGTGTTTACTTTCGACTTCTAGCCCAAAAACTCTTCATGGAGAAAAACTATTATGAAAGTTAAAAAAACAACAACATAAGTTGGGTGCCACACAACCCACATCCGGTTTCTCATCCTTGGTGGATATTTTAAACAAAAACTTTTCATTGTTCCCCCGGAACAATCGACCATGAAATAACAATAAATATGTTTGTCCTTAAAACTCTCAATATTGGGAATAACAAAAAGAACGCACGGTCAACATCACCACGTCCACCTGTAGGTAGGTATTCAACCGAAAAGAGCACCACACTCTTCCATGCGAGCTGCTGCTGCTACTGTTGACGGGCAAATTGCCTGGAAGCATTTTAATAGCCCCCACCAAAAAATGAGTGTTCCGCTTGCATTTTCAATATTTTTATTCACTTCTTTGGTGCTGCGAAAAAAATCCCGTGTCCGGACGTCCGTCCATTGATGGTCAAAAACTCAACCGCTTGTACTCAATTTCGACGCCCGCCGGCGTGCAAACAAACAACATGCATTCGCGAACAGGATAGCTCCTCTTATCGCCGCCTTTCCATTGATTCAATGGATTATTCAAAATAATGTGTGCCATGGAAATGCGAGTAAAGCTACAGCTGAAGGACTGCAAATTGTTTTAATAGTGCAGATGTGGAAACCTCATAACGCCCTTTAAAATTCGTGGCAGGATAAGTCCAAACAAAAGCGCGCGCGAAAATCAGCCCCGCTAACACACTCTGCATACAGAGCGCTTACACCTTCGGCAGCGAGGGAACACTGTCCAGTCTCTGGGCAGGTGGATGCATAAATGTCCAGTGGATGATAGTAAATGTGATTTCGAAAAAGCTGATTGCACTACTTTCAATGCTATCCCATATGGGTGTTCCGGCGGTTTGGGTAGGTGGATTATGGCGAGGAACAAAACTGGCCCTGCCAGGCATGGGGGTAGCAGCTTTTTCAAACATTTCATAGAAAATTCAATGATACTCTCGGCGGTGCCTCTGCCCTGGGTTTCCTGCTTTCCAGCTCATGGATAAATGAAATATATACGTGCAGAGGTTTTTCATAACGAAAATAATTTTTATTTTATTTTGCGACGTCGGCGATGAGCGGGTGGCTAGCGCGAGTGGTTGGGCACCAGGAATAACTCTACCAAACAATGGACCAGTGGAGGTGGATGGAAAATGAATTCTGAAAAAGGTGCAGAGTTGGAAACATATTTCATATTTAATTTTTTTGGACGGATTTGGTGAAGTTCAGGCGAAATGTAAAATTTAACACTCGAGCTTCGGGGGCTTAAACCGTCCAGGTGATGGTGGTGAGCGAGAGAGAACGAGAAATCAAGTGAGGTGAAGAGTCTGTTGAGAGGTGCTATGTATGTGAAGTGCAGTGGGCTGGAGCTTGGACTTTTAGTGGAATGGCGTTATGATTGTGCAAGTTTACATTTTAAATTGTTGCTGTAGGAGTTGTTTTGCAGGCGCTCGAGGGTAATCGTCTCTTCAGCTTCTGTACAGTCCATTGGCCAAATCAACAATAACTAATTGAGCGAGCTTAAGTTGGGACTTTTGACAGCTTCAGCATGAATGATATTTAGGAGTAGGAGGGCTTAGTAATTTGGTTAATGAAGTCGCGTTAAATTATGGCATAACACGTTGAAGTGGGGTTTATCAGCATAAAATTTATCAGCATCAATCTAATGGAGGCTTTGCTATTGATGGATATTCGTAGAATTCGCAGATTTATTCCATGATTTTCCAGCCCTGGAGTCATAAAAATGAGCAATATTTTATATTAAATGAGATGAGCTGTTGGTAGTCGCATAATGACAACCAAAATTGGTTAAATTTTTGAACGGGAAATATTTTTATTTGCCATACAAAGCCAAACTTCAAGCCTTCTGAATTGCATGGCTATTTTTAGCATAGGTATAGACTTTAAGCTTGATACTAGTATTGAACTTCAAGCTAAACAATTTTAGCATTTTGATTTTAGTTGGGACCAATAAATAGTCCTTTTATAAGAGCCTGATGGTTTCCCAGGCTCCCTCTCCTTCAACAGGGAGGTATACCAGGGTTGCCAACAAGGTACATTTGGGACAAAGACTTGTCTTTTTTGATGCTTCTTAGCCCTTCGTCCTTCCCAACCTTTTCCCATATTCATTTATATGAAGAATTAATAAGTTACTTTAAATAAGAACGAGGTTGGATAGTATATCACAATATTAAAAAATAATCAACTATTTGAAACTACTAAGCTAGTACAAAGTCTTGAGAATTCCTGTAAGCAATGCATACGTGGAAAGGATTTGTTCTATAATCCAGATAATTTATAGACGACCGCAATAAAATGCGAGTAAACCTCGTTAAAGCAGAGCTTTGTACAAGATTTAATTTTAGTATGAGCTGTGATAAAATCGCACCTTTTCTTCAACGTGCATTACGATTCTTCAGTTAACAAGTCAAATTGGTTACTGAAGAATCGTAACCAGTCAAAACTTACGTATTAAATCGATCTTTACAGCATTTTTTGAACTATAAAATGACGTTAAAATCTCATTTTTGCCCAAAAGTGGACTTAAAAGTTTTATACATTTAGCCGACGACGTTTCCAATTATAAAATAAATAAATAGAGTGCCGCAACAGCTCGATGTGAACCAGGGCCAACTTCTCAACAATGTATGCTGTGTGTGTTGATTTCTTCACATACAAAGGGACCTACAATTTTTCGCCGAATCCGAACGTCAGTTTGAGAAGTTTTTCAAGACAATTGATACACTCGGAGGGCTTGTCAAACCCTCGCGGAGGTGAGGACCGTGAAAAAGAACAAGTCTTTTTTTTCCAATTACCCATTTGATTAATTTTTGCATCTCATCTTCCACATTTCCCGACAAGTGGAAAGAAACTCGCATAACACCAGTGGCAAAAGAATCACACCCTGTACTTGCTGGTGACTACAGACCCGTTAGCATTTTGCCGTGCATTTCTAAAGTTTTGGAAAAGATTCTTGCTGGCCAAACTTGGATCCAAACTTGGTCCTATACTTTTCTGTGTGCTTATTAATGATCTTCCTATTGTTTGCAAAACTGTGCTGTTCCATCTATATGCTGATGACGTCCAAATATAAATCTCAAGGCCAATCAAACTTGTTGAGGATTTGGTTGCCAGAATCACTTAGGATTTGAATGTCATAAGCTATTGGGCGGAAGCGAACGGATTATCTTTGAACCAAAGAAATATTGACTTCAAAGAAATGTTACCAAGTTGAAATGTTTCCTCCAGTTCACTTGCGCGATAAAAGGATGCAGTATGTAGAAACAGTCAAGAGCCTTGGCTTCAAAATAAGCTCCAATTTATCTGGTAGTGAGCACACGAACATGATTGTTGGGCGAATATATGGGGCATTGCGAAAACTTTGGGTATCTAGTTGCTTCAATCCAGTAGATACAAGGATCTGCTTAGTTAAAACGCTTCTGGTACCAATCATAAATTACTCAGAAGTAGTCTATCCAAAACTAGACTCCGTTTCGAACCACAAACTTTCAGTAGCCGTTATACTACGCCGTTATGACCATATTTCACCACATCAAACCCTGATCCGGGGTTGTACTTTTTCGCAGTGCAAAGCCATCAGAAATAGTGTATTCTTGCACAAAGTAATTCGAACCGAATCGCCACAGTATTTGTTTAACAAAATCGAATTTTGTAACTCAAGCCGAACACACAACACTGTCACGCCTACATATAAATACCTCAATTCATCACGACTCTTCTTTGTAGCAGGCACTCGTTTATGGAACTCACTTCCCACAAGATTAAAAAGAATTGTCACAACGACTAATTTTAGTTGTGTTGTCTTTAAATTTCTATCTGATCAGCATTAAGTCTAAGCTTCTTTCTTTCTTTCTTTAACGCCTTTTTTCTTCATTGACTCTCGTTTTTCCTCCTTTCTCTTCTTATGTGCATTTCTTCTTTTTTTAGAACTCACTTCAAAATTGCATTTTTACAATTTGATTTGGTTTATATTCAAATTTAATTAAATTTAATTAAATGGAAATTTTTTGCAATTGAATTTTATTCTTAAAATTACATTTAAATTTTATTATTGTTTATTTACTTATAAACTATTTTATTCATTTATAAATTATTTACCTTGGCAACGATTTTATTTTGTAAACTGTTAGTTCTTTTATATGATTCTTAGACGATTTCTCCGTCCCAGTCCATCCTATTAATTGTCTGAAGTCTCTTTTAATTTTGGCATCTGTAATAATTTTGGTTCATGCTTTCAATCCGTCTATTCGAACCAAGACTCAATCATTGACGACCAATTTTTTACTTATCGTGGGGATTCCCCTTCATTCTATTTTACAGTATAACATATATTGTATGCGATGTTAAGAAAACTGATTCCTCTGTAGTTGGCACAGTTCAGAGGGTTTCTTTCTTTAGGATCGAGTAGACAATGCTGAGGTTCCATCCATCGGGCATGCTTTCCTTCGTGCATATATTGCATGCTCGGCAGGCAAGCTGCAAAAGTTCGGCAGCTAGGTCGTCTGCTCCGGCTGCTTTGTTGCACTTAAGCCTTGCAAAAGTTCCGCAGCTAGGCCGTCTGCTCCGGCTGCTTTGTTGCACTTCGAAAAGTTAGCTTGCAAAAGTTCGGCAGCTAGGTCGTCTGCTCCGGCTGCTTTGTTGCACTTAAGCCCAGACACAGCTACTTCCACTTCATCTAGGTTGGGTGCGCGGTTTCGTTCGTATGCTTCTCCTTGTTGCCCGGGTTCAATAGTTCGTTCTGCCTGACAGCGGTATTTGGTTCGTCTCCGCCGTTTTACAGTCTGCAGAAATGTTTTCTTCCAAAAACTCTCAGCACCGACTGCGATTCCACTAAAATTTTTGATGGTTCTTATATACCCTTGATGGTTCTTATGGGTTTACCCTATACCCTTGATGGTTCTTATAGGCTTCGGTTGGAACTTTATACCCTTGGCAAGAACTTTTGATCCTCTGGTAAAACTTTCGAACCTTATTCCTGTCGTAACTACTCTCTTTCTCTTCAACCACGCGCTTCTCGTGCTCGCATTTTTACCTCGTAGAAGCCGTTGTTCCTCTCTCCTCCTCTGCTCGTAGAGCTCGCGAGCAGCTCTATTCCTTGTGTGCAGAGCCGCTTTGTATGCTTAATGTTAAGATGGATGTGCTTGCTGGCACTCATCCAACCGGGGTTTCGTTGTGGTGGCCATGTGAAACCCAGCACTTTAGAGGCGGCATCTCTGATAGCATGTTGGCAATATTGTCATTGGCTATCAATACTTGATGCTGGCTGCATACGACAGTAGAAGGTTATGGGAGACACGGTAGGAGTAGGACCTGGGCGATCTCATCGACTTTAATTGGGAACTCATCAGTGACTCAGGAAGAACATTTTGCTGTTGTCTTTGCTCCATCATACATGTCCATGATCATCCGCTAGTAGGTTTCTGGAACTCCTCGCTTTTTTAGGGCCACCCATATCAGATCTCGTGGTAGTCTATCGAAAGCATTTTCAAAATCAAACAGCACCATATGTTTGTGGTTTTTCTATTATGATTCTTATACTTTAGATTGCATCAGTGGTTGATAGCACCATATGTTTGTGGTTTTTCTATTATGATTCTTATACTTTAGATTGCATCAGTGGTTGATTTCCCCGCGTCAAACCCACACTGGTCCTCAGATAGCCTTATTATTTTCCGCAGTCGACTATCTATTACCTGCTCGACAATCTTAATTTTGCGGAACATCAGTTTGATAGAAAGGTAATTGTTGTATAAAAAAGGTAATAATCACCTTTTTCTTTAAATACAGGAAGAAGATAGCTTTCCCTCCACTGATTAGGCTTTAGGCATTGGATCTACTCTTATTGCTTTCGAGATGAAGGTTGTGAACCATCTGGACCCGCTGACTTCTATTTTTTTTTCCAGAACTTTGAGGGTATTTGATCCGGCCCAACCGCTTTTCGCTTTTTAGAGTAATTAACCGCCTTGTAAACCTTTTCGACGGTGATGTCTGGTACTTCTTCTTAGGTAAGAGTTGTTTCTTCTGGAAAGTGGTGCCTGGGAAACTGTTTATTCAAAAGTCCCTCACAATACTGCCGCCACCTGTAAAGAATTCTCTTTTCTCGAACCTGGGAGCACTTCTTCTTAGCGAGACTGCGAGACTCTATATTCCAATTCCAGGCAAAGAATTTCATCTCTGTTGTTCGAGGAGCACTTCCTCCATGCCTTGAATGCCGCTTTCTTTTTCACCTCATTTGACCGCCACCATGTTTTTTGATCTGTTTGTAGTGGCCTTTTGAAGTCCCTAGGAGTGATTTAGCCTTCTCTATTCACGTTCGCTGTATGTCATCCCGCATATCCTATGCCCTGCACTCTATATCTTCGTTTTCGTCAACGATGTTACAGAGGTAGTTTAGCATCGTGTTCAAAATTGCTTTGCCTTTTTCCTTATCCAAATTGTATAAGTTGATTGTCCCAGATACCTTTACTTGGTTTTTTTCCTTTTTTGACGGCTTCATAAAAATGACGGTCAACAGCAGGCGATGTTGTGTACTGATGGCCTCACCTAAAGTCACTTTACAATGTTTGACCCACTGTCTTAGGGAACTGTGAACCAAATGATAGTCAATTTGGGTCTCATATCCACCGCAGCTGTAAGTGATCAGGTGCCTGCTTTCCTTGATAAACATGGTATTAAGCACGATAAGACCGTATGACTTACAAACGGTTAGGATATCTTCACCGACATGTCCGTTGAAGTCTCCGCCTACAAAAAAAAGCTCTTCCTTTGTGATCGCATTGATTAGATTATGAAAATCTATCCAGAATGCATCTTTTTCTCTCTGCTCGCTTCCAACTTGGGGATTATATGCACTAAAGATGTTCCACACCTCACCTGGCATCACCAGCTTGAGAGATATCAACTCATCACTAGCCTTTGAAATATTCCAGGTGCCATCAAGTAGCTCCGCAGATGATACCGATTCCATTCTTACCTTCCTCAGTTCTGTAGCAGTATATCTTGTAAGATTTTGTCCTAATGTCCAAGAACCGGGCCCGATTTCTGGTGTTCCACCATTTAGTCTCTTGGACACACGAAATGTCCTCGCCTTCTTTCTATCATCTCTTCAAGTTCGTAGCTACGACCAGTCATCCTTCCAACATTCCAACTCGCAACCCTGAGCATGCACTTAGTTACATGAAACTTACTTAGCACAGTTTCATTATTTTGCTATCCCCCGGAAACCGACTAGCTCTGAGCCGAACATAACTGCTCGTCCCAGGATCACTACCAAATAAGCCATAAGTAGTGCCTGCCGGGGTAGCGCCATTCGTAGCGTACCTTTCGATAATGCTCTTGTGTAAACGACTTGTTTTGTTCGACACGTTTGGCCAAACCTCACTTCACAAAACCCCGCCCCGCAAAGCGTCGGCGTAGCTTATTATAAGACATGTTTAAGTGTTCAAGTAGTCGCCTAGAGTTCTCCTCAAGATCTATAATGGGATCAACGTGACATATGCTACTTAAGTCGTTAAAAGAAGCACTTTGTTCTGAGTATAGATCCCCACCTTTACAATTGACTGGAATATCCCTTCGGCCGTCTTTAGGTTCTTTTCCAAACTGGCTAAGAATCTAGCAGGGACAGTGGAATCTAGCACAACGATATCAAGCTATAGAGCCACATTGGTCTAACCAAGACACTGTAGGTTGGTGGTCTGAAACGGGTAAAACTTGTAGAGCCAATGGATACCAACATGCCAGCACAATATAGGAAGTCCTCGTTCAATCGTTTTATAACTTCAGATTATTGGGTTGAGACGGAATCTTTTAACATTCTTTATCCACTTAGTTAGAGATTCATCCCGTTAAAAAAAACAGTTGAGGCTTAGAAAAAATTTAGCGGGAACGCCTTCCATTTTTGTTTTAAACAAGTTTTTCCCCTGATTTAGATACTGATGCTTACTCAAATTAGAACATCATTGGCCTAACACAAAGAGGGAATGATGAAGCTGCGATAGAGCTGTAAGGAATCCCAGCTTCCAGAGTTTTTTCTTAAAGGGAGTGTATTTCCGCACGGATCCCGGCCGGGAAATCCCGGCCTCCCGGCCGGGGAACTCTCTTTTCTCGCTCAATTTAGTGGTGAATTTGCATTTCTCCCGGCCGGGAGATTTTTATTTCTCTCACGAAACTGGTGAATTGTACTATTCCCCCGGCCGGGAGATTTAGTGGTATTCACCACTTCTGCCGACAGGGAGATTTATTTTGTCAAGCAATTGAATTACTATCAACATTTTTGACAGGTCATGTTTATAAGCAAGACCAAATAATGGGATTTTCTTACTACTTGCAACATTTTTTGACAAGTGATGTATACCAACTTTGCAGCAACCACTGCGAAGTCCAACATCTTTTGACAAGTCGTGATCATCGGATTCACACTAATGTGCGTTTCGTTTGGAGTCAAAAAAAATTTGAAGTGGGTATGGGTATGTCAAAACTGACAGATCTAAATTTGAAAACGTTTCTTTGGTGGCAAAAATTAGGGGAAATTAAGAGGAAAACAGACATTTCTCGAATCTGAAATCGCAGAATAAAATCTCGATTTTTAGCTAGATTCATTTGTTGACAGTTCGCTTGTTTACTTCGTGTAAATTTGGAACGGGTTGGTCTTTCTGCAGAAATAATTTTGTTTTGTTTTATTAAACGTTTGTATTGCATTGACTAGTGCAAAAACTTTAATTTCAACATTGTCTTGAAATGGAAAAACTGTATTCATCCTAATCATGTTCTTCGAAAGTTACATTTTTAGGTGAAGAAACACCCACGACTTTGCCGAATGTTAAAATAAAGCAAGCAGGCTTCGAATTGCGTATGTTATAAGGAACTTTGTGCACAAATGTAGTAGCAAATAATAAAGTTGAGATTTTTGAATGTAAAAACATAACAATGGCTTATTTTGTTTCTAGTTTCGTCACAAAAAAGAACAGAAAATTTCCCGCAACAAAGCCACAGCAAAATGTAAACAAACTAGGGATGGGAAACAATTTTTTCAGTTGGTACCTAACAAAGTAGGGATGGAAAACAATTTTTTCATTTAGTACTAAAACGGAGCCAATGTACTCAGATTAATTTTGCGTTGAAAAAAATAATTTGCCAATTAAAATAAAAGTTTTTTAATGGGAAATATTCGTATAGTTCTGCATTTTTACGAAAATAAAATCTCGAATTATCGCTAATTTGAGCAAAATGAGTGCAATCCAGAAGCACTTTCAATTCCTAAGATTAATAAAGCTTGAATTTTCGCTAAAGTAAAAGTGTATTTCAAGCTAGGTTGGTATGGTATATAGACATCTTCAATGAATTTTTTAAACCTTGAATGTTTTGAACCTCTTCTTCGTAAATATATCACATTGAGCAAAAAAAATTATTTGTCATAATTTCGTAGTAAAACGGCAGCAACTTTAATTAAAGCATAAGAAGTTCTTTATCGAAACGCGTACAAAGTACTATTTCAAACGATCGTTAACAGAATATTTCGGCGAAGTATAATTTCAATACCTTAGATATTTTTGGCGAATGTAAATCAATGTAAAAATGTAACACCATTACGTATCGAAGTTTCTCTTTTTGTTGCGCTAACTTATTCGTAACAATTTATTTACGCTAACGCCGAGTTGTAATTGTTTCTGTTTTTAAAACAGTCACTTATGGTTATTGTTGCATAGTGGCATCAACAGATTGCTGAAATAAAAATATTATAGTTAAGTAAATTACCATTTTACCTTGAAGAAAACATTTTACAAAACATTGTACTTTTACTCCGATTGTACTTTTTTGCTTAGCCCGACCCAGTACAATTGTATTGGCATTCCCACCCTTCAAAAAAACTAACATATGGCAGGTCTCACCTATTCCAACCTATACTATCACAAAAAAACTCAATTTAATTTTTTGTTTGATTCAACCACAAAAAAATAAAACTTGGTTTTTAATTTACCCGATTCCAAAAAAAAACCACATAATCTTGAACCATGGATTGAAGCTCGCCAAAATCTGATCGAATGGTCGGTCAATGGCGGCGATTGCCTCACTCAGATCGATATCCTCAAAACGTTCGTCTTCGGCAAAACGGGCCAGGTCCACATAATTGCTAGCCGTTGCATTGACAATGGCAAACAGGAACTCCATGAAATAAAAATACTCCTCATCAGTGATAGACGTCAGGCCGAGGCGGAGCCAAGACTTTTTTGTGAATTCCGCTTTAAATACGCACTGTTGCACGTACGTAGGCCCGGCTTTTCATGGCTAAATTAAGCCAAGCTTAATGCTAGCTGTTTTATAGTGCAGAGTTAACTTCATCTGCAAAGTTGTCAAAATATTCGACTCTTACTCTTACAGTCGAGTCATCAACGAAAAACCTCCAACGAGCATTGGACAGAATTTGTGTCTGAACAAAGACTTGGCGAATCGCTCTTAACGAGAACAAGTCAACGCATGTGAATTTCACTTACAGAAGGGTTAACAATTTACCTCTGTTCATAATTTCTGCACAGATACCTTATGCAAATGAAGCGAAGTATCTAGGTTCAGAGAAATGTATTGGCTTATCTTAAGATTTTCGAAATTAAGCATATATAACAAACTGCTCTTGTACAGGCAGGTGTTAAGGCCGTCCTGGACATACGGTATACAACTTTGGGGTTGTACCAAGCCGAGCAACATGTCCATGTTGCAGACTTTCCAAAACAAGACACTAAGAGCAATTGTGAATGCTCCATGGTATATTAGGAATAGTGATATTCACAGAGATTTAGGAATAGCTACCGTGAGCGAAGAAGTAACAAACTTTGTTCGAAAGCTAAATGCTCGCCTTCATGTTCATTGCAACAATGAAATGTTACCTACTCTCAACGAGACTCTTAACGATGTAAACAACGAGCGACGACTACAAAGAATAAGACCCTTCGATCTAGCGACGTAGGGTGAAGCCGCATGAATGAACGGCTTAGTAGGTGCATTCACTGGAAAGCAACCTATCCAATGCGATTAACACTACGGAAGCGTAAACTACTTGTTAAGTTAACTTAGTTGTAGTCAAGAAGTATTATGAGAGAGAGAAAATTTACTACTATAAAGTGCGTTCTGGCAGTTTCATAGTGTCTCTCATAAATGGGTGGTTTTTTAGCACGTGGAAATTGGGCATAACCAATATCGGCTACTTCGGTTTTATATACCTGCCATAGTGGGCGTATTGGTATCTTTGAAAGATTTTGGAGTTTAACCTCCTTCCACCCTAGTATCAAAAAAAAAAAAAATATTCGACTCTCGAAATCATTGACTCCTTTAAATCTCACATTACATAGAATAACACAGGATAAGAAGTTCAAGTTATTTTCAGATGTCACTTTTCTCAAAAACACGCAAATCAACTGCCATTCCACACAGAGAAACCATTTAAAGAAGTTCATATTGTTCTTCAGGGTTGATTCGAGATTAGCTTACCAAAATTGGCGAGTTAAACCGAGACTAGCCCCAGATCTAAGTTCACTGAAAAATTAATTTCTAGGGGTTTACCTCAGTTTAACTCGGAAACTCGTATGATCTCGCACTGAAAAACCGGCCTTACTGGTTCTACTAAGAAGTTTATTGTGTTAGTAGATTATGGCAGGAAACAAAACTGTTTTCAGCAAGTACTGCTGAGATTGTGGAGTATTTATGCATTCATTTATGAATACTCTGAATGAACAAAATCTAAAATAATGTCTTTTACCTTATGCGCTTAATTTTCAATTTCATCTCTTCTTTTTTCTTAAAATAGGCTTCAGGCCAGTGGAATTCCAGATTTTTTTTAAGAAAAGTAAAGGATTTATAAAATTCTTCCTCAAAATGTGGGCGTGGTGTAAAATCTTGGATTAATTTTTGATACAAATGTTAAGTAAAATTGTTAAATTTGGAACAAATTTGGACTTAAGGTCCTTGGTTATTAATTGTTGCGCCTGTGCCCAACTTAAATACTCCATCCCTTTGAAAAAGAGTGCGAACGGGCAAAATCTTCCTGATTTTATTTTAATGGCTGGTCAGATGAAATTTTGGTGCCATAACATTATGACATTGTGCCAAATATCGAAATTTGGCTTAATAACGCTTTTGAAAGCGTCACTAGACCGAATGTTAACATTTGGCCTAATGTCGCGTAGCTAAATTGCCATAAGGCCAATTTGGCACTATGTCACTTTGGGCTATAGGACCCAACTCAAGTAAATGTAAAAGAAATCTCTTAGTACAACGTCGTTGGAACGCTGTTACGACACCCAAAATGTTTTTTGAGCTAGTTAAAAAAAATAATTTTTCGTTTCATTCACACTTTATAGATTCAACATGACTTGCTGTTATTTCCATGGCTTTATTATGCGGATGTATGTCGTTCAAAATCAAAGCAACAGTGTCCTTCTTCAAAGAATTTATTAAACTAATTTGTTGATAAAAAAAAACCATTTCGCACCTCAACCGATATCAAATGGTTATGGTATAATATCAAGAACATCTTCCCAACATGCATCGCTATCCAAATAATTGAATACATCGTCCAGGCAATATTTATCTCGGCCTTTTGATCGTCCACGTACTTGTAGACGAGGAATGGTTTGACGAGTTTGTATGACGAGAAAAATGGTTTAACAGCGTCGTAGAGCTTTGATTCTAAGTTGAAGGACTCGTCGAATAGTTTCTTTGATGGGGTCATAGTGGAAACAGCTCGAAATTTTTTATTTATTCGCTTAACGATATTTGACTGACAGTGACAAATTAAGGTTCATTTGTAATTGACCCAGAAAAGGGTGAGAGGGTTGTTGTTGTTACATTAAAGTGATTTCACCCAAGTCCACCTGTATCAGGAATATAACGTAGATTGACTGACTGGAACTGGTTGACCGCACCTTCGGTTTAGAGATCTTCTACGTTGACATCATTTAAAATTATCGCTGTATCGGATTTCTAAAAAAATAATATTTTTCGATTTTTTAACGGATACGGAATCAACCCAGTTTTAAAATTACCTTATTTAACAAAGCACTGTTGACTCTTAAGACAAAAATAAACTTGAAGGAATGGAGGGCTATCCACAAAAGGGTATACATAAGCACAGCCCATAATTTTTCTACACCATGATCGGAAATCTTAAACATGACAAAGATTTGAATGCTCAGGGTGAGAAAGGACGAAATAAAGTTTGTAGTTAGCGTTAAACCAAAGATGCCATTTACATCGTCAACTAAGGTGTCGAGGCTAGCAAAAATGCTCCTTAAATCGTTTATTACAACAGGACCAATGTGCCACCTGGGGGTATTTCGTGCTTCTACGATTTCTGATAGTAGGGAAAAGAAGTCATTTTGGGATACCCCATGACCATGATCCTTTAACTGTTTTAGAATCATGTTCAGCTCTCTGTACCGTCTGTACCCTAAATTTGAAAACCCTTTTGGTGCAGCACATGCAGTATGGTCACTTTCTTGGGCTTTGACTGTGCGCATTTTTTGTTGGTAGCTGAATTTTCATATATAATATTCAACGATGATTAACACCAAAATAAGCCGCTAATCCAATGTTTTGCCAAATTTTCATTACAGCTGAAAATTACCCGTTGGTATGACTCAAACAACAAGAAAATATTTATAAACATGATTTGTCAAAAAATGTTGCAAGTGGTAAGAAAATCCCATTACCTTGGTCTTGCTTATAAACATGAACTGTCAAAAATGTTGATAGTAGTTCAATTGCTTGACAAAATAAATCTCCCTGTCGGCAGAAGTGGTGAATACCACTAAATCTCCCGGCCGGGGAAAAATCTCCCGGCCGGGGGAATAGTACAATTCACCAGTTTCGTGAGAGAAATAAAAATCTCCCGGCCGGGAGAAATGCAAATTCACCACTAAATTGAGCGAGAAAAGAGAGAGCTCCCCGGCCGGGAGGCCGGGATTTCCCGGCCGGGATCCGTGCGGAAATACACTCCCTTTCTGGGATTCTTAAAATCCTACTCTGCTAGCAATTAGCTAAGCAGCTTAAAACCCCAGTGTCAATCACCTCTCCATTTAACTGTGAGGTGACCCACCAACCTTTAAACACAAGTGGTACCTATAAAAAGTTGTTTCTTTAGATTCCAACTCTAAAATACCAAAAGATTACCTTATTTGTTGCATCGTGTGCGGTTTTACAGCAGAACTTCAAATCTTTTTGCTTAAAATATATTTCTTAATGATTCGCTACAAATCCGGTTCTATAAAGTTCTTAATCTTTTTAACAGACCGCTCCGCCGATCTTATGGTCAAGTGCTTGCCAAACAGGGTAAATGTTATGTTTCCCAGTTTCATTCCGAATATGCACTCCTTTTTGGGTATCGTTCTAAGTTTGTTGTCGGTACCCACGATCTTGAGCACGTTTTTCGTATCCAAGACTACAATTCCCGATAATCCTACCAAATTTGGGCACTTCGACCTTGTTACGGAGATTTCTGCACCATGTAAATCGGACTTGGCCAGCAGCTTACTGAACGCATCATATCCGGGCTCGAACACTTCTGGAATGGTGTCTCCATTTTTCAAATTCAAGTGCTCCTTTATGTAGCCTTTCCAGAGTTTGCGAAGAGGTAGGACGTCAGCGTATGCCAACTTTTTGGTAGGCAGAGTCGTTAGTCCCAGTTGCGAAAACTCCCTTCGGTTGAGTGTCGTGCTCTTGTTGGATTTCCTCTTTCGATTGAGTTGCTTCTTACTTTTGGTGCCATGCAGCATGGTGATGTGGTCTGGAATAATATTGATGCCGGACCGGGAGTCTGGAGCAACCATGTCTGTAAGGAGCTCTTGAATTGGAGCAATTTGCAAATCGGAAGACATTTTTGAAGGCAATTTAATTAATAACTGATTGAGAAGAACACGCAAATCACTAGTTTTGTTTACATCACAGCAAACGACCGCACATGTGATGACATTTGGCTCAACATGCTGCTGTCAAGTGGGCGAGTTGCCTTCGTAGGTATTTATGCCTTGCAAAAATTTCCCAGTATTTATTTACGTCATTGTTAGAACTCGGTGTGTTTTTTTGTCGCCTTCGAATTTTTCAGTCATTTGAGTAATATAAAAAAAAAGAACTTGTAAGGTGTCTCCCACAAATCACAGAACCATAAATAACTAGATATTCAACCCTCCAACACCCATTTGTTTACGTTTTTTATAAAGCGTTTATAAAGCTTTAAATTTCAGTGTCGGTGAATACGTGTAAGAAGATGCAACAACAATTTGCTACGCGATCAGCTGATGTAAAAGCTCCAAAACAAAATTGCATGGAAAAGACGAATTGAGGAATTTACTAACATTTGTGAACAAATGTCGGCGGATGGGTAAATTCCTCAATTTCAGCTTGTGGACAAAGCTTTTACATGTCCGAAGTTGAATATCTAGTTATTCAGTAATTTATGCACAGTGCATAACATCACGCCAAAATATAAAAAAGGTCGCCCTCGGCGCAGTTACGTCATATTATGGAAATGTCATTTTTCTTGAAATGTCATGTCTGGCAAATGAAGCTTAGTTTGGGTTGTCCTTTTGTTTTCTTTTCTTTTCAATCAGAATCAATCATGAATTAGATCATACTATTTTTTAAAAACATTTAAATTAAAAAAATGGTAAGATTAATTCAATTTGGAAACTGGAATGAGAACATGTTGAGAAGGTTCGACGACAATCTTCCCGAAAATAACCCGATTAGAGCCCTGATTACCTTGTAATCAAAAGGTTGGCAATTGGATTACTCTGTATTCAGAATACATTGTAATCAAAATGTTGATAAATTCGTGATCATGATTGTATAGTCATCAAGATTTTGATTAGATCTTGTTGGGTTTGGAGATTTCTTTCTCAATTACTTTGTACGTAAGCGGATTACTATGGTCAAAAACGGATTTATTCTTTTTGTAATCGAAAGCTGCCAACACGAAGGATTTTGTGAGATTCCCGCACATGCAAACACTACCTTTTGTCAAAACCCAAAAAATTAAAGCAATGAAAAACTATAAGAAGCTTCTTTATACTACTATTAAATACAAATCCCGAAGTGTCTCCACCCGGGAAAACAAAATAAAAGTAATTTGACACAAGCACTCTTTTGTCGTCATTATGGCTCGAGCGAGAAAATAGTATAAAAGTATGCCAAATGGTTAAAAGTGGCATAAAAAAGGTTTTTTAAAAGCATGAATGAGATTTATGACAAGATCTTTTTTTTTATTTCTTACAATAGTATAAATTTGTATGGTGGGCCTCGCGATTTGTAGGAAATCAGTTTAACATTTATTTTAATCGAAAATTCGTGCCAGGTGGAGACAGTTGTGTACTTCGACGTGACGTTTGCAACGGAATCATTGGACTGGACTGAAGGCATTATTCATTCAGAATATTCGGAATGCATTCATTCCATACTACCTTCCGAGGTAGCACGAATTAAAACGATCGGAATATTCCAACCTCGTATTACACGTTTTCCACTCCTGCCGAATGATAAAAGAAACGCAGCTAGTGTATTGGCTGGCATCACAAATCATTTCATTCAATTTTCATTTCATTTTAATTTCATTCACGGACTGGCATCACTTCCCAGTATTCATCATGCTTTTTCCTTTTCAACACCAGGCCGCGTGCTGGGCGTTTATTTCCTCTAGTGCTCCGTGAAGTGTCAATCTCTGCTCTGTCAAAAAAATTCACGATTTGTATCGAAAAGTCACTGATTTGCTGAAGAAGTTCGTCGTAAAAACTCCCGAAAAACCACTTAAAATGAAAGCCATCTACAACAACATCTTCAAGAGGAGCTCCACCTTTGCCGTGGTTATTGTTGCATCAGTTTTCTTCTTCGAGCGTTCAGTTGATATCGCCGCTGATGGCATCTTCAACTCGGTCAATCGTGGTGTAAGTCAAGTCATAACATCCTCGCCTCGAATTATGTAATGAAATTTTCTTTCCCGCAGAAACTCTGGAATGACATCAAAGATAAATACCAACAATAAATCCCTAAAATGTACATTTTATTTTTAAAATAAAGAAACATGAAATTCCAGTATGCATTCCGTTATTCCGTGGTTTCCCAGTACTTCTCTTGTCGGTAGGCATCCCATGGTTGTGGTGCTTTGAATCTCTCAGGCTCTTGTAGGCTCACGCCATTTTCCTCCATGACCTTGAGGAACTTGTCCATTTTTCCGTCCGGCACAGCTTCGATGGTGCAAGCCATTTCTGTGATGCCCGCTTGAAGGCATCGCTGCGCTAAAACTCGTGCTAGGTTAACGAATGCAGCTGTGTCCTTTGTTCGGTAGAGTTGTTTCTTGATGGCCCATTCCGAGGTGCTGGCCGATAGCACTGGTCCGTTTTCGAAATGCTTGACTTCTGCTGTGACGTACTTGCCGGATACATTGATGTCCAACTTGTGCCAGAAGCTCCTTCCTGGCTTCTCCAAATGGTAGCCGCTTGGCTTGTAGGCGATGCGAAGTTTCTCCAAGTTTCGAGGGTTTCTATTTATAAGGTACCTCTGACCTTCGGTGGGGGCTAGAATTTCCTGAACTTTATGCACAACCCGGGCGCAATTTTTAGCACGAAAAGACCGAGACATGGTTCAACCAGATGATTTTTCACAGATCAATGGAAAATAAATGTTTTGACTTTTAGGTTATGTTGCGTATTTGACGTTTCGCAGGCTGTGTAGGTGTTGCCACTGCTTTGTAGAAAAATACGTTTTAATGGGATATTGTAATTTATTACTGTTCTACTACTAAGAAATACAAAAAAAAAACCCTTTAAGCAGTGAGTTCCGCGTCAACATCAGACCAGATGGGATCACTTTCCGACTCTCCGTCAGGATTTGCGGCGGCTGCCGAAGACAATTCCACAGCCTCAATTGATGGTTCGTCGTAATCTATCGGCCATTCCTCGTCTTGTGATGTTGTAGCCAAAGAACACTCGTCTTGCTTCGTTGTTGCTTCAGAGGATTGTCCCAGTGCGTTTACGCCCTCCAGAGCGCGGTGGTTTGTGGGTTCCATGCTAAATCAATTAGAATTAGAATAAGAACAGCACATCAATGGGCAGATGCGAATTTAGAAACCTCAATGCAATGGTGTAGTACTCTAGAGCACCGTCCAAGTCTTTTTCGCTGCTCAGAATGTCTCCAAGCATTGTGAACAGTTTGCAACTGGGATAGCTAGCCGACTGTTTCTTTAGCAATTTAATAGCTTCCTGTGTTTCTCCCTCGGCCTGGAGGATTTCTGCCATTGCCGACACAGCCGGGAAATAGTACTGATCAATCTCCAGAGCACGCCCAACGAAGGTTTTGGCTTGACGCTTGGCCACTGCGCTCGCAGAGTACAAAAGCGTGCTGGCAAGAAGCTGGAAAAAATCACAATAGATCAAAACTTCTTGGGAAGACTTAATGCCACTTACCACATAGCTCCTAGGACAGTTGCGGAAGTATCGTGCCGCTAGCGCGCAAATGGTTTGTGCATCCTTTAGCCGTTTCAGTCCAAGGTAACACCCCGCTAGGCCTTTGTATATTTCGAACCGATAGTTGGCCAGACTCTGCACGGTTCGATAGTAGTGGATGGCCTCCTTGTACCTTTTAAGCTGCAGAAATATTTTTCCTCGCAAGAGATATGCTTCCACATTGGTGGGGTCAACTGAGATGGCCTTGTGGGTAAAGTACGACGCCTTTTCGTACTTTCCATTGGCCGAGAGACTCTGTGCCATTACGAACCAATTTTCCGAACTGAATTCGTTTATATTCGAGTGTTGGCAAGCAAGTTTCTCCAGCTCTGGCAGGTTGTTGTTCCTCTCGTAGACAACAGCAAGCGGCATGATGTGCTCGGGACTGTACGGGCTGATCATATTAGCTGTCTCAAGGTAATGCTGTGCCTGCGAATGATGCCCGTGATAATAGAGAGCTTTGCCAATTAACGTTAAAATGTGGTCGTTTTGGTGGAGCTTTGTGTTTTCGTTGATAGACTGAAATGTCTTTGATGCATCCAAGTGCTTGTGCACGTAGATTTGGGCGTGTCCTTTGATCCAGCTGGTCAACCAATCAGCTTGTTTTGTAACTAAGTAGACAATGGTGAAACAGGTAATGGAATGATTGAGAAAAAATGCACTTACCATTTACTACCAGGGAGTTTACCTCAATCCCATCCACACCGATTTCCAGCAGAGAACTTATGGCCTCCAGAGCCATTGGACAGTCGCGCAGCACGTCCTTGTATGAGATAATAGCTTCTGCAAGGTTCCTAGACTGGCGATGCTGCAGCTTGGCCAAGAGCATGTTTATTTTTGGTGTTCTAGACTTTGTCGGTATTGATTGTAACGTGGAAATAGCCAAGTTCGATTCACTTAGGTCCCGATAGCATATGGCCAACTTAAACTTGAGCTCGATGTCAGTAAATTGGTCGTAGGTGTTTTCGATGGCCGCGAGGTTAGGGTTCTTGTGGCGCAGGAGCGTCTTCCGCATCATGAGCGCCGAATGTATGTGCGTCGCCGCCAATCGAAACCTCCTCTCGTGGTAGTATGCATCGCCCCTAAACAGCAGCACTTGATATTCCTGCTCGGGCGTAGCTACTAGCCGGTCATTCTGGTACAAAGTGGTAAGCAGGCTTGCCTGCAAAGAGAAATCATTTTTATTCCCTACTCTCCAGTTTCCATCGATTCACAGCTTACCACAGGGATAACGCAGCTGTACAGTTCGTTGTCGTATAACTTCTTCAAATTCGACAACATTACATTTTCCATGATGAGTATCAATAAATTTCACTCAATTTCCGAACAATTGCAGCATAGTTTCCAAGAAAATAAAAACAAACCCGCTTTTCCTTCTCTTTCCAAACGAAAAAATTCGCAGAAATATGACATTTCAGTCAGACCTCCTATCCTCGGCCACCATGGCGCGACAGTCGCTAGACAGAACTGGCACTGGGAACAAAATCCATTTGTCACCTCGCAGAAAATCTGACATTTGTAAGAAAAATGAGTTTAGATAAATATTTGGGCGTTTAGGTTCATTGTTTCAATTAAATTATTTTGACCTTATTAATCAGTAAAACAAGCTTTTGAATGTAATTTTCCACTCGCGGATTATTGTTGAACCGATAGATGTTTCCAAGTGCTCGCTAGCTTCACCGGAAAACGTAGCAAAAAACACAAAAAAAAAGATTCAACAGCGCTGAGCAGCTCGCCCCCAAAAAGGAACCCGCCGATGTACATATTTTTATTGACTTGAAGCAAAAAACAAGAAAAAAAGAACAAGAAGAGAAACAAAAAACGACGAATGATTATATATATATGTAATTGCAAAGAGATAAAACACTTTAAACGAAATTCCATTCATTACTCACGCACGCCGCGCAAGTATTAAAAATTAGTAATAGGAGAAAATTTATACCTACACATATACACAATATACATTAGCATTTCACACACAAAAAGTATGATTAATTCAGCGCTACATCGATCCCCGCAACCTTCGCCCGATCCAGATATTGATGACGGCAGTTCGAGGCGCCAGGCGACGAGGGTGTTCAAGAAGAGTTCATCGAATGGCAAAATCACCGTATACCTGGGCAAGCGGGATTTCGTCGACCATGTGACACATGTGGATCCCATTGACGGGGTGGTGTTAATTGAACCAGATTATGTGAAGGACCGCAAGGTGTTTGGACAGGTGTTGGCGGCGTTCAGATATGGACGCGAAGATTTGGATGTTCTGGGGCTGACGTTCCGCAAAGATCTGTACTTGGCGAGTGACCAGATTTTCCCCAGCTTGGAGTCGCAGCGGCCATTGACACGATTGCAGGAGCGCCTGATCAGGAAACTGGGACCCAACGCATATCCGTTTTACTTCGAAGTTCCTCCGCATTGTCCGGCATCGGTATCGCTGCAGCCAGCTCCGGGCGACACAGGAAAGCCCTGCGGCGTGGACTACGAACTGAAGGCATTTGTCGGCGAGAATTGCGACGATAAACCGCACAAGAGGAACTCAGTACGACTGGCCATTCGGAAGATTATGTACGCACCGTCAAAGTTGGGTGAACAGCCGTCTATTGAAGTGAGCAAGGAGTTTATGCTGAAGCCAAACAAGATTCATCTTGAGGCGAGCTTGGACAAGGAGCTGTACCACCACGGGGAGACAGTTTCGGTGAACGTTCACATCGCTAATAATTCCAACCGCACGGTGAAGAAGATCAAGGTTCTGGTGCGGCAATTTGCGGACATTTGTTTGTTCTCGACGGCCCAATACAAGTGCGTTGTCGCAGAGACCGAGTCGGAGGACGGATGCCAAGTACAACCTGGTTTCACCTTGTCTAAGGTGTTTGAGCTGACACCTCTGCTGGCTAACAACAAGGACAAGTGGGGCCTCGCACTGGACGGCCAGCTTAAGCATGAGGATACGAATTTGGCATCAAGCACACTTATTGCGGATGCAACACAACGCGAAAACCTCGGCATCATTGTCCACTACAAGGTTAAGGTGAAACTCTTTATCAGCGGTCCCATTCTTGGTGGAGATCTTGTGGCCGAACTGCCGTTCATCCTTATGCACCCCAAGCCAGAGGACGATCTGGACCCAATCATTTCGGAACGTTCGCCCAGGCGCAGCCTGCAACTGGTCGGAGGCGGTGCAGCGCCCGAGAATGCGGCCGAAGTGCCGACCACCAATCTCATTCAGCTTGATGGTGACGACACTGGGCAGGACGATGACATCATCTTCGAGGATTTCGCCCGTTTACGGTTAAAAGGCGCCGAAACAGAAGCCTAGTTTGTAGCGACGCATAATCACATGCAGCAGCGGCAGTTGGAGAACGCAAAGAAAAACAGGAAAGGACGAAAAATAGAAATATATGTGTTTACATCTCTTCGGATTCAGCAGAATCATGCATTTGTAGCGGTATAATATATATATATGTATTTTATTTATAATTTATATACAACAGTCTCCTGTATCCTCTATATTTTTTTTATATTCTTATATTATTATAATTGTCGGCTTAATGTAATAGTTTTATAGTACATACTTTACTGTGTTTTGAGAATAATTTACTGTCTCTATATCCATGATGCTTACGAACGACGACCACGACGACGATGCAATGACGACGAAGAAGAACAAGAAACAAATTTTTATATCGCATTTGAGAAAACATCTCTAGAATATCTCTCCTTCTCCTTTCTGTGCACCATTTGTTATCCCAAAAATGAAATTTGTATAATATTTTATATTTTTTAGTATCCAAAATAAACACAACACACTATGTACCAAATGGATGTGTTTCGTCTAAAGTTCCTTTACTTGAAATGTATTCTACTTCATTTCTTAGATATTGCTAGAGTCTTGTTTCATCGACTACGTCTACGAAACATGTGTGGCACATGGCTTTGCTCTGGCAGCTTCAGTGTTTGTATTCTTGGAATGGGATGTGGTCTCGAAAATCCAATTTGGTCGAGCGTCATTTTCTATCCATAAAATTCAGGCGCATCAATGTGATCCTTGTGCTTTGGGTTTTCTCATCTGGTATAGAGCAGAAAGCTCCGGGGGGGTTTCTCCTCCACTAGTTAAAACACTAAAAAAACCCAATGGATTTCGACTTTTTTTTTCAAAGATAGGATAAGTGTAAGAGGTTGCTGTGAGCCACGGCTCAACATTATGCCACCGAGACAATTATTAAGAAAATGAGTAGTAAACGTAAAGTTAATGACTTCTAAGAGAAACTTAGTACAGTCAGAGCTACTGCTAAATTACATTTGCTCATCTCTGATGTGTTTTCGGATTTCGCCTAACTCCAAAGAAAGAATTTTCGAGTTAAACTCAAGTTTTGTCATGCCTCGTGTTGTCGCCCTTAGATTTGTCTGGGTTAGCAATCATGGTTTTTAAATGGAACTCGCTGCAACTTGTAAGTCTCTATCCGAGGCATTTCTCTGACGTGATGGTTAGTTCACAAGTGGGCTCCATCACGCCTTGACCAAACATAAATTAAGTTTGCTTCAATTGAGACTCAAAAGGATGTTAACAGAAAGTGATTCAAAAGTTATGACCTCAAACAGTTTGCCAACTGGTGCACACTTTCGATCTTTTATTTTTCAAAAGTTTTTTAATATTTTTGACAAGTAAAATATTAAAAATTAATTCGACAAAATAATATTAGCAAGTTATTAACATAGACTCTTTACACTTTAAGAAACTGTTGACTTCAGTCCTCGGCAAGTTTTGCTCTACCAAACTGTGTTGTTCCTAAATTAGTTTAGTAGTAGTTTCCAAAAACTCATGTGTAAGCAACAGCCCCACTCAAATAAGCGTTAATTATGCGATTAAGCCTTATATTAAGAAACTGCTGGGGAAGTATTGAGATCTGGGTCGGACGTTATGACAAAACGTAATAAGAAGGGTTAAGAATTACCTACAATAGCGAATAACACCATGGGTGGTATTACGAGACCGAATAGTTGAGTGGATCAGTTGTAAAAATAAGGTCTAATTGTCTACCCATGCAGTTAGTGACACAACTCTCTTGGGATAGACTGAAATCAAAAAGCCGATCTATTAAGAGGCATTCCTTAGCTGAGTTGACATTCTTGTTATCGGATGGGTTGGAGCGCAATTAAGGAAGACTGAAGTCACCAAATATAAGAATGTCGTCCAGAAAGTCTCTCAAGTAGATTAATTGATCGATTGCGCGCGACATTAAGTCGGACAAAAGGAATTTAAGGAACTTAAAGGAATCGAAAACCTTAAGTCTATCCCACTCAGGTCAACTCTTTGAAATCAAAACAGAATGCCGATTTTGTATTGAAGCAAATGAAATGACTGCGTACAATTTGTGTAAATGTCCAGCCCATTACGGTATTAAACTGAATATAGTCTTTATTTTTATCTTTGCAAAGAACAACTAAACTTCGACGCCATAGATAAGTCCTCAATTACCTTCATACGGAAGGTAAAAAACTTCCTAGTTTAAGCTATTGTTTATTACGATTACAACACGAAACTTACGCCAACGCCAAGGCGCCATAAAGCAAATCCCCAACTCATTAATTTCACTGGGCTATAACTTTACTGTTATTATGAAATTACTGAAATGTGATGCCAATGACGAGTCTTGCCTTACACAACTTCGAATGTTTAATTAATCTCTTAATTTCGGAGAAATTATTTTATTTCTCGGTACAAGTCGATACCAATTTAATACCATTAAGCTTCAATGACAATTTATTTAATAATGTGTTTTCTGAGAAATAAGATATTCTTGTTGATGCATAACTATTGTTAAACGTTTCTTTCTTCTGGGAAATTTCTTTTTTCTGGGAAAGTGATCCAGACGGCCATGAACGTGTTTATCGTTTCTCTTAAAAGATTTTCTTCCAGCAAAACAGCCGATTCATGTTTCCAATTCAATCGTGTGCAACGTCACAATCAGTCTCCTTCTATATAAAAGAACCTGATTCTGTGGAAATCGACCCCCATCACTGAAGTAAAAATGTTCACAAACTTATGAACTTGCGCTTTTAATGTGGAAGCGAAATGCGGAATCAGCACTATTTCATCAATACAAATTTTATTGGCTGTCGAAGCTTAAAACTACAAGTGAAACAACAAAACAAGTAAAACTAACTCATAAAAAAATTACTGATGATGTAGAGGAACACCGTGTGAGTCGTTGCTGTCATAATGCCTCTCCATATGGTGTAGTATTTCAAACCCAACTTCCACCATAATCAGAATAATGATCATCCATTCCAGACGAATGTGGTGAGCGTCATTCAAATTGTGCGATATCAGCTCAGCCAACTCCACGCAGTGGTTAATTTTCTCGTTCATCACTTTCGTTCGACGATTAATACTAAAGTAGGAGCAAACCTGTATGTAGAGCGTTTCCAGGTCCTCTCGGTCCCAGTAGAAGTCCGGAGTATCCAGCAAATCCGAACTCAAATTGATCATATGCCGAAGAGCAAATAGCTCTCCAGTCTTGCGCAGTGCTTCGGCTCGAGTAATCTTTATTCGACGACCTTTCTTTAAATCCTCTGTGAGATGCTCCAGGCCATCGATGTACCTGTCCAGAGTTGCCTCCCAAATGCCCAATTTGATTGAGGTAGCCATTGCATTGGAAAATGTGTACTTTTGTAGAAAGTTCTGGTCGCCCCTGCTGAGCATAAACTTTCCGTTCTTAAACAGCGCCTTATCTTCATTTGGTGATGGACTGTCCTCATCTGGCTCTGGAACGTAGGTATATGGCATTACTTCACTCTCACCCCTTACGAGCGCTCTCAAGTAGCCATCCTTCTCGAATTTCCTCAAAAACGACAAAACGTTGTTAGCTTCGATTTCGTTGAAGTTCCAAAGCACCACAGATCCCTCACGAAAGAAGAAAATGTCCCTCGCCTCACCGTTTACCATATACTTTGCTGTGACAAAGAGAACATCTTGTTCGACACCCAGGTTATCAGTCGAGAAGAATTTCTTCGCAGCGTACAAGTTCTGTTCTTCTAGGCCCATTAAGAGGCCTTCCAAATCGTATTCCTCAGCTGTGGAGAACGCTGTAACGTTGAAGAATCCTTGGGCAGCTATGTCTTCTTCTTCGTTGCGCTTTTTCCGAGCAATACGCTTCTTCAGTTGAAGTCCAGGCACCGGATTTTGATGCAATGCACTGCATTGGGATAGAAGCGGCGAAGTCGATTTAACATTTCCTACATTCCGAAGTCCATTTGCGTTGGGCGTGACTGACAAGAAACCTCTTCGTCCACTCGTTTGTGCAATGACCGTAAGTCCTTTAGTCAGAATAGTTCTTGCGAAGCTCATTTTTTAGCCGAGTTTGATTTATTATTGAAACTAAGTGATGAAATAATGAAGCATCTTTAATACGCCGGTATACAATGAAGATGGGTTACCCAACAGTTTGTGGGAAGTTCGGATACTGACAATGCACGTGGTTTTTTTGGTATACTCCAGCAGTGTTTTGAATGGTTTTGCTCATAAAACACTGATGACACTTGAGAATTTGGCGGAATCTTAGATTTACCCTTTTTGATTCGTGAATATTTGTTGATTTTGCGGTGGATTACATTGTACGGAATTTGAAAAATTAGAAAAGCAGTAAAATATATTTTGAAAGCACTTCTTCAGTCGACCAACTGTATGTTTGGATTGTCAAAATAGTCCGGGTTGATATCTTTCTAACGACGAAAGCGCCCAACAAATTTCATGCTTCCTTCCTTGTGATGTGCGCACAAACTAGGCGTGTTCCGTAACCGGGATGCTATTCATCCGTAGGGCTTTTCAGCTAACATCTATTTTTATGAGCGCGCTATCACTTTTAAAATATGTATATCAAAAAAGTTGATGGCAAAAAATTAAGAATTCTCCAGTAGGGAACTTATCCGATTTCTGCGATAGTTTTTTATTTTGAACAAACAAATTATGGTTGCAAATCGACCTTACAAAAATTGTAATAGTATTTATTAGCCATAAGGACTTGATTCGCTAATCTGCCTGTCTATTTTTCATGCCACATGATATAAATATATCACAACCCATGCACAAAACCCTACACTAAGTGCCTGTTTTCATTTGGTTTATCCTAACTTAACCCAAATTTTATTTCTCAAAATAAAACTTAAGTTGAACAGTGGCCACCACACTGACGCTTCCCCTCACCATAGTAATTCTGACACATCAGGTTAGGATAAACCAAATGAAAACAGGCACTAAAACCAAAAACGGGGTCCAGTATTAAAAAAACACTTATTTATATCACATAATGACAAAGCGTATATGACACTACGCACGATTTCACACATTACATTTCTTCCACTTCCATGTCATTATCCAGCACGGAGTTCTTGTTCTTCTTCCCAAGTTCTGGTGAATCTTGCAGCATTAGCTTCATCCTTGAATCATTCTTCTCAGGCGCTTTCTTTTTTTTTTTTTATAATTCACTCGCGAACTAAGGGATTGGCTACCCTTTTAATGTTGTTTCACATCTCACGAGCGGAAAGGATTAGAAGAAGAATGAAAGGATGAGAGGTACCGGTGCACTCTTGTTTTAAACAGCTGCAGATTGAATTGTGTAGGAAAGACTGATCGTGGGAGGACATTTCACATTCGCGTTGTACGGCTTATGAAAGAACCTCTAAACTTAACTGTGCGTCCGAAAGTGGGCTCAAGGGTAAACTGATGTGCATTCGATCTATTGTGAGTATTACGGTTGAACGTCTTAAGGGGTGGAATGCAATTGGCTATTGCGATGGAACATTGTTTGTAGAAAAAGCGATAGAACAGTGATAGGCAAGCGACATTGCGTCGATGTTCCAATGAGTCAATTGACTTCGCAATATTTCTGTCTCCAATGAGTTTTATCGCTCGTTTTTGTATCCTGTCTAGCAAGTGCAATGCTGTCTTTGGAGCACCAGCCCAGACATGGGAATTGTATTCCAACTTAGGACGAATATATGCCTTATATAAAATAGCCAAATCAGAGGGGGTGAAATATTTCTTGCATCTTTTAAGGAAACCTAGGCATTTAGCAGCGTTCTTGGCGACCTCGAATATGTGGTCATTCCAACTAAGGTTGTTATTGACACACATACCGAGAATGAAAAGCGTTTCGGTTTCATTGATGCAAGTGCCATTCATGGATAATGGCTGGGTGTTTCGGTTTTGCTTCAATGACAGAAGACAGCATTGAGTTTAAGAAGCATTAAACTCTACTCTATTTTGAGATCCCCATGATACAATGCTGTTAAGATCAGAGTTTAATGAGTTTGACATACGCTGCCGTTCTAGTTCTACGTCCGAAGCGCAGGGGCGCGGAACCGAGAACGAATATGAGAAACTGAGGTTACTGTCATCAGCAAAGGAGTGGATTGGATTAGTTGTAGCAGACAGAAGATCATTAATGAAAATGAGGAAGAGTGTCGGAGACAAAACAGAGCCCTGGGGAACCCCAGCGTTTATTTTATGAACTGCGGACTTGAAGCCATCCAAAACAACTTGAATTGAACGGTTCGAAAGGTAATTACTAATCCATTGAATAAGAGATTCGTCGATTCCAAATGCACGCATTTTCGACAAGAGAGCTTGGTGCCAAACTCTGTCAAATGCTTTTGAAATATCAAGTGATTTCACCAGGAAGATGAAAGGAATGGTTCCACTTTTCCGTGAGATATGCCATCAAATCACCAGTGGACCGTTTGCTACGAAAACCATATTGCCGGTCATTAAGAAGTTTTAGAAAGAAGGGAAGTAAGTGCAATTGGACGATAGCTAGAGGGAGAAGAAGAATCGCCTTTCTTAGGGACGGGCTGGACAAATGCTGTTTTCCATCTACTTGGAAAGAGACCTGAGGAGTAGGACCGATGAAAAAGCTTACACAATGGTTTTGCCAGCGTGGAAGAACACCATTTCAGAACAATCGGGGATATTCCATCTGGACCAGCGGATTTGTGAATGTCGATTTCTCGAAGTACTCTTTTGACTGCACGAGCGCGAAAGTGAATTTGTCCCATGGTAAAGACGACGCGCTCCAGTGCAGGCGGAGACATCGCAGAATCAGGGAGCATGGAGCTAGCAGCAAAATGCGCTGCAAGTAGATTCGCTTTGTCTAGAGAGGTGACAGCTGGAATGTCATTGAGAATAATGGCTCTAAGCGATAACCTGGGAGTTTAAAACCCGAATCGGGTTGACCTGATACAGGGTCTGTGCCTAATACCTGAGTTTCGCATAGAGCCAAAACAGCTGGGCTGTAAGTGCAGACACGGACGTACGCATTCTTCTCCGATGCCATTGTTTATCCCATTTTTTGGTTCCTTTCTGACACCATTCTTCGCCCGTGCCCTGAAAAAATCTAATTAATAAAATAAATTAAACACTGATTGTTCCTTAAATGCATACCATTAGGTTAGGTAGGGTTACTGGCAGCAAGCGCCATCAGCTCGCATAGTCTTACCTTAGCGTCAAATGCATACCATTGCTTCGACTTCAGTATATCTGTCCAACTTTCGACCACAACTATCACGTTTCCATGCAAGAGTTGAGTACTCGAGGAGTCGAATCTTGATCCGCATCTCCGCTCACACCGAGTCGAGTAGTCGAGGCGAAATAGGTTTGAATTGAATTGTAGTTCAACTGACTGATGCGTTGTTTTTTTTGCATAGACCATAAATTACTGAATAACTAGATATTCAACTTCGCACATGCAAAAGCTTTGCATCCACTGACATTTGTTTACATATGTGAGCAAATTCATCAATTCGTCACTTCCATGCAATTTCGTTTTGGAGCTTTTACATCAGCTGAAAGCGTAAGGTAAATTGTTGTTGTATCTTCTTACACGAATTCACCGACAGGGAAATTTAAAGCTTTAAAGGCTTTATAAAAAACGTAAACAAATGGGTGTTGGAGGGTACGAGGGCCGCCAGTTGAAAATCTAGTTATTCAGTAATTTATGCATAGTATTGTAATAGAATACTCAAAACTCAAATACTCTCCAACACTCAACTTACAACACTCCTTACAAATAATTTGTACTTTACAAACACTTCCTTGTACACTCTTCTCTCAATATTGACATTATAATAAATCTTCCCTTTTTCCTTCGAACTGTTGTAATGTGCGGTCTTCTTATTCTAAACTCTCCAAAAATCTAACAGGTTATGGGCCCAGACCCGCAAGAATCGCGCAAATTGAAATTAAAATAATACAAAATTAAAATATACAATTATTTTACCTAAAAGTTGTCGGATTGTTCGAATAATTTTAGATTAAATATGTCATCCACATCATCCATGTTCTCAGTGGAAAAACTTCGTGGCAGAGAAAACTATGACAGCTGGAAATTTGCTGTCAAAAATCTTCTTGAGTTGGAAGATCTTTGGGGATGTGTCACTGAAGACAATAATGATCCGAAGATGATGACGAAAGCCAGGGCTAAAATTGTCTTGCTGTGGACCCCATCAACTACGTCCACATACAAGATGCGACCAACCCAAAAGAAGTCTGGGACAAGGTGCAGGAGGCTTTTGACGACTCTGGCCTGACTCGAAAAGTTGGGTTACTTAGGTCGTTGATTTCCACAAGGCTGGACGAGTGTAATTCGGTGGATGACTTCATCAACAAAATCATCACGACAGCGCACAAGCTTAGGATGAGTGGGTTGGCACGTTGCTGCTAGCTGGCTTACCTGAGCAGTACGAACCCATGATAATGGGTATTGAGAGTTCGGGCATTAAGATTACAGCGGATGCGATTAAAACTAAACTGTTGCAAGACGTCAAAAGTTCTACAGACAGTTCAGCTCAGGTATTCTTCACCAAAAATAATAACAAAAGGTACGACGAAAAATGTTTTCGATGCTTCCAGTGCAACAACTATGCGCATTTTGCAAGGGAATGCAATGTAAAGAAAGCGCTGAAACGCAGCGATTCTCAGCAAAGTGTGCTGTATACATCTTTGTCGGCGTCGGCAGTGAACGGGGCAGATTGGTTCTTGGATTCCGGAGCCTCCAAACATATGACGCTACAAAAGGACTGGCTGCAGAATATAAGGAAAGCTGAAAACGATCGTGTGGTGATAGCTGACAAAAATATAATTTCTGTGAAAGGCAAAGGAGATATAAATTTGTTATTTTCGACTGGTGAAGCCGCAGAGGTCAAGGGTGTACTATTTGTTCCAGAACTATGTGCTAATTTGCTCTCGGTGAGTCAGTTAACGAACAGAAGGTATTCAGTTATTTTCAAATGTAATCGCTCCGAGATCTCCAACAGTCAAAACCGACTGATAGCGACCTTTACAAAGACTGAATGCGTCTATAAGCTCGACCAGCGAGTTGTTGAACATGCGAAGCTGTCATTGACTGAGAACTTTACTGTGGCATCGTAGGTTGGGTCATCCAAGTTTTGGAAGCATGGCTAAATTGATGTCTATAACTGATAGAGTAAGTTTTTCTGACCCTAAACACATAGAACCGTGTCTAGTCTTGCAAGCAAGACTTCCGTTTAACCATACTGAAACGAGTACAGGACGGTTACTGGAACTGGTGCCCTCTGACGTTTGTGGTCCTATGTCAGTAAATTCCATTGGAGGGGCGAGATACTATGTAATCTTCGTTGACGACTTCAGTCGAAAAGTTTTCATCTATCTCATGAAGCATAAAGCCGCGCTGTCACAACCAACGTTAAACAGGAACAGAAACAGAATCCCATACATTAGCAACTGAAACCTAAATTCGCTGAATGCTTTTTGCGTTGCTAATGTATGAAATTCTGTTTCTGTTCCTGTTTCTTGTGACAACGCGGCTTAAGTCTGAAGTAAAAGAGGAATTCGACCAGTTTAGAAGTTTTGTGGGGAATCAAACTTTGCGCACTGACAACGGCTCAGAATACTGCAACCAGTGGTTGCTAAGCTGTCTGCGCGAACAGAGAATTATGCATCAGATGATGGCATGGTACACGGCACAGCAGAATGGGTTAGCTGAGAGGACCAACAGAACAGTAGTCGAAAAGGCCCGCTGCTTACTGTTCGATGCAGTTTTGGATACCGAGTACTGGGACGAAGCAGTCACCACAGCCGTATACATTATCAATCGTTCGCCCCGAAAAGGATTGACAGACATGACACCTGAGGAGGCGTGCTCGGGCCGAAAGCTGAGCTTGGGGCATTTCAGGGTGTTTGGCTGCCGTGCCATGGTACATATCCCAAAGGAAAAGCGCAAGAAGCTTGATGCCAAATCAGTGAAATGCATCATGGTGGGTTATTGCGAAAACTGCAAGGCATATCGACTGGTGAACCCTAGAACGAAGAAACTTTGCATCAGCAGGGATGTTTTTTTTTTTTTGGAGCAGAGCTGTCAAACACCCGCACACACAAATAAAAGTCTTAATAGTAATGAGTTTGTCATTGTCAATGCAGAGACAGTAGGGGGTGAAGTCGCAGTTGCCCAAAATGGAAATGAAAATGCCGAAGAAGTTCCTGAAGAAGTAGAGCGGTTAGATGATAGCGACAGTTTTTACTCCGAGACAAACAGCACAGAAGCGCAAGATTCCGACGAAGATTTTTCATCACCACCTGGAACTAGTGATAAAGTCACTGAAGTCAGGAAATAATCACGAAGGCCGAAGCCTGTTCAGAGACCAGACCCTTTTCTCCCTCTTTTCTCAATATTGACATCATAATAAATCTTCCCTTTTTCCTTCAAACTGTTGTAATGTGCGGTCTTCTTATTCTAAACTCTCTAATAATTTAACACATAGACGCTACTAGTGCTGGTTGGAAATCGAAATTATTTGTTTCAGATACTATCGATAGATTTGGGGCAAAAATGTTACATCGATATATATGTTTAAAAAAATATTATACTATGTTTTCACTAGAGCCAATAAAATCATTTCGCAAAATATTTCGAAATACGACCTCATTTCCCATACTGATTCTCATTACGAAATTACCTCAGTATCATCACATTAGCATTTAATTCGGTTGCTAATGAAGAAAATTCAAAACTAACAAAACTAAATTCATCGCTTTGAGCGATGTTTTTATTTTTGACAAATGGAAAAAGTCAGTGCCGCAGCTGATCCTTCGCAGGGCCCACGGCGTTAGGAGTCCCGAATTTAAAGGGCCTGCTCATCATATAGATTATGGTGACATTAGACATAATAAAATGTATAATTGTGAGAAGATTATTAAGAACAAGCGACACATATATTTAATGCAGGCTTCTCCATTAGATCTTTTTTTTCTTAATTCTTTCATATAAAGCATAATGCCATTTGAAGTGATATACTTTCTTCTGTAACACGAAATTTTTAAGCAAATTTTTTGACTTTATCCTTACCGACCTGCTGGTCTTAATATTAAGGCAATGAAAACTAATTAGCTTTGTCCTACCTCTAATGCAATATACCAGTTGTTAATGTCGCTTAGACAGAACTAGACGTTTTGGTTATGTCACTGATCCTTAAAAGTTAATTTAAATCTATAAAAGAAATCGCCCGTTATTATAAGTTGTTCGGAATTACATTACGTTTGTGGGCTGTAAAAGTACAATTTTTCCCATTTGGCGTAATTTTGTTTACCCGGCATGCATCGAACGTTTGAAAGCTGACTTCATAAGAGGAATTTAATTTTTACGGTTAATTCATTCATCAATTGTAAATTGATCAAAACGCTTTTCCCTAAAATTCTGCACTGCATTTTCATTAGTATTTTGTAAAGAAAAAATACATAAATCATGCTGATGAATTCAAAATGGGCGCCTCATTGATTTTTTTTTTGCATTGGATCTCCAGCTCCGTCCCTGGAGCAGCTGCCAAAGCTAATTAGAACTTTTAAACGAAAACACTTTTTTCTCGAATTTCAAAATGAGCTCATTTCGGCCCTATTGAAAACGTAATGAAAACGTAGTATTATTATGGTGATGTTTCATGTCGCGTTTTCCATATTTTTCCCGTATTATACCGTTTTATTCCATATTATGATTATTTTTCTGCCGTTGCGTGATGTTCTAATCGAGTTTTCCGTTTCATTATTCGCCTTATTATTCCGAGGGTCCTGTTATAGCATATCGCTGCCTTGGAGTCAAAAATCTCTAGTTTTACAGTACAGAGCTTTTAATTTTTTGATTTCATTTAATTGCAAATATGGAAATGATAAATAATTATTATTGAGATATTTTAATTGTAAATATAGATTCAGTAACATTACTTTTAATAATTTTAATTGAAGTCACCCAAAAACCGTAACTATCGCCCAAGTTGCCCACCCCTTTTAACCTCTTTTCGAGTTGCGCCATTGCTTAGGTAAAATTCGTTCGAACATTTGAAGTTATACCATTATAATAAAATACCAAAAAATAATGAGAATAACACTTTTTTTCAAACTAAAACTTTAATGAAAAAAAAAAAAAACAAACAATACAAAAAAAGGAACTTCAGTTTCGATAATAGCTTATTAAAAATATTTCATTACAAGGCACTGTAGAATGCTAAATAAAATTTCGGGACGTGATTATGCCTGATAAGATCCATCAAATCCTCTTTCTTCTTTCCCGCAAGAGTACGTTTTGAGTGATGTTCGGGCTGAAGTCCTAGACTAGTGCCAGTTGCTCGCAGACCTAAGTTTTTATCTTGGCCTTCGACCTCCTTAAATTCTTGCTCGGCGAAAGATGAAGAAATGAAAAAATAATGAAGGTTGATCCTAAGTTATTTTGAGAACTTTTATCTGTGTTATTTTCACAATTTCTTTGCACTTATTTTTCAAACAGCCACTATCTTGGGCAAGAGATAAGTTCTTGATATTGAAAAAGGGTCTTCATGGGTCTTCATGGGTCATCTCTATGACATTAAAAGGCCGGCCTGTTTTTGTTTGCGGAACGAATAATGGAAACAAAGTGCTGAGGAGTATAAATCGGCCCAGCCCTTAGAGACCGTTTAACCTCTCTTTCGATGAGCGAGTGAGCACTATCACCCTCATTTTGAGTATGGCCTCTAATCAAAAATTTGTGGGTAATAGAGTTAATATTTGGAAACCTTTTTATGGCATACTGATAAAGCCTTATCATAAATTTGTTCTTTTGTTGGCCTCCACAATTGTCAGCGTAAAAAATTAGGTTAATTTTTTCTGTTGTCAGCTGAGATTTTTGCTCAATAATTTTTAGCACACAGGTTCCTATTTCATTGACTCCGCGCTCCGCTTCTCCCTCGTGCCAAACAAAACAGGAAACGTCTGTAGATTTTAAATCAAAGAAAGTCAGGTTAAGGACGTTTAACTTAGATTTATAATAAAAAACCGATATATCTCCCTTAGGAGATATTTTTTTATTATAAAAAAACTGTTTGTAGGTCGTAGCAAAAGACAAATGTATCTCTGCCGGTCTCCTCCTCATCTTTTTTCTTTTCTTGGCGTGCTAAATCTTTTTCTAAAAGATGTTGTTTATAAGCCATTTTCTGATTGTCCTTTTCAATATCAGACATGTTTTGGTATGCGACACACTGCTCACACTGATCCTTCTGTTTCGTTCTTCGTTTCGCAGATTTTAACATAGTCACGATATATTTGGGCCAAAGTTTTGCTACCGTCAATGTATTCCCTCTTAGTATCTGCCCTGTAGTAGTGGTATTTTTGGTATTGAGTTTATGTGTTGACGTATTTTGTCTTTAATTAAATCATCAACATGAGCATGATTTTTGTGTTTTCCTCGCAGATCTTCTAGGAGCATATTAGTAGGTAAATCGAATTGTTTTTCTAAAACTGTACGAACGGTTCTGTGGCTTATATCGAGAGTATTGATAAAGAATGTCTTGCAAACTCTTGTTCGCTTTCGGTCCTTTTCAAAAAACGCATTGTTTGGTTTTGTGAAACTTCCATCCTTAACATACCGATATTTAGGGTCAATCTTCATCATGCACCCAGCAATAAAATCCCTTTGCCTATGAAGGTCCCCCATAGTCCAATAATTTTTGAATATTGTTTTCCGTTCATCTTCCGTAAAATTTTCCCAACATTTGCTTCTACATTTTTCAGAACACGGCTGTCGTACGTCTCTACCCTTAACTTCCTTTTTTGTTCTATACGATATATGGGGCTGACCAGCATTTCTGAGTTTTTTACTTTTGATTGCGACCCAATCTTTCATGTTTTTCGTTCGTTTTTTTCCTTCTTTCTCCTTAACAACTTGTGTGCTTACCTCTTTCGGGCCCTTAATGGATGTACTCTCGCCATCACTTGACGAAGATTCACTTCTATTTGTTTCGTAATTGGGGTCGTTATCGGTGTCATCCGAATCAAATGCAAAGGACTCATCTTCAATGACTTGAGCTTTCGATGGTGAATTTAGATTTTCCTTTTCCGAGGAGTTGAAATTTTTATTTTGAGTATTGGCTAGGTTTGCTTTTGTTCTACCTCCAGCGAACACTGCATTTGATGTGCAAGCTATGGGTTATAACAGATTGTTGTTGATGCACATTAAAAATAGATAAGATATACCTGAATTTAGGCTTTCATTTTCAACGGTACGTTCCCGAATTTCATTCCGATTTTCAAGCAAGTAATTTTCAGTATCATGTTCGCCTCTTCTAGCTAGTTTAAGTATTAATCGAGCTCGATTATGATCCATTTTGTTAATGAATTTATTGCGGACAACTAAGATATTAAAAACCAAAGAAAGGTATGAACATTGGAAAGATAAGAACGAAAAATGTTAGTATTGCTTTGAAAAATACCGTTACAACTTTACAGAGGGCCTCCACCGGTCTTTTTTAATGACGCCTTATTGTATGACAAGTTTTCTTTGTCGCATACTTCCGTATCGACCAAACCTTTGAAAATTTTATGTTAAGAGGCTTTAGGTACTACGACAACATGTACTTACTCTTTTCCACTCTGCAATTGCCTTTGTAGGACCATTTTGGTTAAACATCTTACAAAGTCTCTCCCACTTCTGTTTTTTGGTCGTTTTCCCAGTACAGGAAAGCGAACTGTAGCTTTTAGCTAACTGTGGGTGGGCTTCCATATAATCTGCCATTATTTCTATTTGGTGTTTGTTTGATTGAGACCTTTAAATGATTAATCCATGCAATTAAAACTAAAATAATAGCTGATAATTATGTACTTACATTTTTAAACCGCTGCAACTAAATGATAAGCAGAATATATAGACAATAGAGTAAACAAACACATGTAAATGTAATTTGACAAGCTCTGTGTTGAAATGTCATCAGTTGACAAATGAAAATTTTAGTGCTGCTAAATTTGGAAAAAATATTTTTGGTGATCACTTAACTGGGTGATGGTCAATTTTCATAATCAACATGTTGACCATCATTCATCACATTACAGGATTCCACCCCACGTTCTCTGGTTAGAGACAAAATACAAATGAATACAATTATTATGTTAAAAGCAAAATATTTTTAGGCCTTTTACTACAAACCTCGGAACCATCGTGGTTTGTGTGAATGGCACACATCTTCTTGACTTCCAAGTATTTGCTCGACTGATCCAGTCGCAGAACAATATTTGCATCACAGCCTTTTTTTCGAGTGCTACAAGTGCCTTCAAGTTTGTGGGTGTTTGGGCCAAATGCACAATGCTAACAGACTTCGTTGTACTTTAACGCATTTTGAAGTTCTAATGGCAAAACTGTCTTTTTTGGGGAATTTGCAATAGATTTTGAAAATCTTCGAACAAACATCTGCTTATTTTCTTGGTGAAATTCGTTTAAATGCGCTTCCCATTTTTCGAAAGACTGAAATTTTGCTCCGACTTGAAAGTGCTAGAAAATGTTTTTATGGTAAGTGGCTATCCAAATTTTAGTGGAATTAAAATATACAGTGAATAATTTATTTGAAAAATTAAAGTCACCTGATTGTTCAAGTGTAAGTTTTTATAGTTCTTAGCCCCGTTTGCACCACATATACTTTTATTTTATGTTCTACTTATTACTTTATTTTGGTTGGACTTCCAACTTCTACGTTGAACTTAAATTGCCTAAAGTCACAGATAAATGAAGTACAACAAAATCGTGTACTTAACTATAAAACCGTCAAATTGCCTAGTCATTTGAGTCATTTCAAAACTAAATTAAGTAAGCCTTAGCAACGATTTTAAAATCAATGTTAAGAAGCATTTAGGTAAGGTTTGTTATGTATATAAATGTAGGCGTCAATGTACATAATGTATTTATGTATGTATGTTTGTACCTAACTGATTAGCGTAAAAAACTGACATTTACAATAAAAATAGGCTTTACTCTGTATGATTGAATAAAATGTTGCATACAGGAAGCTAATGGTAAAGCTAAAAAGAAAAAAAAATTGGAACGACCGGCCGGTAGTCGAGTGTTCGGTCGAAAAATCCTGCAAATATTTTTCTTCCAATTCTTTTCCGTCTTCATGGTCATTATAATGCGTTTCTTATGCACGTAAAATTCTATCTTTTATTCTAATTTAATTTTCTATTTTATTTGCAGAAAAAACCTGGCGACCATTTGAAATTACTACAAGAATAACCGGCATAGGTGCAGCGGCATAGCGGCCAGAAGCTAACTCTTTGATTGGTCAGTAAAAAAACAGCAAACTAATGTTCCTCGCTCTTTTTCATTTAGTTAAAGATCTGTAGCAGTAATTGCAATATGATGGCTTAATAATTAAGATACGTTTGAAAAATAATTTATAATCTAGGTACCTACTAAAAATTATTTTTTTTTGTGCCTGAGGATAATACATTTTTTAGTGGTTTTTTAAAACCAGTCAGTTAATATCAGTCAAAAGCCAAAAAAAGCAAAATTTTTTTTTTAGGAAATCTCATTTCAAAGCCTGTTCGGGACGCTTTTTGTTTTGAAACGCATACACTTCTCCATTTTTTAGCAAATAGACTGCATATAAATTTGGTTTCACTTACTTTCATGCATGATTTGCTGATTTTACTTATGTAGAAGAGATAAATGCCGGTGTCCCGCAAGGAAGCGTTCTTGGCCCAATATTATTTTTGCTTTATACAAGAAACATTCCCCACGATGAGGGAACAATTTAAGCTACGTTCGCAGACGACACTGCTATTCTCGCTATTGATACAACAGTTGAATTATCAACAGGGAACCATCAGCGCGCTTTAGACAAAATATGCGACTGAACGAAGAGCTGGCGAGTCGTCCTTAACGAGACTAAGTCAACGCATGTTAACTTTACTTATAAAAAGATAAACAACAAACCTTTATTCATTAACTCGGTACAAATCCCGTACTCAAATGAAGCGAAATATCTAGGAATTACTCTAGACGCAAAACTTAAATGGAAGCCGCACGTTAAAAAGCAACGCGACGAGCTCGAAATCAAGTTAAGAGAAATGAATTGGCTTATCGGAAGATTTTCGAAACTAAGCATATATAACAAACTGCTTTTGTATAAGCAAGTGCTAAAACCATCTTGGACGTACGGTTTACAATTATGGGGTTGCACTAAACCAAGCAATATATCTATTTTAAAAAATTTTTCAAAATAAGACACTCAGAGCAATCGTTAATGCTCCATGGTACATAAGAAATAGCGATCTACACCGAGATCTAGGAATCGCAACCGTGTCTGACGAGGTAACAAACTTTGCTCGCAAACTTAGTACTCGTCTTCGCGGACACTGCAACAATGAAATTATCCGAACTTTGGATCAGACAAATCTTACGCGCCGACTACAACGAATGAGACCGTTAGATCTAGCAGCATAAGATGAAACCGCACAAATTGACGGTATTGTAGGTGCCTTCGTTGGAAGGCAGCCTGCCACACGCGATTACTACAGAAGCTTGAACTACTTGTTAAGGAAACTTAGTCGTAGTCTGACGGAAAATGGGAGGTTTTTTAGTGAGCAATAGCTGGGACACAATGAGTATCTGTGTCTGTGTCTCGCAGTTCAGCTTACGGGAACACATAAATAGCGACACAATGCGTATCTCGCTGTGTCTCTGATTTTAGATGAAAAATGTGGCGAGACACAGCGACAGACACACATTGTGCCCGGCTTGTAAGAATCTCACACTACTATGAGCACGCGCGGCCGGTCCTCGTAGTGCCTATGAAGGTTTTTCCTACCCACGAAAAAAAAAAAAAAAAATGTAGATCCCTCTCCGTTCGATGCTCGTCCCACATGCTGAGAAATTTTATTAAAATCTTTCGGGGAATAAGCTATATAGGATACTCATATCTTTTAATGTCTACACTGACTGCAATTCAGTGTCACACACGAAAAATAAAAATTTTTAAAATTTATTAACTTCAGTCAAAAAACAAATGTTATTAATTGTCAAAACTAGTTTCATAAAAACTATTGAAAGATTGATATTCTTCACTAAGCACCAATATCGTTCTGAAAGTTCGGAAAGAAATTTCGAAAGCTATCAATTCAGGGCTGTCCATACCTTGGAGTGTTCCCAGTGTTCCCATACCTTGCTTTTCCAAAGTAGTGATGGAGTTTATGAAAAGGTAGTACTTGCCTTTTTGGAAAATGAAATGCATCTTGTGAATTATTATCGAGAAAAAAGCCTTGAATTTGTCACCATGTATTGCATTTCACTCAAATATACACTGAATTATCGAATTGCACCTCTCAACAGAAAAGCATATAAATAAACTTAACATCGGGAAGAGCTCATATTATCTTATATAGCTAGTATGAAAATTTTAACATTTTTAATTTATCGCCTTTCATAATTTGAATGGATATCGTAAATTAAATATTATAAATTAAAGTTTTTAAGTAATATTTAAAAGTAAAGCTACAACATATTTTCTATGAATTTGAAATTATATTATGAGTTATTAGTTATTCAGTAATTTATGACACGGCGAAGTAGGGAATCATATCTCTTCACCAAATAAATGTTCTCTTTAGAAGATTCGGCTTCCTGCTTTCAGCAGTAGCAGAAAACCAACGATTGTAAGCAGTTTGATGATTAAAGTTTATAAATTTAAAGTTGAAAGTATATCTTTGAAGAAAAGTGAATTTCTAATGAGTTCGCAACAGCTTTTTAAAGCGGAACTATAGTTGCTAACGAGAGCAAGTTACTTTTGCAAATCTAGAAAATGCTAAAGATACACACGCTTTTTAGAAAAATGCAAAATTTTCGGCATAAGTTTACCGTAGGGCCAAGTGAAGTTTGTTGGATTGTATTATCATAATACATGCGTTTGGGTGTCCTGATTCCGAAAATCGGGCCACCCAAAAACTGTTGTCTCCAAAAGCATTTTTTTTTTACAGAGGAATTTGAAAAGTTGCTGTTGCATATTCGTTGGCATAAATTTAAAGTCTAAATGAGTTTTTTCGAATGGAAAAATTCAAACTTTGATTAGCTATAACTTTTTAATTAAGACACTCAATTACATATATAAGCATAAAAATAACAAAGAAATTCTACTTGGACCTACAGTAAACTTGTTCCAAATTTTCTAATTCTACGCGAAAACCATATTAGTTCATTGTTACGTACTACAAGTAAAAGAATAGTAGTATTACTTGTTTCCGATCATTCTGTAATGTTGTTTAATATATTAATGACTTTTTTATTGGAATTCATTAAACGAAAACCTAACAATACATTGTTTCACTGTTAAAAAACAAAGTGTAACAGTATTACTTGAAGCCGTCTACTGGACGATCATTCCGTACAGGACGGGCGGTCCGACATTTCACACTGTATAGGTTGGCCACATTCCGTAATAGTGCTTCAAAGTGTTTAAACACAAGTAACAGAGAAAGTCTATTGTAGACAGTTACACGGCTTAATAAGTATCATTCTATTATCATTCAGAATATTCGGAAAGCAGTCCATACGCACTACCTCCCGAGGTAGTACGAATCAGAACGGTATATTCCACATTTTCCATCCCTTTTACGGAAAGAATAAAGAAACGCACCCATTATGTCTTGTGCTTATTTCGCACTATTGACTACTTTTTATACCTTGTATGGGAGCCCTGGCGTAGTGTGTAAAGAGAGACAAAAATCATGTGGACTGTTATGTTCCTAGAATCCTAGCCTTGTTGGTGAGTATCTGTGTCTGTGTTTCGATTCGATGAGCGTTATAAGGTTGCTAGGTTTATTGGCGCCTTGGCAACCGATACGATTGGCAACAGAGTTTGTATCAATAGAGTTTTTCGCGTAACTATCTCGCTCGCACCTCTCCTGCTAACCTTTGGCGAAATCCGTTTACTTGGTATGAAAACAATGAAATGGTTGCAAAGGGTAGGCATGTGCGCGAACGGGATAAACAAGTTTGTTTTCATACCAAGTGAAGAAAAGTGACATTTTTTTGTGACATATTGTGAAATACCTATGTATGCTTAAGTACTAACAGTTTAAAGCAAAAATTTGCACAAAAAAATGGACAAAAAACAAAAAAAATACTGTATTTGGTGTAATACAAATACATAAATATAATTGGAAACAAATATTTCCACAAAAAATTTGGACACAAAGCCGGACATATTTTATATTGTCAGTACATATATGTTGGTTTGTAACACATTGAAATACCACCGTAGAACCCTCATAACTTTTAGATATATGATCGAGACCTACAATTGAGCAGTGAATTGAGCTAGCATAGTTTGTACCACGGTGAAATAATAATGGTAGATCCCCAAGACCTTAAAGGCATATGAACAAGACCGAATTCTGAATCGAATAAACCGTGCCCTGTCATATGTTTTTATGTTATTTATAGGGCTAACATTTTGAGGTAGAGAGTTGAAATTTTGTGCATTAGCTCCTTGTCATCCGAAGCAGTACAAGTGTTAAAAATTTTTAAATCCGCCCACAGACACGCATACAATCGTTCTAAATGAGCAACTACCTCCAGTTTCAAAACTGTTAGACCTAGAAGGCATGAAGAAAAACCATCAATTTTATAGAATAGAATAAGAAATAAAAATTATGTCATAAGGTAAGAGGTAATCTTCTTTTTAGATTTCGCTCCTGCAAAGTTTTTAGCCACGTCTTCTTTTAGGGGTCGAATGTACAAAAAACAAGAATTTGAAACCAAAATTGCACATTTTAGCGTAAATTGGAGATATCTATGCTAATATTGATAGTTTGCAACTTTGACTTTAAAATTCTGAATCAGTATAGTCAGTTTTGACTTAGTTCGTTGACTTAGCTCGTTTTATTTTAAACGCTTTATTTAACTTTAAACACTTTATTTAACTTTAAATTGATCATAGAACTACTGTAAAACAACCGAAATGGCATCGCTTTACGTCCAACAAAAGTTTTTGTCTAAGGATGAGGTGGAGGACGGTTTGGCTAAGCTTAAGCTACAGTCAAAACAACTTTTGACAAAGGAAACTACAAAAAGCGTAAGAAATAACAAGAAGCTGATGATGGTGCTCAGTAACGAGGAAATAGCAAGGCTTAAGTTTTCCGAGAGAATTTTCGTCTACGACACAAAAAGCCGTGGAATCCAACTGTGTTTTTTTTGCATGCTGCATGGTTACTCCGCATTGTTTATATTAGCTGTGCTGTTTTGTAGTTCTTTGCCTACACTATATTTCTGATGTATTCTTAGTGATCATGTCTCTCATTATTTTATCACTATTTTTTGATCTGCTTAGTGTAACTTTTTATTTAATTTCTGTTGCATGTGTTAAAGTTTTTTTTACTAACATCTAACACCAGCACTATGTGATGAGCCTGTGTAAGCATATTTTTGTTTGGCAAACCTCTGCTTGTAGATAATGCTTGATCTAAGCGCTCTACAACACAGATCTGATAGTGTATAAAAAAAAAATAAATTCCCTATCCAACTTAAATTCAATCGAAGAGTGCATTGCCATGTTAACAAACGTAAAAACGAGCATCCAGGAATAATTATGTGCAAGTGAGGAAGAAACATGCACAAAAGAGGCTCCAGAGGAAAGCGGGTTCAACATGGAGGAATTTATGGACATAATAAATAACCCATCGACAATTTGACGGGCGCAATTTGATCGAAACAAACTATGCAACAAACGAAACAACAACAGGAGGACGTCCTAAGCCCCCAAAAGGGGATCACTGCACCGAAGAGAACAGGAAGTATCATTAAATAACCATGTTGAAAATTTATTTCAGGTGGAGGAAATCCAGTTTGACGGACGCAGAACGAAAGGACGACCCAAGGCCCCAACATGTACAGCAATTGGGCTTGCAAAAACAACGTTGAGGCCTTTCGCTCAACAAAACCCCATGGCGAAAGGATGTCCTTCGGTGGCTTGGCATTCCACCTAGGGAAACATATGCATTGGCGAAGGATGTTGCCACCGAACATGTTGGGGACGCGTTCTTGAACGAGCAGCTCCAGCCCAGCCACCATGGCTCCGAAAGCTTTTAAGAAACTGCGCGAAATAAGAAGCCACCCTAAAGCTGGAGAAAATAATCCACGAAAAGAAACAGGTGAATGCCTTCTACTGCAACGAATGCCTTAGAAGAGCAGATGAGGACACCATCTTTTGCGACAAATGCCTGACATGGTCGCATTGAAGCTGTATGGCCATCGAACGTGTCCCCAAAGGTACATGGTTTTGCTCCAAGTGCGTCAAGAATGCAGCAAAATGAAAGTAAGTAAAATAAAGAATCTTAAGACTTCTTTAAAATTATATTAATTTTCAATCGTATATTCAAAATAATATTTATACAAAAAATAAATCTGTATAATACTTTTTTTTTGTTTTTGACTCGGCAGCTTCCTCAAACGACAAGCCAGACGGGAGAGGACGACAGAACAAAGATAAATTTAACCTCCGTTTTCACAGCTTACATTTTACATTTACACATTTAGAAATTGTTTTATTTTTTTCTGTGGGCTTTTAGATATTAATTATTTTTTTAAACAAAAACTAACATTTTGTGTTTTAGTAGCTTGGTGGAAATAGGTCTACTGGGGAAACCGGCCACCAAAAAAAAAATTGGTTAACGCGCCAACAAGCTGCCTCAGTGGTGGTGAGGAAAAGCTATAACAACTGTAGAAGTATCATTCCCAGCTCCTTATTAAAAGAAATTCATCCCAAGGCACGGCTTCAGCAGGTTCAGAGAAAAGAACGTTCCCTTAAGGAATAAATGCAAACAAACATTTTGTTTTAAATACATACATAATTTAATGTTTCAACGGATGCTGTCGATGCTGCTCCATTTGGGGCAGCTTTTGGCAGTAAGGTTTTAACTTATAGATGAATCTGAAGGTTAAACTAAAATCCAGAAGCGTCTGTCACACATTGTGCGGCTCACTGCTCGGCGTCTGTCTCCAAAGGGGCGGCTGTATTTAAAAATGAAAATAGAAGTGACTTACCTTTTTCTCATAAAAACGACAAGTTAAAAAAAATGGCAATGAACAAAACGAAAGATTTGATTACCCCAGGTGGCAGCCCAGCTGTGCTGGAAAATCCACCCTCTTCGGAGGCAGGCTCTACGAATTCTGGGGAGAGCCTTTTATTGCTTATAAATCCTTTTGAGAAAAGGACAAAACTAATCGATCACCACCACCTAGATCGAACATATCCGGAAAAAGTGAAAATTTAGAGCTTAGAAAAGGAGAATAATGAACTCCGATCTAAGCTTACTGAAATGGAGCGACTCTTCCACGATCTAAAAATTGAAGTTCACCCTCTGCGGAAAGAAAACGAGGATATTAAAAATACTCGTTTAACGAAAGACTGAGGTAACGAAAGAGTGTGTAACACCGAACCGACCAGCAGTCTAATACTTCACGGACTAGGGCGAACTTGCACTTGAGACCGATTCAGTATTAAGGAAAAGGTCTCACAAGAAGCGTAAGGCGAATTTCTCTCCCGAAGTAATACAAAAAGAAGATAAGCCCTCTGGCTCAAACAATGCTAAACAAGAAGCGAAAATTCATCCACCTCCCGCAAAAAAAATCGTCGGGATAGCAGACTTCGGGAGATTGCGCAACCTTCTTGCAAACACGGTGAGAACAGAAAATTATAAGCTTACTTCGCACCCAAATAACGTGTGGAAAGTAAATGTTGACAACACCGATTCCTATCGCGCGCTGTCTCTTAGACTGAATGGAGAAAGAATCGAGTGGTATACTTATCAAAATAAGTACGAAAAACTACTGCGAGTCATTGTAAGGGGGCTCCACCCATCATGCACAAAAGAAGACGTTGTAAAAGACGTAAAAACTAGAGGCCTTAAAATTATTGATGCATCATTAAAAAGGAAAAGCAACGCACAGAAGGAGAAAGAGACACTGTGATCAGAAGCGACCTTCCAATTTTTATGCTCTCCTTTGAAAGAACTGAGAGCATAAACGATATTTATAAAATGAAATGATACTTAACATCAGGGCTAAAATCAAACTCATGCGAAAGAGCAATAGACTGATACCACAGTGTAAGCGATACCAAGAATTTAGGCACACATGTGCCTACTGCAAAAACCACGTTGCGTAAAATGTGCCGGAAAACACCTCTCAACATTGTGAAAAGTTGACATAAAGGCTCCAGCAGTTTGCGCCAATTGCAACGGAAACAACCCCGCAAACTCTCAACCTAGTGCAAAGTTGACATAAAGGCTTTAGCAGTTTGCGCCAATTGCCACGGAAACAACCCCAAAAACTATCGAGGATGCGAAGTAGCCATAGAGCTGCAAAAGGGACGAGAACCTCTTAAGGATAGTACTCGAGGTCAGAATCCAAGCCTAGGACGTCCAAAAACTGCTGAAACTCCTAAGCCAAAGACTCCAAAGACGCCAAAGCCGATCAAAAGTGCGAGATTGGCAAAGAAGGCGTCAACAAAAGGCGTAAAAGCTACACAAAAGAGCGGCACCAGTTCAAGTGCAGCGGAGAAACCGCCACTGGTCGGACCGAAATCATACGCACAGGTTGTGGCAAACGAAAACAAGGCAAGATCGGGTCTCAGATCCTCGCTGTAATCTTGGAAAAACTTGAGGATCAAACTAAAATCAACAAACTTATATTTGACAAACTGAGCAACTAGTCAAGCTACTTTATATGATAAACGCTTCTCTTAGACTTCTATACGTTCCAAGGCAATGGAAAGTTGCTGAAGTCATTATGGTTCTAAAACCGGGGAAATGTGCAAATGATAAAAAATCTTATAGGCCCATATCGCTTCTGCCGATAAAATCGAAAGTATTCGAGAAACTTCTGCTGAAGCGATTACAACCAATAATTGCAGAAAGACGCTTGATTCCGAATCATCAATTCGGTTTCAGACTTAACCATTCCACAAGTCTACAGAATAACGCATGAAATTGAAAAAGCCTTAGAAGGGGAAAAAATATGTTCAAGTGCTTTCCTCGACGTATCGCAAGTCTTCGACAAGGTATGACACGAAGGCTTGAAATATAGGCTACGGCAAAACTTGCCGGAACACATGTTAAAAATATTGAAATGCTATCTTGAAGGAAGACTCTTTCGTGTTAGGTGTAGTAGTGAATACTCGAGTTTCAAGCGAATTCTGGCTGGCGTACCCCAGGGAAGCGTCCTCGGTCCGACCCTGTTCCTGCTCTTTACAAGAGACATACCTCTAGATGACGAGACAGTCGTGGCCTCGTTTGCGGACGATACGGCCTTCCTGGCAACAGGTGAATCAGTCGAGTCATCAACGAGAAACCTTCAATGAGCGTTGGACAGAATTTGTGTCTGGACGAAGACTTGGCGAATTGCTCTTAACGAGAACAAGGCTACGCATGTGAATTTCACTTACAGAAGGGTTAACAATTTACCTCTGTTCATAAATTCTCAGCCTCAGCCAACAAGCTTCGCCAGCCCGCTCTGTCTCTAGCTACCCGTCTCCAGTTTCGCAAGCGAAGTTGGCTGAGGTCCCCTTCCACTTGCGTGCGTCCCTGCGGTGTGGATTCGAAGATTTTCCGGGCCGGGGCGTTGGTGTTTATACGCTCTAGATGACCCAGCCATCGTAGACGGCTGGGTTGACTCTTTTGGCTAGGTCGGTATCGCTGTACAGCCCGTACAGTTCGATGTTATATCTCCTCCTCCACTCTCCGTCTATGCAGACGGGACCGTTAATCGTCCGAAGAATTTTCCTCTCGAAGCAGCCTAAAGTGTTTTCATCCGCCTTTGACAGGGTCCATGCTTCTGCACCGTAAAGCAGGACTGGGATGATGAGGGTCTTATACATGGACACTTTAATTGTTCGAGAGAGGGCTTTTCTACTCAATTGCCTCCTTAGCCTAAAGAAACAGCGATTGGCAAGAGTTATCCTTCGTTTGATTTCAGCGCTGGTGTCATTGTCTGAATTCTGAAATTCTGCACAAATACCTTATGCAAATGAAGCGGTATACAACTTTGGGTTGTACCAAGCCGAGCAACATGTCCATGTTGCAGACTTTCCAAAACAAGACACTAGAGCAAAGTGAATGCTCCATGGTATATTATGAATAGTGATATTCACAGAGATTTAGGAATAGCTACCGTGAGCGAAGAAGTAACAAGCTTTGCTCGAAAGCTAAATGCTCGCCTTCATGTTCATTGCAACAATGAAATGATCCGTACTCTCAACGAGACTCTTAACGATGTAAACAACGACCGACGACTACAAAGAACAAGACCCTTCGATCTAGCGACGTAGGGTGAAGCCGCATTAATAAACGGCTTTAGTAGGTACATTCACTGGCAACCTACCCAATGCGATAAACACTACGGAAGAGTAAACTACTTGTTAAGTTAACTTAGTTGTAGTCAAGAAATATTATGAGAGAGCGAAAATTTACTACTATGAAGTGCGTTCTGGCAGTTTCATAGTGTCTATCATAAATGGGTGGTTTTTTAGCACGTGGAAATCGGGCAAAACCAATGTTGGCTACTTCGGTATTATATACCTGCTATAGTGGGCGTATTGGTATCGGAAAGATTTTGGAGTTTTATCCTACCCTTTTACGTCCACCCTAGTATTAAAAAAAAAATAAAAAATAATTTAATAAATCTTACCATTTACTCTTAAACATTCGTTTAAATTATTTGATACAAACTACCTGGCACTGGGCCCATGACATCATATGGCGACATAGATGCTTTTTAGCATCTGGGTAAGTTGGGAAGATAACGAGGCTCTTTTCCGATGGTAGAGGCTCAAGTACTTTTCTAGATAAATTTATTTTTCGATTTAAAAAAAAAAACAATTTAAATGGATTCTATCACTTAATATAAATATTTTTCATTATATTTCAATTTTATTTTACAATACTAATAAATTATTATTAAAATTATTTATTTTATATATTATACTAAAACATTACATTTTATAATTATTTTTAATAATTTAAAAAATTAAATAATAAAAATAATAAATAATTATTAATCAATTTATATTGATTTACACAAAAATCTTTTCAATGTAAATGAAATACTTTACTAAATAAGCTTTAAATTGATTCTAGATACACTTTCCAGTACATCTACTATGTTACGACTTATCTTATTTTAATAACAAGAGCGACGGGCGATATGTACATATTTTAGAGCTAAAATCAATTTATTAATCTTTATAAATTTACTATCAAATCCACTTTCATTAAATTTTTCATATTTAAATTCATATAAATAAATTTTATTGTAACTCATTAATACTTAAAAATAAACTACACCTTGATTTGATATTAATTTTAATATAAATTAAAGAAAATTATTATTCTTATAAAATATTCTAATAACAACGATATATAAATTGATTAACAATTTTAAGTAAGGTACATCGGGGATTATCGATTAAATAACAAGTTCCTCTGAATAGACTAAAATACCGCCAAATTTTTTAAGTTTCAAGATCATATCTAATACTACTCAAATAAATTAATTTACATTTTAAATAATAGGGTATCTAATCCTAGTTTTTAATTAAAATTTTTTAGCTTTAATTAATTTTATTTTTAAAAATTTAATTATTTAAAATTTCACTTAATAAATAAAACTGTATTTTAAAATTATATATATATATATATACATTTAACTATTATTAATAAAATTTACTTATATTATTTGTATAACCGCAACTGCTGGCACAAATTAAGTCAATATTAAATTAATATTTCTATTTCTAAATTTCTTTAATTAATAATATTATTTACTGTAAATAAAATATAATTTAATTATTTTTTAAATAAATAAATATCCACACAAAAATTTACATATAATATAAATTAATAATAAATTTTTAAGCCAAAATAAAACTTTATTAATTATTTAAATTATTTATTAAAATAAATAATTAAATTATTAATATAATAAATAAATAAATAAAATTTGTTATAATAATTTATAAATAAATCAAAATTAATTAAATTTTAATATAATAAAAATAATTAAATTTAGTATTCTCTCCTCACAAAAAAAAAAAATTAAATATTTAAATATAAATTAAAAACAAATTAAACTATTTTATACCCCTTATATAAAAATAATTTAATTATTTTTAAAAATATTTTTAATATTTATAAGTTAATATAAAAATTATATTAATAATTTATACTATTAAATTTATGTAATAAAAATAATTAAATTTAGTATTCTCTCCTCACAAAAAAAATTAAATATTTAAATATAAATTAAAAACAAATTAAACTATTTTATACCCCTTATATAAAAATAATTTAATTATTTTTAAAAATATTTTTAATATTTATAAGTTAATATAAAAATTATATTAATAATTTATACTATTAAATTTATATAATAAAAATAATTAAATTTAGTATTCTCTCCTCACAAAAAAAATTAAATATTTAAATATAAATTAAAAACAAATTAAACTATTTTATACCCCTTATATAAAAATAATTTAATTATTTTTAAAAATATTTTTAATTTTTATAAGTTAATATAAAAATTATATTAATAATTTATACTATTAAATTTATATAATAAAAATAATGACGAAGAAGTCATCATACTGGGCGGAGTTCGTGAGTCCTCATGTACACCGTTGGAAAAAAAGGGCAAAGTACGAGTGCGTGGAATAACTCGCTTGCTCGAAAGCGTCTTGAAGACTAAAATTACGTTTTCTAATGGACCAACTGACATAATTTTTTGACTGGCTCACACACAAGCAGCTCGAAGATTGAACCAAACTTTGTCTTAAACTCCTGAGTGTTTGCGTTTGAAATAATAAAAAAATTCGAACAAGCTTACCGTAGGTCCAAGTGGAATTTAGTTGTAATTTTTATGCTTATATATGTATTTCAGTGTCCTGAATACGAATATGTTATTAAAAATTGTCGGTCTCATTTAGTTCAAAAGTTATAGCTATTCAAAGTTTCAATTTTTCCATACAAAGTACATCATCTGACTTTTAATTTATGCCTAAGAATATGCTATAGAAATCTGAGAAGATTCGCTGTAAAATAAATTTGCTTTTGGAGACAACAGTGTTTAGGTGGCCCGCTTCGCAGGTTAAAAGGATTTCAACTCCCTTTTTCGCAGGGTTTAGCCGCTCACGCGACTTCGTCGCTCCGCTAAGGATAGGTGCCAGTTGTCTAGCAGGCGCCTATGGCCATTTACGGGTATGTTAAAGTTGCACTCTTTTTGAACTTCTTTGGCTTATAACTTCTAAACTAATCGAGACCGACAATTTTTAATAGCATATTCGGAATCAGGACACCAAAATCCAAATATTAAGATAAAAGAATCCAATACATTCCACTTGGACCTACGGTAAACTTATGCCAAAAAATTATGATCTAAAATAATTAGAGCACAAAACGCGCACTGAGCTATCTTTGGCTCTACTTTCCTTTAGGACAGCACGAACTTTGACTCCCGGTTTGTTTTAAACGCTTCCTTATAATATGAGTATACATTCTACAGAAAATTTATGAAAAGGAAATGCATATTTAAAAAATTAGCAAAATTTAAATATTTAAATTTTGTTAATTTTTATAAGCCAAACTAACAAAAATAATTTGTTAATTATTATAATAAGCAAAATTTAAATATGTAAATTTTGTTATTTTTTTTAAACATGCATTTCCTTTTCATAAATTTTGTGTAGAACGTATACTCAAATTATAAGGAAGCGTTTAAAACAAACCGGGAGTCAAAGTTCATGCTGTCCTAAAGGAAAGTAGAGCCAATTATGCCGAAAAACACACGACAAGGGAGTGATAACAATGACAATTTCGATGACAATGCAGCATGCTCAATGGTGCATTCACTGTGGCCCGTAAGAAAATAGCCAATTACTGCAATTCGCAGTGCACCTGCAATTAAAAAGAAGTACGTCAATAAAAAGCTACAGAACAAATAAATAATTACTCCGCACTTACCGACTCAATGCATTTACGTGCTCCTCGCAAGCGCTATTTTCAGTGCAATGGCCTTGACTGAAATCAAAAGCGAAATGGAGTAAAGAGCTTGTTGATGCATATTGTTTCAGGAACTGCTACGAATCGGCAAGTAGGCGCAAGCAAAACCTTTTTGGAAGCAGTGAGACGATGGAATATTCAATTTTCGGAGACTTCTTTTTCTAGATTTTTTGGCTTGTGTTTCGACGTCTGATTTTTCTTTGGCTATCAAACGCCGTTTGACTTCTCTACTATACTAGCTCATCCTGATAAATGAAAATGACTGAAAGAAGAAAGAAAAAAGAAATGTTGATAAACACGAATTGTCAAAAGATGTTGCTCTTCGCAGTGGTTGCTGCAAAGTTGGTATACATGACTTGTCAAAAAATGTTGCAAGTAATTGGGTTTGGTCATTGCATATAAACATTTTACTAGTACCTGGCTAAAGCATGTGGTTTTTTGTCAATTTCTGCCTTTAAACATCCATGTAAAGCCGCGTTATCACAAGGAACAGAAACAGAAACAGAATTTCATACATTAGCAACGCAAAAAGCATTCAGCGAATTTAGGTTTCAGTTGCTAATGTATGAGATTCTATTTCTGTTCCTGTTTTACGTTGCTTGTGACAACGCGGCTTAACTGAAAAATTTGTAGAAACAAAACACATCTCGGAATATTCTCAACAAAATTTGATATTTTTTTTGCATTTGGAGCAAAAATATTGCATAATTTGCATTTGAAGGTCGATGTAACCAAATTCGACAGACACGCCAAAAAATGGTTAAATACCTAAATATATACCAACACACAAAATCCCAAGGCCATTCGATTTTTCTTTTCTTCCAATAACCAGTTGTCCTCTAACAGCCACCTACATGGCTGTGTGTGTTTGTTCCAACGTTGCATACCAGCGAGAAATATTTTTATTCTTTTATTCTTCTTCTACGCAACGAAGAGAAAAAAAATCAAAATTGCGGAAAGAGCAAATAAAAATTTTCAGATTATCTGCAAAACCTCGCGCTGAGCGAGCCACATCATATTAAAGAGGCAGCCAAAGTTGGAGAAAACACACTCTAGAGGCGCCACCGTCGATCGGCCAAAGTGATACTATATTAAATGTTTATATACAATGGTTTGGTTTGTAAAATTAATGATTAAGTGGTGGGTTAGGCAAAATCTCCCGCACGGGACAAATCCCCGATCGGGATATTGGTTGAAATCAATTATTTCGAGACAGAAATAAAAATGTCCTGATCGGGAGAAATACAAATTCAACTCTAAATTGAGCGCGAAAACGACATCTCCCGATCGGGAGAAAGTGTTTTAAGCAAATTAAGAGTATTATGTGTTGTGAAATATATTCATTTATTTGTTTTGTGTTTAATTGGTTTTTTAGTGACCATCAGCTGCGCCGAGTTGGAAGTACGAAACACCCTCCTACGCATCAAAGAGGTGCAGAGTACCTAATGTTAACTGCATGGAAAGAAGATTTTGGGCGTTTATGAATTTTTTTAAAGTGGTCCTTTTCTCTTCTGCAGAGTGTTATCTCATATCTACGGAGCCCTTCAGATGTCGCTACATGCTCTAAATTCTGCCATATGCTCTATCTGTCAGTCCGCTGTCACCGTTCGTAGATTCCCGGACAAATTTCTATAATATTTTTTCTGATAAAAACATTTGAGTTGTAATAAACTTTGCATACAAAATGCGTTTAACAATAATAAATTTTTTTAAAAAAACTGTACCTGGACATATTTTCCGTGGAAAACGAAGGCTAGTCAAGCCTGTCAGTAAGCAAGCTATGGATACCTTGGTCAGAGAATACGACCGTCAAGAAGCTATCATGCTTCTTTTGAGGCATCCGTACTTAACGCAGGCAAGCCCAATTATGGTTCAATCTTTGTTACATAAAACTAACTTGTTGACTTTAAACGCTTTTAGGAAGAGTCGTCAGGACATGCAAAGGTATTCGGTAAACGGGAATCTATGGTCAAAATATGGCAAGATGCACAAGCTATGAGCAAAATGAAGCCGCATATAAAACTAGAGGACCGTCTCAACCATCTGAGGGTCAAGGAAGTTTGGGATTAGTTTTAGTTAAAACAAAGATTTGCTTGAATATAAATTGCAGATTGTTACGAAGTAGTACACAAAACAGGAACGCATTTGTATGAAAAATTAAGTCTCAAACAAAAAGCCCTAAATTTGGCCTAACAAAATGGCCATTTGCAGTTATCCCCGTCGTTAGCTAACTGCCTCTAATAAGTTTGTGTGCTTCTATTTGGTGGATGTAATTGTTCGCCCCCTTTGACCACAGCTTCTATGTACTTGGCTTTTTTCTCGTTCGCCTCAATCTATTATAAAAGTAAATAAAAAAATAAGAGATTCCAGCACATCTGTGATATCTCAATCATAAATGACTGGGATACTTTCAGCACAAATATCTCACGATGGACCAAAGCATTTCGTTTTTTGTAGTACGGCCACACTCATATCAGCGCAAGTAGCAATGATTCAAAAACACAATTGCAAACATTCAGATGGAATTAAATTCAGATGGAACCAGTTCTGAGACAGATACCATCGGCGTTAGATTTTTTTTTTATCGAACAAGACCCGGGAGGACTGGACCATCGCCTGAACACACGCTGAATATAAGTTTGACATTTATTACAGCTCCTGAAGGGACCCCAAAAAAGTAGAATAGCGAACGGTGCACTTAAACCAACTTTAAATAAAGCAATCGTCAAGTATGAAGTGACACACGGAGCGGTTCGTCGGCTTTTCTTGAAGGAGCGTTTACGAGCTTGCCTACCTCTATTATGGTTCAATTTGAATTAAATATTTTTTTTTTTCATTTAGGCGCGAGGTTATAATGTGAAGTGGAGGATTATAACCCTCCCACTCTAATGCATTCCTAATGGTCCGCTTGTGGGGTACGCCGATTTGACCTTAGAATGTACCGGCAGGCCACCCGGTTTTGGATCTCTTCGTCACTGAGGCCAAATAAATGTTGTTGTCGTTGCATTTGTGTGATCCATGAATGTTTAGGCCTTCCTCTCCTTCGCGATTGCGCTGGAATGTTGATTAACATTGCCTTTTTAACTGGGTTTGTAGGATCTCTTCTTTGAACGTGACAATACCAACTGAGCCGGTCGTGCTCCATTTTTCTGGAGATAGGTTCTTTTACATGGAGGCTTCCTCGGATCTTCGCACTTCTTATTCTATCTCGCTTTGTTACTCCTGCCGTCATGCGAAGCATCTTCATCTCAGCTGCCGTTAATTTGCTCTCATATTTCTTACACGCTGTCCAACATTGTGAACCATATTTAAGCGCCGAACGTACAACTGCGGTGTAGAGCTTTCCTTTCAGCTTAGGGCGCATTTTTCGGTCACAGAGGGCGGAGTTTTCTCGCCACTTCATCCACCCCACGCTTACGCGATGATTGATGTTGTCATCACAGTTTGCTTTGCTATTGATCATAGACCCCAGGTACTTGAACTTTTTACACTTGGGAAGCATCTTTCCATTCAATTTAATGTCTGAAATTTGTTCGGGTGGGTCAGAGAATGGGCAGCACAGTTACTCTGTCTTCTTTTGGCTAATACGATACACATTCCCCTCTAAAACATGCACCCATATATCAAGTGCTCGCTGCAGGGATATATGATCTTCACTTATGATGGGCCCATCGTCAGCGAAGAATAACTGATGTACTTTCGGGTCCGTCAGTTTTCCTTCAAGCAAATAATCAAGGACTACAATGAAAAGCAAAGGACTTAGGACGCTTCTGTGTACACCGACTTTAATTTAGAACTCATCAGTGACTCCGGAAGGATATCTTACTCTTGTCTTTGCTCCATCATACATGTCTATGATCATCCGCACGTAGGGTTCTGGAACCCTTCGTTTTCTTAGCGCCACCCATGTTAGATCTCGTGGAAGTCTACCGAAAGCTTTTTTAAAATCAACCAGCACATGATGTTTTTCCATTATGATCCTTATACTTTGGATTGCATCAGTGGTTGATTTGCCCGCGATAAACCCACACTGGTCCTCAGATAGTCTTATTATTTTCTGTAGTCTACTACCAAGTACCCGCTCGACGACCTTCAGTTTGGAGATGAAGGTCGTGAGCCATCTGGACCCGCTGTCTCCTATTTTCTTTCAGAACTCTGAGGGTATCTGATCTGGCCCAACCGCTTTTCGCTTTTTGGAGTACTTAACCGCCTTCCCTACCTCGTCGACTGTGATGTCTGGTACTTCTTCTAGGTTAGGAGTAGCCTCTTTTGGAAAGTGGTGCCTGGGAAACTGTTCGTTCAAAAGTCCCTCATAATACTGCCGCCGTGAAGAATTTTGTTGTCATCCACAAGAAGCTGTCCCTGAGCATTGTTGATGAACTTTGGTGAACGAATCTCCAGGGCGTTTCTCCTCCTCTGAACGGCAATTTTGAAGATTGTAGCCCCTTTATTCAAGGTGTTTTGTCGAAGATCTTGTGTGGCCTGATGTGTATTAGCAGTGGAAGATGAAACTTCCTCCAATTCCTGATACAGGCTCTCCATTCTCTTTGCTTGAACCTGGGCGCACTTCTTCTTAGCAAGATTCTTGAGGTGTCTATATTTCAATTCCACGCGAAGCATTTCATCTCTCAATTTGAATGAAATGTTGTTTAATATTTATGGATAAATTTTTAAAGTCGTTTTATCGACGTCTTCTTAAATGACTTTCGAATGCTTTTTTTTGAGCTGCAAAACTCAAATGGTATCACTACGGTGTCCGTCCGTCCGTCTAATCGCGTTATAACTTCTGAGCGGTAAGTCATAGAAAGACAAAATTCGGTGTGCTTTTAATGGCAATGGAGGCATTTTTTTAAAGCAGAAATAACGGTTTGTTATTTAAAGGCAACTATTTTGTAATAAAGGGAACTCAAAGTCAACGAAAACAAGTTATAAAAGTTTTGAAAGTAGTGTAAGTGCTTTTCTATGTCCTATGCTTGTAAACACTTTAGTTACGAATTAAAATGATGCTACTAGCAAACAAGTATATCGTAACTTGACTTATTTGACGTCATCCCAACCACATGAACGTTAGCCAACACAATAGATTAAAAAAAACATTAAGTTTGCTGTCGGTAGCTCGCAGTGTTGGTAGCCACACTTGTGTGTTTTGAAACTGTTGGTTTGCCTTTTTTTTGGAAACCGTAGGAACAGTTGTCACTTAATGTTAGCATCATTATAATAAAAAAGGTTTCTGCCGATGTTCGCCTGGCAGCGTTTGAAATGATCATAGACCGAGCCATTATTATAAGGTTTGTAGAATTGTAAATTGTTGTAATTTTTCACTTTTAAACATTAAATTCAATTTTGTATGGCTTTGCCATAGGAGCCGTCCCTATAAGCAACGATACGTTCGTTGCTATACTTTTATATACTATATACTTTTTTTATTAACAATAAACTTAACAGTTTTTTTTTAAATACATATAAAAAAAATAAGTTTTTCACCAGCCTTTATTTTAGATTAACAAAACTAGAAAATCACCCATTATAAGAATAGTAGACAACACTACGAAAAAAATGTTAAATATATTCAGAAATAATCTAAATAATTACATAGAACTTTACGCAAACTGCGCAATATAGATGAGCTTAGCCTTCAACAAAAGCCGACGCAGGGTCCGCTCGGCTTGTATCTTAATACTTGACGGTCCTTTTTTGTATGTATAGATAAATAAAATGATTTGCCACCATGTATATTGAAACAATAAAATATAACACAATTTTAAAATTACCCAACATAAGTGGGTATAGGTTATACTGCACATAATCTCGTAATACGCTTTTCACTTTTGAATTATAAACTGGGTTTTTGGCAAAAAGTTTACAGAAAACCGTTTAGCCATTCACACTTCTGAACGGGAACAAGGTTTTGTTTTTGTTTGTTGTTACTACATCAACTGTCATAATTTAAGCCCATATTTATTTTAAAAAGGACTTTTAAAGATCATTAAAAGAAGGGATCCTTAAAAAGGTATATCTTGAAAATGTCAGTGTTACCATTGTTTTTTATTTTTTTTTTCTGTTTTTCTGTTTTAAGTCATATCTTTAGAAAATCGCTCCTCCCGGCTAAACGGGGGGGGGGGGGGATAGACCCCCTCGAATACAATTTTTTTTTTGTCTCGACCCAACCTATACGCCCTAGCTTTTTGTCACACCTTAACTGAAACAACATGTATGTGCTTAGTTTCGAAAATCTTCCGATAAGCCTGATTCGGAAGGCAAACCACGTTCAAACAAGAATAAGAACTATGCACGTGTCGAGCAAAACAAGCCGCTTAGACAAGAGCATTATGGAAAGGTACTCTAAGAATGGAACTACCCCGCCAGGCACTGCTTATGGCTTACATGGTAGTGATCCTGGGACGAGCGAGTTAGAAAGCGAGTGGACATCTTGTGTATCCAAGAGACGAAAATCGGGCGCGTTTCTTGGATGTAAAGACAAAAGCTTACAAGATGTACTACTACGGTACTGAACAAGGTAGGAACGGAATCGGTATCATCCTTGCGGTAGAGCTACTTGATGGCATCTTGAATATTTCAAAGACAAGCGACCGGTTGATATCTTTCAAGCTGGTGATGCGACGTGAGGTGTGGAACATCGTTAGTGCATATGCTCCCCAAGTTGGGTGTGAGCAGAGGGAAAAAGATTTTCATAATCTCATCAAGGCGATCCCAAAGGAAGAGCTTTCGTTTGTAGGCGGAGACTTGAACGGACATGTTAGGAAATCTAACGAGGACTATGAAGACTGCCATGGTGGACTGAGGTATGGCACTAGGAATTCTTCTGGTGAAGATATCCTAAACGTTTGCAAGTCATACGGTCTTATCGTGCATAATACCATGTTCGTCAAGGAAAGCAGGCACCTGATCACTTACAGCAGCGGTGGGAATGAGACCCCAATTGACTATCATTTGGTTCACAGTTCCCTAAAATCGTGGGTCAAAGATTGTTAAGTGATTTTAGGTGAGGCGATTACAACACAACATCGCCTGCTGCTGACCGTCATTTTTATGGAACCGTCAAAAAAGAAAATTAAGCAAGCAAAGCTATCTGGGAGTATCAACTGGTACAATTTGGATAAAGAAAAAGGCGAAGCATTTTTAAACACTATGCAAAACTACCTCTGTAACATCATTGACGAAAACGAAGATATAGACTGCAGAGCACAAGATATGTGGGATGACCTACAGCGAACGTGCATAGAAAAGGCCAAATCACTTTTAGGGACTTCAAAAGGCCACCGCAAACAGGTCAATGAATTATGGTGGTGGTCAGATGAGGTGAAACTAGTAATCAGTGAAAAAAAGCGGCATTCAAGGCATGGAAGAAGTGCTCCTCGAACAACAGAGATGAAATGCTTCGCCTGGAATTGAAATATAGACACCTCAAGAGTCTTGCTAAGAAGAAGGCCGCCACAGTTCAAGCAAAGAGAATGGAGAGCCTGTATCAGGAATTGGAGGAAGTTTCCTCTTCCACTGCTAATGTACATCAGGCCACACAGGATTTTCGACAAAACACCTTGAATAAAGAGGATACAATCTTCAAAATTGCCGCTCAGAGGAGGAGAAACGCCCAGGAGATTCGTTCATCAACAATGCTCAGGGACAGCTTCTTTTGGATGACGACAAAATTCTTCACAGGTGGCGGCAGTATTGTGAGGGATTTTTAAACGAACAGTTTCCCAGGCACCACTTTTCAGAAGAGAATACTCCTAACCGAGAAGAAGTACCATACATCACAGTCGACGAGGTTGGGAAGGAGTAAGTACTCCAAAAAGCGAAAAGCGGTTGGGCCAGATTAGATACCTCCCGAGTTCTGGCAGAAAATAGGAAACAGCGGGTCCAGATGGCTCACGACTTTTTTCTCCAAACTAATAAGAGGGGATCCAATGCCTAATCAGTGGAGGGAAAGTTATCTTCTTCCATTGTTTTAAGGAAAAGGTGATACACGAAGCTGTGACTTTTGAAGACCGTCGAACGGGTACTAGATAGTCGACCACGAAAAATAATAAGGCTATCTGATGACCAGTGTGGGTTTGTCACGGGCAAATCAACCACTGATGCAATCCAAAGCATAAGGATCATAATGGATTGATTGGTTGATTTTAAAAAAGCTTTCGATCTTGGCGTAAGCGTGGGGTGGATGAAGTGGCGAGAAAACTCCGCTATCTTCTGTAACCGAAAAATGTCCCCTAAGCCGAAAGGAAAGCTCTACACCGCAGTTGGGCGTCCGGCGCTTGCATAAGAAATTTGAGAGCAAATTAACGGCAGCTGAGATGAAGATGCTTCGCATGACAGCAGGAGTAACAAAGTGAGATAGAATAAGAAGCACGAAGATCCGAGGAAGTCTCCATGTAAAAGAACCTATATCCAATAAAATGAAGCATGACCGGCTCAGTTGGTATTGCCACGTTCAAAGGAGAGATCCTACGAACTCCGTCAAAAAGGGAGAGTCAATCAACATTCCAGCGCAATCGCGAAGGAGAGCAAGGCCTTAACATTCATGGATCACACAAATGCAACGACAACCGCTTTTATTTGGCCTCAGTGACGAAGAGATCCAAGCCGGGTGGCCTGCCGGTATATTCTGATATCAATAAATAAATTAATAAAAGTCAAATCGGCGTACTCCACAAGCGGACCATTAGGAATGCAGTTAAGTGGGAGGATTATAATCCATCACTTCAGATTATAACCTCGCGCCTAAATGAAAAAGAAGAAGCTCCTTTTTGAAGTCTACGGTCCTTAAATTGGGCGCATTTCAGTTTCCGTCCAAACTTAAGTTTTCCGTTTTAAACTTAAAACTTAAGTTTCGTTATAGGCTCTTTACGCTGAATCGAATTAATTTCTAAACGCCGACTAGAACTTTTGTATCAGTTGTTGTCATTTTTTAAGTCCCATATTTATTTTTAAAAGTGCTTTAAAAGATCAATAAAAGGAGAGAAACAGAAACTCGTTTAGCCATTCACACTTTTTTTCAACAGAATTTTTGTGCTTGTTTTCCAATTGTTCATCAGCTGTTGTAATTTTTTAGGTCCCATATATATTTTTAAAGATGCTTTAAAAGATCAATAAAAGGAGAGAACATAATTAAGGTTTTAATATGCTCTTTAGGCTTTCTACAAATCAATTTAAAATTTTGGCAATTTGATACTCGTGACTTTCACAGTGATTTTGAACGGAAACTGCTAAAAAGCATCATGCCTGTCCGCCCGTCTAGCTGCCATCATTTGTGCACGTTTTAACTCCTTTGGGTCTTAACAACTTTTGGACAGACAAAGTACAAAAATTGCTAAGACCCGCCCACTATTCACTTGAACGTAAAACAACCTCAGACTTACACTTAATTTGCAAACCTTAGATATGCAAAGTTAAACTTGACGTAGGATCTTAAACTGTGGTAGTAATATGCGGGGAAAAACCCTTTAGGGCGAAAGTTGCACTGATACACCATTGGCCATGTCTACTTTTACCACTGATTTGACTCAAAATTCGCCCCGTTTTTTCCATACATAATTTTGGATTACGTTAAAAACACGTACGAAAATTGACGATGGTTTGGCAAAGGACCATTGTCATGTTATATTACACAAACTTGTTTATTCTACAGTACTTTGCGTTTAAAAATATACAATTACAAATAGTTTTATTTGTTTGTTTTAAATATTAATAGTTTTATTATACAATAGGTTATGTAAAAACAAAAGTACACAAATTGCGATGTAGCATTTATTCTAACACTTAAACAATTTATCATAACCTTGGTGTACGTATTTACAATAAAAAAAATACCATTTACAATAGAAGATGTCCCTCATGTTCAAGAAAATATCTCACACTTGGAGGCAAACCTAACTCAGCAGACCTTTGCTTCTGCTCGTGTAAGGTTCTTGGTCCAGGCAAATGGGTCTTCACCCTCCAAATCTGATTTGTGTAGACGCTTACCCAGCGCTGCATATTCAGCGTACTGCGACACAACTGGATCCCGTCCGCAGGAAGCTGTTGCAATCACATGTCCATCTTCGTTTAAATAAAACGCCACAAACTTCAACTGTGCTACATCGCCGATGATTTTTACGTCACTTGGCTTGCCGTAGCCTGAGTAACGGAAACCCTTTCCAAACAACGTAGTCCAAAAGTATGGGACAGCAGCTAGTTCTTCAATCTTTCCTGCCATATTGATGGCCGCAATGCGTCCATGATATTGAGCAAGCTGATAATGGCCAATCGTAGCTCGTTCGTTGCCAATAGTAAAGACTGGTGCATTGGCAATATCTCCGCCAGCATAGACATCTGGAATATTGGTCATCAGGTGAATATCTGTGTCAATGGATCCATTGGGATTAACTGTGACTCCTGAGCCTTTAACAAACTCTGTGTAGAAACGAGATCCTGTGCCCATTATACACAGGCCACAAGGTAGCTTTGTACCATCGTTGAGCAACACCTCCGTGACCTGCCCATCTGTACCGATGATTTCTTTAATTCCGCTGTTCATGACCATGTTGACTTTGTTCTCTTTGAAAAGGTCCAAGACCCGTTGGCCAATTTCATTGCCGAAACTGGGCTTTAGAGGAACATCTTCCCGGCCAATAAGTGTAACCTGAAATTGAGTATAAATTGTTTCTACAAAAGAGTTGAAGGCATGTTTTTCCTACTTACGCTTTTAACTTTCTTCACCAAAGCGGCTGCTGCCTCCAGTGCGATGAAACTCGATCCTAAGCAGACCACCTCAAGGTTCTCATTAACCAGAGAACTGATGGTTCGGGCATCTTCGTGACTTCTAAGTGTGAGCACATTTTTCAAATCCGCCCCAGGAATGGGCACCTTTATTGCCTGCGAACCGGTGGCAATGTAAATTTTGTCGAACTTTATGGAATACCCGTTGGAGCAGGTTACAGTTTTCTCATCAGTATCCAACTTTGTGGCTTCAACGCCCAACATCGCCTCAATAGAATACTCATTGTAAAAGTCTATTTTACGGAACTGCAGTGTAGCAATATCGACATCCAAAGTTTTGCTTAGTTTAATACGATCGTAGGGCTGTGTACTCTCTTTGCATAACATGACAATGCGCCCTGTAAAACCTTCCTGACGAAGTGTTTCGGCACAAACACCAGCTGAGGGACCACCTCCAATGATGACAAATGTTCTCTCGTCCTTGTCAGAACGTTTGACCATGTTCTTGAGGCGCTTGTCTTTGTCTAAGTCGGCTCTTCTCGCACGAATCTTAACTTTTCCATCCTTTTCCACATTGACCTTGTAGCAGGGAACAGAATCTAGTCCGGGGAAGTCTTCAATGTCTCCTGTTTCAGTGTTAAAGCATGCTCCATGCCATGGGCAACGCACGCGACCTTCTCCAAGTGCTCCAGTGTGTAAAAGAGCTCCGTAATGTGAACATTTGTTACCGATGGCGGTTAGTCTTCCATTCTGCTTGACTAAAAGGACTTTTGTGTCCTCTGTAAGCTCAAATTGCTTCATTTGATTCTCTTGGATATCGGCTTCATTACAGACAATGGCTTCTAGGTAGTCTTCCATGTCGGACTCTGATCTGAATTTATAGGAACCCGTGTCGCCTGAAATTTAAAAGAAAAGGCGACAATTAGTTTTTGAAATTGTCATTCAATTTATCCGAAAACAATCAAAAGTAGTCGAGTCTTGAAGAGATTTTTCAAAGCAAGTAAGACAAAAGGTAGAATCACATTTTGGGAACTAATTCGACTGCCTTTTGTCTAAGGAACTAACAAAGACGAAAATATTATAAAGTGCAATTGTGAATTCGTCAATTAATAAAGTTCAACAAACTGATAGTGGGATGACTGTCGCGTAATGGATATACCCTCGGGCAAAAGTAGCACGTAACTCATAGGAATGCAATGTTGTCACAAACCAGTTTACCCATGGAGGTAAATAATATACTTCCAGAAATAAAGTCTATAAAACAGGGCTGACAACAGTGCCCATAAAGTAGTTGTACTTTTTCATTCGGAATCCAACCATCTTCGGCCAAGAAATGCGGGTGATACTTGTAAGGAAAATGTAAAGCAATTCGATAATTATTAAAAAAATTATTTTTCCCAGTTAGGCTTTGCTGCCTTTTTGAGTTTTGGAATAGCGGTGGAGGCGGGAGAAGAAGCAGACAATCGACTTCTACCAGTTCAGCCACCAGATACCCCTTTGGATAGCGTAGAAAATTCAAATGATTTGCTGTCAACCCTCCTGGAACTACATCAAAACCTTATTACACAAATCGCCCTTCTCCAGAATATGCCGAAAACTAGTGTCCTACAATCTCAATCTGAAACGGATCACCTAGTACAGCACTATACCGCACAAAAGAACAATATCGAAAGAGAAATTTCTCTGATCAAATCGATTCAAGATACAAAGGTGCCAGCGGAAGCACCACGTCATATTTTCCAGAGCCTTGCGCCTGAGCAAAAAACCGTTTCCTCGTTGTTTAACATCTTTAAGAGGCCGAAAAACCCCACCACCAATGATTACAATGATGATGTTGCATATTCACTGCCCTATCCAGCGTATTATGTCCCTGACCATGGACAACCTTTCCCATATCCATACCAAGGAGTTCCACCGAAACCAAATTATTCTCATGAAAATACTTTGATTGAGGACACATTCCCGGGATATTCGCAGCAAAGTAATGAGGGAGGCGTATACATGACAAAAAGCCAACGTCGTCCCTCTAAAAAAGACTATCAGGACCAGCCAAAAGAACAGCCAAGCTTGCATATTCCCCCACAATTTGACCCTGCACCACAAGTGATGCTGAAACCCCAAGTTCAGCCACCACAGGTGGATCCTCAGCGGTCTCCATATCCGCCACAACTTCAAGTGGACGATGATCCATATAGATCTCAACAAATTCCCAATCGTCAATCGCAGATTCGCGACGAGGACATACTACGTATAGAGCAGCAAGGACAATACGGTCAGAAGCAAGGGCTTTTGGTTTACTATCCAGATGGAATAATCACGGAAAATGAAGATCGCCCATCGATTGTTGATCGATTTGGTCAGGTTATAGATCGCTTTGGAGAGGTAATTTCAAGCCTGGCCAACAGGCAAAGGAATACCGGCTACGATAGAAATCAATTGCAAAAGAGAGTAAAATATCGCCCAAGAGCCTCGAGTGATGAAAAGGTTACGCCCAGGAAAACCGAGGAGAAGAAACCAAAGATGCGGTGGGTTGCTGTTTAGATTAAGCTTTAAATAATTTGGTATAGACAACACTGGATGTAGAAAATATATAAAAAATAAAGGACCTTTTGGCCTTATCCTTCTTTTCTGTTATAAGCCATGAACTCTCATAAATGTGAAATTCGATCATTCAAAAAGTTCGCTTAAACTTGTTCTACTTTTCTATGTAGATTTTCTATGATGTATAAGTGGGTGGTTGCGGATGAACCCCTGAGTGGGTTACTGACTATGGTTCACCAGGCCTGCTGCCCTAAGACTATTGCTGGGAAAATGGACCTGGCCCTCCAAGTTTTGGGGCTATGCCACCGCAGGAGTAACTTCCTGGCAGAGTAAAAAAAGATAAGTCATAAGGGCGGAACATGTAAACCTCAGATAAAACATAATTATAAGGACAAAAAAATTCCAGAACGTTTAACGACCACTATTTAAAAGCAGTCCAGAAGATACGAGGGATAGGCCCAGGTATGATAAAACGAAAAAATCTACATATTTATTAAAGCCGCCATTAAAGACTGTTAGGATGTGATTTCGAGGTGAAGTATCGGATAAGGTCAAGTCATTGACTCCAAACCGTTTAGTAGGCCTTCCTCTTGTCCGTTTCAAAAGCACTTTCCAAAACATCAGCCTAACCTAATATGTGCATTTGCAAACGTCCCTGCCGAAGGCCCTGACAAGGAGGAACATTTTGAAGTGGAATGAGCCCAAGGAGCCGATCCGGAGTACAATGAAAAAGAAAGAAAATAAATTCGGGGACTTTAACGCTAAAATCCCCGAAAAAGACATTCAGAGGATTATTTCTGTATGCACAGCCTTCACGAAACACCAACAGATAAGGGCTTTCGAGTCGCAACACCGGTAGAAGCAGCCAAGGCTTATAGTACGCAAGACGGTCGAACCGCCAAATTTAAGGGGAAAAGCTTCGCCAGCCCAGCTCTGTCTTCAGCTAGCCGTCTCCAGTTTCGCACGTGAAGTTGATTGAGGTCCTTTTCCACTTGCACGCGAACCTGAGTCTCGGTTCTCCTCTACTGTGCCGTCCCTGTAGGGTGGATTAGAAATTTGGTTGGTGTCCGTCCGCTTTAGATGATGACCCAGCCATCGTAGCCTTCAATTTTGACTCCACTGACTAGGTCGGTGTCGCTGTACAACTTGTACAGTTCGATGTTATATCTTCTCCTCTACTCCCCGCCTATGCAGACGGGACCATAAATCGTCCGAAGAACTCTCGAAGCAGCTTAAAGTGTTTTCATCCGCCTTCGACAAGTTCCATGCTTCTTCACCGCAAAGCAGCACTGGGATGATAAGCGTCTAATGGACACTGTAGTTGCTCGAGAGAGGGAGGGCTTTATGTCGCGTTTTGACATTTCTGCTAAGCACGTCAGCTTGTGCAGGCTCATGATGGAAAACTCAAGCTGTTCCATGAAGGTTGTTGAGGACCCTACAGCCCCATTTGATGCCAAAAGGATTTAGACAAGGCACTGTCTTATAACTACTTTAACATCCTTTAAACTGTGCAGTACTCCCGCTGCCAACGCAAGAGGCACAATCTTTAATAAAATAAACAAGTACAATGCTTCGTATATGCAGACGATATTGACATAATCGGAAGAACCAGCGCCAGCGTGAAGTCAGTAAGACTTCACTTAGCGGGTAATGGGATTAGCAGGCAATGAAGGAAGACCATCAAATCAAGAAGAGCCTTGCGATGCTTAGACTGAGCGAAGCATGTCAAGACATTGCTTTGCTGTTGTTCCACTTATAATACTCCAAGAATGTGGGAATGGAGTTACCGATATTAAAACCGATCAGATACCTGGGCGTCATATTAGACTCTAAACTCAGCTGGAGGGATAATATAGAAGATCGTGTCAAGCGGGCATACGTGGCATTAAACGCCTGCCGCAGAACGCTCGGTCAGCACGTAGGGCCTGCAACCAAACATGGTACAATCGATACATTTAGCGGTTGTAAGACCCATCCTAACGGTGCGCTTCTCTGGTGGAAGGCTACAGAAAGAAAGTGTTATCTCTCGAACCCCACCAAGGTTCAAACGACAGCCTGCAGGGGAATAACAGGGTTCCTAAAGACCACACCCACCGCAACACTGGAGGTACTTCTAACACAGATGGACAGACCTCTGTGGAAAACTCAATGGGTTGCCTCTATAGATACCCCAGCCACGGATTACCTTCCTATGACATTCGCAACAAGAAATTCGACAATAGAATACCTGAAAGATGGGAAAGGGAAGAAAAGACTATCACAGGAGATGACGAGATCGCCGTCTATACTGACAGTTCTAAGATAGATGTCGGAACCGGCGCAGGCATCTACTTGCTCTGGGACTAAGCAATCTTTCTGGGTCAATGACGACTGCAGTATTCTTCAGGCGGAGATGGTAGCCATAATCCAAGCTGCCACTGAGCGAGCTGAAGAAACACAATCTTGTAAACAAGACCATCACCATATACTCTGGCGGCCATTTAAGCCAAGGAATCAGATGTGGTAAAGTCAAGGGCTGTGAAACTATGCAGGAAAATTCTGGACGAGTTATCACTTGGCAACACAGTAACTCTGTGTTGGGTGATAGGTCACACCGATATCCCAGGCTGACAAGCTTGCGAAAATTGAGTCAGGGATGAATACATCTCAAACCTATAAGAATTCCGCTAAGCTAGATAGCGCGCAGGATAGAAACTGAATCCTTGACTAGAACTTGCGTTGCACAGAACTTGGCACGTGCAGACAAACAAGCGAGCTATGGTCAGCGGTAAGCAAAAAGAGATCAATATACACACATCTACACACAGAGCGGCTAGGCATACTGTATAATGATTACTGCAGAAGCTGCAGGGACGTTGAAGAAATTAAATCTATTCGTCCCCTACTATGCGAATGCTCGCAGCCCTAAACAGCATTAGGCGAAGAACCTTTGGCAGTCGCTTCTTCAGCGAGATCGAAGATCTAAGTAATGCAGATATAAAGGACCTCCTAAGATTTGTACAAATCCGGTGGGTCCAAGAAGGCGGAACTCTGAGATCTTAACAGCGGTCTATTTCTGTTTTCATTACAGATGTTAAGAAGGTTCCCAAATGGACTAAGTGAACCATGTATATTGTCGCAGGGCATCCATCAACCTAACCTATAGGATACCATGGGGAAGGTTTGTTTTCAGAAAGTTTCATTCGTAACACCAATAAATGGAGGCTTACCGCTCACCTACTCTAAAACTTGTCAACTGATTGAGGTGAACTTTGCGTACGATCATATTCATTCCTTCCCTGAATTCTGATGCGGCTGGACTAAGGCAAAGCTGTGTAGAGAATGTTTTTCAATTACACACACATGACAAATAATTTCAAAGGGGGGACAAAGGGGAAACAATCTGTGATATGTCCTTACTATGTACATATAGGTGAATGAGCCAGAGCCAGGCCAGATCTCAGTTGATCACTTTACAAAACTGGCTTAGTTCATTTCAAAAATTGTTAGCTCTCTCTGTCAATATGTTAAGTGTTAATACAGCAGTTAATAAGTCTATTACCTTGTATATTTTGCTTAAAGTCGATTTCATTACCATGTTTATGCGCAAATAAACAAAATACTTTAAAATAGTGGCTTTAAAATGTGTCGGTTTGAAAATTAGTTTGACTCTTTAGGAAAAGTCAAACAATTTATTACACAAATATTAAAGTCACTGGTGTGTCATTGGGTTAAAACCGCACAATTGTTTCTAATAAATTTGTCACCCAATTGCTTTTGTTCTATTTCCTGTTCCCGCGGTGATGATTGTTAACCTGCACAATATTTCTAATGTTGTCCTGTTTGCGTAAGATGTAATTTTGTCTGGTCTCCGGTGGAGTTTAAGGTGTCCAAACGGAAACTTTCTAATTATCATAACAAAGCTTGCAAGTTCAATTTTGAGCGATACGCTTGAAGGCTGGGATAACCAATGACCTGGACAAATGTTATATACCATCCGATGGAAGCATGTTAGGCTTGACATATAATTTGTAACATACCTAGAGAAATAATCAGGTCAGCCTCCATGACCTTGAAGGAATATACGGTAAGTAAAATAAGCCATGCCCATCCGTCTACCCGAGTATCACTTGTTTTTGATCTCAAATTTCAAAAATTCATATGATTTCTAGGTACCGAAGCGTCACAAACAAGAAAAATAAAATCAGCCTTCTTAACTTAGGAATTAGCTTTTTTAATAATTTTTTTTATTGAACTGCGGCTCCTGCGGACCACTAAATTTACCACTAAATTACGGCTGCAAATACGTAGGTAGTTGAACTGCTGTTTCTAAAATTCAGTGATTTAAACGGCTTGATCAGTAGTAAAACGATTAATTTTTTGAATGTATATGTGAGTAAAGATAGTTTTGGACAAACGTTTTCGGCGCTTGAATGGAACACGTGTCCTTATTAGCAGCCATTAAATTTACATATCAGGTAAGAAATCTGTTTTTTTTTTATCAAAAAAATAGTTGTTATTTTTTTTAATTATTGATTTTGTGGCTGCTGCACAGGCTTTAAATGCTTATCATGAGTTAATTTAAGGAAATTGATTATTTTTTTGCGCAATTAGTATTAATTAACTTAGATTTGTTTCTTGAGGAAAATTAGTCACTACTAATCAAGTTGACAGGATAACCAATTAGCCTTAACGTTCCATAATACCGAGAATTTCGTTTGATTTTTTGCCACACGTTTCTGAAGGTTGACGATTTGTTCGTACCCGAACGTAGATAAGCAATATGTGTAAGCCTGGGTATACCTAAACTGGATTTCACCGTCTTAAGTTATTTCGGTCCTGATTCATGCCGTTCCAACCTGAGCTTAAGCACTAAGTACGAACTATTTGTTACCACTTCTGAATCAGTGTTTTTCAAGTTACCAAGTACATATATCCGAGGAGTCGGTAAAGTTGATGAGGCTTAGGAAACCCCGTAACATCCAACGCAAAATTTCAACCGAAGAAAAATACGTACAACTGTTTTTTATAACTTTCAACATAGAGCATTCAGGATGGTACGCGATAACAAAAAGAAGCATATTAACCTGCAAGCCTGCGTTAAACTAGCAGCGATTGAGATCGCTTTTTGTATAGTAAAATTTGACAACACAATAATTCAAACCAGCGCCCAAAAAAGGAAAAAGTATAAATGATTTTAGTTGTTTTCGATGCAACCAATACTTAATCCTTAAGCCACGTAGCCCCGTCCGTATTAAGGTCTTAATTTTTCGTGCCAGATAAATGAAGCTTCAGATACTCGCATATAAGCTCTTTTGGATTTGCAGCAATAGAAGCGTACAATTTCTTTGAATCCGTATACATAGTCTAAATGTGAGTTCAAAATCAAAGGGTTGGGATCTTCTGACGATTGTAAGACAAACATATAAGTAATAACGGTTTCTACGTCCAAGGATATGCAGACGACATAGCTATTCTAATCGAATGCAAATTCGAAAACACAATCTCAAATCGCCTTGAGAGGGCTCTCAACCTAGTTGTCAAATGGTGTACAGAGGTCTGTCTCCAAGTAAACCCCAAAAAAGCACGAAAGTCGCCTTCACTAAGGCTTAGAAATGCTACACTCTTCAGCGAAAAAAAAGAGTTCTCAACGGAAGTAAAATATCTAGGAATCACACTGGCCGAAAAATTTACATATCCTCATGGACCAGCAAAAGAGTACTTGTTCTGACACTGGATGTATACAGCAATGACAAGACCTATCATTGCCGTTTGGTGGGATTAGGCAACGCAAATGTCGGCTTGGGCTAAAGTCGACAAAATACAAAGACTAATCTGTGTCTGTGCAACTGGAGCAATGAAAACTATGCACCAACAACTGCTCTTAAGGTTATCTTAAACATCCCACCACTTCACCTAGACCTCATTAATGAAGCAATGTTTAACGCCAATATGCTCATCACAGAAGATGATAAAACGTTACTTTGGCTAGTATGAATATAAGCAGTTTCGTATTTCAGGCCGAAATAAGTGCAATAGAACTTTAAATTCAAGAGAATGTAAATAGAGCTATGACAACAAATAAGAACATTTACATTCTTTCTGACAGCGGGCCAGCTCTACTTGCAATTAACGCCTTTGAGATATCATCAATACTGGTCACGGACTGCCTTCAGATCCTGTAAATACTGGCTACCACAAGAAAACTTCAGCTGATCTGGGTGCACGGGCACAGTGGAATTGAAGGCAACGAAAAAGTAAACGGTTCGACCAAAAAAGAATCCGCATCCCAATTCATGATGCCAATGCCATTCTGCGTGCTACCAATGAACACAATAAAAAGTTGTGTGAAAACCTGGCTGAACAAAAAGAAGCCTAATTCCTGGAGGGTTACCTTAGGAAACAGGCAAGCCAAAGCTTTCATGCCAAACAACTCCCACAAAAGAACGAAACAATTAATACAATTGAGTAAAAGTCATATTCCGTTGGTCACTTCCAGACTTTCTCACAGGGCACTGTCGGGTAAGAAAACACCTGACTATACCATGAGTATAGGGCAAGATAACACATTCCGAAACAGCAGAATGTGACTGTATCTACACATTATATGACTGTAACTATTTAATCAAAGCACGTCAACGTTTTAAAGGTGAATTCTACCTCTAAGTAGAAGACAGCTGCCAGCACACCCGAAGAGGTAGCCCTATAGCCGCCTTTATAACAAACTATGGCATCATGGATGAGCTATAAATGGAGAACATTACAATAGGCCCGATTCTGGCTGCAGTCATCTGGGATTTACTATACCACCTCCCCCTACAATCTACAGAACAAACACAAGAAAAACAAGTGGTAAAGTGCAACAGTGCGTATGCAAAAGTTTTAGTCCATCTACGACGGACTGAAAAATACCCGACCATACCAAAAAAGAAACTGCCACGCCTCCAAAAAGTGGGCGGGATATAAAAATATAACTGTTGAATGCTTTATCCTCGGTGGTTGCATACATTTCGGCCTAAAACTCCGCCTAAAAAAATCACTTTTTTCAGCGTCACGCCCACAAAAGTGGGTGGAGGCACATACAATATATACATTAGAAAATGCTAATATCTACAACTTTCGTCATATAATTTTTTGTCAAATTTCATATATATATATATTTATTGCAAAAGTCATTTTAAGCTAAAAGCCCTTAAAAAGTGGGCGTGGGTAATGAGAATGATAAAATTTTTTGGCTACTTCAAAAACAATTACAAGGCAATGTTACGTAGCATACCTAAAATTTCGAAAGAGTATTTTCTTAAATTAGAGATGGTCGCACATACAGGCCTGTAAGGGGCGGATTCAGCTATCTCTAAAAGGTCTTAGGGGTCTACGGTGATTATTTCACTGCGTTACAAACTATACATCAACCTTAATATACCCTGGATCGGGTATAATTAAATCGTCTAACCTCTGTCCAACCTCTGGAAACGATTTTTTTTTCGTTTTTTAATCTTTTTGTTTCAAATAGAAAAAGAAATATTTAGACTTTGGTGGCACAAGTACAACCTGTACGACACGACTTTAAACAATGGATTAAGACTGATCGATTTTGTTGTGGGTGGCATGTTGTGGTATTTTGTACACAGCTCCCACATCTCACAAAGGTTAATGGTGATCTCCCAATCAAACGTGTGCCATTAGGCCCAGGAAAGTCCACCAACGAAAAAAATATTCGTGCAGATCTTGGAAAACAAGCCCAGGAGTTCCAATTCCATATTGTATAGAGGATAGCAGAATACCAAATAGCGTATGACGGCATATGTATAAAGACGAGCTATAATAAGACAATTTTTGGTTTTGACATCACTGCCAAACTCGTCAGATTGTGCAGGTTGGTGCTGATAGCAAACTCACTATGTTCCATCACGATCGGTAAAAACCTCACCGACCCCTTTGAATTTGAAAAAGGATTCTTACATTTCCTTCCCATAACACTTGAGGCAATTGTGCGGAACTCCCACTCCAACACCAGAAAGGCTCATTTCACACATACTCGGCAGCCGGCTAACCGATAGTTAGTATGGGCAACCGGCGCGCGGCGACGCACGCACGGTTTCGGTTTGCAAGTGTGAACGCGCCCATAAGAACGTATTGTTAACGACCGGGTAGCCGGTGCCGGTTCGCCGGCTGCAACGCAATCTTTCAAAATACCGTTCCATTACGCGCTTATGCAACCGACATTCACATAATCAGAAGAACACAAAGTGTTGTCAGCAAAGCTTTCGTCAGCATTGGGACGGGAGCGGTGTATATGGGCTTAACAGTCAAAGAGGGCAAAACCATGTATCAAAACGCGACGCCCAACACCAACGTCTTTGACAAAACATCTACATAGACAGAAGACAGCTATAGTGATAGCATAGACTTTGCCTGAATTGCGCTTCTTTGGCCAAAGAATTACTATAATCGCAGTGATGCTTGGTTGACGCCCAGGTCCACCCCGGTCTGTAATGACACTAAAAGTAAACTAAGCCTAAAGTAACTAAACAAATTAAATTAAATAATTTTTAAGAAGCGTAGAAAAATCAGAAATAGCAGTGACAGATATCACAAAAAAAAAAATAAACAAACAGGCCCTTAGTCACACAAAACTACAGTCATTCGCTACCACATAAAATGACGATCAGACGAAGTGTCACTTAAATGGTGGCGTTTTGATTTGACGTTACAGAGTCATTTTTTTATGCTTACCTCGCAATCAAAGAGGTATGACTACCCTTCAGATGAGAAGCACATCGCGAGCGGAAAGAAATTGAGGATATAAGGAGTTCTGGACCCAACCAGTGTTGCCAAGTTTTTTCGGAGCTAAAGAACCGTTTCTAAATTTTCAGCGTTAATTTCTGATACCTTGGGCATCAATTTTTTTTTCAATTTCTAACAATAAAAAAACAATTTTTTTTAAAAACGCAATATTTATTTAGTTATAAATTTGTGTTCGTACAGCGAAGAAGCGGTATCATTAAATAAGTTCAGAGACATACACGCCTTCAAGGTTACAATTTGTTCCTAAAAACCCTTGCCACGCCATTGGAAAGTGGCAAACATAGCAGTTTCAAGGCTAGGTCGAAAATATTAAATACTTCGAAAGAAAAATATTGTGATTTTTTAGTGGGTATCAAAAAAAAAAATTTAATAATTTGGGGACCAGCAATTTAATAGATTGGGGATAAGAAATGCCCTTCTGGGGTTGCTGGTCCTCAATTGGACGCCTCCCCAGGTGTGGGTTAGGGGAATTCTCATTAGATATGAGAAAAAATCCATGAGTATCCGTCTCAAAATGAGCAACTTCCTGGTTGGCGTCTGCTATCCAGGTTGGGGTCGGTCGGCCGAATATTAAACACTTCTTTTATTTCCAATACGCAAATAGAAAGGACAACAATTGGATGCATGCCAGATGTCTTTATGAAATACTCTCCTAGTTATATTTTTGCTTATCTCCGTAAAGGCATAACACTTGTGGGGGTAAGCTTTGGTGTTTCTGTGCAGAGTTTTCATGTTCCGTACTGGCTCATCAACATTAGCGTGTTGGATGTAGAATCACTTTTCTCTTCTATCTTTTATATCCTAAAATTTTTTCCGCTCGTGATGTGCTACGCAACTTAAGGGTAGTCCTAACCCCTTGATCGCGAGTTCATAAGAAAAAAGGAAAAGCTTTTACAGCAGTTTCAACGTTAACGAACAGAGTTTATAAAGCACAAACAAATAAATTAGAGCACTGAAAAAACGCGCAAGCACTAAAATTACATTTTAGGCACATTTTTTGGGCACTGAAACTAACGCTGAAAGCACTAATTTGCCAACGCTGGATCCAACACAAACGCTGATGAGCCTCTACTAAACTTAAAAACCCTGCACAGAAATACCTAAGCTTATCCTCGCAAGTGTTATGCCTTTACGAAGAAAGCAATGATATAATCAGCAAAGTATTCAGTAAAAACATCTGGCATACATCTTATTGTTGTCCATTCTATTTGCATGTTGGAAGAGAAAAAGGTCCTAATATTCGGCAGATCCTAACTGGATAAAAGACGTTGACCAGAAAGCCGGTCATTTTCAGACAGACGTTTGGTCCTTTTTTTAATGACGCGTACAAATCGCATACAAATCGACTGTATATAATAACTGTGTAATCGTAGCCTATTGTTAATAAGACTTTCTCACTAGTCATTTGAAGAATATTCAATCCCTGGTTTGACGCTCGAAAAATGCCGAACGTCATACGTTTGACTTATGTTTCGGTTCACTATAGTGTGGTCTAAAATCGATTTCTTAAATTTAAGTGGAAGAATAAATATAAACAGCCCTTATAATTTCAGCAAGTGGTCGAGCACGTCACCTACAAAACTTCTACAAAATTCTTACAAATTATCGCGTGCTAAGACCGTTAATTTTTTATCGATGTCATTATGACCTTCAACGAACGAGTTTAGATTTTAAACCCGCATGATTTGGCTTTTAGTGCTTAGTTGTTTTTAATCACAAGTTAAAACGTTTAAAATGTTGTGTAAATACTTGGAATCAAAAAGAATAAATAATAAATTAACAAAGGAGTAAAAAAACGTAATGGACTGCGCAAAACAGACTTAAAAATCAACCCAACTCTTAACTTATGAATGTGCGTTGTAAACTGAATTGAATGGCAACCTTCACTACTCACTGTCTTAATCAACATTATTACATAAAGAAATAACTGGCTAGCAGTGACTATTGTAGAAATTACCCACAAGGCGAAAAATGCCTGTGGTCTAGAGTAGATTGCATGAACACAACCTACTTTCCAAGCAACAACCTGTCTGGGTCTCATTGTATTGCTGCCTTACTTTGTTCCAACTATGCCAACTAGAAAGGCCGCCAGGCAGTCTATTGTTTATTTTTTTGTTTTCCAAAATTGAAAGTGATTTTAAGAAAATTTCGCAAAATAGTTTCACAAATAAGCTAATCTCTTAACTTCGAAAAAAAACTTAATTAATCATTTGTCACATTTGCATTAAAACAAACGTGACCATGAATAATATTTTAATTGCAATCCGTAAACGCTTGGTGAACATATTCTTTTCCCATGGTGATGATTTTAAACGATTTAAGTAAACACTATTCGTTCTCCGATTACATCAGGTCCGGTCCGGAGACGGTGGTGATATCTCAATATTATTCAAATATTCTCTAGGGATCTTTACCTGTGATTGCACTTAAATTCCCAGCGTTTAGCGTCGCCGTATAGTTTTAAAACTATAATTCAAACGTCTACAGACCACAAACGAAACTAATTGCTTATTTTAATTTAACTGAGACATGAAAAATGAAAACCAAGCACCCAGCCAGACTGACAGTAGAAATAATATAGGGAAGCTTTCCAGCTTTTCACTTTTCCCTCTTTTTTATTGATTGAGTTTTCCTTGGTTAGCTGAGCGAGGAGGTCGCTAGTGGAGGTGAACGAGTGCATGGTGAGTAAAACAGCTGTGCCTGGTGGTTCTACTTTAAGTGAACGAGTCGTTTCGTATTTCGATCGAATGATTCACTATGACCTCATATACAAAACGTACTTAACTATTGCATACAAAAAAAATGTACTTAAAAATTAATTACTGGCTTAGCACTTGATTGCGTGATAAGAAAAAAAAATTGCGACTGCCTGGTTTATTTTTAGAAATTTTAAGTGGTGACCTTTAGCTTTATTACTTGTTTGGGCAAAATTCGGATCAGGATTCGACCAAAATTAACTCAATAAGGGTCACTTAAAAGTCAGGCCATGGATTTCCACAAGGTGAAACATTGCGATTAGGTAGATATAGCCGTACATTGGCAACAAAGGATTGTTTAAAGTCTTCGTGGCACTACGCAGTTCGAAAAATGTCCTTTTTGTTTTTATGTTCTAGTCGCCCGAGGTATATTAATTTAACGTGTTTTTATGATCCTGGTGGAATAATCACCGAACACCCTTCTTTTTGAGTTAAGAAAATCTCTTACTTTGTTTATTACCCTTTTGGGGTACCTGGTCCCGGATTGAATGCCCCCCCAGTTGACGTATAGGGTAACACCCACCGGATTTGGTGGGTACCGGCATAGAAAAATTAGGATCTTAACCAGCGAAAAAGGGTCGTCATTCTGGTCGCCATTCCTTGCTCTGGTTAGGGACGGCAAACTAGTTAACGAATGAACTTTGTCTTGGAGGACAAATGCCAGAGGAAGAATGGCAGATTTTTCAACGACACTCATTGCCTCTGCAGAAGATATTTGTCAAGTGAAGCGGCTTGGTATGACGGCTGGTGTTGAAAAAAAAACTAAGTATGGCTAAGAAGTTGGAAAGTCTAGAGTTCAAAAAGTCATTTGAGAGTACAACCTAAGTTGTGTCGATACAACGTAAAAACTTAACTTCTCCAAATCGCTACACAGTCACAAAAGAACGAGGAACATGCAAACTGGCAGTCGGAACAGCCATGGAAAAATTTCGGCCATAGTTTGAAGCACGACGATTGCAGATTTGCAAATAAAATATTTTGGCAGACAATTCTCGATCTCAGACGAAGGAAGTTGAATATCGTTCAAGAAATCAAGGATTAAAATCTAAAAACGATAATGTACTTTTTATACACCACCCCATAGGATAGGAGGCATATTTAGTTTGATTTGAAACATAAGTAAGTTTTTAGTTTGAAACATAGAGATAGAGGGTCACCTTAGACCTCTAAGTCAACACCTAAGACCTTAAGCCACATGATCGAGACCGAATCACAAGTAGAATGAGCCATTTCCGTCTGACCGTCTGTAGGTAGTTTTTGGTTGGCCTTAAATTTTGAGTAAGGTGCTTGAAACAACATATCTGTTCTTTCTGTAGATATGTTGTTTCAAGTGCAAACATTTTTGAAATCCGCCGCCCGCTTTACTTATCAGCATGAAAAATCAAAAATGTCGAAGGACGCTGAAATTTGGTGTGCTGTATCCTTGCTTAAATGTATTGTGATTGGCATCAAAAATAAACAAAAAGCGCCTCCATGTGGGCGTGGTCACATTTCATTTACACTCTTCTAAGCGGCAATTATTCAATATATTTGCGTGAAATCAAGAAAAACTAGCGTTATAAAGTTTTTGGATATACATACATACACGTATACTATGATCTGAAATCAAAAAAAAATTAATCACGCCCACCTTTTGGGGGTGTTTTTAAATAAAAATTCTATAAACACATGTAAACGTCATATGATAAAATGACTAAACAAAAAATGCAATTTTATCGAAAAGCGGTTGATGCCACGCCCTTTTTTATTAGAGGCGAGTTTCAACTGATAAATACTAAATTCTATTTAAATTGATATAGAGAAATATTTAACAACAACGATTAATAGCGCAATACGGAGCTTGACAGGGGTCAACTGGGATTCACTTAGGCTTACGAATCGCCTAGACGGATTATAACAGGCCCACTAGTTTCAAAAGCGAGGACTTTCCTGAGTCGCTTAATCCTCAAAAGTGGACTGAAGATCACAATCCCACCGATCGACGATAAAATAAGGGCGGAAAACAGTTCCATAGATGAAGACACTGTGTCAAATTAATAGCTTAAATCTGGCAAGTCTGAAAGGGTGGATAAAATCCCGCGAAAAATGCTCAGGTTGGCAGGTGAAGAAGTAGTTAAATGGTTAAAACGTGTTATTAAAGTGGCCTTGAAGCGCGAGGAAGTTTCCTAATCATGCTGATGGGTGGAAGTTTAGCAAACAAAACCACGAACTGGAACGCCTTCAAAAAGAACTGAAAGGAGGGTGAACGTTTAGAAGAATCATTCAAGCCGCTCGATACCGCCCGCCTTTGGCTGACTTTCAAAATAAGAACGCGGAACCTAATAGCTTTAGAAAAAAATTGTAATTAGTTGAACTTTGTCCGACAGTAAACAAACTTTGAAATATAAAGGTCCCATTATACGATCTAATCACTAGCAGTTCTTTCAATTTCAAAAGAACTGCCGAAAAAGGCGCTAGTCAAAACACTTTAGTCGCTACTTTGTATATTAAACGCTTCTCTTGGGCTTTCTTACGTTCCAAGGCTATGGGTTGCCGTCAATCCACAGGACACAGTTCAATCCTACACCCACCAGGTTGCTGTTGAGGAATAACAGACCACATAACGCCCAATCTATGGCCTCAACTAAGAGTACTCTATTTATATTCCTACCAGAGAAGACGGGAGGCTGGATAACATTATAATCAATTCCGAGGTCAATCAATTGAGGATACTGGTGTATGTGCTGAGAAACTCGGTATCCTAGCAAGCCAAAAGACAGCTGGACTCCTGCAGTATTTTCCAAGCTGAAATTTTAACAATACTTATAGCCGTCGAAAGGCCAGATTATTAGAACTCTCACAGGAGGATATTACTATTTACGTAGACAGCAGCGATTTAGGCCCTGGCAAAGCCAATAGTAAAATCTCCTGCAGTAAGACTCTGTCACTCAGAACTAAAAATAATGTCAGCATTGTTCCAGGCCATAGTGACTTCATCGGAAATGAAAAGGCTGACGAGCTAGCAAAACATGGATCATATCTATGTATCACTACAGCCGACAAAAGGAATCATCCTCCGCTCTCTTTTGAGAGACGTTATGGCCATCCATAGACAGCAGCAAGTCAAAAATGCTTAAAGCACGGAAAAAGCCATCACTAGCTATAGCTACAAGGGCGATAACAGGCCATAACCTGTTGGAAAAACACTTATCTAAATCATCAACGTTAACGACAACTACTGACGCTGTCACTACAAATGCTGTCATGATCCCGAAGCGTAACCGCAGAACACCAATGCTCGCTGCGGTAGTATGCAGCAGCAGCGGCAGTATGAAGCGCGGACCTATGCAGCGCGGCACAGGAAAAACTTGAACACAATGGTGAAGCGCGCTTATGTCAGACAAATACCTTGTTTGCAAGCAATGGCTCTTCATTTTATTATTTTTTCAAAGCGGGCAACACAAATTCCATAAAACTTCTTGATATTTCACAATTCCGGTAAATTTCTCCACGTCCTTTTCCTCCATTGTTAACTTTTCTTGAAGGCAACTGTCAACCATGCAGCACTGTCAACCGCATAGCGCTGCACAAGTTAAAAGTTAGCCAACTCTTACTGCCGCTGCAGCTACGTGCTGCCGCTGGCGCTACACATTGTGCGCGCAGTACACTCAATACTTGTGTTTTAATTTTTGACAGCCCTCAGTGGCAGGCGCCTTGTCGAGTGCGTCATCTTCTATGACGCCGGTGTGGGGGCCTAAGTTGCGGATTTTCAGCCGGCGTTGGTCGGCTGAGGAGCGACGAACTAAGTCCTGATAAACCTGACTCCAGTGGTGGTGTGAGCGTATTGCAAACCGTGCCGAAGGATGCAAGGCTGGGGGTTAAACCACCCTATAACGAGCTCTCTGAGGTGTCTAGGCGAAGACCTGCAGATAAACCTTAGCCTTACCCCGGTATGGCGGCTCTACCGGGGTGGACTACCCTTTCCGGCCATTCTCGTGGGACCAAAATAGCTGAACCAAATAAAACAAACAAGGATGAGGGGGAGGGCACGCTATGTGCCAAAAACACGGACGACACCCTACCGGTGGTTCCGTGCGATCCAAACGTGGTACTACCAGCCTGTTTGATCGAAACTGAGGATATCCCGATGGAAAGGGAGGAAGAGCTACTCGCTGAACACTCCAATGAAAGCGCGGGAGCAAGTCTAGAAGGACTACTCCCGGCCTGGAGAGGAAGGAGCGGTTTAAGAAGGCCAAGCATATTTATGGCATCTTAACAGCCAAAGAAAAATCTTCCCCCATTCAGAAGGAACTATCTTCCCTTGAGTGGGCCCGGGAGACCATAGCTAACGACGTTGCCCCGAGGCCTACGCCTAAGGCAGCTCGTTCAGCTAAAGGTACGGGTGGTACATCGGGAAAATCTGGGAGGCCGAGGGCGATGCCGCTACTAGGACAATCCTCGGAACCAACAGAAATCCTGTTACCGGAACAGGAACTGCAACCCAAGGACCCAGTGACAAACCGGGCCCAAGCGGGTTGCAGAAAGGTAGTGCCGGGGGGCATAGAAGAGAAGCGTTCGCCTCGAAGAGAACACGATCTTCTGAGGACGCTTCAAGGACGCCGAAGAAAGCGAAATGGGGCGCCACCACAGTGGGAAGTCCCAGCAAGCCAAGTACGAGCCGGGCGGGCCAGTATAGCGAGGTGACAAGGAATCCACTACAGTTTGCTGTAGTAGACTCCAAGAAACCAAGCGGGCAGTACAGTGTTGAGTTGTGTTGTTTACAAGGAAAAGGGCAGTTCCATCCTTCAGCAACCCAAGAATGGGGGAAGTGGAGTTACTGTTATCCAAATCGGTAAGATACCTGGGTGTCATATTAGACTCCAAACTCAGCTGGAGGGATAATATAGAAGATCGTGTCAAGCGGGCATACGTGGCATTATACGCCTGCCGCAGAACATTCGGAAGCATGTGGGGACTGCAACCAAACATGGAACACTGGATGTACATAGCGGTTGTAAGACCCATCTTAGCTTACGGTGCAGTTGTATGGTGGAAGGCAACGGAAAGAAAGTGTCATCTCTCTAATCTCACCAAAGTTCAAAGGGCAGCCTGCATGGATATAACAGGGTCCCTAAGGACCACACCCACCGCGGCACTGGATGTACTTCTCAACCTCACCCCCTTGGACATATACTGCAGCAGCAAGGCAGCTAAAAAAGCTGTTCGCCTAAGGGAATCCGGACTGTGGTCCTCAAGATCTTATGGACACGCCTCTGTGGAAACTCAATGGGCTGCCTCCACAGATACCCCGTTCACGGATTACCTCCCTATGATATTCGCCTTCAACAGGAGATTCGCTACCAGAAAACCTGAAAGAGGTGAATGGGAAGATAAGACCATTACAGGAGATGACTAGATCGCCGTTTATACCGACGGTTCTAAGATGGACGTCGGAACCGGTGCGGGCATCTTCTGTGAAGCTCTGGGACTAGGTAAAACTTTTCGAATAAATGACGACTGCAGCATTTTTCAAGCGGAGCTGGCAGCCATAATCCAAGCTGCCTCCGAGCTGAAGAAACACGGCCCCGCAAACAAGACCATCACCATATACTCTGATAGCCAAGCGGCAATTAAAGCCTTGGAATCAGACGTGGTGAAGTCAAGGGCTGCGAAACTATGCAGGGAAATTCTGGACGAGTTATCACTTGGCAACACCATAACTGTGTGTTGGGTGCCAGGTCACACCGATATATCGAAGAAGCGGACAAGCTTGCGAGATTTGGGTCTGGAATGAATGCATCTCTAGCCCTCAAATCTATAAGAGTCCCGCTGAGCTCGATAGCACGTAGGATAGAAACTGAATCCTTGAGTAGAACCAACCTACGTTGGACAGAACTTGATACGTTCAGACACACAACGGAGCTATGGCCAGCGGTAAGCAAAAAGAGATCACTATTTTTGATCGAAATAGCCCGCAGGAACATCCGAGTACTCACGGGAATCCTCACGGGGCACTGCGCTGTGGGTCTACACGCTGAGCGGCTAGGCATACCGCATAACGATTGCTGCAGAAGCTGCAGGGACGTTGAAGAAATTGAATCTGTTCGTCACCTGCTCTGCGAATGCCCAGTCCTAAACAGCACCAGGCGTAGTATCCTCGGCAGCTACTTCTTCAACGAGCTCGAAGATCTAAATAATGTAGATCTAAAGGACCTCCTAAGATTTGTATACAAATCCGGATGGGTCCAAGAGGGCGGAACTCTGAGCTTCTAACAGCGGTCTATTTCTGTTTTCGTTCCAGGTATTAAGAAGGTACAATGCACAATGGACCCAATTGCTGGTCTAAGTGAAGCCGTCACTATTGTTAAAAGGGCATCCATCAACCTAACCTAACCTAACTTTTGACAGCTGCTACTGCCACTGCAGCTGCAGCACTGTGTTCCTACGGTAAAGATATGTGCAGAAGCTGTCATAATCCGAAGCGGAAAAAGATGTGCTAGATGATTGCTAGCACACCTGGTCTGTCAATGTCCAAGCTGCAGAAAGCAAACTATTAAATTTCTAGGCCAATTCTTCTTTGAGAAGCCGAACGAGCTTAATGTTTGCTTAAATTATGGGAGCAGTCTTCACAACTCCACCCCATTCGGTTTTTCATCTAACCTAACCTAAGGCAATGGAAAGGTGCCAAAGTCATAATGGTTCCGAAACTGGGGAAATGCGCAAATAACAAAAAATCTTATATCGCTTCTGCCGAGAATATCGAATGTCTTCAATACCCTGGTCTTCACTTCCGCTGAAGCGATTGCAACCAACCAAAACCGAATTGATTGAATCATCAAGTCTTTTACAAGGCCTTCTACAAGGTATGGCACGAAGACTTGAAGTATAAATTACGGAAAATCTTGAAGGCAGACATGTAAAGAACATTGAAAAACTCGAAAAAAGTGATACTGAATAGTGACTACTCAACACAGTTCAACTAAATTCGAGCTGGTGTACCCCAGGAAAGCGCCCTCAGTCTGACTCTGTTCTTGCTCTACACAACAGACATGCCCCAAGATGATGAGACAGTTATGGCCACGTTCGCGAATAACACGGGCATATCTAGGGATGACTCTATACCCTAAACTATGCAGTCGATTCTCCCTCCTCAGAGGCAAGACGCTGCCTGCTTGCAAATGTGCGGCCAAAGTTGATAAATCTGTCTGCACCCATCGCAGTTACGCCAATGGGCCCTGTGCTCACGAGAAGCCCAAGTATTAAAGGCAGACGTGACAATCGATACAGAGACAGACCTAGCGCATGTTCTGGTCCTGAGCAAATCTCTTCTGAGTTTTGTCTAGCAAGCTCGTCATGAGTTCTCATTTCCCTGAATACCACAAGTTACTTGGGACCCAAACAAGATGCACAGGTGTTTAGCCTTCCAACTAAATTCAGCGAAAGCACGAATTTCAGTACTATCTTGGACGAAGTAAGAGGGTTGAGCAGTGCTTTTATTGCTATTGGCTATCACTGCAAACACATTTTTCTTGCCTTCACCTGTTTGTCACAATATATAGCCATAGCCATTAGGATAGCAAAAATCTCCGCTTGGAAGACTGACGCATATATGAACCTAAGGGATAGTGGAATCTAGCGTTCTCGGTTTCCACAAACACTAACTACAGCACCAGGCTCCTGCCCAGTTTTGCAGCCATCTGTGGAAATACGACGGCATTCCTACCCTGGTTCAGAGTCTGACCGAAGCCATTCTATTGCCTGAGGAAAGTCGACGTTCATTTGTTCATTTGTCGGAGGTTGCTACTATCCGATACAACTACTGGTCCATTGTACTACCACGCGAACACCTTACTTTAAAGTATTTAGTTTACCCGTCTTTCAAAGAAAAACGAGAAGGAGCTTCAGTGATGAAGAGCTTAGGTGTTCGGCACTCACCACGTCAGCCCCAAAGATCCGCCACCTGATGCGAGCAAAGGTAGGACAACTACAAAGGAAATAATCTGCTGCATAGTCGTCCTCTCCACAGGCAGGACAGGTGGTGGTTTCGCCCAAGCCTGGCACATTCAAGTGCTTGGCGAAAGCTTGGTGGCCCGTAAGGACGCCTACAAGAAGTCTGCAATCGATTCTCGTGAAACATAGAAGAAAGGGCGCTGACCCCTCGCAGATATCCGGGCAGTCATTTAGTCTGTCTGCACCCATCGCAGTCACGCCAACGAGCCCTGTGCTCACGGGAAAAGTATCAATGGCAGACGTGACAACAGATACAGGCAGGCCTAAAGCAGGTTTGGGTCCTGAGATAACCTCTTCTGAGCCTAGTCTGGCAAGCTCATCAGAGATCTCAAACAAGGTTCACTGCATTTAGCCTTCCGACTTAGTTCAGCGAATACTCGAGTTCGAGAACTATCTTGGACGAGGTAAGAGGGTTGAGCAACGCATTTAGAGCGGCTCGGCTGTCACTGCAAACGCATATGCTTATCGCCCTCCACCTGTTAGTCACAATATAGCGCATAGCCATTAGGATAGCGAAAATCTCCGCTTGGAAGACAGACGCATATTTACCTAAGGGGTAGTGGAGTCTAATGTTCTCGCTTTCCTAAAAAACTCCAGCACCCGACCCCTGTCCAGTTTTGGAGCCATCCGTGAAAATACGATGACATTCTTTCCCTTGCTCAGAGTCTGGCTGTAGCCATTCTAAACCTGAGGAAAGTCGACTTGGTAGTTTTGTCGCAAAAGGATTTTTTGGGTCATTGCGTCAGAGGGCAAGCCATAAGACAGGGGTCGAAGGACAATTCTCGAGCAAGTTCTTCAAAATTCCAATGCGTGTGGTACCAAACACCACCTCTCTTTAAGTGAAAGATGGTTTTCAGCGTACACCCCATAATAAATGTATCAAGAAGGGAGGTTCATCAGAGCATCTAGAGCAGAGCCCGGCGTACTAGGGAAGCCCCCGGTGCAGCCAAGACAAGCCGTTTTTTGGACTTTGGCAAAAGAGGCAGTAACAACCGATGCATATGAGACCCTTTTCGGAGATACGCCCTATGTCAGGCCCCCATGACATGGGGCTTCATGACATTTTAGGCCCCCACACAGTCCCTAGGTTTGAGCCGACAGAAAGAACGGCGACATCATCCACGTAGGCTTGTGTGTAGGTTCCAGGTAGGTTGAGAGCCGATAGGGGAGAGTCTACCACCATGCACCATAAAAGGGAAGACAGAACGCCACCTTGCGGACAGCCCCTGTTTACCCCAGTTATGACGCACTTGCCACAATCTGCCTCGGTTACAGCGTCCTGTGCATTAGCATTGCCCTAATCTATTGAACTAATGTTTCATCTACACCGTGTTGTGTGACTGAGTTGCACATGCTATCAAACGTCAAAAGTCGAAGTAGTTTTGTCACTCCCAAAAATCTAATTGAATTCAAAAAATGTTAAGGAAAAATTACTTGTGAAAAAACTTTTTTATTAAAAATTATCTTAAGGAAAATTACGAACCCGGCCTTTTGCATTTACATATTTGAATTACATTGTTGACAGTTTTTTGAAAAAAAAAAACCCAATGAACGCAGAAAAATATTTCTTCGGTTTTGAAGCACTCGCGGATTTTTTTTTTGATGATGTGCAATATGCTGGCATGCCAGTTAACATTATCTTGTTATCATTACCTTTATTGAATTTTTTTTTTAATTTTTTGTGATGCCATTGAATTTGTACAGTTCTTTTTTTAATGGTTTTTGGAATGACTAATGTCCTAATTGCGTTTACTTAAAAACACTGCGCTTAGCACGCAGTTGCAGTCAACCATTACCATTTGTCAGCTGAAAATTGTAATTGAAATTGAAATCGAAGACAGCCATTTGGGCTTCTCGGTCTTGGTTCAGTTAAAGTGTCAATATAGGAATCTGTAAAGTTCTAGTCCAACAGTACCAATACATAAAAAGATTTATCAGACGTCAGGCCTAAAAGACTATTATCGTTTCATTGTTTCGACTCTTAAGACAACGTCAAACGCCAGAAACCGACAACAAGGTACAAGGCCACAAGAAATGGGGTCGATAGCCAGCTGCGACACAACACCAACGAAATAGTTGATATTCTATAAATAATAGTGACATTTCCTTTTTTTAATAAAGGCATAAAAATACCGAAGAGGTATATTTTTATTTGGAATTATTTTTTGAAAATTTTCCACCGAAGGCAATGACCGATCTTCTAATAAAAACCACTACATTAAGCCACATTAATGTTGGGTTGATTTGACGCAAGATTTTTGCACTTGACATTTCAAAAGCATTTGGCGGAGTTTGGCATCAAGCTTTCTGAACGAAAATGTGTGCATTTGGAATCGATGAATCTTATATTCAATGTATTATTAATTACTTTTCGAACCGTTCAATTCAAACTCTTTGGGATGGCTTTAAGTTCGCAGATTGATAAAATAAACGCTGGGGTTCCGCAGTGCTCTGTTTTGTCTCCAGCACCCTTCCTCATTTTCATCAACGAACTTCTGTCTGCTTTTATTAATCCAATCCACGTCTTTGCTGATAACAGTAACCTTAGTTTCTTACACTCGTTCTCCTGCTCTTCGGACGTTGAACTGGAACAGCAGCGTAACTCATTAAAGTCTGACCGTAGCTACATTGTATCATTGGATCTCAAAATAAAGTAGAGTTATGGATGCCTCTTAAACAAAAAAGCAAAACCGAAATATCAAGCCAATATCCATGATTGGCACTTGTATAGACGAAACCGAAACGGTTTGTCAATAAAACCTTAGTTGGAATGACAGCATATCTGACGTCGCCAAGAACGCTGCGAAATTCTAGGTTTTTCTAAAAGACGTGAGCAGTATTTCAAAGCCTCTGATTCCGGCTGTTTTATAAAAGACATATATTCGCCCCAAGTTGGAATACAATTTCGATGTCTGGGCTAGTGCTCCAAAAACAGCACTGCGCTTGCCAGATAGGATACAAAAGCGCGTAAAACTTGTTGGAGACAGAAACATTGCGAGGTCTTTCGATTCATTTGAACTTCTAGGGAATGTGTCTTGCCTACATTGTTTTATCACTTTTTTAGCAAACAATGTTCCATCGAAATAGCCAACTGCATTCGGCAATAATGTTCAACCCTAAAAATGTTCCCCTTAAGATGTTCAACCAATATACTCCCAAAGATCGAATGCACATCAGTTTACCCAGTTCGAGCCCACCTTCGGACGTACAGTAAAGTTAAGAGGATTTTTCATAAGCCGTACAACACGGATGTAGAATGTAGTCCCACGATCAGTCTTTTTCACGCAATGCAACTGTTCAAAATAAGAGTGCACCGGTACCTCTCCTCCTTTAAAAGGGTAGTCAATCTCTTGTTCGCAAATAGAATATTATAAAAAACAAGTGAGTAAGGGCAAGAGTTCGTCTATAACGAACTTCTAAACACCCGACCCTATTTACCATGTTACACCAAATTTTAAATTTGGTTGAATGCTTTGGTTATATGCTGTATGTCAACTATTTGTATTGGCCACGCCCCTAAAAATTGGTTTTGGCTACAAAAATAATCAATTAAATCAGTTTCAAAATTAAATTTTAATAGCGTTAAAATCATGAGAGAATGCGTTAAAAGCGTTAAATTATTGCTTAAAAAACCGTTTTCTCCTAAAAGCACCCCCTAAAAGTGGGCGGAGCTCAATACTTTGTATGAAACAAATTGGTAATTATCTTTAATATTTGTCATATAATTTTTTTTTGATTTAGAACGAGTTTTACGAAAAATTAGATTTTCAGAGATCTCACATGTTGAAAGTGGGCATGGTCGATTTTGTGGGCGGTCCAATTTTTGTCTGATTAAAGGTTTTGGTCCACTATTGCTCTGCACTCTGAAATCCTTCGCTTTTTCTTACTTGACCAAAAGGCATTTTGAAGTAAAATGTGAATTAGAGGTAGTCTCACATTGAAGTCAACTGTGGGCGTGGCTGTGGGCCGATTGCAACAGTTTTCACAATTCGTCTGTGCAAAATGAGAACCAAAAGAGACTACAAGCTTCTTTTGGTTTCAGCTTTCTAGCTATATTTTAAAGACCTAAAAACTTCACACATACGTCTGTCCGTACGGACGGAGATGACTTAATCAATTCACCTGTCGGTCTCGATCATATCTCTTAAAAGTGTAAGGAGTCTACGGTTATTATTTCACTGTGCTACAAACTATGTATTTAAATCAATATAAAATTGTTAAGCTTTGTTCGGGCAACATAAGAAGTTTTTGACGTAGTCTTTACGAATTTATATGCCAAAGAACAGCAGTAAAACACCAGCATCCGATCTTCGTTATAGAAGACATGTTTTATGATAGAACTTGTTTGCTATCGAAGCGCTAACTAAGAGGTAACTAAGGTAACTCAACTAAATAGTTATGTTAGGTCCTGTAACTTAGAAGCACATTTCTGAAAAGTTCGAAAAGGTTGTATCTACTTGTTTAAACGTAGAGAAAAGACGGTGACATTTGTCGATGATGATTCTCTGCAGAAGGGTTTGTTGTGGCGACTGGTGGTGAAAGAGGTTTGGCGTGGTCCAAAATCAAAGAGGAAATATGCCAAGAATTAAGCTGGAAATGTTGTCAGGAACACCGATTTATCGTATTTCTGCAGATTTTTAGAGCTAAGCCCGATGCCCCGATTTCAGACAAAAATCTGGCATTTTCTCCCGATTTTCCAACTTAGAAACTATATTGAAATATTTCCCTTGCTGAAAATATTCCTATTCGTTATTAATATTCCGTCAACATGAAAACATAACGCCTGAACATCTGTGTCAATGAACTTATATGTATGTAAGCCCAATTCTGTAGAAACCAAATACCTTAATTGCAAATATTATTTTTTTCCTTTTATACTTTTCTGCATCATGTATCTTTATGGGAATTTTATTTGCTAAAGATCACTTAAAGAAAGCTTATACAACACATTATCCCTAAAAGTCTCTAAGCGGCTCCACCGGACGACAATATAGGAGTCATTTGACACGAGAGTTTTTTTCGGTCATTTTGGCTTTCAAAAGAGAGCAGATGAGATTTCACAAGAGCGAAGAAAAATGTCCGTTGTCTTAATCCCAAGAGAAAACGTGTTTGTGACAGGTCTGTCATGTCATACATGAAGAGTAGGGTGAATGATAGTTTTGATGATGATGATTTTGAGGGGAATCATTTGTCATGTCTTGCAGCATCAGTTGTCCTTCTACGATAGGCTTTTTTTGACACCATTTTTTACGTTTTTTTTTTCAAAGTCATGAAATGAGTGTTTCAGCAAAGTTTTAGCGAGAAGACTTTTCAATTCAGTGATAAAAGGCTAAGCAATATACTTCTTTCATGGTTAATGAATTTCAATGTATATTGACTCGGGTCCTCCCGTCCGAGACTTGACTAATACGCCCGTCTAGATATACATAGTATCAACCCTTATAATAACCTACCCCCACGACGAGTTGGTGTATTATGCCTTCAGCCCAATGAATCTGTTGCGTCCGTCACGTCGAAGTACAAAACTGACAGCTCAGTGAAATACACACGTTCTTATGGCAAGCGACGTACGTCACGAAGCTTCCTATAAGAACGTGTGTATTGAACTTAGTTGTCAGTTGTGTATTTCAACGTGACGGATGCAACGGATTCATTGGGCTGAAGGCATAATACACCAACTCGTCGCGCGGGTAGGTTGTTTTAAGGGTTGATACTGTATCTAGACGGGCGTATTAGTCATATCTCGGACGGGAGGACCCTTCAACGTGACGGATGCAACATATTCATTGGGTTGCAGGCTTTAGTTTGGTAAAGCTAACAGAATTATTTACTTCAAGTCATAGGGGAAAAAAGTTCGTAAATGTCAAAAGAAAATAAAAAACTCATTGCAGTTAAACTTTAGGTTAATTTGTATAACATTTTTGCATTTTCACTATAATTTAACCTTATATGTTATATGTTTGGCTGTTATAGCCTTCATTCAACCCGTATATGCATTTGCTTTTAATCGCAACCCAAACCTACCAAGAACTTCAATTACATTTAGGTATAAATGAAATGCTTTTCATTTGCAAATTTCCTAGCTACATACATGAAAAAAAAACAAAAGATGATAAGCTAAACAGCATTTTTCAAAACCTAGCGACTTATCGTCGAATGTCATTTGCCTGCATTTAATGGGAACGTACGGCCGTAAAATCACAGAAGGTACTTCCTTTGCAATTAGTAATTTTATGTCACAAAATTGTATTTGTTTAGCCGTAGCTGATAATAGATTAAAAAATTCACCGCTAAACTAGCACTAAATGCATATTCTCACGTACCTATATGGCCTTTAAAAAAATCACAAGCGGCGCGTTGCCTAGTGACTTAATCACGTTGTGTAATATACTCGATTGTATAAAAATTACATGATTTATATAAGCAAGAATTGAAGATTAAAATAGTAAGTCGCCTTTGCCAATAACTGGTGTGATTTTGTTTTAGTTATTGCCGACTTCTTTTACCTACTTTAAATTTACAATCTGTATTTAAAGTGCAAGTGGAACAACTTGCAGAGGCTATTTATCGTATATCATTGTTTTTTAATATAATTATTATCCATCTTTCTTATGCAGCAGGTTCTACTGCTTTAGGAAGTAATTTGTGTATAAAATAAAAAAAAAATAAAGTGACACAACAGCTCGAGGTGAACCAGAGCCAACTTCTCATCAATGTATGCTGGTGTGTTAATTTCTTTACATACAAGGGGACCTATAATTTTTTGCCGAATCCGAACGACACTTTGAGAAGTTTTTCAAGACAAATGATACTCTCGGAGGGCTTGCCAGACCCTCGCGGAGGTGGGGACCGTGAAAAAGAACAAGTCTTTCTTTTTATTCAGGTGACGATGGCAGGATTCGAACTCAGACCTCCGGCTGTAGGCGGAGGTCTGACTAACTGTAGGCATTTATTTACCCCATGTAAAACAATTTCCAATAAAAAAAGCAGTCAAGTAGGAGGCTTTACACGGAGCGGTCCGTCGTTTTTTTTTTTTTTTGAAGGCTTAATTTATGTAATTATTTTTTTTTTTTTAAATACTAGGATGGATGGAGGCTTAAACTCCAAAAAATCTTTCAAAGATACCAATATGCCCACTAAAGCGGGTATATAATACCGAAGTGGCTGATATTGGTTATGCCCGATTTTCACGTGCTAAAAAAAACCGTCCATTTATGAGAGACACTATGAAAACTGCAAGAACGCACGTTACATTAGTAAATTTTCGCTCTCTTCTTGACTACAACTTAGTTAACTTAACAAGTAAACTTAGTTAGTTTACGCTTCCGCAGTGTTTACCGCGTTGGGTAGGTTCTTCTTTTGTTGCAGGTTGCTACTATCCGATGGAGCACTCAGACACAACTACTGGTCCATTGTACTACCATGCAGACACCTTACCTTAATGTATTTAGTTTATCCGTCTTTCGAAGAAAGATGAGAAGGAGCTTCAGTGATGAAGAGCTTAGGTGTTCGGCACTCACCACGTCAGCCCCAAAGATCCGCCACCTGATGCGAGCAAAGGCAGGACAACTACAGAGAAAGTGTTCCGCTGTATCGTCGTCCTCTCCACAGGCAAGACAGGTGGTGGTTTCGCTTAAGCCTAACACATTCAAGTGTCTAGCAAAAGCTTGGTGGCCGGTAAGGACGCCTACAAGAAGTCTGCAATCGATTTTCCTAAGAGATAGAAGAAAAGACGCTGACCCCTCGCAGATGTCCGGGCGTAGTCGTTTAGTCTGTCTGCACCCATCGCAGTCACGCCAACGAGCCCTGTGCTCACGAGAAACCAAAGTATCAATGGCAGACGTGACAACAGATACAGGCAGGCCTAAAGCAGGCTCGGGTCCTGAGAAAACCTCTTCTGAGCCAAGTCTGGCAAGCTCATCAGAGATCTCATTTCCCTGGATACCAGTGTGACCTGAAACCCAAACAAGATTCACTGCATTTAGCCTTCCGACTAAGTTCAACGAATTCTTGAGTTCGAGCACTATCTTGGACGAGGTACGAGGGTTGAGCAACGCATTTAGAGCGGCTTGGCTGTCACTGCAAACGCATATGCTTCTTGCCCTCCACCTGTTAGTCACAATATAGCGCATAGCCAAATCTCCGCTTGGAAGACAGACGCATATTTTTTTTTTTTTATTTCTTTTTTTTATTCTCAAAAATTCATTTTATAAATAAATTATATATATTGCAACAATATTGAGTTTTCTACAATATGAAAGATAAAATGAATCTAAAGAATAGTTAGTGACATTAGTGTTTAAAGAGCAAACAGTGGAAATGTCACATTATTTTAAATTAAATTCATTGTGGGGTGAAGGTAGGTTCATAAAATAAATCGTATCTATTTAAACAGAGAAACAAATTTATATCTATTCGCTGTACGGTTAAACTAGGTTATGAAGTGCAACAAAACTTCTATTTCTTTGTGGTCAATATTCAAAAGCCAAAGTTTTACTTTATTTAAAAACTTATACAAATTCCTAGTGTTTCTAATGTCTACGGGGAGTGTGTTGAATAATTTGCAGGAAACAATAGAGTAAAAGCTTCTAAAACTAGGGGTGCGAAAAGTAGGAATACTAATTAGAGAGTTAAAATTACTTCGAAGGTTGTAAGTCTCATTGTTGGGGCTCTGAAAATAGCCACCACGAATGTAAAAGATTTTCAAAACTTTGAAACAGTACAAATGTCTTACTGGCAGAATATCCAATTTACGGAATAAGGGCAAAGTGTTGGCTAAGCGGGATGAGAAGCTTATTTTTCTGATAGCATATTTTTGCATAATAGCTAGTTGCTGAATTTTAGTAAAATGAGTTCCACCCCAGCAGGTGATACCATATTGTAATTTGGAATGGAAGATTCCAAAATATATATTTTTTAAGATGCGAGTAGAGCAGTATTTGTTAAGCCGATAAAAACAACGCAAGGTAGATAGCAAATATTGCTTTAAGGAAAAAATATGATCACTCCAACTAAGATTTTCACTTCAACAGAGCCCTGTGGGACGCCTAGATTTATGAATTTTGAGCCTCCATTAATGTTCCCGATTTTTACTTTCTGCACCCTATTCTTAAGATAAGAAGTAAGCCAGTCTAAAAAAAAAGCCACGAAAACCTGCGCGATACAACTTATTTAAAAGAATTTTGTGATATTAAAGGCCACCATATCAAAGGCTTTGGTGATGTCCACGAAAAGTCCGGCACAAGTTTTCTTTCCATCTGGACCCTGATAAATGTATTGCGAGAAATCAATTAAAGCATCTTTTGTGGAACGGTTAACTCTAAATCCGAATTGATTCTCGCTTCGAAAATTAATTTTATTAAAGTAATATGAAATTCTAAATTTAATAGCTTTCTCAAAAATTTTCGACATAGCTGAGAGTAATGAGATAGGCCTGTAATTTAATTTGTCTTTTCTATTCCCCTTTTTGAAAACAGGTATTACGTTCGCTATTTTTAATGATTCAGGGAAGGTTCCCGAAAAAATGCTTAAATTAAACAGGTAGGCCAATATATCAACCACATTAAAAGCAATACGTTTTAAGATGGAATTTGAAATTCCATCTGCCCCACAAGAGTTTGATTTTTTTAAAGATTTTATTAATTTTAATAATTCAAGTCCCGAAATAGGATTGAAAACAAAGCTGTTACTGGGAATATAGCTATCCAAAACTTCTGAAGCGGAGCAGCTATAACATACCAGTGGATTTTCACAGGTAGAAGTCAACTGTGAAACCGAAACAAAATAATCATTAAACACATTCGAAACAATTACAGGGTCAGTTACGACCGTGTTATTTTGTTCGAGTGCAAAGGATATATTATGGTTTTTTGTCTTTCGATTTATTATGCAGTTAACTACTTCCCATTCTTTTTTTATGTTCCCTTGTGCACTGTTCAATCTATTTTCAAAGTACTTGTCACGACAGAGGAAGGTTTCTTTGTTGACTTTTTTGCATAGGTTTGCGTATCGCCTTTTCAATACAAGATTTAATGGGTGTTTGGTAATCTTACTACGCAGTTTATGTTTGAGTTTAATTTGCTTTAGAAGCGAGTTACTCATCCACGGTTTAAGTTTAGCTGCTGTTTTGCTCTGATCTAAGATGACGCTTGAGCTATCAATATGGGTTTTTAGAGTTTTAACAAAGAGATCATAGGCTAGTGAAGCGTCATTTGCAGCATAAGTATCAGCCCAGTTTTCCCACAAAAGTTTTTCATTTAATTGCCTAAAATCAATTTTAGTTACTTTTTTGGAACCAACTTCAGGCTTATACTTGTACTTCAAGTAACTAAATAACAAGCCTGTCATGCAATGATCGGTAATTTTAAGATCGAAGTTGATACCAGCACATTGATTCGTTTCAACCTTATTAAAGCGACCAAAAACATGGTCAATGCAAGTATTGGTGACCGGTCTAGTTACTTCATTGACAAAAGAGAATAAACCATGTTCAGCCAATAAGGCTTCATTCCTTTCAGCAATCGCATTTTAGCTCAGAATGTCTAAATTGAAATCACCAAGGATGACAAGATTAGCCGCTTTTTCCTTACTTAATAAAATTGAAAATTCATCCAAAAACATATTTACTGACGAAGCGTGAAGTCTGTATTTACCTAAGGGGTAGTGGAGTCTAATGTTCTCGCTTTCCATAAAGACTCCAGCACCAGACCCCTGTCCGGTTTTGGAGCCATCCGTGAAAATACGATGGCATTATTTCCCTGGCTCAGAGTCTGGCCGAAGCCATTCCATTACCTGAGGAAAGTTGACTTGGTAATTTTGTCGCAAAAGGATTTCTGGGGTCATTGCGTCAGAGGGCATGTCCATAAGACAGGGGTCAAAGGACAATTCTCGAACAAGTTCTTCAAAATTCCAATGCGTGTGGTACCAAAAACCACCTCTCTTTAAGCGAAAGATGGTTTTCAGCGTACACCCCATGATAAATATATCAAGGGGGGGGAGGTTCATCAAAGCATCTAGAGCAGAGCTCGGCGTGCTAGGGAAGGCCCCTGTGCAGCCAAGACAAGCCGTTCTTTGGAGTTTGGCAAAAGAGGCAGTAACACGTTTCCGCAAAAGCCTGTTCCACCAAACAACCGATGCGTATGAGAGGAGTGGTCTAACCATGGCAGTTGGGTAGGTTGCTATCTAGTGAATGCGCCTACTAAAACCGTCAGTTCGTGCGGCTTCACCCTATGTCGCTAGATCGAAAGGTCTTGTTCTTTGTAGTCATCGCTCGTTGTTTACATCGTTAAGAGCCTCGTTGAGAGTACGGATCATTTCATTGTTGCAATGAACATGAAGGCGAGCATTTAGCTTTCGAGCAAAGTTTGTTACTTCTTCGCTCACGGTAGCTATTCCTAAGTCTCTGTGAATATTCCTAACATACCATGGAGCATTCACAATTGCTCTTAGTGTCTTGTTTTGGAAAGTCTGCAACATGGACATGTTGCTCGACTTGGTACAACCCCAAAGTTGTATACCGTATGTCCAGGACGGCTTTCACACCTGCCTGCACAAGAGCAGTTTGTTATATATGCTTAATTTCGAAAATCGTCCGATAAGCCAATACATTTCCCTGAGCCTTATCTCGAGCTCGTCACGCTTCTTCCTTACGTGCGGTTTCCACCTTAGTTTAGCGTCTAGTGTCATCCCTAGATATTTCGCTTCATTTGCATAAGGTTTTTGTGCAGAATTTATGAACATAGGTAAATTGTTAACCCTTCTGTAAGTGAAATTCACATGCGTAGACTTGTTCTCGTTAAGAGCGAATCGCCAAGTCTTCGTCCAGACACAAATTCTGTCCAATGCTCGTTGGAGGTTTCTCGTTGATGACTCGACTGATTCACCTGTTGCCAGGATGGCCATTTATGTAAAATGTTGTTCAGTCTGTTTGAGGCTTTAAGTTTTTCTTTTCTTTTTGACTGACAATTTGTGACTTGTGTGTCGTATTTTCGAACGCATCTCGAAAACTCCGTTATTTGGTCTAAGCCTAGTTCAAATTTCATCTATTAAATTACTACCAAAAACGTGTGGATTTAATATTTATGCATTTCTGTTCGACGCGATGGACAATCAAAAGAACTTATTGATCTCGCAAGAATTAAAAACCAACTCCGAAATATTCCAGTTACTTTGTAAAATGTTTTACCAAGAACTTTCAAGGGATCACCTTTAAGCTGTGAAAAATTAAGTATTCCCAATGTGTGTTGCGTACTCATAAAGAACGATTATGAACCTCAAAATAGCCAAAATATTCTAAAGACGACATTTATTCAGTCATATCGCCAAAGAATGGACAGCTTTTTATATTTATACCCCATCCCATAGGATAGGAGGTAAATTAAGTTTGATTCATAGTTTGTAACAAAAAGAAATAATCACCAAGACCTTAAAGGTAGGTGCAATACTATTTCCGATTTAAATTTTGCGATCTTCATCTTTGTTGGTTTTGTCCCATAAGACATTTGTTAAACAGATTACGGATCTTGTCCTTTATTATCAATTTTGTTGTGCTAACAAACGAAGTGAACATTATTTTTCATAATCCATCCCATAGGATAGGAGGTATGTTAAGTTTAAATCATAGTTTGTAATATAGAGAAATAATCATCGTAGACCCCAAGACCTTAAGGGCATATGATAGAGCCCAATTTGTGAGTCAAATGAGATATGTCCGTCTGTCTGTCGGTAGTTCTTAGGCCTTATATTTTGAGCTAGAAACTTGAAATCTGATATCTGAGCTTTCTGGGTCCCGAAGCAGTACAAGTGTACAAGTGTTTGAAATTCGTTCACTGACATGCCTATTTTTATCTTTGATAAGTTTAAATCTTGTTAGTTTGGCCCGGTGTGAAATATTTTAGAACAGATCTCTATTGGCAATAATGATAGTTTCCTAAATAATTCCCTTTAGGCCAATCGCAAACATGGAACTTTTAGTCACGTAACGGTTTTATGGCCTTTTTCAGTCCCATGGGCTTGTATGGGAATGCACGAACATGAAACCAATTTTGGGCAACTTTTAAATCTGTGTGTTTGTCATAGATTTTTAAGTTGCTCGCTGTCAGAAATGACTTCTCAGCGCAGACAGCTCTATATTCGAGCGCGGATGTGAAACCCTTGAATTTCTTTTAAGTCGCCGACATTTTAGAGAGCAAACGGTAAAATGTTTAATTTGTATTTATGTGTACAACTAGAAAAGTTGTTAAGGATCGTGGGTGAACTTTTTATGCTTCATAAAATTGCAAGTTTGCGGTAAGCCTTAGATGACCCTTTTTACATACGCATTTTATAAACCGCATTCACGTGCATTAAACTTGCAAGCTGGTATATTTCTTTGCTAATATTGGTTTTTATTTTCTTTGTTTATTAACGATTCGTGGATGGCAACGGGAAAGGGCATGGAAAACAAAAAGATATAAAAACGGGAAGAAAGGGAGAATAAGAATGCAAAGGAGAATAGGAGAAGAAAATATGGTAAACCACGGTCCGTAACAGACCCTATAACATACGCACAAAGGCACTATTGCACTTACTCACTGTTTTGCTTAAAGCTTCTTAACTGTTCGAGTACTTTAACTAGCTGTCTGAAAAAAATGCTTATGCAAATAATAGTGTTTTGGATGGCGCGCTTCACTTAAAAGGATTTAAACTTTGCTTCGCTAAGGATCCTGCCATCGTCACCTGAAAAAAGACTTGTTCTTTTTCACGGTCCCCACCTCCGCGAGGGTCTGACAAGCCCTCCGAGAGTATCATTTGTCTTGAAAAACTTCTCAAAGTGCCGTTCGGATTCGGCAAAAATTGTAGGTCCCCTTGTATGTAAAGAAATTAACACACCAGCATACATTGTTGAGAAGTTGGCCCTGGTTCACCTCGAGCTGTTGCGCCACTCTATTTATTTATTTTTATTTATTCGCTAAGGGTAGGCGCTAGTTTCATCTGGCTATTTCCCGAAACATCCTCGGAATAAGGACGCTCAAATACATAGGGCAAAACGCGATTAAATATAATCCAAATAGGCAGATTATCGGCTGTCTAGTCTTATATTTGGTGAAGTGGGACACGACTCGTTTTGGCACAATGGGGAACTTTTGACGAAGTAGCATTTGACGAAATGGGAAGACACTTTGCCTTTTAGTAGCAAGCGCAACCGGTGCGGTTTATTATTGTTTTGTTCGTTTCTTTTGAAAATAAAATTCTAAGGTGTTAGGTTCATCAACTCGGTGGGCCAAGACGGTGAGCCAAGACGAGGTAAGAAAGTCTTACCAAAGGATCAAAAGGTCCTGCCAAGGGTATAAACTTCGAACTGAAGCCTGTTAGGACCACCAAGGGAACATCGTTGTTGAATCGCAGTCGGTGCTGAGGATTTGGAAAGACCACTTCTGCAGACTGTATAACGGCGAGGACGAACTAAATACCACTGTCAGGCAGAACGAACCATTAAACCCGGGCGAAGACGTTACCGATGAAGCATACGAACGATACCGTCACCCGACCTGGAGGAGGTGAAAATAGCTGTGTCTTAGTTCAAGTGCAACAAAGCAGTTGGGGCAAACGGCCTAGCTGCCGAACTTTTTAAGTCCGCTGGCGATGAGCTGGTTAGGAGCATGCACCAGCTCATCTGCAAGATATTGTCGGAAGAAAGCATGCCCGACGAATGGAACCTCAGCATTTGCCCCATTCTGAAGAAAGGATCTTTTCTGCTGTACACGTATAGTATTATAAAAAATTGTTTTTTGAGATTTTGCATTTTTTTTTGTAAAAAAAAACGCATCATATTTTTCTCAAAAAGAAAAAAAAATAAAGGTCTATTTTGAAGTTACTTATAAAAAAACAGTACGGACTACCTGTCTGCTAGAAAAAATATGAATTGTGCAAAACTAGTGGTTCTGTTAGGGTAACTTGTTAAGAAAGGTTAAAAAAGGCAAATTCCTATTGCTTCCGTAATGAGAATTGCGTGCTCAAAATTAATAAAACACATCAACTTGCACCTGGGAGAAATGCTTTTGGGAAGTGATACCCATTGTTTAATTCGACGTTTAGTTAAAAGAATGATCCTTCTATAATTCCATTAATTTTTGGTATTGCTTTAACCATTTAAGCCATCATTTAAGTCAGTGAATAGTTTATTCCCAGTCGAAGGCTTTTCTCTTCAAAGATTGAAGACACGTTTCTATATTTTTCGGAATTAACCAATAATATCAACTGTATACATCTAACTGCAAAAGCCTTATTATCGATCATCAAGAAGCTTCCGGGATACAAGGTATTTCATAAGTTTCCAGTTTGAGGGAATCATTATAATCGTATAATTAAATATAATTAAAAACACATTTTAAGCTACGAAAAAAGGTGTTAATTTTTTTCCACCTAACTCGAAAGTGGAAAAATAAATTGATCATGCTAGCACAAAGAACCTGGGATGGGAAACTTATAATGAGTTTTAGTAGTTTTTCGATATGATGACCGTTTTTTTCAAATTTATTTCAAGGACCGACGAAGTTTATATTTTGTTAGCTGAAACCTAGCTAAAACAAGTGGGAAAGTGGAACACTGCGTATGCAAAAGCTTCAGTCCATCTACGACGGATTGCGAAATACGCGACCATACCAAAAACAAAAACTGCCACGCCTCCAAAAAGTTGGCGGGATGTAAAAATATAACTGTTAAATGCTTTATACTAGTTGGTTGCATACATTTTAACCTAAAACTCCGCCCTTTTAAATAAAAAATCCCTTTTTTAAACGCCTGCTACATATACATGAACGTTAGAAAATGCTAATATCTACAACTTTTGTCATATAACTTTTAGTCAAATTTCGGCACTACGAACTAACTCGCAAATGACTTAACTTGCACTGACTAAAATGAACTAACTCCCACCGAATTTTGTAATGGGAGTTGTTTATGAAATTGGGAGTTCGTTCATTGGGGCTAATTTCATATAAACTAAGAGCCACTGTTGGGACTTAATTATTTTTTTTTTGGGAGTTAGTTCAGTTCGGGAGGAGTGTTCCCACTAAGGCACTTCTCCTTGCATCCGGACGGCAGCGGAGGAATTCCCCAGATGGAATCAACGGTGGCGTCCATAGTTCCAGTCAGGCCGAACTACTTAGTGAACACCTTATATGGGCTACTACGACGTATTCGGAGCTCAGGCCTATAAGGAGCGGGCTATCCGGCTCTCCGTCCTTAGAGCTAAGCAAAGGATCTGGTCCTCCAGGTTGGGGGTCGTGCCGTCGGGGTGACTTCCCGGCCACGTAAAGAAACACCAGTCACGAAGCGGAAACAAGCCTCGGATTCGGACGGATTTACTGTTGACGACCAATGCAAACGAGAAAAGGACAACGAGCTCCGGATCTGCACGTGGAATGTTAGGTCCCTTAACAGACCACGAGCAGCCGAGCAACTAGCGGAGGCCCTTAACGACTGCAAGGCAGACATTACTGCCATCCAAGAAATGCGGTGGGACGGGCCGGGCAAAAGAAGGATGAAAAACTGCGACATCTATTACGGCGACTGCTACCGGCATCAAAGACAGCGCCTATTTGGATGTGGTTTCGTTGTTGGAGGCAGACTTAGGCAAAAAGTCTTAAGCTTCAACCCTGTAAGCGAGCGCCTCGCGACGATCCGCATCAAGGCTAAATTCGCCAACATTAGCCTGATATGCGCACATGCCCCCACAGAGGAGAAAGATGACGAGACCAAAGATATGTTCTACGAGCTCCTGGACAAAACTTATGAGCAGTGCCCTAGCTACGACATTAAGATTGTCCTAGGCGATTTTAATGCCAAGCTAGGAAGGGAGGGCATCTTTGGTCGTACTGTCGGAAAGCATAGCCTGCACGACACGACCTCCGATAACGGATTCAGGCTGATCGACTTTGCTGCGGGGCGACACGTTGTGGTAGCTAGTACACAGTTCCCGCATCTCAATATCCACAAAGGGACATGGAGATCTCCCGATCAATCAACCGTCAACCAGATTGACCATATTGCGATCGACGCAAGGCACTCCTCCAGTATCATGGATGTCCGAACTTTCCGAGGGGCCAACATTGACTCGGATCACTACCTTGTTGTAGCCAAGGTACGGCTGCGGATATCCCGACCAGCGCCAAGTAATGGAAATACTGTGAGGAAGTTTGACGTCGGCCGACTATAATCGCAAGAGATCGCCAGGTCCTTCTCCAACCGAGTCTCTCAAAACCTTCTACGAAGTCCTATGCAACCAGCATCAAGTATTGATAACCAGTGGCAACACTGCCAAAATGCCATCAGAGACGCCGCCTCTGAAGTGCTGGGTTTCACACGGCGACCACAACGAAACCCCTGGTTTGACGATGAATGCCGGCAAGCACATGCAGCTAAACAGGAAGCATACAAAGCGGCGCTGCACAGAAGGACTAGAGCTGCTCGCGAGCTCTACGAGCAGAGGAGGAGAGAGGAGCACCGGCTTCTCCGAAGGAAAAAGAGAGAGCACGAGAAGCGCGCGGTTGAAGAGATAGAGAGATGTTGCAACAGGAATGAGGTTAGAAAGTTTTACCAAAGGATCAAAAGGTCCTGCCAAGGGTATAAACTTCGAACTGAAGCCTGTAAGGACCATCAAGGGAACATCGTTGTAGAATCGCAGTCGGTGCTGAGGATTTGGAAAGACCACTTCTGCAGACTGTATAACGGCGAGGAAGAACCAAATACCGCTGTCAGGCAGAATGAACCATTCAACCCGGGCGAAGACGTTACCGACGAAGCATACGAACGATACCGCCCACCCGACCTGGAGGAGGTGAAAGTAGCTGTGTCTAAGCTCAAGTGCAACAAAGCAGCCGGAGCAGACGGCCTAGCTGCCGAACTTTTTAAATCCGCTGGCGATGAGCTGGTTAGGAGCATGCACCAGCTCATCTGCAAGATATGGTCGGAAGAAAGCATGCCCGACGAATGGAACCTCAGCATTGTTTGCCCGATCCTGAAGAAAGGAGACCCTCTGAGTTGTGCCAACTACAGAGGCATAAGTCTTCTTAACATCGCATACAAGATCTTTTCTGCTGTACTGTGTGAACGCCTGAAGCCGTTTGTCAACAATCTGATAGGCACATATCAGTGTGGCTTTAGGCCAGGAAAGTCCACCATCGATCAAATATTCACACTGCGGCAGATCTTGGAGAAAACCCAGGAATTCCAAATCGATACACACCACCTCTTCATCGATTTCAAGGCCGCGTATGACAGCATCTATAGAGACGAGCTATATAGCGCAATGTCTAGTTTTGGCATCCCTGCCAAACTCGTCAGTCTGTGCAGGATGACGATGGAAAACTCACGCTGTTCCGTCAAGGTCGGAAAAGACCTCACCGACCCCTTTGATGTCAAAAAAGGATTTAGACAAGGCGACGCGCTGTCATGCGACTTCTTTAACATCATACTTGAGAGAATTGTGCAGAACTCTCGCGCCAACACCAGAGGTACAATCTTTCAAAAGTCCGTTCAACTACTTGCATACGCAGACGACATTGACATAATCGGTAGAACAAAGCGTGATGTCAGTGAAGCCTTCGTGAGTATTGGGACGGAAGCGGCGAATATGGGTTTAGCAGTCAATGAGGGCAAAACCAAGTATATGCTGTCATCAAGAAAAGACACCCAACACCGACGTCTTGGACAAAACATCACCATCGACAGCTATAACTTTGAGGTAGTTAGGGACTTTGTCTACCTGAGTTCCGCTATCAATTCAGACAATGACACCAGCGCTGAAATCAAACGAAGGATAACTCTTGCCAATCGCTGTTTCTTTGGGCTAAGAAGGCAATTGAGTAGCAAAGCCCTCTCTCGAGCAACTAAAGTGTCCATGTATAAGACCCTCATCATCCCAGTCCTGCTGTACGGTGCAGAAGCATGGACCCTGTCAAAGGCGGATGAAAACACTTTAGGCTGCTTCGAGAGGAAAATTCTTCGGACGATTTACGGTCCCGTCTGCATAGACGGAGAGTGGAGGAGGAGATATAACATCGAACTGTACGGGCTGTACAGCGATACCGACCTAGCCAAAAGAGTCAAAACACAACGTCTACGATGGCTGGGTCATCTAGAGCGGATGGACACCAACGCCCCGGCCCGGAAAATCTTCGAATCCACACCGCAGGGACGACGCGGTAGAGGAGCACCGAGACTCAGGTGGCGCACGCAAGTGGAAGGGGACCTCAGCCAACTTCGCGTGCGAAACTGGAGACGGCTAGCTAGAGACAGAGCTGGCTGGCGAAGCTTGTTGGCTGAGGCCCAGGTCCACCCCGGACTGTAGCGCCACCTTAAGTAAGTAAGTAAGTTAGTTCAGTTCAAGTTAGGACTTAGTTAAAAAAAAAATTGGAAGTTCGGAACTAAGGCCCGTTTTTTTTGGGAGTTAGTTCATTGGAAGTTAATTCATTTGAGAGTTAGTTCGTAGACCCGTTTTGGCCCTACGAACTAACTCACAAATGACCTTACCGCCACAAGCTAAAATGAACTAACTCCCACCAAATTTTGTGGTGGGAGTTAGTTCATAAAATTGGGAGTTAGTTCATTGGGGCTAATTTCATATGAACTAAATCACATTGCTGGGACATAAATAATTTTTTTTTTTGGATTTAGTTCATTTAATGTTGGGACTTAGTTCCAAAAATAAATGGTAGTTGGTTCATATGAAATAAGTCCAATTTTTGTTGGGAGTTCGTTCATTGGGATTTAAGTCATTTGGGAGCTATTTTGTAGGACCCATAATGGCCTACGAACTAATTCCCAAATAAGGGAAATGAACTAACTCCCAACAAAAGTGGGAACTAAGTCCGAACATCAGATGAACCCACTTCCAAAAACAGTAATTCTCAAATTTATGAATTAACTCCAACCACTTATTTCGGTGGAGTTAATTCGTTTGTTCTAGTTAGTGGGAGTAAGGTTAGGAATCCACCTTAATCTGAATATCTATAGAACGCTGTTTTATATTTATCGAAAATAGATAAAGGAGATTTTTAATGAATGTACAATTGGACATAAGCTGCGTAGCGGCGCCCTGAGCACTTGCATGTGAGGCCGAAGGCCGGCCGGTGTATGAGTCGAAGAGACACCCGGAGTCTTTTTTTCTAAGAACCACCCAAACACTCTTTGATATCGAAAAAAACTAAAAAATCGAGAGATTCTTAACTAACGTACAATTGGACATACGCCGTGTAGCAGCGCACCGAGTACCTACATGTGAGGCCGAAGGCCTAAGTCTTGGGCCTAACTAAGCTTTGGACTTAGTTCCAAAAAAGAATGGGAGTTGGTTCATATGAACTAAGTCCCATTTTTGTTGGGAGTTAGTTCATTGGGAATAAATTCACTTGGGAGTTTATTCGTAGGGTCACGAACGGCCTACGAACTAACTCCCAAACGGCCTAGGTCCCACTAAGTAAAATGAACCAACTCCCACCGAATTTTGCGGTGGGAGATAGTTCATAAAATTGGGAGTTAGTTCATTGGGACTTAGTTGTCTCACTGTTGGGACCTAGTTTATTTTTTTAGTGGGGGTTAGTTCATTTCGTGTTGGGACTTAGTCCCAAAAAAAAGTGGGAGTCGGTTCACATAAACTAAGTACCATTTTTGTTGGGAGTTAGTTCATTGGGAGTCAGGTCATTCGTAGGGCCCAAATTTCATATATATTTATTGAAAAACAGTCATTTTAAGCTACAATAAAAAGTGGGCGTGGTCAATGAAAAGGCCAAACTTTTTTAGCTACTTCAATACAATGCGCTAGCACCATTGTAACATAGCTAAAATTTGGAAAAAGTATTTTTTAAAGTTAGAGATGGTCACACATACAGTAGTGGGCGTGTCTGTGGGCGGATTCAGCTTATTTTCAAACCTGGTCTGAAGGACTTGATTTCCAGCCAACCCACCAAATTTCAGCTCTCTACCTTAAAATTTAAGGCCTAAAAGTTGTTTACATACGGACGGACGGACGGACATGTCTTAATCGATTCTCCTGTCGGTCCCATTCATATCTCGAAAGGGTCTTAGGGGTCTACCGTGATCATCTCACTTCATACTTAACTATTCATCAAACTTATTTATTATATTCTGGGTAGGGCATAAACAGGTCGCAGTGCAATACCCAAAAAAAAAATATTAGAGCATTTCTGCTTCTCGTAGAAGGGGCTTTTCGTGATCACAAAAGGTACACCCCATACCATAATGTATAATGTCTTAATATATCGTAGGCACCTGAAAGGAAGAAGAGGTGCTCATACACCTTGATTTAAATGTCATATGGAAAATGACGGTAAAAAAACTTTTTTTGAGGCCTGTCTAGAGTCGTGATATTCTGCTATAGGAATAACTTTAATATAATGCGAGACGTTCAAATTGGTCGACTGAACTGACCTACATATAAGTTTTAACGGTATTATCAAATACATAATTATTAAGTAAATGTCAGGCGGTCTGCACTTGTCCAGCCCAAACGTGGCAGTTATACTCTAGTTTGGAGCGTAGAAAAAAAGAAATCGAAATTTAAGTTTTTTTTTTGCTTCATGCTATAGAAACCGTACGCAGTAGGAGAGGAGAGCTTCTGAGATTTGAGATATTTCATAAGCAGACTTTTCGTCAACGTTATCTAATGCAATTAATCGATAGGTGAATGTCGAGGAAGAATCGTCCTTTTTCTGAACGGGATGAATGTATGTGTTATCTACTCCGAAAAAGAACCTACATATACAAGAAGAGACAGATGAAAGAGCTTACGTAGTAGCTATGCTAAACATCTTTTAAAAAACTACAGGACATAGGTATTAAGGGCCAATCAGAATGCGTAATTGGAGATGGCATGTAGCTGTCAGAATGCGACTCTGTAGCATGAGAACAAATTTGTCATTATGTTTTAGTTATTCTTGGCAGCAAAGGGAAAAAGACACCCTCACCGTAAAAAGCATTGAAACAAGACAGTGTGGTTAAAATGGTCTTCTTTAAATCCCAGCCCACAGGAATCGAACGACTAACACCGCTTTTTCCGTGCTGATTTAAGTCCAGCTAAAACCAAGATCCCGGAACAAAATGAATCTAGATATAACCCAGCGAACAGTTTTCCAGTGCAGGGTTAAATACGTCAGTAAAGTTGTCAAAAACTTCGACTCTCGAAAAAAAACTTCGAAAAGAAGTTCAGGATCAATATTGAAGAAGTCAAGATCCAGGATCAATATTGTCATGTCATCTCATTTTCTGTGACCGCTTATCCTCAGAAGGGTCGCGGAGTGAGATGGTCCTTCCATCGTCCCTGAGCTGAATGGTCCTTCCATCGTTAGCGATCCTCCGCCTTCAAATCAAGAGACACAAGCGCGATCCCCAGACGGGTCTCGGAGATGTTCATTACCTGATCCCACCACCTGTTTCTTGGCTCGCATCTCGGCTAACATGACTTGTCTAGAAAGTCTGTCGGGGGCATGCGAAAAACGTGTCCAAACCATCGAAGAATTGATCGTTCCACTTGGAGGAGCTGCTCAACATTAAGATTCCTACGAATACTGACGTTTCTCAGAGTTTCAAGAGTAACACCACAACGCAACTCAGAAATTTCATTTTGACAGCTTTTACCCGCGATCTAATTCTTTCAGTCATTACCCAATTTCTTGACCATTGTTGGAACGAAGACTGAATTAAAAATTGAGATCTTTGCTATCACTCTTTAAGCTCAGCTTTCCCAATGACCGGTGCTCCAGCTTGGCAAATCCTACAGGATAACTCAGTATCACTTCTTCCATCTTTTGTGGAAAAGACCCCGAGATACTTAAATTTCTCTACCTAATTCAATGGGACTCCATTTATGTGCAGGATACACTGCACAGAACATCAGGAAATAACCATCACTTCGGATTTTCTCACATTTACCCTCATCCCAGCCTCACCTCAGATGACCGCAAACCCATCCAGTGCTCGCTGAAGTTCCTCCTCGGACGATGCCAGGCCCAGGATAGCTAAATCATCTGCGAAAATCAGATGGCTTATCCTGACGTCAGCCATTTCGGAAGATTCCTCACCCAGACTGTGCTTTCACCATCCAGTTCAGATATGCTATGAAAAGGAGAGGCGATAAACCACAGCCCTTGCGAAATCCAACGCACACATCCAAAAGATGGTGGATTTGATGCCATTTATCCGAACCCATCTGCAATTCTCATTCCATACAAATGAAAAATTCATTTCCAGGGTTAATCTCAGTTTAACTCGGAGGATCTCGCACTGAAAAAGTGGCCCTAAGACGACCAATCCTAAATTTTAACGATTGGCTGGGCTACTTAAAAGCTTGTACACGCGTTTACAGAACATCGAAGACTGTAGTGTCCCAAGAAGAAACCCTGCGGAACCCCAAGTTGGAAGTGTATGGGAAGCCGCAATTGTGTGCGCTGTTTAAATACTTTCTCTCTTATGGGAAAGTGTTTCGAAATGGACGAAAGCATTATAATGTACTTAGTTCTAGAAGTTGCCTTTTTCTATTTGGTAGTGAAATCGGAGCTACGCACATTCATCCCCATTGCAGGCAAGTATGACCTCAAAACTCGATGATTCCTTTGGAAATTCCTGCGAACGACTTGAGATCTGAGTGAACAGATACGTGTATGGGTAAACATTGTGATTGTCAGTACAGTACCCACCTACCTACAGTGCAAGTGCCTAATGTAGGTAGGTACATTTTTGGCTTCTGGACATTTTTGCTGAATCACTGTTTGCTATGCGATTACTAAGACGCAATTCAAGTGAATTATTAAATTAATAACTCTATTCCATAATTAGGTACACATCGCAAAGTACACTTGAAAACTTGCATTAATATTGGTTTCAGTGTTTATCCAAAATTGTCTAAGAATTTGGTGATGCACCAGTGTGTACCTACCTGTCAAGCCGAAGACAAATAAGTACAGCCAAGATAAGTTATTCTCGCCAGTGAAGTCATCCAAAAATAAGCACAGATTGGGGGAGACCTAAACCCGAATGTATTCTTGTTCTGTTGCACGCATCCATATCAACACATCTGTGTCAATAATAAGGTTTCCGTTCCAGTGAATCATTTTTGGGAAAAAACTAGGTTCTCGTTACATTTATTATCTGGAAACGTGCTCTTTGCCATCCCTGCATAGACACATGTTGTTTCCATCATTTGGGAAAAGCCCAAAAATGAAGCTAACTGTAGATACCTCTACATTGCTTGCACATGCCTCGAGAAACGAATTAAAAAATTCCATTCCTCTCGCATGACCTAAACGTGGCCGCACAAATCAATAATCAAGGGCAAACATGACCTGACCACACTTCACTTTGATGCACACATCACACATGATTTTATGTACCCACAGTCAACATAAGTAACAAGGAGCATCTCCTGACTTACCGTTCTCCTGCGCACACGCTGGATTCTTCGTGGTTTTGTATTCCTTGCAATTGGCGGAACCCATTTTAAGCAAACAAGACTTTGATTTCCTTCCGAATTCTCTAAACCTGTTGAGTTGTTATCGCCACCGATAAAACAAAAAAATAATTCACTTCACTTGGAGCCGTTAAGAAATCGTTTAGCACATACCTTGCGGCACCACACAAGACACCACAATATCTATTCCTGGGCAATGACAAGTTCCCAAACACCGATGACGATTCAGCTTTCAAATTATAGACGCTACGCCCAAATCTGAGACGCGTACACACACCAAAAGTGAAATCAAAAAACGAGATGCGTTACTGCACTTTTCAGATCAAAAAAGAATCTTCTTTAATTTTTTTTTATTACAATGTAAACACTGGGGAGGTGTATCTAGATAGCATTGATGACGTAGCCAATAAAAAACCTGTCGTAGTAACTTGTTTCAATAAATTCTTTTTTATGTAAGACCAGCGAGACCAGACGGACTAATCAGTAACTCATTCGTTCGTTGACTGAATTTGAATGCTGTTGCCGGTTTCGGGGAGATTTCTCAGTGGTGGCCGCCGACAGAGCTGCGGGCAAAGCAGCTGCTCTGGTGAGGAACAGCTCTAACTACGCAGGCTTTGGTTTTGTTGTTGTGAGTCATAGAGTGTTGTGTTTGGAATGGATTTGTGCAACTTTTTTTTATTTTGATGTGCGAAAAAAAAATTGTTTGATTCCATTGAAGTCGCACACGGAGTCGAGTTGAAGGTGACAGAACTGGTTCCACGAGAGCGTTCCGCTGATATATTGGATTCCTTAGGCGAAGTGTGTCGGTTCGGCTCATGTGCCACACACGATTTTGAGAAAGGAATGTGGTTCTGTGGCGGAATTACATCAGTGTTGCAATACGACAATGACACTGCCCCATTCTTTAATTGATCAGTTTTAAATCCACTACAAGTGGCACGTCGCAGTGATAAGCGAAATAATTTATAATTTTCCTTTGAATAGGTTGAATGTTAGGTAGCTAAGGTTCTAGGTACATTTAGATACCTAGTAGAAATTCACCTGAACCAGCGACATGATTTTAGGTGCTGATATGATAAGCAACTCTTTTATTTGGCTGATAAAGTATGTAGGTTTTTATTTTTTATTAATAGATGGTCTTAACAAAAATCTATTTAGGCCGAATGCCGACAGACAATATTTAGTTAAATAACAGTGTGTTATCGCATATACAATTCACGATACACCACAGTTATTCACTTGAACAGCACACACACCCACACAGGCACACCACCGAGTACTTCCCCATCAGCTGTTGCTGAAACTTGGCACTGGTAAAGTGAAAAGGTTTTCAAAACCATACAAATGCTAGGTGTTTGCATACGCTAAACGAAACTGCTTCTCTTGCAGTAGCTAGTTCTTGAACCAAGTCCCAAAGCTTAAGTTGCTTGCCGCCAGGTGGATGTTGGTGCTAACGACAAGTATTGACACTAGGAGGCAAACAGCCAAACATCTGAGTTCGAAAAGTGGAACGCGTGGACCGTAACCAGTTGATCCAGGTAAATGCAAGACCGACCTAGCTATTTCGCCACCCTGGGCAAAAATAGTATTTGCCGCCCTTAAAATATATAAAACTATACAATTTATTTTACAGCTATTTTTTCAATTTAATTCAGTTAATTCAAACACTTTTTCAAGCAAATGTTAAACTTTTGTCGTACGTTCGGAGTTGGTCACTATCCAATACGTCACCCATGAAACATAAGAGAAACGCAGTGTTGCAAATACAAAAATTGAAAACCGGCAAGGAAATTCTGCACTTAAGCCACTGATATTGTTTCTTTTTTACGCTATAAACTAGAGCTAGGTTACCCGGGTACCCATGTTTTTCCGGGTATTTCCCGGGTACCTTAATACCCGTAGGTTCTAAGTACCCGCTATGTTTCTGGTACCCGCTTTATTTCTCGTATTCTCTAGATATTATGATGAATATTTTGTTCAGGAGAGAACAAATAGCCGGAGAGCTGATGAACATTTTTTACTGATTTCAACAACTTTCTAACCTTCATTGTTTGTAATCCTGAGTATTTGTAATCCTGATTCTTCCGCCTGTACCCGGGGCCCCTGGAAGATGCACCAACCTTAAGTTACACAAAAAAGTGAGAAATTTAACTCATAGTTAGTTGTCATACGAAGTATTTTTTATTAAAAGGATTTTTAGCAAAAAATGTGTTCTCCATGAAAAGCTTGTGACGATTTTTGATTTTAAATTTCTAGGAATGAAACAAGTGTAAATATGTAAATATAGCATGCATTATGCAATTTTGTCTTGTCTTCTTAAAATATCAGATTGTACCAGAGTGATTTTCTTAACCACGCTGTGTGTGTTGCGTTCTTGTGAAGACAATTTTTTGTTTCATCCGAAAGGCACTTTTAGAATTTTTTCAATACAAATGTCACTTTCAGAGGCCTTATAGCAAAATGTTGCAAATAACGTATTTCCTATCGTCACCTATAGTCCGAGCACTCATAGCACTGCAAAATATTGTCTTAGAACACATATTTTAAAATTGGTGGAGGAGGTAGCAAAACATGTAAGAAGCAAAACGAACATGGCAGACAAATGAATATTTGTGCATTTGTATTTTTTTTTAATTATCCTTGTTCGACATCGCGACAAAACAACTTCGTTTTCCCTTTGTAACAATAAAGATCGAAATCTTCCTCTTTCCTCTCTTAGATTGGTGTGTATTAGGGTGGTTAAATTATAGTTAATAATAATCATTATTAACTATAATTTAGGACGAACCTACATGGGTCAAAAAGTTTTATTTTTTCGCATCAAATACATTACATCTGTTCCTATGAGCCAGCCAAATCTGGCCAAACAAAATTCAGTACCCTACATTTTCTAACCTTTTAATAAAAAAGCACAGAAAACGTTTTGACTGATCCAGTGTCCAGATGCAAAACCATCATTTTTTTCTTACTTTTATTTTTATCAAAAAATGTTCACACAACTATTTTAACTAAAAAAGCTCAACTTAGCAAACTCGCATTTCGGCAAAATGCTTAAAGTCATCATCTACAAAGTTGGATACCCGCTACCAGGCATTTACTTTTAAACTAAACGAGAGCTACAATTTTTAATAACATATTCGTAATCAGGACACTGAAATACATATATAAGCATAAAAATAACAACTAAATTCCACTTGGACCTACGGTAAACGGGCAAAAAGAAAATTAATATGCAATTTGTTAATTTTTTTTAATTTTTTTGTTTGTTGTTTTTTTTACCCGATCGGGGGTGTATTAAATTATATGCATAGTTTGTAACACAGTGAAATAATCATCGTAAACCCTTAAGACCTTTTAGAGATATGATCGAGACCGACACGTGAATCGATTAAGCCGTGTCCGTCCGTTCGTCTCTATGTGTGAATGTTTTAGGTCTTAAAATCAAGCCCACTTTTAACATGTTAGATCTTTAAAAACCCGATTTCTCGGAAAGTTCACTCCACATCGAAAAAAAAACTTTATGACAAATATTAAAGATTTTACTATTTGCTAAGTTTGCCGAATACAAAGTTTTGAGCTCCGCCCACTTATAAGAGGCGTTTTTATGAAAAAAATGTTTTTTTCTGAAATAATTTTGGCTTTTACCGTATTTTGTCATGATTCTAACGAAATAACAATAAATAAATAGAGTGGCGCAACAGCTCGAGGTGAACCAGGGCCAACTTCTCAACAATGTATGCTGTGTGTGTTGATTTCTTCACATACAAGGGGACCTACAATTTTTTTGCCGAATCCGAACGGCACTTTGAGAAGTTTTTCAAGACAATTGATACTCTCGGAGGGCTTGTCAAACCCTCGCGGAGGTGGGGACCGTGAAAAAGAACAAGCCTTTTTTTTCAGGTGACAATGGCAGGAAATAACAATAAATTGATTTTAATTTTAAGCTCATGCCCACTTTTGGGGGCGTGGCCCAGAAGTTTGTCACAGAAAAACTCTTGCACTTACTCACTTAATTTTTAATTTTTTTAGTTGTATGGGCAAAAAAAAAATATTTATAAGTAAACACATACGAAGAACATACAATACCTTGTATGTAAAGAAATTAACACACCAGCATACATTGTTGAGAAGTTGGCCCTGGTTCACCTCGAGCTGTTGCGCCACTCTATTTATTTATTTATATTTACATACGAAGAACTTTTATTGTTTAGCGAACAACTGCATTCGCCTAGGATCTTTTCCAAATTGGTCAATTATTTCTTCAAATTTCGATTTCGATGGATATACTTCATAGACATTGAATCAAGTCTTCATCAGTCATGGTAGATCTTAAACGTGTCTTAACTTTTCGTAAAGGGCTAAATGATTGCTCAGCGGGACATTGTGGTTGCTGAAATCGAGACCCCTATGCAAAAAGCTGAAAAAATCGATGGGTAAAACTCCTCGACTTAGTTCCATCGCAGATGTTTGGGAACTCATTTTCCTTAGCATGTTTTTTCTTTATACTATATTATATAACATATATTTTAATAATTGTGTGATAGCTTGTGATTGTTTGCATAACTTTAATGTTGAACGTTAAGTTGCGATTCACAAAATTGAATTTTTATGAAAACAATTACACAAACCGCTGCTAAACGCATTATTTACAGGCCCGTCCACGGCTTCCCTAAAGATATAAAGGTATAACGTTGTACCAAAAGGTATAACGTTTAGCAGTGTTTGATTTATTTGTCGTATGTGGACTGAAATTGCGCCAAACACTGCACTGTGTATTATGTATTATTATGTATTATATTATTGCATTATGTATTGTCAACTCACGGCAGACGGCTTTAAATGCCATGCTCTATTATTTTATTATATGCTCTAGATGCTTGTTAATATCTTTATTGAAATAAAATCTAATCTAATCTAATCTAATCTTATCTAATCACTGCACTGTACCTAGTACCACAATTTTCTGCGGTTGTAAAACATAATTTTAATACTTATTATTTTGTTAAAAGACCGCACTGAAACCTTAGTTAAACCTTATGTTCACCCCAAAAACTATTGACAGCTTGAACGTCATTGATTTTGACAAACGAACCAACATCTCTCATAGAGATTTTAGTCTCTCCAAGTTTAATTCATAGAGATTTTTAGTTTAACAGTTGAATTTGTCAAAATCACTTAAGGTGGCGCTACAGTCGGGGGTGGACCTTGGCCTCAGCAAACAAGCTTCGCCAGCCAGCTCTGTCTCTAGCTAGCCGTCTCCAGTTTCGCACGCGAAGTTGGCTGAGGTCCCCTTTCACTTGCGTGCGCCACCTGAGTCTAGGTGCTCCTCTACCGCGTCGTCCCTGCGGTGTGGATTCGAAGATTTTCCGCGCCGGGGCGTTGGTGTCCATCCGGTCTAGATGACCCAGCCATCGTAGACGTTGTGTTTTGACTCTTTTGGCTAGGTCGGTATCGCTGTACAGCCCGTACAGTTCGATGTTATATCTCCTCCTCCACTCTCCGTCTATGCAGACGGGACCGTAAATCGTCCGAAGAATTTTCCTCTCGAAGCAGCCTAAAGTGTTTTCATCCGCCTTCGACAGGGTCCATGCTTCTGCACCGTAAAGCAGGACTGGGATGATGAGGGTCTTATACATGGACACTTTAGTTGCTCGAGAGAGGGCTTTGCTACTCAATTGCCTTCTTAGCCCAAAGAAACAGCGATTGGCAAGAGTTGTCCTTCGTTTGATTTCAGCGCTGGTGTCATTGTCTGAATTGATAGCGGAACCCAGGTAGACAAAGTCCCTAACTACCTCAAAGTTATAGCTGTCGATGGTGATGTTTTGTCCAAGACGTCGGTGTTGGGTGTCTTTTCTTGATGACAGCATATACTTGGTTTTGCCCTCATTGACTGCTAAACCCATATTCGCCGCTTCCGTCCCAATACTCACGAAGGCTTCACTGACATCACGCTTTGTTCTACCGATTATGTCAATGTCGTCTGCGTATGCAAGTAGTTGAACGGACTTTTGAAAGATTGTACCTCTGGTGTTAACGCGAGAGTTCTGCACAATTCTCTCAAGTATGATGTTAAAGAAGTCGCAGGACAGCGCGTCGCCTTGTCTAAATCCTTTTTTGACATCAAAGGGGTCGGTGAGGTCTCTGCCGACCTTGACGGAACAGCGTGAGTTTTCCATCGTCATCCTGCACAGACTGACGAGTTTGGCAGGGATGCCAAAACTAGACATTGCGCTATATAGCTCGTCTCTATAGATGCTGTCATACGCGGCCTTGAAATCGATGAAGAGGTGGTGTGTATCGATTTGGAATTCCTGGGTTTTCTCCAAGATCTGGCGCAGTGTGAATATTTGATCGATGGTGGACTTTCCTGGCCTAAAGCCACACTGATATGTGCTATCAGATTGTTGACAAACGGCTTCAGGCGTTCACACAGTACAGCAGAGAAGATCTTGTATGCGATGTTTAGAAGACTTATGCCTCTGTAGTTGGCACAACTCAGAGGGTTTCCTTTCTTCAGGATCGGGCAAACAATGCTGAGGTTCCATTCGTCGGGCATGCTTTCTTCCGACCATATCTTGCAGATGAGCTGGTGCATGCTCCTAACCAGCTCATCGCCAGCGGATTTAAAAAGTTCGGCAGCTAGGCCGTCTGCTGCGGCTGCTTTGTTGCACTTGAGCTTAGACCCAGCTACTTTCACCTCCTCCAGGTCGGGTGGGCGGTATCGTTCGTATACTTCGTCGGTAACGTCTTCGCCCGGGTTGAATGGTTCGTTCTGCCTGACAGCGGTATTTGGTTCGTCCTCGCCGTTATACAGTCTGCAGAAGTGGTCTTTCCAAATCCTCAGCACCGACTGCGATTCTACAACGATGTTCCCTTGATGGTCCTTACAGGCTTCAGTTCGAAGTTTATACCCTTGGCAGGACCTTTTGATCCTTTGGTAAAACTTTCTAACCTCATTCCTGTTGTAACATCTCTCTATCTCTTCAACCGCGCGCTTCTCGTGCTCTCTCTTTTTCCTTCGGAGAAGCCGGTGCTCCTCTCTCCTCCTCTGCTCGTAGAGCTCGCGAGCAGCTCTAGTCCTTCTGTGCAGCGCCGCTTTGTATGCTTCCTGTTTAGCTGCATGTGCTTGCCAGCATTCAACGTCAAACCAGGGGTTTCGTTGTGGTCGCCGTGTGAAACCCAGCACTTCAGAGGCGGCGTCTCTGATGCATTTTGGCAATGTTGCCACTGGCTATCAATACTTGATGCTGGTTGCATAGGACTTCGTAGAAGGTTTTGAGAGACTCGGTTGGAGAAGGACCTGGCGATCTCTTGCGATTGTAGTCGGCCGACGTCAAACTTCCTCACAGTATTTCCATTACTTGGCGCTGGTCGGGATATCCGCAGCCGTACCTTGGCTACAACAAGGTAGTGATCCGAGTCAATGTTGGCCCCTCGGAAAGTTCGGACATCCATGATACTGGAGGAGTGCCTTGCGTCGATCGCAATATGGTCAATCTGGTTGACGGTTGGCTGATCGGGAGATCTCCATGTCCCTTTGTGGATATTGAGATACGGGAACTGTGTACTAGCTACCACAACGTGTCGCCCCGCAGCAAAGTCGATCAGCCTGAATCCGTTATCGGAGGTCGTGTCGTGCAGGCTATGCTTTATGACAGTACGACCAAAGATGCCCTCCCTTCCTAGCTTGGCATTAAAATCGCCTAGGACAATCTTAATGTCGTAGCTAGGGCACTGCTCATAAGTTTTGTCCAGGAGCTCGTAGAACATATCTTTGGTCTCGTCATCTTTCTCCTCTGTGGGGGCATGTGCGCATATCAGGCTAATGTTGGCGAATTTAGCCTTGATGCGGATCGTCGCGAGGCGCTCGCTTACAGGGTTGAAGCTCAAGACTTTTTGCCTTAGTCTGCCTCCAACAACGAAACCACATCCAAATAGGCGCTGTCTTTGATGCCGATAGCAGTCGCCGTAGTAGATGTCGCAGTTTTTCATCCTTCTTTTGCCCGGCCCGTCCCACCGCATTTCTTGGATGGCAGTAATGTCTGCCTTGCAGTCGTTAAGGGCCTCCGCTAGTTGCACATTCCACGTGCAGATCCGGAGCTCGTTGTCCTTTTCAACGAATTTGTCAAAATATCCTAGTAAAAAAATTATCGACCAGAGCCAAGGGGGGGGGGGGGCAAGCGCCCCCTTGCCCCACCCTCCGGGCGCCTATGCTTATACCGTATCCCAGCTTAGATTGAAACACCCCGTAGTAAATGGATCTGAGCAGTTCTCTAGAGCAAATATTTCTCAAGTAGAAAAAGTTTCTCAAGGTAAAACGAAAATAATTTTTTAGCGCCTGGGTGTGAGAAAAAAAAGACATTCTTGAATCATATTACACCTAAGTAATTAAACTCATCGATTTTCTCAACTAAAAAGCAATTATCACTGCAATCCAAGCCACTACAAAAGGAAACCGAATCATTGCAGCCACATTTAACCAATTTAAATCTTCGACACTCAGGCGCATGAAAGAAAAGATCCGGAGGGGAAGAATGTGTAGTAGATAAACTATAAAACATCAGCTTAGTCTTAGAGCTTATAAGTAAACGATGTTCCGCAAACCATAATCTTAGTAAACTAAGATCCCAGTTTAAATATGATATAAGGTCTATCCGACTATTAGCGCCATAAACACAACCAATGTCATCAGCATAGGCTGTCAGAACTCCTTTAAAATTAAGCGAAAAAAATGAATTAATATATATAAGAAAAAGGATGGGCCCAAGGACTGACCCCTGAGGAACACCCATTTTCATGTATTTCACTTCACTTCTTACGCCTTCTAAATAAACTTTTTGAAATCTGTTAGTCAAGTAAGATTTAAAATATTCCAACAAAAAACCCCCGAAAACCAGCGCCTTTGATGTACCTAAGCAAATAGTGTGGTTCACCATATCGAAGGCTTTGGTTATATCAACAAATAGGCTGGCTGTGAACTTTTTTTTGTCTAAATTTGAGAAAACATGGGAGCAAAACTCCAAAAGAGCATCTTCAGTCGATTTGTTTTTTTGGAATCCGAATTGAACCTTACTAAAAAAATTAATTTTATGTAGAAACTTAGTAACACAACCTTTCACCAACTTTTCAAAAACTTTACTGACAGAAGGAAGTAAAGAAATTGGCCTATAGTTGCTTATGCAACTACGATCGCCTTTTTTGAATAAGGGTTAACATCTGCACATTTAAGCGAATCAGGAAAAGTACCGGTAAGAATGCTCCTGTTAAAGATAAAGGCTAAAACATCCACCACAATCCAGGATATTTTTTTAAACACACGATTTGACACTCCATCAAACCCACTTGATTTACTGTTTTTTATGGTTTTTATACACTTGTTTTGATGGTTTTATACACTTCCAAAGGTGTTATTGGTATAAGCTACTGTAGAGAAGAGATTCATCGGCAACCGAATCACAGAAAGTACAGCTCGAAAGATTATAGGGCGGCTGGAGAGCTTCAGCTATTGAGGCAAAGTAGCAATTAAACTTTTCAGCTATTTCGTGTTTTTCAGTTGATACTGTATTTTCAGAGCGTAGTAAAACTGGAATTTTTGGGGCTGTAGATGAGTTCAGAATGTTATTGACTACTTGACATTCTTTTTTAATATCACCTTTGAAGGAATTAAAAACACGTCTATAGTGGCTATCCCTGAACCTGGAAATTTCTTTTTTTGTAATCAAACAGAGTCTTTTATACTTTATTTTATAATAGTTATTTTGCGGATGTTTCAGGCATAATTTTCCAAGTTTATTTTTGTGTTGAATTTTGCGTAGCAAATTTATAGAAATCCAAGGTTTGAGTCTTCTTTTTGAGCTACTGATACGTATGGTGTACACGCAGTTAGAAATATGATTATTAAGAATTTTATTAAAAAAATCATAGGGTTTAGAGACATCACCTTCTGTTTGGCAAAATCAATGCAGTTTTTAGCGTTGTAAGTCTTGTAAGTTTGGCTTTTATTTATTTCAGCATTGTCAACTAATAAACCAGTCATGGAATGGTCGGATATTCCGAAGTCGAACACACATTTTTCACAAAAATTTATTGAGATATTAGAAAAACGCCCATAAATATGGTCCAAACAAGTTCCAGACTCAGTTCTTGTTGGTTCATTAATAAAGGAAGCTAGTCCATGAGAGGATAACAAAGCCAAATAACTAGACACAAAAGCAGAACGTTCGAGAATATTTATATTAAAATCACCTAGGATAAGTAAGTTCTTAGATTCTTCATTGCTTAGGAGATTTGAAAACTTATTCAGAAAAAGCGATAAACTAGAGTTAAGTAGATTGTAAACACAAATTATGACGTAGAAAACATTATTAATTTCTAACGATAGTTTCAAAATATCAGCACTCAGGCAAACAATCTTTGAGTCATCACACGCATACACATCTTTCACAAAACACCCGACCCCAGCAGCTGCGTAATCTTCATTTGTAACGGGAGAAAAGTTGAAACAGGGCAAATTATAATTATCTTTTTCTTAATCAAAAATCCAAATTTCTGAGGCAAAAGTAAAATCTGGCATACACAAAAAAGAGTCCAGATGAGAAACCAGAGTGCAAAAATTTTCTCTCAGACTTCTAACATTTTGGTGTACAAAAAAGAGTTTATCATTACAATATGAACTAGATTTAAAGACTTCTTCACCATTAGAATATGAATTGAAAAGGTTGGTAGTTCAAATTTAAAGGCAACGATTCGGGATTCACCAATTACTTAAAACGCTGAAAAACTTAGCTTGAATCGTGCTTGAATATCTTCAAGTTGGGGCTTTAATTGTTCATGTCTAGGTTATTTTTGGTCCACAATCGAAATCGCGGCAGCCACCTTGCAGACAATTGTATTTTTTGTCGTGTGGCTTGAAAGAGTTGCAATTCGGAAATTTGTCGCAAAACGAGTCTCGCGACTTATTGTCGTAGCCGCAATCGTGTGTTGTCTTTTATATAAACGCGTGTGCTTCTAGTGTCGCCGTGTGTCTCTGGCCTAAACGAAGGAAGCCGAGGACACACGGCGCCAAAAAACGTGCGACTTATTGCAGTCGGACTAGAAGCATACACGTTTAAATAGTAGACAACACACGATTACGGCTACGACAATTAGTCGCGAGACTCGATTTGCGAAAAATTTCTGAATTGTGACTTTTTCAAGCCGCATGACAAAAAATTGATTTTTTTTATTAAACGATTTTCAGCACAATTGACTAAGATCGCACAGCACACGATTGTTTGTGTGCTGAGTTTATCGCAAAGACCTTGCAAACTATTTTTTTTTCATCGAAGAGAATTAATTTTTCATGAAAATTGACAGAAACCGCACAGAAAATTATTGTTTGTGTTTTGAGTATGCTTGCTGCAGAAAATCGCGCTGTGTTTGTCGTGCGTTTTTCTGTCGGTGTGTGTCCCATGCCTGACTTGAACGATATCGACAAAAGTTTGCTTCACAAATTTGTGTTTAAACACTTTTCTCGTCATCACCCTTGATTCGATCAGCTTTCCCCAATCGATAAATTTCAAAAAGCCAATATCAAGTTTCAAAAATTCAAGTCCATATTTATATTTAAAAGTGTACTAAAAAAATCCATTAAAGAAGAAGATATATGAAGAATTTTAAGCTGACCTCAAAGCTATGACCAGATTCTACACTGGATATTCCATTTCGCAGATATTTGCATCCAAAGCTATGGCAAAAGTGAGCTCTTTGGAAAATTTTATTTGAAATTATATTGCCTATGTGACATCTCAATAAAAGCACAGTGGATTCAAGCAACAAAAAATCGTTTGTTTTATTAATTAACTTTTTAAGACAATGAGTATTTTTTTGTTATTTATCAAATTAAACTGCAAGTAATATCCTTCCGAATTTTTTTTTACCTTGACCTTCCTAAAAAATTGTGATTATGAGATTCAAATGGAGACGATATCAATTTTGATATCGTTTAATCGCTATCGACAAGTCGACAATATTTCACAAATTTTCGGCTTCCGTGAAGCAAAAAAGCAAATCATTAAAACGATCTCGACTAAACGATAAAGAAGTTTATGTGAAGTTTATTATTGAAAACGATAGCGAGAACGATATCGTCGTTCAATCGTTCATTTACGCGATGAGGCTCCAGGTTTTTAACGATATAACGCTGTAAAAGTGGGCATATGTGCGGTTCAAATTTCGTTGATAAAAATTTAAGTTGGTCAAAAGTCTAAGTTGGTAGTCTCACATTGAAGCCAGTTGTGGGCGTAGCCGTTAGCGGATTTAACCAATTTTTGTACTTTGTCTGTGCAATACAAGAACCGTACAAGAACGTGCACCAAGTTTCAGCTCTCTAGCTTGATTCAGAAGACCGACAGACGGACGGACATGACTTAATCAATTCACCTGTTAAAATCTATCACATCTAACTAAGAGGTCTACGATGATTATTTCACTAATTAATTTACCGTGGGTCGGGTATAAAAATGGTTTAAAAGTGGGCGTATTCAATACTGAGGTAACATTTTTTTCTCGCACCTTAAAGACCAATTCCAAGGCTGTGCCTCGCGCCTAAAATTGATGTTCCAACGCTGTAGCAACATAGCTAAAAATTGAATTAAGTTTTTTTTTTTAAATGGAGGTCACACATTTAGGTCTGCGTTGGGCGTGTTTGTGGACGGATTCGACTTATTTTCAAACTTGATCGGGCTCAATGGACTTCCAGCTTGTATTACAAACTCTTCATAAAACTTAACATACCCTGGAATGTCCGTCCGTCTGCATGCAGTTTTTAGGTCTTTTAAATTAAGCTAGATTACTGAAACTTACTAAGACTTGAAGCATTGCTTGGTTCTCATCTTGTACAGACAAACTATCAAAATTGATAAGATCCGCTAAAGGCCACGCCCACAATAGATTGTGATGTCAGACAACCTCTAGTTTATAATAAATGGTCTTTCCATCGTTCTCGATTCTCTGCCACCAACCCAAGAGACTGAGGCCGAATACCCAGGCTGGACTCGGAGAGGTTCTTTCCCTTATCCCACCACCTGTTTCTTGCCCTACCAGGGGGTGACGTGCTCGCATTTCGGCTAGCATGACTTGTCTAGGAATTCTGTCAGGGGGCATGCGAACAACATGTCCGAACCATCGAAGAATGATAGTTCCATTCGGAGAAATAGTTGCTCAACATTAAGATTCCCACGAATACTGACGTTTGTACGTCTATCCCTAAGAGTAACACCAGCAACGCACCTCATTTCTTCATTCATTTCAATGCACCAACGAATCTTACTTAAGCAGCTTTTACCCGCGATCTAATTCTTTCGGTCATTACCCAAATTTCATGACCATAGATGAGGGCTGAAACGAACACTGAATTAAAAACTGAGATCTTTGGTTTTACTCCAAGATCAGTTTTCCTGGTTACCGGCCGGCGTAGTTCCTTTACTATTTCTGCAGCTTGGCCAATTCTACAGGACAACTCAGTATCACACCTCCCATCTTTCGTGAAAAAGACCCCGAGATACTTAAACTTCTCCACCTGTTTTAATGGAACTCTATTTATGTGTAGGGTACACTGCACAGGAGTTCGGGAAACAAACGTCACTTCCGATTTATTCACGTTAACTTTCATCCCAGCACCACCACCAAAATTCTTATTGGATGATGCAAGGTTTGCCAAATCATCTGCGAAAAGCAGATGGCTCATGCTGATGCCAGCCAATTCGAAACAGTGCTTGCCAAGGCTGGGCTTCACCATACAGTCCATATATGCTATGAAAACTAGCGGCGACAGAACACAGCCCTGGTGAAGTCCAACGCACACATCAAAAGGACGGGATTTGACGCCATTTATCCGTACACAGCTTCTGCAACACAAAGACTGGATAGCTCTCAGAAGAAGTCCGCTCAGCGCATAGTCCTGCAAAACTCTTTATATTGTACCCTGAGGGACTCGGTGATGAGCCTTTTCCAGATCTATAAAACACGTATAGACCGGTTTGACATATTCCCATGCCTACTCAAGAATACCCTTAAGAGTAAAAAGCTAGTGGGTTGTGCCTCTGCCAGGCCCAAAGCCGCACTGTTCTTCCCTTAACAAAGGCTTGGTTACAATTCTGGTACACGTTTCCAACACCTTCGCGAATACATATCACGGAAGACTTAAGAGAGATATGCCCCAATAGTTGGAGCAATCTCTCCTGTTCCCTTTTTGAAAATAGGCACTATAACTCCTGTTTGCTAATCGCTAGGTGCCTTCCCGCTATCCCAGGCCACCTTAATGACACGTGCTAGCCATTTAACTCCTTCTTTGTCTATTGCCTTGAGAATTTCAACCAGTAAGTCTTCTTTGCGCCGTCAATTATTCAGCTGCTTCCTTTTCCTCTTCCGCTGTTCCTTAGTCAGTTAGTCAGGCGCAACGTAGGGCCAGGCTCTTTCGGAGCCCGTTTAACCATAAAAGCATCCTGAGTCTTACTGTCAGCAGCAGTACATTGAGTAGCAGCCTCACTCACGCTTAGTTTGCTGACAGAGTCGAACAAAGATCCGCAAGAGAAGCCGCTATGCCCCGACCGTAGTCATAGAGACTACGGGTGTATTTTGGCAACTATTAATACCACCTGGAGTAGAGAAATTTCAGGATCTCCATTCATTTATGACTTTAAATGGGATAGGGAATGGGTGAAAGGGGGATGATTTCGGAGTTTGGAGTTGAACTCCGAAAACAAACTCTTAAACTTACTTACTTGTACTATGTGGGTCAAGGACTTGCGGTATACAATAAGTATGGTGTCACCGCTTGACGATTCAGCAACGAGCGCTTAAACTAATGAAAGCAAACAACTTAAATAGTGAGTTTATGAAGTTCAAAACCTTTGCTTTTGCAAGCTCATCTTCCTTATTGCAAGTAGGCGTAAAACTTTTAAGCGTCACCTTGGTAAACTACCTCAGGATTAGAAGACAAAAACCGTAATATGTACACCTAACTATTGGTGCGTGCCCTTTACGCACCATTCGTAACAGTAGAAAATCACCAAAGTGGTGGACAATAGATCTACTTGTAATTAGGAGGAAAACTAGGTCACTTTTCTATCGGGCAAAGGCCAGCAATAGGTCAGAGGACTGGGAATTGTACAAATCAAGCCAACGGAATTTCGAAAGTGCCGTAAACAGTGCTAAACGCAGGTCCTGGCGCACTTTCTGTGCATTGAAAATACAACAGAGTCAGCCCGTCTAAGGAAAATCCTATCTAAAGATCCTATCTACAAACCTCTAACGGCTTGTTGACGCAATCCTGTACGGAAACGCTTGAGCTTCTAATGGAAACACATTTTCCAGGCTGCAAACTCGTCGAGACTCACAGCCAGGAAACAACTAATCCTGTAACTGAAACTACAATTCCAGAAGACATAGTAACGAAAACTAAGCTAAACTAGGCAATTGACTCTTTTCATCCATACAAGTCACCCGGCTGTGATGGACTGTATCCTATAATCTTACAAAAAAGCAAGCCAATTATTTTATCTGTACTCAAAAAACTATTAAGCCGCTGTCTACAACTTGGACATATTCCCAAAGTATGGAGAGAGGTTAAAGTCATCTTCATTCCAAAAGCAGGAAAATCGAGCCACACGCCTGTCAAGGACTTTAGGCCCATCAGCCTATCATCCTTTATGCTAAAAACTTTAGAAAAACTAATGGATAAGCACATTCGCACTCAAATTGACCCTAAATTGATATCAGCAGCCCAACACGCTTACATAAAAGGTAAGGGCGTTGAAACAGCGCTGCACAAAGTAGTCAGCGTGATTGAGAAGTCACTTCAGGACAAGGTGCTGCCTTCCTTGACATTGAGGGTGCCTTTAATAATGTTAAGACCTGTGCAATTAAACGAAATTTAGAAAATCTAAACGTTGACCAAGCCCTTATTAATCTGATTCTTAAAAATAGGGTGGTCAATGCATCCGTAGGCGATAGTGTTGTTAAGGTGACTGCCTCCAGTGGCACCCCACAAGGAGGAGTCATCTCATCACTTCTATGGGTACTGATAGTCAATGAGATACTTATGAGACTGGGCGTGGGAGGTATTCACGTGGTGGCTTGTGCCGATGACCTTGTTTTAATGGTCAAAGGAAAATTCCTACCCACTATCCGCAAACTATTAGAGAAGGCTCTAGAGAAACTTAGCTCGTGGGCAAAGCAGTGCGGTTTAGGTGTTAACCCACAAAAAACCGTCCTCGTGCTGTTCACAAACAAAAGAAATATGCCGCAATTCCCTCTACCGGCGATTGAGGGAACCTGTCTTCAACTCTCCGATAGAGCATGCTACTTAGGGTTGATTCTAGACAGGAAACTAAGCTGGAAACTCAATGTTGAGGAAAGAGTAGAGGAAAAGAGTGCGGAAAGCCTCAACCGCATTCTATATTTGCAGTCGCATTTTTGTCCTTTGGATGTACACTGCTATTGTTAGACCTATTTTGACGTATGGGTGTTTAGTCTGGTGGCAAGCAGCTGGAAAAAACACGAATCTACGCTACATGACAATAATATAGAGATCTGCATGTATTTGTACGACATCAGCTATGAGAACGACACCAACCTCAGGGCTGGAGGCAATATGCAAGAATCTGCTGCCAAAAGCGCCTTGAGGCTCAGTCAGTCACCTGAATGGATCCCAAGCTCATTTGGTCATGCGCAGATTCTTCACAGCGTTATAGGAACAGACACCTCCTTCGACTACCTTACACCCTACCTTGACTTCGAAAAGCCTTTTACCTGCATGTTTCCTAGCAGGGATGAGTGGGAATCGGGGGAACCGGTTAGAAATTTATCGATAGCCATATACACAGATGGGTCAAAAAAAAGCATTGGCACGGGTGCAGGTCTCTACTCTGAGAACCCACTTATAGAAAAATCAATAAAATTGCCCGATTCTTGCAGCATCTTCCAAGCGGAGGTCCTTGCAGTCAAGGAGGCAGCCAGCCAACTGTCAATAAGGGCAATACCACAGGATGATATTACCATATTTATAGACAACCAGGCAGCCATAAAGGCAATAGCTGCGACTGAAATCAAATCCGAACTTGTTAAGTGCTGTCGCAAAGAGCTAAAGGTTCTTGGCTCACAGCAGGAACTTTCGTGGCAATGAAAAAGCCGATGAGCTTGCACGACATGGATCAACATTGGATCCTCATCAAGCCCTTCAATGGATCAAACCTCCACTCTGTGACCTTAGAAGGCGGGTGGAAAACAAGATTCGGATGAAAGCAAATTCAAGATGGACATCCTTGTCCACCTGTGAAATCTTAAGACAAATGTGGCCTAAATATGATAAGTCCCGAATTAACGCGCTCATCAAGAGCAACAGAAAGACTCTGTCGTTACTAGTAGGTATACTTACTGGCCACAATCTTTTGAGACACCATGCTATGAAACTAAATCTCGACAATGACGACATCTGCAGAGGATGTGGCGATACGGATTGCTACGAGGACACACCTCACTTTCTGTGCCACTGTCCCAGTCTAAGTCAGTTAGGGAAAAGAACTTTAGGAAGCTACTTCTTTCACGGCATCTCAGAGCTTTCAAACGCACCACTAACATCTCTTTCCATAGGTATGTCAAATCAACAAGGTGGTTCCAGGAACTCAACACGGCGTAAGAAGGAAGCGGAAAATCCACTCAACTAGGATCATCCCCCATTGGGTATCACAATGGGTCTAAATAGACCTAAGTGCGATGAGGCGCGGGTCACCTCGCTCCATCAGCCCAACAACCTAACCTAACCGAACTATTCGAAATGTTCCATCTGTTTCAATAAAGTCTCAATAAGCAAAAGTATGAAACAAATACGTTAACTCTATTTGCGCCATTATCACTGACGGCTACCTCTCTAGTTGTAAATTCAACCCTATAACATAGATTCAGTTAAAACTTTGCCATGACACCCACAATTACTTCTTTATTAACAGAGTAGGGAACAGCCACAAAAGTAAGCTCTCCTTTTCATAGTATTGTATCATACCCGAGTAGGATTTTTTTTTGTCCCTTCTAGTTCTAATCGGCATGAGAATAGCATCGCCATCTAGTCGCACTTTTACTCCTTTGGTGACTGTGATATGCAACAGATAATTCCAGGAAAATTTTAAAACGACTGCAGCGTGGCAGCGGTATGATTACCGCAGCAAAATACAAGGATATTTTGCTCATTTGCCTCGAGAAAACAAAATTTCGTTTCGAAAATAAAAGAAAACACAAATTTGAAAACGACCAGCAGCTGAATGTTGTTCCAAAATGAAGTAGAGCGCATTTATGTTGACCGAATTCTTATGAGACTTTATCCGACATCAAAAATGTATTCTTTGGAATTTTAAAATTTGTCCCCTGTTTTTTAATAACTGTGGCTAGGTCTCTTTGCCCGTCTCATCTGGGGGAAATTGGTTGCATATAAATTAGTTTCTCGAATTGAAGCTTGGCTTGGCAGTGCTATGAACACAAAACTAAGTGTCCTTTACCTGACCAAATATTTATACATAACTGAGAGATTTGGGTATGGGTATGATTCTATTTGAGCTAAAATGAGCTGTTAAAATGACAGCTCAGCAGAGGGTGAAAACTATTTCATTTCCACTGTTCCTTTCAGCGCCACCATAATCTGAGTTGTTATTTGATAAAAGTTAAAATGTAACTTAAGTTTTGTGTTCTTTAAAATTTTAAAGTAAGCGAAAATAGACGCCCGGAAAAAATCCAAGTAAAAATTTTGTTTCCACTTCTCTGGCATAATTATTTTTCCTTCCATGAGTTGTAGTCTTTTAAAGGATATCTCGTCGCGGTATAAGAAAAAGAGACAGCATCCTATCCATCTGATAATATGTATACATTACTCTATAGACATGGCACAACGACAACCCTACTCCATATTCAATCTGAAATAAAAAATTGAGGAGGTAAAATCAGACAGGGAGTAGAAAACGACGTCGTCGTCGTTCTCGTCATACAGGAGCTGTATGGCGTAGACTGGAGGTATAGAGATGTACTTACGTAGAATGAGGAGGATGAACGAAAAAGGACGATTGTAGAAGGGCGATGCTTTCTGAAGAGAAAACAACAGGGTAAAATGGAATGATAAGAAATAAACTTGCTGGATCCGTTAAAGTTATTTTTCAGTGCTATTATAAGAATTTGTGAACTTGCTGTAAGTCAAACCTTGCAAGGGATAAACAAAAGGGGAGGCCTTCCAATTCCCAAGAGCTTCCTCACTTTTATTTGCAGTACAGCACATGTCTCGCAATTCGGTTGAAAGAAATTAAGCGAGTGACCTTATTTTCAATAGTCGGTGCGGTGGATCATGGGGTGGCTTCTTTGAAACCACTGGCCGAAGGGTATTTGTCGAGCCGTCTTTGCGCGGCATCGTGCAATTTTCATTTCTCAAAGCACACATACCTCAAATTTGTGGTTACGCCGGCGGTAGTGCGGGTTAGGTGGCTTTATATGACACAATGGAAAAGAGGCCTTTCAGTTTTGCACAAGAAATTTTTGCTTCCGATAAATTTAAAATGCTCAAGTTCTATATGACCCATTTATGCAAAAGCCTGCTATACAAGCTGAGCTATCCTTATGGTGAAAGCCTTTAGTTTGATTTTAATATCCTTGACCTGAAGCTGAACGGTTGCTAAAAGTTGGAAAGGTTATTCACTTCTTCTCCTGTCGTTTTGGCAAATCATTATAAAATCTGCGGAAAAGGAAAATTAATTGAATGTATTCGAAATCATGTGCCCGTATTTGTACATTTCTTATCAGCACAAAACATATGTGAGCTCCCATATTGAGGCCGAAACTGCAGCTATTACTTTTTCAGTAGAACACGTTAAGATGCTAGGGATGTGTTTCTGGTTAGACATGGAAGGAATGTTTCCCGTTATGCTAATTTCAGCGCCTTTGTCCACGTCCTCGTGCGGTCCTATTTTCGAGCATAAAGACTATCTTAGAAAATTTTGTTCTCGAACGCAAACTTGACGATAAGTATTGTAAGATATAACGATAAGACGAGTAAAAATATCGCTGCAGCGCAGCGCTTGTCGTAAAAGGCGACTTAGGGGTATAGGCCACAGTATAACATCTAAGTGAGCCTATCGACACATTTAACATCATAAGCTTTCCCACAAGTTTGCATTATGAATGTAAGTCCGTGGGTTGGTCGAAAAAGGACATTCAAACAAAAATTAGGACTTTGCACGTGTCGAAAAGCAAAAGTTGTTTAGACATTAGCATTATGGATAGGTACGCTAATAAGAATGGCACTATTCCTTCACTCCAGGCACTGCGCTCACAGTTTACAAGGTGGTGATCCTGGGACGAGCAGTAATGCTCGGGTTAGAGCTAGTCGGTTTCCGGAGGACAGCAAAATAATGCAACTGCTTAAGCGCAAGCCCAGGGTCGCGAGTTGGAATGTTGGAAGCATGACTGGTCGCAGCTACGAACTTGAAGAGATGATGGTAAGAAGGCGGGTGGACATCTTGTGTGTCCAAGAGAATATAAAGACAAAAGCTTACAAGATGTTCTACTAAGGAACCGAACAAGGTAGGAATGGAATTGGCATCATTCTTGCCGCAGAGCACCTTTATGGCACCTTGAATATTTTAAAGCCAAGTGACCGGTTGATGTCTCTCATTCTGGTGGTGATGCAAGGTGAAGTGTGGAACATCGTAATAGTGCAAAGAGTAAAAGATGCATTCTGGATTGATTTTCATAATCTCATCAAGGCGATCCCAAAGGAAGAGATTCTGTTTGTAGGCAGAGACTTGAACGGATATGTCGGGAGGTCCAACGAGGACTATGAAGACTGCCATGGTGGACTGGGGTATGGAACTAGGAACTCTTCTGGTGAAGATATCCTAAACGTGTGCAAGTCATATACGGTCTTATCGTGCTTAATCTCATATGTTCGCCAAGGAAAGAAGGCACCTGATCACTTAGAGCAGCGGTGGGAATCAGGCCCAGATTGTTTGTCTATTGGTTCACAGTTCTCTAAAGCCGCGGGTCAAAGATTGTAGTGATTTTGGGTGAGGCGATCGCAACACAACACCGTCTGCTGACCGTCATTTTTATGAAACCTTCAAAGAAGAAAACTAGGCAAGCAAAGGTTTTAAAATAAACCGGCACAATTTTTAAACACTCTGCAAAACTACCCCTGTCACATCATTGACGAAAATAAAGGTGTTGAGTGCAGAGCACAAGATATGTAGAATGACCTACAGCGTACACGTGCATTGAGAAGGCCAACTCCTTCCTAGGAATTTCAAGGGGCCACTACAAACAGGTCAAATAAAGATGGTGGTGATCAGATGAGGTGAAACTAGTGATAAGCGAAAAGAAAACGGCCTTCAAGGCATGGCAGAAGTGCTCCTAGAACAATACACATGAAAAGATTCGCCTGGAATTAGTAAACAGACACCGCAGTCAGCAGTATCGCTAGGAGGAAGTTTACCAAGCAAGCAAAGAAAATGAAGGGCCTGTATCAGGAATTGGAAGAAGTTTCATTTTTTCACTGCTGATACATACAAGACCACACAGGATACGGATAGGAGGATAGCACATTGAGTACGGGGCCACAATCTTCAAGATCGCCGCTCAGAGGAGGAGAAATGCTCAGGAGATTCGTTCATCAAAGTTCATCAACAATACTCGGGGCGAGCTTCTTCTGAATGACGGTAAAATTCTTCACAGGACGCGGCAGTGTTGTGCTGGCCTTTTGAATGAACAGTGTCCCAGGCTACAGTTTCCAGAAGAAACCACTCCCAACTGGGAAGAAGTACCAGACATCACAGTCGAAGAGAGAAAGCGCTCCAACAAGCGAAAAGCGGTACTCCAACAAGCGAAAAGCGGATAGGCCGAAGCAGAGACCCTCAGAGTTTTGAGTTGAGACAGCGGATCCATGGCTCACGCACGACCTTCATATCTAATCTAATAAGAGAGGATCCAATGCCTAATCAGTGGATAGAAAATTATCTTCTTCCTTTGTTCAAAGGAAAAGGTGATGCACGAAGCTATGACAACTACCGCTCTATCAAGCTGACCACACAATGAAGATGGTCGATGGGGACTAGATAGTCGACTGCGAAAAATAATAAGGCTATCTGACGACCAGAGTGGGTTTGTCGCGGGCAAATCAACCACTGTTCCCAAGTATAAGGATCAAAATGGAAAAACATCGTGATGCCCTTAAAAATCTGCGTATGGTGCTGAATGATTTTGAAAAAGCTTACGATAGACTACCACGAGATCTGATATGGGTGGCGCTAAGAAAACGAGGAGTTCCAGAAGCCTACGTGCAGATGATCGTGGATATGTAAAAGGGAGCAATAACTTCCCAAATAAAGTCGGTGAACACCAGGGAGCGTCCTTAGTCCTTCGCTTTGCAGTCTTTGACTGTCTACTTGAAGGAAAACTGACGGAACCGAGAGTAGGTACATTAGTTATTCTTCCCTAACGATGGGGCCATCATAAGTGGAGATCATACATCCCTGCAGCAAGCACTTTATATATGGGTGGATGTTTTGGAGGGGATTGGGTATCGAAGGTATTAGCCAAGAGAAGACAAGGTACCTATGCTGCCTATTCTCTGACCCACCCAAGCCAAGTACTTGGGATCTATGATCAATAGATAAGCAAACTGTGATGACGACATCAATCATCGCGTAAGCATAGTGTGGATGAAGTGGCGAGAGAACTCCGCCGTCTTCTATGACTGAAAAATTTCTCTTAAGCTAGAAGGAAGGCTCTACACCGCAATGTTGGACAGCGTATAAGAAATATGATGAAGGTACTTCGCATGACAGCAGGAGTAACAAAGCAAGATAGAATAATAAGTGCGAAGAATAGACAGAATATCTCGTGGAAAATATGGAGCACGATCGGCTCAGTTGGTATTGCCATGTTCAATGAAGAAATCCTATACGAACCCTGTCGAGGTTGGCTAAATCAATGTAAATTAACATTCGAGCGCGATTGCAAAAGAAAGAAAGACCTAAACTAGCATGGATCACACAAATGCAACGACAACAGCATTTATTTGGCCTCAGTGGCCTGAGGCTGAGGGCCTGTCAACCGGGTGGCCTGCCGGTATATTATGAGGTCAAATGGGCGTTCCCCACGCATTAGAGCGGGAGCGGGAGGGTTATGATCCATCACTTCAGATCATAACCTCGTGCCTAAAAGAAAAAGAAGAAGAAGTATGAAGTAAGAGCACGTCTGACCAATGACTAGAAAGAGCTTAAGAAGGAATTCATAAGCCATGAAAATCCTGTGCTATTAGTACAAAGCACAGGATAATAGTTAATTAAATTTCTTGAAACAGAAGAAGAAATAAAACTTCACGTCAAAAATGTATTATTAGAACAATATTTTCCTGGCAAATGATAGATTCCTTCAACATTAGAAATGGGATGAAATGTCCTGTCATGAAACATCACTTAAGTCTATAATCGCGAAGCATAAAATCAAATTACACTTCTATTGTATTATCCATAGTAAAAATTGTTAACAAGAACAATATTCCTTTCAACTAGAAAAAAAAAACACATCTGTATTCATGTGCAGACGTATACTATATATAGTATACACCTACACTTATCCAAACGTCATTGAGACCCTAGTTACGGCTTATGCACTATGCAGCCGTCGTCAGAGTAGCTCCACTTTTTTTTACCCTCCATGTGCTTTACAAACACACATCCATACATTTATAGCTATCAGATTTTCCTCGTCCTTTTGTTCACCCCTACACGCTTCTTATCCAACTCCATAGCTATCCACATTTTCAATTTATTCCGCTCTGGCTACGTAATAAAAATAGGGTCATAATTTTTTTTTTTTCATTTCAGTCGTCCTTTCTGCACAGCGAACACCCCCACAATGTATACACGTACAGGCACACTCTCACTCTCAGGTTTCCCTATTTTTCTTAGCCAGAATGGAATGAAGGAGAACAGTGGGGGATGACGATGGTCGAGTTGAGGTATACTATAGAAATAAGAGCGAGCGCCGACGGACTATTAAACAGGAAGTGTTTAATTTTTCTCCTTTAGTCCACCCAAATAAAGGTGGTTACGATTGGGGTATAGCGGGTAGGCCAGATATCACTGACCGAGTGTATATAAATGGGGCTATAATTGTTTTTAATTGGGTTTGTTGTATTTATGCTGGAGTATAGACAGGAGTTAAATGGGGTGGTTTGTTATTAATGTATAATTGAGAGGCTGAAAGTGTAGGCTGCTGGAATGGGGTTAATATTAAGTGTCGAATATGTTATCATTTTAATTACTTTCACAAAAAGGCTGGCTTACAACACTCGGCTTTTCAATACCCAGATTTTTGCGTTGATTCAACATATAACAGTTACAAAGGGCTAGCTCTGGTTCCCATGCGAGGGTGGATGTAGAATAGCTTGGTTAACTGTGCGCTTGTCGTGAGATCCGACTAGGAACCGGATAAGGAGGCTGGCACTGATTGTTATAAGCGGTACATCCAAGGTCGAACACCTGGTAGAAGTCACCAGTAAGTTTTTAAATGAGAGATAGTCATGAAGGATTTGTAAAATCCAGGATGTTTTTTGAGAACACCAAGCTTCACTAGTATAAGTGGCACACAAGATCCGGCTCCGAAAATAGGAGAAAATAATAATTCTCAAAGTCTAATTTAAAAACTATTTATCAAAAGACATTTGGCTAACAAACAGGGATCATAAATAACGACTTAAACAATTTAATGAGTAAAGTTATAGATTGTATGGTTGAAATGTAAACGATTAACATAATAAAATATCATTAAATTTACTATATTTGGAAGGACAATTGTTAGGTTACTTTAATATTTTTAAAGGATATACGTTTGATGGGCTTAGATTATGGGCCTGCAAGAAGTTCTTCTCGTTGAGGCGTATTTCTATACCTAATCCCAAAGGAATGGAGTATATTCAGTTTGATACAGCCGAAAATGTAAGAGAAATAATTACTATAGACCCCCGACAGCCCGAGTTTCTCCGTCCGTATGTCATCCGTTTTCAGGCCTTAAATTTTGAGCTAAGGAGCTGAATTTTTTTTGTAGACCCCTCTAGTAGGCATAGCATTGATTTAAAGAATAATTTTTCAAACGCATATTTTTATTTAATATTTTTGTTACAAAATGAAAAATATGTACTTAAATATTGTGTAGAAATCATATTTATCTATCTACATTTTGTTCATTACAATCCTTCGGCCTTCTACGCCCTAAATTGAAGGCAGAATTGAAGAAAAACCTTGCCTTTTCTGGAAAAACGTAGATACTGGCCTTGAAACTTATTTGGTAAAGAATGAGTAGGTACATGTAAATATGCATATTTGTAAAAGCTTCAGTCCGTCTGCGAGCGCGACGGTAAACTACCTTACCGTACATGAAAAAGGAATTGCCACGCCTCCAACAAGTGAGTGGGATAAAATTGTAACTTTTAGTTGCTTTACGTATGGCTGCTAAACTGAAACCTTTAGGTTCCCCAAACCTAAAAACGAAACTAAGATCTAGTAGGTAAGTACTGAACTTTAACAAAAATTGTAACTTTTCGAAAGTATTGAAGAGTTTTTGAGAAATGAAGAGTTCAAAATGGAAAACGTTTTTCAAAGCTTTTAAGGCCATAACTTTTGAACCGCTTAGTGCACAAAGCCGATAATTAACACACAATAACTCAAAGGAAACCAAATGCTTTAGTCATATTTTTCTGGAATAGCTTTAATACCCGCCCTTCAAAATGCGTCAATTTTCGAAAATAAAATCGCAAAAATGCATGAAAAATCGTGCGTGCGTCCCTTATCTCCGGTGTTGTTGGTAGAAATTTTATGAAAAAAATCACACATGTCAAAAATCATCCCAGATTTAAAGGAAAACTATAAAGTATTATGAAGCTTCAAAAACTCCTGCAATTTAACTCAAAAACATAAAAGCATTTTCAAATAGAATTTTTTTAAATCTTCTAGTATCTCGACACAGCGATCTTGTTCAGATTTTGATAAAGTATAAAGCGTAGAGAAAGTTGGGTCAAAAAAATTTTAAAATTGTTAAAATTTAACATTTTTAAAAACAAGCCAAAACAAGTGGAAAAGTTGACGAACGATTGCAAAATACCCAAATATGCAAAAAAAAAATTGCCACGCCTGGCATTTTTTAACTTTCACATACATGAAAGTTAGAAAATGCTAATACCTAAGACTTTTGTCATACAATTTTTCGTCATATTTCATATATATTCATTGAAAGGCAGTAATTTTAAGCTAAAATCTCTTAAAAAAGTGGGCGTGGTCAATGAAAAGGCCAAACTTTTTTGGCCACTTCAAAGAAAATTACAAGGCAATGTTACATACCAAAAAAGAATGCGCTAGCACCATTGTAACATAGTTAAAATTTGGAAAAAGTATTTTTTTAAATTAGAGATGGTCGCACATACAGGCCTGTAGTGGGCGTATCTGTGGGCGGAATCAGCTAATTTTCAAACTTAATCTGCTCCAATGGACATTCAGCCAACCCACCAAATTTCAGCTCTCTACCTTTAAATTTAAGGCCTAAAAGTTGTTTACTAACGGCCGGGCGGACCGACATGGCTTAATCGATTCTCCTGTCGATCCCATTCATATCTCTAAAAGGTCTTAGGGGTCTAAGGTGATTATTACACTGCGTTACAAACTATACATCAAACTTAATTTACCTTGGGGGGTCGGGTATAAAAAGAGTTTGCATTACCGGTGCCCATAGACTTTAAGAAAAACAGCCAATGCTAGCACAGGTGGTTGCACTATTGCAAAAAAATTTAACGATTGCACCTTTAAAGGGCAATGCCAAGTTTAAAAATCCCTTACAAAATTGTACGTTTGTGATAGAAAATTTACGCGTGGCCATTACGTCATTACGGTCGGTAAAGACCTAACTGCTCTTTTTAATGCCAAAAAGAATTTAGACAAGACGACAGGCTATCATGCGATTTCTTTAGCATCATGTATACTTGAAAGAATTGTGACAGGCGACATTGGTATAATCGGATAAGAACATAGCATGATGTCAGTCAAGCTTCCGTCAGCATTGAGACGAAAACGGAGAATAAGGCATGGCTTAGCACAGTAAATGGGAGCAAAACAAAAAAGGTACGTATTCTGAGTTTTCTAGCTAGGTCGGTGCAGCTGTCCAGTTCGTTTTTATACCTCCTCCATCAGAAATCACTCAAAAGGCTTCTTCTCTCAAAAGAGCCTAAGGCCCATTTCTAAGACACATACCCGGCAGCCGGCTAACCGGCACCGGCCAAGGGTCCTCATCGGCCTTTGACAAATTTGCGGTTCCGATGCGTACCTGCGCTGTATTTGATTTATAATCCTCTTTGTCGTCTCTCCCAAGCTTGTAGGCCACGAGAGTGAAGGGTTCAGTATTTACAACATCAATCATTTTTTTGGCTGAAGAAAATCAAAAAATCAAAAAAGAATCACCAAAAAGGCGTTTTTTTATAAAAAAAAAACTCCGATAATAGTCACATATTTTAAAAATCAAACAAAGTTACAAACATAAAATGATACAATACAAAAAAAAAAAACATTTTGAGCATCCTAGATTTTCAGTTCGCCTGCCATCTTCTCCATATTGCTTCGCCTTCTTCGTCTGAGGTGTCAAACGCCGAAAAATCCTCAGATTCCGAATCAACACTGTATTGTACTCTTAGTTTTGCCAACCTGGGCTTTGGAGTCTTCAAGTAAACCTTCTTTAAGGATCTCCGATCAGTGTTTGATTTGGTTAGAGGCATATTAACCACAGTTCCCGTCTGTGATTTTCTTTGCTTTTTTTTGTCGTTAGTCATCACTTTTATATTAAATTTTTTTGCGTCCTTTTTTGCGGCCGCAGACAGACGAAATGACCCGTTTACTCCGTTGCCCCTCAATTGAACAAACTTTCTACATTTGATCGATGATATTATGTATTTTTTCATGTAGGACGAAATACGTTTAACATCCACCTCGTATGAAGTTGATATAAACTTTTTTACCGCCATGTAGGAACAGCCTTTGCCCTCGTTGAGGGTGCGCAGAGCTTCGTCAACCATAAGCTGGGTGCTCGGGCGTGGGCTCTCTCTGCGTTTTACTGGAGTTGATGTAGATGGCATGTATTGGGACATTTTTATTCAGACAGTTCAAAACTTAAAAAATAAACTAAATTTTTGTTGATTTTAAAAACAATTGTTATAACAAATTACACAGATTTAATCTTTGCCCCTGATCTTTCACATCTTTAACAAGACAGAATTGAAACAACCATATCCTTTTCCAAAAGAAAGGGATAGCTGATGGTAAATTACAGCACACGTTATTGTTTCGCATTCACCTTTCTTGTTTATTCATTAGCTGGCCTTGATATTCTTGCAAAATAAAATTAAGTGTGTTTCTACGTTTTATTTCCCAATTCCTGACTTAAGGTTAGATTAGACTGTGTGCCGAGGGTCATTTTTTCTGTCGTTTTTAATGACATTAAACATAATCTCATTATGTTTAACGCAACTTCGTAGCCAATTATTACATACTAGGTATTATGTAGAAGGTATTGCGAAGTTGCTTGAGCGCTCAAGCCTAGCGAAAAAGAGAGTTGAAATCCATATTAAAAAAAAGGCGCTAGGAAATAAGTGCCCAATGAATGCAACAACAACTTGCAATTTTTATATTGGGGCCTTATTTCATTTTTTTTAGGGTTTATTTTCATTTTTTAGGCTTTATTGCATTTTTGTATTGTCTTCTCATCTCATATAAAAGGAACTCTTCATTGTACTGTTCACTATCAAAGGATAACCAACCAATGGCCCTTACTTAAAATTCGGAGGGGTGCGAGGTTGTGTATACCCCCCTGCCTGCTTTTTCTTTTAGCTTTCTCATATTTATTAAACAATATAGGGGCCTTATTGCATTTTGATTTTGGGGTCTTACTTCATTATGAAATAGGGCCCCACTTTGGGGCCCTCTTTTCATTTTTAATTTGGGGCTTTATTTCATTGTGGCGTTATTTCCTACCACCCACAAAAGAGACCGTCAAGTATTAAGCCACACACGGAGTGGTCCGTCAGCTTTTTTTGAAGGCTAAGCGTAGAATTATTGCTTTACTTGCATATAAAATGTTGTTTAGTATATTTTTGACTTTGCTTTTCTTTTTTTCTAATGACGATTTCGGACTTTATGGCAATTTTTCAAGCGCATCTCGATAAGTCTTTTGCTTCGCTTATACAATATTTATAGAATATTTCGAGTGCAACTTTAAGAAGATATATGCACAACATCTGTGTATACGAGTTCTTAAATGCTGCCATTGCGGTGTACTTAATAAAGGGGAGATTTTTGACTGTCTGCCCAGTATTCGAGTTTAAAATTCTTCAAATAGATATTATTTCATTAATTTTACTCTAGGTGCTGTTAATATTTTTTTACTAGTCTATTGTACTTATTTACGCCGAATCTTAAGTACTCATTGTTTTATTGAAACGCAGGGTGAAAAAATAATATTTATACCCTATTCCACAGGAACGGAGAATATTAAGTTTGATACAGGCGAAAATGTAACATAGAGAAATAATGACGATAGACCCCCAAGGCCTTAAGGGCAAGTCGAGACCGACTTCTGAGTCGAATGAGCCATGTCCGTCCGTCAGTCCGTCCGTCAGTCCGTCCGTCAGTCCGTCCGTCTGTCTGTCCGTATGTCACCAATTTTGAGGCCTTAAATTTTGAGCTAGGAAGCTGAAATTTTGTACGTAAGCTCTCTGTCATCCGAAGATATAAGTGTGAAAATTTTTCAAATCCGCCCACAGACACGCCCATAATCGGTCTAAATGTGCAACAGCCTCCGGTGCTTTCAAGACTGTAAGACGTCGTGAAAGGCTGAAATTTATTATTTAGCATCTTCTAATGATAACAAGTCATAAAAAATAAAAATAATCGATCCTTGTGGGCGTGGCATCGATTGAAAGTGTAATCTTTCAAATGCAATTTATTCATTATTTTTGTTCCTAGTTTTTGTTTTTGTAAAAAGCACTTTTTTTAAATTTCTTTCATCCTCTTTCAAAAACCTCTTATTTTCCAGAAAACATTGACTTCGACTACTTTTAAGCCTAACTTAAGTAAGAATAAGAAATAAAGTTTAGCACATTAGCTTCAACGTGTTCTATACTAGATTTCGTTCCTACAAGTTTTCCACCACGCCCATGTTTGGAGGTAGATATTACGAAATTGTTGAATTTTAACCAAAAAATTACATTTTTGGCATCGATTTAAAGAGTAATTGTTCAAATGCAAATTCAAATCAATATTTTTGTTCCAGATCGAAAAATTTTACTTAATAGGTTATGTAGAAAATACTCTACATACAAAGTTTTGGGCCACGCCCATCCTTAGAGGTCGATTTCACAAAATTATTGAATTTGAACCAAAAAATTACAGCGTACATTTAAGCCACAAACTTGGATATTTCTATGCTAATATTGATTTTCGGTTAGAGGGGTTGGTTTTTCTTAATTCGATAAGAGGGGCTTATAGTTTTTTCTTAATTTTTTTTTTAAATTTTTCTATTTTTCTAATAATTTTTCTATTTAAAATGATGCAAATTGTAACGGGACGGGGATAGAAAACAAGAAAATAAACGAATGAAAAACAAAATAGGAATGGAAAGGAATAGGAATTTATTTTCAAATTTTTTTTATATATTTTGCTTTCTATTACAGTGGTTTGTGCTTGCGTCAAATTAAGTTGATAAGATAGAAACAACTTAGAAGTTATAGATATTATATATAGATATATATATAGATATAGATATGTATAGATATTTTTATTTTTTATAGCACTACCATTTTAGTAAATCAACTTAAATGATTTTAAGCGTATCTCAAAAACAACGCAATATTTCAGCCCCTCTATATTTTTCTTTCGATTTATAATCCAGAAAACGTCTATTCGCAACCTTTTGTCGGATAGCGTTATATTTTTTTTTGATTCTCATATACCTTGCGCTAGTAAAGAATAAAGAGGTAAAGTAAAGAATGAGAATCTTTTTCAGAATGCTCAGAGCACAGGTTATTTATTTATCGGTTATAAAAGCGAGTTTTTTAATTTGTTTTTTAAATCGTTTCAAAAAAATTTAAGTTCGAAAAACTATTTTTAAAAGATCTTAAAAATTTTAGAATTCACTTCATAGGTTTTATATTTACAAACCAAAACTTATTATAATCGGTTCCACCGTTACCAGAATATTTAATTAATATTTTTGAAGTTTTCGAGCTAAATCTCAGAGTCTGCTAATGCTGTATATTCGAAAATTTGTATAGTTTTCCCGAAAATAACAAAAAGTTCTTGATGTGTATGATTTTTTCCAAATCATATGGCCGATGCTATATCGGAGATAGTGTTGGGACAAAATTTTTTGCACGACTTTTTTTTCGGAAACGCTTATAAACTACTGTTCTAAAACCATTTAACCAAAATTTGATTCAAGCCTTTGTTTAGCTTTTTTAATAAAGCGATGAAAAAGTTATGACGGCTTACACGTTGAAAATGGGTATCTTTATCCATTCCTTATTTCTCAAAGACTTTTCAGTATTTTGCAAAAGTTTGATTTCACTATGAAAAAACAATATTTTTTTAGTGCATGTTTCAATTTTCATCTTTCTGGCTGTATAACTTTTTAAGATAAGGCCAAAACACTTTGTCTTTTTGGCCATCAATATTCAAACTGTAGTTAAACCGTTATATGTATATTTAAAAAATTTACCCTGTGCTCTTATTTTTTTACGGACTTTTTATGTAAGTGTATTAAATTTCATCTTTCCACTACCTACCGTTCAAAAGTTACAGGTGAGGTTGGACGGACAACGGAGTGATACCATAAGAGGTTTTTTCCATTTTTGGACAGACCGCTAAAATGTAAATATTTTATGGACTATAAACCTATAAAACTAAACATTTGAACATTTGAACTGTGTTCACCACAATTTTCTTGTGACAGATCTCGATCAATCACAGTCAAAATCAGCTGATTCCCAGTTTTCAAACTCTCTAGTTCGTTTTTTCGCCTACACTTAGGCTGACCATCTACACGCAGGATTAAAATCTCATTAAATCTCTGTTGTAGGCTGTATAAACTGTAGATTGACTTTTACTGGACTGGTTGTTCGGAAAATGTGTAATGTTTAATTTTGGTGCCTTGATTGAAATTTCAAGCAAGGAAATGTCCAAACAGAAGAAGCTGCATTGCAACCTTACCAGCGGAGCACTACAATTGGTGAGAGTTTGACTGTAAAACCCAAAAAGGAGAGAGGAGTAAGGTCCATCAGCAGCTTGGCACGGAGGCATCAAGTCGGAGTAAAAGGGAAATTGTTTTAAAGAAGGTGATTAATAGTGGAAGGAAATTTTGGGAAATTGATTGTTCATTTAATGGCAGGGATGCAGCTTTGCAGCAATATAGAAAGAAACCACGAGAAAATTGTCTGGGCATTATTTTCGTTGAAAAATTGTTCTCTTTTACTAGACACCTTCTATAATATATATTCTTGGAATTTATTAATAAAGTGCATTAAAAAGTGCAACTAAGATCTTTGAAATTTATTAATAAAGTGCAACCAACTTCTGAATACCCGACTCTATTTACCCATCAACACCAAAGCTTGAAGTTTTTTGACTGGAATTCATTGATTGGAAAATAAATGAATGGGCGCCCCGAAAAACAGGCGAACTGCGAGGTAAGGTCTTAAAATCGAAAACTTACAGAAAAAAACAGTTTTTTTTAGGTAGAAAGAGCTTAAAACTTTGTATGAATTAAACTTTGAGAAGGCTATGGAAAATTTATTGACTTTGAGAGAATTTTCAGAGCAATCAAGTTTTGAAAATATAACACTGTAAAGGGGGATGGTCGATGGTGTGGGCGATTCAATTTTCGTCATTTGTTAAGGATTTAAAGGCTCAATTTCTAGGTATACACCAAAATTTGAGTTCCTATGCCTTCTTTAACTTCGTCAAAAGGTCTTTTCAAATAAAATTTGAATCATAGGCTGTCTTATATTGAAGCCAATTGTGGGTGTGGCCAATTTTCACACTTTGTGCAACATAAGAACCAAGCCTTGCCCTAAGTCTAAGCTGTCAAGATTAATTTTGAACACCTAAAAACCTTCACACATTCAGACGAACGGACATAGCTTAATCAATTCACCTGTCAAGGTCTAAGGGCCGAGGAGTACCTATACGGTTATAATATTACTGTGCTACGAAATTAATATACCCTGCGTCTGATTTAAAAATTTGCTACTACAACTTGACGTCAAACACTACCCTTCTATAAGATCCGGGACTAGTTTTGAAACGACAAAAGATGGGAACACTGCGCAAGTATACAAAAAACATCGTTTTCATCCCAAGTATATGCCACAGCAAAGTGCAAAGTTATATGAACCTAATATAATATAGCAGCTGGATAAAAAGAAAACCGCCCACAACTATGCAAAAGATTTATCTTGAATCGGATTATGGTAAAATCCTCGAATACATTACATGTCTTCTGGCCTCTGGGAATAGACAGCCACTGAGTCGCATAATATCTGTCAGACGCTTTTGGATTGTTTTAAACGTTCAGATTCGTCTGTCAATTATAACCCCTCTGCCGATGGAAGACTAATTATTGTAAACCTTACGCTGTGCTGCCGACAGCGTTGGTTATAACTTCAAAAGGACTACTTTTCAGGTGGATTTTATTATTCTTTTACAACGGGCATGTCTTACCTTATGTAATTCTAACACCGCCCTTCCAAAGCGGACAGCAGAGAATAAAAAAACGTAAAAAATTTGGCTGAAGCATGTAATGTTTAAAAGGCAAGCGAACTGCATCAAAAACGTTTCAAAATTTCCGTTTTGGACCCTAAGTTCTTAAGCCCATTCAAACAAGCGAAATAAAAAACAGCATATTTTTACCGTTTTCTCAGAAATCCATGTCCACAGAATTTGAGAAAGTGGCAAATGCTAGCATAGGTGGTTGTAAAATTGATCAAAAAGTCTAACGGTATTATAAAAATCCTATAAAAGGCCAAGAAAGAGTATGTCCTTCCCTCTATTTTCGTAACGGTAAGGCTTTTTTCCAGCCTTTTTTTAGAGTAACGAAACCCAATATAAAATCACCCAATATAAGAACAGTAGACAGCACTATGAAAAAAGTATATTACAGACTGTAAAACATATCCAGAAATAATTTTAATAAATAAATAGAATGTTACACAAACTGCGCAATATAGATGACCATAACCTTCAACAAAAGCCGACGGACCGCTCCGCGTATGTCTACATACTTGACGGTCTTTTTTATTTGTATTTGACTGTCTTAATTTCGCATGTGTTTTAAAATTCTCTATGAATAAAATAGAAATACAGGAATTGTCCAAAAATATTGCCCAAAGGCGCCCATTTAGCACCTACACTTAGCGGTACGACCAAGTCGCGTTAATTGAGAAAGAAGAGGTAAAATTTTCTGGGCATATGTGTAAACGTTCGCGGCTAATGAGACCGATAGTTTAAGTAAGGTTTTTGCACTCAAAAGAGGTTAAACAAATACTTGAATCGACCACTAAACCATTCCAAGGAAAATTAGAACGAAGGAATTTGAACCTTACAACTTCAGCTAAATTTTCCGTCAATATAAAAGTTTTGTTAAATTCTACCATTGTTGATTCCTCACTGATTCCGCACGTAGTTTTGTCATAAAAAGGCACAAAATGCCCCCATTGCTACACCAAATTAATAAGCACCACCCTTACCTTCCAAACTCAATGCAGCTGTTCTGATACAACCAAACCTGATAGGAAAAACTCGCAACCAACCCACACACCCTGCCATAAAGTGGAACATTGCCATGATTAACCCGAAAATTGTTCACGAAACCATCATTAGTGTCGCACTAAATATGATCTCTCTCACCCAACTTTCATCACTAACTTTAGCACCAAGTAATACCAGCGCAGCACCAACCCACCCTGCTTTGTGTATTCATCATATATACACTGCGAATATACACAACAACAACCACCCTTTTTAGCACGCCAGCTTTTGCAGGCGGCCAATTATAATAAAATTTAAAAGCCATGGAATTATGGTTCCAGTTTGCCATGCTACGCCACAAACAGGACCGAGAACTCGCAGCGTTCAGTACGGACTTGAGTTTGGTTCAGTTTTCGGTCTCTTTACCGATTCTCTCCTGTGAACATGTGTAAGCAACCCCATTGCTTCCTCAATCCTCATGAAAAAAAATTAAAAACACACATTCTTTCCACCCCCATCCTTCTACCTTTTGCTGATATTCCACAGTCGGGTACACGTACAACTATACGTAGACTGCCCTTTAAATGTATTTGTGGCTTTGTGAGTCGGGATTTTTTATGGGGAGACGAAGTCAGGACCAACGACGAAGTGCCTTCGAGCTTAAAAGCTCATCGCATATTTCCCTTATGTCATATAGCTGAAATATGTAACACCCAACTTCTATCCTGAAGCCCTCAATTCTTCTGAGTTTTTGACTGGTGCGATGCAGTGAAATGAATATGGCAAAACGAGAACGGCTCCCTTAAAGAAGTCAAACGACCAAGTAGTCAAATACGTCATGTACCCCGTGTTCATATGCATCTTATGCCCATTTCAAATTTAGCAGAAAAAGTTTAAAAATGTTCTATCTTAGCTGCTATTTGTTTGTCCTTAGGTGATCCTGAGGCCACAAGTAAATAAAAGTTTCAAGGGGGTGGAGATGAACTTGTGTGGTGCTAGGAAGAGCTTGTTGCTTTATTTCTTACGCGGGCGGGTGGCAACCAAGAATGTTGTGGAACTGTTACTCGGAAGCGCGCTGGGGCACATCACTTGTAAAGCTTCAATGGCAAAGACGAAACCCTTGTGTTTTAATATAAACGAATACATCTCTTGGGGCAGAATCGTTAACTATTCTGGAAACACTTTTACCTCGTTGCCCCGTACCGCGTTGGTGGGGGGATGCTGCTAGCACGTGAAAATAAATACTTCAGTTATGAATTGGTTACTTTGTCGGTGCTTGTGCCTGTTGTTAATAGCTCAAGTGGAAGAGAGCAACACAATGCATACCTACAAAGAGAGAACCGTGTCGAAAATGAGAAGCTACCACCACGACATCCGTTCGGGTCATTTCAGGCTTTACAAGAAAGCTTACTGACTGAGGCATTTTCATACACACCACACACATGGGGTTAATTTTTTCTTTGCCTTTCCTCTGCTCTGTAGCTCACCGCCCTAGGGTCGTAAAGTGTCGAGGGTGCTTGGATGTTTGCCTTTGTAATGACGTGAACCCTCCTTGGTGTGTTTGAAAGGATTATTTTTGTGGCATACTGATTTTTATTTAACGTTTGTGTAATGTGCACAGGGAAATGAAGGAGTTTCTATTATAAGGGGTGTCTTAATTTACATTTCGTTCCGGCCTTTCGAGAGGGGTATGGGGATTAACTCTATTTGTGCTGCTTCCATCAATATTTTCAATTGATTTGAGCTGTTTCTTTTATCGGGTTGTAGTTTCGCCAAAAATGGCGAAACGAAGTAAAATTCAGATTTTTATATTTGCATTAAGGATGATTGGACTGTCGGAAACGTCAAAGAAAAGTGCGTTATTGTCGGATATTTTTCATCAGCAAAACAGATTGTTTCTTTCTTTTACCTATATGTTCAGATACAGACAGCCCATCCCTTGGGAGTACAAAAGGTTTGATATATAGTTTTTATGACATGTTTAAATAAAGTCCGGCCGAAGACATTACTTAAGGACATAGGTCTGTCCATGCGATTTACATTTTCTTGTGCTTCGGTGGTTTTGATTGTAAGGACAGGGTGAGCATAGTCATTGATTGGCGGCGTGTACTAGGGACTACGTAATGAGTGCTAATTTTACCTCCACGCGGTAATTATTCGATGAGATTTTTTTTCACGTCCCTACCTCCGCGAGGGTTTGACGAACCCTCCGAGAGTACCTATTATTTGTCTCAAAAACTTCTCAAGTGTCGTTAGGGGTTGGAAAAAAATTTTAGGTCACAACATACGCAGCATACTTGCTTTCATTCCTGGACTGGCTGGATTACACGATTGGATAGCTCGACATTACGTCGAAAAATGTGTGCCTGGGTGAATAATTTTTGATCACCCACTCATGAGCAGTGAGTGGTGATTTCCAAAATTCGTAAAAGCCAACTTGTTTTGCAAAACATACCGGCATTAAGACCTTAATGATCTAGTTTAAATGATTGTTTCTTCTTTGAGATATTTTACTCTCATGATTTTAAAAATAGGGTAAAGTCGGGTGATAAGGCTCTTTGGGAGATATGGCACCCTTTCAATAACTTCCACTTAACGAATAATTATTGACGCAAGTAGATCAACATATTATTCCGTCCTACGTAAGTCACCCAGAGATGGTGGATAAATCGTAGTAGATCTTGATATATATGTACATGTACATATACATATTTCATTTACAATAGTGCAAACAAAATTTGAGCGTGTTTCAAACACAATAGTTTTTTAGTGGGCTCTTGGAGTACTTGGAGATACGAAACCATTTGATGTCTGCTGTTAGTTAAAGCAAGTGAGTAAGTGCAAGAGTTTGCCTGTGACAAACTTTAATATACCTACCCTACCATTCAATTCAATTCAATTCAATATATATATATTCTTTTTTCAAAAGTAAAGGGTCCGCCAAATAACTTTTTTTGAAAATGCTATAAAAAATACTACTGAATATTTTCTCAAATTTCTTTTTTTATTTGAAAGTAGGTACAATCCTTCCGGTTAATAATGGGAAATAATTTCATTCAATAATTTCATGCAGTAGCCTACACGATCGGTACAATTTTTAAGAACATTATCGATTGTGTGCAGCTGTATTTTACCAATGGCTTCACGAATATTGTCCTCCAAAGCGTCGATTGTCTCTGGCTTGTCGGCGTAACACTTATCTTTTACGGCACCCCACAAATAGTAGTCCAACGGTGTCAAATCCGAGGTGGCCAAACGACATCAGCTCTGCGGCTGATAATGCGATCTTCAAAAACCGGGCGCAAAACATCGAAAAACCTCTTCAATTCTTGTGAACGAAAATTCGTTCAACATGGCCCGATAACGATCGCCAATGACTGTAACGGCCACTCCTTGCTCATTTTCGAAGAAAAGTGGCTCAATCATACCTCTGGACGAAAATCCGCACCAAACAGTGACTCGTTTTGGGTGTACCGGCTTTTCAATGTATGCGTGCGGGTTTTCTGTACCCCAAATGCGACAATTTTGATAGCGAACATACAGAGCTGATGGTGCTTCTCTTTTTCCAAAATCCGTACGCAATTTTCGCACCTGCAACATTACCATGATTTTCAAAGTGATGTCGCAATATTTCCCAGCATTGGTCAGGCGTATACTTAATCATATTCGTTCATCGGAAGGATAAAACTAATTATCTGTCAAATCAGACATGAGCTAAGTGTTACCATTCCCGAAATAAGCACTAGTTAAAAAAAAAACTTTAGATGGCGGACAAAGGTTATTTGAAATATAAATATGATACAACATGGCTTAGTGCCGTATACCCGACTCTATATACCATCACCATGTTACACCAAACCTTGAAGTTTCTTGGCCCGATTCATATATTATTTATATAAGACCTGCCCCCAAAAGATGGCATGGGCTTTAAATTAAAATCAATTAATTGTAATTTTGTTAGATTCGGTATGAGAAAATACGGTAAAAGCGAATTTTTTTTTAAGAAAAAAACATTTTTTTCTTAAAAACGCCCCCTTAAAGTGGGCGAAGCTCAAAGCTTTGTATGGACCAAACTTAGCAAATAGGAATATCTTTAATATTTGCCATAAAATTTTTTTTCGATTTGGAGTCAATTTTCCGAGAAATCGGGTTTCTAAAGATCCAACATGTTAAAAGTGGGCATGGTCGATATTGTGAGCGGTCGAATTTTTGCCTTGTCAAAGGTCTTGGGCCAACATTACTCAGTACCAAAATTTAAGTTACTGTGCCTTGTCTAACTTTACCAAAAGGCATTTTGAATAAAAATGTGAAATAGGGGTTGTCTGACATTGAAGCCAGAAGTGGGCGTGGCCGTTGACGGATTGAGCCAATTTTCACACTTTGTCTGTGCAACAAACAGGTCCCCTTTACAACAGGTCCCCTTGTATGTAAAGAAATTAACACACCAGCATACATTGTTGAGAAGTTGGCCCTGGTTCACCTCGAGCTGTTGCGCCACTCTATTTATTTATTTCTGTACAACAAAAGAACCAAGCCGTGTACTAAGTGTCAGCTCTCTTGATTTTGACATACGGACGGACGGGCGGACATGGCTTAATCGATTCAAATGTCGGTCTCGATCATATTTCTAAAAAGCCTTAAGGGTCTACGGTAATTATTTCACTGTTTTACAAACTATGCATTAAAATGAATATACCCTCGGGCCCATTTCACACATACCCGGCAGCCGGCTAACCGGCACCGCCTACCCGGTTGTTTGTATGGGCAACCGGGTTCGCAGGTGTGAACGCGCCCATAAGAACGTATTCATAACGACCGGGTAGCCGGTGCCGGATAGCCGGCTGCGTATGTGTAAAATGGGCCTGGGTCAGGCATAATAAATAAATAGAGTGGCGCAACTGCTCGAGGTGAACCGTGAACCAGGGCCAGCTTCTCAACAATATAGGTATGCTGTGTGCGTTAATTTCTTCACACACACAGTTGTGAAGTTGTGTTAGTTGGAAGTTTAAAAAAAAGAGTAAACCGTGTGTGTTTGCTTTTATAGCTGAGAAAACACAGCTGTTCCTAATTAATAAAGAAAAAAGGAGACAATATCAAAAGGGAGACATGGCACCTCAATGGACCGTTTTATTTGACACCGGTGCCATTTCTCTCCTTCTTTTTTTTATACCTCATCCCATAGGATAGAGTATATTAAGTTTGTCACATTGCTTGTAACACGGTGAAATAATAATGGTAGACCCCCAAGACCTTAAGGGCATATGATCGAGACCGAATTCTGAATCGAGTAAGCCATGTCCGTCCGTCCGTCCGTCTGCCTAACGAACAAAATAAAAATTTAATCTCTTTACCTCTCCTATTGGGCGTGGCATAAAGTTTAATTTTTCAAATGCATTTTATTCAATAATTATGTTTCAAATCGAAAAATATTTACTTAATATATTATGTAGAAAACACATAGTTCTACATTTCGTTTATACAAGACTTTGGGCCACACCCACATTTGGAGGCAGAATTGAAGAAAAACCTCAAAAGTTGCAGAAAAACGTAATTTCGACTGGCTTAAGCCTGATTTGGGAAAGAATAAAAAAAATAACTCGTAACTAGATAAACGAGATTATATTCTAGGTTTCGTTTATACAAAGTTTTTAGCCATTTTTCAAATATATTGAATTTGAACCAAAAAATGGTTTTTACCTACATTTAAGCGTAACTTGCAAATATCTGCCTTATAATTGATAGTTTGTAATTAGGCGCGGTTGGACCGCGCTCTTTTCGAAGTTTGCACTACTAATAAAATGTCAAATAATAACAATGCAACCAGCGTTTTACAAAGTGGGAAAGGATGGGGTATTGAACGGTCCTTTTTACGGACTGTAACTTCTGCGTACACACTGTAGCACTTAATCACTGGTTTTACTATTCCATGTATTTTCCTAACATAAAAACTGAAAAACTTTTCAAACAATTCTTACTGAAACAAGTGGGAAAATGCAAAGTGCGTATGCAAAAGCTTCAGTCCATACGACGGATTGTAAAATACCCGACCATACACTGTTGAATGCTTTATTCTAGGTGGTTGCATACATTTTGGCCTAAAACTTCGCCTTTTTAACTAAAAAAAATCACTTTTTTTAACACCACGCCCACAAAAGTTGACGGAGGCACATACAATATATACATGAAAGTTAGAAAATGCTAATATCTACTTTTGTCATATAACTTTTTGTCATATTTCATATATATTTATTGAAAAACAGTCATTTTAAGATAAAATCCCTTAAGAAGTGGGCGTGGTCGATGAATAGGTTAAATTTTTTTTGGCTACTTCAAAGACAATGACAAGGCAATGTTACATACCAAAAATGAATGCGCTAGCGCCATAGTAACATAGCTAAAATTTGGAAAAAGTATTTTTTTAAATTAGAGATAGTCGCACATACAGGTCTGTACTGGGCGTGTCTGTGGGCGGATTCAGCTAATTTTCAAACTTGATCTAAAGGACTGGACTTCCAGCCAACGTAGCGAATTTCAGCTCTCTACCTTAGAATTTAAGGCCTAAAAGTTGTTTACATACGGACGGACGGACATGGCTTAATCGATTCTCATGTCGATCCTCCTTATTTCACTGCGTTACGAACTATACATCAAACTGAATATACCCTGGGTCGGGTATAAAAATTAATTTTTATTAGTTTTTAAGAAACAAGGTTTTCTTGTACAATATTTTCTTTAAAAAAAATGTAATTTGAAGCTTAAATTGGATTAAAAAGTTTTTTTTTTGTTTCCGTGGGTAGGTAAAAACCTTCATAGGCACTATGAGAATCGAACGCGCGTGCTCATAGTAGTGTGAGATTCTTACTCACTAAAAAACCTCCCAATCTTTGTAAGACTACGACTAAGTTTCCTTAACAAGTAGTTCAAGCTTCTGTATAGTAATCGCGTTTGGCAGGCTACCTTCCAACGAAAGCACCTGCAATACCGTCATTATGTGCGGTTTCCTCTTACGACGCTAGATCCAACGGTCTTGTTCATTGTAGTCGGCATGCAAGATTTGACTGATCCAGAGTTCGGATTATTTCGTGGTTGCAATGGCCGTGAAGGCGAGTGTGAAGTTTGCGAGCAAAGTTTCTTACTTCGTCGGTCACGGTTGCGATGCCTAGATCTCGATGTAAATCGCTATTTCTTATAAACCATGGAGCGTTTACGATTGCTCTTAGTGTCTTATTCTGAAAAGTTTCTAAAATAGATATGTTGCTTGGTTTGGTACAACCCCAAAGTTGTATACCGTACGTCCAAGATGGTTTTAGCACTTGCTTATACAATAGCAGTTTGTTATATACGCTTAGTTTCGAAAAACGTCCGATAAGCCAATTCAGTTCTCGTAGCTTGATTTCAAGTTCATTTTAACTTTCGTTAGCGTTTCTTTTTAACGTGTGGCTTCCACTTAAGTTTTGCGTCTAGGGTCATGCCTAAATATTTCGCCTCGTTTGCGTACGGAATTTGTACCGAGTTTATAAATAGAGGTAAGTTGATTACCCCCTTGTAAGTAAAATTTACATGCGTTGATTTTGTCTCATTTAGGAGGATTCGTCAGGCCTTTGTCCATTCGCATATTTTATTCAAAGCGCGTTGGAGTTTTCCCGTTGATAGTTCGACTGTCTTATCCGTAGCGAGGATAGCCGTGTCGTCAGCGAACGTGGCTACAGTCGTTGTCTCTACTTGAGGTACATCTCTTGTAAAAAGTAAAAACAGTGTTGGACCGAGGACGCTACCTTGTGGAACGCCGGCTTGTATTTCTTTGAATTCTGAGTAGTCGCTCCCGTATCTCACTCGAAATAGTCTGTTGTCAAGATAAGACTCTAAGAGTTCATACATTTTTTCCGGCAAAACTTTCCGTAGCTTATATTTTAGGCCTTCGTGCCAAACTTTATCAAAGGCTTGGGATACGTCAAGAAAAGCGGTAGAACATATCATTTTCGCTTCTAAGGCTTTCTCAATTTCATTAGTTATTCGATAGACCTGGTCAATTGTTGAATGTTTGACCCTAAAGCCGAATTGTTGATCCGAAATCAATCGTCTTTCTTCAATTATTGGTTACAGTCGTTTGAGCACAAGTTTCTCGAAGACTTTAGATATAATCGGCAGAAGCGAAATCGGTCTATATGATTTTTTGTCGTGCGGGCATTTCCCTGGTTTCGAAACCATTCTTACCTCTGATGCGTTTATGATGTAGATGATGAAGATTACCTGATGCGTTTATGATGTAGAGAAGCTTGACTAACGCTCTTTTCGGTAGCTCCTTCAAAATTTCCCCAGTAATTAGGTCGTACCCTGGAGCTTTGTTATTCTTCAAATTTCGGATTTTTTGACGAAGGTCAGTGTCACGGTTTTGATTCGATAATTGTCTTGTTCCGCATTGCGATACAGATCGTCAACCAACGACTCCCCGTCAAACGGTTTGAATGTTTCTTCTAGATGTTCTGCAAATACATCTGCTTTCTCCTTGTCGCCTTTTACCCATTCACCGTTATCTTTTCTTATTGGCGCCGAGTGTACTATGGGCTTTTTAATGGCCTTCACGGCTTTCCAAAGTGAATAGTTTGACCCTCTAACGGCAGTCAAGTTTTCGAGGTAGTTGGTAGTCTCGCGACTTTTAAAATCTTGAAGTAAGTGCTTTAAATTGTTAGATAGCCCATTCAGAATGGTTTTATCAGGAGGAGCTCGAGACAAATGCCACCTCTTTCGAGCCTTTCTCTTTTCGCGTATGAGCTCTTCAATTTCGCGCGGGTAAATTGATCAGCTTTTCCTTACTCCAGTCTTCCGGAAAGAAGTATTGTTCCAAGCAGCGTCTTGAATAGTTCTAACGAGTTTATCGACTTCGTCTTCTATTTCTAAAGGGGTTGTAAGTGGTACATGTAGAGATACATTTTCTTTGCAGTATTTCCTAAAGCCATCCCAGTCGGTGTTGTTATTAGTTAGCCTAGGCGCTCTCTCATTTTTTGCTAGACTTCCGCCGATTTTCAAAACGACTGCTGAGTGATCCGAACAGAGATCATAGCCTTCTTCTACATTTGTGAGGTGGCGAGGAACCCCTTTTGCGATAAAGAAGGACAAGGTCAGGTACTTTGTTTCTGTCGGTTGGCCAATACGTTGGCTTTCCCGTCGAAAGGAAAACCACGCCACGTTTCATGCTAGCTTTGAAGAGTACTCTACCTCTTGTTGAATTGCACCGTGATCCCCAAATGGTGTTTTTCGCATTAAAGTCCCCGCCGATGATGAAATTCGACCCAAGTAAGTCAAAGATGGGAGTAAGATCGTCGTCCGCTAGCCTATACTGTGGAGGAAAATAACTCGAGGCAATATTATAATCTAGGTGACCTATTTTTACCGATACTGAAGTTATTTGCATAGAGTCAAGCTCAATTTCTTCGTTTTTGTAATGCTTAATGCAGTCTTTGATGTAGAGAGAGGATCCGCCTCTTGAATTTTCTGATGGATGATGCGCGTGGTAGTCGATGTAACCTCTAATTTTGGGTCCGGATCCCTTCTTAAAGTGTGTTTCCGAAATCAGGCATAGGTCAATATTTTTTCCCCGTAGAAATACTTCTAGTTCTTCGATTTTCTTTAAAAGGCCATTTGCATTCCATGTAAGTATATTAATGAGCTTCATATTCATGATTTGTTATTCGTTTTGCGAGGTTTTAACTCTAGCTCGCTCAGTTTGTCAAATATTACTTGATTAACATTAGTTTGTTGCTCAAGCTTTTCCAATATCATAAATAATATTTGAGATACCGAATCTGTTGTGGTAGGTTCTGGAGGTTTGCTTTTGAGTGACGCGACTTCAACGTACGATCTTGGGCCGATGAGTGATGATCTTCCCTTTGTACTTGGACCGGCGACGTTTTCTTGCGGAGTTTGTATTTTTTCCCTTGTCAATCTCGTATTTCTGACCGATTTTGGAGTTTTCGGCTTGTCAGCTCTAGAACGTTTTGGGGTTGTGGCCCTATCTACAATATGTTGCTTAACAGTTTCGTGACGTTTTTGTAGCTCTATTGCGATTTCGCAACCTCGGTAGCTCGCCGGGTGACTTCCATTACAATTGGCGCAAGTCGCTGGGGCCTGACTGCTTACGTTGCAATCTTTTGAAAGATGTCCACCGGCGCATTTGACACATCGCGGTTCTTTTTGGCAGTACGCTTGAGTATGTCGGAAGCCTTGGCATCGCTTACATTGAGGATTAAAAAGTGGCCATGTCAAAAGTTTGGGCGAAATTTTCGCATTAAAGACAATTACAAAAATATCACTGGAAACAAGTGTGGCAAAAACAACCATTTAAAAAATTAAGGTGCAATATAGCCCCTCCAGTACCATATCACCTGCACTTTTTTTCATAGGTTTTTTCAAGGCTTTTTATTTTTGAAGGAATAAGTATTAATGTAACTATGAATTCTACAAAAGTTCCTTTTTTCTACTTTGAAATTAGTTTTTATAATCATGTATCCTTTATTCATGCCAACATTTTTTTTAGTTTCTTAATTATAATGAAAAATGAAAATGGGTACAGTCGGGAAATGTCGGGGGATATGAACTTACCCTCTTCTATTTTTCGTAACTTCAAAAACTAGTTCTAGTGTATAAGTGTATTTTTCCCCTTATAGAAATATGACAGAATACGACATTATGGCAGATATTTTTAGGGCTGTGTTGAGAACGTAAATAACTACTTTGCGAGTATTAGCTATAGCCGCAGAAAATTATTTGCAAATTGGTTTGCTACCATTATAGTTGCCTTATTTAATCGTTATGTAATACATTAATATTATGATGTTGTCTATTTATTATCGCCAGGGTATATTAAGTTTGCTGTATAGTTTGTAACGCAGTGAAATAATCACCGTAGACCCCTAAAACCTTTTAGAGATATGAATGGGACCGACAGGAGAATCGATTTAGCCATGTCTGCCCGTCCGTTCGGGTCCAAAATAAACTCTGAAATAGGTTTTTGAATAATCTATATAATTCCTAAGATGCATTTGAAATGAGACTACTCTCGCTAGTAAAATCATGAGAGAGTAAATTTATGACAAGGACTTTTATGGTTTATACTTGGGCAGCCAGCTGCGGTGGAGTAATTGTATGAACAATCGCTCAAAATTATTAAATGGCTTTTATTTTTGCAAAATAATTCAATGAAGGGCAATACAAACTTCGAATCAAGTACATACATTGTTTATTGTTAAATTGTTTTTTTAATGCTTTTATGTTTTCGAGTGAAATATTAGAAGGTTTTGAAACTTTAAAATTCGCTATAATTTCTATTAGAGTTTTGGACAATTTTTTTATTATTAAAATGAATTAATTAAAGTTTAAATCTTAAAATTTTATAATAATTTATTTCAAAAATTAAATTTTGACGCGCGAAATAGAAAAATATTTTAAAAACTCTCGGTCAAAAAACCGGCAACATATTCAACATCCACATCCGCATTATCTCTTCATTCCTCTATTGTGCAGCATGAAAAGGATCCGCAACGGCCAACTTTATACTACTATACAGCTCAGGTAAAACTACTCTACTTTACCACGGTATCGCTACAAAAACTACAGACACGCACTGTACAGACAAGACCAAAGAAGTAAAGGAAACTATGAGGAAGGAAGAGACCAGAAAAAATAAATCACCATCAACTACAAAAAACAGGAGCCAACGCACCACAAACCAACACCGGCTGCACTGGCGTAGTTTAATTTGGAACTTTTACGGTGCTTTTACAGGACACTGTTTTGTCTTGTGTGTAGGTTCTACCATCAAAGATTAATTTCATCGTCCTTTTGTGTGTTTACTCGAATTAAGAGATAGATAAAGATTCACATCGTCCCAACTGTATATACACATACGCAAAGGCTCACTCTTTTCTGGGTGACAAGAGAGATACATTTACATGATAACTTGACCCGGAATCAGGATCGTAAATCAATACGGTCTTGTATGGTGGTAAAGCTGGCAATCGACAAAGCCGATGGCACCGCGCCGTATTGAATGGTGTAGTTAGTGTAGGTACGATACCGATCCAAAACGTTGCGCATGGTTGCATAATTATCAAAATGCCTCATAAGGCTATAAAAAGTCCAAAGAATGATGCATGGAGTAAGCATGTGGAGTTGAAGACCTAAAAGTCCACGCTGTAGTGTAGGTACCTACGTACCTAGCGACAAAGCAAGCAACCGGTCTGAGCCGATTCTCATCGCACCACATGAATTCTGCACAAATTCCAAATTTTACTGGTAGTTGTATAGAGGTACTTCGGTTAACTTCTTCTTGGTGGAAAGGGTTTATTAATAGTCCCCGGCCCCTAGCCCCTTGCAAATGTACTGCTTGCTTAACTTACCGTTCTTCTTCGTGCGGTACATTGTGCATCTGCTGCTTGGTTTAGCGTCGAACGTGTAGACTGATATTCCCACATGCACAAGCACATGGTGAAGTTCGTTTGTTTTTCTGCTACTCCTGTCCCACAATCAGTTTTCGTACCAACAAATTAGTTTAGAAGCTTTGAATCTTTCCTTTTCTCTAGTGGTTTGTTGCAGTTGCAGGTAGTCTGTATAAGAGCGTCGCGTCAGTGCAGTGTTGCCCAAATTGATTAAGATTTTCTTATTTTACACGGAAGTAAACAGGCAGCTACACTTGGCACATTTTTAATGGATGCATTTGCAGTACCCAGTATACCTTTAGTATGGGTATAATATGAAAACCTACACAGGCAACTTAACTGGTTCTATATTTGAAGGAGCTATCAGCAGAGATTTTACTAAATTGACGATTCGCGCCTAGTCTTTAGACTTAAATGCATAAAGAGCATTATGGTGATCGCAGTTATCAATGAGAGTCCATAGTTACTAGTTTGTGACATTACTTCCCCGACATACGATGTAAGTACAATTTTACAAGTATTCAACGAATGAAAAATAGCATCAATAATTCTATAGTGGCGTGCTGCCACCGTTGACCCACTTATCTGCAAACAGGCAAGATGTTTGAAGTTCTATTCTATTACTGAAGAAAAGTAAGAGGAAACAAGAGCAAACATTTTTAAAATGATGAAAATAATAGGACGTGCGATTGTGAACACATTAAGCTTTGAACTTAACTTTTTAGCTTTTCTTTTAAGGCTTTTAAGCTTTTCAAGGCCGATCGGTGACCAAACCTTTCGGACATGTTTTTAAGCTGATCGATTTGGTGGAAACGCACCTTATAAACGAATCTTCCAGATTTACAGTCGATGCGTTTAAATCTTTCGAGGCTACTGCGATGTATGAATTCTTCGTGTCGAATACCGTCTCGACTTTTTTTGGTCAGACAAGTCTAACCTTATTTAGTGGCTTGAGATTTGACACCGGCTCGTGTGTTGTTAAAGAACTTCTTGGAAATCTCCCCTTCCATAGTAGCCCACAATTTGGCCAAACAGATGGCCAATCCATGATCTTATAAATTCCGGAAGGTTTTTTTTTTAATGACAGGTTAAATGACAGGTTTCAAAGAATTCTTTTTGCTCCATTTTTCGTAGTATCCTAGGCAAGCCCCCGCTACACCAACAGAGAAGCTGGTTTGTAACCTTTGAATCAAATGATCGGCGTGCTCAGTTTTTTTTTGCCGCGTCGTCGTTCTGGCTCTGGCTCTTTTCGTTTTGTTTTTATAAAAGCTGGTGCAGGCATGTTTCTAGTACTTCCCTGTTAGTCTCTATGACACAGATCTTGCAGAAATGCCCATAGTCGAACAGGATTTTTTGGTGACGTAGTGGATTTTGACAAATTCGGTCCCTCGCCGCTTTAATCTAAGCTGGTGTACGAACCTTTCGCGGACTACCTTTTCTTAGCTGGTCTCTTACATCCTTGGTTCCTTGTATTGCTTAATGGTACGAGAAATTTATCTCAGTGGTAACCCAAGTTGTTTTAAGCCATTTGAAAATTGCTCTCGCGCCTATGTTACATGAAGCTACGCTTTCGATTTCCAACAAAATCTGACCATATACTAAAAGAAAATAGACTGTCGTACAAAAATTACAGTTGGTCAGTTATCCTTAACTGTAACGGTAAATTTTGGGGTAATTTTTGGAAACTGAACCTCCGTTTTAAAGGCCAAGCCATCGCGGATCCCAGAGCGCTTGGTGTGAACTGTGAACAATGGGAAGAAGCGTGCACAGGATCTCAGAGGAAGGCTACTGTGATCCAGGTATAGACGGAAGTAGGCTAAGGCTAAGTATACGTTTTTGTTGGAGGTTGCTACTATCCGATGGAGCACTCAGACACAACTACTGGTCCATTGCACTACCATGCAGACACCTTACATTAATGTATTTAGTTTACCCGTCTTTCGAAGAAAAACGAGAAGGAGCTTCAGTGATGAAGAGCTTAGGTGTTCGGCACTCACCACGTCAGCCCCAAAGATTTGCCACCTGATGCGAGCAAAGGTAGGACAACTACAAAGGAAATAATCTGCTGCATAGTCGTCCTCTCCACAGGCAGGACAGGTGGTGGTTTGGCCCAAGCCTAGCACTTCAAGTGCTTGGCGAAAGCTTGGTGGCCCGTAAGGACGCCTACAAGAAGTCTGCAATCGAATCTCTTGAGAGATAGAAGAAAAGGCGCTGACCCCTCGCAGATATCCGGGCATAGTCGTTTAGTCTGTCTGCACTCATCGCAGTCACGCCAACGAGCCCTGTGCTCACGAGAAAAGTATCAATGGCAGACGTGACAACAGACGTGACAGGCCTAAAGCAGGTTCGGGTCCTGAGAAAACCTCTTCTGAGCCAAGTCTGGCAAGCGCATCAGAGATCTCATTTCCCTGGATACCAGTGTGACCTGGAACCCAAACAAGATTCACTGCATTTAGCCTTCCGACTAAGTTCAACGAATTCTTGAGTTCGAGCACTATCTTGGACGAGGTAAGAGGGTTGAGCAACGCATTTAGAGCGGCTTGGCTGTCACTGCAAACGCATATGCTTCTTGCCCTCCACCTGTTAGTCACAATATAGCGCATAGCCATTAGGATAGCGAAAATCTCCGCTTGGAAGACAGACGCATATTTACCTAAGGGGTAGTGGAGTCTAATGTTCTCGCTTTCCACAAAGACTCCAGCACCAGACCCCTGTCCGGTTTTGAAGCTATCCGTGAAAATACGATGGCATTCTTTCCCTGGCTCAGAGTCTGGCCGAAGCCATTCCATTACCTGAGGAAAGTTGACTTGGTAATTTTGTCGCAAAAGGATTTCTGGGGTCATTGCGTCAGAGGGCATGTCCATAAGACAGGGGTTAAAGGACAATTCTCGAACAAGTTCTTCAAAATTCCAATGCGTGTGGTACCAAAAACCACCTCTCTTTAAGCGAAAGTTGGTTTTCAGCGTACACCCCATGACAAATATATCAAGGGGGGGGAGGTTCATCAAAGCATCTAGAGCAGAGCCCGGCGTGCTAGGGAAGGCCCCTGTGCAGCCAAGACAAGCCGTTCTTTGGAGTTTGGCAAAAGAGGCAGTAACACGTTTCCGCGAAAGCCTGTTCCACCAAACAACCGATGCGTATGAGAGGAGTGGTCTAGCCATGGCAGTATAGATCCAGAGGACCCTTTTCGGAGATAAGCTCCATGTCTTGCCAAAAGCGTCTCTGCACTGCCAGAAGGTGGATAATGCTTTTTCGGTTTTACATTCAACATGCTTGGACCATAGAAGTTTTCTATCAAGGATTACTCCCAGATATTTGACTTCATCGGATATCGGGATAGTGACACCTTTAAGCACTAGTTGAGTCAGACCAGTGACCTTCCTCCTTCTCGTAAAGAGAACAACCGTAGTTTTAAGAGGATTCACTGAAAGCCCATTCCTAGTGCACCAATCATCGATCAAGTCCAGGGATCTCTGCGCCTGAGAGCACACAGTCCCTAGGTTTGAGCCGACAGAAAGAACGGCGACATCATCCACGTAGGCTTGTGTGTAGGTTCCAGGAAGGTTGAGAGCCGATAGTAGAGAGTCTACAACCATGCACCATAAAAGGGGAGACAGAACACCACCTTGCGGGCAGCCCTTGTTTACCCCAGTTATGACGCACTTGCCACAATCTGCTTCGGTTATCAGCGTCCTGTTCATTAGCATTATTCGCCCCCAATGGAGGTGCCCTATTCGGGACCAGTAGCCCTAAAAGTGGAATAAGACACCGAATTTGAATCCCGACCAGGGTTATAAAAGTTTATTTTATGGTACCACTTCCGGACCGTGAGGGCTTGATAAGCCCTTCGAGTGTAGATATCATTTGGCATGAGAAACTCTCCATTTACTGTTTGGAAACGGCGTTAAATTCTAGGTCCGCTCCATATATATTAAAACACCTGTAAAAACAGCTGTAAGTTTCAATTGGTAAGGTAATTTAGTCCATGTCTAAGCTCTTTAAAGGTTTATTTAGGAACTACAAGAAAACAAAAAGTAATTAGACTTAGACAAAGTCAAGGCGGACGTTGTTAGATATTTGTAGTCTAGTAATAATCTAAATTTTGTACCCAGGAGGATTAATAATGCTAATTTTAACTTTTAAACGGTCCGTTCAAAAATGAAAAAAGGTCCTCTTATGGTATCGCTACGTTGTCCATCCGTCTGTTCGTCCATCCAATCCTGCAAGAGACAAAATTTGTCGTGCTGCGGAAATAATCAGAGAATTCAACGAAGGCAGTTTTTTTTAAGCAAAAATAACGGCTTAGTTACGTTTGAAGATTTGGAAAACGGATTAAATGTTTTTCAATTTTTTTTAACAAGTTCAGCAGACAGGAACTAAAAAAACCAAACTTTGGTTTAACGAACACTAAACTTTAATGAAAAAATTAAGTTCTTTTGAGACTATTACCAAAGTTTTTGAGCAATAAAGAGTTGAAAATGGGTGATGTGTTTTAAATTGTTTGAGACCATAACCGTAGAACCACAGTGATGTAGCTGTGGCGGTAGTAGTAGCGGTAGTAAGAGTTGTCAAAAGTTAATCTTAAGAAATTTTATGGAATTTGTGTCATCCGTTGTACAAAAATATTAAATCTAGTTCAAATTAACTCAGAGTATCGGCCATTGTTTATAAACGAGGTTTTTGTTCGACATAGCAGCGCTACACCATTGTGTTCAATTTTGTTCCGTACTACGCCACATGGCTCCGCGGCTGTACTACGTACTACTGCTACATACCACCGCTACGGGCATTGTGGTCCCACGGTAACTCTTCAACCGCTTGGTACACAAAGCCAATATTCAACACATGTATAAAGCAACTCAAAGTTAACCAAGTGCTTAAATCTAATTTATCAGAAAAATTTTAAATGCTCTTATGGACACGCCTCTGAGGAAGCTCAATGGCTGCCTCCACAGACACCCCAGTCACAGATAACCTCCCTATGACATTCGCTTTCAGCAGGAGATTCGCTACCAGAATACCTGAAAGAGGTGAATGGGAAGACCATTGCAGGAGTTGACGAGCTCGCCGTACTGACGGTTCTAAGATGGACGTCGGAACCGGTGCGGGCATCTTCTGTGGAGCTCTGGGACTAGGTAAATCTTTTCGGATCAATGACGACTGCAGCATTTTTCAAGCGGAGCTGGCAGCCATAATTCAAGCTGCCTCCGAGCTGAAGAAACACAGCCCCGTTAACAAGATGATCGCCATATACTCTGAAAGCCAAGCGGCAATTAAAGCCTTGGAATCAGACGTAGTGAAGTCAAGAGCTGTGAAACTATGCAGGGAAATTCTCGACGAGTTATCACTTGGCAACACTATAACTGTGTGTTGGGTGCCAGGTCACACCGATATATCGGGAAACGAAGAAGCAGACAAGCTTGCGAGATATGGGTCTGGGATGAATGCATCTCTAGCCCTCAAATCTATAAGAATCCCACTGAGTTCGATAGCACCTAGGATAGAAACTGAATCCTTAAGTAGAACCAACCTACTGAAGAAATTGAATCTGTTCGTCACCTGCTTTGCGAATGCCCAGCCCAAAACAGCATCAGGCGTAGTATCATCGTAAGTTACTTCTTCAACGAGCTCGAAGATCTAAATAACGTAGATCTAAACGACCTCCTAAGATTTGTATACAAATCTGGATGGGTCCAAGAGGGCGGAACTCTGAGCTTCTAACAGAGGTTTATTTCTGTTTTCGTTCCAAGTGTTTAGAAGGTTCCCAATATAGACACAATGGACCCAAATGCTGGTCTAAGTGAGCCGCGACTATTGTTAAAAAGGCATCCATCAACCTAACCTAACCTAAGCGCTACAGTGTGTACGCAAAAGTTACAGTCCGTTAAACGGACCTTTGAATACCTCATCCTATCCCACATTGTAAATAACTGCCATTTATGTTATTTTTTTTGACGATTTGTGGTTATCTTATGCTACGAAGAGGGGCGTGCTTCAACCGCGCTGAGTACAAAATATCAATATTAGCATAGATATCTCCAAGTTTCGCTTAAACGTAAGCAAATATATAATTTTTTGGCTCAAAAATTTTCATGAATTCGACCCCTTAAAGGAGGCGTAGAAAAAATTTTGAAAGAGTTGAATCAAGCCCGGAATCGCATACCTAAAATTCTTATTTTTATTTCTTATCCTTTCGTAAATTAGGCTTAAGACCTGTCAAAAGTGCTTTTTATGGAAAATTCGAGGTTTTTTTATCAATTCTGCCTCCAAATATGGGCGTGGCCCGAGTTTAAACGTAGAACTAAGTCGTTTCTAAATAAAAAATAATGTGAATATAAATATAATTTGAAAATTTAAAATGAATTTGAAAATGTACCTTTAAACTAGATGCCACGCCCTCTGGAGGAGGTTTACCGATTATATTTTTCTTTTTTATGTCTTACATTCATTAGAAGATGCTAAATGTCAAATTTTAGCCTTTTAAGACGTCTTACAGTTTTGAAAGCTAGAAAGGAGGTAAGTGCACATTTAACCCGATTATGGGCGTGTCTTTGGGCCCATATATGCCCTTAAGGTCTTGGGGTCTACCATTATTATTTCACCGTGTTACAAACTATGTGACAAGCTTAATCCTATCCCATGGGATGGGGTATAATCACACGTATCAGAAATAATACCAAATTTTAAGGAAAAACAAAGCGAATTTAGATGTGTCAAAATCTTTTGAGATTATTAAACTAAAATTATTTTCAAAAACTTATCTTATTCGGATTTAGAATTTAGAATTTAGAAAAGGACAAAAAGGACAAAGCGTACAAAAACAAAACCAGCTGCGTGAAAAAAATTAAACAGCCGTTTCTAACCTAAGTTTTTCGAAGGTTGTTTAAAAAAACGATAAATAAAATAGGAGCTTGTTTTTACGATTTGGCTCAAAAACGTAAAAACATTTTCGAAAACGATTGTTTAAAGGTTGCTATTCCATTAGCGGGCGGTAATGACGATTAAACTTCATTTAAAAAGTTTCTTATTTGCTTGTTTCCAAACACAAGTTTTTAAACCTGGTTGGCTTTTAAAAGGAGCCAAATTGTGGTTAAATTGTAAAAAGCATAAAGGTATTTGAATCCTATCATCGTCACCTGAAAAAAAAGACTCGTTCTTTTTCACGGTCCCCACCTACGCGAGGCTCTGAGAGTATCATTTGTCTTGAAAAACTTCTCAATGTGCTGTTCGGATTCGGCAAAAAATGTAGGTCCCCTTGTATGTGAAGAAATCAACGCACACAGCATACATTGTTGAGAATTTGGCCCTGGTTCACCTCGAGCTGTTGCGACACTCTATTTATTTATTTTATTGTTAAATGTTAAAAAAAGCCTATAGAAAGGGTCTATGGTGAAATAAATAACTACCGTAGATCTTTTGAAATAAAAAAAACTGAAGCAGCCAAAAAATAGGTAGGTGTAAGCACATTTTTGTAAACTATTGTTTAATGTTTATTTTTTGTTTTTTTTTATTTTGTTTTAATAAAGTTTACATTATTTAAGAAACATGGAGAACAATAATCTGTATATTTTTCGCATAATTTGTAAAAAAAGGAACAAAAACTTTTGGAGTAATATTTCGGCCTGGCCAAAAAATAGACAAATAATCATTAACTATAGATTTTATTAATATTGTTTTTAGTTTAGTAAACTTTTTAGAACTATGATAGGTTAGTTTCCCCTATGATAACAGCTTTTAAAGTCAGAATTTTTTTGCGGGAAGGCACAGAACTTTGCAGATTTTTGTAAGCGGGAAAACGATTCGCTCTCGAATTATGTAACCTTTTGTTCCAACACACACCTCGGATTTCGGTCAATTAAGTAGGCAGCATGAAATTAATACCCAACGCCAAGACGATTGATTCACCCGCTCTTAAAGGGATAATATTTTCTCGTGAAAAGCAGAAGTCCGTGGGGACTTTTCTGAAAAACCCAGCCTCTGACAACTAGTGGGGAGAAAAATATATTTGAACGACAGGTTTCCCTCTGCTTTTTTCAAATATGTATATGTATATCAATATCGGCTGAATTAAGCTTTAAGCGTATTTTTTAAATGTATAAACGTTTTATAAAGAAGACACTAGACACTCCATACTCTGTGGCGACAGATCAGTTCCTCAATCGCTCGTGCAGAGAGGCTGATGTTAATGTCTTGGCAATCCTTACTTCTGACCTCTGAGTCTATACCTAGAATAAAAAGGGCCAGGAGGAACTATCACCGAAAACTGATTTGTGTCCTTCCTATCATTCGTTCATAATGGGGCGCTGTTTTAAAAAATTAAGGTGCGTGAGGCGCAGAAATCGGTTTGTTTTTTCTTTCAAATTGCAATCTCTACCACCCCACCGTTATTTATATTGTGGAAAAAAGTGTTTAAACCTTAACCACTCCAACTTTAATTATGTATAGGCACAATTTCATTAGAATGGTTGTGTAAAGAGGACCTCATCAAAAAGTCATGAGAATAGAAATTGAAAGAGAAGAGAATATGAAAAAGAAAGAGTACAGTGAAAAGAGACTTTGGCTTATACAAATGAATGGTCGTGGTCGATGGTCGCATTCAGATACTAACACTGTCACAATTTGAGTCCATAAGAGAGAGAAAGCGTCGAATCTCGGAAACTTACTCGAAGTGAACTCAAATGTTCCTCTCTTGTTTGAATTTCGATTACCAAATCAAAGGGATATAAGTGCCGGAAAAACACCACCAGTCCAAAGTCCCAACTCTCTTATGACTAACAAGTACAAGCTACGTGCGAGGTGCGAGTAGTACTCGCCGAGGGGATGATATGGTCATGTCATGGTAGCTGATGGAATGGAACGTAGAAGGGTTCGTCGGCTTCGAGTCGTGCAGCAAGCAAGGTTTTTCCTACATCACACAATACTTCAAGCTTCCATAGGCGTATACTGTATATTTAAGATGTTGGAGTACACGACAAAGTTGAAGATACTAGTCGTTAGGGTGCACGAAGCGGGAGTGTGATGCCGGATGTCGTCATGTTTCCTTATTTTTTTGTACCTATATGATTTCTGTCATTTTTCTTTTAAGAGGGAATGATTTTTTGTCAACGTTATGTAGCTATGTAAATGCCTGGATAAGAGGGATGGTTTTTATTTCGTTTAATTTGACCATCATTATACCAAATATTAAGGACTTTCCTTTCTTCACTTCGCAAGTAGAGGAAAAAACATGTCAACTATTATTTATTTGATTTAGTTGCTCCTTTCCCTGGCATTCATGCCATATGTCATTCTGCCATGCAACTTCCTCTTCGTCGACATTAAAGGTTCAACGGTCTTCCTTAGTTGTCCCATTAGCGATAAAAAAAAATCAACGAATAAAAATAAAACCTGACTTCGGAATGAAGCATTTAAATCCTGTCTTGTCTAGTGACCATCGTTCCAATCTAAAGCCGAAAGTGATCCAATCTTAATTCAACCTCATTGAGGGGGTATTTCCTTGGGACTTGGGACAATCGAATTAACTCTTGAGTCGAATTAACTCTTTATATAGGATCCCGTGCTAGACAGACCCGCGTTGATTAAGTCTTGATTCTTCTTGAAACCTGACGATAACTAGACATCAATTTTCAATTCTTCATTTGAATCAAAGTTGAGGCTAAAATGTACCTATATACATGAACCCTGCATCTACCCCTGGTATTAAGGTTTTTCTTTTTTGTCATTGAACGATTTTCAGTGGCAACACTTACACCATTTGAAGCTGCCACCGATTGCTAGGTGCTTTGTACGGTTTTTCTTTGATATTTACTTTGTTGATCAAACTTTTTTGTCTATTGATTGATTTTCGAATGTCTGTAATATTTGATTGCGATTTCCTTTTGATGATTTCTTTTTCTTTTAGTTTCTGGACACAAACGGTTTTCCAAATGATTTACCGCGAGGATTTTCCCCCGGTCGGTGATGCTCCATCGTTTTCGTTTGATATTATCGTTGGCTGGCAATCTTAATAAAAGGCAATGAAAGTCCTGTGCAGGATTCATTGGTGTTTACTAATCTGTCTTCTATAAATGTGATTTCTATAAATGTGACAGACTTTTGTTGTTATCCAAAAGCAAATTATAGTTTTTTTTTTATTTGTTGTTAATTGCCGATTTGGTAGGTTGCAAAATTTGTAACAACGTCCCAATTGTTAGCAATCTGGCAAACTTAATAAAAAAATGCGCTTAAAGTTAAAGAAGTACCTATACAACAATATACTGTGGTGTGGCGACAAGAAATAAAACGATATGCAGGAATCGCTGAATGCACCCTTCGATGAAGTTTACGAACACACCCAACTGTCAATCCAGTCAGCTGATAGGTAACTAATATTCGAAGTTCGAATTTCGAAATCGAAAATTTCGCCTCCATGGAACTCAGCGGAAAAGTACCAATGGAAAATTACCAGAGGGGAAATACAGAAAGTACTAGAAGTTGCTTAATTTGTATAAATACACGGGTGACAGGCTCGTACGGGACAGTGGTATTTTAAACGTTGATTTGGAAAAATCGATAGTAAAGAAAAAAGTGATCGAATTGAAATTTAAGTATTGAATTCTAATTAGCTAAGTTGAATTAATTGTGTAGCAAGAAAGTGCTACATTGTCTTAGGAATTATAAAAAGTGGATTGAGTTTTATTCAACAAACCCCAGGCCAGAATATAAGAAGACAATTTCACAAACAGCATGATGGCTGCACGGGGCTCGAGGTCCCGGGTCTGACACCCGACTGCGAGCTTTTTCATGGTACCACCGCGAGTGTCTCGGAAAGTATCATTCATCGTAAGAGGCCTCCCAAAGTCCCAATTCAGCTTTTTAAATCGACAAAATTTTGTTATTCCCCTCCATGTGTGTAAGAACACATGATACTCACATAACATGCATGATTAAAGGGTTTGGCGATAACCCTTCTGAGCCTTAATTGGCAGTTAGTTCATTTTCTTTGATCTTTAATCCTTAAAATAGGGTGAGTAATTTAGAGTGGATGAATACCAACGGCCCAGCCCAGAAAAGGTCTTCGAGTCCACCCCGCAGGGTCGGCGCAGTTGAGGAGCACCAGGACTTAGGTGGCACACGCAAGTGAAAAGGGAACTCAGCCCACTTCGCGTGCGAAACTAGAGGCTGCTAGTTGGAGACAGAGCTCGAGCTGGCAGGCGAAGATTGTTGGCTGGGGCTCAAGTTTACCCCAGACTGTAGTGCCACCTTAAGTAAGTAAAAGTGAGTAAGGAAATTTTAATCCAGATAATCGTATTTTAACCCCATCACCTTTCCATGGAGAGGTCATTACTTTTGAACCAGTTAATATAAAATCATTCCTGTTTTGAAGTAAGCATTTAGCTTGGTAGGCTTATAAACTAGTTTTTATCTCAGCTACCCTTATTTCTTTGAAGTGATACCATACCTACTCCCTCGTTAATACAAACATCACCCACTTAGATCTGGTATTAATTAATAATGAAGTATAAATTAGGTATGGTAATCGTTCAGACAAACCATGTAGCTTATTACACATATGAGTTCAACAGTCTTCAAATTTATTATGTAATACCTACTAGCATAATGTATTGTAATATAATTTGTCTACCCACAATTACTTAAAACATTTCGTTTCTTCCCTCTTCCACTGGCGCCCAACGTAAGAATTCCCTCCAAAATCATACAAACATACCTAACCTGTGGATATTTTGTAGTTACACCGACTTTTCCCCGCAATTGTATGTATATTTTAGTGTGAATGTGTTAACGTTTCACGTTTCTCTTAGTTCTTAGAGAGTATGCCTCTTAAAAATTGTCTCTTCGAATTTTTTTTTTTGCCTTTTACTTAAAGCTTAAACTTTTGCCTGCAGAAACAGTTATGAAAATTTAATAGGCTGTCTGTTTTCATGCACGGATGTATAGATGGTATAGGTGTGCCTGCGTTGTCCGGAAAAAGGGCCATAAAATGTTTTACTTTAATGGCTGAGAAAATATGTCTTTGCACCTATGTGTGTAATTACAATATACCTACACCCATAGGCTGGGTTACATTTTTATTGTTTACACGTGTCGAAAGGTTAATGTTGATACACTTACCCAATTTGTTATGAATATTTAAGAAGGTAGATGAAATTTATTATTAAATTATAATAGGTATGTTACCACATATTTTTTTAATTAAAAGATTATCATAAGTACCCAAACGTTTGTCTCGAAATCCTATGTGGTTAACCAATAACGAACCCCAGTTAATGTTTAACTGAGCTTTAACGTATTTTATTGACTTGATCAAAACATCGCACGCAATCGGTAAGCTACGGACTATTTAAAAAAAATTTACATCTCTTCAACTCATAGGTCAATCCCTTGTGGCCCTTGTGTCTGCGTTTAGAAAACCTAATGCCTCACGTGTTTAAGGCAAGCAAAGACCAACCACTTCACCGCGGTAGCATGTCCTTGAAAACTTATGAATTGATATGAACCTTACGAGCTCAATTAAAGATAAAAAATAAAAGTATCCTCGAAACGAAGTTTTCTTGTAAGATACACATGACGTTGTCAATAAATACGCAGCGACATCCACATGAACCCGAAAAAGACCAGACTTTTGAAGGATATTTATATATATATGAGCCTAAAGCTTGACCCAAACACTGTAAAATTGTGGGTTTCGCTCGCAAACGGATCTATTAAAAGAAGTCACGAACTTTTAGTGAGAATTCTGTCATATTCTATTTATACATCTATTTCAATACGATAGAACTAATTCATTCCATCATAAAAAGATGCGACAGGATCCAAAAGCGAGCTTTTGACTTCTAAGAAAATGTTTTGTCATTGCCCGGCAAAACTTATTCTCCTAAGGGAAGACTAGTGTCGACTTAGGTAAAAAGCTCTTCTACTTCAAATTAGCGGATTTATTTAATTCGTCTTAAAGATTAGCCTCAACTCATAGACGCAATTGATGTTTTCGCTCGCAGTCGCTGCCATCTGTTATGGTTGAAGGAACAGAAGGGAAAAAGGTCGATGGTACCAAGCTGCGAAAAGTGAGTGCAACTATTTAAGTTTATACATCAGGCATCAGGAAGAAACGCACCAAGTGTGACTTCAATTTCCATCTTACGCATTTTTTTTTACCATGCCTCAACTTTAACTACTTGGTTCACAAGAGAAGAGCTTGACTGCCCGCTTTATAAGCCAATCATGTTGTTAAGTATTGAATAAAATCTTCTATGCCGCCGTACTGTGCAGATGCCTGGAGTTATTAATCAGCCGGAAACTCTATCATTGATTGAATATATCTGTGTTGTTTAAGGAAAGACCTCATTACTTCAAATGTAAATATTAGTAGGTATTCCGCCTGTACTCTACTCCTGGGAAACCCTACGGAACTCCTTGTCAACACACACATTGTGGTCTTCGGATGCAGTGCGTATATTGTATATAATTGAAATGCTCATGTTATTGCTTTGATATTGTGCATAGCCTCTAAGCACTAATAGTTTTTTTTTTAGTTTAGTTTAGTGTATTTCTTCTTATACATCTATCCATATAAAACAAAGTCGTGTGTGTTACACTTATTATATCTCAAGAACGGCTCAACCGATTTTAGTGATTTTTTAATTTTTGCATATGTCTCCACCCAGAATAGGTTATAGACTATTCCCCGTGTTCCTTATTTTGAGTCGATTTTGAAGTGGGTAGACTTCGATAATAAGAGCACCATTCTTATTTTAATAGCACTGCTACATTAGCATAGTAGGCGACTGGTCTCTTAGATCTTTTAGCGTTGCGATGGGAATGCCTATAATTTATATTTCACTTTTAAGGTAGTATAGGTACTTATGCAATTAGAAACGTTGGCTTTTCTTTGTGGCTTTTTATCTCAACCCATGAATTCCATCATATTAACGAATTTGGGCGGGACGAAGTTCGCCGGGCCTGCTAGTTATAACGGGTGATTTTTTAAGAGGTTGAGAACTTTTAAAAAAAAAAAAAAACACAAAAATTCAAAAAAATTAATGAAATATTTATTTGAATCGATAGTTTGAACCTTGCAATTTAATGTTTAAAGATAATTTCATGCAAATGTTGACCGCGGCTGCGTCTCAGGTAGCCCATCCGCTGAGTCCAATTTTGGCATACTCTTTCACACATATCGGCCGGTATCTCACGAATGAATGCATGGATGTTGGCTTCCAGTGCGTCAATCGAAGCGGGCTTGTCCCTATAGACATTAGCCTTGACATACCCCCACAAAAAATAATCTAATGGTGTCAAATCGCACGATCTAGGCGGCCAATTGACCGGCCCGAAACGTGAAATTAACTGTTCACCAAACTCGCCGACCATAAAATGGAAGCAGCGCGCGATGAACATTTCGAACCGAGCACGAATTTTGATAGTAAAATTCAATAATTTGCAAGCGTTGTTCATTTGTAAACGATCCATGGTTGAATTGCAAACCAAACTGAAGCTGTTTGACAGTGACACAAGGTACTAAACACACGTCAGCTGTCAAAACCAGTGTTGCCAAAACCAAACCAGCTAAAAAATCACCCGTTATATAAATTTACAAAGTTATAAGCAACCCTGCAAGGTCGGGCTTAAGAATAGCCTTGATGCCTGTCGAAAGAGCCGACTAAAATCCACTGGAGGAAGTAATCTTCAGGCATAAGTGATGCTGTCCAGGAGTATAAACCCCTTGTGGGGCCACCCTAAAGTTATAACTGAAAAAGATGAACCTGAAGGTTTAAATAAAATCCAGCAGCGTCTGATACATATTGTGCGGCTCGTTGGTCAGCTTCAGAGGGACGGCTGAGTCGGCGTCTGTTGTCCGGGTTTGGATCGGCCGAATTTAAACCTGGCAGCTTGGTATTAAACCAAAGACTTCGATGATGGGTGGAAGCTCTTCTGGTATGGCGTCCCAAATCACATGACTGCACAGGCGGGTGTGGGGATACTCACAAGCCCCCGGTTGTCAGAAAATGTATTCGATGTCATTCCATTAGGGGAAGGATTCTGATCTAAAGCTTAAGCTTGAACGATCGACTCTGGCTCTGGTTTAGGTTTATGCACCAAATCGAGAGTCAGAGTATGAGTCCTTTTTGAACGAAGTTGATGCTGCCCTGGACAGAGTGGCAGAAATGGACTTCTTTCTCCTGTTGGGTGACTTCAATGCACATGTGGGTACAGACGATAGTACTTGGAGGAGTGTGATCGGGAGGCACGGTGACCCGGATCAAAACAGGAACGGAGAGAAGTTGTTGGACTTTTGCTGTGCATATGGCTTGTCTATCATGAACACCTTTTTCCCACACAAAGACATTCACAAATACACATGGTACAAGCACAGTTTAAATCAGAGGTCATTGATTGATTTCTTTGTTGTACCATCGTGTGTTCAAAAAATGATTTGTGATGTTCGAGTTTTCAGGGGAGCTGAGCTGTCAACTGATCACCACTTAGTGCTGTGTAAATTGTTTTTCCTTTGCCACCCAGACGAAAACCAAGACTGGTGACCCGCATACGGAGGAAAAGGTATGGGGTAGCGGCTGGTGGTGAGAAAAGAAATGCTTGGTTTAAAACGCCTGGAGTTCAAGAAGCCATCAGAGAGAAGAAGAGAGCCTACTTTGCGTGGGTCCAATATAGAAACTCAACTTCTCGAGCTCGGCACAATGAGGCGCGAAGATCTTCCAATCTGGCAGTCAGAACAGCCAAGGAACATGGAAAAAGTTTGGCGAAAAGTGGGAGCACGATTACAGATCTGCAAACAAGATATTTTGGCAGACCATTCGCCGGCTCAGAGGAAGGAAGTTGAATATCATTCAAGGGGTTAAATCTAAGGACGGTAAACTTCTTTCAAATGAGAGCGATGTCTTGCGCAGATGGAGAGAGCACTTTTCGGAGTTGCTCAACCCCCAACAGGGCACTGAAGATGGCATTCCCACTGCTGACGAGATAAGGGCGGAGAATAGTCCCACAGAAGACGAAGTCACTAAAGCGATTAAATCGCTAAGAGTTGGCAAGTCTGCTGGAGTTGATGAAATCCGGCCGCATAACAATTTAGTCTGGGGGCATGCGAACAACATGTCCAAACCATCGAACAATCGATCGCTCCACTCGGAGAAGTAGCTGCTCAACAATAAGATTCGCACGAATATTGACGTTTCTCACTCTGTCCCTTAGAGTAACACCAGCAACGCACCTCAGGAATCTCATTTCGGCAGCTTGTACTCGCGATCTAATTCTTTCGGTCATTACCCAAATTTCATGACCATAGATGAGGGTCGGAAACGAACACTGAATTAAAAACTAAGATCTTTGATTTCACTCCAAGCTCAGCTTTCCTAATGACCGGCCGGCGCAGTTCCTTTATTATTACTCCAACTTGGCCAATTCTACAGGACAACTCAGTATCACTCTTCCCATCTTTCGTGAAAAAGACCCCGAGATACTTAAACTTTTCCACCTGTTTTAATGGAACTTCATTTATGTGCAGGGAATACTGCACAGGAGTTCGGGAAACAACCATCACTTCCGATTTGTTCACGTTTACTTTTATCCCAGCATCACCACAGATGGCTGCAGACCTATCCAGTGCTCGTTGAAGTTCCTCTTTGGATGATGCAAGGATTGCCAAATCATTTGCGAAAAGCAGATGGCTCATCCTGATGCCAGCCAATTCGAAATATTGTTCGCCAAGACTGCGCTTCACCATCCAGTCCATATATGCTAAGAAGAGGAGCGGCGACAGAACACAGCCCTGGCGAAGTCTAACGCGCACATCAAAAGGACGGGATTTGACGCCATTTATCCGTATACAGCTTCTGCAGTTTCCATACAAAGACTTGATGGCTATCAGAAGAGGCCCACTCAGTGCATAGTCCCGTAAAACTCTCCACTGTGTATCCCGAGGGACTTGGTCGTACGCCTTTTCCAGATCTACAAAACACACATAGACCGGTTTGGCATATTCCCAGGTCTTCTCAAGAATAACCTTCAGAGTAAAAAGCTGGTCGGTTGTGCCTCTGCCAGGCCGAAAGCCGCACTGTTCTTCCCGTAACAAAGGCTCAATTACAGCTCTGGAACGCGTTTCCAACACCTTCGCGAATACTTTTCCCGAAAGACTCAAGAGAGATATGCGTTCTTTGTGACCTACAATTTCTTCCCAGTCCGGACTGTACTTTAAGATGATTTCGAAACAAATTCTGCTCTTGGAGGGTTTGTTTGCCAGATCCTTGCAAGGGTGGCGAACAAGAAAAAGAACGAGTCTATTTTTTTAGATCTCTAACGTAGTACACACATACTGGCTACTACACCAGGGTAGGGTCCCACTCGTCATAATCGTAGACCAAGTGCGAATCGTTGATTATTTCGCAATCAAGGGGTTATGAATTTCCTTAAAATGCGTCAAAATTATCACAATGGTTCTGCAGAAGCTACAGGGACGTTGCAGAAATTGAATCTGTTCGTCACCTGCTTTGCGAATGCCTAGCCCTAATCATCAGACGTAGTACCATCGGCAGTTACTTCTACAACGAGCTCGAAGATCTAAATAATGTAGGTCTAAAGGACCTCCTAAGATTTGTATACAAATCCGGATGGGTCCAAGAGGGCGGAACTCTGAGCTTCTAACAGCGGTCTATTTTTGTTTTCGTTCCAGGTATTAAGAAGGTTCCCAATGGACACAATGGACCCAACTGCTGGTCTCAGTGAAGCCGTGACTATTGTCAAAAGGGCATCCATCAACCTAACCTAACCTAACCTATCACGATTGCAAATGAACAGAAGAAAGAGAAAGAGAGAAATAGGGTATAGATATCAAAGGCTACTTAACATAATTAAAACAAAATCCACCCGTAAGTGTTATGCGTTTACGAGGGAAAGTCATGACATAACCAGCTGTTTCATTAGTTACACCGCATAATAATTATAGCTACTAGTTTGTTTAAGGCCGATCCGTACATAGATTACAGACGCCGACCAGGAAGCCATTCAGAAGCTCACATATCTGGTGAGCGTTCCCTCCGCTAGGAGCGTGTTCCACCACCAACGGAGGAGCCAAATTGGGGACCAGGAACCCCTAAAGATGAAGCCTTTACTTGAATGATCTGAACATAATTTTTACTCTATAAACGACTTCCTCATAGGATATCGATAAGGGACATATAGCGTCGAGGTATATACGAAGTACTTGACGCGTTTTACCAGGTCAATCTCACTCAAATAAATAAATATACGGTCCACTTTCGTAAAAGATTCTCTTAAAAGATCGGCTTCCTTAAATGCGAAGTCTGAATAGGCCTCCATTTGCATAGCATCCTTAACAACACAGTAAACCATCAACCAAGGAAGGGACACAAGTCGTGGCAAGAAAAGCCAATAATAGTCCTATTTAAGTTCACATAGGTATAATCCTTAACCAGTGCTTACCTACCATTGAGTTAGCATCAGAGGCACAATTTTTCAGGATTCTCCGCCGCTGCATTTGTATCAAAATTCAGCGAATTGTCTTAAGCGCGTTTGGGACTATTGTTGCATGGGCTGCATTCAAAAGGGAACACCGAATGTCGACAACTCGGACAAAATCTCAAAAATATCCTTGGGGTCTTGGTCAAACTACAGAAAATAACAGAAACTATGTTAATGTCTAGAATGCTAAGAAAATGTTTATCCTTCTGGGGTTGCTGGCCCTCAGTTGTGTTGTGTGCCTTTCCAGGTCTAAAGAACACAAAGTACCTACAAAGTAAGCATTACTCAAGCATGCATTTGTACTCAGTGTAAATAACTCAATGAAAGGTAGGCACTAAAGGATCTCCTAGAATGCTTGCGGCTGATTTGCCTTGGTTAGATACACGTATTTTTTTTATAAATCTATAATTACCTAAATTTTTTTCTGTTGCCCCGATACTACAGATGGTATTGATGACCAGACATGTAATAACCGCAAGAAACTTAATTATTTTATGTTCGTAGCTCGCAAGACTTACCATTCAACGCGAATACGAATTCTGTTCAAGAGAATATTAAACGCAACAGATGTTCCCGTTATCCTGCTGGAGTCCCCATACCACGAATGTCCCCAAAAGACAATCATCGCTAACTGCATGCTCAGCCCCTTAAGTAAATCATAAATCCTCCCTTATTCGGTCAGCTATCCTCGAAGTGAGACTTGATACTCACTTGTGTTCAGTGTATTCGTCTCGACACGTTCGCATGTTCGTATCCCAACATATCCTTTTAACACAGAATATTCGATTGAACTTGATTGTCTTCCTCGGCGGCAATGGCGACGACATCTAAATTGCCCGTCCGTTGAACTATCAGGACATACCCTTTTTCGTATATTTACATCATATTCTTCAACTTTTAGTTTTCTCGTTTTTGTCAATTCCAACACGAAATCTGTTTTAATTCTATTTTTCTTCATTTTCGTTTTTTTTTTTTTTTTTGCTTTCTTTTATCCTGTTTGCTATTTCGTCTCTTTGCAATCTATGTACTGGATTCAAGGATATTCATGGTGGCAAGCGATGAGTACGATGAACTCTAAATAAAAAATTATGCGCAAAAAAAAACGATACCAAATAAATGATGGTAACCCTATCGTCCTGCGATTTAGGCAGGGTTCGGCTTTTACTTCACAGGGGTGCAAAACGACAAAATGAGACTTGTTTTTGCTTTTAAGAGTGTGTAAGAAACTAAAATGACTCGCCCTTCGTTGGTTGAAGTTAAAAGATATAAAAGGGGAAGTACATTTGTAGTTACAGCTACCTTATGCCTACTTGAGTCTTTAAGCGTTAGTTATGATATGTGATATGTGATATGTGTTGCAGTGGTATTTTTTAGGGCAATGATTTTAGTGTTAATTCTTTTCATAATAAAGGTACAATAGGGCATGCTTCTTACATTCTGGTTTTAGGTTAAATCCCCAATTTCGGCCTCACCTAAACAAAAAGGCCTAGTCAGACTGATAAACTGGGACAGACACTTACATAACTGTTGAACAAATAAGACTTGGTATTTTGCTTCAACACAAGCTCTTTGTCTCATTGGTTTTTTCAAACACATTTTTAACAGGTGATCCTGCAGTGACCTGCAATCTCCAACTACTATGCCGTAGGTGCTTAGCTGCACGTTTATGCGTTATCACAGCATCGATTGCATATTTTCTTCTACCTGTTTAAAAATGTAAAGTCGAAAAAGTCCTCATATTATTCAATTTGGGATGCTGACCTTAAGTGAAACTCGTCCTTTCCAAATAATTTGCATTCCCAATAGATCTGTAGTACACTGCGTCAGGCCGCAGACTCTAGACAAATTTTATCACCAAGGACCAAGACTAAAAACAAGTTTTTTTTTGTTGGTGTTGTCCAACTCTTTGACTTTTTTTGACAAAGTGTGAAGGTCCTAACCTCCCTTATCGCCGAGGATGACGAAGTGAAAAGACCCCCGCCATAAGCACAAGTAACAATTGCCAGAGTCCCATTCTACTTCCAAGAAAGATACATCGCTTTTTTTCCGTTTTCTAGTTTGATGTTATGTTGCCTCAACCCTGCGTCAGAGCTGTCAGTATAGTTTTTTAAGCCACAAATTGGGTTGACAGTGTGTTGTCCATCCAAAAAGTGAGCTATGCACGGTAACTTCTGACCAAAGGTGTTATATAATAAATACCTTTAAAATCCATAATGTATATTTCAAGAGGAAAGAATGGGATGGAAGAGGAGAAAAGAAGTGCCAAAAGCAATGCAAACGCTTCTGAGAAATTCCGGGGCATAAAAACTCTGCACAGAAAAAAGAAAAGCTTCCACACACAAGTGGAAGTCTACCGGAATCCGTGAACTTTATTTTGTCCCGCCCTTAAATAGTGCATGGTGGTACACTCTTCTATCACCTCTCAACCTTCCTGGAGCCTACACGGAAACCTACGAGGTAGATGTCACCGTACTTTCTGACGGTTCAAACCTTGAGACTGTTTGTTCTTAGGCGCAGAAGCAGAACCAGAAATGCCTAGACTTGATCGATAATTGGTGATCTTGTAATTGGCTTTCAGTAGGGGCGAACGCAGAAAAAAATTTGGGCGGGGGAGGAGGTTTTCAAAAAATATTAATGAAACACGTTTTTTGGGTACTGCCCCTCTGCAACCCCCCTGTTTTGATCAGGTAGTTCCAGGGGTGATGGGGGACACGTAAAAGATAGTTTATGTTTATCCGAGAATTTTAGTTTCGAATTTCATTTTTCCAGATCTCTTTTTCATTCTACATATTTCGGGGGTTTCAACCCCCAAAACCCCCCTGCGTTCGCCCCTGGATTTCAGCTGGGAGCAAATTCTTTTAAAACTACAGTTGTTCTCTTCACGAGTAAGATTTTTCTTATGGCTTATTCTATCAGAGTCACTATTCAGATATTCTAAGAAGTCACATATCTGGCAGTAATTCTTGATTGAAAACTTTTTTGCTTCAAGCATGATGTGTTGAATTCAAAACCGAAAAAAACTTCTTTCTACAGGTTTCATGCTGATTCTGCATGCAACGCCCGGGCCCGACCTCATACTGTCGCAGCAGCTTTCCAGTAGAAAACGCCTTCCGTTATGGAAGGCCATCAAAGAGCCTCGATCTAAATTCCATTGAACATCTGTGGGATGAAGCATAAGTGAAGGGTAATTGATAGGACTAAGCTCGTAGAAATCCTTCAGGAACTTAAGTAGCTCCCTATCGAAGTCAACGTCGTGGGCTAATTTTTTTTCAACGAAAATTTACCTATATTAAACTTTTTTTTTGTCTGTGGGTAAGGAAACCCTACATAGTTACTACGATGACCTGTCGCGCTCGCTCATAGTAGTGAAAGATTCTTACTCACTAAAAAACTTCCCATTTTCCGTCAGACTACGACAAAGTTACTTTACTTCGCCTGGCAGGCTCTGGTCTCTTCCAACTCAGCAACACAAGAAGCATCATGGACAGGCAGCTAGACCTTATCTTTTCATTCGATGCTGAAATTTGCGTCGCTACTGCCAGTAAACATCTCTTACCTACATTGGACCCTCTTCATCCATCCCTCTCGGTAACTTTATCACTCGACAATCCCACCCCCACCCTCCAATCTGAACACTCATACTTCTGCAACTTCCGCAAAGCCAATTTTACAAAATTAAAAAACCTACTCAGCACAGTTGATTTTCATTTTCTCTGTAATCCTAGCTTACACGTAGACGATGCTTTTTACAACAGTATCCTTAGCTGTCTCATCCAATCCGTTCCGTATTAGCCTAAAAAAAATTTCACATCTTCCCCACCCTGGTACAACCGCGAACTTCGCTCCATGCGCAAAAAAAGAAACAAACGTTGGCATGCCTATCTTAAATCCCGCTCGGCATTCGATTTTTCTAATTACTTGCTGTCTTACAACGAATTTGCAGAGCTATGTGATTTTCTCTACCACCAAAATCTGAACCAAATGCAAGCCTCTATAATCTCAGACCCAAAGCGTTTTTACCATTTCATCAATTCAAAAAGAAAATCCGACAGCTATCCTTCATCTTTTAATTTTCTCAATGCTTCCAAACGTCTCTTATCTCTCTTAACATAACTCCCGCTTTAGTCGCAGATAAAATTCTTAGTTTAAAGGATGACTTCACTTCCGGTCCTGACTGTCTGCACGCCATAGTTCTGAAAAAGTGTTCATACCATCTCGTCCAACCTCTCACTGCCTTATTTCATTGTTCAATTTTTCAAGGTGTCTTTCCTCAGCTCTGGAAAACTGCCTATATCATCCCGATCCACAAAAAAGGACAAAAAAATGAAGTCTCCAATTATCGCCCAATCGCCAAACTGTCATGTATACCCAAACTTTTTGAAAGCATCGTCTACGAAACAATATCATTTCACTGCAAATCAATCTTCTCTCCAAACCAACATGGCTTTCTGAAAGCTCGATCGACTTCCACCAATCTAATCGAGTTTGTTTCACAATCCTTGTGGGCTCTTGAGGACGGTAAGGAAGTCGACGTTGTTGCCACTGACTTCAGCAAGGCCTTTGACAAAATCTCTCACCACATTATTGTCCTCAAATTCACTGCCCTCGGTTTCCCCCTGGTATTGTCTTATGGCTCAAATCCTACCTTGAAGATCGACAATATATTGTTACCTTCAGATCTTCTTTGTCTAACCCAAGCTATGCCACCTCAGGAGTTCCCCAAGGAAGCCATCTTGGCCCACTAATATTTATCCTTACGATAAATGACGTCAACTCTATCATCGAGCACTTTTTGCTTTCGATATACGCAAATGATATGAAAATTGCGAAGCATATATCGTCTTCTGCCGATTCATTCGCTCTCCAATCCGACCTAAACAGCTTCCAAATTTGGTGTGAAAAGAATTTCCTCGAGCTTGATGTCAGCAAATGCCATGCTATAACCTATTCTCGTAAGCGTTTACCCTCACCTGCCAGATCATACGCTATGGGGAACGAAGTTGTCCCCATAATTGACTTTTTAGTCGACTTAGGAGTAATTTGTGGCAGGGAACCCGACTTTCGTCTTCATATCGATAGCATCATCAAACGCGTCAACTCAGCGCTCGGCTTCTAATCCCTACGTTACCAAACCACCTTATACTACCTTCGTTAGGAGCCTTCTTGAGTACGCTAGCCAAGTCTGGTCCCCCTCCTACAACATCCACGTCTCGCGTATTGAGGCCGTTCTACGAAGGTTTCTGTGCTTTGTGCTCCTTTTGTCTTCTTTGGGCTTTGAATCCTTGATTAATGTGCCAACAAGAGTAACTACTAGTACTAAAACGTGTATTGACCACATCTTTTTTCGGTCTAAAAACCTTGATAATGTTCGTCCATTCGTACTTGAATGGGAACTTACTGATCATTTTGCTACTGACATATCTCTTCTTGATATATTTGGTAGCTATGAACGAACTAATGTTAACATAGAAACACAAATCCTTCAAGAAATCAACTATTCGATGCTGCGGGAATGCCTATCTATAGAAAATTGGAGTGATGTTTACAATTGTGATTGTCCCTCAAATGCTTTTAGTAATTTCGTTAAGACTCTCTCTGCCCATGTTGCTGCTAGCAAAGTCGTTAAACATAATCACAGATACAAAAAAATTAAGCCCTAGATGACTGACTATATCTGCGAGAAAGTAAAAGCTAAAAATATTTATTAACTAGGAAAAAGAATAACTTTCATTTACCAAGCCTTAGAAATACCTACAAAAAAATGCAAAAGGACGTTCTCGAACTTATATGTAAGCAGAAAGAAATATATTACAAAAGAAAGTTTGATAATAATAGGTCTAATCCTAGGCAACAATGGAATATAATTAACAATCTTTTAGGCAAAAAGAAGGAAGAAAGCCTGAAGAGCATAAAGTTTTCTGAAAATGTTTTATCCGACAATGATGAAGATATTGGTTATGGGTTTAATATATTTTTTAGGAATGTTGCTGAAGGTCATAGACTTGTTACTTCGTGCTACATTGAAAGCCCAGAATATTTTCTTGATAACGTAAACTTGTCGTCATTTTTCTTTAGTGTAGTGATGCAAGCTGAAATATCTCAAGTGATTTCCAATTTAAAATCGAAGAACTCTTGTGGGATAGATGGCCTTAGTAGCATTGTCCTAAAAAATGTTAGTGATTTCATCATAGAACCCTTAACATATCTTGTCAACGCTAGTTTCGAAAGCGGTATATTTCCAGAGTGCCTTAAAAAATGCAATAATAATCCCAATCCATAAAAAAGGTAGTAAATGTGACCCGAATAATTACAGGCCAATTTCCCTGTTATCTGTGTTTTCAAAAATATTCGAAAAAATAATTACTAAGAGAGTATTACGTTTCTGTGATAAATATAAAATCCTTGATGCATCCCAATTTGGGTTTATGAAAGGGAAATCCACTGGCGAGAAAGAATAAACATGGCATTAGATAAAACCAGCAAAACTGCTGCTCTGTTCCTCGATCTGACAAAGGCATTTGATCTCGTCAATCACAAACTGTTGCTCAATATTCTTTGCAGATATGGATTCAGAGGCAATATTTCGAAATGGTTCAGCTCCTATCTTCAAAACAGAACACAGCTTGTGCGTATAAATGCAACTTTAAGTAAACCCATTTCTTGCTCAAATACAGGGGTTCCTCAAGGATCAGTCCTTGGGCCATTACTTTTCATTCTTTATATAAACTCTATACTTAAACTTTCGCTAAATGGAAACATTATCGCTTTTGCTGACGATCTAGTTCTGTCGTATGCTGCTCCGTCCCTAGATGAGGTAAAAACCCAAATGAATAATGACCTAGACACTTTGACAAGGTGGTTTAGGTATCACCAAATGGTCCTCAGCAGCAAATCTAAAGTCATGTGTTTCTCTCTCTCAAATGAGTTATCTATCCAAGGAGTAAGCGTACATACTGCAAATTGTGATCAACCCAACTGCAATGATTTCTGCATGCAGCTAGATTGCGTATCTGAGTTTAAATATCTAGGAGTTACTCTTGATTCAAAACTTAATTGGAAAACACATATTAATAATCTAAAAAAATACATATATTTTGCGCTAAATAAAATATTTTACATACGTAAGCTACTGCCACCAAAACTACTTACATCCGTTTACTATGCGCTGGTCAATTCTCGTTTGGAATATGGTCTTTCTTTCTGGGGAAGCGCTTATATCAGTACCTTGAAGCCTGTCATTACAGCCCAAAAAAAGATAATTAGGGTAATGTTGTTCAAGCCTAGATGGGAGCCGTCTTTTCCACTATTTCAATCAGTACAGGTGTTGCCACTTAGGCATTTATACGTGTATAAAGTATTGAGACTGTTTTATCTTCGAGGTGGTTATAACAACTTAATTGGTAATAATATAACTTATTCACTCAGATCAACAAATAATGTTGTAGTTCCAAGGGCTAGAACAGAACATTTTAGACGTTCTTTTACTGTTATAGTGCCATATATGTTTAATAAACTTCCTGCCGACTTATGCAGTAATGTCAGACTCAAGAGATTCCTTAAGAATCTCAGAAGTTGGTTAATATCCAAATCAGGTGTAGAGGATTTGATTCTAGTAATTAACTAGTAAGATATTTCTGCTTGCCTAAATAAAATTTTATTGTCTCTTAAAACCCAACTTAAATTCCTTAAAAACCAGGAACTCCATATTACCTCCCAACCTCCACATTGAAATCTCAGCCTTAATTAATTAATATAACTTCAAACCTAACTTAATTCTTCTGGATACACTTTTTTATTCTATTATTACTATAATTTTTTTTTTTTTTTTTTTTTTATTCCTTTCATTGCTCTTTCTTACTCTTCTCAGTGCGGCTCTTTATAGTAAAAAATAATTTAAATTCTTTGAATAATACACTTGAAACTGGTACTCTTACCACAAAGTGTATATTATACACCATTTCAATTACATAATTTCTTCGCTTCGCCATCGTCTTCCCTGGACTAATACCTATGATCTACCCCCTTACAACGACCGTCTAAAATTAATCAACCTACAATCCCTTGAAGATCGCAGGAAGGTTGCTGATATACTCTTCATCCATGACTTACTTACCAGAAATATTGACTGCGCCTCACTGCTACACATGATAACTCTCAATACTAATCCTCGGCAGCTACGGTCTATGCCCCTCTTCCGCATTCACTTCCATCGCACAAACTACGGTTTCTACGAGCCAATGTCCAGAATGTCGCGCAACGCCAACTCCTCCCCTTAATTTGATTGCCTGGCCTTTTTTTCTACAAATACAGTCACTTATTTCGTCAGTATATCCCGATAAATTGACATTAAGGCTTAACCAGTGAGAGTGAGTTGTTCTTCACCAGTAGAGTTTCTTAAAAAAGTTTTTTTTCAACGTTTCTATCGTCGAAAACGTTCCTTCTGGTGGACATTTCAATACTGGTAAGCTTATCAACATTGTTAAAAGTAGGTGTAAGTTGGGAAAGATCTTAACTGCAGCTTCCTAAAGCTTTTATGGCGTTCTTTTAATGCTGTGCCTCTGCTCTTGTTCATCACATTTTGTCTTCCACAGTAGACACTCAGTGTCATAATTCACAGAAACACACAAAACAACTGCCATTTCACACAGAACATTTAAAGATGTTCATACTGTTCTCCAGAGTTGATCCGGGATTAACTCACCAAATTTGCCGAGTTAAGCCGAGATTAACCCCGGATCTAAATTTACTGAAAAACTCATTTCTGGGTTTAATCTCAGTTAAACTCCGAAACTAGGATGATCTTATGGCACTGAAAAACTTGCCCTAAGTAGTGGGAATCTTTTATGACCTGACCCTTAAACGAGTGGGAGTGTACAATATGTATTACGTAGTTTTTGTCCTTACTGTTGAAAGCACTATTGTTTTTCGTTTACCTTTATTAAAATTTTTTTATTTTTCGTGCCAATAGCACGACCATCTGCGCTAGCATATTGAATGTTTTCCTTAAACTCTATGGCCACCAGTTTTAGCGTAGACGTTAAAACAAGCTCGTTTTATTTTTTCGTTTTTAATTTCGTTTTTCAAATAGGCTTCGAAAAAATTTTGTTAGAAATGGCAATTTTAAATTTTTGAACGCATCTTGCTTTGGTTTTGTACGTTTACGTTTTGCTTTTTTGTTGGAGGTTGCTACTATCCGATGGAGCACTCAGACACAACTACTGGTCCATTGTACTACCATGCAGACACCTTACATTAATGTATTTAGTTTACCCGTCTTTCGAAGAAAAACGAGAAGGAGCTTCAGTGATGAAGAGCTTAGGTGTTCGGCACTCACCGCGTCAGCCCCAAAGATCCGCCACCTGATGCGAACAAAGGCAGGGCGACTACAAAGGAAGTGTTCCGCTGCATCGTCGTCCTCTCCACAGTCAGGACAGGTGGTGGTTTCGCTTAAGCCTAACACATTCAAGTGTCTAGCAAAAGCTTGGTGGCCGGTAAGGACGCCTACAAGAAATCTGCAATCGACTCTCCTAAGAGATAGAAAAAAAGACGCTGACCCCTCGCAAATGTCCGGGCGTAGTTGTTTAGTCTGTCTGCACCCATTGCAGTCACGCCAGCGAGTCCTGTGCTCACGAGAAACCTAAGTATCAATGGCAGACGTAACAACAGATACAGGCATGCCTATGGCAGGTTCAGGTCCTGAGAAAACCTCTTCTGAGCCTAGCGTGGCAAGCTCATCAGAGATCTCATTCTCCCTGGATACCAGTGTGACCTGATTTCTTGAGTTCGAGCACTATTTTGGACGAGGTAAGAGGGTTGAGCAACGCATTTAGAGCGCCTTGGCTGTCACTGCAAACGCATATGCTTTTTGCCCTCCACCTGTTAATCACAATATGAAATGAGCTTGGTGAAACAATATGAACCTTGGTGAAATATAGCGCATAGCCATTAGGATAACGAAAATCTCCGCTTGGAAGACAGACGCATATTTACCTAAGGGGTAGTGGAGTCTAATGTTCTCGCTTTCGTTTTGTACGCTTTGTACTTTAACTAAACCTGAACAAGATTTCTTTTACCGTTAAGATACTAAAAGATTTAAAAAAAATAGTTTTTGAAAATGCTTTTATGTTTTTGTATTTGATTTGATAAAACGAAGTTTACTACGCTTTTTTCGATACCATTTAGAATCCTTAGCTCGTTTTATATTGCACTTAAATGCAATATGCAAGTACTAAGGTGCGACACCCTGGCGCAAGCAACTTACTTACAACGGGGAACATATATAATAGAAAAAAATGTTAACCCCTAATTACTTTCTCTATTTTCGTAACAAACACAAAATTAAACTCAAGACTACCACGTGGACATTTTAGAAAATGTTGTAAAAAAAATTTAAGTGCATAATTTTCCCTACTGCAATTGTTCTACATATATCACCCGACTGTACCTTATAGATTTCTTGTGATAATATTTTTTTTAAACAAATATTCGGCCCGTAAAATTCTAGTTTAAGTACCACTTTGAATAAACTATAACTTTGGTGAAACCCAGAAGCGGACCATAAGCAATACAATGAAACTTGGTGCTTTTTTAGCCCTCGAAGAAAAGAAGGCTGACATAAATTAAATAGGGAAGTCGAATGAAGGACTCGACTCGATTTTAGAAAAACCCGCTAGCATTATTGAAAATATTACGCCCTTTGATCTATTTTTATGACATCTCAAATCTGCTGATGGCATATGAAAGTACATACTCGTACATACATTTTTCGGATTTTAAATCATTTTTCAGCTCCCTGAACTTATTTTCCTGACTTAGCTGCAATATTGTAATTTCCTCATTCCGCGTGAAAGCAAATACCGTCGGTTTTCTAATTAATATTAAACATCTTCTGCTGTGAACTTTGACACAGACAGATATAGACACCCACTCGAAAAATGCCTACACTCTTCACCTGCCAACCGTTTAATGTATGCGGCGCTTAAAGGTCAACGACGAGGACGATAAGTTGAGGATTTAAGCGAAAAGGGACGCACTATGCAGCCAGCAAGTAAACAGTTCCCCAATGGTAGGTGTTTTTTCCAGATCTCAGAAATAGAATACACATCCGCCTACCTTTTGTGACATTTAAAGTTCACTCAAGTGACCGGGAAAGTTATACTCGTTCTAAATAACGAAAGGTAGACGCTTTCGAAGAGTGAAATTCAAATCAGGACACTTTCGCGAGAAGACAAACAAATCGATAAGTTTTGCTAACGGTTGACTGTGCTTACAACTTATTTCCCCCATTTTTTTTCCTATTTTTTTTTATTTATTCCTTTTACTGAAGATTTTATTCAAACTGAAAAGAGTAGAACTCTTGCAGGGTGCATATGGAGTTTCGCTTGTATCCCCACATGATACTCGAGTCAATTTCATTCGCTCGTTTTCCCCCATCGACGTGGTGAACAACGGCAGCTAAAGGACGACGACGGAACCAGTGAAAATAAAAAGAAGAATCAAGAAGTACAAGGTCCTGTTTGGCCCTGGATAAAATTCATTAAAAAGAAAATAATTATTTACCACCCTTTTAACCCTTGTTGCCACCGACAAAATCGCTCAGTCACTACTCGTCCTGCTCATAGCAGGAGTAGCACCCCCAACAGGCCCTTTCGTGCCACCCAACAATTTCCTAACACAAAAGGACAAAAACGGTGGAAGTAGAGAAACTCAGTTGAAAATCGAGGACACACATTGTGCGCTTTCTCTTCTCGTCTCTGGCCTTATTCTACCCTCAGGCGTTGTTTCTTGGTTATAGAGAGAAAAGTAATGCAAATGGGGACTGTTATCCCTGTACTATCTATTTGTCTACATCTCTATCAATTGCTGTTAGTCTTCCTAGGGGAGGACAAAGGGGGTTGGGATTTTAGGAAGAGACAGACACACAGCAACAGCGCGCTTGGTTGCTCTTCAAATATAAGAGATTTTTTTTTTGCTTTTGGCTTTTTTTTTTCTTTAAAGAGCATGGAAAACAAATTCTTTGTTACTTTTTCGTTGTTTTGCTCCAAAAAAAAAGACAAGAGTACGGGACGGGGAGTTACTGAAAAGGCAGCCAGGATAGACAGACGTCTTTGGCCCGAGAGCATATTTCATGGAGTAGTAGTAGCCTTAATGGAATTGAGTGTAAATCTGTAAAAGGCCCTTGCTGTTCGTGGGCGGGGGACAAAGGGAATGCGCGTTGGAATGCCAAAAGTCTCCCCTTAAAGGGAAAAGCTTTGAAATTATGCATAGTTAATATTCCCATTTCAGATAAGTAATTGCGAATAACTAGCACGGGATGAGGGTTATAAATGTTGGTGCGAAGGATTTAAGTCTTAAACTTTGTGGACTTTTTAAAGGCTGAATTGATATGAGTCTTTAGTGCCGAGCCTTTTTGTGTAAGGTAAACGGTGCATTTTTCAAATAGCTCGAATGTGGATGTAACTTTAAATTACTAACTTGGGAGAAACGTGTAAGCGTCGTCGTCCTGTATGCTTAAAATACCAATGCGACAGAATTATGGCCACAAGGATAAGAATTGAGGTTGTTGTGGGTTGCACCTTAATTCAATTAAATACTGATTTGAAATCCGCAAAAGACGTTGCGAGTAAAAGACTCCATCGAAACTTTAATTCAGGTAACCCACGCCCTTGCACTTATCCAACATCTTTTGATATCAGATTTAATTCCATTGCGTGATTGGTAATAAATGTAAACAATAACCCTCTGTTACTTCTGTTGTTAAATAGTGTTTTTCTAATCTTTCCATGCCTCCTGTTTTGGGTGAAGATGTTCAAAAGGGGAGCGAGTCATAATTGCTTTTCAAAACTCTGACTTGAGCAATAAAATTATGCTTATCCTGTTTTTATACCCTACACAGGGTATATTTAGTTTGATGTAGCTTGTAACACCAGTGAACGTTTCATAAATGATTGGAAGAGGGAATGTTCCCTGAAAAATGGGAAACACAGCTTTTGGTCCTAATTAAAGGAAGCAAACCCGCAGGAGAACCATCATCTTACCGCCCAATATGTTTATTAGACACAATGGGAAAGATCCTTGAAAAAATTATCTATGGCAGGTTTCTTGCAGTTGCAGAGGGGAAAGGGGCTCTTTTCGACCAGCAATTTGGCTTTAAGAAAAACCGATCTACTGTGGACGCTATATTTGAGCAGTTGCTGAAATAGCAGAACACGCAATTGCAGGAAAAAGATGGCTAATCGGCACCAAAGAATACTGCGCAGTGATAACGCTGGACATAAGAAACGCTTTCAACTCGGCCAACTGGTCCTTCATCAAAAGATCTCTCACCACAATGGGTGCACCATACTATCTTCGGCGCATCCTAGCGAATTATCTAAGCAAAAGGAAACTTATGTAGGTATAGTACAGACGAAGGATCAAAAATCTGCAAAATGTCCGCTGGAGTCCCACAAGGTTCGGTCCTAGGGCCGCTACTGTTAAATATTTGAAGGGGCTATAAATATTTGATAATTGGCTTCGCTGATGATGTGGCTGTCGTCGTAGTACGTAAACATGGCAATGCAGTGGAGCTAGCAGCAAACCAAGCTATTATCCACGTAAAAAATTGGCTAGCGACCGCTGAATTCGAACTAGCGGACCACAAAACCGTTGAATTCGCAACATTTCAGGTAGGAAATCATATCATCAGGTCCAAGAATGTAATAAAATATCTCGGAGTTATGGTGGATAATAGGCTACAGTTTAAGGCCCATGTAGAGTATGTGACTAAGAAAGCATCACAAATGCAGTGAGCTCTGTCGCGCATAATAGCATCGGTGGACACACATACCCTAGGAGGATTTTACTATCGAGAGTAATTACTTCGGTCCTGCTATACGCCGCCCCAGTCTGGGCGAAAGCACTACGGACGAAAGAAACGAAAAGGAAGTTGTCGTCAACGTATAGACTTTGCGCTTCACGAACACTCAGAGGCTTCCAAACCATTTCTTAAGAGGCCTTCGTTAGCCGGAATGATTCCTATCGATACCCTCGCCTTTGAAATGCTCAGGATAAACAACAGAAGAGCGCGCAATTTAAGCGACGCAACCATACCTACACATACACATTAAATCTTAAGAAGGGCACCGTCACTATCTTTGTGACAAACCCGGTGGACCAACACAACGAAAGGAAGATGGACATTTTAACTCATACCGAGATACGCTCCTTGGCTACAAAAAAAGCATATGGGGACTGAAAGTAGCACCTTAAGCAGCTCATTTCCGGCCATGATAGCTACCGAAAATATCGTCGACGTTTCGGACACGATAGCTCCCCTTTTTGACCGGAATGCCCCAATCAGGAGGAGGACACAGAGCACGCCATATTCCATTGCACTCGCTTTGCAGAATGGAGAATTAACCTCTCAAATCCTTATTGCAAAAGAAATGCTGAACTCAGAGGAAGCCTGGACAGCAAGAATAGAGAAAATAAGGCGTAAGTGCAGCGTAAAATGCTAACCAGCCCCGCGAAGTAATACTTAACGGCAGTACCGCGGGTAATTGGTTGAAGAGAGAAGTGCGGGGGGTGGATTAGTACGTAGTCGCATCCCGTCATCGATTACTTGGGGCTTGCGTATCGTGCATGCTAGTAGCCCGGGCTGACGGTATCTATAAGGATAACAACCTCCATGTGGCGCATCCAAAAACAAAACAAAAACTAGTGGGAGGGTTACAATCCGCTAAGGCGAATCGTTGAATACCCCACTGTCAAGCTGACCAATGTCAAGCTCCGAATTGTGTCATAAATCTTGGTTGTTAAATTTCAGTTCCATTCAACTTCAATTGTTTAGAATTTCTCAGTTAAGAATCTTCTCCCTAAGAAAGGAGCGTGGCACCCACCACTTCTCAATAACATCGTATTTTTGTTTATATTTTTTATCAGAAGTGGTATACACGTGTTGATTGCATTTTCATATTGAAAATTTGGTTTATACTTAAAAACGCCCCCAAAGTGGGCGTGGCGAAAATTTATTTACTTGAGTTGATAGCTTACGCACATATCTGAACATTCTATTCTGCAATTTTTTGGATTTAAAGCAAATATATAAATTAAAAACCGTTTACTAGAATGCATATTAAGTATGACCACGCCTACAAGGGGCGGTATTCGCCTTTTTTTTAAATGCCAATCACAATACACTTAAGCGAGGATATCGCATACCAAATTTCAGCTTCCTGCGACAATTTGATTTTTCATGCTACTAAGTAAAGTGGGCGTGTCAGTGGGCGGATTTAAAAAAACATTTTACACTTGTCCTGCTTCGGAACCTAGAAAGAACAGATATCAACTTTCAAGTTCCTAGCTCAAAATTTAAGGCCTAAAAACTACCGAATTTAGTTGTTATTTTTATGCTTATATATGTATTTCAGTGTCCTGATTACGAATATGTTGTTAAAACTTGTCGGTCTCATTAGTCTAAAAGTTATAGCTATTCAAGGATTCAATTTTTCCATACAAAGTACCTCATCTTAGACTTTTAATTTCAACCTAAGAGTATGCTATAGAAATCTGACAAGATTCACTGTAAAATAAATTTGCTTTTGCAGACAACAGTGTTTGGGTGGCCCGCTTCGCGGGTTTAAAGGATTTCAACTCCCTTCTTCGCAAGGTTTAGCCGCTCACGCGACTTCGCCGCTCCGCTAAGGGTAAGTGCCAGTTGTCTGGCAGGCACCTATGCCCATTTACGTGTTAAAGTTGCACTCTTTTTGAACCTCTTTGGCTTATAACTTCTAAAATAATAGAGACCGACAATTTTTAATAGCATATTCGGAATCAAAACACTCAAATCCATATATTAAGATAAAACAAGTGGGAAATTGCAACAGTGGGTATGCAAAAGCTTCAATCCATCTACGACGGATTGCAAAATACCCGACCATACCAAAAAGAAAACTGCCACGCCTCCAAAAAGTGGGCGGGGTATAAAAATATAACTGTTGAATGCTTTATATTAGGTGGTTGCATACATTTCGGCCAAAAACTCCTCCGTTTTAACTAAAAAAATCACTTTTTTTAACGCCACGCCCACAAAAGTGGGCGGAGGCATATACAATACATACATAAAAGTTAGAAAATGCTAATATCTACAGCTTTTGTCATAAAATTTTTTGACAAATTTCATATATATTTATTGAAAGACAGTCATTTTAAGCTAAAATCTCTTAAAAAGTGGGCGTGGCCAATAAAAAAGCTAAAATTTTTTGGCTACCTTAAAGGCAATTATAAGGCAATGTTACATTGTAACATAGCTAAAATTTGCAAAATGTATTTTTTTTAAATTAGAGATGGTCGCACATACAGGCCTGTAGTGGGCGTGTCTGTGGGCGGATTCGGCTTATTTTCAAGCTTGATCTGAAGGACTGGACTTCCAACCAACTCACAAAATTTCAGCTCTCTGCCTTAAAATTTAAGGCCTACAAGTTGTTTACATACGGACGGACGGACGGACGGACATGGATTAATCGATTCTCCTGTGTATATTCATATCTCTAAAAGGTTTTAGAGATATGAAAACCTGAAAGGCTGAAATTTGGTGGGTTGGCTGGAAGTCCTTCAGATCAAGTTTGGAAATTAGCTGAATCCGCCCACAGACACGCCCACTACAGGCCTGTATGTGCGACTACTTCTGATTTAAAAAAATACTTTTTCCAAATTTTAGCTATGTAACAATGGCGCTAGGCATTAAGCATAAGGCATTCAACAGTTATATTTTTATGTCACGCCCACTTTTTGGAGGCGTGGCAGTTTTCCTTTTGGTATGGTCGGGTATTTTACAATCCGTTGTAGATGGACTGACGCTTTTGCATACGTACTGTTGCACTTTCCCACTTGTTTTAATTGCATATTATTAGGCGGCTAGTTAATATGCACTTACTTGTAAAATGAGGCATTTTGTATCGAAAAGTTGATATTTAAGAACCCATAACATTGAAACAAAATTTTACAGACAATTTTATTTAAGGTATTTGGAACACTATGATGACTTCGTCATTTGTTGAGTTGATATGCATATATTTTTTAAATGTTAACGTTTGTTTTTTCCAGACAAAGCAAAAAAAAATTTTTTGCTTTGCAGGAAATGGAGCCGGATGGAGTGGGATCCGCTGGTATAGCTATTATAATGTTTATACCAGCATTATACCGCCAAACATTATAATGTTTAAATAAAAAAGAAAGCTAAAATTAGGATAACACACCCGCTCAATGAAACATTATTAAAGCAAACTTGTCCCCTTTCAAATTGGTTAATATTTGTAGTTAGGTTTAGATACACAAAATAGCCTGAGTCTATTTACACTTTTCCGCACCGGAGGTATCATTTTTTTTTTACTTTTTATGTTTGTGCACTTCGTTTGCAGACACAGTACAATTTTTCTTTTATTCTATTCAATTTAAAATTTTTTTGTGTTCTTTTCGCATGGCTTACCAAATACCTTCTCTTTCCATTGCATAGCTTCAAGTGCCATAATTGACAAGGCGAATTCACACAGCAGAGTGGCGCAGTGGAAGCGTGCTGGGCCCATAACCCAGAGGTCCGTAGATCGAAACTACGCTCTGCTATAGGAGTTCTTTTTTTTTTTTTTAAATAATGTTTATAAGGTATTTTATCACACAACATTTTGTAATATTATATATAAAGTATGATGTGAGTTCCAAAATATTGTGAACTCATCATTTTAATTACCCCAGAGGGTAAAACCCCAAAACCCTTTTCGAACGAGTGTGTGTAGCGTGTAGGTAGGTTTAGAGGGCGAATTCCAATATTTACGATTAGATACCAATTTTAGTACTACAACTCCCCCATCACCTACGTACCGTACATGTGGGTAATAAATTTTCATTCGGAAAGCTCATAAATTACTCGGAAGTCAAAAGCTTTCGGTTATCATTTTGCCAGATTGAAAAAGTTTTCACAACCGTTGCGGGAGGCAGGCGTACGGCGGAGGTTGTATAGGTTCGCACAGTGTTCGGGAAAAGTGTACATCCGAGGGTTGACAACTACGACGAAAATGATGACGACGACGACCGACGATGCCAGCCAGCTACAATGTGTACGACGAGGAGGCCGCTGAGAGAAGTGAACCAAGACCAACTTGGATGCATGTTACTTTCACGTCAAAAACAGTTGGCTTTCGGAGAGATGCTTTGTTTTTACCCTCTGTATGGTGAGGGGGGTTGGACTGTGGGAGTTTGGAAGTAAGGCTGGATCTTGCACACGTAGGATGACTAGAGCAGGAAATTCTGGGTTTTTTAAAGCACTGTATCGTAATGTTGTCGGTTTTTGTGTCTTTCCTTTTTTCTGGCTGACATCGTGGAGGCAAGAAGGAATTATGTTATTTAGGACTTTAATTGGGTTTTTGGAAAATTCCACAATGTATTTGAGGAATTATGAATACAGTCAGGCTTTCGTTAGTGGGGAAATTGGGTTTTTTAAGGTACATCTACCTTTATACATAGTTCCTTTTTTAGTTTCTCTAAGTTTGATATTTTGTCGTGGGCACCTACTTTGACTGATGCAATTTTGTAGATATAAGGTCAATAGTAAAAAAACTGCTTAGTTTCTGTTTCTTGCTCTTTATTATACTCAGAACCATCCATGTACCTATAAAATCTCTCTTCACCACTTGAATATACCCGTATTTTATTACATATTTTTAAAGGACAGGAAGAATCTCTTCTTAGGGTTAAAATACGGATGCAACCTCTCTGTTCGTAAATCCATTTTATTAGCATATTTTGTAAGACCCAGTTTTATCTAACATGTACCTATAAGAACTTTTTTTAAAAATATAGGTGAGGGCAAATGTGAAGAAAAAAAACACGCCAGAATACGTTGAGCATTATGAGCAGAAAGCGTGTACGGGTGTTGAAGACATAGAAAAACAATTCAAAAAAGGGTTGCGAACGACGAATTGAGAATATTAGTAAGCCACGTCATCCGATGAGCATAAACAACGGTGGGTTGTTAAGAATTTCTACGACAGGTAAACCTTGACAGAGCTGATGTTGCGAATTGGGGCCAAAAAAGTGAGAGTTACATCAAAGATAACCTTATTATGCCAAACTAACTTATGTCTTTGGAAAAAACGGCCAGTGAATTTTTTACCTGAATTTGGTTTTCCACCCACATGTTGAGAGTTTTTTATGTTTCAGAAATAACAGAATAAAAGACATTAAAGGACACCCTTTATCGTATACGAATACACACTGCTTGCCTTATAGGAGAAAAAAAAACACACACAAGGACAAACTAATGTTTGCTCACATTGTGTGTGCCTCCAACGTCGCACATTGTGAAAAGTCATTTGAATAACTATTACTCGTAAAAAGGGATGAGGCTGAGGGTTGGTTGGTGGTACAGAATATGGTGTTTAAAAGTGATTAAGGTTGTGTTAAGCCCTATGTGGAGGGGGGTTCACGTAACTTGAAACTTCTCACCAAGGAGCTAACAGATTGATTTTAGTTTTGAAGGTTGGTGAGTGAAAAAGAGCTTTCACGGAAAAACGTTACTTTAATTTTGGACTTTGGCCTTACCTAACTGATTACCTAAAACTATTTGTATTCTGCTCCTATGTATATATGTAAAATTCAAGCAGAAAAAAATAAAAATGTATACATACTCAGCTCAAGGAGGAAATATTGGCAACTTTTTGTAAAAGTATCTACCTAGCCCAATCTCAGCAACCTTAGAGCCTCCTTACAGGGGCGACAAATCGTCGCGGCCAACAGTTGAGATCCAAGATCTTTTGGCAGCGACAGCTGTCGCTCGTGAAAGGCCTCTCATAAGACTCAACTGTTCTGACGCTCGTTTAAGGCCAGGCTTGATGACGAAATCGTGAAAGTAAATTTGTTGCGTTATTAAACATCCCGGCATTAAATAAAAGTGGTGCTGCGAACTGTTTTTGGATTACTATAGTACCACGCGTCGTATGCTGGGCCTGTACGTTTTAGTATTTTACCTACCGATCACCCCGGAAGGTGATCGTGGTTTGGTTTTTCTCCTGAGCTTTCAAAATTCGGTGTTTACCATAGTCCAACTAAAATGGAATGGATTTAAAACTGTTTTCGCGGTTGTTTGACATTATAAGAGAAGGGGGCAAATTTCGGACTTGGTTGAGTTGTGATTGAATTGTGATGAGTTCAACCCGTGACTACGAACGTTGTAACATACTCGAAACGTCGGGAAATAAATAAAAAATGACGCGGTAAGTCTGAAATTTTCCCCCTTTTCTTATAAAATGGAATGCATCCATAAAGTTTATAGAAAAAGTTTAATGTTTCTATAGTTCCTGTTACAACTTACCCCGGTCTATGTTACAACTTGGCCCATATGCGGAGTAAGTTGAAACAAGGCGATTGTTTTCTTAAAGATTTATTCTGATCTTATTTTGAATAGATTTTTGCTGATCCTTTTATGGATTTTGTAGCTAAAACCGTAGCTATACCCTTTTCCACAGGAATGGAGTATATTAAGTTTGATACAGGCGAAAATGTGACAGAGAAATAATGACGTAGATCTTAGGGTATATGATCGAGACCGAGGTCTGCACAAAAAAGACCACCAGATCATTTTGAATGATGTGCTATGCGATATCAAAGATCTGCTATTACCCTTGCCTTAGGCTGCATTTCTAGGCCACCAGGGTCTCACCACCACCCGGCAAACTAAAGATCCGTTGTCTCGACACTCTTTCATCTTCTTTCACTCGATCATCTTTCGGTTGAACTTGTCCTGCTTAACGGCGTACTGAAAGCAAATGGCTATACGAAAAGGCAAAGAATATGGAAGCCAGATTTGCAAAGAGAAAGGAACGAAAGCAATTCAGAAAAGAAAACTTTTTACCATACGTCAAAGGTGTTATACAAACCGTTTAGAAAAAGTACTCAAGAAATATGGGGTAAAATCCATATTTTTGCTACCAAAAAAGGTGAGAAGTTAAGTAACGTCACCGAAAGACTACATTCCTCTTCAAACGCCCCGGGCGTTTATGCAGTCCCCTGTAGCTATGGTTCGCCTTATGTAGAGCAAACTCGAAGAGGTAATGCGACCCGTTTGAAGGAACACATGAGTGGGGTAACTAAAAAACAACCAGTTTTCCGGTGACCATGCTTAATGCAGCTTGAGCTAAAAGTTCGGAGTGAGTCTAGTACAGTACAACCTGGGTAATTTGCACTAATAGAAACCCACCCTAATTCCAACTAAGCGGGTTTTCGAATTAACGAATACTTTTTGTAGTAAAACCTTTGCCTGAAAATGAGGTACCTAGCATTCAACGGATTTGAGGAAAGAAGAGCATAGCAACAAAAATTGTAGCTCTAATGATTAAAATGTAATTTTGAGGTTAGTTTTTCCCTGTAAATAGATATTGCGATTGTTTTAAGAAATGTATTTTGGTTCAGGCAAAACCCTGACCTGTTCTCAACATTGCCTAACCCTTAACTCATAACAAATTTCTTCAGAAAAATCCAAAAGTGAAAACATAAGACACCGCGAAACAAAAGTCTCGTAATATTCATAAGATAAAATTAAAAATTTGAATTACAAAATACCGATTTTGGAATGATTTTTTGAATAACAAGGTACACAATGTTAAAAATTAGGTGTTCGAATTAGTGGAGCGTTCGAACTACCGAGTGTTTGAATTAGCGAGGTTGTACTGTATTGTACTCATTAAAAATACTTGCTTACGCGGTTCCAGCGGAAAGTTTTTGTCATGTCAGTAAACCTACTTGTTAAGTTAACTTAGTTGTACTCAAGAAGAATTATGAGAGAAAGAAAATTTACTACTGTGACAGCTTTCATAGCGTCTTTCATAAATGAGTGCTTTTTTCGCACGTTGAAATTTGGCATAACCAATAAAGGCTATTTTGGTAATACATATATATGTACCTGCTATTGGTATCTTTGAAAGATTTTGGAGCTTAAGCCTTCGTCCATCCTATGGTATTCAAATGAAAAAGAAATACTAAAATGTCAATAAACAACGATTAAAGCCTTAAAATTTATATTCCCCGTTTCCAGTAATTTTAAATCTATGATAACCAGGAACAGTACACTCAACCAAAAGATATATCCACAGTCTCTGCAGCTTCTCTAGTGTCTCCAGCTTACAGTGCATTTTTCCGTTGAAGGTCTCGCAGACCAGCTTAACTCTATTTTTGCTATAGTCAGAGAAATTTTAGTTGGCGACGTTAGTAGACAGCCTTTTAAACTTTATTAGAGTTTTTATTAAACAGCTTCTTTCGGACTTGATCCTCTTGAGATGACCTTAATTTGAAAAAAAAAAACGACGAACAGGTGATAAAACTCAACTTTTTTTATGCAAAACCGTTTTGGCCATAGCTACAGATCTTCGATGCACTAAAAATGTTATCGCCCTTAATATTGCATACTACTGCTACAATCGGTGTCAAACAAGACAATGTTCCGGCTTCTGTATCGCGGTGGCCCAAGTTCACAAATTTAAAAGGAGTTTTGTTGAACTCCTTTTTCACTCGTTCGGTCGAACTCGTAATTTTAAATTCATCACTGGACTGAATGTGGTCTGACGACTTATAGCTTAAAATAAAAAGTTCTTGGACTCACCCTCCACACCATGAAGCATTTTGCCTGTACAAATGATTTGGACAGAATATTTCTCTCTCATCTTAATTTTTTCACATCGGATCGACCCACAATCTGCACCTTCTTTGCCAAATGAATACCATTGCTGGAAACCATATTTCTCTGCTTGTACATTGAGTTAGTATATTATATTTGCAAAGTAAAAACCGTAGAAAAATATAACAGCAAGGACCTAACAACGAAATGTATTAGTGCACTTAACTAAATTATCACAAACCACTCCAGCTCCAGCTGTGAAGCACTGCTAAAATTCTTTCGTCACGCAATGTGACTCTCGACGACGCAAGTCCCATCCTGGCTTCTTCCCTGCAAATTAAATACTGCAATTGATAGTCATTGTCCCTATGAATAACTAATTTATATATTTATTAGAGCAACACACATTTTCGGCATTTTATACGTTTACCTTTGTCCAAAGTTGTTACGGTCTCGGTGTACAACATCATGTTCCGGCCGGCCAGTGCATTTGTGCTGACCTGTGAATAAGTTAAGGACATTCCTTCCAACTTCTAGGTCAGAGAGAGGTAAAATCGATTAAACTGACACAGAGGGGGCCTGGTGTGTGTGTCAGTGCGCTTTCCTGCTTCCTCCTTGTGACTTTGGAGAATATTTTTGCGTGACTATCAAGTCGTTGTGTGTACCTAGTGCTACTATGAATGTGTCCCAATCGGGTTTCACTTCCCATTTGAATGACAATGAATGTTAAGGGAAGAAAGTCAAGGAATATGTGTGTCTAAAACAAGTTGCGTGCTTATAGAGTGAAATGAATAAATATAAGAACCTACGTTTAGGTATGGAGAGATGTAACATGAAGGATTATATTATATTCACTTTGGTTAATGGTTCAATTTGAAAAATTGAAATTTGATAATTCTTGGAAGTCATCGGAATTTTTGACGTAAAGTTACCGGTTTATACTGCCTGGATACTTTGGAGTTTATGTAATAAATTAAAAAGGCAAGGAAAAGAGTGAAAGCTCGTTGAGATGCAAGGCTTGTGCACTACTTTATAATGTAAGTTACATTGATTCATATTTTCCGATTACCCACCGGTAACTCAAGTATATCAGGCGGGTACAGGAGATTTCTTGGAGTTAACCTCCATATTTCGTTCCTACCCACGGGTGCCTTCCTGCTATCAGGTCAATCATGGCAACGAAGCCAGTTATAGAGCAAATAGCTCTTTTAATATTGCTCCAACTTGGCCAAGCCTGCAGCATACTTTAGTATATTTTCTTCTTACCTCGATCGCAAAAAAGGATAACAAATTTATTTTGACTTCTCCGACGGGACTTTGCTGATATTCAGGGTCTACTGTAGGTATGCAAGGATGGCGGCAAACAACGATTTATTCCGATTCGCTGTCATTCCAACACTATCACAGGTGGCATGAACCTATCAAGAGCACGCTGTTAGTTCTAACTCGGAAAATGCAATGTCCAAACCTAATGTCAACCAACGTGACAAAATCCTTGACAAAACTATGCCACAACAACAGGTCGTATATAATTTGTTTTAAATGGAGGTTACACACGCCTCAATCCAGCGCCCAAACCCAAGACGACAAGGACAGTATTTGACACAATTTCTTCACTAACCCGATAGAGCTGACCACTATGTGCATCCTTTCTACTTTACTTTTCATCACTGTAGGTAACTGTACTCTACACTATACATAACTCTTCAGACTTAATACAAAGCATACGAAATTACCTACACACTTTGTGGTACTTGGGTACGCATCGAGCGAGCTCTATAAATTATGCCGAAGGAGTCGGTTATACGGTTTCTTCTCGGTCATACGATTTTGATCTTTTCTCCAAATCTTCTCCCAAATATACGAAGATCGTTTGCCATATTTTGTGAAAAACCAGCAGCTGCAACTCTCTAAGACGATATCTATCTCTCGTTAATAATTTCCCTGAGATACTAGAACCATAATTACCAACTTGCTTACGATAACTTTCATTCCAGCAACATCACAGCACAGACGGCATGGAATGGTATCTATCCATTGTGTGATGCAAGGTCGAGCACTTATATCACCCAACAATTTTTAGGCCTTAAATTTAGAGGCTATAAAGCTGAAATCCTGTACATAAGCTCTCTGTCATCCAAAGCAACACAAGTTTTAAAGTTTTTCAAATCGGCCTAAAAGTGGGCATGGTCGATATTGTGGGCGCTCCAATTTTCGCTGTGTTAAAGGCCTTAGGCCAATATTGCTCAGTACAAAAATTTGAACTCCTACGCCTCGTTTAACTTGTCCAAAAGGCATTTTGAAAGAAAATGTTAAATACAGGCTGTCTCACATTGATGACAGGCTTTCTCACGGCCATAGTGGGTGTGGCCGTTGACGGATTGAGCTTATTTTCACACTTTGTCTGTGCAACAGAAGAACCAAGCAGTGTACCAAGTTTCAGATTTCCAGCTTGATTCCGAATACCTAAAACTTTCACACATACAGACGGACGGACAGACGGACGGACTGGTTTAATCGATTAACCCGTCGGTATCGATCATATCTCTAAAAGGTCCTAGGGGTCTAGGATGATTATTTCATTGTGTTACAAACTTAAACTTAATTAAAACAATTGGGAAAGTGTAACAGTGCGTATGCAAAAGCTTCAATCCATCTGCCACCAAAACTGCCACGCCTCCAAAAAGTGGGCGGGATGTAAAAATATAACTGTTCAACGCTTTATACTAGGTGGTTGCATACATTTCGATCTAAAACTCCACCTTTTTAACTAAAAAAATCACTTTTTTAACGCCACGCCCACAAAAGTGGGCGAAGGCACATACATACACTAAAGTTAGTAAATGCTAATATCTACAACTTTTGTCACATAATTTTTTGTCAAATTTCATATATATTTATAGAAAAACATTTATTTTAAGCTAAAATCCCTTTAAAAGTGGGCATGGTCAATGAAAAGTCTAAAAAATTTTTACTACTTCAAAGACAATTACAAGGCAATGTCACATACCAAAAATGAATGAGCTAGCGTCATTGGAACAAAGCTAAGATTTGGAAAAAGTATTTTTTTAAATTAGAGATGGTCGCACATACAGACCTGTAGTGGGCGTGTCTATGGGCGGATTCAGCTAATTTTCAAACTTGATCTGAAAGACTGGACTTCCAGTCAACCCACCAAATATAAGCTCTCTCTATACGGACGGACATTGCTTATCGATTCTCCTGTTGTTCCCATTCATATCTCCAAAAGGTCTTGGGGGTCTACGGTGATTATTTCACTGCGTTACAAACTATACATCAAATTTAATATACCCTGGGTCGGGTATAATTAATTTACCCTGGATCGGGTATAAAAAGGCTTTAAAAAAAGATAAAAGTCTAGCTTAATTTTTTTATTGAATATCATAACTATCACTTATAAAACACCGTTCATATAGAATTTTATGTATAGTTTTTACTTAGTGGATAAAGCAATACAAATAAAAATGTAACCTCTTAAATTCACTCCAAAAAATTTAACGTAGTACAGTTACAGTTACAGTTACAACCTTTAAAATATAACACAAGGATATATTTAAAGGCTTAAAATGAGGATAAATATAATTTATTGAGATCCTTTGGGTAAAACTAATTTCATCTGATGAGTTTTCAATTGATATCCTTTCATGCTAATAAGTAAGGACTTTGAAATAAATAAGGAATTTGAACATTTTTACAATTGTATCTACTGCTTACGGGACTTAGAAAGCCCAGATATGAGGTTTCGAAATCCTAGCTCAAAATTTAGGGCCTAAAAACTAACGACAGACAGACGGACGGACATGGCTCATTCGACTTACATAGAATTCGGTCTCAATCATTATGTCCTTAAGGTCTTTCTTGGGTGTCTACGGTGATTATTTCTCTTCGTTACAAACTATGAATCAAACTTAATACACCCCCATAGAATATATAGAATATATTAAACGTGACATGGGGTTCATATTCACCGTATTCTTAAATAAAGACAAAAAGCCGTTCCAGGAAATAATTTCCGACGAAAAAACTTCACATGGGGAAAAACTCTGTACTGCTCCGGTCTACCGTAGCTGTATTTCACTGTTTTAGAAAATAATTTTTCACCTGAAGTGAAGAGGGTATTGGTCCACCGTTTAACTTAATCCAACCTTTTAAAAATTAGGGAGGTGCTTAACTTACATTCCATGCAACGCCTCCCCACATTTGGTACTCCTTATTTGGTACTCCCAAGTAGTTCCAACTTGCATTTATCCCTTGCTTAGAGTTATAATAAATTTTTTTTCTACCTTATCATAAGTTATTTATTCTTATTTATAATCACCTTGTTATTTATTCGTATTCCACAATTTTAAGTAAAAAAAAAAACTTCTATAGCAGAGCGTAGTTTCGATCTACGGACCTCTGGGTTATGGGCCCAGCACGCTTCCACTGCGCCACTCTGCTGTACAAATTTTCTTGGTCAAAAGTTCCAATTGTATCTGAGTCGTAGATGTTATACGAAATTTTCTTATTAGAATTGTGCATGTGTATTAATGGAATGTACAATTTGTATGCATATGTATGCATGTGCGAATATGTAGCTTCATATTTTATGTTTTTTATTGCATAAGCCATAGTAATGTGAAAGTGTGAAGTTCACGCCATGTGAAAGTGTGTTCTTGCAGAAAATTTTGTATAGTAATATTTAAAAATTTAATATGGAAACTAAATAGAATAGGTACTAGGTTCAAAATTTGAAAAAAACCTTCATTTGTTTCCCTATGTTTTAAATTTTTGAATGAGGATTTAGGTATTTCAACCTATCACAGTTAAAAAATCATTGCATCACACTTAAGAAAATTTTATATAATGAAAAAAAAAAGTGTGGCCCATGAGGGGATCGAACCCGCGACCTTCGCGTTATTAGCACGACGCTCTAACCAACTGAGCTAATGGGCCTCGTATAAACTCGTGTTCAGTGTTTGGTCAGATTTCAGATGCAGCAACAACGAGTTCTGGGTTCTAAAAATAGAAAACTTGTGCTTTGGAATTAGCTATGTACTGTGGAACAATTTGTGCCACGCCAGTGCAATAGCAGAATTTCCCTGTCGTCCACTGCTTGCCTTCTTAGCTATAAAGAAAATCAATACTTTTCGTCGAACGCTGTATAAGGATGAACCGAAGACAAGAAAATCCTTGAAACAATCCTTAAAGATGCTTTTTAATTACTAAACGCACCCACGACAGTAAACACGAATAGAGTTTTCGGTTTATTGAATTTCGCCTTTTATGGATAGGTACTTAATTCTCTTTGTCAAGTTGACTGGTTGGTTCCAGACTTGGGGCAAAAATTACTGGACACAAAGTAAGTGTGTATTAAGAATTAATCGTCAAGCTGTCACGGAGATGTCTTAAATTAAAATGTAGGTGTAGGTACGCATTGATGGCAGGATGGAAATGAGGATTGACAAGTCAGTCGTATTATAATTTGAAAGGAATAATAAATAATATTTTTAGATTTTTCGTTTTGAGATTGAGATTTTAAAATACAATTTGTGGTAGGTATGCTCAAATTTGTGACTTTTAAAAATCCCATGCATGGTTTGTAATACAGTGAAATAATCTTCGTAGACTTTTTAGAGATATAATCGAGACCGACAGGTGAATCGATTAAGCCATGTCCGTCAAGATTTTAGGTCTTCAAAAGCAAGCAAGTTCTTTTGTTGCACAAAGTGTGAAAATAAGCTAAGACCGCCAACGGGCACGCCCACTACTGGCTTCAATGTGAGACAACCTCTATTTCACATTTTCTTTTGAAATGCCTTTTGGTCAAGTTAAGGCGTAGGAACTCAAATTTTGGTACTAAGCAATATTGGCCCAAATCTTTAACAAGGCAAAAATTGGACCACTCACAATATCGACCATGCCCACTTTTAACATGTTAGGTCTTTCAAAACCCGATTTCTCGGAAAGCTCACTGCAATCTGAAAAAACCAGTGAGTAAGTGGAGCAGTGTGTACGCACAAGTTGCAGTCCGTAAAACGGACCGTTGAATACCCCATCCTATCCCGCATTGCAATATGCCTATTTTATTGTTATATTTTGACATTTTATAAGTAGTGCAAACTTCAAAAAGGGGCGTGGTCCAACCATTACGAACTATCAATATTAACAGATATTTCCAAGTAACGTAAAAATTCATTTCTTTGGGTTAAATTCAATATTTTTGAAAAATCTTAAAAAAGGGGGCGTGGCTAAAAACTTTATCTGATTGAAATCTGGCGTAAAATCTCGTTTACCTTACCTGCTGATTTTTTTGTTTTATGCTTTCCTGTTTCCTTAAGGCCAGTCGAAATTACGTTTTTCTGGAAAATTTTAGGTTTTTCTTCAATTCTGCCTTTAAATGTAGACGTGGCCGAAAGTTGTATTTGAACGAAATGAAGAACTTAATGTTTTCTACATAAAATATTTAGCAACATTTTTTCAATTTGGAGCAAAATTACTGAGTAAACTGCATTTGAAAATGTACCCTTAAAATAGATGCCACGCCCACTGGAGGGGGTTTACCAATTAAATTTTTCTTTTCTGTGTCTTACATTGCGAGATGCTTAATGTCAAATTTCAGCCTTTTAGAACGTCTCCCAGATTTAAAAGCTCTGGAGGTAGTTGCACATGTAGACCGATTGGGGGCGTGTCTCCGGGCAGATTACGTAAATTTTTGCACTTGCACTGCTTCGCATGACGTGGAGTTTACGTACGAAATTTCAGCCTAAATTTAAGGCCTAAAAACATGTGAAATACAGGCGGACGGACGAACGGACATGGCTTATTCGATTCAGAATTCGGCCTCGATCATATTGAGGTAGACCCCCTCATATAATGGTAGACCCCCCCCCCCTTGAGGTCTTGGGGGTCTACCATTATTATTTCACCGTCTTACAAACTGTGAACAGGAAAAAAGTGACAGAAGATGTATATGCGAAGACGTTGCAGCGGAAAACAAGAGCAGCGTATGAGGAGCATCGAGCCAAGAGAAAAGAGGAGAAAAGGTTACTACGTAGAAAGAAGAGGGCCTACGCAGTCTCCCAGCTTAAGGAGATCGAAGACTCTAGCGGTCGAAACAAGACCAGAAAGTTCCTTAAAACAGCTAAGCGACTGGCTGCGTGCTTTAGAACTGGAACAGGTTTAGAACTGACAGGCTCTTCGAAATAGCGAAGGAAACCTAGTCATCGAAGCACAGGGAATAGTTGAAGTGTTTAAGCAGCATTTCCGGCAGCTGCTTAATGGGCTTCATGCGGAGAGAGTGGAAGAGGTACAAGAGAGAGAAGAAACCGTACCAGGAGAGAACGAGAGCCCAGTCGACCACGAAGAAGTCCCACCACCTAGTATTGAAGAAGTTAGCCTAGCTATAAAGAGGCTTAATAAAAACAAGGCCGCCGGCTCTGATGGCTTACCAGCAGAGCTATTTAAATACGGAGATGAGGTTTTGGTGGAGTGCATGCACCAAATCATTAACCAAGTGTGGGTGACAGAAAGCATGCCCGAAGACTGGAAAATCAGTTCCATTTGCCCCATCTTCAAGAAAGGCGATCCTATGTCTTGCAAGAACTATCGAGGCATATTCCTGTTAAATGACGCATACAAGATCCTGTCAAACGTACTGTGTGAGCGTTTTAGACCGTTCTGCGACACACTAATCGGCATCTACCAGTGTGGCTTCCAGCCCGCAGATCGACCATAGACCAGATCTGCACACCAAGGCAAATCCTGGAAAATACCAATGAATTTCAAGTCGAGACACACCATCTTTTCATCGACTTTAAGGCCGCATTTGACAGCATTCATCGTCAGGAGCTCTACCTTGGCGATGGTTATCCCGCCAAAACTGATCAAACTGTGCCGTGTTACATTAGAAAACACACGGTGCAACGTGCAGTTTGGGAACAGCTCTTCGGAACTGCCAAACATGCACTGGGTTTCGGCAAGGAGATGCATTGCATCCTTCAATCTTGTTCTCGAAGATAGTGCCTTCCGTGTTGACCTTTGCCCTGCGCACTATATCATCTCAACAGATCCTTGCAAATACTGGGGTACGCGGACGATATCGACATCATCGCCCGCTCCAGTCGTGCCGTGATAGAGGCTTTTACGGCGATTGAAGAACAGGCGAATTTAGTTGACCTGGAAGTATATGTTATCAACAAACAAAGAAACATCCGTCCGCCGCTTAGGACAAAACGTCACTGTTGGTAGCAGCAACTTCGAGGTAGTTAAGGAGTTCATCTACCTTGGAGTTAACATCAACTCCACAAACGACACCCTAGTGGAGATTCGTCGAAGAATAACCCTAGCAAACCGCTGTTATTTCGGTTTGGCAAAACAAATGGGTTCAACGCTTCTCTCGCAAAAGACAAAGTGTAAGCTCTACGAAACCCTTGTTCTGCCAGTTCTGCTTTATAGCGCCGAGTGCTGAACGATAAGCAGAGAAGGTAAAATTATACTTGGCTCTTTCGAGAGAAAAATTCTGCGGCGAATTTACGGTCCTGTGTGCGAGGAGGGCGAATGGAGAAGAAGATATAACCGCGAACTCTATGTGCTGCACCAACATGTGGATGTAGATCAAAAAGCCAAAGCACGAAGACTACATAAGCTCGGTCACATCGAACGAATGGACAACAACGCTCCAGCCAAGAGGATGTTCGAATCCAAGCCCCCAGGCTCGAGACGACCAGGAAAACCGAACCTCCGTTTTAAGGATCAAGCCATCGCGGATGCCAGAGCGCTTGGTCTGGACAATTGGAAGCAGCGTGCCCAGGATCGCAGAGGATGGAAGGGTACTCTGAACTTTTAGTATGCCCTATACTAAAAAAGTAAGTAAGTTACAAACTATGTACCAAACTATGACAAACTTAATATACCTCCTATCCTATGGGATGGGGTATAATTATATGTCAAATATTAAAGATACATATTGCTATTGGCTAAGCTTGTTTCATACAAAGTTTTGAACTCCGCCCACTTTTAGGGGCTTTTTTTTTAGGAAAAACCTGTTTTTTTCCGAAATAATTTTCGCTTTTAGCACATTTTTTCATGATTCTCACGAAATTACAATTAATTGATTTTAATTGTTAGCACAGGCCCACTTTTGGGGGCTTGGTCTCGTGTTACACGGTATATAGGGTTGGGTATATAGAAGTTTATTACAGACGAACCCTTGCTACTTACTTGTTATCTCTAGATTTTAGTGGATTTAAAGGCAATCAAAAAAACAGATGCTCAAAATCAATTTCAATTCATTTTCATAATCTCAAGATAAGACCGTGCGTCGCGTCGTTGGAGTGACTTGGACTTTCATCCGTGTTCATATGAAATGGACACAGCCTCGGTTTTAGAACACGTTGAACTTTCTTGTAAATAAAAGATTGAGGTTATATTAACTACCCTTTTCGGCCCAGCGGCCAGAAGCAAGGAACTTTCACTTTTTAAGAAGAACAACGAACTTACGCAATATAGGGTACGCGGGGAGCGTAGGTCTACGTTCTTGTGGAGAAGCAGAATTAAAAAGCAGACATGGGTACGCGGGAAGAAAAGGTCTACCTTATTATGGAGCAGCAAATTATAAAGCAGTCATGCATTCATCCCACAATGAAAATTTGGCAATGAATTCTGGTATCAAGTCAAATCATATCGGTATTTATTGTCTTGCTGGACATAAATTTGATTTTTGCTATCAATAGTTCGCTAAAGTCAGATGGATGACATTCTTGGTCATTGTCGTCTAGGTTGAGTGACTAATTTTGCCTGATGGCGGGCAGCTATTCTTCTTGACTTTTATTCACAGTCTTCGGAAATAGATTTTCGATTTTCTAGTATAGAAAATAGCTTCGGCTTTAGTGGCGACACAATTTAAACGTGTGCTCCTATATCTAGAAAACTGTATATGGACTTTAAACATGGAAACTTTCGTCATTCTTGATAAGGATAATTGGTTTTAGCGTTGTCGCCCTTATATTGCAGCTTTTCTGGGGGAAAATTTAATTACTTTTGGATGAAAATTTTCAATAAAAATATAAAAGGCTATAAAATAGTATTAGATGGGCTTTGGTCTTGACGAATAATTTCGAAACCGTTTTTCTAAGTATTTGTATATCAGCCAGATATTTTAGCAACATAATAGGTACGCTTTTCTCATTCTGACATAAAATCTTTTGATGAGCATGGTTATGTAAAAAGCTGGAATCCTATAGGTCCACTCGTAGTTGCTGCATCAGATGTTTTTGAGGTTAGAATTTTCGCGTTGTGGTAAAAAGGTCTTCCTCCACGAGCAAACTATTCGATTGTCAGCTTTGACTGAACTAATTTAAAGCAGTGCCAACATTGTCTGCGTATGGGGGTCCCATGCAATGCAAATTAACACCTGGATTTCCGTCACTGGTTCGGTCGCTGGTGGAGAAAAGGTCGTTTTTAACGTAAAGACAGAAATAATTGTTTTCAATATGACTTTACAGTGTATTTTGTGCAACCTTGTTAGCTAACTGTCTATTCGATAATGGATTACCAGAAGATCGCCAAACAAAACTCAGTTTCAAATCACTGCGCTCTCCAACAAGTTTAGCTCTAAATCTACCAAACCAGCACACCGCAGAGACCTTGATTCCGATTGTTGTATAGATATGTATTTGTTTCGCAATAATTTGCAGCACTCAGCAACTATGCTATTATTATGTATTTTGTTGTTGCTGTTGGCTGTTGTGTTCACCGCTTTTGTTTGCTTTTTATTAAAATTTCCAGAGTTCAAGATCGTTCACTTTTGATTTGTTTACCATCATCGAAGTCTCCCGTGCGCGCTTCTATAACCGGGGTTATTTTTGGAAAAATGTAAATTACTTCGGATCATTCGACTGGTTTGATTTTTGAAAGTTTCAATTTGTGATTATGTATAACAAAATTTGATGATTGCTGGGGGCGGCTTCCGTCCTATTACGGGTGTTTTATCTGTTGTTGGACTTGAGTTAAGCAAGTTTTTGTTTAAAAAACTTTGATTGAATAAGTAAAGTATGACAAATATATACCTACATGAGGGTGAGTACACTGTAGACACTGGGCGAGTGAAACCTTAATACATACTAATAATAATACTTAATACCTGTATAAATACTTTAGAATAGAGAAAAACTAAAACATATAGAAAATTAGATTTTTTTTGCATTTTGGATTGAAAAACAAATTTAATAGATTTTTATAAAATAAAGTCCAACAGTTATTCAAATCTTCTTCTGCTTATGTTTTGGCAAAAACAAAAATCACTGTGAAACAATAGAAGTATACTGATGAACCAGACCCTTAAGTAAAGTCAGACCAGGTACCGGTACAGGTATACATAAATGGACCAGAAAGCAGATATTGCTTAAAAAAAACTGCTGTTGGGCGCCATTTGTACCATATGGCAGGCCGAGCAGCAAAGATACGAGGTGGCAAAGTTGAAATTCGGAAAGAACACATCGAAATATATAAAACTGACAATTTTCAAAACTCCCGGAAACTTTTCGAGGGAACCCCTTTTTCCAAACAAATAACTGTACTATCTTAACGTTTCGAAAAAAAGGGAAAGGCATGTATTTTCTTGGCCTTCTCTACCATTTTGAATATTTAATATCCATAAAACAGCAATTTAGTTTTTGTTTTTCAATCCTTAGGTTTTTTTTTCAACTTTACAAGCAGTTGCGTTTCATTGGCCAATTTTCTTAAAGCATGGTGTTTGGTATTTCCTTTTCATATCCTACCCAGGGTATTTTAAGTTTGTTGTATAGTTTGTAACGCAGTGAAATAATCACCGTAGACCCCTAAGACCTTTTAGAGATATGAATGGGACCAACAGAAGAATCGATTAAGCCATGTCCGTCCGTCGGTCCTTATGTAAAAAACTTTTAGCCCTTTAATTTTAAGCCAGAGAGCTGAAAGTTGGTGGGTTGGTTGGAAGTCCAGTCCTTCAGATCTAGTTTGAAAATTAGCTGAATCCGACACTAACACGCCCACCTCTAATTTGAAAAAATTCTTTTTTTCAAATTTTAGCTATGTTACAATGGTGCTAGCGCACTCATTTTTGGTATGTAACATTGTCTTGTAATTGTCTTTGAGGTGGTAGAAGAAGTTTGGCGTTTTCATTGACCACGCCCTTTTTTTAAAGGATTTTAGCTTAAAAAGACTGTTTTTCAATAAATTTATATGAAATTTAACTAAAAATTCTATGAAAAGGTTATAGATGTTAGCATTTTCTTCCTTTTTTATATATTTATATATGCCTCCGCCCTTTTTTGTGGGCTGACGTTAAAAAAATAGATTTTTTGAGTTAAAAACGCGGGCCTAATGTATGCAACTATCTAGTATAAACCATTCAACAGTTATATTTTTATATCCCATCCACTTTTTGGGGGCGTGGCAGTTTCCTTTTTTGGTAGGGTAGGGTATTTAGCAGTCCGACTGAAGTCCGTAGTTTTTCATACGCACTGTTGCGCTTTTCCACTTGTTTTAAATTAGTTGAAAAACTTGAGGTTGGAGACGGCAATTCTGACACTTTTTAAATGCAGTAAGTTTACGTTGTAAGCGTTTCATACTGTCAAACTTAAATAAGATCGTCATTACCGTTAACGGACAAGCAACTTTAAAAAATCGTTTTGAAAATATTTTTGCGTTTTTGAGTCTACCTAATGTTCGAAGTTTTTGAATATTCGAAGTTCGCCATAGCTTTGCATAGAATCTAAGAAGATTGGCAAGGTCCATTATTTATTTCAAAGTTTATAGATAGGTACTGTATACCGTTTAGGAGATAGAGGGGGAGATATACCTTCTTTTTGACCTTTTCTATATTTTCTAAACTTCAAATCCATAAAACAACTAATATAGAATTTTTTTCAGTTACCGTTTTTTTCTGACTTTTTTTCAATAGCGTAACTACCTGCACTAGCATTTGATGTTTTCCAGAAACTCTACGGCCACCGGTTTTTGCGCCAATGGTAAAACAAGCACCTAATTTTTTTCGTTTTTAAAATAGGCTTCGAAAAACTGAGGTTGGATTTAAAACCTTTTTAACGCAGCTTGCTTTCTTTTCGTACGCTTTTGTACTTTAACCAAATCTGAACAAGATCGCTTTTACAGTTAAAATACTAGAATATTTAAAAAAAATGGTTTTTGAAAATGCTTTTATGTTTTTGAGTTAAATCTAAGAAGGTTTGAAACCTTAAAATTTGCTTTATTTTTCCGTAAAAGTTTGGATAATTTCTGATACGTGTGATTTTTTTCATATGATTTGTCCAAACATCACCGGAGGTAAGAGACACACACAGACGTTTTCTCATGCATTTTAAATTTCTTTAAGAAAATGCGTTAAAATGGCAGTACTTGCTTTACTTTGAGTTTTTTTATTAGCGCATTCAATATTGGTTTTGTGCACTAAGCAGTTTAAAAGTTATGGCTTCAAACACTTAAAAAAAAGTCATCCATTTTCAACTCTTCATTTCTCAAAAACTTTACACTATGTTAAAAAAATTGAAATTTTTCTTCAAAGTTCAGTATAGCTACTTACTAGAGCTAAGTTTCGATTTTTTTGTTCTAGACTCCCTAATAGTCTATATCTGTAAGATAGGCTCCTAAAAATGGGCGGGACCAGAAATGTAGAATGAAGTCTGGTCTAACTTGTATGGTAACATTTATTTCTTATTCTTTTATAAATTAGGTTTAAAATAACCAATTTTGTAAAATATTTATATTTATTTTTTTTTATATTATTTTTTTATATTTACATTTTATTTTTTATATTATGCCTGTCTCTATATATATTATATATAGATATATTATATCTGTACAGATATATAATATCTGTCTCCTCCACCTGAATCTCGGTGCTCCTCAACTGCGCCGTCCCTGCAGGGTAGATTTGAAGATTTTTCGGCCCGGGGCGTTGGTGTCCATCCGCTCTAGGAGGATGGAGGACCATCATATTTTGTAGATACTAGAAGGACCATCATATTTTGTAGCCTTTATATTTTGACTCTATTGGCTATAGGTCAGCGTCAGTGTTGCTGTACTGTAGAGCCCGTACAGTTTGATATTATATCTCGTCCTCCACTCTCCGTCTATGCAGACGGGTCCGTAAATCGTCCAAAGAATTTTCTTCTCGAACCAGCCTAAAGTGTTTTCACCCGCCTTTCCACGAGTTACCGTCCAGAAGTGATAACGCGATTGGACGGACGGACGGACAACGTAGCGATACCATAAGAGGTCCTTTTTTCCATTTTCAGACGGAACGCTAAAAATGATCATATTTTTTTATTCATCTTGGAACAATTTTTTCCACCAGTTTTAAGAACGGGCTTAAGTGTAGAAAAGACATTCTAGGATTAGCCATTCTTGTAGGACACCCAATTTATTTATAAATACATTAACTATGCCTATGCTAGATAACTGTCAAATAAATGTATGTATGTAAATCAAATCTTGCTTCTTCAGCAGTAGGTAATTAGCATAAATAAACAGTTTATCTCTGCAATCACCATATCCTCAACGTTAAAACGACTCGCCAACCATATTCAACAGAACGAAGCTATTACGCCTCCGTTGATGAAACCGTGTAATTACGTCTGACATTCCTTATACCATAATAATTTGATGTCTTCGTCGTCATCGTATAACTTCACATAAAATTCGTGCCGTTTCTCTCCAGCTACCAACCATCGCAATATCATTCCGAATCAAAAGGCGGAAAGAAACTCTCATCGCAGGTAAGAGCTTCACCCGCAAGTAAACAGAGTTTAATCCTTGAGCGTCAGTTAAAGTCGTCAGGAAAAAAATAAGAAGAAAGCTACATATAAGAGAAGCTTTTCCCTCTTAGTATCTCACCTTTATAAAATCAAAGAGAACTTTAGCATCATCCCTTATCCAAAACGGAATGAATTGTGAAGTAGCTTACCTTCAGACAAGGTGAGTTAGGCAGTGTGACACAAGTCGTTGATCTTGTTTTAAATACCTGCCAAGATAAGGATCTTAGCAAAATAGTGCAGGAAAGGTCCGAAAAAACTTCCCCTATTTTAAAAGAACAGGAAATTGGGATTGGGATAAAAAGACGCTAACCTTATTATAAGGTTCAACATTATTAGCACCGGTTAATTTATCTAAGCTCTTCCATGCGCCATAAAATTATACCAAAGTTGATTCTGCCGCAGTTAGTTGAAAATGATTGCAGACTTTCCTTTAAAATCAACCGAATGACTACAAGCGGATAGCAGTACCTTTACTTGTCGCGAGTAATGCTCTACCGTTGAGCTACAGGGTCCAGATTCGCACCTCACTAGTTTTTGCCTTTCTTATGTTAAAGTTATTTTCTGTAAATAAAACAAAATGAATCTGTCTATGCTCAATTAGACAAAAAACGTTCTCTAGTGTGAAATATGGTATTTCCTTGCACACAAAGTCTTAGTACACGCAAAAATCAGGGGATGATGCGTTCACCCTTTACACAAGGTCATTCCGGTTTTTTCAAAACAAGCCAAATCTAGGCGGCTCACTTAAAAACCTAAAAACCTAACTGGCATATATATATAAAGAACAAAAAAAAACTAAACTAAAAAATCTCATTCCAATTTTTCCAATTTCATTTTTGCAATAAATCTGTGAACCGTATAGCGGTACGAAAGTTAAAAGTTGTCCAACTCTTACTGCCGCCACACACTATGTGCACACTACACTGCAAGTGTTTCAACTTTTGACAGCTCTTACTACGGCTACTTGTCAAGAGGAAATACTTACTTACTTACTTAAGGTGGCGCTACAGTCCGGGGTGGACCTGGGCCTCAGCCAACAAGCTTCGCCAGCCAGCTCTGTCTCTAGCTAGCCGTCTCCAGTTTCGCACGCGAAGTTGGCTGAGGTCCCCTTCCACTTGCGTGCGCCACCTGAGTCTCGGTGCTCCTCTACCGCGTCGTCCTTGCGGTGTGGATTCGAAGATTTTCCGGGCCGGGGCGTTGGTGTCCATCCGCTCTAGATGACCCAGCCATCGTAGACGTTGTGTTTTGACTCTTTTGGCTAGGTCGGTGTCGCTGTACAGCCCGTACAGTTCGATGTTATATCTCCTCCTCCACTCTCCGTCTATGCAGACGGGACCGTAAATCGTCCGAAGAATTTTCCTCTCGAAGCAGCCTAAAGTGTTTTCATCCGCCTTTGACAGGGTCCATGCTTCTGCACCGTAAAGCAGGACAGGGATGATGAGGGTCTTATACATGGACACTTTAGTTGCTCGAGAGAGGGCTTTGCTACTCAATTGCCTTCTTAGCCCAAAGAAACAGCGATTGGCAAGAGTTATCCTTCGTTTGATTTCAGCGCTGGTGTCATTGTCTGAATTGATAGCGGAACCCAGGTAGACAAAGCCCCTAACTACCTCAAAGTTATAGCTGTCGATGGTGATGTTTTGTCCAAGACGTCGGTGTTGGGTGTCTTTTCTTGATGACAGCATATACTTGGTTTTGCCCTCATTGACTGCTAAACCCATATTCGCCGCTTCCGTCCCAATACTCACGAAGGCTTCACTGACATCACGCTTTGTTCTACCGATTATGTCAATGTCGTCTGCGTATGCGAGCAGTTGAACGGACTTTTGAAAGATTGTACCTCTGGTGTTGGCGCGAGAGTTCTGCACAATTCTCTCAAGTATGATGTTAAAGAAGTCGCATGACAGCGCGTCGCCTTGTCTAAATCCTTTTTTGACATCAAAGGGGTCGGTGAGGTCTTTGCCGACCTTGACGGAACGGCGTGAGTTTTCCATCGTCATCCTGCACAGACTGACGAGTTTGGCAGGGATGCCAAAACTAGACATTGTGCTATATAGCTCGTCTCTATAGATGCTGTCATACGCGGCCTTGAAATCGATGAAGAGGTGGTGTGTATCGATTTGGAATTCCTGGGTTTTCTCCAAGATCTGCCGCAGTGTGAATATTTGATCGATGGTGGACTTTCCTGGCCTAAAGCCACACTGATATGTGCCTATCAGATTGTTGACAAACGGCTTCAGGCGTTCACACAGTACAGCAGAAAAGATCTTGTATGCGATGTTAAGAAGACTTATGCCTCTGTAGTTGGCACAACTCAGAGGGTCTCCTTTCTTCAGGATCGGGCAAACAATGCTGAGGTTCCATTCGTCGGGCATGCTTTCTTCCGACCATATCTTGCAGATGAGCTGGTGCATGCTCCTAACCAGCTCATCGCCAGCGGATTTAAAAAGTTCGGCAGCTAGGCCGTCTGCTCCGGCTGCTTTGTTGCACTTGAGCTTAGATACAGCTACTTTCACCTCCTCCAGGTCGGGTGGGCGGTATCGTTCGTATGCTTCGTCGGTAACGTCTTCGCCCGGGTTGAATGGTTTGTTCTGCCTGACAGCGGTATTTGGTTCGTCCTCGCCGTTATACAGTCTGCAGAAGTGGTCTTTCCAAATCCTCAGCACCGACTGCGATTCCACAACGATGTTCCCTTGATGGTCCTTACAGGCCTCAGTTCAAAGTTTATACACTTGGTAGGACCTTTTGATCCTTTGGTAAAACTTTATAACCTCATTCCTGTTGTAACATCTCTCTATCTCTTCAACCGCGCGCTTCTCATGCTCTCTCTTTTTCCTTCGGAGAAGCCGGTGCTCCTCTCTCCTCCTCTGCTCGTAGAGCTCGCGAGCAGCTCTAGTCCTTCTGTGCAGCGCCGCTTTGTATGCTTCCTGTTTAGCTGCATGTGCTTGCCGGCATTCATCGTCAAACCAGAGGTTTCGTTGTGGTCGCCGTGTGAACCCCAGCACTTCAGAGGCGGCGTCTCTGATGGCATTTTGGCAGTGTTGCCACTGGCTATCAATACTTGATGCTGGTTGCATAGGACTTCGTAGAAGGTTTTGAGAGACTCGGTTGGAGAAGGACCTGGCGATCTCTTGCGATTGTAGTCGGCCGACGTCAAACTTCCTCACAGTATTTCCATTACTTGGCGCTGGTCGGGATATCCGCAGCCGTACCTTGGCTACAACAAGGTAGTGATCCGAGTCAATGTTGGCCCCTCGGAAAGTTCGGACATCCATGATACTGGAGGAGTGCCTTGCGTCGATCGCAATATGGTCAATCTGGTTGACGGTTGATTGATCGGGAGATCTCCATGTCCCTTTGTGGATATTGAGATGCGGGAACTGTGTACTAGCTACCACAACGTGTCGCCCCGCAGCAAAGTCGATCAGCCTGAATCCGTTATCGGAGGTCGTGTCGTGCAGGCTATGCTTTCCGACAGTACGACCAAAGATGCCCTCCCTTCCTGGCTTGGCATTAAAATCGCCCAATCTTAATGTCGTAGCTAGGATTGTCGATACTGCTACTGATATGTCGTACTGCTCATAAGTTTTGTCCAGGAGCTCGTAGAACATATCTTTGGTCTCGTCATCTTTCTCCTCTGTGGGGGCATGTGCGCATATCAGGCTAATGTTGGCGAATTTAGCCTTGATGCGGATCGTCGCGAGGCGCTCGCTTACAGGGTTGAAGCTCAAGACTTTTTGCCTAAGTCTGCCTCCAACAACGAAACCACATCCAAATAGGCGCTGTCTTTGATGCCGATAGCAGCCGCCGTAGTGATGTCGCAGTTTTTCATCCTTCTTTTGCCCGGCCCGTCCCACCGCATTTCTTGGATGGCAGTAATGTCTGCCTTGCAGTCGTTAAGGGCCTCCGCTAGTTGCTCGGCTGCACGTGGTCTGTTAAGGGACCTAACATTCCACGTGCAGATCCGGAGCTCGTTGTCCTTTTCTCGTTTGCATTGGTCGTCAACAGTAAATCCGTCCGAATCCGAGGCTTGTTTCAAGAGGGAATACGTGGCATTTTACACCTGCCGCAGGACGTTCGGCAGCACCTGGGGTCTGCAACCAAATATTGTACACTGGATGCTTAGAATAGTTGTAAGAATCGTTATCTCTTCAACCTCACCAAGCTCCAAAGGGCGGCCTGCATGGTAATAATATAGGGTCCCTGAGGACCACACTCACCGCAGCACTGAAAGTATTACTCAACTTCACCCCATGGATACCCCCAGTATAGGCAGTTAAAACAGCTGTCCACCACGGCTCTAAGAAGGACGTCGGAACAGGCGCATGCATTTTCTGTGAAGCTCTGAGGCTAAGCAAATCATTCCGGATCAACGACAACTGCAGTAGTTGTCAGACGCAGCTGGTAGCCTAGCCATAATCCAAGCTGACACTGAACTGAAGAAACACAGGATCGAAAACAAGACAATAACCATCTACTCTGACTGCCAAGCGGCCGTTAAATCCATAGAACGAGATCTGAGAAGTGGTGAAGTCAAGGGCTGTGAAACGATGCAGGAAATTTCAAGACGAGATATCACTTGTCAATACTGTTACTTTGTGTTAGGCGACAGGTCACACCGATATCCCAGTACAAGCAGAAACGGACAAACTTGCGAAATCTGGGTCAGAGATTAATGCATCTCTAGCCCTCAAATCTATAAGAACTCCGCTGAGCTCCGTAGCACATAAACTAGAAACTGCTTAGATCCTTGAGTTGAACTAACCTACGGTGCGTGGCCAGAACTCGCTCCGTGCAGTCACATAAGCGAGCTATGGCAAGCGGTAAGCAAAAAATAAATAAATAGACAGAGTGGCGCAACAGCTCGGGGTGAGCCAGGGCCAACTTTTCAACAATTTGTGCAGTGGGTGTTGATTTCTTTAAATACAAGGGGACATAAAAAATAAATTTTTGCTGAATCCAAACGCCACTTTGAGATGTTTTTTTTAAGGCTAATGTTGTACTCTCGGAGGACTTGTCAGACCCTCATGGAGGTGGTGGCCGTGAACCGAACGAGTTTTAATACCCGACCCAGGGTGTACCTATTAATTTTAATGCAAAGTTTGTAATAGTGAAATTATCACACTCGATCCCTAAGACCTTCTTGAAATAGGTCACGCAAAGGTCCCACACAAAAAATGTAGCAAATTTTTATACCTACATTTTTTGAAATATTTTTTTCCCTGATTTTATATGCCCTACATAGGTAAATATATTTTAAAAAAAAGTTGTGTGTTTCTTAAAAACTGGTTTAAAAGTGCGCGTGTAAAAATGGTTAAGGAAAATTCCTATAAATAATGTGTTAACGCTAAAAGTTCATAGACAAAACTACTGAATACTCAAACAAATTAATTTAATGTTCCTTAAGTATAATAAGAACCATTAATGAAATGACTCCATCCAAAAAAAAGACCTCTTAAGCAATTCGTGTATAGAAATGAAAGACCAATGCGACCCGCTTAAGTACGAATTTACTTGCATTATATATCCTTTTAAAGAAATACTAAAACTCACGACTTAATGGAGTCTAAAAACAAAAACCTCCATTTAAGGATATCCTATTAAATCTAAAGAATTTTACACCTATGCCCACCACCACATGCCTCTTATGCCAAAATGGACAACTGCCATTAAACAAAACACTTTCAATAGAACCGGAAAACCAAACGCCAAATCTCTGCAGCATGTGTGTAACACGAAAGGCTTGATGTGTGTCACACCTACCCCCAGAGAATGCCACGTTCCATGTTGCCGTATATATTCCATAATAAAAACCGCTCAATGGGCCTCTTGAAAAATCCTTTATATCTCCAGCACGGCTACAAGCAGGGAACGTGTTGTACAGCATAATACAGCAGCCAACATACAAGAGCATGCCCTGTGGGAGTAAACAGGCCTAGACGTATAGTCACAGGAAAAATTCCACCTCTATTCGGCAACCCCGGGGCACATTTCTTGTAGACACTATGTGACCCGGCTATTAACTCAGGGGCGCAGATTACCACAACCACAGCCATTGCTATCTGTATCTTCACTCGAAAAGTATCCTCCCCGTCATTTGCCATTTTGCTTTTGAAACTATGCTGATTTATACTAGTTTCCTCATAAAGAAATAATTAATTACCCCCCTGGAAAAGAAAGCCCTCTATACACACACTGTCTTTGGCGAAGTACAGTGAGCACGCACACCCGAGCATAAAGAAGTCTCAAAAGAAAGACATACATATTGTAGCTTTCTCCCTCAAGTGTAAATGTAACGATCGCATTTTAAGGACCACATTCTATCTAGGGCAACAACGGCTGGCACAATAAATGAGTTCGCCATTCGAGAGGATAAATACGTACAACTTCGAGGATGTGTTCTGAGCTGGGGTACTCCGTATTGTCACTATAGAAGAATGGCGAGTTTCCTTTTTTTACGAGCTGAACAATGGGACGGATATTAAGTTGATGTTCATGGAAAGAGGGGAGAAAATCGTTTTTCTTGACAGTGTTTTTTTTTAAGGCAGGCATTTTTTTTTGGATTTTTTGTTTCAATTAAACATAAAAATCAATACCTACACAGGTTCGTTTCTTAATCCGAATCCGAGGCAAATCAGCGTAGAAAGCAGGTAACTACTTCCATATGTTCTCTAACATGTAGATTAGGTAGGTGTGTATTTTTTGTTTCTTATAATGAACTCGCATCGCGATCAAAGGGCTGACTTTCATAAAAAACGTTTTCATATCGCGGGCGAAAAAAAATAAAGGAGAGAGAAAAAAAGGAAATATAGTACCCGATGAAACGCATACGCAAGTGTTATTATTATTATTATTAGAATCGAGATGAAAACTTATATTTTGGGTGGAGTTAAAACCCAATTCCTTACGAATAAATTGCCCCAAAACTTTAAGGTATATTCAATTTGGCCCTTTCCCTATCAAAAATTTTCCAAAACTCAAACAAAAACCACCCCGAAATTGAGGACCACGTGACGTCTACCTACACATTGCGTAATTTTTGTTGTTCTCTGCATAACAGAACCGGGCTATAAATGTCACAAACACTTAGTTCTATATCACAGCTCGGTGCAGCAGTTCGATGTTGAAAAGAAGACACGATTAGTTTGCTTTCACATTCTTTTGACTCTGATGGAAATAAAATGTAATTTTTAAATACGTCTTCCTTGACTCAGTCTCGGCCAAATCGAAAAATCTACTATTTCCCTCACTTTAATATACAATGTAACATAATGTACCATAAATCTCCCATCCAAAGAAGAATGGGCTTTCAAAAAGTGTGAAGGGCTAAACCAGTTTTCGAAAACCTTTTCCCCAAAACTCAGTTTTTGATTCGGTGTGAAGAGCATATTAATCTATTTACGATTGAATTTAAAATGAATCCCCTTATAAATCTTTTCCACGCACGATCAAACCAAACAGTACAGAATTCTACGTTCCCTTTTCGTGTTTTCACAAAACAAACTAAACAATGCTTCAATTGTCAGCTCACTCAAGCCTTCAGCCCAATGAATCCGCTGTGTCCGTCACGTTGAAGTACACAACTGACATTTTAGAATATAATCGACAGAAAAAAGGGCCTGTTCGGCTTATTTGTTATTATAATTGTTATAATTTACTCAACAAGGTAAGTGCAAGGGTTCGTCTGTGACAAACTACCTTACACCCTATATATCGTGTAACACCAAATCTTAAAGTTTTTTTTGGACCGAATTCATATATAATTTGTATAGGCCACGCCCCCAAAAGTGGGCATGCGCTAAAAATTGCAATCAATTAATTGTAGTTTCGTTAGAATCATGAGAATAAATACGATAAAGGCGAAAATTATTTCAGAAAAAAACCTGTTTTAAGCGGTCCGTCCAAAAATGGAAAAACGACCTCTTATGGTATCGCTACGTTGTCCGTCCGTCCGCCCGTCCAATCGCTTTATAACTTCTGAACGGTAAGTCGTAGAAAGACAAAATTTGGTGAACGTAAAAACTGCGGAAATAGTCAGAGAATCCAAAGAGGGCAATTTTTTTAAGCACAAATAACGGTTTAATAACAGTTTGAAATTTCCCGTGAAAATGGACTTAATGTTTTTTAAAAGTTTTTTTTCAAGAAGTTTAGTAGGCAAGAACTAGGAAAACAAAACTTAGGTTTAAGAAATACTAAGCTTTAATTAAAAAAATAAAACTTTTCGAAAATATCAAAACGTTTTTGAGAAATGAAGAGTCGAAAATGCATGACGTTTTTCAAAGTGTTGGAGGCCATAACTTTTGAACGGCTTATCGCTCAAAATCAATATTGAGAACACGTATAAAGCAACTCAAAGTTAACCAAGTGCTTAGGTCATATTTTTCATAATTCAGTTTGAGTACTGCAGTTTTGACGCGTTTTCAAAAAAAAATGGCAAAAATGCATGAAAAAACGTGTCCTACCCCCTTATCTCCGGTGCTGTTTGGTGGAATTCTATGAAAGAAATCACACGTATCAGAAATAATTCAAAATTTTAAGTAAAATTACAGCGAATTTTGTAATTTCAAAATCTTCTGAAATTTAACTGATAAACATAAAAGTATTTTCAAAAACAATTTTTTTAAGTCTTCTAGTAGCTTAACGGTATAAGCGATTTTTTCAGATTCGGTTAAAATACAAAGCTTACAAAAAGAAAAAAAAAAATTTTAAATTGCCGTTTTTAACCTAAGTCCTCCCGTCTGCATAGACGGAGAGTGGAGGAGGAGATATAACATCGAACTGTACGGGCTGTACAGCGATACCAACCTAGCCAAAAGAGTCAAAACACAACGTCTACGATGGCTGGGTCATCTCGAGTGGATGGACACCAACGCCCCGGCCCGGAAAATCTTCGAATCCACACCGCAGGGACGGCGCGGTAGAGGAGCACCGAGACTCAGGAGGCGCACGCAAGTGGAAGGGGACCTCAGCCAACTTCGCGCGCGAAACTGGAGACGGCTAGCTAGAGACAGAGCTGGCGAAGCTTGTTGGCTGAGGCCCAGGTTCACCCCGGACTGTAGCGCCACCTTAAGTAAGTTTTTTTTTTTTTTTTTTTTTTTTTTTTTTCCCGTGGGTAGGTAAAAACCTTCATAGGCACTATGAGAATCGAACGCGCGTGCTCATAGTAGTGTGAGATTCTTACTCACTAAAAAACCTCCCAATCTTTGTAAGACTACGACTAAGTTTCCTTAACAAGTAGTTCATGCTTCTGTATAGTAATCGCGTTTGGCAGGCTACCTTCCAACGAAAGCACCTGCAATACCGTCATTATGTGCGGTTTCCTCTTACGACGCTAGATCCAACGGTCTTGTTCGTTGTAGTCGGCGTGCAAGATTTGTCTGATCCAGAGTTCGGATTATTTCGTGGTTGCAATGGCCGTGAAGGCGAGTGTGAAGTTTGCAAGCAAAGTTTCTTACTTCGTCGGTCACGGTTGCGATGCCTAGATCTCGATGTAAATCGCTATTTCTTATATACCATGGAGCATTTACGATTGCTCTTAGTGTCTTATTCTGAAAATTTTCTAAAATAGATATGTTGCTTGGTTTGGTACAACCCCAAAGTTGTATACCGTACGTCCAAGATGGTTTTAGCACTTGCTTATACAATAGCAGTTTGTTATATACGCTTAGTTTCGAATAACGTCCGATAAGCCAATTCAGTTCTCGTAGCTTGATTTCAAGTTCATCGCGTTTCTTTTTAACGTGTGGCTTCCACTTAAGTTTTGCGTCTAGGGTCATGCCTAAATATTTCGCCTCGTTTGCGTACGGAATTTGTACCGAGTTTATAAATAGAGGTAAGTTGATTACCCTCTTGTAAGTAAAATTTACATGCGTTGATTTTGTCTCATTTAGGAGGATTCGCCAGGCCTTTGTCCATTCGCATATTTTATTCAAAGCGCGTTGGAGTTTTCCCGTTGATTGTTCGACTGTCTTATCCGTAGCGAGGATAGCCGTGTCGTCAGCGAACGTGGCTATAGTCGTTGTCTCTACTTGAGGTACATCTCTTGTAAAAAGTAAAAACAGTGTTGGACCGAGGACGCTACCTTGTGGAACGCCGGCTTGTATTTCTTTGAATTCTGAGTATTCGCTCCCGTATCTCACTCGAAATAGTCTGTTGTCAAGATAAGACTCTAAGAGTTCATACATTTTTTCCGGCAAAACTTTCCGTAGCTTATATTTTAGGCCTTCGTGCCAAACTTTATCAAAGGCTTGGGATACGTCAAGAAAAGCGGTAGAACATATCATTTTCGCTTCTAAGGCTTTCTCAATTTCATTAGTTATTCGATAGACCTGGTCAAGTGTTGAATGTTTGACCCTAAAGCCGAATTGGTGATCCGGAATCAATCGTCTTTCTTCAATTATTGGTTGCAGTCGTTTGAGCACAAGTTTCTCGAAGACTTTAGATATAATCGGCAGAAGCGAAATCGGTCTATATGATTTTTTGTCGTTCGGGCATTTCCCTGGTTTCGGAACCATTATTACCTCTGCGACTTTCCATTGCCGTGGAACGTATGAAATTCTCATTGATGCGTTCATGATGTAGAGAAGCTTGACTAACGCTCTTTTCGGTAGCTCCTTCAAAATTTCCCCAGTAATTAGGTCATAGCCTGAAGCTTTGTTATTTTTCAAATTTCGGATTGTTTGACGAAGTTCAGACAGTGTCACGGTTTTCATTCGATAATTGTCTAATTCCGCATTGCGATACAGATCGTCAACCAACGGCTCCCCGTCAAACGGTTTGAATATTTCTTCTAGATGTTCTGCAAATACATCTGCTTTCTCTTTGTCACCTTTTACCCATTCACCGTTATCTTTTCTTATTGGCGCCGAGTGTACTATGGGCTTTTTAATGGACTTCACGGCTTTCCAAAGTGAATAGTTTGACCCTCTATCGGCAGTCAAGTTTTCGAGGTAGTTGGTAGTCTCGCGACTTTTAAAATCTTGAAGTAAGTGCTTTAATTTGTTAGATAGCCCATTCAGAATGGTTTTATCAGGAGGAGCTCGAGACAAATGCCACCTCTTTCGAGCCTTTCTCTTTTCGCGTATGAGCTCTTCAATTTCGCGCGGGTAAATTGATCCGCTTTTCCTTACTCCAGTTTTCCGGAAAGAAGTATTGTTCCAAGCAGCGTCTTGGATAGTTCTAACGAGTTTATCGACTTCGTCTTCTATTTCTAAAGGGGTTGTAAGTGGTACATGTAGAGATACATTTTCTTTACAGTATTTCCTAAAGCCATCCCAGTCGGTGTTGTTATTCGTTAGCCTAGGCGCTCTCTCATTTTTTGCTAGACTTCCGCCGATTTTCAAAACGACTGCCGAGTGATCCGAACAGAGATCATAGCCTTCTTCTACATTTGTGAGGTGGCGGGGAACCCCTTTTGCGATAAAGAAGTCGACAAGGTCAGGTACTTTGTTTCTGTCGGTTGGCCAGTACGTTGGCTTTCCCGTCGAAAGGAAAACCACGCCACGTTTCATGCTAGCTTTGAAGAGTACTCTACCTCTTGTTGAATTGCACCGTGATCCCCAAAAGGTGTTTTTCGCATTAAAGTCCCCGCCGATGATAAAATTCGACCCAAGTAAGTCAAAGAGGGGAGTAAGATCGTCGTCCGCTAGCCTATGCTGTGGAGGAAAATAACTCGAGGCAATATTATAATCTAGGTGACCTATTTTTACCGATACTGAAGTTATTTGCATAGAGTCAAGCTCAATTTCTTCGTTTTTGTAATGCTTAATGCAGTCTTTGATGTAGAGAGAGGATCCGCCTCTCGAATTTTCTGATGGATGATGCGCGTGGTAGTCGATGTAACCTCTAATTTTGGGTCCGGATCCCTTCTTAAAGTGTGTTTCCGAAATCAGGCATAGGTCAATATTTTTTTCCCGTAGAAATACTTCTAGTTCGTCGATTTTCTTTAAAAGACCATTTGCATTCCATGTAAGTATGTTAATGAGCTTCATATTCATGATTTGTTATTGGTTTTGCGAGGTTTAAACTCTAGCTCGCTCAGTTTGTCAAATATTACTTGATTAACTTTAGTTTGTTGCTCAAGCTTTTCCAATATCATAAATAATATTTGAGATACCGAATCTGTTGTGGTAGGTTCTGGAGGTTTGCTTTTGTGTGACGCGACTTCAGCGTACGATCTTGGGCCGATGAGTGATGATTTTCCCTTTTTACTTGGACCGGCGACGTTTTCTTGCGGAGTTTGTATATTTTTTCTCGTCAATCTCGTATTTCTGACCGATTTGGGAGTTTTCGGCTTGTCAGCTCTAGAACGTTTTGGGGTTGTGGCCCTATCTACAATATGTTGCTTAACAGTTTCGTGACGTTTTTGTAGCTCTATTGCGATTTCGCAACCTCGGTAGCTCGCCGGGTGACTTCCATTACAATTGGCGCAAGTCGCTGGGGCCTGACTGCTTACGTTGCAATCTTTTGAAAGATGTCCACCGGCGCATTTGACACATCGCGGTTCTTTTTGGCAGTACGCTTGAGTATGTCGGAAGCCTTGGCATCGCTTACATTGAGGTACTAGTCTATTGCCCTTTCGCTTGGGCTCAATTTTTACCCTGATATTTAGGATTGTTTTTATTTTATATATTTCGTTTATGTTTTCAATCCTATCGAACGTCAGCATGAAAATAGGAAGACCGCGCTTGACCACGGTATCTTTTTCTCCTTCCGTACGTTGTTTTTCTTTCTTAAGTATGTTCACGGCATCAAGAATTTTAAAGCCTTGGGCTTGAACATCTTCAACAATTTCTTCCTTCGTGCAGGTTGGGTGAAGTCCCCTAGCAAAAACCCGAAGCGGCTTCTCGAATTTGTTTTCGTAAGTATACCATTGTACATTCTCGGTATTTAATTTTTGCGAAAGTGCGCGATAGGCATCAGAGTCATCGACATTGACTTTCCATACATTATTTCGAAGAGAAATTAAATTATACTTCGTCCCCAGAGTATTTTTTAAGATATTTCGCAGCTTTCCGTAGTCTGCGACCCCAACGACATTTATTGCAGGCGGTCGGCGAATTTTTTCTTCAATTTTCGCTGTCGCTTTTTTTGACACGGTTGGTGTTTCATCGTGTTTATATACGGCCTCAACTACTGGCGAAGACCCAATTTTTCGTTTTTTGGTAGATCTTTTCTTGAGAGCCGGATTAGTTTCACGTGCAAGCTCTTCTTCGTCTGTCACGTATTCGCTTTGAAGCTTCGGCGTGTCCTCACGTTTTGTAGTATCACGGGGATCCCTAAGAGCCTCGTTTTCTTTTCGTAACGAATCTACTTCATTTTTGAGCTCATGGTAGAGACGTTCCATATCTTTAAGCTTAGCGCGGAGTTCGTTGTTTTCCGCTTCAAAGCATTTAGTTTTCGCTGAGTCCCGATTAACCGGCGGACTTCCTTTCCCGGAGATGATCGATCTAGGTGGTGGTGATCGAGGTACCCTTGGTTTCTTCATAAAGGGATTTGAAAGCAATAAATGGCTCTCCCCAGAATCCGTAGAGCCTACCTCCGAAGAGGGTGGATTTGCCAGTGATGCTGGATTACCACCTGGGGTATTACTTCCGTTCGTTTTGTCCATTGCATGGTTTGTATGCGCTACGCGCTCGGCATACGGAGGGTGGATTTTAGTCGCCTCTTACGACAGGCATGCCTTACCTCGGGTACATTCTAACCCCTACCCGAAGGGGTAGGGGTTAGGTTACTTACTTACTTACTTACTTACCTTAAGTAAGTAAGTAAGTAAGTAACCTAAGTTTTAAGAAGCCTATTTAAAAACCGAATTAAAAAATGAGATTGTTTTACCGTTTACGCATAAACCGGTGGCCATAGAATGAAAAAAAAACATCCAAGGCTAGTGCTGCTGGTTGTGCTATTGGAAAAAAGTTTAACGGGAACTGGAAAAAACTTCAAAATATTTGTTTTATGAATTTGAAATTTAAAAAATTATAAAAAAGGTCAAAAGAACGCATGTTTCCCCTCTATCTCCCAAACGGTATAAAGTATGTTTTTAAGTTAACACCGTTCATAGTCCATCTAAATTTTATACAAAACTATAGCAGACTTCGAATATTCAAAAACTTTGAAAATGTAATTGAAAAACGTGAAAATATTTTCGAAAACTTGGCAAATGCTAGCACAGGTTGTTGTAAAATTATCAAAAAGTCTAAGGGCACTTAAAAAGGGCGGTTTTATAAGTTTTAAATTATAAAAATCCTAAAAAAGGCCAAGAAAGAGCATGTCCTTCCCTCTATTTTCGAAACGGTAAAGCTTTTTGCCAACCTTTTTTCAGAGTAACGAGACCCAATATAACATCACCCAATATAAGATATAGATTTTTATGTTGGGTTATGATTATATAGAATATGACAATATATAGAATATAATATATATTATATTCACCCAATATAAGAACAGTAGGCAGTACTACGAAAAAGTATATTAGAGACTGTAAAATATATCCAGAAATAATTTTAATAAATAAATAGAATGTTACACAAACTGTGCAATATAGATGACTATAACCTTCAACAAAAGCCGACGGACCGCTCCGCGTATGTTTTCATACCTAACGGTCTTTTTTTCTTTAAAACATCCCTTAAAACGCCTTGTTAAACGTCTTAGGCCAATATAAGTACCATAATTTACAGGCGTTAAATTTAATTTACGGGCGTTGCCGGTAACGGATTGAGCAAATTTTTACAGAAGAACCAAGCCGTGCACCCAGTTTCAGCTCTCTAGCTTGATTTTGAAGACCTAAAACCATCACACATACAGAACGGACGGATAGACGGACGGACATGGCTAAATCGATTCAGATATGAATAATGGTTGTTGCTTTTTGCTTATAGTTGTTTTCACTGCACATAAAACTAGGATTTAGGTTGGATTAGATAGTTGACTTTTTTTTAAACAATTCTGGGGTTTGTTTAAGAATTTGGAAAAATTCAAATTCTATTATGGTTTGGCTCAAGCCTACCAAACTGACAAATTTAAAATAAAAACATCAGCAAATACAAAAAAAAAACAATTAAGAAAAGAAAAAAAATCGAGCACAAAATACTTAATAGTGTAAAATAGTTTAAGAATAGTAGTATGATGATTAAAAACTATTATGATTTTTCAGCCTCGCTCTCTATTTAGAAGCTCTGTACTTTGTAGAATATTTAGTAATGTAACACCAAAGAATGTTGTGTTACATTGAATAAGGACGGGGCAAAACGCAGTAAAGCAAAGAATTCACATTCTATCTAGGGCAACAACGGCTGGCACAATAAATGAGTTCGCCATTCGAGAGGATAAATACGTACAACTTCGAGGATGTGTTCTGAGCTGGGGTACTCCGTATTGTCACTATAGAAGAATGGCGAGTTTCCTTTTTTTACGAGCTGAACAATGGGACGGATATTAAGTTGATGTTCATGGAAAGAGGGGAGAAAATCGTTTTTCTTGACAGTGTTTTTTTTTAAGGCAGGCATTTTTTTTTGGATTTTTTGTTTCAATTAAACATAAAAATCAATACCTACACAGGTTCGTTTCTTAATCCGAATCCGAGGCAAATCAGCGTAGAAAGCAGGTAACTACTTCCATATGTTCTCTAACATGTAGATTAGGTAGGTGTGTATTTTTTGTTTCTTATAATGAACTCGCATCGCGATCAAAGGGCTGACTTTCATAAAAAAACGTTTTCATATCGCGGGCGAAAAAAAATAAAGGAGAGAGAAAAAAAGGAAATATAGTACCCGATGAAACGCATACGCAAGTGTTATTATGACCTTACGCCATATGGGTCTACATGAGATTGAGGCCCAATGATAAATGGCCCCATACCATACTTAAAATGAAAAAATTAGCCCAAAAATGTGCATACAAGTGAACAAAGAGAAATTGTATAAAAGACAGTGAATCGAGATGAAAACTTATATTTTGGGTGGAGTTAAGACCCAATTCCTTACGAATAAATTGCCCCAAATCTTTAAGGTATATTCAATTTGGTCCCTGTCCCTATCTAAAATTTTCCAAAACTCAAACAAAAACCACCCCGAAATTGAGGACCACGTGACGTCTACCTACACATTGCGTAATTTTTGTTGTTCTCTGCATAACGAAACCGGGCTATAAATGTCACAAACACTAAGTTCTATATCACAGCTCGGTGCAGCAGTTCGATGTTGAAAAGAAGACACGATTAGTTTGCTTTCACATTCTTTTGACTCTGATGGAAATAAAATGTAATTTTTAAATACGTCTTCCTTGACTCAGTCTCGGCCAAATCGAAAAATCTACTATTTCCCTCACTTTAATATACAATGTAACATAATGTACCATAAATCTCCCATCCAAAGAAGAATGGGCTTTCAAAAAGTGTGAAGGGCTAAACCAGTTTTCGAAAACCTTTTCCCAAAAGCTCAGTTTTTGATTCGGTGTGAAGAGCATAATTTAAAATGAATCCCCTTATAAATCCTTTCCACGCACGATCAAACCAAACAGTACAGAATTCTACGTTCCCTTTTCGTGTTTTCACAAAACAAACTAAACAATGCTTCAATTGTCAGCTCACTCAAGCCTTCAGCCCAATGAATCCGCTGCGTCCGTCACGTTGAAGTACACAACTGACATTTTAGAATATAATCGACAGAAAAAAGGGCCTGTTCGGCTTATTTGTTATTATAATTGTTATAATTTACTCAACAAGGTAAGTGCAAGGGTTCGTCTGTGACAAACTACCTTACACCCTATATATCGTGTAACACCAAATCTTAAAGTTTTTTTTTGGACCGAATTCATATATAATTTGTATAGGCCACGCCCCCAAAAGTGGGCATGCGCTAAAAATTACAATCAATTAATTGTAGTTTCGTTAGAATCATGAGAATAAATACGATAAAAGCGAAAATTATTTGAGAAAAAAACCCGTTTTAAGCGGTCCGTCCAAAAATGGAAAAACGACCTCTTATGGTACCGCTACGTTGTCCGTCCGTCCGCCCGTCCAATCGCTTTATATCTTCTGAACGGTAAGTCGTAGAAAGACAAAATTTGGTGAACGTAAAAACTGCGGAAATAGTCAGAGAATCCAAAGAGGGCAATTTTTTTAAGCAGAAATAACGGTTTAATAACAGTTTGAAATTTCCCGTGAAAATGGACTTAATGTTTTTTAAAATTTTTTTTTTTCAAGAAGTTTAGTAGGCAAGAACTAGGAAAACAAAACTTAGGTTTAAGAAATACTAAGCTTTAATTAAAAAAATAAAACTTTTCGAAAATATCAAAACGTTTTTGAAAAATGAAGAGTCGAAAATGCATGACGTTTTTCAAAGTGTTGGAGGCCATAACTTTTGAACGGCTTATCGCTCAAAATCAATATTGAGAACACGTATAAAGCAACTCAAAGTTAACCAAGTGCTTAGGTCATATTTTTCATAATTCAGTTTGAGTACTGCAGTTTTGACGCGTTTTCAAAAAAAAATGGCAAAAATGCATGAAAAAACGTGTCCTACCCCCTTATCTCCGGTGCTGTTTGGTGGAATTCTATGAAAGAAATCACACGTATCAGAAATAATTCAAAATTTTAAGTAAAATTACAGCGGATTTTTTAATTTCAAAATCTTCTGAAATTTAACTGATAAACATAAAAGTATTTTCAAAAACAATTTTTTTAAGTCTTCTAGTAGCTTAACGGTATAAGCGATTTTTTCAGATTCGGTTAAAATACAAAGCTTAGAAAAAGAAAAAAAAAATTTTTAAATTGCCGTTTTTAACCTAAGTCCTCCCGTCTGCATAGACGGAGAGTGGAGGAGGAGATATAACATCGAACTGTAAGGGCTGTACAGCGATACCAACCTAGCCAAAAGAGTCAAAACACAACGTCTACGATGGCTGGGTCATCTAGAGCGGATGGACACCAACGGCGCGGTAGAGGAGCACCGAGACTCAGGAGGCGCACGCAAGTGGAAGGGGACCTCAGCCAACTTCGCGTGCGAAACTGGAGACGGCTAGCTAGAGACAGAGCTGGCGAAGCTTGTTGGCTGAGGCCCAGGTTCACCCCGGACTGTAGGGCCACCTTAAGTAAGTAAGTAAGTAAGTAACCTAAGTTTTAAGAAGCCTATTTAAAAACCGAATTAAAAAATGAGATTGTTTTACCGTTTACGCATAAACCGGTGGCCATAGAATGAAAAAAAAAACATCCAAGGCTAGTGCTGCTGGTTGTGCTATTGGAAAAAAGTTTAACGGGAACTGGAAAAAACTTCAAAATATTTGTTTTATGAATTAGAAATTTAAAAAATTATAAAAAAGGTCAAAAGAAAGAAAGTTTCCCCTCTATCTCCCAAACGGTATAAAGTATGTTTTTAAGTTAACACCGGGCATAGTCCATCTTTTTAAATTTTATACAAAACTATAGCAGACTTCGAATATTCAAAAACTTTGAAAATGTAATTGAAAAACGTGAAAATATTTTCGAAAACTTGGCAAATGCTAGCACAGGTTGTTGTAAAATTATCAAAAAGTCTAAGGGCACTTAAAAAGGGCGGTTTTATAAGTTTTAAATTATAAAAATCCTTAAAAAGGCCAAGAAAGAGCATGTCCTTCCCTCTATTTTCGAAACGGTAAAGCTTTTTGCCACCCTTTTTTCAGAGTAACGAAACCCAATATAACATCACCCAATATAAGATATAGATTTTTATGTTGGGTTATGATTGTATAGAATATGACAATATATAGAATATAATATATATTATATTCACCCATTATAAGAACAGTAGGCAGTACTACGAAAAAGTATATTACAGACTGTAAAATATATCCAGAAATAATTTTAATAAATAAATAGAATGTTACACAAACTGTGCAATATAGATGACTATAACCTTCAACAAAAGCCGACGGACCGCTCCGCATATGTTTTCATAACTAACGGTCTTTTTTTCTTTAAAACGTCCCTTAAAACGCCTTGTTAAACGTCTTAGGCCAATATTAGTACCATAATTTACAGGCGTTAAATTTAATTTACGGGCGTTGCCGGTAACGGATTGAGCAAATTTTTACAGAAGAACCAAGCCGTGCACCCAGTTTCAGCTCTCTAGCTTGATTTTGAAGACCTAAAACCACATACAGAACGGACGGATAGACGGACGGACATGGCTAAATCGATTCAGATATGAAAAATGGTTGTTGCTTTTTGCTTATAGTTGTTTTCACTGCACATAAAACTAGGATTTAGGTTGGATTAGATAGTTGACTTTTTTTTAAACAATTCTGGGGTTTGTTTAAGAATTTGGAAAAATTCAAATTCTATTATGGTTTGGCTCAGGCCTACCAAACTGACAAATTTAAAATAAAAGAAAAAAAATCGAGCACAAAATACTTAATAGTGTAAAATAGTTTAAGAATAGTAGTATGATGATTAAAAAGTATTATGATTTTTCAGCCTCGCTCTCTATTTAGAAGCTCTGTACTTTGTAGAATATTTAGTAATGTAACACCAAAGAATGTTGTGTTACATTGAATAAGGACGGGGCAAAACGCAGTAAAGCAAAGAATAACGTCGGTCGATTAAAAGTTAATCCCAAAGCGTTTCCACCGAAAAAAAGGAGATTAACTCGACGTACGCTTTCATTTTTGACATTTCTCAATGGCACACTTCTCAGTGTGGTGTAAAATGGCAATGTCTGGTCGTCAGGTCATCGGCACATATCCTTGTTTTGTTTTTTTGCCTCCCGGGCAAGTCGGATAATCTGTTAAATTCAGATGTAATTAAATTTATTCTAAATTTCTATTAAATTTTGGATTTATTCGAAATGAAATAACCCAAAAATATAGAACAAAAAAACATAAAGTGTGCCGAAGGGGTTTCAGTAGACCAACTCGATCAATATCAACCAGGAGCATCAGTATCAACATCCACCATTATGTTGCAGTGCAATTAGAGCCGTGGTTGAAATAGCAGAAAGAGCCATTGAAGGGAAAATAAGGCGTCAACTCCGCGAACTGGGCTGACATCAGAAGATCACTCGCCAGGGTGGATCCACTATACTACCTTCGACGCATCGTAGAAAATTACTTGAGCAACATAAAGCTAAAATACTACAAGGGTAAAGGCCTAGAAGTCTACAACGTCATCAGTGGAGTCCCACAGGGATCGATCTTAGGACCATTACTGTGGAATATCATGTGCGATGGAGTCTTGCGGTTAAGCTTGCCTGACGGTGTTAAGGTAATTGGAATGGAATGGCTATCATCCGTCGCACTTGAACTAGTCGATCATAGATTAACTTAAAGTAGCGAGGCGGTTTTGATAAACGGTCGCAAGTCTTAGTTTCCAAAAATTTACCATACGCATTAACCATTGCTAGTCAATGCGCATGTGTGGTTTTTAGGGTTTATTGATATAACATGAAGCAAAGATCACATTTGGTCTTTACCCTAGTTATGAAACCACCGTCTGTTTCGCACGCAATCTTGGTTTATGCTCATCAGTGGGTAACGCCAAGATTGCTTACCCATACAGACGATTTTTCTATCAAGACTGTCAAATTTGAAAATGTAATTCAAAATGAAACCATTAGGTCAAAGTCTGTTACATACCTTGGAGTAATGCTGGAGAATAAGCTGCAGTTCAAAGAACACGTTGATTTTATGTTGCGAAGAAAACATCGAAAATGCAGGGAGCTTTATCGAGCAGAATGACCAACATCGGACGACAAAATGTCATCAACGTATAAACTTTGTGCGTTACGGCCAATCGGTGTCCATCAGATGAGGGCGGTTTTTGTAATAGTAGGAATGGTTTCAATCGATATTCTCGCTGATGAAATTCTTAGGATAGGATATAAGGGATAAGGGAAATAAAGAACGATGAAAGAGCCATGTCTCTAGCTATGTGGCAAACTCGCTGGGACAATTCAGCGAAAGGGAAATGGAGTTTTAAACTCATACCAACAATACATTAGTGGATACCAGCTCACACAGTTCCTTTTCCGGCCACCGAGGATACCGCAAGTACATAGATTTGGACACGACAGGCCCGGAGTGTCCTGAAAATGAAGAATACACGGAGCACGAGGTATTTGATTGTCTGCGCTTTGCAGAATGGAGAACTATACACTGCCTAGCCTATATGCTGGGTAAGTAGAAAATTATTAAAAAACACGTACCGGTATAATAAATCTCCAGAAAGAGCTGGAGACTCATGGAAATACGACGAGCAAAAGAAGCTACCCAGCTCACACAAGATGAAGCACAAAACGAATAGCCTGATTACTAACCTACCTCGCGATGTTGTACACGGCAGTCCCGCGGGTGAGGCCTTAGTACGTAGGCATATTTCGACTGACTAGTCAGGAACGGGTAGGTATATGAATCGTGAATTCCAACGGTACGGGCCATTGGTATCTTGGGAAGATCCCTCATCCCTCTGGCGCAATCAAGAAAAAAAAGCGCATTGATCTTTTTTGATAGGTCCAATCAAATTCACATCAACAACAACATTAATGTTCTGCGCATCCCTTTACCACAACGAACATAGCTGAGTTGATGATGCCCAGCTGTCAATAAAAGGTTTGTTTGGTTTGTTTCGTGAGATAAACCAAGAGAACTCGTAGACTAGTGTTGAATAGAACCGTAAGTGTTGATGCTGCTAGTTGATGTTGATCAGACCAAGTTGGTCTGCTTTCAACTTTGTGGATTGAAATTCCATCAGCATATTTAAGATTTTGTTGTACATTTATACATGTTTTTCAAATACTTGTTCTCTCATGGGAAACCGTAGGAAGAGTTGTCACTTACTATATGTTTAAATTATAGCATAAGGTTGCCTGATAATGTTCGCCTGGCAGCGTTTGAAATAATCGTCGTTCCAGCCATTAAGATAATTTTTGTAGAGTTGTTAATTGCTGTCATTTTCCACTTTTCAAAATTATGTATGGCGTTTCCGCTCACCAACCTAAGCAACGATAGGTACGTTCTTTTTTTTTGATTTGAAGATTTGTTTTTCTATTGGTTTTTGCTTTGTTCCATTTCTTTGAATCAAAAATTTGGTGGACCTAAAACACAGCTACACAGAGTAACGAATTTTTTATTGTGTGGGTGGTGGCATATTATTACTTGAATCGTGTAGTTAAATTTCATTGCGTTTGCAAAAGACAACATCTTCTTCAAGAATAATGTTGACGAGTCACAATGTTTATATGCATCAACCAGAAACATTCTAAGCAGGACTTAAATGCTGTCTGTTGATTTACTCAATTAAGTTGTATTGGACTGGATTGTTATGTCAGAAATGAAAGCAAACGTCAAGTAAATCCAATTTTCCCAGTGGAAACACTTTAGGATTACCTTTTACTCCTCCGCCCATCTTAATGTCTGTTTTGGTGTGTCGTGGAAACACCCCATTACAGTCAACCAAAAACAAAAATTAATTCCTCTAGGCTTTACTACACTTTGTGGCAAGGTCTATGCTGGATATTTTGCTTATAGGGTCAAAATGTTCTATCATAATGTCAAATCACCCAAAAATATTGACCCATATATTGACCCAAAAAAGATATGGGCCACTCGACGCGAATCCACCCTTTTCGCGTGGATGGATTTTAAAATTTTAAAATCCAAAGAATTTTAAAAGAACTTTTAAATTTCAATACTCTCCCTCCCCTATTTCCCTATTTAAAGCGCTAATCGTAACACCTAAAGGATGGTAAAGGACAGTTTAAGTAGGCGGGTAGCGTAGGTGCCATCGCAGAAATCGCTAAAAAGTGTCTCGAGCATTTTCGCAATCAATCTGGCGTAACCTTGACGCTTGCTTTGCAATGCGTTCCATTAATCCACTTTTTTGCAAACGCATTTGTGGTGAAAGCTAAGGCCGCTTTGCGTGACGTTTTGCAACAGTTATAGTAGAACAAAATGGATTTTATAATCTCCTTAACACAAATCTGTCAAAAAAGTTATACTAACGACATATTCCATTCATAGACCCTCGAGTGATGTTATTGTTTTTGTTTGGCGTTAAAATTGTTGCTTTGGTGCCACCACTTGACATGCGTAACCCAACCTAAATTTCATCTGTCGTCTTCGACATGTTTTTGTTAGCCCCTTGACGATTACAAAACGAATGTTGGACAACATTGCCTGCCAGCATTACAAAATCTATTTCAAGCTTTCAAACACGCACAAAGGGGGTCATTGAAAGGTACAAAACAGATTAAGCTAACCTCAAAACTTGGGAAAAATATCTGAATCAGTTTTCTCCCTCGAAAAGAACTGGAAAGAAAAACAACAACAGTTCCAAGTCCAATTTTACGACTTACGAGTAGGTATATGCGTCTGCGAGTACATAATACATGAAAATCGTAACAATGATAATAATAATAATAGAATCCCCTTCCCGGGCGGTGCGGCGCGGGCAATTTCTCAGCTGCTCCTAAATAGCACACTTATCTTCGACACACACACACACACACACACACACACCGAAACAGTGAAACGTCAAAAAAACGTCCCTATCAACTTGAAAGTTGCTTACGGGTAATCAAAACAGATCGGCTGCAGCGCGCTGTGATTTTCCGCGAGGAGTGTCTGTGCATCATGAGTGACGGCGGCGTCGGCGTCCCTATGCCTATAGGCGCCACGCTCCGTAGTAAACAACTTTTTTCTAGGTGAAAAATTCAATCTCATCATGTGAAATGAACCCATATTGACTGACAAGTTGTGGCAATTGAGCTGTGTGATCTGTTGTGCTTTGTTTGACGCCATCGCCAGGGTCTAGATATGTCAGCGTTTCCGCCCAAACATTGATCACTGCTCTTCGCGTGCTTATCATCAATAGTCTCTGCATTGCGACCGACACCCAAAATGACTGATAAGCATACATATTTAGGTACGCATTGCTTTTCTCATTGAAGATTCATTTTCAAAGGGTGATTGAATAGATCTAGAAGGTTTGTGTCTTAGATATAAATAAATTGTTTATTTATATTGGAAAAGACATATGTTACCTACGTGTAGGTTGTGTTAGAAATTTTGTTTGTTTTGAGGTTTTTTTTGCCAAGCTGCAAAGAATGGTGGTGTATAAACGAAACGTGTTTGCATACACAGCCTCACCTAATCAGGATATTTCACAAAACCTCTCTTCAACACTTTAATCTTAATTCATTATTATGACTTAATTTTAACACTTTTTTAATTTTTTTTAAAGGACCTTGAACCAAGAAGTAACTGTCGAAGCCAAGAAAAACTATGCTTACACAGGCTCATCACTTAAAGCTTGGCTACATGACTCAAAGCATCTGAAACAATGGAAGGTACGTACCTTCAATACAAATACAACTTAATTTTATTTTGCCCTTACCAAGTCAGCCAAATATTCACCGGTATAACTTTTCAACCTTTAAGAATGCTTTTCATTTGAAATCTGACAATTTGGAGACCCTAAGGAAGCTAGAAGGTTAAAGTGTTGTTGTAACAAACGCGGTGTTGTTTGTCTTTTCAAGACTAAATCTATAGAGATTATGTTGGGTAAACTCAGTGTTACGAAATCGATCCTGGAGTGTTTGTTGACAAAGACAATCCTAACGAATAAACGCGTTGCCCAGCAGTCGATTTGTCCAACAAACGTGCTTCTAGAAACCTCTCTTCCGAGATTGGTTTTGGTTCGACCCTTAGACGCCGGCCGTCAAGAGGACCGCGACAGAGAGACGCTACTGGATTTTTCTGTTGTTGATGTTCAGTTCATATCAAGCAATTAATTGATAAGGGCTCAAGGCTTCATATCTACGAGCCGGCCAGAGAAAGAGCCAAATTAAAGTACATATTAAGTTTTGAAATAAGAATCACTAAATTTCATCAGCTCAGAAAATGAATAAATTTTGAACTGTATGCAGCAGATTTAACATCAGCCGCATGGTTGTAAAGAGCGTCGAGGATAAAATTAAACCCTTGGGTGCACCATTATGTAAAGGGCGGGTATCTAATTTGAAGCCGCTTATAACCACTTTTTATAAAGGATTCAAAAGATAATTTTCTTTCACTAACTGACACCAGTGGCAAAATTCATTCTGATTGACTTGCCAATGGCATTTAGATTTAAGATTTTAAACGTCAGAGACCATACTTGACGTCAAATTAAATGTGGTAGATTCCGATGACGAGCTTATAAAACCCAACAAGTACATCTTCAACATTTCTTCCATCCTCAGCAGAGGTATCGCTGAGCGACTAAAGTTGCTATTAGCAACCTTCTTTTTCCTTAGAGACCAAGGGACCACCTTTATTTTGAGAGCGACTTTTTCAAAATCCTTAATTAGAATTTATCTAATTTGCGCGTTCAGCGATCAGTTTATCACATAAAGTGACCTCTTTTGGTTTTAAGTGACCTCTTTTTTTAAAGAAACTTTTGAAAATTTTTCAGCGGCAGGTAACCCTGATGCCCAGTATTCGTCAGCGCCTACTGCATTCTCCCTTTTCCAATCCAGATTCTCCTTCGGATCGAGATTCAGCGCAAAACATAACTACACAGCTACTCTGCTGAAAGTTAGTGAGGACTTATTTTAAATAGAGAGAGAGAGATTTTAAATCCTGGCGCTAATAATGTTTCTGTCCTTTTTTTAATGCATTGAATAATTTAATGTTGATCGAAAAAAACTTAGAGCCCAAATTTCTTCATATCTCTCGGACCGTTTTACGTATACGGTTTCCACGAACATTCTGTCTCCACACTTCCTCTGGTGTCCCGTAGGGCTTCCTTCTTAGGCCTTTACTCTTTCATATGCAACCAAATTAGCAGACCATTTTATTAATTTCATCTTCAACCATCATTTATATATTTTTGGTGTGCAATTGTACTACATAATTCCTAGAAACAAAAAAAAACTTAAGCAAAAAAACTAAAATCAAGCTTCTCCCCTAATGAAGCTAATGATAATGAACAAAATTCTCGTTAAACTTGACAGGGAATGGGTCAAGGTTGTCGCGTATGCGGATGATGTGGTGATATTTGTCTTAGGGAAGATTCCTTCTGTAATTAGTGAAATTATGGACGCTGCTCTAGACAAGGTAAGCACCTGGGCTGCATTATGTGGCCTCGGCTGTAACCCGAGCAAAACTGAACTGATTTTGTTTACTACTAAAATCAAAGTATCCGATTTTACCCTCGCTCGTCTTAATAGTCAACGTCTCACGCTATCCTCCAGCGCTAAGTACCTGGGAATCATGCTCGATCCTAAACTTAACTGAAAACATAACATCGAACACAGAATTAGAAAGGCATGTACAGCCTTCGACGCCTGTAGCACAACCTTTGGAAGAGGTGAGGACTTCAACCGAAGATGACCACCATATGGTACGTAGCTTTAGTGCGCCCAATTCTCACCTACTGATCACTTGTTTGGTGGCCTGCGTTGAGAAAAGCCAGCATAGGCACCCTAGGGCGCAGGCAACTATGGGCGCTCTTACTGTACTCCTGCATCTTTTTGCCCTCGATCTACACAAAAAACAAAAAATACCGCACTATGCAATGCAGTTAGACTCAGGGAATCTCGATGATGGACTGCAATGCCGTACGGGCACAGAAACATCCTGGACTCGTTGCCAAATGGCTTGGTTCTGTTCAGGGCCACCGAGAGGCGGAGGGTTACGGGTGGATTTCCTAAATCCATAATACCTAAAAAAAATTCCAGAAAACAGCATTAACAGTTTACAATTTGCTGATGTCGGAAGCAACTCTATCGCCAATCGACTCACAATTGGATTTTGTTGTTGGAACCAAGTTCAGAGCATAAAAATATGTGAAAAAGCTCCAAAATTAGCATTTTATCACCTGCTGATGATGGGTGATGAGGTGTTGGGTTTTTAGGCTCAATCACAAAAATATTAAAAAAAGGGCCCGTACATGGCTACCCCGAGCAAAGAACGACACGGCAATATACACGGACGGATCTAAGAAAAATTTTTGGTATGTGATATTTTTTGATATTTGCGAAACCACCGCAAACCAGCCTTTTTGCGGTGGTTCCGTATCAAAAAGGCACATCAAGTGCTACTTGGGTTCATTCTTGAACCACCACTTCTACCTTCCTTCTTACCTTAACAAAAGCTTGATGGCCTGTAATGACGCCTACAAGAAAACAGAAGGAAAGACGCAAACCCTTGCAGATGGCCGGACGTAGTCGTTTATTCTGTCTGCACCCTTCGCATTCACGCCAACGAGCATTGTGCTCACGAGAAACCCAAGTGTGAATGGGCAACAGATGCAGGCAGACCTAGCGCGCGTTCGGGTCTTGAAAAAACATCTCCTGAACCTTGTCTAGTAAGCTCATCGGAGATCTCTTTTCCCTGGATACCAGTACGAGCTGGAACTCAAACAAGATTCGTTGTACTTAGCCTTCTGACCAAGTTACACGATTGCTTGAGTTCGAGCACTTTCTTGGACGAGGTATGAGGGTTCAAAAATGTTTTCAAAAGCTTTTAGAAAGGCTTTTCTGTCACTGCAAACGCATTTGCTTCTTTTGCTTCTTGACCTCCACCTGATAGTCAAACTATTGCGCATAGCCATTAGGATAGCGAAAATCTCCGATTGGGAGACAAACGCATATTTGCCTAAGGAATAGTGGAGTCTAACGTTCTCGCTTTTCACAAAAGCTCAAGTAACAAACCAGTACGACGCTCTACCGAAATCCTCTTTTGACCGTGGCGTTGTTTAATGCTGAATGAACTTGTTGGTCATTATCCTGATCGAACAGCAAAGGTTCTCGATATAGTCGGTTTCCACAAACGAATGAGCTTTACATCAAGGATACTAAGACTCGTCTCTTTAAATGCTGTCATACGAATTTATAAGGATGAATCTTCTTCTCGAAAACAAGAAACAGGTAAGTCCTGTTTTTTTTTTCTTTACGTAGCTGACTTGTCTGCAAGAATGTAATGTTAGACAAAAGAACTTTTAGAGAATTTAGTCTAACAGAACGAAAATTAATAGTGTTAGATACATCCGAAATCCGACTTGATTACAACTTACTCAAAAAAGCTAGTAAAAGACGGGTTTAAAATAATGGAGCTTGTTTTGAAATTTTTTAGCAATCCTTTCCCATTTCTTCCATCACCCATTACTGAGCTATCGATGGCATTCCAGAAGGGTCATATTTTAGATTCGCTGCCATATGCGATAAAACACCAGCGCTTCCTTTTTGATTGGCGGCGCGGCACTCCCTCGAAATCATATCATCTCATGTAGACTAGTTTGGTTTAATATGCTAACTAGCTTATGGGAGGCAATGTGCTATGCCAGCTATGGGCCATGCACGCAGCTCTATTTTTAGGCGCATTCAATTGATAGCGATGTTATTTTTACTGAAACTAGATCATCTCAATCTCATCCCACTTGTCAATGAGTAATGGATGCTGACTTTGTTGTTGACAGCACAGAGTATCCAGCCGATCCCAGACAGTTCATTATTCAAGATTTGTTGTTTTCGTTTTTGGTTGTTGTTTTTTCGTTAATTGACAGATAATAATTGAATTACGATTTTAATGGTTTGTTTTGAGTTTTCAGATTCAACTTCAGAGATGCATATACGACCAACGCCTATAAATGAATTTGTGTGCGGGATTATGTGTTTTTTTTTTTGGAATGGGAAATATCGCTCCTCTAAGTGATCTATCAGTTTTGTTTGTCAAGTGTGTAATTAGTTTGTAGTAGGGGGCGTTGTTATTGTGAGATTCAGAATAGTTCTAGTGTGGTTGGGGTGATATAAAAGTTACAGTATTTTGTGAAATTCTAGCTATTTCGCCTTAGAATCCCATATAGGCTCTATCAAAGGTTTAAAATTTAGAAAAGATTAAAATTTATTTATATTTTATGTGGGTACAACATTTGAAAAATTATCACATTTACCACGGGTAAAAAATATCACTAAAGAGAGGTATGTAGTAAGAGTTTACAAGAGCTTACAAGGACTGCTAAATTTCAGCTGATGAAAAATTATTCGAAGCGTATATATATTGCAAAATAAACACTGAGATCAAGGATCACTTACGGAGCAGTAGCAGGGGAGTACGACGAGGAAAGACTTGACAAAAATGCAAATACTGGTCCAACCACGACTATGTATAGGCGCTTTTGCATTTTGGAACCGACCCCATTATACATCGTGGGGAGGAGGTATATTAAGTTTGATTCATAGTTTGTGACATAGAGAAATAATCAGCGTAGACCCCCAAGACCTTAAGGGCATATGATCGAGAACGAATTGTAAGTCGAATGAGCCATATCCGTCCGTCCGTCCATCCGTCTGTCGGTAGTTTTTACGCCTTTAATTTTGAGCTAGGAACTTGAAACTTGATATCTGTTCTTTCTAGGTCCCGAAGCAGTACAAGTGCAAAATTTTTTGAAATCTGCCTACTGACATGCCCACTTTACTTATTAGCATAAAAAATCAAAGTTGACATAGGAAGCTCAAATTTGGTGTGCGATATTGGCATTTAAAAAAAAGCGAAAACCGGCCGGATGATTGAGATAATAGTCCAGGCAACGAAGCAAAAATAGGAGAAATAATTCGTGTAGAAGCGAATTTTGAAGTTGTAGAGAAAGGTGTCCCGAATGACATACCGAAAGTACTTGTGGGTGGGGGCGGAGCTAACGGGTGGGCGGGGCTTTAAAGGTCTTTTTTTTCAGTTTTTTGCAAATATCTCAAAAACTATAGCTCCCAGCAAAAAAATTTTGACTATTAAATTAATCTACACAAATATGAATACTTAAGGAGATACAGAGGTGGAAAATAGACATTTTTAATTAAAGTGACGTTTATCATGAAAAAAAATTAAAGATTGAGACGGCTACGTACACACTTTCATTGTATCGCTTCGTCTTCCGAATTTGAAGAATCTTGACTTTTTGAGTTTGGGGTGTCTTCAAGTTGTGGTGCATTGTTGCAGGTGCCAAGGCACACCCACACCCGCAGTCGTGATGCATCGGCGTAATAATGTTTTTTGAAATTGAGTCCCATTGCTTGTCGTCGTGTTTAATACCATCATCTCTGTGTTCCACCCTCATGGAGTGAGTGGTTGGAGGCTAGCGTATAGCTCTTTACCTAGCTATCATAGTATTTTGTACCTGTAGCTCAAGCCCGAAATATATTATGCACGCGATTCGGAGAAAGCAGTATATGACAATAACATGTTACGTTAACAGATTTACCTGTATAGGTATCCTTAGGACTATTTCTAACCTGTAGGGCAAGGGCTACCGGGGAGGGTTCTTACACCTGCAAAGGTGACCAAAGGATGTATATTACAAACATGAGGCCTGTGAATGTTTTCCCACAGGTATTTGTGAAACGTCGAAGAGAGTGCTGCTTCGAAGCCGTACGGGTTAAAAGAAGAGTGACCAGATCAGATTTGGGCTTACTGGCGTTTGCTTATGACATCCTCCAGGACTCGCTTCCCGTCAATTATCAGCCTGCTCAATTTACTCAGGTGATGACGATGGATTAATATAAATATGTGAGATTTATTTTGTAAAGGCAGGTTTGGCTGTAAGAAACTTAGCGATTCCTACTTTCACCAAAGTAGTGAGGTGACCGCTTGGATACCTACTGGATTCATAAAGAATATGATTGCAGATGGTGACGGCAATCCTTAGAAGGACTACAAGTCTTTATACTCACCAATTACTGAAATATTTGGATATATAGCAGCTTGATCCAACCAACCCTTCCCCTGTTGTGATTTTGTCGAAATTGATGCCAACAGAAGTAAGTTACCCACTTTAAAGCAGGAAGCGTATGGCAGTGCTACCCGGTGATACGCAAGCTCATTGCGAGAGCAAAAAACATTAATTCCTCTTGCTAGCATCAAGCCACCTGAACCTTTCATCCGGTGATCTTTGTGTTTTCGATGATGATATACTAATATCCTTACTACTTCTTCTATTAAATAAATAAATAGAGGGGACAGCTCGAGGTGAGCTTCTCAACAATGTATGCTGTGTGTGTTGATTCATTCACATACAAGGGGACCTACAATTTTTTGCCGAATCCGAACGGCACATTGAGAAGTTCGTCAGACCCTCGCGGAGGTGGGAACCGTGATAAAAGACGAGTCTTTTTTCAGGTGTCGACGGTAGGATTTGAACTCATATGTCCGGCGTAGTAAACGCCACGGCAACCCACTTCTGCTACTACTTTGTCTGAAAAAAGGTTTTCCATTTTTGGCAACACACATAACCATCAAGATAACCTTCTTTTATTCCTCTCAGGTATTTGCTCCTTCCACAAAAATAGGACCTAACCTTGCCATCTAGTTATGCGGCAAAAATTAGGCATAGAACATCTTTCGGTCCAGATCCACCCATTCTGTAACCAATACATGCCTCTAAGGAACACTGGGTTGTTGCACCCACCACGTATTACAATGTTCCCAACCGTGATCTCTAGCTTAAAGGTAGACGGTGCGGACCAAAGTGACCCACTATCTTTTGACTTTTTCTGTGAGCATTCTCTAACGTGTATAGTACTGTATTTTTTTTTTTTTGTGGTGAGTTAATAAATAGAAAAAGGGTTACCAACGGTATAATATTCCGTTTGATTCTGGAAATATTTGCAGCTCTGAAGTGGGTCACATTTCCCGGACCCTCTTTCCACACATCCACAGAATACCTTGAACGAAAAATGCACCGGCACGGCTGATTGTAGGTTTGCCTTGGCTTTGGCAACAATACACCACAATTTGAAGACACACATGACGCTGAACCTTGAATACTCTTAAAACTTCGAAGACAATGCGATGTTAATAAAAGTAGGGATATAAAAATATCCATCTCAATCTTTATTTTTTTTCACGATAAAAGTCACTTTAATTAAATCTATTTCCCACCTCTGTATCTCCTTAAGTATTCTTCCCACCGAAAAAGTGTATATGACCTTTTTTGTAGAGAATTTCGTGTAGATTTATTTAACACTGAATATTTTTTCGCTGGGAGCTGTAGTTATCGAGATATTCATCAAAAACTGAAAAAAGGGACCTTTAAGGCCCCGCCCACCCGTTAGCTACGCCCCCACCCACCAGTACTTTGGGTATGTCATTCAGGACACCTTTATCAACAACTGTGCCAAAATTCGCTTCTACACTAATTATTTTCCCTATTCGGTCTCTTTTGGTCTTTGTTTGCATGGACTATAACGATTCATGATCATGAGGATAGGTAATGAATGGGGAAGCGGTAGGTGCACCACGTCAAGGGAATAAGAAATTCTTGCAAAACTGATCCCTATCGCTATCCTTAAGAATGAGAATAAGTCTAAAAAGCTGGGAAGAACTTGCTCGTGAAGCCTAGCTGCAAAAAAAGCTAAGTCAATGAATCCACAATACAGTCAAGATGTGTGCCTTACATCAATCCCTGTTGGTGTTAGGTGTAGGATCAACAACTCAAATTGGAACTCGGGCAGGAGTATTTGGGCCAATAACAAAATAATCTGTTAATTTTAGCATTTAGTATCAATTATTTTGGATGTTTTTTATGCGTGGAATGGCAGTTCTTTGTGTGTTTACAACTCGAACTTCTTTTTCTGTGTTTTTCAAGATAAAGCGAGAGTCGAATATTTTGGCAAAATTACTGACGGAGTTAACTCTGCACTAAAAAACAGCTCACTGGATTTAGTCTAGATTCGTTTTGTTCCGCGACTAACAAATTATGGTTTAGGTTGAGTTTAACTCAGCACTGAAAAAACGGACCTTACGGGATAAAGTTTGGGGTAACAAAACTCTTAAAAAATATTTAACCATTAAACTTGGTGTAACCGATACATGCCCTTGCAGTTTTTCCTGTGGGCCATTAGACTATAAAACCATAAAAGGGATCAGATCATACACATGCGAAACCACCATGCGGAACCACTTCTACCTAGTTCTCAGAATCATCCGCAAAACTGGGGTGAAAACTAAAAAGAGTGCTCTAGGATGAAACATCTCAGTCGAAGCTAAATATAAACAGAAAATCACAAATATAATTTAGAAACGATTCAAAGTACGAGAAGACCACTAGCGCTAGTAAAATGTCTTCTCCAAGACTTTGAAGGAGACACTAGACCAATAAAAGACTTGGTGGCAGTTCAGTGCCCAACTTAAATTATCCTGTCCACCTGCGGGATAAACGGAAGTTAAAACACATTAAAGAACTACGGCAGAAAAGACTAAATAAATATTAATAACTAACACTTGCTCTCCTACTTACTTTTTTAAGGTGGCGCTACAGTCGGATTGGACCTGGGCCTTTGCCAACAAGCTTTTCCAGCTAAATCTCTGGCTACCCGTCCCTAGTTTTTCACGCGAAGCTGGGTGAGATCATCTTCCATTTGCACTTTTTGAGCCACTTGATTTTTGGTGCTCCTCTACTGCGCCGTGGTGGATTCAACGACTTACCAGACCGAACCGTTGGTCTCCATCCGCCAAAGATGACCCAGCTAATGCAGCCCTTATATTCTGACTCTGTTGTCCAGGTCGGTGTCAATGTTACAGGATTCCACTTCCCCTCTATGCATACGGGAGCAACTATGTATAATTATTTTCCTCACAGCCTTGAGTGTTTTTAAACGCCTTCAACAGGGTGCTTCTGCATTGCTGAGCAAGATCAGTCCACCCACGATCCAATCCACCTTTTTATCAAAAATGTACTTTACAAGAAAAACAGGTATCCTTTCGGGTGCAAATATTAATACTTTGAGCACATAATCAATTTACAGTTTGAGGGTGTAGATAAATAATGTTCGAACTCCTGTCTGCAAAACATAATAAGGCGTCGAGGGTAGAAGAAGAAAGATCTTTTTCAAGAAAAAACGTTGAAATTTTTCTACCTCTTCATACTGTTGATCGCACAACCGAACAAAAAATTATGTACTTTACAGAAGATGGAATTTCTGTTTTGTTAAAAATGTCTTTCCAAGACGCATTTATTAAACACTTTGATGAGTTTAATAAATAGTAAGCTTAGTTTTGCGCTACAATGTAAACGCATAATCGCGTTTTTTTATACTTGCGAAGGCTACACTGACGCTGTGTTTTTTCGATTAGGCCAACGTACGAACTTTTGAAAGAAACTACATACTCTCAAGGATGGTGTACCTTAAGTTGAATCGCGCAGTTAGTAGCTATAGTTAACAAAGATATCTAAGGGTAAGGTTCAATAGGATTTCGAGCGCATCAGTAGCAGTGGTTCTCAGGGGTCACCGTCATCACTGATGCAGATACATGCTTGCCTTTCTTAAAACGTTGAGTATGAGCCAACATACTGCTATGCCGTACCGTATAAAAGGATTGGTCTAATCACAGCTCTGAAAAGCCAAAGTGAAATGTAAGGCTGCAGACCCCATTTATGCCCAATGGCTTTTTTGCAAATATAAAAGACCGTGTTGGCTTTCGTTGCTCTTTCAGCTCTATAGAGTTTCCAGCTTAGTCTTTTTTTTTTCATCGAAGGTTGCTAGCACTCAGACGCAAGTACTGGTCCATTGTACTACTATGCAGACACCTTACTTAAATTTAGATAGGGCTTCAGGTGATGAAAGGATAATGTTCGGCACTGCCCACGTCGCGTCAGCCCCAGAAGGGTAGGTAGGTAAAGTAGGTAGTAGTGGTTGATTCCAAAAAGGAAACCACGAATAGCACTTAAAGTGCCGTTTTGATACCACAAACTTACGTGACCTGGAAGTTTGATTTGGTTTAGTTCTAGATCCAACCTGTTGATTAAAGTAATGTTATTAGTTCACTGACACTCTTACCTGAGACCTTCTCAAGTGTGTTGAAGAAGGGTTTCCCCCCAAAAAGTTTCAGCCGCAAAAACTCGTTTCTTTTTGCGTGTTGTTAGGCAAAAGAGGAAGCGGTGTCAGTGTAAGCGACTGGTTAGTTTCAGTTGGTGAAACTTTCCGGCCTGTCCTATATTTCATAGACGCTGCAGAAGCGTTACGTGGACCGGAATGCTTGCGCCTTCAGCCAGTAAAGCAACTTTGCGCCGTTAATCGATCAGCTGTTTCCTCTTCCGCTGTCCCTTAGTCAGATGCAACGCAGGGCTCGCCTCTTTCGGAAGTTCTTCAACCATAAAAGCATCCCGAGTCTTACTGTCAGCAGCAGTGCATTGAGTAGCAGCCTAACTCACGCTTAGTTTACCGACAGATTCGAGCAAAGATCCGCAAGAGCAGCTTAATTCTTGTTTTTCATAAATGAATGTTGGGGCAAATGAATAAATGCGTTCATTTCATGCAATAAATGAATGAAACGAACAAATGAATAATGACAAATGCCAATACCACCTTAAGTTGAAAAATTGAAGCTACTCAATGATTTTGGATGGGATGGCAAATGGGTGGAAGGGGGATGATTTCGGTGTTTGGGGTTAAACCCATAAAACAAACTTGGGACCGGGGTCGTTACTCCTGTCAACTCACTTAAGGGAAACGCCCTTGCAAGAAAGGTGCTTACTGTGCAAAATAAGGCATTACTAAATAAAATAATAAAAGAAATTGACCTTTATCAAGACGACTTTTATTGTCATCAAAGAGTCATCAAAAACACATATCAAAAATCGGATGTGCTTCCGAACTAAATTAAATTCAAAAACTCGGCATTGAAAAGGTCCTCTTCACAAAGAACTACACAATCAATTCTATCGCACCCATTGTCTATTTGCGCTTCCAGTGAACTGAGTCACTTTTAGAATTTGTAAATAAGTTGTTTTTCAAATGAACAATATCCTATCTACTTCAAATAGAGAGAAAGCTAATAAACAACATGTTTTTGAAATTTAAAGTGGCACGGGGCATGCCCGATCTTCAGTTTTGGCTAAGATAAAAAATTTTTATGGTTAATTATTTTCGAAGGATTTTATGCCCTACCCTGGGTATATTTAATACGGTGCTGAATTTATAACATAGTGAAAAAATTACCGTAGACCTCGAGACCTTTAAGAGATATGATTGAGACAGGTGAATGGATTAAGCCATTTCCGTCCATCCGCCTGACTGTAAGTATTAAGCTAAGGACTTCGAAATTAAGCTAGAGAGCTAAACTCGAAGTTAAAATTGATTCTCATTGGGTACAGACAAACTGTGAAATTTGCTTGGCCACTCCCACAAGAAAATCTCAAATAATCATTTATGTATTTCAAGCCGTTATAGGAACTAAAATTTTCCTGGATAGAAATTGTGACCAGAAACCGTTAATATGCCGAAAATTGTATCGCCCACACCATCGACTATGCCCACTTGTAGGATGTTATGTCTTTGAACAACTTGATTAAACTAATATTCTCTGTAAGTTTGTTCTATACAAAAAATTAAGCTCCGCCCGCCTTTAGCAGCATTTAAAAAAAACTTTTGTTCCGCATTTAACGCATTTCCTCATGGTTCTAACGAAATAAAATTACAGGATTCTATTCTTAGTACACGCCCATTTCTAAATAATTGAGTTAAAATGTATGAATGCAGGCTAAAAAAACTTTAGGGCTTGGTGTAACAGGGTGTATAGGGTAGAAATCAGAATTGAACATAATTTTATATGTCACTTAGTTCAAACTTATATGGGAATGCCTCCACAAATTGAATGTAACACAATTACCCTCTGCTGAATACCTGGCCATGTAAGAATAGAGAGTAATGAAATGACCGACTCTCTGGCAAGAAAACATGCATCTGATGCCTACAAATTCCCTGAACCATTCTGCGGAATAGGGGATCATACGCTCAAGAGTAAGTTCAGGAAACTAGAGGGGGAAAACAGGGTAAAAACATGAAAATCCGCTCAAGGAGATGCGAAGACACTTCTTGGACAATACAATCATAAAACATTCAAAGCCTGCATCAGCCTGAGCAAGAACAAAATCCGTATTCTTACAGGCGGGACATGTGCTTGCTAACGGGGCACTGTAAACTCAAGGAGCTTCTTAGGAAAATGGAGATAACTGACGGGGGTCTCCGCAGATTTTGTGACGAATCTGCAAAAGGCCCAAAACATGAGTTGGGTTTCAGTGGCGAACTTAACCACAAAAGAGAGAAATATTTGGGCAAGCATCAATTATTATCAGTTGCTGAAATACCTTCACTAGAACCATGTCTCATCCTTAGATTCTTAAAGAAAAAAAAACTTGATTGGACAAAAGACAGCCAAGACAAATTTCTTCCGCCATGGTATTCCACAAGAGTATATACATAGCCCTCAAATAATACCAAAATGAACTTCAATGCGAATGGAGCTCTAATGAGGGCACGCACGTCTCCAAGGTGATAGCTGGGGGAATAATAGACCAAAAGATCGCAGTGCAATGCAACTTTATTACCAAATAATAATATTAGTCAGCCCTGGCCTCTGAGCGTCTTGCACTGGGACCTGGTGGTCTATTGTGCCCCATAATAAGCCTCGATGAGGGTTTTTCTCTCTAAAAGCTCCCCTCGTACTATAGTCGTTCATTACTAAACAAAATCGAGGCTATGTGCTTATGTTTGTTAAAAAAATAACCCAATAACACATTTTTTAGTCCAGTTCAATGTAAAAATCTAAGAATGTGAAGTGTGCTTGTTCGAGGGTCTCATTTATCTCATCACAAAATCTGCAGTAGGGTTCCTTCCTTACACCAATATTCTTTGAGTATGCCCTGAGGCCGATGTATGCCTTGAATCTGCTCTGGTTATAGTTCACAAGAAGTTTATTAGTTAGCTTTATTCTTTCTTCTTTTCTTAGGGTGTGTTCTTTTACTGTACAGAATCATTTAGGTCCCATGTAGGAGTCTGCTGCTCTTTGTCTGGGCAAAGAGTCCACAGCTTCGTTCCCCTCCTCCAACATGGCCAGGAACCAAACAAAGGGTCACATTTATGAACCTGCTCAGATCATTAAGCTCGTGCAGGCAGTTCCGCACGCAAGTTTAGGTAGGTCAATAAGCCTGGTCGTCTGACATTATTGCTATGACGCAACAACTTTATTTTCTGTCAAGACTGCATTGGACAGATTTGTATATATTTATCTGTATTTCCGCCTGCAAGATACGCCCGGAAGGTACATTCGCAGGTACATTCAAACACTCCTACATCAGTTCGTTCGTCAGCTTTCGACCCATCTGTATACCAGTTAATGGTGCTTTAACACAGTCTAAGTGTTGTGGTTTCGTTGACCCAGCTCTTTTTTATCCTTTTGAAAAGTTCGGCTAAACTTACTCATAATATCAACCTTTATCCTTAGGGATAGCCAGAAAGGGAAGATAACTAAGGAGCGCATCAAATTCCCTTGACCAAATGAACCTCTCGCTCCCAAGCCCTTGTGCAGCCATACTCAATCCTTATCAAGACCGACGCTGCAATAGCGTGGTCGATGTTTACTTGCCCGATTTTGATTTCATTAGCATCAGAAACGGGCATACGGCACAAGATACGGCATACGGCCCTCTGCTTGTGAGGAGACTGAGATCCTCAGAGCATAGTCCTGATTCAGCTCCCCTAACTCGTTTTAGATCCATCTGTACAGTTTGCTTAATCTGATCTGATTCTGACGTTCATTTCTCCAGTCCTTTTGTTCTTTGTCTTATAAGTGAGTTGCAATACTGTGCATGTACGTGACGAAACAAGATATTCTTTATAAAGTCTTTGAATGCCTGTGCTTTGGTTATTGCTGATAGCATAGCCACCCTAAGGTTCAACTCAGGAGGGTTGAAACAAAATCAAGTTTGTTATTTTAGGGCAAGGACTCCTTTTTAAACAGTTGTGAAGCTGTTTGCTTTTGTCACAATACGTAGGTAACTAAATCCGTTTAGCGGAATCCTAAAAAAAGAATGGCTAACATATTTAAAATATCCTGAAAGGACGCCATTTTAGAAATTGGAGAAACTTTTGAAAAGTTTTTACGATTTTCAGAGAGTGATATCTTAGTACAGTAGAATCAACGTCATCATTTTTGTGACGCTAATTCCTTAAAAGGGTCGCGTAGCGGGGTGGCTAAACCGTCTTTCCATCGTTCCCAATCCTTTGCCCCTAACTCAAGAGGCACAGGAGCGATCCCCAAGGAGGTCTCGGAGATATTCTTTACCTGATCCCCAGACCTGTCCTTTGCCTATACCAAGGAGGGCGGCGCGCTTGCAACTCGGCTGGCATGACTTAATGTTATGTAAAAATGTTTAAAAAATATATTTGGAACGAAAGCCACAACCCTTTACATGATTTTTATTTGCCAAATTTTGAAAGCCCGAACTTTTCAGGCTCATTTGAGTATTCATATAAAAATGACAATTTTTTGAATATAATTCTACATTATAATTCTTAGCGATTAATGATTGTAGTTAAAAAAAACTTGAAATTTTTATGTTTGCGATAAAACACCCTCCTTGGCTTGATGGCTTCTGCTTCTGAAATGCGAATACGACCTCAATCCCAAAAATACTTATTGTAAAAAGCGAGCTCTTCTATTTTCCTTTTAAAAGTAAAATATTTTCAGCAATTGAAGGAATTTATTTTAAATTAATTTTTGATCGGATCGTGTGAACAATCTGGTATTTCAGGAATGCGAAAGCTTTTCAACTACTTTGGGTGTATATGTGAAAATTCCTCGGCAAGAAAATATTTTGGAAGCCTTTGTTGCGCAAGTGTCATACAAAAACTAAACTGTCAGCGCAAGTGGGAGATAATAAAAAAAATGTTTTTTCGTTCGCGGAGGTCATTACAATTGGGAAAGCACTGAGTGCTTACGGTCACGTAATGATGTATTACCACACCGCACATGGAGATTAATTGAGCCCGTCAAACGAATTCAGTAATAAAATTAGAACGAAACAGCTGGTCGTAAAACATAAATAGATCAATAACGTCACAATGACACATTCCCTCTTGTTGGAGAAAGAATTCGACCTTTGGAATATTAATTTAAGCATGACATGTGTGTAGACTGAAAGAGATGAAAATGGTTTCTCTAACAAGTCTGCTCTTTGATGAGCGTGCATGATTAGTGGAGCTCTGGAACTTTTGGCCAGGGCTTGTAATCGAACTTTTAAGACTCAAGCATAAAGTCAAAGACGGAGCGGTAAGCTGAGTTTTGCAGAAGCTTGTTTTATAGTCGTGTAAAATGTTGTTTAAAATGTTAGTGGTAAAACCAATTGCTAGCAAAACGAAATCGTTGCCAGTGTTGGAAAAATCAGCTCGATGACACTCAGGAGACCGTCTTACCATCCAAACGTAGACTCCGTAACATCAAATTCACCGAGCCAATCAGTAGTTTCTTTTTTCTTCCTGATGACTCCAGACGCAAGACACACATCAGCAGTATATGTGTTACCTTTCTCGTGTTACCTGTTCTTGGACAGCTACCAAGCGGATTTTACGATGAGCATCAGCACCCTTCCGACTTTCCCAGGCGGCGAGTTCTTGTGCCCATTGCTCGAACTTGCAGTTTCCGGGAGAAGCCCAGTGTACCAGCATTTAATGAGCACCATCAAGTGTTCTGCACATCTGCTATAGAGTCTATTGCGAGCGTCGTTGTTGCAGAATATGCGGGTAGTCCTATCATCTTTGTTTTCTGTGGACTATTGAATTCAAAGTTTATAGCCTAGGATTTTCAGATTCGACTGGGACGTTCGAAAGAGCTGACACCGACATAGGTGAAAGTGCTTGATCCAAAGCCAAGCGCCCTTATGTGGCTCACCATCAAAGGCAACGCAGCCTTAGCGTTTAATCTTAAGCGCATATAGCATCCCGATTTGATATGCTTGTTTTTCCATACCTGAGATAATTACAGATTTTGCCACTGACATGGCATAAAGGAGAAGGGCTTTTTGGGCTCGCGAAATCATGGGAATATGAAGTTTCCTCCTTAAACCCAAAGGAATAGAGGTTAAAGATTAGACTCGAGCTGGCAACTTGTCCCTTCAAAATTAATGTCTTCTTTTTGGACAGCCAATCTACCCCTTGACGTGAATCTTCCTTAAACATTTCATTTCTACTTCTCCTGCAATAAGTTTAAACACTTTAGAACCCCATTTTTTTAATTCCCCTTTAAAAGTAATAAAAGTGTAATGACTCTCACAGCAGATGTCCAATTTGCCCTTAATTTTGGCAGCAACTCTCTTAAGTGGCAAAACTAACCATTTCTCCACGTCCATGAAAAAAATCGTAGGGTCTGCAGCTTCGTCTTTCTCCAAAGATTCAATTGCTTTGGGCCGCACAATCAGTACAAAAAAAAGGGAAAGTGCATTGTGCGCATGCAAAAGCTTCAGTCCATCTACGACGGATTGCAAAATACCCGACCATACCAAAAAGAAAACTGCCACGCCTCCAAAAAATGGGCGGGATATAAAAACAAAACTGTTAAAAGCTTTATACTAGGTGATTGCATGCATTTCGGCCAAAATTCCAGCTTTTTTAATAAAAAACTCGTTTTTTTAACACCACGCCCACAACAGTGGGCGGAGATACTTACAACTTAAAAGTTAAAAAATGCTAATATCTACAACTTTTGTCATATAATTTTTAGTCATATTTCAGATATTTGTATTGAAAAACAATCAATTCAAGCTTAAATCTCTTAAAAAAGTGGGCGTGGTCAATGAAAAGTCCAAACTTTTGCGGGCTGGTTCATTTCTGCCTGAAAGAGGCTTACCCTCTTGTGGGAGCTTCATGGTGGCTTTCGTGGTTACCCACAATCGGGGGAACATTTGCTGGTCTAGAAATCCTGCCTTGGGGCTCCTGGGCTTAGACCAGAAGAGGTATTAGATAGGCCTCGCTGTAGCTAGGAGGAAGCTCATGCCTTAAGGTGACTTCATATTGCACTGGGTGATTTCTTGTACTGGATAGCACAAGGAATGGTCCTGGGGCGGGTAAACGCTCAACTTTACCATCTATGTGGATTTGCCCACCGTGAGATAAAGCCAACAAGGCATAGGTATTTAAGTTAAGCGTTTTCTAATCCTTCGATGTGTTCATCCACGCCAACACTGTCTTCAAGTATGAGAGATAAATAACCTCATGGAACAGTAAAGTGTGGCAACTCTAAACAGAAGATGAGAGACGAAATGTATCTTCATGTCAGAAGCGGGACATGAATAGCTTTTTTACTGGGGTCGCCTTCCCTTTACCAGCGACAACTCAATTGCCCTAGAATATTCGAAACGATGCAGTTGCGAAAAATGCGTTTTTAGAGGTGTCTACTAAGACGATGAAGCTTGTTCTTACTTTTCCTGAGGTACGAGCCACAATTTTCAGATTCTCCGCACCTTTTATTTCCTTGGCGAAACCAAGGCTTAAAACGAGATGAGGTAAAAAGGGGCACTCAAACACCAGGCTCGAAATAGAGTCGAACACAATGCTTGCGAACCAGTTAAATTTACATTCAACAGGCAAAAATTCTACACATTCTTTCTGGTAAAACAGCCGAAATTTCGCTGCCATAGGAATGCCTTTGAAGTTGTCTGTGTCGTCTGTTTCCGCAAGGCTTTCGAAACAATATTCCCCTAGAAAATGCTATAGATTTTTGTCCAATAGAAAATTCCTAGAGAGATCACAATAAATTGATTGCAGCTATCCGAAATTGCCACAGTATATGTATGTCACGTTCTCGAGAGCTTGCAGGTCACGGCATATGTATTGTATATCAGGGAAAAATATCTCTGACTGACAGTCTGAGCTTCTTAACTTGTTTCCACTGGACGTCCTCAGTTTGTTGTCAAGACAGTTTATTGTCCAGATTCGAGTTCTGAGCCTGTCCCTGCTTTTTTTTCTTTTGATTCTCTACCCTAGATGTTTTTTGTCAAAAATTTGGAAGAGAGCATTGAACACCCAGTTTCCATCCAGTCTATAGGTTTGCAGCCTTTGTGATTTTTCCTCGATAATGCGCTTTCCCATGCAAAGGGATGGTTTGATATTTAATGCCTCACTGTTTACAATAAGCCTTCCTCTTCTTGCAAGCTTACCCGCTTGTTAATTTCCTACTACACCGCTATTCCTCCTTTCCTGGCACCTAGCTCATTTAGCTTTCTTGTCCGTTTAGTATGGCATAAGTAGATTTTTTTCCAAATGATTGCAGCACACGTTCAATTACTGCTGTTTGTCGGAATAAGACACAAATTGGTATCAAAACGGTAACAGATTATAAAAGTTGGCACTCACAGCGATCAATGCTGCTTGATCGCAAAATAGCAAATTGTCTGGCGTGGCGACCAGAAAAGTTTTACCTCGAGATTCTATTCGTATTCTCGTTCGTTAGTCCGTCGCTTGATTTAGCCAGCCCTATGATGAACGTTGTTACATCGCTATCTTACAGGGCGTAACCCAACGACAGGGCTCAGCTTCGGGCTAACAACCCCTCGACCCTAAACACATCTTCGTTTCTCTTATCATTATTGCTCCGAAACATTTCCAATCCACGCCGGCGATGATTTCACCCGCCAAAATCCTCAGATCAGCAAAACACTCCCAGAGATCGCACGTACATTGGACCGATCGCGGCCGTGCTCCTTTAACACCAACATTCGCCTCTGGCAGTTCGATTCAGAACGATCTGTTATTCTTTCGTCGGTGAGTGACCAAACAAACTGCGGTCAAGCAAGTCACCGAGCACCGAGAACGAGAGAGATTGAATTACACGAGCGCTTGCCTTGCTCGGTGTTATCAGTTATGCTGTAGCAGAGCTGAGATAATTTTCCCGGAACAAAATAAAGAAATATCCATGAAAACTTTGTAAAAATAAGATTTGCTCCTATTTTTAGAACCCGTCCTGTGTCTGGTCCCGCTGATTTCGAATTCCATTTATACTCGTTTATGACAACAGAAACTCATGGAAACCTTTTCATTCTTATTTTTAAATTTTGTCGCTGACCTTTTTTTTATTTTTCGAAATTTTCTGATTTAGTTCTCAGAGTTACACGATGGTGGCGCTAATTGCTCCTACCACCGACTATGGCGTCTTGTTGTTTGCATTATTTTCCGAAAAAAAAAATACTAATGTAAACAGAAACTAGTAGAAAAACTGATAAGGCAATTGTTGTTGATCGTCCCGCACTGATCAGCAATCGAGCGAGTGTAAAAATCATAGGATGCCGAATAACAACAACCCACCACTACCATCTCAAAGAAGGGTCGAGGGGTGTTTTTCTCAAGGCACGCCATTTAACAGCCTGTGGCCCGGACTTTTCCCAATGTTTAGATTTGTTGTTGTAGGCGTGTTTTGTTCGTATTCCCCTGTTTTTGCCCTCATATGTATCTGTGAGCTATTATCATGCAGCTGTCGGAAAGATTGTATAGAATTCCCAAGTAAAATGTGTTGTGCGGCAGTTCTGTAGCTCTTCTTTTGACATTTGGCTGTGAAACAAGCAACAAGTCGGACTGTAATTTCCCCCGAAAAAAAAACCAAGCAATTAAAACGAAAATAAATTGTATAACTCCGCTATGTGCAGTAATTTATTGTCGAAAGTGCGTGCAATCGTATAAGTGTTTTTAAATAGATTCTCTGTTATTCAATTTAAATATAAGTCTCGTAAAATGTGAATGAAACGACTTCTCCACGGGGCATTGTTGTCAGTGATATAGCAACACACTTTGTGGTACCTAACTTAAAAAAAAATAAAAAAAAATTGTCAACAACAATCATCCGGAAAGTAGAGTGAATGACGAAGGATACGTATTTTGAGCCGTACGCGTTACGCGTTTCAAGGACATTAGTTCCTTATATATTTTAATTAACTTAAAAACGCATCGTCATGGAAAGGAGTGAATTTAAGTCATTATCCTAAGTAATAGTTCCTTTACGCACAATATTCAAAAATTTTGTTTTACCTATATGCAATTCTTTTTTGTAACAAAAAGGAGGCAAAGACATAATTTACATTAAAATCATCAAAATACTAAAATAAACTCCTGCTGCACACTATATAATGAACAAGAATTTGTTTAACCGATATTGGCGAATTTCACTTAAAACCTGGCGGAGGGAAATATTCAGAGCAGAGGTAAGTAAACTTTATTTAAAAATCCATAATTTTTTTAATTTTGCTAATTACCTAAATGAGAAATGTGATTTTTTTTTTGTTTTATGACATGCATTTATGTTAAAAATTAAACTCAAGGACGTAGCCCAGAGTATAGGCGAACGAAAACTCGAAACCTCTTGAATTTCTAAGAAATGTGTATAACTGTCAGAAATTTTTTGTCAAATTTTGAACTAGGTCTAAAAACTACAACCTTAACTCAATTTGTGTCCCTAGCGAAACTATCAATATTTTTCGAGTTTGTGAAAATTAATTGAATAGTCTCGGGTTTGTGAAATTTAAGAAAAAGTGACTCTAGTGATTTTAAGTCTAGCTTCTTAGACCTTACATCATTTTAGACCTTGTGCCAGGTAACTTATACAAAAGTAACACTGACTTTTTCTAATCGATCTTCTTCAATATAGTTTGCAAAATCATGCAAACTAAATTTGTCCTGTTTTGTGTCAAGGTGTTAGTTTCTACCGGAAAACTGGTTTCTGCCTAGAAAACGCCCACACACACACAAAGGGCTGCGATTACTCTCCTAAAAAACCCATGAAGTTTAAATTGCACAGCAGAAAGTCATTCGAAAAAAAGATGCTTATGCACAACTGCTTTAGATGTTTTCCACAACTAGTTTCTTTATGTATGTGTTTGTGGTACCTGAACTGTCCTTGTCCAGTGCGTTTACAGAAGTTTTCATGTAGGTACATACCTATTATAAAACACATAAAATGTCCGACTGAAGGTATTCAGTTGCGTTACTGTAGAAATGTTTTGAATATCAGCCGTCAGTCCAAGCCGGGACGAGATGCATGTGTAAACACATACATACATACCTACATAACAAATTTACCTATCTTATTCCCTTCATTATTGCGGGTACATGTGTACTTCTCCTTCATTCTAGAAAAAAATTAAGTAAAGACTTTATTGTTGCAGTGCACCCGGATTTGTCACCGACTCAAAACGCTTTGAAAACAACTCTGTATCTACCCCTCTTATTCTTGAACCTTCTAAAGAAGTCTTTTCTTCGCTTTTCAACTTGAATGTCCAGGGCAATGTTTTTGAAAAACTGTCTTTAGGTATATCCGATTTTGATGCGTCATTTGAACAAAGTGATGCTTCATTTTGGAAGAAAGTGCTTCAATATGTAGGTAGTTTTTTGGTCTAGGCGTTTCTTAAAAACATGATTCCGTCCCGCGCGTTAGTTTACAATAGCTTCACAGCTTTCTGCTTTTCACGCGTGGTCATTCTGTTTACAGATTGTTAAGACTAGACTACACCTGTCAATCTGCGGTGAATCTACTTAATTAGAGTTACAGGAATTCTCCAAAGCATCCAACCCATAATGGCCCTTGATTTCCCCCCAAAATGTCCTACAATATTCTTCTACTTTGATTGTCTTCTAGTCTTTTTCCTACTATAGTTGTAAAGTATAATTTGCTTAAAAAGTAAAAAATAACAAAAATTTACAATTCTATGAGCTTTCCAGCCATTATAATATTGTCTGTAGAATTGTAAATTGTTGTAATTTTTCACTTCAGAATATTGAATATAATGTTGTATGCCTTTGTTATACGCACCGATCCGCAATATTATGCCACGATAAGCTCGGTTAGCTTTTTTATTTATAATTTGTTTACTCCTACCCTGTATTCTGTTTTTTCGAATGGTCTTCTTTTCATTCAATATTTTCAAATGGCCATAAATGCATAACGCTAACAGGTTGTCGTTCACACACATTCCGCTAACAAGAAGCGTTTCTGTTCTAGCGATCTATGCAAGATAATAGATAGGAAAGGTTTGCTATCTTAAAGGTTGATCTAAGAATCACAATGACAAGAAATTGTTTGTTAATGATTTTGAACGTGTGTGTACTAATCTTTTCCAATATCAACCAAGACTGGTTCGAAAAAAAGGAAGCAAGGACGCCAATAATATTATGGCAAATAGTGAAACTGGTGTGGTATACAGAAACAAATTGTGCTTTTCACGTACACCTGATTGGTATCGTGCCCATATAAATGTTCTTTTGAACTCCGAATTCGTTCGGTGTCGACACCAAACTCGAAATCTCGCCACACCACCGACGTATTTGACGTTGGGAGGCTGGGTGTGGCTTTGATTGTTTATGTGAATTGACGTTTCGACTCAATTTCCATTCGCGATTTTTTGTTAAATGGATAGGATTAGAAAAATGGCAATAACATGGAGTCGTTGGTTGAAGATTCTTTGACAATTCGTCCTCTGAAGATGAATTAGAGACATTTTAAATAGCATAATGCCTCTTTTGATGCGTGAAATTTATGGAAAAAGTAGTCGGCAAATGTTCTGTATCGGTTGTGTCATATAAAAGTACAAAAAACTGACGCCGGTTAGTGTGTGTGCTTACTACGCCGGAGGCCTGGGTTCGAATCCTGCCATCGTCACCTGAAAAAAAAAGACTTGTTCTTTTTCACGGTCCCCACCTCCGCGAGGGTCTGACAAGCCCTCCAAGAGTATCATTTGTCTTGAAAAACTTCTCAAAGTGCCGTTCGGATTCGGCAAAAAATTGTAGGTCCCTTTGTATGTAAAAGAAATTAACACACCAGCATACATTGTTGAGAAGTTGGCCCTGGTTCACCTCGAGCTGTTGCGCCACTTTAAAAAAAAAAAAAAAAAACGAAAGCAATTTGACACTTGACGTATTTGCTGCATCGGTGAAGCATTTGTCGTTATGTACAGAATGAAACCGGGTGTATAGATACCACGCGGGTGATGGATACCAATTGTCGCGAACATCGAGTATTTTTTAATAGCTCGGTTCCGCATTTCGGTGTTCAAAAGAATACGCCATCCCCGTTAGTTTTTCAACTATAGTTTGGCCTGGGATCTCATGCTGAAATCGCTTAAGGGTCCAGCAAGTCTACTGGTATGTCTCCTAGTGTGTCGATTCTGTTGGCATGCTCTTTTGAAAACCGTATACTGAAACTGGTGTAGAATACAGAAAAAAAATCGTTCTTTTCTTGCACACATTTTCATCTTTCTTGTACATCTTTTTGAAATCCGAATCGCTCTGTAGTAACACAGAACTCGAAAAAGCAATAACAAATTCCTTGTGTGAATAACCTTTTATGTTTGGTGTGTAAAAGAATTGCAAACGGAAGCAACTTAATTGAAGAAGTCGTCGCTTATTAATGTTGGATATGTTAGTTTAAAAATTGTCCTAAATATGTTGAAATACATTTGTTCTCATATTTGGGACATAATTTTCGCTAAAACATCTGTCAATATTGTAATATTTTTGCCTGGGGTTCGGTGAATAAAACTCAATTTCACTTTTTAAATTACAAAATAATACACATTATTTATCGAACAAAAATTCAACACGTTATTTTAATTCAATCGCTTTTTACTTTACTCTCGATTTTCACAAGTCAATATTCCAAATATAACTGTCTCGTCCGAGTCTGTCATCCAATTAATACAAATTAATATACATTACAAATACAATACAATATTAAATACAATACAAATTAATATACAATTAATATACATATATATTAATACCAATTAATACAAATAATAATAACAATTAATACAAATTCACCACATTCTAGAAGTTTCCCCCCCCCCCCTTTGTAATTTTCCGTTGGTATTTTTCCACTGGTGCTTTTTAAGTAGGGGGGAAATTCGATGTCAAAATTCGAACTTCGAATGTCAGTTTGCTATCAGCTGACTGGAATGATAGTTAAGTGTGGGCGTTAAGCGAATCTATGCATTAACTGCATTAACCGACTCTCCCGCATTCTTTTTAACGTCTTGTCACATCACATTGTCTCCCTCTTAGTTTTGTTCGTCCCGAACAAGCACATCATCATTGCTTTCGTGGTGGCGACGTACGCGATCCACATGGACAGCTTTCATATTTGCTCGTGGTCCTTGCTGTGGAGACGACGTTATTAGTTCGCGTAACTACTTGGTAGGGACCTTTCCAGTCTTGCTGCAGCTTTGGCGATTTTCCCTTTTTACGATGTCGGTGGTAGAGCAATACCAGATCTCTCTTGTAGAATTCGAATGCTGTTGCTCTCGCATGGTATCAATCTGCATCTGGTTTTCATGCGGTCACTCACAAATTTTATAGTTTTATATACTTCTGGTTCTCTGGTGAATGTTGTTACTCCTTTCTCTAAGTTCAACCATACAAACCGCATGTTGGGTCTTAAATGCGAAATTCGAATTCTAGCTCACAGGGTAGTCTGGCAGTTAGGAGTGTAACAGAAGTGTATCCCGTTGTAATATATGAATCACACTCCGGTAGGCCATAAGAAATAAAAGAATTCGCCGACCCCAATCCTGTTGATTGTCGTCCACCCCTTTTAAGAGATGTTCTTTCAAGGTATTGTTAAAGCGTTCCACCATGCCATCATGGTGGAAGAAGACAGAAGACACAAACCACCATTATTGCATGGTGGTTTGTGTCTTCTGTAGTCCGATCGGTGCACAAACTTCCTGGCACCGATCGGACTGGAAGTTTCGTCCTTGGTCCTTGGTCCCACTATCTGGTCGACTAAATTTTTCTTGGCTGAACGCCGTCTTGTACATGGAAAGAATATAATTGTTTGACTAAGACTGATTCAGAAACAAGGAAGAAGTGACACTAACAATATTCGATCCGATTCCCCATTCGTTTTTCAACCAGATTTTTTGTTGCTCCATTAGGTGAGCCTTTTGAAAACTTGTTGGTGCAATGGAAGTAGAGAGCAAGAACCCATTTTTTAATGACTTGCCATCATTGCCTAGGATTTCATATAGGTCTGTGATCTGTGTAAGAAATTGTCTACGGCACTGGAAATCGCTAGCATATTAAGTTTTAATTTTAATACAGCAACAGCGATCGATAAAACTAAAAGGAGATCCTTACATGGCGAAGTCATTTGACTCCTTGGTCGGATGCCATTGTCTTATCATTTCTTTCACAGAAACTTTTCAAAAATTAAATAGCAAACTTAGTTCTACCTCAAAAAAATTAGCCGCACTACGCGTGCAAGAACGAAGGGCCATAAATTCAACCGCGGGGTCAATACAAGCTTCGGACGCGCAGTATTATACTTTAATTCTTTTGTAGCAGTACATCATCGGCAGGACCCAGAACCGGAACATATTTCCACGTGCGACTTTTTCTTGTTATTAAAGTCTTCCAATAGTACATAAAAAAGTGCACCAGTTCCCCCTATCTCGCCTCGATCGTTTCAACGCCTACTTACTTACTTAAAGTTGCGTTACAGTCCGGAGTGGACCTGGGCCAACAATTTTTGCCAGCCAGCTCTGTCTCTAGCTAGTCGTCTGCAGTTTTTCTCGCGAACTCGGCTGAGGTCCCTTTCGTGTGCGCCAACTGAGTCTATGTGCTTCTCAACTGCGCCGTCCTTGCGGGGTGGATTCGAAGATTTTCCGTGCCGGAGCTTGGTCTCTCAGATCACTATTTTGACTCTTCGATTAGGGCGGTATCGCTGTTCGGTGTTATATACTTCTCCACTCCACATCATTTTAGACGGCTCCATAAATCGTCCGAAGAATTTTTCTCTCGAAGCAGCCTTAAGCGTTTTTATATGCCTTTGAAAGACATCTGCACCGTATCGCAGCACTGGTCTGATGAGGGTCTTATAAATAAAGACTTTAGTTGCTAGAGAGAGGGTTTTGCCACTCAATTGCCTTCTTAGCCCAAAGAAGCAGCAATTGTTATGACTTATCCTTGGTTTGAATTTAGCGTTTGTGGCATTTTCTGAATTTATAGCTAGACAAAGTCTCCAATTACCTCAAAGTAATAGCTGTCTATGGTGGTATTTCGTCCAAGACGTCGGTGTTGGATGTCTTTTCTTGATGACAGGGACAGCATATGCTGGGTTTTACCCTCGTTGTTTGCTAAAGCCATATTCGCCGCTTCCGACCTGGTAGTCACGAAGGCCTCACTGACATCACTCTGTGTTCTTCCGATTAGTAGAATAGTAGAGTAGTTGTAGGGACTTTTGAAAGATTTCGCCTCTGGTGTTGGTGCGGGAGCTCTGCATGATTCTTTTAAGTAGGTATGACTTTTCAGAAGTCAAATGACAGTGCGTCGTTTTGTCTTCCTTTTTTGATGTCAGAGGGATCGGTGAGGTCTTTACCAACCTTGACAGTACAGCGTGACTTTTCCATCGTCATCCTGCACAAACTCACGGGTCGCCAAAACTTCTCGGAATGCCAAAACTAGTAATCCTTCCAGCCCGCGTTGGGTTAATTCAATATGACTGTAAGGGAATATTCATCCTTGAACGCATGTTAATTTAAAAAAATGCATACATTTTTCTATAATCACTTCCTTTGACCTTAAAGAATGCAAAACTTGATAGTTGCGTATCTTGAACCGCCATCTTTTTCATGAGTTTCTTTTATTTTCTACCAAATCATCATGCAGTCATGGCTGCTTTCATCTCTGCGCAAACTCTTCAGCAAAACAATCTTGTTCCACTATATGCTGACCATGTTTACGAATATTCTTGTGCGGCGCAATGGAAAAACTAGCAAAACAAGTAATTTTAGATGATAGCCATGAAAGCATAATATTCATGAAAAATAGAACGCGATAAGGTTATTTTCTTAACAACCCCATTTTATTTTAAGACTTTTTAATAATTTGTTATGCATGCTTCTTGTTTGTGCGTTAGTGGAATTGTAAGGCGAAGAAGCTAGATTTTTTCTTATATTTAAACGGGTCCAGATAATAATTATAAGAACTGAATGCAAGAGTTCTTATTCGGCAAGTAAGTAGGTATACGTAAGTCTAAATCCTTTCAACATAACGTACCCAAGTCCTTCATACTGGGTACTGGTTTTCTTCTTCATAATGAGTGCTTATAGACAAGAAGGATATCACGAAGTGGTTAAAAACCAAAAAAGGCCAAAGTCGTCATATTATAGTCTTACATTGTTTTTTATCTTGAAACCTAAAGGACCTTGTATTAACAATATTCATGCTAAGTTAACTTTTTGAGCTTAGCATTATGAAAATACGAAATTCTGATTCTTAATGAATACTGAAGTATTCACTGGCCTGCTCGGGAAGACAGTTTTGTTCCGACAATATGTAGTGGAAGATCAATGCCATGCTTGAACACAAATTGTACTAGATTTTTCTGTTCAGAATTGCAAATGGAAATTTTTTATTAAAACAAAAAATACTTGTAAGTACTTTCCACGATTACTATCAGTATCACGTTTAAAAATTGTTTGTAATACTCTCGGATCCGATAATCAGTCGGGAAGCTACTAATCCGCTCGAAGGTCACCAACTTTCTGACACGTGCCTTAATTCAGGCGGTAGGCCTAAAGATAGTGGCTTGAGGATTTTATAATCACAACGTGTCGCTCCGAAAATTCCCGATAATTGTTTTCTTCATAACAAAAATAACTGAGTTTTTTTATTTACAAAAGTGTCTTTTTCTAGAATCTTTCGTATTCTTCGATTTAACCTTTTGGAGGCCCTTATAACATAATATAGCTTTGTGACGAAATGGTCTGTAATAATTTTTCTTTTTTTTTCATTCTTTTACTAATTAAATTTTAATTAAATGTTATTTAATTTTCCATCTACTCTGCGTCGTTCTCAAAAGAACTTCTTAAAAGTGTTGCGTAAACTTATGGGTATGGGTTAGGATTTCCTGGTTAAGGAAAAGTGTCTTAAAATTATAGTAAACAGCTGTAAGAACTGCTGTAAGAAAAACTAAGCTATTGTCGCTCGGTTACGGTTACGGGCATGCTCAGTTTGATGGGAAAGTTTGACTTAGAGTACTCACACCACATCCAATCTAATCTATTTGTAAAATGTATACAACACTTATTTTTGTACTCCTGTTGAATATCAGCGGCCGTATCAGAAAGTATGTAAATGTGGGCGTTTATAAATTAAGGCACATGAAACAAAACATATGACTTCTTAAATCAAAAACATATGTTTGTTGGCTTTTTGGCCCAAATGATAACACTGCAACAAAGTAACCGAAGTAAACAGCTGTGGCGAAATATATGTTTGAAATTCGGTTTCTTTGTTTTTTTTTTTGACCTCTCATGGTCGGGCATTGTTACTATAGACGAATGGATAGACATTTATTTTAGTCTACAAATTGAAATAATTTTAAAAATACATAATAATGAACGTATAATTGTGTGCTATAATACAAAGTATGAACCTTATGATGTCATTCAACTTTTTGTACTTAGGAATCTTCTTAATGATTTTATGTTTCTTTTTCTCGATTTTTTTTTTTGATATTTGAAAGCCAATCAACTGTGAATAGACAAGAACAACGCTTGTCTGTGTGTTGAGGTTGATGAGCTTGGATTGCGAAATTGAATACGTTGAGTCTTTTTCATATAAATAAATAGGATATTAAAAAGAATTGATTATATTTAAAATGAGAGGCAATGCTTATCGGGATTCAATAATTGTGTATAGTTATGCTGCTACATTCCCTTTTTTTTTTGCTTTTAATTCTCAAAAAAAATAAAAAACATCAAAGAACAGTTTTAAAATTATGGAAATTGCAATATTTCGGTCATATTATTTAAACAAATAATAGAAAATTATTTTTAAGAATTTGTAGGTACTATTAAAATTCATTGTGGTTTCTTGAAACTGAACTTGTAAGCCTCCTGTAGACACCAGCTGAAGGGTTGAGCTACAACTGGCACATTGCCCGGAGTTCGTCGAATAAAGCTTAAATTTCACTGTTCTTTATTTATTTATTTGAATAATAGAAAATTGGAATTTCGAATGCCTCGATCCGTGCCTTGACAAGATTGTCAGTCTGATGTTTTTTTAAATGGTTGTCGGCAAGGGAGTTCGTTGGGTGAGTTCATTATGGATTCTATGGTGCTTTGTAATAAAGGCCCGGACACATTGCATCGATTTTTCCCCCTCATTGAAAGGTAGCATTAGGTAACCAAAACACATTGCCCCCCTCCGAATTCTGTTTGTGTCAAGCAATTATCAGTATTGTAAATAAATAAATAGAGTGGCGCAACAGCTCGAGGTGAACCAGGGCCAACTTCTCAACAATGTATGCTGTGTGTGTTGATTTCTTCACATACAAGGGGACCTACAATTTTTTGCCGAATCCGAACGGCACTTTGAGAAGTTTTTCAAGACAATTGATATTCTCAGTAGGCTTGTCCAACCCCCGCGGAGGTGGGGACCGTGAAAAAGAACAAGTTTTTTTTTCAGGTGACGATGGCAGAATTCGAATCATCAGTATCGATAGAACCCTCGAATCATCAGTATTGAAAAGTGAAAAATTACAACAATTTTAAACTCTAGAAAAAGTTTGTTAAAGGCATTTCAAACTTTGTCATAGAGGCCGCTCCCCAGTGTAAGCAACGATACGTTCGGTCAGCTTTTTAATGGAATTTTATTTTAGTCTATCTATTAGCGTATCTTAGTGATCTTTGGATTCAAACCGATTAAGCTAGAGTTGCATTCTTAAAATCTTGTATATATCTCCCATGAACCTTTTGAAAGGCAAGAATTACTTTTTGAGCGCTTTCTCTTAAAGATTTCGAGCTTTTAACTTTCAAATTTGTGGATCTTAGGATTATCGAAGCTGGCGCGCGCTCCTTTGTTTTTTTTTGTCGAAGGTTGGTACTATCCGATGGAGTACTGGTCCATTTTTTTCTACCATGCATACACCTTACCTTAATTTAGATAGGGCTTCAGTGATGAAGAGCTTAGATGTTCGGCACTCACCGCGTCAGCCCAAGAAACTCGCTTCTTCTTGCGTAATTATTGTGCAGAAGAGGAGGGTGCCCGATGTAAGGGTTGGTGAGATTTCAATTGGCTGACTTGTCTCATTTCAAAGACACCGTCGGATAGTCGACCGGAGTGCTTGCGCCTTCAGCCAGTGAAGCTTCTTTGCGCCGTCAATTTGTCCGCTGCTTTCTTTTCCTCTTCGGAGACCGTTCAACCATAAAAGTATCCCAAGTCTTACCGTCAGCAGCAGTGCATTGAGAAGCAGCCTTACGCACGCTCAATTGAGTAGCCAGTTTTTCAGTGCGAGATCATCCGAGCTTCGGAGTAAAACTGAGATTAACCCCAAAACTGAGTTTTTCATGGTATATTGATCCGGGATTAATCTCGGCTTAACCCGCCAAATGTGGTGAATTATTCTCGGATCAAGTCTCGTGAACCGTCTTCTTTGAATGTTTTTCTGTCTGCAATGGCAGTCTTGGCGTATTTCTGTGTAAAGTGACATCTGAAAATCTCGATTCGAGCTTTTTTTTCTCCTAATTTCTTGGAAGAATCATTCTAAAAGAAAAAAAGATATATTACATCAAACTTTAAAGATGCATATCACCATTTTCACGTTTGTTGCACACAAAGCATTGAGCTCCGTCTACTTAAAGGTGGCGTTTTTTCGTTTACACACGGTCTTAATAAAATAAACTTTAAAAAATTTTCTTCTAAGTGTATGGGGCCCATGTGTATGTGGCTCATCCTTACACATATTTGACAGTCAATCAATGAATTCAGGCCAAAATACTTCAAGCTTTGGTTTTGTTGCGTAAATAGGGTCGGGTTTTCAGGACTTTGTTACAGACGAACACTCAATGGTTTCCTTAATATTAACAACGAGCAGATGAGGAGCTCAACGCTCAACGTTAGAGCCGAGCTTCTTCAAAATAATTGGAAATGTTTCATATTATAAAGAAGGCGACTGCAAAAGCTTGATCTTCAGGTTCCTAAAAAAGCATTCATGTTCTTTTTATCTAAAAGACGATAGACGAGTGGGGGTTCTGGTATCAATGAGAGTCCTTATTAGTTGAATTAATTTGGGAACTAGGCCCTTGAGTGATTTTCTTGTCGATTCCTTATTTCAGGCACTAAAATTATTTTCATTTTACACACATTCATGGCAACATATAAAAATTCTTTTGTTTTTCTTTATAGATGATTAATACTCTGGCAACGTTTCATCTCTTCTTGGTCGTTGCAACCGTATTGTCGACTTTTAGTGGATTCCCAATGTATTATTGTGATGATCACATGAATGTCGAAAAGAAAATATACTGCAGCACCAATCTGTCGGCGACGTTGGAACTTGTTTGTGGTGGGAGATATTACTCCTTTTCAAACAAATATCGTAAGTAAAAAGACTGTCTTAGTAACCGCTTCAAGCATTTTAGAGTCAGGCACTACCTACCAGTCAGTAGCGAAATTTTGTCTTTCCTTTAGGCCTATTTTGTTTTTCGGGAGCTCACATATTGCAAACAAAGTTGAATATACCCCTTCCTGACATTTAGAATATACGTTATCATACCATGTTTCCACCGGGCACTAATCCGCGATTAATATAAATCTTCATTTAATCCTCGAAAAATTACGATACAAATTTAAATCCTCTCGGCAAGCGATTAAAATTAAATCCCCTCATTAATCTCATTCACCCTTTTCACGAACCACTTTCAACCCTTTTCGAACAGCTTTTCAACAGCTTGAGAATCGAAAAAGGACACTGAAACTGTCCACTGATGACAGATCTGTCAGATTTATGATTTCTATTGGGATGTTTACAACGGAAATCTTTTTTCGAGCATGTAAAATGACATCACCCCTTTTTTGAAGAGCCAAAATGATAGAAAAAAAGTGCTTATGTCAAATGAGTCCCATATTTGCCTGGTGAAAACACTTTAGGATTTATTATTAATCGTCTCGCGCTAATCCTCGTATTATTGTGGGTGGAAACATAGTATCAGCTTGAATAAGAGTTTGAAATTCAAGCTTAAATCTCCTGAGGTCTACTTTGAAGATGGAACAAAAACATGGTCGAAAGGCAGCTTTAAAATGTTGTTAAAATAAAACAGTGCAACAGTGGGTATGCAAAAGCTTCAATCCATCTACGACGGATTGCAAAACACCCGACCATACCAAAAAGAAAACTGCTTCGCCTCCAAAAAGTGGGCGGGATATAAAAATATAACTGTTGAATGCTTTATACTAGGTGGTTGCATACATTTCGGACTAAAACTCCGCCTTTTTAACTAAAAAAATCACCACAATCGCCCACAAAAGTGGGCGGAGGCACATACAATGTATACATAAAAGTTAGAAAATGCTAATATCTACAGCTTTTGTCATAAAATTTTTTGTCAAATTTCATATATATTTATTGAAAAACAGTCATTTTAAGCTAAAATCCCTTAAGTGGGCGTGGCCAATGAAAAAGCTAAAATTTTTTAGCTACCTTAAAGACAATTATAAGGCAATGTTACGTACCAAAAATGAATACGCTAGCGCCTTTGTAACATAGCTAAAATTTGCAAAATGTACTTTTTTAAATTAGAGATGGTCGCACATACAGGGTTGTAGTGGGCGTGTCTGTGGGCGGATTCAGCTTATTTTCAAACTTGATCTAAAGGACTGGACTTTTGTTTTTGTATTCCTTACCATCAGTATGGTATGACCTAAATTTTTCGCCGAATCCGAAAGGCAGTTTTAAAAGTTTTTCTGGCATAATACTTTACTCCCGGTTAATAGCAGCGTGCCTTAATTGACTCCATTTAATGTTACATTCGGCACTGCTTCTTCCGTCGTAGATTGATTGCGCTAATCCCTGACCACTGACCCCTTCTTAGTTAAACTTGGTCCCCGAGCACATCATTTAGGCACGAATATCTGGAACCGCTTTGTAATACAATCAAGACTTTGACTATAAGACACATAAGCTGCGCATTCGTTTGTCATCTAGTTGGCAGTTTCATACAGCCCCCTGATGCTTGAATGCCTCTTTTTTATCCCTTAGGAAGGTGAGGATAGTCCTTTGGAACTAAATAACATTTTTGCTTTTAAGATGAAATTGAGCGTCAGCTGGAAACATATAATAAACCACTAATAAACTTATTTTACTGAATAAACCTTAATGATTGAATCGCATTGTACTTGGATTTGCCCGAATTTATCGGTCGAAAACCACCTTTAAAACCAATCTGTACTAGCAGCCGTTTCCACCTTGATTCAAAGCAAGACCTTTTTGATCGACTAAATGCATCATCTGATGTTGAGTTTCTGCTAGGTCTAAAACACATTCATGCCATCCAATTTCCAACCATTAGGTACGTACAAGGGCGGCTTCATTCTTCCATGCAACTTACGAGGATGTCTTATTTTTTGTGGACTTAATGAATGCAAAGCTTTTAAGATATTTTTGCGCAAGTGAAAGCTTCTTTTCTTAAAGACTTATTCACACAACTGCTCTACGTCGTTCTATGGACTCTGAATTTGAGTCTAGTTCTAGCAAAGCGAAAGTACTAGATACAATTTGATTTCCTTGACTTTGTTTTAAGAAATGTTAGGGCCAAGTTCATGTCTTTGAAACGAATAAACTGAATGTTAAAATTGCTTTGAAACGGTTTCACTCACATGAATAATGACTTATAATTTCAAAAGCGTGAATTAATGATTACATTTTTATTTTCCAGCCGAATCCATTGGTGGTTCACTAGCGCCACGGATGTTCCAAGACTCAGCGTTGCTAAGCAAACTCGTTTCAGATGAGTACTTCAAGCCATTACCTCCGAATGGCTCTATACACGAGTGTTGCCGTCGCCCATGTGGCTATTCAGAACTCAAAATGTACTGTGCGAATTAATAGAGAAGAGGACAAAATCCCAATGAGAAAGCCTATGTGATATAATATATATATAACATAAAATAAATACAAAATGAAAATATCTAAAAATATGTCCAACTAGTGCACGTGATTTTGTTCATCCTTTTCCTTCGTTTTCCCATCCATCTAATTTTTTGTGTGTCAAACTTTGCCTCAGTAATAATAGTTTCTAATATAATTACATATATATTTTTTTTCTAAAACAAATATCATTTTATGTTCAATGCATTAAGAAGTAAAGTTATATATATGCGTGTACTATAAATATTTAAAGTCTTAATATATTCATAATCATTCGAACGAAAAAACATTTTTTTTATTTCATTGTCATCAATTTTATTTGTAATCTAGGTAAAAAATTTAGATGAAATTAAATATTATAAAGTACCTTAATAATGGTGTTTGTGTCATGAAAATTAATAGACTATATTTTATAGCAATGCGCTCTATAAAAATAGTAAAATGTAAATTAAGCTTTTTTAAGGAACAAACTTAAAGATCCTGGAGCTGCACATGGTAAACATTTTTGTTATTCAATCAAAAGCAAAACTGTCCAATTTCTTATATTCTTAATACATATATTCTTTCCGCTGCGTACTTTGGTTAATTTTTTCGCACAAAAAAGGCTCGTTCGTAATAGATGTTGGCTTTTTATTAAAACTTTTTTAAAATGTTGATATGGAATTTCTTTTGTGGCAAGCAGAGCCGAATAAAATTTTAAGGCCTTTAAAATTGAGCTAGAAACTTTGGGTGTTCTATTTAGCACACATGAAGAAAATGACAAAGACAACCGCAAATTTGCGTTTTATTTTAAAGAGCTTTTTACCAAGTTGGGTACAGGCACGGATCCAGGAATTCTTTCAGGGGGGAGGGGGGGCAATCTTGATAAAGTGTTGCAAAAATATCTCAAATATTTTAGTTTCCCGTCCATCTCCGTTTGGTTTTACCCCACAAATTCCATTTCGCAAAGGCCCTCTTCGCCAAATAGAATGAAAAACGATATGTTTTAAGCCAAAGTGAAATGAGGTTGCAGTCTTTTTGAGCTTTTTCATACGACCCAGGGTAACTATATTAATTTGAATGCATAGTTTTCAACACAGTGAAATAATCACTGTAGACCCCCAAGACCTTTTAGAGATATGTTCAAGACTGACAGATGAAATGATTTTGGCATGTCCGTCCGCCTGTATGTGTGAAGGTTACAGGTCTTTAAGCTGGAGAGCTTAAAATTAAGCTTATGTTGCACAGACAAAGTGCAAAAATCAGTTAAATCCGCCGACGGCCATTCCCACTATTGGCTTCAATGTGAGACAACCTCTTACAAAGACCTTTCGACCAAGTTGAATAACGCATAGGAATTAAAATTTTGGTGTATAGAAAATGCGTCTAAAAGCCTTTAACACGACGAAAACTGAACCGATTGCCCGATCGACCATGCTCACCTTTACTGTGTTTAAATGTCTTTAAAAACAGCGTTTTTCTGAAAATTCGCTCTAAATTGAAATATTATTGTAGATTGGAATTCTCTAGGTTTGCTTTATAGAATATTTTGAGCACCGCCCACTTTAAGGAGCGTTTTAGAAAACTGTTCTTTTTTGGCTAAATCTTCGTTTTTTCACGCATAAATTTACTATTAACTTCAACGAAGTGAGATTCTATAGAAATAGATGTTCTCGAAGGTTCTAACGAAATAAGTCTAAATCATCTATTTCCTCTAAGGAATGTGGCAGTGGAAGAAGGAATGCTTATGAGGGGTATACGTGTGTGTATCAGGCCCGTTTTATTGAAGCCAAATTGTAAGTAATAAATTAACTGTTCCAGAACTTTTACTTCCTATCGAGTTAAACAGTTGTACTTATAGTTCAGTAATTAGTGGATGTGTAACGAATCATAACTATTTTTTTTAGATATGTGTATGTACATATTAATTCCATAGTTCCCGTGTCCCGTCAGTTAACTCCCGCGAGTTCCTGGCAGCTCAAAACCAAAGTACACACATTTCTCCACGGCTACGGCTTAAAAAATTTTCTGGGTACTCAGCTTTTCCTTTTAGGGATAGAGTAGTAGATAATTTATCCTATTCATATTTAAAAAGATTTATATTTGAAAATTTTATTTTGTATTTTAAAAAAAACTTGCGTTTCTTGTGTGTAATAAAAATCGGTAAGCCCTTTAATGTTTAGCTTTTGAAATAGGAGAAGGGGTAGCTTATAGGGTATAAATCTTACATAGTCGCATTATCATAAAGTAAATCTTGAGGAACTAAAGGACGAACAACTTTGTACTTATTTAAACTTTTTAAAACGAAAATCAAAATTTAAAAAGTATAGGTATAAATACGATTTTTTAAATACATCAATACACTTATTGTAGTAGTAACTATACAGGATGTCCCGTAATGACTGTTAATAAGCATAAAGGTAACTGTTATAGTTACCTTTATGCTTATTAAAAAACGGAAAAAAAGAAATATTACACCAAGCAGGATAAAAGATGTGTGGTATACATTTGTTCTTGAGTGTATTTTTAGTACAAGTTAATTTGGTTAAGAAAAATTATAAATACATTTATATTCGACCTTCAATTTTTAACTCTAAATGTTTTTTTTTTGCACTTGGCTTATTTTTTATTTTACTAATAAAATCCTACTTGCTCTAGATACAATAACAAATTATACAATTTTGAAACCTGAATTTAACACACATTTTCAAAATGGCTACTCACTCGGCTATCTATAAATTTTTTACACCATTGAGTGATGTTTGATGCATTGACCAACGAATTCAAAAGTTTTTATAAAATGAAGCCCAACATTTATTCACATCTACTTTTATTTTTGGCACAAATAATGAAGAATATGAAGAAGAAATGGTGCTCGAGGTGCACCAGGGCCGACTTCTCAATTAAGAATTTTGCTGGAAAGAAAAAACGATGCATCTTTCACTTGTGTTCAATACGTGTATGAACACAAGTGGTTCTTTCACTTGTGTTCATACACGTGGTGTTCAATAAAAATACACTGAAAAAAAAAATGCTGAAAAACTTAACAGTGAAATAATCATCGTAGACCCCTAATACTTTTTAGAGATATGATCGAGACGGACAGGTGAATTGATTAAGCCATGTCCGTCCGTCCGCCTGTCCGTGTGTGTGAATTTTGAAGGTCTTTCAAATTGAGTTAAGATGCTAAAACTGGGAGTATATTTTGTTTCTTATTTTGAACAGACAAAGTATGAAAACTGATTCGATCTGCCCACAGCTAAGTATGAAAACTGATTCGATCTGCCCACTATGGACTTTGATTTCGGACAACCTCAAATTTACATTTTGCTTAAAAGTGCTTTTTGGTGATGTAAGACAAGCCAAATTTTGGTGCAAAGCAATAGTGCCCCGAAGCCTTTAATAACATCAAAATTTGGAACGCCAAACCACATCGACCATGCCCACATTTAAAATGCTAAAACTTTAAACTTTAAAACCTTAAATGCTAAAAATTTAAAGTAAATATTAAAAATACATATAACCATTTGCAAGGTTTCCTACATACAGAGCAATGAGCTTTGCCTACTTTTAGGGGGCGTTTTTAGAAAAAAAAACTGTTTGTTTTACGTAGATATCAATACCCGCTTTTAACGCATTTTCTCATAATTCTTAATCAATGAGAATTAGTTGTTTTTGATTTTTAGCCCACGCCCATATTTGGAGGCGTTACCAATACAAATAATTGAAATACAGCAGGGGTCGGCAAGGTTATTACCTTGACGACCTCGACGGAACAGCGCGACTTTTCCCCCTCATCCTGTACAAATTGACGACTTTGGCAGCTGCTCTCAGACGAGTTATAGCTACTCTCACCCAGATGCTATAATACGCGGCCTCAAAATCGATGAAAAGGTGGTGCTATCCATATTAATTGCCTGTGTTTTCTCCCGGATCCGCCGCAGTTTGAATATTTGATTGATGGTGGACTTGCCTGGCCTTAGCCCTGAAGGCACTCTTATATGGACCAGAAAAGATCTTATGTGCGATGTTAAGAAGACTGATTGCTTCTGCAGTTAGTATATTTGAAAGGGTCTCCTTTTTGAGGATCTGGCAAAGAATGCTGAGTTTTCATTCATTGACTTAAATGTAAGACAACCTCAAATTTAAATTTTATTTCGAAAGGCTTTTTGGGCTAAGGGAGAGGCATAGTTAAGGGAAACGATACACCAGTGGTCAGAGGGCTTTAACTCGACGAAAATTGAACTGCCCACGTGAGCCACAATGCCCACTTTTACCATATTAGATATTTTAGATATTCAAAAACCTATGACGCATTCTTTTAAACAACGATCTGTCAAATAATACTCGGTGTTCGCGACAATTCCAGCGCGGTGTACACTGAGTTTCGTTGTGTACAGAACGACAAATACTGCACCGGTGCATTCATCACGCTAAGTTTCAAATTGCTTTGCCTTTATTTTGTTTTCCTTTTTTTCTTGTCATAGCGTGATTTTGTTGGCGTCGGTTTTTTGTACTTTACTCAAAATGAATTTTGATAGCTTTGAGTTAACACAAACTTTAGTAACTTTTTGTCGATTTAATAAAATTTCGGTGTCGACACCAAACTAATTCGGAGTTGAAAAGAACATTTACATGCGCACGATTCCGTTCAGGTGTTAGAGAAGAGAACAATTTTTTTTTCCACGCCAGTTTCACGATTCGGTGCTAAAAAGAATACCTACACCATAACTTTCTTTGTTAAAAACTCGTTCTAAATTGAAACAAAAATTATGTGTCACGTATAGATATTACCATTTGGTAAGTTTGTTACATTCAATGCATTGAGTCCAGCCCACTTCTAGGGGTTGTTTTGTTTAAGAAAAAATTGTTTTTAGCACTAGTTTTCATTTTGATGATTTTGTTTTTTGATAATATATTTATTAATATTCATTTTAATTTTTACTAGGTACTTGTTAAGGTTACTCAGTTATTGCCAAGACCAATAATTATGAGCGAAAGTGGCTTTGCAACTATGAAATGCTATGACGCACTATGCTTGCTGACAGTTTTCATAGTGTCTCTTATAATAAGGTTTTTTTTTAGCAGCTAGGCATAAATACTATAATTCATCTTAGGATCACGTATTTGAATCGAGCGAAACCAATATCCATGTCGTTATTATATACCTGATATATTTGGTATAGATAGAAAATATCTTTTAAAGATTTTTTTCTCCACCCTTGATTCAAACCAAAGCAAAAATGTTTTATTTAAAAAAGATCTTTATTGTACCTCTGTAATTACTGTAATTAAGTTTGACTGAATAATTTATAAAAGCCATTCAAGTCGCTGTGTATAGTGTATGAATCAATTCTCAAAAGAAGTGATAATTTATAAACCGCACGTGATACTAAATAATTAATATATTCAGTCATAGCTTTTAACTTTTTGCCTTTTAAGTGTGTATTAACACAGAAGTTCAGTTATGCCTGATGACAAAGAAAATGTCATCGCATGAAAAACTTTTCATCAGTATCTAATTCATACTCTTTTAAAATTTTAGTTCTTCAACTGGAAAATAAATCGAAAAAATAAATTTAAAACTTAGATACCTTGAAATACAAACAAATAATAAAAAAAAAATTGTTAGCAGAGCGTAGTTTCGATCTACGGACCTCTGGGTTATGGGCCCAGCACGCTTCCACTGCGCCACTCTGCTTCTTGTTTGACGGTGTTCAAAGTTGAATAAGGGTTAAAAGTAGAATTATGGTAAAATCACGTACTCAAACTGATGAAATGCTTGTATGGAAATCGATTTTCTACGTTTATGGTTAGTTATCACATCTTGTCGATTTTCATTTTCCTAACGAAACCATGAATTCTTACGTCATTTTTTAAAAGTGGTGAGTGGAAAAGTGTGTCTCTGAATTTCCATTATGAACTGCAGACTGCAGACAAGTGGAAACTAAGCATTACAGTGTAGGTAGGTATATGAATTGTAATGAACAGTGTAAATGTAAATGAACAGTGTAACTTTCCTATAATAATAATCTTATTATCTTATATATATATATATAATCTTATATAATAATCTTATATATGTAAATATAAAATTTTTATTATATTGTATATATAACATACATACTCATAAGTAATATAATAAATGTAATAAATATAAAAAAAAGAAAAATATAACTTTGACAGCAATATTGTCGAATTTATCGAAAAAGACAAATATTTAGTTAGTTTTTAAATTGTAAGAAAATCAGGTCCGCCTCGGTGCCAGCCTAGCTGGAAAAACCGTTGACGAAAAAAATAATAATATGCATAAAAATAAATTTAATTTTCAAATAGCAAAGACGGGATTTTAGTATAAGCATTTTATTTTTACTTTTTATTGGTATTGAATATATTGATGCTAATGAAAAATAAATAAAATTGAAGTTTGAATGCGCATAAAAAAGATTAAATTGGGATCTATTATTTATTTTTTAATCCCAATGAACATGAAAAATGGCAATGCTGAAAAATCAAATCAATGCCAATGAAAAAGTTAATGCCAATGAAATTTTATTTTCATTTAATAAAATAAGTCATAAACAAGCAAGGCTTTTTTATACCCCATCCCATAGGATAGGAGGTATATTAAGTTTGATTCATAGTCTGTAACATAGAGAAATAATCACCGTATACCCCCAAGACCTTAAGAGCATATGATCGAGACCGAATTGTAAGTGGAATGAGCCATGTCCTTCCGTCTGTCCGTAGTTTTTGGGCTAGGAAGCAGTACAAGTGTAATTTTTTTTGAAATCCGCCCACTGACACGCCCACTTTACTTATTAGCATGAAAAATCAAAGTTGTCGCAGGAAGCTGAAATTTGATATGCGATATCCTCGCTTAAGTGTATTGTGATTGACATTTAAAAAAAAAAAAACACCGCCCCCTTGCAGGCGTGGTCATATTTAATATGCATTCTAATAAACAATGTTTATTTTATATAATTGCTTTATATCCAAAAAACTTGCACCAAAGAATGTTCAGATATGTGCGTAAGCTATCAACTCAAATGAATAAATTTTTGCAACGCCCACCCGTGGGGGCGTTTTTAAATAAAAAAAAATTTAATATAAAACTGCGATTAAAACGTGTATACCACATCCGATAAAAAATATGGAAACAAAATTATGTTTTTGAAAAGGGATGGATGCCACGCCCCTTTTTTTAAATAAAAAGAAGATTGACAAATTCTTAACACAATTAAAGTTAATAAAAACTAAAATTTAACAACCAAGATTTTTGACGCATTTTGGAGCTTGACAATGGTCAATTGGGATGGGGTATCCAACGATTCGTTTAGGCATTTTTACCCCTCCCACTAGTTTTTATTATTTTCTTTATTAGATGGGAGTAATAAGAAAACCAAATGATTTTGGTATCGTAATTTAACCCTATAGGAGGTGCAACCTTTTTTGACGCTAAATTGCAATTGCTTAGGTTACAAACGGGTCTTCCTGAAAAACAAAATGATTTTTTTCTCGTGATCGAGGGGTTATGACTTCCCTTAAAATGCGTAGCACATCGCGAGAGGAAAGAATTTGGGTATAGAGGAGATAGAAGAAGAAAATAATTGGCAATCCAGTACAAACGCTGATGAGCCAACATGAAACCTCTGCACAGAAACACCAAAGCTTCCACCCGCAAGTGTTATGCCTGTACGAAGAAAAGCAATAGTATAACCAGCAGAATATTTCATAAAAACATCTGGCATGCATCTAATTGTTGTCCATTCTAATTGAATGAGACAAGAGAATGGATGTTTTGTATTCGGCTAGACAAGGAAGAAAAAAGGGTGTTTTGTATTCGGCCGACCCTAACCTGGGCAACAGACGCCGACCAGGAAGCCGCTCATTTTGAGACAGACGCTTCTTGATTTTTCGTTTGTTGCTAGTTTTGGTCCACCCGGATATTTTCCATACCGGTACCCACCATATCTGGCATAAGGGCATTTCCCTATCCGCCACCTGTGGAAGCTCTCAATTAGGAACCAGCAACCCCAGAAGGGAAAAATTATTTTTAAGGGGTGTAAGCTTATAAATATTATTATATTGGGCTTTGCATTGCGACCTATTGGTCTATTGTGGCCCCTACAAAGGCTTGGAGAGGCTTATTCCCTTAAGTGAGCTTCTCTCGCACTATGACTCATTAGTAAGTTATATCGAGGGCACGTGCTCATGGCCGAGAGAACTCTCCTAGAACACCTTCTCTCTGGTTGTACTCAGGGCAAAACTATGCTTTTGCTTTTCTTACCAAGTCTGGGAGTAGCATCTTGCCCGTTTGCTGGTGAAATGCTGTCTACAGCTAGTGGCTTAATACTTAAAAGGTTGAAAGGAGCTTATTGCCCATTCTAATCGGCCTCTAGAGCAAATGGCTTTCGCTATCTGCCAAACTTCTCACCGAGATCTCAATGTGTTGGTCCAGCTCCAGGCGCCTAAGTGTCCGGAGAGCTACTTTCAAACGCGTTACTGATGGCTCTTGTGATGCCATTACCCACGTTTTCTAAACTTAGAGAGTGGGATGAGTTTAGAAAACGTGGCTAAGCTGTTCAGGTTTTCCTTGGCGTGAAAGCTTACTTAACCACCCAGGGTACCACTGCCCCTGATCACACATGTCCAGGGATAATGAGTCAAGGAGTTTCATTAACCAAACGACCGCAGGGATTTGTCGATTTATCAAGCAAAATGAGCCAAAAGTTCGGCACCTATTATTGCTACTAGACATTATTAATTGTAGATGGCCACTCCATTATACGAGGAAATCCTATGTCTTAACGAGATATTTTTCATGAAGACCAGTTTCCGGAATCATTTTGTTGCGTGGAAGCCTAGGCAGGACAGATATGTTATATATTTTTTATTCGATGCTTGAACTCAGTGGAAATCTTTTTGATGTGTAGTGCTGTTATCATTTTTCTGAAAGAAACTTATTTTAGGCTGCTCTGGGGGAATTGTTGCTGTTTAAGACATTTCTTGGTCTTGAGACTGATTTCGCTCTATTTAGCTGTCCAGTGGAAAATGATTTAACCATCGAAACCAAGGTTGAAACCGTCGATTCCGTAGTTTGCAAACGTTTGTGCAAATTGCTTGAACTATCCTCTTCTCTAGCCTTAGTTGGACATATTGTTTGACATGAAGTATTTTTGACAGTTCTATCCGCGCTTTCAGCGAGAAAATCAAGCCTGATGTCTTGGTTCGCAGCCAAAATACCTTGTACACGTTACTAGGCTAGTCATTCGTTTCTTTTAAAGAGTAGATAGGCTTTCGTCTGGAAAACATTTTCGCCAACCAAGCATACTTTATGGTTGTCTGTCTTCAAGTTCAAGGTTTTTACATACGCACTTTTACACTAGTTGCGTTCGTTGTATCTGCTACATAATTTGTTGTGTTGCTAACGTCGGAAAAGACGTTTGATTGATTTTGCTTCGTACGTGTATGAATCATCTTACGCATTGCAATTAAACGCCAACTTAACAAAATATCAGAAAATATTTATATTTACATAATTGAAAATTATATGTTTGACACTTAGGCCTGGTTTTTCAGTGCTGAATTAAGCCCAGCTTACCGTAGAACCACAGTGATGTAGCTGTAGCGGTAGTAAGAGCTGTCAAAAGTTCAAACACATGTATTCGGTAAGAGGTAGTAAAAGCGGTAGTAAGAGTTGGCCAACTTTTAACTTTCATAGCGCTACACGGTTGACAGCGCTACACGGTGGACAGTTCAATACAAGCAAAGTAAACAATGGAGGAAAAGGACGTCGAAAAGTTTATTGAGATGGTTAAATCTAAAGAAATTTTATGGAATTTGTGTCATCCGTTGTACAAAATATTAAATTTAGCTCAAATTGACTCAGAGTATCGGCCATTGTTTATAAACGAGGTTTTTGTTCGACATAGCCGCGCTACACCATTGTGTTCAATTTTTTCCGTACTATGCCACATGGCTCAGCGGCTGTACTACGTACTACTGCTACATACCACCGCTACGGGCATTGTGGTCCTACGGTAAACAAAGAACAGTTAAAACCTAACAAAACGAATCTACAGTCAACCCAGCGAGCAATTTTTCAGTGCAGAGTTAACTCCGTCAGCAAAGTTGTCAAAATCGCCTACTCTCGAAATTTTGGGCTATCCCAACTTTCGCTTCACATAGAAAAACACAGGAAAAGAAGTTCGATTTGTTCTCACATGTCATTTTTCATAGAAAAACCTGGCAGTTGCATAGAAACTCTGCCATTCTACACAAAAAAAAAACATTCAGCAGAGCTTTTCCGGGATTAACCCACCAAATTTGGCGAGTTAAACTGAGATTAACTCCGGATCTAGAATCACTGAAAAACTGGCCCATAGAACTTAAGAACTTAGAACTTCAGAAAGGATTAGATTTAAAACAAAAGTTCACAGACATTTATACTCTGAAAAATTTCATATTATTGACGACATGATGCTTCGACTGAATGCAAGTCGGCAATTATTATTTAAGAACAGTAATGCTACAGAGATAAAAAGGAATCTTGACTATCGTAGACTTCAACAAATATTTAAAAAATGTAATAACGAACTAGATATCTTTGTTAAAAAATTGGGACTCCTTTTGCGTTGGACATGTAATGAAAAGTGTTCCATTCATCCTAATTTCTGGTGCATGGCTTTCTTATCGACAAAAACTTTTTAAGGGTTTTAGCTCCGGTTCCGGTATAGTTTAAGTAACTCATGCAGTATCAAACGTATCAAGCCAAACAATTAACGATTAAAAAATGATTATTATCGATAATTCCCCCTTAACTCCCCTAAGCCGATTCGCCTGTTAACATTGAAATATCCAGCAGTCGCCCACAATCAAAAAGGCCTTTGGTATAAGATTTAAATAAATATGGCCAGCGATAAGAGCTGCGAAAGCAACAAAAATTTTGACCTATAATGTCCAACAGCAAGCACCCAGCAAAGCAGTTCTAATAATGACTTTAGTTGAGTACGTGGTAGGGGCTTTCGCGATTTTATTTGTTGTTTTTCATTTTATAAAAAAGCGTAAAAATGATTTGACGGCACAACTGCGAGGTCCTTTCGTCATACCAGTTATTGGGAGTTTCCTCCGCGCCTATAGTTTAACACCTCGAAGTGAGTTAGCCCCCTGACATTAGTTTTTTTTTTAACTTTAATTGACTTTTTCGTCTCTAGACTTTTTACAGAAAGCAGCGGACTACCACTCCAAATGGGGAAGACTTTTTAGAATTTGGGCTTTTCACCGCCTGATCATTATACTCTCGGATCCGAAGATTGCTGAAGTTGTGCTAACCAGCCAGACGCACATCACAAAGCATATGCTGTACAACTTGCTAAAACCTTGGCTGGGTACAGGCTTGTTAATAAGTGATGGCCAGAAATGGCATTCTAGAAGAAAGATCATTACACCGACTTTTCATTTTAAAATACTCGAACAATTTGTGGAGGTGTTCGATCAACAGAGCAACGTTTTGATTGACCAGATGGGAAAACATTGTGACACTGGGAAGGCCATCAACGTTTATCCGTTTATATGCTTGGCTGCGTTGGACATAATTGCAGGTACGTCTGTACTCTTATATGAAATTCAGAATTACAACCATGGTGCACTGCTATCTATAGCAACATTAAGTTATCAGGCTTTTGGTTAACCTAAGTGATTAGATCAGGCCTAAGTACTGATAAGTTAATCGGTGCTGTGTATATATCAGGAGAAGTTATAGAACTAGCTGCAAAGTGATAATCGAAGTGTGTAATCTAAGAGTGATTGACAAATTGCATTTTATAACAACAAAAAATATTGAAAAGTGAAAAATTACAACAATTTACATTTCTACAAACATTATTGATAATTGCTAAGCATATATAACAGCGAGAGACTCTTAATATTTTATTTTTTATTGCCAAATGAACTGCCCTTTTTTGCGTGTTAGGTTACAGTTTTAAGAATAAGAGTTATCTAATGTTACTAAATTATGAGCTTTATTTTTTACTTTTTTTTTAAAAACCTGTTGAAGATAAACCGATATATCATTTTAAAAATAAGATTTGTTGGTTTCATAGTTCCTCTTACAACATACCCCGGTCGGCGTTATAACTTGCCCCATATGCGAGCACGATTTAAAAAAAAAAATAACATATCCTGGCATATTCTGAAAAGCTGTTCCTGATCATTTAATTCGATATTGTACTTGAGCTTTTTAATTTAAAAAAGTTTTGGCTGACTTATAACCTTAATTGTAGGAGAAGAATAGAATTTATTAAAAAGTGTTACTTTTAGCCCCACTCTCCCCTTCATACAGAAAGCAGAGTAGTCCAATACATCTCCCCATGCATTTAAATGCTGCCATGTTAATTTCCCCACTAGGGGGAAGGAATTAAAAGACGAAAGCTGATGCCAGGTGTAAGAAGGTCACTCTGTGCGCTGACCCCTTTGTTTGAAATGCCAGTGAAGCCAAATCAGCCATAGGAGGTTATTGATTTACTATATCCTTATTCGTTCATCATTTCTGGAAGAAGTTAGAACGCTTCGACTTGTGCACATTGACAACATCATGAGTTCTCGAGAAGTTTTAGGAAAGCAGGTTGGATCTTGCCATATGATCTTGCCCTTGGACTCACAAATGATTGCAAAACAGTGAGAAGACATTCAGATAATTACCATTTTACTTGCCTGCAATTAAGGCCTCTAAGGACCAATTAAGGTGATCTTTGTACCTAGTCTAGCTCTATAATGAATAATAAGTTAGATACAAAATAACCATTAACCAATCGGTTAAAAGGGTTTAGGAAGGCAAATTAAAATGAGTAAAGTTCGATATTTTCAAATTATGTAACACACCTACAACATCGTACTTGCAAAATATATTTTCCAGAAACGGCAATGGGGACAAAAATCAATGCTCAAACAGATTCAACAACTGACTACACACGAGCAGTTACCGAGTAAGAGCAATTAATTGGTCATTAAAAATCTAGAAATGGCATAAGAACCCTTTTTTACCCATTTGCCAGCATCACTGAAATTCTGTGCATGCGTTTTCTAAAAATTCATCTAGCGAACGAGATTATGTTTTCGTTTTTCTGTCCCAATTTGAAACGCCGCCAAACTGAATGCATCAAAACGATGCACACATTTACACGCAGCGTAATTGAAGAACGGCGTGCCGCCTTACAGAAGTCAATGTCAACCTCAACCACCGAGGCAGTATGTGAGTGCATTTGATGAAGCTTAGCTTACGCAATATTAAGGTGTTGGCATAGCGAACTTTTGAAAACGCAAATTCAGTCTAATAATGCTATCCTTCACAGCTCTTGACGACATTGGCTCCAAGAAACGCATGGCGCTGCTTGACGTGCTGCTGCAGTCAACGATCGAAGGGAAACCGCTTAGCAATGAGGACATTCGAGAAGAAGTTGACACTTTTATGTTCGAGGGTCATGACACCACAACCTCGGCCATTAGTTTCGCTTTGACACTGATAGCCCGTCATCCAGAAGTTCAGAGCAAGCTCTATGAAGAGATTTGTGAAAAACTTGATGAAAACCAAAGCGAATCTATCAGCTACAGAGCACTGCAGGACTTGAAGTACACTGAGTGTGTTATAAAGGAGACGCTACGAATGTATCCGTCGGTACCGATCATTGCGAGACAGTTGACGAGTGATATGGCTTATGGTAGGTCAAATTTTACGATTTTAAAGCAAATCGTTAATAATTCTATATCTAGATGGTGGTGTCCTTCCGGCTGGGACTGAAATTTTAATAAGCATTTGGAATATGTCAAATGATCCTGACGTATTTCCAGAGGCGGAACTTTTCCGACCAGAACGTCATATGGAGGACGTTTTAGAACGCGTTAGTCCGTTTTCATTTGTTCCCTTCAGCGCTGGTCCACGAAACTGTATTGGTCAAAAATTCGCCATGTTGGAAATGAAGTGCATTATCGGCAAAATAGTGAAAAATTTTCAGCTTTTGCCGCTGGGTGAGGAGGTTCAGCCAAGCATGAATATTGTACTTAGGTCAGATAATGGATTTCAAATCGGTTTAAGAAAGAGGTCAACGGCGGCGCCTTGAACAAACATTCCTACGGTGTCTTAAAGATGCCTTGTTGGGCTTATTGGGCTTGTTTTTGCCATCGTGTTTAATATTGTGTATTATATATTATTATAGAGAATTTTCAATTTGTGTATTACTCTCAGGAATATTTTTTTTATAAACGAAAGAAATTTTTTTTTACAAAAACGATAAATTTTTAATGTTTTTGTATCTACGACATGCTTAAAACTTAAAAGGAGAAGAGTCATGTTTAATTTGCACCTTAATACGACAATACATGTTTGCACTAATACATGCACCGACAATACATATGTTTGAAATAATAAATAAGGATATGTCAACCAGAACCAGCCAATGAAAAACAACAAAGCCGAGGGTCTGTAAAGTTTGCCTGTGGGGCTCTTTGAATACGAAAGGATTGTGTTGGTAAGTTAATCGGCACCTTTCTGGTTTGGTTTTTGGTACACTTGAATACCCGATTCTATCCCACATTATAAAATGCTGATGTTATTGTTATTTTTTGACATTTTATAATTAGTGAAAACTTCGAAAAACTATTAATAGTTTTTACAAACTATCAATATTAACATAGATATTTCCAAGTCACGCTTAAATGTACGTAAAAATTTAATTTTTTGGTTCAAATTCAATATTTTCAGGTCAATTTTACACCTCTAAAGGGTGGCGTGACTTTATTTGAACGAAATCTAGAACGAAGCCTAGTTTACTTTACTTGCCGATTTTTAGTTTTAATTCTTTCCTAAATTAGGCTTAAGGCCAATCGAAATTACGTTTTTTTTTTTGGAAAATTGGAGGTTTTTCTTTAATTCTGCCTTGAAATATGGGCGTGGCCGAAAACTTTATATAAACAAAATGTAGAACTAAGTGTTTTCTACATAGCACATTAAGAAAAATTTTTTCGATTTCGAAACAAAAACCAATGCCACGCCCACTAGGGGTGGTAAAGTGATTAAATTTTTATTTTGTTTGTATTCCAATAAACGGAAGATAATAAAAACCAAGTTTCAGGACTTTAAGACGTCAAACAGCTTTGAAAATTCTGCAGGTAGTTGCACAATTGCACCGATTGTGGGCGGGTTATTGTTATCAAGCTCATTGGTGTCACAAAAAGGACTTAAGATCAAACGGTTCAGTGAATCTATGAATAAAAGCCAATTCGTCTTCCTGTAGTTTCTGAAGCTTGATTGGACGTACATCATTTAGACTGAATTGAAGGTATTTGTATACGTATCTGATCAATAATGTTCTGACGAGACTTTCCAATTTTCAATCAATTTAGCGATTGAATTAGAGATAAGGTTGATATTTGAAACCTCTTGTCGAGTTCTTGCTATTAAGATAAGTTTTGTACCCGCGATGCAAACAATAAGGTTTTCCGAATGCAATCAAAAAGCAACTCAAACTTAACTCTATCGTTTTGATGTCAAAACTGTCCCATATTGAGTGATTAGAATTTGTATCGCCAGCAATAATGAAGACGGTGTTTCGTCGTTCAGCTTCCTTAGTGGCACTCTCTAAAATGCTCACAGGGGTCCATCATGTCGTGGGCAAGGTAGGCAGAGGTCGTCCAGTGCATACCTTTGGCCGTCTCTTGTATTGTCTTCTTGGATCAAGAAAATGTTTTCTCGATTTTGAGCCAGACGGCGAGAAGAAGGGAGGCTGAGCCTTCTTGGAGTGGTCAAGATTAGTCTGAACCAGTATTGTTGCTAGTTCAGACTAATCTCTAACTAGCAACAATGCTAGTTCAGTCTAATATCTGCAGCATTGTTGCCACGGACAGACATCCACAGTCTTGTTAAGGTCCTCTGATTCAAAACGCAGATCAAGACAGTGCGCCTAACGAGGGCTGATGATGTTTTTATCGAGCTCCATGGAAATTCGAAGAACAAAAGCGTTTTCAGCTCATCATTGAACAATATCTTGGGAGTAAGAGCAACCATCCAAGACCTGGAGTCAAAGACAACGTTAGAAATAATTGACATGGATGACCAGACAACGATCGAAGAAGTAGAAGAGGCAATAAGAAAAGAAGCTAACGACCCAACATTGGAACTTTAGGTCACCCTTATAACTGCAAATTGAAGAGGAGAAAAATTGGTTATACTCCAATTAAATTCGCAGAAAGCAAGCCAGATTCTTTAAATTTCACGCGTCAAAGTAAGATGGATACTATGCAGAGTACGCCGAAGAGTGGTGCTTTAGATGCTTCGACTTTGGACACCAACCGGCAAACTGTAAGGGTCTAGACAACTGGGCAAAGCAAACTTTTTTTTTATTTTTTTTTCCGTGGGTAGGAAAAACCTTCATAGGCACTACGAGGACCGGCCGCGCGTGCTCATAGTAGTGTGAGATTCTTACTCACTAAAAAACCTCCCATTTTCCGTCAGACTACGACTAAGTTTCCTTAACAAGTAGTTCAAGCTTCTGTAGTAATCCCGTGTGGCAGGCTGCCTTCCAACGAAGGCACCTACAATACCGTCAATTTATGCGGTTTCATCTTATGCTGCTAGATCTAACGGTCTCATTCGTTGTAGTCGGCGCGTTAGATTTGTCTGATCCAAAGTTTGGATAATTTCATTGTTGCAGTGTCCGCGAAGACGAGTACTAAGTTTGCGAGCAAAGTTTGTTACCTCGTCAGACACGGTTGCGATTCCTAGATCTCGGTGTAGATCGCTATTTCTTATATACCATGGAGCATTAACAATTGCTCTGAGTGTCTTATTTTGAAAAGTTTCTAAAATAGATATATTGCTTGGTTTAGTACAACCCCAGAGTTGTATACCGTACGTCCAAGATGGTTTTAGCACTTGCTTATACAAAAGCAGTTTGTTATATATGCTTAGTTTCGAAAATCTTTCGATAAGCCAATTCATTTCTCTTAACTTGATTTCGAGCTCGTCGCGTTTCTTTTTAACGTGCGGCTTCCATTTAAGTTTTGCGTCTAGAGTCATTCATAGATATTTCGCTTCATTTGAGTACGGGATTTGTACCGAGTTAATGAATAAAGGTTTGTTGTTTATCTTTTTATAAGTAAAGTTAACATGCGTTGGGACGTGCTCGTTAAGGACGACTCGCCAACTCTTCGTCCAGTCGCATATTTTGTCTAAAGCGCGCTGGAGTTTCCCTGTTGATAATTCAACTGTCGTATCAATAGCGAGAATAGCAGTGTCGTCTGCGAACGTAGCTAAAATTGTTCCCTCATCGTGGGGTATGTCTCTTGTATAGAGCAAAAATAATATTGGGCCGAGAACGCTTCCTTGCGGGACACCGGCATTTATCTCTTTGAATTTCGAGTACTCATTTTCGTACCTTACACGAAAGATTCTGTCTTTAAGGTAAGACTCTAAGATTCTATAGAGTTTTTCTGGTAAGCAAAGCCTTAATTTGTACTTCAGGCCTTCGTGCCACACCTTGTCGAAGGCTTGCGATACGTCGAGAAAAGCGCTAGTACATATCTTTTTCGCTTCCAGAGCTTTTTCGACTTCGTTTGTTATACGATAGACCTGGTCGATTGTTGAATGTTTTTTTCTAAATCCGAATTGGTGATCCGGAATCAATCGTCTTTCTTCAATGATTGGTTGCAACCTTTTAAGCAACAGTTTCTCGAACACCTTAGCTATTATCGGCAGTAGCGAAATAGGTCTGTATGACTTTTTGTCGTTCGGACATTTTCCTGGTTTCGGAACCATTATGACTTCGGCCACTTTCCATTGCCTTTTAACGTATAAAACTCTCATGGAAGCGTTAATGATATAGAGTAGCTTGACCAAAGCTTTTTTCGGTAGCTCCTTTAGAATTTCGCTAGTAATTAAGTCGTAGCCAGGGGCTTTGTTGTTTTTCAGATTATTAATCGTTTGACGAAGTTCAGCCAATGACACGGTTTTTATTCTATAATTATCTTGTACCGCATAAGGATTGAGCTCCTCGACCAACGGTTCCCCGTCAAACAGTTTGAATGTTTCTTCTAGGTAATCTGCAAATAAATCCGCTTTTTCTTTGTCTTCTCTTGCCCATTCGCCGTTGGCTGTTCTTAATGGCGCAGAGTGTGCTATAGGCTTCTTAACGGACTTGACTGCTTTCCAAAGAGAGTAGTTCGAACCTTTATCGGCAGTCAAACTTTCGAGGTAAGCAGTAGTCTCGCGACTTTTAAAATCTTGAAGTTCGTGCTTCAGTTTGTTAGAAAGGTGGTTCAAGATGGTCTTATCCGGGGGTGCTCGCGAACGTTGCCATCTCTTGCGCGCTCTCCTCTTTTCGCATATTAGCTCTTCTGTTTCTCGCGGATATATTGTTCCGCTGTTCGATAATTCGGACCTCCGAAAAGAAGTGTTATTCCACGCAGCGCTCTGAACAACTCTCACGAGTTTATCTAATTCTTCTTCTATTTCAAGTGGCGTTTTGAGCCGTACATTTAAAGCTATGTTTTCTTTGCAGTATTTTCAAAAGCCGTTTCAGTCGGTGTTGTTGTTAGTTCATCTAGCCGCTCTATTCTTTTTCGCTAGGCTTCCGCCGATTTTCAAAAGAACTGCCGAGTGATCTGAACAGAGATCAAAGCGTTCTTCTACGTTCGTAAGGTAACGAGGTACCCCCTTGGCGATAAAGAAGTCGACGAGATCAGGTATTTTATCTCTGTCGGTTGGCCAATATGTTGGCTTTCCCGTCGATAAGAAGATCACGCCGCGTTTTGTACTTGCTTTAAAGAGGGCTCTGCCTCTTGTTGAATTGCACCGTGAGCCCCAAAAAGTATTTTTCGCGTTAAAGTCCCCGCCGATGATAAAGTTTGAGCCAAGTGAATCAAAGAGCAGAGCAAGATCTTCATCTGCCAGCAGGGCAAGGCAAACTACTGCTTATGCGATGAACGGAAGCTCACCCCTGAACTTTGCCATGTTCCCTGTGATCAGGAACATGCCAAATTTTCCGAGAAACACCCGAGAATGCGAAGAAAAGTCACTTGCAATGAGAAGAATCCTAGCCATGAGAAGAATCCAAGCCCACAACCTTTTGTCACAACTGAAACTCGACCAGGGAGTAATTGTCGTAGCTATAAGTGAGCAGTACAAGAACAAAGACGGACCTGGGAGGTACAAAGACTTACTCGACACAACAGCAAGCTGGACCCCAGACCCAACGGCGCTCATAGCACAAGCCACCTGGGTAAAATATGAGGGAGTCACATTGGTCAGCTGTTAACCTAACACTAAACGAATCCGCCAGAGTTGTAGACAAGCTAGATGCACTAGACGTGCGGTCATCGTGGCTGGAGACTACAACGCCAGGCCTGTGAAATGGGTCATGCCAAACACGGACCCGAGAATAAGAAGAATATAGAAATGGCTGCTAGGCTCGATCTCAACGTAATGCAAATTGGAAATGTATCAACCTTTAGGCAACCTGGCTATAGTGAAACTACTGTAGCCGGATGTAACCTTAGCATCAGAGTCAATCGGTGGAAACATTCAACACTGGAGAATTATCTAGATCTACACACGGAGAGTGTTAGAGATCTACACACGGAGAGGTTTTTTGCCTGCACTGCTTACCAAATACAAACACCGAGATGGAAAGTAGAGGATCTTAATGAAGAACTCTTTCATAGCAAAATCGAAGAAGAGAAAAACGAAGTGCTGCAATAAACAGGACCAGCGGATGTGAAGGCCGAAGCTACCATGCGTCTTATTCCTCACGCTTGCGACGCGACGCTTCAATGCCGCGTATTAGACGAAATGGGCACAAGAAACCAGGTTACTGCTGGTCCCAAGAAATAGCTGAACTCAGACGAAGATGCCTCCACCTAAGGCGGAGAGTCACTAGAGGAAGAAGAAGGCATGCGGAAGAAACAAAAACGGAGTTCAAACGGAGCCATAATTAGGAGCAAAAAACAGAAATAGGAGGAACTCTGGTAAGACATTAACCACGATCCACGAGCCTTTGCTCGCATAAGGTGGCGGATCTTTGGGGCTGATGTGGTGAGTGCCGAACACCTAAGCTCTTCATCACTGAAGCTCCTTCTCATCTTTCTTCGAAAGACGGGTAAACTAAATACATTAATGTAAGGTGTCTGCATGGTAGTACAATGGACCAGTAGTTGTGTCTGAGTGCTCCATCGGATAGTAGCAACCTCCAACAAAAGAAGGAAAAACCACGATCCATGGAGCCTTGGATACAAAGTAGTAATGCACAAGTTCGGAGCACGCACTACCAACCCAACAATGCCACCAGCGAAGATGAGGAAATTGTAGATACGCCCTTCCCATCGAAGCAAATCAGGCCACCTATTCGGTAGAGTCAGACGCAGTGATAACAATAAAAAACAGGAAGGCTCCAAGCCCCGACGGCATTCCTGGAGAAGCCCTGAGAACTCTATTAAGAACCTCCCCTCAACTACTTCTTAACATGTATAACAGCCGCATCATTGACGGAACTTTCTACAAGAGATGAAGAAACCCCATTAGTCTAACGACCACTTTGCATGTTAGACACAACAGGAAAGCTTCTGGAAAGGATGTTAAAGGCCCGAATGACTGAGAGGCCGATATTCCCACCGCGGACGACTTGTCCGAATCCGAAAGGCAGCATGGCTTCCGAGGAGGCCACTCAACAATTGAAGCAATTGCAAAAATAATCAAGACGGTACAAGCTGAACTATAAGACAAGGAAACCACTACTCAAGGAAATTTGTTGTTCTTGTGGCCCTAGACGTGAAGAACGCCTTCAACTCGGTTCGCTGGGAGGACATCCTCTCCCCACTGGAAAATAAGTTTGGAGTCCAACACTTTTTACTCGAGATATTATGAGACTACCTTAAGGATCGGAAATTTATCTACGACACCGCAGAAGCACGCTACAGCAAGGAGATTACCGCAGGTGCAGCACAAGGCTCAATACTAGAACCCGGACCTATGGCATGTGTCCTATGATGAAATTCTTCGGATGGGCGTGCCTACAATACTTTCCTCATAGGGTTCGCAGATGACGTTGGCGCAGTTTTTACCGCAAGGAGTACTGAAGAAGCTCAAAGAAAGCTTAATCAAGTAATGAGACGAGTATAGGAATGGATGTCAGCCTACAGTTTGAAACTCGCTACAGAGAAAACAAAGATAGTACTATTAACCAGATAGAGGATTCCAACACAAGTAGAGGGCACAGAGAACATAAAAAACAAGCCCGCAATAAGGTACCTTTGCATAACACTGGACTGCAAGCTTACATTATTGGAGCCACATTAAATCGGCATCAGAACGTGCGCCAAAAATAACAGCGTCACTCAGTAGGGAGGCCCATCTATGAGCAAGCGAAAGCTGTCCGTTTCTTACTCCACCCTCCTATATGGGCTGATGCTCTCAAAATTGAGAAGTACGGAAACGAATGGCGGCGATGCAACGATGCCCTACGCATCACGAGCTCGTACCGCACTGTGTCAGAACCAGCCGCTCTCGAACAAAAGAGAACTAGGGGTTGAGGCGGCAACAGCAGAGGCACAGGGGCTGACTAGAAGGAAATGGCAACGCAGGTGGAACACCGAAACAAGGGGAAGATGGACATCTAAACTCATAAGAGAAGTTGGAGTTTGGACGGAATGGAAACATGGGGAGGTTAACTATTAGGTCACCCAATTCCTAACAGGGCATGAATTTTTCAACAAGTACCTCAACAAAATCGGGAAAAAAACAGCGCAGCTTGTTAGCATGGGGACACGAAGGAAGATGACGCCCAGCACGCTTTCTTCGACTGTACCAGATGGACAGTGCAAAGAACGAGACTTGAGTTAGAAATAGGCAACATCGCCCCAGAAAATGTGGTCCAGAAGATGATCTCCAACGACATAAATTGGAATATCATTTGTTCCTTTATCAAAGAAGTCTTGCGAACCAAGAAAAGGGAAGAAAACGTACCTCCAAATATGGACTGAAGCTAAGCTTAACCAGTAAAAACATAAGCCCGCAAACAGAGGAAAGCGAAAAAAACGGTTCCCTGGGGTAAGAAAACGACACCTCCCTGATGCAATACGCAAGTGGTCCCAGGGTGGCCGGTCCACAAGGAAAAGGTTGTGTTTTTAATAGGTGAAAGTCCCAGAGGACTTGAAAAGATCGGCTTTCCAGCTTCGCATTTAGCGTACCACAACCTACGAAAAAATGTCCTCCGGCTCCAAAAACGAAAGCAGAAGTGTTCGCTCAAAAAAAACGTGTTTAAACAGTCTTCCGTCTCCATACCATTATTTCCGCAGCGGCAACTTTGTCCAACGTTTACGTTAAATGGGCGACTACGGTACGGTACTACGGCGGTACGTTATTGCAAAAAAAAATTGCCCCTCCCAGTACGTACATAAATTATTATGCCATTAGTCCTATAACGGTATAGTCGATTGCGGATAATGAAAGTATCCGGTTAGTAATCCAAGTAGTATGTATACAGGTTGTTAGTTCAAGCCCGACTACTCGGGGGAAGAGATGTGTGTAAAGCTTCTTTATTGGTTCCTAAAAAACGAGGACGTGAATTTATTTTCCGATTCAGTGAAATCTTGAGCGCTTTCGCCCTTACTTTAAATTAAAATTTTATGGTAACATAATTTTCCAACCTGCTGACGATGTAAATGTCAGACATGCCTTTATAACCTTACAGTATATGTAAGCGATTCCCGATGTATCTATTTTACATGCAATATGTACCTACTTCTGGTGTAATGTCCCATAATGAAGTCCTTTGACACCCTTACGTTTAAACAAAAAGCCAATGCATTCTAAATGCCGCGCCATATGGTGATGTGACGGTGGCAAGTCAGGGTGCGAGTAAAAAATCGTCCTACACAAAAAAAAGTTCACAAAGAAACACCAATAATGTGTGCACCCTCGGATATATGGATGTTTGTCCCGCATCCGTTGTCGTTGTAAGCGCGTATCAAATGGTTTTGTATACTATTCCAAAATGTTTTTACGCCCTGTGGACTTACCACTTTAAGTGGCTGTGTCCCACAATTAATGTATTTTACAGGCTAAATTGCATCTAATCAGCAACATGGTAATTTTCTACCAAACAATCACCCCTTCTGGCTATGGTGGTATGTTGGCTTTTGGCGCTATGGTGCTTAATGTTGTTCGGTGAGGATTCGTGGTAGCGTCGTCGGTCAGTCATTGAAAACTAAATGAAATAACAACAGAATTATGAAAATTTAAAAAAACAACAAGCTTGTGGCGTTGAGTTTTTGAAAGAATTGAGCTTTAAAATTATGCCCACATAGAGTGAAAACCGACCGTTCCAGCAATTGTAGAAAATCATAAATTGTTACAATAAAATGTTGGAAGATATGTTCCAAACTAAGATATGTGCTAACTAAGCTCAAGCAGCTCTTGTTGCTGAACCATCGGAAGCTTGCAGCAGATTTGTGTTTTATTTAATCTTTAAAGATACTACATCCAGTAGGTAGTTGGAAGCTCTGATTCCATAATTTAAAGCGCTCATCAGTTCACACTTCAAAGCGCTCACAAAAAAAACCATGCCAGCATAAAAAAGCAAAAAAGTATATTTAAAATTCTATAATGTTTTAAATAATCTTGATTAACATTATAATAAAAAAAATATTAAATAAATTTTTTTTTTCCGATAGCGTTGTAGTTTGGTCAAAAAAAGCTCTAATTAGACTCCTGTCAACAGTATAACTCTTGAAGAGTTAAAGTCTTGTAATAATAGTCTAAATGTACTCTCGTTATAAAAGTAAGGCGCTTGTGGTAGGTGCTACAACAAGCAAAGTAAGTAAGTGCTACAACTACAAGATCACTTTTAGATAGTTTAACAAGAGCTTATGCTCGAAGAGAATCAAGAGTCTTATAAGATTCTGATAAGAGTGATTTGACTCTTTTAGAGTTTTTAACTCTTTTAAGGTCTGAAGAAGTTAGGAGCAGCCCGGGTATAGTGAGGCTACCTAGTAGAGGGTGCAGAGGGAGTAGCACTAAGTCAAATTAGGGGCTTAGGTGGTCATTCTATAAAGCGACGGCAACGGCAGCAACTTCAAACTCATGGAAGGTGATGTCTCATCCTAACGGAGAAATAAACTTCAACTGGTTGAGGTAGGAGGCTAAACAGTATGAACTCGATGCTACTGGCATCTTCTCAACTAAGTGGAAAGGTTCCGGAACCATTGACTTCGCTGATGCGTGAAGGCTCTTCAGGTATGGCGGCTAACCAAAATCTCGCCTGGGACGCCAGACCGAAATTTCTCACAAGCCCCTGGCTGTCGAAAAATGTATTGGAGTTTATTCCGTTGGGAGGGAATCTAGTGCAGGTGTGTGATGCACCAATCGAGGGCCAGAGCATGCGACCTTTTTAACCAACTTGATGCTGCCCTGTATAGAATGGTAGAAATGGGCTTCTTTCTTCTAATGGGCAACAGTACATGGAGTAGTGTGATTGAGTGACACGGTGACCCGGTTCGAAACAGGAACGGAGCGAACTTGTTGGACTTTCGCTGTGCTTATGGCTTTTCCATCATGAGCACGTTTTTCCCACACAAAGACATCCACTAATACACTTGGTGCCGGCACAGAAGCCGATTATTAGTGCGAAACGCATCGCATCTAATCCGCCTTTTCAAGGACGAAGAATAGTTCTATTGTAGATGAAGTCACTGCGATTAAATCGCTTAAAGTTGGCAAATTCGTTGGAGTTGATGTAATCCAGCCAGATATGCTGTGTTAAAAGGCTAACACGTTCAGTTGGCCTAGGATGGCGGGAAAGCACGTAGCGATTGACAAACAGAAGTTACAATGTCGATTTTCAAAAAAGGTCGCAAAAGAAATTGCTCTTACTGAAATGGTATATCTGTCTTAAATATTTCGGAAAAGTATTCGCGAAACTTCTTCGTTACGGGAAAAGCAGTGCGGCTTCCGGCTCTGACTGAAGGTGATTCTTCATCGTCCGAAGAAAAACTTGAGCGGGCACTGAATGGGTTTGAAGCGGTCACTGCTGGGATGAAGGTATACGTGAATAAATCGACAGTGATGGTTGCTTTCCGAACTCCTGTGCAGTGTACCATGTACATAAATGAAGTCCCTAGCTTCCTTCTTGTATCTAGTGGGGTTCCGCAAGACTCTATATTCAGCCCTATACTCTTTCTTGCTTACGTTAATTACCTATCAAATGCAGTAAAGCATTCCTTGGCACACATGTTTGTTGATGACATCTAGATAAATATTTCCTGTCCCACGGGTGTCATTGATAACCTATTACTGATTTCATCAACCCCATTCGTGCTTGCTTGGCCGAAAATTATCTTCTTTTGAGCCCCACGAATTCAAGGAGCTTGGAGATAAAGCAAAGATCTCAGTTTTTAATTTTGTGTTTGCTACAACCCTAATCTATGGTCATGATATTTGGGTTATGGCCGAAAGAGTTAGAAGCTGCCGCAGTGGGGTGCAGTGCTGGTGTTACTCTAAAGGTTAGATTGATAAACGTATGGTTGAGCAGCTACTTCCTCACGTTGAGCAGCTACTTGTCCAGGTGGGAATATCAATTTTTTAATATTTTGGAAATATATTTTTTACAGGGTCATTCCTAGATGGGTCATTTTAGCCGAGATGCGAGCTCATCGCCCGCCAGGTAGGCTAAGAAACAGGTGGCGGGATCAGTTAAAGACAATCTCTGAGTCCCGCCTGAGGATCGCGTCTGTGTTTCTTGAATTTGTGGCGGAGGATCGGAAAGTAGAGCTGTGTCAATCGTGATTGATTCGATCCTTTGGACCCGTTCCTCTAAATGTATTGGTGATTGCAATCCCGGTTGGGCAAACCAATCGTTCCTAATATCGATGAACGTAACGAAACTGCTATGAGATTTCGAAAAATGTGTATTTGCCGCGGATTGAACGGTGATTCACTTTGGATCGATGACTGAAAGAAGAACGAAATCGGTAAGAACGATGATGGTTGAAAAAGGAACGAATGAATGATTGACTGAAAAGATCGGGTCCTTATTCAAACAATCCTGGATCGATTCGATCCGGAAAAATGAACGATTTACACAGCTCTATCGGAAAGGACAGAGGGACCATTTAACCACTCTCGCTCCGCGACCCTTTTAAAGGATAAGCACAACAAGAAAAATACTATGACGATGTTGAGATATAATAGGAAAGGGAAACAAAACTGGACTACTATGTCGCATTCAAGAGCATTGGAATGAATCTTTTTTTCATAACAATCTCACTTCTACTTATATAATGAATTCATGTTGGCCTGCTGCTTGCTTTCGCCGATTTGCCCTGAGAATGTACCAGCAGGCAACGATTGAGTCACTTAAGCAGTAAGTCCAATTAGAATATGTTTTTCATGCATTTAAGCGATCAATGAAGGCCCTTCTGCCTTTTCGCTTCGGTTAGAATGTTTATTGACATTGGCTTTTCCAAATTCGTAGAATCTCTTCTTTCAACATGTGAATATCCTCCGAGCCATTTATGTTGAAATTCTCTTCAGAAAGGTTATTTATTCGTCATTTCATCGGTCACGCAAATCATCTACAAAGGCACCATCTAAATGACAAAAAAAGATATAGTTTCTGTTTTGTAATCAATTCTGTAATTGTAATTGGGATTTCAAGATACCTTTATTCTATTGACTTAAGTAATTGAATGACAAGTTTTGTGTCACCTTGTAAAATATCTGCATCGGTGTTAATCAGTTCCTAAAAAAAGAAAAAAAAAAATTAAAGCGACTGTCTATTCACTGAAATATTCAAGAAATTGGTCTTGGTCAGACCCAAGAGGCATAAAAATATGTCTATTATTTTCGCAAACTGATTTATAGTTCAGATAAAAACATTGTCAACCGCGACATGACATTTGAACACCCAACTGATCTCTTATATTCTATCATATAATGTGGGCTACATTATTCATCAGCAAAATCAATAAGACAAAACATAACGAAAATTGTTGATCAAGGGCGGAACATAAAACCCAAGCATACAAATTGAAGCTTAGTCCTGCAAGAGCTATTTTTTTATAATATGCTCGCGATCAAGGGGATATGATTACCCTTAAAATGCACATCGCGAGCGGAAAGAATTTGGGGATAGAAAAGATAGAAGAAGAAAGTAATTCTCAATCCATCACATACCCTGATGAGCCAAACATGAATCCTCTGTACAGAAAAACCATAGCTTACCCCCGCAAGTGTGCCCTTACGGAGAAAAGCAACAGTATAGCCAGCAGATTATTTCATAAAACATCAGGCATGCATCTTATTGTTGTCCATTTTATTTTCATATTGGAAGAGAAAAAGGTGGTTTGTATTCGGCCGACCCTAACCTGGGTAACAGGCGCCGACCAGGAAGCCGTTCATACTGAGACCGACGCTTCTAGGTTTTTCGCTAGTCCTGCCAGAGCTATGTCCTTCAATCAGTGATAATCACGAAATTCTTTACTAACATAGGCACACCTTAGAAAACATTTAAATTATTTCCCTTTTTCTTGTTAGGGAAAAAGAAGATAAGAAAGGATCCGCCCGCTATACATGATCTAGCAATCTAGTTTCATAATAGGGGGATTCTCACCTTGATAACTGATGCCAACCAAGAAATCGCGCATTTTATGATGCTTCTTTGTTGCTGGTTTTTAGTACGCGCCAGATAAATTTTATGCCGGAGCCCACTATATGCATACCTGGTGAGTGTTCAGATATTTGGCAACTGCGGGAAATTCACTTTTTAAGTTATCAGAGGCATTTAATTTTAATTTAGAAGTTACTTTTTTCTTCCAAGAAATTACAACAATAGGTACCAAAGGATTATGAAGAAATGTAAAACACAGCTTATGTCTTCAAAAAGCGAAAAGTTTGGAGTTGAGCTTTTGACTTATGAAGATAAAAGTAGGTACACAACTGCATAGGTACGTATACAGATCGCCTCAATTAAATTTTTCTTAAAGCCTAAACACATGCTCCTTTGCTTTTAGCCGTTTTTACTTTAAAGGTGCGATACAGTCCGGGGTGGACCTTGGCCTCAGCCAACAAACTTTGCCAGCCAGCTCTGTCTCTAGCTAGACGTCTCCATAGTTTCGCACGCGAAGTTGGCTGAGGTCCCCTTCCACTTGTGTGCGCCACCTGAGTCTCGGTGCTCCTCTACTGTGCCGGCCCCGGGGTGGATTCGAAGATTTTCCGGGCCGGGGCATTGGTGTTCATCCGCTCTAGATGACCCAGCCATCGTAGACGTTGTGTTTTGGCTCTTTTGGCTAGGTCGGTATCGCTGTAGAGCCCGTACAGTTCGATGTTAAATCTGCGCCTCCCCTCTCCGTCTATGCAGGGGGAACGTAAATCGTCCGAAGAATTTTTCTCACGAAGCAGCCTAAAGTGTTTTCATCCGCCTTTGACAGGGAAACGTTCGTTGCTTGATGCAATGCACCGTAAAGCAGGACTGGAATGATGAGGGTCTTATACATGGACACTTTAGCTGCTCGAGAGAGGGGTTTGCTTCTTAATTGCCTTCTTAGCCCAAAGAACAGCGATTGATTTTGTTGATGTTGTTACGAATCTTGGTTTTAAAATAAATCGCTCGCTCTCCACCGTTTACCATATTAATTACGTAATATGCCGTATTTATGCGTGCTTGCGAAAACTTCAGTTGTCTACAAGCTTCACTCCAGTTGATACAAAACTAAGGCTTGTCAAGACTTTAATTGTTCCGATTTTTGATTACTCTTCTATGGTATATACTGTTAATCAAGGTACATTGCAATCAGGTACATTTATGGACTATGCCGATACGACCACATATCGCACTATCACAAAAAAGTACTTGGTTGTACTTTTCAACAATATTCAAAAGTTAGATGCTGCCAGTCAATGCATAATCTTGTAAACAATAGGTCGCCAATATCTATTTGACAAACTACAATTCGCCCAATCCACCAGGACACTCAATCTTATAATGCCCTCATTTAATTATTTGAACTCTTCCCGATTTTTCTTCATCTATGCCACCAGACTATGGAACTCTCTTCCCGCCGCAACTAAACAAATACTTGGATGTAATAAATTCAAAAATGCCGCACTAAGTTTTTTATAACAACACAACAACACAGCTCAACATCATTAACCCTTTTTTTCTCTTACTACCTTTTCCTCGTCTATCATTCCATACCTTCTCAAATCTTTATTATTTCCTCTGTAATCTTTCTTTCCACACTCTTTTATTTAATTTTTTTTTTGATTATATTATTTTTTTAGTTCGACATAAATTTTAATTTTCATTGCAAAGTTACCATACACATTGTACTATTAAAAGACTACGTCTTATTTGTACTCACCATTATAAATAAAATTGGATTGAATTGAATTGAATTGACAAGAGTGATCCTTCATTTGATTTCAGTGCTGGTGTCATTGCCTGAATTATAGCTGTCGATGGTGATGTTTTGCCCAAGACGTCGGTGTTGGGTGCCTTTTCTTGATGACAGCATATACTTGGTTTTGCCCTCGTTGATTGCTAAATTCATATTCGCCGCTTCGTCCCAATACTCATGAAGGCTTCGTTGACATCAAGCTTTGTCCTTCCGATTATGTCAATGTCCTCTGCGTATTCGAGTAGTTAAACGGACTTTTGAAAGATTGTACCTCTGGTGTTGGTGCGGGAGTTCTACATAAGTCTCTCAAATATGATGTTAAAGAAGTCGCATGGTAGCGCTTCGCCTTGTCTTAATCCTTTTTTGCCATGAAAGGGGTCGGTGAGGTCTTTGTCGACCTTAACGGAACAGCGTGAATTTTCCATCGTCATCCTGCACAGACTAACGAGTTTGGCAGGGATGCCAAAACTAAACATTGCGCTATATAGCTCGTCTCTATAGATGCTGTCATGCGCGGCCCTAAAACCGATGAAAAGGTGGTGTGTATTGATTTGAAATTCCTGGGTTTTCTCCCAGATCTGCCGCAGTGTGAATATTTGATCGATGGTGGACTTTCCTGGCCTAAAGCCACACTGTTATGTGCCTATCAGATTGTTGACAAACGGCTTCAGGCGTTCACACAGTACAGCAGAAAAGATCTTGTATGCGATGTTAAGAAGACTGATGCCTCTGTAGTTGGCAAAACTCAGAGGGCATCCTTTCTTCAGGATCGGGTAAACAATGCTGAGTTTCCACTCATCGGGCATGCTTTCTTCCGACCATATCTTGCAGATGAGCTGGTGCATGCTCCTAACCAGCTCATCGCCAGAGCATTTAAAAAGTTCGGCATCTAGGCCGTCTGCTCCGGCTCCTTTTTTGCACTTGAGCTTAGACACACCTACTTTCACCTCCTCTAGGTCGGGTGGGCGGTATCGTTCGTATGCTCCGTCGATAGCGTCTTTACCCGGGTGGGTTGAATGGTTCGTTCTGCCTGACAGCGGTATTTGGTTCGTCCTCGCCGTTATACAATCTGCAGAAGTGGTCTTTCCAAATCCTCAGCACAGACTGCGATTCTACAACAATGTTCCCTTGATGGTCCTTACAGGCTACAGTTCGAACCTTATACCCCTGGCAGGACCTTTTGATCCTCTGGTAAAACTTTCTAGCTTAATTTCTAACCTTATAGCATCTCTCTATCTCTTCAACCGCGCGCTTCTCGTGCTCTCTCTTTTTCCTTCGGTGAAGCCGGTGTTCCTCTATCCTCCTCTGCTCGTAGAGCTCGCAAGCAGCTCTAGTCCTTCTTTGCAGAGCCGTTTTGTATGCTTCCTATTTAGCCGCATGTGCTTGAGGCGGCGTCTCTGATGGCATTTTGGCAATGTTGCCACTGGCTATCAACAATTGATTCTGGCTGCATAGGACTTCGTAGAAGGTTTTGAGAGACTCGGTTGGAGAAGGACCTGGCGATATCTTGCGATTGTAGTCGGCCGACGCCAAACTTCTTAACAGTATTTCCATTACTTGGCGTTGGTCGGGATATCCGCAGCTGTAGCGGCTACAACAAGGAAGTGATCCGAGTCAATGTTGGCCCCTCGAAAAGTTCGGACATCTATGATACCAGAGGAGTGCCTTGCGTCGATCGCAATGAGGTCAATCTGGTTGACGGTTGATTGATCGGAAGATCTCCATGTCCCTTTTTGCTTTTTGCACAAATCTCAAAAACCAACAGATGATTTTTTGCCTTTATTCGATGTGATCCTATCTGGCAAGCTGTTCATGCGTGATGCAAGGTAACACATATTTTAACACATCTGTTTGCAACGTAACCTCTTGATGACTTTCTCTGCCCTGACAGACTTGGTTGCATTTCTATTGTACCTACCTAAATATACTTTTTTTAGCAAATTATTTTGTAGATACCTACCTTCTCACGAAAATATCTTTTGTAAACCAGTTCCAACATTCTTTCTTCCCTTCGTACAAGTATTTTTTTTAAGAGAAAATTAAATGCGATTTGGTTCCGTTTAAAACGCAGCCATTGTTGAAACCGATGCCGAATGGTGCTACTTGGTTACGTCTAGCCTTCCCATTGCTTGAAGGATACTCTGCTTGTTCAAACGTAGCAACGTCAACACACTTTCATTCCTTTGTCCTTTTTTTTGATTTTCTTCCCCTTAAATGGTCCCAACATCTCCTATAGAAAACCCATACACAGGAAAAGTAAGGTAATTTATTTTCTACTATGACTATCCCTCCCTCTAATTCGATATCCTTGAGGCGAGGACATGTATCAATACCAGAGTCCAACCGCACATACCTAGTTTATTCCCAGTCTGCTTATTTGTTTTTTTTTTTGGTCTTCTTGGTGTGCAGTTTTGATAGGGGACCAAGGGGGAGAATCAGGAAACAAGAACGACAATTTATATAGTTAAGTGATACATGATCATAAAATTCTCTTTCATTTCATTTCGAGTGATTTAATTTAACGATAGTTTACAGCTTTTTTCCTCTGGATTCGCCCTTTAAAACAGGGGATGAAAGATGTGAAGGAAGTGCCATTTCTTTTGCTTAAGGGGAAATTACATATAAAGGAGAATACAGACAAAATTATTCAAAATGCTAGCTACACTCCTTTTTATAAGTTTTGAGATTCGTTAAAATTCCCTGGTTGATGTGTTTAGTTTACTTGATGAATCAAATGTCGAATAATTAATGATAAACAGCAAATCCGTCCGAAATAATTGTTAAGCAATTCATTGAGCTAAAGGCCGATTAATGGGATTTCATTTACACTACGTAATTCCGTTAAGGAAGTCCTCGCATAAATAATAAGGAAGGGATGTTGTATAATTCATGCACGCACGATTCGAATTGATTTGATGCCGCTTCCCTCCCTGACTTTGAAAGGACAAACATTATGGTAAATCGGGCTGGATTTGCTTTTCGAGATTCTATAGTAAAGGTTTTGCAATACATCGGTATGTGTACATCAAGGACATGGTGATAAAAATAGTTACTAAATTGAGCCCTCAGAGAGAATGGCTCAGCATAAACGATCAAGGTTTAGTACCTACAATTTTAGCAAATCTTTTTCTCGAGCACAACCCTATTAGCGAAATTGTTGCAGTTAGTTCTCTGGATTGACTTTCCCCGTACAACGACGGAGGATGTCCGAGCCGAGACGTTGTCAATTACCGCTCTCAAAGGTGTATCAATAGCTAAGCCATACCTCCCAATATTCGTGTCCTTAAGGTTGGAATAGCGCTTTTCCTGGCAAAAAACAAGACTTCCGTTTTAGATTAATTCATTCATAGTTCCCGACCCTCGAACCACTTACCGACAGTACGAAGTGCGTAGCTCAGGAGAGGACTGATGATCAGGATTGCCGCATCGTCTTCATACACACTCACAATGAAGCATTCCTTCTCCAGGACCTTTAACTGTTCATCTACTAAAATATGAACTGATGGTGCATGGAGATCCATTCGCATAGACTGCTATCTAGATGAGCACTTCTCAAGCTGCGAAGTATCGCGTCTTTTTCGATGTTTTTGAAATGAACCTCTTTATTTAAAAATGCACCCAAATTCTTTTTGGGTAAATCTCTTTCCACACTTCAGTTTCAGCAAAACACGGAGTTTACTGCACAGTTACGTAGGGATGCTAGCAGGCAAAGGCACCAGCTCGGATAGGCCTACGCGGGCCCCATTAGCATCACCTCACGGTCACATCCTGTAAGTACTTAGGTTGGTTGAAGCATCCTGAGCTGCAAAGAGCAACATGGCGCAGCCGGTAGGGTTTACGATTGTCTGTAGCCCCATGGCGGGACTAGATTTCAGAGCACCTGTTGTGACAAGACAAACCCTTCTTTGTACCTTAGTTAAGGCTTTGCAATTTTTCTGCTTGGTTAATAGTGGCCACCAGGCGCAGAGTCCTTACGTGTGTATGGTTCTTTATAGCTGTGCAGAACGATTTTATGATTTTAAGGGAAGCACCCCATTTTTTCACGCAATTTCGGGTGGTGCACGAAAATAGTGGTGTATAGTTTTCCTTTCTCTTTCCTCTATTTTTAGACCAGTTGAGCTTTCTGCCTTGCCTAGGATGATATATCCAGATATTTGCCACTTTTAGATAGTTGAAGAGCTGAGAGTTCGAGTGTTAGCAGCTCAAAATCCGGAACCAACCTCCTGTTTGTGAAGAATACAAGCTCTGTTTTTGACAGGTTGACGCAAAGGCCACATGATTCAGTGCATCGGCAAGATTTTGCAGCGTACTATACTTTGTCCATTTGAAATACGCAGTACAGAGAAGATAGGCTGTATGTAGTGCAAAGGAAACCCTTGTAGTCTTGTGACAGAAATAATTGTCAAGGATTCCCGTACTACATTCTTATGAAATTGTAAAATGATCCTATAAAGCTTTCTTACAAAATCCAAGCAAAATTATATAGTTGTAAGCAATAAAGCTTGCAGGTTAACTCAGATTTAATCTCTTCCATAAGGCCTGTACGGGCATATTTCAAATGGACAAAGTATAATAGCAGAGGTGAGTTGCTGTGCTTAATTAAATATGTATTCATTACTAGACGCAATATAAGAGGTGAGAGCACTGCAACTTGTGGCGTTCCTTTATTAATAAATAAAAAAATAGAGTGGCGCAACAGCTCGAGGTGAACCACGGCCAACTTCTCAACAATGTATGCTGGTGTGTTAATTTCTTTAGATACAAGGGGACCTACAATTTTTCGCCGAATCCGAACGGCACTTTGAGAAGTTTTTCAAGACAAATTATAATCTCGGAAGGTTTGTCAGACCCTCGGCGAGGTGGGGACCGTGAAAAGAACACGGCGTTCTTTAATTGGTAGATATTTTTTTATCCTAGTTTTTTAGCCTAGTTCAGATTATTCTGCTCTTAAGCATTGGGACTAAGCCACATACCTATTATGATGACTCCTGTGCGTTTGAGCGCTTTCTCAATGACTTCGATGGTTGCGTTGTTAAATCTATCCTGTCTCTACCGCCCTGTCTTGTCTTTCGTTTGAGGATGCTAACTTGCGTGCTGGTTGGAGGACATATTGATTGGATTGAGTTTGCTGCGTATGTGAATGTCGAGAAGCCTCTCAAAATTTTTCAGCAGAAAGGATGATAGAATTACAGGTCCTATGTCTTTTGCCAAATTGTGGCTGCTTTTGCCTTACTTATACTTAGGGATGGAGATTACTTTTGCTTCCCACCATGCTTAGGGGGTATTCTTGCTTGAGACATCAACGGAAAATGTGGGACCGAGACCTTACTTTTCGTCAATTGCGTAAGTAAGAGCTTCTTTAATATAGCTATTATACAAGTAAAAGAAGTGGAGCTGTGCTGTGCATGCATCAAGAGCTATCATACCCCTGAAGAGTTATCATACTCCTGATCACTCAAGGCGTTATAATCCTAAATCAATTTTTATCGGAGAGAGTAGGAAAGCAAAGAAAATCTATACGATATGATTTATACGACTAATATAAACCCGCAAATAATCTTCTTCAATCTTAAGATTTCTAATACAAATTTAAATCAACTCGTTAAGCGATTAAAAATAAATCCCTCCCATTAATCTCATTCAAACTATTACAAACCTCTTTTATGCCACTTTCAATACTTTTCGCACACCTTTCTAACAGTTTAAGAATTGAAAAAGGAAACTGAAACTGTGCATATATGTCAAATCTGTTACAAATAAATTTTCTATTGGCATCTTTACAACGGATATCTTTTTTCACTCTTAGGAAATGTCATCGTCACTCTCTTTTGCGATGTGCAAGTGGCAAAGTGCAACATGTATGTAAAAAGTTTAGTCCGTCTGCGACGGCTTGCAAAATACCCTACCCTACTAAAAAAAAGTTAGAGATGGTCGCACATACAGGGATTTGATGGGCGTGTCTGTGGGCGGATTGAACTAATTTCTTAAACTTGATCTGAAGGACTGGACCTCTAGCTCACTTACCAACTTTCAGCTCTCTAGCTTAAAATTTAAGGCCTAAAAGGTGTTTACATATGGACGGACGGACATGGCTTAATCGATTCTCATATCGGTCCCATTCATATCTTCAAAAGGTCTTAGGGGTCTACACACATAAAACTTAATATACGCTGGGTAGGGTATAAATAGAGTGCTCGTGTCAAAATAAAACCTTTTGTTTGTCCGGTGGAGCCACTTAGGGATTTATTTTTAATCGTCTCCCGCTAGTCGCAGTTTTGTGACCTGTAAAGACATAGTACAAGAAATCTGGACGACAACATTTGTAGATGGAATTAATTTTTTTATAAGCTTGAATTCAGGTGAAGTAACGCACACAATGCGTCAAAAAAGCTTTTAGTTAGGGTGTTATAACATGCATTACGTAGATATGTATGTTGTTTTGCTTACGTACGAATGTTTTCCTTACAAACATGTTTTATTACTGTTGGACTAAAATTTTTGGTTTTAGTGTTTGATGATCAAGACTTCAACGCGATTAATTCCAGCATGGTTGTTCCAACTTCTTCGTAAAAATTATTTTTCTTTTAGTTGTATTGAACTTGTAAGCCCGAAAAATTAAAAGAAGGATTACCTACATAATGATTTTGGAAAAAATAGAGGAAGGCAATAATCTTTGATAATTATCGGCTCCTAAACTTATCGTTTAAATTGATGAGTTGAGTGCATTAATATTACCATACAAAAGAAAAAAATCTAACAAATATAATCAGATCATCTTGGAGAATGATTTTATTGTTATACCATTCCCTGAAATCCGTAATTTATTAGAGTGCAGCGTTAGTTTCGCCACGTGCCGGACACATTGCACTGCCAAATAATAGAGGGTAGGGAAAAATTATTATAGTTTATTGGCCGGCATGTCTTCCCCATTTACTTTTATTTTCGTATTGGTTAAATTAATATTCTACTTTATTACGACAAACCAGCAAACCGAATCGAAAACAGTTCTCACGGGTGTTTGTGCGACAATATGGAATAAGTTAATGGCTTGCTTCCTAATGCTTTCGTCATAGCAGAAGCCGTCGAACATAAGATTGACAATGAAATGAATTGAGTCAAAACCAAATAAAGGGTGATCCAATATCTAAGTGCCTCCCAATTTTTAACATATGAAAAATTACCGCTCTTCTCATCAGCGCACTCGATTCGTTCTATACAATTTTCAACGACTTTTTCGCAAGTTTCGGTGGCTTCTTGGCCATAACTTGCCGAATATTGGTTTTCAACTACTATAGCTTCGAGATTCTTTCTGTAGAAGTAACCTTTGAAGTCCTCAAAAAAAAATTCAACGGCAGTGCTAAATCACATGATCTTGGCGGCTATTTTACATCGCGTTAACGTCAAATAATGGGACATCTGACCTTCTCATGCAAAATATTTTCCATTGCACCCAATATGCGTCAAGCTGACCCGTTTTGCTGAAACCACATGATTTTCATATCAATATTTTCGTTTTTTTTTATGCCAAAAGTGCAACTTTTGGTGCACAAGGCTTACCCTCTCTCCGAATTGGACGAAACAGTTGACAGATTGGGATACCTTGAAACGGCCCGTGAGTTTTTTCCAAACGTTTGACAATGCTGTTATCGCAGGTCATTTTTAAAAAACCAATTGAACAATTTGAACGGCTCATGCAACCGAAGCGTTTCGTAAATGATTACTTATCTTGCAAATAGTTTCACTTGGCTAAGTTAAGAATATGCCTCTACACAACTCCATATCGACTTTTTCAAATGTGGACAAAGAACATAAAGAGCTCGGGTGAATCAGAGCCAACTTCTCAAGCTTGTGTAGCGTGTGTGTTGTACCACATTGAAGGGGACCTATATTTTGTGCCGAATCAGAAAGGGACTTTGAACAATAGGTAATGTTTCACGGCCGCGGAGGATACCGACCCTCGCGAAGGTGGGGGCCGCAAAAAAGAACAGGCCCTGTTTAAGATGACCGAGATGGGAATCGAACCCACATCTCCAGCGTTATAGCTCTGGAATTGCAATCACTTCCGTTTTCCTGTCCCTGACGACATCCTTTCAGCCATTTTTACACTTAAAAATCAGCCAGGAAGACGAGAAACTTCTTTAAAGCAATTTTGGCCAGGTTTTCCGATGAGTTATGATTTCTTCTACAATAAAAACCAATGAGAAAGTGCTACATTATGTACGCAGAAGTAACAGCCGTAAAACGGACCGTTGAATGCCCCATCCTATCCCACATTTCAAAATGCTGATGGCATAGTTATTTTTTGACATTTTGTAAGTAATGGAAACTTCGAAAAGGGGCGTAGTCCAACCGCCCCTAATTGCAAACTATTAATTATTATAAAATATTTCCACAGATATTTCCAAGTTACACTTAAATGTACGTAAGAATGGAATTTTTTGGTTCAAATTCAATATTTTTGAAAAATCGACCCCTAAAAGAAGTCGTGGCTAAAAATTTATATGAACGAAATCTGGACTGAAGTCTCGTTTATCTAACCTGCTTATTTTTTTGTTCCACGCTTTCATAAATTAGGCTCATGGCCAGTCGAAATTAAGTTTTTCTGGAAAATTTTAGGTTTTTCTTGAATTCTGCCTCCAAATGTGGACGTGGCCCAAAGTCTTTTATAAATAAAATGTGGAACTAAGCGTTTTCTACATAGGTATTGAGCAAATTTTTTTCAATTTCGAGCAAAAATATTGAGTAAACTGCATTTGAAAATTTACCCTCAAAATAGATGCCCACTAGCGGAGGTTTACCAGTTAAATTTGTCTTTTTTGTGCCTTACATTCATTAGGAGATGCTAAATGTCAAATTTCAACCTTTTAGAACGTCTTACAGTTTTGAAAACTCTGGAGGTAGTTGCACATTTAGACCGATTGTAGGCGTGTCTTTGGGCGGATTTCAAAAATTTTTACACTTGTACTGCTTCGCATGACGTGGACCTTACGGACGAAGTTTCAGCACCTTAGCTCAAACTTCAAGGCCTAAAAACATGTGACATACAGACGGATGGACGGACGGACATGGCTCATTCGATTCAGAATTCGGTCTCGATCATATGCCCTTATGGTCTTGGGGGTCTACCATTATTATTTCACCGTGTTACAAACGATGTGACAAACTTAATATACCTCCTATCCTATGGGATACTATTTACCCCAAATTTTAAGATTTTCTTACCTGAATCAACATATTGTAAGACAATTATTTGTATGGGCCACGCCTCCAAAAATGGGCGTGGAAAAAGAATAAAGTCCTTCAATCTTATTTCTAACTATGAGGAAATGTGTTTAAAGTGGAAACGTAAGCCAAAAAAACAATTTTTTTTTTCTAACTCCCCTTAAAAATAGGCGGGGCTCAAAAACTTGTGTAAAGCGAACTTAGAGAATGTTTTATTCAATATTTTTTTCATATAATTTTATTCCGATTAAGAGCGAGTTTTCAGAGAAACCAAGTTTTTAAATATATAACACTACTAAAGTGGGCATGATCGATGGTGTAGGCGGTTTAGTTTTTGTCGTGTTGAAGGTTTTTGATTGCAATTTATGTACACCAAAATTTGATTTTCTATGCCTTGCTTAACTTGGTCAAAAGGTCTTTTGAAATAAAATATGAATTGGAGGTTGTCTCACATTGAAGCCATTGTCGGACGTGGCCGTCGGCGGATTTAAATAACCAATTTAAACACTTTGTCTGTGCAACATAAGAACCAAGTAGTGCGCCACGTTTCAGCTCTCTAGCTGGAGTTACACTTGTACTGCTTCGCATGACGTGGACCTTACGGACGAAGTTTCAGCACCTTAGCTCAAACTTCAAGGCCTAAAAACATGTGACATACAGACGGATGGACGGACGGACATGGCTCATTCGATTCAGAATTCGGTCTCGATCATATGCCCTTATGGTCTTGGGGGTCTACCATTATTATTTCACCGTATTACAAACGATGTGACAAACTTAATATACCTCCTATCCTATGGGATACTATTTACCCCAAATTTTAAGATTTTCTTACCTGAATCAACATATTGTAAGACAATTATTTGTATGGGCCACGCCTCCAAAAATGGGCGTGGAAAAAGAATAAAGTCCTTCAATCTTATTTCTAACTATGAGGAAATGTGTTTAAAGTGGAAACGTAAGCCAAAAAAACAATTTTTTTTTTCTAACGCCCCTTAAAAATAGGCGGGGCTCAAAAACTTGTGTAAAGCGAACTTAGAGAATGTTTTATTCAATATTTTTTTCATATAATTTTATTCCGATTAAGAGCGAGTTTTCAGAGAAACCAAGTTTTTAAATATATAACACTACTAAAGTGGGCATGATCGATGGTGTAGGCGGTTTAGTTTTTGTCGTGTTGAAGGTTTTTGATTGCAATTTATGTACACCAAAATTTGATTTTCTATGCCTTGCTTAACTTGCTCAAAAGGTCTTTTGAAATAAAATATGAATTGGAGGTTGTCTCACATTGAAGCCATTGTCGGACGTGGCCGTCGGCGGATTTAAATAACCAATTTAAACACTTTGTCTGTGCAACATAAGAACCAAGTAGTGCGCCACGTTTCAGCTCTCTAGCTGGAGTTAAGAAGACCTGAAACCTTCTCACATACAGACGGTCGGACATGGCTCAATCAATCGATCGAGCGCCTGTCGGTCTCAATCATATATTTAAAAGGTCTTGGGGTCTACGGTCCTTTTTTCACTATGCCTAAAATTTATATACCATGGGTAGGATATTGAAATTATGTAGGTCGCACAAACATGTTTATGTTATCCTTTATCAACACTTATTCTCAGCTCGTGTAAGTTGCAAGTACTTTAGTTCCAACAGTGTATAGTTTGCTCTGCGCCAATCACTAGACTGCGGTGAAAGAATGATTGGCTAGTGACCACTGAACTTTGATGAAAGCTTTTCTATACATATATGTATATACTTTTAAAAACAAAAATAATGTTTATTGTTTAACATGTTTAAGTTCCATACTAAGGACATCACGGCTACTCCTCTAAGCAACCTCTCAGTGGACCGATTGTAAGATAGGAAGAACACTCCGCTATTCTGAACGCATTCCGGTTCCCTTCTAGAAACTTAGACTTCACCATACCTCAGCTAGAGTTTGACAAGAACTTCGAGACAACTATCAACCCAAATCCTCTTGGAAAGATAGTGCTCCTCTGGCATGTGGATCGGTTCACGTCACACTGGATCAAAAATGATGGGGTAGGTTAGGTTGAAAAGGGTTGTTTGCAACTTGTGCAAGGTTACTCGGTGGCCAGATTGGCCCATTGTGATTACCCTTGTGAGGTAGACAAACATGGTTGGAAATATGTCTTACTAACTGAACCAGCCGGTCGTCCAGGCTATCAAAGTACCTGACTCCTAAAAAGGTTAGTCGTCATTCTTGGAGAGCTGGGCAGTGGCAGAGAAAGTGTTCTATAGACTCTATTTCTTCTTCATCCCTACAGCTTCCACAGAAGTCGTTGGCAAAGACTCCCATTCGTGTAGCTGACACCAATGGTGCAGTGTCCCGTGACTACACGAACAAGTGTTCTTATGAAATTTCTACTGAGAGATAGAAGGGTCGTTGTTCTTTTTAGGTCGAGTACTGGCCATAAGCTGTGAGTTAGGATACAATCTTTAGACCGTTGCCAATGATGGGGTAGATGGGTGTATTTTCAGAAAGACTAAATCTTAGTCTCTCTTTCTGACTTTCGGATCATTGTAGTGTTTTTTAAACTGTCATTATGGCGATAAAGGAAGTCTTGTCCTGGGTTAATAATAACGAGGTGGCCATCGAGTGCCTTGAATCAATCTCTAAAAACTCTAAAGTAGCCCTAGACTGCCGATCATCTCTAAAGGAGATGTGGGACCAGTTCAACATTCACCTGTGCTGGGTGCCTGGGCAAAGCAACATTCCGGGTAACTGTAAGGCTGACGAGCTCGCCAAGCTTGCCTGAAAAAAACTCCTTAGGCCTTCTGATTTCCACATGCAAACCCAGGTTTAACTGGACGCAATGAAAGAACAAATCTCAGATCTCAGGTGGAAGCACCTGTCTAGTGACAAATCAGATATGGCCAAATCTAGATATTAAACCCTTCAAAAGCGTGATCGCTCTTAACAGCTTGCACATGAGTGCTACAATCGGTGTCATTACAGGACATTGTCTGGTAGGTTAGCATGCAACAAAGCTTGGTGTCCATTCCAACGCATTGATAAGGATGAAAAAGAGACTCTTCGTCTCCACTACTCTGTTCGAAATCTTCACCTGTGAGCTATTTTCTACCTACATCATCTCTCACGCTTCATTAATAGCTCAAAATGGTTCAACGAGTAGAAAGGCTTTCCAGATCCACGTGGTATCACAATGAATTTATATTATAGGTCTAAGTGTGTCAGTTTCTTTAGACCCGACTGCCACTTCAACCTAACCTTACCATAGTAAGGACATAGATTAAGGCATCATTTGACACTGTCGTCATAAAAACACTGCACAACCTTTTTTGTATTTTGACGATCCTCGAAATCGTGGGTCCGCGACAATTAGGACAAAGTAAGGTTTTGCTCAAGTAGCAGTTTATCTTGATGATCTCTAATATTTAAAAGCTTTAAAAAAGTTGGAAAGCCTTAGAAGTGTATTATCAGTTTAAACTTATTTTGGTTTCAAATTTGGCCTCCCTTGTCACACCTATTTTTAATGCGTCAATATGTCGTAGATATAGGTACCTACCTACTTTTATTATCCAACAATAACAATTATACAAAAGTAATAAACAAAATTTACCTATTTCCTAACCCCATTTAGGACACCTCATATCTACAGACGACAAGTGATTACATTGAACTAATTGCAGACGTAACGTTATTATACCCATACATACCTACATTTCTTGCACATGCAAACTCAACTGTTACCTATTCCCTGGAATGTCCCTGCTCGGAAAAATATTTTTTATGCAATGCATCCTGCAAACGGGTCTTGGTGTGTATTTGTGTCTGTCAACCTACATACGCACTGTAAACCGCACTTTAATACTGGCAGCGAAAAACCCAAAACAATACCGTGGCTTCGCAGAAGCAATTAAGGGGCATCAGGTCATGTGTGCGATATGCTAGGTAAACACTTGGGTTCAGACAGGTAGCGACGTTTCTTATCGCTTGTTTTACCTGTGCGCGCCAAGGCCTTGCCAAGTCACGCACACGACGTGCAAATCGAAAAAAAAAAAACACAAATCCACCAACAAAACCACCACTACGGTCATCAACCAGAACCAGGGTACCTATATGCTACATCAGCTTCAGCGAGCAGTATCACCCTTCTCGTATGAGCCCACAATAGCCAAGCGAACGGCGTCGTCATCGTCGTCAGAATGCCAGGAACAACGCACTGTACATATTCTGAAAAACATATATAACTGTAAATTCAGAAAGCGACACGCGGCGTTCGCCCTCCACCAACACAACATCAGTGGACTTCTCGGTACTCGTTAGCTCTACGAGTACGTGAATGTGAAAAAATCGATTTTTCCCTGGGTAGGTATATGCGACCGGCGTTCTTGGCGTGTATTTTCCATCCCTCCGCACCACCCCTGCGTGACAGCCAGCCTGGCATCGGCAGCAGCCGCCTTGTCGGGCACCGCAGCCACAGCGTTCTGCTTTGGTTGTGTGCGTGTGTTTGCTCTACTGTTGTTATGTAGCGAACACTCGGCGATGCGCACGCTAGCGTGCACGTTTTTGCCGCAGAGTGAGTCAGTTGTGCTTGAAATTTTAACGTGTAGTGACGCCTTTTCTGCTTCAGAGTTTTGAGTTATAGATTTATCTGCATCGCAACAGCAAAATCAATCCAAAAATTTGCGTCGCAAATTTCATGGAAGACACGTACAAAATGTTAGAAGAAACAGAATTTGGATCGTCAGCAAAGGACAACGACTTAGACGAGTATTCGCGCACAGCGGATAGCCCAGGTGTTGAAGCTGAGTACGACAAAACATCAGCGGTTCAGCCACTCGCCCTTATCTATGAGGTGAAGAAATACGAATTATTGTTCAACAAGCAACATTCTGGCTTTTCCGACACCGCCTTAAAAGAACAGACTTGGGACGTCATACATTCGGTACTGTTCCCGAATTATGAACAGCTCAGCGAGTCGGTTAAGAATGTAATACGTAAGTGAAAATTTTTGAAGAACTTACATAGATTTTTGAATAAACGAATGTTTTTGGGATTTACCAGGGAGGACTGTGCGCAAGCGCTGGAAGTCACTGCGCGATGCATTGGTAAAGGATCATCGTCTGAGGACTGATAATGCTGCCTATAGATTGAAGAAAATGAATCCAATGGTCAAGGAGATGCAGTTTTTGGTGCCCTACATCAAATATCCAAGGTAACTAAAAAGATAACTCTTGATTTAAAACAACCTTTCGAGCTTTCGATCAATTAGACAGACATTTAAGCATGTGTAGGAATCGGCCTCTTTCAAAAAACCGTAATTTTTACAAATTTTAGTTACCACACAATTTTTTCGAATTCTAAGATCCTTGAAAGTCATTTCATTTTTGTCAGATCGCCCTTTATTAGTCTTTGGGCACCAGAAGTTGTTCCTTAAGTTGCTTAAGGCGTTGGGAAGACTTACTTAAACCTACGACCATAATAACAAATATGCTCTTAAAGTCTACCTTAACCATATAAACTTGGAAATTTTCCTTCTTCCAGTTTGTTTTGGTTTATATTCTTGGATATATATAGTCTTGGATATAACATTCCAAGTGTCCTTATTTTCAAGACAACATTTTTGGTGTTCGATTTTTTGGCTGTCAAAAGTAATTCAAATCCCAGGGTTTCAATTGTTACTTTTTCAAATCCTTTTAAAAAACAGCAAGATTGCGAAGTTTTTGTTTTGGAAGTCGTTGGGTGTACCGCCCTAAAACACCCTGGAATCTGCTGTGTAGAAAATCATAACAATTGATCCGCGCAATTGAATGTTCTAAGCCTCTTTCGCCAGTGTGCTCTTCCTGTTAGGGCCGATTTTTCAGTATGAGATTATCCGATTTAAACTGAGATTAAACCCAGAAATTTGTTTTTCAGTGAACTTGTTTATGGGTTAATCTCGGCATAACTCACCAAATTTGGTGAATTAATCTCGGACCAACTCTGGAGAACAGTATGAACTTCTTTGAATGTTTTTTCTGTGTGGAATGACCATTTATTTGCGTGTTTCTGTAAAAAATGACATCTGGGAATACCTATGTCGAATTCTTTTCCTGTGTTTTTTTTATGTGAAGTGAGAGTTAGGAGAGGCAATATTTTCGAGAGTCGCAGATTTTGACAGCTCTTTTACGGAGTTATCGCTGCACTGAAAAACTGCTCGCTGGGTTAAATTCAGAATCATTGTGTTACGGGATTAACAGTTTTTAGTTTAAGCTGGGCTTAACTCAGCACCGAAAAACCGGCTTTAAAAAATATTTATGTATGCGAGCAATAAACTTGGCAAGCTTAAGCGCACAAAAATCTATATAACTTTTTGATTCAAAATCAATGTTTTCGTCAAGCCTGCCTCTAAAAATGCACGTGGTCAAAAACTTAATGCGATAAATTTTATTTCATATTCTTTCCTGAAAAAGGTTTAAGGGCAGTTGAAATCCTCAATGTCTGGAAAAAAATCAATTTTTTTTTAATACTAGGCTCCAAATGTGGGCGGGCCTAATATTTTTCAAGTCATGTGATTTTTTCCTGTTTGGAATTAAATTGTTTAGTAAAATGCATTTGAAAAACAAGGTATTTCAATATAATCTAAAAATACCTTATTTGTCAATTACAAATCGAGAAGTGGAAACGAATGTATTAGTTTCGAAAAAATGTAAGGTAGTTGCACACCTAGACTTGTACTGCTTCGCTGGACAAAGGTCCTTATGTGCAAAATTTCAGTTCTCTAGCTCAAAATATGCCCATGTTTTTGGGCCTTACAACCCCCTCATATTAAGCGAAGGGTTACATTTTTTATTAATCATTATTAAATGTTTCAATGCAGAGTCCAAAAGCAGTTTTTATTTGCGCATAATTTGAGAAGTGTAAGAAGTCACTGATTGAGAAGTGTCAAGAAGTGTAAATCAAGAAAAATACCCCCTTTTTTGGGGTACTTTTCACCCCATAATTTAAGCCGAATGTTTAAACTTTTATAAAATATTACTTAAAATTCAAACTTAAGGTAAAATCATATTTTTTCCCTTTCACCACACCAATTAACACTCAAAGCGCTAATATAGCGAAAACACCCCTATTTAGAGGTATTTTGGGGTGATTTAAGGGAAATTGGGACTTCACAATTTCTCAAGAAAAAAAAACCGAAACTAGGTTACTGAAAAATATCTCAGAAAAATTTTACTTAGTTGGAAGGGGGACATCTTTTGGCGGTAAAATCCCACGACCACATTTCGGCTTGCCAGGCAACTTATTGAGCGCTCTATAAATACGCTTCTTAGTCCAGTTTTGAATATATCTGGAAACATTTGCTTCTCCAACACAATCAAATTGTAATTTGTTTGATTTCTTGATAACATCTTCTCAAGCTTTTATCAAGCTGATTAAATGGTATTTGGTACTGTCCTTATGATACGATTTCCAAACAAGCTTCAAGCAACGACATGTGTTGGTTTATGTACCGTTTTGTTGTTCGCCTCCTTTTTGAATGCACGGTTGAACGATTAATATTGGCGGATAGTGGTTGAAATTTTCGAAAAAAAACCGAATTTTTTTCAGTTTCTAAAAACCCAATCGCCGACTACCGAAGGGGATAGATTTTGAATTAAATTAAATGGGTGGTCCAAGTTATGTATGTATTTTGATAAGATATTTGTTTTCCAATATATGTTTGTATTTGAGTGTCCTTATTCTGAAAATTTCTGTTTATTGTTGGTCAGAAAAAATGCTACAAAATCCGCGCTTCTTAGACCAAATTGACCTGAAAGCACGTTAACTACAAATTCATCAAAATTATATATGTTAATTTATTGTTTTTATAACTAAATACATACAAGTATAAAACATAACACAAATCGATACTTTTTTTGTTTACAGTCGAAACAAAACAACCGACAGCAATGACAACTATGATGAGGGACAACACTCGCCGGACTTTTGTAAACTCATGAATGATGAAACAATCGATCTGACTTTCCAAGAAGATAACGAAGATTCCAAGATTCAAGTTGACGATGATGTTGGCTTGTCGAATGAAGCCTTATACCCGTCGGTTCGTTTAACAACTTCCGAGTCCGAGACAGGAGAAGTCGAATGGCGTAACGGATTTTGTGTCTCAACCACAAGCAATTACAAGCCACTTTTGAACTACACAATTCGTGAAGTAGACGACCAAGGTGCACAGCAGCGAAAACTAACACCTCAACACAGCGGTGAACTGTATGAACCACGCAAGCGAAAAAGGACAGACTCTGAGTCAGATTTGCAATTGAAAATTGTTGATCTAGTCGAACGTTGTAATTCGGAAAGTCAAGATGAGGATCGCATGTTTTTGTTGTCACTATTGTCAGATTTTAAGAGGGTGCCTATTCATAAGAAGCTAAAAGTGAAGTCCGCATTTGTAACGGCCTTAGCCGATGCTTTAGACTAAGTTTCAGTATTATAATATGTTTATAGAGAGAGAGAGAGCGAGAGAGAAAGAGAAAGTCAAACCCAAAATGATATAGCAGGTACATTAAACATTCATAATTCCAAAGTAGAGTGAGACGCCCAAAGATAAGTATATAAAATACATACGTGTTTGGTGTAAGTTAATAAATAAAATAATATAACTTATGAATGTATCGAGTTTTTGGAAATAATTGACATAAAAATGTATGCACGAATTTGCATCGGTTCATAATCAAATTATGAAAAAAAAAAAAAATTTAAGGAGATGCCAGGCCATGTTTGGACACGCTTAAAAAACCGTATTGAGCTAGCCCAGCGCTATAAATGAAAGCGAAGAGGGCCTTAGTCAAAGCTAAATTCAGCTCTGTACTGCTCTTGGCCATGGAAAAACGCGAGTTTCTATTGATAAGAATTTCTCATAAAAACCCCTACAATTCCTTAGTTTTCAAGTTCAATCAAATTTGAAAATGTTGATTTGACGGCAGGATAGTGTAGCGCAAGTTAGTAACTCACAATAAGAGCGCGATCAAGCATAAACGCCCACCACTATGGTACCATGATATGACGAAAAATTGCGGGCTTACAAAACTATCCAATAGGCTCCCAACCTAAGAAAACTACCCTTGCCCTACCCCTACCTACGTCTAGAAAGGTGTGACAATGTAAGTGTGTACAGGAAAAATTGTGACAAGAGATTCGCATCGCATGTGCGTGCCGACAGTGCGTACAAAGGAGTGGTATCAAGTCATAAGAAGGGTGGAAAAAGGAAAAAGGTACTACACAATAGATGTAAGACAGTGCCATGCTAGAGTCCTAAGATAAGCTTAGAAAGGCATCAGAAACTTAATTGCGAAACCTATCATGGTCTAGACTCTTTCGCACCAGCATAAAAACATTTATAAATCAGTAAGAACCGGAGAAATGATTTTTTTTATTTTTTACCATTTATCTAATCAACCAGTCAAAAGATTGCTTAAAAAACTAAAGCTATCAGTTGAAAAATTACCAATTTTTGTCAAAAGAGCTACCCGGGTGCTAACGCAGCTCAAGAATTGCTTACCTTATGAAATGAAGAGGAAACATGAATAAATTTCGTGAGTTCTTAGAACATCTTAAAAGAGTGCCACATATAAAATTGGCCTCAATGAAAAATTGCCCCACACTAATACGCAAAAGGCAGCAACAAACGAAAAATCTGCAAATGGAGGCCACTGAAAAAGACGTTTTTGGCTGATCCTGCTTTCTTTACCTACCGCAGGTATCTCTCTAACCAATTGAGTTAACAGATTAACCACCGACCGATTTAATCTTTGTGCAGCCCACATAAGATCACCTCACTTATTTTGCCTTACATATACCGCCACCATTTAAATTTTTTTTAAGCTTAAGAAGCTGATCTTGCACCATGTCACCAATTTAAGCTAAATGATGACACTAGATCGCTAGGTCAAGTATAATAGCCCACAAACGGTTGCTGCACTGAGCTTTGGTAAATAAGCTTGGGTTAGATTGCAAGCTTGAATTGGCAATCGGGTCCAAAGAAACCAACACACTCAGACCCATAATAAAGGTCCATTGCGATACCACGTGGATCTGGAAATCCCTCGCCTACTCGTTAAAATATTTTCAGCTATTGAAGAAACGTGAGAGACGTAGTGCGATGGTAGCGTTTAGATCGCTGGGATGACTAAAGAGTTGAAGATTTCGGTTCTTAGAGAGAAGGGGCATGTGCAGAGAAGATGGAGAGTGGTATCTTCTTCCTTCCCATCCATGCAGATCCTGTAGAAGTCAAGCCTGGTTGCATGCTTACCTATCAGACAGTGTCATGTAATGACACCGATTGTAGCACTAATTTGCAATCTGTTAAGAGCGTTCAAGCTCTTAGGGCGTTTAATATCTAGCTTTGGCTATATCTGTTTTGTCACTGGACAGTTAAACCCACCCGTCCATATGAGATTTGTTTTTTCTATTGCATCCAGTTTAAAAAGTCAGGAGGAGTTCCAGCCTCAGGAGTCATTTCCGAATGCCTAAGGAGTGGGGTTCCGTGGTGTAGTGGTTAGTGTGTGTTCTTGCTACGCCGGAGGTCTGGGTTTGAATCCTGCCATCATCACCTGAAAAAAAGACTTCTTCTTTTTCACAGTCTCCACCTCCGCGAGGGTCTGACAAGTATACGTATATGTATATTCTACACATACGAGGTCCCCTTGTATGTGTAGAAATTAACACACACAGCGTACACCGTTGAGAATTTGGCCCTGGTTCACCTCGAGCTATTGCACCACTCTATTTATTTATTTTTGAGGAGTCTTTGCCAGGCAAGATTTTTTTTTTGTATACTGGGGTGGACGGCGGCTAAAACTCCAAAATCTTTCAAAGATATCAATACGCCCACTATAGCAGGTATATAATACCGAAGTAGCCAATATTGGTTATGCCCGATTTCCACGTGCTAAAAAACCACCCATTTATGAGAGACACTATGAAACTGCCAGAACGCACTCCATAGTAGTAAATTTTCGCTGTCTCATAATACTTCTTGACTACAACTAAGTTAACTTAACAAGTAGTTTACGCTTCCGTAGTGTTAATCGCATTGGATAGGTTGCTTTCCAGTGAATGCACCTACTAAGCCGTTTATTCGTGCGGCTTCACCCTACGTTGCTAGATCGAAGGGTCTTGTTCTTTGTAGTCGTCACTCGTTGTTTACATCGTTAAGAGTCTCCTTTAGAGTACGGATCATTTCATTGCAATGAACATGAAGGCGAGCATTTAGCTTTTGAGCAAAGTTTGTTACTTTTTCGCTCACGGTAGCTATTCCTAAATCTCTGTGAATATCACTATTCCTAATATACAATGGAGCATTCACAATTGCTCTTAGGTGTCTTGTTTTGGAAATCTGCAATATGGACATGTTGCTAGGCTTGGTACAACCCCAAAGTTGTATACCGTATGTCCAGGACGGCTTTAACACCTGCCTGTACAAGAGCAGTTTGTTATATATGCTTAATTTCGAAAGTCTTTCGATTAGTCAATACATTTCCCTGAGCCTAATCTCGAGCTCGTCACGCTTCTTCTTTACGTGTGGTTTCCACCTTAGCTTAGCGTCCAGTGTCATCCCTAGATATTTCGCTTCATTTGCATAAGGTATTTGTGCAGAATTTATGAACAGAGGTAAATTGTTAACCCTTCTGTAAGTGAAATTCACATGCGTAGACTTGTTCTCGTTAAGAGCGATTCGCCAAGTCTTCGTCCAGACACAAATTCTGTCCAATACTCGTTGGAGGTTTCTCGTTGATGACTCGACTGATTCACCTGTTGCCAGGATGGCCGTATCGTGTAGATCAGGAACAGGGTCAAACCGAGGACGCTTCCCTGGGGTACGCCAGCCCGCATTTGCTTGAACTCGAGTATTCACTTCTACACCTAACACGAAAGAGTCTTCCTTCAAGATAGTTTTTTAATATTTTAAACATATCTTCCGGCAAGTTTTGCATTAGCTTATATTTCAAGCCTTCGTGCCATACCTTGTCGAAGGCTTTCGATACGTCGAGGAAAGCACTTGAACATATTTTTTCCCTTCTAAGGCTTTTTCAATTTCATGCGTTATTCTGTAGACTTGATCTATTGTGAAGTGGTTAGGTCTGAAACCGAATTGATGATCCGGGATCAAGCGTCTTTCTGCAATTATTGGTTGTAATCGCTTGAGCAGAAGTTTCTCGAATACTTTCGATATTATCGGCAGAAGCGATATGGGCCTATACGATTTTTTATCATTTGCGCATTTCCCCGGTTTTGGAACCATAATGACTTCAGCAACTTTCCATTGTCTTGGAACGTAAAGAAGTCTTAGTGAAGCGTTTATCATATAAAGTAGCTTGACTAGTGCCTTTTTTGGTATTTCTTTCAATATTTCGCCAGTGATCAGGTCGTAACCCGGGGCAATATTATTTTTAAGTTTGCTTGTTGTCTGTCGGAGTTCAACTAACGAAACTTTTTCATTCTGAAGCTATAAGGTTTCGCGTTGTTGTTTTGAACGTCAGCCAACGGCGGACCGTCGAAAGGCTTGAATGTTTCTTCTAAATGTTCAGCAAACAAATTCGCTTTCTCTTTGTCTTCTCTTGCCCATTCGCCGTTAGCTTTTTTTATTGGTGCCGAGTGGATTATAGGTTTCTTGATAGACTTAACTGCTTTCCACAGCGAGTAGTTTGAGCTCCTATCCGCCGACAAGCCTTCAAGGTATTCAGTGGTCTCACGATTTTTAAGATCTTGTAACATTCCTTTCAGATTGTTAGAGAGGTGGTTCAAGAGGGTTTTGTCTGGGGGAGCCCTCGTACCTTGCCATCTCCTACGCGCTCTTCTCTTTTCACGAATCAATTCTTCGATTTCGAGCGGATATGTTTTACGTACATGCCCGTCGGTGCTAACTGCGTTATTTTGGGACGAAGTGTTGTTCCAAGCAGCGCTCTGAATTGCTTCAATGAATTTGTCAACTGCGGTTTCTGACTCGAAAGGAGTTTTCAATGGCACATTCAAGTCAACACCCTCCTTATAGTCCTTTCTGAAGGCGTCCCAGTTCATGTTTTTGTTAGCTAATCTAGGAGCTCTTTCTATTTTCGCCAGTCTTCCACCCATCTTCAAAATTACTCCTGAGTGGTCTGAGCAAAGATCATAACACAATTCAATTCGCGTAAGGTATTTGGGGTACCCTTTAGCGATGAAGAAGTCGACAAGGTCAGGCTTTTTATTCCTGTCGGTTGGCCAATATGTTGGCTTACCCGTGGAGAAAAAGTCCACCCCACGCTTCATACTATTTTGTAAAGATTGAGAGAGTAGCAAGATTGAGAGAGTAGTTCCAAGCTTGGCCAGTTCGTCAGCATTGCAGTAACCTGGAATGTGACTATGCCCTGGCACCGAGCACAGATGAATGTTGAACTGCTCCGCCATCTCCTCCAGAGATGATCAGCAGTCTAGGGCTACTTAACAGTTTATAAAGGCTGTTTCCTGATTCGTACATCCTTGGACTATCTACTGTATCGGTCCACTGAGAGGTTGATTTGATAGGAGTAGCCGTGAATGCATCTGCTTGTCAACTGAAGATGTCAACAGGATGTCCAGAGCAAGGCAGTCCACCAGGCAACCAATACACACGTCAGTATCAAATATATTTTTGTATACATTTTTAAAGTCACCTTCTTTATAGAGGAAAGCTATCTTATGTATTCCTTGTTGTGAAGGTTATACTCAAACTACGCGTGCGTCAAACGTACCTACTGCGTGCTCGCGTATGTAAAGCTGTTTCCACAGATTTGCCCTTGCAGCATGCGTGCTGTGCTGTGGACAGCAGCCTCTTGTGAATGCTAGACCGTGGGTGAATATCGATCATTCTATTTAGAGTTTTTAGGAAAAATTATGATAGGCTGATGGGTCTGAGATCTTTCGGAGTTAAGCGGGAAAATTTGCCAGCTTTGGGTATGAAAGACGCATTCACTTCTCTCCATAACAGCGGAATGTGGACCAGCTCTACGTAAATTTTTATAATTATATCCAGTGCAGGAGGGATTATATCCGATGTCTTTGGTAGTTCGGCAGGTATTATGCCGTCTGGCCCTGCCGACTTGTAGGGTTTGAAGCTGTTTAGTGCCCAAAGCAATTTATCCGCAGTTATCAGATCGTATTTATTTGATATTTGAGTCATTGGCCGGTTGACGTTTGCACTATTATTAACTTCGGAGCTACCCGGACTTTTCGCTTGAGGAAGTCCAATAGCCATCAGCTTTTTTGAGGCAAATAAACTTAATTTCTAAGATATTTTTAAAAAACCTACTTGTTGAATGTATATCTGTCGAATTAGCCGTCATTTGTGTAGGTTGTTTTGCCAAATCACCGTAGTTGGACAAAAAAAAACCGTCACTTGTTGCTCAGAAGAGCCATCGCCTGACCTCTCTTAGAATCATGCATACTGTGTGCGTTACAGGTGTTGTTCCACATGAAACGGGCCTGCAATTTATTGAATTGAGAGGCCTCTCATGATAAATGATACTCTCGGAGGATTTGTCAGACCCTCACGGAGGTGGGACACCGTGAAAAAAACTTAAACTGCCCCGGTCGGCATTCGAAACTGGGACCTCGTGAACAGTGGTCCTGCACCCTAACCACTGGAGTTGGGCAGAGCGTTCGAAAACATACAAATGATTAAATTGTTTTATCAACATGATTGATCACGAGAGCTGGCGAATTTTTCATTCTGATTTTGGTCTGCACCCGTACAAGTTCAACTGACCCAGGAACTGAAGGTTTACAACTATACGCAACGAAGTGCGTTGAAAATTAACAATATTGTCAATCGTCGAAACTAGGTCGATACTAATCCACATGAGGTCCAAGAGTGTCCAATACATCCCGAAAAAGTCGCTGTTAGATATTGGGCTGTTAGCGTCATCGGTCAATATTTTCTTGAAAACGTTTGTCATACCATCAATGGTTAGCGTTGTTTACTTTACTTTTTTTTACGCCTGAACTGGATGATTAACGACATTATTTGGCTCACGCTACATTTGAAATTCTGCACGAGGTCAACTCAGGACTGGTTTGACCCGTTAGACTTTTTTGGCGTTCTCTCAAGTATCGGAATAAGCCACAGAGGCCCTTAAAACCAACATAGCAATCTGTCAACCTGTCAATGCGTCGGTCAAACCTAGCCTGATTTATGCCCCAGAACTGTGGAATTTTGTCAATATCGACTAGGTCATGCCTAGGATTCTTGAAATTGCTCTAAAATACGGGACGGGATTTTCGACATACCATCCCTAAGCATAAGTTTGGATCCACTTCAAATAAGAAAGTTTGTTCTGGTGTATACGGGGCTTCTACAATTCAATTACTCACAATGAATTGTCGGCAAAAAACCTAAAAAAATATCTAACAACTTGAAAATTTACTCTTTTATTTACTTAGTGGTTACTAAAACAAATCACATATTATCTTTAGTTTTTAAAACTATCTGGAAAAATATTTCAATCCAAAACAGGTGTGGAAAACCTTTGAATCTGGGCAAGAAAGGTCTCTTTAAAATTACAAAGATGCACTAATATTTTGCAAAAGAACGTAAAAAGCACCCATCCATAAATATACTTCTCCTTATGGACATGACTATTAATAGACTTCAACAACCTTGCCCATAAAAGTAACATCTGAAAAGCTTTTCATGACGTAAGGAATTTCACTTCCATCCAGTACCTACTTCCTTCAGATATCAAAGATGAAAACCTACACAAATCGCAACCCTATTTATAAACGCACAGCACACGTCATGGAAACATCGAATTTGGGTAAACTTCAGTTTTTTTTTACATTTAATGACGTCACATTGACAGTATTAGCTACGCATTTAATTTTCTCTCAGTTCCAAGAATTTTCCAATCGATGAACAAAATGTACCTGAACTAAAAATGCTCTTGCCTGGCGCCTACGCATATTCACAAATTGACACTGTATCTTACATACGAATAAGGTCATGGACAAAGCATCATTTTTTTGTAACTAAATTTTGCAATCAAATTTAAAATATGTAGATACATAGTTTCATAGTCTCAGAATAGTCTTCTGCTTCGCACTTATTTTTGACTATGCAACGATTGAAGGTTTAAAATTTCTATCTGTGAACATCTGCTCCTGTTTTTTTTTTAAATATGAATAATGATAAAAATATTGGAAAAAACTGCATGACTTTTTACTTTCACATTTCCAGAACATTTTAGTTGGTACGAATCAGTTGCTGTCAATTCAAGTCAACACCCTCCTTATAGTCCTTTCTGAAGGCGTCCCAGTTCATGTTTTTGTTAGCTAATCTAGGGGCTCTTTCTATTTTCGCCAGTCTTCCACCCATCTTCAAAATTACTCCTGAGTGGTCTGAGCAAAGATCATAACACAATTCAATTCGCGTAAGGTATTTGGGGTACCCTTTAGCGATGAAGAAGTCGACAAGGTCAGGCTTTTTATTCCTGTCGGTTGGCCAATATGTTGGCTTACCCGTGGAGAAAAAGTCCACCCCACGCTTCATACTATTTTGTAAAGATTGAGAGAGTAGCAAGATTGAGAGAGTAGTTCCAAGCTTGGCCAGTTCGTCAGCATTGCAGTAACCTGGAATGTGACTATGCCCTGGCACCGAGCACAGATGAATGTTGAACTGCTCCGCCATCTCCTCCAGAGATGATCAGCAGTCTAGGGCTACTTAACAGTTTATAAAGGCTGTTTCCTGATTCGTACATCCTTGGACTATCTACTGTATCGGTCCACTGAGAGGTTGATTTGATAGGAGTAGCCGTGAATGCATCTGCTTGTCAACTGAAGATGTCAACAGGATGTCCAGAGCAAGGCAGTCCACCAGGCAAATTTAAAATATGTAGATACATAGTTTCATAGTCTCAGAATAGTCTTCTGCTTCGCACTTATTTTTGACTATGCAACGATTGAAGGTTTAAAATTTCTATCTGTGAACATCTGCTCCTGTTTTTTTTTTAAATATGAATAATGATAAAAATATTGGAAAAAACTGCATGACTTTTTACTTTCACATTTCCAGAACATTTTAGTTGGTACGAATCAGTTGCTGTCAGTTTTTTTTTTTTTTTTTTGGCAGGAATAACAGTTTGATCAGTGAGTTCAATGATTCTTGTATATACCTTTTTCGCAACAATCTAGGTCCTTATCGGCGTGGCTATTGGGCTGCAAAGACAAACATCGATACTCACCGTCACCACCTTTTCCTAGATTTGAAGGGCGCGTATGACATAATCTTAAGAGACGAGCTGTATTGGACAATGGCCTAGTTAACACTGACGACTATATTTGGTCTAGGACTTTATTTTTTAGTCTTGTTATTTTGCGTATTAAACAAACAGGGACACCTATCGTTCAATAAACTCCAAATTGCTCGGAAAGTAACAAGATAAGGCAGTTTGAAATTCTCGTTTTTGTATAGTCCAGGCTACCTAAATTTGAAGACGGACCTAAACAACTTAGTCGATGATTTCTGGCCTAAATATAGGTATAGTCCCCGGTGTAAACTAGGTCAATGTCTAGTGTTGACATCCTTGCCAAACTCGTCAGTCTAAGGATGGAAAACTACTAAGTTTTGTTTGAGTTGTGTTCCTTTGAGAGACCCCACCGGCTCGAAATGTAAACAATGGATAAATGTAAGGCGACGCGCTGTCAGGAGACATCTTCAACATTGAACTTTACAATATCTCTTTACAAAACTCCCGCGCCAACACCAGAGGCACAATCTTACAAGACTTTATACAATTCCTCGAATGCGCACACGACATTGACATAATAGCACACAGCAGGATGTCAGTGAAGCCTTCATGAGTACTGGGACAGAAGCGGCGAATATTGGCTTAGCAGTCAGTAAGGGCTAAACCAAATACATATATCCTGTCACCACGAAGAAACCGAGCAAAATGTCACCATACTTATGATGATTCTACAAATATCACTTTGTCTTTCTGGGTTCCGCTACAAAGTCAAGACAACGACACCAGCGATGAAATCGACTAAAAGTTAGCTTTTGCCCTAACACTAAAGCCCTCTCTCAAGAAACTGAAGTTCCATTTATTATCTGATCTATAAACAGATCTAGCACTGCTTTTCGGCGCAGATGAAAATGCTGTGGGCTGCTTAGAGAGGAAAATCTTTCGGGTGATTAATGGTCCCATCTGCATAGATGAAGGGTGGAGGAGGAGATATAACGTCGAATTGTACGGCTGTACAGCGAAACTGACCTTGTCGGAAGAGTCAGAATGCAAGGGCTGTGAAGACGGGGTCATCTTGAGCAGATTTACACCAACACCTCGGCCACACAAGAAAATCTTCTAGTCTACCCTGCAGGGATGGCGCAATAGAGTAGCAACTAGATCCGGGACATTAATCAAAACTTCGCTTCCAAAACTGGAGATGGAGCTGACTGGCGAAGCTTGTTGGTTGAGTCGAACATCCGATCCGGACTGTAGCACCATCTAAAGTAAGTAAACCGAGTCCACCAAGTAAGCGAACATGTGTTTTTCCACTTGAGAGTTCGAACACAATACATGCTCTTAAAATGATCACATTTACTGACAGCATAATAGAGTCTTAACAGTCGCGAAATCAGACATTACAGGACACTTTTTTTATAATGAGTAACCACGTCACGTGTGAGAATGATCAGTTCTTGGTGCAGCAGCACGGGAATTAGAATTGCCAGTTTGAGGCTTATGTGGCAATCCGGAAGAACGCTCCGATTCGTGATTACAATCGAACAGAAAAACACGTTCCGTTTGACGTCGAAAGTTGTCAATCGTTGTAATTATGGATTAAGACAAATGGCATTTACTCAACTTGTCGCATATATGAGGTAGTCTTCATAGCTACTTGCAGCCTGGGCTACAGGCATGCACGACTCGATAACCCGACGTAATCGAGGCCGGGATGCGCCTACTACTAATCCACTCCTTGCACTCTTCAATCACTTCCTCACGGCTAACGGCTCATTAGGTATTATTAGCGCGTTTTGTATGCTTAATATGAATCCATTTATTTCTGTCCAGTCATCCTGTGACCGCAGCACTTCCTCTATAATGCACTGTGGACTTGGAAAACTAGGTCTCCATTCCGCGAAGCGTCTGCGTAAGAAAATTGCATGCTCCGTATCTTCCTCCTGATTTGAGCATTCCGGGCAGTGTGGGGAGCTATCGTGTCCGAAGCAGTACAGAAATTTACGATAGCCACCGTGACGAGATAGAAAGGGCGTAAGGTGGTAAATTGAGTCGCCATTGTATTTGTTAATACAGATCGCAGTGGACGCAATCAGTCCAGCTTCCTTTTGTAGTGCAAATCCACCGAGCTTGCCACGTTGATATTGAAGTTAATCTTTCTTTCTCCTTGATTATCTTCGCTGCTGTAGGCTTCTGCTGCCTCGAGGTTCTCCTTTTGTAGATCCTAAGTACCTCGCACGCGAGAATATCGATAGGGATCATTCCAGCTATAACGGAAGCAGCTTTATCCGAAATCATTTACGAAAACCGCAGATAGTCCTTATTGCGCATAAACTGTAGACTGACGACCATCTATTTTAGTTTCCATCATCGCTATGGCCCTCTTCTAGTCCAAACAGTAGAACTGAGCTGATGACTCTAGATATCAGAGCTTTTATAGAATACCTAGGGTCCCCAATATTTTAAAGTAGGTATCCCCGAGTGTGCTCCCTGCATTCTCGATGCCTTTCTACGCAAGAAGTCCACATGCACTTTCAATGGCAGTCTGCTATCGATCAGTAGGTACTCCTTGGTAGTTGATTGCGTCCTTTGATCTTATGTTTTGGTTTCTGATCATAACATTATATATTCTACTGGTTTCCGATTGGTTCTTAGGGCAGCTTCCGGTTTTATGATCTGCCAGCTTAAAGTTGGCGAATTAAAGCGAGTTTTTTAATTTATCCACTGCTTCATGTATGGCTCCTTCTATTTCGTGTATAATATGCTTTGCAACTCCTAAAAGAGCAACAAAAGTGGCCCTAGCACTAATCCCCGTGGAACACCCGCAGAAGATTCCATACCTTAGCTTTCTGGTAGAGAAATTGATATTAACCCTACGCAGGTAATATGATGTAGGTATCTATTCTAATTTTTAAAAGAGACAAATTTGCTGAAATAGCGGTGTTTTTTAAGTCCAGCGCCAGTACTGCACAGCACTCCTTAGTACCCCATCGCCAATCGCCATTTTTTCCCACTAATCGCTTCCAATGCCCTGTCTACTTCTTCTTATTTTTGTTAACGTGCGACGTGCGAGGTTATGATCTGAAGTCAGGAATCATAACCCTCCCACCCCTACTGCATTCCCAATGTTCTTGTGGGATATGGCGATTGGATCTCAGAATATACCGACAGGCCACACGGTTTTGGATCATTTTATCACTGAGTTCAATCAAATGCTGTTTTCGTTGTATTTGTGCGTACCATGAATGCTTAGGCCTTTCTCTTTTTCGCCACCGTGCTGAAATGTTGATTGGCTTGGCATTGCCTTTTTGACAGGCTATCCTATGTGGACCTTTCCTTTAAACTTGGCAATACCAACTGAGCCGATCATTTTTCATTTTCCTGGAGATAGGTTCTTTTACGTGGAGGCTTCCTCGGATCTTCGTACTTCGTACTTTCAAAGCTGTGTCAACTATTGTTCCTAGTGTTGACTGTGGAACGCGGTTTTCTGAATCCATTCTGATGGTCTGACAAAGCTCTTCTGTCCTCAGCTACGGCTACTAATAATCAGTTGTATATAATCCATTCCAGAATCTTCCCAAAAGTGTGTCCAAAAGATAATTTGGGCGATAAGGCGAGGGTTCTTCAGGCGGTTTGTATCCCTCTGGTGCAGCACCAAATGTTGATGCTTCTATGGTTCCGGATAAAATCCTTGATCTAGACACTTCTGCATTACTGCTGCTAATCCCGCTGCAGCCAAACCAGCTCATGCCAAGGATGCCACTCCTGTCAAGAAGGCTGCCGCGAAAAATCGAGCAGCCCCAGCTGGAGCAGCAAAAAAGGTTCCCACCAAGAAGCAAGCTACCGCTGCCAAGAAACCAGCAGCAGGTGCCAAGAAGGCTGCACCACTAAGAATGTCGGAGTCAAGAGCGCCGCTAAGCCTAAGGCCAAGGAAGCCAAGAAGAAGGTTGCTGGTAAACCACAATCTGTCCTGGCCAAGTTGACCGCTAAGGCTAAGTCAAAGGCTGCCCCCAAGGTTAAGAAACCAAAGCTGGAACTCAAGGTTCAAAAGGGAACAGCCAAGTCTAAGGCAGTATCCTTATTGAAGGCCAAGAAGGTCAGACTAAGGTCGTCAAGGGAGCTTCCGGTACCCGCACCAGCGTATATTTTCGCAGGCTAAAGACCCTGAAATTGCCCCGCAATCCAAAATACCCAAGGAAGTCTGTGCCCACTAGGAACCGTATGGATACCAACAACATCATAAAGTATCCACTGACCACTGAAACCGCAATGAATAAGCTCGAGGACAATAACACACCGGTGTTCGTGACCCACCTGAGGGCAAACAAGAAGCACATCCGCGCCGCTGTCCGGCGAGAAGGCCTATAGAAGAAGGCCTATATGCGCCTGGCTAGGGACTTCGATGCGCTTGACATTGCCAACAAGATTGGCATCATATAAAGGGTTTTCGGTTCGAGGACTTTTTTATTTTTTACTTGTAGAGTCGATAGCGTTAACGTGTCGGGGCCACACAGTCGTGTGTGGTCCGAGTGTTTTCCTTTCAAAAGCACAGAACTTAAATAGAAAAAAAAAAAACGATGTCGTTAACGTTAGGATGAGACGAATCTGAAGCGGATGCATCTGAAAGCAGCTTAAATAGCATAGTAGTGTCCGGTTTCCAGGAGCTCATATAACTTGAATGCTGTGATGTTAGGGATGCGGTGTTGGGTTGTGGGCTGAGAATGACGTGTCTAAACCAACTTCCAAACATCTCAGGGACGATTGCAGCACAATACCTATAGAGTCGACAGCAATCGGTCATAAAGCAACCTTTAACCTTGACTGAATTACGGATTATTTTAAAATGAGGACGATAATTTGTACCTTCCTTAAATGTGCTGTGGGAGGCGATATGAAAGTCTACAATCTTTTGCGATTTAGAAGAAGTCGCCAGGCTTATTGCACATATGCCACTTTTAGTCACGCAACGGTTTGATTGCCTTTTTGTGTCCTATAGGCTTGTATGCAAAATCCGATAGTACAGAAACAAAACCAGTTTGCGTCAACTTTTAAATCCTTTTTTAGCCACAAATTTTTTAGTTGAATGTTGACATAAATGCCTTTTTTAGTGCAGAAAGCTCTATGCTTGAACGCCGCCCTCTTTAATTTCTTTCACAAGAGGGTAAACATTAAAATATTTCATCATAGTTTATGTGAAGGAACATTTGAGTTGCTCATGCGACACGCGAGCCTTGCTTTCGTAGAGTGTGAGTAACCTATTGATGCTTCAAAAAAATTTCTAGTGTGCGATTAGCCTTAGAGACTAAATAAAACCTTAGGCTAGATCGGATACAATTAGAAAATGCTGCAGAAAATTGTACTTAATAAAAATAATAGGTTGTTGAGTGATAAATTGCCCAATAATAGGAAATCGCCTTTAGCGTTTCTGCTTTCTTACAAACGCCTATAGATAGTATCTTCTAAGTGATTCGTGCACAAAACCGGGCTCAGTTGTACCTATACTTCACTTAGCCCGCTTTTTCACCATAAGTTTTAACAATTCGTATAATAATAATCCAGATAAGGTTGACCAATAAAGAAAAGTAATTGCGGGTGAAATCAAACAGTTGCCGTGCACTCGTTTACGCCAATAAAAAATTCACCCTCGTATGTGTTAGCATCGCATCGGTTAAATGCGTGATTGCTATGGCACTATACAACACCCACATTTGTGAGCAAGTTCTCAGTTTTTAAACGTGTCGTCGTCGTTTCTGCTTCAACGTCATTGATAAGCTCGTACGTTCCTACCCTTATAAATCAAAACAAATCCAATCGCCCACATGTGGGTGAATCTAAGCTTGTCAGTGGTATCGTTTATGCACGATGTGAATTAAAAGGGGGATGGTCAAACACGTGTAGGCAACTTGGCCAATTTGATTACACAGTATCGCAGGCAGCTTTCAAGCTTCAAATGACGTCACTTCGTTTTAATAATAGACTCGTTCGAACTTTATACATACAGCTGTGCGGCTCTCTTTCGTCTTCTACTTCAGCCGCTCAACAAAAGCATCACCTATTTCCGCCCACAAAGTATCTACTTCTGGTTGCTCGTTTAAAAGCAGTTTTTGCGAGCTCTATAACCGATGCTGCTAGCCATTATCGTGTTCGTTTTGTAGCATTCTTTTTTCTGTGTTTACTTGGATGAAACATGGCGAATTGTAACATAGTTTACATTCGATTAATGAGGTCACGTCATAATGCCATCATGACCTTAATATATACATATACATATACATTTTTTCAATATTTGATGGTTGTATTTGTAACGTTCCATGAAACGAGCAAATTTGTTGGGAAATACAGAAAGTAAATACACAGAACGCAACAGTGATAACACGTTCAAGGAGAGTTAGGGTCAGTAGCTTCTTGATATGACGGAAGAATTTGTTACTGAAGGTCAAATGCTCGAATGAATTAAATTACCTGTAGACACGGGAATTGAAGCACTGATAGCTGGCATGTGCCAATGGATTTATCTGGTTGTGCATCCATACGGACATTGACTTTTGTTTTTTGAGGATGTATAGGAATACATATTCGCTTTAATTTAAGAATAACTGGCTATCAACGGTTCACTGAGCGATTTAATGATTGTTTTTAACACCGAACATAGAACTAGGCTACTCTTTCCATGTTTAAAATCTCAAGCGCGGAAAGGATTAGAAGATGGGAAATGAGGAAAGCAAATGTACCGATGCTCTGTTACTGATATCGGCATGACATTCCATACACTCGAGTTTTGTACGGCATATGAAAGAACCTCTGAGTTTTAATGTTCGTGAACAGTACGGATTTGCACTCGATCCTATGGGGAGTAGGTAAAAGGGTAAAATAAATTAAGGGCTGGAACGCAATTGGACATCTCACTAGAACATACTTTTCCTTAGAAAACACGAAAACAGTCATATAGGCAAAATGTCGGCATTTCAGTGAATCAATTACCGAAGTGTCGTACACCAAGGATAGAACGCCTTTCGGTTTTATAGTGATGCAAGTGCGATTGATGAATAACAGCTAGGTGTTGCGGTTTTGCTTTACAGAAAAAGAAGAGGAATGCCCGATGCACACTTGGGTCATTTTGAAGAGCAGGCCCGCAGTGCTTTTGCCTCACACAGTACTTGCGAACATATTAAGTAATGCAGACACACGCGCGATGACGCTGCGTCACCGCGCGTCTCAAAACTTGCAAGTGTGCATTGAGCACGGCAGCGGTACCGCTGCGTCACCGCGCGTCAAAAATCGCAAGTGTTCATCGGGCCGAGTGTGAAGTGTCTCTCTACCCCCTGCGGAGTACACTGAGTCTTATCATAGGCCTTGTGGGAGCTACAGCTGTCGCCGAAGACATTTCAGTCTTCTTACAGCGGACGAAAGCTGTAAATTTCTACACTAGGGCTTACACGAGCAGCTTTTTTGTCAACGGCGGGGCAAGTTGATTTTCGGAGTAATTATGAGTACATATTTTTCTCTATCGATATGTTACTACATAATCATTATATCTCAATTTGTATTATTAGGACGCGTGCATCATCTCGAATGCCAACGTCATATGGGAAAAAAAGCCGTAAGGACGGACTGATCGGGGCAATAAAAGCTACTTTATATGATAAACGCTTCTCTTAGACTTCCATACGTTCCAAGACAATGGAAAGTTGCTGAAGTCATTATGGTTCCAAAACCGGGGAAATGCGCAAATGATAAAAAATCTTATAGGCCCATATCGCTTCTGCCGATAATATCGAAAGTATTCGAGAAACTTCTGCTGAAGCGATTACAACCAATAATTGCAGAAAGACGCTTGAGCCCGGATCATCAATTCGGTTTCAGACCTAACCATTCCACAATAGATCAAGTCTACAGAATAACGCATGACATTGAAAAAGCCTTAGAAAGGAAAAAAATATGTTCAAGTGCTTTCCTCGACGTATCGCAAGCCTTCGACAAGGTATGGCACGAAGGCTTGAAATATAAGCTACAGCAAAACTTTCCGGAAGACATGTTTAAAATATTGGAAAATTATCTTGAAAGCAGACCCTTTCGTGTTAGGTGTAGTAGTGAATACTCGAGTTTCAAGCAAATTCGGGCTGGCGTCCTCGGTCCGACCCTGTTCCTGCTCTACACAAGGGACATACCTCTAGATGACAAGACAGTCGTGGCCACGTTTGCGGACGATATCAGTCGAGTCATCAATGAGAATCAGTCGAGTCATCAATGAGAAACCTCCAACGAGCATTGGACAGAATTTGTGTCTGGACGAAGACTTGGCGAATCGCTCTTAACGAGAACAAGTCTACGCATGTGAATTTCACTTACAGAAGGGTTAACAATTTGCCTCTGTTCATAAATTCTGCACAAATACCTTATGCAAATGAAGCGAAGTATCTAGGGATGACACTGGACGCTAAACTAAGGTGGAAACCACACGTAAAGAAGAAGCGTGACGAGCTCGAGATTAGGCTCAGGGAAATGTATTTAATAATATACATATTTAATAATAAATAATTATAATAAAAATATAATAAATGTACATATAACAAACTGCTCTTGTACAGGCAGGTGTTAAAGCCGTCCTGGACATACGGTATACAACTTTGGGGTTGTACCAAGCCGAGCAACATGTCCATGTTGCAGACTTTCCAAAACAGGACACTAAGAGCAATTGTGAATGCTCCATGGTATATTAGGAATAGCGATATTCACAGAGATTTAGGAATAGCTACCGTGGGCGAAGAAGTAACAAACTTCGCTCGAAAGCTAAATGCTCGCCTTCATGTTCATTGCAACAATGAAATGACCCGTACTCTAAACGAGACTCTTAACGATGTTAACAACGAGCGACGACTACAAAGAACAAGACCCTTCGATCTAGCGACGTAGGGTGAAGCCGCATGAATGAACGGCTTAGTAGGTGCATTCACTGGAAAGCAACCTATCCAATGCGATTAACACTATGGAAGCGTAAACTACTTGTTAAGTTAACTTAGTTGTAGTCAAGAAGTATTATGAGAGAGCGAAAATTTACTAAAAAAAAATCTCTAAAGCGTCTTAGAATGGTTCGTTACGCATAGGGCGTGACTTCTTTATGTAAAGAAATCAGGAACTTAAAGGCAATGCGCGGAGAGTCTTAAAGACACGGCTATACGACAAGTATGTTCAGCTGTCCCTGAATCGGGACTGCCAAGTCAGTGACGGGATTGCCAAGTCAACATCCAGTTCAGTTCATTTAATTTGCGGCTTTGGTTGTATAACCTCCGGTCAGCACCCGATTTGCTATACTGTAGGTTTTTTGGGTCGCTGATCTTCAATTTCAGGGTTTTTTTCTCGAGAAAGTGGGGCTTCACCCTTAAATCACCCAAAATACCTCTAAATAGGGGTGTTTTTGCTATATTCGCGGTTTGAGTGTTAATTGGTGTCAAAAAATATGGGTTTAACTTAAGTTTAAATATTTAGTAATACATTACAAAAAATTCATCATTTGGGTTAAATTAAAGGGGAGAAAAGTACCCCCAAATATGGGACTGTTTTACATTTATACTTTTTAACTTAAATTATGCCTTAAAACCGTTTTACTGACTCTGAGTTAAATGATTTGATAATAATTCGTAAAAAATGTAATCCTTCGGTTAGTAAGAGAGGGTTGAAACTAGTCTTAAACATGGGTTTGGCAATTTTAAGAACTAATAGGAAGGAATTTTCTCTATTATAGCATTTTTTTGGTTGCTGATCACGAATTTCCCGTTTTTTCTCGAGAAATGAGGGATTCCCCCTTGAATAAGCTTGAATAATGTCCAAAGAATTTTTGTCCAAATAATGTTTTTACCTTTAAATTGAAAATTGAGTAGAATTTTATAAAAATTTCAACATTCGGGTTAAATTAAGAAAGTTCCCCTTAAACGTGCTTTTCTTCTTTATTTACACTATTTGATTTAAATTATGCGAAAAATCTTATCTGCACATTTAATAATAATGCACATTTAAAAAAATCTAACCCTATGGTTAATAAGAGCGGGTTGATAGGTTTACCCAAAAAATGAGTTTGACCATTTAAGAGCTAATGGGGTGGAATTTAATCGAGTATAGGTTTAAAGGTTCCTGATCACGAATTTTTGGTCCTTTTTTATTAAAATTTACAAACACACCCGTCAATTAATAAGATCAGAGTGTTCTGATTCAGAGTGTTCTGATATTTTTATATTCCTGCTCGTTAAGATCGCTCTCGGATAGTGCTATCAATAGCTATATTTGGTTAAAAAATTTAATTGTCCTATTGATCGTACGGGTGCTTAAAACAGTCACCTTCATTTACAAGAAAAACAAGTGAGTAAGTGCAGGAGTCCAAGAGTTCATCTGTGTAACGCCAAATCTTTAATTTTCTTTGCCCGAATTCGTATATTATTTGTATAAGCCACGCCCCCAAAAGTGGCCATGTGCTAAATACTAAAATCAATTAATTGTAATTTCGTTAGAATCATGATAAAGTTCGTTAAAAGCGAATTTTTTTTTTTCAGAAAAAAAAAACATTTTTTCCTAAAAACGCCCTTAAAAGTGGGCGGAATTTTTTCGCCTTGTCTTGGGTCAATATTGCTCAGTACCTAAATTTGGTTTTCCTATGCCTTGTCTAACTTGACCAAAAGGCATTTTGAAAGAAAATGTGAAATAGAGGTTGTATTACATTGAAGCCATTAGAGGGCGTCGCCGTTAACGGATTAAGCCAATTTTCGCACTTTGTCTGTGCATCAGAAGAACTAAGCCGTGCACCAAGTTTCAGTTCTCAAGCTGAATTTTGAAGACCTAAAACCTTCACACATACAGACGGACGAACATGGCTTAATCGATTCACCTGTCGGTACGATGATTATTTCACTGTGTTGCAAACTATGCATTAAAACTAATATACCCTCGGTCGGGTGTAAAAAGCATCATGACCACCAACAAAAAAAAAACTATAATTGAGAAAATTTCATCCCGTTTGCTCTTAAATTGGTCAAATTCATGTCTAAGGGGAAATTTTAGCCCCCTTTTTAATTAAAGGCAAAAACATTTTTTTTTGACATTAATTATCACTCAAAGCGTGAGTATACCCCTTTTTAAAAGGTATTTTTGCTGATTTAAAGGCAAAGTCCTGATTTCTCGACAAAAAAAACGCGAAATTTCCGATCAGATCCCAAAAATAACCTACAATAGCACAAATTCCATACCGTTAGCTCTTAAAATGTTTAGGGTTAGTTGTTTAGGGTTAGTTTTATCCCCCTGTTAGTTTATCCCCCTGTTATTAACCGAAGGGTTAAATTTTCAAATCAACGTAGTGCCAGAAAAACAGTTTTAACGCATAATTTAAGTCAAAAAGTGTAAATGTGAAATAATCCCCTTTTTAGGGGTACTTTTCACCCTTTTTATTTAACCCGAATGATGAAATTTTTGTAACATATTATTTATTATTCAAACTTTAAACCATATTTCTTTGACAGCAATAAAACTCAAAGCTCGAATAAAGCAAAAGCACCCCTAGTTAGGGGTATTTTGGGGTAATTTAAGGCTGAAGCCAAATTTCTTAATTGGGATCAAATCAACTTCAGATTCGTGATCAGTGACCCGAAAAACATATGGTAGAGCAAATAGCTAATCTGGTGATGGACGGAAGTTCTACACCACCCGACGTCGGACGTACCGGTGCAGACAAACCAATCGCAGGTTCGGGCGCTGAAAAAACCTCTTCTTAAGCCTTGCCTAACCAGCTGATCTGTATCCTTATTTGCCTGGAACCTAAAAAAGCGTCACTGTGTTTTGCCCTCCGGCTCAGAGGGATCGAAGGCTCGAGTTTGAGCACTATCTAAGAAATATTAAGAGGGTTGAACAGCATTTTTAAAGCGGCTTGGCTGTCACTCCAAACATAAATGCCTTTACTGTTAGTCACAATATAGGGCATATCAATTATGATAGCGAAAATCTCCGCTTGCAAGACAGACTTATGTTCTCGCTTTTCACAAAGATAGTATCAGACCCCTGTCCGCAAGAGTTTTTCAATTCCAGTGCGCGTCGTTATCAAAAGCCACTTCTCTGCTAGAGGGAAGAATAGTTTTCAGCGTATACCCTATACCAAAGGGAGATGCTTGCTCAGAGCATGTAAAGGGTGATAAGGAAGGTTTCGGCTAAGCCGTTTTTTGGAAAACCTGATGCGTGTAAGAGAAGTGGCCTTAAAACGACAGTATAGATCCAGAGGACGCCTTTTGAAATAAGCCATTCAACATCCTTGGACTAATGAGGTTTTTATTACTTAGGATAATTACTCCCAGATATTTGACTCCTTCGAATATCGAAGAAGTGACACCTGTAGGTGCGAATTGAGTCAGACCAGTGACCCTTCTCCTTCTCGTTTAGAGAAAACCCTACTGCAACATTCATCGTTGAAGTCAAGAGATCTTTTGGTTGATAAAAAATGAATGTTGGAACTCAGTAGAGAATGAACGGGATGAGAGAGATGGGTACCAAGGGCTGTTATCAGGGTTTGGACTTGCACCATAAAAAACAAGTTTACGGTCCGTATCGGGTCGACACGCCTATCACCACACATAAGTAAAACGCTCGTTATGTTAACTTGTTGCGGAGAACTTGTTGGCAGTTCTCCTTGTGTCTCTCATAAAATGGGTGCAATGTAGGCAAACTGATCCCAGGATAATGTAAGTGAGTCAGGCATGTCAGGTATGTTTTGAAAATGTTCTTGGAATGTAATTGACGTAACTTTAACAATATACCTAACTCTTTACCAAAAAGTTCCATACGGATCGATATTGCTAGTTAATGCGTAGCGCATGTGTGGTTAATAGAATTTCTTGATTACTATAGTTGCTTAACCAATGTATGTTTCGATCGCCAATTAATAATATTGCGTGGAAAAATTTTCCTAATACTTGTTAAATGTTATTGTTATTACAGTATCTCGGTTCGCACTGGCGCTCGCACTGTAGCTAAAATCAGCACCTTCCTCTACACTACAAAGCCCCTAAAAATTCAAGTTCTTTAAATTTGGTTGCATTTCACCCAAAATTTAGAGATTGATTTTGTTAACTAGTGTATTTAATCCTTAAAATCAAATAACTGAATGTCCGCACTTATTCACCTGTCACCAGCCCCTGAGTATTTCTATAGCACACCCACACGCCCAAGACAAAAAACTTATCAGTGAAATCAGTTATAAATCTGTTGAAATAACTGAACCTTCTCTCACAGAACAGAACACAAAATATTTCCATTCATTGAGAATTTAAGGTATCTTCATTAATCAATAACAGATACCACCTATCTGCTCCATACCAAGCAAAGAGATCAGCCGTATAAAAGGTGTGCGTGTAGCAGATTGATTTTTTGACAAAGGCCGGCCGGGTGGCGTTTCGTCCCTTATAAAAACCTTCTTTCGTAAGGGAATATAGGGCTCATGCTCACCCTCTGTCGTTACGTAAAAGAATCGAGAACCGCTCTTTTTTGCCCTCATTATGTATTCGCATGAATTGTAATGAAATACTTAGCAGGGGGTGCAAAAGATTATTCAATCCGTCGGCATCCTTTCTATTGGTATCTGACATAAGGGAGTGAGTAGGTGTACGTTACTTGGGCAACCTGTGTTTTATGAAAGATTAGGCACTTAATTCCATTTTATTATATTTGCTGGCCAAACTGGGGATTACTTACTGTTGTCGAGCCAAGGCAATTAGCAAAACGAATCACTGGGTGCGTTGCTTATTTTAACAAGTAGCGTTTTAGATGGATGCGCCTTGCCACTGAGTTATTATTGATTATGATTATGGCGTTGTCCTTGATAAAGATTGACAGCTTTTCGTTAAACATTAAAAGACTTTTTGTGTACGAGACGGAAAAGTATCCAGGTAGAACATTTACTTAATGTGATCACAAAATGAATTTGAACCGTATGCCAACTTATGGATTGTATCTGCGTGGCTAGTGTTCCTACCATAAGTAGATGACATTTCTGATTAGTTATTCAAATTGAACAGATGCAATGTTAAATCGCGTGTCGAATCGTATTACTTTTCCCAGATTTATTGACTTTTCTACCTTAGACTTAGAGGATTGTAGCGATGAATCATTAGCAGGGGGAGTTTTTTTTTTTTCCTGAATAAAAAGTTGTAACTACGAGGAGCATGGGTGTTTTTACTGAGTCGGTACAAAAAAGTGTCTGATTTGAAGTTAGGTAGGTAGGTATACACCCCGCCGTTTTCCTTCGCTTAGCTTGTTGTAGCAAAGCATATGAGGGACTATACCTACTATATGTATGTGCATCAAAATACTGCAGCATGGGAGTTCCCTTCTAGGAAATGTGTAAAGATGTGTAAAGTTGTATAGAAAAAAGTGGTTTCTAGTAGTTTATAGAATATTTATATAAACACGTAGCTACGTCTGCTTATTTTTATTTCTATAATCTTGGCTGGCTATGCCATTAGTCAATTGTTGAAGGATGGCTCAAAAAATTTTTCAATATAAGACGCAGGAATCGCCTTCACACTAGCAAACTGGTCCCACATCGTTACATCAAAAAATTACTTACAAGGATGAATTTGTCATATACCTACCAGCACTAGAAAATTCTTGAAACTATAGAGAAAGCTGAGGTAGACTAGATAGACTGTACAGATAAGGCTATGGGTTAAGGCACTTTATACATATACGAAGAAAACTTAAAAATTGACATTCGTCACTGAGTGTATACCTACGTATAGTCTGAATCCTCCAGCCCAATTAATTCGTTGGGCATACAGATACTTGGTGGTCAAAGGATAGACATGTGCACTCAAGAGGATACAAGCATCCACAGGTTTTCTAAACCCACCTCTGTCTATCAACTCCTACTCTCACCTCCCCGTGGTGAACACCGGGTGCCTAGTACCTCAACTGGAGATTTGGTTCCAACCCCTTTGAAAGGTTGTTGGGGGTAGCAGACGAGAGAGGGGGGGGAGGGAGGGGAGGAGTGTTCCCACTAAGGCACTTCTCCTTGCATCCGGATGGCAGCGGAGGAATTCCCCAGATGGAATCAACGGTGGCGTCCATAGTTCCAGTCAGGCCGAACTACTTAGTGAACACCTTATATGGGCTACTACGACGTATTCGGAGCTCAGGCCTATAAGGAGCGGGCTATCCGGCTCTCCGTCCTTAGAGCTAAGCAAAGGATCTGGTCCTCCAGGTTGGGGGTCGTGCCGTCGGGGTGACTTCCCGGCCACGTAAAGAAACACCAGTCACGAAGCAGAAACAAGCCTCGGATTCGGACGGATTTACTGTTGACGACCAATGCAAACGAGAAAAGGACAACGAGCTCCGGATCTGCACGTGGAATGTTAGGTCCCTTAACAGACCACGTGCAGCCGAGCAACTAGCGGAGGCCCTTAACGACTGCAAGGCAGACATTACTGTCATCCAAGAAATGCGGTGGGACGGGCCGGGCAAAAGAAGGATGAAAAACTGCGACATCTACTACGGCGACTGCTATCGGCGTGAAAGACAGCGCCTATTTGGATGTGGTTTCGTTGTTGGAGGCAGACTTAGGCAAAAAATCTTGAGCTTCAACCCTGTAAGCGAGCGCCTCGCGACGATCCGCATCAAGGCTAAATTCGCCAACATTAGCCTGATATGCGCACATGCCCCCACAGAGGAGAAAGATGACGAGACCAAAGATATGTTCTACGAGCTCCTGGACAAAACTTATGAGCAGTGCCCTAGCTAGGACATTAAGATTGTCCTAGGCGATTTTAATGCCAAGCTAGGAAGGGAGGGCATCTTTGGTCGTACTGTCGGAAAGCATAGCCTGCACGACACGACCTCCGATAACGGATTCAGGCTGATCGACTTTGCTGCGGGGCGACACGTTGTGGTAGCTAGTACACAGTTCCCGCATCTCAATATTCACAAAGGGACATGGAGATCTCCCGATCAATCAACCGTCAACCAGATTGACTATATTGCGATCGACGCAAGGCACTCCTCCAGTATCATGGATGTCCGAACTTTCCGAGGGGCCAACATTCACTCGGATCACTACCTTGTTGTAGCCAAGGTACGGCTGCGGATATCCCGACCAGCGCCAAGAAATGGAAATACTGTGAGGAAGTTTGACGTCGACCGACTACAATCGCAAGAGATCGCCAGGTCCTTCTCCAACCGAGTCTCTCAAAACCTTCTACGAAGTCCTATGCAACCAGCATCAAGAATTGATAGCCAGTGGCAACACTGCCAAAATGCCATCAGAGACGCCGCCTCTGAAGTGCTGGGTTTCACACGGCGACCACAACGAAACCCCTGGTTTGACGATGAATGCCGGCAAGCACATGCAGCTAAACGGGAAGCATACAAAGCGGCGCTGCACAGAAGGACTAGAGCTGCTCGCGAGCTCTACGAGCAGAGGAGGAGAGAGGAGCACCGGCTTCTCCGAAGGAAAAAGAGAGAGCACGAGAAGCGCGCGGTTGAAGAGATAGAGAGATGTTACAACAGGAATGAGGTTAGAAAGTTTTACCAAAGGATCAAAAGGTCCTGCCAAGGGTATAAACTTCGAACTGAAGCCTGTAAGGACCATCAAGGGAACATCGTTGTAGAATCGCAGTCGGTGCTGAGGATTTGGAAAGACCACTTCTGCAGACTGTATAACGGCGAGGACGAACCAAATACCGCTGTCAGGCAGAACGAACCATTCAACCCGGGCGAAGACGTTACCGACGAAGCATACGAACGATACCGCCCACCCGACCTGGAGGAGGTGAAAGTAGCTGTGTCTAAGCTCAAGTGCAACAAAGCAGCCGGAGCAGACGGCCTAGCTGCCGAACTTTTTAAATCCGCTGGCGATGAGCTGGTTAGAAGCATGCACCAGCTCATCTGCAAGATATGGTCGGAAGAAAGCATGCCCGGCGAATGGAACCTCAGCATTGTTTGCCCGATCCTGAAGAAAGGAGACCCTCTGAGTTGTGCCAACTACAGAGGCATAAGTCTTCTTAACATCGCATACAAAATCTTTTCTGCTGTACTGTGTGAACGCCTGAAGCCGTTTGTCAACAATCTGATAGGCACATATCAGTGTGGCTTTAGGCCAGGAAAGTCCACCATCGATCAAATATTCACACTGCGGCAGATCTTGGAGAAAACCCAGGAATTCCAAATCGATACACACCACCTCTTCATCGATTTCAAGGCCGCGTATGACAGCATCTATAGAGACGAGCTATATAGCGCAATGTCTAGTTTTGGCATCCCTGCCAAACTCGTCAGTCTGTGCAGGATGACGATGGAAAACTCACGCTGTTCAGTCAAGGCCGGCAAAGACCTCACCGACCCCTTTGATGTCAAAAAAGGATTTAGACAAGGCGACGCGCTGTCATGCGACTTCTTTAACATCATACTTGAGAGAATTGTGCAGAAATCTTGCGCCAACACCAGAGGTACAATCTTTCAAAAGTCCGTTCAACTACTTGCATACGCAGACGACATTGACATAATCGGTAGAACAAAGCGTGATGTCAGTGAAGCCTTCGTGAGTATTGGGACGGAAGCGGCGAATATGGGTTTAGCAGTCAATGAGGGCAAAACCAAGTATATGCTGTCATCAAGAAAAGACACCCAACACCGACGTCTTGGACAAAACATCACCATCAACAGCTATAGCTTTGAGGTTGTTAGGGACTTTGTCTACCTGGGTTCCGCTATCAATTCAGACAATGACACCAGCGCTGAAATCAAACGAAGGATAACTCTTGCCAATCGCTGTTTCTTTGGGCTAAGAAGGCAATTGAGTAGCAAAGCCCTCTCTCGAGCAACTAAAGTGTCCATATATAAGACCCTCATCATCCCAGTCCTGCTTTACGATGCAGAAGCATGGACCCTGTCAAAGGCGGATGAAAACGCTTTAGGCTGCTTCGAGAGGAAAATTCTTCGGACGATTTACGATCCCGTCTGCATAGACGGAGAGTGGAGGAGGAGATATAACATCGAACTGTACGGGCTGTACAGCGATACCGACCTAGCCAAAAGAGTCAAAACACAACGTCTACGATGGCTGGGCCATCTAGAGCGGATGGACACCAACGCCCCGGCCCGGAAAATCTTCGAATCCACACCGCAGGGACGACGTGGTAGAGGAGCACCGAGACTCAGGTGGCGCACGCAAGTGGAAGGGGACCTCAGCCAACTTCGCGTGCGAAACTGGAGACGGCTAGCTAGAGACAGAGCTGACTGGCGAAGCTTGTTGGCTGAGGCCCAGGTCCATCCCGGACTGTAGCGCCACCTTAAGTAAGAAGTAAGTAATACAGATACTTATCGAGGGGCGAGCGCAGGAAAAAATTGGAGGGGGTTCAAAAAATATGAATGAATGAGGGGAGGCGGCCCCAAAACCCCTCCTGCGTTCGCCGCTGTACATATCGTATACAATTCGAAGCACACTCTGAAACCATGCGCTGCGCATTGCCTTTTAAATATTGAACTTGTTTGACACTTTGTAAGGTTTTGTAAGGACTTCGCATGGCTGCGCACCTTATTAACTTATAAGAATGGTCATAAAAACGTTTACAGCACCATAATTATAAAATTTAAAGTGCATAACGACATACATTTTGAGCGGTCCATCCAAATATGGAAAAAGGACTTCTTGTGGTATCACTCCGTTGTCAGTCCGTCCGTCCGAACCTGTAACGGTGTGGATTCGAAGATTTTCCGGGCCGGGGCGTTGTGGTCCATCCGCTCTAGATGACCCAGCCATCGTAGACGTTGTGTTTTGACTCTTTTGGCTAGGTCGGTATCGCTGTACAGCCCGTACAGTTCGATGTTATATCTCCTCCTCCACTCTCCGTCTATGCAAATCGTCCGAAGAATTTTCCTCTCGAAGCAGCCTAAAGTGATTTCATCCGCCTTTGACAGGGTCCATGCTTCTGCATCGTAAAGCAGGACTGGGATGATGAGAGTCTTATACGTGGACACTTTAGTTGCTCGAGAGAGGGCTTTGCTACTCAATTGCCTCCTTAGCCCAAAGAAACAGCGATTGGCAAGAGTTATCCTTCGTTTGATTTCAGCACTGGTGTCATTGTCTGAATTGATAGCGGAACCCAGGTAGACAAAGTCCCTAACTACCTCAAAATTATAGCTGTCGATGGTGATGTTTTGTCCAAGACGTCGGTGTTGGGTGTCTTTTCTTGATGACAGCATATACTTGGTTTTGCCCTCATTGACTGCTAAACCCATATTCGCCGCTTCCGTCCCAATACTCACGAAGGCCTCACTGACATCACGCTTTGTTCTACCGATTATGTCAATGTCGTCTGCGTATGCGAGTAGTTGAACGGACTTTTGAAAGATTGTACCTCTGGTGTTGGCGCGAGAGTTCTGCACAATTCTCTCAAGTTTGATGTTGAAGAAGTCGCATGACAGCGCATCGCCTTGTCTAAATCCTTTTTTGACATCAAAGGGGTCGGTGAGGTCTTTGCCGACCTTGACGGAATAGCGTGAGTTTTCCATCGTCATCCTGCACAGACTGACGAGTTTGGCAGGGATGCCAAAACTAGACATTGCGCTATATAGCTCGTCTCTAAAGATGCTGTCATACGCGGTCTTGAAATCGATGAAGAGGTGGTGTGTATCGATTTGGAATTCCTGAGTTTTCTCCAAGACCTGCCACAGTGTGAATATTTCATCGATGATGGACTTTCCTGGCCTTAAGCCACACTGATATGTGCCTATCAGATTGTTGACAAACGGCTTCAGGCGTTCACACAGTACAGCAGAAAAGATCTTGTATGCGATGTTAAGAAGACTTATGCCCCTGTAGTTGGCACAACTCAGAGGGTTTTCTTTCTTCAAGATCGGGCAAACAATGCTGAGGTTCCATTCGTCGGGCATGCTTACTTCCGACCATATCTTGCAGATGAGCTGGTGCATGCTCCTTACCAGCTCATCGCCAGCGGATTTAAAAAGTTCGGCAGCTAGGCCGTCTGCTCCAGCTGCTTTGTTGCACTTGAGCTTAGACACAGCTACTTTCACCTCCTCCAGGTCGGGTGGGTGGTATCGTTCGCATGCTTCGTCGGTAACGTCTTCGCCCTGGTTGAATGGTTCGTTCTGCCTGACAGCGGTATTTGGTTCTCCTCGCCGTTATACAGTCTGCAGAAGTGGTCTTTCCAAATCCTCAGCACCGACTGCGATTCTACAACGATGTTCCCTTGATGGTCCTTACAGGCTTCAGTTCGAAGTTTATACCCTTGGCAGGACCTCTTGATCTCTTGCATAGGAAAGACCATGGAATTTCCCTCAAAATCCACATACAAAGTTATTTTCTTGGGCGTACCGTAAGCCCGCTACAATGCGGTGAAAATTGATCAAAATTTCAAATTTCTGTAAAAAAAAAATTATTTCATTCGGTATTTCCCATATAGTAAGAGCTTTTTAAATGTAGTTTCTGTATGGTTTATATGTATTTTTATTATTATTACAAAATTCCTGGATTGCCCCAGACACTCCAAGTCACTGTCGATGTTGGGGTCGTTATCTGCATGGTCCACTTCAATATTGCTGCATTTGGTACCCTCGCAGTTAAAGCAGAGTATGAAGCAAAACCAGGTCTGCTTTCTTGCACCCGCAGGACTCACTACTACACCCTTTTTTGTATTCGCATGAAAGGATGTTGTGTACAGTGTTTGGGGAACGTGGGTTTTGTGGCCGTGGTTGACTATGGTTATTGTGAAGTACATATAAACCATACATATACACCATTAAAAAAACTTTTTTTCTATGAAACTTTATGAAAACTTTATAATTTATAATAATGCTTATATAGAATAGCCTTTATAGGCTGTTATAAAGAATTTTGGTTTGTATATAAAAAAAAAATGAAGATATTTCTAAAATTTTTAAGATCTTTCAAAAATGACGTTTCTAATTTTTTAATATTTGACAAATTCCGTGATTTATCCCCTTAAGCTTCAAAAATATATCGAAAATAATTTTTTAAAATATTCTGGTATCTTAACGGTTGCACCGATTATAATGAAATTTGGTTTGTATATAAAAGATATGAAGATATTTCTAAAAATCTTAAGATCTTTCAAAAATGACGTTTCTAATTTAAAATTTTCTGAAGCGGTTTTAAAAGCAAATGAGCATTTATAATCGATAAATGAAAAAACTGTTTCCAGAGTATTGGGGGATGGAAATAGCCATTCCTAGTGCAAAGTACGTGAGACTAAAACAAAAATATAACTTTATTCAACAAAAGAATCTTAATAGTTGTTTTACGGATTTTAAATAGAAAAAATGCAGAAAAAAGCTAAACAAGATACCAGCATGCCTACTATAGCAGGTATATAATACCGAAGTAGCTGATATTGGTCATGCCCGATTTCCACCCGAAGACTACCTTTTTATGAGAGACACTATGAAAACTGCCAGAACGCGCGTCCCTTGACTACAACTGCTATCCAATAAGTGCATCTACGAAAACCATCAGTTGGTGCGGTTCAACCCTACATCCCTAGATCGAAGGGTCTTGTTCTTTGTAGTCGTCGCTCATTGTTTGTCTCGTTAAGAGTACGGATCATTTCATTGTTGCAATGAAAATGAAGACGAGCACTTAGCTTTCGAGCAAAGTTTGTTAATTCTTCTCACAGAAGCTATTCCTAAATATCTGTGAATATCACTATTCCTGATATACCATGGAGCTTTTGTTCAAAGTGTCATGTTTTGGAAAACCTGCAACATGGACATTTGCTCGGCTTGGCACAACCCCAAAGTTGTATTCCGTATGTCCAGGAGGGCTTTAACACCCGCCTGTACAAGAGCAGTTTGTTATCTATGCTTCAAGTTTCGAAAATCTTCCGATTAGCCAATGCATTTCCCTTTGCCTAATCTTGAGCTCGTCACGCTTCTTCTTTCCGTGTGGTTTCCGCCTTAGTCTAGCGTCTAGTGACATCCCTAGATATTTCGCCTCATTTGCATAAGTTATTTGTGCAGAATTTATGAACAGAGGTAAATTGTTAGCCCTTCTGTAAGTAAAATTCACATGCGTTGACTTGTTCTCGTTACGAGCGATTCGCCAAGTCTTCGTCCAGACGCAAATTCTGTCCAAAGCTCTTTGGAGGCTTTTCGCCGATGACTCGACTGATTCACCTGTTACAAGGATGGCCGTGTCGTCCGCCAAAGTGGCCATAACTGTCTCGTCATCTGGAGGTTTGTCTGTTGTGTAGAGCAGAAACAGGGTCGGACCGAGGACGCTTCCCTGGGGTACGCTAGCTCGAATTTGCTTGAAACTCGAGTATTCAGTACCACACCTAACACGAAAGAGTCTGCTTTCACGATAGTTTTTCAATATTCTATTCATATCTTCTGGCAATGTTTGCTGTAGCTTATACTTTAAGCCCTCGTGCCACACCTTGTCGAAGGCCTGCGATACGTCGAGGAAAGCACTAGAACATATATTTTTCCCTTCTAAGGCTTTTCCAATTTCATGATCGCTTCAGCAGAAGTTTCTCAAAAACCTTTCGATATTATCGGCAGAAGCGATATGGGCCTATATGATTTTTTGTCGTTTGGGCATTTCCCCAGTTTTGGAACCATAATGACTTCAACAACTTTCCATTGTCTTGGAACATATAAGATTCCAAGAGAAGCGTTTGTGATATAAGGTCGCTTGGCTAGTGCCTTTTTCGGTAGTTCTATCAAGATTTCACCAATGATCAGGTCGTATAACTTTTAAGGCTTTGGCGGTTGTTAGACATAACAAGCACTAGAACTGCGTATATCCCAAAACCTTTAAAATTAGATTAGGTCGTATCCTGGGGCCTTATCATTTTTAAGTTTTGCTTATTGTCTGCCGAAGTTTGGCTAATGACTCTTTTTCATTCTGAAGCTATCAGGTTCCGCGTTGTTGTTTTGGACGACAGCCAACGGTAGACCGTCGAACGGCTTGAATGTTTCTTTCAAGTGTTCCTCAAACAAATCCGCTTTCTCTTTATCTTCTTTTGCCCATTCGCCATTATCTTTCTTTAATGGGCCCGAGTGCATTATAGGTTTCTTGATGGCGAATAGGAGCTCAAACTACTCGCTGTGGAAAGCAGTTATTCCACAGCGAGTAGTTTGAGCTCCTATCCGCCGACAAGCCTTCAAGGTATTCAGAGGTTTGACGATTTTTAAAATCTTGCAACATTTCTTTCAGTTTGTTAGAGAGGTAGTTCAATAGGGTTTTATCTTGGGGAGCCTTCGTGCCTTGCCATCTTCTATGCGCTCTTTTCTTTTCACGAATCAATTCTTCGATTTCGAGCGGATATGTTGTGCGTACATGCCCGTCGGTGCTAATTTCGTTCTTTTGGGACGAAGTGTTGTTCCAAGCAGCGCTCTGAATTGCTTCAATGAATTTGTCAACTGTGGTTTCTAACGAGTTTCTGTTGTTCAAGCCAACACCCACCTTACAGTCCTTTCTGAAGGCGCCTCAGTTCATGTTTTTGCGAGCCAATCTTGCAGCTCTTTCTATTTTCGCCAGTCTTCCACCCATCTTCAAGATTACTCCTGAGTGGTCTAAGCAAAGATCACAACACTCTTCGACTCGCGTGAGGTATTTGGGGTAACCTTTAGCGATGAAGAAGTCGACAAGGTCAGGCTTTTTATTCCTGTCGGTTGGCCAATATGTTGGCTTTCCCTTTGAGAAAAAGTCCACCCCACGTTTCATACTGTTTTTGTACAGTAACCTGCCTCTTGTTGAATTGCATCTTGAACCCCAAAAACAGTTTCATACTGTTTTTGTACAGTAATCTGCCTCTTGTTGAATTGCACCTTGACCCCCAAAAAGTATGCTTCGTGTTAAGGTCACCCATACATATCAAGCCATACATGCAATCAATAACGTCTCCTACCAGTCTATATCCCGGCGGGAAATAGAAAGATGCAATGTTGTAATCTAACCAGTCTATTTTAACAGAAACTGGGCTTATCTGCATGGAGTCTAGCTTAGCTTCTGCGTTCTTGCAGTGTTTAATGTAGTTTTTGATGTAGATGGAGGATCCTCCTCTCGAATTTTGCGAAGGGTGATGTGCGTGATAGTCATTGTAACCTTTTATTTTGGGTCCAAACCCCTTTTTAAGGTGAATCTCGGTAATCACGCAAATATCAATATCGTTTTTCCGTAGAAATACTTCTAGTTCGTTTATTTTATTCCGAAGGCTGTTTGCATTCCATGTAAGTATTTTAAATAAATGTTTCATATCCATGTTTTCTTGAAAGTTTTTCAAGGTTTCAACTCGAGCTTTCTCAGTTTGTCAAATATAAGTTTGTTAATTTTAGTCTGATCGTCAATTTTTTCCAAGATTGCAGTGAGAATCTGAGCCACCGCATCTGTTGTGGACGATCTTGCCTTGTTTTCGTCTGAAGCAACCTGTGCATACGATTTCCGTCCAACAAATGGCGTTTTTTCGAATGCACTTGATTTGGCGACGGTCTTTTGTGGCGGCTTTACGCTTTGCTTTCTCAATCTCGCACTTTTAATTGGCTTAGGCGGCCTTGGAGTTTTTGGCTATGGAGTTTCAGCAGTTTTCGCACGTTCAAGGCTAGCCTTCTGACCTCGATCGTTTTCTTTAAGGGATTCTCGTCCCTTTTGCAGCTCTATGACTACTTCGCATAGCCGATAATTTGCTGGATGGTTTCCCCTGTAGTTGGCGCAAACTGCTGGAGCCTGCACGTCTAGTTTGCACTCTGTTGAGAGGTGTTTACCGGCACATTTCACGCAACGTGGTTCTTTTGGCAGTAGAGAACGAATTCTTGGCAGCGCTTTCACTGTGGAAAAAGTCTATTGCCCTTACACATGGGTTCTATTTTAACCCTAATGTTAAGTATCATTTTAATTTTTTATTTTTTGCCAACATATCTTGTTAAGTTAGTTATAACAATTATGATGACAACTAAGCCGTACATGCCCCTCTATTCTAACGTTTGAATAGAGGGGGCTGTTCATTCTAAATTGAAATGTTAGGGGACGGAAATGTCGAAAGAAAAACTTGCAGGAATAACTTCGAGTTGAAAGAATCCTTAAAGCTACAGAGGAAAGGCAGGAAGTCTTAGCGCTTTATTGTATAAAAACTACTTTGGCCCGAAGCCTTAAACAGTTTCTTAATAAGTTTTATGTGAAGACTGCGCCAAGTACGTCAAGACGTTGTTGTTTTTATACTTCTAAGATACCATGAAGAACTAATTTTAAAAAATTTTATCACCAATTAATGAAAGCTTACCGATTACTGTCGTTCTTGTTCACATATTGAGGTTGACTTTGTACACGACTATATTCATTCATTCTCCGAGTTTTTGATGCGGACACACGTATGCGAAACATGCTTTTAAATTAAGCTTTTCTTAACCAGGCAAAATCGAGTTTTAAGTCGAAACTATGGCGTATTAAACTATAGATGCCTATAACCTATATTTTAAAATAAGCACTTTTGGTTGCAGTATTGGATGATTGTTTGTAATACCCTATTTGCTCGTCTAAATGTGCCTGATGTCACCTACATTTTATTTGCCAGCTACTTCAAAGCATTAGAAGAAAAATTATTAACGGAAAAACTAAATTAATGCCTTTTACCTACTCGGGACACTGTTAAGATGTTGTAGAAACACCTTTTCTGAGAGTCTTTTGAGAATTGAAGTACTTTTGTCTAATTAACCGGTCACTTTTGCAACTTCTATACTTATCAACTCCGCGTTCCAATTCTAGAACAACAAGGCCATACCAATATGCCTCCTTTACACACAAGCTCAAAATGTTTACCTGTCTGCTTTGCATTAAATTGTATCTAAAAACTTGGCCAACCTCCGCCCATATGGCGTTAGGAGAGAAAAATGTCAAATTCACATTGTAACAGTGATTTCTCTGCAGCAAATACGTATACGTTAAGTACGTAAACGCTTTCGACGACGACGACGACGCACGGGGCCCATTCAATGTCTCTATTAAATTATATAAAAGAAATTGAAGTGCACAAGAGGGAAAATTACCATCAACAAGCATTACTTCCGCTTAGTTGGATACGTTGATAGCCAGTTTCATAGCAAGTAGTCCACTTTTACATGGTACATTGGTAAAGAGCAAAACAAAGCAGATAATCTACGAAGAAGCACTCACGAAGAAGTGGAAAAGAGAGTTCATTTGAAAATCCATACACTGGTTACTGTCGCGCAATGAGGTAATGTTAACTGACCCACTTACAGGGCAGTCGAAGAAGTACCTACTCAAAACCGTCTAACCAGAGCGCCAAATGGCAATTACACTACCCATGGCGTGGCGCGCTCCAGATCAGAGCACACAGGTTGAAAGATCGGCGATCGCGCGACAATCGCCCGCCACTCGACCTAACAACAGGCTCAGAGTGAACAATTGTCGCCAAACAAGACGGTGGCCCCCAACAACATATCAAACAATCTATCGTTTTGGGTGGCGAACCAAAAACTCACTGCGATCGGACTTGGATCGCGATCGGACATCGGAGGGAGGCAATGCGGCTCTGTTTCACCTGGGAGGCCACAGAAGTGAAACAGTACCGGTTTGTGTTTTCGGTTCCGATCAATCGGGAGGAACACCTGAGGAGAGGTAGTCTGTTGCTGCTACCCTGCCTCCTGCCAGCCCAGGTAAACATCAAATTATCACAGTGTTGTCTAAGCAACTGCATGAGGGTATATTTATAACAGAAGCGAGCCGGTCTTTTATAAGACAGTGGCAAAGGGAAGACATAGACATCAGAGCTTTGCGAAATACGACAAACTGGTCTCTGACTCTGCGATATGGTTTGTAAGCATTTTTTACGCTCCTTCTTTTGTTTCTTGTCTCCTCTTTTCGTCATTAAACACCTCTTGTCGTGAGACACGACGCTGAAGATCAATGCAAGGCAAGTACCGGTGGAAGACAAGACTATAGTGGAAGCCGAAAAAGAGGGGAAAATTTATGATCTTTCCATGATCACCACGGGACACTTTTACTTTCTGTTGTGTTGAAGCTGTAAAGCGTGAATGGAATATGATAGCAATTTGTTGAATATCTCAAATGGTTGCATTGTATTATTTTTTTTCTTTTCTTCTTCTTTCCTATCTTCATTAATGAAGAAATGGTTAAGACTCCATAAAATCTTTGCTCAAGCAAGAGAAACCAAATAAAATTCCCGGTGGAATAGCTCGCCGAGCTTTCATAATAAAAACTTGCTAAGTCGATGTTAAATTGAGTCTTGGATGGGTGGATCGCATGGGAGTTTATAAATATTTTTTTGTCTTACGATACTTAATATATCCTCCTGTTAAGTTTTCTTTGCAATGCAAAACTAGTTAAGTCAAGCTGTTTTCCTTATGATCTTAGGGACCAGGTTCCTAGGGTCTTCTTGCGCTGTATCTCAGTTGGCTTGGCACGATAGCAAGCTTATCGTTAACAATTTTAAATAATTTAGGATTTCAACTTTTCTTTTCCTCAGCCTTGCACCTAGACCAAATCCAAAAGTGGAACCAAAGGTAAGGTGAAAGCAGATTTATGCAGGAAGCAGCATGTGGGCCGCCATCACGTGCGATCTAACCCTGGGATTAACCCCACTGGGATATTCGAGCATAAGAGGTATATTTATGACGATTCTGAGCTTACTTGTCAAATCGGGGACCGTGAAGTGCTCAAACTTGACCGACATAGTAAAATGACTAAAATAACTAGCAAAACTGCTAAAAAATTTCGGCCAGAGATGCACCTTAAAGAAAATATTCGGGTTGGGATGGGGATGGTGCTTTTGACCGATTCTTAAGCAAGTGTGAAGAAGCACATTAAGGGCATCGGTTGGGGAAGACCTAAGTGCACGCGTGGTGCCTATGCTAGCTGATCTTTGCAGTCTTTTGAATTTCGTGAGACTATAGCCTTTACTCAGCGCAGGTCACCAAAGATTGCATAGAGCATGCATTCTTCACTCTGTGTTCGACTTTGTTTCCAGTTAAGTTTTATATCGAGTACGATGGCCATAGATACTTAGCTAGCGCTGAGAAATAGTGTGAGTTGGCGGCTATTAGGACAGGGGCGAATAAAATCGAGTATTAAGGTCTTAGAAGTGCACATCATCAGTTTAGTTTTGCTCGGGTTACCGTCGATCCCGCACCTTGTAGCCCAGGTGCTCAATTTGCCAAGAGCAGTGTCCATAACTTCATTTATGGCAGAACAAAACTACCTTGAGGAATGTACTAACGTCAGGGTTCGCTCCCCTTCTTTATATGGCGAGAATTTCGATTTACAGCCTTTAGCTAGACGGGAAAAAATCACACCACACAGTGGCGTTCCTCTTTGCTATGGGTAACGTTCATTGACTGTTGCCGGAATAATTATTGTTCGGAGCATAGAGCTTTGAATTGACTCACAGATTCCACAATACCCAACTCAATCAGATATTCACGAATGACTTCAGTATGTACGTTGGCAAAAGCTTCCTCAAAGCCGAAGAATGGAGCTGGAATGTATTCTTTGTAGTTAGTAGATACAAGGAGTTTTCAAATGTCCGTACTACCTCGTCGAGAGCCGTTTCTGTGGATCTGCCCTTAAGGAAGGCATGCTGTGACATGGATAAGGATGTTTATCTATAAAACAGTTTTAAAAAAAGTGTGCAAAACTTATCAGCCTGAAGGCCTTCGCATATTTGTTTGCCTACCTTTGGTAGAAAAACCACTCTTGAGCATCTCTACCAGTGGGGCTCGTGCTTTAACATTAAGTAGCTTTGAAAGATTGACTCCAGCCAACGAATAGTTGTATCCATTGTAGTTTGATAGGCAGTATTATGTCAGGACCTGGAGACTTAAACTTCTCGAGAGCTCGAGACTTAAAAATGTTGTACTTGTCAGGACTATTAATATCTATACGCAACCCTTGAAGTGCGTGCTTAACAGGAGTTCCTACTGTCTGCATCACTTTCCCTACATTTGACCTTTCTTAAAAAAAGGGGGTTGGAGTATTCGTTGGACAGAATTTTGCTTATCCTAGCGGAGTCCATAAGGATTTCCTATGAATGGCAGTCTCCGAGTTTCTTTTTTTGGATATCTATAGTTTTTTTTTTATACAGACGTAGACAGTCCCTAAAAGGCTGCCAGAAATTGCATTTGGGACAGATGTATATATATATGTATATACACTCTACTCGTCTGCCTGAGATTGGCATTTTATCTCGCTTTGTTACTCCTGCTGCCATGCGTAGCATCTTCATCTCAGCTGCCGTTAATTTTCTCTCATTTTTCTTATACGCTGTCCAACATATGTAAACGCCGGACGCACAACTGCGGTGTGGAGCCTTGCTGTCAGCTTCGGTCACAGAAGATGAGGGAGTTTTCTCGCCACTTCATCCACCCCACGCTTACGCGGTGATTGATGTCGTCATCACAGTTTGCTTTGCTATTGATCATAGACCCCAGGTACTTGAACTTTTCACAATTGGGAAGCACATTTTCATTCAATTTAATGTCTGAAATCGGCTCGGGTGGGTAAGAGAATGGGCAGAACAGGTACTCTGTCTTCTTTTGGCTTATACGATACCCATTCCCCTCTAAAACATCCATCCATATATCAAGTACTCGCTGCAGGGATGTATGATCTTCACTTATGATGGCCCCATCGTTAGCGAAGAGTAACTGATGTACTTTCGGGTCCGTTAGTTTTCCTTTAAGCAGATAATCAAGGAGGGGGGTGCCGTGGCGTAGTGGTTAGTGTGTGTGCTTACTACGCCGGAGGCCTGGGTTCGAATCCTGCCATCGTCACCTGAAAAAAAAGGACTTGTTCTTTTTCACGGTCCCCACCTCCGCGAGGGTTTGACAAGCCCTCCGAGAGTATCATTTGTCTTGAAAAACTTCTCAAAGTGCCGTTCGGATTCGGCAAAAAATTGTAGGTCCCCTTGTATGTAAAGAAATTAACACACCAGCATACATTGTTGAGAAGTTGGCCCTGGTTCACCTCGAGCTGTTGCGCCACTCTATTAGATAATCAAGGACTACAATCATGCTCATACTGGAGAACTCATCAGTGACTCTGGAAGGACATCTTACTCTTGTCTTTTCTCCATCATATGTGCTATGGTCATCCGCACGTAGGCTTCTGGAAACCCTTGTTTTCTAAGCGCCACCCATATCAGATCTCGTGGAAGTCTATTGAAAGCTTTCTCAAAATCAACCAGCACCATATGCAGAGCTTTAAGGGCATCACGATGTTTTTTCATTAAGATCCTCATACTCTGGATTGCATCAGTGGTTGATAAGCTCGTGACAAACCCACACTGGTCCTCAGATGGTCTTATTATCTTCCGCAGTCTACTATCAAGTACCCGCTCGACGATCTTCATTGTGTGAGACATCAGCTTGATAGAACAGTAATTGTCACAGCTTCGTGTATAACCTTTTCCCTTAAACAAAGGAAGGAGATAACTTTCCCTCCACTGATTAGGCATTCGATCCCCTCTTATTAGTTTGGAGATGAAGGTCGTGAGCCATCTGGACCCGCTGTCTCCTATTTTCTTCCAGAACTCTGATGGTATTTGATCCGGCCCAACCGCTTTTCGCTTTTTGGAGAAGTTAACCGCCTTTCCAACCTCCTCGACTGCGATGTCTGGTTCTTCTGGTTCTTCTTCGGTTAAGAGTAGTTTCTTCTGAAAAATTATGCCTGGGAAACTGTTCATTCAAAAGTCCCTCACAGTACTGCTGCCACCTGTGAAGAATTTTGTCGTCATCCATAAGAAGCTGTCCCTGAGCATTGTTGATGAACTTTGGCGAACGAATCTCCTCGGCGTTTCTCCTCCTCTGAGCGGCAATTTTGAAGATTTTAGTCCCATAATTCAAGGTGCTTTGTCGAAGATCCTGTATGGCCTGATGTGTTTTAGCCGTAGAGGAAGAAACTTTCTCCTACTCCTGATACAGGCCCTTCATTCTCTTTGCTTGAACCTGGGCGCACTTCTTCTTAGCAAGACTTTTGAGGTGTCTATATTCCAATTCCAGGCGAAGCATTTCATCTCTGTTGTTCGAGGAGCACTTCTTCCATGCCGCTTTCTTCTCACTGATTACTAGTTTCACCTCATCTGTCCACCACCATGTCTCATTGACCTGTATGCGGTGGCCTTTTGAAGTCCCTATGAGTGATTTGGCCTTCTCATTTGGCCTCACATATGTTGTGCTCTGCACTCTACATCTTCGTTCTCGTTAATGATGTTACAGAGCTAATTTCGCATGGCGTTTAAAAATGCTACGCCTTTTTCCTTGTCCAAATTGTAACAGTTTCTCCCAGATACCTTTGATTGCTTAATTTTCTTTTTTGACTGTTCCATAAAAATGACGTTCAAGAGCAGGCAGTGTTGTGTTGTAATCGCCTCACCTAAAATCACTTTACAATCTTTGACCCGCGGTCTTAGGGATCTGTGAACCAAATGATAGTCAATCTGGGTCTCATTCCCACCGCTGCTGTATCAGGTGCCTGCTTTCCTTGACGAACATGGTATTAAGCACAATAAGTTCGTATGACTTGGTAGGTCCTACTAGTAGGTCCTACCTACATAGGTTTATCGTATGAGAGCTAACAACAGTGTATGCCAGAAATTATTACGAAGTGGTTGTCCGAAACGAATGCATAACCATTACCACATATATCAAAGGATTCAATTAGGAGTTCCTCTGAAGTTATTACGAAATGCCTTTTAATACATACTTTACAATCTACATTCGAATCAAAATGAAACCACCCTTTGGTTCTTGGCCATTCACCCTCTTGTGGATAATATTGCGGTATCAAGTTGAAATAACCATCAGCACTCATTAAGATCAACATTGATTGTCATAAAAATGTACAGGAAAACTGAATCTCCCCATTGAATAACACGCCTGTCGACGTGCCATTTCAAACCCACACTCGATGGGATATCAGGAATATAATATCGCTCCAGAAACAGCATATTCCACCCTCAAATCCATATACGGCAACCACCCTTTTCGACAGCAATTTATATTGGCATGTACCAAAGTCCAATGATAGTATACATATACACTCGACTCACGGTTCAACTGGCAAACTGGAATAGAAGAGGAAAACCTTCGGCCTACACACAGTTTTGTATAAAAAGGATAACAAAACGCACTAGACTAGAGAGCAACAGCAACAAAAGGACTAAATCGACCTTTTTAAAATCTTTACTCAATCAATTTAATGAAAGAGCCGATTTAAATTACAACAAGCGGAAATGAATGTGTGTTGTCGGTGTCAAGAGCAAGGGCTGGGACACAAGTGTACACATGCGTGAGGTGGAAGATGATATCATAATTTGCGATGTGGTCAATTTAAAGAGCGGAAAGGCAACAAAAAACTACAATAGCAAATCAATGAAGGTATGGTAAAAAAACAAATGCACCACGGTGAAGGCTGAAGGGTGTCTGTAAGATACAAGCAGGGTTTTAAAAACACTATATGACTAACGTACTTTAATGTTGCGAATTCGATGACAAGGACCTTCAAAATAAAATGACAAAAGGAATGACTACCTACGTGCCAAACACTGCTTCCTAGTTAAATTCGATAGACTTGCGATCCCTTGTTGTGCCTTGTGTTGTATTTAATTTGTTACTTGTTTGGCTAACGGACTATGGACGGATCCGTGCATTATAAAATCCTGCTAATATCGCGATTGTGAAACCAGGCATATAGAATTAGCTTCCTCTAAGCATTGAGAAAGTACCTATGTCCTCTGATTTTGTGCATTTATTTTGTAGAAAGAACAAGGATCTAGTCTTTTAAGCTCCCGAGGTGGTAATGGGACTTTGGTGCAGATGGTAGCACCACGGACTGAAGGATAATCGGAAGAACCTGGGTTCAATGCCAGCTCAAGAATTTTTCTATTATATATTTTTTTTTTTGCTTGTGAATAAATTACAACAATAATTATGATGACAACTATATCGGTCCCTTCCCTCAGCGCGATGATTTCGACGTTTAGTAATAAGGTTGTGTTGAAATACTAGCGGACGAAATGCCGCAAGAAAAAACTTTTTTTTTCACTTGGCACGATCCTGCTTACTTTACCTTTGGCGGGTATTGTTTTAACCAATGAGGCTAATGAATGAATGAAGCATCACCAGCTACAGATATTGAAGCTATAAAGGGCATTATCTGTGTGGAAAAAGTCGAATGGGCTGTACTCGCTTGAGCCATACAAGTCAGCTGGACCTGACGGAATTCTTCCCATTATGCTGCAAAAGACAAAAACATTAATCAGCTCGAGGCTAACACATATTTTCCGTGGATGTCTCATACATGGTTACTTCCCCAAAGCGTGGCGGAAAGTAAAAGTTCTCTTCATCCCTAAAGCAGGCAAAAACAGCCACCATCAGGCAAAAGGCTATAGACCTATTAGTTTGTCATCCTTTCTGCTGAAAACTCTCGAGAGATTTCTAGACATCCATATTCGCAGCAAGCTTAATCCAATCAATATCTTTTCTAATCAACACGCTTACCTGAAAGGCAAGTCGGTAGAGACAGCGCTACACGACGTGGTTCTTAGCATAGAAGCGTAACTGCAAGTTAAAGAATACACCCTTGCCTTGACATCGAAGGTGCGTTTGATAATGTTACCACCAAAGCCATTGAGATTGCGCTCAAAGGCACTAATGCCATCAAAGTGGTATGTGACTTTATAGTTGTAATGCTAAAGCGTCGAATAATAACATCAAAACTAGGTGACTGCATAAAAAGAATGTCTACCACCAGAGGAACCCCGCAAGGTGGAGTGCTATCACCTCTCATATGGCTTCTAGTAATGAATACATATTTATTGAAGCTCAGCAACTCGCCGACGACCTTGTGCTCATAGTGCGTGGAAAATTCCTGCCAACACTTGCCGATCTGTTGCAAGATGCGCAGAATAAGCTAAGCCGATGGACCGGGTCATGTGGTCTCAGAGTCAACCCGTCAAAAACAGAGCTCGTCCTCTTCACGAAAAGGAGGTCGATACCGGTAGAGCTGTAGAGCTTCCAACACTCGAAGGCTCAACTCTCCAGCTATCTTAAATTGCCAAATATCTGGGTATCATCCTAGACAGTAAGCTAAGCTGGAATCCAAACACAAACGAAAGAGTTAAAAAGGCGTACACAGCCCTATACACGTGTAACCGAATATGCGGGAAAATATGGGGGCCTTCGCCTAAAATATCAAACTGACTTTACACAGCCATAGTAAGAACTATACTCACCTATGGATGCTGCGTCTGGTGGCCAGCTATATGAAGAATATGAAAGCTTTGACTAAGGTACAAAGATTGACTTGTCTCGTCACTACAGGTGCTCTGAGATCTACGCCTACCATGGGGTTAGAGACAATCCTTAACATTCTATAGATGGGGTTAGAGATAGATGGAGTGAGAGACAATCCTTAACATTCTAGATGCCTATAGATCTCTTTGTAAAAGAAAGCGCAGCAAAAAGCGCTATAAGACTTCAAGCCACAGGCAATTGGAGTATACAATCCACAGGGCACAGCTCAATCCTACACATCCTACACAATCCTGCCGTGTAGGATTTACAGACCATATAACACCTTGCCTTGAATTCAATCAGAACTACTCCGTTCATATTTCCAGCAGAAAGGACTGGAGGATTAATAATGTTATATCGAACTCCGAGGTAGCAATCTACACAGATGGTTCCAAATCAAGTGGAGGTACTGGAGCAGATGTATGCTCTGACAAACTCGGTATCCTAACAAGCAGAAGACTGCTGAACTCATGCAGTATCTTCCAAGCCGAAATTCTAGCAATACTTATAGCCGCCGAAAAGGCCAGAGTATTGGAACTATATCAGGAGGATATTTCCATTTACGTAACCATTAAGGCTCTGGCAACACCAACAGTTAAATCTCGTATAGTAGGACTCTGTCGCTCAGACATAAGAACCCATCCTCCGCTCTCCTCTATAGCAGGCGAAATGTCTGCGACCATACACAATATAGCCCAAAACAGATGGGAGAATTGGCAAAGCTGTGGCCACACAAAGCCGCTATGGCCATCTATAGATGGCAGCAAATCAAAAAAGCTTATAGCATTGAATAGGCCATCACTGGCCATAGCCACAACAGTGACAACAGGCCATAACATGTTGGGAAAACACTCAGCTAAACTGGGAATAACTAACACTAACTACATTTGCAGGGGATGTCATGATCCAAAAGCGAAAGAAGATGTGAAACACCTCCTCTGCCAGTGTCCAAGTAGCAGCAGACAGCGTTTTGGACTTATGGGCCAATACTTCTTCGAGGAACTGAACGAGCTTGCAAGTACAGCGGTAGCGAATATTGTAAATTTCAGCAGAATGTCCGGCTGGGACAAGTTTCTCTTCAAAGCTCAGGATACTTCAACTAACTAAGTATCATAGTTAAATTAAAATCTTAATTCCTTTTAGGTTGTCTCCATGGGGTGACGCTAAGGGCCCTCGTAGGCCTATGCAAGCTGGCGGCTTCTGCTGCCAGCAACCCTACCTAACCTAGCCTAACCTATGAGGCTATCGGTAACCGCTTATTCTTTGTGCAAATTCGACCACCTAGCTAGCTTTGCCTTACTTGTGCTGAGTCGTTGGTTTTTTTCCAGCTAATAAGCGAATAGCGTGTAGAAGACTTTAAGAAAGTTCCTTATTGAAAGAAATTTAAATTTTCGAAAACATTTTCATTTTACCATCTACAAATGTAGTTAGCTTAATTTCAATCAATACTGCAGATGCAAAATTTGAGCACAGTGGTAAGCAAGATGCTTACAGATGTCTAGATCTAGATGTTGTGTCCTTAAAACTTACGGTCGGCCTTTTGTTCTAAGAACTTCAAAGCCGTTCTACATTAATTTTATTGGAGGGGATATGCTTTTTGAACAAAGTTGATGCTGCCCTGGATAGATTGGCAGAAATGGACTTTCTTCTTCTGATGGGTGACTTGGAGAAGTGTGGTTGGGAGGAATGGTTAACCGGATCAAAACAGGAACGGAAGGAGCTTGTTGGACTTTTGCTTTGCTTATGGCTTCACAGACATTCGCAAATACACTAGGCAGTGGCACAGTTTTAATCAAATCATCGTGTGTTCAAAAGATGATTTGTGATGTTCGCGTTTTGAGAGGAGCTGAGCTGTCAACTGACCGCCATCTAGTGTTGTGCAAATTGCGCTTTAGCGACAGTATTCCTTTGCCACCCAGCCAAAAACCAAGACAAGTGGTGATCCGCATACGGTGGGAGGTTACAGGATAATGAATCTGATTACTGGGAGAGATTTGCACGGCACGTTTAGAAGAAGTTTGAACAAATACCAACTGACCTTTTAGAAGACTGCAAGCTGTTTTCATAGGCAGTCATTGCCGCTGCAAGAAATGCTTGTGAAGTGAAGCGGCTTGGTGTGCCGGCTGGTCGTGAGAAAAGAACTGCGTGTTTTAGACACCTTGAGTTCCAGAAGCCAGAAGAGAAGAAGAGAACCTTTTTTGTGTGGAATCAATGTCGGAACTCCATTTTTCGAGCCCAATACATTGAGGCGCGAAAAACTTCCATTATGGTGGTCAGAACAGACTTATTGGAAAAAGTTGAGCGAGAGGTTAGAGCACGATTACAGATCTGCAAACTATCTTTTTTTTTGGCAGACCTTTCGCCGTCTCAAATGAAAGGAGTTAAATATCGTGCAAGGGGTTAAACCAAAAGACGGCACACTTCTTTCAAATGAGAACGACGTCTTACGCAGATGGAGTGAACACTTTTCGGAGCTGCTCAATCCTCAACAGGGCACTGAAGATGGCAATCCCACTGCTGACGAGATTAGGGCGGAGAATAGTCCTACAGTAGATGAAGTAAATGCCGCGATTAAATTGCTAAAAGTGGGTCAGACTGATGGACTTGGTTGATGAAATCCAGAAATTCTGAAATGCTCAAGGCAATGGGTGAAGAATGGTGTCAAATGGCTAACACGTCTCATAAAGGTGGCCTGGGAATGCGGGAAAGCACCTAGCGATTGGCAAAAAGATTTATAGTGCCCATTGTCAAAAATGGGAAATAATTGATATGCTCCGTTCAGTATTTTTGTTCGCACCTAGCTAGGGTTTAAGCATTGGCGAAGCAGTCAACACGATCAAATAGTGGCGCGAAATAAATTTCATACCAAGTTAGCCCCACTACATGCTTAAGAGCTTACTCCTTACTTAAGGTGGCGCTACAGTCCGGGATGGACCTCGGCCTCAGCCAACAAGCTTCGCCAGCCAACTCTGTCTCTAGCTAGCCGTCTCCAGTTTCGCACGCGAAGTTGGCTGAGGTACCCTTCCACTTGTGTGCGCCACCTGAGTCTCGGTGCTCCTCTACCGCGCCGTCCCTGCGGTGTGGATTCGAAGATTTTTTGGGCCAGGGCGTTGGTGTCCATCCGCTCTAGATGACCCAGCCATCGTAGACGTTGTGTTTTGACTCTTTTGGCTAGGTCGGTATCGCTGTACAGCCCGTACAGTTCGATGTTATATCTCCTCCTCCACTCTCCGTTTATGCAGACGGGACCGTAAATCGTCCGAAGAATTTTCCTCTCTAAGCAGCCTAAAGTGTTTTCATCCGCCTTTGACAGGGTCCATGCTTCTGCACCGTAAAGCAGGACTGGGATGATGAGGGTCTAATACATGGACACTTTAGTTGCTCGAGAGATGGCTTTAAGAACTTATTCCTACCTAACTAAATTTTCAATATGTTACCCATTAGGAATTTGCGGGTAAGGACCTGTCATAAGATTCTGGGATATTGTCATGAATTTTATTTCAATATTAATGCCGAAACTGTCTTTACTTTTCCTGAGGTTATCTGTAGATAGTTGATTATTCACATTTTACATCCGCAACCAGATAGTTGTCCAAAATGATGTTGGCAACTTGTGCAGAAAAACGTTGAGTAGATAGGTAGGTACTGGCTGGAACATGCCGAGCGCAATAACACATCATTTAATGGTTTTCTTACCGTGATCGCCAAACTCCTTTCTGGACATCAAGTTGTTCGAACTTTCTTCTTGCTGCTAACTCGTTCTCGTACCCAAGCCAATATCTAAGCAATTACCCAATCTGTTTCCAAACGTTGTTATGTAAACTGTAGGTAGGTACCTACCGAACTAAAAATTACAGGTCAAAAATGCCAGTTTTTCCTACTTTAGCCTTAAAATCACTCAACAGTCTTAGCGAGTCATGGCTGTGGCAATGCAAGCAAATTTTTCAAGACGCTCGTAGAAACACTATCTACTTTTACCTTTAGGAAGTGGCGCAGGAAAAGTTTCGTTTCCAGAGAACTTCGAATCAGTTTTCAACAATGAATCAATAAAATGTAGGTACTAATCCATTGGCATTAATCTACTCCGGATTGCAGTGAAGGTAAAAGAGTAATAAGTTTTAAACCTTCTGCATAATTCTCCTTCTTTGGAATTTTATCTTCCACCATATCTAGTATCTAGACAAAAAATTCAACGTAAACACAAAGTTTCAAAGAAAAATCCCGACACGTAACCGTTAAATAAGCGGGAGGGCATCTGAATTGGAAAACGAGAATAATACTCTTCCCCATCATTACTAAAATGCCCCGGTTAGCAGTCTCCCCTTCAAATGCTTCTGAATAGAAAAACTCGCACAAAAACGACGACATGAAGAAGAAACAAACAAGAAGAACGAAGGAAAGACAAAACTGAACAATATTTTAAGTGCGATATTCTCATATTCATGCACACAGCACGTTCATACCTCTACTTTCAATTAAAAGACGACAAAATGCTTCTCGAATAAAAAAAAAATTTAACAAAACCCATGGAAAGACGAAAAAAAGGCGAAAGTGAAGAGCAAAAGACGAAGAGCCCGCGAATAATCAAAAAGAGTATCAAATCTAACAAGTTTTGTTTCTCGCTCTTTTACTTTGAAATTTGTTTCATAATAAAAAAAAAACAAAAACGAATATTCCGTTAAAAGAAAAAAAAAACGAATCAAAATAAATGGCAGTGACCGAGTGGATCACCCTCGTGTTCCCTCTCTCCGATGGACAAACGGCGTAGCAACCACTCAAAAGCCATGGTTAACGTCTCCGCAAGAGATTTGCTGGCGACTGAAGTTTTATCGCCTCGGAAAATAATTTCGGTGGCCGCATTTCCACAAAATTCGTAGACCATCTGTGTAGTGGTTAAAATTGTCCAAGTGTTGGAAGAGAAAGTGAGTCTGTATAAAGGCCGATTGCTTGTATTTGTGCAGACAGAAGAGAAGAGAACAAGAAATTTTGCGATAATTCTACAATTTTTGGGGTCGCTCGCTCGCACTGCTCCCTTATACTTTGGCACCATATGCGCTCCGAAAAGACTCTTAACTTAACTTGCTCACGATTTCGAAAACAAAGAAAAAACGTTTTGGATATAAGCTAAACCTTGGACAAGCTCTTATTTAACTAAAAAGAGATCGAAGAGTAAGTCTGACATGAGCTCTTGCTCTTATCTCTTGGTATTTCCGATTTTGCAAATAAAACCGCGCGTAAACCACCACACACGCAGATCGATTGATTTTGTGTTTGTATCAGTGAACCAACACTACTGTCTTTGATTTAATTTTTTTCCTTTTTTAGAGAAGTCGCAGTCGCAATGCCCGAACATGATTGAAATTCATTTAATATTTCAAAACCATATGTGTCCGTCGTTTTGGATTAATCTTTCGGAACAAGTGAAGGTAGTTTCACGTTTCGCTTGTTTCTACCTGCTTCGTTTTTGCGTTGTCTTTATGCCGGGTGCTGGGCTCCCCTGTTGGTGAGATTTTTTGATTAGTTTTGATTTGCTGTTAATTGATTTGATAACTTTGTTTACGTAGGTATCATGTTGTAAGAGTTAAACGGGTAATGCCTAAAGTAGGAAGGTATGTAAAGGAAGAAATTTGAATTACTAAATTTTAAGTGGTGTAGATATGCCTACAATTAGATGCCTATTAATTAAAAGGTAAATGATGGAAGTTTAAAGGAAATCTTAAGTCAGCATTTTTAAAAAAGTAAAAAAAAAATCCATCCCTTTTTCAACACCTTAATTTTTTTTAATGCCGCCTAGGGGTAATTGTACCAGTACCCGCCCACCCAACATATTTTTCAATTTTGAAGATCGATATCTAATTATCCTGACTATACCTTCATTTTCTTTCTTTAGACCAATCAAGTGATATATTAGGTATTGAAAAAAAAATTGTATACTCCAAATTTATATAATATTACTATTTAGTAACACTATTTTTTTGATAAAAGTTAATTCGCACCAGTACCCGGCCACAAAATTTCAGTACCCGGCCAGTTGGATTCAGTATTCGGCCAGGTCGTTTTAACATATGAAATTATGGAGCAAAACGGTGAATTATCAAATATCTTTGAATAAAAACTTTAGATTTTTGATTTTTTTAGACTTTAAAGTTTAATCATATTTAAATATTAAGTAGGCCTTATTTATTTCAAATATTAAGTAAGTCTTACATATTTTTGATTTCAACAAAAAACTTTTCCGTGCATATTAAGTACATAGGTAAAACCCCTTCTGGGGTTGCTGGTCCCCAATTGGGCGCCTCCCCAGGTGGCGGATAGGGGGATGCCTACCAGATATGGTGGGTACCGGTATTGAACATATCCGGGGCGGACTAAAATCAGCAACAAACAAGAAATCCAGGAGCGTCTGTCTCAAAATGAGCGGCTTTCTGGTCGGCGTCTGTTATCCAGGTTAGGGTCGGCCGAATATTAAACGCCTCTTTCTCTTCCAGTATGCAAATAAAATGGACAACAATTAGGTGCATGCCAGATATTTTGAAGAAATACTCTCCTAGTTATATCATTGCTTTTCTCCGTAAAGGCATAACACTTGCGGGGGTAATCTTTGGTGTTTCTTTGCAGAGTTTTCATGTTCAATACTGGCTCATCATTGCGTGCTAGATTGAGAATTACTTTTCTCTACTATATTTCTATCTTTCCTCAAAATCTTTTCTCCACTCGCGATGTGCTACGCATCTTAAGGGTAGTTTGTAACCCCTTGATCGCGAGTCAATTATAAAAAAAAAAAAAAAAAGCAACAGTGGGAGCGGCAAGGCCACACAAATTGTGTGCTTTCTGTTAAAAGCTTTACTTTTATTTGATTTTCTAATACTCGATCTCTTAGGGAAAAATGTAGGGAGAGTTTTCACTTAATGCAATCGTTCTTGTATTTAAAAGAGTTTAAGGCTAATTTAAATAGTTAACTTTGAAATAGCGGGATAACATTGTAATCCACTCCGAGGTAGCGATCTACACAGACCGTTCTACATCAAGTGAGGATACTGGAGTAGGCAATACTTATAGCCGCTAAAAAGGCCAGAGTATTAAAACGTAAACAGCAAAGCAGCCATTAAGGCCCTGGCAAAACCAACAGTTAACTCTCGTGTTGTAAAGGTGCGCGTCCACATGGGAGCAAAACTAATGCGAGTAGCTCTCAGGCCACTCTCGAGAGTCCCGAGAGTACTCGCAGAAAATTGATTTTGTGCTCTCAATCTCAACTCCCCAACTCCTTGAAAGTCTATATTTGAAAGTTACTTTCGTGACTCTCGAGAGTGGCCTGAGAGCTATTTTTAGTAGTTTTACTCTCAAGCGGACGCGCGCCTTAAGACTCTGTCGCTCAGAACTTAGGGCCCTAAGGAGACAGAATACTGTCCGCATTGACTGGGTAACAGACCATAGTGACTTCATCGAAAATGAAAGGCCTGACGAGCTAGCAAAACATGTCTCATATTCATATTTATGCATACAGTGGGCAAAGGGGCTTATCCGCCGGGCTCTTTTGAGACAGGCTAAGTGCCTACAATTATTTAATATAACCCATTATAGATAGGAAATAAATGGGATTTGCAGAATTACGGCGTTATGGCCATCCATAGACAGTCGCAAGTCAAAAAAGCCACAGGAGTGACAACAGGCCACAACCTGTTGGCAAAATACTCAGCTAAATTAAGAATCAGAAGACCGCTTTATTTCCAAGGGCTGTCATGATTAGGAAGATGATCGGATATCGGAGAACGACAACATCCCTGCAAGAAGCATAAAAGGAGGCAACGTTTTAGACTTCTAGACCAATTTAGTTTTGAGAAGTTGGACAAGCTTGCAGCAATACCGGTGGCGAATATCGTGAATTTCAGCAGGTACCCGGCTCGGCCAAGTTTCTGTTCGAAGCTCAGTATACTTCAACTAACTAAGAACCACTAACTAACTTCCCTTCCCTGATGCTCTAGAACGGTTTAAAGGAAAGATCGGATAACGTTTAAAGAACAACTTCAGCCACTTTCCTTGACAAATAAGAGTTAAGAGATTTAAGATTTAGAGTCGATTAAGGTCCTTTGGGTTTGCAAGTTTCAGCAGCTTCGCCACATAAACTGTCCTGCAAAGAACTTTTTTGGCGAGTTATACTTTGAAGCGACTTTCCTGTGATTTAATTTGTTTTTTTTCTGCCTTCACTCGCGCTTTATTGATTCCTTGAGTTTGAGATCAGTCTTCAACTTCTTATTTTTTGGACTTTTGGGTCAAAGCCTATGAAATAGTATCATTTTACATACAATTTTTGGGTGGCCAGATACTAATGCTTGTTGTTTTAGAAACAGGCCATAGCAATCTTCTTACCAAAAACAGTGGCCGGATGCTGAAACCTTATATATTAAATACATTTTTTTACTGGAGTGGTGGACAGATGCATTTTGCGCCTTTTAAGAGTAAAATAAATAAAAAATGTGATTTTAGGCAAAGATCTAGTATCCGGTCACCCTGGCCGGCTTCTAGATCATCGCATAAAAATTGTGTTCCAGTAACCGGCCACTAAATTTCTAAAAACTTAAAACAATAGATTCTTATTTCTTGAATGCCAATTGGTCAATAATATTATAATTTTCCCAAAAACAACCAAAACTTCATTATTGAACAGACAATACTGTAATTGGGCTGTTTAATTTCCCCCTCCAACTCGCAATCGAGAACTCAAAAAAACACTTTTAGCGTTTGCAACTAACTTCAGACTTTGAACATTTTTTTTCGATACGAATATGGACACCTAGGCAGGTCAAACTTAACCAAAGTATAAAATAAGCCTGGAAAATTGGGAAAAGTATATTTCCGAACACTAATTATATATAAATTTTTAATCAATTAATTGAAAGTGGCCGGATACTAGTGAGTGGCCGGATACTGGTACACCTACCCGTATAATTATTAGATAAGTAGCCGAAACTTGGTAGGTAGCTTGTGCCTTTTAATTGAAATTTAAATTGTAATTCATTTGCCTAGTTAACGATAATAATTATGAGATAAGAGGTCCTTTGTAGTGTAATCTTGTAGCGACCGCGTGTGCACTTGCGTTTTGTGAGAAAGCAAATAGAGCATGAGTGCCTAACAAAGGGAAACCAATTGTTTTTCAAGAATTGAAGAGCTTATTTATATTCTTCATAAAATTAGAAATTATTCATACAAAGCACTAATAGTATTACTTATTTAAAAAGTAGGGGAGAACGGGGTTAGAAGTAACAGCGGTAAGAAGTAACAGTCAAAAACGAAAGGGTTCCCCTTAGAATCAAGAATTGCGTAAAAGAGAAAAATTTTTGTCTTCTGCTATTATACTTCAATTGCAGATTTTAGCCTTTAGCCTCAGCAAGAAAGGCTAAAAGTTTACAACTTTTTATTTTTTTGTAATTTTTGGTCTTTTTCCCTCAGATATTACATCTGCACTGAGCTAATTTGGAGAAGTTGAATAGAGCTGGACCACATCCCGCTGTTATGGAGAGAAGTGAAAGCGGTTTTCATACTCAAAGCTGGCAAAGACTCCAACACTACTCCGAAAGATCTCAGACCCATTAGTCAGTCTAGCATCATTTCTGCTAAGAACTCCACCTAGAATTGACATGAGGCTACTGTCCACAGCTCAGCACGCACGCTGCAAAGGCAGATCCGTGGAAACAGCTTCGCATAGGCTAGTACGGTTCCATTGAATATTCCCTTCACCACAAGGAGTACATAATGGTAGCTTTACTCGATATAGAAGGCGCCTTTAACAATGTCAACACATCTGCGATCTTGGCTGCACTGTCGGCTCTAAAGGTTGATGGCTAAATTAGTGAGTTAATAATTCAACTTTTAACGAGTAGGATTATTGACTCAGAGCTAGGTGAGACCGCTGCTAGAAAATGTCAGAAAAATTAGAACCACATAGAAATTAGAATGTGGAGTCCTATCCCAACTCCTTTGGAATCTAGCGGTGAACGAACTGCTGGTTATCCTGGAAGGAGAGGGCTACAGATATAGCCATTGCCGTTTCGGGAAAACACCTAAATACCCTTAAACAACTCCTACAGAATGCTCTAATCGAGCTAAAAAGATGGGCTTTGTGATCTGGGTGTCAACCCCCACAAAACTAAACTCGTCCTCTTCACCAGGAAACACAAAATCCCACACATCGACCTCTACTTAATCACTTAATCAATTAAGGGCACTAGCTTTATCTTCTCTAACGAAGCTAAATATCTGAGTCTCATCTTAGATAGAAAGCTTAGCTGGTAATCTAATATACAGAAAAGGGTTCCGAAATCTACAGGAACACTCTTCTCCTGCAATAAAAGCCATTGGCAGCAAGTGGGGACTTCAACATAGAATAACCCATTGGCTTCATATCGCGGTCGTGAGACCGATTCTGACATATGGAACGGCTGTCTGGTGGATCGCATTAGGTTAGGTTAGGTTGGCAGGTGTAGTTTGCACTAGTTCACTCGATGGCCAGATTGGCCCATTGTGATTACCCTTGTACGGCACACAAACATGGTTGGACATATGTCTTACTAATTGAACCAGCCTGATCTTTTTATAAATCTTTTAAGGACTAGTAGTGATATTCCAAATTCTAGTAGGAAAGATTCTCATTCGAGTAGCCGTGACACCAATGATTCAGTGTCCTCTGACTATACCAACGAGTGTTCTTATGAAGTTTCTACTGAGAGATAGAAGGGTCGTTATTCTTGTCCCAAGTTTCAGCTATCTAGCTTAATTTCGAAGACCTAAATCCTTCACACATACAGACGGCGACGGGCGTACGGACAGACTTGGCTTATTTAATTCATCTCGATCTCGATCATATCTCTAAAAGATTTTAGGGGGCAATTGTGAATATTTCACTGTGTAAGAAACTATGCATTAAAATTAATATACGCTGGGTCGGGTATAAAAAGGTTAGGAGTGAGAACACAGTCTGTTTCAAGTTTCAGGTACGTTCTCGAACTATCGCTCCTTCAAGATCTTATAATTTTCAGACCTTATGACAGACAAGCTTTAACAAATCAAATTTGTGTGTTTTTATGCTCAAGACCTGGATGCACTTTGTAACGTTTTATTTTTACAAAATTTTGCTAGTTGGTCTGGCAAATTTTGTATTACCTTCCTTAATGTGTATAGATATTGTGCATAAAGGGTATGCTCTCGGTGACAAAGGTATTTTGCATACAGTTTTTTGTTCACTTAAATTTTTACTGTCAATCTATTTTTTACCAGAACTGTTTAGGTCAGTTATGTGAGTACCTACTATAGAGACACTTAACAGTTGATGGTTATACCTGATTCGATTCTTATCCTTGCATGGGCATGAATTTGTTAATTGTACTATATGAACAACAACACACAACAAATAATAATTGGCCATACAAGTGAAGAAGTTCAAAATTAAACTCGAAATCACACGCAAAGCTTGATTGTTTCACGCCGGTCTTACATTACTGCAAACCCACACACGCTATAGTCTTATAGAAAATAATATATAAACAACAGATACACATAATTGTTGCTAATTATTATTGCTAGTGCCGCTAACCGTTATTGAAGAGTGAAAGATCAGGTAACATCGATAAAAGTTTTATTTTTACCTGACTTGAAGCTTAGTTGAGAGTTAACCCAGCCAACATATACTAGAAACCACGACACTGTGCCCGGAAGCACATCGGGGCTAAATTGTAATATACACCCCTTTTGCCTGATGTCTGTATTTACATGCGGTGTAATAACTATATTTATTCTACAATAATGTGCTTTTGGTGATAAAAAAAAATCACAGCTCAAGGTGAGATAGGTAGGTAATACTTTATGTATACAGGGGAGGTAATGGTTTGTATCAACCCAGTGTGTAATGCCATTGACACTTGATGGGAGGAAAAGAGCGAAAAGATTAGTTGAACCGTGTTATGTTCGCTAGATAAAGGCTTTCATGCGAAGTAATTATATATGTAAGTAAAACTAATTTAAAAAGTCAGGTGGTTGAGAAGGTAGGTCTTAATAATTGGCAAGGCTCACGAATTTCTTTTTTATACATTCTCAATCCTCAATCTCACTTGAATCTATATTTTTGTGATGTGCTGTGGTCGAAAATTTTACAGGGCTCTTTTATAAGTTAAATGTGCAAAGTATAGTATTTATTAGTACATATATTAGTACAGTATAGTTTTATAGTATTATTAGTATATACTTAACAATTTCTTGTTATAGAAAAAGGTTACTTGAGTCGACAAGCAATCGACCAAAAAGTGCCAACACAACAAGTCTGGACACTACAAGTGACTCGTCCACTGAAGAGTCTATATGGTCACTTCTAAGGACGAAACATGGTTCCTTGGAGTAAGGCCAAGAAATAATTATTATTTCGCTTAAGAGAATTGTTTAAAACTCCCGCGCCAACGTGTGCTACACGTGATGTCAGTGAAGGTGTAGCACAGTGCGCATGGGTGAGAAAATACAACAGCGAACTCTATGTGCTGTACCAGATCTGGATCTAATTCAAAAAGCCAAAATACGATGACTACATGCACGGTTACATCGAGCGGATGGACAAGAATACCCAAGCCCCTAGGCTGGAGACGACCAGAAAAACCGAACCTCTGTTTTAAGCACCAAGCCATCGCGGATGCCAGAGTGCTTGGTCTGGAATATTGAAAGCAGCGTGCCCAGGATCGCCGAGGATGGAAGCCTACTGGTAACCTGGTAGAGACCCTCCAGAGGTCTGGATGATGTCAGTGAAAACTTTGTGAGTATTGGGACGAAAATGACAATTTTGAAGCCTTGAGGCTTAGGAGTCAAACAAGTAAGCCAGCTAGATGCTGTCATCGAGAAGAACACCTGACACTGACGTTTTGGACAAAACTTCGCCATAGGCAGCTATAGTTTTGAGGTAGATTGTGGTCTTGGTCTACCTGAGTTCCACTACAAAGTCAGACAAGGGCACTAGCGTTAAAGTCAAACAAAGAGTAACTCATGCCAAAGAAAATCATCCACTTAATAGGTTGAATCTTAGAAAGATAATAGTTGGGGCCGTCACATGCCAGAAGACTTGGTGCTAACTTCAACGATTTCTTCTCCGCTTCCTCTCGCAGAAGATCTAAATTATCTAGCATGACTCGACTTAAAGAGGATAATGGGCTTTATGTCCGGGTCAAATTGGATAAACGCCCAATTAGTGAACCACAAAACACATCCCTCTACCACCTGGGAGCTCAACCAACCGTAGAGCACCTACAGTAAATGCCAGATACCCCGATTATTCCCCCATCTACACTACATTTCAAGTTTTTCCCAACAGGACCGGATTACTCCTTCACTCTCCCATCTTTGCGACTAACTCTCACTCCAGGGGCAATAGATAGATAGAAGAGCTAAAAATCTAATTAGACTCGACTTAAAGAGGATAATTACCTTTATCTCCGGGTAAGTTACGCCTCACTGGTAAACACACAATTTGTCCCTCAAACCACTCGGAAATATAATAGTAGATTACCGCTCCCCCCTTCTCCATCATATCCCAAGGTCTTCCCTGACAGGACTGGACCGGAACGGACTTATACCGCTTCTGTTGCCGCCATCCCTCCACGCTTACGAGAATACCAGCATACGGCTTCAGTTACCCCTTCCTTTCCATTCCCCTTAGGGTCAATTCTGACGTTAGTCGCTTGAACAAGTCCTCACATACAGAACAAGTCCGCACTGACCGCCCCGCCCACCGCTTTGTTGATGCGGGTTCACACCGAAAACGGTTACCCTCGACCTCACGTTATTTCCCCCAATTCATATCAGCCTCATATTCTCGAAGAAAATTTCCTAAAAAAAGGAGGAGTCTAAAAGTCACGAGACCCCTTTCTTCAGGAAAGACTCTCACTGGCCCCCTCAAATTTGCTGACAGCGGTTCACACCGAAACGGTTACCCCAGCTTTTATTACCCCTTTCGGGTAAGTCCCTAACCGATCAATCATTGATTGGTGACTTTCAGCACAGGCTTACACCAATACTGGTTGCCTCGACCCTTTTAACCAAAACGGGTAGTTATCATTTATATCCCCCGGCTGATAACTCCGGTCTTACAAAGTGGTATCACAATGGACCTCTTTTGGTCTAAGTGTGCTGTTGCCGATAGGGGACAGCCACCCACCTAACCTAACCTAACCATTCTTGCCAATTACTACTATTTGTCCTAAGGAGGCATATGAGTAGCAAAGAGCTCTTTCAAACAACTGAAGCGACCATTTATAATACCCACATCATAACAGTCCAGCTTTACGGTGTAGAAGCATGGACCCAGTTAAAACGGATGAAATCATTAGGTTTCTTCGAGAGGAAAATCCTGCCGGTGATTTTTGGTCCCGTCTTCATAGACGGAGAATGGAAGAGAGGAGGAGATATAAAACGGAACTGTACGTGCTGTGGGCTGTATGTACGGCTACACCGACCTAGCGGGAAGAGTCAGAATACAACTCTGGGTCTCCTAGAGCGGATGGACAACAATGATGGATGGACACCCAGAAATTCTTCGAATCTACACCGCAAGGTCGGTGCAGCAGAGAAGCACCGAGACGCTGGTGGCGCACTCAAGTGGAAGGAGACCGCAACCAACGTTTTGTGGGAAACCGGAGACAGAGCTAGATGGCAAAGCTTTGTACATCCTGGACTGCAGCACTTTCTTAAGTGAGTTATGAAATAACCACAAAATCCACTGTTGCACTAATTTAATGGTTAATTTACTTTTTTCATTTTTTGTTTTCAGATGTTTCCAAAATTTATTTTATAAGTTCTGTAATTTTCACCTCTTTAAGGTTTTATGGGGACCTCATTAAAGGTTTTATGGAGAATTCTCCAGTGCTATGGGAGCTTGGACTATTGAACTTGCATACACAGATGCCTCATCTATACTTCGTATCGATTCAATTCAATTCTTTATCAGTAACTTTCAAATATGTTAAGTATTCTAAAAGGCTCTACTTATTAATTTATATGGGAAGGTGCATATGTTTAACCCCCATGGTGCAATATCGGTTCAGCATTGCTTATAATGTTTAAAAAACGATTCAAAACCGTCATCCTAATTATACCTCTTAAAATACATTTTCAAACTAAATACTTTACGAAGCGTACATGACACATCAACTGTCATTGGAAGATATCCGAACAGAGGACTTAGCGTCAGCGACACACAGAACGTGTGTATGTACCTACAGGTACCTACCTACATACACAAAAGTGTAAAAGAAAACTCGACATTCCGCAAACAACACCCGTTCAACCCGACCCTTGTTTGTAAGTCCTTCGTTGCTCATTTCAGTTTTCCATTTTCCTCTACGTTAGTAGATTTTTCGATCGCATTGTTCGAGAATTTATTACCGGTACTCCCCAAAGATTCCATTGATTTGAACTATCTTCGTATATTCGGATTTAATTAATTTTCTTGTAGAATCTTAATCGGATGCAAGTTTGTGGGGTGCTCTCGCTCTTGCCATACTCCGTACACATGCACACGGATTCACGGATTGTGAATCGATTTCGATGCACATCTAAAACATACGAATCTCGAGCTGCTAGGTATAGGGGGGGGGGGGGGGGATGATGTGATGACTTGACGGCAAAAGCAAAGGAAGCCAGTTGAATCCCCTTGGGCGTGTGCGTCTTTTGTCGCGTCGTCGTCATCGTCGTGTCGTTTCGAATCCTATTTTTAGAGTAATTGGAAGGAAGAAGAATGGTTTGGTTTGGCGTTTTTGTTTGTTTGTTGTTGTTGGTGTGTTAAGCCTGTCAATGTCCTGCTTCTGGAGTGGAGTGGAGAAGTATTTTTCTCTTGATTTTGTGTTTTCTCCTCTTCTGTACTAATATCATTTCTTTTTTTCATTAAACTCCGTGGGGGTGTTCTCCTGCATTAGACGAAAAAAAATCGTCTCGGGCTTGCTTGAAAGTAATTTTATACGAGTGGCAGGGTGTATGTACATTTTCCGGTAATAAATACTTAAAGGTATTAGATGTCAATGGATGGATAAACAACTCAATGAGCAACTATTGTGTGTGCTGCGTGGGGATTTTATATTTCCTTTTGTTAGCGAGGAAAAAACCGACGATTTTCTAGTCCGAGTAAAAAGGGCGGCATAAATCGATGCAGTTAAAGAGGGTAGGTATGAAGGCACTCGAATTCGACTCATGCGAATTCGAAACATTTGGGTACCTACTTACAGGCATTTCTTATGGGAGGTCTTTGAGATTGAAAAGTGGCGTTTTGTTGATGGCTTTAAGACTCTTCTAGGAACTGTGCTCTTAATGCTGGTAGGTAAAGGTAGTGCCAACGTAAATCTCAACGGTAGGTAATTTTTTCAACTGGCCAGCAAAGTCCTATCTCCGGCGACTAAGATGAGTACACGTTGACGCTAGTGCGTCAACTTAGGGCAACTTCAGATTGCTGTTCTCGGATCATCACTTCCATCTGTAACAAGTACCTAAATAAATATCTTTTTAGCTTCAAATTCGATCTTTTGAAGCCTTGAAACTGAAACTAAGTCTTTTCGACGAAGGATGGAAGGAGTGATACTGAGTTATCCAGTAGGATTGGCCATCAGGAAACCATAGCTTGAAGCAAAGATCTCAGTTTTTGATTCAGTGTTCGCTCAAAACCTCATCTATGGTCATGAAATTTGGGTAATGACCGATCACGGGTACAAGCTGCCAAAATGAGATTTCTGAGGTGCGTTGCTGGTGTTACTCTTAGGGATAGAGTCAGTATCTATTCGTAGGAATCTTAATGTTGAGAGGCTACTTTTTTGAGTGGAACGATCGATTCTTCTATGGTTTGGATCAATTTTTCGCTGGTAGGCCAAGAAACAGGTGGTGGGATCAGGTGAAGAACATATCCGAGACCCGTCTGGGGATCGCGTCTGTGTCTCTTGAGTTGGTGGCGGAGGATCGGGAACGATGGTAGGACCATTTAGCCGCCCTTCGCGACCCTTATAAAGATAAGCGGTCACTGATAATGATTGATTGGGAGGAGAGTTAGACCCAGGTAAGCCTGGAGTTGCAATAAACTCAAAGCACTCCCAAGACTGCCAGTGAGAAAACGAGAAACAACCTGACTCGAAGGAATGGCGAGGGTCTTGATGTTGCAAGCGGGACCAAAATTCAATTATGATTCTTTTCCATAAAAAATATCGAAGCTCCTTAAAGAGTGGAAAAAAAACACAGATTTAAGTACAAGCCATTGAGAGAAGGTGTTAGTGACATGCAGTCAAAAACCCAGGCATCTACGAAGGTGAGGCCAAGTGTTGACATCAACGCTCCTGTCGGCCGGCGGTCATCATCATAGAGCGACAAAAGATGATGTAGTACGATCCCATTTCCAACCAGCTTGAAATGTCCAAAAGGTGTAAGTAATCTGCGGATCCGACCATGGTCCTGATAAAGACACGTGTTGGTTCACGCTGGAGACCACCCCACCACGAACTCAAAAGGAAGAATTAAGGTGCATTTGACAGTGCCCCTAGACTGCAATCTTTTGTTCAAAAAACTTCTTCTATACCTCAAGATCAAGACACAGTTTAACTATCCCACATTTATGCCTAAACAGTGCTAGGAATTTTCCAATTAAAAGGAACTAACATTGTCAGTATATGGTGCCGAGAGTTTTTAATTGAAAGGATTTAAAATTCATTTTATAAAATATTGCCTCGAAATCTCGTTAAGCCATGAATATAGTCAAAGGGCATATCCTGCCGACTAAAGTCGAACAGTAAGTGATTTGAAATCAGGAAAACCAACCTACAGGGGATAAATTAATTATGTCAACTTGGCACCCTCTCGACGAGGAGGGTGTCATTCTCTAACCCCTCTGCTCCGCTACTGTCGAGCTTAAATCGAAAAGAGATTTCTCCGGCATGCCTCTGCTGGCTCGTTCTTTATTAAATTAATCTACAATTTCAACTAACAATGCAGCCCACTTATACCCCCACCCCATCTATACAATTTGTGATGTTTCGTCCTGCGGCAGAATCAAATCGACGTTGAAATGGCGAGAAGGCAATCGCGCGTAGGCACTTCATGTTCTACTTACATCAACTTGTTGGTTTGAGGAGAGCGGTTATCGAGCGTTATAAGTGTGGGAGGAAGAACCATTCAGCGCGCATGTCTCTCGCAGGAAAAAAAATCCCAAAGTGTCCTTTTGCCAGAGAAGAGTTGGGCTCCATCCAAGAAATCTATACCACACAGAGGCAAAGACCAAAGAGTGTGCTTAACATATATACTCAACCGCACTGGCACGTCTACCTACGACTACGTCCTCTTAATCGTCTGGTGGAAGTTCGGTTGAATTAGTTGTTCGCTCTTTCTCTCAACGGATGTTATACAAAGCAGATTGGATGCAAAAGGAAAACCGACCGACCAAAATGACAAAGGAGGCACAGGCAAATCATTTAATGAAATCATCCCTTAAGAATTTTGTGTGTGCTGTTCGCTTGTATAAGGGTCCAAGGCGCGGTATAGAGTTCATGCTCATATTATGGGGTCATACTCGATACAACACCTTTTTTCCTGACTTTGTTGGCGTCGCCGTCGTCGTGTTGCTTAATTGAAGATTAATTAGGACAGCACCATGGTGGTTTGGCTAATAAAGTAGAAAGTTGCCGTTCCAAGAGTAGGTATTGGCATTGTGTTTTTATTTTTTTAATTGGGTGAGTTATTTAGGTCGACTGCGACTATATCGTCTCCATTATGGGTGTAGTCTGTGGATAGTCTTAGTGGTGGATATTGTTTTTCCTGCGTGGATTTACGACCAACTTTTTAGTTTATAGATATTACTTTGTGATTAAAGACAGTGTAGATTAAAAGTTTGAATAACACTGGCAAAGTTACTTTGCCGTTGTACTGTGGCAAAGTTACTAATCGAGTACTTCATCGCCTACGTTTTGAATTAAAGTTTCAATGCACCCTGGATTTTCCTGACAGATGAAGTAAGTAAAATATAGAGCAAAGAAGTCTTTCTGAAAAAGTAAGTTAAATTGGTCTTTCATGTACCCGCCCAGACATGCGATTTATGCTCCAGTCCAGCTTGGAACGTAAACATATATAATAATAACCGTTTCCCCTTATAGAACATAGGGACTCCACCACGCCTGCGGGCCATCGTGTGTGGTTTCCAGTGGTGTGCTTTAGCCCTCTCCAACTCATTTCCAGTTGTCTGCATTCCTCCTCCACGGTTGTACGCCATCGTTTTCGGACCGACGGCCGTTTCTGCCTCCGTTGGGTTAATAAGTTCCATTCCATTGCATATGTTCTAACAGAATTGGCAACCTTCCTTAGAATGGCAACCTTCCAAAGCACCTATTTACAAATGACTGCAGCTTCCTCGTAATAGTGGGGCTCACATTCCACGTACTGCATCCATATAATGTACAGACCCGAAATTTGAGCTGAAACGCTAACTTGGGTTTGTCAATCCGGTTGGCAACGTCGTGTTCGGTTCCACCGTTGGAAGGTACTATGCTTCCAAGATAATGGAAGCTTTCGTGTGTCTCTACTGGTTGTCCAGACATAATTGTTTGAGCTTGAGTTAATGTTGTTGATGATGAATTTATCATTTTGCTTTTTGTGACTATGATTTTCAATTCAACTAGATTTACCAGTACGTTTGCTGTCATGTGACAGTAAACTCATGTGCGTCGTCGGCGTAGTCAAGTTGTTTTAAGGAAATTGTCAGAGTCCATAGAATTCCTCCGATATCGGAGAACAATTTTGTGCGGATAACATAACTTATAACCAGTAGGAAAAGTATTGGTGATAGCATGCAGCCTTGTCTTCTTACACCGCTTTGAATTTCAAAATCCTCCGACAACTGTCCCTTTTCTAAGACGCGACACTTTGAGTTATTGTAGGAAGCTCTTAGCTAAAAGCTTAGCTGCCAAAAACCTACTCGAAGTCTATAAAGAGCAGTTGAAGTGGTGATCTGAATATAACACATACACTGGTCAATAATAATTCGTAGGGTGTTTATGTGATCAACACATGCAACCAACTTCAAGATGGTCTTTCAGGAGGTATTAAATAATTTTTGACACTTTCTAAGCTACCAGAGATAGCACGCAGATGCGACTCTAGTTTTCACACTCAGCCAGATTTCCCTTTTTCGGAAGCTTGACGATCATCCCTTTTTCCACTCCCCGCGGAAAACTTCTGCCAACCATGCTCGCTCGATGAGGGAGTGCACAAGCTCCGCCGATGACGTTGGAGATGTTTGGATTATCTCTGCTGGAATCCGTCTTGCCTTAAATCTAGCGTTATATCTCTTTAGGGACACGATCGTAGATATTCATTCTACGGGCTACAGTCCATATACAGAAAATTCTTCCTACCTTCGCGAGGGTCTGACAAGCCCTCCGAGAGTATCATTTGTCTTAAAAAACTTCTCAAAGTGCCGTTCGGATTCGGCAAAAAATTGTAGGTCCCCTTGTATGTAAAGAAATTAACACAACAGCATATATGGTTGAGAAGTTGGCCCTGGTTCACCTCGAGCTGTTGCGCCACTGTATTTATTTTATTTATTTAGTCCTATGATCATTTCAAACGCTGCCAGGCGAACATCGCCTCCCCAAAAGAAGCAACGATACGTTCGGTAAGCTGTTCAATTAATAAAATTCTTGCTTCATAATTCAGTATCATTCAGCGAAATGTTCAATGTGCAGCAAGCGGATTGATGTAATTGCGCTTGTCAACGTCGCACAATACGTTGCATTTCTTTGAGTTTTATGCGATACAGGAACTCGAGCTCATTTCTGCCTGCTCCCGAAGAAGCTGCTATACGAGCTTTTAACTAAGGTGTGTGCTTGTTTCCAGGTAAGTTGTCATTCATGCATACGCCAAGAAATCGGCAAAACAACATGCAAGTGTTTCCTTACAGATAGCGACCTCCTGTTTTTAAATTTTTTGCCGATAAAGATTTCCGGGCTTTGACAGATGATAACGGTTAGATACAATGGTGAAGCTACCTCTGTCAAATTGTCGTCATTCATTTAGTTCTGAATACTTCAATTTTCAAAACTCCAAAAGCAGCGTAGAGTCTTTTTGAGACGGTCAATATTCACACGAAACCCACCATATTAGAATGCCTCCGGAAGGTCACTGTTTAGTTTGGTTTTGTACTGGGGACATTATCGTCCATACTTCTTTGAGAACGGCATCAGCAAGCCATGACTGTCAACGGCGACCGCTGTGGGACGATGACACCTATTAGAAGATATGATTGATAGTACTGCGCTACATGCTAAACATGTAGTGGAACAGATGTGTATTGGCCATCGTACGGGTTGACGTCACTGAAATTTTTCTGGTTGGGTTTTCTTAATTCGGAGGTCTAAACTAAACCAAGGTACCACATACTTTTCACTGAAAGTTAACATAATTAACTAAAAGATTGTCTTAAGAGAGATCTATTGCATTAGATGCAGCAGAGGGAGGGCCTTACTGAGGCAAATTAAAAAGACCGGATCCAAAATTGGAGATCAAATTTACTCACACCCTTTCTCGAAGTCTTTGACACAATTTTACACAATAAGATTTTTTTCAGATTTTCTATTGCTATTTTGTAGTCTGATTTCCTTGTTCGTTTTATTCTAAAAACTAAGCAGAAACATTTCTTGGAAGCTCTTACTTAGTTTTTCATTGTTCTCTATTCAAAATTTAAAGCGTTCTTAAAGCATCTTCAGTTTCGTTGGTATAAAGTATTTTGTAATTGTGTAAAAGATTGGAAAAATACTTACGGAGTTTTTTTGCATTTAACCCTTTTCAAATTACACTTCCTTACATAAATTGGCGAGCAGAATGCAATAACCCACACACACCCTGTCTGCAACCGGCCGGCCCTTAGCGAGACTTTTATAACGCACTTGTAATTTTTATTGGAATTAACGACAATAAACACTCAGGCATCACTTGTTCACAGCAAACGGTCGGCCGACCGGCCGCAAGGGCACGAGTATAAGGACAACTCAAGGAGTGCATCGATGTAACGTGATTACAAAAGATTGTCTCACATGTCCATTCGATCCGTATACACCCAACAAAATACGGGATTTACCCAAGTGGTCTTTTGTTTGTTCTCGCCGTTGCATTGCATCGAATCGGTGGTTGCTTGTATACAGTCAATTCCCAGTTTTACTGCAATGAGGGTTGATTATCCAGGTTTTTATGACTATCGCTGGAAGGGATGGCAACGATGACGATTTACTACACTGCTGGATGAGGTGGTACCACTGGTGTTGGTGAATTGTTATGTCCCTTGGTTTCTGCCGAAAGAAACCCTAAGGGGTTGTTTTCCTTTTGTTAGAGCTACCCCTAAGCCAGTGGCAGGAAAATATTATTAAAATATAGAGAAAAAAACAGTGTGCGGTAATAGCGATCAGATTTTTAATTTTAATTTGTTAGCCGTGCTTAAGTGACGATACTTGTTCAGGGAAAGAGGGTTGATGTGCCAATAGGGTAACCCAATGTTCTTTTATCTATTAGCAAATGATAAGGGCAGGAAGCAAGGAATAATAATCGAAATTGGAACATAATTGATTTGGGGTAGGTGTTATGGAGGAAGCACAACTAATGAACGACAAGCAGACAATTATTTGACGCAACATCTCAAAGTCAGTCAGGACCTAGCTGTTACGGTTTATCCGCGTTGACTTTAGCTACAGAATCTTCTGATTCGATGCTCTTAACGCCACTATTAGCTCGGATCCACTGAAGAGCAACTCGATTGTTCTAAGCTAGTTCTTGGATGGCTATTTATATGTCCTGGTAAAACGCCGATTCAGTGACAGGTGAGTCTTCGAATGAAGGTCCGAGAAGATTTGCTGGTAAATCGGTTTTCCTCTTGTGTTTAAACATAGATTTGTTCTATTACAATTCTTCTTGGCAAGGACCTCAGCTGTGAAAATAGATAATCTTTTGCCAAGGCAAGCTATATAGTTCGCCTGCGATAGTTCTTCCTGAACTCCATATCCGGCCCCTATCTCTATTTTAGAACCGTCTGTGTATACCATCAAAAATGGTCAAGTAGTGATTGAGGTCTGAGTTTTTCCCGTTCCATAAGCATTCAAGAGGCATGCTGAATGGGCTTTCTGATTATATAACGTAAAGCAGAGCTAAATAGCCGCCTTTTTAAGAATGGGATATTATTTATGTATTAAAAGTTAAAAGAATGCTAAACAGTTGACTACCAAAGAAGGCTGCATTCAGGGTGATATCCTAACAAGACAAGCTGGTACGGCAAATAGCTGGAGCTTACGCAAGTATGTGACTGAAGCTTAATCTTAACCAAGATCAGAACCCAAGGTGGAATCCAATGCTGTACGAATTTATTCAAAAGGTGGACTTGCAACTTAGGGAAAACTGTTTAAGGGAAGCTGAGTCAAGCATCATAGGCCCACTTACATAGTCACTTGAATAGGAGTCTACAAAACAACTACTTCAATGATACCTATACAGTGTCGAAGAGCTGTCCATCATGTTGACTGCGTGAAGAACTATTGATGCTAATCTGAAAGTGGCGAACGGCAGCCGGCAATGCCATATGCTATATTGATTTTGTAAAATTAATATGATGTCCTTTTTAGAAAAGTTAAAAATAGTATTCAAATCTGTTTAATGTTAATCATTTAGTGTCTCGGTTGTGGGCCGCAGATAGGGCCGCAATGTAGTTTCCAGCTCCAGTACGATGTTATACTCATTCTAGTTTTTTATATCCGTCCCAGGTTTTATTAATTTTATTGCATAGCTAACACAAAGGGTCAAAATTGGTTTAATCCGCCTACGGCCACGCCAACTATTGGCTTCAATACTAGACAATTTTTAAATCACTTTTTATTTCAAAAGACCATTTGACAAAGTTAAACAAGGCAAAACTTTATGACTTGTTGCTGCTCGGTAAATAGGGTCGGGTATTTAGAAGTTCGTTATAGACGAACTCTTGCACTTACTCACTTGTTTTTACCAAAGTGGCTTCGTTGGTTTTTGTGTATCCGACCATACTTGCACATCCCATCGCTAGCCTAACTACGAGAAATTACAAAGCCAAGTTATTATCCGGAGACTTAGACCCAAATTGCTGCCGCAGATTTTATTGCAGATCAATAGATAAGGATATGTGCCTCTGTTTACTTAGCGTTCTTTCTTTGGGTTCCATGATGGTTAGCTATCGGGGACTTTCCAAGGTATTTAGTTCCCTTGATATTGTTTCGGTCGACGTCAATGCCTTGGCCTTTCAAGAGTGGCGAGATGACGTCCCCCTTAGTAGATCCTCATGTTGTTAACGTCGAGATTTCCGGATGACCGGTGAGGGCTGGAGACTTGGATAAGGCGAAAGCTTCTCATTGCTCTGTCCAACATGTGTATCAATCAGATATTCCATGCTCTTAAGGATACAGAGCATTAAGCTGATCTGAAATTTCTCTGCCTTTCATCTCAGCTAAATACCTACCCAAGAGGTAAGAACCTCCTGGGTAGGTATTTATTTAGCTCTTACTTTCCGCTTGGCTTTTGGTATATGTGACTCTCGACCTGATTACAGATGAACAACCTGGCCAGGATGGGTGCGAATGCGTCTGCTCCTTGCGGTACCAGCGTGGGAAATATGCCAAATATTTCCTCTTGCCTTGAATGGCTTCAGGGATGATATGGCCCATTATAGGGCATACAGACTGCAAATTCATTATTATTTCAGTTATCCAATCTTTCCTGGATGACAATCTTCCCTGGCCGACAATCTTCCTGACAGACCTATTTGCTCAGTTCGGGGAGATAATCTTATTGTTAGAGGATAAGAAATGTTTGATCCGGTAAAAAAGCTTTGGTCTCAAGTGCTTCATTCTTACCAATCGAGAAGACCTTATTGGTAACCCCTTCACTTCTGGGGTTGCTGAGCCCCAATTGGGCGCCTCTCCTGGTGGCGGATAGGGGAATGCTCACCAGATATAAGGAAAATATCCGTGGCGGATCAAAACCAGCAACAAACGCGTCAGCGGCTCTTACCCAAGTTAGGGTCGGCCGAATACAAAACACTTTTTTCTCTTCCAATATGCAAATAGAATGGACAAAAATTTAGATGCATATGTTTAGATGCAAATGTTTTTAAAAAATATTCTGCTGATTATATTATTGCTTTTCTCCGTAAAGGCATAACACTTGCGGGGGTAAGCTTTGATGTTGCTGTGCAAAGGTTTCATGTTTGGCTCATCAGCGTTTGTGTTGGATCGAGAATTACTTTCTCTGTTCTATCGTTTCTATCCCCAAATTTTTTCCGCTCGCCATGTGCTACACATTTTAAGGGTAGCATATCCCCTTGATCTTCGAATCCACACCGCAGGGACGGCGCGGAGAGGAGCACCGAGACTCAGGTGGCGCACGCAAGTGAAAGGGGACCTCAGCCAACTTCACGTGCGAAACTGGAGACGGCTAGCTAGAGACAGAGCTGGCTGGCGAAGTTTGTTGGCTGAAGCCCAGTTCCACCCCAGACTGTAGCGCAACCTTAAGTAAGTAAGTATATCCCCTTGATCATAAGCATATTATAAAAAACAAGTAAGTAAGTGCAAAAGTTCGTCTGTAACGAACTTCTAAATACCCGACCCTCTTTACCCGTTATGTCAATTATTTGTATTGGCCCAGCCCCCAAAAAAGGTCGTAGTAAGCAACAAACTTAGCAAATAGCAATATGTTTAATATTTGACATAAAATTTTTTTTCGATTTAGAATGAATTTCCCGAGAAATCAGGTTTTCAAAGATTTAAGATGTTAAAAGTGGGCATGGTCAATAGAGTGGGCGTTCCAATTTTTGTCTTATCAAAAGCTTCTGACCGATATTAATCTCCACCAAAATTTGAGCTCAAATGTTATGTTATGTCTATCTTGACTTGACCAAAAGGAATTTTGAAATAATATGTAAATTTGAGGTTGTCTGACATTCAAGTCAATTGTGGGCGTGTCTGTGGGCGGATCTTCTCAATTTTCATACTTTGTCTGTACTAAATGAGAACCAAACAACGCTGCAAGTTTCCTAGCTCAATTCTAAAGCCCTCAAAATTGCATGCATACAGACAGGCGGACAGACAGACGGACGGACATGGCTTAATCGACTCACCTGTCGGTCTCGATCATATCTCTTAAGGGCCTTATTGGTCTACGGTGTTTATTTCACTGTGTTACAAACTATGCATTAAAATTAATATACTCTTGGTCGGGTATAAAAACCTTATATAGAAGTCCCCGTTGCGTGAAAAGGGTGATGCAATCAATCAATCCTACCATCGTCCCCTAAAAAAAAGAATCGTTCTTTTTTACGGTCCCCACCTCCGTGAGGATCTGACAAGCCCCACGAGAGTATCATTTGTTTTGAAAAACTCCTCGGTGCCATTCGGAATCGGCAAAAAAGTGTAGGTCCCCTTGAATGTGAAGAAATTAACACACACGGCATACATCGTTGAGAAGTTGGCCCTGGTTCACCTTGAGCTGTTGCGCCCGTCTATTTATTAATTTTAGTCAATATCGGTATATCCCTGTTCCGAAGGGTATTTGATACAGAAATACCCGAAAAGGGTATTGAGAGCGGGGTTAGGCGTTTTCGGTGTGAGCCGCAGTGGCTTATATAAACGCCAAACAGAATAATGGCTTCTACATAAGAGTACGTATCTATAATGTTTTAGAAAAAGTATTGATTATAAGCAAAGGATTGTGCCTCAAAACAGTAGGTACGTAAGAGCGTTTTTTAAAAGTTGGCATTGCAAAGGTTATAATTGAACTACAGGAAAGGGAAAAAGGCCGCGCCCTTCATCTAAAATTACCCTTATCTAAAATTATTAAAAAGGCCTTATTTATAAGACTAATGCCTCATGTTATGAATTTTCAATTAAGGTACTGCCTTAAACGAAAAGATTTTTGGTATAATCGAAAACTGTGACTAAAAAAAAGTCAAGCGTTTTTTTGCAAACAGAAAATAACTGTGTAACAACACCTAATCTCGGTCGAACAATTGTTGGATTTTTTCAAGGACTCAAAGAAAGGGGTGCTTGAAATTTGGCAAGTAACGAAACTCCAACAAGTCAGAACCAACCAATTTTCATTGCGAAAGAGAGTGCTGTTACTGTATAATGTTCTAGACACCCAGAAGTAAGACTATATACACACACTGCTACGGAGAATCTCGAGTGGGAGTAAAATGGCAGCGATGCCAATGAACATGTTTCTGGGAAATTCCATAAAATTTATCACATGCAAACAATCCACCATTAAAAGCCGAACAAGGGATTTCACTCGATTTTGCTTCACCCGAAATCCAATAACACTCTCACGTGTGGGTCACACGGGTATGAATGTCTACATATACAAAATGTTCGTACATTCATAGGAGGCGAAAACTGAATTTATTAACCTTTAGATATCGCTTTAATAAAGTCACCCCCAAGAAAATACATTCACATTCAGCTAAATGAAAGAGTCTCATCCTTATTCTAGGCAAAAATACCGATATTGATAGAAATGTGGAAAGGAATGGCAAAAGTAAAATATTCTTTTAGTGCGATTGGGGAATCAATCCACCACAGGTGGCCAAATGAAACATTGAATTGTCTCAAAATGAAACATAATTTATTTGAAATCGTAAACACGTTAGTTAATCTATAAGTTTTTATTTTTATACTCACTAAAGTTAAATACTCAGGAAAAAGCATTTAAAACACTATTCAGATAAATTTAACTTCATAAAATGTAAATATTTAAAGCGTGTGACGTTCGGGACTTTGTTTTTTTCTACTCTTGAATGTGGGAGCTGCTTTTAAGTGAGCCATCAGCCTTGTAACTTGTTTTAGGGCCATTAACCTTTGCGCTTCTAACTGTTTTAGATTATGCCTCGAGCTTGAGTCCAGGCGGGGTTTTTTCATCCACCAGACGTTGATGAGCATCATCTCGACTTTACGGGTTTTTTATATTATTTTTGGCAACTCGATACCCAGTCATAATAGTTTGTGATCGAAATTGATGCAGCAAAAGGTGGTCTGCGGACAGGTATATAGCAGTCTGTAATTTGGAGGGTTTCAATCGGGTTTTTTTTTTCTTGCGTATATTAAAACGAAATGTGGAAGTTGTTTTTGGCTTTTCAGCTTAACTGCTTGAATGGGTGAAGGAGAAAACTAATTGGGATGCGGATTTAATGCACATAGGTACACAACTTCGACTGGAGAATTGGTAACATGATAGCGTTGTAGAAACTAGCCAACGCAACGTAACGTTTGAAGCAGCAACGAGCTGTTGTAGAATATGTTGTACTTCACCTACTAGTTTGCAGTTGTTCCGGACAAAGGAAGGATTTATCCGCATTAGTGCTTATGTATACAAACAATGCCGCTGCTGCTGACCATCATTTTTATGGAACCGTCAAAAAAAAGGAGAATCAATTTTGGTACAATTTGGATAACGAAAAAGGCGAAGCATTTTTAACACGATGCAAAACTACCTCTGTAGCATCATTGACGAAAACGAAGATGTAGAGTTCAGAGGACAAGATATGTGGGATAACCTACAGCGGACGTGCATAGAGAAGGCCAAATAACTCCTAGGGACTTCAAAAGGCCACCGCAAACAGCTCAAAGAAACATGGTGGTGGTCAGATGAGGCGAAACTAGTGATCAGTGAAAAGAAAGCGGCATTTAAGGCATAAAAGAAGTGCTCCTCGAACAACAGAAATGAAATGCTTCGCCTGAAATCGGAATATAGACACCTCCGCAGTCTCGCTAAGAAGTGTGCCTAAGTTCAAGCAAAGAGGATGAAGGGCTTGTATTAGTAATTGGAAGAAATTTCTTCTTCCACTGCTCATACACACCAGCCCACACAAAATCTTCGACAAAGCAAAGGGGGCTAAAATCTTCAAAATTGCCACTCAAAGGAGGAGAAACGCCCAGCAGATTCGTTCGCCAAAGTTCATCAACAATGCTCAGGGACAGCTTCTTGTGGATGACGACAAAATTCTTCACAGGTGGCGGCAGAACTGTTTCCCAGGCAACACTTTCCAGAAGAAACTACTCCTTGCCGGGAACAAGTAGCAGACATCACAGTCGAAGAGGTTGGAAAGGCGGTTAAGTACTCCAAAAAGCGATAAGCGGATGGGCTGGATCAGATACCCTCAGAGTTCTGAAAAAAAAATATAGACAGCGAGCCCAGATGGCTCACGACCTATATCTCCAAACTAATTAGAGGTTATCCAATGCCTGATCAGTGGTGGATGTTCCACACAACGAAGATCGTCGAGCCGATACTATAATCGTCTGCGGAAAATAATAAGGCTATCTGAGGACCAGTGTGGGTTCGTCGCGGGCAAATCAACCACTGATGCAATCCAAAGTATCATAATGGAAAACATCGTGATGCCCTTAAGGATCTGCATATGGTTCTGGTTAATTTCGAAAAAGCTTTTGATAAACTACCACGAGATCTGAATAGAAAGAAAACGAGGAGTTCTAGAAACCTACATACGGATGATCATGGACATGTATGATGGAGCAATGACAAGGGCAAGATGTCGTCCCGAAATCACTGATGAGTTCCCTTTTAAAGTCGGTGTACCTACACCAGGGAAACATCCTAAGTCCTTTGATTTTAATTGAAGTCCTCGATTGTTTAACAGATTTCATTAAGTTATTAGCAAGTTCATCAGTTATTCTTCGCTGAAGATGAGACCACCATAAGTGGCGATCATACATCCCAGTAGCGAGCACTTGATATTTGAAGGCAGAGTACCTGTTCATTAAATTGAATGGAAATGTGCTTCCCAAGTATGATTTTGATCTATGATCAAAAGCAAAGCAAACTTTGATGACGACATCAATCATCGCGTAAGCGTAGGGTGGATGAAGTGGCGAAAAAACCTCGCCAACTTCTGTGACCGGAAAATGTCCCCTAAGCTGAATGGAAAGCTCTAGACCGCAGTTGTGCGTCCGGCACACACAATGTTGGGCAGCGTTTAAAAAATATGAGAGCAATTAATGGCAGCTGAGGTGAAGATGCTTCGCATTACAGCATGGCGTGATAGAATAAGAAGTACTATGATCTGAGGAAGCCTCCATGTAATAGAACCTACCTCCAAGAAAATGGAGCACGAACGGCTGAGCTGGAACTGACATGTTCAAAGTAGAGATCCTACAAACCCTGTCAATGAAGACAATGTCAAACCACATTCCAGCGAAATCATGAAAGAAAGAAGTCCTAAACATTCATGGATCAGACTTGTCAGACCCTCGCGGTGGTGGGGACCGTGAAAAAGAACGAGTATTTTTTTTTCAGGTGACGACGGTAGGATTCGAACCCAGACATCCGGGCGGCGGCGTACTAAGCACACACGCTAACCACTACGCCACGGTACCCCACAAAGCAGTCATAAATCCCTTGATCAATTGTTGCTTACAGTTATAAAAAAGTATTTTCTAAAGCAAATTATTGCATAAAAGTGAAAATTTAGGTTTTTTTATGATACAAAATGTGCTTAAAAGTTTAAGAATTTTGCTACTAATAAAGAATGCAAGAAGAATGACCCGCCCGGTATAAATAAGCATTGTGAACTATTTCTTACCCGTTAAGTTAGTAAATCCCGGTCTTCAACTACTGAATATGAGAATCTCTATATTTTATTCTGACATTAATGGATTAGTTAAAGTCAAAAAAAGTTTAAGAAGTTTTCTTCCTTGGAATCGAACCTGTGACTCTCAGATTAAGAGGTGTGAGTGTTAACCATATGAAATCGACAGAAGGCTTCACTCCAAAGTTTTTGCAACCCTCCTTTAAATATTATTTACCAATCGGAAATTAGAGATGTCCAAGTCATCTCAGATAAAAAAGTATTAAGTTCATTCCATGATACATTCCCTCAAAATATTTGCTACACTAACACTCAAGGATAACACCCTGCAGATATACCTACTCATTAAAAAACAAATTATATTGCCGATCCAGTTTTCCAAACGTTTTCTTCTTGAAAAGCCTATATTTGTTCTACCTGTGTAGGTAGCTACGCTGCGTGTGAGTTTCTACTTAAACTCAAATCCCCGCCCCACAAAGAATTCAACAATCCACAACGAAGCATTCCGCTATCAATGTTGTCTCTCTAATCACATCAAACGAAAAGAAAAAAACTTTAAAATCCTTTGACGGCACAGCCTTGTGTTGGCCACAAAGTCATAAACCGATCTTTGAGCGCTTTCATCAACTTATATCTGCATACTTCTTTTGTCCTTACACACCACCACCACCGGCAGCAATGTGCAGCCAACCCCATAAAACAGGCATTCACTTGTTCATCATTCATGGTGCATTCAGTGTTCTTACCCTTTTCCATTCATTTTACTAAAAGCTTTAATTAAAATGTTTTCACGCTGCTAGCTAGCAACATATGCCAAATGCACGAGGACGGAAGATATAGGATCTAGCTGGAGGAACGTTTGGCAACCAAGGGCAAGAGTCAAAGCAAAGCAAAAGCCGAGAGGGAGTGCGTTCATTCTCATCCACATTGATGCGCATGGAAGAGGCAAAACGAGGTGCATGCACGTTTGGCCGGGTGTTGTCAAAGGCCCCCCAGAGTTGGGGACCACATATGTTGTTACACATAGATATACGCCATGTTCGGATGAAGAAGAGTAGATAAAATATCTGAGGCAGATTCACATCCAGTAGTATCACTGCCGCATCGACTGAGCAGACGTCACGGTTGTTATTTGAGTAACTCTTTGAATGACTGGTGCGTGTGAGAGGTTGTAAAATAATTCAGGTCTCCATACAGAGAAGGGGGGCTCGAAACACTTGGAAAACTTCCTCATTTGCATTTCATTTATGCGACAAGGACTCCCCTGTAACTATTAGGTCTTTTTTTAATGTTTGACTTACTGCCTACCAAAGGACGGTGTTTATTACGAATTCCGTTTGTATGGCCTGATCAAACACTTGGATGTGTAGCAATGAAAGAAAGCAAAAACAGGAATATTCTTTATACCTATAAACGTTAACATACTAAGATAACAAGGAACACAAAATTCAATTCGGAGTATAAAATATGTAAAAGAAGAAACCCTTTCGGGTAAATTGGCGAGTTTAAGTTTTTTCATTTAGGTAATGTTGCCTTACTTAATTCTCTTTTTTATAGAAATCGCTATGAGACTGCTTTTGGACATCACACTTTCGAGGTCTGTTGTTTAACTAAAATATTGTACCAACACGCCAAACAATTTGTTCTGCCTCTAACAATATATAAAACAAACAACTAAGTGTTTGCTTGCCAGAAGTTACACAAATATTTGCTTAAAAAAAGATTTTTCTTATTCGTCTCAAACAACAAAGTTTTCATGGCGTATCTGTGAAGGTTTTATTTCTCTAAAACTGAGCGTGAGAGAAACTTGCAGTGTAGCTTGGTTCTAATTTCGTACAGAGAGAGTATCAAAATTGATAAAATCCGCCCACAGTCACGCCTACAGTTGGCTTGGATGTCAGACAACCTCGAATTTACGTTTTATTGCAAAATGCTTTTTTGCCAAGTTAGACAAGGCATACGAACTCAAAATTTAGTGCAGACCAATAGAGGCCAAAAGCCCTTAATTAGACAAAAAATTGGACCGCACACACTATCGTCCATGCCATGTTTGGCATGTTAGATACAAAGTACTTAGCCCGCCTTTAGGGGGCGTTTTTAGGCAAAAACTGTTTTCTAAGCCTTCATATTCGCTTTAAATGCATTTTTTCATGATCCTAACGAAATAAGAAATAATTGTTATTAATTTTTAACCCACGCATTTTTGGGGACGTGGCCAATACAAATTATTGACAAACAGTAGCTATATGTAATCAGGCCAAGAAACTTACATTTAGTGCAAAAGGGTAAAGAGGGTCGGGAATTTAAAAGTTCATTACCGACGAACTCTTGCACTTACTTACTTGTTTTATGAAAAATTTAATTTTTAATTTTTTTTTAAATTTGGTTTTAAAATTTGGCCCCAAAAGTGGACTTGGTATTTTTTTTCGCTTAACACAATAGTGACGTAAATATCTGAACATTTTACAAGTTTTTCTTGATTTCAAGCAAATGCATTGAATGAATGCCGTTTATCAGAACGAAAATGAAATGTGACTATGTCCACATGGAGGCTTTTTCACTTTTTTTAAGCACCACAATACAATACTCTCAATACAATCACAATACTCTTAGGCTTATCGCAGATATAATACTTTTAGTCACGCAACGATTTGGTTGCAACGACAAGAATTTTAAAGCTTTTTGTGCCCTGTGAGCTTTTATGGGAATGAGCAGACATGCGTTACCGGCACGAAACCAGTTTGCGGCAACTTTTAAAACCGTGTTTGCCGCAGATATTTTAGTTTCTTGTTGTCATAAATAACTTTTTAACACATGCAGCTTTGTTTTTGAATGCTGCCATGACTCTTTTATTTCTTTCACTTCGGTGAGATTTTAGAGAGCAAACACCTTTGAGATTTAAAGAAGTTGCTCATGTGAGCGCTGCTTTCGTGGATTGTGAATAAACTAAAGGGTCCGCCATCTAACGTTTTTTTCAACTAGTGCTTATTTCGTGAATGGTAACACTTAGCTCATGTCTGATTTGACAGATAATTAGTTTTATCCTTCCGCTGAACGAAAATGGTTGTGTATACGCTCGAACAACGCTGGGAAATATTGCGACATTCCTTTGAAAACCATTGGTATGGTAATGTTGTAGAATGTGTGCGAAAATTCCGTACGGATTGTGGAAGGAGGAAAGCACCGTCAGCACCGTATGTTCGTTATCTTGCAAAAAAGAAAAATTGTCGCATTTGGGGCACAGAAAACCCGCACGCATACATTTAAAAGCCGATACACCAAAAACGAGTCACTGTTTGGTGCGGATCTTGGTCCAGAGGCATAATTGGGTCATTTTTCTTCGAAAATGAGCAATGAGTAGCCGTTACAGTCAATGGCGATCGTTATAGGGCCATGTTGAACGAATTTTCGTTCACAAAAATTGAAGAGGATATTGGCAACATTTGGTTTCAACAGGACGGCGCTACGTTCCACACAAGCTACACTCGTTCACAAAAATTGAAGAGGAGGATATTGGCAACATTTGGTTTCAACAGGACGGCGCTACGTACCACACAAGCTACACTCGATGTTTTGTGCCCTGTTTTGAAGATCGCATTATCAGCCGCAGAGCTGATGTCGTTTTGCCACCTCGGAGCGATTTGACACCATTGGACTATTATTTGTGGGTGCCGTAAAAGATAAGTGTTACGCCGACAAGCCAGAGACAATTGACGCTTTAAAGGACATTATCCGTGAAGAAATTGATGAAATACAGATGCACACAATCGATAATGTGCTTAAAAATTGAACCGATGATGTAGGCTACTGCATGGCCAGTCGAGGCAGTCATTTGAATGAAATTGTTTTCCATTATTAACCGGAAGGATTGTACCTTCAAATAAAAAAAGAAATTTGAGAAAATATTAAGTAGTTTTTTATAGCATTTTCAAATAAAAGTTATTTGGCGGACCCTTTATTTATGCTTTAAGAAAAGGCTAGTGTGCGATAATCCTTATGCAAGGATAGCATACAGAACTTCAGCATTCTGCAATAACTTTGATTTTCCTTGCTTTTATATTAAGTGAGCGTGTCAGCGGGCGGTTCCTATAAACTTTACACTTACATTGCTTGACGAACTAGAAAGCACAGATATCCAGTTGCAAGTTCCTAGCTTAAAATTTACGGGCTAAAAATTACCAATCGACAGACGGACGGGTATAGCTCATTCGACACAATTCGGTCTTGATCATCTACCATTAATGGTTTTGAGGTACGACCGACGGTGATTATTTCTCTTTGCTACAAACTATGAATCAGGCTTAAATTTATTAAGCCTCCTTTCCTATGGAATGGAGTATGAACAAACATCAGGAGCTGACTAAAAAACAGCGGCTTCTTTGTCGGCATCTTCCCCTGATTGGATTAAGATGGCATTTAATACTGGCAGTTACTCGTTAGGTATCAAAATACCTTCTCATTTGTATTTATTTTTGCTCCGCAATACATGCAAATAGGGGGGGGGGGGGGAAATATATTGGGAAAACCATTTCTGCAGGCTGTGTAACGGTAACGACGAATCGCATTTCGCTGCCAGGCGCACCAACCATTCGATCTGGGCACAAAAAGACCAACGACTAAGCCCATACCTGGCAAGGACGAAGTTAAAGCAGGCGTGCCTTAAATCTTAAATGGCCTAAACTCTGTCCACGAAAAATAGTCAGTATACAGCGCTTCTGCCTAGAGCTTTTTATCCAGTGGGGACCCTAGGTTCTTATAGTATGCCACGATAAATCAAAAACTACGCAAATTGCCCCTGAAATGTGGACTTAATTAGAAATCCCCTCCCCTTCCATTACCTGTAATTGCATTCGGATTTTTTGGGATTTTAATCAAAATACTAAGAATTTGTGTTTTTTTAAGTTTTAAAAGAAAAACTAGATTGAACACAGATTAACCACCTGTGCTATCTTTGCAGTACTATCTTGCTTTTGTCAGCGCATGGTTTTTCTCTTTGATTTGCTATACGGCTTAAATTTTTGAGTTTTTTTCGCGTATGAGTTTTTTTCGCGAACGGAGTATAGCTGCCTAATTTGTTAAGGCACCTGTGATCGGGAACAAGCAACAGTTCTTATTTTAGATATGGTTGGAGGAAAGTCTGTCCAATGAATGAAACCTTAGCATTGTTTGTTGGAACCTCACGAAAGGATACCTTTTGAATTGCTCCAGGTTCATATCACGCTGTTCGATTAAAGTCGGTAAACTCCTCACCGACAACGTTGATGTCATCAAAAAGGATTTAGACGCGCTGTCATGCGACTTTTTGTACACCGCACTTGAAAAAAAAAAACAGCAAAGGGCTTTCTCGCCAAAACTAGAGCCAGCACGGTCTATCAAGAGTCCGTTCAAAATAACCAGTGAAGCTTTTGCGAGTGTTGAGACGAAAGCGATGACTATGGACTTTGAAGTCAATGCAAGCAAAACCAAATTTATTTCAAGCTGATGTCTTTGACAATTTATGATCATAGAAAGATATAACTTTGAAGCCAGCGAACTCCGAATGGTCTGGGCTGTACAGTGACAGTGACAATGGTGACGAGATCTAGAGATCAGACAAAGCAGGCTGGCGAAACTTCTTGTTTCGTGTTGTATCCAGGTTCCCTCCAGACTGCAGATATTTCTAAAGTAATAAGTAACTATCAGTAAAAGGGCACTTGAGATACCTGGCTGAGTACTCTCCTGGCTATACCATATGTACTGTACATGCATAATCCCCCGAAAGACATTACATTTACGGGAGGAAGTTTCTACGCAAGGTTTTCATTTTCGAACAATGTGCAAGAATAAGTTTGTGACAAACTTCTGTATACCCGACCATGTAAACACCAAATCTTAAAGTTTTTGGCCCTAATTCATATATTATTTTTTGTATAGGCCTATACAAATTTCAGAAAAAAACCGTTTTTTTTTTCTAAAAACGATTAGAAGAACTCCGTCCCCTTCTTAGAAGGGGACGGAGCTCAAAAATTTGTATGGAGCAAAATTAGCAAAGAGTAATACATATCTTTAATATTTGTTATGTAATATTTTTTCAATTTGAAGTGAATTTGCGGAGAAATCGCCGTTTTAAAGATCTAACATGTTAAAATTGGCATGGTCGATATTGTGGGCGGTCTTGTTAAAGGTCTTGAGCCAATATTGCTCAGTACCAAAATTTGAGCTCCTACCCCATGTCTAACTTGACCAAAAGGCATTTTGAAATAGAGGTTGTTTTTACACTTTGTCTGTGCAACAGAAAAACCAAGCTGCGTACCAAGTCATATCTATAAAAAGTCTTAGGGGTCTACGAAGATTATTTCTCTGTGTTACAACCTAAGCACTAACATTAATATACCTTTGGTCGGGTATAATAAAACATCGGAATAGAAGAGAACTTCTGTGTTCGGAATGTAAGTGAAGGGAGGAGTGAATGTTTGACATATGGATCAAATTTCCAAGTCCTTTGCACATTTTATTTCAATCGGAAGAAATAAAATAGGCTGAAGAAAACTCAAGTGTTGAATTCTTCGCTTTTTCACCACATTATCATCCTGTCAACTTGCTTAGAGAGAGAGAAAAACTTTCGAAACTGCTTTACATTATTTGACGAACATTTTTCGAAGCGCACCTATCGCTTTTAGAGACAAATAGCTATCTGCTTTTTACGAATTTCTTGTGTTTTATGGAAATCATCACGAATGCACTTTTTATGGACAGTTGTGGAAGAAACCAACGTCAATAATGAGTGGTCATCAGTGGGTGGTTGTTTCTTTTTCAATAAAAATAAATAGATTTTTGGGGAATATTTAAAACTTTTCATACATTGAGCCCCAACTCCTTATTAAAATTTTTATGTTTCGCTGGACACATACATGCTTCACCCTGTGCGATTGAGTCGTCCAATATGGATATAAATTAGTTAGGAATCTTTACTTGTTTGAGTTAAATGTTTTTATTAAACAATGAATTGAATGGCGACGTAAAAAAAAAAACTTTCATAAAAAAATATTCCAATGGCCCATGGGGGGATCGAACCCACGACCTTCGCGTTATTAGCACGACGCTCTAACCAACTGAGCTAATGGGCCACATGCCTAGCTGTGTTCTAAGAAACGTCAAGCGTCTTTAGTATAAAAATTTAAGTCAAATGCTGTTATCAAGTTCATGGTCGGTACGGTATCTTGTTTCAATGGCAAATGGATTTGGTTCTCATTTGCCATTGTCAGCGTGCCGCCACACATGCCAGCCAAATGTCAAACGTGACAATCACTTATCAGTCACACCAACTCACGCGTTGCTATGTAAATTTTCCAACAGATTTTCCTGTCTTTTGTTTGTTTGCTTTGGTGTTCCTTTATTTTTTATTACTTCGTGTTGACCGACGGACTCGACAGACCTATTCAAAGATTTTATCGCCCGGCGGCGTTGACCGCGTGACAAACCCGATAAATTGCCGTCCGTTGATAAACGTTTACACACACGCATATGGTATGGGGTCCCTGATGGTGCTAAGAGTTGTGCCCCATCAGATGTGGCAGGGCGTGTGGTGGCACCCAAAAGTATTCAAAATATCTGGCAAGCCACAGCGGCGGTCTCTTGCCACGGATTCTCGTTGCCGGTTTCCTTCTGGTGGTGGATAAATGGATGGATAGATGGTGCTGCTGCTTGGTGACGTGAAATGATTCTCTGATGAGTAATGGAAATTGTTCGGAACATTATACACATGTATTCAAGAGATGGGAAACGGGTGGGAACAAAGGGGACAGATTGAACTACTGACAAATGTGTTATCTATCCCGGGTGGGAGTTAAGAGTATTTTTTTCCTCCTCAAAAAAGAAACAAAGATTGATAAATGACCCGAAATATGCTACATGTGAAGACTCAGAAATGTAACTGAACAAAGACGAACATTTCGCCCCAAGTGGGTAAGTTGTTCGTACTTCAAAATGAGAAACCTGAACTGAATACGAAAACAGGAAGAGGATGTTTATGAAAATGCGAGCATAAAAGTGGGAAATTACCGGCGGTAAGGAGATGTATGTGATTGTCTTCTTTTTGTTTGGATTGATCGGAAGTTGTGCGTGGGTCTTGCGTTAAGATGGCTTAAGTTCAATGTTGGTATATAATAAATAAGCAGGATGCGTTGCACCGCAAAATTCGAAATTGAGACGAGGGGCGGGGTTATGGAAAGTTGAATTATGAGAACCCTAAAGAATAAATCACTTTGTGACATTCGGCACAACATTGCATTTGATACAAGTCGTTTTTTTTCTTTGGGCCTGACGTGGTTTTTGAAGGAAGGTACTGAAGTGGTCAAAGGAAAAATAGCAAAAGGAACAGGACATTCCGATAAGTTTTTCCCTGGATAAAACAATTTAGGAACTTGGGAATTCCTTTAGGGAGTGTCCCAAATTTGTTAATGTTATGAGAAGGTATAGCAGAGCCCTAGTGTGACATATATGGCACCACTGAGCATACTTTTTTAGGAGTTATACATTCGATAAAGCGAGGAGAACAACCCAGTAAAGTAAAGAGCACTGTGGCAGTAGTGAAATGAAATGGACCTAAGGGTTTTTTGCCGATTCCGAACGGCGAATTGAGTGGTCTCTTATGGCAATTGATACTCTCGGAGGGTTTTTCAAGCCCCCGCGGAGGTGAAAAAACTTTTATTGCTCCGGTCGGGATTTGAACCCGGGACCTCGTGTACAGTGGTCCTACAGACTAGCCACTACACCTACGAAAAAATGAAGTTTCAGTTATTTTTTCAGCTGTACAGTTGCATTTTATACTCTTTTGAACAGTGTAGCTTTTTGCGTTCGATGCAGAAAAACATTTTTGACACATACTACTCGGTAAATACAACGATCACTTTACTTTGAATTTCAATTAGCAAAATAGGCGGAAGAATATTAAAAAAATAATTAGTAATTTAAAATAGATGCAGGCTAAGAAAGACAGGCCCGTGAGATCGAAACGGATAAACCTCCGCTGAATCGCCTTAACTCGTTCGAGATTTTGCCTAACGAAACTGTTGTACAGCGTAAGAGTTATGTATGTTATATACCTTTAAATAAACGCCAGCATACAGTTCGAATGTTTAAGGTCATAACTTTTTCTTAATTTAAAAAGCCGATATTGGAAAAAATATATATAGCAGCAGCAGCTTAAGCATAGTTAGGTTTAAGCAAGGTTAAACCGTGTTTAAACTGCGATTTTTACGTAGGTAGATTCGTAAAAAAATTCCACACCACAATCTCCGATGGCAAAAAGCCAAATGATTTTAAAAAAATCACATCACATCAGGAATTTTTTGTTACTTTCGGGAAATAGAAATTTTTGTGTATTCAGCTGATTATAAGAATTAGTCTGAAAGCCTGAAAATATGTCAAAAATTATTTTTCAAATTATTCTGGTATCTTAACAGTAAATGAAAATTGGTTTTTATGTAAAGCTTATAGACATTTCAAATATTTTTAAAAACTTTCAAAAATTACGTTTATAACTAAAAAATTTTCTAAAACGGTTTAAAAGCCAAATTAAACCACTGAGCAAGTGCAACAGTGAGTGCGTATGTAATACCTTCGGGTCGATCCATAAAGGACAGCGTTATACCCTATTTCTGTCCTTCCTTTTCTATTGTCTTTCCCATTCCAATTTTTTTTGGTTTTCCATGGCCTTCCCGTTAACAGTCCTGAATCATTGATTGAATAAAATAAAATATTGTATTCTTTTAAGGTTTTTTATAGTTTATTTTTTGGAAGGCGTGTGGCATGTCCAACTCCTATAACCAAAAATCAATATTAGCATAGAAAATATCCAAATTTGCGTTTTGGTTAAAGTTCAATTAATATGGGAAGTCAACCCCTAAAAATTTGAGTGGCCAAAAACTTTGTATGAATCAATTTTAGAATGGTGTCCGATATACCTTATGTGCCAAGATTTATTGGTTATTCTTCCCTAAGTAAGGCTAAAGAGCTGTCGAAATCTATGTTTTTTGGAAAATAGGTTTTTCTTTAATTCTGCCTCTAAATGTGGGCACGGCTCAAAACTTTGTGTAAACCAAATTTTTTACATGATGTATTAAGTAAAAAATTTCCGATTTGGAACAAAAATATTGAATAAATTGCATTTGAAGGATTACAGTTTTTCGGCCTGGCAGAGGCACAACCGACCAGCTTTTTACTCTGAAGGTTATTCTTGAGAAGGCCTGGGAATATGCCAAACCGGTCGACGCATGTTTTGTAGATCTGGAAAAGGCGTATGACCGAGTCCCTCGGGATACACTGTGGAGAGTTTTGCAGGACTATGCGCTGAGTGGGCCTCTTATGAGAGCCATCCAGTCCTTGTATAAAAACTGCAGAAGCTGTGTACAGATAAATGGCGTCAAATCCCGTCCTTTTTATGTGCGCGTTGGACTTCGCCAGGGCTGTGTTCTGTCGCCGCTCCTTTTCATAGCATATATGGACTGGATGGTGAAGCGCAGTCTTGGCGAGTAATGTTTCGAATTGGCTGTAATCAGGATGAGCCATCTGCTTTTCGCAGATGATTTGGCCATCCTTGCATCATCCAAAGAGGAACTTCAACGAGCACTGGAGAGGTTTGCAGCCGTCTGTGGTGATGCTGGGGTGAAAGTAAACGTGAACAAAACGGAAGTGATGGTTGTTTCCCGAACTCCTGTGCAGTGTACCCTGCACATAAATGGAGTTCCATTAAAACAGGTGAAGAAGTTTAAGTATCTCGGGGTCTTTTTCACGAAAGATGGGAGGAGTGATACTGAGTTGTCCTGTAGAATTGGCCAAGCTGGAGCAATAGTAAAGGAACTGCGCCGGCCGGTCACCAGGAAAGCTGAGCTTTGAGTAATGACCGAAAGAATTAGATCGCGGATATAAGCTGCCGAAATGTGATTCCTTAGGTGCGTCGCTGGTGTTACTCTTAGGGATAGAGTGAGAAACGTCGGTATTCGTGGGGATCTTAATGTTGAGCAGCAACTTCTCCGAGTGAATCGATCGATTCTTCAACGCTCACTTAATGTCAGCATCATTATAATAAAAAGGTTCCTGACGATATTCACCTGGCAGCGTTTGTCATGATCATAGTAAATTGTTGTAATTTTTCACTTTTTAATATTAAATTTAATTTAGTTAATTAAATTTTATCGCTTCCCAATATAAGCAACTATACGTTCGGTTTTAAAATAAAATAGAGTGGCACAACAGCTCGAGGTGAACCAGGGCCATATTCTCAACAATGTATGCTGGTATGTTAATTTCTTTACACACAAGGGGACGTGCAATTTTTTGCCGAATCCGAACGACACTTTGTGAAGTTTTAAAGTCATGCTAGCCGAGATGCGGTGCGTCGACCCCTGCTAAGCTAAGAAACTAGGCTACGTGGGATCAGGTAAAGAACCTCTCCGAGTCCCGCTTGGGGACTGCGCCTGAGTCTCTTGAGTTGATGGCGGAGGATCGAGAACGATGGAAAGACTGGACCACCCTTGGTCCGCGACCCTTGTAGAAGATAAGCGGCATATTAGGATGATGATGCTTTTCGCCTGTACCAAACTTAAGATAATCCATTCGTGTGGAATAGGGTATAAAAACCCGCATTTATAGATTTGATTATAACATGATACTATCAAATTGTTATTGTATTTTAATTGTATTGTATCTTAAATCTTAAATAAGATATTGCTTTATTATTTAGTTTCTAAGTAGTTCTAGTCACAAATTTAATTTCGGCCACTTGAGCCACAAGCGAACATGTGTCGGGAGCAAACACATGTATGAATAAATACTTACTTACTTAAGGTGGCGCTACAGTCCGGGGTGGACCTGGGCCGCAGCCAACAAGCTTCGCCAGCCAGCACTGTCTCTAGCTAGCCGTCTCCAGTTTCGCACGCGAAGTTGGCTGAGGTCCCCTTCCACTTGCGTGCGCCACCTGAGTCTCGGTGGTCCTCTACCGCGCCGTCCCTGCGGTGTGGATTCGAAGATTTTCCGGGCCGGGGCGTTGGTGTCCATCCGCTCTAGATGACCCAGCCATCGTAGACGTTGTGTTTTGACTCTTTTGGATACGTCAGTATCGCTTTACAGCTCGTACAATTCGATGTTATATCTCCTCCTCCACTCTCCGTCTATGCAGACTGGACCGTAAATCGTCCGAAGAATTTTCCTCTCGAAGCAGCCTAAAGTGTTTTCATCTGCCTTTGACAGGGTCCATGCTTCTGCACCGTAAAGCAGGACTGGGATGATGAGGGTCTTATACATGGACACTTTAGTTGCTCGAGAGAGGGCTTTGCTACTCAATTGCCTTCTTAGCCAAAAAAAACAGCGATTGGCAAGAGTTATCCTTCGTTTGATTTCAGCGCTGGTGTCATTGTCTAAATTGATAGCGGAACCCAGGTAGACAAAGTCCCTAGCTACCTCAAAGTTAAACCTGTCGATGGTGATGTTTTGTCCAAGACGTCGGTGTTGGGTGCCTTTTCTTGATGATAGCATATACTTGGTTTTGCCCTCATTGACTGCTAAGCCCATATTCGCCGCTTCCGTCCCAATACTTACGAAGGCTTCACTGACATCACGCTTTGTTCTACCGATTATGTCAATGTCGTCTGCGTATGCGAGCAGTTGAACGGACTTTTGAAAGATTGTACCTCTGGTGTTGGCGCGAGAGTTCTGCACAATTCTCTCAAGTATGATGTTAAAGAAGTCGCATGACAGCGCGTTTGAATGAATAACTAATAGAAATTTAGTTAAAATAAAAACTTTGCATATATATGTTTTGTTAAACACTTATTGTATTCAAAAATTTTGTTTAGCCAGATAAAACTATTGAAGTCGGTTACCATAAATTCAAAAAAATGTATTCATAAATTATCAAATGTATTAATGTCTCAATAAAAACAAAATCAAATGAATGAAACCCGCATTTATATCTGACAACTAAGAAAACTGTGCCCAGAGCATTGGGTGGAATAGGCATTGCGTACAATGGCTATTTGAATGTAGTAGTACATGAGTATCAAAAAAATATGACGGTATTAAAAAGTAAATTCTCAAAATTCTTAACATTGTGAACCACGTGAATCTGGAATTATTGCGTAAACGTTACACCACTTCGGGCTACTAATGAAGAGAGTAGTTCCAAGTTTGCCGAGTTTGTAAACCTTATACAGTTGTGTTCAAATGTGTTCTGTATCTTTTGTAAAAAAGGGTGGCAAAGTGACCATATAAAAAGGCAAGGTGCAGTGATAAGCCCGAATATCTTTGGCTGGAAAAGGTCAAGCAGTTTAGTTAAGCTTAGGTAGAGGGATAATTTTTCTTTTGTAATAATTGGGCGAATTTTCTGATTTGATATGAACTGTCAATCAGAACCCTAAAGTATAAAGTCAAGCGTAATTTTCCGATTGAATTAAATGAATTAAAGTAACTCGAAAGTTAGTCCTGGCGAGAGGTGGGTTTATTTTCGGATTGTTCTCTTATTGGTGTAAAGGATTTTTTTTTTCAAATACAATGAGATCCTGCATCACTTTAACGTGAATTCAAATCCAACAATGAATTTTATGCAAAGGTAAAAATATAGGAAACTCCAGCCATAATACGAAAAAGACATCGAAAATGTTAAAAAAATTCTTTCTAACCGAATCAACGTCTCTTTTACAACAAACAAAGGCATCGGTACCTTCCTTCCTACCCCATGCAGCTACTTTCTTTACTTCAATTCATTTGCCTGAAAGATTAAATCACAGAACCTTATACCCCGTCGAAACAACTTGTTTTGTCATTCTCCATGTCAAACTGCACCACAAGACATTACATTTACGTGTCCTCTAAACCATCTATTGTGTAGCCGTTCGCCGTCGACATGTGTCTCTTCCTTACAGTTTGAATTAATGCATCAGAAAAGCAAAGAAGTGAGAAGTAACCATAGTCAATGTATATAAGACTTTGACAACAAGAACTACATTTTCCTGTATGTGGTATGAAAATAAGGGTAGGTTCACCCCATCTTCCATTCGTACGAGTACTTTAACCCGTATTACAGTAGTTGTGCCACATGCATTTGGCTTTCAGTTTGCACTCGGAAAAACAGCTCATTCGAAGAAAGAACAGGCATTTAGGTTTTCATGGCGAATTGTCGCTCCTCAGAGACTCTGGTGTAGGCTGTAGGCTTGTGTGTGCGTATAGGGGAGCCTTCTTACAGAGAAGAACTTCTTTGAAGTTTTAAAAACAAAAACATTGCGTGCCTTTAATTGGCTTAAATTGTAATGAATTGTTCAATGTAGTGAGTTGTTTAAGCTACAAAGGCAAGAGACATCAGCGAAATCTTTCTAAAGGGTTTGTGCTGTTTAAATAAAGCTATTAAAGTAGATTAGAGGAATGTGGTTAAAAATACAAATATTTGAAATTGTGCTTTAGGAGTGTAACATGTTTTGAACGAATGTTGACTTAACCGTAAGGAATGTTTTAAATATGTTAACTTAACTGTAGGACGGTAAGTCGAAGATTTGTTGACCAACTGCACATTTTCCCCCCTCTTAATGCGGGTCGAACCCAAAGGACGATGATATGTTGACCAACTGCACATTTTTGCTAATTCCATTTGCTTCCCTCTAAATGCGGGCCGAACTCAGAGTACGAGGTCGACGAGCTCCACACGCGATCTTTACCAGAATGTATTCTCTGTGGGCACTATAGGAATGAATGAAAAGCGGAAGGGGTTATGCAACCTTAATTCAGAGCATATTGGAAAAAAGTATCTTTGGTATGCGTCCATCTCCATGCAAGCAACGAGTTCGTGTACCATTAAAGCTTTAGTCAATCAACTAGGCAAAGTCATTGCTCAAGGTTGAAATTTTCGCCAATGCTGAGGTTTTGCACCTTATCTCGGTAGCTTGATAAAATTTCAAATAGTAACAAGGTCTTATTGCAGGGACGCATATGATTGTCACTAACGACCGACGAGTTAATGTCAGCAAAGAGTTACTGATGTGCTTTGGAGTATTCGTTCGAGCAGGAAAGGACTAAAAACAAAGGACTTGGAATAATTCTCTGCTTTACGTTCGTTTTGATTATCAACTACTCAAAGCCTCCACAAGGTCATCTCACTTATTTCTTTGCTCCCTTACGTATGTGCATGTCCATGATCATCATGATCATGATAAAGCGTAGGATTTCATAACACTTTTACTTGAAAAAAAAAAAAATTATACTAGAAATATCAAAATTTCCAGTCGGCTCCCAGGAATAGGGCTAATGTAGGAAGGTTTTTAAGAATCGTTGAAGATTGGGTTTATATGAAAGGTTGGACAATGAGCGATGGCTTTCAGGGTTAGTATTTCCGTATAAATTTGCTGTGAATTACTTATTTCAGGAAATTACTTATTTCACGACGGCAAAAGTCGTCTTTTATTCATGTGACGGAAATGCATTCTTAAATCGCATCCCATAAGATAAAAGGTGTATAAAGTTTGATTCATAGCCTGTAACATAGAAAAATAATCACCGTATGGGAGTCTAAGACCTCAAGGGCATACGATCAAGACAGAATTGTAGGTCGAATGCTCTATGCCTGTCTGTCTGTCTTTCGGTAGTTGTAAGGCCTCAAATTCTGAGATGGGAATTTGAGACTTCGTACCTACATGTTCTTTTCGAGTGACATGCCCACTTTACTAATAAGCATGAAAAAATAAATTTGTCCTGGTACGCTAAAATTTGGTGTGCTGTATCTTTGCTGAAGTGTGTTGCAATAGGAATTAAAAAAAAGACCGTCAAGTATGGAGTCATACGTGGAGCGTTCCGTCAGCTTTTGTTGTAGGTAAAGCTAATATTTATTGCGCAGTTTGTGTAAAACTCTATTTGTTTATTATTATTTTTGGGAATATTTTGCATTCTGTTTTCAACTTATATTTAGTCATTTTTAGTTTTGTCACTTAAAAACAGGGTCACATAAAACTTTTTCTATATTTTTTTCCTACAAATAGAAAAGTTAACAAGAACTGCCATAAAACTCTTGTAAACTCTTGTGCCTGCGTCAAATTTGGTTGATGTAAAATATAAGGGTCCAGAAGTTACGATACATATACATATCTGCTAGCAGCATTATTTAAGTCAGTGAATTGAAGCGTTTTACCATTAACTATTACGGACACCGTTTCGAAAATAGAGGGATGGCTTATCGGCCTTTTTAACCATTTTTAAAATTAACAGCAATTTACATTTTTTTCAATTACCATTAGGTTTTTTTTTTTTAATTTTGCATCCAGCTACAATGCGTTTGCTAAAATAGTTTTAAAAATTTGAGGTTAGAAACGGACATTTAGAAACTTGCGTTGTAACGCTTAATCCTTCAGCCAAATTTAAACAAGATCGTCATTACCATAAACAGACTAGCAACCTTGAAAAAATCAAGATTTTGAGTCAAATCTTCAAAGTTTTTGAATATTCGAAGTTTGCTTTAGTTTTACATGAAATCTTAGAAGATGGACTCTCTATTCCCGTTATTTATTTCAAAGTTATACTCTATGCTGTTTAGGAACTAGAGGGGGAGACATACCTTGTTTTGACCTTTTTTATAATTTTCTAAATTTCAAATCCATAAAACAACTATTTCGAATTTTTCCAGTTCTCGTTAGACTTTTTTCCAATAGCCCAACTACCTGCGCTAACATTGGATGCTTTTTTTCCAAATATATGGGTAACGGTTTTCGCGAAAATGGTAAAACAAGTTCCTTTTTCATTTCGACTTTTTAAATAGGCTTCGAAAAACTAACATTAAAAACGGCAATTTAAAAATTTTCTAACGCAGCTTGCTTTCCTTTTGTATACCTTGTACTTGATCTGAATTCGAACAAAATCACTTTGACCGTTAAGATACTAAAAGATTTCAAAAAATAGTTTTTGAAAATGCTTCTCTGTTTTAGAGTTAAATCTTAGAAACTTTTGAAACTTTAAAGTTCGCTACAACTTTTCTTAAAATACGTGTGATTTTTTTCATATGATTTGCCCCAACAGGACGGGAGATAAGGGCAATTTTTTTTCTTCGAAAATGCGTAAAAACGGCAGTATTAAAACTTTTTCTGAAAAATATGACCTAAGCATTTGCTTTATTTTCTCTTGCTTTATACGTGTGGTAATATTATCTGTGTGTATTAAGCGGTTCAAAAGTAATGGCATCAAACACTTTGAAAAAACGCCACCCATTTTCAACTCTTTATTTCTCAAAAACTTTTTAATATTTTCAAAAAATTAAATTTTTACATTTAAGTTTGGTATTTTCTTAACTTAAATTTCGCTTTTCTTGTTCTTGGCTTGTTCTTCTTAAAAAATTTATTGAAATCCAATTTGCCATGAAATTTCAAACTGTAATTAAACCGTTATTTCTGCTTAAAAAAAATTGCCCTCTTTGGATTCTCTGACTGTTTCCCGAGTTTAAAAACAAACCAAATTTTGTCTTTCTACGACTTACCGTTCAGAAGTTATAGCACGATTGGATGGACGGACGGATAACGTAGTGATACCATTAAAAAGTCCTTTTTCCATTTTTGGACGGACCGCTAAAAAGCGAAAAAATCCCCCATGTGTTCGTGGTCATACTTTCTTTCGGTCTTGTAAGCGACAAGAAATTTGCTTAAAATCTAGAAAAACCTGCATTAGGCTTATCGCAAACACGACACTTTTAGTCATGCGCAACCATTTAATTACATATTTTTGAATGAATATATTTGATTAAATATTTCAGATTCAATTTTAAGAAGATAGGTATATGCATAAGATCTGTGTATACGAGGTGTTAAATGCTGTAATTGCAGTGTAGTAAATAAAGGAGAAATTTTTGACTGATTGCCCCGTATTCGGGCTTAAAATTCTTAAAATAGATATTTTTTTATTAATTTTTCTCTAGGTAATATTAATATTTTGCAACTTAGAAGTTATAGGCATTTTTTAGCACTACCATTTTAGTAAATCAACTTAAATGATTTTCAGCATTTCTCGAAAACCATGCAATATTTCAGCCCCTCAAAAAATAGTCTTCAAATGAATATAAATAGAGTGGCACAACAGCTCGAGGTGAACCAGGGCCAACTTCTCAACAATGTATGCTGGTGTGTTAATTTCTTTACATACAAGGGGACCTACAATTTTAAGCCGAATCCGAACGGCACTTTGAGAAGTTTTTCAAGACAAATGGTACTCTCGGAGGGCTTGTCAGACCCTCGCGGAGGTGGGGACGGTGAAAAAGAACAAGTCTTTTTTTTCAGGTGACGATGGCAGGATTCGAACCCAGACCTCCGGCGTAGTAAGCACACACACTGACCACTACGCCACGGCACACCCACAAAAAATAGTCTATGTCTGGTATTTTTTTCAAAACGGTATATGTTACTGTTATCCAGATAGCGTGGGGGGACACGCGGTTTTCTTTTAGCTTTTTCTGCTTTTTTTTATATAAAATCCATAAAACGTCTATTCGGGACCTTTCGTTGAACACCGTTATATGTATTGTTTGTTTTTATTCTTGTATAGGTACTTTGCGCTAGCAGCGGTTACTTCTTCCTAGTACCCAGAGCACAGGATTTTTAGTTATCGGTTACAAAAGTGAGTTTTTAAATTTGTTTTTTAAACCGTTTTAGAAAATTTGAAGTTAAAATCGCCAAGATCTTTTAGAAAATTTTAGAATTCACTTTGTACGTTTTATATACAAACCATTTTTGTTTGCTTGTATATATTTACTTATACTTTATTAAGCCATTTAACTGTCTTGAATTATCCTCCACTGTGTGTACACACTTGATACCATAATTAAGGAGCGCGGCCAACCTGTACAGTGTGAAGTTTTGCACCACCCACGAAAATACCACTGTTAGCATTCCAGGATATTTTGAAAAATAATTTTTGAAATGTTTTTGAAGCTTTCGAGATAAAACTCAGAATTTGCTATATATTCGAAAATTTCTATAGTTTTCCCGTAAATTACAAATAAATTCTTAATGCGTGTGATTTTTCAAATTCTTTAACCGATGCTTTATCGGAGATAATGGTGGGGACAAAGCTTTTTCACGATTTTTTTCGAAAACAGCAAAACTACAGTTCTAAATGGTTTAACCAAAATTTGATTACAACCTTTGCTTAGCCTTTGTTTTATATGTAGCAAATATCGGCTTTTTAAATAAAGTGATAAAAAGGTAATGACCTTAAACACGTTGAAAATCGGTAGGTATCTATTTTCCTAATTTCTCAAAAACCTTTAAATATTTTGCGAAAATTCAATGTTATTATAAAAATCCAATATTTTTTTAGTGCAGGTTTCAATTTTCTTCCATCTTAAACTTTTTAATGTAAGGCCAAAACACTTTTTGTATTTTTTACCATCAATATTCAAACTGTATTTAACCACTATGCGTTTATATAAAAAATTGCCCTTGTATGCGTTCTCATTTGTTTCACGGACTTTATAAGGCTACCAAATGTCATCTTTCTACGACTTACCGTACAGAAGTTACAGGTGCCTACGGACGGATAACGGAGCGATACCGTAAGAGGTCCTTTTTCCATTTATGGACGAACCGCTAAAAATGAGGCAGAATTTTCGATTGAAAAATGGCAAAAATCGATGTAAGAAGAATAATTGGCAAAATTATTGGGACAAAACGGCAAAAAATTGAGACAACATTGGGTCTTATAGGGGCAAGACCCTCCTATAAAAGGCCTCTGATAAGACTCCATGTAAGTACCCAAACCAAACGCGTCTTTGCTTATCCTTGCTGAAACAACCCTTTGCCATACAAAATTACATTTTAAATTTAAAAGAAGGTAGGAATATCCCAATAGTCATTGCTGTATGTGCATTAACAATTAAGCTGTGGGGTTAACATTTTTGAACTTTTGTAGGTCCGTCACGCGACGTTCTGGATGACAGGTTTTGATTGATTTTTAATCTTAGTTCAGATACGACAACTGCCAGCTACAAGTTATATGATAAGCAGGTAGGTACCCAGAAAATTGATCGATTGTACTCTTTTGTGGCCCAAACGCCTTTTTAAGTGCTCAGGAATAAATCACTCTACCTACCTATTTTCGATCCTATTGATCTTAGCTTTAACTACATTTCTCCCATATCCGCACAATTCACAATAGTGCACCTTGCAGTATCTACGTTTTTGAAATCATTTGCATATTTTTTCCCGAGAATTTGTTCTTACATATATTTTTTTTGTATGAGAAAGTAGGTACCATCACTTGCGTATAACATCCTACCTACCTTCATCCTTTTATGCGGGGACGTCCTCGTCGACATCATAACCACCATCAGCATTGTCGTCACCAACCACCCGTCTCCAATCCAAGACACGGATGGAATGCATTTAACAAAAAGGCAACTCTGCCAACATTAGCGAAAGCGGTGAACGTGACTACTTGCACAAGGATACATTGAAAAGGGACCACCCCTCTGTCACCCGGCCTCGACGTCATCATCATTCTCTCATTATGGGCAAAAGTAGCAGCAGCAACAATTATTTTCATTTCAAAAGGGTGTATGTGTGTGTGTTTGTTTGCCTGCTCCGCCTCTTCATCGCCTTGCTCTGCTCTGTCTTTATTCCATTTTTACAGTGTCCTTATTTTTTCCCTCTGAATTTCTGATGTGCTTTGTTCCTCTTTTTTTTGCACTCTCCAGCCACGTCGGAGTCAGAGAGTTTGCTTGCAGTAGTAGGTATAGTATTGCAAAAGTTTACCCTCAATGTGATTTTTATTTTCGCTTTTTTGTTTCCTCGGAAAACGAACGAGATGAAAAAAAAAACGATGACGAAGAAGATGAATTAAATGAAAATATCCTGTTAAATAGGGGCGATAGAGAGACTACAAGCACTTCAACCCACGGGATCAATGACCAAATGGGTTAAAAACTTCCCGACTTGAAAGTTTGTCCCTGTCGTGTTTCTCTATCGTTACAATTTGCTATAAGTGGGCCAAAGGTGGGTTAATTAGAAGAGATAACATTAAAGAATCCCAATGGATTTAAAGGAGCGAGGCAAAAAAAAACACAATTTAAATAATTGATAGCCCTACGCCACATAAAATTTCATCAGGCAACACCGCTATGCTCAAGATCGTCAACGAAAAACAAGTTAAGGGGTGCTTCAGGGGTTGTTCTGTCAGCCAACAGTTATCCTAATATATATATATACAGACATATTCATTTTTTGGTTTAAGAAAGTTTTACTGTGTCGCCCACTTAGAATTTATAAATCTTCCGGAGCCACAACCGCACCAACTTGACAACATTCATTCAGCTCACCCAGTTACCCACCCACCCACAGAGCCGAGGACGACCGACCGAACGACGTTGTGTATACAGAGTGGCACATGGAAGGAGTCTCTCTCGCTATCACTGGGGAGGGCTGTAGTCAGTGTATAAAGATGAGTTGATATATCCCATAGGAATACCGTGTGGGCTTTTATTACGAAATGGAGTTTTGCTGATTGGATGGTTTGACTTGAATATGCGAGCGTTTTTCCGAACGATTGCTGCATTTTTTCCTAAAGGCAGCCTAAGGAATATCTTACTTGAAAATATAGTCGAGAATATAAAAACAAATATTAATTTATTAACAGTTTTTTGTAATTTTAAACGCATTATGTATACTTAACGATGACTAGTACCTAATAAGGTTCAAAAGAAAAAAAAAGCGTACTTCAAACACTTACGAAATCGACCGAGATAAATAACTATGAGCCACGTCGCGGTCGTGGTTTCTTATAAACCACGCTATGCGCGTTGCTATTTGTGTGCTTATACACATATGGAAAGGAGTTGTGTTGTTTCGAAATCCAAATGACTTATCGAGAAGTCTCTTTTGAGAACTATTACTCTCAGAGAAATGTTTCTTTCTCCGTCGTCGCCTAGGTGGGGCTAAAACTTTAATTTTGCACTTGTCAGGATACGAACCCAGGTACGCACCAGGTAAGTACGTACTTCCTTCAATCTCTGCGGATGCTATATTATACCTTGTAACAACTTTTGATTGAATATAGCGGGCAATTAGAAAATGATAGGTACTTACATTGCACAGCTCTGAAAGCGCGAAGATTGCAGATTTTAAAACAAAAGTCATACAAGTAAATGCTTTGTAATTACTTATGTTAATTTCTTATTAAAACAAATATTTACTAGGAATAGTGTTTATATGTTTCGAACCTTGCCATGTTTGTTTTAAAACCGATTCTGTACAAAATAAAAATACAGGTATATTGATTTGTACACAAAAGTGAACCGTAAGGAGCAAAGGAGAACTAATTCCAAAAATACTGACTCAAAAATCAACCCAAGAACTAGACTTGGTGATAGATGATCAAAAAGAAAGAAAAAGCTACATTAACATATCTACCCTTTCCCTGCGACCCTTTCAATGAAAGGCAGCTCAGAAAATTGGGGATGATGGTGTTGATGATAAAAATGAATTCACACGTTTTGAAACACGTGCAATAGAGACGCCCCTTTTGACGAAACGAGTATATAGTTTTGACCGTCTAGGAGTCTAATCATCCTACCCTTAAATTTTTTTAATACGTTACAGACGCAAAACGAAATTTCTAACGACTTATAGACACACTAATAAAGAAGCATGTTTTCAGCAGGAACAACGCGGCGCACATTAAAATTAAAAAAAAAGACGGCCAAGTATGAAGACATACATTTACAGATATATATTACATATTGCGCAGTTTGTGTAAAATTCTATTTTTTTATTAATGGTATTATTTGATATTTTTTACAGTCTGTTATATACTTTCTACGTAGTGCTGTTCACCGTTATTATATTGGGTGATTCCTTAGATTCGGTAATCTGAAATAAGCTGGCAGAAAACTTTTCCTTCAATCTTCTTTTTACGGTTTTTCTTTAAGAAATTAGCTTGCGTCAATTTTGGTTGATGTAAAATAATTGGTCCAGAAGTTACGATATATTTTCTAGCAGCATCATTTTAGTTAGTCAACTAAAGTGTTTTCACGCACATCTAGGAAACCATTTACTATTTCAAAACTGCTATAGTTTTTTTTATACCCCATCCCATAGGATAGGAGGTATATTAAGTTTGATTCATAGTTTGTAACATAGAGAAATAATCACGGAAGCCCCCAAGATTTTAAGGGCATATGATCGAAACCGAATTGTAGGTCGGGTGACCCATGTCCGTCCGTCCGTATGTCTGTTGGTAGTTGTTAGGCCTTAAATTTTGAGCTAGGAAGTGAAACTTGATATCTGTTTTTTCTAGGCCTTGAAGCAGTACATGTGTTAAAATTTTTGAAATCCCCCACTGACACGCCCACTTTACTTATTGGCTTGAAAAATCAAAGTTGTAGTAGGAGGCTGAAATATAAAATGTTCAGTTACATTGCGTATGCTATCAGTTGTAATCAATAATTTTTTGCCACGCCCACTTTTGGGGGTGTTTTTAGGTATAAACCAAATTTTTTTATATAAATGCAATAAGCACGTGTATGTATAAACCACATCTCATAAAAAATATGAGAATAAAAGGCGATGTTATTGAAAAGAGATTGATGCCACACCCCTTCCTTCCTTTGCGTCACAACGGCAGTATTAAAACCTTTTCAAAAAAAAAAACTTGAGCACTTCGTTGACCTTGAGTTGCTTTATACGTGTGTTCAAAATTGGCTTTGAGCACTAAACGGTCCAAAAGTAAGGGCTTCAAAAATTTTAATCCATTTTCATCCATTTTCAACTCTTCATTTTTCAAAAACCTTTCAATACTTTCAAAAAATTGGATTTTTTCGTTAAAGTTCAGTATTTACTTAACTTAGGTTTCGTTTATTCAGGTCTTGCCTGCTTAGCTCCTTAAAAAATTTGAGACATATTGAAAACATTTAATCCATTGTCCCATGAAACTTCAACCTTTTCATTATTTTTAACTCCAAAAGTCGAAATAAATTACAATGGTTCAGGAACTTTAGTTTCCATTGATCTTTTTTCGCAAAGATCTCAGTCGGCTATGTCTGGTCAAAAAAAGTGTGTAATATTCTACTCTGGTTTTCAAATTTAAATGCGGTAAAACTAAAACCCGCACCAAGAAAATTTGTAAACTAGGAACAATATTGCTCACCTTTATGACTTTACTCGAGTCGATACTTGTAAATTTATCGTCAAAAAAAAAACACAAAAGCGACAGCATAGTGTCACTAGACTCTTTAATTTCACGTCTACTATAGTGAAAATGCATTCTGTAAATTCTGTGCGTATTATTGCAAAATATTCAAGAAAAAATTTATGAATCCCTTTTTTATTTCCCTTTTACATTTTTCAATCCACAAATCTATCAATTTGTTCCGTGCACAGCTATAGCAATACACAACGGAGTCATCCCATAGTTTATTGCTTGCGATGATACAAATTCAAGTTTTTCATCAAGACAGCACTGTTAAGACAGAGTTGTCTTGGTGAAAAAAGTCTTAACAATATTTTGACTCCACAAGAAGTTTTCCAGTTTTCCAGCCCTGAAAACCAGCAAGACTCCATAACTCCAAGGGGTTATGAAATACAGGGCCTTAATCTCATTCTACCCCATCCCATATGATGGGAGGTATATTAAGTTTAATTTATAGTTTGTACCATAGAGAAGTAATTATAAAACACCCACAAGGTCTTATAAAAAAGGCATATTATCCAGACCAATTTGTGAGTCCAACGAGACATGTCCGTCCGTCCGTCTGTCGGGAGGTTTTAGGCCAAAAATGTTGAGCTAGGAACTTGAAAAGTCATATCTGAGCTTCTTGGCTCCCGAAGCAGTACAAGTAATAAATTTTTTTAACTTCGTCCACTGACACGCCCACTTTATGAAAAATTAAAACTGTCGCAGGACGCCAAAATTTGGTGTGCAGTATTCTCGCAAAGGTGTTTTGCTGAAATCAGCTTCCGACGGTGTATTGCTGATGGTGCGGGTGGACCATGGGTTCCGGGTGGAACCCTGTACAGGTATAGATGGACGAAAAAGCTGGTCGAACTTAAAAGTCCCTCTAGCCTTTGGTGGAACTGGCCGATTAAATTACACGGTAGCAGGTGATCGAAAAAATGAAGGAAAAACATTCTCAACTCAAGCATTCTTTTCCTGGAACCTTATCGTAGCTAAAAATAAAAATGACCTGATGCCGAAATTTTGCCTGTAATGTAAAATGTTTTAATTTTGCTATTTTAAGCATTTTTTAAGAAAAATAAAAAAAAAATATTACTTAAGTATTTGTTTTCAAACCTATTTACCTTCAATCGCGGCAAAAATTCAGTGTCAAAACGTAATGGGGATTTGACAAAAAAAAAATACCTTACCCTTAAAGTTTGTATATCCTTGTCACAATTGCCTTTTGCGTATTGCAAAGTTCAAGTTTGAAATATAATTGCTATCCAGTGGACACTCTTCAAGGACATTCTCACCTACATCCACTTTTATATTCTACCAAATTGTAAGGTACAAGGGCAATTTACCCATCGCCTATGAATTACTTGATAAATTCATAGGTACCTTCCCGGATACAAAACTATAATCATTCCCAACCCCCTAAGCACACAAAGGCAATTCAATTCATTATTTATTTAAAAACGAGTGAAAAATAAAGAAAAATTACTTAACAGGAAATTGTTTTTCACTTGAAACTGCCCGCATTTTCCTTCTGTAGATGTACGTACATTGTTCAATGTTCCACACACACACATACCTACGAGGCACATTTTCACATTCCTTTCCACTTAAAATGCGTTTACATCACGCACATTGAAAGTAACGCGACACCACCAACCAAAGTACTTAACTATGTCCTCAATTACCCAATGGGGTGTAATAAAAACGCGATACTTGTGCGGTTGTATAGATACATAGATGTGTAGATACAAGTAGAAGTCAAATATAAATTCGGGGGGACGAGCTTGTGAACGAAAAAGGACATAGGGATTCACCAGGGGTGATTTCATCCCCGAAACACACAAAAAAATAAACAGGCAAAAAAATGGGAAAATAAATTATTAATCGAAGCTTTCACTTTTACAATGTAAATCTTTGGCCTTTCCACCCGCACCCCAGGCCGAAAAGCCGTATCGGTTCGGTTCAATACGAATATCGTCAGTGGCACTATTGGCGCGGTTCACTCGACGTTCCGTTTTGAATTTCAATTAAGCCATGACCGAAAATGGGGCAGCAAAACGAAGAAGAATGGGGCGAAAATGGCAACCGGCACAGAAGCATAGCAATTATTGTTACGAAGAGTAAAATATGGAGAGAAAAAAAAGAAAGAACCGGGCCAAGTAGAACGAATATGGGAGGCCTATAGATAGGAATAGGTGGTACCTACGAACTCACACACAAATTGTACTAAAACGAGAAATATGAACAAAATACCGAGCAAAAGAATAAAAAAACAACAACAACAACAGCGGATGGAAAGGAAATGGTATTTTATAAAAATGAAAATGCAAAGTGGGTACATTTCCCCAGCCCCCCCAGTCGACACCCAACACACCACTTGTAGAATTTTCATGGATTTGTCCCCGCAAGGACAGTTTTGCCTCCCTGCGACATCGCCCCCATATCTTTCTAGACAAATCGTCGTGTAGCCGTCGTCGTCGTAGTCTCTTCATGAATAAAAACGGGAGCGACACTCTACCTACGAACTATACCCGCTGCCGCAGCCACTGGTGAACGGAGAGCGAACGAAGAAATCGCTTCAAGGGAAGGATAAAGGACGAAATGCAAATTTGTTCCTGTTTTTTTTTTTGCGAAAACTTCTTCCAGTGTGAAAGGATACCCAGGGCCAGGAAAGATGGCTCGGTGGTGGATCTGGATCGAAATTCGTGCTCTGCATGCCGAGTGAGTGGTTTCATTTGTGCTTATGATTCCTCGCCTTTTATTTCGGAGTTTGGCCCGTTTTTTGCCATATTTCTGATATTAGATTTTATTTGGAATAAAGGATGATATATTACTCTGTTATTTGGCAGATTGCTTACATAAGCTGGGTTGGTTGACATTGGAATGCGAACCAAGACGAACCAAGAGCCTTCTGCAATTATATAAGGGGATTACTACTCGGCGCCGTTGACAATTTTTTTTAAGCCCTATGCCCAAGGTGAGAAAAATGAAATATATGTATTTAAGAGCTTGCCAATATCTATTTGATTGAATTTTTTCTAATTACAATTTTAACAGTTGAATGGGCTCTGGAGTTTTTTTTAAACGACATGTCGACTGGTCCCAAGGATATAAAATATTTTATGTAGCCGAAATATCCATATACGATTTGATTCCCGATTTAACAACGATATATACAGTACGTACCTACTTTAAGTGCATACCTACAATGTGCAGTTCCGAAAGAGTATCTCCTCGGAAATGGTCCCAACTTGCGGCATAAACATTCTTGAATCTAATTATGAAGATGACAGAGCACAGAGCGTACAGATACACAAACATAATGAGCGATATTCGCTGTGTCTTGATAGAGGGTCTCAATGAGGATTGTAAAAATGGCTGCTTAGATAGTTGGTCTTTAAATAAACTGTTTTCTTCCACGGTTTTCCACTCCTCCATAAAAGCTGGAACTGCAGTCGGGCCAGACCGAATTAACCCGGAGTTTTTAAAAAAAAAGATTTAATTTAGAGTTTTAACAGTTGAAGAGGTTTAGTTAATCCTGATGATGGAATAGCATATTCCGAAATGCGTCGACAAAACAACAAAAATAATTGTGTAAAAAGTGGATAAAATAAAGTTTTATTAATTTACTAATTATTGAAACTGTGTTTTTTTATGGAATTATCGAGCAAAAACACACAATCGGAAACCGCATATTAACAATGAATACATTTTGGACTAAAACACCCTCATATTAACTAGAAAAATCACTTTTTTTTAAAGCCAGGCCCACAAAAATGGGCGGAGACATAAATACATATGTGCAAAAAACTTAGAAATTCCTAATATCTACAATTTTTTTTATATAATCTGTTGTCAAATTTCATATATTTCATATATATATATATTTCATTCTTTAAAAAACAGTAATTTTGAATTAAAATTCCTTAAAAAGTGGGCGTGGTCAATGTAAACGCCTAACTTTTTCTGCTGCCTAGAAGACAATTCCAAAACAGTAGCACAGATTAAAAATCAGTATGCTACCACCATTTTAACATAGGTAAAGTGTTGGCCAGAACAGGCCTGTAGTGGGCGTGTCTGTGGGCGTATTTAACTAATTTTCAAATTTGATCTGGTCCAACGGACTTGTAGTCCACTTTCAGCTCTCTAGCTTAAAATTTAAGGCCTAAGAGTTGTTTACTATGACGGACGAACGGCGACATGTCTTAATCTATTCCCCGGTTGGTCTTATTCATATCTCTAAAATGCTTTAGGTTTCAAACTTAACATACCCCGGGGCGAGTATAAAAATGCTCTCCTCAAATCAAAAGAATCCGCGAATTACCCACAAAGACACAGTCTTGCTCTTCTCTTTTCATTAGGCCCAAAATCTTTTGAACTGGTCTATCGACCTTTTCAATGAATAATTGAAACTTGTGTAGGTAAGCTTCAAAGACCGTCGCATCGTCGGCAGCCAATGACACCCTGTGGAAAAAGTGTTTCATGTACAAGCTTCTTAGGATCATGCCTGCACAAAATTCTGCAAGCTAAAATTCGTGATGCTGCGGCTACGAAGGTCTTTCTCATTGGTAGCCGCAGGAGAACAATTAAGCTAAACAACGGACTCCCCAAGTTCTTGTTCCAACACACTTCAATGTGTACGTATATGGTTGACAGCTTTCAATGTAGCCCCCTCGAAAATATAATTATAGGCCGATAACTTGGCGCTTGAATTCCAACACAAATCGCAAGTTCCAACACAAGTCCGTTTGGAGGGCTGGAAAGGATAGTGACATCAGGCATAAGCCATCTGCCTGCATATTGCAAGAGCTGTGGCCCTCAACCCTGAGCACCAAAAAACCGAGCTTATTTTCCGTCTCAGTCAAAAAGATTAAAAAAAGAGAACTGCGAGTGTTGGTGCATAGGACAAAACTTATCTCTTAAGCACAGCTAACCAAAGTTAAAAAAAATTAAATAAACAGACCGTGATTAAAAAACCAATCAGTATAATCGAGTACAGGATATAAAGCCGTCATTTGGCTACCGATCGGCACCATGAGTCTTATATCTGGCACCCTAAGAGCGACATTAGTTGAATGTCTTCCCACCAATGTTTTGCAAAATAGCCCCACCCGTTCTAAGAAAGAAACAAATATTGGCCAAAGAATTCCACAGAATCCAATATGGAAATAGAACCCGATACAAACAACTTTAGAGAGATGCAACGCTACCTCACCTAAATGTTCCTGCCCATGCTGTGCACCCTCTTTATGCTTAGACAACATGTCTTGTTCAACTGTTCATAGAGCTGACATATAAAGGGTAAAATTGATGACACCAACGCCCTTAATACAGGGGCTTTATCTACGCTATAATCACTGCATCTATAAAATTAGTAATTTCTCTTGTTTCTATCATGCTATTTCGTAGCTGGGGTAAAATTCAATTGTGCCATTGTAGATTTACGGCACATAGCGAAGCCTTTTTTTATCCTTCGGGCCGTGCGTTGCTATTGGACCGTGCTTCTATTGAGCCTCCTTGTTTTTTGTAGTGTCCCAAATCCTCGAAAGCATACATTTTTCCACCCTCTTTCGCTGTCAACAACTTTCCGGAACCCAGTTGCGCTAAATTTTTCTTGGGTATTTTCACGGGACACTAGTCCGCAAAATCTAAAGATTTACCATACACGTCTTTACGTCTTAAATTCTTTTCACACCAGAGTCAGAGTTAAAAGCTAGACTGTGAGCGATTACATTTTTATACCCTACCCAGGGTATTTTAAGTTTGGTGTATTGTTTGTAACGCAGTGAAATTATCACCGTAGACCCCTAAGACCTTTAAGCGATATGAAATTGACCAACCATTCGTCCATCCGCATGTAAACAACTTTTAGACCTTAAATTTTAAGCTACAAAGAGCTGGAGTTGCTCAGTTAGCTCGAACGCCAGTCCTTCAGATCAAGTTTAAAAATTAGCTGAATCCTCCCACAGACACACCCACTACAGGCCTGTACGAAGAAATACTTCTTTCAAATTTTAGCTCAATGGTGCTAGAGCACTAATTTTTGGTATGTAACATTGCCTTGTAACTGTCTTTGAGGTAGCAGAAAAAGTTTGGCCTTTTCATTGGATTTCAGCTGTTTTTTTTCAATGCGTATGTAAGAAATGAGACTTAAAACTATATAACAAAAGTCGTAGACATTAGCATTTTCTATTTTTTGTACATAAGGCGTTAAAACAAAGTGCTTTTTTGAGCTAAAAAGGTGGAGTTTTAGACCGCAATGCAAGCATCCAACAGCTATATTTTTTTTTTATCCCGCCCACTTTTTGGAGGGTGGCAGTTTCCTTTTTTGGTAGGGTAGGGTATTTTGCCTCTGACGCTTATCAGTGGGTGTATAATACTGTCCACCTAGGCACATATTTTTCGACTTAAGTCGAGCTTTTAAATACCTATTAAATGCATTGCCTCTAAATGTTCGACATTAATGACAGCTCGGTATCAACAACTCAGGTGAGTTTGTTGTGTTGTGTAGTTTGTGAAGTTGCTGTTTTTTTTTGCTAAATAAAGCTGAATTGGACTGGATTGCTTTGTAAGTACCTACAAATCAATAAATTAAAATTAATATTTAAGTTTAAAAAACTAAAAAATCAAAATCGATACCCACCACCTTTCATCATTGTCAAGGCCGCGTTTGACAGCGTCTATACGAGCGACGAGCTCTAAAGCGCAATGTCTGGTTTTGGCATTCTCGCCAAACTCGTCAGTCTGTGCAGGATGATAATGGAAAACTCACGCTGTTTCGTCAAGGTCGGTGAAGACCTCACCCCTTTGATGTCAAAAAAAGGATTAAGACAAGACGACGCACGCAGTGACCTAACTAACATCCTACTTGATAGAATTATGTAGAACTCCTGCACCAACGCCAGACGCGCAATCTTTCGAAAGTCGCGTTCAAGTAGTCGCATACGCAGACGACAGTTACATAATTGGAGGAACACAGCATTATCAGTGGAGCCTTCGTGAGTATTGGGACAGAAACGGCGAATATGAATTATGCAGTCAACGAGGGCAAAACTTAGTTTATCCTGTCATCAAGAAAAGAAACTGAACACCGACGTCTTGGAAAAAACGTCACCATCGATGACGTCTAAAACTTAGAGGTAGTCAGGGATAGGGACTGTGTCTACATGGGCTCCGCAGTAGATGCAGGCAATGACACCAGCGCTGAAATCAAACGAATGATAACTCTTGCGAATCGCTGTTTCTTCGGCTTAAGAAGGCAATTGAGTAACCAGGCTTTAGCGAGAGAAAACGTCGAGCTATTGGCGTGGCCTCCATATTCTCTGGATCTCAATATAGTTGAAAACATTTAGGACTGGCTCACTCCGAAGGTTTATGAAGCAGGACGGCAGTTCACATAAAACGCAAATCTTATTCAGCAAGTTGCCTGGGCCGAGATCTCATTTATAGCCTCTCAACTCATCTGGAGTGTATCTTAGTTCTTATTTTGTACCGACAAAGTGTGAAAATTGGTTAAATCCGCCAACGGCCACGCCCACTACTGGCTTCAATATAAGACAATCTCTATTTCAAATTTTCTCTCAAAATGCTTTTTGGTCAAGTAACACAAGGCATGGGCAGTCAAATTTTGGCGTAGAGCAACAATAGCCCAAAACCTTTTTGACCGCCCCCGTTTTCGACCATGCCCACTTTTAACTTGTTAGATCTTGATTTTTCAGAAAGTTCCCTCCAAATCGAAAAAAAAATTATATGACAAATATTACTATTTGCTAAGTTTGCTCCATACAAAGTTTTGACCTCGCCCACTTTCAGGGAGAGTTTTTTAGGGAAAAATGGTTTTTACCGAATTAATTTTCGGATTTTACGCTTTTTGTCATGATTCCAACGAAATTACAATTAATTGATTTTAATTTTTAGCCCAAGCCCACTTTAGCCCAAGCCGCGCAGCCTATACACATAATATGTGAATTCGGGACAAAACATTTTAAGGTTTGGTTTTACACGGTATTTAGGTTCGGGTATATAAAAGTTTGACACAGACGAACTTTTGTACTTACTCACTTGCGAAAATGAAAAAAAAGAATTAAAAAATAAAATAATAAAATATAAGTACGATAACATGTTTTTCTTAAACATGTTTTTAAGGGTGCGTCTTATCAGATGAACAAGGAAATTATCTTAATTCTTTTCAGTTTTTGCAAAAATTAATAAAAAATCGGCAGGTTTGCTCTCTTCCGAACCAGAAATTCATAACTATTTAATCAGAGCCCACTACAATTTCTTCTGGCTTCGTTTTTTCGATTAAAGATTTTCATTTTTGGAAAAAATTCAATTTAATCATTTTATTTTTGGCGCGTCTAACATCAGGTAAGGTTAAACATCAGCACTTAATTTACATATGGACTTTTTTCCGGTGTACATGAAAGCTCTGGTTACTTATTCAACTTCCGTCACCTGAAAATAGTCTCGGTTTTTTACGGGTAGATTTCGTGGTTTGTCCTGCAAGCAAATTCTTTGTAAAACGTGTCACGAACAGGGACATATTATTCTAGGGTCCAGTGGGGCTCGGGCTCAGAGCCCTGTCCGTCAAAGCCATATCCGTCCGCCCGCCTATTTTATTTATTTCCTATACGAAAGCGAGCCTTAAGCTGCTTGAAGTAAAGTCAAGTTATCTATAAGCTCGGTCTTGCTTTAAAGTCAAAGCTGATACCGCTTGTGGAACAAGTGTAGATGGACAGAGGGTTGTCGGAATTAAGTTGTGAATCCTGCAGAAAGTAAACTTAAATTATTTTTGCTTCTAACAAAAAAGGAGCAAATATAACTATTTGTCTCTCCACCTCACCATAACACGAAAACCTTGCCAACGGCGGGGCTTACCAAAGCCTCAACGGATAGATGCATAGTTCACTCTGTGATGCCTACTGTTAGATACCTAAGCGGTTAGCTCTTTCCCTATTAGTATCTTCTTTCCTCATTTTTATGTGTTACTCAACCAGCAAAACAAATTTAATTTCAACTACTTTCACTTGAGAGAGTGTGCGCTAAGAAAAAGATGAAAATTGCTTGCATAGCAGCAGACCAACGACGACGACGCGACGCTGACGTCGAAGTCGAACGACGGCTTTGAGTAGGCTTTCAAAGTTGCCAACATTACTTGATATAATTATCGACGCTGTAACCACTTTTTCTCAGTTATTTTTTTTAAGTAAATCTATAATTTAATGATTATGAAATGTTTCAAGTGAATTAGAAGCAAGTACGGCCAACAAAAAGAACTGAACAGCAATGAAGGTTAACTGGGTGGGGTAGAGTATAGGTATTATTAATTGTGTACCTATGCTTTTGCGTCTACAAAGTGTGCATTCTCAGACGTTGGTCGCCAATGGTATGGAAAGTTTCTGCAATCGCTTGTTCGTCTAAAGTTAACGAATAAAAACCAAAGCAGGGCCGATAAAATGTATAACAGACGGACACACTTTGCATGAACAAATCATTTCACGACGAGTTTCTTAAAGTTACTACTTTACCGCGGCCTTATACACTTGATCATGAGCTGGCGGAAATCGTTTACGGGTTTATTTTTCGGCTCTCCATAAACCGACAAACGAATTCGACGTGAAATTCACAAAAGCGTAACGAATTTGAGATGTTGCCATTGCCACTGCTGACGGTTGGCTTTGCTAGAGCAAGGGGAAATCGAATTTTAAATTGTTTTGTTTATGTTTGGTATATTTATTTGATTCTACCTATTTATTTTGTTTTTTTTTTTTAGTCAAAAAGCGAAAAGAAATCTTTTGATGGTTGATTTACTAGACCATTAAATAGGATTAATTGGTCCCATAAATTGGAGTATTGGCAAAGTTGGTTGGTGAGCACCCTTCCTTCGGGTCCTATTTTTAACGTTTACGTGTAATAGTCTGATATGGTGGGGTTGAAAATTGTTTCGTTTTTGCACATTTTGGCCAGGGGATGATGATATACCTACATTTAACAAATAAATAAGAATTTTAATGTAGTCAAGCTTGGTAAATCTGGTCAATCCAACCTAATGTGATATCAACCATCCGTCGAAGAAAGTCAAAAGGGGTCATGCGTTGACAGGTAGCTACAGCGAAGACATTTGTCCCGTATAGTTTTTTCCAATGCGAAGTTGAGTTGTTTTTGGTGTTTGTGTATATCAGCCGAATCTGATGGAAGTTTTTGTTCTATACTGATAGAGCTTACTTACTTAACGTGGTGCTACAGTCCGGGATGGACCTGGGCCTCAGCCAACATGTTTCGCCAGTCAGCTCTGTCTCCAGCTATCCGTCTCCAGTTTCGCACGTAAAGTTAGCTGAGGTTCCTTTCCACTTGCGTGCGCCACCTGAGTCTCAGTGGTCCTATACTACGACGCCCCTCCTGTTCTTTAAAAAAAAATGTCGACGCGATACGTCGAGGAAACTGCACGGATGGTAACTGAAGAAAGATGATTGGCACTGCCACAGCATTTATAGAAAAAAAAACAGGTGCCAAAGTATGAGGCAAGTCAGGGTTAGAAAAATGTTGCCGAATGGGATAGATCCAGGAGGAAGACAAATTAGTCAACCCTTCATTACAGACAGATTGGTGACTTGGTGCTTTTCGAGGCAAATGTTACTCTCGAAGGGCTTGTCAGACCATCGCGGAGTTGGGGACTGTGAAAAAGAACGAGTCTCTTTTTTCAGGTGGCAGAGGTAGGATTCGAACCCAAACCTCCAGAATAGTAGCACACACCAACTCACCCCTTCGCCACGGCACCCCACCCACTATCGAATATGTTCACTGTTAACATGTTAGATCTCTTAATAGACCGTGTTCAGCCCAGCATTAAACGGAGGTCCTTAACAACTGCAAGGCAGATATCACAGCGATCCGAGAAATGCGGTGGGATGATTCGGGAAAAAAGTGTGAATATTACCACTGCGACTGCTATCGAGTGCCGACATCAAAATCAGCGCTTATTTGGATGTGATTTCGTAGTTAGAGGCAGATTTGTGCAATAAGTCTTAAGCTTCAACTATGTGAGCCGGCGCTTCATGAAGATTCGCATCAAGTATAGATTCGCTAGCATTGGCCTCGTATGCGCACATGCCTCCATAGATGAGGGGAAAGATGAAGCCTAAGATATGTTCTACGGGTCCTTGGACAACACATAAAAACAGTGAACAATATCCTAGAAGATTTCAATACCAAGCTAGGAAGGGAGAGCATCTTTGGACGTACGATCGGAAAGCACAGGCCGATCGACTTTACTAGAAGGTACACAGTTTCCGCATCTCAACATCCACAAACGCACATGGAGGTCTCCCGATCAATCAACCTTCAACCATGTTGACCATATTGCGGTCGAGGCAAAGGCACTCCCCCAGCATCATGGGTTTCCAAGGTGCCAACATTGACTCTTGACTCGGTACCCTACCACGTCGTAGCCAAAGTACAGCTGGGAAATTTGACCAACGCCAAGAAATGGAAGTGCTGTGAGGAAGTTTGACATCGGCAGGCTACAATCGCAAGAGATCATCAAGTCCTTCTTTAACAGAGTTTCTTAAAACTTTTTACTAAGTCGTATGCAGCCAGTATCAAGTATCTATTGATAGCCATTGGAAACATTGCCAAAATGCCATCAGAGATGCCGCCTGTGATGTGCTGGGTTTTACATGGCCACCACGACGAAATCCATGGTTTGACGTTGAGTGTCGGCAGGCACATGAAACTAAACCGGAAACAAATAAAGCGGATCTGAACAGAAGGACTAGAGCTTCTCGCGAGCTCTACGAGCAGAGGAGGAGAGATGAACAGCGTCTTCTCAGAAAAAAAACGGAGCGTGAGAAGGGCGCGGTTGAAGAGATAGAGAAATGCTGCAACAGGAATGGGGTTCGAAAGTTTTACCAAAGGATTAAAAGGTCCTGCCAAGGGTATAAATTTGGAACTGAAGCATGGAGCATCAAGAGGACATCGTAGTGGAATCAAAGTCGGTGCCGAGGATTCCGAAAAACCATTTCTGCAGGCTGTATAATGGCGAAGATGAACCAAATCTCGCTGTCAGGCAAAATGAATCATTGAACAAAGGTGAAGACGTAACTAACGAAGTATATGAGCGATACCGCAAACCCGACCTAAATGAACTGAAAGCAGCTGTGTCTTAGCTTAAGTGCAACAAAGCAGCCGGAGCTGAAGGCCAAGTTGCCTTAATTTTTCAAACAGCTGGCGATGCAATATTCAGGAGCATGCAAACGTTCATCTGCCAGGTATTGTCATTCTCGAGCAATGAAACCTCAGCATTGTTTGTCCGATCCTCGAGAGAGGAGAACCTCTGCGAACTAAATCTTCTTTCCTTTCTTGTGTCACTGCCTAAAGTCGCTTTTTAACAGTTTGATAGGTCCATATCAGTGGCCAGGAGAGTCTACCATCGATCAAATTTTCACACTGCGGCAGATGTTGTAAAAAAACAGGTATTCTAGTCCAATACCCACCACCTTTTCAACGATTCCAAGGGCTCGTAGAAGAACGTCTATGTGTTATATGGCGCACTGTCTTATTTTGGCACCCTGCCAAACTCGTCAGTTTGTGCAAGCAAGACGACGATGGAAAAGTCACGATATTCCTTCAAGGTCGCTTAAGATTTTAATCTTAAAAACTAAAAAACCGAGCCCTTTGATGTCAAAAAAGATAATTTAGACAAGGAAACGCGCTGAATGTGACTTCTTTAACACCATACTTTGGAGAATTGCGCAGAACTCCCGCGCCAACACCAGAGCCACAATCTTTCAAAAGTCCGTACAGTTAGTCGCATGCGTTGACGACATTGACATAATCGGAAGACCACAGCGTGACGTCCGTAAAGCTATAGTGAGTATCGGGAGGCAAACGGCGAATATGGGCTTAGAGTCAACGAGGGCAAAACCAAATAATATCCTGTTATCAAGAAGAGACACCGAACACCGACGTCTTGGACAAAACATCACCACAGACAGCTGTAACTTTGAGGCAGCTCGGGACCTTGTCTATCTGGGTTCCTCTATTAATTCATACAACGACATCAGCGCTGAGGACAAATAAGAGCTACCTCTTGTCAATTGCTACTTCTTTGGTCTAGCAAATCAAAGCCTTCTCTCGAGCAACTTAAGTGTCCGTTTATGATGCAAGTGAACTGTCTTATGGTGCAGGAGCTTGGAACCTGTGAAATGCAGATGAAAACGCTTTACGCTTCAAGAAAAAAATCGTTCAGGCGATTTATGATCACGTTTGCCTAGAAGGAGATTGGAGGAGGAGATATGACATCGAAATAGCTCGTATGTTCGCGTTATATCTACAGCGGCACCGACCTAGGCAGGAGAGTCAAATAACAACGGCTGCGACGGGAGGTTCATCCAATGCGCGGCCTGAAAATCTTCGTATCCACGACGCAGAGTGGGCGCAGTAGAGGAGCACCCAGACTCAGGTGGCACACAAAAGTGGAAGGGACCTCAGCTAGCCTTGCGTACAAAACTGAGACGGCTAGCTTAGCTAGAGACAGAGGCTTGTTGGCAGAGGCCCGTGTCCGACCCAGACTGTGGCGCCAGGTTAAGTGCACAAGTATGTAAGGAAAGTAAGTAAGATTCTTAAAAAATTTATATATTTCAAAATTCACTCTTAAATCGAAAAAAAAAATATAATAATAAATATTAAGGATATTAGCATTTACTAATCTTGATGCAAAGAATTAAGCTAAGCTTACTTATAAGGGTTGCTTTTAGGGAAAGAAAAACCCTTTTTTTTTAACAAACGATTTTCGGTTTCATCTGAGAAATATAGGATTTAAATTTGAGCCCACCACCATTTTTGGAGGCCTAAGCGATACAGTGTATTTTTTTGTAAAACAAATAAAATTTCACTCAGGAAAAACGACCGAAAAAAATATTTCTGCATTCGTACCTAGGTTGCCAAGCACATGTACGTTACAAAGAAATTTGAAGTATAACATTTCCCCCGATGAACCATATTAACCGATTTTACTCTAGAAAGAGAAAAGTTAGTCACAGAAGTGAAGAGTCGCGACAAAAACTACAATGATCAGCACAAAAGTATATCCATCGACTCGATCTAAGGGTAAAGTATATCTGGGCAACCTGAATAGCGACACTCAAAAGCTTTCAATATCTATCTACTATAGAAGTATAGTATACGGTGGAACCGGATTTATTTTTATTGACATGTCTGGAAAGAATATTAAAGGGGAAATTAAAGCTTTTTACTTAACGCAAATTTTCGTTAACGATGTTTTCGTAAAAAAAAGATTCAAAAGCGAAGCGAAATGGCCAACTGCATTGCGGCTCCTTAAACATTCACAAGGGTAAAACACTTGTCAAAGGCAATTCAAATCTTCAACACGACACAGTCAGCTTTGGAAGTTTATTCCGAAACTAAAAAGTACAAGGGTAAAATGCTCTTACATCATTTTTTCTCCATACGATAGGTGTCCTTTCCATGTTTTCCTTTTTAAAAGTATGAATGCCTTGTAAAATATCATTCCTAGCTTACAAGGGAGTTATAGGAAGCTTTTTGACCTCAGTAGTAGAGCCCAAGTCGACGAAAACTTTAGTTTCAATTCACAGTTCTAGCCCCATGCAAATAACTTGTTAGATATGCATCTATGCATCTTTTGCCATCAAAAGCAAATCAATAAACAACTGCAACCTTGATTGTTCCCTCCCTCCACCATGTTTAAACAACATCTCTCTATCAGTTTCAACCTACATAAAAAAAAGAGAAAATAATCGCTTCAATTGCCGCCTTAAAATGCTGATACACCTAGTTAGGTAATCGATTGAGTTCTGTACTGTGTCATTACGATTAGCTAACCATTTTGTGTAGAGCTTATAACGAAAGGCGAGAAAAGATTTTCCTTCTTTATTTTGTTTGCACTCCATGGGGTGGAACTACATGTACACACTTGAAGGGTTGTTCCTTTGCAAAGAGTTTAAATTGAAAAAGTATATTGCGGAACAGACCATCGTCGACGCCTTGTCGTCTCCTTCATGGGGTGAAGGGAGATGTATTGGAAGAAACGAAGGTTTGTGTCGTTTTTGATTTAAATTTATTATTTTTCATTTCGTATTTTTTTTTATCTGACTTGTTCGGAAATCGATTACGCAAATAAGACTTGTGTAATAGGTTATAGGTATATGCATCTAACCTGTTTGTTGGCAGAGAATTGTTGGTTTGTTTTATTTTGTATAAGAGCAGTGACTTTATGAATAATGGCTTCTTCTGAGAAAAATCTAATATCAATTAAGCTTAAAAGTAAGGAACGAGCGATGGATAAATAAATATAATAAACCTTGTCTGAACCAAGCCTACCAACTTCTGCCTATGTCTTGTATACGTAGTTAAAATGGGTACTTAGGAGCAGTAATAATCAGCGAAATTCCAACAAAATAAGCTTCAGCCAACATGTCTTTACTTTACCCACAGAAATAATGGACCATTGGAACCACTTAAGAAACTCAGGAAAAATGTTGCAATTCAGCTTCACTACCCTAAATTCAGCACATTATTAAACCACCTTTTACCTTTTTGGCTTTCGATGTTCACAATTCAACGATTCTAAAACAACTGTAACTGTCATCAGAGCCAACACCTAATTTCTCGAAATTTCTCTTTTGGTAATTTCCCTCTGGAGGCGAAACTTCGATTTCGAAATTCGAATGTCAATTTGCTATTAGTTGACTAGAATGACAGTTAAATGGATGTTTGTGCAATGAACCGACCATTAATTAGTCAACAACCCATAGAAATACCCATAAACCATAAAAAAGATAAGCTTCAAAGTGGAATAAAAGGTGGGTGTGTGGTAGTGATGTTACCCTAACCAGCACTGGATATGATAACTTCAGATTAGGCAAAAGGCAAAGGGGCGAGGCAACAAGTGTCTATGCAAGCTTGTTTGACCATTTTTCCCCAGAACAGGAATCTGACGGAAATTTTGAACTATTTGGAACAATATGATCCAAATAGGTATAGCAAAGTCACAAATTACAAATATCTTAATTTGTAATTTGTGACTTTGCTATACCTATTTGGATCATATTGTTGGCAATCCCAAGGCTTTTTTGCAGCTTCCGGTATGAGACCACTGTGGTTTTCCTTCAGGATCTAGAGTTGTACTGAAAATCAAGCAACTTCTAAACATAACGAGAAGCTAAGAACTCAATACTCCAAAACCTATGCACGCTGGTCGACCGGTAGGAGAAAACTGTGCGCTAGCAAATGGGCGTAGGGGTGAAATGGGGGGGTGCGGTCAATTGCACCTCTCTAAATATTTTTCAATATATTTCAAATTCTAATCTTGAACAAGATTAATAACAGACATATAAGATTGTTAACCTGTTTTTTTATCAGAAAACATTATTGCATACTAACTTGAGTTTGCCAACTTCCTACGCCCTTGTTGGGCATTTTCAAGCCTTAGCTTTTTTATATGGGGAACAGGTGGAGGGTTGTATAATTTTTTTTTCCAAAGCGGGATGAATGACCAATCTTTGTTTTCACACAGCGGATGCCATTGGAGGTGCTCTCAAATACAAACAACTCTTTAGTGAGATGCCTATAAAGCCTTAATAGCTTATTAATTAGTGAGATGCCATCTGTTCAATGCGCTTTCCTTACCACCAGATTTAAACTTACTCGAACTTCTCTTTCAAAGGCTACAGTCAAAAAGTTATTGGAGCATGATTTTTAAAGTGCTTAAAGAGCTTCCTGCTCTCCCGCGGAAGCCTATATAACACAAACATTGTGCGGCAATGGCTGAATATAATAACCTTGCATAGAAATTCCAAAGCTTCTTACCGCAAGTGTTATGCCCTTACGAGCAAAAGTAGTATTATAACCAGCGGAGTATTCAGTTTCAGCCTGTCGGTAGTATTTGAATGATAGCCGAAAAGGAAACGAAGTGAAACAGGAAAGCTGCATTTTTTATCTAGCTGCTAGGCTAAAAATCGATCGATAGCTTGGATGACATACGGGTTAGGTTACCATACTGCAATAAAAAAAACACAATAGTGGTGAGTATCAGAGAAGAGACAGGTTAAGTATCTACTGGTGTACATTGGTTATGAAAACCTCTTGTGGAAGCCTGTTACACATACGTGAAGTTTACCCTCAGAGAGAGCTGGGTTCATTGCCTTTGTGAACCTATCTTTTATCTGATCCAACATCGATGGTGATTGTGGGTGAGTTAGGGGCAAGACTTAAAAAAAAAACAAGCTGGCACGTGCAGTTCATAAGCGCCATCGCCTGACCTCTCACAACCAGCCTGCTGAGTGCGTTACAGGTTTTAATCTTACAAGTCGGACCCACAACTTTTTGCCTATTCCAACCGCCAAATTGAGAGGTCTCTCATGACAAACGATACTATCAGAGGGTTTGTTAGACCCTGTTAGACCCTTACGCAGGTGGGAACGTGGAATACTTTTGTTGCCCCGGTCGGGATTCGAGCCCGTGACATCGTGAACAGTGATCCGGTGCACTTACCACCCCACCAAGACGCCCACGAGAATGACAAGACTATTAAAATGACCTTTCAGAAGGCAGATTATTCTAGCTGACTTTTGAGGAGCCATGAGTCATTACAAAATTGTCAATAGAAAAGACGTGCCCCAAACGAAATAATGTACCTAAACCTAAGAGAGTAAGTTATCTAAGCCCCAGGAAAAAGAGGATAAAACTATGGAAAATAAGAGTTAAGTGGAAGGATATCCAAAAAACTATACTTAATCATATAAGAAAAAGACCAGACATAAACTAGGAAAGAAATAATAACTTTTTGGCCTAACCAACCTCCTCTGATGGTAATCACTTTTGCTCGACCTAACCAAAATATTACTAAAAATAGTTAAAGCTTACATTAATATAACCAACTTTTTTGTATTTTCTATATCTAGAACATACCTATAAGAAACCCCTTTCACATATCTTTAAGCCCGTAAATTTCCTAACCTAGCTCTGTCCTCACATTAAAGTCTGAAACGCATTATTCTTTCCTATAACTAATCTAAACTCCATCCTGTAAGGCACCATTTTGTTGAATTATCTTATTATCTTAATCCCCTAATTCACTAGTGCTTATCACTAACCCTAAATCCTACGGCTAGTCTAAACCTTCCACAGGATGCCTCCTAGATTACTCTCAGACAGGCGCTCGCGAAAAGCTCCGATGACCCCGATGCTTTTGGGTCTAAGATTGGCTTGACCACCCCGTTTGCAACGACTAGTACAACCTGATGCTACTTCTCATGGGCGAATTAGTAGCAATCGGCCGGCCCCTTAGTTACTGCATGTATATCGGGTTAAAGTTTCATCTCATCATCAGCTCTACCCAAAGACGTTAGCCCTACAATACACACCCCAATTACTAGGGACTTCATCAATATTTTTGAGGGCAGGTGGGGCCTTGTGCCTGCATTGGGATTCTAAGGCTGTCATCGGTACAATGAACACCAGTGCAGCTGGCTTACTACGTAAAACTCCTAGACTCTTAGTGTCGTCGACTCAGTCCCACGATAGGCGCCATTGCGGCGAATTAAGAGAAGGCCTGCTTTAGAATTGTACCGACGCGACGTCAGCCTCCCAATCCCCAAACTGGCCAATAGGCTCCATCCTGACCGCAACAAACCCGATATGGTAGGATAACGACACATCCCTAAACAACACCCCGTTGTTGACTGTAATATAAGGAAAATCTGTGAGGGTCACATTATTCACTTCAAGCTAAGTTTTAGTGGTGTCTTATCCCTTACTAAAAATAGAAGTGATGGTTTATCTGTCGAATGAGATCGATTTTAAATGTAATCAAACCTTTAAAAACTCAAACAACCAATGGAAAAAAAATCTTGATGCACGTAGCACTGGACTAGGCATATGTGGCCAGAGCTGGGTAGACGGAGTAAAATTTTGCTACCTACCAGCAGGTTACCTGGTGGGGCTGTTAAAGGCGCACATACATTAGGTAAGTACGCCTAAAAAAGATCTGACCCGTGATTTGTGTCCTTTAGTCCTTCTTATTCTTTAGATTAATGGGAATATTTCAACTTTTCAATGAGAATTTATAAAAATGTCTAACACAGTATGGGGAATACCCAGCAAACATCCATGACAAGTTTAGTGGAGAAGCTCACATAATGGCTCGTGTTGTATTTGTATCGTTTCTACTTCCTTGGCTGCAAGCCCTGCATTAAGGAGCTTACAAATATAAACGGGTAACAAAAAAATCTGGGATTTGGTTGAAAAGTTCAAGAAGCAAATAGAAGCGGACGGATTGTGTGGAAATACCCATGTTATTCGTTATTCAGGGCGGTGTTTTTCTCGCTCATGCCTTGATAAAACTACTTCTATATTAGGGCTCCCGACCCATGGAGGTTCTCTACCTAGTTCAGAGTATCTTTCCATCCTCTGTGATCCCAGGCACCCTGGGCCCTTAAAACGGAGGTTCAGTCTTCCTGGTCGTCTCGAGTCTGGAGGCTTTGATTCGAAGACCCTCTTGGATGGAGCGTTATTGTCCGTCCGCTCGATGTGACCGAGCCAATGTAATCTTCTTGTTTCGGCTTTTTGAACTACATTCACATCTGGGTGCAAATAGTTCATAGCACATAGAGTTCACGCTTATATCTTGCCCTCTATTTATCCTCCTCGCACACAGAACCACAAATTCGCCGTAGAACTTTTCTCTCGAAAGAGCCAAGCATAATTTCTCCGTCTATGCTTATCTCGGCGCGATAAAGCAAAACTGTCAGAATAAAGGTCTTGTAGAGCTGACACGTCGTCATCTATTTTGAAAAGAGTCTTAAACCCATTTGTTTCGTCAAGATTATTACAATTCTTAAAATTCGACCCTGAAAGAATTGGCGTCATTTCTGATCTTAGAAAATTCATAATATAACTGCGTCAATAACTCTAAAGATTCAGATTCTAGTAGATTGGTTGATGCCGCAAGGGTGTTGGTGTAATTTTTTTTGTTTCCCTTGAGTAAATCGCAATGCTCGCATTAAGCTTAAAAATGTTTCAAGCAATGTGTTCGAGTATATAGATTAATTTGGGTTGAAGTGGATGTCGCATGTTGAAAAACCGACGCGCTTAGACCTATAAAGGTCAATTGTGGAATAGTTACGACGTGGATATACAAAGTAGTTCATATAGCTACCCATACATTGTTCGTTTCGTCTCCTACTTAAACCGATTACGAAACGAAATCCTTTTCTATCCTTATGCCGCCTTACTGCAGACAAAAATAAATATAGTTACCTACCTACCGTATGTACTCAATACACTATTAACCTTACTAAAAATATCCGAGCTAGGATTAAAAAAAAGAACATTTCACTTCTAATTGCACACAAAGGATTAGCGCGAAAGTACTTGACATTGAATGCACACGTGTTTGAAGTGGGTCGCGTGTCGCCGCATCACACAACATCGTTTATTGTACGCCTGAATGTAAATTGGAATTTTGATTGAGAAAACATACAAACACACGCACACCCAGTGCCGTTCGTGTCCTTTTATCGTTATTTGTATAATAGAAGCTAGAAAGAGGATAACACGCTAATCTACTGTGTATGACTGTCTCTCTTTTGCAAAAGAGTGAACAAAACTGGTAAAGAGAAAAAAGAGTAGAGTTCAGTTTCAGTTCAGTGAGAGCGTGCTTTATAACCATTTTACGAGCACAACGATACTAAAGGGATACTCTGAAAACTGAAAGGAAAGCCGACATGAAAAAGGAACTAGAGGAATATTATTTGGATTAAATTTCACCCCTTTCATTAATTGTGAGCAAGTTATTTGAACAAGTGTTACTTAGGCGGGCTTTATCATAGTAGCGCACACAAGGATGAGGATCTCGCCTCAATATCCTTTGAGAATAAACATTTTTTTCTTCTTTTTTTTGCTGGAAATATACCTACTCGTTCAACACATTATTGCGGCGGGAATATGGTGGGGCGAATGGAGAGGTCATGGCAATTGTTCGCCTTTGTTTGGTTGAGCTCAGAGTGTTGCTTGCTGTTAATGTATGAGCGCTGCGAGTAGGTATGCGTGCGTTCCTATAAGGGAAAACAGGATTTGAAGGACTCGCTCGCCTTTCCTGCTCCCCGCATTTGCCGGAATTCACCATTGCTAGTAGCTGGTGGGGGGTATTTTTTGTGTGTGTTTTATTATTATTTATGGGTTCCGAAAATGTTTGTGTGGTGCGTGCCGAAATAAATGATTTCGGATGATTTCATAAATGGTTACTTATGTCGTATCGTTGGAGAGATTGATGATTTATCATTTGGTGTGGATCGTAGATTCCCAACATGTAAATTGTTATTGATTAAGTAAGTAATAAAATAATTAAAATGCAATAGAATTAGACTACCAGGTAGATACGAAAGGGACTATGCTACGTGCATAACCTGTTTATGTAATCTACCCATGCACATATGCCGAAAATGTGTGTTAACTGGCAATTATTGCTGTGGAGGAACATACCAGATCAAGTAGCGAGGTATACCTACCAACCCCAGGCCCCAGTATAAATCGGTAATACACCCCATTGTTAAATTTAATCAAAAAGTTGTTAAAAAAATATGTTGTCTCATTCTCGTTATTTTAGGCATGGCTGTGGTCGGATTACCTAAGCGATTTGTAAATTTTGTCTTTCAAAATTATATTTGAAAGCCACACCCTTTTAAAATTGGCCCAGTCTGCTTTATGGATCAATTTTAAACGCCTAAACGTTTTATACGTGCGAACGGGACGAATATGGTTATTTTTATTTAGTTCACTACTATTTTAGGTCTATACTTTGCCTCCAAACAAATTCAATGAGATTTTGAAACTGTTTAGTGAAGACACGATCTTTTGATGTTTGCGGAGTAAAGCGGCTATGTGTTACAGATGATGATCAGAAAAGAACTGTGTGGTTTTCCAAATACCTGAAGTTCAACACGACATAAGAGAGAATCTTATAAAACAATCAAGGCGTGTCTGGGTATAGTTTGGCGAGAGGAAGCGGAAGCACGGTAACAGATCTACGAGTTAGATTTTTTGACAGGCGATCCTCCGGCTCGGAGGCAGGGCAGGAAGTTGGATATTGTTTGGTTCCTGTTGGTTTCAGAAATAAAATGTTATCTACGAAGGTAGATGAAGCGACCACTTTTTGGTAATGGCTTTAACTTACTTAAGGTGGCGCTCTAGACCCGGACCTTGAGACCCGGACTCAAGTAGTCAGAAATTTGCGGCGATGGATAAATCGCCGCAAATTTCTGATAATGGCTAAAACGTGTCATTAAGGTTACATAGGAGCATGTCGAAGCACCCAGCGGTTGGCAAACAGGAGTGATAGTACCTATTTTAAGAATGGAACAAGGAACGCATCCCAGAGCTGCAACCGAGGCAGTGTGGGTACCTAACGGGTGCTTAACGGAAATGAAATAGTAGTTCTTGAGATGGTCGTGGATTTAAGGAATATGCCAAACCAGGCAATACATGTTCTTTAGACCTGGAAAAGCATTATAACCAGGTCCCACGAGATGACCTCTAAAAGGCTTTGCGGTCTTAGGGGAAGCCCCTCTTTTGAGAGCCCTTAACTCGTTATATAAGAGCTGAAGAAGCTGCGTCCTCCGAAATTGTTTCTATTCCCGTCAATCTGATGAACTTACAAAATATTTGTGGACTGGATGTTGAAGCGTGTTGGGGTGCCGTGGTGCAGCGGTCAATGTGTAAGCGGTCAACTACTCTCGACCGGGGCAATAAAAAAATTTCACGGTCTGACCTTCGCGAGGTTCTGGCAAATCCTCCGAGAGTATCATTTGTCATAAGAGACCTCTCAATTTCGCCTTTCGGAATCGGCGAAAAATTGTGTCTCATCTGAGCTTCGAAGAATTGAATCGTGAGTATTTGGATGGAAGCGGTTAATATGGGCCTAGCAAGTCAACGAAGGCAAAACCAAGTATACGTTTTCATCAAGAAAATACACCTTACAAATTTAACGTTAAGGTAGGGTCCCAACTTTGCGTGCAAAACTGCCGATTAATAAAAAAATTATTATATTCAGCGGACTTAGGCTGAAGCCCTTCTAGAATTACAGTGATCCTGGAACTTTTTAAGAAATTTGGTCACTACAATGATCTCTGTGTCATCGGAGAAGGCAACTATTTTCGAGGACCTTGGAATTCAAAGTTTGAGTACATGGATGAACATAAGATACCACAGTAGTGGCCTTGGTACGGAACCTTGGGGTTCACCGCCTGTGATGTTATACTGGCTCATATCGTCGTCGGTATCGCAGTACAGTATTCAGTTTCGTAAGTAGTCCGTCATTATATTCTGTAGGTAGCTAGGCAAGCACTTTTTAGGCGGTGAGTGCTCGCAGAGTTATGCTCCAGTTTTACGTGTTTTTAACAGCGTTCATAACATCCAGTCTGATGATTCGGCATAGTACAGCTTACCCCCACCCTTCCATCGTCTTCCTTTTATGGCCTTTTTAGCTGTAATTACGACTTTTTCGACGGCGTCGATCGTATAACGTGCCCTGCGGTAACCATACTGATGGCGATCCGCGACATCTCTTGCTTCGTTGATCGCAAGCCAAGAATGAGTTGTTTGGCGCAAGTCGAGGACTTCTCTTGGACCTGCCTGTGGATTGCACCTATAAAGGTTCTGGACTTGCTATTCAGGAAAAGCAGTTTGGAAAATAATGATAATAAGGGTTTAACATTTATGACCAAGAAAAATCACTCAAGGTTTTTTATATCAGTGTAGGGAAGGCAAAGAAAATACGACGCCTTCCGCATCGACGGTAGAGTTTCAAAAGTGTTGAAAAAGTAGTTTTAATTTTGGGTTTTTAGGCCTATTGAAGCGTACTCAACTTCAGTTAAAAACTTGAATAAAATTCTAAAAAGTAACAAATGAAAAGAAGGGAGTTCTGTATGTCGAAATATAAATCAATCTTCGCACCTAGCCCTGCCCCTGGAAAACACTGTTTGAATTTCTTGCCCTATAAATATTTTTGTACAAAGTAGCATTTTTAATAATTGTAGCCTTGCTCTAATTCCAATTAAAGGATTTTCCAAAGACTCGAACCATTAATTATCTACGAAAAAAGGTCAGCCGTTGAACTTTACAACTTTGTCGAAACAATTTATCCCCAACTTCTTAGCTTGAAAAGGCTATAAAATATTTTTCAAAATCCTTTTAAGCCCGAAAGAGGCAAACACCAACACTGCGACCTTCTTTTGCATCAAACTGATACATCTGGCCAGTTCAACAGCAGATGTACACCTCAATCAAAATCCGTTAATTTCGTCCTGTACTGAATCCCGCCAGACTGTGGCAATAACGCGTCCCATCCACCGTGTGTACATAAATATCGACCGAATGTAAGCATTCATGGCGCTGCATCATCGAATGCGATTCACCTCAGTGAAAGGCGGCTCGCGCCACATTATATTCGATTTAACGGATCGAGTGTACCTATATAACGTGTTGCGAGTGATAGCAGGTTTGGCAGAGGCACAAAAACAAATGCACTCTATCCTGCATCTGCATCATCATCATCATGTGCAAGGATCCTTGCACCGCCGCGCCGCCAATGGAACAAAGAATGGAGAGGAGGCGCTAAAAGGACGGCACTGCTGGCATCATCATCAATTTATTTACGCGAAGGATTGGTGGGGAGATGGAAGGTCTACAATGTTAACCACGGAAAGAGATTTCAAGCCAGCCTAGGGTGGGGTTGGAAAACGAGAACGCCAGCGGACGAGTTCATTGCAAGGCAAAAATAAAGGACATTATAGTAGAGGGAAAGGAAGGTGTATTTTATTTGCATATGTATTAATGCGCTTCTGACCTGTTTGACTGCTGGCAAACATTTTGTATGTTATGCTACAGATTACAATTCAAATAATAATTGTCGTGTGTGGTAGACTGGGTCCTAAAGGAGTATGCATATGTAAATGGGAAGGTATATTTCATCCTGGAAATATGATGGTCGATTAGAGGTGAGTGTGCAGTGGGAATTTAATCAAAGGGCGCTAAATGGCACTCGAAATGACTAACCATTGGTCTTCTTTATACATTTTTTAGTATTTAACCTGCAAAGTCATAGCTTGCAACCGGTCGCCAAACGTACAAACGTGGCACCTTCCTCCCAAGATATCAGCAATTCAAAGGTTTCATTTTACCTATTTGGGGCACCATCACACTTCGAGTCCACTCGAGCCCAACTCAAGACACAATTCTCAGGCGGGTCCAGGACTGGTGCTCGACTTGATATCTCATTCTTCGTCTATCCTCCGAGCGCGTTTCTTGTATTGCGGCATTAATATCCCGCCTAGGAAGGATTGAGAACAACGTGAGCTATATGTCTTAACCGTGAACTATATGTCTTTAGTGAAGACTCACGGGACTAAGATTCTGACGACGCTAAATGTGTCAAGGGGAAGTATTTAAAGGCTCAGATACCATCGTCACTGTCGTCATATATAACTTTCTGTGTTAAGTGTGGTCTTCCGGCAGCTCTAGTGTTGTAGGGTTGGACATTAGACATAGGGTTAAGAAGAGACCAGTATTTCCCAACCTTATTTGTCTGCAAATCCCCATGTCCCTCCGGAATTCACAAAAACTTAATCAATTCCGAAAAAAAGCAAACATCTGTTTCTAGTCAATACGATTCCGGGGTTATCAATGATTTTGTCGTGTGAATTAAAAAGCTATCCATTTTAGGGGCCTATAAATTTATTTGCAATTTTTTGCTGGCTACGAATGGTTAGTCCTAACTTAAAAAAAGCTACTTGGAGTAGCTCTTTGAGACCGATTTTGATCTTGGAGAGTTTGTCAGGCTCTTTCATAAGTGGAAGCGGAAAAACCGGGTCCTTTTTCAGATGACCGGTCCAATGCGGATGAACTCAAAACCTCGAAGTTGATGCTACCAAGAGTGGCGTTTTGATGATAACGTTAATTTAGAGTGTTCTTGCGTACTTCAAGACCAACCAACTTTGAATGTTCTTCACTCGTCGTAAAAGCTTTTTACATGACAGGGCTTGAGCGGACAATAATCGTGATATCTTCCATGTACTTCAGTATTTGCACAATCTTATATTCACAATTATATGTACCTGAAACAAATCAATAGAAATCAAAGTAAGTGCTCATCGACTCATTCTGCAAACTGAGCATAAGTGAGGTTACTATACAATGCACTGCTGTTGACGGTATGACTCGTAATACCTCAATAGTTCAATGGGCTTCGAAACAGGCAGGTCCTGCTTTTATGCTGACTAGCTGGCGGCCGGCGCACAGAAGCTTTACTGGCTGAAGGCCCAAGCGCTCTGGCCGACTCTTAGGCGGTGTCTATAAAATGGGAAGTCTCATTAACTGAAAGCAACCAGTCACTTGCATCGGGAACCGCCTCCTCTTCTGTTCAACTTAAAAACAAGAAGAAGCGAGTTTCTGGGGCTGACGTAGTTAGAGCGGATCATCTAAGCTTTTAATGACTGAGGTTCTAAGCATTTTAAGTAAGCATGGGAGACCAATGGACCAGAAGTTGGGTATGAGTGCTGCATCAGATAAAAGCAACCCACAAAAAAAATCAAGTCAAGTACGTGTAGGTAACAATAGCTTTTACTTTGCAGGCAGGGTAGAGTTGACCTAAAAACCATCCCGGAAGCATAAATTACTGAATAACTAGATACTGGCATTCTCTAAGTTTGTTTCATACAAAGTTTTGGTTGGGCGAAGTTCCACTTTAAGGGAGGGCTTTTAGAAAAAAAAAACTTTTTTTCGGCTTAAGTGTTCGATTTCAACATATTTCCTCAAGGCTCTCACGAAATAAGCTTAAAATCTTCTTTAATCTTCTCTTCTTAGTCCAAGTCGGTTTTTGGAGGCGTGGCCCATACACATATTGACGCCCAATGATTTAATGAGGCCAAAAAACTTCAAGATTTGCGTCTCTGGGTAAATGGGATGTTTATAAGTTGGTTACAAACGAAATGTTGCACTTACTCGCTTCTGTTTTAGCTCATTTTCTTGTCTTTTTAGCAAAAAAGGAAATTAAAATAAATATTTTATGGGTGCAATGACTGTAGCCAAGAGACAGCATCTGCTGTAAGACAACAAGGTTACCCTTTTGCGAAATGAATAAATTTTTGCCACTCCCACTTTTGGGGACGTGTTTAAGTATAAACCAAGTTTTAAATAAAAAATGCAATCAACACGTGTTTACCACATGTGATAAAAAATATGAACAAAAAATACGATATTATTGAAAAGGGGTTGATGCCACACCCCTTTTTAAAGAAGGAGATTCTTTACCGCTAAGTTCTAAATATGTACAATACAAGGTAATGAAAACTAAAATTTATCAACCAAGATTTATGACCCAAATTCGGAGCTTGACTTGAGTAGTTAATTGAGATAGAGTATCCAACGATTCGCCTAAGTGGATTGTAAGTTTGTAACCCGGCCACTAGTTAAATCTTGCGTTTTATCTGCCTGAATTAGCCCAAGAAGGCAATTAACTTCGTTGTTATTTCTATGGAAGGGTATCTTCAGCTAGGGTGGTGGTTCTGCACAAAGGGGGATTATAACATTTCCTTGGATCTTGTTCTGTTTTGTTTTTAACGGGTCGGGCTTCGATCTTAAGTCAAGTGGGGATAGCTTGAGCATGGGAAGCTATTCAACTGTGTTAAAATAACTCTGCCAGATTTTAGCCCCGTTGTGGTATTTAGGGGGTGAATTTGCTTGTGTGGCATAGTTTCTTTGGCAAAAATGGTTTCTATTTTGTGCAGGCAAATATACAAGCGAGAAAGCAGAGGTGCATCAACAGTTTGCGGAGGAACCTCAGGTGCCTGCTATTTTTGAATCAAGTCTCTTAATTTTTTGAGAGGCTTATGCTAAGTGCTTTATACGTAAGTGTTCTGTCGATGGTGATTCCAAAATATTTTGCAGTTAAGTTGTGCGCTAGGTAATCCTTATCACTATCAACCAGAACTCACAGTTATCTTCGGGCCGGATATTGAGAAGCTTGTACAGGATTTCTTTTCTTTCCAATTGCACCCGCGAAGCTTACAAAGCTTTAAACACTGAAAGTTATCTTCAGGCCGGATCTTGAGAAGCTTGTACAGGATATCTTTTCTTCCCAACATCACTTGCGAAGCTTACAAAGCTTTAAATGTTCCCGTTAAAACTCGTTTTCTATAAAGTTTGCAAGGGCCAAGTCTTGTTAGGTCCAACTACTGTCTGGAATGGCTTTATCGATGGCAGGGTCTTTTAAGTTCAGTACCATACCCTTTAAAAGATTTGGTCCGAACTAAAAGAGAACTGCGGGTAGCTCCGCAGAGCTACCTAAAAAAGCTTAGGTAGCTCTGCGGATTAAAGCCTCTTGGGATGGTTGCAGGCAACTGACCTCCTTATTTTTGGGCTACTGTGCCTCAGAAAAGTTGGGTTAGTTCCAGAACGACTATAGCTAGCTACAGCTGCAGTTTTTAATGAGGAGAGGGCGGTATCTACTTTGGCTATAGCAAAGGGATTTGAGTAGGTGGCATGCGACTTTGGACTTCTTTGTAAATTTAAGTACCTCTGGTTTATGTGCCTTTTGAGTGCGGCGACTTTTTAAACTTTTAGCATGTTGAAAGTTTGATCAGTTAAGCTTTCGGAGCAAGTTTCATGCCCTCCGGCATAAGTTACTAAATAACTAGATATTCAACTTCGGCCATGTAAAAGCTTTGCCCACAAGCTGAAATTTACCCATTCTCTGATATTTGCATGCAAACGTGAGTATATTCGTCAGGGCTATGCAATCCCGTTTTAGCTTTTTTAGATCAGCTGATCGCGTAAGATTAATTGTTCTTGCATTTTCTCACACGTATTCACTGACAACGTAATTTAGAGCTTTAAAAAAGCTTTCAAACATAAATTCCTTTTTAAGTTATTTTGTTTTATTTTTTAGAAGAGGTGTGGCATGTCCGACTTCTATAACCAAAAATTATTTTTAGCATAGAAATATCCAAGTTTGCGGCTAAATGTACGCAAAAATTACTTTTTTTGGTTAAAATTCAATAATTGTGTAAAATCGACCGCTAAAAATGGGTGTGGCCAAAAACTTTGTATGAATTAAATCTATAATAGTGCCCGGTGTACCTTAAGTGCTAAATCTTATTGCTTATTTTTTCCTAAGTAAGGCTAGAAAGCAGTCTAACTCCATGTTTCTCTGGAAAATTATGTTTTTGTATAAGCCAAATGTAGAATCAGGTGTTTTCTATTTAATATTTTTAATATAAATATTGCAATTTGGAAGAAATATATTGAATAAATGCTTTTAAAGGCTTACTCTTTCAATCGATGCCACGCCCACAAGGGGCGGTCTTCCAAATTTATTATTATTTTTTATGTCCTATAATCATAGGGAGATGCTACAGTTAAATTTCAGCTTTTCACGACGTCTAACAGTTTTGAAAGCACTCGATTTAGTTACACATTTAGACCGACTGTCGGCGTGTCAGTGAGCCGATTTGGAAAATTTTAATCGGTTTTGGATGACGGAGAGCTTACGTACAAATTTCAGCTTTCTAGCTTAAGATTTATGGCCTAATAATTGGTGACATACGGATGGGCGGACATGACTCATTTGACTCAGTTCGAATTTTTCACATAAAAACATAAAGCTGCGGTGAGCTATGGGATGGCAACCACTAGCTTTCACCAACTCTTCTAACCTTAGCTAAACTTTTGGAGACTGTTGACAGTTTTCAATTAACATCCAAAGCGCCAACGTAACGCCCTTTCATGATATCATTAAATGCCAAGGTTTGACATTTGGTGATAACCCTAACTTCACACTCGTGACTGATGATTTGTGTGTAGAGTTCTGCAAATTGTCTTTCTTAATCAGAGGACACATCATCTCATCCACTTAAAACTTTTTTTGTCAGTAGAGACCTAGGTACCATCTTGTCCCTAGGTACTCCGCAAGGTTTTTTCCAATTACGAAATTTACTCAATGGATTTTATGACTCCATGTGTGCGAGGTACGTTATCAACAACATAGATGTTGACGCAAAATAAGTTAAGCTGCTGAGGGCCTCCTTACACGAGCAACAAAACTGCCGTCGTCGGCAGTTGAGATAACCTCGAGTGACATGGAGTTTTATGGTAGCGACAGACATTCGGTAGTAAGTAGCACTACCTACGTAGCCAGAAACTGGCCACCAGCCTGAATCTAAAGAGCTAAACCGATCTCTCAAAACAAATAACAACAAGTAACGATTCATTAGAAGTATAGAAAATATTTGCATCTCTTTCTTTAACCCTCCCCTGTACAAATACCCACATACCAGTTACGCAGTTACCTGAACATTTTCCAATAATGAAAAGTAAATTTCCTTCCTCTCCGCTACCCAAAATGTGTGTGTCATAACAGAATATTGAAACCACCTTCGACATTTTCGACTTGACAAACCAACTACCGAACCCGGCCGCATAACAAATCCTTTCAAAACCCCGGGATATTGAAATCCATACGTATGACAGCCATCATCATCGTTCCTTATCATCCTTTTTATCCTGTTTCCCATACCCTTGTACTGCTTGACTGCCTGCCAGTTCCAGAGTGTCATTTTGCTACATACAGCATACATACCTACATCCATAGAAGCACGCGACAGATGGCAAAAGCAGTGCCAGTGAGTTACTATAAAGCGATTTTTTCTCTCACTTTTCTGGCGATTTTTTTTCTGTATGGGTGTGCTCTATGGTGTGCACAGTGCCTGTCTGCTCCTTTTTGCCAATTCCTTTTTTATTTTGTTTATTAATTCCTAGTCAGTTCAGTTTACGAACATGCAGCAATGCCTGCCTTGCCAGCTACACCATGGAGTCTTTCGCGAGAAGGCAACAACTGGAATTATGCGGTGTCAGTGCCTAAAAGGAGGAAGGAACCTCTCATCCCTTTACCGTTCCCAATGTCTGCACTCTCTATACAGTCGCCTCAACTAGGACGAGGGTGAAATACAGTCCCTGTTCGATGGATTTCTGTCGTAGTCTTTTTTTTATGTTTTAAAACTGAGAGGAAAACATTTTGTTCCCGAGTCCTGGCACCCCTCTACCGTCTTATCCTGCCATTTTTTATTTGCACTTTCAGTCAGAGTTCTTTTACAGAAAACCCAACGAGAGAAACTCAGAGCAAGAGCGAGAAAAGCGTGAAAACTTAATAGGAAGGAAGCAGTCAAGAGAAGAGGATTTGTTCATCGCCTTCCTATATTCACCGTGTGCGGGAGGTTTTCCTTTTCCTGAAAGGATATGCGGAGTTATGACTGGGATGGGGGGGGGGGGGGGGGTGAAGCCCATGTAACAAGGGGGTCGACGTGCACGGAACGAATGCGCCATTTTCTCAGTTCATTTTGCGTGGCTTTTTTTATTTTTATTTTTATTTTGCCGAGGATTGCCGTCTCCCTCGCTTTCGTCTGTATTGACATTGTTCTTTGGGGCAGAACTTCCTGGCATACCTAGGATATCTGTTTCCACATGCTTTTTCCTCATTCTTTGTCATAATAATAATCATTAAGCCGTCGACATTATTATTTGATCTTTGCTGGGAAATAAATAGAGTCCGGCTTTGCTTCGATGTCCTTGCAAATAAGGGCTGGGTACTGGGTGATCTTGAATGCATTTTTATATAATATATTTTTTTAATACGTACGTAGAAGCTTTTATATGGGTACCTACGCACTATGTAGGTATTGTTAACATAAGTAGAAGATGGAAAAGTTTTATAGGGTATTTTTTAAGCTTATCGAAGTAACACCTGACAATTGAAGTTTGGAAAAATATTTGCAGCATTTTTCTTCTTAGGTATGTGCGTCAAATGTGTCAAAATTAGCCTAGACTGATATTTTTTGTATAATCCTTAAGTATACAAAGCGAGTAACTACTTTTTGTCTCCGTCCAGAGACTTATTTTGTTTTCCATCACACACAAGCAACTTTTGTGTGTTACTAGGATCGAGTGAGAATCTATTTGACAGCCCAGTGTTTTCACCCATTCTTATGCGAAGCACCACCTAGATAACAAAATAGTCATAAGTCCCCGAGAGGTGTGGTTTGAAAAGCACAATAATCGTCTTCTGGTGTCTTTTTTTTGCTGCCTACCTAATTTTATTGTCACTAAAGACAAGCAGAAGTTAGTTTGTATCAGCTAACAGCATAAAGTCGGATAAGTCAAAAGTTTTTGCTGTATCGCCTGGTGTCAAACTCAATGCTGTCTCAAAGCCGAAGTCATGATTTCGCTGTGTATATTACTGAAGTGGACGGATCAATGGATCAATGATCCTTCAACTAAATTGACAATACAACTCAGTAAATCTCAGTAAATCTCAGTTTAACAAAGTCTCCCAGTATGATGAATATCTGAACTTTCCACAGAACAGCTGTGAATATCCCAAAAAATAACGCCAAAAAATGAAATACTGAAAAGAAGTTTGGCCTCGGAAGGGCTACAATCGCAAGAGATCCATGCAGCTATCGGGTGTTGACAGCTAGTGGCATTGTTGCCGAAATTCAATCCGGGATGCTACCTCTGAAGTGCTGGGTTTCATACGGCCGCAACAAGGAAACCCCTGGGTTAGACGATGAATGCCAGCAAACATATGTAGCTAAGCAGGAAGCATACAAAGCTGCTTTGAACAGAAAGACAAGAGCTGCTCTTGGCCTGAGATTTTTAAGGTCTACCAGCAGAGGAGCAGCGAGGAACACCTGCTTCTCAGAAGGAAAAGAAAGAGCGCGAAAAGTGCGCAGTTGAAGAGATTGAGAGATGCTTCAGCAAAAATGTGGTCTCAAAAGTTCTCCCAAGAATCAAGAGCGTCTTTCAAGGGCATCAGGTTCCTACTGAAGCCTTTAGGTACGATCAAGGGAAATTCGTAGTGAAATTACATTCGGTAATTTTCTTGTGCCGCTTCTGCTCTAAAAGCTGACCCGATGCGAGGGCGGCTAAATGGTTCTTCCATAGTTCCCGATTCTCCGTCACCAACTCAAGAAACACAAACGCGATCTCCAGTTTCGGAAATGTTCCTTACCTGATCCCATTACATGTTTTTTTGGCCTGCCAGGGGTCGATGTGCTCGCATCTCGACTAGCATGACCTGTCTAAGGAGTTTTTCAAAGGCAAGCAAACAACATGCCCTAGGCAGATGCAGGCTAGATAGAGGCTGCTTTGTATAAGGCTTCCTGTTGCATCCTGTTTGTATCGAGCAATCGGTTTCTGGAGCAGGAAGGTAATTTTTATACAGGAAAAAAGTAACTTTCCGTTAACCACCCTGTCACCACTCCCAGTAACTTAGGAGTTGTTTTAAGAAGTACAAAGTATTAGAGAGACAATGTTAAAGATCAAGAATTGAGGTATTTGCTCATACGCAACAGAATACGCAATATAAAAGTCCTAATAAGAAACTTGTTTTTAAGACTCGCAGGAAAACAAAGACATTCGTTTTCCTTTATTTAAATTAAACAAGGTTCCGAATGCCTACCAGCAACTCTATATCTGCGCCATAAAAATAGTCAAAACCATTAACCAAACTACAACTGCTGTAGTCAATAAGTAAGTAACTATTTTAATGGCCGAAGTTCTTACTTAGTTCTTACTTCGCTAGCAAGCCTAGACCAGCAATACTAAAAAGCGCGTCATGGAAATGTTCAAGAGGCTCAATCACGGCCTCCCGTCAGAAGACTGGAAGATGGAAGCAAACGCTTGCGGGACAGGAGATTCTAGTGTCCTTGAACAACCAGATACTGGTCAAACTCCCGGGGGTAAACAACACTCCTGAAGGCAGGCGTAAGCTTGGTTAAGGTATGGGTGATCGGGCGAATTCAGAGTGGTGAAACCAAAGGTTGGGACATCATCATCGGAGCAGAGGCGAACGCCCATCACTCAAATTGGGGTAGTAGGGATATCAACAGTTGAGGTGAGTCTATTTTAAAATTTATTGTAAGGCATAACCTCGTTTTACATAACCGGGGGTAAGAACCAACTTTTATTGTTGAGTCCCTTTCAAAACATCACAGCTCTTCTGACTACCGTATTCTAGCTAGAATTTGGCATCTTAACCGCCAAACGGAGTCCGTAAAGGTTTCGCAACCCAAGAAATACCTGGAAACTGGAATGAGTTCTCAAACAAAATCAGAAGTCATAATGTTAAAAGTAGCTCGAGTAATGTCACTGTTATTTACATGGTAATATAAGACATAACTTTAACTTTTAATAAAGCATTTGAAGAAACATGCCCCATTAGTCGAAATAAACCACGTTTTAAAAACCACTGGTGGTCCCCCAGACCAAACGAACGAAGGAAAACGGCCAAACGAAAATTCGGCAAAGCTCCGAAACCGAAAATGATTGGGAAGCTTTGCTTATAAGGCTTGTTTAAAGAACTTAAGAAGACAAATGCGAACGGCCTAAAAAGCTTCTTGGAAGCAATTCTGGCTCAGCAAGACTGAGGAAAGCTATCTCCAAAGAGCCACCGCACCGAGTTTTATTAAAAACACGAAGACAGAATCTACCTCAGATACACTGAAACTTTTCTCAGCATACAATTCCTCAATCGCTCTGAAGTCGTTGAGGAAAAAGAAACTATCCAAACAAATCAAGCCCAGCTGAGGTTAATGAAACTATAAAGGACATTATGTTATTATTACTCGATGCATTCTATTGCAAATTTTAAAGTTAGGTTAGTCTTGAATGTCTCTTTCTGCCGTCAGTTAATTTGGGTTTTATCTCTCGTCTACCAAAATCAAACATCAACGTACGAAGTTACAGCTATACAAATAAAGGTAGAAAGCAGAAGAAGAATTTCTTCGTCTACAAGTTGTCCTCGAAACTGTAATAAATCCTTGACCGAAAATAAATAAAAACGAACAATTCTGTATAAATCGGACAGACATTATGTATGTGTTAGGAGTTTTTTTTTTAATGTCACACATATCGTCTCTTATCGTTTTTGCCCTGCATTCAATGCTCTGCTTGCCGGATATAAGGAAACACCAGGAAAATATCAGCAGCTCTCCATCAGGTACCCAGTCCCTACCCTACCGTCAGCCTCACCAACAACAACAACGACTTCAACTAGAAAACATTTTTATTACATTTTCATAAAAGCTTTTCCGTTTTCCCACATCCATATTGTGAAACAATGCAAGCCGAACAGGAGCAAAAACAAAAAGGACGAACGCTGCGCCAAGCGAGCCATGGTAAAATATGTGGTGACTATACAGAGCACAACAACACCATCCTGTTCAAATAGGATCCCATAACAACAAGGCAAGGCTCCCTTTCCATGTGCAGGGTGTGAGAGTTTATGGATTCAAAAACGTATCCTCGGTCGAACAGCAAATATTTGGCGCGCATGGCAGCCTTTTTATCTACGCGGAGTTCGAGGGAGAGTATGGAGCTCTTCATGCTCTGTTCGTAGGAGATTGCCACTTTGATTAGCACAGTAAAAAGGGGCGTAGCGATGAATTTAACTTTAAATGGGGGAAAAACAAACAAGGACAAAGACTGGAAGCTACTTGAGTAAATGTTCTGTGAAAAATAATATACAATATCACTCTGGACAAATTATGAAAAGCTATCTACGTCGATTGTGTGACTGCTTAACAATGACTGATTGATGATTTTAAATTTCTAGTAATTATAATTTTACTTTTTGTGAATAACTTTTTAAATGTGGGAAAAGTTATTCAATATAAAATTTCTAACAGTCACGCAATATTTTAATAAGATTCTCAGGATCTAGTATAGTCACATCAAATCGAGGAAATTTGACCGAAATCCTACAGTTCGAACACAGTAAGCGATTGCCCTTGATTTTCAGGGCTTATGTACCTTTCTTTTTAGAACACTTTCTCGCAAGCGTGTTTGTGGCTAAACGATAAGTTAAAACTGCGTTGTAGCCAAGGAACAGCTCCGGTTATCCCGACTAGGCTACAATCGCAAGAGATCACCAGGTTCTTCTCCAACCGAGTCTCTCAAAACCTGCAACAAAGTGCAGCCAGCATCAAATGCTGAAAGACAGCGGCAGCATTGCCAAAATTCCGGCAGAGACGATGCCTCTGAATTGCTAGGTTTCATTAACAACTTCCACCACAACGAAACCCCTGGTTTGACGATGAGTGCCGGCAAGCCGTGCAGTTAAACAGGAAGCATATAAAGTGGCTCTGCACAGAAGAAACAGAGCTGCTCGCGAGATCTACGAGCAGATGAGGAGAGACGAATTCGGCTTCTTCGAAAAGATAAAAGAGAGCACGAGAAGCGCGCGGTTGAGATGATAGAGAGATGAGAGATCCTACTATAGGAATGAGGTTCCCAAGTTTGACCAAAAGATTAAAAGGTCTTTTCAAGCGTATAGATTTAGAACTGCAGCCTATAAAGACCATCAAGGGAACATCGTAGTGGAATCCCAGTCAGTGCTAAGGATTTGGAAAAACCATTTCTGCAGACTGTTTAACGGCGAACCGATCTGAACCAGGCTGTCAGCCATGATGAACGATTTAACACGGGCGAAGACGTGACCATGCGTCGAAGCACACGAATGATACCGCCCACCCTACCTGGTTGAACCTTAATTTCTAGCTTAAGTGCAACAATGCAGTCGAAGCTGAAGGCCTAGCTGTCGAACTTTTCAAATCCACTGGCGGTAATCTGGTTGGAAGCATCCACTAACCCATCTGCAAGATATGGTCGGAGGAAAGCATTTTTTACCCGATCCTCAAGAAAGGAGACCCTATGAATTGCACCAACTATAAACGCATCACTCTTTCTACATCGCATACAAGATCTTTTCTGCTGAACTGTGTAAACGCCTAAAGCCATTTGTCCACAATTTGATAGGCCAATATCAGTTTGGCTTTAGTCCAGGAAAGTTCATCATCGATGATCGATCAAATAATCTTACTGCGGAAAAATCTAGGGGAAACCCAGAAATTCTAAATGGATACCACTTTTTCATTGTTTTTAAGACCGGGTATGACAGCATTTATAGAGACGAGCTATAAAACGCAATGTATAGTTTAAGCATCCCTGTCAAACTCAATTTGTGCTGGATGATGAAGGAAAACTCACGCTTCTTGCCGATTCCTTTGATGTCAAAACGGGATACAGACAAAGCGACGTGCTGTCATGTTAATTCTTTTACATCACAATTGAGTCAATAAAGTTATCTTTCAAAACTCCATACAATCACTCGCATTCGCAGATGAAATTGACAACGTCGGAAGAGCACAGCTTGTTGTAATTCAAGCCTTCGTGAGTATTGGGACGGAATCAGCTAATATGGGCAAACGAGGGCGAAACCAGATATATGCTATCATCAAGAAAAGACATCCTACACCCACTTCTTGGACAAAACATCACAATAGACTGCAGTTTATTGTTAGACTTTCGGTTTAAATTTAGACAATGACCACGTGCTGGAATCTAGCGAAGGATAACTCTTGCAAATCGCTGTTTCTTTGAGCTAAGAAAGCAATTAGGTAGCAAAACCCTCTCTCGAGCAACTAAGTTGTCCATTTATAAGACCCTCAACATCCCAGTCCTGCTTTATGGTGCAGAAGCATGGACCCTGTCAAAAGCGGATGAAAACGCTTAAGAGGCTGCCTCAAGAGGAAAATCCTTCGGACTATTTATGGTCGGAAGGACCTTGCCAGAAGAGTCAAAATACAACGGCAGCGCCGGCTGGGTCATCTAGAGCGGATGGACAACAACGCCCCGGCCCGGAAAATATTCGAATCCACCCCGCAGGGACGTAGGAACCTCAGCCAACTTCGCGGGCAAAAGTGGAGACAGACCTGGCTGGAGAAGCTTGAAGGCTGAGTCCCAGGTCCATCCTGGACTATAGCGCCACTTTAAGTAAGTTTGTTATTAAACATGGTAAGTTTGTTATCAAACAAGTACTCTTTCCGATTTTTCAGACCCTCATACAACTGCTGTAATATCACGTCGACATTATTGATGGTATCAATGGCGTTGCATACTATCTGAGCGATTCAAGAAAAGGCCAATATGGCTGTGGTTGTTGTTGAAATGAGCTACAAAAGAACGATGTCCCTGAGGAAATGAAGTGACAGAATCTTTCCTTGAGTGATCTATGCTTACCTAATGCGAGTGGATAGGATCGGAGGAGAAACAGTAAGCATTCTGTTGTACAATGATCATAAATTTCTGCGAGCTGCTCGAAATGTTAAGGACACGATAAAAAAAACTAACAAATGTGGTATCCCCTTATAATTATATGCTCGCTTCTTGGTCCTTTTAGAAAGAACCAGCCTTCGGTCGACCTGTCCCGACAAAAGAGTTAAATTGCACCTTGTAATTGTATATGTCTTGCACCCATCAGCTAGACCCAATCACAGCACACTTGCTTTGAGCGTTAGGCAAGAAATATTTGATAATGTTGTCTTATTAGGATTATAAGGATCGCCTACTTGGTTTTAAGATACTAAATAGTAACCAATTGGAGTCTTAGTAGAAAAGTGATAAAAAACCAGTGAGTAAGTGCTACAGTGTGTACGCAAAAGTTACAGTGCGTAAAACGGACCGTTGAATACGTTGAATACCCCATCTTATCCCACATTGTAAAATGCTGATGACATCGTTATATTTTTACGTGGTCCATTTTTTGAGGGGCGTGGTCCAACCGCCCCTAATTACAAACTATCAATTATAAGATATTTCCAACGCTTGAATGTACGTAAAAATGCAATTTTTTGGTTCAAATTCAATATTTTTGAAAAATCGACCCCTAAAAGAGGGCGTGGCTAAGAACCCAAATTGAACGAAATCTGAAATGATGTCTCGTTTACCTAACCTGCTATTTTTTTTTTGTTTCATGTTTTCCTAAATTAGGCCCAAGGCCAGCCGAAATAACGTTTTTCTGGAAAATTTCAGGTTTTTCTTCAATACTGCCTCCAAATGTGGGCGTGGTCCAAGTGTGGTCATGGTCCAAAGTCTTGTATGAAGAAAATGTTGAACTAAGCGTTTTCTACAGAAAATATTAAGCGAAATTTTTTCAATTTAGAACAAAAATATTGAGTAAACTGCATTTGAAAAATTACCCTTAAAATAGATTCCACGCCCACTGGAGAAGGCTTACCAAAAAAACCTTCTGTTCTGTGTTTTACATTCATTATGAGAAGCTTAATGTCAAATTTCAGCCTTTTAGAACGTCTTACAGTTTTGAAATCTATGGAGGTAGTTGCACATTTAGACCGATTGTGGGCGTGTCTGTGGGCGGATTTAAAAATTTTTTACACTTGTCCTGCTTCGCATAACGGGGACTGTACGTACGTCAGCACCGTAGCTCAAAATGTAAGGCCTAAAAACATGTGACATACAGACGGACGGACGGACGGACGGACGGACGGACATGGCTTATTCGATTCAGAATTCGGTCTCGATCATATGACCTTAAGGTCTTGGGGGCTACCATTATTATTTAAACGTGTTCAAACTATGTGACAAACTTAATATACCTCCTATCCTATGGGATGGGGTATAAAAATTCACTACAAACCCTTACAACCATGTATGATGTGCGTATTTCAGGTGTTCTTTTAAACATGGAGGTGACCTAAAATTTTTCGCCAGTCCAAACGGCGAATTGAGCGGAGCCTTACGAGAAATGAAACTCACGGAGGGTTTGTCAAACACTCGGTGGGATCTCTCGGTAGGACCGTGAAAAAAACTTTCATTGCTCCGGCCGTGTTTCGAACCCGGGACTTCGTGCACGGTAGTCCTACATTCTAGCCCCTGCACCATGTGGCCCACTAGGGGAAGTGATCAATTATTTCAAAAATCGAACCGTGAAAATAGCAATATCTTACAGTGTATAATTAACTTCAGTTCATTACTTCTCAATTCATTTAACAGCGATAACCTTGGAACCCTCTTTCACTCGCTATGAAGGCATCAAATCACAGCTTTCAGGGTCAAGATTCACTCAAAATTTTTTAAGTAATTGAAGTAACTAAGTGGATTAACGGTCCCGGCACCCAAACGCGCCCAGCATTATCTTTCAGCATGGTTCTAATGGAAAAATATGAAAACATAAATAATTTATCGCCTGCGCTTCGTCTTCTCTCACATTGACTTTCCGCACAAAATTCAAGGACCAACAAAACCAATTCGCCCTTCAAGAGGAAAAGTAATAAAGGAACGAGAACACCAAACAATAAACGACCCACAATCCCCACGAATGAATGGTCTCCTCTAGCGCATTCACAAAGGACGAAACAAACTATACGAGCGAAATAGTGAAAGCAAAAACCAACCCCAATTTGCATTTGCGAGTTTTCTTTCCTTTTGACTTCGGACGTGGTTCCGCTTTGATCCCCCTTGGCAAGCAAAGCAAAGCACTGAGCTCACGGCACGGCTGCTAAACATTCTTTGCTCTAACCTGAACCAACCGCATATATTTGAACCAAAGTGGTTTCACAAGGATATCGGGCGGAGTTAGGGGATGACAGCTTCGTGAAAAGCCGAAAAAAGTGCAAAAAATAATAACGACAACAATGCAGTCGTGTTTAGGGTTGGAAAAAATGGGTTTCATGCCTTTATTCTAATTATTCAACGGTGTATTATTGTTTCGTCCTTATTCAAAAGATTTTGCTGTTTTTAATTTCTTTCTCTTCCATCGCAGGATGCGGAGACGATTTCCGCGGCGTGGCATTTTTGTGAAGCAGAAAATTGGATAGCTTTTCACTTATTTACGGAACTAAGAAACTAGCACAGCGATCATATCATACCTGTAATTGCATGAGAGGATTTGCATTCGGATTCCAAGTTAGACTTCTATTCTTGTGTTGGCAGGTAGGTGCCTAGGTATGCGTTTCTCCGTCGAGGAATGGAAATATTCCAGTATCAGAGGTTGTGAGAAAGAATTTTAGATATACCCAGAGGGTGAATAAATTTAGCCCTGGGCATCGAGACAAGGAGTGACAGCATTTCAATCAGTACCTACACAATGTAATTTAAAATCAATTTCGGAGAAATGTACTTCCGTCTTCTATAGGCGGCCGTCATGCCACTGATGTGGTGTCTTGTCGCGACGAATAGCTCGTAAAATGACAACAAAAAATAAATTCCTAATGAAGGAGAAAAACAATTGTGAATCGATTTTTTTTGCTGAGGAAAAGGTAGTGAGCGATATAAATTCTTTTCCAGATTCTTAGCGCTGATAGGGTGGCGAAATTGTCAGGGAAATGAAAAATTTATTTAAAACGCATGCATGATGGGTTTATTGCCTCGTTAAAGGTTTGATGGTTAAGCGTTTCCAAGACATAAGGTCAAGGGAAATTGGATTTTTTTCGGATGGGGGGAAAACCTTGAATAAAAAAATTATTCCGATAACCCTTATTATGGTTTTTGTTATTTTGGAAGTTGAATTTTATTCGTTCCCACATAGGTAGGTACCTATAGGCTTCAGGAATGCTAACAAAGCGTTGGCTTTAGTAGGTACCTCTACACAAACTTCAATTATGACGCGATGCCTCATCTTCTATCCCAACACTTATTTAAAATTACATTCCAGCTGTCAATTCCTCAGATAAGGCTTGTATCACACTTTGCTGCTCTGGCGTTGTCTAGTCTACACAGTTTCCAACCCAGACTGTGTCTACAGTCTACACAGTCTGGGGTCGAATCCTGCCATAGTCCCCCACGGTCCCCACCTCCGCGAGGGTCTGACAAGTCCTTCGAGAGTATCATTTGTCTTGAAAAACTTCTCGAAGTGCGGTTCGGATTCGGCAAAAAGTTGTAGGTCCCCTTGTATGAAATAAGTTAGCACACCAGCATACATTGTTGAGAAGTTGGCCCTGGTTCACCTCGAGCTGTTGCGCCACTCTATTTATTTATTTATTTTTATTTTAGTCAAACAACGACGGAAAACAGCAACCACAAATTCACTGGTTTAGATGGTTTTCGATCCCTTAATCCTTAAGAGGTGTTTGGCTACACTGGCACCGGAAAAGCCGACAAGCTCTTGTATTTAACATTTTCTTCTGACATTTTTCCAAAGAAAACAGCTTCCCGTAGGAAGGCAACTTTTCTAATCTATCCATCTACCGAGCGATTGCGCTTTTCGGCAACATTTGCAAGGGTATAGTCTAGTCATGGATAACAGTCAGCAAATGAAACAATTCAAGGCTTCCAGGCCGAAGCAATGCTACTGTGATTGCCTTCCTTCTTAAAACATTTTTGGGAGTTTAATTTCTTTTATCTATAGAAAGAAGATTTAAGAGGTATTTTTTTTTGTGCAGTTTACACGCAAGCTTTGACCCTTTAAACACTTGTATGCTTTAATACTCTAGATTTGGTTTTCAAAAACTTGCTCCCTAATGGGAAACCGTAGGGAGAGTAGTCACTTAATCTTGCCTTCTGTTCAGAAGTTTGACGATGAAAATCTGGCAGTGTGCGAAACAATCCTATTTTTCATAGTCATTTTAATGTCTGTTGATTTGCAGATTGGTTTAATTTCTGATATATTCGGTATGCTTTTTAATTAATATAATATTTGTCACTTTCTTATCTAAATCCTTACTAAAAATATGTCTTAGTTTGGCAGTATGTACTGCTTTCGTTCAAAAATACAAATTAGCTATGTCTTTGTTCTGTAGTTACTTTTATTCCTTGTTAATAAGATCATCTTAATTTTTTCCTTATCAAATTTAATTTTCCTAGGTTAAACCGGGACACTCCAAAATGTTTCTGTTAAACTCATTTCTAAAGCGATACTATTAAATAAATTAACGGTTTGTCAGATCTGGCAGATATAAATCCAAACACACCAATGACTAATGCATTAAGCCCTCATTTTTATATGCTAGAAATCACTTTTCTTATAAGTAGTTTCCACCGCACACAAAACAGAGATTAACTTAGGATGATAATAAGTTAATCCAAAACTGTTTTCACCTGAAAAAAAGAAGAACAACTTGGTACGTCCTATCATTTTTGACAACACTATCCAGTCCAATTGAACTTAATTTAGGAAATCAACAGCTCTGCACAGATTGGTTGATGTTGATGTGACCGAACATGTGACTCGCTTACATTTTTTTGATACACAAAAGATGTAACCTATTATGAACACAACAGAGTCTTACTGCACGTTTCAAATAATAATTCACCCCCACACAAGTTTTTCAAATTCAAAAATATTTAAATTTATTTTAAATTGCTACAGAATTTTTGATTCTCTGTACACCAACTTGATCAAGATTAACCAACAAGATCAACATCCACCAGTAATCCACCTCAAAAGGTATAGTAACGATAGTCCCCCAACCGAAGACCTTGGGAATATGATCGACACCGAATTCTGATTCGAGTCCTTCCGTTGGTCCGTATGTCACCAATTCTTAGGCCTTAAATTTTGAGCTAGAAAGTTGAAGTTTAGTAGCTTACTTACAGACTTACCTAGACTATGCCTTAGGGTGTGACATCGATTTCCAGTGTTATCCTCCAAATGCAATTTATTTTATATTATTGTCCCAAATCGAAAAAAAATTCATAAAATATTATGTAGCAAATTCTTGGTTCTACATTCGGTTCATAAAAAGTTTTGGGGCACGACCACATTTGGTGGCAGCATTTAAGAAAAACCTATAATTTTCCACAAAAACCTGGATTTCTACTGCTTTTTAGTCTCACTAAGGGAAGTATAAGAATAAAGTTTAGCACATAAGGCACACCAGACACTATTCTAGATTTCGTTAATACAAAGTTTTCGGCCATGCCCATCTTTAGGGGTCAATTTTACATAACTATTGAACTCGCACCAAGATATTTAATTTTTGCGTACATTTTAGCTGCAAGCTTGGATATTTCTATGTAAATATTAATTTTTAGTTGTAGGAGCTGGACATGCCACGCCCCATTTCAAAAATAAATTTAAAAACCTTATAAGGAATAAAATATTTTTATACCCTACCCAGGGATGTATAGATGCATAAATAATCACCGTAGACCCCTAAGACCTTTAAGAGATATGATTGAGACCGATCGATTAAGCCATGACCGTCCATCCGAATGTAAACAATTTGTGGGCCTTAAATTTTAAGATAGAGAGCTGAAAGTTGGTGAGTAAGCTGGAAATCCGCCCACAAAGTTCAAAACGCCCACAGACACGCCCACTACAGGCCTGTATTGGAATTGCGACCAACTCTAATTTTTAAAAATACTTTTTTCAAATTTTATTGAAAAAAAATTAACATTGTCCACGCCCACTTTTTTAGGAATTTTAACTTAAAATTACTGTTTTTCAATAATCCTATGCGAAATTTGAAAAAAAAATTATATATAACAAAAGTTGTTGGTATTAGCATCTTTTAATGCATGCCTCTTCCCACTTAAGTGGACGTGGCTTTAGAAAAGGCGATTTTCTTGGCTAAAAAACAGTTTTAGTCCAAAATGTGTGCAACCACCTAGAATAATGAATTTAACAGATATATTTTTACATCCCGAACACTTTTTGGAGGCGTGGCAGTTTACTGTTTTGGGGAGGACAGGGTATTTTGCATCATTCTGCATCATTCTGAAACATACCAGTCGCCCTTTAATCAGACACCGAATTATCTTCTGCTCAACAGAAATGCAAACAGAAGCAAGTTTACAGGGGCTGATGTGGTGAGTGCTAAACATCCAAGCTCTTCGTCAAGCAAATTAAAGTAAGGGGTCTGAACAGTTGGTGAATGGACTAGTACTTGCGTCTTAGTTCTTCATGGCATATAGTAGCAACGTGTAGTAGCAACATGGAATACGAGCCCATGAAGAGTCAAGCAACGCCAAAGTCCCTCTTAAATCCTTAGAAAGCTTCTTACTCCGTCAAATCCCTTTTATCTTAAGACTAAGAAGGTCTCAAATAAAAAATCAGCTTTATGCTGCCGAAGCCTGGAATAAATTGATTACCAAAAACGGTGTAGGTACCTACCCGAGCGATTTGAGTAAAGTCTTCGTCCCAGGTACGAATAAAAAACCAGAACGATAAGCACTGCATTGAACTAAATGAATTGACGTGCTTGTCGAGTGGAAAATTCCTTTAAAATGTTCGCGCAGCTTGCAAAACAAGTTAGGGGTTGGCAATTGGAATATTCGGCAAACTCTTTTTGGCATTCATGGTGTGGATTAATTGGGTTTCTAGCGAACTTAATGCTGCAAAAGTCTTGAAAACAACTGCTGAAACATTTACGGGTCACAAAAATCCAGACACTTGTCAACTTTAATTGTTAGAAGATTTAGGTTCCTAGTCTCGGCGACCTTAACCGATCAATAAAAGACCAATCACCTCTTACGTAATCCATTCTAGCACTATCTTTGCGTCTTTTTGTGTCTAAATCGTTTATTCCCATCATTCTTAAAGAATTCATTCCGATTCCGCGTTTATTGTTACCAAAATAACTGTGGAATACCGGTTCCCGGTGTATCACATAACTTTTATCTCTCCCACACTTAAGGCACGACATGACGACCCCCCAATTCAAACAGACAGAGCGATGCAAACATCAAAGTCTGGTCCTAATCTACATAAACTATCATCAGCTGATTTACACCTGCCTTAGGCGCATTGGCGGCTACACAACCTTATGTAACTGCTCTTCAACACAACCACGAATGCATGTTGTAGGTAACCATGAGTAAAATAAAAAAAAAATAAAAATTGATTTCCCCTTTGTTCCCGATGCGCCTTACCTGGTCTCTCTTCATGTTCTTCGTCAGAATGAAAAGCAAATCAAAACCTGATTCAAGACCATCGGACTGCGTTCAGCCAGATTACTTGTTATGCTTGTGTGCATAATAATTGCGGTTTGTTGGTAGAGATACATCTAGAATACCTATACCTGCCTTAGCAGTGCGCTGTCGCTTTTAAAAGTTTCGCACACACATGGGATTGTCAGAATAGATAAGCTGGCATAGATAAAGCCTCTGTTAACGAAATTCACTACAATTAAATTCTTCCCAACTTACCGTTAGAGTTTTTTATGTGATTTTCTGGCTTAGATTGGCCCGGTTAAAATAGGTTTCAAGAACACCGATTTATGAAAATTCCTTGCACTTACCTAGATTACCTTTGTGCCTACCTACACAGTTACCCCCTCTATATGCACCCCAGCATGGCAACCTATTGATTGAATAAAATTGGAATTGGCAAAAAGTATCCTTGAGTTTATCCACATCAAATGGGAGGCCGAATTCGGCACAACTTGACCTTCTTATACAACGGCACAGACACCCAAGAAAGCAACAACAAAAAACCCAGACAGCTCCAAAATTCACGAAAGTATTTTGACCCCAATAACAAAATAAGAGAGACTCTGCTTAGTTAGATAAGCCTGCGAGAGCGAGAGGCTAAGCCGTGCTTCTCTTAAATTACTTAAAAACCTGACAAAGTTAAAGAGATGCTTCTCTGTTTCACTTTCCTCCTTAGTTATGTGATCTTAACTATTTTTATTTTTTCAATACGGTCAAAAAAGAGGCAAGATCAGCGATCGTTTTAAGACAAGTTGCAAGTTGCACCTGAATTGAAAACAGTGGTCCACAAGGCAAGAAAGAGCGAGAGAGAAACAAAAACACCATGGAGCAATGGCAAATCCGGTAAACAGCTGTTTCTAAAAACTTGATTGAAGAAAGAGGCGAATACAACCGAGATAAAGGTATCGTTTCAGGTAGGTATGACGGTATTTGTTCAGGTTTTTTTTTTTTCTTGCCATGTGGTATTGTGAGCTCGTCGATCTTTTTCTTTACGCTTTTTTTTCTTTTGGTTTCTCAATAAAATTTTTGTAGGTAGACATGCGTTATTATAACTTAATACCCACATTACGAAAGGAATTTCTTTGTAGAATAGGCAAGATCTAGAATTTTTTTTTGTTTTCTATCGAAAAAGATTTGCGTCACTTTATAGGTAAGTTGGCGGGAAAATATGCTTGATAGTATTTGAACACTACAGGCATAGGTATGTTGCTGGGTGTTTCAGACACGCCACAAACCACCCAAAACCTTTTTGGAATTTTCAACCCAAAAGGTAATCGAAATGCTTCTACGGTCTTTGCATGGTCAGCTTAATTGATCATCAGAGGCTCTTAAAAAATTAATACAGAAGAAGGTATCTTTAAAAAGGACCTAGAATACGGTCGTAACAGTGGCGGATACAATAAAGCCAATATACCGGCAAAATGAACCTTCAATCTGGGCAAGGAAAACCAACAATTGCGGTTACCCCTCCCGTAAATGTATCTGTATAGGTAAAAGTTGTCAGATCGAACAAAGCAACTGGGGATGATTTGGGGGTAAGTGAACCGAATTATCTGCTAGATATGGTACACGGAAAGTACTTGTACCCGATGAGTTGATCCTATCTGATCCTCAGAGAGAAGCATCAGTCTCCTGAATGTTCCTTTACCATTACCTAAGATCTTTGTGCTGTAATCTGTGTGACTGATCATATCAATGAGGTCTTAAGCATGGAAAGTAAATCAGCTATTAAATATTGTGACTGCGGTAGAAGTTGGGAAAAATTTGGACCCACAATTCGAAGACCGCCACTTTATAGATTTCAAGGCCGCATATGACAACATCTATACACGGCGACCTGTATATTGGCCAATGTCTGTGTTGGGGATCCCCATCCAACTTAGAAGTATGTCTCTCAAGGATGATGATGAAAAACTCATTTAAGGTCGGTAAGAATTTCATCTACCCTTTTTATTAAAAAAAATTCTGTGGTGTAGTGGTAAGTGTGAAGGACTGCTGTGCACGTAGTGCCGGGTTCGAATCGTGGTCGGAACAATAAAAGTTTTTTCACTGTCCCAAGTCCGCTAGTGTCTGTCTGACATACCCTCCGAAAGTATCATTTGTCATGAGAACCCTCTCAAAGCGCTGATCGAAATAAAAAAAAAAATTAAGTCTGCTCCTTTCATGTAAGAACATCTGAAACGCATACAGCGTGCCTGATTGTGAGAGGTCAGGCAAGGGTTCTTCTGAGCTGCGAGTGGCACCTTTTTAAAAGGATTCGGACAAGGCGAGTGTGTTTTAACATCAAACTAGATTGAACAGAACTCAGCGTCAGCATCAGAGCACGATTTTTCAAAAGTCCGTACAATTACTTGCGTACGCAGACAACATTGACCGCAATCGGAAGAGCACAACGTGAAGCTTTTGTCAGTATCAAGACGGATTCTAACGGTTGACGGTGACAAAAATAGTCTCGTCTACCAAAAATGACGAATTTCGCGTTTGCCTCAATCTCACTATGTTCAAATAGTAAAATAAATAATAAATTATAGTCCACTGGCACAGTACACGATTAACCAACACTCGCACTACTTCTCGTAAAAGAAGATCTTAGTCGCAGGCGTCAAAACTAGCGCAGGCATTTTCTATGAAGCTCTGAGATTTTGTTAATCTTCTGGCTCGACGATGACAGTATTTTTCAGGCGTGGATAGCGGCCATAATCCGCACTGCCACGGACCTGCCAAAAAGAGAATCAACATCTACTCGAACAGCCAAGCGGCCATTCAGGACATGGAGTCAAGTGTGGTGAAGTCAAAAGGTGTGAAACTATACAGGACACTTCTAGATATTACTATAGTCTAAAAATCAAAATATCACTTGGCAATACTGTGACTCAGTTTTGAGTGACAAGTCACCCCGATATCCAGGGAAAGAAAAACGCGGAAAAGCTTGAAAGATCTGCATGCATTTCTAGGCCTCAGATCCATAAAAATGCCGTTGAGTTCGATAGTACGTTAGATAGAAACTATCTATCTTATGCACTATAGAGGAAAAAGGTTAGAAAGACTCCCTACCTGGGGTGATCAAGTCTGAATGGGCACAGGGTATCCAAGTTCATCTGCCGACAGATATTTGTCGATTCTGCTGTGATCTGAAAGCTGTTGAGGTTGAGCATATAACACTGATTGAATGGGAGACAATTTTGCATAGGCGCGGAAAATTTTAGGGGAATATTCGAAATTAGACTGCACTATTTCTAAAGGCCTTCTTGGCCTTTAGGGAGAATGCTAAGGTTTCTCTGCCTTTTGAATGCCCGTTTTGGAGTCCAGTGTTTGTACGGCCTTCTTTTACCCACTTTTACCCCTGTTTCACCTAACCTTACTAAACCTAGAACTAACCTACGTTGGACAGAATTTGAAAGTGGCTAGTTTCAAAAAAGAAAACTACCTAAAGATTTAAGGCCTTAAAACATGGGACATAGAGAGCTGAAACTTAGTAAGCGGCTTGGTTTTTCTCTGGGTTACCCTGGATTAATTAATAAATATCCTCGCTCAGGCCCATAGACGCGCCCACCATCGGTCTAAATTTGTAACTTCCTTCAGCTTCCTTCAGTGCTTTCAAAACTGTAAGACGTCGTGAAAATCTGAAATCTAATATTTAGCATCTCCTAATGTTTGTAAGACATAAAAAATAAAAATAAAGTCGACAGGCCGCACCTTGTGGGCGTGGTATCGATCAGTATCGATCAGTGCTTTCAAAACTGTTAGACGTCGTGAAAATCTGAAATCTAATATTTATCATCTCCTAATGTTCGTAAGATATAGAAATAAAAATAAAGTCCGCACCTTGTGGGCGTGGTATCGATTGAAAGAGTAATCCTTCAAATGCAATTCATTAAAGAATAAAGAGAAAAGGAATGGAAAGAAGTATCCTATTCGACCGTACCGCGGTCCGTCAAAAACGAAGCGAAGATATTACTACATACGCAGGTTGCACTTACCTACACATTGGTTTTCTTTTGATTGACTTATGGGTACTAGGATGGTTATTTCTTTCCAATACTCCGCAGCATTTCTTAGTTGTTATAAATGCGAATTTTTTTATTTGTCTTTTAAATCGTTTCAGAAAATTTTGACTTAGAAACGTCAAGATCGAAACAAATGATCTTAAAAATTTTAGAATTCTCTTGAAACGTTTTGTATATATACAAACCAAAATTCATTATAATCAGTACCTTCTACAGTTAAGCTACCAGAATATTTTGAAAAATAGTTTTTAAAATGTTTTTGCAGTTATCTACCTAGCTAAACCTCAGAATCTGCTGAATATTCAAATTTTTCTATAGTTGTTCTGGAAATTACGAGTGATTCTCGATGTGATTGTCGTGTCGTATAGCATCAGAGATAGTAGCTGCAAACAAAATTTTTTCACGATTTTTTAGTTCGACAACACGTCAAAACCGCTATATTAAAATGGTTTAATCAAAATTTGATTAGCTGCGGTTTCTTGCTATATGTGTTTGCCCAATATCGGCTTTTTGAATAAAGAATTAAAAAGTTATGACCTAAGCCACGTCGCAAACGGGCACATATTTTAACTTATCTCTCGAAAATTCTCCAATATTTTGCAAAAATTTGATTTTATAATGAAAATTCAATATTTGTTTTGTCTCAATTTTAATTTTCTTTCTTCTGGCTATAAAACCTTTCAATATACGTAAGTGCCAAAACACTTTTTGTCTTTTTTACCATCAAAATTCAAACTGTAATTAAACCCTTATGTCTGAATAAAAAATTGCGCTTGTATGCGTTCTCAGACTTTTCGCAGACTTTATTAGGGTAGTAAATTTAATTTTTCTACGACTCACCGTTCAGAAGCCCAGGTGCGGACGGACGGACGAACAACGGAGTGATACTATAAGAGGTCCTTTTTCGATTTATGGACGGACCGCTAAAACAGGCAGTTAAGTCCTAACTTTAGAGTATAATCCGGAAATTTGGCGACTTAGACCAAGATTAATCCCGGATCGATATTGACTTCAAAATTCGGTTAACCTCGGTTTAACTCCAAAACTCGGATAGGTCTCGGACTCTCACTGAAAAACTAGCCGTAAGAGTTCGATTCGATATACATACATAATCTAATTCCTAACCCTGGATAAATCTTATTAAGATAAAAATCAGAAAAGAACTTACAGAAATATTGTAATGTAGCAGTAGCACCTATAAAAAAGATAAAGAAAAATATTTCGATAAGTATTATATGCAATCCGTTAAAGGACGTAATAAATAGATATGTGGTCTCAACCTAGAACAACTGAACTAAGGAAGCCATCCGGTAGGTTTTGCTTCAATTTCCGGTTAAATAATATAACAAATGAATTACCACAGACAGTCATGGTACTTTGGACTTTGGATTCACGAAAGTAATCATAATCAAGAGCAACATACGTTGCACAGGGGATGATTTTTTTACAGTGTCATTACCCGCGGAAGATTGAAATGTTAAATTTCCATCGAACCAGCTACAATATTGCGATGATTTTGGAACCCCTTTACAATAGTAAAAAATACTTTCTGTCCATCAATTTCTTTTTAAGGGTTAAATCACAACCATTGTGATGTCACATGTTGACTACTTTTCCGTACGCTTTTTATGTGCAAATCTTCCCGCTTTGTTTGTAGCTGTTTCTGACATCTTGTACATTTTTCCACTTTTTGCCTTAAATTCCAAAACAGAAAGGAAACAATATTTTGAAAATGTCTTGCTTGTCTATACATGTCGCTTTTTTTTTGAGTCCTTGTAAAGGTTCTATCCTACGTACCTACGTTTATAGATACTACCAGGTACCTACACACTTTCCCCACTTTGTTTTGTTCTTTTTGTTTTCTGTAACTGCTCTATCCCCTGTTGCAGCCAGATGTAAATAAATCGATTGTCTCAATCAAGGACATTGTATTCAATAATAGAGAAAGGATTCTCTCGGTATTTATGCCAGGCAATGCATAATGGATGAAAGTACTTAAATATTGATTGTTGTTGCTTATTTCATGTGGGTAAAAGGTAAGTTTATCGGACGTGATAGAGTGAGTGATTCTATGATTATGTTTTCACTACTTAATAACGAATGAATTTGCAAGGGGTTCTGGCTTAATTGACACAGGTGTGATTTTCAAGAATCGATAGATTGTAACTACACAGTTTTACAACAATGTATGATGTTATTTATTAAAACGATAAATGATACGGAAACCGCATTGCTTTGCCTAACGCAAAACGTCTTTGAAAACATGGGAAAATTGGTATAATTATCTCCCTTAGCTTTGAACGATAAATCTTAAAATTTATACATAAGGTAAGATTAGACTGTATGCCAAGTGGCTTTATAAACTAACGCTAAAATATGACTCAAATTTTAATCATAAGCCCATTTGCCAGGTTAGAAAAGTCAGATGTATTAGACTATAGGGCGTATATTACCAAAACTTTCATATGCTCTCTGCTGAGAGAACGGGTGATATACTTTTCATCTGTCTGATTACTAAAAATATTACACTCTATGCCACTGTTATACTTAAATCACTCACAAAAACTTGAAGTTTGCACGCCACTTGATGATAAACACAAATTTAAAAAAGAATTCTTTCGAACGACAAGATTGCAAATTGCTTTGATATTTTCTGTAAATATTAAAATTTCGAATCGAAAAATATTATGTCACATTTATGCATGAACCGAAAACAAATTATGATTTTTCGATATGACCAAATATTCCATAATGAAAATGTCTAGAATGGCATATGGTCGTATTGGGTATATGACGGAATATTATGTTTGCGTTCCTATTACACAGTGTGCCCTAAAGGTCACATTTATCTGTCAAAACGAATATGGTCATGCCGGAAAATATTGACATATGGTCACATGAAATTATGATGATTACACTATATGACGACAAGTGACCGAGATATCTGTCAAAAAAGGAATATATATGACCAAATGGAATACAGTCTAATCTTACCTATAGATTAAGCCTAGCCTACTGATGTTACTGTTTTGTAGGTTTCTACGTGATTGTGTGATCGCAAGGATCATTTACTTCTGCAATGGCATATGAGCATCAGCAAGTAGGTTTACCATTACCACTACAGTATAGTGTAACAAAAAAAAAAGGTGTAACATCAATAAGTCATGTTTTTTTTTCGTAGGTTGTTGAACGCTTAATACGAACCTGGAAAGCCGATCATTCCAAGTCCTCTGGTACTTTCACCCATTAAAAACACAACCTTTTCCTTCTTGACCGAACACCCTGGGACCACTTTCATATTACATCAGGGAGATGTCGTTTTCTTTCCTTTTTTTGCTGGTTAAGCTTGTTTTAGCTTAACCAGCAAAACCTTAACCTTAACCTTCCTATTTGGAAGAGGTACAGTTTCCTCCCTCTTCTTGGTTCGCAAGACTTCTTCGATTAAGGAACAAATGATACTAGAATTTATGTCGCTGGAGATCATCTTCAGAACAACATTTTCTGGGGCTATGCTGCCTATTTCTAACTCGAGTCTCGTTCTTTGCACCGTCCACGTGGTACAGTCGAAGAAAGTGTGGTAGGCGTCATCTTCCTCGGAGTCCCCATACTGGCAGGCTGCGCTGTGTTTTTTCCCGTATTTGTTAAAAAATCCATGCTAGGAATTGGGTGGCGCAAAAGTTTACCTCCCTATGTTTCCGCTCCGTCCAAACTCCAAATTCTCTTAGGAGTCTAGCTGTCCATCTTCCCCTTGTTTCGGTGTTCCTCTTGCGTTGCCATTTCCTTCTAGTCAGTCCCTGTGCCTCTGCTGTTACCGCCTCAGCCCCTAGTTCTCTTTTGTTCTCGTACACGAACTTTCTTTCTGCTGCTAAAAGATCTATCGGTACCACTCCTGCTACTACAAGAACGGCTGGTTCTGACCCAGTGCGATAAAAGATCGTGATGCGTAGGACTCCACGTTGTCCCACTGCCGCAATTTGTTTCCTGTACTTCTTTTTGTTGAGAGCATTAGACCATATCTTGCCATGCAATAAGCAATGTTTAACACTTAGTTTTAAGTACATATTGGTGTACCGTATCGTAGTGCCCACTGTGTGTTTTTACTACGCGGGAGGTCTGGGTTAGAATCCTTACTCTGCCACCTGAGAAAAAAAACTCATTTTTTCACGGCCCCTCCTCCGAGAGTATCATCTGTCTCGAAAAAAGTTCGTACTCCAAAATACTCCAACTTTTAGCTTTCCACCTCAATTTTAAGGACCTAAAAACTTCACATCTACCGGCGGACGGACGGGCATGGCTTTAATCAATTCACCTGTCGGTCTTTATCATATCTCTAAAAGGTCTTAGGGGTCTACAGGGATTATTTTGCTGTGTTACAAACTATGCATTTAAATAAATATACCCTGGGTCGGGTATGAAGTGAGGCTACACTTCGTGGAAATTCCCAACTGCCAGTTAGAACAGCCAAGGAATAGTCGATGAAAAAGTTCGGCGAGAGGTTGGAGCATGATGACAGATCGGGAATAAGGTGTTTCGGCAGACTCAACATTCGCTGTCCTACACGAAGATAGTTCAACATCGTATAACTGCTAAATTTCAAGGAAGGCTTACTTCTTTCATAGGAGAACAATGTCTAACGCAGATTGAAGGAGCGCTTTTCGAAGCCGCTAAGCAGATGATAATCCCACCGTCTACGAGATAAGAGCGGAAAATAATTCCCCAATTTAGATGAAAACCCATGCTACGATTAAATCGCTAAAAGCCTGCGGAAGTTTTTAAAATATGTCCAGAAAGGGATCAGTCTGTTTTTTTTCTTGATTTTGGAGTTTTATATATCGGGATAGATTCGTCCAAGAAATGCCTAAGGCGATGGTGCTAACGAAGGTGTGAAATGAAGGTCAACTAAAAGGCTAAAGGTGACGCTAAGGGCAGCTGGATGAGCGGAAAAGCAACTAGCGGTTGGAAAACAGGGTTGATAGTCGCCAGCCCAACATACTAGCATGCCCGATTCGCAAACCCGAAATAATCGATGCCGGAATGCGCTAACGTACTTATCCACCCGTTGACTCTTCAACCGATTCCCCGCGGTAGTGCCGTTAAGTATAAGTTAACGGGGCTAGTTAGACATTAAGCTGTGTTCTCTGTTTCTGCTCTTTCTGGTTGCCTTATTTCCTCTATTCTTCTCAGCTTGTTGATTTTTATCGCTTCCAAGAATCTTGTTATTACTGTCTAGCCTTTTTCTAAGTTCAGCATTTGCTCTAACCACAATGCGTGATGTTTGTCTTCCTTCTGATCAGGGCATTCTGAATGAGCTAAAAGGGGAGCTAAAGTGTACGAAACGATAGCCACAGTTGCTAGATAGGCACTGCATGAGGTGGTAGATGCAGTCCCATCCTTTTGCTATGACCAAGGAACGATTCTCGGTTTATATTTATGTGTCCCTCTGCCTTTCGCTGTATTGTTCCACCGGTTCGGCGATCGCTAGCCAATCTTTTACGTACGTTATAGCTCGGTTAGCTGCTAGCTGCATTGCAGCAACAACAATATCATCAGAGAAGCCGATTACCGCTATCCCGTGGTAGTCTTATCCACAGGTAAAGCAATTCGCTATGATGCGCCAAAGACAATATGGTGCATACATGCCGATGAGCGAATTTCGATGAAGGACTAGTTAGCTGAGTTAAAGTCGTTTCTTATGTCTAGCGTTATCACATCACATTATTCTTTTGTGACGTTTAGCCATCTTTTTCCTGCAATTTAGTGCTCTGCTATTTCAGCAACTGCTCTTGTAACGTCAACAGAAGATCGCTCTTTTCTAAAGTCAAATTGCTGGTCGGGGAGAGCGCCTTTCTCCTTTGCAACGCACGACAAGTAACTTGCCGTAGACTACTTTTTCAAAGCATCTTTCCCATTGTAGGTATCTAATATACATATTGGGCGGTAAGATAATGGTAATTCCACTGGGAGTTTGGTTGCCATTTTTCAGAAAACTCTCTAGCCATTTCAGAAGAGAAATGTTTATAATGGTCTTATAATGTCGTTTTCTACAGCTGCCTTTACTACTATATTTATAATTCCGTCGGACACGGGCCCCAGGCTCCTTGTTATTGCCATCTTCCTGGACGCGTTGAGTAGCTGTGCCTGGTTTATTGGCTGGATATCCTCAGAGTTTATCTCTCGTAAGATTTTTCATGTAAGATCTGGAGGCAAGTGATTTATTTAGATAGGCAAGTAGTGAGTTTACTATCGAACTCAGCATCTGGACACTTTTCTGACGAGCTCTAGTAGCCCCTCAATTTTGACATCGCCAACCTGTATGCCGCTTGCCCCCAGGGAATAATGTCGGCTTTATCGTGGAGACCTTTCAAGCACACGGCCTTGTTCTCTTTGATTTTACTTTTACGCCCTTCAGATCTGAAGGCGTCCAGTCGCTGTTGAAAGATAGGTCTTAATCTTGAGCGTTGGCTTTTGCAGCGGATATAAAAGCATTTTGTCCTAAGCTTCTATATCACTTCATTTCACCAAAAGAACGCTTTTGCAGTGCTTCTGTTCGTTTTTCTCGGCATAGAAGCATGACGGTAATTGAGTCCCTAAGGCGTTGAACAAGACTATCTGCGGTTCCTACCAGAGTCTGAACGTTATTCAACATCTCTTCGTTATCAGTCAGTTCACTTTGGGCCAGTGGATTTTGGTGAGACGTCAGCTTTCCTTTTCTAAACTCCGATTATTATCATTTTCTGGTCACTGTGAGAATATTCCACGCTAACACTCCATTTTACAGTTCTCAGTACGGAGCTGTTCACTAAGGTGATATCAATTATGGAGCCCATTCTATAGCCCTCCGATATGTATTCGCTCGCCCTTTATTAGCTTTTTTCCCAACAGTGGTGCAAATGTGTCTAGTTCCTCTTTTGTTAGTGATCCTGCTGCCCAACTCTGTAGCCCACGCGTTGAAGTCACTTCCTATGGTTCAACTCCTTAGGGCTGCAAATGTTAGTAACCATCAGCAATGCCAATATCCCTTAGCTTGTTGTTGTATTGGAACGTTTATACTTCGATTCAGACTCATTGTTCTGCTGAAGTACAAGGCAGACCACCCCCTTTCCTTCTTATGATAGGCCCACAAACTTGAACCCATCTGTGGCGAAAGATCTGAAAATTAAATGGGAAAAATGGTTTCAGAAGACGATTTATTGATCGAAACCCTAATCATTTGACATAACAGGCGAAATGGTGGCACTAGCTTTGAGAATATTGGATATTAAAAAACTCTACATGTCTTATATTATCTAGGATTTTAACATTTACAACGCTCCTATTAGGAAGTGTAGCGCCTCGACCTAAAGAGGCTTTCTGTTCCCCGGATACCAGAAAAGGCTAGGTAGCCTTTCTGCTAGGGTAAGGCAACCATCATGGATTGCGAAATTGCTAATAAGAAGTGCGGTTTCGATTTCGACCTTCCGTACGCAGTTATTATCGTAAAAAAAGTTTTAAGGTCTTCGGCAAAAATTCCAAGGTTTTTTTATGCCCCATCCCATAGGATACGAATAATGATAATGGTAGACCCCCAAGACTTAAGAGCATATGATCGAGACCGCATTCTGAATCGAATAAGCCATGTCCATCCGTCCGTCCGTCCATCTGTTTGTATGTAACTCGTTTTTATTCTTTAATTTTTAAGCTAGGATCCTGAAACTTGGTGTATCAGTTAATTGTAATCCCGAGCGGTAAAAGTGTTAACATTTTTCAAATCCATTCACAGACACGCCCACAATCGGGGCAACTGTGCAACTAACTCCTGATGATCTTTCAAAGCTGTAAGACATCTTAAAAGCCCGAAATTCGGGTTTTATTATATACTGTTTATTGTAAGATACACAAAATAAAAACTTAATCGCCTTACCTCCCCTTGTAGGCGTGGCATCGTTTAAATGGTAATTTTTCAAATGCATTCAACTTAATATTTTTGTTTTAAATCAAAAAAATTTCACTTGATACATTATGTAGAAAATACTTAGTTCTACATTTTGTTCATACAAGACTTTGGGCCACGCCCACATTTGGAGCAGAATTAAAGAAAACATAAAATTTTCCAGAAAAGCGAACTTTCGACTGGCCCTAAGCCTAATTTGGGAAAAAATAAGAAACAAAAATTAGCAGGTAAGATAAACGATTTTGAGGTTTTTAGCCACGACCCCTTTTTGGGGTCGATTTTTCAAAAATATTGAATTTGAACCAAAAAGTTGCATTTTACGTACATTTAAGCGTACATTTAAACTTGGAAATATCTGTGTTATAATTGATCGTTTGTGATAAGGGGCGGTTAGACCACGCCTCTTTTCGAAGTTTGGTTTTCTTATAAAATCTCAAAAAATAACAACAATATCAGCATTTTACAATGTGGGATAGAATGGGGTCAACGGTCCGTTTTGTAAAAGCATTTAACTGTAACTTCTGCGTACACACTGTAGCACTTACTCACTGGTTAAACTTACAATTCATAGAATTCGCATTCTCAGCTGTTCGGAATCTAAAATTAAAATTCTGATTTTATAATAAATAGGCACTATCAAAATCAGTGCCATGTGATGAGCCTGTGTAAGTATACTTAATGAGCATAGTAAACCTTTGATTGTTTACTGGCTTTATAGAAAGGTATATCTTGAAAATGTCAGTGTAACCATTGTTTTTTAATATTCTTTTTTCTGTTTTAAGTCATATTTTTTAGAAAATCACCCCTCCTGACCAAATCACCCCACCCACTTGTCTCGACCCAGCCTTTACCCCATAGCTTTTTGTCACACCTTAACTGAAACACCCTGTATATGGAGAATCTAAGAATGTCCAAACGAGCTCAAAACGAGCTGTAGTCTCTTCATACATGGGTTGAGGCTGAGGGGTAGCAAGCACCGTTTTTTTTCAAAATTTTCGTTGCAGATGTCGTACCCCACAAGTTAGCTCATCCCCAACAAGTAACAAAAGGATTCAATAGAACCTATGCCTAGATTTAGATATGGATCCTATTAGTTAAGGATAGCAACCAAGAATTAAACAATGGTGGATAAAAGACTCTTCCAAAACCTTTAGCAGGACGAATTTTATTCGTCCTTTTCCAGGCTTCCAGTGGAAAGTATTGAGTATGTTGATATTTTAAGATTATCATCATCATCATCATCATTTTCGAATGCCGCTTATCCTTTAAAAGGGTCGCGGAGCGAAGGTGGCTAAATGGTCCTTCCATCTTTCTCGATCCTCCGCCACCAACTCAAGAGACAACGGCGCAATCCCCAGGCGGGACTCAGAGAGGTTCTTTACCTGATCCCACCACCTGTTTCTTGGCCTACCATGGGGGCGACGCGCTCGCATCTCGGCTAGCATGACCTGTCTAGGAAGGTTAGCACCACCTCAGGAATCTCATTTCGGCAGCTTGTACCCGCGATCTAATTCTTTCGGTCATTGCCCAAATTTCATGACCATAGATGAGGGTCAGAATGAACACTGAATTAAAAACTGAGTTCTTTGCTTTCACTCCAAGCTCAGCTTTCCTGATGACCGGCCGGCGCAGTTCCTTTACTTTTGCTCCAGCTTGGCCAATTCTACAGGACAACTTAGTATCACTCCTCCCATCTTTCGTGAAAAAGACCCGAGATACTTAGACTTCTCAATCTGTTTTAATGGAACTCCATTTATGTGCAGGGTACATTGCACAGGAGTTCGGGAAACAACCATCACTTCCGATTTGTTCACGTTTAATCCCAGCATCACCACAGACGGCTGCAAACCCATCCAGTGCTCGTTGAAGTTCCTCTTTGGATGATGCAAGGATGGCCAAATCATCTGCGAAAAGCAAATGGCTCATCCTGATGCCAGCCAATTCGAAACATTGCTCGCCAAGACTGCGCTTCACCATCCAGTCCATACCTATATGCTATGAAAAGGAGCGGCGACAGAACACAGCCCTGGCGAAGTCCAACGCGCACATCAAAAGGATGGGATCTGACGCCATTTATCTGTACACAGCTTCTGCAGTTTCCATACAAAGACTGGATGGCTCTCATAAGAGGCCCATTCAGCGCATAGTCCTGCAAAACTCTCCACAGTGTATCCCGAGGGACTCGGTCATACTCCTTTTCCAGATCTACAAAACACGCATAGACCGGTTTGGCATATTCCCAGGCCTTCTCAAGAATAACCTTCAGAGTAAAAAGCTGGTCGGTTGTGCCTCTGCCAGGCTGATATTTTAACACCAAAGATAAAATAAAGAATTTCGTATCAACATTTCTTGGTCACCTGTAACCAAATTCGTGAAGCAAAAACGTTATAAATAAAATTACCGGGAGTAACCTAGGCACAATGGCCAAAAATAAACTTGTTAATCTAAAGTCATTGATATTACACGCTTGGATGTGATCCACGGTAGGAATCGTCAGTAGCAATTCATTTGCAGCCTTAAATACGTTTAGGAAGGTATGAGTAGGTAGGTATGTACCTATTCATAAAATTTCGTTTTCGAGGTAATTTGTCTTGTAAACTAAAACGTAAGGAACAGGGGATCTAATATACGCACGCAGGTGCACTATACATCCTTGTTTGGCTTCAAATTTCTGTGTCGAACAGTAATCGTAATGTCGCTTGAAAAAAAGGTCGGGTGCACCATATACGAGCTGTTTATGGGCAGATTAATGCACTTTCCATTGCTCTACTAAAAATAACAGCCACTTAGAAACACTTTAACGACTCATTAAACTATTTTTAATCGATTGTGTGTAGGTTTTCATTTACCGATAAGATAATTGGCATCCAGTTTGAGAGTTGAGACCATCAGCCCTCCCCTGATGTCAAATGTGTAACAATAACAGCTACAGATACTGTACTGTACATTACAATCATCAGCAAGTTGATACTTAAATCTAAACCGGAACAAAGAGGCAAATTAATTAATCAGAAGCAAAACAGAAAAACCCATACCTACCTACCAAAGCCACAAAAAAGTCACAGATACATTTTCAATTTCATTTCCATCCAAGTCGCAGTGTAGTGTTGTTTGGAAATCCCGCAAATACCAACTAATACCTTCGAAATACTGCCACAAACACAGGCATTGCAACTCTCTTAGATTTCTCTTCATATTTCTCGAAAATTCTCCAACACATTGACATTTTTGTCGAGTGACGAGGTGGAAAACTCTTGGCGTACTCTCGAGAAGACTCTTAAAATTCCGCCTGAGATACTTTGAAACTCACTTAGCAAGCTAAACCATCGTCTACCGTTTGGTTGACGGTTTTCAAGTTGTATTTTTTTTCTTCTGACTTGAATATAATGTGTGTGTTGGTATGTAGCGCAAAGCTATGTAATCATGTATCTATTGATGTTCTTTAAATTTGATATCGCGTATCTGAGGGGAAAAAACTGTGAGAGAATACCCGAAATAATTCACTCAACGGTTCGCTAAGGCACAAGGCATTACCGCACTTAAACGCACTCGTGTAATCGTAACCTAATTAGTGAAAGTAGTTTCACATGCCCGTGGCTTTTCTTGTTATTTTTGCTTAGGTTGGTTGAGCGAGCAGCCAGCGCTTCGGTCTAAAAGGAAAGTTTACACATTCTTATGAGCGCGGCTATAGGTAGTTGGAATAGGAAGCAGCGTTGTGTGTGCGAACACGTGTAAATTAAAATATCTATCCGTGACAATTACGATATCAGTTGCTCGATTGGTCGATTGCATCGCATCGGGGGGATTATGACGATTAATGCCATACTTATCTACATAGATACAAAGTGCAGATACACTGATGCGATCAACCGAGGAAGAGAATGAAAAAACACCAAACAAACGTCCTTGGGGGTGAACGTTTTCTCGTTTTTGAGGTTTTTGCTTCTTCGTGTACACAAAAGCAAGCAGTGCCTCTCGTTTTTGCTGTTGAATATGGCAGCACCCAGCACATTTTGATAGGGAGAAGTCGCTGAAGGTTATGTGATTATGACTTGTGTCAGTGTATGTGTGCGGACTGTTTTGTACCGAATTTGCCCTGCCTTTGGTGTTCTTTGTCTTGCGTGACAGATCATACCCAAATAAGTAGGTAGGTGGTGCCTAACCTACCTTCAATGTTGGTTTGTCGAATGCAAGGAGTTTTAACAGGTGTTTAGATACCAACGGAGGATTTCAAAAAAGGCATTTGAACTAGGTTTGCATATTTATTCCGTTAGATTAGGAACATCTTGTTTAAAATACCTACTGGCAAGGTGTTGCAAACAAAAGTCACTTTTTGACGCACAGTGTTGTAACAACATTGGTCAATTTGAGATTAATCCTTTGCAGAAGGACTTAGTGTGTACTGGAACATTTAAGCTTTTTTGCTTCAGCTTACTGATCGTACCTCCCTATCGTGTGTTCAGGTAGATTAGTCCGGTCGGAGCATTCTAAATCTTAGTTACTAACCTAAGGTGGAGCTACAATCTGGGCTACAACATGGGCCTCAACCAGTAAGCCTTTCCAGCCAGCCCTATTGCTAGCTATCCGTCTTCAGTTTTGCAAGCGAAGTTGGCTGAGGTTTCCTTCCACGGGCGTTCTCAACCAGAGTCTCAGTAGTGCTACTCTGGATTCGAAGATTTTTCGGGACGGGGCGTTGGACTTCTATAAAACGGGCAAGCAACCGGCTGCTGGCTTAAGGACCGGAATGTAGGCTCTTCGAAATAGCGAAGGAAACCTACCCACCGAGTTGCAGGGAAAAGTTAAGGCATTGAAGTAGCATTTCCAGCAGCTCCTTAATGGGCATCATGTAGCGAGTGTAGCACAGGTTTAAGAAATTAAATGAAGTTGTACCATAAGAAAAAAAAAACCCAGTTAACCAACAAGAGGTTCAAACAAGAATCCAACTAAAAAAGTAAGCCTAGTAATATAAAGGCTTAAGAACAACAAGGCCGTCGGCTCGAATGACTTACTCGCAGAGCTATTTGAATACGGAGGTAGAGTTTTTAAGAGGTTGTAAATCCTTAAAAAGACCAAAGTTGAGACATGCGATTTCAAAAACGCAGCATTCATCATCAGGAGCTCTACGATGGCGCTCTGGCGATGGCCGAATTCAAGTTCCCAGCAAAACTGATCAGACTCTGCCCTGAAAAATTAACAAATATACCAGATTCCGGGCACGCAAGATTCCGGTCTTGCGCAAACTTCAATCTTGCTCGTGAGATGATATTGTACAGCGCAAAGGCCAATACGGAAGTCTCTTTCTTAAACAGATTCCTGCAAATACTGGGGTACGCGGACGATATCGACATCATCGCCCGCTCCAGTGGTGGCGTGATAGACGCTTTTACGGCGGTTGGAGAGCAGACGAAGTTGTTTGGTCTGGTAGTAAATGAGAATGACACCAAGCTTATCTAATCAACAAACAAAGAAACGTTCGTCTGCCGCTTGGGACCAAAAATTCACTGTTGGTAGCAGCAAGTTCGAGTCAAGAGGTTCATCTAGCTTGGAGTCAACATCAACTCAAAAACGACACGTTAGTGTAGATTCGTCGATGAACAACCCTAAAAAACCGCTGCTATTTCGGTTTGGCAAAAGAAATGGCTTCAAAACTCCTCTCAATAAGGACAAAGTATAAGCTCTTCAAAACCTTTATTCTGTCAGTTCTGCTCTATGGCGCCGTATGCTGGACGATAAGCTAAGAATGAGAAACAATGCTTGAATTTATGGTCCTGTGTGTGATGAGGACGAACTGCGAACTCCATGTGCTGTACCAAGTTGTCGATGTAGTTGAAAACGCCAAACCGCGAAGGCTTCATTGGCTCGGTCACATCGAGCGATTGGACAGTAACGCAATCCAGCAAAGAAGATCTTCGAATCCAAAACCCCGATGCTCGAGACGAATAGGAAGACAGAACCTTCGTTTTTAGGGCAAATTCATCGCGGATGCCAGAGCACTTGGTCTGGAAAATTGGAAGCAGCGTGCCCAGGATTACAGAGAATGAAAGCTAATCGTGAGACAGGTAGAGAGCCTCCATGGGTCGGGACCGGGAGCCCTATAGGGAAGTATTTTCTTCTCTTTCTTCGAAATTTAATGGTTCGTTCTGCCTGACAGCGTGATTCGGTTCGTCTTCGGCGTTAGACATCGACAGCGATTCCACGATGATGTTCCCTTGATCATCCTTATAGGCTTCAGGTTGACCTTTATACCCTGGGCAGGTCCTTTAAACCTTTGGTAGAGCTTTCGAACATCATCTCTTTAACATCGCGCTTCGCGATGCTACTCTTTTCTCCTCTGCACGTAGAGGTCACGTTCCTAGCTCGAGCATCTCTAGTCTTTCTCTGCAGAGCCTCTTTGCAAACTGGTTGACGTTTGATTGATCGGATTCTATGTCTCTTTGTGGATGTTGAGATGCGGGACCTGTGTACTAATTACCGCCCTACAGCAAAGTCGATCAGCCTGAATCCGTTATTGGAGCTCTAATCGGGCAGACTGTGCTGTCTGACCTCGGTTTTTAGGTTAATATTAAAATCGTCTAGAATAATCTTGGTCTTGAGCAATCTTAATGCATTGCTCATAAGGTTGGTCCAAGTTTGTACATGTCTTTGGCGTGCGTCGTCACATTTCTTCTCTGCAGGGGCATGTGTGCATATGAGTCTAATGTTGGCGAATCAAGTCTGGATGCAATTGGTCTGATAAGGGGCCCTAACATACTATGTGCAGATCGTTGTTTTCTAAGCCAGGGTTTTTGTTTCAAAGGTGTGCAAAGAGCTGATGTCCTCGGTAAGATTTGGATGTTCAAAGATTCTAGTCACATACTGTATCTACTATCAGTGGCAGGTCTATTACAACCTTAGTACAATGGCAACAATCAAAGTCAGTAATTATTTAACATTGCCTTAATCGGCCTTCGGTGCGTTAATTTTATTCCATGCTTGGTGCTTGCATCACTTAAATATGCACCACTTTCGCTCGCTTTACCCCACTTTATCAATACATCCATTCTCACTACAAACAGTTGGATAGCTCATTTCACAAATCATCAATATGTCAAACCAGCCAGAAAGTGGTGTATCTCTTTTGTGTATCTTTGTATCTTTTTATTTCGATTGTCGTCGGAAGGTGGTTGGTTTGTACGTGTGCCTGTGCACAAGCAGGCAAGCAAACCGACCAACCCAGCCAGCCTGATGTCTGTCGTTTGGTTAATCGCGCGGCTATTGCCCCTTGCTGCCTTGTGCTCTCTACAGTCTGGTTAGCTTTTGCTCTGACTGTTGCTCTTGCTGTGAGCTGTGGATTCTTGTTTACGGTTTGGTTCGGCTGGTGGTGTTCTATCGGTCATCCTTGTTCATCCTCATTCTCATCAGCATCATCTTTTTACGGTGAGCACATTTACGATTTTGATTATCCCATTAGTTGTTGCTGTAAATTGAGCTCCTTGCTGTTCCCTCTTTTCTTTTCTGGATGATGTGTCATGGATCTCCATCTCATATATCTGCCAAGGAACAGTTTCTATCCAGCTAGATAGAGAGTGAGGGTCATTTACCATATTTTCATTATGTTTTCCCTCCTCCTGTGTGCGCTCGCAGCAACGTATCTTTATCTTCTCATCGTGTATAGTGTGATGTGTGAATAGTGTGACACACAAAAAAAGAACGATAATGTCGACAAGAGCGCATATAGAGAACACCAAAATTGAAAAAGGAAAAATAAACAAAAATTGACTCTGCTTCTTCAGAGCCGCCACATACGAAATGTCATCAACTATTCGAGAGTAGGTGCAGTCAGTTGGTGTATCTACTGTTTTTTTCTCCTTCCGCCTCATTCCCCCGTTTATATTACAATTTTTATTCACTGGAATTTTTATTTCCCTGTGTGCCGGCAGAGTGGTGTCCTTCCCCAGTTCTTGCACGTCACCAGTCACAACCCCCTTTGTTCTACCCACCACCGTGCTCATTGTCCTCATCGTCATCATCCCCTGCTCCCATACCCATCTTCAGCCTTACCCAGCGCCGATTTGTATCTGTAGCTTTGCTTAACGGTTATGGGCTTCCCCCTCGTGGACTCCGGCTCGGAAACGAGCTCAGAAGCAAACAAAAAAAAATCTCACAGAATTATACCGATTCTGATTCTGACTGACTGACATTCGTTCGGTCTCTGGTTGTGTATGTTTTGTACTCGGAATTCGGATTTTTATTCCATGGCTGGCGATGAGTTTTGTTCTTTATTTTATTATCATGATGAGTTTTTTTTTTGTATTCGTGCGTACTGTTGCTCTGGGTGTATGTACATGTGTATCTATAAATATTTTTTTAATTTTACGATTATTATCTCCGGTGTTTTCGGATTGTGCTTGAGCGCTAAATGGAAATGAGAGATGACAACGGCCAATAGCAACCATAGATTATTGTGTCGTTAGCTACTGCAGTTCGGCTCTAGTAGGTGCTATACCTAGGTACCTATAAGTTATTTTTCGGACTCGGAGCCTACAGTTCTTCAAAAGGCTCCGAAAAGACTAATCTGGGCTATTAAAAATTGTATTTTTTCTTTTTTGTTACACCGTCTAAATCCTTTTATGATTATCCAAAAGCAATCTATTAAGAAGTTGTGACGATACACGATACGGCCGAATGTCACTCTAAGCAAGAAGTCTGAAATGAGCAACCAAAAGCGACAAACCAGAATCTCGCAAAGCTACCTACCAGGTCTTCATTTTTGCCCAAGTGGAGCCCTATATAGTTTCCTGTTAATTTTAACCTGGCAAGATTCATTTAATGTGAACTCCGCCCTTCTTGCGAGTCTATTTCTTCATATGTGTTTCTTTCCTATTTAGAACGACAGAAATATTCCGTTCGAGTGGGGCTTAAATTTTATTCTCTTATAAGCTCCGGTCCATTACCGAACCGAGGCTTATAAGACACGAGCTCAGATCTACGTGAAGAAGACGAAATAGGGCAAGTTTTGATTTCGCCACAATCGTTTTTCGTTATAAGTATTTCTTGGGCGACCACCTTGCTATAATCTTTTCGAGGCGTACCGAGGTATGAGGTATTACCGACGTTCGTCGGTAATTTATCTATGCCTTTTCTGGCTCGTTCTGCTGGTAAGGATTGAAGCTTGCTAAACAGTGAAAATCGGCACACTGGAAAAAAAAAGTTTTAAATGCACAAAGCCATGTGATAATTTGTGCAGGACTAAAAGTGGTATGGAAACGTTAACTCTACTTCTGAACTTGTTGTATTCCCACCGATTAAAATTGATTGCCAAAAGTTAAGTAGGGTTATGAGGTTGATGAGAAATGAAGACTTTGTCATGTTCAGTGGGGGGTTATCCTTGTTTTTGGTTGGACGAATTCGGACAAAAAGTGAGGTGTGATTCCGAATTACGACAATGTCTCAAGAAAACGTCAGAAATTTTATTTCTTCCATATGTTAAAAAAGTCACCTTGCCTAAATCTTTTTTTGACATCAAAAAAGTCGGCAAGGTCCTTACGAATCTTGGCGGAACATCGTGAGTCTATCATTGTCATGCTGGACAAACTAACGAGTTTGGCAGGGATGTGAAAACTATTATTGCATTGCCTTGTATATCTAGCTTGTATCTATAGATGTTAAAAGCGGCTTCAAAGTCGATGACAAGGTGGTGCTGGTATCGATTTCGGCGTTTCGCGATTCGGGTATGGACCTATCAGATTGTTGATAAACGGCTTTAGGCGTTCACACAGTAGACTGTACAGTAGATTCTTGAAAAATCACAGCGCGATGTTAGGGAGACTGGTACCTCTGTTGTAGGCACCTCTTGTAAGCACTTGTGTGTCGGGTGGATGGTATTAATCGCATTATAAATTGGTGTCATGCGTGTGGCAGGCTGCCTTCCAACGAAGGCACCTACAATAAATTGACGGTATTGTAGGTGCCTTCGTTGGAAGGCAGCCTGCCACACGCGATTACTACAGAAACTTCAACTACTTGTTAAGGAAACTTAGTCGTAGTCTGACGGAAAATGGGAGGTTTTTTAGTGAGTAAGAATCTCACTACTATGAGCACGCGCGGCCGGTCCTCGTAATGCCTATGAAGGTTTTTCCTACCCACGGAAAAAAAAAATTGGTGTCGTCTCCATCAGCGGTACTCGGCTCTTATTCGCCGTTATACAGCCTGCCAAAAAGGCCAAATCCTCAGCATCGACTACGACTCTACTACTATGTTGCATTGATCGACCTCACAAGCTTCAGTTCAGACCTACGACATTCTTACCAGGTCCTTTTAACCTTTTAGCTTCGGTAGAATTATTGAGTCGCATTCCTATTGTAGAATCTCTTCAAAGGCGCGCTTCGCGTGCTCTTTATTTTCGAGAGCGGCTCTAGTCGGTCTGTGCAGAGCAGCTTCGAAGCGAGTTTTGGTGACATTAGAAAAGCACATCAAATAAATTTAATAATATTAGATATTGTGAGTTCAATCACGTGATCGTGGTACACCGCGTCTGTTTAGCGAGTTCGACTTGGTGACATATTGGCGCTGGCGGCCCCTAAAATTGGCTAAGTTTTTATACAGAGGAGACCGAGGATAAACATCTGGAGACGACAGAAATGACAAAGCTCCACCATAGGTTAGGTTAGGTTAGTTTGATGGATGCCCTTTTGACAATAGTCATGGCCTCACTTAGACCAGCAGTTGGGTCCGTTGTGTCCATTGGGAACCTTCTTAATACCTGGAACGAAAACAGAAATAGACCGCTGTTAGAAGCTCAGAGTTCCGCCCTCTTGGACCCATCCGGATTTGTATACAAATCTTAGGAGGTCCTTTAGATCTACATTATTGCGAGCTCGTTGAAGAAATAACTGCCGAGGGTACTACGCCTGATGCTGTTTAGGGCTGGGCATCGGCAAAGCAGGTGACGAACAGATTCAATTTCTTCAACGTCCCTGCAGCTTCTGCAGTAATCGTTATGCAGTATGCCTAGCCGCTCAGCGTGAAGACCCACAGCGCAGTGCCCCGTGAGGATTCCCGTGAGTACTCGGATATTCCTGCGGGCTAGTCCGATCAAAAATAGTGATCTATTTTTGCTTACCGCTGGCCATAGCTCCTTGTGTGTCTGCACGTATCAAGTTCTGTCCAACGTAGGTTGGTTCTACTCAAGGATTCAGTTTCTATCCTACGTGTTATCGAACTCAGCGGGACACTTATAGATTTGAGGGCTAGAGATGCATTCTTTCCGGACCCAAATCCTGCAAGCTTGTCCGCTTCTTCGTTTCCCGATATATCGGTGTGACCTGGCCACCTAACACACAGTTACAGTGTTGCCAAGTGATAACTCGTCCAGAATTTCCCTGCATAGTTTCATAGTTTATGGGGGGGGGGGGGGGGGGGTGACATGCTCGCATATCGGCAAGCCTGACCTGTCTAGGAAGCCTGTCGTGGGGCATGTGAACTACTTATCCAAACCATCGAAAAATTTATCGTTCCACTCGGAGAAGTAGCTGCTCAATAATAAAATTTATACGAATACTGACGTTGCTCACTCTATTCCTAAAAGTAACACCAGGAAGCACCTCAGAAATCTCATTTCGGCAGCTTGTACCCGCGATCTAACTCTCTTGATCATTTCCCAAATTTTATAACCATAGATGACGGTTGGAACAAACACTGAGTTTAATACTAACATCCTCGCTTTTACTCCAAGCTAAGCTTTCGTGATGGCCGGGTGACGCAATTCCTTTACTTTTGCTCCAGCTTGCCAATCCTGCAGGATAGCTCCGTATGACTCCCCCATCTTTCGTCAAAAATACCCTGATGGCTGTTTCACATAAAGAGTGAGGAACGTGAAATGTCAAATGAATTTTAATCAATGGCAATGTATGGGGTGGTTCACAATACCGGCGTGATCGCTGTCTCGCTCGCCGGACTTTTCGAAAAATTGCCCTCGCCGAGGCCGACGATTATTCTGTCATTCACTGTTGTGAGTTATGACGCGCTGTTGAATTTTTTTTTTTTTTTTTTTTTTTTGAATACTAGGATGGACGGAGACTAAAACTCCAAAATCTTTCAAAGATACCAATACGCCCACTATAGCAGGTACATAATACCGAAGTAGCCGATATTGGTTATGCCCGATTTCCACGTGCTAAAAAACCACCCATTTATGAGAGACACTATGAAACTGCCAGAACGCACTTCATAGTAGTAAATTTTCGCTCTCTCATAATACTTCTTGACTACAACTAAGTTAACTTAACAAGTAGTTTACGCTTCCATAGTGTTGATCGCATTGGATAGGTTGCTTTCCAGTGAATGCACCTACTAAGCCGTTCATTAATGCGGCTTCACCCTACGTCGCTAGATCGAAGGGTCTTGTTCTTTGTAGTCGTCGCTCGTTGTTAACATCGTTAAGAGTCTCGTTTAGAGTACGGATCATTTCATTGTTGCAATGAACATGAAGGCGAGCATTAAGCTTTCGAGCGAAGTTTGTTACTTCTTCGCCCACGGTAGCTATTCCTAAATCTCTGTGAATATCGCTATTCCTAATATACCATGGAGCATTCACAATTGCTCTTAGTGTTTTGTTTTGGAAAGTCTGCAACATGGACATGTTGCTCGGCTTGGTACAACCCCAAAGTTGTATACCGTATGTCCAGGACGGCTTTAACACCTGCCTGTACAAGAGCAGTTTGTTATATGTGCTTAATTTCGAAAATCTTCCGATAAGCCAATACATTTCCCTGAGCCTAATCTCGAGCTCGTCACGCTTCTTCTTTACGTGTGGTTTCCACCTTAGTTTAGCGTCCAGTGTCATCCCTAGATACTTCGCTTCATTTGCATAAGGTATTTGTACAGAATTTATGAACAGAGGCAAATTGTTAACCCTTCTGTAAGTGAAATTCACATGCGTAGACTTGTTCTCGTTAAGAGCGATTCGCCAAGTCTTCGTCCAGACACAAATTCTGTCCAATGCTCGTTGGAGGTTTCTCGTTGATGACTCGACTGATTCACCTGTTGCCAGGATGGCCGTATCGTCCGCAAACGTGGCCACGACTGTCTCGTCATCTAGAGGTATGTCTCTTGTGTAGAGCAGGAACAGGGTGGGACCGAGGACGCTTCCCTGGGGTACGCCAGCCCGAATTTGCTTGAAACTCGAGTATTCACTACTACACCTAACACGAAAGAGTCTGCTTTCAAGATAATTTTCCAATATTTTAACCATGTCTTCCGGCAAGTTTTGCCGTAGCTTATATTTCAAGCCCTCGTGCCATACCTTGTCGAAGGCTTGCGATACGTCGAGGAAAGCACTTGAACATATTTTTTTCCCTTCTAAGGCTTTTTCAATTTCATGCGTTATTCTGTAGACTTGATCTATTGTGGAATGGTTAGGTCTGAAACCGAATTGATGATCCGGGATCAAGCGTCTTTCTGCAATTATTGGTTGTAATCGCTTCAGCAGAAGTTTCTCAAATACTTTCGATATTATCGGCAGAAGCGATATGGGCCTATAAGATTTTTTATCATTTGCGCATTTCCCCGGTTTAGGAACCATAATGACTTCAGCAACTTTCCATTGTCTTGGAACGTATAGAAGTCTAAGAGAAGCGTTTATCATATAAAGTAGCTTGACTAATGCCTTTTTTGGTAGCTCTTTTAATATTTCGCCAGTGATCAGGTCGTAACCCGGGGCCTTATTATTTTTGAGTTTGCTAATTGTCTGTCGGAGTTCAACTAACGAAACTTTTTTCATTCTAAAGCTACCAGGTTTCCCGTTGTTGTTTAGAACGTCAGCCAACGGCGGACCGTCGAAAGGCTTGAATGTTTCTTCTAAATGTTCAGCAAACAAATTCGCTTTCTCTTTGTCTTCTCTTGCCCATTCGCCGTTAGCTTTTTTTATTGGTGCCGAGTGGATTATAGGTTTCTTGATATACTTAACTGCTTTCCACAGCGAGTAGTTTGAGGTCCTATCCGCCGACAAGCCTTCAAGGTATTCAGTGGTCTCACGATTTTTAAGATCTTGCAACATTCCTTTCAGTTTGTTAGAGAGGCGGTTCAATAGGGTTTTGTCTGGGGGGCCCTCGTGCCTTGCCATCTCCTACGCGCTCTTCTCTTTTCACGAATCAATTCTTCGATTTCGAGCGGATATGTTTTACGTACATGCCCGTCGGTGCTAACTGCGTTCTTTTGGGACGAATTGTTGTTCCAAGCAGCGCTCTGAATTGCTTCAATGAATTTGTCAACTGCGGTTTCTAACTCGAAAGGAGTTTTCAATGGCACATTCAAGCCAACACCCTCCTTACAGTCCTTTCTGAAAGCGTCCCAGTTCATGTTTTTGCTAGCTAATCTAGGAGCTCTTTCTATTTTCGCCAGTCTTCCACCCATCTTCAAGATAACTCCTGAGTGGTCTGAGCAAAGATCATAACACTCTTCAATTCGCGTAAGGTATTTGGGGTACCCTTTAGCGATGAAAAAATCGACAAGGTCAGGCTTTTTATTCCTATCGGTTGGCCAATATGTTGGCTTACCCGTGGAGAAAAAGTCCACCCCACGCTTCATACTATTTTTGTACAGTAATCTGCCTCTTGTTGAATTGCATCGTGAGCCCCAAAAAGTATGCTTCGCGTTAAAGTCACCCCCAATGATAAAATTGGACCCAATGAAGTCATACATACGATCAAGATCGTCTTCCACCAGTCTATATCCTGGCGGGAAATAACAAGATGCAATGTTATAATCTAAGCAGTCAATTTTTACAGAAACTGAACTGATCTGCATAGAGTCTAGCTCAACTTCTGTGTTCTTGAAGTGCTTTATGCAGTTCTTAATGTAGAGGGAGGATCCTCCTCTCGAATTTTGCGAAGGGTGATGTGCGTGATAGTCATTGTAACCTTTAAGTTTGGGTGTAGACCCGTTTTTAAGGTGAGTTTCCGTAATCATGCAAATATCAATATTGTTTTTCCGTAGAAATACTTCTAGTTCGTCTATTTTATTCAGAAGGCCGTTTGCATTCCATGTTAGTATTTTAAATAACTGTTTCATATTCATGTTCTCTTGTAATTTTTTCGAGGCTTAAACTCGAGCTTGCTCAGTTTGTCAAATATAACTTTGTTGATTTTAGTCTGATCCTCAAGTTTCTCCAAGATTACAGCGAGGATCTGAGACACTGCATCTGTTGTGGGCGATCTTGCCTTGCTTTCGTTTGCCGCAACCTGTGCGTATGATTTCGGTGCGACCAGTGGTGGTTTCTCCGCTGCACTTGAACTGGCGCCGCTCTTTTGTGGAGCTTTTACGCCTTTTGTCGACGCCTCCTTTGCCAATCTTCCACTTTTGATCGGCTTTGGCGTCTTTGGAGTCTTTGGCTTAGGAGTTTCAGCAGGTTTTGGGCGTCCTAGGCTTTGATTCTGACCTCTAGTATTTTCCTTAAGAGGTTCTCGTCCCTTTTGCAGCTCTATGGCTACTTCGCATCCTCGATAGTTCGCGGGGTGGTTTCCGTGGCAATTGGCGCAAACTGCTGGAGCCTTTATGTCAACCTTGCACTCTGTTGACAGGTGTTTTCCGGCACATTTCACGCAACGTGGTTCTTTTTGGCAGTAGGCACTTGTGTGCCTGAATTCTTGGCATCGCTTACACTGTGGTATCAGTCTATTGCCCTTTCGCATGGGTTCGATTTTAACCCTGATGTTAAGTATCATTTTTATTTTATAAATATCGTTTATGCTCTCAGTTCTTTCAAAGGAGAGCATAAAAATTGGAAGGCCGCGTCTGATCACAGTGTCTCTTTCTCCTTCCGTGCGTTGCTTTTCCTTTTTAATGATATTGACGGCATCAATAATTTTAAGGCCTTTATTTTTTACGTCTTTTACAACGTCTTCTTTTGTGCATGATGGGTGGAGCCCCCTTACAATGACTCGCAGTGGTTTCTCGTACTTATTTTGATAAGTATACCACTCGATTCTTTCTGCATTCAGTCTAAGAGACAGTGCGCGATAGGAATCGGCGTTGTCAACATTTACTTTCCACACATTATTTCGCTGCGAGGTAAGCTTATAGTTTTCTGTTCTCACCGTGTTTGCAAGAAGGTTGCGCAATAACCCAAAGTCTGCTATCCCGACGATGTTTATTGCGGGAGGTGGACGAATTTTCGCTTCTGGATTAGCCTTGTTTGAGCCAGAGGGCTTATCTTCTTTTTGTATTACTTCGGGAGAGGAATTCGCCTTTCGCTTCTTGCTAGACCTTTTCCTTAAGACTGAATCGGTCTCAAGTGCAAGTTCGTCCTCGTCCGTGAAGTATTCGACTGCTGGTCGGTTCGGTGTTACACACTCTTTCGTTACCTCACAGTCTTTCGTTAAACGAGTATTTTTAATATCCTCGTTTTCTTTTCGCAGAGAGTCAACTTCCATTTTTAGATCTTGGAAGAGTCGCTCCATTTCAATAAGCTTAGCTCGGAGTTCATTATTCTCCTTTTCTAAGCTCTTAATTTTCACAGAGTCCTGGTTTACCGGTGGACTGCTTTTTCCGGATATGTTCGATCTAGGTGGTGGTGATCGATTTAGTTTTGTCCTTTTCTCAAAAGGATTTATAAGCAATAAAAGGCTCTCCCCAGAATCCGTAGAGCCTGCCTCCGAAGAGGGTGGATTTTCCAGCATAGCTGGGCTGCCACCTGGGGTAATCAAATCTTTCGTTTTGTTCATTGCCATTTTTTTTTTAACTTGTCGTTTTTATGAGAAATAGGTAAGTCACTTCTATTTTCATTTTTAAATACAGCCGCCCCTTTGGAGACAGACGCCGACCAGTGAGCCGCACAATGTGTGACAGACGCTTCTGGATTTTAATTTAACCTTCAGATTCATCTATAAGTTAAAACCTAACTGCGCTGTTGAATAGACATTTTTTTTTCGCAGCTAATACTTGTTGTGAAATATAAACTTTTTATGTGCAATAAAGTTGACAAATTTTAGAAATATCTTATGTTTTGTAACTGTTTGTTAAAACAGTCGTCGCGGTTTCTCGCTCTCGTTGTGTATTAAAAAACGATTTCTGTGGTCTCGTGTTGTTGCTGTCGCTCTGGTTTGATGCTCTCGTGCTGAATGTGAAACGGCCATGAGGTACTTAAACTCATCTACCTATATTTTAATGGGACTCAATACATAGGCATGCACAAGAGCTCGAGAAACAACCATCACTTCCGACTTGTTCCCGTAAGCCTCAATCCCAGCATCACTACAGATGGCTGCAAACCCATCCAGTGCTCGCTGTAGTTCCTCCTCGGTTAAAACAAAAACAGCTAAATCATCTGCGAAAAGCAGATGTCTTATCCTGATGCCAGCCATTTCGGAACATTCTACGCTGAGACTGCGCTTCACTATTCAGTACATATATGCTATGAAAGGGAATAGAACACAGTCCTGGCAGAGTTCAATGCACACATCAAAAGGACGGGATTTTGCGCCTTTTATTCGCACACAGCTTCTGTAGTTCCCCTACAAAGACCTAATATACTGAATAGCATATAATATATTCCACTCAGCGTATAGACCTTCAAAACTCTCCAGAGTTTATCCCGAGGAACCCGATCATATGGCTTTCCACGCGTAGACTCAATTGGTATATTTCCACGCCTTCTTAAGAATAACCTTGAGAGTAAAAAGCTGTCGGTTGTGCTTCTGCCGCAACAACGGCTCGATTATAGCTCTAGAACGCGCTTTTAACACCTTCGCGAATACTTTTCCCGGAAGATTCAAGAGAGATATATCCTTATAGTTAGAGCAATCTTACTAGTACCCCTTTCTGAAAATGAGCACTATAACTTAGAGTTATATAGTTATAACTAGTATATGTTACCACTATATATAGTTATAGTAATAGTTATATAAATGATTTTTCATTTGATGAAAAAATCGCAGCCAATTTGACAGTTATTGTAGGTTCAACAACATGGCCTCTCTCAACTGTCAAAGTTCGGTAGCCCCTAGACAGTTGAGAGTCGTTAGAAGTGAACCGATTCGTTTTCCGGTGAAGTAAGATCATCTCAAGATCATCTGGAAGTTTTTAGGGAACTGTATCTGCGGTATGGTGAAGTCTTTGTTTCTTTGAGGGATGAACTCCTGGATGGACTCAGAATAGTGGTCTGGCCGATCTCGCTTCCGGTCTAAGGAGACGTTACTAACGGCGTATTTGTCCGTTGAAAATGCGAAGGGGTATTGGATGAAACCAAATGTCCACAGCTGCTGAGTGATTGGTGCGAAGTTATCTGTTCATACATAAGGACGAATTCCCGCTTTATCTTAACCAGTTCACCAGAACACCATTTTTTAATTCAGTTTTGATCTTATTCTTTGCTGACGATGGGTCCATCATAAGTGAAGATCATACATCCTTGCAGCAAGCACTTGACATATAGGTGGATATTTTGGAGGGGGTGGGTATCGTATTAGTCAAAAGAAGACAGAGTACATGTGCTGCCCATTCTCTGACCCACCCGGGCTTATTCCAGGCATGAAATTGAGTGGAAATATGCTTCCCAAGTGTAAAAAGTTAAAGCACCTGGGATCTATGATCAGTAGCAAAGCAAACTGTGATGATGACATTAATCATCGCGTAGGCGTAGGGTGGATGAAGTGCTGAGAAAACACCGTCATCTTCTGTGACCGAAAAATGCCCCCTTAGCTAAAAGGAAGGCTCTACACCGCAGTTGTGCGTTCGGCGATCAAATATGGTTCATAATGTTGGAGAGCGTACAAGAAATATGAGAGATAATTAACAGCAGCTGAGATGAAGATGCTTCGCATGACAGCAGGAGTAACAAAGCGAGATAGAATGAGAACTACGAAGACCCGAGGAAGCCTCCGTGTAAAAGGAGGAAAATGGAGCATACCAGTTCAGCATCTAAGCCTGTCAGTTCAGTTGGTATTGCAATTTTCCAAGGAGAGATCTTACGAACCCTGTCAAAAAGGCAACGTCAATCAACAGCCCAATCGCGAAAGAAAGGAAAGCCTAAACATTCATGGATCACACAAATGCAACGACAACAGCATTTATTCGGCCTCAGTGATCCAAACCCGATGGACTGCCGGTATATTCTGAAGTCAGCGTACCTAGGAATACAGTAGAGCGGGAGGGTTATGACTCATCACTTCAGATCATAACCTCGCGCCTAAAAGAAAAAGAAGAAGAAGAAGATCGATCTTACGACTGAGGTGTACAGCCACTAAGGGCCAGTTTTTCAGTGTTGAATTAAGCCCAGCTTAAAACCAAGATCTGTTGATCCCGGAACAAAATGAATCTAGAGTTAACCCAGCGACAGAGTAGAGTCAACTCCGTCAGTATAGTTGTAAGAGTCTCCGACTCTCGAAATTATTGACTCTTTCAGCTCTCACTTCACATCGAGAAACGAATTTCGAGTCATTTTCAGATGTAATTTTTCACAGAAACACGCAAAGCCACTGCCATTTCACACAGAAAAAACATTCAAAGAAAAACGAAGTTCATACTAATTGAAAAGCTAACCGAACGTATCGTTGCTAATATTGTGGAGCGGCCCCTATGGAAAAGCCATACAAGATTAAATTTAATATTGAAAAGTGAAAAATGAAGTGCAACAACTTACAATTCTACAAACATTATAATAATGGCTAGTCCTATGATCATTTCAAACGCTGCCAGGCGAACTTCGTCAGGAACCTTTATGTTATAATATTATAATAAAGAAGTTCATGTTGTTCACCAGATTTGATCCGGGATTAACTCACCAAATTTGGCGAGTTAAGCCGAGATTAATCTTACTTACTTACTTAAGGTGGCGCTACAGTCCGTGGTGGACCTGGGCCTCAGGCAACAAGCTTCGCCAGCCAGCTCTGTATCTAGCTAGCCGTCTCCAGTTTCGCACGCGAAGTTTGGCTGAGGTCCCCTTCCACTTGCGTGCGCCGAGATTAATCCGGGATCAATATTCACTGAAAAATTATTTCTTGGGGTTAATTTCAGTTTAACTCGGAAACTCGTATGATCTCGCACTGAAAAACTGACCCTAAGGCAGTAAAAGATTCGGGGTTAGTCCCCCAGTTGTTTTCAATGGCTTCTTTGCACCAACAAACAGGCCAACCGCAGCTTCTGTAACTCTTTCCTGTGTTTAGGATTTCAAGCTATGGTCTCTTTTTAGATGGAACCTAGTCATAAGCTGCATTAGAGATCAGAGATCCCAGATTCTGTATCCTGCAGAATAAGACAAATCCGGTTTTGTTGGTTTTGACTCCTAGATGACAGCTATAAGCTCATCTTGCTAGCTTGTTGGAAGCTTTTTTTAGAGATTTTTTTTGAAGACGATTGGCCGAAACGGCAATAGCAACATCATCCACGTAAACGATCACTCTGTGGCTCACGCCTTCTAGTCTTACAAGCAGATCGTTTAACGCTTGACAAGCGGGGACAGGTTTACATCTTGCAAGGTTGAAAATTTTTCTGGCAGAGGTCATGTCTCGCCAGGGGGGTAAAAATATACCTAAAATATCCCTAAAAAAAAAATCAAAAAAAAAAATATACATTTGTGCCTAAAATATATTTTAAACTCCTTCTTGAGTTGCGAAACTCTAAATCCTTCCTGTCACTCTATACAACATAATAAATGGACAACATTCAAAAATGTACATAATATACCAAATGCTGAAACTGTTGCTTTCTTTCCTAAGGGCATAACACTTGCGGCGATTAAAATTTGTCTTACTATACAGGGTTTTCAGCTTCAGCATTAACTCAGTAGGGATGATGGTAGCATCGGAAACTATTTTCCTCCTCTACTATCTTTTTGTGTTCGTTTGTGATATGCTTACGCTGCGTAAGCGTAAGGACTAGCATCTTAAAATGCGTAAGTTACGCATTCAAGACGCGACTCCTTCGACCTTAAAAAATATACGTACTTTATTATTTTCCACATAAGAGATGAAGAAGGATGTAAACATTTAAACTAAATGTTTATATACGAAGGCATCTGACGAAGAATATCAGGGTGTTCGAATTAGGTCAATCATTCAGTTGTTAGCTTTAATAAAAGTAAATTTTGTAACTTCAAAAGAGGATAGGTAGCCAAAGAAGGTCAACAAAATCTACTTAAAACTGTTTTCGTCAAGCAATATTGAAGAAGTGAAAAACATGGTTGATTGCAAAAAAAAAGCTGGCTAACGATACATGAGAAGCTAAGCAGAGCCTCTCTTCGCTGTTGCATTCCATGGAAGAAACACGAGAAAATATGAACTCGACGTAGGTAAGGGTTTATTACCCGACTTTGCAGTAGGTACATCCATTCTACTCGCTTTGATACTCCATCCATGCAAGAGCTCCCAACTAAAAGTTAATAATGTTGAGCTTGAAAATCGATGACCTGCAAAAGCTTGCGGACGTAAATTGTATCATAAATTTGAATAATTACAGTGTTAATGGTTGTTAAGTGGATTTTTTTACGGTGTCTTTGTTGTTGTTGGTATTTTGCGGTCTCCCGACCCATGGCCCCTCGACATTGCTGCGGACGATGGTATAGTCTCGTATAGGGAGTATTTTATTTACGTGTGCCGCGCTATAGCTCGCTACACGAAATAAGAGTGTGTGCTTTGGGCTTGGGCCATTTTTCCGGGGCCGACAACGACCATCGTTTTGTTAACAGAGCATGAAAGTTGATTGAGAGAATTTTGACGCGTTTGGTGTACGCTAGCTTGACTATACCAACATTGGGGGGATATAAGGTGAAGTGATTCGGTTTTATGACACACGTTTTGTAGTGTGGAACTCTTTTAATTAATTTTCTTGAAAAGCAATTAATTATGAAATTGGTTGATGAAGAGGTTGGTGTTTATATTTAGAATAATAATAGTTCCGGGGAGTGGTTGACACAAAGACGTTAGTTGGCTGAATATGACATTCGGAATAAAAGAACAGATAAATGTCACATCTAGATGAAATGCGGGCAAGGCTTTCCTATTTCGACATAAAGTGGACTTAAACGTTGAGTGGGATGCAACTCCATGCTACCAACCACATTACCACCGACCGATTAGTAGGTACCTCTACAACTGTGAAGCTCTGAATTGCATTTGTCGAATTCACTGGAAAACAGGGTGTACCGATATGTGTGCATGTCTCTTTTTTCCAAACGATTCCCTCCTCTGTGCTTCAGTGTGTGCACAATACACAAAAGCTAACCAAAATTGAAATTACAAGCGATTCGGATTTTTATCGCTGTTGGCATGGACGGGGGTTTATTCTATTGAATTGACTTTGTTCCGTTCGTTGATTGTATAATTACCCAAAGGAGACGGCAGCGCGCGGCAGGGAGGGGTCGAAGCGGGAAGTGGTCCGTAAAGTGACATAGCCAACTTGCGAGGGAGGGCGACAAACATTCTTTTCACGGTTTCAATGGAAAAGAACACACATACCTACATAACAAAGAACAGAGAATACCCGCAGAATATGAGAGAACAAGGAAGTTCTACCGAGCTAGGGGTGGGTGACACAGCAGCAGGCGCACACAGGACGAAGAAAAACCCATCAAGTTTTGTTGTCGATTTTCATTTTCATATTTCATTTGCCCTTCGGGTGCTCTGTGGGGAGATCTAGACCTAATGTCGTGTCACTTGGGGTGAATACCGGTAGTAAACACAATAGGGTGTGATAGATACAGACACCGACAATGTATGGGCAGGATTTCAGCCGTCAAGCGCAGTTCGATACTAACAAATTGAATACGTAGAAAGATTGGCGAAAAATTTTCGTGTGTGACGTGATGGGGGGGGGGAGCGGTTACACATACAATACAATTCGATGCGCAGTTCCTTGGAATCACAAGATTGTAAGATTTTAACGATTCTTTAAGACACTTTAGCAGTGTTTAAAGGGTCGTTCGGGACTTTGTATTATGCCACCCCATCATTCGCAAATTAGGTGAAATATTTTTACATACCTTTTTCTGTTTGGTTTTAGCTGGCAAGACCATTGCGACTTAACAAATAAATAAGGTGTTTGTCTGAATATAAAGTGATTATAGGGCTTCTTTTTAATAGAGACGCTACTGCTGTGCGGTAGCCGTATTGGCGAAGTTTATAGAGTAGAAAGACATTTGTGTTATTTAGGCAAAGAAGCTTTGTTTTTTTAGCGACCTTACGATGACACCGTTAAGGAGTAGAGGTACCTAGTCTTTCGCAACGAAAGAGCTCCTCGTGGCCCCGGTAACCTTAAAAACACAACTTTCTTAAACCTTAGGTTCTAGAACTTGGTGTTATACAAGTAACAGGGCCCCTATCAAACTCTCGAAAGGGCAAATATTTTGGGAGCGAAAAGGTTTATACTGAGCTCTTAAGGAACTTATTTCTCTACCAATACATTTTATGCGCCCTGATTCAAGTATTAAATAAACATAAAATAAAGAAAGCAAAGTTTACAGAGCAATTATAGCACTATAACACCACCTTAGGTGTTTTGCGTTAAAGCTAAGAAACTTTTGGTTCTATGTACGACTGTCTGTTGTTCAGTACTTAATGCAGGCCTTTTACAAGTTTTTGTGCTTTACAGTTAAACATGGCGCTGGTTGAATTTGGGTTACCATAACCCCTTTTTCTTATAGGCTATACTGGATTTTTGTTCCCCAAGTAGATGATTTGAATATTTCTTATTATTGAGCACGGGCAGACCTTTAAAATTTTTTTTTGACTGTGCTATTCTCAACCCTACGTGGATGCTGTACATATTCGGAGTTTCAACCTCTAATGAGGACTTTTTCCAAATTTCAGCTTAATAGGTAAAGTGAAAGTAGGTAAATGTAAGCATCACTATGGATCTACATAGGTCTAAGTGAGTTGGTTTCTTCCCACCCGACAGTCACTTCAACCTAACCTAACCTAACTATGTAAAGTGAGCAGATGCACTAGTTGTGTTTCTTTGAGACCATGAAAGCCATGAAAAAAGAAGAGAATAAAAGGACAAATCTTATCCAAAATTTTGATAGGGTCAAATGAAATTTTCGGGGGGTATTCTCTTGCCAATCCTCCTATTAATATATTGGAACCGTCAGCCCCCACAAAAAAATAAAGTTTGATCTAGAAATCGAAGTCATAATGGCAAAAAAATTGGCGGAACAATACCAACGCGTGCCTTTTTAAAAAACAAACCTGGTCTGAGCTGGATTGTCCATAGGAAAAGAAGCTGGATTGCCAGTAGGAAAGGAAGAACACATATTTGATTTACCACGTTGAATGCAGAAAGAAAGATGCAAGAAAGTTGGGCCTGGAATGGAGACTTAATGCTTCCTTCATAAATCTCTGTAGAAACAGCAGAGGCGGAGCAACCATAGATCCTCTTTTGTGTAACTGTCCTGCTTTTCCGCTTTGTCGGCTCGGAAAAGGAAAAAATTTAGAAGATCTAAGCCAAAAAGTCTAAGCCAGCTAATCAAACTCGACTTAAAGCTTTATCTGCGGGTTCAATTGGTTAAACAGCGCACCTCACCCCCACAACTTGGCATAGGTTGACACTGAGTTCGGTTTCTCATGCCATCAGATCAATTATAGCACCTCACAAACTAAGAGTCATTTTTAAGGTGCCCGGTGCTGGTATTTCTATTTTTCAAACAGCGGTATCCTGCTAAACCATTAACATAATGCCACATAACCTAACCATATGTTGGACTATTGGACAGGTTACTGCTCACGGGGACATCTTTTATTGTTAGTAAAACAGAAAGTAAGCTCTAGAAAAGAAAAAGAGTAGAGAGAAAAAAAAGTAAAGGACCAAAGCCAAAGCCCTGTGGAAAGACTGAGCTCCGAGAAAATCAATTTGGCTTACCCTACGCTTAACCTTCTATAGCCTAAGGCAAGGGGAAAGGGGTGTTAAAAACAAGACCGCGAACATAAGAAACTAACTCTTAGCTTATCTATGCCATTTACCCAACTCTTAAGAATTACACTCTAAAAACGAGGCGGGTATCAGGCTCTGTTATTGCATTAATTTGGCTTTGCATCTTAGCCATAATTAGTTCAAATTTTTTCATAAGTTGCCTCACGCTCTTTGAGAATATGGCCTTGAGCTTACGGGAGGATTTCTCCACCTCAGAAGTCATAACGCTTTAAACGTAGTCGTCTTCAAAGTCTTCGTGTAAAAGGTTTCTTCGATTGTCCTGCTGATCCTTTATTTTGTTTATTTTGTTCGCACCTCCTTGTAGTGTCTGGTCAATGCCTATGTTTGTACGATTTCTCATTTCTCCTTTGTTCAATATAATCTTCAGCGCTCTCTTCGGACAGTCCATTGGCTAGACTGATGGTCTATTTGGCAAGTACCCGTCCTTGGGGCTGACTTTAGCGGCTAGAATATCGCTCCTCCTCCCTCCGCGTAAGCATCGCTGGGTGGTGTATAAAATTGGGCGGTGTATAAAAATATGCCTGTTGAATGCCTTATACTAGGTGGTTGCATACAGTTCGGCCTAAAACTCCACCTTTTTAACTCAAACAAGTTAGTTAGTGCAAGAGTTTGTCTGTGACAAACTTCTATATACCCGACCCTATATACCATGTAACACCAAATCTTAAAGTTTCTTGGCCCGAATTCATATATTATTTCTATATGCCACGCCTTAAAAGTAGGCGGAGCTCAAAACTTTGTATGGAGCAAACTTGGAAAATAGCGATATCTTGAATATTTATCATACAATTTTTTTTTTCGATTTGGAGTCAACTTTCCGCGAAATCGGATTTTTAAAGATCTAACATGTTAAAAATGGGCATGGTCGATATTGTGGGCGGTCCAATTTTTGCCTTGTTTAAGGTTTTAGGCCAATATTGCTCAGTATTAAAATTTAAGTTCCTGTGCCTTGTCTAACTTGACCAAAAGGCATTTTGGAAAAAACAGTGCAATAGAGGTTGTCTCACATTGAAGCCTGAAGTGGGCATGGCCGTTGACCGATTGAGACAATTTACACATTTTGTCTGTGCAACAAAAGAACCAAGCCGTGTACCAAGTTTCAGCTCTCTAGCTTGATTTTGAAGACCTAAAAACTTCACACATACGGACGGACGGACATGGCTTAGTCGATTCACATGTCTCGATCATATCTCTGAAAGGTCTTAGGGGTCTACGGTGATTATTTCATTAAAATTAATATACCCTGGGTCGGGTATAAAAATCGACTTCAAGCATAACGCCCAACATCAGAGATCTAAACAACCTAGTAGCGTTTTTCTCTTTACAGATTATCTTAATCCTAGAAATAGGCTGTTGCAATCTGGGCGAATATATTGCGGTGGCTTTCAAGCCATTTCAAATGAAGTCGCTCCCGTAATAGCAGGAATGGTTACCATCGATATTCTCAATGGAAGAGCAGTTAGCCAAAAAGACACGAATGTCAGCAGGAAAATAAGAAACGAAAAAACGGCGGTTTCTCTAGTTATGTGGCAAACTTGCTGGGAAATGCAACAAAAATGAGGTGGACATGTAGACCATACTTTAACCACCATCTTACGCAGTTAGTTTCCAATACAGAATTGGTATCAAGCAAAATTCCACCAATTTAATTTGCTTCTCAAAAACCGAGACGGCGCCGAAGCTGTGCATTAAACTTCCCCGATGAACACGGGGGAATTCATAAAATAATAATTTCTTTAGCTAATCAAAGCCTAATGGATGAAGTTTGTTCCTAATTGCTAAAAGATTATCTACAATTTCTAATCAAATTACACGGTTGTAAGTGGTTGCTAAATCGAACCGGTTAAGGTTAAGTAGTGTGTGTCCAAAGAAGTATTTAGACAAAGAAAAACTATTTTCTTCCTGCGCAAACAACTACAGATATCTTCTTCTCATCCTCTTTTCAATTTTGATTACATTTGCATTAGCATACTTCAAAATATGCGGCTGCGGCAACTTGCACTTGTGGCGTGAACAGCGAGCGAACAAAAACGAAGAAGCCTAAAAGAAAATCCAACAACCAGGGCCGTCCGGTAAGTCGGCATGGGTATACAGGTACGATGGGCACACCGCACAATACCGGCACTCACCTCAAAACTCGTAGGTATACACGGAATTAGCATTCACATGGCAGTCGTGAATGTAGATATTATGACGCTCGCAGTACACTGGCCGAGTACTTGAGCTTGCTCGGGGAGCAAGTATCTGTGCACACCGTCATCATACATTTATACATGAGCTACACGCGAGTCGGTATAAAAGCTTCAAATTTGGCTCTGGCTATAGCGAACACCAAGAGACACTGCTACAACAGCCAGTGATTGTATTATAATAGATTGTGAAACGTCACGCGTACCGAGTGAATGCGTCGTAGTCGTCGTCGTATTTGTATATTGTACCTAACGTAATTGTATCTATCGCTGTCGTCGTCGAATGCGGCACAAAACGGCCGCGCGATAGTAATTGGAATTGCGAATTCATAACGCATATTATTACTGGCTGCCACCACAGTGTCTCTGCTTTGTGGCCTGAAGCTAGTGAGCTGTAACGAGACTATTTGTGCCTGATGCCTGACTCTATACAGATCTCCGTAGGTACATGCGCGAGCGGTTTTATTGGACCACATTTTGCCTAAACTGGTCGCGGTTGTCGAAAGAATATCCACTTGCTGTATCCATCGTTGAAAGAGAAGACTTTCTGGTGGTAGTTTGTGTGCGGTGAAACCGCACGACATCACTTCCAGAAATGGACTTGTGGGTTGTTGCGGTCTTTACGAAGGTGGGAATTATGGTAATTAATGGAACGAGGTTCTCACGTCCTCGCCTGGGGTTATAAAGGTTACCAAAACATTGAAAAATCGGAAATTGATTGAGTCAGCTCGATGAATTCGGCGGAAGACTGTATGAGAGCTAAGCCATCAACAGAATGAACATAATGATAGATACTACAAAAGAGAGAACTGCGAATGGTGGATGAGCAGGCCAGGACAAAAGGCGTTAACCAATCCCACAAAGTAACTGTCTTACACGTATTATATCTCAACTATCACAAACAACACTTTTTTTCAATATACACAACAAGAAAATTGTTTCTTGAAATGAATTTCCCGGCAGTCAATGTTTGCGTACATCCAACCTCGCACCTACTCTAAGCCCTCTACCAACAGGGGCTTACACATATTATCAAATATATACAAATGTTTCCATTTTTTGAGGCAAATATTCGTTTTTTTTTTCTATTGGCCGAAAATGTATTTCGGGTGATTTTTCGTTTGACCAGTTTTGCATTTCTTTAAAAAGGAAAGACTTATGCTAGAGGCCTGACAAATTCTTGTTACCCTTTTCATATATGTATTTTTCAGTTTTATGGTGCGAACAACGCTCTATATTCTTCTTTAGGCGGCGCTATATTACGGGGTGAACCTGGGCCTCAACCAACAAGCTTTGTCAACCAGCTGTTTCTATCTCGCCGCCCCAGTCTTACACGTGAAGTTAGCTGAGGTGCCCTTCACTCGCCTGTTCCACCTCGTTGCTTCTCTACTGGGCTGCGGCCCTTGGAGTGAGGATTCGAAGATTTGCCGAGCCTGGGCGTTGGTGTCTATCCGCTCTAGGTTACCCAGCCATCATAGTCACTAACCATGCAGTTCGGTGTTTTATCCCTTACTCCACTCTTCGTCTATGCAGACGGGGCCAAAAATCTCGTTAAGGATTTTCCTCTCGAAACTATTTAAAGCGTTTTTATCCATGCTTCTGCACCATAAAGCAGCCCAACAAGCAACAGTTTCTTCGTTTTAGCTCGGCGCTGATCTTGTTGCCTGAATTTATAGCGGAATCGAGGTAAGTCCAGGCAAAGTCCCCAACTACCTCAAAGCTCTAGCTGTTTATGGCACTGTTCTGTCCAAGACGTCGGTGTTGGGGTCAGGGAGAGTCACAGGGATCAGGGAGAGTCACATGATGACAGTATATACTTGGTTTTGCACTCGTTGACTGCTAAACCCATATTCGCTGCTTCCGTCTCAATAGTCACGAAGGTTTCACTGACGTCACGCTGTGTTCTTCCGATTCTATCAATGTCGTCTGCGTATGCGAGTGATTGAACGGACTTTTGAAAGATTGTGGCTCTGGTGTTGGCGCCGGAGTTCTGCACAATTCTCTTAAGTATGATGTAAACTGTGGACAATACGTGCGTCGCCTTGAATAAATCTTTTTTTTTACATCTAAAGGGTCGGTGAGGTCTCTACCGACCAAGAAGAACAGCCGGCTCTAGGTGTTTACACAGTAAAGCAGAGGCTCAGTTGCTGTATTTGCCAGAATTCATAGGGTCTCCTTTCTCGATCGTTCAAACATAAAGCTGAGGTTCCATTCGTCGGGTATGCTTTCCTCCGACCATATCTTGCAGATGAGCTGGTGCATGGTAATTATCAGCTCATTGCCAGCGGATTTAAAAAGGACGGCAGCTTGCACTTGAGCTCAGACACGGGTACTTTCACTTCCTCCAGGTCGTGTGGGCGGTCGTTCGTTCGTTTGCTTCGTCGGTAACGTGTTCGCTTGGTTGAATGGTTCGTTCTGCCTGACAGCGGTATTTGGTTTGTCATGCCGTTTTACAGTCTACAGAAGTAGTTTTCCAAATCGTCATCACCGACTGCGATTCCACTACGATGGTCTTTACAGGCTTCAGTTCGAACTTTGTATCCTTGACTGAAACTTTCGAACCTCATTTCTTTTGTAACGTCTCTGTATGTCTTCAACTGCGCGCTTTTCGCTGTTCCTTTCTCCTCTTCTGCTCGTAGGAGCTCTAGTCCTTCTGTACAGAGCCGCTTTGTATGCTTCCTGTTTAGCTGCATCTGCATGTCGGCACTCATCGTCAACTAGGGGTTTCGTTGTGGTGGCCGTGTGAAACCCAGCACTTCAGAGGCGGCATCTCTGATGGCGTTGTGGCAATATTGCCACAGGCTATCAATACTTCATGCTGGCTGCATAGGACTAGAAGGTTTTGAGAGACCTGGTTGGAGAAGGGCCTGGCAATCTCCTGCAATTGTAGCCGGCCGAATAATTCCTCGCAGTATTTCCATTTCTTGGCGTTGATTGGGATATCCGTAGCTGTACCTTGGCTGCAACAAGATAGTGATGCAGGTCAAATGTTGGCCCCTAGGAAGTTCGGACATCCATGGAACTGGAAGATTGCCTTGCGTTGATGGTAGATTGATCGGGAGATCTCCATCTCCCTTGGCGGATATATCACAGCGCGTCATCCCGCAGCCGATTCGATTGCCGATTAGCCTGAATCGTTGTCGAAACTCGTGTTGTGCAGGCCGTAGATGCGACCAAAGATGATCTCCCTTACATGCTTGGCATTTAAATCGTCTAGGACAATCTTAATATCGTAGCTACGTCGTCGCTGGTTCGTACTTAAGTTTTCTTTACGTTGCCGGTAAGTAACCTCGATGGTACGACCTCCAACCTGGACAACCAGATCCTTTTGATGAATACGAGCTCCGAATACGTCGTATTAGCCTATATGAAGTGTTCACTAATATGGCCTAGTTCGGCCTGAATGGAACTGCGAACGCCACGGTTGATTCCATTTGCAGAATTCCACCCCTGCCGTCTGTATGCGAGGAGAAGTACCTTAATGGAAACACTGTCTACTACCCCTAACAACCTTCTACAGGTGCTAGAACCCAATCTCCAGTTGAGGTACTAGGCACCCGGTGTTCACCACAGGGATGTTAGAGTAGGAGTGGATAGACATGGGATGGTTTAGAAAACCTGTGGATGCTTGTATCCTCTTGAGTGAGCATATCTATCCTTTGAGCACCCAGATGGCTGGGACATGCAGAGCAAATGAACACCAATTCGTTCGGCACTTCGCTCGAATGCGTATGTTCAGCACTCAGTGTTTTTGAATTTTTACCTTAGACGGTGCCCACAAGTAGAGCGGGTCTTTTGAAAACACGAAGTGCGCAACTGGGGGCTAGGCGGCAAAAAAAAAATTTTTTGGTTATGCCTCAGGTTCTCCCCATATCTTCTTCCTTGAGGTTCCTCAACTGTTTGATACCAAAGTGCATTAGTACCTGCCCTACACATACCCCGCTGTGTAAATTTATTGTGAGTTTAACTTTGAACGACAGTAAAAACTGAGACCATGCTGCTCAGAAGGAGGATATATAGGCCCTGATAGACGCTTTCCTTTTATTAAGGACTTACGTGCTATCGAAAGTACCTACTTTTTCATAGTTCTGGTGACGCAACGGGTATTTGTAAAAGTATACCAAGGTATGTGAGTATGTCGTATATATCTCACAATCTTAATTTAAATTTCAGCCTAAGGTCTAGGTATCTAAGTGGTTTAAGAACCTCTGTTGAGACAATATCTGCTTTCTAGCCTTCTTTAGACGGACACTCGCGGGGTAATGAGCTTTATAAATCAAGTTCGCACACAGCACACATGCTTAATTAAAATTTCAAAATACTGTAAAAAAAGCACACCAGACTTTATAACCACACACGCATAACACATACATTCACTTGACTACAAACAAAGTGAATTGCATCCGCAAGGCAGCAGCAGTGACAGCAGCAACAACAATAACACGCCTCGCGAATTAATTAAACTGACATTGAGCGGCGCACGAATGGCTGCGTTTGGGTGTATGAATCGCGTTTATCGCTTCATAAACTCAGCGCGTGTTAGCGGAAGATTTTGCCTCAGCCCCCCTTCCCCCGAAATTCACAAAAACACCTGGGAAAATTTTCATCTACGACCATGTAAGTCGGGGTACATGGAATTCACCCGACGACGAGCGGCGCAAAGACTAATAATAATAAGCTGTGGAAATTATGTTAATCGCTGGAGAAATATTGTCCGTGGAATGCGGGTCGCAACACATCCCTTCAACTATGTGACCTCTCCCCTGCCTGTCAAGGCAATACACCGAATATCATCCATTCACCCAAAGGTTCAATCAACCTCTGTCTCAGTGTGCTCTGCTCTGCGCTCTGCCTGCCGTCATGAATGTGAATGTAGAGTGCTAGGTTTCCGCAGCCCATTGTTCGTTCGATGTTGTATACTCTCGGTTCGGGTTTGTTGAATGTGCGTATAGCAGAGCGAGATACCCTCACAACCGGATTCTAGGAATAGTTAAAGGATAACCGAGAAGGTGGAGGACTGGGAAAAGGGATTTTATCGAAGGTCTACTGAGTTACAAATATGTATACTTGGCATTCACATTATAGGCATTTTCTTCTAAATCGATTGGCAGTATTTTAGCACTTGAGTGTACGGTGCGATCAAAACACTTTGGTTAAATCCTTTCATCGATTGGATTGACAAGGGATACGTCATGTGAAAATTTACAATAGTCAAGCTGAGGGTTGGTTTTGAGGGGAAGCATTTTCACCTCTTCTTAGTGGTTGAGTGGGAAATGCCAGCAAATTGGACTTTAGCTCAGCCTAAAGATATCGGTCTATGTAGATATTTTGAAATGTCTGGATTGCATAGTGTTACATTATCCCTATTTCTTTTTTTTTAAATGGGTGTCACGGGGGTGACGAGTTTAAGAAAATTCGTGAGTAGAATCCTCGCCATAATGGTTTCAGGTCAGAGTCGTTAATATATGGTTAAGGAGGAGACATATTCATGAACAAAAACCACTCAAGGGACACATTGATTATGTTGACGAAGCTCAAAAACTTTCAGCAGCACTAAGTCCGAAGATATTTTCAAGATATTGCGATACTGCCTCGTGATGGACAATGAAAAAATTTAAAAAAGTGCTGGGCGTTCGCCTACATTTATTTTTCAATTGGTAGACTTGGAACGCAATACAGGCCAATCTAAAAATGCGATATTTAGCAAAACTTAGAAATTGCTACATTAAGTGTTTAAAGTAAAACCAGTTATTCACAAAATTCGTGCTCTTTTTTTTCCTTAAACACGATAATATAATAATCCTTACTCGGATAATGAGACGTGGTCCGACTACAAAAGCAAAACGCAGTCCCCGTTGCGGCAGGAACCTCATGAAAGTCTGAAACTTCGAACAAAACATCCAACCTTCATCCAAGGTCTCCAAAAAATACAAAACTAGGCCAAGATAACGTCAACAGCGACTCTGCCTTTGAGCGAGGTTGCGAAGATCCTTTTGACCTTCGTCCTAACCGTCATGGAACAGGGTGGTACCAGGCTCACTTATCCTCAGGCCTTCTTCAATACTGGTGCCACTGCCTTTCACTGACGGGGGCGAGCATCAAACTGGTATCGAGTTTTTGATCTGCAGCAGCGAGATTTCAGCTGACTTCATCAAGGCAGGGCAGTCTGTGGCCTGATGCGAAGCCAAACCCAGTCTAATGCGACCCTCGCTGTAAAAGGCCTCAAATTTTTTATCGGCTGCCGAACCTGCACATGAAGGTTTATGAAAAGGAAGATAATAAGCCGGTCTGTCCCAGGCTGACATCAATTATCATCTGATTCCCTGGATTGCGTCACTTAAGACGTTTAACTCTCTCTCTGTTACTTTTGTTAAGAAACTTTCTCCGGAGAGATATTGAAGTCCCTCTGAGAAACAACCCTAGAAGAAAAGCAAGATAGATGGAACTCCTCCAACAAAGGTAGATTGATGTAGAGATTCATCGCTTTTGTAGACTTTTGGATCAATTAGGAAGCATGGAGAGCTGAACTTCCACCTAACGCAGATGCTCGCTGGTCATGAATGTCTCAGAGCCTATGTTCACAGATTTATGTAAGAAGCAAGAAGCAACCCTTACTGTTACTGCAGAACACGTACTCTTTTTTTGTCCGCGATATCACGAAGAGCGTAACCAGCTAGCGAAGAAACTCGGTGAAAGTTTTGCCCGAGAGATCATCATCAGAGATAATGTTGAACACTTAGGAAGCATGGAAACCGGTTAGTATAACAGTGGGTACCATCATAAAAGAGCAACGAAGACAGGAACGAAAACAAAATGCAGAGCAGGTTGTGGCAAATGTTAATAAGCCGACAAAACAAGGCAGAAGTCCCCCACTAGCGATGAAATGTTTGGCAGCGATGTTGTGAGGATCAGGGATAGAAAGGGAGGTGGTGGTTAGGTGGATGAAAATCCCACACTGTTGCTGACTTCTGGCTCTGTTTTGTCTTTGAAAGATCCCAACCTCCCTGCGCAAAAAAGGAATACGTATCAATGTACCAATGATTCGGTTGAAACAGATTAATCTACACATTTCAAAAGAAGACTAATCTAACCAGCTGTTCCGCCTTCAAGAAGCCAGAGAATATATTGCCCTCATCCAGGAGCTTTGGGTCCTTGAAGACAACTGCAAAGCTGGATTGGGGGCAAATGAACCTTTTTGCAGAGATACCAGGTAAGCCTAGGACCTGTGTTCTTGCAGGGGTAGCAGTGACAAGGGTAGGTGCCTATTGGATTACCTTATGCGATCTAATTTCTTTAATTGTCATAAGGGTTCAGATCCCACTTTCATTACAAAAAAAAAAACAGGAGAATTTGGTCACATATTCTCCTCATACTACTTTCAGCAGCTGGATGATATCAAAAGATTTGTCATTATTTAACAATCGTTTTTTAACATTTCGGCCTTGACTTCAATACTCCCCAAAAGACTGTCTCTGAAACACTTAAAGAATAGACTGCGGCTCCTACTACACTAAATTAAAGAGTCATCTTTTCAATCTTGCTCCAACTCAGCCACAATCATCATCGGACTTAGACCAGGTGGTGAAAAGGGCTCACGGATGCAATGAACCCAGGTCTTCGTAAAGCATGCCCAATCAGCAGGTAGTGAGCCTCCATGGTGGAATTCAAGAAGAGCAAGAAGCTTTCTAGTCAAGCCAAACGGTTTGTAGACCTTTATAAAAGTACCAGGAAATTTAAGACTGTGGTAGGAAAATCACAACTGGTTGCATGGCATCTTTTTCCTAAAAAGATAGTAAATATTAGTGATTCTTCCCCAATCAAAAAGTCCCTTTTCAAATCTTTAGTTGATCCTAGTTATACAGCAAGGAGTCAGATGGAAACTAGACAATGTTCAGCAAAGTTTTAAGATCTTCTTTTAAGTACGAACTTTCCCATCAGCAGCAGAGAGGCAACATCCTCTGAAGAAACCCATAATAGGTTTCAATTCATCATACTCACATCGTAAGTCACTCCCATAAAGATACAGCGGATAGTTAAAAACTTGTTGCCGTTGCCGTACAAATCATCTGGACTCGATGGCAATTTAGTGATGGAACTTCGGCAAAGTTTAGGCGCACTGAGACTTTAGCTCTACATCTTTAAAAGTTAAATCCAAGAGGAAGGCAAAGTGTAGTCTTTAGACAGAAATCTGGTAAGACCTTTCACGCATTTCCTAAAGACCTCCGCCCGACCACCCTGCCATCCTTCTTATTAAAGAAGGCTGAGAGACTGTCAATGCTCATATCAGAATCAATATCATCGCGGAGTATTCAGTCACAGCCCGCTATAAATTACCCGATTTATAGAAAAACCATCCGCTAAACCACCAAACTTGTTTCCCACAAGTGTTATGCTTTGACGAGGGAAAACAGTGGTATATTCCGCAGAATATCCAGACATAGTTTATATCCTGCTATACATATAATAGAAACCCAAATGACAGAATTGCTTTACATCAAAACTACCTCCCGCGAGTGTTATGCCTTTACGGGAGAAAGAAGTGATTAGCGTAACCCGCTCAGTATCCAGTTAGGGCTAATACGCTGCTTTACCTTTAATCGAACGATTAAAACCATGCATCAAAATACCAAAGCTGCCTTTCGCAAGTGTTATGAATTAATGGGAGATGACATAACCCGCAGAGTATAAGGTCGAGTCTTTCGAGGATAGTGCTTTCCCAAAACCAAACGGAATTCAGTTACACTCGGATGGTTTGTCAGATTCTCTCGAAGTCCCACCTTTACGAGATTCTTAAAATAAATCCAGATTTTTTCCTAATGACAGAGGAAGGACTCAAACTCAGACTTAAACCGTAGTAAGCGCACACACTTAACAGAAAACTTCTTTGAAAACTGGCTCATTCACGTCATGTTTTGGGGAATATTTGAAAGTCGAGAAAATTTGAGTCACACCTTAGGGAATTGTCTTTAGTTATTGACCACAACACGACAGTTCTCGCAACTTTTTTAATCAGTTCAATCAGCAACGAGAAGCCACCAATGCGCTTTGGAAGTGATAGTTACAGTGATATTCATAGATCTAGGGATGACTACCCTGAGAGAGGATGAGGAACAATATTTTTTCCATCAAACGTGTACAGTAGAGGCCTAATGGAAGAGTTTTAATCTGAGTTATCCTGTCAATTAACGCTTACAAATGTATATTTTTGTTTGGATTTTGTAAGAAAGATTTTTCAGATTCTTTTGCAATTTCATAATAATGCAGCACGGAAACCCTTGACAATTATTTCTATTGCACGTGAAAGAAATGGGAGTCCTTTGCAGAAAGTGAGATTAATACATCCTGTCTTACCTGTACTGTATGTATTTAATGGACAAAGTAAAACAATCCTTGCTCGAAAACTTAGTGATCGTCTTCATGGTCGTTAAACCGAAGAAATGATCAGAGATGGCGAACCATTGGCAGCGTGCCATTGATGACGAAATATTGTTGGTACTTTTAATAATAATTTTTGAATAAGCCGCGTTTTTAATTCTTATGAGCACAATTCTGAAACTCACCCATGTTCGGTTGCATATTCATCGAGCTAACCAGTTTCCCGGTGACCACGCTCGATGTAATTCGAAGCGAAACGTTCGGCGTGAGTTTTAGAATTGTGCTCATAAAAATTTCTCTCTTCACAAAGCAAAGCTGCGTTGCGTCAACGTTGATTCGACTCGAATTTAATGGGAACTACAACGTTGCTTCTCTCATCCATCGTTACGTAACGTTTTTACACCCCATCCCATAGGATAGGAGGTATATTAAGTTTGTCACATAGTTTGTAACACGGTGAAATAATAATGGTAGACCCCAAGACCTTATGGGCATACGATCGAGACCGAATTCTGAATCGAATGAGCCATGTCCGTCCGTCCGTCTGTATGTCACATGTTTTTAGGCCTTAAATTTTGAGCTAGGGTGCTGAAACTTCGTACGTAAGTCCACGTCATGCGAAGCAGTACAGGTGTAAACATTTTTGAAATCCGCCTAAAGACACGTCCACAATCGGTCTAAATGTTCGACTACCTCCAGAGCTTTCAAAACTGTAAGACTTTCTAAAAGGCTGAAATTCGACATTTTAAATTGGAATTTAAGACACAAAAAAGACAAATTTAATTAGTAAACCTCCTCTAGTCGGCGTGGCATCTTTAAGCGTAAATTTTCAAAGGCAGTTTACTCAATATTTTTGCTCGAAATTGAGAAAAAGTTGCTAAATATTTGATGTAGAAAACGCTTAGTTCCACATTTTGTTAATACCAGACTTTGGGCCTTACCCACATTTGGAGGCAGAATTGAAGAAAAACCTAAAATTTTCCAGAAAAACTTAATTTCGACTGGCCTTGAGCCTGATTTGGGAAAGCATGAAACAAAAAAAGTAGCAGGTTAGGTAAACGAGACTTCATTCCAGATTTCGTTGATATAAAGTTTTTAGCCACGCCCCTTTTAGGTGTCGATTTTTCAAAAATATTGAATTTGAACCAAAAAATTGCATTTTTACGTACATGAGTGTAAGTGTAACTTGAAAATATCTGTGGAAATATCTTATAATTAATAGTTTGTAATTAGGGGCGGTTGGACCACGCCCCTTTTCGAAGTTTGCATTACTTATAAAATGTCATAAAATAACTGCCATATCCTCGTATAAAATAAAATAACTGCCATATAATATATGCCATCAGCATTTTACAATGTGGAATAGGATGGGGTATTCAACGGTCCGTTTTACGGATTGTAACTTCTGCGTACACACTGTAGCACTTACTCATTGGTTTTTACGTAAGAAAGTTTTGAGAAAGCAAAAATTTCAACACGATAAATATTGGCGTGCGTTTTGACGTTTCTGTGAAGCTGTGGTTTGTGTTTTTTTTGATTTGTTGACATTTTCTATAATTTTCAACAATTTTTTCGAATATTTTAACGCGGCTGTAAAATACGGGCCACCTAACGGGAAAAAGCTAATGCAGCTTTGTGACATAGCCTGAAATCAAAATTCAGAATTCTACGTGTTCTTTTCGTTTTCTGATGTAGCAAATAAAACCAAACATTTTTTTTACATCTGGGTATCATCAACTCAGCCCTGTTGGTTGTGTTGTGTAAACGGATGGGCAGAATGGTTGACCTTGCTGTTGCAAGAGATCTGGTTGGAACTTAAATGCACTAAGCACTTTAATACGCTGCAACAGAATGCTGAATGTTAATGTTGATACTGCTGGTTGATGGTTGGTCAGGTTGGTCTACTATCGACTTTGTGGACCCAAATCCCATCAACATATTACAGTTTTGTTTTTCTATTTTAAGGTTATTTTGTTTCGTATATTAAAAAAAATCGGTGGGCATTAAATATGAGTTTTTTTTTTTTTTTGATTCTGAGTTGCCCAGAAGCCAAGGAAACTCAAGTTTACAAGTTTCTTTGACTTCCGGGCAACTCAGTTACAGTTTGTGGTGCCATTTCACACCACAGGTTGTCTCCTCTTAATTAAACTTAATCTCCTCTTTTCCAGTGAAAACACTTTGGGATTGGCTTTAAATCTTCCTACGTTAATCTCTGTTTTATGTGCGATGGAAACACCCTATTAGAAAATAATAAGGCTGCATGTTGAACCGCCAAAGGCACTACAAACTGTTTATTTTTTGTAAATGGCAAGTGAACAACAATTCACTTTTACCTAGAGACGTATATAGAAGAGCCGCATATATTGACGGTGTTAGTAGTAGCTCTCACTTGACCATAACACAATAACCACTACAAAAGTTTAAGTCGCAAGCAATTATGGCAGAGCGAAACTTTGCTGTATGACATGCTACGGTGACGAATTTCACGTTCTGACAGTACTTCACGTGTACATAATTACATTATTAGGCTTTTTTTAGCACGCAGGCTTATACAAAATTCTTTTACTTAGAGGATTTTTGCATATACTTATACTCACTTAAGGTGACGCTACAGTCCGGGATGGACCTGGGCCTTAGCTTCGCCAGTCAGTCAAAGAAGCTTCGCCAGTCAGTTCTGCCTCCCGTTTGGCACCCGAAGTTGGATTTTCGCATATCCAAGGACTGAAAAAAAACACCATACGTTTCGTCGTTTTTCTTGACTTCTTCAGGGACTTATGAATTTGTTTCGAATCGACTGATTTTGTAGAGCGAAGTGACAGGAATGTAGTCTTGTTTTTTTTAATGCTCGATTTTTATTATTTGCGAAAAAGTTTGAGCACAAAGGCCAATATTATAAAAACTTTATTATATATGTCAAATATTATTTTTTTATTAAAATGTCGAAAAAAGACATCAATCTGAACGGAATAAAAGAATATATACGAAAAATAAAAAACATAAAAAACGACTAACTAAACATGGATTAAGTTTTCAATCGCTTGAACAATTCATCGACCAATATTCATAAGTCAACGAACATAATAATAGATTCGTTCATATTTCACAGAATAATCGCTCAGAATTCGGTCCGAAAATATATTCTGAAGTATTTATTCTGCGTTTACAAATTGTTTTCACAAAGGGAAGATGGTTAATATCTCTTGGTCATAGTATTATGAGAAATATGATATTTTAGTGCACCTAGTTTAGTGCCCAGACATGACAGTTTTACTACCTTATATAGTAATACATATAGAAAAAGTGTGCTGTACCTGTAATTGTCCTCGCTTCACAAGATGACCTTTAATACACTTGCTGAAACGTAAGCTTTTTTCTCCTGTTCCGGGCTCATAAACCCGTTTTTTGTAAAATTTTGCTGGGGGAGAAAGTGAAGGTTTCTTTTTTCCCTTGTTTTAAGAAATCTGATAAAGTGATTTGTTTTATAGTCCTCCAAACGAAGATTGTTATAATTTCCATGTCAATCAGGTTTTGATAAGTGAACCCTGAGCAAAGCGCCCACAAAATACATATGTAGTTAATATAAGTAGGTACCTGCCAACAGGTTTAAAAAACTAAATTTCGTCAGCAATTCCTAGGCAGGTATGATAACCGGCCGACACAGTTAAAAAAAGTTAATTGTTTATTCGCATCATTCCGGTACGACTTTAATTAGTTAGTTTGTTGACTGACAGTGTTGTCAACACGATGTACTTCAAACAAGTCAATGCTCCCGCATTACTCAAAATTCTTATATGACTCACATGTTGTTCATCAGATAGTCCTCCTATTTGTGACTTAGATTTTGGCATAAACTCGCAGTTTCATCACATGATAAGTGTGATTCACTGCGTTTAGCAAGGCCATCACATTTCGAAGAGTTCAATAAATTGTTCGATGGTTAAAGACGAGCCTACTACCTCACTATTAACCCAGCAAACGATGTCTAGACATGCAACACACATACCATGTTACGAGTTCGAAAGAAAACTCAATTTATAGGTCCTTGGCCTGGGACGAAGGGCAATGTATCGTTTTTTCCAAGCAAAATAAATAAATTTCACGGTCGAAACATACCTATAAGCGATTTGTTTTTGACACTTTTTTAACCTAGGTGTTGTCAACCCAACCGCACAGAGGCCTACTACATTCGTGCATCTGTTTTGATGACGTTTGGCATCTCACACCCACCATTCTCACTTTGTCAGTCTGACGTTAAGTAGGTAGGAATAACACAAAAACAAATGACAGCAGCTGCCGCAGCGGAGGGAGAATGAACTTGTGCGAAACAAAAATGACCTTAGCCAAAGTTCATTATCGGTCATTGCGCGATTACGCGCTCCGCAGGCACATCCACACTTACACATTGCAGCGCCACGCAACGGTACGGCCGCGTAAATAGGGGTCTCAAGAGGGCCTCGGTTCAGTTCGGTGAGTGTAGGGCACACTTAACTCACCGTACAACAGGTGCACATGCTACGGTGTATGGTGTAACAACGAGAAAGCTCTTTGACAGCTGCTGTTCTCTCTATCTTTCGTCGTCTTTGCCTGCCATTGTGTCTCTCTCAACGTGTGTCGGTGTGCTTGTGCGTGTGGAGGCATTTATGTCGTAACACTTCGGTTCGGTCATGGAATTTGTTTTTCGCTATTGGTAGCGGGTTTTTTCGGTTTTGGTTTTCATTGTTGTACCTGTAGTTTGGCGTTTTCAAGGCCGCTGACAGAGAAAAGTTACTTCTATTCACTCGAGTGGGAGTAGCGAGACGTGAGGCTTTGCGCCGACCGACGATGACAACGAAATTACGAACAAAGTGCCAGAGAAGTGACGTGCGACTTGGAAGCAAAAGAAATTTGCGTTCTCCTGTCTCTGATTTAGTTTTTCGTTTGCTTTTATTGGATTGGGCTGGTGGATTACCTGCCAAACCGGTATCGGTTGTGAGGGAAGTCGGCACACGGTACCTACCTATGTATACTCTTTGCTGTCAAACATCAAGTTGCGCCGTATCTCCTCAGTCTTTGTTCGAATTTTTATGTTTTCATTAAAAGTAAATTAAGTTGATTTGGGGAATTTTGTTTATGATGACATATTGTTTCTTGAAACCTTTAAGAGCGATGAGATAATTGGGACAGAGAGGGTACGTCATAGGTTTGGAAGCACAAATGAGAAAATCTATTCATAGCGAAAATGGCTGAAATGTCATTGAGTTTCGTGAAAATGTTTTTCTTTTTTTCAATGCCTGATTCCTAAGAGGGTTAATTCAGGCAGGTCTCGGGATTCGCAAACATCAACTTTTCAATACACGCGCCGCTCATTCACTCAGTTTTCAAAACTCGTACCTAATTCTCTACCCTTCTACGCTCCCTGTCACTCCCTTATTTTGGGCGGCATTTGCGACTTTTGGAACGCATTCCTGTAGCGAAACTTGCCCGAGTTTTCGAAGTAGATTACAGACTAGCATCGCACTCGCACCTTATTTGTTCATGGGTGTGTAGGCATAATTCCACACACACACAAACACGCATACGAGTCGTCGTTATAGTGTGAATGAATTATTGTTAGACTTCATACACGTGTCACGGCTGTCACGAGTGTAATAAAAAGTATTAAGTGAACTATTGCAAGGCATTAGGTGATATAGTTAGTCTGTGGCTAATTTGCATGTAGAATAAATTAGCGCTTGTCTGAATTATATTATAAAGCTTTCCAATATGGTTAATTTATATTGACAGGTGCTCGAGCGGCACCTGAACTGTGTGTTTTAAACAATGAGACATTATAAATGTTTGTCTTCTAGATCGGATACGAAGACCTAGGAACTATAAAATGTCCGGCTGTGCAAAAAACGACAATGATGTAAAATTAGTTTTTATTTATATTTATAAATAAAAACTAATTCACTAACTAAGAACTAACAGGTTCCCCCTGCAAGGTCGGGGTTAGAATAGCCTTGAGGTAAGGTATGCCTGTCGTAAGAGCCGACTAAAATCCACCGGAAGAAATATTCTTTAATGTTTCAACGGATGCTGTCGATGCTGCTCCATTTGGGGTAACTTTTGGCAGTAAGGTTTTAACTTATAGATGAATCTGAAGGTTAAATTAAAATCCAGAAGCGTCTGTCACACATTGTGCGGCTCACTGGTCGGCGTCTGTCTCCAAAGGGGCGGCTGTATTTAAAAATGAAAATAGAATTGACTTACCTATTTCTCATAAAAACGACAAGTTAAAAAAAATGGCAATGAACAAAACGACAGATTTGATTACCCCAGGTGGCAGCCCAGATATGCTGGAAAATCCACCCTCTTCGGAGGCAGGCTCTACGGATTCTGGGGAGAGCCTTTTATTGCTTATAAATCCTTTTGAGAAAAGGACAAAACTAAATCGATCACCACCACCTAGATCGCACATATCCGGAAAAAGCAGTCCACCGGAAAACCCGGACTCTGTGAAAATTAAGAGCTTAGAAAAAGAGAATAATGAACTCCGAGCTAAGCTTACTGAAATGGAGCGACTCTTCCACGATCTAAAAATGGAAGTTGACTCTCTGCGAAAAGAAAACGAGGATATGAAAAATACTCGTTTAACGAAAGACTGTGAGGAAACGAAAGAGTGTGTAACACCGAACCGACCAGCAGTCGAATACTTCACGGACGAGGACGAACTTGCACTTGAGACCGATTCAGTCTTAAGGAAAAGGTCTAGCAAGAAGCGAAAGGCGAATTCCTCTCCCGAAGTAATACAAAAAGAAGATAAGCCTTCTGGCTCAAACAAGGCTAAACCAGAAGCGAAAATTCGTCCACCTCCCGCAATAAACATCGTCGGGATAGCAGACTTTGGGAGATTGCGCAACCTTCTTGCAAGCACGGTGAGAACAGAAAACTATAAGCTTACCTCGCACCGAAATAACGTGTGGAAAGTAAATGTTGACAACGCCGATTCCTATCGCGCACTGTCTCTTAAACTGAATGCAGAAAGAATCGAGTGGTATACTTATCAAAATAAGTACGAAAAACCACTGCGAGTCATTGTAAGGGGGTTCCACCCATCATGCACAAAAGAAGACGTTGTAAATGACCTAAAAACTAAAGGCCTTAAAATTATTGATGCCGTCAATATCATTAAAAAGGAAAAGCAACGCACAGAAGGAGAAAGAGGCACTGTGATCAGACGCGGCCTTCCAATTTTTATGCTCTCCTTTGAAAGAACTGAGAGCATAAACGATATTTATAAAATAAAAATGATACTTAACATCAGGGTTAAAATCGAACCCATGCGAAAGGGCAATAGACTGATACCACAGTGTAAGCGATGCCAAGAATTCAGGCACACAAGTGCCTACTGCCAAAAAGAACCACGTTGCGTGAAATGTGCCGGAAAACACCTGTCAACAGAGTGCAAAGTTGACATAAAGGCTCCAGCAGTTTGCGCCAATTGCGACGGAAACCACCCCGCGAACTATCGAGGATGCGAAGTAGCCATAGAGCTGCAAAAGGGACGAGAACCTCTTAAGGAAAATACTAGAGGTCAGAATCAAAGCCTAGGGCGCCCAAAACCTGCTGAAACTCCTAAGCCAAAGACTCCAAAGACGCCAAAGCCGATCAAAAGTGAAAGATTGGCAAAGGAGGCGTCGACAAAAGGCGTAAAAACTCCACAAAAGAGCGGCGCCAGTTCAAGTGCAGCGGAGAAACCACCACTGGTCGGACCGAAATCATACGCACAGGTTGCGTCAAACGAAAACAAGGCAAGATCGCCCACAACAGATGCAGTGTCTCAGATCCTCGCTGTAATCTTGGAGAAACTTGAGGATCAGACTAAAATCAACAAAGTTATATTTGACAAACTGAGCAAGCTCGAGTTTAAGCCTCGAAAAAATTACAGGAGAACATGAATATGAAACAGTTATTTAAAATACTAACATGGAATGCAAACGGCCTTCTGAATAAAATAGACGAACTAGAAGTATTTCTACGGAAAAACAATATTGATATTTGCATGATTACGGACACTCACCTTAAAACCGGGTCTACACCCAAACTTAAAGGTTACAATGACTATCACGCACATCACCCTTCGCAAAATTCGAGAGGAGGATCCTCCCTCAAAATTTACTGCTTAGGTTACAACATTGCATCTTGCTTTTTCCCGCTAGGATATAGACTGGTGGAAGACGATCTTGATCGTATGTATGACTTCATTGGGTCCAATTTAATCATTGGGGGTGACTTTAACGCGAAGCATACTTTTTGGGGTTCACGATGCAATTCAAAAAGAGGCAGATTGCTGTACAAATACAGTATGAAGCGCGGGGTGGACTTTTTCTCCACGGGTAAGCCAACATATTGGCCAACCGATAGGAATAAAAAGCCTTACCTTGTCGACTTTTTCATCGCTAAAGGGTACCCCAAATACCTTACGCGAATTGAAGAGTGTTATGATCTTTGCTCAGACCACTCAGGAGTAATCTTGAAGATGGGTGGAAGACTGGCGAAAATAGAAAAAGCTCCTAGATTAGCTAGCAAAAACATGAACTGGGACGCCTTCATAAAGGGCTGTAAGGTGGGTGTTGGCTTGAATGTGCCATTGAAAACTCCTTTCGAGTTAGAAACCGCAGTTGACAAATTCATTGAAGCAATTCAGAGCGCTGCTTGGAACAACAATTCGTCCCAAAAAAGAACGCAGTTAGCGCCGACGGGCATGTACGTAAAACATATCCGCTCGAAATCGAAGAATTGATTCGTGAAAAGAGAAGAGCGCGTAGGAGATGGCAAGGCACGAGGGCTCCCCCAGACAAAACCCTCTTGAACCACCTCTCTAACAAACTGAAAGGAATGTTGCAAGATCTTAAAAATCGTGAGACCACTAAATACCTTGAAGGCTTGTCGGCGGATAGGAGCTCAAACTATTCGCTGTGAAAAGCAGTTAAGTCTATCAAGAAACCTAAAATCCACTCGGCACCAATAAAAAGAAACTAACGGACAAAGAGAAAGCGAATTTATTTGCTGAACATTTAGAAGAAACATTCAAGCCTTTCGACGGTCCGCCGTTGGCTGACGTTCTAAACAACAACGCGGAACCTGATAGCTTTAGAATGAAAAAAGTTTCGTTAGTTGAACTTCGACAGACAATTAGCAAGTTTAAAAATAATAAGGCCCCGGGTTACGACCTGATCACTGGCGAAATATTGAAAGAGCTACCAAAAAAGGCGTTAGTCAAGCTTCTTTATATGCTAAACGCTTCTCTTAGACTTCTATACGTTCCAAGACAATGGAAAGTTGCTGAAGTCATTATGGTTCCGAAACCGGGGAAATGCGCAAATGATAAAAAATCTTATAGGCCCATATCGCTTCTGCCGATAATATCGAAAGTATTCGAGAAACTTCTGCTGAAGCGATTACAACCAATAATTGCAGAAAGACGCTTGATCCCGGATCATCAATTCGGTTTCAGACCTAACCATTCCACAATAGATCAAGTCTACAGAATAACGCATGAAATTGAAAAAGCCTTAGAAGGGAAAAAAATATGTTCAAGTGCTTTCCTCGACGTATCGCAAGCCTTCGACAAGGTATGGCACGAAGGCTTGAAATATAAGCTACGGCAAAACTTGCCGGAAGACATGTTTAAAATATTGGAAAATTATCTTGAAAGCAGACTCTTTCGTGTTAGGTGTAGTAGTGAATACTCGAGTTTCAAGCAAATTCGGGCTGGCTAACCCCAGGGAAGCGTCCTCGGTCCGACCCTGTTCCTGCTCTACACAAGAGACATACCTCTAGATGACGAGACTGTCGTGGCCACGTTTGCGGACGATACGGCCATCCTGGCAACAGGTGAATCAGTCGAGTCATCAACGAGAAACCTCCAACGAGCATTGGACAGAATTTGTGTCTGGACGAAGACTTGGCGAATCGCTCTTAACGAGAACAAGTCTACGCATGTGAATTTCACTTACAGAAAGGCTAACAATTTACCTCTGTTCATAAATTCTGCACAAATACCTTATGCAAATGAAGCGAAGTATCTAGGGATGACACTGGACGCTAAACTTAGGTGGAAACCACACGTAAAGAAGAAGCGTGACGAGCTCGAGATTAGGCTCAGGGAAATGTATTGGCTTATCGGAAGATTTTCGAAATTAAGCATATATAACAAACTGCTCTTGTACAGGCAGGTGTTAAAGCCGTCCTGGACATACGGTGTACAACTTTGGGGTTGTACCAAGCCGAGCAACATGTCCATGTTGCAGACTTTCCAAAACAAGACAGTAAGAGCAATTGTGAATGCTCCATGATGTATTAGGAATAGTGATATTCACAGAGATTTAGGAATAGCTACCGTGAGCGAAGAAGTAACAAACTTTGCTCGAAAGCTAAATGCTCGCCTTCATGTTCATTGCAACAATGAAATGATACGTACTCTCAACGAGACTCTTAACGATGTAAACACCGAGCGACGACTACAAAGAATAAGACCCTTCGATCTAGCGACGTAGGGTGAAGCCGCATGAATGAACGGCTTAGTAGGTGCATTCACTGGAAAGCAACCTATCCAATACGATTAACACTATGGAAGCGTAAACTACTTGTTAAGTTAACTTAGTTGTAGTCAAGAAGTATTATGAGAGAGCGAAAATTTACTACTATGAAGTGCGTTCTGGCAGTTTCATAGTGTCTCTCATAAATGGGTGGTTTTTTAGCACGTGGAAATCGGGCATAACCAATATCGGCTACTTCGGTATTATATACCTGCTATAGTGGGCGTATTGGTATCTTTGAAAGATTTTGGAGTTTTAGCCTCCGTCCACCCTAGTATTCAACAAAAAAAAAAAAAAATTATATTTATTCGGGTTAAGTAGGTAGGTAACTACTGTTTTATTGCAATGACTATGAATTTTAAGAAGCTTTGTTTGTAATGTTCTATTTTCCGTAAGACTAGGACTAAATTCCCTCAACAATTAGGTAGGTACCTACGTAGTTCAAGCTTTTATAGTTATTGTGTTTGACACGTTGCCGTTATTGTAATAATAATCGGTTTTCCCTCATGACGCTAGATCTAATGGAATCGTTTGTTGCAGTCGACGCGCAGGGTTTTTCTCTTCCGTGTTCGGACTTTTTTGTCATTGTAATATTCATGGAGACAAGTAATACAAAGTTAGCGAGTCAGTCAAGGTTACGATTCCTAGACCTCGATACCACAATATATCTCTTCTACCATGGAATATTTACGTTTGCTCCTAGTGTCAATTTTTGAAACGTTATTAAAATAGATACAAACTGCATGGTTTGATTGCTTTCCAGAAGAAACCAGTCGCGACTGGGAAGAAGTACCAGACAGGCGGTTGGGCCTATTCAGATACACTCAGAGTTGTGGAAAAAAAAATGGTAGACAGCGGGTTCAGTTGGCTCACGACCTTCATACCCGAAATCATAGGTGAAGATCATACATCCCTGCTGCGGGATGATATCTGGGTGGAATGGTGGAATCTGGTGGTTGATATATGGGTGGATGTTTTGGAGGGGAATGGGTACATTATTAGCCCAAAGAAGACACAGTACCTGTGCTGCCAATTCTCTGACCCACCCCAACCAATTCCAGACATCAAATTGAATGGAAACGTGCTTCCCAAGTGGGAAAAGTTTACGTACCTGGGATCTATGATCAGTAGCAAAGCAAACTGTGATGATGACATCAATCATCGCGTAAGCGTAGGGTGGATGAAGTGATGAAGTGGCAAGAAAACTCTGCCATCTTCTTTGACCGAAAAATGCCCGTTGCGTGGGGCGCTTAACTATGGTTCACAATTTTGGACAGCGTATAAGACAGCGTTAGAGAGCAAATTAACGGCAGCTGAGATGAAGCTGCTTCGCGTGACAGCAGGAGTAACAACATATGAAGTTACTCCTGCTGCAACTAACATATGAAGTTACAGCAGGAGTAACAACATCTGAAGTAACAAGTATATGAAGATCCGAGGAAGCCCCATGTAAAAGAACCTGCACGAAAATGGGTAGTGCCATGTTCAAAGGGGAAATCCTGCGAAATTTATCAAAAAGGCAATGCCAATCAACGTTCCAGCGCGATCGAGAAAGATTGGAAGGCCTAAACAATCTTGGATCACACAATTGCAACGATAACAGCATTAATTTGGCCTCAGTGGCAAAGAGATCCGAATCTGGGTGGCCTGCCGGTATATTTATAGGTCAAATCGGCGTACCCTGTATGCGGATCATTAGGAATTCAGTAGAGTGGGAGGGTAACGATCTATCACTTTAGTTGATAACCTCGCGCCAAAAAGAAAAAGAAATCATGGCTGCTAACGGGAAGGGGACAAAGTCAATGCTCCCGCAAAAAACCAAAATTATATGAACGGGAAAGAGAATAGGAATGGAAAATAGAATAGGAAAAGGAATAGGGTATACCGCTATTACATACGCACTGTTGCACTTACTCACTGGTTATTAATTTTTCATTTTTTCAACGATAAATGTTCTCCTTTTTGTTCTCCTCTCCTGATGTGAAACACTTTTAATTTATTATCATATAATATAGGTGGCTTAAAAAATAAGCTTCTTTTCCCGTCTTTTTTCAATTATATTAATAGTTTTGATTATATTTTTCTTTACGAAACACATGTAATGCTTGACAATTATGGAGATTTTAAGAAATATTTCCCGGAATTCGAGTTATCTTGGATTTCCGTAACACGAGTGCATAATCGTGGGCGTGCGATCGGTGGATACCTTTTTGGCTATAAATTTAAATGCGAAAATTGTAGTTTTGTTTCGTTTGGAGACCATACAGCCTTAAAAATATCCATACTAAATGAATGTTACTATGTTTTTCCGATTTACTTAAATTGCAATAACTGGGATCAAGATTTTCAGAGTTTAGAATGTTTACTGAATGCGTTAGAATTACACAATGTTATGTTCGTTGGGGATTTTAATGCGCGGATTGGTGAAAAACAGATAGAAAGTGATGTGGTTTCTCATGGGTCGCAAATTAGAATAGATCGTTGCTCAAAAGATAAGGTAATTAATACAAATGGAAACAAACTTATGGAGCTCTTCCAAAGCTTCGATATATTTGTACTAAATGGCACAACAAATGGGGATATTCTGGGAGAGCTAACTTTTATTGGAGGTCCGGGTGTATCAGTGGCAGATTACTGTGGTGTAAGAGGTGATTGGCTAGGTAAAGTGCTCGATTTTCGTGTAGCTACACAAACTTTTTCCGATCATATGCCCATATCAGTATCCGTGATGTTGGGACAAATAAGACCGGAAACTGATGTCAGCCTGTTACCTGTTACCTAGGCTTTTCTGGAAGGAAAATAAAAAAGAGAGCTATGAAGTCCGACTTAGTTAATTTGCTGAGCAAACTGACTTAAGTCAAGTTAGCACGAGCCACTCAGTTGATCTTCTCACTGAAGCTATAAAAAACTCTGTCTCCTTTACAGAAAGGGGAACTGTAGCAAGAGGAAAACAGAAGTGGTTCTGCAAGGAATGCGTAAAAGCTAGAGCTAAATCTTTTAGACTCCTTAAACTAGTACGAACAAGAAATGGGGAATTTTTCAGAAAAGCTTACGTAGAGGCTAATGCACAATATAAAGAGTTATGCAAAACAAAGAAAAAAGAGTACTTCTCGGGGATGGCAAGGAAGTTAAGGGATGTAAGAGATTCTTCGCAGTTCTGGAAGATTGTTAACGAACTAAATGGCCGTAGATTTAAAATAGGGAAGAGTTTAGATGCAAATAATTTAGCTGCTTATTTCGAAAACCTATTAAATCCAACTCTTACCGCAGAACCAATGTCCTACGCTGAAAATTTTGTGATTTTAGACTCTTTTGAACATGATGTGATGCCGGATGAAATACTCTTGGTACTGAGCAAGGCAAAAAATAATAAGGCACCTGGAGGTGATGGAGTTCCATACGAGTTCTTCAAAAATGCACCTCAAATATTTTTAGCACAGTTAGCTAAAGCTTACTCGAAAATTTTGCATACTGCTGAAGTACCTCAAAGTTTTAAAAATTCACTAATTTTCCCGATCCACAAAAAAGGTGACATTAATAATGTTGAAAATTACAGGGGTATCTCTTTTATAAACATTATAGCCAAAAATTTTTACAGGGGTCATACTGAAAAGGATCGAAGCTTGGGTAGAAGAAAACAATTTGCTAAACGAGTTTCAAGCAGGCTTCCGCGCGGGCTACTCAACGATCGATCACCTTTTCGCTGTACAAAATATAGCAGATTACTACCTGGAAAATAGGAAAAAATTATATGCAATGTTTGTAGACTTCAAAGCCGCTTTTGACAGCATTGATCGGCGAGCACTGTTCTATAAGCTTAATGCCCTGGGTTTGTCAACTAAAATTTTAAATGTATTCAAGAATATTTATGAAAATACAATTTCGGCGGTATGGGGTGGTGAGCGAAAGTCGGAATGTTTCAGAACCTTAAGTGGAGTGCGCCAAGGATGTTTGCTGTCGCCATTACTCTTTGCTTTATTCATCAACGACATAGTTGATGCCTTGCCAAACGGAATCCAAATTTCTGGCCTGAGAATAAAATGCCTCCTGTATGCCGATGATTTAGTCATGTTTGCGGATTCACCTGAAAACCTCCAACTCATGATAAATAAACTCAGCACTTACTGCAGTTTATGGAACTTGATGATTAATACATCAAAGTCAAAAGTAATGGTTTTTAGAAGAGGGAGAGGCAGGTATTGTAGGAACGAGAGATGGGTTTTACATGGTGAAAGCATCGAGGTCGTTGAGGAGTATAACTATCTGGGTATCTTACTGACACCACAGCTCAATCTAAAAAAAACACTTCCAGAATAAGCTAAAGAGGTCGTTGTCAGCAATCAATTCAACTTGGAAAAGCTTATTCAGAAGAAGAAATGTTCCGCACAGTGTGAAGTTCAAAGTCTTCGAAGCAGCTTTAAGGTCTATTATGACATATGGTTGCCAGGTATGGGGGTATGAAGAACATGATGAGGTGGAAAAATTACAACGCATTTTTCTGAAGAAAAGCTTTAGTTTACCGCTGTCAACCCCTAATTACATGCTACTCCTAGAAACTGGTCTACCACCTATTTACCTGCTTACGCTGAAAATGCATTTTGAATACGTTAGAAAAGTACTATCCCATGAAGATAATCGCCTCCCGAAAATTCTCGCGAAACATAGTATAGAAAAAAATATCAGCTGGTTTAGGAAATGGGAAGATGTTCTTTTGATGTGCGGAGCCTCAGTGCAATCCTTTAACATGGAAGACGGATCTTTGAAAGAAAACTTATTTAACGTCTTGAGGTCATTAGATGAAAAGCTGCGGTCAGATTTAATAGAGGAGGCTAAAGGCTCCTCTCGTAGATCTGTGTACCCAAAATTGGTGTATAATTTATGTGACCTGAACTATTTCTCAGATGAGCGGAGCATATATGAGATCTCGCAAATCTTTCGAATAAGAGGAGAACTCCTCGACCTGAATTACAAGCCTTACTTTAAAGATCGCAGTTCGCTCTGTTCATTGTGTAATTTGCAGGAACAAGAAACGTCATACCATTTTCTGTCTGTGTGTCCGATTTTAAGAGAACTAAGATTTCTATACTCTGAAAAGTCAAAATTAAGCGAATCAGAAACACTAAATATTCTTAACGGGAGGGACTGGAAGCTTCTTACCAGTTATTGCACTGAAGCCTTAAGATACAGAAAAGACTTTATTGATTTCTAATTACATTATCAGATTAACCATTCCTTAACACACGCCTTGTGTATATTTCTTATTTTTTGTTAACGTAAATTCCATCTTTGTTGTGGCAAGTAAAGTTCATTACATTACAACACTTTAAAATTTCCAAATATTTTTAAATTTGTTTTTTGTTACCAAAACATTTGTTTAATTTAAATTAAATTCACTATGATGTATAAATTAAAATTGTATTAAGAATAATTATGTTGAGTTGGCATCTGGCAGACGGTTTCAAACCAAGGCCAAATTTATTTTATTTGGTTAAAAAAAAAAATTGTAACTTTGTACATACATGAATTCAAATAAATTACTTACTTACTTACTGTTCTCCTTTTTCTAAGCGATCCATTTGCAACTATCGAGAAAGTCATAAGTGACAGATAACAGCTGTCAAATTTTGAAGCACATGCACAAAAAGCCAGCGATTAATGACCTTTTCGGTTGGTCGTCCGGAAGCCTCTGTTTTCTTGGCACTCGTTTGACAGTTCCTCTTCTGGATAGAAGAGAAATTTGCTTTTAATCCAAATTCAACACCAGAAGCACACACACAATCATACAACACAGTATCAAATTGGAGGCTGTCATTTGCCCCTTCAAGCATTGCTTTTGCTTCACAAATACAATGCCAGGTACATCAAAATCAAGCAGAACGTGTTTGGCTGTTCGGATGTACACCCCGATCGGGGAGAAGAACGCCCTGATTCCGTATCCCCAACAGAAAAAGTCAGAAGCACTACATTTGGCGTATGATAAGGTAACAGTCATTTTCTAACAGACAAAGAATGTTCCCAAGAGTAATGAAAATTGCAGGAGCTTCTTGAGGGTGCAAAAACTGACATTGGCTTACTCTGGAACTTATCACTCAATTAATAATAACGGTTGATTAACGAGACAAAGCATGTTAGAAAGTTCTGCAACTTAAAGCGGCCCTACAGTCCGGGGTGGATCTGGTCCTCGGGCAACAAACTTCGCGAGCCAGCTCTGTCTCCAGCTAGACGTCCCGAGTTTCACACGCTAGGCTGGCTCAGGTTCCCGCCCGTTTGCGTGCGCTACGTGAGCCTCGGTGCTCCTTTACTGCGACGTCCCTGCGGGCTGGACTAGAAGATTTTCCGGTTCGGGGCGTTGGTGCCCTGCCCATCCGCTCTAGATGACCCAGCCATCGCAGTCGTTGCATTTTGACTCCTCTGTGTCACTGTGTGCAGTTCGAAGCTTTAACTCTTCCTACACCCTCCGTCTATGCAGACGGGACCATAGGTCGCTCGACAAAAATCTTTCTCGAATTACCCTCAAGCGCTTTCATCCGTCTTTGACAGGGTCCATGCTCTTGCACCGTAAAGCAGGACTGGGATGATGAGTGTCTTATAAAAGGAGAGAGGGCTTTGCTACTCAATTGCCTTCTTAGCCCAATGAAACCACGATCGACAAGAGTTATTCTTCGAGTGATTTCAGCGCTGGTGGTGTCATTGTCTGAATTTATAGCGGAACACAGGTTGACAAAGTCCCTAACTACCTCAAAGTCATACCTGTCAATGGTGATGTTTCGTCCAAGATGTCGGTGTTGGGTGTTTTTTTTTATGACAGCATATATTTACTTTGTTTCGCCCTTGTTGAGGGCGGCTAAGCCTATATTCGCAGCTACGAACTTTTGAAAGATTGTGCCTCCAGTGTTGTCGCGGGAGTGTTGACAGCACGTCGCCTTGTCTAAGTCTCCCTTGACATCAAAAGAATCGGTGAGGTCTTTACTGACCTGACGGAACAGCATGAGTTTTCCATCGTCATCCTGCACAAACTGACGAGTTTGTGGATCAGGATGACGAGGCAGAGATGCAAAAACTAGACATTGCCCTATATAGCTCGACTCTATTTACGCTATCATATGCAGCCTCCGAATCGATGGAAAGGTGATGGGTATCGAATTGGATTTCCCGGGTTTTTGTAGTGTGAATATTTGATCGATAGTGAGCTTTCCTGGGCAAAAGTCACACTGACATGAACCTATTAGATTGCTAACAAACGGCTATGACTAGACCTTGTATGCGATGTTAAGGAAACTGATGCTACTGTAGCTGGCGCAATTCAGAGGGTCTCCTTTCTTGAGGATACAATCATTGGGGGAGAGCAATTAGTTCTGGACTCCAATCATAGGGCATCGGACTATATCTTCCTGGTGAGCTAATGCATGCTGCTAACCAGATCATCACCAGAGGGTTCGAAAAGTTCGGCAGACAAGCCGCCAGCTCCGGCTGCTTTGTTGCACTTAAGTTTAGACACAGCTTCCTTCACTTCAACTAGGTCGGGTTGGTGGTCTCGTTTGTATGCTTTGTCGTTGACTTCTTCGCTCGGGTTGAATGATTCATTCTGCCTGAAAGAAATTGTTTTTCCTTATCTCCACCGACTGCTATTCTAATGCGAGTCCTTTCATCGTCCTTACAGGCTTCAGTTCGAACTCTATACCCTGAGCTATCGAACCTCGTTCCTGTTGTAGCATCTCTCTATCCCTACAACCGCGCACTCTTCGTACTCTCACTTTGTCCTTCTCAGTAGCCTGTGTTCCTCTCTTCTCCTCTGCTCATAGAGCTCGCAAGCAGTTCTAGTCTTAGTGTGCAGAACCGCTTCATTAGCTTCTCGTTTAAATGCGTGCGCTTGTCCGTATTCATCTTCAAACCAGGGATTTCTTTGTGGTGGCCGGAAAACCCGGTACAGTACATCAAAGGCGGCATCTCTCAAATTTTCTCAAGGCATTTCGATTTTCTGGCGTACGTCAGGATTTCTGTAGCCGTAACTTTTGCTAAAACGAGGTTGTGATCCGAGTCAATGATGTTCCGGCATCCACAATCGATCGCAATATGGTCCATCTGGTTGGCGGTTGGTAGATTGATCGGGAGGTCTCCATGTCCCTTTATGGATGTTGAGATGCGGAAACTGTGTTCTAACTACAATAAAGTGTTGCCCCGTAGCAAATTTGATCGGCTTGAATCTGTTGTCGGAGGTCGTGTCGTGCAGGCTATGCTTTCCGACTGTGGGGCCAAAGATATCCTTCCTTGCTAGCTTGGCAATAAAATCGTTTAGGACAATCTTAATGTCGTTTCCAGGGTATTGCTTATTCGTTTCATCCAAGAGCTCGTTGGACATGTCTAAGGTGCCGCCATTTTTTTGCCTCTGTGGGGGTATGTGCGCATATGAAGCTAATATTTGCAAATCTAACCTTGATGCGAATCTTTGCCTAAGTCTGCCTCCAACGCTCATCCAAATAAGCGTTGCTTCGGTTGGTGGTAGCTAATAGATTCAGAATTACACCCAACACATGCATAAGACTTTCCGAAATCCCATTATATTTTGGTTACAACAGTTCGACGTAATATCTACTTATTCAAAACTGATTCACAAAATTAATTTCTAAATTAAAATCCGGCAAAAAGCACAACTCAAGAACCATGCCGGCACACCAAATGTGCGCCATAATCATAAATGACAACAACTACAAACCAGCCAAACACAGAAATGATAACAAGTGGCACGGGTTCGAAACAGAGTGGTGGTGTTCAGCTGGAGGCCGGGGCTGGGCCATTAAAGTACTCTCTGTATACAACAGCAGCACTAAACTATGCAAGACTCGTATTTCGAAGCAAAACGTCTGCTTTATTTCACTCGTCCATAGTCGAGTTTGACGACGGCCGACGACGACGACGACGCAGGCAAACGCTCACTTCTCCATGAGTGTATTTCTACTCTGCACCTATACTCTACTATACGGAATCGAAAAGTGACGAAAGGAGGGCAACGCTGAAAGGGAAGATTTAAATTTAAATTAAAAACTATGTACATACAAAGATAGATATAGAGAACGGGCTATAGATACATTTGTACGTGAATCCATTTCCATTTACCCATAAATGCGCAGATATATATCTAGTGTTGGCTTCCGACAAATTTATGACAGAAGGGCGATAGATATAAATGGGCGCTGTAAATTTAAGTATGAATACTTTTTTCATGGCAATTGTAGCCGCTGGGATTTTACGAGGATGAAAAGGGTGCTCAGCAGTTCAGCATCAGAAACTATGGAGAAAATCTTATGATGCACCACTCACCACGTACTTGCGAACTTTTAGTAGACAAAATTAAAAAAAAAACGTCACTTGGTGAATAAATGTATCTGCAGTCTATTATGTTGGTTTCAAGACTATGTTTGGCATTATACCTACCCAGCTTGTGGAAAGAATTTAGTTTTTTTTACATTTCATCGAAGCGATTAGGTGGTGAAGGTTCCTGGAAGTAGTGGAGCTTTTAGTTTGAGGAATCAACTCAGACAGGTTTTGAGTTAGAAAGAAATTTTGATTAATGTCTACACACCCATAAATGTGGCTGGACTGAACCTGCCAATGTTGCGTTGGTGGGAATTAGCTTTAGCAGGAAATTGTGAAATGTTTTATGGCTTGCTGAACTTACCTATCCAATGAATGTCCATTTGCTAGAGCTGAATTTCATTTCAGGTGAATTGAGAAGTTAATTGCTTTTTCAGATTTTTTCACTATAGCTGAGCTGATGTTTACTGCAAATGAGGGTCGGAAGCATGCGTGTATATTAGAATTTCTTAAGAGATTCCTTGACGTTATTTCGATATGCAATGAACTGTGTTTAAGAGCTGTGTGTAAATCTTCTCATAGATTCACCTCCACAAAAATCTTTCAAGGATAGTTTAAGACTACAATCAATAGAACAAACTGTTTTATACACTTAAAATAAAACTTTGGTATAATTAACAAAAATGCATCAATCAAAGTGCGCTCAACAAAACTATTTTATCATTGACAAATTTTGATTATTTTGATTTGTGCAAAAAGCATTTATGTCACATTCAGCAAACTAGGTAAGGCATATCTGTTGATAGAGGTGACTAAAATCCACCCTCCGTATGCCGAGTGCGTAACAAAAACGAACGATGCGTTGAGGACGAGAGTGTTACCTCAGGTGGCAACCAGGTTCACTGACAAATCCACTCTCTCCGGAGGTAACCTCTACAAATTCTGCGGAGAGCCATTTATTTCTTTAAATGCCTTTTTGAAATGATGAAGGGTGCTCGATTGCTCGATCTCCACCATCAAGCTCTAGATTGAGCGTTTCTAGGAAAAGAAGTCCTCTGGTCCATCAAGACTCAGCGAAAATTATATGCTTGAAGCGAAAAGCAACGAACTGCGTGATAAGCTACAAGAAATCGAACGTCTGTACCACGAGCAAAATCATACCATTTCCGAACATTAGAGTAAAAAGTGAGGAAGTGAAAAGTGCATCAATGTAAACGATGCCAAAGTTTTCTATTCACTTAAGTGTACTGCCAGAAAGAGATGCGTAAAACGCGCCAGTGAGCATCTCTCGCAAGATTGCCATGTTAGCACTCAGGCCCAGCGGGCAACCGATGTTGCGAAATCGCTTCAGAGTTGTAAAAATGTCATGAAACTCTCTAAAAATGTATTGGAGATAAGGTCACAACGCCATAAAACGTCTTAAAGCTTTCAAGCCGAAGAACCCAATGTCGGTCAGAAGTGCGGGACTAGCAACGAAAAAATAAAAACGTCTCCTGTCCAATAAACTAAAAATAAGTGGGAAATTGCAACAGCGCGTATGTAAAAACTTCAGTCCGAGACGGATTGCAAAATACCCTATCCTACCCAAAAAGGAAACTGCCACGCCTCCAAAAATGAGCGTGATATAAAAATATACTTGTTGAATGCTTTATACTAGGTGTTTGCATACATTTCGGCCTAAAACTGCGCTTTTTTAACGCAAAAAATCACGTTTTTTAACGCCACGCCCACAAAAGTGGGCAAAGTATGTCTTTGCAAAACTACATTTGCAAAATAGTTAGAAAATGTTAATATCCACAACTTTTTATAAAATTTTTAGTCAAATTTCACATATATTTATTGAAAAACAGTTATTTTAAGCTAAAGTCCCTTAAAAAAGTGGGCGTGGTCAATAAAAGGGCTAAACTTTTTTTATTACCTCAAAGACAATTATTAGGTTATGTTATATACAAAAAAGAGCATTTTTTAAGTTAGAGGTGTTCGCACATATATTCCCGTAGTGGGCGTGTCTGAAGGAATGGACTTTCAGCCAACTCACCAACTTTCAGTTCTCTAGCCTAAAATTTAAGGCCTAAAAAGACAACAACTGTGATGGCTGAGTCATATAGAGCGGAAGAACACCAACGCGCATCGGGCAGTGCAGTAGAGCAGGTTGCATACGCAGGTTGAAAAAGGGGACTTCAGCCAACAATGCAAAACTGGAGACTACGAATTCGCTAACTGACGAAGCTTGTTGGTTGATCCATGGTTGATGGATGGTGCACGTCCATCCCGGAATATAGGGCAAGGGCCTGTCTGTTACGGACATGTGGTTTTAGGACGGCACCACTTATCACACAGCAGGTGAAAGAATCAATTTGTTAAAGCAGAAATTGTCAAATCATTTCATGAAATTCTGATCCGCTAATTGAGGCCACCAATCAATAGCTCAAAGTCAAGATACAACGTATTGACCATAAGAGAAAGTCACATCTTTGTCAAGCATTTATCAGATTTTTATGCCATACTTAATCGGAAATGTCTACTTTACAATGCAATATAAATATCACAAGTCACAACTCAATCAAAAAAACGTATTCTTATCTTTGAATAAAATAGTGCACTCTTATTGAGGCACACTATAATAATGTTCAACCTTGAGCTCCTTTACATTCACGGTGAATATAAACAGAAAAATTTGTTTGACTCTTAAGTGTATGAAACCTATCCGAAAGCATAACCTAAGATAGGAACATAGTTGATTCCTCTCTTCACTTATAAGCACACCCATCAAAAAAGCCTTTAATCGCTTCCCTGTTCATCAGCGTCTCGACTTTTTACACTTATTTTTTTTACCAATTAACTCAGCCGATTGAGTTGATCCGTCATTAAGTTGTCAGTTTGCAAATTTATTTCAGATACACAAAACTAATATCTCGCTCGACCCACTCTCTCTTTCTCTATCGTTTCTATTTATTAGCGACCTTCACGGCATGGAGTCGCATTGCCAAAGTTTGAGGTGAAGGTTAGCGATTCGTTGAGTGTTGGCATGTTCAACTTAACCCAAATATTCTATCCAAAGACAAACATTGTCACACCAAGATGATGGATGATGGGACGCACCACAAACAAACGCCTTGAACTTTGTTGAGGCGTTTTGCGGTTGTTTAAAGTATCATAATCTGCGTAGCAATTTATCAGATTTGTTTTCGAGAAGAAAAGCTTTTTCACGCATTAGAAAAATATAGCTGTGTGAAAACACTTTTTAACAACGAATTGCGCACTGCATTTCCTCAGGGGGGTGGCAGAGAAAATTTGAGTTCTCTTGTTTTCCTATCGAACTGCAGAGCTACAGACCTTCGGCCAGCGATACTGCTGAACGCTAGTCAACAAATGACGAGGTTTTTACGACAATAGTAATTGTTATTGTTGTGCGGGAATACCTTGTTTGTGTATATTTTTATGTGACGTTGTCGAAATCGTTTCAGAAAAACAACTTTTTGTGGCACAAACAGGTTGTTTTGATGTAAACAAACATTCTTGTTTACTGTCGGGTAAATGTTGTAGCTGTTTTGCAATAGAGATAGATATTACTCCGTTTCCGGATTCTTGGTGCAATTATTTTAAATCAATAAAGAAACCCACCGAAAACTCAGCCAGTTTCAAGAATATTTGCATTCTAGAAAGATAGAAAAATCAATCTGTGTGCGTTTCTGCACATTTATAGGTGGGTTCATTATATCTTAAAATAGGGATTGACACACAAATATTTAATATATTTATAAATTACCAAAAAGAAAGTTATTGTCCAATGTATCACGTCAGTAGATAGTTTTTGCACTGAAGCGGCTAGAATTAATTTGTACACACCAACACGAAAGCGCGCCGAGTTGTGAAGCGCGCCGAGGCTTCCTGTAGGTGCCTTCCTTTCGGTAACAGTGACGTCCTTGATTCATATGCTAATTTTTTGAAGTGTATGGAAAGTGCCCTATGGGCAGAGGAGGAGACAAAAAGCGACAACAGGAACCAAGTTCGAAACTTCCAAACCAAGGGGTGAAAAGGACAAAGATAAAGACCAAGGGTTTTTTATATAATAAGAACCTGCAAAGGGAACATCAAATTGGAGTCGCAGACAGTGCTAAGAATTTGGAATCATTTTTGCACACTGTACAACGGCGAAGACGGACCGAATCCTGCAATCATGCAGAATGGGTTAAATCTACTCGCATAGTATGAGTACGATCCATACTGCCCATCCGACCTGCATGAAGTGAAAGTAGCTGTATATAAGCATAAGTGCAACTAAGCAGCCTAAGCTGACAGCCAGCTGACGAACTTTTCATATCCGCTGGCAGAGATCTGGTCCGGAGCTTGTACCAACTCATCTCAAGATATATTCGGAGAACAACATGCCCGATGAATGAAACCTCCATTATTCATCCAATCGTTAACGAAGGGAGTCCTTCGAATTGCGCTAATTACAGATGGAGAGGCATCAGTCGCAAACATGACCTTTTTCAATGTACTGTGTAAACGCGTAAAGCAGCTGGTTGGGCTTTAGGCCCTTAAAGCGCAGGAATTTTGTGTTTCTGCGCCAGAAGAGGGATCTTCCCAGGATACCGACGGTCCGTTCCGTTGGTATGCACGATGCATATACCCGTTCCTGACTAGCCAGTCGGTATATGCCTACGTACTACAGCCTCACCCTCCTCAAAGTTCAGGAAAGGAACCAGGAGCGTATGACAGCTAGCATCTATAAAGACTAGCTAGATGCTGAGTTAGGTATAAGACGTCTTAATTCGACAACCCTCCCAAACTCGTCAGTTTTTGAAGGTTGACGATGAAAAACTTACGTTGTTTCATCAATATCGGTGAAGACTTCTTTGGCTTTATACTTGTAAGAATTGTGCAGATCTTCCACGCCAACACCAGAGGCACAATATTTCAAAAGACAATAAATCCCATACGCAGAAAATTTGGCCTAAAATCAGAATAGTCTTGTCAGGTTTTTTTTTATATGAACCCACCTCTGTCTATCAACTCTACTCTCATCACCCTCTGGTGAACACCGGGTGCCTAGTACCTCAACTGGAAATTGGGTTCTGACCCCTTTGGAATGTTGTTAGGGGTAGCAGACGAAAGAGGGGCGGAGGAGTGCATCCGGACGGCAGCGAAGAAATTCCCTAGATGGAATCAGCGGTGGCGCCCACAGTTCCAGTCAGGCCGAACTACTTTGTGGACACTCTATATAGGCTACTACGACGTATTCGGAGCTCAGGCCTATAAGGAGCGGCTTACCCGGCTCTCCGTCCGTGGAGTCTTCAAAAGGTTCTGGTCCTCAAGGTTGGGGGTCGTGCGGTCGGGGTGACTTCCCGTCTATGTAAAGAAATATCAGTTACGAACCAGCAACAAGCTTCGTATTCGGGCGGACTTACTGTCGAATGCGGATGAAAACACTTTAGGCTGCTTCGAGAGGAAAATATGGTTCCACCTGCAAAGACGGAGAGTGGAGGAGGAGATATATTTTTAATTTTTTTCCGTGGGCAGGAAAAATTTTCATATGCACTAAGAGGACCAGCCGCGCGTGCTCTTGTACAACTCCCATTTTCCGTCAGACTACGACTTAGTTTCCTTAACAAGTTTTTCAAGCTTCTCTAGTAATCGCGGGTGGCAGGCTGCCTTCCAACGAAAGCACTTACAGTACCGTCAATATATGCGGTTTCGTCTTAAGCGACTAGATCCGACGGTCTCGTTTGTTGTACACTCGACGCGTAAGATTTGTCTGATCCAAAGTTCGGATTATTTCATAGTTGCAATATCCGCGAAGTCGAGTACATAGTTTGCGAGCAAAGTTTCCTACCTCGTCAGTCAAGGTTGCGATTTCAAGATCTCGATGTAGATCGCTATTTCTAATGTACCTAATGCTACGCTAATGTACCATGGAGAATAAATGATTGCTCTGAGTGGAGGAGCAGATATAACATGGAACCGTACGGGCTGTACAGCGATACCGACTTAGCCAGAAGAATCAAAATACAACGGCTACGATGGCTGGGTCATCGAGAGCGGATGGACACCAACGCCTCGGCCCGGAAAATCTTTAAATCCGACAACGCAGTAGAGGAGCACTAAGACTAAGGTGCGTACGGAAGTGGGAGGGGACCTTAGCTAACTTCGCGTGCGAAACTGGAGACGGAGCTGGCTGGTGAAGCTTGTTGGCTGAGGCCCAGGTCCACCCCGGACTGTAGCGCCACCTTAAGCTAAGTCACTGCGGGCAAAACAAGAAGCAAGTATATGCTGCCATCAAGAAGAGAGACCAACACCGATGTCCTGGGCAAAACCGTACCATAGACGGCTATACAATTGGGTATTTAGGAACATTTTTTCAGCGCTCATATCGAATGATAGCAAACTTTCGCTAATCACTGCTGAGTTAAGAAGACAATTGAGTAGCAAAATTGCTCTCTCGCAATCTAAATCCCAATGATTTATAGTGTAGAAGCATGGGTTCTGTCAACGGCGGATGAGAGTCAGAATACTACAACTGCAATGGCTCGGGTCATTTAGAGTGGATACATACGAACGCCCCTGACGAAAAGTCTTAGAGTCCAACCCGCAGGGTTGAACGCAAGTGAAAGAAAACCTCATCCATCATCACGTGCAAAACCAGAGACGGCTGACTGGAGATAGAGCTGGCAAAGCTTGATGGCTGAGTCCCAGGTCTATGGTCCGGTCCCTGAGTCACCTATTATTATTATTATTATTATTATGTTGGGTTTTGCACTGCGACCTGTTGGTCTATTGTGTCCCCTACTACGCCGGAGAGGTTTATTGCCTCAAAAGCGCTCCCCTCGCAGTATAATTCATTACCAAATTAAATATTATTATTAACAAAGTATTTGCTCGTGTTTTGCCTTGGCTGAAAGAACTGCTGTTGCTCAGTGATGTTGCTCAGTCTATATTTGGTGGATTCATTACTCCAGTTTTTTTAAGTGCTGCGCTTCACGATGAAGTTCTTTTCGAAGCTAAACTTCCTCAAACTGTCATTCTTAGGGATAGGCAGAAGGGAGAGTTTATCAAGAAGTGCTTTAAATTTCTTCGACCCAATGCACCTCTGCCTTCTAATCCCCTCTTCAGTCATGTCAAGGATAGTTTTCCTAACCGTTTCCTCAAGCCCGATGAGTAGTGATGTTAGTTCCAAAAGCACTTCAATGGCTGCGGTTAGACACGTTTGTATAGCCCCGGTTATGCAGAGGCATACCAGTCTTTGCACTCTGTTAAGTGTTTCTCTTGTTGTGCTTAGACTTGTTCGTTTTGCCCATGCTACTGCTCCGTAAGTGATCATTGGTCTCACTATGGCAATGTATACTTACCCGCAAGGCTCCTGCATATCATAAGAGCACGAGTAGAGTCACCTTAACAAAAGAGGAGTTCACTCGGAAGATCACTACAGATCACAACAGACGTCTTTTCTTGATTGAGTCTTAGGTCCACTTCGAACTGTAGGTCAAACTTAATAAGAATATGGATATAAGAAAGGATTTAGATGCAAGAAAAAAAATGTTGTCGTCTGATCTTGGAGCCTCTAGCGCAAAACAAATAATATGCCTTTCATATTCGGACAAAGAGAGCATAGCCTTGACCCACTTTGAGTATGCAGCATGAGTCAGATAACTAGGAACTATGCCATAATATTTTTTGGGCAAAATTAACAGTTATTTTCAGATTGCTAGATAGCTACTTTCCTTAAAGGTATTTAATTGTAAACGCACTGAAACCCCCTGTTTTAAGGTAGTTGACTAGAGACTCGCTGCATGATCTTCGGTCAGATTTATGACGAATGAGTTTTAATATGACGTACTTATAATCGGCCGTAAGTCCTGACAAAGCCTACGACATTTCAATTTGCCAGCTTCTCAATTAGCACCGTTCAGTTATAAATTGAGGATGTCTCTGTGTGTTTAAATCACCTAATAATACCTACAACATGCTCGTTCCGCTCATATTGAGTTACTGCGCAAGTGTGTTTCCTTACTGTTCGCAAGACATGCAATTTTAATATAAAAAGCGGTTGCGTAACATCACACGAACAAAGTTTAACCTACAAAGTTCTGTCAAACAATTTTTGAAAATCAATGGACCAATAGTTTCCAAAATTCTATTATATCAGCACGTAATCAGTTACGCGACACTCTCTGCCCGTCATCGTCAAGCCAACAGAAGCAGGCATCAAATAGCAAATGACACCAAGTGACGCGACGATGACAGCGACAGCGACAACAACCGGGCAAACAAACAAAAGTTAAATGGCATTAATTAGCATTATTTATTCATTTCAGAAGTTCTCTCATTACGTAGCGCGTCCGTTCTCTATATAATATATACGTCGCCCACCACCACCATCTTCTTCATTGTCGTGGTTTTTATTGTGTCCTATATAAAATATACTCTGCGCTATATCTCTACGTTATTCAGCGTTTGCAATCCACCTATTTAGCCATGTGTGGATGTATTTGCTTTCATTGTGGAACGTTCATTTATGGCAGAGTGTAGGCGGGCTGGGCTCGCTGGTGAACTTTGATTATGTTACATGGGTATCTGGTTGGATCTTTCCTCTTTTTATCATTTTTCAATGGCCTCTGTTTGTTTGCGACTTGACTGTGGGTGTTTGCGAAGGATGCAAAGGCAATTCAGGAGTCTACCCTTTCAAATATTAAATAGAGGATGAATTTATATCGATTTAGTGTAAAATAAGCAGTACTTTGCATACATGTATAAATAATGTGTCACATTTTAAACAGTTTCGCTTACATTGAACTTTTATAACCTATACCTACTTGGTGGGATTAAGAAACGGTAGTTGAGACGGTTTTCACCGAGCTTTGGACAAATGCCCGATTGCTTGACAATCAAGTTAATCCTTCTTGAAGGCGTCAAGTCAACGCATGCCAAACAAGCAATAGAAAAGTGACAAATTGACATATGCTCGTTAACTCGTTATAACGTAAGTAAAACACAATAGGCAAGGCGATATACTCCAAATTAGGCTCAGAGGAATGAATTTTTTCTATTGTTTTCAATGGGTCAGAGGAACTTTTTAGCCTTACCGAGCAATTTTCAGAACACAGCTTATCTAAAGAAAAAAAGTTTTTTTATAAGTTTTGAAACCACACTGCTGCCTGTTGCATATTCTAATGGGCTGGGAAGTATGTAATTATTGTGGTGCGGCGAATATATGTGACCATTTTAAGCAGTTTTAGTGTGTTCGGTCCTCAGACGTTTAGGACTAAAAAGGCATATAAGAGTCACTGAACATTGACGGAAACTGTCATATTCCAGAATGTACTGGAATGTTAACTAGAATGCACTCTAAAATCGGAAAATGGAACATACCATAACATTTAGTAGCATAAACATCATACACGTGACACATAGACTTCCATCACCACTTAGTCTTGTGCAAACTGTGATTCAGCGGCAGTATTCTTTCGCCAACTAGGCAAAAGACTAAGGCAGGTTACCTGCATACGGTGGGAAAAGTTTCAGGATTTTGCCACCCGCTTCGGACAACGATTTGCACGGTGCGTTTCTGACACGTTTGTCGCCACGTTGTAGAGTGTCGGTCAAGTCAGAACGGGATTGAATAGACCCTGACTTCAAAGAGAGTTACAGGCCCAGCATTAGCGGTAGCCCACCGTCGAGCACGACTTGAATTTGCGCGAGCGAGAGCTTAGGGATTTGGCTTTAGGGCAATGGGGTAATGCACTGTTTACTAATGAGCCCAGGATAAGTCTACATGTAAGTGATCGACGTCAGAGTATGTCGTTAGGTAAGCGACCGTTACTCCCAATGAATGGTCGGGAAAACTGTTGCTTTTGGAGAAGCATCTGTATTGGTCTGTGGTCGCATCTCTTTAGTTTTCGTCGAACATAATACACGTGGATTGACTTCTTATTGCTACTTTACTGAAGTCTGCGAATTCCATTTGGTAACTTAGGCATTAGGGCAATAGGCATTGGAAAGAATTTATGCAGTTTGTAATAAAACACTTATGGGATGAACTGAAATGCCGGGTTCGAACCCGGATACCTGCTCCAACTAGGCATCCAGAGCATATGCTTTGCAAATTTGAAAAAGTGATATGGTACGCTCACTCGGGTTAAAACTGTGAGGGTTTTGCATAACTTTAAACTGAGTCACCATTTTCTGGGAGCCATTCAATCTTTCTTTAGGAAGTGCAGGAACTGTGCTCGAAAAAACTGCGTTAAATGCCGCCCTAAAACTATAATTTATGTATATGTGTTGCACCCCGCTAGGGTTGTGTTCTTTCACCACCTCTTTTTCCTTTCTTTTTAAGAGTTTTCAAAAGCTGACCTCGGAGCGAAAGCAAAGATGTCAGCTTTGAATTTAGTTTTTGTTCCAACCCAACTATATTTATGGTCATAAAATTTTATTGTGAAAAAATTAGTTCGCTGCCAGAATGAGAATTCTTAAGTAGGTACACTGATGTGTCACTCGGAATGTGTCACCCAGAATTTCATCCGCCGGTTAACTTTAAATTTAATTTTTTAGAAACAATTTTAATTTGTTCGACTCTAGCATACCTACAAGAGTATTACTTCATTTTTCTTCTAAAAATAAAGTCAAATAAAAATTACATAATTGCAGATTCCTAATATGCCTCTAGCTAATTCTGTAAATTTCGAAAGATGATGTATTCAATTATGGTAAAATTATAAAAAACGATTATCTTTTTTGCCTGCAGGTAATGCATATCACATAACTTTTCATATTCGTTCAAATTCTCTTTTCCGTTTTGGCGGTCGAACAATATTCTTCCTTCAAATTGTTATGAAGTAAAAATAAATTCATCTGTTTAACTAACCTGACACTGTCCCCGTTGGTTTTTCAAAGAGCTTATAACCTGCTTGAACCTAGACTTCTTTATTCATGTAACTCTCGAATAGTTAATGAGATACTGTCTACTTACGAACCACACTGGGTACGCAAAATGTCAAGGTTACATCACATACCTACACACAATCGCAGAACGCAGACGTCCTTAATGTGCTTCTATTAAATATTGCTCGCATTTTGCCGCAGACCTTTCATAACGGCAATTATTTTTATCAATACCAAAATGGGGGGCAAGTTTAGTTGGATTTTCAACTGAATCCCCCGCTTTGCAGATTGCGACAGCTCTGTCAGTCACCGAGCATGGTGGGGACTTTGACTTGGGGTGACCAGAGGAATTCGCACGGAGTAAAGCACAATTCGATCGATTGCTTAAGGGAAAGTTAAACACTGTAGATTCCAAGGAATGTACGATAAATTTAGAGGGCTGTAGGGTAGGTTGAATCGGTTTCACCCTGCATTGGCTGCAAAGTTGTGTCGTATGGAAAATACTTCGAACTTTCGAGCAATATGTGGCAGCAGGAAAAAGGCTTTGATAAAAAAGCTCCGGAAAGATGAAATCTGAGTGAAGACTGAGTGGACTGCTTTCCCAATGCTGCCAATGTGTGAGGTACTTCTACTCTTTGATAGAGTAGAAGTACCTCACACATATTGAGATGCGGGAACTGTGTACTAGCTACCACAACGTGTTGCCCCGCAGCAAAGTCGATCAGCCTGAATCCGTTATCGGAGGTCGTGTCGTGCAGTCTATGCTTTCCGACAGTGCGAGGAAAGATGTCCTCCCTTCCTAGCTTGGCATTAAAATCGCCTAGGACAATCTTAATGTCGTAGCTAGGGCACTGCTCATAAGTTTTGTCCAGGAGCTCGTAGAACATATCTTTGGTCTCGTCATCTTTCTCCTCTGTGGGGGCATGTGCGCATATCAGGCTAATGTTGGCGAATTTAGCCTTGATGCGGATCGTCGCGAGGCGCTCGCTTACAGGGTTGAAGCTCAAGACTTTTTGCCTAAGTCTGCCTCCAACAACGAAACCACATCCAAATAGGCGCTGTCTTTGATGCCGATAGCAGTCGCCGTAGTAGATGTCGCAGTTTTTCATCCTTCTTTTGCCCGGCCCGTCCCACCGCATTTCTTGGATGGCAGTAATGTCTGCCTTGCAGTCGTTAAGGGCCTCCGCTAGTTGCTTGGCTGCACGTGGTCTGTTAAGGGACCTAACATTCCACGTGCAGATCCGGAGCTCGTTGTCCTTTTCTCGTTTGCATTGGTCGTCAACAGTAAATCCGTCCGAATCCGAGGCTTGTTTCTGCTTCGTGGCTGGTGTTTCTTTACGTGGCCGGGATATCACCCCGGCGGCACGACTCCCAACCTGGAGGACCAGATCCTTTGCTTAGCTCTAAGGACGGAGAGCCGGATAGCCCGCTCCATATAGGCCTGAGCTCCGAATACGTCGTAGTAGCCCATATAAGGTGTTCACTAAGTAGTTCGGCCTGACTGGAACTATGGACGCCACCGTTGATTCCATCTGGGGAATTCCTCCGCTGCCGTCCGGATGCAAGGAGAAGTGCCTTAGTGGGAAAACTCCTCCCCCCCTCTCTCGTCTGCTACCCCCAACAACCTTCCAAAGGGGTTGGAACCCAATCTCCAGTTGAGGTACTAGGCACCCGGTGTTCACCACGGGGAGGTGAGAGTAGGAGTTGATAGACAGAGGTGGGTTTAGAAAACCTGTGGATGCTTGTATCCTCTTGAGTGCACATGTCTATCCTTTGACCACCAGTCACAGAGAAATTCCATAGGTAACTGGCTGAGCGGACGAGCTAGCAAGAGAAAGTGTCCGATTAACATCAGCAGCACCTAAAAATTCGATAAAGCTTCACATAAATGACTGAAGCCATCGCAGTGGCCAACAACAGGTAGAACAACATCAGCACGTGTCTCTCTTCTGAACGACTCTGGCCAGAACAGGATTGTAGGAAAACAAGAAACTTAATTATTAAAGTAGGTTGAATCTTAAGGAAATTGTTGGGGCCCTTAGGGTTATGGTAGGGAGATATACATATATACCGTAGGTACGGGCTGGAGGAGGAGATATAACACCAACCAAAATTGCACGGGCTGGACAGCGACACCGGACTGGTCAGAAGAGTAAAAATGAAACGACTGTGATGGCTGGGTCACCTAGAGCGGATGAACACCAACGCCCCGGGCCGTAAGATCTACGAATCCACACCGCAGGGGCAGCGTAGTAGAGGAGCAACGAGACTCAGGTGGCGCACCCAAATAGAAAGAGACCTCAGCTAACTTCGTATGCAAACCTGGAGACGGCTAGCTAGAAACAGAGCTGGCTAACAAAGCTCTTTGGTTGAGGCCTAGGTCCAACCCGAACTGTAGTGCCACCTAAAATAAGTAAGTATTCACGGGCTAAAACCGAAAGTCTCTCACTTGCCCCTATTGTTGTGCCGGCAGTAGTTCACTCCGAAAGTTACCCCCGCCTAAAAGGTTCTTTTCGGGAAAGTCTCAAACTAATCCACCTTGTCCGGAATAAGCTTATACCGAGATTGGTTGCCTCGACCCTTTCGCCCAAATCGTAAAGGCTTCAAAGACCCCTCGGCCCGAATTCCAAACTAACCAAAGAGTGGTATCACAATGGACCTCCCAATGTCTAAGTGTTTCCCTGTGCTCAGCGGGAACATCCACCAAACCTAACATAAGTATGTAAGTAAAGTAGGAGTTTGAATTCCTTCTATTGCCAAGGGGTCTCATGAGCTTGCATCTGCACTGGCAGAGTGCAAAAAACAACTTTTTACGGGACGGGAATAGTGTAAGACAACATCATGCAAAACGTGCAGCGAAGACAAAGAATAAGCAGTGCACTATATCCCTGTCACATTATTTTGACAGAACATGTCAACACTATCTTCATAAACTCTTTCTAGCGGCAGAAGGAACAGAAACCAGATCACTCAAGGACTTTGTTTGTTTAACTTCAATATCAAGTTCCTGAGGGAGCTCAACTGATTAAGTTTAATTAAGTTTAGAGGACTTCAACTGTAGCCACATTCATAAGCTGATGACACTTATAAGCATCCAACTGTAGCCACACTAATAAGCTGACTATAGTTCCCATTTCACGTGTCAATCTACAAAATTGAGTCCGTGTGGCGTTAGAGCAACAGACTGCTGTCTTAGTGTGAGCAATGCTAAGAACTCCAGATTGTGTAAAATCCGCCAGTAAAAACTCTCGAAAGAATTTGAAGCAGACGGGCAGGTCCCAGCAGTTTGTGCCAGAGTATAAGGTTAGGTTAGCCTAGGTTAGGCTGAAGAAAGAAAAATGTTCGCCTGCTCCTTGAACCTTTTTGAGCTACTAATGAAGTGTAAGACATTGCGGATCGGTCGTGCTTAAACCGCTTAGATCATAAGAGAAGAAAGTTCCAAGGTGAAGATTTCGTTCCTAGAGAAGAGTAGAGAAGGAGACTGGTACACATACAACTCCGCCAAAAGTCAAGAGCGGAGTTGCATGTGTACCAGTCTCCACCAGACTCCGCCATTAAGAGCCATCAAACTCTTAGAGCGTTTAAGAACTAGCTTTGGCCAAAAGTAAGGCAACCCACCCCCAACCAAAAAGTTATCGAAACTGTGAGATCGACAAAGAGCTGCAAAGAAAAACATGTTTCTATCAAAGAAAACATTCTAAGTCGGGGAGTAAGAATTGAATGTCGTTAAAATGATGAAGCCTCTAAACAAAGAGCTCCAAAGACCTGCAAGCCGATCATTAGTGCAAGATTAGCAAAGGAAAGCATATGAGTCGTTCGGCCCAGATCGACCACATCAGAAGAGGTGTGTATGACCCTCGTTGTAGATTTGAAAAAACTTGAGGAGCAAACTATGATGAATCAACTTATATTTTGCAAATTGAGCAAGCTTGAGCTTAAACCTTGAATGAAGTACAAGAGAACTTAGATATGAGACGATTATTTAAAATCTGATCATGGAAAGCGAACAGACTTCCGCATTAAATAGACGAAAAAGAAGAATAGACGAAAAACCCGCTTCAAAAAGGGTTTTGGAGAAAAATTAAAAGGTAGCAAAAACTAAAAAAGCTTGAGGTATAAGTTACAGCATAACATTTTTGTCAAACCTTATCCTTTTGATAAGTATGTTAAGAATACCTACGTTAGACAAAGTACTGAATATAAACACGAAATTTAAAAAATTCGAAACTCAGGGAAGCGTTTTAGGTCCCACCCTATTTTCACTCGACGTTTCACCAAAAAATATGAATGAAATACGTTTTTGGGTACTGCCCTTGAGCAGCCCCCATGTTTTGATCAGGTAGTTCCAGGGGTGTTGGGGGACATGTTAAAGATAGTTTATGTTTATCCGAGAATTTTAGTTTCGAATTTCATTTTTCCAGTTCTTTTTTTTTCATTCCACATATTTCGGGAGGGGTTTCAACCCCCAAACCCGCCCCCCCCCCTGCGTTCGCGCCTGCGTTCTGGACATACGGTCTGGGGTTCGATTGTTTCAAGCCAAGCAATTGCAGAGTTTCCAAAATAAACAACTTAGTACAATTATACTGAGTGTTCCTTGAAAGCGTATAGCCGCTCCAACCAAAAACGTATTCAAGACGGTGATCAAGATTTGAGAAAAAACCACTTGGAAAAGTTGAAGCAGCATCACCAGGATTAAGAAGCATGAAGGCTACAATAACTTATTAATGCTTTTATGACTTATTAAGGGGCGGAGCCCGCTAAGTAAGTAGGGCAATTAGTGTTTAGGTAAGTGCAACAAACCTCGAAATCGGACGGCTTTTCGGGTTTGAGAATTTTCGAAAATAACTCCTGTCAATGTTTACCGCTTAGGGTGTGGATGGAGGTCAATTGAGCAGCAAAGTCCATTCACGAGCATCAAACGTGCTCGCTTACAAGACCGTTATCATCTCGTTATAGGTTAGTGCGTTACTCTACGCTATCCGCCCTGTGATACTCACACTGATGTTTGGTCCCGTGTATATAGTTGGAGAGGGAAGGAGGACATATCGTAATGCTCGGACGCATAGACAAGCTGAAAACAAAACGGGGACGTCTTTCATTACGCGTCTCGGCACAAGGCTTTGACTTTCGAGATCCTTCTAAATAAAACCACCTCACAACAGTAGTCTTTAATCAGGTTAAGGAAGAAGTTATTAGTAAGGGGTGTCTTGGTTAGCTTGCTAGAATACCGGTAGCGAATATCGTGAAGCTCAGCAGGGACTCCGGCTCGGCCAAGTTTCTCTTCGAAGCTCAGGATACTTCAACTATCTTAGTATCATAACATATGTTTACAGTCTATCCTTATATGGTTGTTTCTATAGGCCAGGGTGACGCTAAGGGCCCTCGTAGGTCTATGTGAGCTGATGGCTTTGGCTGCTATTAAACCTTCCTAATAAATATGACCTAGCTATGGTGTGTTCTTAATCTTTGGTCTTAGTGTTTTTGTAAAATAAGAGAACATTTTATTCGCATATTTTATTAAGTATCCCAAAGTGAATATCTACTACATTACCACCGACCCCTTAATTCTAAATTTAGTGAAAAAATTTCGAAATGCAATTTTGCTGTTTATATGCTGGAGTTTCAGCGTTTCAAATGACAATCGAGGTCAAAATCTAAATCATCAAGTACTCCATACAGCTCAAATTGTCGTTATTACTTGCTAATTTTTTGTTTTAAAATACCTCCCAGAGCATTTTTATCGATTTATGTCAAATTACAAATGTTTGGGTATTTTCTGTCAACTGTCTTCAATTCTCTTAAAAATAAGAGATTCGGAAGTTCAATTCGACAAACTTTTAAATGCCCAGGAGAAATTGAAATTCAATGTTGAATTTCAGCATTTAACTGAAATTCAACATTTATAAGTCCTAAAAAATTTAAATGGCGAAACGCTGAACATTTAGGGTGAAATGTTAAATTTAGCATAAATGCTGGAATTAGGCTCGGTGAAAATGTACTATAAGACGTTTTTATTATGCCTTTTAATTCGAAAAGATCCATCTGACTTGAAACAAAAACGGACAAAAATCCATCTAAACACGCTCCATAAAAAAAGTTAAAACTCGCTAAAATGGATCAAGGAAACAAATAAACAAATAATTCTTAAAACAACAAATTTCCTATAAAGTGATCTCATCGAATTCCCTTAAACTTAAATATTGCACTACACAATCTCTTTGACTTGGAAAAATGAAAACAACACAAAGCTTTTCAGTGAAAATTCTATAAACAGCCAGATGTCAAAACTTAAACGATTAACAGATCGTAGAACCAGCTGACTTCTTCGAAATAAACAAACGAATTTCTAAATTTGAACATTTTCTAAATATATCAACATTCGTGCCGGAATAACAATTGCTTTCAATATTTTTTCTTCACTTGTTCGGTAATTTTTGTGTTTGGGCTTTTTTTTTGTACTTCTAAATTGCGCAATATTCGCCGCGGAGGGGTATTTTAAAAATAAACTGGAAAGCAGTGCACACAGCGAGTGTTTATGCTTTTAGTGTCATCTTATCGGAATGAAAATATAATTTTTTTGTGTTTGTTTGAATACGAGTATCCAATCAAAACCGCATTTTGACTGACATTCGCACAAATGAGTGGATGTGAAGGGGAAGGCATTTAGATAAGAACAAAAAATTTATGTTTTCTTTCGATTCTGCCTGCGGAAGACCTTGTTCAAATGGATTAACCTTCGTTTGGAAATGTTTGCGGTTCCTGGCCGAGACCGCATTGAGTTCACATTCACACTCCGATTAGGTTATTTAAAAATCGGGTTTTTTTACTGTGGTGTACGGCTTGCATTAAAAATATTTTTTTTTATACTTAATGTTTGCTTTACATAGGCCCCATTGTCAATGAATGTGAACGAATATGCTGTAAAACTTAATGGCTACGTCTTAGGAAAAATCAGTAACGGGTCGTATGACTCATGGGTAAACATATGTCATCGAAAACCGTCATTGCATCGATCAAAATGTCGACAAAATGCCGCACGCAGGGATCCTTTTTTTTCTTCTTTCAGGTGCGAGGTTATGATCTGAAGTGATGGATCATACATTACTCTCCCACTCTACTGCGTTCCTTATGGTCCGCTTTATGGGGACGTCGGTTTAACCTCAGAATATACCGGCTGGCCACCCGCTTTTGGATCTCTTCGTCATTGAGGCCAAATAAATGCTGCTGTCGTTGCATTTGTGTGATCAATGAATGTTTAGGCCTTCCTTTCTTCCTTTCTTAGGTCATTGCGTTTTGGCAGAGTTCGTAAGGATCTCTCTTTTGAGCATGGCAATACCAACTGAGCCTGCCGTGCTACATTTTCCTGGAAATAGATTCTTCAACACGGAGGTTCTTCGGATCTTCATACTTGTAATTATATCCCGCTTTGTTACTCCTGCTGTTATGCGAATAGTCTTCATCTCAGCTGGCGTTAATTTGCTCTCACATTTCTTATACGCTGTCCAATATTGTGAGCGCTGGACGCTCAACTGCTACCTACAACTGCGGTGTAGAGCCTTCCTCTCAGCTTTTGGGGCATTTGTCGTACACAGAAGTTGGCGGAGTTTTCTCATAGGCAGAATACTTCATCCACCCTACGCTTACGCGGCTATTGATGTCGTCATCACAGTTTGCTTTGCTATTGATTATAAATCCCAGGTACTTACATTTTTCACACTTGGGAAGCACATCTCCATTCAACTTAATATTTTAAATTGCCTCGGGTGGGTCAGAGAATGGGTAGCACAGTGCACAGGTACTCTGTTTTCTTTTGGCTAATACTAAACCCATTCCCCTACAAAACATCCACCCATATATCAAGTGCTCGCTGCAGGGATGTATGATCTTCACTTATGATGACCCCATCATCAGCGAAAATTAACTGATGTACTTGTCAGTTTCTGTCAGTTTTTCTTCAAGCAGGCAATCAAGGACTAAAATGAAAAGCAAAGGACTTAGGACGTTTCCCTGGTGTACACCGGGTTTTAAAAAGGGAACAGATCAGTGACTCCGGAAGGACATCTTACCCTTATATTTGCTCAATCATACATGTCCATGATCACCTGCACGTAGGCTTCTGAAACTCCTCGGGTTCTTAGCGCCACGCATATCAGATCTCGTGGCAGTCTATCTCTACAAAAGCCTTTTCAAAATCACGATGTTTTTCCACTATGATTTTATACTTTGGATTGCATCAGTGGTTGATTTACCCGCGACAAGCCCACACTGGTCCTCAGATAGCCTTATTATTTTCCGCAGACGTCTGACTAGTATCCGCTCGACGATCTTCATTGTGGCGGACAATTACCGTAAGGGAAGAAGATAACTTTTCCTCCACTGGTTAGGCATTGGATCCCCTCTTATTAAATTGGAGATGAAGGTCGTGAGCTGTCTCCTATTTTTCGCTTTTTGGAGTACTTAACCGCCTTCCCAACCTCGTCGACTGTGATGTCTGGTACTTCTTTCCGGTTAGGACAAGTTTGTTCTGAAAAGTGTTGCCTAGGAAACTGTTCATTCAAAAGTCGCTCACAATACTGCCGCCCCCTGTGAAGAATTTTGTCGTCATCCACAAGAAGCTGTCCCTGAGCATTGTTAATGAACTTTGGCGAACGAATCTTCTGGGGGTTTATCCTCCTCTGAGCCGCAATTTTAAAGATCTTAGCCCCTTGATCCAAGGTACTTTGTCAAAGATCCTGTGTGGCCTGGAGTGTATCAGCAGTGGAAACTTCAGCATAAGAAACTTCTTCCAATTCCCTATGCAGGCCCTCCATTCTCTTAGCTTGAATCTGGACGCGCTTTTTCTTAGCGAGGTGCCTCTATTCTAATTCCAGACGCAACATTTCATCTGTGTTGTTCGAGGGAGCGCTTCTTTCATGCCTTGAATGCCTCTTTTTTTTCACCAGTCTCTAGTTTTACCTCATTTGACCACTACCATCTTTCATTAACCCGTTTGCAGTGGCCTTTTGAAGTCCCTAGGAGTGATTTAGCCTGCTTTATGCACGTTTGCTGTAGGTCATTCCACATATCTTGTGCTCTGCACTCTACATCTTCGTTTTCGTCAATAATGCTACATAGGTAGTTTTGCATCATTTTTCGAAAAGCTTCGCCTTTTTCCTAATCCAAATTGTACCAGTTGATTCTCCCAGATTAATTAATTAGTCTTAATTTTCTTTTTTGACGATTCCATAAAAACGATGGTCAACAGCAGGCGGTTTTGTGTTGTTATCGCCTCACGGACGGACCCGACTGATAAATCAATTCTCCTGTTGATTTCATTCGTATCTCTTAAAGGTCTCAATGATCTATGGTGATTATTTCACTACGTTACAAGCCCTGGCTAAGAAGGCAATCGAGTAGCCAGCTCACTCTCTCAAGCAACTATAGTGTCCATTTATAAGACCCTCATCATCCCAGTCTTGCATCATGGCGCAGAAGCAAGGATGCTGTCCGTCAGAGGCGCATGAAAACGCTTTAGGCTGCTTCGAGAAGAAAATTCTTCTGACGATTTATGGTCTCGTCTGCATAGACTGAGGATGGAGGAGGAGATATAACATCGAACTGTACGGGCTTATGGTGACAATAGAGTCAAAATACAACTGCTGCGATGGCTAGGCCATCTAGACCTAATGGACCCCAACGCCCCGGCCCGGAAAATCTTGAAACCAACCCTTCAGGAACTAGTGGGGGGAATATAGGAGCACGAAGACTCAGGTGACGCACGCAAGTGAAAGGGGACCTCAGCCAACTTCGCGTGCTAAACTGCAGACGGCTAGGTGCAGACAGAGCTGGCTGGCGAAGCTTCCACCCCGAACTCTATGTATGTAGCGCCACCTAATGTAAGTGAGTTAGTCTTCTCAAGAAGGTCACTGCTTTGCAGTGATGCATATTAATCTACAGGCATCAAGAGCAGCTCCCCTTGGATTATTTATTCCATTTTGAAAGGCTCTTGTTGGTCCTACAAGTAGAGTGTCAAAGTGCAGCTAATCAGCAACAGTGGCGGCCTTTAGCCCTGCATCCACTGGATTCAAGCTGAACTTTAGTCCCCACTTACGATAGGCGTACGTTACTGCGGGTACGACCGCCACTCCAAGGGTATTCATGCTTAGGTCGCTCGCAACAAAAGAGCAATTCGCACCAATTGTACATATCCTCACAAAACAATGATGATGATGAAAACAGCTTAAAGGTAAGTCGAATGCTTAAGTTTTTCGCTTATGATATTAACAGCTTTGAGAAAAAATTGAACTTTCGGCTATCACGAGGTGAATGTGCATTTAGGTTGCTCAAGGTCATGGCACACAATAGAACCTTGAACACAAAAATAAATTCAGAACCCTGGAGTAAGAAAGCATTGTTGAGAAACGTCATACTGCCGAGAAAAATTTCTGTGATTAACAATCCCTAATGTAATTAAAGACTACGAGAAATATAACAGATGTATGTATTCCAAGTGTCATTTGTGTTGTTCTTGCTTGTCAAACAACAGTAAAATTGCGTGCAAAAGGAACAAAAGTCTACTTTTTCAGGCGATTAAAGGACCTTCAACAACACAGTACGCATCCATAATAAAAGAGATAAATCTACAATCTACTTGTTAAATAATGGTCCCATACACATATTTATTTTGTTCAGAAAAGTAAGATTGATTAACCGATAACCTACATTCTGTTTTGTGCCTTCAGTGTGTCTGCCAAACGCTTCTCGACTACTTTGCCTAATTTCAAATAATTGCCAACGATGAATCCAGTAAAAAGAAAAGGGAGTAGGTATAGGTATGTATATATCCCTAAGTATCAATGTATATATCTTTAAACATGCCACTTCCCTCGTTTGCTTTCCAACAGTGTACACAAATTATATCTGTGGCATAGATAAAGAAATTCCCATGACCTCATTATACAACTACTATCCTTGGCACACATAGCGTCGTCCTCATCGTCGTAGTATCGTATCGTGTTGCCCAAGGCTCTTCCTAATGTTTCGTCAACTTTGTATAAGGAATAAAAAAAAGACCCAATCCCACCTCCGCAAGAGCCGAAAATTATTTCTAAATAATAAAAGTTTTCCGAAGCCATGAAGCATCTTATACCTTTCAATGTTATGATGACCTCTTTTGAGGAATCTGTTCACATCCCTAATCTGCGAGTCCCTGTCCCCTCAAATACACACACAAATCCCCTCTTGGTGGTGAGCGTAGCGAGTCCTGATTCACTTTGTGTGTCCTATGCCTGGATGTTGTTTGTTCTCCCAACCTACCTGCCTATGAGAATGGGAGTGATTCCAGGTTATAGGTCGATAAATCCACCCCTAATCGAGGAATCGATTTTCCAACACCTCTAGCACAACGCATAGAGCTCGCACAGTATTGTGCGATACTCGTACACTGAGTGTACTTCAACCCATCAATAGATAGGTTCAATGGCTGCCGGCGGTGTAGTAGCAGCAAACACCGGGAGGAGCATTGCGCACTACACAAGCGAAACCGCATAATCATGAAATTATTTTGAATTCATTATCATTTACAATATGGGGTTGGTGGGCCAACGATGGTGGGATTACCCCAAGCCCTCCGCACAGTTCAAACGTTTACATTGTTGTCTGGGGAATTTTCGAGCAGCAGTAGCTTACATGTGTGCACATCAGATACGCATTACTGTGGTGGGCAGGATCGCCTCCGAAACTAAACTGCTATTAAATAATGGAGGGTTGAAAATAATTAATTTATAGTTCTCCCAATAATGATAATTGAATGGATGTGTACTGTAGTGCGTGTACATGAGCGACCTACACGCGCTTGGTAAGTAGGCAAAAATGGGAAAAGTTGTCGAAGCTAACACTGGCATGGGTGGGTGATTTTTGGTTCGCTTTTGCTTTGATGTGTTTACTTGTCCCGCTGTTGAAAGGGTGTAGGAAAGGGATTTTAATATCATTGTGAATATGTGGCGATTCCAATCGCATTTCGAGCGGTTATGTGATTATAGAAGTGCCACAATCAATCGAAAGCCATCAGATACTACTTGCGCGTTGAACAACTGTTGGGCAGTGATTTGAAATGCAATCACATTTGCAGGGACTTATAATAGGAAAACACAATTAGCTTGTGTAATAAAGTAGAAAAAAAAACAAGGATATAAGGGAATGCTAGTCTAAAAACGGATAAGTAAATATTTTATGTATCTTTGGATTTGTAGAAGGGCGTTGTAACGGTTTTACTCGAACCAAGTGTATCTATTACAATATTTCCTTTTGCATGCATGGGTTGTGTTTATTCCTGGTGCCGAGTTAAGGGTTTATAATCTCAAGCGCTACTGATCCTAAGTTACTTACTTTACATTAGTTCGGGCGAGTCTGGGCCTCAGTCATCACGCTTCGTCGTCAAGTCGTCTTCCAACAGTGACTCAGTGGCCTCAGCTGCGCCCATACTGCGGTTTGGATTCAATTTTCCGGCCGTAGCTTTGGTGGCCATACGTTCTAGATCACTCAGCAGCAGTTGTATTCTGACTCTTCTGGCTAGATCGGTGTGGCTCTACAGCTCAATGTTCGATGTGGTACCTCCTCCGCGACCCTGTGTCTATGCAGGCGGGACCAAAAATCAGCCGTAATACTTTCCTCGGGAAGCAACCTTAAGCGTTTTCATCCGGCTTTGACAAGGTTCATGCTTCTGCACCGTTAGTGGGACTGGGATAATAAGGGTCTTATAAATAGACACCTAAGTTGCCAGAGAGAAGAGTTTAGGTACTCATTTGCCTTCTTCTTCTACAGAAAGAAATGAATATGCTTAACGTCAGCACCTGCCTTGGTGGCTCATTTACGACGTAGATTGTAAAAATGAGCGTTTACCCGCCCCAGGATCAATATTTGTGCTATCCAGCACAAGAAATCACCCAGCGCAGTATAAAGTCACGTAAAGGCGTGAGCTTGCTCCTTGTGAGAGTGGGGCCTACCCAACTGGTCTAGAAGCCCAGGAGCCGTTCCTGGCGTAGACCAGCAAAAGTCTCCACGACTTTGCGTAATCCCGCCATCATAAAGCTCCCACTAGGGGGCAAACCTCTTTTAGACAGAAATGAACCAGGCCACAGACAAATCAAAAATCTACCTGGCTCATGGGCACATTGCCTCCCATGGTACCAGTATATAACTGCGGTCGAGCTACGTAACTCGAAGGCCACCACCAGATGGACAGCATTAACTGCCCGTGGCTTGGCAGCCACTCAAATGCCCTCTCTAGGATTGCAGAAAAGAAGCAGAACTGCAATTTCCTTCCGTGGAAAGACGCTCCTTGGATTTAACTAGGATCCGCGGCTTCTTTAAGCCAGTCACCTCCCCGAAATAAGGCGCCCCTGCGTGGTTCTCAATCTACAGAAACAGAACCAGCGATTTGCGAGCTTCGTTTGGTTTCAGCGCTGGTGTCATCTGAATTTAAAGAGCTACATAAGTTCCAGCCTTCTTTTGTCCAAGACACCCCAGCTGTCTTTTGTCATGTTTTGTCCAAGACGTCGGTGATGGGTGTCTCTTCTCTATGACAGCATGAACGTCGTTTTGCCCTCGATGACTGCTTAAGCCCATATTGCCGACGGCCGAGTAATTGTGCAGACTTTTTAACGACTGTGTCTCGTTTGTTGGTACGGCGATTCTTGACAAATTTTTTTAAGTGTGATGCTAAGGAAGTCGCTTGACAACGCACTGCCTTTCCCAGTCTTTTTTGACATCGATAAGCTCAGTGACGTCCTTACCGACCTAGTTCGAGCAGCGCTAGTTTTCCCTATTCGTTCGGCCAGAAGCTAGCAAGTTTGGCAGGAGTATCACAACTGGACATTGAGAGACTACAGCTCGTCTCTATGGATGCTGTCATACAGGGCCTTAAAATCGATGAAAAGGTGTGGATATCGATTTGAAGTTAATAGGATTTACAAGACCAGCAACAGTGTGAGCGATGGTAGGCTTTTCTGGCCTAAAGCCACACTGATATAGACCCATCAGGCTGCTATGGAAGCCTGGCGATCTACTGTATGAATGCAGAAAAAACTGGTATTGGTAATTGGCTCAACTCAGAGGGTGCCCTTTCTTGGGGATCAGACAATCAATGCTAAGGTCGCATTCGTCAGGCATGCTTTACTTCAACCTTCCCTTGCAGATAAGTTAGAGCATGCTCCTACAAATATTCGCCAGGCGCAGTGAAGTTCGGCAGCAAGGTCATCTCCGGTAGCTTTGTAACCTTTAGGTAAGGCACAACCGCTTTTACTCCATCTACGTCGGGTGGGCGGTATCGTTCGTATTCTTCGGTGGTGTTTTCTTCGTCCAGATTAAATGGTTCAACCTCCCTGTCAGCGGATTCGGTACGTCGTGGCAGCTATGCAGTGTTCGGAAGTATGTTTTTCGAATCCTTAGCACCCACTGTCCTTACTCCTTAGTCCTTACAGGCTTCTGCTTGCACTTTATACACTTGACAGGTCCTTTTAACCCTTTGGTAGAACTTTCGAACCTCACTGATGTTGTAACATCTCTCTGTCTCGAAAACCGCGCGATTATCGGGCTCTCTTTTTTCGTCTGAGAAGCCATTTTTGCTCTCTGATTTACTACTCGAGCTCTTTAGCTCTCTACACAGAAGGACTTGAGCAACTCAAGTCTTTCTGTGCAGAGCCGCTTAATATGCTTCCTGTTTAGCTGCATGTAGGATATTATTGTTGGCATTCATCGTCAAAACAGTGGTTTTGTTATAGTAACCGTGTTACACCCAGTACATCAGAGGCATCATCATCACGGGACTTCGTATGAGGTTCCGAGAGACTTAATGGAGGAGAACTTGGCTATGTTTAACTTCCTCACAGCTTTTTCTTTTCTTGTTTGGTGGTTGGTATATCCGCAGCCGTACATTGCCAACGAGGTTTGACCTTTCGGAGAGTTCAGACGTCTGAGTGTCTTGCGTCGATTATCCATCCCACAAACACAGAGTGTAGAGGAGCAGCAGGACCTAGGTGGTCAGTTAACTTCACGTGCAAAGCTGGTGACTACTAGCTCGAGACAGAGCTGGCTGGTGAAGCTTTTTGGCTGAGGCCCAGGTCCACCCTGGACTGGAGCGCGACTTTAAGTAAGCCTTGTGGCGATTGCGATTCTTTAATATGGTGAGCGGTTGATTGTTCGGAAAATCTTCATGTCTCTCTGTGGATGTTGGGACGCATGAACTGTGTAATAGATTTACAACGTGTCGGTGCTCACATTGATCAGACTATGGAGAGAATTTTGAATAAAGCTCACAGACAGAAACCAAAGCAGATCCTTATCCCATGTGTGTTTTCGCGGGAGGTTTAGGGCAGGGGATTGCAGAGTTGGCTATCTCTCTATAATCTGATTAGAAGCCACGTAGCCTGAATCCGTTATGGAATCACGCAGGCCACGAAGGAGGCAATTTCCTCCTAGCTAGGCATTAAAGCCACCATGACGGTCTTAAGTCCTACAAGTGTTTGTAAAACATTTCTTTGGTGTCGCCAGCTCTGTGGACTCACGCGTGCGTATGAGGCTTATTTTGGCGAATTGAAAATTCGTTTAGATACTTGGAACTCAAAAATTCTCAGTCTGCCTCTAGCGACGAAACCACGTTCAAATAAGCGTAGATTTTGCTGTCCGTAGCTGTCTACTTCTTTACCTAGATCATCCCCTGCCGCGTGTTCTGAACGGCAGTGACCTGCTGTGTTCTACCTTGCAGCGATTTAGTGCCTCCGCTCTGTTGAACTTGGTCTATGAAGGAACCTAGCATTTCATGTGCCGCCGAACCTAGGCTTGTTGTCCTTGTTTGGCGTCAATGATTCCCCATCAGTAATTCGATCCATAGCCGAGGCTTGAGGTTGCTTGATAACAATTATTTACTTAAGGTGACCGGGAAGTAACCACTTTTTGCCAGACTACTCATAGGACGGAGCCTTGGATACTTTGTAGCAGCCCATATCACAAAGTCAAACTTGGTTATATTAAATCATATGGGAAATTTATTTTAGTCTCACTTATAGGGATAGTTCCAGTTACCCAATTCCTCACTTATCCAGGTAGAGCAAATATTTGTTTCACTCAAAGAGGTCTTCAAGGAAATTGGAACAAAAGAAATCTGCGAAAAAATCAAACGTGCCTGAAGAGACACACGGTAGGCATTTTTTTATTTTTATTTTTTTATAAAAAAAATATGTTTTTTTCAAGTTTGTCTCACTTACAGAGGTTTTAAAATATTGAGAAATCAAGGTGTAATAGATTTAGGCCTACTTAGCCCACTTAGCCAAGTTCAACTGTAGTTTGACCTGACTTGAACTATGGAGTGTCCACCACCGTTTATTCCAACTGAAGAATTCGTCCGTTCACGTCCAGGTTAAAGAAGAAGTGCCTTGGTCGAAAAGCGATCCGCTCTTATCTCCTACCGTTTTTGGAGCCCGATCTTCCGTTTAGATACTAGCTTCTAGGATCTTTAACTGTTCAAATTATCGCAAACTAAAGCTTGCCATGGTTACTGGACCTTGGCTATCTAATAATAATAATAACTAATATCTTCGTTTTCTTAAGGTTCTTCTGCAAATTTGAAACTGAGTTAAAAGATTCCTATACTTCAAATACCTTCAAATACCTATGTAAAAATAGAGATAAGGCGACCACTATTACTTTCCCAGAATGACTTAAAGCCGTCCCTATTTATTACTTTGTTTGATTTTCAGTCACACCACGGCGTCATTAGAAGCCCGATGAAAACCACAAATAATCTACTCTTCCCACGTGACGCTCGTTGATTTATGGCAATCGAAATTACCGTCAAAAAAACGCAAACAAAACAAGCACAGCACTTCCTGTTCACAATGCACGACATAATTGAGAGAAGAATATTTAAATACCTCCATGTCTCTGCTCTCGATAATGCCACACCTCAGCACTAATCACCCTAATGCCTTTTATTATCCACAAATAAAAAGGAATTTCACCGGATACCATTAAGTAGATAAGAATAGAATTATATGCCCATCCAACGAGTTGTGGCACATGTACTCGTTCAATTTCTTTCGTTGCTCCTACCGAAGCAATAAAATATCCTTTCTATGGAAAATGCAAAATATTTACTACACACAGTCTCGACTCCGGTTCTGGCTATGGGCTGAAACTTATAACCATGGGAATGATGTGCTGTGCACTCCCTTTCGACTTTTACCTGAGCGAGGTTTTCTAAATGTTTGCCGACACACGGGACACCCCCTTGGTGCGCTCGCTGGCCTCCTGGAGTTGGCAGTAGTCAACCTTGTAGATTCATATATCTTCTTTTTTTTGTACGTGTACACAACAACAAAGGAAGTGGTGAATGATCCTGGTTCCTGGTTCGCCCTCATCTATTCATCCTTAAAATATTCTATCTTTCTCTCGGTGCTGTGCTCTTAGTCAAATAGTCATATTTATTGAGGTGTATTTAAGCGTACAAAGGGTTTGCATGGAAACAATGTTGTTTTTTGTGTGTGTGTCTGTGTATGAAGTAATTTATGCGAAAGACACGGCAACAAAAGGGATTTCAATTTTCATTTAACAAATTAGTTTTGGCTTGAACGGGAACGCTACGCGAATGAATTAATTAAGAATGAGTCTCCTGCATAAAAAATCTGTCATATGGCAATGGAATTGAATTTTGACAAGTTGCGTCATTCTTGTTGCCTCGTTGCATCATTTCAGTTTAACTTAAATGACGAATTTGTCTCGGCATATTCCTATTAATTCGAGATTAGCACATTTCATCAGGTCATAAGCCCAGATTGGGAGCATCCAGATTTTATAAAAAAAACCTATTTCAAAAGTTACGCTCTCACCTTTGTGTGACGGTTTAGACCCGCACATTAAAGTTGAAAATCGGGGTAGCTTGCATGAGATGCCTTCATCATAATTTTAGAATTAATTGTTGACTTTCTTTTAGGAACTGAACAGTTCACTATCGAGTCCTTACGAAACAAGGACGGTGAAGAAAGTTTTCAAATTTTGGCTGGCGCTTCAGATGTGATCCCTTCGTGGAACCAAAAAAGTTACATCCATGCCTGCAACAGTTAGCGGCTTTAACATTTTGGTAATTTTTGATAGCGTCTGGGCTAAGCGACTAATATATGTGCGCCGTTTCCGACTAAGCCGGCGCGCGGGTGAGTTGAGAAGCAGGACGGGCTTGCGAGCCGCTGCCTGGTAGAGAGACATGCCAGAAGACTTGGTATTCCATTAGGATGGAATCCTATTCTCCTTAAAAATTAGAAGAAACCATGAAACATCTAATGTATCTATGCCTTGTTCAGCCCTGTCGGCCTTAAGCAGTAAAATCCTAGGTTTTTCGAAGATCTAAATTGAAAGAAGATAGTTCCTTCAATTGGTTAATTTTTACATTAACGAATACCGCGTCGGCAAGGGTTCACACCGGGTAAGGTTACACCTGTCGCTGCCATTTTTATGCTACGGGCCCACTATTTAGATCACTGAGAGCACCCGCTCCCCTTGAACCTTAGTGTGAAATCCTATAGGCGTCTGCCTGAGGGTAAGCGTCAGCCACTTGTCAGACGGGCTAGTGCGGCAAACACCATTGACTCTCTGCGGCAAAGAGAAAGAAGCATATAACATAAGTTTTTTTCAAACAAAATTTTGAGGTCCGGGGCGTGGTTGTAGACATGAATTCAGACCAAAAAACTTTTAGATTTGTAATCACACGGTGAATAGGGTCGGGTATAAGTAAGTTAAATTAGATTCATTAGATTGTCGGGAGAGCCTTCCAGGGGCCCTGGCACTGCGGTCTCTTAAATGGAGCCTATTGTGCCTGAAATCCTAGAGCCATCTTTTTACTCAGGAGGCAGTCAGGAAGACAAGTTTCTTCACTCGGGGACTAGGTTTGCCTAATGAATCACTTCTTTGCGGAGGATATTTTCCCTCAGACGCAAGAGGGCCGGGCATTCCATTATTATGAGTAGAGAGGACTCAATGCTCTCTAGGGAAAATCTGCATGTAGCGTCCGGTAAAAGGCCAATAAGATGGGAGATGGTTTTTCAGTTTGCAATGGCCGCTGAAAATTTTAGCGAGGATTTTTGGGAGGATGATAACACCCTGTCGATGATTCTTTCGCAGATTCATCCCACAGGGTGTTAAACCTTCTGTGCGAGAGCTTGGAAAAGAATTTTTCGGAACAATTCGGTCCAGGTGTGTTAAGCCAGACCTCGTTGGATTCAGTTCTAGAAAGGTTTTTTTTTATAGAGTACTTGAAGAGTCTTTAACTCAATCCACAGAACAGCACAGGCCCTACGAGTGCTAGAGTTGCCCCGACTTTAGCGAGCGAGTCTGCTTATTCCTTGCCCTCAAAGTCACTGTGGGCTGGAATCCAGGGAAGGTTGATTAAGTTGTTTTTGAGTAGTTTTTGCATGGCCATGGCTGTTACAAAAAGGAGCTGTGATTTGATAAGTGTGAGTCAAGCGCCTTAAGAGCTGCTTGGCTGTCAGAGAAGATAAATGTTGTTCTTCCTCTTGTTTTGAAACTTTCTGGAGCTTTCGCACTGTCGTCTCTTAAAAGCAGCCTATTGTGCCTTCCCTGATGAAATCCTTGAGTCATATTTTTAATTCGGAGGCAGTCAGGAAGACAAGCATCTTCTCTGGAGGAATATTAACTTGGTTTGCCAAAGGAATAATTTTATTCGCAGAAGATATTTTTCCTGCTAGGTTTATTTAAACACAGTAGTTGATGGCGAGGACTTCCACCTGGAAAACGGATAAGCTTTTGCCAAGGCTAACTGAATAGTCCACCTGGGGCAGACCGGGGTGAAGCGAAGACATCCCGTAATGCAGATTCCAGCTAGACGTTGTAATAGTTCCAGATTTTTAACCGCAGTGACTTCGTTGATTTTTTCCCACCAGACCAGCACGGCATAGGCCATTGCCGGCCTAACGACGAGCGTGTACAGCAAGTATATCATCCGGGGCCTGCCTAAGGCCCCATTGCTACCGCAGTTTCGACGGCAGATCCACAAGTATCTGGGAGCCTGTTTACGGTGCGGTTCTATCTGTGGGTTCCATGATAGTTTGCTATCAAGGACTATTCCAAGGTACTTTGCTTCCCTTGAAAAATCTATAGTTTCACCATACAGCGTGAGTCGTCGGAGAAAATCTTATTTTCTCCGTTTTGTAAAAAGGAAATAAGTCGTCTTTTAGGATTTACAGAGAGGTCTTCTTTGTTCCACCACCCTTTCTTAAGTTGCTGGTCCCCGATTGGGCACCTACTCAGGCGGCGGATAGGGGAATGCTCACCACATATGGTGGGTACCGGTAGGAAAAATATCCGGGGCGGGCCAAGACCAGCAACAAACAGAAAATCTAGGAGCATCTGTCTCAAAATGAGCGGCTTCTTGGTGGGCGTCGGTTGTACAGGTTAGGTTTAGCCGAACATTTAAAACTTTTTCTCTTTCGACATTCAAATACAAGGGACAACAATAAGATGTACATAAGTATGCCAGGTGATTTTTTAATAGTCTTTGTTTTTCTCTGTAAAGGCATAACACTTGCGGGGGCAAGTTTTGGTGTTTCTGTGCAGAGTTTTTAAGTTCCGTACTGATTCATCCGCGTTTGTGTTGGATCGGGATCTCCGTTTTCGCTTCTATTTTTACTATCCTCAAATTCTTTCCGCTCGCGGTATGCTACAAATTTTAAGGGTAGTACACAAAACAAAACATCTCTGAACTACAGAAAATGCAAATTGCTTTAATTCTGAAATTATGCTTTCTACTTTGGCACAGGCAATGATTGCTACATCGTCGGCATATCCTAAGGCATCTATTTGCTTGGCTGGTCAAGGATTGAAGTGGATCGTCAACAATAAGGGAACATAAGAGACGAGAAAGAGAGGACGAGAAACGCCCTCTTGAGGACACCCTCATGGCGTCAGCACCGAGATTTCCACGTCATCGATGCGTGTTTGATTTATTCTTCCATTGCGCATTGGCATAATCCATCTTCCTAAGATTGGTGCTTTTGAAAGCTCTGTTGGTCGACTCAAAACACGTATTGTTGAAGGCTCCTTCAATGTCTAGGAAAGCTACAAGACAGATTTCCTTGCAATTTATGGAGTCTTTAATTTTGGGTACTTAGTCGTTGAGGGCTGACTCAATAGGAGAGCTTCTTAGTGCTGTGCCCCGTATGTCTCTATCAAACAGTTTTTCATTGCTTTTTATAATAAATGACATAAACACAGGCGCCCAGAGAGAGGGGAAAGATAGGGGCTGCATATTTTGCTCGCAATTTTACAGTCTTTCCTCGTCGGCAGACTAATACGCTCAGTTCGGGGAGATAGGGTTATCGTGAAGGATCCAGAATTGATCCAGGAAAATGCGTTTTAAGTAAGAGAGCAAAGTTTTCTTTCCTTTTTTGTGCCTGACTTCCGTTTTCGTCGGTTAGCTTACCTAACGAAACGAGTTTTTTAGAGGCTAGAACTTTGTGGAGACAGGAAGATATATCAGATATGTCTTCGAAGAACCGTCTAAATGATTCTCTTTTAGCCCTCTTAATTTCGTTATTGTAGTTGGTGAGAGCAGAAGAGTAAGTATGCCAGTCACCATAGCGTTTTGCTCCGTTGAAAAGTTTCCTTACTGTAAATCTGAGCTTTGCTAGATCTTTGCTCCACCATATGGTTTCCCTTTTGAAATTTTTGATCGTAAGGTGACAGTTTTCTTCGAAAGCAGAAGTAATGGAAGATCAAGTTTATCTTTGGTCTTTGGTCTATTCGAGAAAAGGACTCCGCAGTTTTTGTATGAAAATTGGGTTTCACTCAATTTCTTTCAAACCTAGTGCAAAACGTTGGTCAAACCATTCTGATCAAATGTCTTCAAGGGCGCAAAAAAAATAATGATAGGATTTCGAGATATCGGCTACAGAAGGTGGATACTTTTAAAATGCTGAAAACCTAATTTGGCTTAGTAACATAAGTCTATATGCAAGTGATTCAGTCAAAGTGTAACAAAAGGTAAGGGCGTGGTGACAAAATACTATATTTAACCTATTTTTTCGTTCATAACACACGAAAACCGATCCATAACTTTTTTTATTACGGCTGTTGCGCCGTGCGTCGCGTCGGTCGCTTCTACCTGTTAGAGCCAAAACAAAATAAACGCAATTTTTATTTTTGAAATACAAGATACCTATATTCTACATAAATGAAAACATTTTGCTAAGTGTCCCGCACAATATTTAATAAATATCTTGGAAGAACAGACTCGATTGATTTTATTGATTGAAAATCATGTACCGAGTGCGAAGTAACTGTTTTGTTTGTGATAGGCAAATGAACCGGGCGAGCATCCATATTAGCCTTCCAGAAGCTGCTCAAAAAAAAGAAGTTGCAATTGCTCGTCGAGATGAGGCCGGTCGTGATCCGCTACCTGTCGGAGAAGACACTCGCCTTTGCTTACAGTGTAATGTTTCCATCATGGAAGAATTAGATGCAATGAATAATGACCCTGAATGTTTAAGATTGAATGTTTTAACCCAGACATCTTCTCATACATGCTTCATTTGCAAGCAAGCTGGTAACTTACAAAGATTGTCTCTTGACACAAAAATAGATATTTTTGCGCAATATATATGCAGGTGAAAACACTAAAACATGTAATATCCATTTGAATGACAAGGGATTGTTCCTCGATGTTTTAGTGCCTGGTTTGAGATTTGTTAATCGTCCGTACACAATGAACGGCCGTGAAATAGGTTGATTTATCCAGAATTTACGCGATTTCGCCATAAAAGCTAAGGAACATCCTTTCGTCGACGAAAACGATTTCACAGAGGCAGGCTTTAAGGTTTTTTCACCTATTACAAAAGAGCAATTTCGTGACTTACATGAACATTGCGATCCGGTTCTAGTTAATGGTCACCACAGATATATATAAAAAAGAAGGATCTTCTTGCCTTTCTTTGTAAAATGCGACAAGGGATAAGTGACGAATTTTTAAAAGTGATTTTTAAATATTCGTCACGCCAGAACGTTAGTGACAAAATAGCATTGGTCAGACGATCCCTAGCTGCACGATTTGTACCTCTGAATATTGGGCTGAACGCACTTACCCGAGAGGAGTATATTCAAAATCACGTTACAGAGTTTTCGAACACCCTGTTGAATCCGGAACCCAATGTAGCTCGTTCCATTGCGTATGTTGATTGCACATATATACATATAGAAAAGAGTTCGTGTTTCAGAGTTTTAACGCAATCTTTTAGCGTTCACAAAGGGCGACACTTGATAAAACCATCGATGATCGTGGCTCCAAATGGATATATTCTGGATATTCAAGGACCCTATTTGCAGCTAATAACGACGCGAGAATCCTTATGAATGAATTTAATAGGGATGCTGAAAGTATGGCTCAGTTCTTTCAGCAAAATGATGTGATCGTTACCGATCGTGGCTACCGTGATGCCATTGAATTATTGGAACGTTTAGGAATTACCATCAAAATGCCGGCACTTCTTTAACGTGTTGAGCGACAGCCTACGACTGAAGCTGCGAATGAATCACGTCTTGTCACAAAAGTGAGATGGGTAGTAGAGGCCAGAAACGGACTCATGAAGCTATTGTTCAAGTTTTTTGAAATGTTGTTCCTACCGCGCATCTTCCCAATATTCGTGAATTCCTTTTAATAGCCGGGGCAATTATTAATAAGTACCACGATCCAATAGAAATGGAAAACGAGACAGTTGAAACTGCGCAACAGATGTTAGAAGCTCCTAGGGAGCCAAATGTTGTTCAAGCTCTGGTAGAGCTTCAAAATCTTCAGAATAGGGGGGGCAGATGGGAACCTCTACTCCAAGTTGACTTGCCAGCGTTTCCAATTATGAATCTCGCTTCTTTGCAAGCACTGAAGCAGAATTCCAGCTAGATCGCGATCACGAAGAGGGACTTATTCGAGTTCGAATATTTTCCAGGTATCGCAATGCTGTCAGACACCAGTTGTGGATTGCTTTTGATTGCGATATCTCGGAGAATGAAGGCCCCCCAATTCTGGGTACATATTGCACGTGTCAGCCTGGAGCGAGAACACTCGGTAATTGTTGTCACGTAACTGCCGTTATCTGGTACCTCGGATACGCGCGTCATCAAGTTCACATTAAATGGCCCCCCACAATATTATTAGATATTGTGTGGGACGCCCGGGAACTTAATCACCGGAGAACATAGATTCGAAGTGAAATAGTGGCGTGTAGGGCAATTGGCGAAGGTCCACTTAAAAAACTCCACCGCACCGAAAATCGGAACCTCTTGGGTGGTGTGGAATCTGTGAAGTAGTTAAACTTTATGTATATTTTTGTTTTATTAATGTATATTTTTATATACATATATATATGTTGGCTATAGGGTAGATTGATCACATACATATTTACATGTTTGAGCATACATATATGAATTTATATTACTGAATGAAAGCCAAATAAGTCTTTCACAGCACTAATAAAGTATCCACCTTCGGTAGCCGATATCTCGAAATCCTATCATTATTTTTTTTTTGCGCCCTTGAAGACATTTGATCAGAATGATTTGACCAACGTTTTGCACTAGGTTTGAAAGAAATTGAGTGAAACCCAATTTTCATACAAAAACTGCGGAGTCCTTTGCCACTGAGCGTATGGCTGAGGTGCACCTTATAAGAGGCCCGGTCCGTTTTTCTCTTTGGGCGGTCAGATTGGTAGGGTTAAGTTCATTTATTGGAAATCGTATGTTCCTATGGTCTGGGCATTTTATGATTTGAAAACACAAACTGTTACAGGCGAACTCTTGCACTCACTCACTTGTTATAACATGCAAAATCTCTTCGTTTTCTTTTAAGCTTCTTAAGCTTTTTTTAAGATATTCAAATGCTTCAAGATGCAGTAAGAAAAACAACGCCACAACTAAGCTCTTTTAATACCTAAGTATCTAATATCTATAAAAATTTTCGTCGGTATCAAATTCCCTCTAATCCATAATTTAAACTTAAGAGCCCGAAAAGTCAGATAAATTTAAGAAATTATGCCCCGTTCACCCGAAATATGATTAAATTGTTAAAATACATTAATTGCTGTCACTTATCACCGTTTTCCATTCTCCTCACGTAGCCTCTTGAATTATTTTTTCCCCTAGTTCTTCGAGATTCTCTCTTTGCTTGAGTTTTTCTCCCTCAACCCAAACCTCAGCACGACTCTTTTCATTTTCGATGTATGTCGTCGGTCTGATGTCCATTGTTTACACAAAGAATCAGAGGGGAAAAACACAAAATCAACCTCAATTCCAGAACAGAGACGAAGTAAAAAACACAGAACCCTTCTTTACCCTTCCTCATCGTTATGTTTTGCTCAGGCTTTGGGCTTCTTTCTTTTGCTTCTTATTTATACACACATGCATAGATCATACACAAATGTTTATGCTGCTCATAAATTATGACATCTCAGCGTTTGCGGTGCGGAGCGTAAAGAGCGTGGTGAAGAGCGCGCATAGAGGTCCAATAAATTTATGATTTTTACTATAGGAATATGAGTAGACATACGGTTAGCTAGCAAAGCAGGGAAGCAGAGATACGAAACGAACGTGCATACACACACGTGTTACAAGTGGAGTATGTGCGCGACTTGTCGTTCAGTGCAATGTGGTGGATTTTCATTAGAGCGGGCGCTAATGGAAAGCGACATTTATGGATCGTTGACGACGCCGGAACGAAGAGGCTCTGCTTCAGCTTTAGTTTTTTTTTCTATTCGCCTCTTTTGTTTGAAATTAAATGCTTGGAGACGCAAGGGCACTTTCGACTGTTTGTAAGTTTGTAAGGTTACATGTGTACAACCGTCCATTTGGGAGTTCACTTTACACTGAAAAGTTTTATTGCGCCACTCGCCACAGAAAAGTGCTGAAGTAATCAGTCTAGCCCAATTACAAATAAATATCTACATAATTAAATGAGGAAGAACTTGTCCAATAGTTTTGTGAAGGGACTTTTTTTCAGAAAAACATGCTTTTTATGGATTGCCAGAGAGATGAGGGATCTCTCCAAGTTAGCAACGGCGCGGTCCTCTGGCATGTACGGTTCATATACCCCTTCCCAACTAGTCAGTCACTATACATATGCCAACGTTCTAAATCCCCACCTCTGGCACGGACTTCAACTATTCACCCAACGGAACTGCTGTTGGTAGTACATCGCACAGTAGGTAAGCAATCAGGCTATTCGCCCTGCGCTTCATCCTGTGCGAGATGGATTCCTTTTTCTGTTCGACGTATTTTCTCGAGTTTATCGGTTTATAACAAACCACCAGCTCTTTCTGGTGGTTTGTTATAAAGATACAAACTTCTGTCCAATTCTCTTTTGACCTCAGCCTATGGGCTAGAAATTAAGGATATGCGTGAGTTGCTTTTTGATTATATTTTAAAAACCAACCTTATTGTTTGCAATACGGGTAGCGAACTTCCCTTTATAACCAGGAGTCTTAGATATCACGCTTGATTCTGATTCCATCGCTGAAATGATTGTGAATTGGAAAGTTATGTTAGAACATTCTTTCTCAGACTATAGATACATTCAATTCAGTCTAAGCGATGTTCCTCCTCGCCCATCAGAAACCACAGGAGGACGAATTGGTTTCCTGTGGTTTCCGCAGGGAAACCGCATTAGTGGACCTTAGAACAGATGAATGCAGAACGCTTTTCAACAGACTCAGGGCCACACGCACAGATGCCCACACATATGCCTACAAAACACTTCTACAAGAAAGCCAAACGGTTACCTTGGTGACTCTTCTGCAGAAAAAAAAAAGAAACATCCGAAGCCTTTAGGCTAAGGAAACTTCTCTCAACCAATCCAGCGATGCCCAGCTGCCTCAAAAAAGCAGATGGCTCCTGGACGTCCTCTAGCAAAGAACCGCTAAATCTACTACTGGGCATCCACTTTCCGGGTAGCTCCAAAGTAATCAATAATAATCACAATCACAACAAATAAATACGAACTGATTACTAGGAAAAAATTGCTTTGGGCACTAAACAACTTTAACCTTTTTAAAAATCGGCAGGACCAGACGGTACAATACCGGCCAAACTACAAAAGACATCGGATATTAACCTCCCAGCGCTGGAGATAATTCTGGAAATTCGCGTAGAGCTCGTCCACATTTCGCTGTTATGGAAAGAAGTGAAAGTGATTTTCATGCCCAAGGCTGGCAAATATTCCCATAATACTTCGAAAGTTCTCAGATACATCAGTCAATCATCATCATTTCTCCTAAAGCCTCTAGATTGAATGATTGATATCCTGCATTCTGGCATTGACAAAAGGCTGCTGTCTACAACTCAGCACGCATACTGCAAGGGCAAATCTGTGGAAGCAGCTTTACATACGCTGTGACATTCCATGGAGTATTTCCTTCACCACAAAGGGTACATAATGGTAGCTTTCCTCGATATAGAAGGCGCCTTTAATAATGTCAACACATCTGCGGTCTTGGCTGCACTTTTGGCTCTGTAGGTGGATGGCTCACTTAGTGAATTAATTAGTCAACGAGGAGGATTGCCACTGCCAGAAGATCTATCATGCGGATGACGTTTACATTGCCGTTTCGGAGCACCTAAATACCCTAGAAGAGCTCCGACAAAATGCTATAAACAAGCTAGCAATACGCTAGCGACGCAAAAAGCATTCAGAGAATTAAGGTTTCAGTTCCTTATGTATGGGATTCTGTTTCTGTTCCTGTTTTATGTTGCTTGTGACAACGCGGCTTTAGATAGAAAGCTTAGCTGGAAATCTTATATACAGGAAAGGGTTCGGAAAGCCATCGAAATTTCTCCTTTTCCCGTCCACACTTTTCCTGCCAAAAAGCCATTGGAAATAAGTCGGGACTTCAACCCAGAATCACCCACTGGCTTTATAAGGTCGTAAGACCGTTACTGACGTATAGAACGTTTGTCTGGTGGACTGCCATGAAAAAAGCGGTGAATCGAGACAAGCAAAGTGAGGTCCAAAGATAAACTAGCTGATAAGCGGAGCACTTCTCACCACTGCCTCAGCAGCACTGGACATCCTGCTCCATCTGATTCCCCTTGACATTTTAGCAGACAAAAAAGGTGCAATCACGGCTACTCGCCTCAAAGCAACCTCTCAGTGGATCGATAGTGTGATAGGCCTCTCCACTATTCTGAACGCACTCAGATTCCCTTCTAGAAACATACACTTCACCATACTTCAGTTGGACAAGAACTGAGAATTCGGACAACCGTCCCCCTAGGTCATACTGGGATAATGGCGCTCCTCTGGAATGTGAATCGATCCACTTCTACACCAATGGGTCAAAGACAAGTGATAGCCCATGCTGTGCGGGGATGTATTCTCAGAAGTATGTAGTCTCTTTTTCCGTCATCCGAATGATTGTGGTTTTTTCAAGCTGAAATTGTGACAATAAAGAAAGCCTTGTCCTGGCTTAAGAATAAAATTATATCCCCCAAGAGTATACGAATAATTTCCGACAGCCAGGCAACCATCAAGTGCCTGGAATCAGTCTTTATAAACTCTAAAGTAGCCCTAGACTGCCGAATTAGATGTCGGTGCAGTTCAACATTCACCTGTGCTGGAACCAAGCTTGGAACTACTCCTACATTCTTGCCTAAAAAAAACTCCTTCATTCCAATTACTACATGAATGAAGATGTTGAAACTCTCAACAGATTGCACATGCGAGCTAGAATTGGTGTCATTACAGGACACTGTCTGATAGGCAGGCATGCAACAAGGCTTGGCGTTTATTTCAACGAGTTCTGCAGGAGCTGCACGGATGAGGAGGTAGAAGATATCAATCTCCACGTTTTCTACACATGCCCCGCTCTCTCTGCACTGAAATCTTTACCTTGGAGCTTGCTTCTATAATAATCTTAACGATCTATACACAACCGACTCAAAACGTCTCTCTCGCTTCATTAATAGCTCAAAATGGTTCAACAGGGAAGAATGTCCAGATCCACGCGGTATCACAATAGATCCGCATAGGTATACAGGTCTATGGATGTCGGTTTCTTTGGACTGAGAACTGAGGCAACGAATCTAGAGAGAAGAACGCTCTTAGGGTTAAGTTCCCCGTTGGGCATTATGCGCTATAGGCCTCCTTGGATTTTTTATGTTTACTTCGTAACGTAAATCGACTACTGCAATTGTTCCTTAGCTTTACTCGAGGAGGGAATTTACCTGACTCCTTTGACCTCATCGTTTCATTTCCAACTTGAGAGTTTTCGAATTCAACAGTTTTGCGACTAGTTATTGAGGCTAGTTCAGGGGCGACGGATTCTAGTCACTCCTTTATTAGGAATGAAACTTGGTTTATTAAAACGGCAATATTATCAGCGAAATCAATTATCGTAATAGAGTCGGGTAAGGACCGCATCGTAGCCGCATAGTTATAGCCTTAGGACCGATCCCTATGGAACTCCTGCAGTGAGGTTGTAGAGTTCTAAGCCTTTGTCCGTGTAATATTTTAGAGTTATATTGCGTGATTTTCTACAATGCAACGAAGTATTCATCCTGGCGAAAGATCTTCCGATGTCGGACCCATTGAGTTTAAGGCATTTCTTACGCCACGAGTCATCTTTCTTCTTTAACGGCTCCCTCTGCTATTCCCTTATGTTGTCGACAGCGCACGAGCTTTCTAGAGCCGAACTGATTGTCAAAGAGTCTCCTCTGCTGCTGCGACTTACTTATTGTATTCATATTATTCCTTCCGGGATCTGTCCCATTGTATCCTATCCATTAAGCAAATCGGAGGGTAGGATGATGGTTTCCTTGGATGTTTATTTCCTTTGGGTAGCAACTAGCAAAATCTAGTGCTATACCCGCAGATTTTCAGAAAACGACTCTTTTTCATTGGCGGTAGTTACGCTAGGAAGAAGTGTGTTTTCCATTTACAGCCGCCTTAAAAACTTTATCCGGAATACCGTCGGGTCCGATGATACTGCCGGTACTATCGGAAAATATGTAAGACTAACGAAAAGTGTACACAGGCACACTTCTGTGCAGGGGGTCGCTGGTTCGATTCCCGATAGAGACCGACTTCAAACTTGCAATTCATGAACTTAAGGTCGACCCTTGAATGAAAAAAAAATCCGTTTTGCCCAGTCTTAATCCAACCCTTTTGTAGAATTAGAACCAGTATTTAGAAAAAAAAACTGAGATTATTTCGACTACAAATGAGTAAGAACCTACATGCAAAAGTCATAAAGCTTCAATTTTCGCTGAGTTTTGCTCCAAGGTAGGTAGGTAGCTAATAAATGAGACTCAATTCCAACCGACCGAAATGACACTCGAATATTATTTTTATACCTTTTTGGCCCATCTCCAGGGCAGTGAGATTCACTTCACCTTATGGAAAACGGTAAGAAGACATGTGTTTTACATACGGTTGAAAGGTGGGTAGGCACCCAAAGGATATCAGACTGAATAAATTATGAAGGCCCGCTGAAAAACTGCGAGCCTTTAGCTAATTTTAAGGGTACCAGCACACCCTTGGTAAGAAAAAATCCTTGCCACACACCTTCATACCCAAATGCACGCATCAACTCTCAAAGCCCAAGTAAAACTGAGTATTTTCCTTAAGAATCCCATTTCGCTGTTAACCCTATTATTACACAATCATCGTGAATTCAAAATTTATTATCAAATTATAGGGTAAAAGCACTCCCATAACTCCCGAGAAAGATAAGAAATCCTTACAATTACCCACTCTTTGTACACAACCCTTCCAGGAAAGGGCGAGAAAGTAGTATTACAAACCCTCTCAACTTCAACTGGTTGTTGGTAAAAGTATGCATGATTGTGCTGTACTCGAAGGAGAAAAAAAAACAACAACGAACAAAAAAAAACACCCATACCCGCACAATTGCGTTGTTGGTCCTGCCTAAGTCCCGATCCCAACCGACCTCGCAAAATAGAATTTCACATTTTCAGCATGACGCCCCGATGAGTTATATTACCGTTTGCCTTCTTTTTCCCCGAAATATTCCCATAGGCAAAATAATAATAAATAAGTCGGCCATGGGCGCTACACGGATACTTTCATACATATGTAGAAGTACGTGTGGATTTTAGCGAAGGACATGCAAACGCAAACATACAGACAGAAGTGTGACTTGTAAAAGGAGAGCAAAATTTTACTTCCAATTTTTGTGTCGAAATCATTTCTCTAATCACTGAAATAAGTATGTTTACTGCCTGCTATCGAGGGGGACAACGTCGACGATTTTCTAAGGATTCGTTGCCGCCACCATCGCACTAACACAAAGCTAAGCCGGTTTGTTTGCCGATAGAAAGGACGCATCGCAGCAGGAGGAAGTAAAATGAGGAAACTCTGAAAATTGTTTGGCATCCAGCACAACACACATGGAACAGCACAGAGGCATCAGAGCCTGTTTCGTTGGAAAAGGACAACCAAGGGTTGAGAGACACATTCATGTTTATGGGCAGGATATGTTTGTGTTGTAGCGTTCTTGTTGAAGGATTCTATTTTTTTTTCTGGTCGTGTGTGCGACCTAATATGGGTCTTGTACAATGTGGGCACACACAAAGTGCACACAAGTAGGATTTCAAAAAACGTCTTTCGCCTGGATTGTACCTATTGTAAGACAGATTTCGATTTTATTCTGCTGCATGCTTATCAATCCTGGTTAAGGCATCATTGATCGTTTCCAGCGTCTGTCACACTGCCACCCCCATGTTTTCCGAAAAGGGGAAAGGTCTTAATTGAAGTGTTCCCACAAAAGTTGTGTTTTCCGAGCGAAGGGTGAATAGGCAGAACCTATTCTGTATGTTAGATGCCTTGCCTAATTCGCATAAACCATTTTCTTGCTTGGTTGAGGTGAAGTTTATGGTGTTGCCTCGAGTGACTTTTCGATCAATTGGAAAATAACGATTCGACATTTCTACAAACAGGACAGGCTTTGTTCATTTGCTTAAAAAACAACATTCATAGGTAGACAAGTTAGGACCTAGGTATCTAACAACAATCCTGACAAGATTATACTAGTAGACATCGGAAAATTTGATGACTTAGGAAATGTATGGATCAAATTTGATACAGCAGCGAAATATAAGTAGGTACCATGCTTAAGGTCCGGATTCGCTTTGGAGCTTTGGTTATCCGGAAACGAACTTATTCTTTTCCACTGCTCCACATCTCCCGGGTTAAATAAAATCTTTCCTAAAAATCTTCTCCAATGCCGTGCGAATTCGACAAAGTGGCTGATTTCCTGTGTTTTATGCCGATTTTGAAATGAGAAGAGGATGTTTAATAATCGGCCGACCCTAACCAGGATAAGGGACACCAACCAGGAAGACACTCATTATGAGACATATATCTACGCCTCTGGGTTTCTCGTTTGTTGCTAGTTTTAGTCGCATCATATCTGACGAACAACCCCCTATCTACTAGCGGCGGATCTGGCCAATCGGGAACCAGCAATCGGAAAAGGAGAAACCTAGAAGACGGGTCTGTTCCTTGGCCAAATGTGGTTTTCCGCAAAAGCCTTTATGATGCTTTGCGATTGCGCGATTCAAACAAGTTTTAGTTACCAACTGCAGCTTTTTGAACTGTCACTCAAATCTGAGCCAACCATTTCTCGAAACTGTTCCGAAATCCCAGGCTATCATTAAGGTCGAATACAAGTCGAATTTTTTAAAATCGTTTATGGGACAGATGAGATATTCCAGACGGTTTTTTGTATACGAAACATCACTTTTCATTTGCTACCAAACTTCATTCATTCTTCGTTCATTCTGGGCCAGGACTCCATAGTAATATTTGCATGAGTAACCCCTTTACGTCGCTTTAAAAAAAGTTTAGGTTTTTGTTAGATAAATTGATTTTTTGCTTTTCATAGAAAAAAACTAGGAGTTTTCAAGGCAGCTAATCAAGTTTTAAAGACAAACAAGTGGGAAAATGCAACAGTGTGTATGTAAAAACTTCATTCCGACTGTGAAGGATTGCATAATACCCTACCCTACCAAAAAAATGAAACTGCCACGCCTCCAGAAAGTTGGCGGGCTATAAAAATGTTACTGCTGAATGCTTTATACTAGGTGGTTGCATACATTTTGCATTCGGCCGTCTTTTTAACTCAAAAACTCACTTTGCATTTAAAACATACTTTGCTTAGTAGGGCGGATGCATATACTACATGTACAAAAAAGCTAGAATATGTTAATATCTACAATTTTCAGGCTTATTTCATATATATTTATTGAAAAACGGTAATTTTAAGCTTAAGTTCCTTAAAAAAGTGGGTGTGGTCAATGAAAAGGCCAAACTTTTTCTGCCCTTCTCAAAGACAATTACAAGGCAATGTTACCAAGAATGAGTACGCTAGCACCATTGTAACATAGCTAAAATTTGCAAAAAGGATTTTTATTAAATTAGTGGTGGTCGCACCACTTCAATCAGCTTATTTTTAAAATTGATCTGAAGGACTGGACTTCCAACCAACTTACCAATTTCAATTACAGCTCACTAGCTTAAAATTTAAGGCCTAAAAGTTGTTTACATACGGACGAAGGGACATGGCAAAATTGATTCTCCTGTCGGTCCCATTCATATCTCTAAAAGGCTTTAGGGGTCTACGGTGATTATTTCGTTACAATTTTTGCGTTACAAACTATACAACAAACTTTATATACCCTGGGTAGGGTATAGAAAGATCCATTGTGAAACCTTTTTTTTAAAAAGCGGAACCTTAATGGTGACTTTCCTCTTTAAGGAGAAAATAAAGGGGCAACCAGTCTCAGTGTAAGCCTGTTTCGATGAGGATAACATGGATTTACCTGAAAGGCGTAATAAGGCGGCGGTAACCGTGGAAGGAAACTGCAGCCAGAGAGGGGCTTTCGTAAAAAAAAAAGCTTAAGTCGGGCAACCATTTTTGGGAATAGTCGGCGGGTTCTGGAACTCAGGTAAGAATTTGGCTGGATGGGAGTGGTCGGGTAGAGATTGGGAAAGGGCAACCGTTTTTGGCGTGAATCCACGCAAACCAGATAATGAAGGCCAGTAAGGAGCGTTGCCATGCGAAAAGTAGGGCAACTGGTTTTGGTGACTTGTACTTAATGCGAATCAAATCAGGAATTACTTCGAGTATGGGAAAGGAAGATGTTACCAATTGTGGTATAAGCCCGTGCCGGATGTGTTTTTTTTTTTGCAACCGGGGGTTACCGTTTTCGGTGTGAACCCCCATCGACAAGGTGCTGCTGTGACCAATTAAGATTATTCTCAAACATTGAACTTTTACTGTTTTCGATGTAAGCTCATACCTTAGGCGACTCAATTGAGAATTTACCTCCTCGGGAGTGGGAGGATAAGACGATCCGGTGGAGTATAAACCCATACTATAATACCAGAAGGGGCTTATCTCAGTGTTCGCGTACAGGGTGGAGAGGTAGGTGCAACAGAATTTGTTTTGAGCCCGCACCAGACAAGTCCTGTGGGTGCGGGGGGACTTGAAATCCAAGGGGTTGTGACTTGGCAGGTTTTGTGGGTGCCAATTGAGCTACGGGCGAGCACTTATATATCTATTCCACATTTACTCCACACGAAGGATAAATAGTTACATGTTTAGGCGGAGACCTATGCGACGAAACGTCAGCAAGGTGGTGTCCTATCTCCGCTTACTTGGATTCTGGTAGTGGACGAATCGTTAAAGGCCCTGGAGAAGGGAGCCTTCATCGTGAGCATACGGGACCTTATATGCCATCCGCAACATGTGGGGACTTCCACCAAGCATGGTATACTGGATGTATGTAGCGGTTGCAAGTTCCATCCTAACTTACGGCGCGGTTTTATGGTGGAAGGTTACAGAATAAAAGCGTCAAATCTCTGACCTCACCAAAATCCAAAGTTAAAAGACATAACACTTGCGGGGGCAAGCTTTGGTGTTTTTGTGCAGAGGTTTCATGTTTGGCTCATCAGCGTTTGTGTTGGATCGAGAATTACTATTTCTATCTCTGCTATATCCAAATTCTTTCCGCTCGCGATGTGCTACGCATTTTAAGGGTAATCATATTCCCTTGATCTCGAGCATATTAAAAAATGAGCTTGCAAGATCTGGGTCAGGGATCAATGCACGTCTAACCCTCAAATCTATAAGAATTCTGCTGAGCTCGATATTAAGTAAACGATAGAAATTGCATCATTGAGCTAAAATAACCTAAGTTTTACAGAACGCGATATGTGCAGACACAAAAGGGAACTATGGCCGCGGTAAACAAGAAGGGACCACTTTTTATGATCGTGCTAGCCCGCAGAGATATTCGAGTACTCACGGGGCATTGCGCTGAGTTACACGCAGAGCGGCTAGCAATACCGCATGACGATTGGAGGCTAAAGGAATTGAATCTGTTCATCACCTGCTATGCCAATGCCCGGCCCTAAACAATATAAGGCGTAGTACCCTACCATGGTTTCTTCTAACTCCTCGACTCTGTAAATTCTGGAGAATTCGATGAAGGGAACACCAAGTCCTCTGACATGCGTCACCACCAGACAATGATCACCACCAATGGGGACCATGAGGTCCCCAACAGTCTTCCTAAGATTCAGCAGACTAAAGGAAATGAATCTCCTTTCCTTCCGACATTTGAGCTCTGGCTCTCTTCGCTTGTTTGGAAGAGAGACACAAGTTGAAGTTTTTCCAACATAATATACGGTGTTCAAGTGAAAACTTATCGATTTTATGGGTGCTGCCATTTCCGTTGCATTGTTAGTTTAAATTGCATTAGCATCTTCTGCTGCTATTTCATCAGCTCTGCAGTTGCCTGGAATATCCGTCAGCACTGATACTCAGCACAAAGATACGTCACACCTGACAACAATTTCGTTGTGAGATCGCTGCATTGCTTTACCAACTTGGATCGTATCGTTGGCGATCCCAAGGATTTATTGCAACTTGGCTGTCTATAAAGAACACAATAGCGCTGCAGTCCATTAAGTCTGCAAATTAAAAGCCAAGCCGCGGGTTCTCGTACATCTGTGACTTCTCACTGCCTGAAGTACACTACAGTGATCTAGAAGTTGTTTGGAATGCATAAGTCAAGAGGACCAGAAAATTACTCCCTAAATTCCTACCGCCGTTTTTTGAATAGTCTATGCAAATTTCTAATACTGTTTTGTTGAATACCTCACCCTAGCGTTCCAGCCTGGGATCGTGGTCTTGAATTTAACAATAAACTCCAGATATATGACAACGTAGTCCGAATAACTACGGATATTTAGGGTTCTTGCGTGACTCAGGGTTATTTAGAATTTCTATCTATACGAACCAGCTTCCAGATTGCGTCTTCTTTTGGCAATGGCCTCAAATCGTTAACTAAAAGTATCGAACAGATCCTTTTTTTCGTCAGCCATTTTGTCTGATCCTTTTGGGACCAGTTTAGCAACGTAATATTATTTCGAAATTAAGCAGCCACAATTAGAAATTATTTTTGAGTCAACTGGGGCCAATCTTCTTTTAAGACACTAAATGTTTCGTTAGCTCTGGAAGTACTTAAGGGAACCATACAAAACTTTCTTTACTTAACGAAATTTGAGCAAAGTCCGGGGTAACAACTCGACCTTCTTTTCCTGTTTTGAAATTAAAGTTGAGAGAGCAAAGTCGCTGAATTAGACAAATTCACTGTCAGAGAACGTGTTAAAACTTTAATGTTCCGAGGGGCTCTCGGTCGGCTTGAGAGATTAATTTGACACAATACACAGAGATCGAAAATTTAGGCTGACCTTAAATATGTCGGGGCAACATATTGTTGTACTAAATAAGACTTAGTTTTGCAAATTTTTATATCCCCTGCAGAAACTGCAATGAATACAAATATAAGCTGAAAAGTGTGACGTTCCAGTTAAATATTAAATTGCTCGATTGGCCATTTTTTTTTTATTCCGGTTAGCAATTAGGATAATCCGTATAAGACCAAACATTTTAGATCCTCACCACGTAGTGAGGTTTTCTGTAGTTGCACAGCCTCAAATTCTGCTCATCTGTGACCAAAGACGAATTTAAAAAATTTGCTGAAATAATCATCACCACACGAGCGCGCAAGCATAAGAAATTAAAAATAGCTGCATGTGCCTCCTCGGCGCGCATCATTACCCGACCTCCATAGAAACATTAATTTTTACCAATTACCCGACACCTAGCCGCGTCTTCCCCGCTTAGTCCGCCTTAATATGTTCTTCTCTGCTTAATTTGAAGAGAAGCAAACGAAAATGAACCGAAAAATGAGATACAAACAACAGTCGTGAATTTCGTTTCAGGGAACTCGGTTAATGGGTCAGCATGAGAAGAGTCATCATCATCGTCTTCATCACCATCGTCGGTCGATGTGATGTCGTCGCAGTCGTTGTCATGCGCAGATTGCTTAGACTCGCTTACATCTTCCTTATGCATTTGTTCCTTGTGTTGTCTCTTTTTTGGTAATAGGAAAAAAATACAAAAATAATGAGTGCACTCTCGAAATTTTTCGGGATTAGAGGCGTTATAATATTTTGAAAAAAATTGCTGCCCCATGACTATACGGGATCTTGCTCAACGATTATATGACCAAAGTCGATCTTGTTTGTTTGTAAACGAACAGAATTGATTTAGAATAAAGTCAGGCGGGGTTTTTCCATTTATGTGGGACCCTTTGTTTGTTTTTTGTGTTGTCATTTGCATATTTATGATGCTCTTGAAGCTAGATTGGCTATGCAATGATTAGAAGAGCATTCAAAGCCAGAGGGCATTTGATTTTTTAGGGTCCTTAACCCTAACATAAGATATCTAGAATGGGATTCCACAGCGTTGACTGCTTATGCGTTACTTGTTGGAGTAATTGAAGCAGTTGTTGTTTGTTGAATGTTGGAGTAATTCTGTCAGTTAATTGTATTTTGCCTCACGATCTCGACGCAGTGCTCTTGACCGTTTAAAAAAGGTTTCTGTTCCGATATCTTGGGGTCGCAAGTTCATTTTCTGATTCGATCATGTTTTTGGAGCTGGGGCTTGTTTTACTTTTTAAGATTTTTTTTACAGTGGATCGTGTCAAAGGGTATCACAAACATATTGGTCTCGTTGGCAATTTTAATATAGGGAATAATAGTATATAATATATTCCCTATATTAAAATAAGGAATAATATTATTAAATAGTATTAAAAGAATAATAGTATTATAATAAATAATAACAATAACATAAAACCATAGAATAAAACCAATAGAATAAAACCGTAGATCAAAAGTTAAGTTATACATATGTATTGCCCTAACGCCCATTTCTGAATTTAGAAATTGCATCGATTTACACATACAGTTTATGCGACCAATCTATATGACTGAATTAAAAAGGCCCCTACCGTCGCTGAGGATCGAGTTACGATCACACCACACCTATCGGCAGTGACCAATTAGGGTCCATTACGAGAAGCTTCTGCATCCCTGGAATTAAAGCAGTTAAGTTCCTACTTACTAGTCACAATGTAACTTAGATTAAGAAAATTATAGGATTCTTTTATTGAAATTACTAAAGTGCAATTGCAAACTCATCGCCTACAGGGGTTGCTAGTCCCTAATAGAGCCCCAAAACGAATGGCTTCCTGATATGAATCTAATTACTTCCTTACATCTTCTTAACTGAAGATATATTGGGAAGTTTTCGAGTGTATGCGGGTCGTAGCTGAATAATCTACTAGTTGTACCATTCGAGTGACTACTCACTTTAGATCAGAACCTCTCGCTTAAATGAAAAGGAGAAGATCCAGAGACTTTTGTTTCTGACATGTTCAGTTGATTCCACGTGACTCCCGATAAAAATATCGGGAATCACGTGTCGATATATATATTGATTCGCCGAGATATGGGAAAGAACATTTCTGCTATAAAAATATGGAAAGTATTTTCTATTGCTAAAGGGGGGTGCCTGATGTGTTAGATGTGTTTAGTTTTACCGTACAACCATACTGTAGATTTGTGAGTTGTCAATCCCAAGATCGCTACGAAACAGGTAAGATTCACAGGGGATTATTGCCTTGGGAAAGGTTCTTGCCATACTCTGGTCGGTGTATAAAATCATGTGCCATCACGTATTACCAAGTCGTATACTTTAAAAATAAACCTGCTGTTCATACATGAAAAAGATAAGTTCAAAGTGCTGGTGAATTTACCCGAGAAAAAGTTCAGTAGGTGGCGGTACCGTCTGGGGTGTACATGGGTTTCAGCCAAAAAGCTTTGGCAGCCAGCTCTGTCAGTAAGCCGTCTCCAGTTTTGCAAGCGAAGTTAACTGAGGTCTATTTCCACTTAAGTACACCAGCTGAGTCTCGGTCTGGCCGTTTTTTTTACGTGGCCAAAAATTCATCCCGATGTGGCGGCATGACCCCCAACCTGGAGGACCAAAAAGCCTAGTATCCACTTATCATATAACTCTATTATGTACATAATTGCTTCCACCATTATTCTTGGTAGTCAGCTTGACATGCGGCTCACTCAATCTCTTCTAAATTATATCTTTTTGTAGTAAGATGTGAGAACTTCTATATGCCGAAATAAGCGATATCGCAATTCTTACCAAAAGAGTTTCAGTTTAAGCATTTTCTTTGCATTATTGGTCCCTCGAGCAACATTTGTACCTAAGACCTTGTGAGTTCTTCGTGAACCAAACTATATAAGGAACTTGCAGGATGATATAGGGAACTACCATATCTAAATTACATTGTATTCTGTCGGAGGCTGCTACTATCCGATGGAGCACTCAGACACAACTACCGTTCCATTGTACTACCATGCAAATAACTTACTTGTGTAAGTTTTGTAATGTATTTAGTTTTCCCGTCTTTCGAAGAGACACGAGAAGGAGCTTCAGTGTTGAAGGGCTTCACCACCGCAAAGGTAGAGCAACTACAGCGAAAGAGTTTCGCTGTATCGTCGTCCTCTGCACAGGCAGGACAGGTGATGGTTTCGCTTAAGCCTAACAGATTCAAGTGATTGGCAAAAGCTTGGGGGCGTAAGAACGCTTCCAAGAAGTCTGCAGTCGATTCTCCTGAGAGACAGAAGTAAAGCTTCTGATCTCTTGTAGATGTTCAGGCGTTATTGCTAAGTCTGTCTACACCCACCGCAGTCAAACCAACGAACCCAAGTATCAATTTAGCACGGGCTCGGGAAGATCATCTCAGATCTAATTCCTTGGATACCAGTATGACCTGGGACTTAAACAAGATTCACTGTGTTATGCCTTATGACTTGGTTGAACGAATTCTTAAGTGCGAACACTGTCTTGGACGAGGTAAGAGGATTGATCATGAGCAGCTCTTTTCGACCAACTGGGCAGTCACTGCAAACGCATATGCTGCTTGCCTTCCACCAACTAGTCGTAATACAGCGCATAGCCTTTAGGATAATGAAAATCTCCACTTGGAAGACAGACGCATATTTACCTAAGGTGTAGTGGCTCTAAAACCCCTCCGGTTTTAGAGCCACCTGTGAAAATACGATCGCATTTTTTACCTGGCCACTCTATTACCTGATCAAAATCAATGTGGTAGCTTTGGCGCAAAAGGGTTTCTGGTGTCATCGCGTCAGATCGTGTATCCAATAAACAGGGTTCGAAGTACCATTCTTGCTTAAGTTCTTTAAAATTCCAATGCGCGTGACACTAAAAGCCAACTCTTTTTAAGCAAAAGATGGTTTTCAGCGTACACCCCATGGTAAATATATCAAGGGAAAGTGATTTCGTCAAAGCATCTAGAGCAGAGCCCGGCGTGCTAGGGAAGGCCCCTGTGCAGCCAAGACAAGCCGTTGTTTGGTAAAAGAGGCAATAAAACGTTTCCGCGAAAGCCTGTTCCACCAAACAACAGAGTGGTCTTACCATGGCCGTGTAGATTCACCAGAAAACCCTTTACGGAGTAAAGCCCATGTCTACCGAAAAGCGCATCTACACTGCCAGAACGTGGACTGTGCTTTTTCGGTTTTGAATTTAATATGCTTGGACCAAAGTCGCGGCGCGCGATTAGGCCTAGTAGCCTGAGAGGGAACTTTATGACTCAATCATTCAAAATGGAAGCTTAAACCCCAATCCCAACCTCTCCAAAATCTTAAATCCATGCAGAATCTTTTCTTTGATACCTTAAACCTAACGATCATAGTCCTGTTATAAGGTGCCCTCCGATTAACTCAAGATTTTACTCAGTCTTGTCCATAACAGAGTCTTGTATAACAGAGCTCTGCGCGGAGGAACCATTTTTCCCGGGTTCTTACATCCATTCGTCTTGAAAAAGAATCCAAAAACCATGAAAATAACATTTGGAAGATGACTTCTATCAAGCCTTTTTAGAATAGAAAATTCTTTTTGGGCTCGTCAGAAGGTAGGGTTCTGACGCAGACATTGCGGGAACGAGGACCAAGGCCGTGATTATGTTGCGAGAGTAACAATCTCTTACGGATGAACACAGTCGAACAACGCTCGGTCCTTCGAGAGTAGATAAATCTTTCTTTGACGTGAGAGGGGATGCTGGTGCAACCTCCAGATTACGCCAGGCTCTGCTGGGTCAGGAACCATAAAGACCGGGTACCGGGAGCTACTTTATCCACGGGCTATGGCTGACGGCTTAATGGCGCCAAAAAAGTAAGCAATTTGTTAGTCGCAATGCTTAAAGACCGAATAATGTTATCTTAACAAGCGGTAGTACAAAAAAAAATTCGCACCACTAGAAGATCCCCCCATGGTGGAGTGCTTTCTCCTATAACTTTTTTTTTGCAAATGCACACTCGGAAAGAGCGTTTTTTCAAAGTGCATTAGGACTTGCACCGACTCAAACATTTTTTCTTATAAGCCATTACTCTGAAATTGCTTTCGCATTTCGTTGAGTTTGTACTTGCGCGGGTTTAAGTTTCCTACCGGAAGGTTTAGGTCGCTTTTTAACAATGCTTATGCGCGTCTTCCTCTCCAATCTTGACTCGGACGATATCTTCAATAAAAGAACTGCATTTGTTACAGAGAAGCTGCCTATCTTTGACTCAAGTCTGCTTCTCTGCAGTGCTCACCAGCTACAGTCGAAGAAGCTCTGCTGTGCATTCTCGTCTTCCTCGGAGACCCTATAAGGTTAGGTTAACTTAGGTAAGGTTAAACAGGCGTGTGGTGAAAAAAACCACATACACAATAGGCACCAGAATGGGCCCATCGCGATCCCTGGGAAACAGTTGAAATTAACATTCAAAAGGCAAAACAGCCTAAACATCCCCCCTGGTTAAACAGCCGATTTCCCTGTAATAAACAAGACGGTCTTCGAAGTTTGTGCCGCGTAATTCCGCTAAACTTTCGAAGAAAAAATTCCCTCAAAAATTTTCTGGACATATGCGAAATTTCCTCGCATTCACACAGCATGTGTGTCATATCCTCAACCACTTGCAGAAAGCCTGATCCTCTTTGCGTGCTTTCGCTGGAGATAGTGTCCTGTCAGAATTCCCACAAAAGCCCTAAACTTGTTCCTGCTTATTTTTAAATGTCCGTTCGATCCTTTTCCTTTAAAGCGTGGCCCGAGAGCCTTGGCTACTTTTGGTCCAGTCAGAATACACCGCCTTTGGTTGGTAATCATCGTAATTGTCTCCTTAACAGTGCTTCTTACTACGCAGATAAGTGGTTTGACATTAAAAACCTCACTATTTCCAAGCAGCCCTCCTCTTCTTACAAGCTCATCAGCTTGTTCACTTCCCTCTACACCACAGTGTCCTGCAACCCAGCATAGTCTCACCCGGTTCTGACTGCAGCAATGCTTTAAGCATAGTGCGACAGCCCCTGACTACATACATCAGATTTGATGTTGATAGATTCCATTGCTTTGAGTGAAGTCTGACTATCAATGTAAAAGGCGATATCTCTTCCGTATATCGATTTCATCTACATAGCCTCGGCTGCCCTAAATACAGCCAGAACCTCTGATTGAAAGACACTGCTTGCATCCGGTTGTTTTAAGAATACTTTTTGTTGCGGGTCTCTTGAGAAGATACAGGCAGTCTGCGTTGCCTTTTCCCTCCATTTTGTTAAGGTAACCAAACCAAATTTTTTGACCATAGATGAGGGTTGGAATGAACACCGAATTAAAACCAAGATCTTTACTTTCTTTCTCCGCATAGACGGAGATTGGAGGAGGAGACATAACATCGAACTTAACGGGCTGACAGCGAAATAGCCAGAAGAGTCAAAGTACAACGTGTACGATGGATGGGTCATCTAGAGCGGATGAACACCAACGCCCCAGCCCGGAAAATTTTCGAATCTGTCCCGCAGGGGCCGGAGTAGAGGAGCACCAAGACTGAGGTGGCGCACGCAAAGGAAGGTCCCTCAGCCAACTTCGTGTGCGAAACTGAACACAGCTAGCTAGAGACAGAGTTGGCTCGCGAAGCTGTTGGGTCAGTTCCTTTACAATTGCTCTAGCTTGGCCAATCCTACATGATTACTCAGTATCACTCCTTCCATCTTTTGTGAAAAAGAGCCCGAGATACTTAAACTTCTCTACCAGTTTCAATAGGACTACATTTATGTACGGAAAACAACCATCACTTCGGATTTTTTCACCATGGCCGCAAACTCATCCAGTGCTCGGTGAAATTTCTGCACCCGTAAAGTTTTTCCATGCCTGTTTTTGGCTGTTCTGACCGTTCTTGAGACATTTCTATGAAATATTCAGAGACATCTATTGAAGATATAGAAATAGATACTTTTTGCCATGGCATTAAGCGAAAATAACAAGATAAGGTAGTTTGAAATTCTAGTTCTTGTTTAGTCCAGGCCACCTAAATTTGAAGACTGACCTAAATAATTTAGGCGCATTTATTGTGTGTTTACACCGATGGTTTTGAACTAAACATAGGTATAGGCGGATATAGTATCCGGTGTAAACTAGACCACTGTTTGCTGCACCTATGCAATTTTTTAAAGCTCGTTGTTCCCTTTTTCTCGTAATCAAACCTTCTTTCTGTTGCTAAAAGATCTTTCGGGATCACTCCTGCTACTAGCTTTCTCATCGCATAAAGCTTGTAGGAAAGGAATATCACCTTTCTAATACCAAGCTTTAGGGAACCCCTTTAGGAAGAGTTGTCACTTAATTTCATTATCATTATAATATAAAGGTTCCTGACGATGCTCGCCTGGCAGCGTTTGAAATGATCATAGGACTAGCCATTATTATAATGTTTGTAGATCTGTAAATTGTTGTAATATTTCACTTTCTTATACTAAATTTAATTTTGTATGGCTTTGCCATATGGACCGCTCCCCAATATAAGCAACGATACGTTCGGTAAGCTTTTTAATAAGCAAGGCTTTTTGGTTTGTGCGAATACCTAGTTCACGTGAAATTCCACACAATGCTACTTACTTGATTTAGGTGGGCCAGTTCAAGCAGGTTTATTGCCAACTAGTTGAAAACAGGGTTGTCCAGAATAAAAGGCGATTTACTTCTGCAAATCGGCCCTATTCCCCAACACATATCTACGATAAATTTCTTCTTAATTTTGACCAAAATATGTTCCGACAATAATTTTTTTCAAGCGGATTGCGTCTAAGAGCATCAAAACAAAAATAAATCATGATATGTATGTTTTTCTTTAAAAATACTTTCCAAAATCACCAAATTTTTGATTACCTTTAGCTTAACGCGTTCGCCTCCGCTAAAACAAATAAATGAGAAAAAACACTGCTGCCACTTGTTTTGCTTAAATTAACCCCACCCGTTGGTTAAATCAGAGAAAAGTGTACGTAAAACTCACCTCCACCACCCCCGACCCCTTACAATGGTCTTACTCGTGATCGACGAATCGCACGTGCAAGCGACGAAAATACCTCGTCAGTACAAAAATACTTGGAGTTCTTTCAAAACCAGTCAAATGAAATACATTTTTAGACTATTGACATTAAAATTTGTCAAAAATATCTAAACGTGTATGTTGTCGCCTTGTGCTGTGCTCTGCACATGCACAACACACAAGGCATGACAGATAGTGTGACGCGCCGCGTCATCATTAGGACAATTCAATTCAGTTAGCAGCAAGAGCAGATAAGCAAATATGTGTCTAGATAGCTACGTAATTGTGTATAAAATTAACAATAAAACTCATCGTCGTTTCGTTCGTACATCGTACAACATTGAGCTGCCTGCTGCCACCGGGTGACTAAGTGAATCGTATATTCATGTTCACCTAAAAATAGAAATGAATCGAGGAGGCGATGATGATAATAATCAGAGTAAAAGTGGAAACACTGTGCTGCAACTGAGACTGCTGAAAAAATTAAATAAAAGTCTCTTAACGACACCCGGGCAACGCCGTAATAAAATAATTAAAACTATCTATTTACTTAACAAAGGAATTATGTTGGAGGCAACCTGTATGTAATCAAAGCAAAAGAGTGATGGAATGACCGAGCAACCACATGACAAAATGTTGATGTGTCGTAAATCATTGGAGAAATAAAACTAAATGTGGGATGCAAGCGAGTGTATCTGATGGTAGGTATGTGCATACGTAGGTAGGTACGCGGCATCAGCTGCATTAAATTTTAAAGCCGAATCGAAGTGGAGAGGGAGATAAAACTGAGTGAAACAAAAAAAAAATAAAGAGCCCCACCGTCAGCACTTCGTCGACCAGAAGTAGTCCCTAGTTCAGACCCCGGGCTGCCTACATGCACAATGGGTAGCACGATAAAAACCTATGAAATGAAAGAAATGCAGTATCGATATGTGTGGCTCATCGCTCTTCTTCGGAATGCGAGCTGCCGTGAAGCGAAAGATATTTCGTAATTGGACGAGCAGGGGGTACCTTCAGAGATGTACCTAGTTGATTCCGTTTGAAATTATATAGTACGGGGTTTTTTTATTTTTTATTTCATCGAATAAAAGTTCAAGTTCTTGTTAATTAATTATTTTTGTGTTGAGTCTTTATGTACCATTACGAAAGACCGAACACAAATTTTATGAAATACCTGCACGTACGTCTATAAAAGTAGAAAATTCATTCGAAATGGATGCGTTACCATTCACCACGAATTATCTCCAAAATAAAAGGCTCCTATCAATACACTTCTGGGAGTATCGTCGCATCAGTCTGCGACTATTCCGGTATTATCACGCTACTAATCAGTCACGAAAATATACGATTTTCTTCGAAGCAATTCATGCCTCAGCATTAATTTACAAGAATCTAACAGACTGTAAATACAGACATGCCGTCATAAGGCAATAGATAACTATAAAGCCCATGATATTTAAGGATTTATTTCTGATGAGCTCCTAAGTAGGTAATAACAATAAATTTAAGTCCAGCTTTTGAAGTCAAGATCACAGCTAGTAGGTCGAAAAGTCCATGAAATTTCGTGTACACTTTAAAGATGGTAACTCTATGTGGTGGGGAGAGCACCCCCACCAAATATCCCCTATCAGTCCACCCTACTCCCCACTACATCCAAGTTTTCCCAACAGGACCGGCCTAGTAAGGGCTCATACCGCTTCGCATGCCTTAACCCCTCCACTCTTATGGTAATACCTTGAGTTATCTGAAGTACGGCTTTACATCGAAGACTGTTACTCTGCACCAGCTTCTTGCCTAAGAATCCCCTCCGCCGCGCCGCAAGGGTTCACACAGGATTCGGTTAACCATGCACTTTCCCATCCTTGAGGATTATTCTGAGAGAAGCAATAAGCACGGACTTATACTGAAATCGGTTGCCCTTGCCGTGTCTTCTCATAAATAATCACTCCTCGCTGAGCTCCCATCTCCTTGTTGACATTTCCTCCATACACCAAAATCGGTTACCCTCGAACTCAAGTTATTTCTCCTAATCCGTATCAACATTTACAATACAGACTCATTTCCCTTAGTGGGTTGAATCGTAGAAACACAGCTGGCCTCACGAGTTATTTGCTGGTAGAGAGACATGCCAGAAGATTTGGTGGTCCCTTTCATGACTTCTGCAAAAGTTGCAGAGAAGAGAAGGAAGAAGAAACCATGATTCATCTTCTGTGTTACCGTCTCGCGCTATCGACTTTGAGAAAGAGAACCCTAGATGAATTCTATTTGGGAGATCTAAACAATCTAGGCAGGCACCGCTTAGAGAAGATACTAAGTTTTACCTCCGAATAAAATTGGTTATACGCCAAAATAACCATTTTGTGGGGAGAGAAATTTTTCACGGTCCCCACCTCCGCGTGGGTCTGACAAGCCGTTCGAATTCAGAAAAAATTGTAGGTCCTTTTGTATGTGAAGAAATCAAGGGTTCACCTCAAGCTGTTGCGCCACTCTATCTATCTATCTACAACAAACGCCATATCTTTCACCGTCCTAGCTACAAAGTTTTTCTTCAAAGAATTGGTCTTGAAGGGCTTACACCGAATAGTGTTACCCCCACCTTTCCACCCATCATGAGGAAAACAATAAAATATATCCCCCTGGTTCTAGTTCATGCTTCAATGTCTGGATCAATGTCTTCTTTTGCACGGAAAAAAACGACGAAGTGCTTTCAACTATGTATTTAAGACAATCATTTAGATGCACTAGATTGACTGAGAACAGCATACGAGAAATCCTGTGTTCAAATCCCGGTAGGGGCACAGGTAGATTAAGGCGATTGAGTTCTAAATACAATTTTAATTTAAAATGTCAGAACAGAGAAAGGCAAAAATAGTTATTGAAATAAGAGAGGTAAAATATATTAAATATATGTTTGCTATCTATATGAATATTATAGATATATGTATACACATAAAATATATATATATATTGTATACATATATTTACACGCACAAATTAAAAAAAGAAAACGGTGAGTAAGTGCTACAGTGTGTACGTAGAAGTTACAGTCCGTGAAACGGACCGTAGAATACCCCCTCCTATCCCACATTGTAAAATGCTGATAGCATTGTTATTTTTTGGCATTTTATAAGTACAGCAAACTTCAAAAAGGGGCGTGGTCCAACCGCCTCTAATTGCAAACTATCAATTATTAGATATTTCCAAGTTACGCTTAAACGTACGTGAAAATGAATTTGATGGTTCCAATTCAATATTTTTGAAAAATTGACCCCTAGAAGGGGGCGTGGCTAAAAACTTTATATAAACTAAATCTGGATTGAAGTCTCGTTTAGCTAATCTGTTACTTTTTTTGTTTCATGCTTTCCTAAATTAGGCTCAAGGCCAGTCGAAACTACGTTTTTCTGGAAAATTTCAGGTTTTTCTTCAATTCTGCCTCCAAATGTGGGCGTGGCCCAGAGTCTTGTTTGAACAAAATAGAACTTAGTACAACTATTATTTTATGTAGAACTTAGCGTTTTCTACATAAAATATTTAGCAAGATATTTTCAATTTCGAGCAAAAATATTGAGTAAACTGCATTTAAAAATTTACCTAAGGTCTTGGGGGTTTACCATTATTATTTCACCGTGTTACAAACTATGTGACAAACTTAATATACCTCCTATCCTATGGGATGGGGAATAAAAAAAAAACAAAGTAAATATTAAAATGAAAATCTTTTTTTTTAATTTGTGAAAATTGTAGAGCTGTGTCAATCGTTTATTTTCCCGGATCGAATCGATCCAGGATTGATTTGAAAAAGGACCCGATCTTTTCAGTCAATCATTCATTCGTTCCATTTTCAACCATCATCGTTCCTACCGATTTCGTTCTTCTTTCAGTCATCGATACAAAGTCAATCATCGTTCATCCGTTCAATCCAGATTGGCTTAGCACTTTAGCTGCAGCCAGTGCACGGCAAATACATTTTTCGAAATCTCGTAGCAGTTTCGCTACGTTCATCGATGTAGGAATGAAACGTGTTAATATTGTGAATGATTGAAATGACCCTTTCTCTTCCGTTCTTCGCTCATTTGACCAAAGATAATGGAGAGAGAAAAGTATTGGTTCGTACCGATTTCATTTGTTTCGTTCATTTGAAAGAAAAAAATAATTAATATTGTTGGAACGATTGGTTTTACTTTTTCATTTGTTTCGTTCATTTGAACGGGAAAGAGGATTGATATTAGGAACGATTGGTTTGCCCAATCGAGATTTCAATCACCAATACTTTTAAAGGAACGGGTCCAAAGGATCGAATCAATCACGATTGACACAGCTCTAGAGCATTGACATGCCTCGTAAAGAAGGAGTTAAGAAGTATTAAAGAATACTATTTAAAGCGTAAGGAAATGGAATACCTATTCAAAAAGTAAAAAAAATATTAACGGACAAAGTTATTCCGATTTTAAAAGACTTAAAGAGTCAATTCAGCTTCTTAATTTGTTCTATCGGACCGCACACCTGCGCCTTTTTTCTACTTAATATTAACTTAAATTATTCTTAAAGAAAGAATGCAAGTAACGTTTTAGAATTCTTAAATTCTTCTTTAAGTTATTCTGTGCTACTTGCGACTTTCGAAAGGGGTAAGAACCCAATCTCTAGTTGAGGTACTAGGCCCCTCGGGGAGGTAAGAGTTCACCACAGGGAGGTGAGAGTAGGAGTTGATAGACAGGGGTGGGTAAAAGAAATCTGTGGATGCTTGCATCCTCTTGAGTGCACATGTGTATCCTTTGACCACCGATTTTTTCCGTTATTTACTCGATTTTCAATCACATGATAACTCAAAAATTTTGTTCAGCTCGAGGGCCCAAGTCCTGGAAGAATGGCACAAAATTTGCATAGCAACATTTGGTCCTTCGAACAAAAATTGTCTGAATGTTTCATCTTTACGTATTCGCGGTAATTACAAGGAAAAATCAGAATGGTTACAAGATTGACAAATCCGGGAAGAACATTGACAAAGCGGTTGCATTATTACTGCGACTAGATTCTTAGATCGATATTCAACTTCTACACGCTCGAATATTTAGTTTAATGATTAAAATAAATAAATAAATAGAGTGGCGCAACAGCTCGAGGTGAACCAGGGCCAACTTCTCAACAATGTATGCTGGTGTGTTAATTTCTTTACATACAAGGGTGGGGTGCCGTGGCGTAGTGGTTAGTGTGTGTGCTTACTACGCCGGAGGTCTGGGTTCGAATCCTGCCATCGTCACCTGAAAAAAAAAAGACTTGTTCTTTTCACGGTCCCCACCTCCGCGAGGGTTTGACAAGCCCTCCGAGAGTATTAATTGTCTTGAAAAACTTCTCAATGTGCCGTTCGGATTCGGCAAAAAATTGTAGGTCCCCTTGTATGTAAAGTTTAATGATTATATTAATCAATTTAGACTTCAGACTTTTGCTAGATTGAACTTAAACCAAGAAAGACACTTTAACAAATATATTTCTATTCTAACAGAAAATGGGACGTAAACTATGCACAGCAAACTGATTAAATGACAGATAAACTTTCATGTTTCATGTCAGCGTTACATACATAAGCGACTTCAAAAGCTTAACAGAAGGGAGCACAGTTTTACTTTTTGAGAATTGAGCAAGTATATACCTACCCAATCTATGACTTAGGGTATTCATAATGGAGCTATAAATTGATGGTTTACTTCTAACTGGCAAGTTAGTTCAGGCAGTACTCACAATCGTAGCAAAGTATACTGGTCCCTAGTGCATGGGGTGTTTGAACTATTTTCCTCTGATATTATAAATCTCAGCATGCCAATTTTCCGAATTTGAAGAAGCTACTGCAGCCTTGCAGTCTATTCCTATGTTTCGGGCTCATTTAGGTACGGTTAAGCTATACAACACGGTTGAAGCTTGAGGTTCGGTCGAAACCAGCTTCGTCCACTCCTAGTCGTTCTATTATGTGAAGTCCCTTCTAGTTCAATGCCACTGCCTTTATAAGGAAATAGTTTATTTTTAAACACTTTTTCTCCCTTCAAAGGTCAACTGGATACCAAACTAGATTGCACTTAACCGAAGCCATTGGTTTATGTTGGTAATGATAGCTTTATTACCGTCACTTCTGCAAAGGGCAATGGGGACCCTTCTTTGAAATTACAAACAAAATTAACCTTTAAGCGGATACATATACACCTTTCGTATCTATTCTCCCTTCATCAAGGTATCTCCTTTTCCTGGTATGCATTGCCTGTATTTATAACGAAATTACCCCTGAAACTACATTGTGAATGGATTAATCATCTTTTCTATTCAAAGCGAAAATTAACTAACAAAAGTACACATATGTAGGTAGGTACATTCACAGAAACCAAACACACCTACCTATCTAGACATCAGTTCGGAACAATAGCGGAAAAAAAGGAATTTCTCTTCGAGGCCGACGATCCTGATGAAACCGATGCCAGGCGAGGAGTAAGTAATGGAAATAGCTACGAAAAAAACATATATATGAAATGGAATACAAAATCTATACAGAAGCGCGCGTTAACAGTGAAGAGAGACAGAGAGAGAGAGCACAAGGAAGCCAAGGACTCCACAGTGTGCAAACATTTGTATACGAACGTAGTCCTCCACTCATAACAAATTTCTTGTTCCTCGTCCTTGGTGTAGCGCCTCCGCACGATTCTCCATTGGTTCTGTCTTGCCTTTATTCGTTTCATCGTCATCATCATTTTATTTGCAACCGTAACGTTGTGTCGGTCCTTTGAACAAACGAACAACTTTAGTCGAAGCTTTATATTAACATTTCAGAACGTGGTAGCGCCCCAAACCCCCCCTTTGCTTGTGCGTCCTTCGTTTCAGCCCAGCACCGTTGTCGTCGTCATCGCAGTCGTCGAACTGACATTGCCACTCCACTTTGCCAAAGTCGACAGAATTTCCCGTCTTATAGAGCACATTGTATGCTTACCTGTGTGACACAGAAGTATCTATAAGACACACAATATGTAGATATATTTATTTCGTAGAAGAACGAAAATCAAGCACCGAAGAGACTGTCATCCGACTACTTTATCAAGCGTTCTTACTTGTGTAGGCAGGCTGTCAGGCAAGGCGGGCAGAGCTCCCCTTTTTGAGAGGGAGTGATTTTTTAGGCCCGTTACGGTCCTTACAAATAGATGCTATACTCAGCCCTTTTTCTCTTTGATTGTATGGTAGTCTATATGGATTTTCTCTTTCTATCCCTGCGTGTGAATGTATACGAGCATATTTTAAAGAGCACAGAAGTGAAAGGCGCACTTCTTCATTCCAATCTCCTGTTCCTGCCACCAAGCAGCATACACCGAGAAACACAGAACACAATGAAAAGGACGAGGGGACTTGTCGTCGGCACAGTTGAATATGTCTACACGCAGAGTATAAAAAAAAATATAATTATCTCGGAATATATTGTAATCTATACTTCAAAACGACGAGCTAGGGGTGGCAAGGAAATTTACTGCATCAAGACTCTGAAGGGAAGACAGCGGCCGGTGCGGTGGTTGCTTGTTCACAGTTCGTCATGCGGACGAGTACAAGGATACTACCTATTTGGTTTTATTGCCACATGCATGCACTGTATCGGAAAATGTGTTCGCAGTTCGCACTTAAGTTGATTTTCGTTACGGAACGTGAGTTGCAAGCTCATAAATACTACAAGTGGGGTTGTTGCAGTCAACTCGAATATCGAAAACATCACTCTAGAAGAGTAAGGAGCAACTAAGCGATGAAAATCTTGTGAGGTGAACATTTTGTGACGCCAAGGATATTTTATTAAATTAGTATCAAAAAAGTTGAGAAGAATAGGTAGGTATCTATGCAAAGAATTACTTATTTTTTAGGAATATCTTGCCATGAAGGTTTCTACCTAGGTGAGGTTGGGGATCTGAGACCCAAGTGAAAAAAAACTACCTAGGTATGACCTAGGCATTGTTCTGATAGTTTCTAGAAATAGAACCATGGACAACAAGCTCCGTGCCTGAAAATTTTCTCGCAGGGACGGAGCTGGTAGAGGACCACCAAGACTCCGGTGGAGCACGCAAGTGAAAGAGGATCTCAGCCAACTTCGCGTGCAAAACTGAAGGTGGTTAGCTGACGACAGAGCTGATTGGCGAAACTAAACCCATTTGTGCACACTCTTTAATCACACCTAGAATATACACATCATAATCTGCTTTCTACGCGCCATGATAGAATCTAACGGGGATTGAAATAAATACACAATTGATGAATTCTTGAAATTTAGACGGTGGCATCCTGGTAGCAACTACCAGGAGACTGCAATTTTCAAAAACAAGGAAGATATTAGAAAGTTAAGGTAGACAAATCCTTTCAGAGGATACAAGCATCCTCCTAACCCTACTCTGACCTCCGCATGGTAAGCTCCGGATGTCTAGTACCTCAACTAGAGGTTGGGCCCCTAATACCTATGCGTTAGGAAGGTTGTTGGGGGTACCAGAAGAGAGAGGGAGTTTTCAGCAGACGAGCGAGGAGTGTTTCTACTTAGGTTTCCTCAACGGAGGAAATTGAAAGATGTAATCAACGGTGACGGCCAGTCTCCATCAGGTGGAACTGCTTAGTCAACCCCTTCTACAAGCTTAATCGACATATTTGGAGTACAGATTTATAAGAGGCGGGTTATCCGGCTCTGCGTCCTAAGAATTATCAAAGAGAGCTCGTCCTCCACGTGTGGGGGTCGTTCCTTCAGTGTGGTCGTTCCTTCAATTTCGCCCACGAATTATCTTTTGACGACCAGAAGCAGCGGAGAAACCACCACTGGTCGGACCGAAATCATACGCACAGGTTGCGGCAAACGGAAACAAGACAAGATCGCCCACAACAGATGCAGTTCTCAGAACAGATCTCAGATCCTCGCTGTAATCTTGGAGAAACTTGAGGATCAGACTAAAATCAACAAAGTTATATTTGACAAACTGAGCAAGCTCGAGTTTAAGCCTCGAACAAATAACAAGAGAACATGAATATGAAACAGTTATTTAAAGTACTAACATGGAATGCAAACGGCCTTCTAAATAAAATAGACGAACTAGAAGTATTTCTACGGAAAAACAATATTGATATTTGCATGATTACGGAAACTCACCTTAAAAACGAGTCTACACCCAAACTTAAAGGTTACAATGACTATCACGCACATCACCCTTCGCAAAATTCGAGAGGAGGATCCTCCCTCAAAATTTACTGCTTAGGTTACAACATTGCATCTTGCTTTTTCCCGCCAGGATATAGACTGGTGGAAGACGATCTTGATCGTATGTATGACTTCATTGGGTCCAATTTAATCATTGGGGGTGACTTTAACGCGAAGCATACTTTTTGGGGTTCACGATGCAATTCAAAAAGAGGCAGATTGCTGTACAAATACTGTATGAAGCGCGGGGTGGACTTTTTCTCCACGGGTAAGCCAACATATTGGCCAACCGATAGGAATAAAAAGCCTTACCTTGTCGACTTTTTCATCGCTAAAGGGTACCCCAAATACCTTACGCGAATTGAAGAGTGTTATGATCTTTGCTCAGACCACTCAGGAGTAATCTTGAAGATGGGTGGAAGACTGGCGAAAATAGAAAAAGCTCCTAGATTAGCTAGCAAAAACATGAACTGGGACGCCTTCAGAAAGGACTGTAAGGTGGGTGTTGGCTTGAATGTGCCATTGAAAACTCCTTTCGAGTTAGAAACCGCAGTTGACAAATTCATTGAAGCAATTCAGAGCGCTGCTTGGAACAACAATTCGTCCCAAAAAAGAACGCAGTTAGCGCCGACGGGCATGTACGTAAAACATATCCGCTCGAAATCGAAGAATTGATTCGTGAAAAGAGAAGAGCGCGTAGGAGATGGCAAGGCACGAGGGCTCCCCCAGACAAAACACTCTTGAACCACCTCTCTAACAAACTGAAAGGAATGTTTCAAGATCTTAAAAATCGTGAGACCACTAAATACCTTGAAGGCTTGTCGGCGGATAGGAGCTCAAACTATTCGCTGTGGAAAGCAGTTAAGTCTATCAAGAAACCTAAAATCCACTCGGCACCAATAAAAAGAAACTAACGGACAAAGAGAAAGCGAATTTATTTGCTGAACATTTAGAAGAAACATTCAAGCCTTTCGACGGTCCGCCGTTGGCTGACGTTCTAAACAACAACGCGGAACCTGATAGCTTTAGAATGAAAAAAGTTTCTTTAGTTGAACTCCGACAGACAATTAGCAAACTTAAAAATAATAAGGCCTCGGGTTACGACCTGATCACTGGCGGAATATTGAAAGAGCTAACAAAAAAGGCGTTAGTCAAGCTTCTTTATATGCTAAACGCTTCTCTTAGACTTCTATACGTTCCAAGACAATGGAAAGTTGCTGAAGTCATTATGGTTCCGAAACCGGGGAAATGCGCAAATGATAAAAAATCTTATAGGCCCATATCGCTTCTGCCGATAATATCGAAAGTATTCGAGAAACTTCTGCTGAAGCGATTACAACCAATAATTGCAGAAAGACGCTTGATCCCGGATCATCAATTCGGTTTCAGACCTAACCATTCCACAATAGATCAAGTCTACAGAATAACGCATGAAATTGAAAAAGCCTTAGAAGGGAAAAAAATATGTTCAAGTGCTTTCCTCGACGTATCGCAAGCCTTCGACAAGGTATGGCACGAAGGCTTGAAATATAAGCTACGGCAAAACTTGCCGGAAGACATGTTTAAAATATTGGAAAATTATCTTGAAAGCAGACTCTTTCGTGTTAGGTGTAGTAGTGAATACTCGAGTTTCAAGCAAATTCGGGCTGGCTAGCCCCAGGGAAGCGTCCTCGGTCCGACCCTGTACCTGCTCTACCCAAGAGACATACCTCTAGATGACGAGACAGTCGTGGCCACGTTTGCGGACGATACGGCCATTCTGGTAACAGGTGAATCAGTCGAGTCATCAACGAGAAACCTCCAACGAGCATTGGACAGAATTTGTGTCTGGACGAAGACTTGGCGAATCGCTCTTAACCAGAACAAGTCTACGCATGGGAATTTCACTTACAGAAGGGTTAACAATTTACCTTTGTTCATAAATTCTGCACAAATACCTTATGCAAATGAAGCGAATTATCTAGGGATGACACTGGACGCTAAACTAAGGTGAAAACCACACGTAAAGAAGAAGCGTGACGAGCTCGAGATTAGGCTCAGAGAAATGTATTGGCTTATCGGAAGATTTTCGAAACTAAGCATATATAACAAACTGCTCTTGTACAGGCAGGTGTTAAAGCCTTCCTGGACATACGGTATACAACTTTGGGGTTGTACCAAGCCGAGCAACATGTCCATGTTGCAGACTTTCCAAAACAAGACACTAAGAGTAATTGTGAATGCTCCATGGTATATTAGGAATAGCGATATTCACAGAGATTTAGGAATAGCTACCGTGGGCGAAAAAGTAACAAACTTCGCTTGAAAGCTAAATGCTCGCCTTCATGTTCATTGCAACAATGAAATGATCCGTACTCTAAACGAGACTCTTAACGATGTAAACAACGAGCGACGACTACAAAGAACAAGACCCTTCGATCTAGCGACGTTGGGTGAAGCCGCATGAATGAACGGCTTAGTAGGTGCATTCACTGGAAAGCAACCTATCCAATGCGATTAACACTACGAAAGCGTAAACTACTTGTTAAGCTAACTTAGTTGTAGTCAAGAAGTATTATGAGAGAGCGAAAATTTGCTACTATGAAGTGCGTTTTGGCAGTTTCATAGTGTCTCTCATAAATGGGTGGTTTTTTAGCACGTGGAAACCGGGCATAACCAATATCGGCTACTTCGGTATTATATACCTGCTATAGAGGTTGTATTGGTATCTTTGAAAGATTTTGGAGTTTTAGTCTCCGTCCTAGTATTCAAAAAAAAAAAAAATCTATTGACGACCGATGCAAACGAAACAAGTTCAACGATCCTCGGATCTGCACTTGGAATCTTAGATCCCTTAACAGACCACTTGCAGTTGAGCAACTAGAGGAGGCCCTAAATGACTGCCAAACTGCGATATGTACTGCTGCGAATGCTACTGACAACCAAAGCAACACTTATTTAAATGCGGTTTCATCGTTGGAAGCAGACTAGGCAAAAAGTCTTGAACTTCAAAAATCTTTGCCAAAATTAGCCTCATATGCGCGCATGCCGCCGTAGAAGAGAAATATGACGACGCCAAAGATATTTTTTGCGAGCTCTTGGATAAAACATATGAGCAATGCACGATTGTTATAGGCGTTTTAGATGCGATGCTAGGAAGCCAGGGCATCTTTGGTCAGGCGGTAAGAAAGCACAGCCTGCAGACACACCGACTACGATTTCAGGCTGCACGAACTTACTGCGAGTCGACAAATTGTAGCAGTTAGTACACAGTTTACGCATCTCAAAGAGACATGGAGATCTCCAAATTAATCAACCGTCAACCAGATTGACCGCATTACGATCGACATTCTTTCGCTATCATGACTGTTGTAACAGTTTGAGGGGGCCAACATTGTCTAGGATCACTACCGGGTTGTAGCCAAGGCACAGCTGCGGATATCCCGACCAAAACCATAAAATTGAATCGCAGTGAGGAATTTTCACTTCGGAAAGGTACAATCATAGAGGATCACCAGGACATTCTCCAATCAAGTCTCACAAAACCTTCTAGGAAGTCGTATGAAACTAGTGTCAAGTGTCGACAACAGCCAGTGGCAACGTGGCCAAAATGCCAACAAAAACGCCGCCTGGTGTGATGGGTCTCACACGGAAAACACAAAGAAAGCCCCTCGTTTGACGATTAATGCCGGCAGGCTCTTGCAGCTAAAGAGGAAACATATAATGCGGCTCTGCACACAAGTTCTACGAGCAAAAGAGGTGTTCTACGAGCACACAGGGTTTTCCAAACAAAGATAGTGCACGAGAAGGGCGCAGTTGAAGAGACAGAAAGATGCTACAAAATAAATGAGGTTTAAGGCACCTGCCAAGGATATACAGTTCGAACGGAGGCATTTTAGGACGATCAAGCGAGCAACGCAGTCAGTGCTCGGCATAAGGAAAAACAATTTGTGCAAACAGAGTGACAGCAAAAACGGACCAAATCCCGGTGTGAGGCAGAATGAATCATTCAATCTGGGAATGAAAAAGACAATGACGAAGAACGATACAGCCTACCCGAACTGAAAGCAGCTATGTCAAGGCTTAAGCGCAACAAAGCAGCCAATGCTGACGGCCTAGCTGCCAAATTCTTCAAATTCTCTGGCAATAGATCTGGTTAGGGACCGATTTCAAGGCCACGTATGACAAAATCTATAGAGACGGGCTATGTAGAGTAATGTCTATTGTTGGCATCTCTGCTAAATTCATCAATTTGTGCAGGTGACGATGGAAAAGTCACACTGTTCAGTAAAGACTTTTTGATGTTAAAAAATAATTAAGACAAAGCGACGCGCTGCGGTAGTGAAGTAGTGGAGCACAGAGACTTAGGTGGCACACGGAAGGTGAAAGGGATGGCTAGCTGGAGACTATAGCCTGGCAAAGCTTATTACCGGATATAAGGAACATCCATAATGGACCCACTCTTCACTCTCAGGTAATGAACGACGGTACTAGACTGGAATAAGAAGCACCTGCCCAGACACGGCACTTTAGTTCCGATTTAAGGCGAAAGTACGAAGTTAAAATTCCTTTTTCGCTATAAAAGACTGAAAAAAAATATCTTGCATGCTTTATCTGACATTTAACCTAAGGGTAAATAAGCTCAGCTAATGACTGGTTGAACACTTAACTTAATTAATATCGCAAAGTATAGAGAGTCTGGACATTGCCAAAGTTCAATACACTATATCAGTGCTTCCGTACGTGAAAACCATCAGAATTAATGACATGACAGCCTTTAAACGCTCCGCTCATAAAACCCAAACATGAACTACCTTGGCTTGACGAGTCAATTAATTGAACAACACAAAACTTCCCCAGCACAACATTGGAATTAAACAAAAAGATTTATACAATTTCAAAATGAATCACTAGGTCAGGTGAATGACCACACCATCTCGGAAAACAGTGAAATAATATTTCGTCATCGTTCACTGTGAATCCGGTCAACCAGTCCAATAAACTCACAACTGCATGAGAAAACGCATCCAGACTACGTTAAGTGGCCACTTCCATGCACACGCTCCTCGCATCTCTCGTATATCGGGCATATGCGAACCACAATGCAATTTCTTCGTCGAAACAATGTTCACAGAATGCCAATAATAACCTCGGTGCAAAGTGTTAAAGTAAATTCTCCTGTGGGTTTCCCTGTCTCCTCCACTTGACTTCTTGGCTGTGTATCTCCGGTGCATCTACATACAGTGGATTAGCGAGAGGAGCACTGCGCTCGTCCTAAGTTCATTTACACAGTACAGACTTGATGAGATTTTGCAGATTTCACAGGCTCAGGCGTGAGGATCACACGAATTCACATGGCTACAATAAATGAATTCTGCAGATACATACGTCGGATACATCTCATGGTGTTATCCAACTAAATTGCTTCAAATTATTGCTGCAAACATAATTCGAATGATTGTAGGTCTTCAGATCTGGCTATACGAGCAGATGAGCTCGACGAGTTCGAGATGGGATTGCATGTCGTCGGCTGGGTGGTAGAAAATGTATCTTGTTTGACTTGGATTGCGTACTTTTACAGAAAATTGTACTATTTTAGCGAAGAAAATAAAAAAAAACTCCCCGCGCTCGCCAAGGTTGCGGTGTTGTAAAACAATGACCGTCCATTAGCTTTTCGGCTGACCACTGTTCTTTGGTGCGGCAAAATCGGAGTGTGGGGCGGGGTGACTCACATATCCAAAACGAAATCACGTACACGAGCAGAGAAATACCAAACATGGTACAAGACGGCAACACAAAATTTATGTTTCATATATCCAACAAACAAATAAAAAAAATTTTTCAAGCTGAGGTCAGTCCGTTTACAATCATAGAAAAATTTGACATTGGACAGTGGAATTGTTTTTATTGTCTAAACACTTGTGTTGACTATTGCCTGTGTGCCGGCCGTACAGTAGATACATTTTGCTTTGTATTTAAATTGTTGCTAAATGGTTTTATTAGACTTGGATCGGCAGGCCTCTGGGCGGCAAGCGCGCGGCGGCGGTGTGCGGCGAAGAGAGCTGCGCTGGTTTGTTTAAAATAGCGGTGAACCGGAAAATTCCTTTGCGGCGAAGGGAAGGTAATTAAGGTATAAATCAAGTTCAGCTCGCATTTTAGAAGTTTCAAGCGCGATTTGGAACTAATAAAAAAAAGAAAAGATCGTAGAGTTCCATTTTTTGTTAAAGTCGACGTGACGAAATATTGGCGTTAACTTGAACGCCTTGACAGTGCCAAGTTTAATAAAATATGTATTTTTAAAACACGATTCTCGTAGTTTTGTTGTTCTATCCTTTTTTGTCCAGACGGTTATAAGATAAAAAATTGAGTACGAATCGTCGGACAGCACCTCTCTTAACCAGTCTACAGGTCAGGTTAGGTTATACAAGGGTGTAATGAAAAAAGCCACACAGACACTAGGCGCCAAAACGGGCGCACCGAGATCCCTGGGAAACCTTGGTTGAACTTAATATTCAAGAGGCAAAACAACCTAAATATTCTCCCTCGTAAAACAGTCAATTTCCCTGTAGTAGCCAAGAAGGCAATTGATGTTTGCGCCGTCTAATTCCGCTAAACTTTTGAAGAGATATTCTCCTAAAAATTTCCTGCGCATACGTTAAATTGCCTCGCGTTCATTCAGTTATGTGCATTATATCCTCAACCGCCTGCAGATCACTGCAAAAGCGACAAATATCCATTTTAGGAAGCCTAAGCCTCCTTGCGGGTTTCCGCAGGAGACAGTGTCCTGTCGGATTCCAAACAAAGCCCTAAGCTTGTCCGTGCTCATTTTTAATTGTCCCTTTGATCCTTTTTCGTCAAAACGTGGTCAGATAGCCTTGGATCCACTGTGTCCAGACAGACTAGATTTTCTCCTAAATAGTGCCTCTTAAAAAAACCTTACTATTGTCAAGGAGCCCTCCTCTTCTTGAAAGCTCATCAGCTTGTTCATTTCTCTCTTTACCACAGTGTTCTGGCACCCAGAACATTCTCACCCGGTTCTGACTACACAATGCTTTACGCATTTTCCAACAGCCATTGGCTATATAAGATTTGATATTGATCGATTTCAATGCTTCGAGCGTAGCCTGGCTATCGATGTAAAGGGCGATATCTTTTCCGGATATCGATCTCATCTGCGTAAGCTCGGCCGCCCTATGTGCAGCCAGAACCTCTGATTGGAAGACAATGCTTGTATCCTGTAGTTTTAGGGATACTTTAAATTCCGGGTCTTTTGAGAAGATACCGGAACCTGTTTCTTCTTGTGCTTTCGAGCCATCTGTGAAGATTCCAATTTCATTAGGCCTGACAAAAAGTATGATACGCTGTAAAAGCTTAACAACAAAATAAAGTTACACGACAATACTTGTAACCATCCTCTGTTTATTATAACATAGCGCTGTGTATGTAAGTATGTCGCACCCTTACAGGCACAAAAGAGAGAGGTTGAAAATTATATAACTTGGTGGTTCGAGTTAAAGTCCTCCCAGAGTCAAAATGTTTTTATACTATCCAGGGTATATTAATTTTACTGCATAGTTTGTAACACAGTGAAATAACCACCGTGGCCCCTAAGATCTTTTAGAGATATGATCGAGACCGACAGGTTAATCGATTAAGCCATGTCCGTCCTTCCGTATGTCCGTATACGTATGTGAAGTTTTTAGGTCTTTAAAAATGAGCTAGGACGCTCAAACTTAGAGTGTATCTTGGTTTATATTTTTAAAAGGCAAAATGTGGAAATTGATTAAATCCGGCAACGGCCACGCCTACCACTAGCTTCAACGTAAGACAACCTCTATTTCAAATTTTCTTTCAAAATGCCTTTTGGGCAAGTTAGACGAGGCGTAGGAACTCACATTTTGGTATAGAGCAATAATGCCCCATAACCTTTAAGAAGACAAAAATCGGACCGCCAGCAATATCTTTTAACACGTTAGATCTTTAAAAATCCGGTTTTTACTCCTTTTCACTCCAAATCGAAAAAAATATACGACAAATATTAAAGATATTACAAAAGCCCCGCCTAGTTCTAGGGGCGTGTTTACAAGAAACCTTAAGATTTACACGGTAGGGTCGGGTATATAGAAGTTTGTTACAGACGAACTCTTACTCGCATGTTTTTTTTATTATTTTAAATCTATATCTTCGATATTTGATGAAACTCATCCATCAAGCCCTTAAAGAATCTTGATCAGGAAGTGTCCCCTGTAATACAAATAAGATAGGTACCAATTGAATTTTTTTCTTAGTTCCTTTCTTTGTATGCATCCCAGACATAAGAGCAACGAGCACACATTGGCCAAAACATAGGTCATAAGGAATCGATGTATGAAAATAAGGATGAATATCTCCAAGAATGCATTCTCGAAGCGGTGCGGATGAAGAGATATCAAACAATACTAATACCAGGGACAGGACTCCACCAGGCAAGATTTCTGGCACAAGTCACACTAAGCTTAAAGTGTGGCTTGGTTAAAAGATAGTTAATTAACGCACTTCGTGAACCATGATCAATCAACTCAAAGCCGACAGAACCGACATTCAACATCTCACGTGATCCACTTCTCGAGGAGGGTCTGTTACGTTTACGTTTTTGTTGGAGGTTGCTACTATCCGATGGAGCACTCAGACACAACTACTGGTCCATTGTACTACCATGCAGACACCTTACATTAATGTATTTAGTTTACCCGTCTTTCGAAGAAGAGAAGGAGAAGATGAGAAGGAGCTTCAGTGATGAAGAGCTTAGGTGTTCGGCACTCACCACGTCAGCCCCAAAGATCCGCCACCTGATGCGAGCAAAGGCAGGACAACTACAGAGAAAGTGTTCCGCTGTATCGTCGTCCTCTCCACAGGCAAGACAGGTGGTGGTTTCGCTTAAGCCTAACACATTCAAGTGTCTAGCAAAAGCTTGGTGGCCGGTAAGGACGCCTACAAGAAGTCTGCAATCGATTCTCCTAAGAGATAAAAGAAAAGACGCTGACCCCTCGCAGATGTCCGGGCGTAGTCGTTTAGTCTGTCTGCACCCATCGCAGTCACGCCAACGAGCCCTGTGCTCACGAGAAACCCAAGTATCAATGGCAGACGTGACAACAGATACAGGCAGGCCTAAAGCAGGTTCGGGTCCTAAGAAAACCTCTTCTGAGCCAAGTCTGGCAAGCTCATCAGAGATCTCATTTCCCTGGATACCAGTGTGACCTGGAACCCAAACAAGATTCACTGCATTTAGCCTTCCGACTAAGTTCAACGAATTCTTGAGTTCGAGCACTATCTTGGACGAGGTAAGAGGGTTGAGCAACGCATTTAGAGCGGCTTGGCTGTCACTGCAAACGCATATGCTTCTTGCCCTCCACCTGTTAGTCACAATATAGCGCATTAGGATAGCGAAAATCTCCGCTTGGAAGACAGACGCATATTTACCTAAGGGGTAGTGGAGTCTAATGTTCTCGCTTTCCACAAAGACTCCAGCACCAGACCCCTGTCCGGTTTTGGAGCCATCCGTGAAAATACGATGGAATTCTTTCCCTGGCTCAGAGTCTGGCCGAAGCCATTCCATTACCTGAGGAAAGTTGACTTGGTAATTTTGTCGCAAAAGGATTTCTGGGGTCATTGCGTCAGAGGGCATGTCCATAAGACAGGGGTCAAAGGACAATTCTCGAACAAGTTCTTCAAAATTCCAATGCGTGTGGTACCAAAAACCACCTCTCTTTAAGCGAAAGATGGTTTTCAGCGTACACCCCATGACAAATATATCAAGGGGGGGAGGTTCATCAAAGCATCTAGAGCAGAGCCCGGCGTGCTAGGGAAGGCCCCTATGCAGCCAAGACAAGCCGTTCTTTGGAGTTTGGCAAAAGAGGCATTAACACGTTTCCGCGAAAGCCTGTTCCAGCAAACAACCGATGCGTATGAGAGGAGTGGTCTAACCATGGCAGTATAGATCCAGAGGACCCTTTTCGGAGTTAAGCCCCATGTCTTGCCAAAAGCGCCGCTGCACTGCCAGAAGGTGGACAATGCTTTTTCGGTTTTGGATTCAACATGCTTCGACCATAGAAGTTTTCTATCAAGGATTACTCCCAGATATTTGACTTCATCGGATATCGGGATAGTGACACCTTTAAGCACTAGTTGAGTCAGACCAGTGACCTTCCTCCTTCTCGTAAAGAGAACAACCGTAGTTTTAAGAGGATTCACTGAAAGCCCATTCCTAGTGCACCAATCATCGATCAAGTCCAGGGATCTCTGCGCCTGAGAGCACACAGTCCCTGGGTTTGAGCCGACAGAAAGAACGGCGACATCATCCGCGTAGGCTTGTGTGTAGGTTCCAGGAAGGTTGAGAGCCGATAGTAGAAAGTCTACAACCATGCACCATAAAAGGGGAGACAGAACACCACCTTGCGGGCAGCCCCTGTTTACCCCAGTTATGACGCACTTGCCACAATCTGCTTCGGTTATCAGCGTCCTGTTCATTAGCATTGCCCTAATCCATTGAATTAATGTTTCATCTACACCATGTTGTCTTGCTGAGTTGCACATGCTATCAAACGTCGCGTTATCAAAAGCACCCTCAATATCGACGAAAACGCCCAGCACGTACTTCTTCTGGTCAAGAGCACATTCAATCCTACCAACAAGGTTTTGAAGCGCAGTTTCGCAGGATTTTCCGCGCTGATAAGCGTGTTGCATCTCAGAAAGAGGGTGCAAACGAAGAGTAACTTTGCGCACGCGCAGCTCAACCAGTCTCTCTAAGCTTTTTAGCAGGAAGGAAGACAGACTTATGGGTCTGAAGCTTTTGGCTAGGCTATAGTCTGACTTACCAGGTTTTGGTATGAAAACGACTTTAACCATACGCCATAGGGTGGGTATGTAAGCCAAGGCAAGGCTCGCAGTGAAAATTCTTTTCAACGTGGACAACAGCTGACCTAAACCTTGCTTCAGCATTACCGGGTGGATGCCATCTGGACCAGGTGACTTAAAGCTCTCAAAAGATGCAATAGCATATTTGATAGCGTCATCAGTCACCACTCTAGATGCAATGTACCAGTTAAGCCGCCTTGTGTTCGCTGGTTCTGCAATGGCCACCGTTGCCGGTACCACTGAAGAGCACGTGGTGACCTGATTTCCCGGGAAGTGAGTCTCAAGGAGAAGACTGTAGGTCTTCGCCTTGGTCTCAGTGTAGGTGCCATCAGGTTTGAGTATTGAGGCGAGTCTGCTTGGTCTGTTCCTCTGAAGAACTTTCACAAGCCTACTAGTTTCACTTAGAGATTCGATCTCGTCACAAAATTTTTTATAAGAGTCATTTTTCGACTTGCGAATAAGTCTCTTAAAATCCTTTTGCCTTGATCGATATAGATTCCAGTCTTCTACTAAATTGGTTTTCAAGGACCGATTCAGGAGCTTCCTGGTCTCTTTGCGAATATGCTGCAGTTCAGCATTCCACCAAGGTACCGATTTTCTACGGAGGTTTTTCGTAACTGGGCACGCGAGTTCAAAACAACGGGTAAGGATGCTGTTCAGATTTTGAGCAGACATCTCTACCCCTTGTCGTGAACTCAGTTTGAGTTGAACTTGAACAGAGTGGCCAAGCTCCTCTCTAAACTGTGACCAATTCGTTTTTCTCGGATTTCTCCTCTCTTGCAAAGGTAGAACTTCGCAATTGATTTGAAATTCGATGTATCTGTAATCTGACAGGGTGCTATCTGGCGATACCCTCCATTTTGCGATAGTCCTTGAAGTGGGTCTGTGACCCAAATTATTGATGGTAATGTCAGACGATAAGATGAATTCCAAAAGACGATCTCCTCTTGCGTTACATTTGCTGCTGCCCCAGACAGTATTCTGAGCATTAGCATCGCAGCACAAGACGAGACCCAATCTTTTGGAATCTCGTCCGGACAATCCAGGCTTTTGTGTCGCCAGGATTCTGGGCTCGCAAAGGAGGGTCTGACAAACCCTCCAAAACCAGTGGAATCTGCTTGCGATGATCTGGTTAGGGGCATTCACCAGCTCATCTGCATGATATGGCCAGAGGAAAGCATGCCAAATAAATGGAACTTAAGATTTGTTTGCCCGATCCTCAAGAAAGGAGATTCTCTGAATTGTGCCAGGTATAGAGGCATCAGAGGCCTAAGACTTTTGCCAGCAATCTGATACGTCTATACAGGTGTCCAGAAAACTTTATCCCAGAAAATTCTTTAGCCCAGAAAATTCTACCATCGATAAACTATTCACACTGCAGCAGATCTTGAAGGAAACCCCCGAATTTCAATTCACCTGTTTATCCATTTCGAGGCCATATGTATGACAGCCTCTATAGAGGCGAGCTATATAGCGCAATGTCTAGTTTTGGCATCCCTGCCAAGCTCGTCAGTTTGAGTAGGATGACGATGGAAAATCTCGCTGTTCTCTTAAAGTCAGTAAAGACCTCCCCGACCACTTTGATGGTAAAAAAGGATTTAGGCAAGGCAACGTACTGCATGCGACTTTTTTAACTTCATACTTGAGAGAATGGTGCAGACCGAAGGAAAACCCCTGCCAAACGCTGATTCTTTGGGCTAAGAAGGCAATAGAGTAGCAAAGATCTCTCTTCAGCAACTAAAGTGTCCATTTATTTGAACCTTATCATCCCAGTCCTGCTTTACCGTGCAGAAGCATGTCCCTGTCAAAGGCGGACCAAAACGTCTTCGGACGATTAATGGTCCCGTCTGAATAGACTTGGAGGAGGAGATATAACATGATTTGTGCTGGCTGTACAGCGACATATACTTAGCCAGAAGAGTAAAAACACAACGTCTACGATGGCTGCGTCTCTTGTCCTTCGAAGACTCAGGTTGCGCACGCAAGTGGAAGGGGACCTCAGCCAACTTCGCGTGCGAAACTGGAGACAGCTAGCTAGAGACAGAGCTGGCTGGCGAAGCTTGTTGGCTGAGGCCCAGGTCCACCCCGGACTGTAGCGCCACCTTAAGTAAGTAAGTAATTATTGATTCAGACCAAAAACCTTTAAAAATTTTGTGTTTAAGGGTAAAGAGGGTCGTGTATTTAAAAGGTCGTTACAGACGAACTCTTGCACTTACCTACTGTTTAACCTGACAACAAGGTATTAAAGAATCTCTCCCCTTCTTCCTTTCTACCCAGCATGTTCGTATACCGGGCAACGATCCCTAAGCCCCAGTTAGGTTCGTCACTTGTGGTAGGAAGCATTTAGATTTAGTGATCTCTGATGGATACTCTAAATTGTTACTACATATTTGAAGTATGCTAATTATTATCTGCGGTACTATACCTTATCAGTACTATCATAGAGTACTTTGTGGACTTAAGCAAAAGGAGAGGACCCACCCTTCTATTCGATCTGTCAACAAGTTTTTTAAGCTTAATGATGGAGCGGAGTGAAAACACTAGGGTTATAATACTCGAAAAAACTTATTGCCAAGGTACTTAGCCCAATAATGACTAAACAAATATTAATAAAACAGATAATGGTGTTAAAAAAAGGTAGTAACTACTTTAAAAAAAAATACTTTCCCGATTGTTGAAAAAATCGGCCTCCGTCCAATATAATTGATGGCGGTTAAAAAGTATGAGTAAACCATTGAAAGGTTCGATAGAACAGCCCGAGGAAGAAAAAAACCTTACACTGATCCAAATCAATTGTCTCTCAAAACATGACAAGATTCTCAAAAAAAAGCCAAACAGGGGAAACACAATCAGGAAGGAAATTAATACTCAAAACCTCATACGAAACCAAGGGGAAACCCTTGTCGGCATTCTTTCCCTATATATGTGGTAACAGCTGCTGCTGGGTCTCCCTTACCGCCACCTCTGCCCGGAACAAATATACCAGAAAGAAGACGATAACTTTTTACACCGAAAAAATCCTTGCAGCACAGGTTATACCTATATCTACCAAGGCATTACTTTAATCTGTAATTTGTATGCCTTTTTATGTAAACACTCTGTTCTTCAAAAGGCAACGACGAGACGACGACGACGACAACGCACCAAGGAACACACACTCACAAAGGTATGATGAGGAACCTGGACAAAAGAGGCGAAGGTGGAAGAGGAAAACACAGTGAACTGCATCTGGGGTGCTGCTCACATCGCGCTACCTGTACCTGATGACAATGATTATCGAACGACGCGGCATAAGCACCTGGCGTTACCCGCCAACACGTTGTTACTCCTGCTTGTCTGCCACAGGGGCGATGATTCTTATGTAATTTATAAATATGTGACATTCAGAACGATGATGCTGATGATCCCTGGTTATGGGTGTATGACGGGTGCGTGAGAAAATTGCATAGGTATACTTTTGATGGGTGACAAATGGCATGTCAAAAATCATAGCGCATCAGAGGCAGATTCGATATCATCGATTCGCTAGCTCCACTTTGAGTGGCCTGCCTATGTAATTACCAGCCATATTAAGACCGCAAAGCCAAGTAAAACAAGCAACCGACGAGGCATCGAACACGCGCTACACCGGTTTTCCTGCATCAGGGTCGGGGGAGAAGCTGACTGCAAAACCGATGTCAGAATAATTTATTGTTTTGGTCGAGATGCGTTCGTTTGAAGTGTCCAAATGAGGCATCGCATACCTGGCTTTGATTGTGAGTGGATGTGTAAATGCGATTGTTGACGCATTTGTTTAGATATCTTTTTTCAAAAGTTGGTGTCAAATCCTTAGAAACCCGATTTTATATTGTGTTTTATCCTTACTCGAAACAAGCAGAGCCACTGTAAATATAAATAACAATTTCTGAATGACTGCCTGGCTACCTATTTGCGCAAAATTCGTTTAAGTACAGCAACCGAAGAGGGGAAATTAACTTTGTATCTGTGTGCTTTGTTTGCTTTGTGTCTGCGCGCCGCGCACCCATCTGTGATACTCTCTGCCTCGGTATATTGCGTATACCTACTAGCTACTACAAGTCGGAAGAAAGTTCATTTCGTTTTCATTTCGCATTCAATTTTCACCTCATTAAAAATGCAAACCATTTCGATGCAATTGTTATCGCTGTTACTGGCGTCGTCGGCAATGGCAATTCTCTTGTTGGGTTTTCCTTTATTATTATGAAGGTAGGTGCCTATACCTAGCTACCTTTCCATAACTTTTTTATCTGTGTAAATTGCTAATAGCGTCAGTGACTTTATACACAAGAAAACAAGAATTATATAGTAAATAATTTATTACTGCGAGGTATTTTTTTGCTATTTTACTCACAAAAGAATTTGGTGATATACATATGTACCTACCTATCTACTGAAAAAATATTTTATGTTTATAGGAGCGCATTTCACGAATGCTTTATAAGTTAGAGCTTCAATGAACGGTGGTGGTTCAAGGCCCAAAAGCGAGTAGGCAGACTATCCTAGTAGACGCGACGTCGATATATGTATGCCACAAGATTTGCATTTAACCCACATGTCTAACACCCTTTTTGTTATGAGACATACAATTTTATATGCATACAACAGACTTCTTACCACCGACACGCCTTGGGGTTGATCACATATCATTCTCTTGAAAGGCACATTCGATTTGGGACCACATGCGGCAGTTTGTTGGTCAAGAACACGGAAATGTCACATGCAAAGTAAATGTTTTCACATGCGTACATAAAATGTGTCCAAAAACGGATACATATCGCTCAGAATTTAGTTACTACTTAATAGTATTGAAGTTAAGTAGTGACTAAATTCATGTTATAAAAAATGTCACTGTTGGTAGCAGCAGCTTCGAGACAGCTAGACAGCTACACCTTCATGGAGATTAGCCCAATGATGGACACAAGGATTAGCACAAATGGACTCAAAGCTCCTCTCATGCAGGAAAAAGTCCAAACACAGAAAACTTTATTCTGCCAGTTTTATTCTGCCTGCTTTATGGCGCCGAATAGGTAGGTACTGGACGGGAAGCCCAGAAGGAGAAATTATGCCCAGTGCTTTCGACAGAAAAGTTATGTGGCGAGCAAGGAAGGCGAACGGAGGAGAAGATACAATCATATAGGATGTAGTTGAAAAAGTCAAAGGACGAAGACTATATTGACTAGGTCGCAAAGAGCGTATGTACAACAAAGCTCGAATAAAGACCCCCAGGTTCAAGAACGGCTAGGACAAAGACAAGACACCGAAGAAAAATACGAACAGTATCGCGCATCCGACCTGGATGAAGTGCTTTGTTCAAGCTTTAGAGCAGTAAAACTCCCGCAGCTAACGGCCTAACTGCGGAATTTTTCGAATCTTCTGACGATGATCTGGTCGGTAGCATTCACCATCTCATCTGCAAGATATGGTCGGGCGACAGCATGCCCGGTGAACGGAACCTTAGCATTGTTTTCTCGATCCCCTAGAAAGGAAACCCGCTAAACTGCGCCAACTTATGAGGCACCAGTCTCCTTGACTCGTACAAGATATTTTCTACTGTGTCAGCAATTAAAACCGTTCCTCCACAGCCTGATAAAATCATATCAGTGCGGCTTTAGGTCAGGAAAGCCCATTATTGATGAAATATTTACACCGCCGGAGGATCTTGCAAAATATAATCTGAAATTCCAAAACGATACCCACCACCTTTTCACTGACTTCAACGCGTATCTGTAGAGACGAGACATGGAGGAGATGTCGAGTTTCGACATCCCTGCCATACTCGTCAGCTTTTGCAGGATGACGATTGAAAAGTCGTGCTGTTCGACCAAGATCAACAAAGATCTCACAAACAATTCTGACGCCTATAAAGGATTGGGACAAAGCGCCGCGCTGTCATGCGACTTCTTTTACATCACGTCTGAGAGAATCGTGCAGATCTCCCGCTCCTACAAAAGAGGCATAATCCGTCATCTAAGGTCTATAAATCGTTATAAGACCCTCATGATCTCAATCCTTTTTTTCGGTGCAGAAGGTTTTAGGACTGCTACAAAAGGAAAATCCTTCGTCCCATCCGCAAAAAAAAAAGAAGTGAAGAAGAGGGCATATCGTTGAACCGTACAGGCTGTATCTTTAGCCAGCAGAATCAGTTTCATTTTTCTTCAATTCTGCCTCCAAATGTGGGCGTGGACCAAAGACTTGTATAGACAAAATGTGGAACCAAACGTTTTCTACATAAAATATTAAGCAAATTTTTTTCAATTTCGAGCAAAAATATTGAGTAAAATGCATTTGAAAATTTACCCTTAAAATAGATGCCACGCCCACTGGAGGAGGTTTACAAATAAAATTTGTCTTTTTTGTGTCTTACATTGATTAGGAGATGCTAAATGTCAAACTTCAGCCTTTAAGAACGTCTTACAGTTTTAAAAACTCTGGAGGTAGTTTCACATTTAGACCTACTGTGGGCGTGTCTTTGGGCGGATTTCAAAAATGTTTACACTTGTACTGCTTCGCATGACGTGGACCTTACGTACGAAGTTTCAGCACCCTAGCTCAAAGTTTAAGGCCTAAAACCATGTGACATACAGACGGACGGACGGACATTGCTCATATGATTCAGAATTCGGTCTCGATCATATGCCCTTCAGGTCTTGGGGGTCTACCATTATTATTTCACCGTGTTACAAACTATGTGACAAACTTAATATACCTCCTATCCTATGGGATGGGGTATAAAAAATGTCACTGCTGGTAGCAGCAGCTTCGAAACAGCGAAGGAGTTCATCCTTAGAAAAATACGAATAGTATCGCGCATCCGACCTGGATGAAGTGCTTTGTTCAAGCTTTAGAGTAGTAAAACTCCCGCAGCTAACGGTCTAACTGCGGAATTTTTCGAATCTTCTGACGATGATCTGGTCGGTAGCATTCACCATCTCATCTGCAAGATATGGTCGGGCGACAGCATGCCCGGTGAACGGAACCTTAGCATTGTTTTCTCGATCCTCTAGAAAGGAAACCCGCTAAACTGCGCCAACTTATGAGGCACCAGTCTCCTTGACTCGTACAAGATATTTTCTACTGTGTCAGCAATTAAAACCGTTCCTCCACAGCCTGATAAAATCATATCAGTGCGGCTTTAGGTCAGGAAAGCCCACTATGGATGAAATATTTACACCGCCGGAGGATCTTGCAAAATATAATCTGAAACTCCAAAACGATACCCACCACCTTTTCACTGACTTCAACGCATATGACAATATTTGTAGAGACGAGATGTCGGGTTTCGACATCCCTGCTATACTCGTCAGCTAATGCAGGATGACGATAGATAATTCGTGCTGTTCGACCAAGATCAACAAAAACCTCACAGACAACTCTGACGCCTAAAAATGATTGGCACAAAGCGCCGCGCTGTCATGCGACTTCTTTGACATCATGTCTGAGAGAATCGTGCAGATCTCCCGCTCCTTCAAAAAAAAGGCATAATCTGTCATCTTAAGTCTATAAATCGTTATAAGACCCTCATGATCTCAATCCTTTTTTTCAGTGCAGAAGGTTTTAGGAAAGGGTTTAGGACTGCTTCAAAAGGAAAATCCTTCGTCCCATCCGCAAAAAAAAAGAAGTGAAGAAGAGGGCATATCGTTGAACCGTACAGGCTGTATCTTTAGCCAGCAGAATCAGGAATCAACTGCTACTATATTTCGCATACACCTCCAGGGACGGTGTAGTAGAGGAGCACATAGTCTAACGGCATGCCCTTAGCTGCACCCTGTGGTCAACATGTAAACAAGATAAATTAAATAGTAAACTCAGCTGCTTTTTGTGCCCTAGATTCTTTTGATAAGATTTTCTCACGTTAGATACTTTATGCCTATTGTCAATTTCATCACAAAACGTTTCTAGTATGACAAGATTTGCCATTGTTTATAAACGACATTCAATTGACCATTTACTAAGGCAAACAGGACTATCCTGACTTGCTGATTGCTAATCTTGAACCCTCTGTTGCGGTCAGAAAGACGCAGCTGGGCGGAACTTCTAGTTTTTTAACACCTCTCCAGAAAGAGCCAACGAAACTTCAGAAAATACGAAGACCAAAAGGGCCAACAAAACCAAATCGTGGTCTCAATTCAGACAATGACGCCAGCGCTGAAATCAAACAAGGGGTAACTCTGGTCAACCGTTGTTTCTTTGGGTTAAGAAGCGAAGCCCTCCCGAGCAACTAATCTGCTCATTTATAAGACCCTCATAATCCGAGTCCTGCTTTATAGTGCAAAAGCATGGACCCTGTCAAAAAAGAATGAAAACACTTTAGGCTGCTTCGAGAGGAAAATTCTCGGACGATTTATGGTCCCATCTGTATAGCCGGAAAGTTGAGGCGAAAGTATAACATCGAACTAAACGGACTTTACAGCGACACCGACCGCGACGTAGCCAGTAGAGTTCAAATACAATGGTTACGACGACTGGGTCATCAAGAGCGGATGGACACCAACGGAGACAGAGCTGGCTGGAGAAGTAAGATTAGATTCTTAGATTAGAAAAGATTTTTATTTTTTAACCGTATGAATTAAATTTAAAAAAAAAACTTTTTAGCAAAAATCTGTTGGCATGGCCTTGCCGTCCGCCTGATGGCAACAGTAAGTATCAGACTTTAGTGCTTTTGGTCTTTAAAAAAATGACAAAGTCAATTTCTTTAAAAGAATTCATGAATTATTCTATCACGATAAGCTAGGGCTTTTGTGCAGTAGAGAAGCAGCTTCTTAGCGTTGCACTCGTTGAGATTTTGTAAAACTTGCTCCGGTTGCATTGCATCAGCTCCGAAGATATACCTCCTTATTTCCCTAACCTGGAGAAGTTTTTTGGCTAGGACCCATGCCCACACCAGGCTGTAGCGCCACCTTAGTAAGAAAATAAGTAAATCAGTCGTGTTTGTGCACCCAAATTAGCACAAGCACGATTGGGTTAAAGTGTGCAACTGCTGTATCAAGTCCTCATTGTCATGAAGCATCCATAATGACCGAAAGGATGGTCGCGGGTGAAAGCTGCCAAAATGAGACTTTTCCCTGGTTTTGTTGGTTTTACTCGTAGGGAGTTGTTGGTGGTTCTTCTATCCACCAACAAACCTGGCTTCGCGGCCCGTTGAATTAGAAAAGCTGATGAGAAGAGACTTAGTCTCCAAGGTTAAAGAGATCGACGAGTTTCCAATGAGTTAAAAAAGCCGCACATGTGTTAATGTGTCGCCATCAAAATCGCGTCTTTATGTATTTATATCTTGCTCAGAGCATTGCTAGTATCCTTTGTAGGGAAAAGGGGAATCAGCCTGTGTCGGTGTCGTTATGTGACAATGAGAAGATAGTAAGAGGAAGCGGCACAACCTAAGTTAAACCTCCACGGCAGGAGTTTAGTTTTATTCTTCTTTTACGATTGATATGGCTACAAGTATATTCTTAGCCTTGGCCCTATCTAGATAAGCGCGAGACTTTGCTTTAAAAGATTTCAGTCATTCAAATATATAAGCTTCACTCGTGAGGAGTTTATTTTAGAGACCTAAATATGTACATTCTTTTGTCTATTAGCATTTTGCCATAATTACTTAACCAGACTTACCCGTCATTGACTACTTCTATCTTAGAAGTCAAAAAAACTTTTCGATGAACTTACATAATTAAAAATAAAACAAAACTGACTTAATGACTACATTTAAGTACGAATCTCGAAAAGGTGTAATTAGACTTTCAAGAATACCTACCCTCATTGATTATAAAAGAACCAAAACATTATATTTTACAAGTCATGGGATATCCTTAAAAGGAATTGTTATCGATTATGACAAAGACTTCACCCTTACATCCATATAACATTGAACCTTAAATTTGCTGCTGTTGTTGTTTCTCTTCGCCATTTTTGCCCTTAACCGATTTCGGCAAGGAACTCTTACGTGCTCGTCCCCTTCCCGAAGTTCGCCAAGTCGACTTTTGGGAGGACGTAAACATTGATTTCTGCACTTTCAAAGGTGGTGGACATGAAACTTGCTCGTAGATCGCTACCTATAGAACATTGCGAAAAATCCTTAAAGTTTCCTAACGACAACAGAATGTGCGCTCCCTCTGGTTAGACGCTCTTCTCAATGAGAATTTTCTTCTTTCAAGAGGGTAAAAGAATGAGAGGAAGAAATTCATAAACCTTAAACAAGCAACAGAGCACAGCTCCTCCAGCAACAGACGGTTAGTGGGGCGGTGAATTCGCTATTTCTTGAGGTCTTTTGTGCTGCTCCAAACGTTTCCTCATTCAAGGAGTGTATCTACATGGATATAGAGATAGAAAAGACCCATGTAGAAAACCCCTTCCTCTTCGGTTTCCATTTCCATGATGGTTGAGTGAAACAAACAGTAAAACGGCGACATAGACAAAAGCTATCAAACCAAGCAAAACCCACTCACAGTGCCGTCGTCGTTGCTGTGAACCAAGAAACAGATATTACAGCAGGACGCCATACAAACACACACACACACAGACCAACACAACGAAGGATGCTCTTGCTCTATGATGTTCTATTTGTTGCAGGGAGCACTTGAAAAGTTTTCTTCAATTCGACATACACACAAAACCCACCCAGAGGGAATGGGGGAATGTGGTCGAGACATACATGCTTTCTTTAATGCAACACACAATGCGCGCAGCATGATTATCGTCTTCCGTCACACAATGGGAGGAAGAGTCCTTTTCTGGGTTTTGCAGAAATGATTGAATTAAGCTGCGAATAATTTGCATCCCGAATTGGGGTCAGGCCATCGCTCGCTTGTTGGTGTGTGTTGTTGGAAACACTATGACTATGAGATGACACCCCAATGACAATGTCTTTATACTTCACCCATGTAAACGAAGAAAAAATCCCCAGCAAGGATAGGTGAGGAGATAATAAAGACTCTCTAAATGGCACATCTGCCAGTGGAAAAGAATGGGCTCACGCCCCACGATAGCCATTAACAAATTCCAAACAAATTCCTCTTCACGCGTTCTTTCTTCTTTCTCTCACTCCCTTCGTTACTTAACAGCAACAAAAAAGCATACAATACTAGGTTAAGTACCTTGTTGGTTGCTGGATTCTTTTAAAGATTGCTACCGCTTTGCCACGCACTTTTTGATTAGATCTTTCCACCTTGGAGAGTGTAGAGGTACCATGTCAAGTTTGGGAAGTTGTGTTGGGGCAACTTGTTCTGTTAAAGGTTTCACTCCTCCTCCTTCGCCACCAAAACCTCTTTAGGAAGTCTCAAGGTATTCTCCAGTGCTTGCGTGTAATTGCTCTTGAGTGCATTTTCGAAAACGCGTATTTAATGTGTTTATCCGAATCGGTAATGAAAGCGTGAGAAATTAACAAACAATCATACCAAACATGTTTGTGAAGAAAATGTCAAAGAGAAGCGGAAATAAAGGGAACAAATTGTGTGTGTATACGTGTAGGTGTTGGAATATGGAGGAAAATATCGTTTGGAAGAGGATTTTTAATGAGGACATGATGTTGTTTTGTCACCAGAGGAAAATCGATTCAGAGAATTTAGCTAAAACCTAGTTAGCGGGTTAGAATATTGCTTAAGTGATTTGTTGTATAACCGTATAAAGAAGGAAAGTGTTAATTCCACGCCGTTCGGAAAAGAGGCGATAAGGAGATACAGGTTCAATTTCGGCAATGATTAAGGCATTTAAGTCATTTCAAGTGGGTCAGTTTCAATCAGTTTCTTTTGAACTGAGATTTCGCTAACTAACCGAGACCAAATGACAATAAGCATTCTAAGTACCTACCTTCCGGAATAATAGGGAAGAGATTTTCAGCCTGATCCCAGAGGGGCTGCGATTGGCTGAATATAAACCTGGCAGCGAGGCACAAAATACAGCCCTCGCCTTCACCATGAAGAGACATAAGAAACAGTCACGGATATGTGCTGGACCCTTTGGAGCTTCGCCTGAGGGGAGCCAGCAGGCAAGCGCTTGGTGGTCGGAATGTCCCGCTCGCCATCCGACCGGGAGCGGAGGGCTTCAGCGCTAAGTCAATCTGGCTTAGACGGTCATTCTACAAATCACAACGGAAAATACTTAAAATCGTTACATGGAATGGCTTATCGCTAACGGAGAAGGAGCCTGTACTGGTTGAGGAGACCAATAAGTATCAGCTCGATGCAAGTGGCATCTCCTCAGCTAAGTGGAAAGGTTCCGGAACCACCGAATTCGCTGATGGATGAAGGCTCTTCTGGTCTGGGGTCTCAGTTGACATGACAGCACAGGCGGTTCTGCAGCTGGGGATACTCACAAGACCTGCCTGTCGGGAAATCTATGGAAGTTTCTTCCATGGGGCGGAGATTTTTGATCTTAAAGCTTAAGTTGTAACGATAATTTTTGGCTTTAGTGCTGGTGTATGCACTAAATCGAGAGTCAGAATATGCGGCCTTCTTTAACTAAGTTGATGCTGCTCTGGAAAGAGTGGCAGAAATTGACTTCTTTCTTTAATTGGGTGACTGCAACGCTCATGTGGATACCAACAACAGTTGCAGTACTTGAAGGAGTGTGATTAAAAGGCACGGTGACCCGTATCAAATCACGCTGAGACCTACTCTAATTACAGAGAACAATTTGCACACAACGTTTCGGAGAAATCGGAACAAATTCCAACTGAATTCTGCAAGAAATGCTTGTGGAAGGAAGCGGTTTGGTGTGATACCTGGTTGTGAGGAAAGATCTGCGTGGTTTAGAACAACTAGAGATCAAGCAGTTATAAGAGAAAAGAAAAGAGGCTATATTATGTGGAATCACTGTAGGAACCATCTTCTCAGGCCGGTTCAATGTGGCGCCAAAAACTTCCTATCGGACAGTAAGAACAGGCAAGAATCGGGAATGGAAGAAGTTCAGTGAGAGGTTGGAGCACAATTACTGATATGCAAGCAAGATATTTGGCAGACTATTCCCCGTCTCAGAGGAAAAAAGTTAAATATCGTACAAGGGGTTAAATCCAAGGCCGATAACTTTTTCTAAATAAGAACGATGTCTTACGTAGATGGAGCGAGCACTTTCCGAAGTTGCTCGACAGGCCACTAAAGGTGACGATTCCACTGCTAACGAGATTTGAGCAGTTCGACAGTAGATGAAGTCACTGTTACAATTAAATTGCTGGAGTTGATGAAATCTGGGCAGAATTGCTCAAGATAATGGGTGAAGAAGGTTCTAAATGGCTAACACGTGTCATTAAGGTGGCTTGGGAAAGCGGGAAAGCACTTAGCGATTGGGTAACAGGAGTTATAGTGCCCATTTTCGAAAGAGGTGACAAGAGAGATTGCTCTAACTATAGGGGTATATCCCGCTTTAGCCTTCCGGGAAAAATATTGGTGAAGGTGTTGGAAGCGCATTTCAGAGCTGTAGACGAGCCTTTGTTACGGGCAGAGCATTGCGGCCCTCGGCCTCGCAGAGGCATAACCGACTAGCTTTTTACTATCAAGCTTATTCTGGAGATGGACTGGAAATATGCCAAAGCATACTGCGCGTGTTCTGTAGATTTGGAAAAGGCTTATGACCGGGTTCCTCGGGATAAGCAACTCTTTAGAGTTTTGCAAGATTTTGAGTGGGCCTCTTCTGACTACCATTCGCTTTTATTTATGGGAACTGTAAATGCTGTCTGGGGTTAAATGGCATCAAATCCCATCCTTTTGATATGCACGTTAAACTTCGCCAGGGCTGTGTGCTATCATCTTTCCATAGCGTATATAAACTGGATGGTGAAGCGCAGTCTTGGCGGGAAATATTTCAAAATGGCTGGCTTCAGAATAAGCCATCTGATTTTCGCAGATGATTTGGCTATCCTTGCATCGTCCGAGGAGGAACCTCTGAGAGCGCTGCATGCGTTTGCGGCCATCTGTGGAGATGCTGGGATGAGGGTTAGCTTGAGCAAATCAAAACTGATGGTTGTTTCCGGAACTCCTGTGCCGTGTAACCTCCACATAAATTGAGTCCCATTAAAAGATGTAAAAAACTTTTGGTATCTCGCGGTCTTTTTAATAATGAATGCCTCCTTAATATGGGAGGACGTCCACCTGCACTCTCTAATCCTTGAGGCTAACTCTCACTTAAGGGGAAATAGAAAACAAAAGATCTAAAGATCTAGTTAGTCTAGACGTAAAGGGAACGAAATAAATGAGTCAAATAAATTTTCTAGTCAGCAGTAAATCCGTCTAATGTTTTCTTTCCGTAGCCGGGAGGTAACCCCGACGGGACGACCCCCCTCCTGGAGGAACAGACCCTTTTTAATAAGATACTCGAGGGCGGCGAGCGGAATAACCCCTCCTTAGAGCCGGTTTTTCAGTTCGAGATCATCAGAGTTTCCGAGTTAAACTGGGACTAAACCCAGAAATTAGTTTTTCAGTGAATTTAGATCTGGGGTTAATCTTTCCTAAACTCACTAAATTTGGTGACTTGATCCCGGATCAATTTCGGAGAACAGTATGAACTTCTTTGAAAGTGTTTTCTGTGGGGTGTGGCAGTTGTTTTGCGTCTTTCTATAAAAATGACAACTGAGAACAACTCGAACTTCTTTTCCTGAGTTTTTCTATGTGAGTGAAGAGAGAAAATTGGGAGAGTTAAAAATTCCGTGACTCGAAGATTTTGACAACTTTACTGAAAGAGCTAAATCTGCAATGAAACTCTTAGTTTTTTCTGCTAATAGCAGGTGAGCCGCCTACGCCATGTTATGATGGAGATGATCATGTCTTGTCCGATGCTCAACTCAATATTTTTATATGTATGTAGAAGTTGAAGGTCGCTATTAAAAGATTTTGCAACAAGTAAGTTTTTATTCCACATTAAGCTAACTCTTCTTTTTCACTAATTTGGGTATCAAGTGAGCGGCGCGGAGGGTCTGAGACTACAAATTTAAGTAATTTTTTTTTCTATAGTGTCACGATTTTTTTTTCTCTAAAATTTAAACATTAGTGCATGTTTTTAAGTGGGACGCATTTTTTGGCTGGGGCGAATTTTTTTGGCGACATTTTCAAATTGTCCATCAGTAACGCTGCCCAGGGTCCATTACCATCGGGTAAATCTTCAACCAATCCACAATTGATTGGTGACCTTCGGTACAGGTTAACAGCGTCACTGATTGCCTAGACCCCTGCCACCCAAACGGGTAGTTGTCTGGGTGGAAGGGGTCTAGGCTGGTAACTCCAGTCCTACAAGTGGTATCACAATGAACCGCCCTTGGTCTGAGTGTGCCCATGCCTAGCGGGGGCAGCCACCCAATCTAACCTAATATGGTAGGCATGATACTAAGTTATCCTGTAAGATTGGTCAAGCGGGAGCAATAGTAAAGGAACTTCGCGGGCCAGTAATAAGCAAAGCTGAATTTGGAGTGAAAGCAAAGATCTCGGAGGAACGAGAAAGATGGAAGGACCATTTAGCCACCCTCGCACCGCGACCCTTTTAAAGGATAAGCGGCATTCGAAAATGATGATGATGAGCAAAGATCTCGGTTTATAAATCAGTGCAAAATTTGGGTAATTTTCAAAAGAATTAGATCGCGGGTACAACCTGCTGAATTTGAGATTTATAAGGTACGCTGCTGGTGTTACTCTTAGGGATAGAGTGAGACACGTCAGTATTCATAGGAATCTTAATGTTGAGCAGCTACTTTTCCGAGTGGAATAATCAATTCCTCGACGGTTCGGACATAATATTCACATGCCCACCGACAGACTTCCTAGACCGGTCATGCTGGCCGAGATGCAAGCGCATCACCCCCTGGTAGGCCAAGAAACAGGTGGTGGGATCCGTTAGAGATCTCTAACAGAGTTCTTAATGTTTTAGACGAGTGACCAGAACGTTTTACTACTTTTGGGACACCGTAGAATTTTATACCTTAAGTTTTGGTCATGTGTTTACAGGACGGTTTCGTTTAAACTTTTTTCGGTTTTCTTAATTGGCCTTATAAGACCGAAACCTTAGCCCTTTTAAGTTTATGGTTGTTGGTCGGACAAATCCCTATCCTGCTGCTCAGCCGTGGGATATAATTCATTAAGCCACAATTGGAGAAGAATCGTTCTACTCATAGGAATAACTCTGAAGGAGAAACGCAACGCAAGAGTTAGAAAGAGCTCTTCTAGCTGTAGAAACTAATGGCACTTTTATAGCTCATCCGGAGAAGTCACGTCTGCATAAAATATGGGTGAAAAAAACAAGTAAAATAACGACTTGTACGGGCTTTAGTCCGAATTCGACCAAGTTAGAAGAGATAAGAGTTTTTTTTTTGTGATAAAGTAAGAAAAGCTCGGTTATGTAAGAAAAGATACAACAGCGAACTCTATACAAATGTAGTTGAGAAATCCAGAAGCCAGGGACTAAATTGGCTCGTCTATATCGAACGGATGGACAACCACATTCTTTTCGACTACTAGGAAGAGCGAACACCCGTTTTGAGGACCAAGCAATTGAAAGTAGTGGACCCAGGATCGCAGAGGATAGGAGGCTTCTGTCAAGCAGAGAGCGACATTTCATAGTATGGTTTTTCTACGACATTAAAAACCTAGAATGGTGCACTTAGCTATATTGAGGGGGAATCTTCGTAGACACTTTGCTTTTCTTTAATGACATAAATCCGAAACGACGAAGGTCAAGTTCTGGTATAACATCTTTTGAAAACGCATTGTCAAATTTTGCTCATCGATAAGTGTTTTGGTTGGACTCAGTCATATTATGGCCAAGAAACAGCTAGAACAGCTAGAACCTAGATTAGTCTGCCTAATAGAATTTCGAAACCACTCAATCCTGCCCAATCGCAACCTCGTCCGCCGCCCACAAAGTGTCAAAGTTTTCCAAACCATCCTCATGGCAACAATACGGCCGACTACATTATTTAATGTCCACAGCAATAAAAGTCAATCACTTTGGCGTGTCAGCGAGAAAGCGTGTGTGCACGCGTGAATATTCAAGAGCGCACAGGTAGACCGCAGACGAAGACGAGCAAAGACACAGTCGTGCGCTCCCATACTAGGTAAAAGAACAAGCCGTCTTTAGAGTGATATTTTATGTTATAAATGTTACTGCAGCGCATTGGCCCCAAATGTTAATGGTTACTAAATCAGCAGAAGCGCGGCGAGCAGCCGCAACATCAGCGCGCAGAAGCACACTTCGCGTCGACATCCACGTCGGATGGGCACTTATTTGTGTGCAACGCAATTACCTAGATGCACCGCCAAGTGCAAGAAGTAAAAACCAAATCAATGGGCCTTAACTGCTTTTTGTGGTTATGACCATCGAGTATAATGGTTTATGTGTTGGGATCTTAGGTCTTCGTCTCGCCGGACAGTGAGCGAGTGTGTTTCGCAAAGGGATGAGTTTCCAATTATTTGCAATTTATCAAGTTGAGCAAGGACAAAAGATACGAACAGACAGAAACAAGAAAAACGCAATAAGAGCCATTAATTTATTTCAGGTAATTACCGAGAATAGTAGTGCCCACAATCCTATGTGTGCCTCTGTTAAGGACGACTTCTAATGGATTCATGAGCGCGGTTTGTTGCATAGACTTTTAGTGAGCACAAAGGCAAGAAGTGTTTTTACTTTTTTTTTTAATGCGGTCATTACGGAGAGCAGTGTTTCTGTTCTGGGCGGGAGTGGACATTGGACAATTGTGTGGTAAAGATTACAAAGTATCTGAGGAGACAATGTCACGGGGAGTTACCCAATTTGTTACACAGAAGCTTTGGTCATTAGAGGTATGGGTTCAGAGAATCTTTTGTGCTCAGCTCACCTACAGTTCCACTTGATTCATTCGGACCTGAAGCGAAATGGAAGCAGCAAGTCAAGCAATAAATAAACTTAAACAAGTTTCAAGCTAAATATAGGTGGGTAAAGAGAAGCGCAACAGCAGGCAGATACAGATACAGAAAAAAGAAGAGTTACACAAGAGCTAGAGTGGTGCACACTCTATATTTGACGCGCCTGGAGCCTCTGTGCTGGTCGTCGTGTTTGCCTTTTTTCGTTTTCCCCCACTGGCTCCAGTATTTTTGTGTCGAATTCGATTGTTTGAGTGTACACAAGCGATTAACGACAGAGTGACAATTAATTGAGGAAAACACACTTTGTGTGTCTTTATGCGTTACACGGACCGTTTTAGATAGATATTGATTTGGAATCGGATGCGCCATTCGATTGGTTACACTTTTTTCGATTTTAAAACAGAAGCTGCAATTTGATTACAGGGGGAGCGGTATAGGGCAGTAAATTGATGCTGGTAACCGCCGCCGTAGAGTTCAGTTGATAGTGTACTGGAGGTCATGGGTTCAAATTTCAGGGTGGCAAATAGCATGGATTGTGCGGTGAGAAGCTGAGCCCTGGAGCACGTTCAGGCGTTGTAGTTTTAAGTCATTTATTGTTCTAAGAGCATTAACATGTTAGTATGTCAGCGCTAGCACTGCTTTGAGGTGGTAGAGATACAGCTGTAGTTTATTTACTTAAGGTGTCGCTACAGTCCGGGTTGACCAGCCAGCTCCATCTCCAGCTAGCCATCTCCAGTTTCGCACGCAAAATTGGCTGAGGTCCCACTTGCGCGCCACCTGAGTCTCAGTGGTCCTCTACTGCGCCGTTCCTGCGGGGTGGTTTCGACGATTTTCCAGGCCGGGGCGTTGGTGTTCATCCGCTCTTAATGACCCAATTATTGTAACCTTTATTTTGACTCTTCTGGCTACGTCGTTGTCACTGTACAGCCCGAACAGTTCGATGTTAGATCCTCCTCTACTCTCCGTCTATGCAGATGGGACCATAAATCGTCCGAAGAATTTTCCTATCAAAGCAGCCTAAAGTGTTTAATCCGCCTATGACAGGGTCCATGCTTCTGCACCCTAAAGCAGGACTGAGATGATGACGGTCTTATAAATGGACACTTTAGTTGCTCGAGAGAGGGCTTTGCTACTTAGTTGCCCTATAAGCCCAAAGAAACAGCGAAAGGCTAGAGTTGTCCTTCGTTTGATTTTATAGCGGAACCCAGGTAGACAAAGTCTCTAACTACCTCAAAGTCAATGGTGATGTTTTGTCCAAGACGTCGGTCGGTGTTGGGCGTCTTTTTTGATGACAGCATATACTTGGTTTTGCCCTCGTTGACTGCTTAGCCCATATTCGCCGCTTCCGTCGCAATACTTCATTCATGACACCGTGTCGCCTTGTGTAGATCCTTTTTTTAACATCTAATGGGTCGGTGATGTCTCTACCGACTTTGACGGAACAGCAGTTTTTCATCGTCATCCTGTACAGACTGACGAGTTTGGCAGGGGTGTATTCGAAGCGGTGTATGACAAGGCTGCATCCTTTTACCAATATTTTCCCTGACTAATGATGCACTTCATGCAGGGTTAACCTACGTTAATAGAGGAATTTGATGGACTCTTAAAAGTTCCCAAAACATCTTGACTACGTAGACGCCATGTGTTAACTGTCACTAGAATAATAGACCTCTATCAAATGACAGCAAGCCTATAGAGTTGCCTATTCATTTGGGTTCAATATCGAGGCCAAAAAAAAATTAAAATTATCGGTACAAAAATATCGACTCGAGCTCAAACAAGATGTTTGGACCAGCGGCAGAGATACTCGAAAGCTTTGAACTTAGTAGCATAGTCTTAACCCAAAATGACATAAGTCGGCTTTTCTTATGTTGCTCGTATGTTATTCCTTATGTATGGAGAAGCTACGAAATCAGCTTAATCACTAAGCTACTACTGATCCGTTTGAATTTCAAGTTTTTATGGGTGCGCCACCTGAAAAGTGACCGCCACTATCGCGAGGAAACTACAGACATTCGCTTATAGGTACCCCGTAATTATTAAGACTTTTCGGGGAAAAGCGTGTCTCGAACGCCCAACTTTATTTAAAAACAGGTCGGGAGCCTGATTATTGCATACAAGGCGCAGGCACATTTAATCATCGGCGAAAACGGTAGTGGATCAGCCACACTTAGAAAGGATGCTAGATAAACGAAGAAATTGAACCTATTAACTTTTGTTACCAGAAAAATCGACCGATCCCGAGCCCTTGGCATAATACTGCAGAGGAGGCAAGCAACGGGAGATAAGTTAAAGAGTGAAAACATATTGCTGAATACCCTACATGATGGTGTGCAGGGGTGGTGGAAGCTCAATGCTTGAGTCTTCATTTTAAACTGCTTTTTTGAAGCAACTGAAATCCGTGGCCACGCGAATAAGGTTTTTTTATTAGCAAAAAGTAGTAAATTGGTCATCCGTAGCTCAATGGGTTACAGCAGTAGCCGCATAGGTAAGGGTTGCACGATCATGCCCTGCAAGTTACCCATAAACGGTTTAGTTATTCGACATTTCGTCCGCTGGTATTTCAACCACACTCTACGACTAATCAGAGAGGCCTGTACGGCTTAATTTTCATCACAATTGCTATACTTTACAAGTAGGGATTGAACCCAGTACCTTTCGAATGTCTGTCCGGGGGGCTGCTTGATAGTCTTGTCGGTATCTTAAAGAGCCTATTTATTCTCCCTTAATAAATAATACATTGCACGTAAATCACTAACATGTCTTTTTTTGAGGTCATCTAATTTAGCAGCATCCAAGGCCGTAATGCGAGCACCGGGACCCGCACTTATGGATCTCATCTAGCTAGGTGTCTTGAGGTCGTTTGGGCCATTCTAGCGTTTTGAAAAAACTACATAATCCTCATCTTGTTCTAGGTATAAAATAGATAAAACAGAGGAATAAACCCGGGACTTGAAATTGAGTTCTCCAGCGTCTTGGTGAGGTAAAAATCGAAAAGTACTGCTACTAGAGGTGAACCAGTGAACAAGATCAACTTCCCAAACAATGATATCATACAGAGACCACACACTTAACCCCGGTACATGATATAGAGATAAAGATATCACTTAACCTAGAATCTAGCATAATAACCTCCAAATTCCCCATTTATCCAATATAAAGGCAATTCCAGGATAGGTCAGGGAATTTACTTCTCTTTAAAATATTTGTGGTGGTTTCTAAATTTTTTCGAACCATATGTAGGTAACAACTTTCCTAAAGCCTGACGTTTTCGGTACCATAAAAAAAATCCATCACTATACCTACCATACACCCAAGCAATGGTTCCACATTGTAGAAACCAAAAGAAAAGGCTGAATTTATAATGGAAAATTACCCAAAACGTCTGTCACAGACGTGCGCACATACATTCAAACGCCACATGCAGAACAACAAAGGCCGAGGACAGTTTTTTGTCAAATATCTGACGTAAGCAGGCAGTTTCATCTACTACTACTGTCAGGCTGTGTCGGTCAGGGCAAACAAATCGGCTCGTTGGTACCTTCACCCTGCAAATGTTATTAATCCTTTTTATTGCTCCTGACAAAACACACAGTCTCACATACACACACAATTTGCCAACAGCATAGAGATGATGATGATGATGGAAAAGTGCTCCTTTTAGATTTGAATTAGGAATAGAATCGAGTGCGGGTTATCAGGTAACCTAAAAACCTACAGAGCAAGCGAGATGGGCTATTGTCGAATTTATTTGAGTGGATTTGAAACCATAAATCCAGGTCAACACACTTACTCATACATACAGGGTGGTAATGTTTCTCAATGTCGCCTATAATTGGATTATCCACAATGTTGTGGCATTTACGATGACGGCGAATTGTAATTAACACGAAGGCAAGGATACAGCGACAAGGGACAAGGACATACACGTAGTGAAACAAAGGACAAATTGATTGAATCTTTTTTGTAGCTTTCCGATGGTTGCTTTCGTTTATCATCGAGAAACGAGACTGTGAAAGAAGGATTAACTAGATCCAGACGAGACGCATGAGAGGTCATTAAGTGTGCGTAGGCACTTTTGGGTGCCTCTTGGTTCAGGTAATTTTATGGCGAGCCATACATAAAGACTTTGGAATTGGTGTTGCCAAAATCTAAACCTGCAATTTGGCTGCTAATGACATGCCTAAAGAAGGCAACGTTTGCAAGAGATGTGTGAATTCTAGATCACATCTATGGAAATGTAATTAATTATCCAAGACTCCGTCAAGACTAGATAGGTTGCTGGGAGACTTTCAAGACTGGGAGACTTTCAAGAATAGGTTAATATGTAAAATTATAGGGACCTGCTCGTCAGCTACTATGGAGCTGCAATTTTCACCCGCCGAGTTGAAAATATTCTTTGTCAGAAAATGTGATTTTTTGCAAACTGTTCTGAGGCTAAAACTGCAAAGCGACTACGAAGCGGGCGGTCGAATAATCCGCAGAACAGAGTTCTCCTCAGGCTAGTGCAAGAAATTGAGAGTTGCTGAGGTCACTAGCGATTTTATGATCGTGTACTGAGTCTCACACTCTAGGCTACAGCAGCCATATTCTAGTTTGTGGTCACCGTCCGACGACGGGAGGGACTTTTTTCCGTTCCATTTTTTTGAAATGCAAATCACAATAAAATTCCGCAAGAATGCTGCAAATCTCAGCGTCCCACGAAAATTTTTATTTTCGATGCTAATTAGAATAGTGGGCGTGTCACTGGCCTGTACTTGTACTTAGAAGGCACAGCTATGAAGTCACGAGTTCTTAAATCGAAACCAAGAGCATAACTAGTGGGCAGGTTACAATCCGGTAAGACAAATCGTAGGATATCACATCTCAATTGATCCCCGTCAAGCTGCGAGTCCCCACATAATGTCAAAACATTAGTTAGTTTAGTTTTTAGTGGTCCAATAATGGAAAAAGGTTCTCTTATGGTAGATATCGTGTATTGTCCGTCCGTCCGACCGTCCAATCGTGTTATAACTTCTGAATGATAAGTCGTAGAAAAGCAAGGCGCTTTTAAGCTGCGGAAATAGTCAGAGAATCTAACGAGGGCAACTTTTTTAAGCAGATATAACGGCTTGACGGGGGTGGGGTGCCGTGGCGTAGTGGTTAGTGTGTGTGCTTACTACGCCAGAGGCCTGGGTTCGAATCCTGCCATCGTCACCTGAAAAAAAAAGACTTGTTCTTTTTCACGGTCCCCACCTCCACGAGGGTCTGACAAGCCCTCCGAGAGTATCATTTGTCTTGAAAAACTTCTCAAAGTGCCGTTCGGATTCGGAAAAAAATTGTAGGTCCCTTTGTATGTAAAAGAAATTAACACACCAGCATACATTGTTGAGAAGTTGGCCCTGGTTCACCTCGAGCTGTTGCGCCACTCTATTTATTTATTTTATTTTTATAACGGCTTGATTACGGATTGGAATTTTATGGAAAAATTAATTATAAGTTTTTCCATACTTTTTTTTTTAAAGTTAAGAAGGCTATGACAATATAGGGAAACTTAAGTTAAGTATATACTAATCTTTATTGAAAAACCTAAGTTTTTGAAAACATTGAAAAGTTTTTGAAAAATGATAAGTTGAAAATGGGTGATGTTTTTCAAAGTGTTTGAGGCCATAGCTTTTGAACCGCCTAGTGCACAAAGCCAATATTGAACACCAAGTAAACCAAATGCTTAAGTAATATTTTCCAGAAAAAAGTTTTAACACTGTCGTTTTAACGTATTTGAATATTCATTTGCAGAAGGTATGCCTCTTCCTTTAACTTTAGAATAAAAAACGGGCATAGTCCATCTTTTGCGATTTTATGTAAGGCTCAAGCAAACTTCCAAAATTCAAAAACTTTGAAGATTTGACTCAAAAACGTAAAAACATTTTCGAAAATGATTTTTTAAAGGTTGCTTGTCTGTTAACGGTAATGACGATCTTATTAAAGTTTACAACGCAAGTTTTACTGCATTTACTGCGGAATTTATGAAAAGTGGTCTATGGAACGCAGCTCACAGTTTGTTGTAAAAGCTGTGAGACGGCTAACTGGAGACAGAGCTGGCTGGCGAAGCTTTTTGGCTGAGGCCAAGGTCCACCCCGGACTGTAGCGCCACCTTTAGTAAGTTAGTAAGAGGCATAATTTTAAACAAATATCGATCGTAGTCCATCTTTTCAAATAAAAAAAAAAAAAACTAAAGCATTTTTGAAATAGTAAATGGTTTTCTATATGTGCTTGAAAGCGTTTAGTTGAGTGACTAAAATTATGCTGCTAGCAAGTATGTATATCTGTCTTCACTTCTGGGTCACTTATTTAATATCAACCAAGTTTGACGCCGGTCCAACCTTATGAACATGAACCTCAACCCAAAGGCTTTGAAAAAAGAAAAACAATAATATTATAACAGTTCATTTTTAACGTTACCATTTTTACGTGACAGAAGTGAAATATCACCCTAGAACAGTAGACTCCACTGCGAAAAAGTACACAACAGAATCTAAAATATGCAATAAAGGTCAACTCCACCTACATCAAAAGTCGACGAACCGCTCCGCGTATGTCTTCATACTTGACACTGTTCTTTTTTTTAACTTCAATCGCATCAGTTGACAATCTCCTTCAGTTAAGAAGGGGCGTAGCATCTAACCCTTTTCAATTACATTATATTCTTTGCTCAAAGTGATTTTGTGTTTTGCAGGTGTTAAGTGCATTTTTACATCAAAAATTAGGGTTTTTATTCAAGTACGCCTCCAGAAGTGGGCGTGGTGAAACTTTTTTTAATAGGTTCACAGTATACAAATATATGTTAACATATTTATAATGCAAAATTTGCTTGATTGCAAGCAACCGTTTAATGCACCAGACATCAACACCAGCTCTGACTAGGAGTTCAATTACAAGTGGATTAAATTCGCCCTGCGTAGGCATTCGATGCATCACTGCTTCGTTTATCGGAGCCCCAGTCTGAACAATGAATCAACTTATAATAAGTTTGATGAACTGTCCGACTGCATTGACAGAATTGTTTCCCGTCACCCTCGTACGGAAATCGTCGTTACAGGTGATTTTAACGTTCTCAATTCCCAATGGCTCCATCATTACGGGCTAACAACTCCCGAAGGCAGGTATGTCGAGATTTTTGCTGCGTTTAACATGTTAACGCAGCTTGTGAATGAGCTGACCCGTGTCCCTGACATCAGTAGTCATGCCGCCAACACTCATGACTTATTCCTCACCTCCCACCCCGAAAAATACTCAGTAAATATTTTATCGCTTCTAGGCTCGTCGGATCACTGTGTCATGTCGACTTCTTTGCCGTATATTAACCACACAACTAAAAATCCAGTGCCGAAAAGAATAGTCTGGTAGTACGGGGAAGCCAATTGGGATGGCCTCAACCATTTTTTTAAGACATTCAATTGGTCACTTTCTTTCCTTGATCGTGATGTTGATGCCGCTGCCGATATGATCTTGCAAATAATTCTTCACGGTATGCGTACATTTATCCCTAACACGGTTAAAGGTATCAAGCTAAAGAAGAATTTGTGGTGCGACTTGAGTTGCAAGGAGGCGATAAAAGCAAAAAAGGTGAGTTTCCGGTTCTATAAAGCCAACCCAACCGAAGAAAAGCCGAATAAGGTTCAAACGAGTCAGAAATGACTGTAATGCACTAATACGTCGTGTCAAGTTTTCCTATGACCAAAACTTAATGCAAAAAATTTTACAATGCCCCAAGGGAAGTAAACATTTTTGGACAATTGTCAAAAACATAAAGAACAGTGTCTCATCCTCAATTGCAACACTCATTGTCAATGACATTCCATCTGTCAGCTCCGTAGACAAGGCCAATTTGCTTGCAGCTCTACACCTCCTGCTTTTTCTATGACTCCTCCTGTACTTGAGCGCGTTGAGCAATCTATGAGTCAAATACATTTTCGTACTCGTACAGAGGCAGGGGTCCTTAAAAATATCGACATTCACAAATCGTCAGGTTCAGATGGCATACCGCCCTTAGTTCTGAAAGTGTTCAGCTACATTGGCAAAACCACTGCGTAAGCTCTTTAACTTATCCTACTCTTCTGGTATTTTCCCAAAAAGATAGAAAACAGCATATGTTCAGCCCGCCCGAAGAAAGGAGATTCTTCTTCTCCATCCAACTACCGTGCAATTGCGCTCACATCTTTCATTTCAAAGGTCATGGAAACATTGATGAACAGTCAGCTCATGAAATATCTGGAGCCAGGAAAGCTTCTTAATGACCGTCAGTATGGCTTCCGTTGAACTGAAATGTGAAACTGTTCCTTGCATCTTCAGCGTGAAAGTAAGGCAATATCGCTTGACATTTCTGAAGCATTCAATCGAGTTTGGCATAAATCTCTCCTGTCTAAAATGAATGCATTGGGAATTGACGAATATTTCATTCATTGGACTGGTAATTTCGTTTCTAGCCGTTCAATCCAAGTTGTTTTAGATGGCTACAAATCTAACATCCATCACATAAATGCTCGAGTGCCCCAAGGCTCAGTATTATCTCCAACACTATTCTTAATCTTCATCAATGACCTTTTATCCGCCACTTACAATCCAATACATTCCTTTGCGGACGACAGCACTCTGAGTTTTATTTCCTATTCGTTTCCCGCTAAACGTCCTAGCTCTATTGACGTTGAAATGGAAAGATCGCGAATGTTAGCGTCATTGAATTTTGACCTCAATAAAATAATATCATGGGGTCTTTCAAACAGAGTGTAATTCAATGCGTCCAAAACTCAATGTTGCCTACTGTCCTCAAAGCAAAACCGTTACTTGCCACCGTTATCTATGAGCGGCATTAGCATTGCTGAAACCGAAAAGCTTTCTATTCTCGGAATGTGTGTGATTGACAACCTACGGTGGAATGATCACATATTTGACGTCGCTAAAAACGCTGCGAAATGCGTAGGATTTCTAAAGCGATGCTAAAAATACTTTACACCTTCAGATTTAGCTAGCATCTACAAAACGTTCAAACGCCCTAAACGAGTATAATTTCCACGACTGGGCTGGTGCTGGTGCACCAAAGACCTTATTCTTGACAGGATACAAAAAAGAGCGTTTTAACTTATGGGCGACATGAACATAGTAAAGTCGTTTGATTTATTGGATCGACGCAATGCTTGCTGTCTCTCACTGTTTTATCGCTACTTTTATAAAGAGTGTTCCAGCGAAATAGCCAGGTGTATTCCACCGCTCAAAGAATTCAGCCGAAACACCGGCACAAGAACTCTTGGTCACCGGTTCACCCTGGAGCCTAGTTTTGGGCGTACCGCGTTATATTGGCATTCCTTTTTTAGCAGAACGACACGTATGTGGATATGGCTCCCACATAATATCTTTCCTCTTCACTTTTGCCCTCAACAGTTTAAAAACAAACAGTACCTCTCCTCTATCCCCTCTGATCCTTTCCGCTCGCGTTATGTTAACACATCATAAGGGTATCCAAACCCTTGAACGGGAGTGCTTTTTAATAAATAAAAAAAATACCATTTAATACACTGAATTTGAAATGCGACCACGCCCACATAGGCGCGTTTTTCGATGTTGATTTTTGTTTTAGCCAGTTTCAACTTTTTAAAATAAACTGCTTTAAATAAGATTTTGAAAATGATTCAGCAGCTCTAGGTAAACCAGGGAACTCTTAGCAACCATGAATGCTTTGTGTGGGTCATTCTTTGCATACAATATGTTTCATTATTTACATAATTTATTTTTTCACCAAATGACATATAATAAATTTTAATGTTTAACTTAAATCGGGATAATGCAACATTCGGAAGACCTATTAAAATCTTTTAGTTTTATCTTTATAGTCATGTACCTCATGTGCACAGCATTCTTTACCTTGCGAGAAAACCGGGGATGAATATTCACAAGTTTTTCTAACAAAACATTTTTGTTTCATCAGACAATAAAATCTAAATATTTGTTATGAAACCGAAAGATAAAACAAAAAGCATATCACCGACATCTTTAACGAAGTCTCAAAGCATTTAAAGTTTGTAACCCCATATCATCGTTGCCGTAAGACCTGCATGCAATTAAGTATAAAGTGTCATAAACAAAATATAAAAGGACACTAAATGAACTTGTTTGATGTTGCAGATAAAACTCGTATGTATATGGTTTCCCTTCTCAAACTATCATGTCCACACCGTAAATACATGTCAAACAGGCGTATTTTCAACGTTCCCCAAATTAACTCAGCGTTCGCTCTATCCCCAAATATAATCCTCTAGGTGCATTGTTATCCTTGGGCTTCCATTGTTCTTCAGCTTAGTGTTTTCTCATATGTGTAATGTCCTTCGACTTTGTTTTATTATTCGGTAATGTAATATAGTCAGCTAAATGTCAGACCATCATCGGAGGGGTTGTTTCTTTGAATTCATTAATTTTTTTTTCTCTGCCAATATTTCCCTGCTTACAGAGTCACACAATAGTATAAAATAAGAAGGAAACACTGAGAAGGAGAAAAAAAAATTACAAACAATATGTATTGGCAACACGATAAAAGGAATTCGTATACACACACGTATCAGGATCCTTAGCCACAAGGATAGGGTGGAATATCCACAGATGTGCCATAAAGTTTAGATGATAAGAGATACGGGTCATATCGGCAAATATTGAAGGAGCACGGGCACAACCAACCATTCAATATCCTGGATACACCACCAATACTCGTATAAGTACTCAGTACTTTGTATACTGTACTAGGTATACTGCCAAATCCAAATCTTGTCAAGGGTATTACGGTGGTGACTGTTAATTTACCTAACTATAAGCGGATAGTTGCCTTTTGAGGGTTATATGTATCCTGTGTTTGGTTCTTCCTGTTTTCTCCCTGATTTGCCACACATTTGCGCCGAGGGTTGCTGTTGCTGCCTGTTTGCTAGGGTGAGAGAACTTGTGTATATACAGTTTAGATACCTGCACGTGTGTATATTGTTTTACGGTTTGTTTTTCTTTGCCATGGAATTGCAGGTTAAATATGCGCTAGATGTTTGATTAAATTACATTGATTACTTTCGCTCGAGGATAATCATTGGGCTGGGCGATGGTCCTTTTTTGTCGCCCTTGCATGTAGATTATTACTGTTTTTTCTATTTAAACTATCGATTTTATATTTAAGGGTATTTAGATGGGATTGGGCCATCCAAAGTGGATGTCAACATACTATGTATCTATCGGTACATGAATTTCAAGTTACATAGGTAGGCAGGTAGGCATGTATTGACATCTCTGTGAGCATAATTAGTCCAATTGAGTGTCGTTTGAGTTCACCATTTTTATTTGTATGCTATCTACACTGCACATAGATACAGCTATGCATATATACCGGCACACTTCACCAAACTTTGTGGCAATGTTTGCCTTCGTGATTCTAACTGTCACAGTTTAATTACTATTCATCAGACTTTTTCGTACCTAGTAACATTCCAATGACGAGGGTTTAATTAGTCTAATAAATGGATGGACAGTTTTATGTTGTTTCGAATGGATACACCCTAAAGTTAAAGAGTAGTGTGGAGGATTTTGTAAATTATGCTAGGATTGTTGTCATCCTGGGAGCTTTGATCGGAATCTGGGGGATATTGAATCAACCCAAAACATTTTTTATCAAAAAACGAGATTATTTTCAAACAAGAGGAAACGCTGATTTTTTCTCGAAATTTGAGGCTCAGCTTGCATTGAGTTTGTTAAAGCGAAAGATTGTCACATATTCGACGTAATATCCTGTTTTCTCGCATAGACTCTAAAATGTGTTAACGAAGTTCGATGAAGTAAGCCTCTGAGTGTTGACAAAAGGATCATCGCACAACGAAGTCCCGATGGAAGGCAGTCGATTGTATCTAGTGAGGCACTATGAAGAGAGAAACTAGAAGTAACCAAAGTTTAGTCAATGAGAGCCATCGCAACCGGTTGATTTTTTTAGAGATTTACGGAACGCACCCAGAAATCACGGGTACGTTCCGTAAGCCCCTATGTTACCCGCATCATAAAAGGAAGGTCTGGGAGCCTTTCAAGACAAAAACCAAGCGGCGGAGAAGGGCAAAACAGCTAAGGCCGAGCACAGCCCAAATCCACCAGTCCTCTACTAAGCTGTCCGCAAAGAAACAGGTGTACCCCAAAATCCAGCCTTCTAGACAACCAGGAGGGAAAGGCAATGCCCTAAAAAAAGAATTGAGAGAGACATGCATCCCCTGTCGGATCCGCCTGGTTTGAAATGACTTTATACTCGAGGTAACAAGGGTGTAGGAGAGCCTGAAGAAAAGAGACCCTCTGAGTTGTGCCAACTACAGGGACATCAGTCTTCTTAACATCGCATACAAGATCTTTCCTGCTGTACTGTGTGAACGCCTGAAGCCGTTTGTCAACAATCTGATATATCTGGCAGACCAATCTGGCACATATCAGTGTGGCTTTAGGCCAGGAAAGATTTTGGTGAAAACCCAGGAGCTCCAAATCGATACACACCACCTCTTCATCGATTTCAAGGCCGCGTATGACAGCATCTATAGGGACGAGCTATACAGCGCAATGTCTAGTTTTGGCATCCCTGCCAAACTCGTCAGTCTGTGCAGGATGACGATGGAAAATTCACGCTGTTCCGTCAAGGTCGGCAAAGACATCACCGACCCCTTTGATGTCAAAAAAGGATTTAGACAAGGCGCCGCGCTGTCATGCGACTTCTTTAACATCATACTTGAGAGAATCGTGCAGAACTCTCGCGTCAACACCAGAGGTACAATCTTTCCAAAGTTCGTTCAACTACTCGCATACGCAGATGACATTGACATAATCGGTAGAACAAAGCGTGATGTCAGTGAAGCCTTCGTGAGTATTGGGGCGGAAGCGGCGAATATGGGTTTAGCAGTCAATGAGGGCAAAACCAAGTATATGCTGTCACCAAGAAAAGACACCCAACACCGACGTCTTGGACAAAACATCACCATCGACAGCTATAACTTTAAGGTAGTTGGGACTTTGTCTACCTGGGTTCCGCTATCAACTCAGACAATGACACCATCGCTGAAATCAAACGAAGGATAACTCTTGCCAATCGCTGTTTCTTTGGGCTAAGAAGGCAATTGAGTAGCAAAGCCCTCTTTCAAGCAAATAAAGTGTCCATGTACAAGACCCTCATCATCCCAGTCCTGCTTTACGGTGCAGAAGCATGGACCCTGTCAAAGGCGGATGAAAACACTTTAGGCTGCTTCGAGAGGAAAATTCTTCGGACGATATACGGTCCCGTCTGCATAGACGGAGAGTGGAGGAGGAGATATAAGATCGAACTGTACGGGCTGTACAGCGATACTGACCTAGCCAAAAGAGTTAAAACACAACATCTACGATGGCTGATGGATGGACCCAACGCCCCGGCCCGGGAAATCTTCGAATCCACACCGCAGGGACGGCGCGGTAGAGGAGTACCGAGACTCAGGTGGCGCGCGCAAGTGGAAGCCAACTTCGCGTGCGAAACTGGAAACGGCTAGCTAGAAACAGAGCTTATGGCGAAGCTTGTTGGCTGAGGCCCAGGTCCACCCCGAACTATAGCGCCACCTTAAGTAAGTAAGTAAGTAACAAGGGTCCAGGATTGCCTAAAACTAAGTCAGGGCAGAGGATCATAGTGACCACGGATGAGAGGAGCGAGAATTCCATTACAGCTCCTGCAAGTACGAGATAAAAATGGTTCAAAGCAAGTGATTCGGAGAAACCTGTGAAAGCACTCTCACAGCTGAATCAGAGAAGGAGGTACAGGTCGCGGTATTTCCTGCGTTAGACAAAGCTCGATGTCAAGAGCTTGAAGCACTCGAGGATTTCACTGGCGCAAAAAAGGCCTAAGGGTGGTAGCAGAAGCTCATATTGCAGTGTACACATTTCAAGAACGGGATGCTACTAATTAGCTGACCTGAGACCTTCGAAAAGGCTGATTGACTGGCGTTGATAGCGCCTAAGCTAAAGTAGATACCCCACGGGGATGTTGTACGGGAAGATGCCCCCTAACATAATAATCTGAACACAGAAAGCATTATCTCATCTCTTGTGGAATATGGCATCAATAAGCATCTGATGAATTGGGTAAAGACAATGCTGAAAAGCCGAGTTACCAAACCGAGTCATTTTATTGAGACAATAGGTTCAAGCGGAACCCGATAAGGAGGGGTGCTTTCACCCCTTCTATAAAACATCTCACTCCACAGGATTCTCAAATCTCTCGTCAAATAAGGGATAAAAGTAATAGCTTACGCAGATGACTTAGTTACACTGATAAGAGATAAATTTCTTCCAACAGTCAGTGGACTAATGGAATCCGTGTTAACAGAACTATCAAGATAGGCAGAGAACAGTGGCCTTATTTGACAGAGGTGGTCTTATGTGCCAGGAAGCGCAAATTTCAGGGGTGAATAGCTCCTAAATTAAACGAAATCAATCTCAAGCTCTCCCTGGAAGCCAATTATCTTGGCATTTTGTTTGAATCCAAACTAGGGAAGAATGAAGAAAGGTTTCATTGCTCTTTACACATGTAAACACGCTATTGGGAAAAAGTGGCAACTTCAACCTAAAATAACACACTGGCTGTATACAGCGGTTGTAAGCCCCATTCTTCATGTAGGAGACGTGTAAAACGAAATCTTACCTTAACAATATGAAGAAGGTACAAAGATTAGTTTGCTAGGTATCACAGGCAAATGCTGACATCAAAGGTATCGCCATCTACACCGATGGATTGAAAACAGATTCTGAAACAGGTTCAGGAGTCTTCCCGGAAACACTGCACATCAAACAGTCATATCCACCAAATGACTACGGCAGTGTTTTTCAAGCCTAGATTTATGCAGTGAAGAGAGCTGCGCAGACAGTTCAATCTATGGATCTTCCGGCAAGGGAAATCAGCATATGTGTTGACAGTCCAGCAGCAAGCCCTGGACTCCAACCTCGTGTGCTCCAAGTGCGTCGAGGACTTAGAAGAATAAGCATTCACACAGTTTTACTCAGCTGGGTTCCTGGGCACGTTGGCGTGGCCGGAAAAAACTGGCCAGGAAAGGTTCTGATAAGGACATAACGTTGGCTGGCAGCGGTATATCCTCAACATAGCCAAAAATGTCATAGATCAAGACACGGTCAAACTAGATACAGTCTAAGGACTGTATCATAACTCGCAGCTTGTGGCCAGTGCAAGGCCTAAAAAGAACAACGAGACTTCTATCTCTCAGAAGAAACTTCATTAGAACGCTCGAACAGCTCTCCGAGAACAACGATTAACCTTTTTTGACGCGTCTTTGTGTCTTTTTTTCGTTGAGTGGGGACGAAAAAGCAACTTAACCCTTCAGTAGCATCGGCTTTCTTTTTAGACAAGGATTTTTTTTTTTTTTGCTCTCATGAAGTTTTAGAGGAGTATTTTCTTCCGCTTTTTTAAAGCCACACGTTATGTTGAACATAGTCCGAAACGAATATTGTTTTCCAATAACACAGTACCCCCAAGGACTCGTGGGGCTCTTAGCGTTTGTGGCCGTTTGCTGAACATATTCTAGCCATTTCAAACGTACCAGATCCTGCGCTAGCCTGACGTAGAGCTTGCGTCTTCTCCATCTCAAGTAGGGCCAACTGTCTTCCGATATTTTCATAGTGCCGCCACAGTAAACTGGAATGATTGAGAACTTACAAAGGTTACCCTTTGTCGCTTGAAATATGACTTCACTACACAAGGGCCTTCTTAAATCAAAGAAACCGCGATCGTCAAGGTTTTTCTTCGGTGGATTTCAGAAGAAATGTTATTTCTAAAACAGTTAAAACAGATAAATTTTAACTTTGAAATCACGGTTGTGTGAAGTTCGCCTATTGATCACAACCCTTTCCAGCTAGAATAGAGTTATGCAGACTTAAGCCCAAGGTTTAGCCGTTGTTGACTGTTTAGCTGATCCCTCCATTAAGGATGCCATTAAGTACGTTATTAAGTATGTACCAATGTTATCAAGGAGCTCTAATTTCGATAGTAGAGTTCTATGTATAATTTGTGAAATGTGGATAGGCAATTCCCTTCCTATACAATTTTTTAATGCCCGCAAAGTTCCACCCGTTAAGGCATTGGATACCTAGGTTCATTTAATTTTTATTAAAAATTAGAAGCGCCCCGAATTTTTTCGTCCCCACTCCAGAACAGTCGCCACTGGAAAGCACTTTTCTTTTTATTACCAACAGCGCGACTCATTTCAGTTTATCGCGACAGAACGTTAATATTCCCGCTGCCCTTGTTCAATCTAGTTTTTACGATTTTTTTTTTGTTTTGTTGGACGCATAATAAATGTGCAGCAGTTTGGTGTGATCCACCCCAGACCTACATAAATGTACCCAATAAAATGATATACAAAACAGAAGCTAAATGTCCCTTATTTAGAGATGTAGAAACATTTCCTGGCAAACATCACATAACACACAATTGCATGCAGCACAAGCCTCTTAACACACCAGCTGCTCTGCTATGTAGTAGCTACTTGCTCATTCTCTCTCTTTCTCTCGAGTCAATTTAACAATTTCACCTAAGTATTTGCTCGCCTATTAAAATTAAAATTAATTACTTAATCTTCCACCTACTGGCATGCCACCATCGCATCGCCGCCGCCACCGGCAGCCCCACAAGTTCCAGTTCCTGCGCCTCGCCCGCTCAACACAACACTTGATATTGTTACAGCATACGATTAATTTACAAATCCACAAAAGTAGCATAACATCATTATATCCCATAAAACAAATATAAAAAAAGACATACTTTTCGTATCTCTGTGTATATGCGAGGCGGAGTATCTGTGTGTAAAGAGTGTGTGACACGACCGAAACCGAGGCGGTGACTTTAGATTTAGAGTCTCTCTCCCAACACAACACGAATCAACATAATTTCCATAAACCTTAGAAAAACATAAGCACCACGCAACTTCCTCCTGCAGCACCTCACCGTCACCGGTTATGCCGATGGTTCTTTGTCTATTCGACGCTGTGTGTGCGTGTGTGTGCGACACACACGTACGAAACTTGCTCTAACTGTTGAAATGCACAAAAGTGAGTGAGTGAAGTGAATCTCTTACGTTTTGTTTGGGTTCATGATTTTAGGTCAATTAACCTTTAAAAAGGGGGAATCCTCTTCCTCAGGCCGCAAGAGAGAGAATATCATATCTACTCTCTCTCTCTCTCTCTCTTGGCTTCTCTTTATTTTGCAGCTCACAAGGCACACACATACACACACGGACTTACAACAGAATATTGAATTTTATTCGGAGCGGTATTTCGTATAGATTCTTTTGTATCTTTTTATGTTTCTGGCGTATACTTCTGACGTCTGGGGTTTTTTTTTCTGCTTCGCTCATTTAAAGAGAAGTGGCGGTGGTGGCGGGACTTTGTTGTTGTTTTTCGTGCTCGCGTTGTTTGGGAAATAATTAAAATGCATAAAATGATACTTAGCACGTTAAATGATTCATTTGTTTGTCTAAACAGAAGAAAAACAAAAAACCAAAGAAGATAAATTTGTATTACCGATGGGATGTAGGTACTACACTCACATACATTGTAGGCATAGGTACATACTAAGAATGATGAAACAAGAGGGTTCAGTCGATTGGAAAATGTTTGTTATTGGACGGCAGCGGTGGGTAAATCCAATGTCACATTACAATCGACAATAAAATGTGATTTATCGAACGTGTGCGATCGATATCTCAGCATATCGAAACACTTTACACTTGATGTTGATGCTGTTGGTGGAAAGGAGATTTCGCAATGGCAGCGTTATTTAAATTGAAACTGGAAATTTTTGGGGCTCTTGTAGATAAGTAGATGCAAGGCTTACGTAGATTGCTTATACTATTGTAACAAATCGGTAACTTGACGAGAATTTTTTCAACCACCCCACCGATAACGAGGAATACAGGATTATTACTATTTTTTTTACATTTAAGGATTACGTGTAATAAAAGTAGAACTTACTGGTGAAAATTTACAAATTTAAAACCAAACATTCCCTGCTTCTTATAAAAGTATAGATGTTCTTACCAGTATGTTCTCTAGTCTAAGAAGGCAAATGATGACCAGAGCCATCGCTCAAGCTACCAAATATTCATTTAAAAGAACCTCACCAACCCTTGGATCCTGTAAAGAGCGAATGTAAAATCTTTAGATAGCCTCGAGAGAAAAATCTTAAGGTTGATTTTTGATCCCTGCATATACGGGGATTGGGGACCGACTGTACAGCCACACCAATTTAGCCAGAAGAGTGAAAATAACTTAAAAGCATTCGATGGCTGGGTAATCTATATATAATGGGGAGTAGCGCTCCGTCAATGAAAATATTCGAAGCCGCTCTGCAGGGACGGCGTGGAAGAGGAGCACCGAGATTCTTGTATACCGAGGTGACTTGTATAAGTAGAATGGGACCTCAGCCAATTTTGGGTGTGAACTTGGAGACCGCTAGTTAGAAACAGATGTGGCTGAAAAAGCTTGTTGCTTGAGGTCCGTGTTCATCCTGGACTGTAGCGCCACCTAAAATTGGTAAGTATGGACAGAGAAGGAGGTTTCATCCCTCTCTGGCTTTTAATAAGTTGATCATCGATTTGGAGAGACGTTGAAGACACAAGTCTTTTAAAAAACGTCATCATTATGATTTAAAGCTGAAAATGTGAAAAACATGTTAGGCCTCTTTCCTCCACAAGAATTTGGTTTTTACGGATTACCCATAGATCTACGCAGCTTCGGGAGATAGACCTACCTGCTCTAAACATATAAACTTTTTAAGAGTTTGAATATTAACAAGGTCACCGGCCATAAGGGAAAACTAATAGCAAAGCATATATAACATATATATTTATTTTTATTAAATTGTTAATAAACCCTCGCGGAGGTGGGACAGTGAAGAAACTCCGACCGGAATTCGAACCCGGGAGTAGAGTTCTACCTCGTGCAGAGTAGCCCGACTTCCATGTTGCTCCCATAAGATCTAGTGTTATTCGAGACGTTTTATGCCTGGTATAAGGAGGCTCTTACTCTGCAGACCTGTTGTTCTTGGGGTTCAACCACCCCATCTGTGATTAACAAACAACATTTTGACGAAGTGGCTGGAGGAAGAGTTTTGATCATTGCAAGAATATTTTGAAATTTCCTTATTTTAACCTATTGCTTTTTGGGAAAACTGCATTATGAGCGTATACGCAGACGATGTAGCAATCCTAATCGCAGGATATTCCCATCAATCCTCAGCGATCGAATAAGCTACGCAATTCGTATTGTCTGTAACTGCGTTGAGGGTCTAGGGTCGGGATTAAATCCTTCTAAGGTGGATTTCTTACTGTTTACCGAGAAAAGGTAAACAGGTTTACCAAAATGGGTTACATACCTAGGCGTCACATTGGACTCCAAACTCAACTGGGGGAAAATATAGAAGATCATGTTAAGCGGGCATACGTGGCTTTAAATGCCTGCTGGAGAGCTTTCGGTATCATGGTAACATGGTTCACTGGATGTATATAAGTCTCATATAAGACTCATCCTTACTTACGTCGCGGTTTCATGGTGGAAGACTGCAGAAAGAAAGTGTCACCTCTCTAACCTCACCAAAGTTCAAAAGGCGGCCTGCATTGAAATAACAGGGTCCCTGTTTGTCATGTCACCGAAAACATCTCTCGCGCTACATCAATGAAACAATGGACCTACATAGGTTTAAGTGTGTCGGTTTCCTTGGATCCGATTGCCACTTCAACCTAACCTCAACTAAACCAATCACCTGGCAATACTGTAACTCTGCGTTGGGTGCCGGGTCACACCGATATTCCGGTAAACGAAGAAGCGGACAAGGCTGCTAGATGTTAATAAGAGATGAATGCAACTCTAGCTCTAAAATCTATAAGAATTCCGCTGAAATCGATAGCACGTAAGATATAAGCTGAGTTCTTGAGTACAACTAACCTACATTGGATGGAAGCCGGCATGTGCAGACACATATGGGAGCGATTTCCGGGGTTAACAAAAACAGACCCCTAATTACGATCAGACTCGCCCACAGGGATATCCGAGTTCTCACGCAGAGTGGTTAGACATTCTTCATAACGATTACTGTAAAAGCTGTATGAACGTTGAAGAAAATGAAACTGTTCGTCACCTACTATGCGAATGCCCAGCCCTAAACAACATTATGCCTAGCACCCTAGGCTGTAACTCCTTCAACGAGCTTGAAGATCTTAGTCAAGCGGATCTGAAGGGCCTCCAATTTGTGAAAATCCGGATGGGTCTGAGGGTCTGAATGGGCTCTGAGATTTTAACAGCGGTTTATTTCAGTTTTAGTTTTCGGTGTTAAGAAGGTTCCTAAGTAGACACCCCGTGACTATTGTCACAAGGGCCTTTTCTATTGCTTCTGAGTCCGATCTCTTCCTACGATTAAACGACAGTGCGTTTTTTTTTTTTGGCTCTTAGCATTGCAGTTGCAAATATACTTTTTGTGAGAAGAACTTTGTCCATACAAGCTATTAGGTGAATTGTCTTCTTGCTCTTCTGGTTAGCTCTTGCGGAGCAAGAGAACTAAAGGAAGAAATTCTGTGGCGAAGCTGCGGTCATGAAAATGGTTGGTGTGTCCCATCTTCCCGGCTTCACAGCTTTCAATTTCTTTAAAAGTAAAATCTCAGCTCAGCTTGAAAGTTTTTTCAGCTTAAAAGTTAAAGATCAAATCAGCTCACCTATATTTGCTGTTCTTGATTTTACGAGACGCACAATTACAGGAGACATTAAGAATCGCAGCACGCAATTATCTGCTAGTGTAGCACATAACCGAAAGGGGACTCCTAATTCGTTGGTAAGAGGACAGCCTTAGCTCTTCCATTTTTCTTACTCTTTTTGTAACTTTTCGAGTAGACGGAAAATAGATTATTCTCAGGACGTGTCACAAAAGCATATTTTTTCTCCATGGCGATGCAGAAAAACATGCTTAAATGTCTTGATTGCGAATATTCTTTCCAATATCGTTAAATTTCTGCTGGGAAATTTTAAGTGTTGAACAGTTGACCCTTGAGTACAAGCCTAGATGTACAGTTTTGTATTGAAATACTCTTTTCTGCAGGACTTGGCGATTGTACAACTGACTAGCGCAAGCGATCTTTATTTTGGGTAACGGTCCTCAACAGAAACCAGCGCCTCTCCTCTACACTTTCTAATCATCTTACATTTAATTTGGTAATTGTAAGCCCTCTTTCGGGAGTGTATTATAGTCCAAAACTCATTTTCATGATATCCAAAGTGCAGCAAGGATGTTCTATGTGAAAGATATACTTTCTTTTGCTTATTTGTCTTATATTTTGGACTACATAACTTCAGAACTACGTCCAAAGCCACTAGCGACGCAAGGACCACAATGCCCTCCTGAACAGGCCACTGAACTATTTTTTCCATGCGTCGTTATGCAAAAAAAAAGATTGAAGGGGGCAGTGTAACGGAGGTTCAAGAGTCATGGAGCGATTGCTTTATATTTTTCCTAAGTAAGACATTCACAACCGATCAGTCAAATCATTGATAGCATCTCTTGTTTCTCAATGTCTTTTGTCGCCAGTTGCGGCGCGGAAGGAGCACTAAAAAAGTACCAAGGTAAGCAAGTCAAACACCAAAGATTCACTGAGAGTTTTTCTAAACAATTCCAAAATTTTCTTAAAAGAAGACATAATTTTTAAGTTCGACAACTACAGCATAAAACTGCGTGTGTCCAATCAAATCTTTCACGGACAGCCCCATCAAGTCGGCAACTATTTGTCTGAAAATGCATTCCTCTCCATCATCATTATTCATTCGTCTCCGATACTGATCTGAATAAACAATCATTCAAACGTCAAATTCCCCCCTAATCACCAACAATACATCACATTCCGATGTGTATTGGCTTGCCCGGGTCGAGCTAGACCCAAATCCAATTTCTCTAATTTTTTAAATGACACTCTTTAGAGGTTTTAGGGTCTGTCTGTGCTCTCTCGGTATCGGTTTTAAAATTGTTTACACTTTTCATAACATCGCCGATCGCCCCCCACGTATTAAGGCCGACACCGATATTCCATGAGCGCATCACTCTTGCAGCGCGCAATCGATTGATGATCGGCAGTCAAGCTGTGATCCATCTCTCTTGGTTTGTTCCGTGCCGTGGAAATCTCGATGACAAGCCATTTACAACAAAAACACGAATCAGAGAACGATGCGACCGAGCTCTCAGCTCTTGGATTTGGGGCTTGTTTCGTTCGTATTGCTCGATGCGGTGCGGGAAAGAGAAACCTTTGCGATAGCCTCAGTGGAAACGACAGTAGCTTGGGCTGGCGGCTGCCATTCACTTTGGAATTTTCGGAATTGCATAATAATTGTTCACTTTTACTTCTTCGGCAGCGGAGCACCGATATGGCGGTTATGGATATTGCTTCGCTATCGTGTGACGTATCGGAAGATTTTTTTTTGCCGTTTTTGGTGGAAAACTTTTACTTTTTCTGTGGAAGAGAGGGTCCTCTAATGGCTTGAGATGGTCAAAAATTATCTTTTGATATCCTGAATCAAAATACAGGCTGAAATGATTTCTCCACGAATTGATAATTTTTTTTAGAAAACCCAAAACAGAAATTCAAACGAATTAGAAGAAGAGGCAAATTCGAAGAAAATAAGCTACAACAGAAAATTAAATGGATCTGCCGTGAATGCCGAATAGAGGTTAAGTAACTTATTGCTCGGTGCGGTGAAGGAAGAAATGGAAGTACTGTCACTTTGACAAGGCGGCGGTGGAGTGTGAAAAATATCGAACAGTAACAACCAGCAGCAGCGAACCCTAGTCAAACAGAAAGAATACATTTGTATTATTTTTTTCCTTCGATGTGGTGGGTTTTTGTCTTCGTTTTCAGGTTCGGGGGAACCCATTAATTAAGGCCGTCGAGTATGCTGCGACGTAACAAATTAAGTTAGAATGGTGGATGGGCAAATAGCAGAGCGAGGGGATATATGACTTGGGTCTTGCGTCCGAAAATAGTTTGTTACGACTTTCGCTATGACAACGATGTGTTTTCACATAAAATTCAATGTTATGGCGTGCGGATGGATGACGTTGGCATTCAACAGATTGGTGCCCCCCTTACGAAAGGTATGATTTGCCTGTATTTGAGGAGGAATAGGTAGGACTGAAATAGGCATATTCCCCAGGGTACCATGTTTTGGGACCTACAATTTTCTTATGGAACTATTTAAACAAGGCTCTATTTTTCGTTCTGAATATTTAGCGTCGTAAGGACAACAGGCGTCAACCAGGCTACGCCAATAAATAATCATTTTATATTCATCTGGTAACAATCACATACTAACTGCTTACATCACCACATTAGCAACCATTAAACAGCATATTAGCAGACACCAAAAGGAGTGAGGAGCTGATATCCTGACACCTTTACGGTGATTTATCGACGAGAGTATACGCGTCTTATTCTATGATACGAAGACCTTAAAGGTTTTAAATATGACGCCTATGTATATATAAGCATCTTTTGGACTTTTTAGTGAAGGAATGGACCGTTTCACCGGTCTAAGACCTGGGATTTGGGTCAAGTTAGGTTTGCTGACTGTCCCTGGTAGGCAGGGACACACTTAGACCAAGGAGGTCCATTGTGAAGGCCTGGGGTTTAACAATGAAAGGTGACTCTTTATCTTCTAAGCTGTTTATTGATTCATTTATCACCGATTTGGGGGTAGGGCAGAGGGGTTCAGGACCTTCGAAATAGGCTCCTGTCTCTCGGTCCAAATACATATGCAACTACCTCCAGAGCTTTCAAAGCTGTAAGACGCGTTAAAAGGCTGAAATTTGACATTTAGCATAAATGTAAGCCATAAAAAAGAAAAATTTTAAGGCTTGGCATCTATTTCAAGACTAAATTTTCAAATGTATTTTACTCAATATTTTTTTCCAACTTGAAAAAAATGTTGCTTAGTATTTTATTAAGCAAACATTTGTTCTTGATTTTGTTTATACACGACTTAAGGCCACGCCTAGATTTGGAGGCAGAATTGAAGGAAAACCTAAAATTTTCCAGAAAATCGTAATTTCGACTGGCCTTAAGCCTAAATGAGGAAAGAATGAAACAAAACAAGTGAGTAAGTGCAAGAGTTCGTACGAACCTCTAAATACCCGACCCTCTTTACCCGTTAACACCAAATTTTAAATTTGTAAAGGCCACGCCCCCAAAAAACGGCGTAGGCTGAACATTAAATTAAATTAACTCTAATTTCGTTGGAATCATGAGAAAATGTGTTAAAAGCGAATATTATTACCCAAAAAAAGTTTTCTCCCAAAAACGCGCCCTAAAACGGACGAAAACTTAGAAAATGGTAATATCTTTAATATTTGTCATATAATTTTTTTTTTTCGATTTGGAATGAATTTCCCGAGAAATCAGGTTTTCGAAGATTTAAGATTTTAAAAGTCGGCATGGTCAATAGAGTGGGCGGTCCAATTTTTGCCTAATTAAAGGCTTCTGACCGATATTACTCTCCACCAAAATTTGAGTTCATATGTTTTAAAATGTAAATTTGAGGTTGTCTGACATTCAAGTCAATTGTGGGCGAGGCTGTGGGCGGATCTTCTCAATTTCCATACTTTGTCTGAACAAAATGAGAACCAAGCACGCTGCAAGTTTTAGTTTCCTAGCTCAATTTTAAAGAACCCAAAACTGCATACATACGGACAGACGGACGGACGAACATGGCTTGATCGACTCACCTGTCGGTCTCGATCATATCTCTAAGAACTCCTAGGGGTCTACGGTGATTAATTCACTGTGTTACAAACTATGCATTAAAATTAATATACCCTCGGTCGGGTATACAAATTAGCAGGTAAGGTAAACTAGATTTCACTCTAGATTTCGCTCATACACAGTTTTTAGCCACGCCCCCTTTTAGAGGTCGATTTTTCAAAAATATTGAATTTGAACCAAAAAAATGCATTTTTACGTATGTACATTTAAGCGAAACTTGGAAGTATCTGATAATATTGATAGTTTGTGATAAGGGGCGGTTGGACCACGCCAACCTCCCACCTCGAAATACCCACCTAGACTAGACACCTAGTTTAGTTTTGATCTAATTGTTTGAATTAGACCCAAACACCACCACGCTAGCTTGCACTAGCGGAACACAAAACTGAAGCGGTACTTATTACTAACAGCAGGCAACAAAAAGCTACCTCTTGAACAGAAAAACAGTACACAAATCAGCCACAAAATCCCTTGGCGTTATGCTTGACTCCAGGATTTCATTCCACAAACATCTGGAGCATGTAAGCAAAAAAGATTCCTGAGATACTATCTGTGCCATTGCAGGAATACCACCAATCGACATAGTGGCAGAAGAGCTACAGATAACGTTCCTTAAGCTCAGACAGTAAGAGTAAATATTAAATGAAGCGAAAACAACATAACGGGACGAAAGTATAAGGGAGTGGAGGTTAAGTTGAATTACTTCGCCAAAGGTTCGATGGAAAAGGTTTGCCTTATTCCCATGAAAGCGAATAAGATAAACCACAGACATGAAAAGTAAACTTCGACTTGACACAACGGGACTTATGGCTGCTTCCGGTCATACCTTTACAGATTAACGAACGAAGACTCGCCTACTGTAGCGCAATGATAGTCCACGGTTTAAGTCACAAACACCAGCCGTGCAAACCTTGTTTGGAGAGGCTCCAACTGCTGAGAACATAGCACATCCAATGTTAAAAATTGAAGATAAGTGAAATACCGGTTGCGGCGGCTAGAGGGAGACGGCAAAGGAAGGAGGGAGATTAAAACTCAAACGATAATACAATACGAGCGAGCAGGCAGGAAACAGTCTACCAGGACATACCTGCTTGCTCAGGCAGGCGGACATACGCACATACATGCGCAACACAAAATTAGGACGAAAATTTTTAAGTCAACTGCCGTCATAGAGGCATTCCAACTTCCACAAGGCGAATTATAGCCGGATTGCTAATAAACCCTGCGAAGTATAGTACGTAATGGCAGTTCCGCGCGATGAATGGTTTAAGTCTATGCTGAGGGAAAGGGACGTAACATATGTCGAGTTACTAGTCGGGAACAAGTTTAAGATTGGCGCATGATAACGAACCGCACCGTTGATATCTAGAGGGATCTTCCCTGGATCCCCATCTTTTTGGAAGAATCCAGAAGATGGAGCGACAGCTGTGGCCCATGGAAGGCCTCTGATAAGATACAATGTAATCAAAAACTGTTGCGTCGCGCACGGCAGGCCAGATAAAATGCCTGGGCAGTGCTGAGGAGATTGTTTGGACGAAGAAAGAAGTAAAAAAGGAAGAAAACTGAAAATGGAACGACAGTAATACTGGCAATTAAGCAAGAATAGAAGAACTCCGTTAGAAATAAAAGAACTATTCAGAACGCTGCTTGGAACAAAACTTCTTTCAATACTTCCTTTGGAGTAAGGAAAACGAGCGCCTCCTGATAAAACCATCTAAACAGCCTGCCTAAAGAATTAAAGAACTTACTTCAAGATTTTAAAAGTCGCGAGTTTTCCGACTGCTTCGAAAACTTGACTGCCGATACAGGATAAATATATACAGACCGATCTCGCTTCTGCCGATTATATCTTAAGTCTTCGAGAAACTTGTGCTCAAACGACTGCAACCAATAATTGAAGAAAGGCGATTGATTCCGGATCATCAATTAGGGTCAAACATTAAGACGCACTTTGAACAAAAAACGCGAATGGATGAAAACCTGGTGAATCGTCCTTAAAGGAACAAAATCAACGAATGTAAATTTAACTTACAAGAGCTGTAATCGGGCCTTTGTTGCGGGAAGAGCAATGCGGCTTTTGGCCTGGCAGAGGCACAACCGACCAGCTTTTTACTCTGAAGGTTATTCTTGAGAAGGCCTGGGAGCCAAACCGGTCTACACGTGTTTTGAAGACTTGGAAAAGGCCTGTGACCGGGTTCCTCGGAATAAACTCTGGAGAGTTTTGCAGGACCAGGCACTGAGCGGGCCACTTCTGAGAGCCATTCAGTCTTTGTATGGGAACTGCAGAAGCTGTGTTCGGATAAATGGCAGCACATCCCAACCTTTTGATATGTGCGTTGGACTTCGCCAGTCCTGTTTTCTATCGCCTCTCCTTTTCATAGCATATATGGACTGTGTGGTGAGCCGCAGTCTTGGTGAGGAACCTTTCGAAACGGCTGGCGTCGAAAAGCCATCTGCTTTTCGCAGATGAATTGGCTATCCTGGCATCGTCCGACTTCGGCCATATGTGGTAAAGCTGGGATGAAGGTAAACGTGAGCAAATCCGAAGTGATGGTTGTTTCCCGAACTCCTGTGCAGTGTAACCTGCATATAAATGGAATCCCATTGAAACAGGTAGAGAAGTTTAGGTATCTCGGAGTCTTTTTCACGAAATATGGAAGGAGTGATACTCAGTTAATCTGTAGGACTGGCCAAGCTAGAGCAATAGTAAAAGAACTGTGCCAGACGGTCATCAGCGAAGCTGAACTTGGAGTGAAAGCAAGGATCTCAGTTTTAAATTTAGTGTTCGTTCCAACCGTCATCTATGGTCATGAAATTTGTGTGATGACCGAAAAAATTAGATCACGGGTTTAATCTTCCGAAATTAGATCTCTGAGGTGCGTTGCTGGCATTACTCTTGGGGATAAAGTGAGAAACGTCAGTATTTGTAGAAATCTTAATGTTGAGCAGCTACTTCTCCCATGGAAAGATCAATTCTTCTATGGTTTGGACACGTTGTTAGCATGCCCCCGACAGGCTTCCTGGACAAGTTATATTAGCCGAGATTCGAGCGCGTCGCCCGTCTGGTGGGCCAAGAAACAGGTGTTGGGATCAAGCGAAGAACATCTCAGAGACCCGTCTAGGAATCGCGCCTGTGTCTCTTGAGTTGCTGGCAAAGGATCGTGAACGATGGAAGGACCATTTGGCCGCCCGCGTCCGCGACCCTTCTAGGGTTAAGTGGTCACCGAAAGTGATGATGGGAAAATGGGAGGTTTTTTAGTGAGTAAGAACCTCACACACTATGAGTAGTACTATGAGTCCCCGTAGTGCCTATGAAGGTTTTTACTTACCCACGAAAAAAAGTGGCAATTGAGTGTCTAAAGCGACTACCTTCTTCTGAAAGATAGTCTCCTTGTACTACCAATAAGCCTCGAGAAGGTAGAATCGAGATACTATTCCATCGGTGTAAAGCCGCCGAAATAGATCCACGTTCGAGGCCATTTATACGAGTCATCTTACTGTGCCGCCGGCATAACCACTCAGTACCAAGACGGCCTCCCATGCAAAGCAAAACAGTTTTTTCCCCAGTGGCATAAATGGCGCAGAACAATGATAGGAACCTAAGGTGATCATACTATGCTAAACAAAATAGAACCATCTATTATAGATAGGGAAAACATAGCTAAAAGTATGAGACGGCCTGTCACATCGTCTTCCTTCAACCCCACATATCTATTTGTTAAGATAAAAAAGCAAATCTATAGGAACGAAGTAATCATTATAATAAATGTAGGTCGTGCCGTTTCCATCTTGCAATAATGAACGTTGAAATGTTTGATTTTGCATACCTATTCTACTAGTTTCAAATTTACCTCGCATGCCAGCAAACATCACTGAATGCTTTCTACTTGCGCCTATAATAATCGCTTGTGTGATTCCGATAAATCATGAAAATTTATTGTAGATTAAAAAATGTGTTCAACACACCAACACTTTGATGGCGAAACACAGATGTTATAAAAACTCGTACATAACTACACAAGAGAATAATGAATTGGAGAGTGCCATCGCATTCGTCATGCCTATGCCAGTGCCAGACCTGTTCCAATGCCAACAGCTGTGTGCTGTAGGGAATCAAAGAGAACCATTGCATTGAAGGTAGTCGTTTCGTAGTAGTCCAACTCCAAGTGGGCATATTTAACTAAAATGAGTAGTATTTGCCTATCTAAGTACCCGTCTTTGTACTAGTCCTTTAGGAAATAACAACATTTATCTATGTGTGTCGTAACGTCGATTTAGGCATTCGTTTATGGATACATACTTATATCCACCTACCTAGATTGTGGGAACAGGTATTGATTGGGCGAAGATCGGATGTTATAGTTTATGAGTCAAGCTTTTACTTAATTAATCTATAGGAAAATCAAAAAAACAGCGAAATCCATTCGCGTGCCACAATTTCGTCGTCAAAAAACCCAGATAATCTTATACTCTACACTACATCTGCATAACAAATGGGTATGGATAGGTATGTTTCCCTACTCAACTCTACCTTAACCGGCTGAATTTCTACTCATCTTGCCAATACCTGTCAGCTTTATCTACTTAGTGTACCTATAGCCTTATGTTGTTGGCGTTGGCTGCCTTAACTTTACCTATTTCAATTCCACTCCAATTTCTGTATATTCTCGTTTTCTTTTTGTTCACAGAGCACGCGAGAGTTTCAGATACTTTTCATGTTGGGCTCTCTTTTAATGGATCTCTCTCTCTCTCGGTTTTTTTTATATCTCTGGGGGAGGCAGTTTTTAACTAGAAACCGATTATGCAAAATTATGTAAAATTGTGCGCCTTGTGTCCTTCTGTTTATTTGTTGTAGCTTTGCTGCTGTTTGCAAGCGATTAAGGGAAGTGGGTAGGTATATTAAATTTTATTGAGACAAAGATAATGTCGGTGAAAAGTCAGTTGGCTCCATAAGACGAAGAGGAAAATCCGAAAGAAAAATATCCTAATTTTGTTGCCCATATGGTCGGCCAAACGATTATATCAACTCCTTTGATGTTTTATCAACAATCAGTTGATTTATTCATGCAATCCACAATCAGTTGATGAATTCGTGTATTCAAAACGAGTTGGTGCCTACCTAAATCGGATTGCTGATGCACATGAGTGTGAATAATATTTATTTTACTTCACATATTCACTATACACCCGTCGTCGTTGGACTTTATCAGCTTTGGTGGTGTCTTTATAAGGGAAAGGAGAAATATGCCATACACCGAGAAACACGAGTTTTGGTTATTAAGATTTGTTTGTGTTCCTGTCCTGCATTTGCTTTCGTTTTTTTTTCTCTCTTTGCAGAGAGGGTATAATATGTATCCGTATCTATGCTCATATTTAATTTTTTTCTCTTTATCACTAATATAGAGCCCGATATACTGGTACTGGCACAACGAACGCTCACTTATTCATGGTGTAGTTGCCTTTGCCGTAGGTACGAGATGTTGATGATAATCTAGGGGGAAACGAAAACAACAACGACGACGTTGATGACGATACGCAGAAGAGGAGGGCTTGTTGCTCTTTGTTGTGTTCAATTAGATGGATTTGTGAAAAAAGAAAATGACTAGGCAGGTACAAGTGCGAGTTTGAATTCTGTTATATTTTATATCGAAGTCAACGCTATAGGTAGATACCTACATTCTTTCCACACATGCCTAAATATGTTTTCACTTCCGTAGATACTTGCACCTACCTTAAAGGATTCGTAGTTTCCCCATAAAATTTTGAGGATTTCAGAAACTCCAAACACCTTGAAGGCATTGCTTCATAAAAGATCTAAGCAAATAGGTAGGTACCTATCTACACGCCAGGCTAGTGTATACATACACCTACCTACATTGCAATTGTTTTTCCGCTTGTTTTGCTTGATTGTGTTATATGTGCCATAATAATCGGTTACAGTTGTAGCCGAGCGGCGATAATCGCTTGTGTGACACTCCGGTGGAGTAGGTATAGAGGTATACACTAGCGCGTTTGGCACATGGTCAATGTATTGACGATACCCATGGAGAGGGAACGAAAAAGAAACCACGGATAGATAAAAAAGATAGAAATTATGACCTGCTTCTGTTTTTTTTTTTTCTTCTCATGTTTGAAAATCATTTTTGTCCATACGTTTTCTGATATGTACGTAGAGATAGCTACGTAGATAGATTGCTGGAATTTTGGCACTACCGAATTCCAAACTTCTTTGCTACCTATACCTTAATAGGTATACCTATTTATAAAGCAAATTTTTCTTTTTTTATGCGCTCATGACAGAGAGAGCAAGTTAGAGAGCTGTGTGACTATGGACTTTGGATTAAAATGTTTGATTTTATCGCGGTTATTGTTCTGAATGTCTTATGAAATAAAGCGATAACCCGGTAAATGGTTATGAATGAAATATTGGCAATGAATATATATATGTGTAACTTTAAATAGACTTTGATTTACAACCGTGATTTGGCTTCTGTCAGGAGCTTGCGAGAGTTGTAAAGATAAAGTTGTAAAACGTCATTACATCGACACATAAATTACAACATCGCGACGAGCTATTTTCCTCCGCAGTATCGGTTGGCAGATGAAGATCTTGATCTGCTCTTTGATTCACTTGGGTCAAACTTTATCATCGGCGGGGACTTTAACGCGAAAAATACTTTTTGGGGCTCACGGTGCAATTCAACAAGAGGCAGAGCCCTCTTTGGCCAACATATTGGCCAACCGACAGAAATAAAATACCTGATCTCGTCGACTTCTTTATCGCCAAGGGGGTACCTCGTTACCTTACGAACGTAAAAGAACGCTTTGATCTCTGTTCAGATCACTCGACAGTTCTTTTGAAAATCGGCGGAAGCCTAGCGAAAAAGAATAGAGCGCCTAGATTAACTAACAACAACACCGACTGGACGGCTTTAGAAAATACTGCAAAGAAAACATAGCTTTAAATGTACCGCTCAAAACGCCACCTGAAATAGAAGAAGAATTAGAAAAACTCGTGAGAGTTGTTCAGAGCGCTGCGTAGAATAACACTTCTTTTCGGAGGTCCGAATTATCGACCAGCGGAACAATATATCCGCGAGAAATAGAAGAGCTAATATGCGAAAAGAGGAGAGCGCGCAAGAGATGGCAACGTTCGCGAGCACCCCCGGATAAGACAATCTCGAACCACCTTTCTAACAAACTGAAGCACGAACTTCAAGATTTTAAAAGTCGCGAGACTACTGCTTACCTCGAAAGTTTGACTGCCGATAAAGGTTCGAACTACTCTCTTTGGAAAGCAGTCAAGTCCGTTAAGAAGCCTATAGCACACTGTGCGCCATTAAGAAAAGCCAACGGCGAATGGGCAAGAGAAGACAAAGAAAAAGCGGATTTATTTGCAGATTACCTAGAAGAAACATTCAAACCGTTTGACGGGGAACCGTTGGTCGAGGAGCTCAACCCTTATGCGGTACAAGATAATTATAGAATAAAAACCGTGTCATTGGCTGAACTTCGTCAAACGATTAATAATCTGAAAAACAACAAAGCCCCTGGCTACGACTTAATTACTAGCGAAATTCTAAAGGAGCTACCTAAAAAAGCTTTGGTTAAGCTTCTCTATATCATTAACGCTTTCATGAGAGTTTTATACGTTCCAAGGCAATGGAAAGTGTCCGAACGACAAAAAGTCATTTCGCTACTGCCGATAATAGCTAAGGTGTTCGAGAAACTGTTGCTTAAAAGGTTGCAACCAATCATTGAAGAAAGACGATTGATTCCGGATCACCAATTCGGATTTAGAAAAAAACATTCAACAATCGACCAGGTCTATCGTATAACAAACGAAATCGAAAAAGCTCTGGAAGCGAAAAAGATATGTACTAGCGCTTTTCTCGACGTATCGCAAGCCTTCGACAAGGTGTGGCACGAAGGCCTGAAGTACAAATTAAGGCTGTGCTTACCAGAAAAACTCTATAGAATCTTAGAGTCTTACCTTAAAGACAGAATCTTTCGCGTAAGGTACGAAAATGAGTACTCGGAATTCAAAGAGATAAATGCCGGTGTCCCGCAAGCGTTCTCGGCCCAATATTATTTTTGCTCTATACAAGAGACATACCCCACGATGAGGGAACAATTTTAGCCACGTTCGCAGGCGACACTGCTATTCTCGCAATAGATACGACAGTTGAATTATCAACAGGGAAACTCCAGCGCGCTTTAGACAAAATATGCGACTGGACGAAGAGCTGGCGAGTCGTCCTTAACGAGACTAAGTCAGCGCATGTTAACTTTACTTATAAAAAGATAAACAACAAACCTTTATTCATTAACTCGGTACAAATCCCGTTCTCAAATGAAGCGAAATATCTAGGAATGACTCTAGACGCAAAACTTAAATGGAAGCCGCACGTTAAAAAGAAACGGGACGAGCTCGAAATCAAGTTAAGAGAAATGAATTGGCTTATCGGAAGATTTTCGAAACTAAGCATATATAACAAACTGCTTTTGTATAAGCAAGTGCTAAAACCATCTTGGACGTACGGTATACAACTCTGGGGTTGTACTAAACCAAGCAATATATCTATTTTAGAAACTTTTCAAAATAAGACACTCAGAGCAATCGTTAATGCTCCATGGTATATAAGAAATAGCGATCTACACCGAGATCTAGGAATCGCAACCGTGTCTGACGAGGTAACAAACTTTGCTCGCAAACTTAGTACTCGTCTTCGCGGACACTGCAACAATGAAATTATCCGAACTTTGAATCAGACAAATCTTACGCGCCGACTACAACGAATGAGACCGTTGGATCTAGCAGCATAAGATGAAACCGCATAAATTGACGGTATTGTAGGTGCCTTCGTTGGAAGGCAGCCTGCCACACGCGATTACTACAGAAGCTTGAACTACTTGTTAAGGAAACTTAGTCGTAGTCTGACGGAAAATGGGAGGTTTTTTAGTGAGTAAGAATCTCACACTACTATGAGCACGCGCGGCCGGTCCTCGTAGTGCCTAAGGTTTTTCCTACCCACGGAAAAAAAAAACAAAAACATCGACAACGTGATGCGAAAGTTACGTCTCGAAGTGGGTGTGTCACGGTGTTGGGAATGCTCAATGTAATTTCACTGACACTCTGACATCGGATTTAGACTTTGCGATGATCGCAGAATCCCACCACACTTTCATAGATTCCAAGGCTGCGTTAAACACCATCTATGGAGATGAGCTGTATAGGGCAATGTATTAGCTTTGGCTTCGCCCGGGTTTTGGCTCATCATGGTTGCGGAGTGAGGGTGGCTAAATGGTCCTTTCATCGTTCCCGATCCTCCACCAACAACTCAAGGGACACAAACGCGATACGGGACTCGGAGATGTTCTTTATCTGACCCCAACACCTGTCTTTAACAACAGGAATGAGGCTAGAAAGTTTTACCAAAGGATCAAAAGGTCCTGCCAAGGGTATAAACTTCGAACTGAAGCCTGTAAGGACCACAAAGGGAAACATCGTTGTAGAATCGCAGTCGGTGCTGAGGATTCGGAAAGACCACTTCTGCAGACTGTATAACATATCGAGGACGAACCAAATACCGCTGTTAGGCAGAACGAACCATTCAACCCGGGCGAAGACGTTATCGACAAAACATACGAACGATACCACCCACCGACCTGGAGGAGGTGAAAGTAGTTGTGTCTAAGCTCAAGTGCAACATATCAGTGAATTTTTCGTAAGTATTGGGACGGAAGCGGCGAATATGGGTTCAGTCAACGAGGGCAAAACCAAGTATATGCTGTCATCAAGAAAAGACATCCAACACCGAAGTCTTGGACAAAACCTCACCATCGACAGCTATAACTTTGAGGTAGTTAGGGACTTTGTCTACCTGGGTTCTGCTATCAATTCAGACAATGACACCAGCGCTGAAATTAAACGAAGGATAACTCTGGCCAATCGCTGTTTCTTTGGGCTAAGAAGGCAATTTAGTAGCAAAGCACTCTCCCGAGCAACTAAAGTGTCCATGTATAAGACCCTCATGCTAACCCGGCTCATACAACGGAACCGGCAGCACCCATAAACTCGATAAAGTTCCACCTGGACGTCGAAGCCATCACAATGGCAAATAATAGGTGGAATAACACCAGCACATGTCTCTCTTCCAAGCAAATCTGGCCAGAGCTCGATCGTAGGAAAACAAAGGAACTCATCTCCTGCAATAGGCTGAATCTTAGAAAGATAATTGGGGCCCTCACAGGCCACTGTCTAGTAGGGCGATATGCCAGAAGACTTAGTGCTCATTTCAACGATTTCTGCAGAAGTTGCAGGGAAGAGGAGGAAGAAGAGACCATGATTCATCTTCTGTGCAACTGTCCCGCCCTATCGGCACTGAGAAGGAAAACTTTAGGTGAATACTTCTTCGATGATCTTAATGATCTAGCGCGACTCGATCTAAAGAGGATAATGAACTTTATCTCGGGGCAAACTGGCTAAACGCATAATTGTGTACCACAAAACCCATTACGCCTCCATATGGAAACTCTATAGGCGACCAAGCACCTTACAGTGGAGCGCTAAATATACCCCATTAGCACCCCCCCAAGCTTCCTTCCCAACTGAACCGGCCTGGTGAGGGCTCATACCGATTTGGTTGCCCTCACCTCTCCGCTCTTGTGGGAACACTAGTACATAATCACCCTGGTACGGGTTCATACCGCTTCGGTTACTCCAACCTCCCCTATTCCCCCAAAGGTTAATTCTTGAGTCACCTGAGGTACGGGTTAACACCGAAACAGGTACCCTACCTCAGCGTCCTCACCTCAGCCCCACCTGCGCTCTTCAATCCTTAAGGCTAACTCTCACTTAGGGGCAAAATAGCAAACCAAAGATCTAAATCTAATTAAACTCGATGCGAGGGATACCCTATTTGTCCCCCACACCACACGGGACGTAATTAGTAGTACTCTTACAGTAATTGCCATTCTCCTCATCTCTCTATTCCCCACCATATCCCAGTGTTTACCCTTACAGGGCTGGATCGGTGTGGGCTTATACCGCTTCGGTTGCCCTCACCTCTCCACCCCGACGGGATCACCAACACATTATCCTCACTGGTACGGGTTTATACCGCTTCGGTTACCCCTACCCTCCCCCCAAATTCTAACGCGAGCGGGCTGTAGTACGGGTTTACACCGAAGACGGTTACCCTACATCAGCCTCTGCGTGAGAATTCCCCCTGCAAGGATTCACACCGAATCGGTTACTCCTGCACCTTCCCATCCCCAAAGACAATCTTGAGCAGAGAAGCAACAGGTTCCGACTTATACCGAAATCGGTTGCCCCTACCGGGCTTCCTCTCATATAGAAACTATTCCTCACTGACCCCCCTCACCTCCTCTTTGACCTCAAGCAAACTCCGCCCAAACCTTATCAACAAGGTCAATTCCCATCTGGTTACGAGACCACCCTTCCTTCATGAAGTCTCTCATAGGCCCCCTCTCAACTCTGCTGACAGCGGTTCACACCGAAACGGTTACTCCTCGCCTGCATTACCCTCGGGTATATCTCAACCAATCAAAATTTTATTGGTTACCCTCGGTACAGGTTTATACCTTCACTGGTGGCCCAGACCCCTCCCACCAAACGGGTAGTCATCATTTAGGTCCTCGGGCTGATAACTCCGGTCTTACTAGTGGTATCACAATGGACCTCCTTTGGTCTAAGTGTGGCCCTGCCCAGCGGGGACAGCCACCCAACCTAACCTAACCTAAGACCGTCATCATCCCAGTCCTGCTTTACGGCTCAGAAGCATGGACCCTGTCAAAGGCGGATGAAAACACTCCAGGCTGCTTCGGGAGGAAAATTCTTCGGACGATTTACGGTCCCGTCTGCATAGACGGAGAGTGGAGGAGGATATATAACATCGAACTGTAGTGGCTGTACAGCGATACCGACCTAGCCAATAGAGTCAAAACATAATGTCTACGATGGTTGTGTCATCTAGAGCGGATGGACACCAACGCCCCGGCCCGGAAAATGTTCGAATCCACACTGCAGGGACGGCGCGGTAGAGGTGCACCAAGACTCAGGTGGCGCACGCAAGTGGAGGGGGACCTCAGCCAACATCGCGTGCGAAACTGGAGACAGCTAGATAGAGACAGAGCTGGCTGGCGAAGCTTGTTGGCTGAGGCCCAGGTCCACCCCGGACTGTAGCGCCACTTTAAGTAAATAAGTAAGTAAGTAATACCTGTCTTAGGGGGCGACGCGCTCGCTTCTCAGCTAACATGACCTGTTTAGGAAGTCTGTCGGGAGACATGTGAACAACGTGTATAAGCCATCGAAGAATTGATCATTCCACTGGGGGATAGGAAGCTGCTCAGCATTAACGAACACTGACGTTTCTCACTCTATCCCTAAGAGCTACACCAGCGCCTCAGAAATCTCATTTCGGCAGCTTGTACCCGCGATCTAGTTCTTCACCCAAAATTCATGACCATAGATGAGGGTTGGAACGAACACTGAATTTAAAACTGAGATGTGTGCTTTCACTCTAAGCTCAGCTTTCCTGATGACCGGCAGGCGCAGTTCCATTAACATTGCTCCAGCTTGGCTAATCCTACATGATAACTCAGGATAACCCCTGCAAGGTTTGGGTTAGAATAGCCTTAAAGTATGGTATGCCTGTCGTAAGAGCCGATAAAAATTCACTGGCAGAAGTAGTCTTCAGCATGTTAAGAGCGATGCTGTCAGGAGTATATATTCCTGATGGGGCAATCCTTGGCAGTAAAGTTATGAGTAAGAAATGAACCTGCAGTACTAAATAAAACCCAGTAGCGTCTGATACATAGTGTGTAGCAAACTGGTCAGCGTCTGATCCCAGAGTGGCGGCTGAACTCTATCATCATCATCACCATCATAATTTTTGGTGCCCGCTTATCCTTAGAAGGGTCGCGAAGCGAGGGCGGTTAAATGGTCGTTCCATCGTTCCCGATACTCCACCACCAACTCAAGTGGCGCGATGCCCAGACGGGTCTCGGAAATGTTCTTGATGATCCCATAACCTATTTCTTGGCGTACCAAGCGGGCGTCGCGCTCGCATCTCGGCTAACATAACCTGTCTAGGAAGTCTGTCGGGGGGCATGCGACCGACGTGTCCAAGCCATCGAAGAATTGATCGTTTCACTCGGAGAAGTAGCTGCTTCAACATTAGGGCACCCTTTGGAGCTAGGCCTGAGGAGTGTAAGCATGCGAGCGATTGGTGTTCGGAATGTCCCGCTCGGCATCCGACCGAGTTAAACCCGAAGAAGTTACGAGCAGCCGGGCAATAGTGACGCTATCCATAACGGAAGACGGAAGCAACTGGCCCAAAATGAGAGCTTAGATGGTCAGTCTACAAATCGATAAATGAACCAACTTAAAAGTGGCACATAGAATGTCTGATCACTAAGTTTTGGCATCCCTGCTAAACTCATCAGTTTCTCCAAGATGACGATGAAAATTCACGCTGTTCCGTCAAAATCGGTAAACACCTGACTTTGATATCAAAAAGTATTTAGACAAGGTGACGCGCTGTCATGTGACTTCTTTACCAGAAGCGGATGGATACCAACGCTCCGGACCGGATAATCTTTGAATCCACCCCGCAGTTACGGTGCAAAAGGGTAGCACCTAGGCTCAGGTGCCGCACGCAAATGAAAAAATGGAGGCAGAGCTGGATGACTTAGCTTGTTGGCAGAGGTCCAGGTCCACCCCAACCTGTAGTCCCACCTAAAGTAAAAGTAAGCGCCTAAGTAAGAAATCCGTTTAACCGCCTTGTCAATGAATATGTATCATAACGACGGATTTCCGGCCTCGTTAATGCCACGACACTATTGAACCTCGAACAGCAAGAATTATTGCAGTGTTACAAGTTAGTGCCAGATTAAAGAGGCGAGTTTTACAAATAGAAAAATACCAATAGTCTGATGGAGACTGAAGACCAAAGATTCTTCTGCTCCAAGCCTTAAGCGCAAAAAATGAATTTCTTCCCGCAGTTACAGCTTCTGCAGAAGGCGTTCAAAATGGCACTAAAATTTTGTGCCTACATAGACAGTGACTCGCGAAAATTTGAACCTAGACGATTCGCTCATCAGTCCGAGACACTTTGAACGATGCGCACCTTGCATGTTTGATGCAAAACAAGCTCTCAGACTAAAACGCAATGTATGGAGACTGTTTTGTTTATGATTACTTGACATATAAAAGTCGGGGACTCCCCAAATAAGTAAGTGCATGTATTACAAAAAAAATATACTGAAATTAATTCGATAAAAGAAACACAATCTAAATTTGAGCTTAGATATTGCTATCTTAACTCTACTTAGATATGGTGATTGAACATATTGGTCATCGGTGTCTTAGTTGTTTATTCAATAATGAACTTGAAAAGATCTACAATGACATCAATTTTTTGAATGCACTCGCGGGAGCCTTATAATGAGGTTACGTAACGCGTACGCGAGTGGAAAGACACAGAGGACAAACAGGATACATACTGGTACTGGGACACTTTGATTTTAAACAGCTGTGGACTACTACGTCAACGGAAAACACATGCAGAAGGTTGCTCCACATCACGGTACGTCGGAAGCTGGGCCGAACAGTGTAGTGAGGAGCATTTCTCTTGCCTGGGTTTTGAAGGTGATTTTTTTTATACATAGGTGAACTGCAGCTAGCTATTGTATTTGAAGACTCTTAAGACTTTCTTTGTTTTAATACGATAAACCATAGAAAGACAGGTGACAACATTGCTATGATGTTGATAAAATCAAATAAATGGCTATACTGTGTTTCCATTTCCTTGTTTTGAGGACGTTTTGAATCCTATAGCGTAGATGGAGGGTAGTCTTTGGTTGATCTGACAATCTGGTAGATCCCCAGACATGAGGATGCTCCAGTTGCAATTATGCAGTGGAATTATGCTCCAGTTTAAGACTTAGCCAGATTTCTTGCATCGCTTAGTTTAATGAGTTTGGCATACACTGCCGTTCCAACTCTTCTTCTGAGGAGGAACGGAGAATGAATATGAAAAATTGCGGGAATTTAATCGACAAGGGAGTGAATTGGATCAGTAGACACAGGCAAGAGATCGTTTATGAAGAAGAGAAAAAAAGACTGCAATGAAAAAGAGTGCTGGGGAACCCTGGAATTTATCTTACAGGAGCGGTAGACCTGTAACCATCCGAAACAATCGATGCCTCACTTGAAACTTTACAGTCCCTATCATACCTACTCAGGATGTGGGTGCCTAGTGTAATGGTTAGCCTTTTCTTTCGTTTTACAAAAGTTAGGACATTGCCAACGCAATGTTATAAATAGCAAGATAATAAGATAAACAAAATCTAATAATACTCACCTCTGATATTTGTGTCGGTGCTACCCCAGACTGTATTGTGTGCATTAGCGACGTATCATATGAGCAATGGAACTCCAGAGTAACCTGTATAGCCACCAAGTTTCGCGCAGCGTATTCTGAGGGAAGAATATTTTAAATTTTTGTTAATAAGAATGTAAGCTCTCGGGTCAGATATTCGTGTATCGAAAATTACCTTTGCATTCAGGCAAAATAGTCCTTAAGCTCGTGCTCTTAGAGCATTTTCGTTATAGCATTTTCACCTGGATCATCTTCAGTCTTTCTGAAGAAGTAATCGAGATATTGCTCCTATGGGGTTGCTGGATCAGCTAGCAGCACCGCCATATCATGTTCTTCCTTAAAAAAGTGAGCCCGATTCCGAAACCCATCTCCCTCTTTGGAATCATTGAAGACCTACCACGATTTGACTCTCCTTTTCGGTCGACTATTCTAGAATGGATGAGAAAAAAAGGTTTTCAATATAAAAAAAGGTTATGGTGAACTTGAGTTCGAACTTGATCAGATTAAGATGTACTATGATCATGAACATTGGAAACTTGTCATCCGGAAAATTTTGTATAAATTAAGTCCTACCTACTAATAAAATGTATTCACCTCTTTTATTATTATAGCGCGTGCCCAAAGTCGTGTTATGTGTCATCGTGGGAGGCACTGCCCATGGTTTCAGTCAAATCTTACCATTGGTAGCAAATGGCTCTGTCATAAGAAAATTTCTTCGGTGCATCGATGGTTGAAGACGCCCAAGTGCAGGTTTACCTGCCGGGCTACGTACTGGGTTCGTTGTCACCTCGACGTGCGCCGAACAGCACGTTGCTAAAGATGTAAAGTATTTATATTTTAACTAACAGGTGAAGGGTAAGAAGCATATGTGCGTTTGCAGTGACAGTCAAGCCGCTCTAAATGCTCAACCCTCCTACCCCATCCAAGATGGTGCTAGAGCTCAAGCATACGTTGAACTTAGTCGGAAGGCTAATGCAGTGAATTTTGTTTGGGTCCCAGGTCACACTGGTATCCAGGGAAATTAGATCTCTCATGAGCTTGCCATATTAGGCTCAGACGAGTCTTTCTCAGGACCCGAACCTGCGTTAGGCCTGTCTGTATTTGATGTCACGTGTGCCATTGATACTTGGGTTGTTCATGAGCACAGGGCTCGTTGGCGTGACTGCGATGGGCGCAGACAGACTAAACGACTACGCCCGGACATCTTCGAGGGTTCAGCGTACATAATTCTGTCTTTTAGGAGAATTGATTCGTGGGGTGCCGTGGCGTAGTGGTTAGTGTGTGTGCTTACTACGCCGGAGGTCTGGGTTCGAATCCTGCCATCGTCACCTGAAAAAAAAAAGACTTGTTCTTTTTCACGGTCCCCACCTCCGCGAGGGTTTGACAAGCCCCTTGAGAGTATTAATTGTCTTGAAAAACTTTTCAAAGTGCCGTTCGGATTCGGCAAAAAATTGTAGATCCCCTTGTATGTAAAGAAATTAACACACCAGCATACATTGTTGAGAAGTTGGCCCTGGTTCACCTCGAGCTGTTGCGCCACTCTATTTATTTTTTATTTATTTTAGGAGAATTGATTGCAGACTTCTTGTAGGCGTCCTTATTGACCACCAAGCTTTTGCTAAATACTTGAATGTGTTAGGCTTGAGCGAAACCACCACCTGTTCTTCCTGTGGAGACGACGACGATACAGCGGAATACTTTCTCTGTAGTTGTCCTGCCTTTGCTCGCATCAGGTGGCGGATCTTTGAGGCTGAAGTGGTGAGTGCCGAACACCTAAGTCCTACATCACTGAAGCTCCTTCTCTTCTTTTTTCGAAATACAGGTAACAATGGACCAGTAGTTGTGTCTGAGTGCTTCATCGGAAAGTAGCAACCTCCAACAAAAACAAAAAATAAAATAATGCGGATCTTAAGCAACATTCCAGTACATGGCCCATTTTACGTTCGCCTTTATGGGGAACGCGGTGGACATATTTTAGTCGACCGCCATCACCATCATCATCTTCATCATTTTCTATGACTGTTTCCTTTAAAAATGTCACAGTGTATGGGCGGCTATGTGGTCCTTCTATTCTTCCCCCATCCTCTGCCACCAACTCAAGAAGGTCAGGCGCGATCTCTACCTGGTACCACCATCTGTTTCTACGTCTACATGGGAAGATGCCCGCTCCCATCTCGGCTAGTCGGTCGCCCACCAAAATGCGCCTATGTTTGCTTCTGTTTGTAAGAGTGTGGCATGAGAAATAAGGCAGTAAATTCCGCAACGCTTACACGAAGTCGACCACTACTAAGTCGACCACCGATATCGCCGGACGACTTGGGACTACATACGTACAAACTTCAACCGCACTAGAAAACAAGAGTTGACGACCACAAACTCTCGATTTCGAGAAGTTTATTGTATACAGGCCCATTAAAATATTACCACAATCCACACGAGATCTACCACACAGAAATGCATGTAGAGAAAAATCAGTTCATTCTTTTTTGGGAACGCCATTTGCCAGGCAATCATCGTCAACGAAGAGCCGAAACAAATTATACGGACTCCGAAAAGTGATTTTAATAGGACGGTGCTACGTGCCACACTTACTTACTTACTTAAGGTGGCGCTACAGTCCAGGGTGGACCTGGGCCTTAAGCAACAAGCTTCGCCAGCCAGCACTTTCTCTAGCTAGCGGTCTCCAGTTTCGCACACGAAGTTGGCTAAGGTCCCCTTCCACTTGCGTGCGAAACCTGAGTCTCGGTGCTCCTCTACTGCGCCGTCTCTGCGGGGTGGATTCGAAGATTTTCCGGGCCGGGGCGTTGGTGTCCATCCGCTCTAGATGACCCAGCCATCGTAGACGTTATGTTTTGACTTTCTGGCTAGATCGGTGTCGCTATACAGCCCGTACAGTTCAATGCTATATCTCGGGATGTTATATCAGACGGGACCGTAAATCGTCCGAAGAATTTTCCTCTCGAAGCAGCCTAAAATGTTTTTTTTTTGATCCGCCTTTGACAGGGTCCATGCTTCTGCACCGTAAAGCAGGACTGGGATGATGAGGGTCTTATACATGGACACTTTAGTTGCTCGAGAGAGGGCTTTGCTACTCAATTGCCTTCTTAGCCCAAAGAAACAGCGATTGGCAAGAGTTATCCTTCGTACGTGCCACACAGCCCGTGTCTAAATGGAATGTTTGCACGAGCGGGTTCGGAAGATCGTTATCCCACTCGAAGGCGATGTATTTGAGGCAAGGTATTCCTAAATCGCAGGACTAAACTACTTAACCGACACCGCCAACATAATTGCCGTTTATACACAGGATGATATTATCAACCATGTTCCTACACAAGCAACTCGTGTTCTAACCCATTAGAATTTAATTTCTTGTGTATAGATTTCACGGTCCGTAGACACGGTTCTGATCAAGCTGCGCGACCCGAAGGCCACTACCAGACGGAGAGCCTAGATACCTCCCAATGTCCTCTCTAAATTTGCATTAAAGAAGCGGAACTGCAATTCCATTAGCACGCCGACCAACAAGCCGCCCAACATGGACAGACGCTCCATGGATTAACTAGGGTTCGCGGGTTCGTTCAACTCGTCACCTCAACGAAGTGAGTCAATCAAAGTCACTACACCCAAGGGAACCGTTTGGCAATACGAGGTAGGGGCGGCCTTAACAACTATTTTGTGAGTTTTAACTGGTTGCTATGCTTTCTCGACAATAATGTAAATGCGGCTACCGACATGATCACCAATATAGTTTTCCTTGGAATAAGATCTTAACAGATTTAAGAGCATCAAACCGAAGGAGAATATGTGGTTTGACTCGGGCTGCAAAGAGACGATCGATTTGAAGCAATCTTACTTTCGATGCAACAAGGCTAGCCCCTCTATTGTAAACTGGAATGATTTCAAAGCCAGAAATGACTGCAATGTCCATCGCGTTAAATTTTTAACGATCAAAAATGGAGGCAAAATATAACATTATCCTAAAAGAAGTAAAAACTTTTGGTCTTTCGTCAGAAATTTAAAAAATTGTGCCTCATCCTCCATCCCAACATTCGTCTGCAATGGCATTCCAGCTGTCAGTTCCCTAGACAAAGCCAATCTCCTAGTAGCACATTTTTCCGCCAGCTCCATGCTTCCAGATTGCGTAATGTCGCCGTCTGCGACTCGAGCGCGTAGAATACACTATTGGACAAAATCAATTTCACGCTCGTACAGTTAAAAAAGAACTTAAAGGATCTCACCATTCACATTCATTTACCGCTGGTTCAGACGGTATATCCACCCTGATTGTTCTAAATTGATGGTTCCACGCTGTAAAACCATTGTTCAAGCTTTTTCATCGGTCCTACTCTTCAGGTCTCTTCCCGAGTAGATGGAAAACAGCATTTGTCCCAAAAAAAGACGATTCTTGTCCTCCCTCGAGTTATCGTTCAATCGCACTAGCTTTCCTTTTTTCTAAGGTCGTGAAAACGCTGATTAATTTCCAGCCTATGAAATATCTTAAAACACGAAAACTCGTGTGACCGACAATATGATTTTCGTAGCAAAAGGTCCACTGGTGATCTGATGGCATGTCTCACCGAAGAGTGGAACCATTCCTTGCATCTTTTTGGTGAAAACAAGATTGTTGCACTTTATATTTCAATAGCATTTGAGAGAGTTTCGCACCAAGCTCTCTTGTCGAAAATGCGAGCATTTGAAATCGATTAATCTCATATTCAATGGATTGGTAAGTACTTTTCAATCTATTTACTTCAAGTTGTTTTGGATGGCTTCAAGTCTGTAGCTCACAAAATAAACTCTGGGGTACCGCAGGGCTCAGTTTTGTCTTTAACTCTCTTTGTCGTTTTCATAAACGATCTCTTAACTGCAACAACTAATCCAATTCACTTCTTTGCCGATGACAGTATCCTCAGCTTTTCATATTCGCTCCCGGTTTCTCGCCCCTTTTCTTCGGACGTAGAACTGGAACGGCAGCATATGTCAAACTCATTAAACTCTGGCCTTAACGGCATTGAATAAAACTCAATGCTGTCTTCTGTACCACCCAGCCATTATCCATGAATGGCACTTGCATCGCTGAACCCGAAAGGCTTTCCACTCTTGGTATATGTGTTAGTAAAAGCTTAAGTTGGAATAACCACATAAAATTTGAGACTGCCAAGGATTCTGCGAAATGCCTAGGTTTCCTTAAAAGGTGCTAGAAATATTTTGCCTTTCTGATCTGGCTATTTTATATAAAGCATACATACGCCCTAAGCTAGAATATAACTCCCACGTCTGGTGCTTCGACGCAGGTGCTCCAAGGATTCAAAGGCGAGCGCTTAAACTTATTGGTGACAGAAATATTGCGAAGTCAATTGACTGCCTTGAACACCGACGCAATGTCTCTTGCCTGTCACTGTTTTATCGCTTTTTCTACGAACAGTGTTCCAGGGAAATAGCCAATTGCATCCCACCCCTCAAGATATTCAACCGTTATACTCGACAAGGTTCTAATGCGCATCAGTTCATCCTCGAGCCCAATTTCGGGCGTACAGTGAAGTTCAGAAGTTCTTTCGTAAGCCGTTCAAGACGAATAGGGAATATCTTTCCTTTTCATTACTACATGCGACTTTTCAATACAAGGCTTCACCGGTACATCTCCTCTTTTTAATATTATTTTTATCCTTTCCCCCTAATCCCCCGCCTAATTCGCGAGTTTAATGTAAAAAAAATCAATATAGTTGGATAAATCCAGCCTGATTTAAGCTCCAGAGTTTAAAAGTTAAAACTTTGATTTAACTAGATTTGGTTTAACTTCACAAGCAGGGAAGAAACTTAAGGAACTTCGAGATTCTGCACCTAATAAACATGTTTAATATCAGCTATAAACTTTAACTTCTCTATAAAATTATAATTGTAGAATTGTTAAAACAATTTTTTTTAAACATAAATTACAAGCTATGTTGTGACAGAAATAATTATTCAAAACGTCAGGTAAATACTTTTTAGTAGTTGCACGCGTAGCTGCTGGATTTCTTGATTAAAAGTGATCCCAAAACAGCACATATAGCTTGTCAAGAAAACCATTTCGAATGCCTGCTACATCAAGAGAAATTCCTCAGCTAAAACTTTGTCTGCTGACTATTAAAAAACAATCTTACATAAATATGTCAAATGTCACAAACTACATGAACTGTTCATATGTCAAACAACAAGCAGCACACCCTTTCGCTCTCCGATTTATCTATTTATCGTTTCATTTTATTTTTATACCTTTCAGCCGAGCGGAATTAGATTATTGTATTATATGTATCGAATCTATCTAATCTAAAAATAACCCACAGAACCAGAATTGATATCGAGAAATCCAAAGTCGATAGGTAGTTGGACGGGCTCGTTGTATACAGGTGGTGTGTGACGGCTGTTAACTAATTTGTTTATACCACCGCTAGTTGTCATATTTCGCTGAACAATTTAGAGATGACGGAGTAGAGCTTTTTTTTCGTTAAGATACTTTAGTCAGCAAAAAAGATATTTATGCGGTGTGCTGGTCGGGGCTGCAATTTGATTTGTTTGTTGGCTTTTCTCCTTCATTTCTTAATTCGATTTCTTTTATTTATTTTCGTGTTTATTTCTCTTTGGTAGGTAGTACTCGTGGGTCTATAAATAGTTGCGAGAAAATCGAATCGAAGAGGGAGAGAGCGAACTTTGTGTTTTCTGTTTAAATGGAATTTAATGGTGTTATGATTTTATTGGAATATTTCCCCGTTCATTTGGTTTTATACAAATTGTTTCTGATATTCTATTTGAACGGGAATAGGGTGATTAATTAGCTATGAGAGGGGTTGGCATTGTCACACAGAAAATATTTTCGTGTGATGTGAGCATGATAAGTTATGTGAAATGTATGTTTGGCAGGAAGGATATGAGGCAGGTGCTGTCTGTCGTTTCTAAATTTGTTTACACGCCTCTCAATAAATTTGATTGCATTTTACATAGAATCCACTGTTGGATGTCACTTTGTGGTTGACAGCTTAGTCAAATTAACTGAAATATGTAGGTAGATACTATGCAAATAATGAGGTAGCCATTTATTGCATTTGTTGATAAAAATACAGGGTGAATCAGCATTATGCGTTTTAAAACCTGCATTGCATAATGAAATTACCATTCTAGCAAAAAAAAAAGACTTTTTCAAAATTCAATTTCAAATTCAAATTTTCCTCCGCAGTATCGGCTGGCAGATGAAGATCTTGATCTGCTCTTTGATTCACTTGGGTCAAACTTTATCATCGGCGGGGACTTTAACGCGAAAAATACTTTTTGGGGCTCACGGTGCAATTCAACAAGAGGCAGAGCCCTCTTTAAAGCAAGTACAAAACGCGGCGTGATCTTCTTATCGACGGGAAAGCCAACATATTGGCCAACCGACAGAAATAAAATACCTGATCTCGTCGACTTCTTTATCGCCAAGGGGGTACCTCGTTACCTTACGAACGTAGAAGAACGCTTTGATCTCTGTTCAGATCACTCGGCAGTTCTTTTGAAAATCGGCGGAAGCCTAGCGAAAAAGAATAGAGCGCCTAGATTAACTAACAACAACACCGACTGGGACGGCTTTAGAAAATACTGCAAAGAAAACATAGCTTTAAATGTACCGCTCAAAACGCCACTTGAAATAGAAGAAGAATTAGATAAACTCGTGAGAGTTGTTCAGAGCGCTGCGTGGAATAACACTTCTTTTCGGAGGTCCGAATTATCGAACAGCGGAACAATATATCCGCGAGAAATAGAAGAGCTAATATGCGAAAAGAGGAGAGCGCGCAAGAGATGGCAACGTTCGCGAGCACCCCCGGATAAGACAATCCTGAACCACCTTTCTAACAAACTGAAGCACGAACTTCAAGATTTTAAAAGTCGTGAGACTACTGCTTACCTCGAAAGTTTGACTGCCGATAAAGGTTCGAACTACTCTCTTTGGAAAGCAGTCAAGTCCGTTAAGAAGCCTATAGCACACTCTGCGCCATTAAGAAAAGCCAACGGCGAATGGGCAAGAGAAGACAAAGAAAAAGCGGATTTATTTGCAGATCCCAAGTAACAATTTTACTTCGGTAAGGCTTAAATTTTCGATTTTGGGAAGTTATTGTTTCTATAAGGCCTCTATAGCACTTGCCGATTATTTCCAAGCCAGAAATTTCTGACACAATTTGTATAAGACCTTAAAGAAGCTACAACGAGGTCTTACAGAGGGATAAGATTCTGTTAATCTCCTCTGTTACTTTGTAAGAAGTCTACTACTTCTATAAGGCCTTATAGCAGCTTCCGTACTTCAGTGCAGAATGTGAACTACCTCTATAAGGCCGTATAGAAGTTTCGGAATCACTATACCTGTAGCAGGCATTATGTTACAAGCTTAACCGAAGCAGATACTTCTATAAGGTTTCTTTCTGCAGAGCTTAACCGAAACTGTTGCTTGTATAAAGTTTTCCATTGCAAGCCCTACCGAAACTGTTGAAACCAGCTTCCTGTTGCAAGCCTTACCGAAACTGTTGCTTGTATATGGCTTCGTGTGACATGCTTTGCAGAAGAAGTTACTTGTATATGGTTTCCTATTGCAGGCTCAACCGAAACTGTTGCTTTCATAGACTTTCCTGCTGCAAGCCTTAGCGAAACTGTAACTTGTATAAGATTTCTTATTGCATGACTTATAGAGACTGTTACTCTAATGTAGAGTTCTGTTGCAATGTTTCTGTTGCAAACGTAACAGAAAATGTTACTTGTATAATGCTTCCTGTTGCAAGCTTCGCAGAAGCTGTTACTCGTAAAAAGCTTTCTGTTGCAAGCCTTATCGAAACTGTTACTTGTATAAGGCCTCCAGCTGCAGTCATAACAAAAACTGTTGCTTGTATAAAGTTTCCTATTGAATGCTTTACCGAAACTGTAGATTGAATGTTGTTTTCTGTCGTAATATTCCTGTTTCAAGTATAACAGAAACTGTTACTTGTATAAGGCCTCCTCTTGTAGTCACTACCGAAACTGTTGCTTGTATAAGGCTTCCTATTGCAGGCCTTATAGAGGTTATTACCTCTATAAGGCTTCCTGTTGCAAGCTTTATAGAGGCTGTTACTTGTATAAGGCTTCTTGTTGCAGGCCTTATAGAGGCTATTTCTTGTATAAGGTCTTGCAGATTGCTGTTGCAGGTTTTATAGAGGCTATTACTTGTATAAGGCTTCCAGTTGCAGCTCTTATAGAGGCTCTTACTTGTATAAGGCTTCCCTTTGCAGGCTTTATAGAGGCTATTGCTTGTATAAGGCTTCCTGTTGCAGGCCTTATAGAGGCTATTACTTCTATAAGGCTTCCTGTTGCAGGCCTTATAGAGGCTATTACTTCGATAAGGCTTTCTGTTGCAGGCCTTATAGAGGCTGTTACTTCTATAAGGCTTCCTGTTGCAGGCCTTATAGAGGCTTTTGCTTGTATAAGGCTTCCTTCTGCAGGCCTTATAGAGGCTATTACTTCTATAAGGCTTCCTGTTGCAGGCCTTATAGAGGCTATTACTTGTGTAAGGCTTCCTCTTGCAGGTCTTATAGAGGCTGTTACTTGTATAAGGCTTACTCTTGCAGGCTTTACGGAAGCTGTTGTTGCAGAACAAATCTCCGAAATAAATAAAGAAAAAAAAAAACTCTTTCGCCGGGTGAGGCTTGAACCGTGGTCCTCGTTTACCACAGGCAAGCACTCATCCACTATGCTACATCGTTGCCGTGCAACTCGTCGCGAAAACATCATATAAAAATAAATGGAGCTTATCCCCTTATATGAATAGTGGGAGAGAGAACTGTTTTGTTTATTGAACTGAGAGAGATGAACTGTTTTGTTTATTGGTGTTTGTGCATCATTGTAGTATGACTAGCAATAGAGTTTCTGTTAGGCCTTATAGAAGTAGATGCGAAGTCTTACCGAAAGTGTTCATGAAACATCTTCGTTAAAGTGCGCGAGTACACTAATACCAATAATTTGCTTATTGGTATTTGTGTACATTTGAGCATGCGAAACAACCGAGCTTCTGTTAGGTTTTATAGAAATAGATGCGAAGTCTTACCGAAACTGTTAATGAAATGTTTCCTTAAAGAGCGAGACAGCATGTGGTTAAGCTTCGGTAAGGCCTTACACAAGCTGAAAAGAAGTCCTACCGAAGCTGCTTTACTTTACGTATCAACTAATGCCGTTTTCGTTTCCATTATTCATATAAGGCGATAGCATAGTGGAAAGAGTCACGACTGCCACGTCAGAGGACCCAGGATCGATCCCAACCAAGTAAGTAAATATTTCAAATATCAAATGTTCACAAATATAGTTTCCTAAATAATAATTGACATCATTTCAGACAGCAAGAATTAACAACAGCCAGATAATAGAGGGAAAAGATAAATCAACAGAGAAGGAAGGAGACTGTACAATTAAACTTTTTTTTTTTTCGTTTTATGCTCCATTTATTTTTATGTGATGTTTTCGCGACGAGTTGCACGGCAACGATGTAGCCTAGTGGATGAGTGCTTGCCCTTGGTAAGCGAGAACCACGGTTCAAGCCTCAACCAGCGAAAGAATTTTTTTTCTTTATTTATTTCGAAGATTTGTTCTGCAACAACAGTTTCGGTAAAGCTTGCAAGAGTAAGCCTCATACAAGTAACAGCCTCTATAAGACTTGCAAGAGGAAGTCTTACACAAGTAATAGCCCCTATAAGGCCTGCAGAAGGAAGCCTTATAGAAGTAATAGCTTCTATAAGGCCTGCAACAGGAAGCCTTATAGAAGAATTAGCCTCTATAAGGCCTGCAACAGGAAGCCTTATAGAAGTAATAGCCTCTGTAAGGCCCGCAACAGGAAGCCTTATACAAGTAATAGCCTCTATAAGGCCTGCAGAAGGAAGCCTTATACAAGTAAACGCCTCTATAAGGCCTGCAAGAGGAAGCCTTATACAAGTAATAGCCTCTATAAGGCCTGCAACAGGAAGCCTTTTACAAGTAACGGCCTCTATAAGACCTGCAAAAGGAAACCTTATACAAGTAATAGCCTCTATAAGGCCTGCAAGAGGAAGTCTTATACAAGTAATAGCCTCTATAAAGCCTGCAACAGGAAGCCTTATACAAGTAACAGTTTCGGTAAAGCCTAACAGGAAACTTTATACAAGCCTGCTAAAAAACTTTTAACTAGTAACAGCCTCGGTAAAGCTTGCAACAGAAAACCTTAATGCAAGTAACAGCCTCTATAAGACCTAACAGGAACTTTATACAAACACCGGTTTCTGTAAAGCCTAACAGGAAACTTTTAACACGGCTGTTAGGGCTTTAACAGTTTCTGTAAGTGCGCCAAATTGGCTTCTCTAAGGCCTTATACAAACTATTTTGTGGGAGGGGAAAAAGCTTGTATATAACCTTACCGCAACAGAAATGTTACTTGGGATTACCTAGAAGAAACATTCAAACCGTTTGACGGGGAACCGTTGGTCGAGGAGCTCAATCCTTATGCGGTACAAGATAATTATAGAATAAAAACCGTGTCATTGGCTGAACTTCGTCAAACGATAAATAATCTGAAAAACAACAAAGCCCCTGGCTGCGAGTTAATTACTAGCGAAATTCTAAAGGAGCTACCGAAAAAAGCTTTGGTCAAGCTACTCTATATCATTAACGCTTCCATGAGAGTTTTATACGTTCCAAGGCAATGGAAAGTGGCCGAGGTCATAATGGTTCCGAAACCAGGAAAATGTCCGAACGACAAAAAGTCATACAGACATATTTCGCTACTGCCGATAATAGCTAAGGTGTTCGAGAAACTGTTGCTTAAAAGGTTGCAACCAATCATTGAAGAAAGACGATTGATTCCGGATCACCAATTCGGATTTAGAAAAAAACATTCAACAATCGACCAGGTCTATCGTATAACACAAGAAATCGAAAAAGCTCTGGAAGCGAAAAAGATATGTACTAGCGCTTTTCTCGACGTATCGCAAGCCTTCGACAAGGTGTGGCACGAAGGCCTGAAGTACAAATTAAGGCTTTGCTTACCAGGAAAACTCTATAGAATCTTAGAGTCTTACCTTAAAGACAGAATCTTTCGCGTAAGGTACGAAAATGAGTACTCGGAATTCAAAGAGATAAATGCCGGTGTCCCGCAAGGAAGCGTTCTCGGCCCAATATTATTTTTGCTCTGTACAAGAGACATACCCCACGATGAGGGAACAATTTTAGCTACCGCAGACGACACTGCTATTCTCGCTATTGATACGACAGTTGAATTATCAACAGGGAAACTCCAGCGCGCTTTAGACAAAATATGCGACTAAGAGCTGGCGAGTTGTCCTTAACGAGACTAAGTCAACGCATGCTAACTTTACATATAAAAAGATAAACAACAAACCTTTATTCATTAACTCGGTACAAATCCCGTACTCAAATGAAGCGAAATATCTAGGAATGACTCTAGACGCAAAACTTAAATGGAAGCCGCACGTTAAAAAGAAACGCGACGAGCTCGAAATCAAGTTAAGAGAAATGAATTGGCTTATCGGAAGATTTTCGAAACTAAGCATATATAACAAACTGCTTTTGTATAAGCAAGTGCTAAAACCATCTTACGTACGGTATACAACTCTTGGGTTGTACTAAACCAAGCAATATATCTATTTTAGAAACTTTTCAAAATAAGACACTCAGAGCAATCGTTAATGCTCCATGGTATATAAGAAATAGCAATCTACACCGAGATCTAGGAATCGCAACCGTGTCCGATGAGGTAACAAACTTTGCTCGCAAACTTAGTACTCGTTTTCGCGGACACTGCAACAATGAAATTATCCGAACTTTGGATCAGACAAATCTTACGCGCCGACTACAACGAATGAGACCGTTAGATCTAGCAGCATAAGATTAAACCGCATAAATTGACGGTATTGTAGGTGCCTTCGTTGGAAGGCAGCCTGCCACACGCGATTACTACAGAAGCTTGAACTACTTGTTAAGGAAACTTAGTCGTAGTCTGACGGAAAATGGGAGATTTTTAATGAGTAAGAATCTCACACTACTATGAGCACGCGCGGCCGGTCCTCGTAGTGCCTATGAAGGTTTTTCCTACCCACGAAAAAAAAAACAAAAAAAAAAAACTTCAAAATTTCGACAACCCAGTTTTTAAGGAAAAATATTATGTTTATTTTAAATTATTTAAAAGTTAAATACAGCTAAGAAACAAAAGAGCAGGGGGCGTCAGGCCTGTTCTAAAAATAATAATAATAATACATAAAAAATAATATATATTTCACTGCATCGCTTTGTAAAAGCGACATTTCAAAAATTTTTAACTGAAGAATTTTTTCAAAAGAATTTATACTCATCCGGTACTTTGATCCCAACCCTTAAAATACCAGATATACGGTCATGAAAATTGGTCATTGCATCGACTGCGTAACTTTTTTAAGACGACATATTTAGTCTTTCATTAAAAATTTTGTAAATTTTTTCCAGATTGGTGCAATCTTACACGGTCGGGATCAATAATGCCTGACATAAGAAGAAACAGGAAGAAATTGTCCTTATTATGTTTAAGGCTATGCTGTCAGAAATCTACACTCCAGGTAAGGTTACCCTCGCAGTAGGGTGATGAATGAGAAATGAGGTTTAAACAAAATCTATGAGCGTATTCACGTATTGTGAGATTCACTGGTCAACGTCTTTTTTAACATCCATATATGAAAAGTTTGATCCATAGTTTGTAACATAGAGATATAATCACCGTAGACCCCCCAAGGCCTTAAGAGCATGTGATCGACACCGAATTGTAATGACTAGTTTCCACATGTCGATTTGTAGTTGATAAACGACGTATTTTTAGGTTATATTGAGAAATTGGGACGTGGAAATGGAGTGTCTTTGAATTGATATGTGAATTCAAAATTACTTGACATTAATTGACAAAGAGGAGAACTGTCAAAGTTTGCCAATAAATCTACAAGTGGAAACTTGTAGTCTTGTGTCTTTGAATTGATATGTGAATTCAAAATTACTTGACATTAATTGACAAAGAGGAGAACTGTCAAAGTTTGCCAATAAATCTACAAGTGGAAACTTGTGTTGGAAGTTGTATTCGCAACATGCAAGTTGGGCCTTAAATTTCGAGCTAGGAACTTAAAACTTCATATCTGTTCTTTCTAGGTCCCGAAGCAGTACAAGTGTAATTTTTTTTTAAATCCGTCCACTGACACGCCCACTTTACTAATTAGCATGAAAAATCAAAGTTGTCGTAGGAAGCCCAATTTGGGGCTTTTTTTGATAGTAAACCGAATTTTTAATATATAAAGGCAATCAACATGTGTATGTCACATCTGATAAAATATTTGAACAAAAAATACGATGTTATTGAAAAGGGGTTGACGCCCCTTTTTATACCCGACCCAGGGTATATTAAGTTTGATGTATAGTTTGTAACGCAGTGAAATAATCACCGTAGACCCCTAAGACCTTTTAGAGATATGAATGGGACCGACAGGAGAATCGATTAAACCATGTGCGTCCGTCCGTATGTAAACAACTTTTAGGCCTTAAATTTTAAGGCAGAGAGCTGAAATTTCGTGGGTTGGTTGGAAGTCCAGTCCTTCAGATCAAGTTTGAAAATAAGCTGAATCCGCCCACAGACACGCCCACTACAGGCCTGTATGTGCGACCATCTCCAATTTAAAAAAATACATTTTGCAAATTTTAGCTATGTTACAACGGCGTTAGCGCATTCATTTTTGGTACGTAACATTGCCTTATAATTGTCTTTAAGGTAGCCAAAAAATTTTAGCTTTTTCATTGGCCACGCCCACTTTTTAAGAGATTTTAGCTTAAAATGACTGTTTTTCAATAAATATATATGAAATTTGACAAAAAATTATATGACAAAAGCTGTAGATACTAGCATTTTCTAACTTTTATGTATATATTGTATGTGCCTCCGCCCACTTTTGTGGGCGTGGCGTTAAAAAAAGTGATTTTTATAGTTAAAAAAGCGGAGTTTTAGGCCGAAATGTATGCAACCACCTAGTATAAAGCATTCAAAAGTTATATTTTTATATCCCGCCCACTTTTTGGAGGCGTGGCAGTTTTCTTTATGGTATGGTTGGGTATTTCGCAATCCGTCGTAGATGGATTTAAGCTTTTGCATACCCACTGTTGCACTTTCCCACTTGTTTAAAAAAGATTCATAATTGATAAAATGTAAATACAATTAAAGTTAATAAAAACAAAATTTCACAAACAAAATTTATAACGCAATTCGGAGAATGACAGGGGTCAATTGGGTGGGGTATCTAACGATTCGCCTAAGTGGATTGTAACCCTCACTAGTTTATAATAAGCTTGCAATAAAGGGTTTATGACTTGACCCTTAAAATGCGAAACGGAAAGAATTAGAGGATATAGGGGAAAAAGAGTTTTCGATCCATCAAAAACGCTGTGAAGCCAGTGCGTAACATAGAAACCCTGTGCAAAAACACTAAAGCTTAACCACGAAGGTGTTATGCCTTTAAGGCGAGAAGCAATGAGATAATCAGCAGAATATTTAATAGAAAAATCTGGCATAAATTTAAAAGTTGTTCATTGTTTTTGTTATTCGGCCGATCTTCTTCTGGGAAACAGACGGCGATCAGGAGGCCGCTTATTTTGCGACGAAGCTCCTGGAATTCCTTTGTTTCCTTTGTTGGTGGTTTTGGCCCCTGATATTTCTAATACCGGTACCCACCATACCTGGTGAGCGGTTTTCTGTCCATAACTCAAGAAGGGTATAAAAGGTACCTTCATTTTCAATACATGATTATATACGCTAATCCTGGTAAATCAAAAGCTAGGGGGTTTAAGCTGACAACGAGGCCTAAATGGTCGTAATGGCCCGCTCGGTATACAACTAAGCTTAATCTCAAGAACATGTCCGCAGGCTGGAAATGGTGACGCGATTTTTTACGGGGAAGGAGCTGGAAAGCGCTAGGCGAAAATAAAGTCTAAGGTGAAAATTCTGCAAATTAACAACAGCATCAAATAGAAATAGGTCTCGTTACTTACGGGAAAGCCTGGAGGTATAAGCTCGATGGAACTGACAATGACAACCCCTCAGCTAAGGAGGTTCTGGTAACAGAAAACTTGGCTGGTACTTGACTCGCGGTTGCCGTTCATCGTATTAGTTTGTGCGGTTAGGGACACGGTTGCGACGAAAATAAAGGCTCAGGTGGAAATTTTGCAAATTGACAACAGCATCATATAGAAATAGGTCTCGTTACTCACGGGAAAGCCTGGAGGTATAAGCTCGATGGAACTGACAATGACAACCCCTCAGCTAAAGAGGTTCTGGTACCAGAAAACTTGGCTGGTACTTGACTCGCGGTTGCCGTTCATCGTATTAGTTTGTGCGGTTAGGGACACAGTTGCGATCCCAAAACTTAACGATTGCTCAAACGATTGACTTTCGCCCTAGTTCGGATGCATTTCAAAAATCTACGATTAGAATCCGTCCTTCTTTAATGAAGTGGCCTTTTATAAAAAAAGTTTAAAGTAAGACATGTAGTTGTTTTTCCTCATGGGTAGCTTTAATGTGGTAACGGACAGCAATCCTTGAAAGAGTGTGACTGGAAGGCACAGTAATTTGAGTCAAATCCGAAACGGAGGGAAGTTTTTGACTTTTGTTGCGCACTTGACCGTCACGAAAACCTTTTATCCACATAGACATTAACAAAACATGTGCCACTGGTTAAATCGGAGTGCACAGACTGATATATCTGTGGTACCATCGTGTGTAGACATTTTTTTTGTGATATTCGGGTTTTGAGAGGGTCTGCTTTGATTTAAGTACCCTGAACCCTGTACCCTGATCACCATCTAGTGTCGTGCAAATTCGGTTTCAATGACAGTATTGCATGACCATTTACGCAAAAACCAAGACTAGTACCACGCATACTTGGGAATGTTGCAGGGTGCTGCACTCTTTGGAGATATTTTTTGTCGCCTGACATAGAAAATAAACTAGAGGCGCAACAGCTCGAGGTGAGTCAGGACAAAAGTCTCATAACCATGTATGCTGGGACAAGTATTCTTTGAGAGTTTCTTCGCGACACTTGTTACTCTCGGAGGGTTGGTCAAACCACCACCGTGGAGGGAACCGTGAAAAAGAACGACACCTTTTCCTCAGGAGAGGTGACAAAAAAAAAAAAAATGTGTGAAAGAAATTTGTTCGGCTAGGAAGCGGCTTGGTACACGGACTGAAAAGAGCTGCATAGTTGGGGACAACCGGAGTTCAAGAAGCCTTCACAGAGAAAATAAAGCCTGCGTTGTGTAAGTCCAATGGACTGATTAACTTTGTCGAATCAAGTACTGTTTAAATATTTTTAGTTTTTTTTTAGACTATTCAGCGTCTTAGACGAAGAAGCGTCTAAATCAAACAAGGGATCCACATCTTAACGGTTAACTACTCGGAAATAAGAAACAAGATGAAATTTTATCGTAAAAAAGCATAGATGAAGCGAGCACTTTTCGAAATTGCTCACTTTGCTCACTTTGCGCACTTTTCGAAATTGCGAGCACTTTTCAAAAGTGCACTAAAGATGACAATCCCATTGACGAAGAAATTATCACGGAATATAATCACACGGTAGATGATGGCACTTCAGCAATTAAATTGATAAAAATTAGCAAGCTTCTTTATTCGACGACCGCGAAGGTTGAGGATGTGCCTTGCTTATTAGAACTCGTCATGAGGGTAGCTTGCGAGGTTGGAAAAGCACCTAGCGATTGACAAACAGGGGTGATTTTCAAAAAAAGCCAAAGAGAGATTGCACCTTCACAATAGGATTTATATTGTTTTTATAAATAAAAAAAAAAATTACGATTAATAGCTTATGACTACCTTCAAATTTGTATGACTACCCCCTGTAAACTTCTCGAACGGAAACAAACAGAAGAAAGAGGATATATCCTCATTATAGAAATATTCTTATTATAGAAATAAATAAATAGAGAAATTTTAGGCCAAAGGCGGCTAAGCATAAAAACTGTGCTTGAAAACACCCAAAATTCCACCCGCAAGTGTTATGCCTTTAGGAGCGATTTTATAACCAGTTCCTGCTTGATTTTTTAACCTTCTTCATCAGTTACGACTCGTTAAAAAGTAGCTGCCAGGTTGTGATCCTAACCTAAATAACAGACGGCAGCCCCGAATAGGAAGCTGGTCAATTTGAGACAAACGCGCCTCAAAGTTTTCTTTTAAGAGAGGTGTCTTTTGCTGCCTCGCTCATTGACAAAATCGAGTAGATTGTGCGAGCATTGCCCTACGAATGGACATGCCTCGCGAAGCAGTGACCCCTGAAATACTTTTACGTCAAAACTTCCACGCCGAGTTTCCTCAGGCAAGGGAATCTGAACCATGGAAAGATCACCATCGCATTTGCACAGATGGCTCCAAAACTAGACATGTGTTTTGTGCTGGAGTATTTGTTGAAAGCAAGACCATTAGACTACGCATCCCATTAGGTATACGTTTATAAGCGTCTTTCTGTATCTGTGTATCTCATGTTTAATTTTTTGAAAAACAAAATCATTATTTTTCTATCTATAAGAGTTTGTCTTCCAAACGAAGACTCTCGCTATCCGTACCTGTGCGTTTACTTCTGAGTAAAACTAATGCTATTAGCACTCCTACTACTCCCCGACTACTCTCGAGAGTTACTAAAGAGCTCGCGGAGAGAGACGTAAAAGAGCTAGGAAAGCTGAACTTTCTGCAAACAACTTTCCGCCTCGTCGCTCTCGAGAGTGGCTAGAGAGTTACTCGCACTAGTTTACTTTCAAGTGGACCGAAACTAAATCGCCATGCACCATATAGTGACCAACGGGTGGAGAGCAAGAAGCGTATGCGGTGACAGCCAAGCCTGCTTTTAATGCGGCTCAACCCTCTTACCTCGTCCAAGATAGTGCTCGATCTTTCGCTGAACTTGTTAGGAAGGACAAACACCTTTAATCGTGTCGGGGTTCAAGATCACACTGGCATCCAGGGCATGTTAGAGTTCCAGATCATATTGGAAAAAGAGGAGGTTTTCTCAGGACCTGAATATGCGTGGGTCTGCCTGCATCCGTAGTCAAGACCACCAATGATTCTTCGGTTTCTCGTGAACAAAATGCTCGTCGGCGCGTAGGTCTAAAGCCAAATATCTGCAACAGGGCAGACGGTCTTTTCTTCAATCCCTTTGGAGAACACTTCACTTGCATCCTAGTAGTGGTGCTGGGATGCAACTTAAGCCAATCAGATCAGAAGTGATGGTTGTTTCCCTAACACATTTTTTTTTTGCGAAGGTTGCTACAATCTGATGGAGCAGCAGAACCTGAAACTAATTTGGTTAGAGATTCAGTGATAAAGAGCTGAGAAGTTCGGTACCCTCCACGTCAGCCGCAGAAACTCACTTCTTTTTGCTTTTTTGTTGAGACGAAGAGAAGGCGGTGCCCGATGTTAGGGACTTGTTTGTTTCAATTGGTGAGACACCGACCTCACAGTTCTACTCCACCGACCTGCCGCAGTTCATAGACACCGCCGAAGAGTCGACCAGAGTACTTGCACCAGTAAAGCTGCGTTGCATTGTCGATCTTCAGCTGTACCCTAGTCGGGCGCAACGCACGCCCCGTCTCTTTACCTTACTCACTGCTCAGTTTGCCGACAGAGTCGAATAAAGATCCCCAAAACGAATTTTGTTTAAAAACGAATGTTGGGGCTTCCAGATCGTTGTCATAGAGACTGCGGGTGGATTTTAGCAAGTACCACCTGGAGTAGAAAAATTTAGGTCCTCCATTCATTTATGATTTTGGAATCCTTTCCAAGGAGGAATTAGTGATAGGGGGTTGATTTCGGGGTTCGGATCCGCGGGGTCACTCCCGTCACTTCACCTAAGATAGTGCCCTTGCGGGGTTCCCTGGCACATAACTAGAGCTCGACTGAAACAGGTGGAAAGTTTAAGTATCTTGGGCTCGTTTTGACAACAGTTGGAAGGTGTGATACTGAGTTAAAAGAAAGAACTATGCCGGCCGGTCACTGAAAAAGTTGTGCTTAAGTGAAAGTTGTGCTTATACTGAAAGTAAGAAACATCAGTATTCGTGGGAACCTCATTGACGAGTAGCTATTAATTCAAGCGGATTAATCAAGGTTTCCATGGTTTCGACAAGTTATGCCACGACAGAGGGGTCATGTTAGCCGAGATACAGGAGACCACTCCGTGGTAGGTCGTTATTGCACCGATTAGAGTTTACTTTAAAAATTTTGGACAACATTGCAGGTTATTTTTTTAATTGGTACCTAACATCTCAGAAAAACAATCTCAGAAGAACCAATATTCAAATTAAGATAAAGAAATGCAGTGACGCCATAGCAAAAAAAAATAGTTAAATGAAATTTCAGAAAGACGGGGTAAAAATCCAACAAACATCTTTGAGCGATTCCTATTAGAAAAAAGATACCGAGATGGGGGATAACCAAACTATAACATCCGTTTAGTCACCACGTCACCTTATCTAATTTTAAAAACAAAGCCAAAGCATTTGGCTTTTGTATTACCCTTGACACACACGTCCATTATTGCTCTGTCGCCCAGTGTGATTCTCTTTAAAGATATTTCACTCAAGATAACGAAGGTATGCATACATCCCAGCCAACATACCTACATTTAAAACAAGAACATCAGATCAAAGTACCTTTATTTTAGAGGCAGAAATATCTGAATTATAACCTATCGCATTCACATCCAATGGATACGATATACGAAACGATTTTCTGTTTTCCACTTGATTATCTGTTTTTTTTTTCAGTAAAGAATGAAACGTACTAAGAACAAGAACCCATGAATTTAGTGGTGGGGAAAGGTGAGTTGGCCTACGAAAATGCCTCTTTTCGATGATGCTGAATGTTTTCCAGCTGTTTTATAGGTTTTCATGTACATGGTTGACTTAATATTTGTATTGCCGCTTACGGATATTGTATCTCAAACGTTTCATTGTGGAAAAGTGATAGAAAACGGGGGGGAATAGAAACATCAACAGCAACATGCGGCGATTGAAAATGAATGAACAACAGTGTGAGCAAGGCAAGCACACGCAGAGCTGAAAGCAAAGCGAACTTATTATAAGAAAAGAAAAAATATTGAAATTTTCGTAATGGGCAAATGTGGAAAATTTTATAAATACTGTTTGTGTGCCAAGTATGCGGAATGAGTGTGTACGCAGCGATTAAATGAAATATTTTGAATAGTTTTTGAAAGAAAAATTTCTAATGTGAATTTAAAGACATTGCTCTAAATGTATGTAATAAATTTATTTGAGCTCAAATATGACAATCAACTTATTATATAATAAGGCCATTGTTGAAAAGCCATTTAAAAAACTTATATTTATGGGCACGTTTTTTTTGATTCACCAAATCTCAATGACGTGAAACAAAAGAGGGACATGCGGACTACGGCGCGGCGGCGAACAGCGCCAAGTTTGTAGTCAGTACCTTCTCTCGGTTTTCAACTTCGGTTATTAGCTTCTATTATACTTAAGTCGCAAAACTGAAACGGTAGCTTAAACTCCGAATTTGACAAATCTCAAAAAAAAAAAAACGGAATTTTAATAATTCAAAAATTCAATGCTTCCATTTGTCAGTAAAGTAAAACCTGGAAAGGCTTTCATTCATCGGTATGCATGTCAAAACAAAACTTGAAATGACAACATATTGGACACCGCCAAGAATGTTTCGAAATCCCTAGTTTCGAAGAATCCCAAAAGGTGCAAAAATTATTTTACCCCACCTGATTTGCTGGAGTACAATTCCCACCTCTGGGCGGGTGTTTCAAAAACAGCGCTGTCTTCGCTGGAAAGGATTCGAAAACAGCGCCCATTCGTGTTAAAAACATTGAAAAGTTAATCGACGCACTGCTCTGTTTCGGCATACGTGAGCGTCATCTTCAATGACGCCGCTGCTGCAGCTTAAGTTGCATCGACTCAACTGGCTACGATCGGGTGAAGTGCGACGAGCTAAGCTCTGCCAAACCTGATTCCAGTGAGGGTGTGAGCATTCAGCAAAAGCGTGCCGAAAGATGCAAGAGTGAGGGACCGAGTGTGTGCAATTCCTGCGAGAATACTCATAGACAGACGTCAGCTTGCTTCGGGAGGGCAATACCAGGAGACCTCAGCCAATAAGCCAGGAACGGATAATTCTGTGGATAAAGCACCTAAAGTAGAGTAAAGGCCTTAAAAAATCACTATGCTAGGAGTCAGTTCGCTTCGAGAGGACCCTCAACCTAGCCCTCAAACTCACTCAAACCCGACGTCCAAGACGACCACGTCTCAGAACGGCCCCTCAGAAACCCCAAGAAAGCTAAGACAGCCTCGACAGCGTCTACGCCGTTCAGCGAGGTTGCGAAAAACCATTTGATCTTGGGTATCATGGACCAGGGTGACGGATAAGCTCGGATAACTGGAGGCTTCTGAAGACCTAGCTACTCTCAGGCATTCTAAAACATTGCCTAGCCATTCCCACATTAGACCTGTGACAACGCGACCTCAGCTGATTATATCAAGTCGGCGATCTCAGAGGTCAGCCCTGTAGGGCCAGATGCATAGCTAAAGGCCGTACAGACAGCCGAGATTCCAGTAAGGACGAGAACCAGAGTTTGGATCCCCTTTGGATCCTAGCGTCTCGAAAGACATTCTCCTCACCTTCCGACCAAAAATTAGAAGGTCATCAAAGCTGAGGAGCTAGATGATGCCCGGCGGTTAGTTTCACTACCATCACTTTCATCCCTAGCTGCAAAAGCTTTCAAATTCTTCATGTGCTGGAGACCCTTCAAATAAAGGTGGACGCACTGGAACATGAACCTTATGTCTCTTGCATGTCACTGTTTTATCGCCTTTTCTGTACGCAGCAAAATAAGCAATTGCATTCCGGTCCTTAAGTATTCGCGGTCAACCGTAATACTCGCGAAAGATCGAATGGACATCAGGTTACCCACGGGCCCACTTTTGCGCGAACAGTTAAGTTCTGGCACTCTTTAATAAGTCGTTTTACGAGAATATGGAATAACATGTTACAATCAGTCTATCCGGCTCCTTGGGAGGCTCATTGCCGACCCCTGAAGGGTTGCTTGATTTTTTTAATTCTAAAAATTCTAATTTTCTTAATTGTAAAGATCAGAACAATGGGATTATTAGTACTCGATAATCGCGTGGACATCGACGGTAGTTGAGTTCTCAAAAGGTTCGCTTCTAACACCCTGCTACAATCTCAATATAAGAGCAACATTTTGGTGACCAAATTTGTTCGATCCGAAAAGAAACATCTTCGACTTTTTTGCTTGCAATATTTGCAACTGGGCTAGAATTGCCCCCGGAATGGCGCATCGGCGTCTTCCTCTGCGATGCTGTACCTCGAAGACGTAAGTCTGCTACAGTTCGATCCATCCATCAACTTGCCCCCAGAGGATTTGTTAACTGAAAAGCGATTATAGACTCTCGTGGTCTATTCAGAAGATGAATTTATGGCCTCACAGGTATACCTATATTCGGATACATTTTGTAGTCACTGTTGAGGCAAGGAGTTTCCAAATTGTTACCCACAAATTCCTCTCTGGCCGAGACAGAACTTTTACTGAAGGTTGCTACCTCTTTCTGATGCCTATACTTTATCCACGACAGAAACACCCATATTACAAGCATTTGCATCCTAAATTACTCTCCTCGTTACATCGTTTAGCCTCCAGGTCGAGGGCAGGACTCGATTCTCCACACAGTCTCGAGTGCTGCCATGCTTCTTTTTTAACACGGTTCAACAAGTTAGGCCGACGAACCTTTCGATCAAACCTTTTTTTATCACATCTCTTGCCATGATACAGTTAACTAGTATTGAGGCAAAATTGTTGCTTAGGAGGCTTAAAACCTTTTTCGCTTTCACCTTATCGTTTAAACTGTCTTCTGACTTCACACGAATTCCTTACGATCCTCCTCTAGCACGTCGCTGAAAAAGCAGCTCAGCTTGCGTTTGTCTTCGGTAGCTGGCAAAATTTTCGCGGCTTAGAGATTTTCCAAATTCACTTTCTTTCATTTCTCCCGCTACTTTGGATTTAGGTTCAAGTGATCTTTTTGAAGTCGAGAAAAATGGTCTCAAATTCTTTTAGATTTCAAAGACTATTTATTTAACTTCCATTTAACATTAATTTGTAGCTTGTAGCTGTCATAGCAAAATTACATAGTTAAGCACCGTTTTCTATATGCCGGATGAAGTTAAGCGGAAGGTTCTCTCCCCTGACTCGAAAACTAAGTAGTTTAATTCGTCTAGGTTGAGTACGGGTTTTGGATAATGGTCGCACTGTTGTGATGCTTTCGCTTTAATTATAAACTCATTCCTTGCTTGTATGTCCAGATTATGGATGACTCTACAGTCTATACATGACGCTCGTAAGTTATTCTGTTTGTATGTTCAGAAAGTCGATATCCGGCTGTAGTCTACATCCGGATATCGACCGGCGAAGTTAGGAAAATAGTTTACCTATAACGATGACATCCGCCAAGTATACAAAGCAGGTTTTCCACGTTCTATATGACCCTCTAAGGTTGCCATAGCACAAGCTAAATGGCATTAAAATGCCTTTTGTGAGAGCAGTCTTTTTTGTCTTCTGGATGGTTCTTTACCTGCCAGCTGCCGCTTTTTAAGTCAAGGGGAAAACCGAAGCTCTAGGGAGTTCTGTCCAGAGAGTATATCCCAGGTGTTATCATTTAGAATCAAAGGGAAGCCATCCTTCTTCATGAGGTCGTTAAAGCCCCTGTAATCTAGGACTGTCGGCTGTTGCGTCATTCAGGTGATGGGGTGATACCCAAAGACTTTTAAAGCTTTTGAAGCTCATTTTTCCATAGTCGATACCAGCAGAATCGCCATTGAAATTATCTAATTGATACTTCGGCCAATTTTGTTAGAGAGACAGGAATCAGGTGGAATCCGTTAATTTTTACGGTCCCCAGCTCCACGAGGGTCTGACAAGCCCTCTGAAAGTAACGTTTGTAGGTCCTCTTTGTGTGTGAAGAATGCAATACGCAGAGCATACATGTTTGAGAAGTTCGTCCAGGTTTACCTCAAGTGTTGCGCCACAATATTTATTTTTGGCAGGAGCACAGATTTATTCCTCGTTTATTTTCGAAATGGCTGAAAACGGTATCTTCAGCCATCTTCCAATCACCTCTCCATGTCTGAGATCGACGGTGTGCTTGTTTTGGCTCAACAGCCTGAAGTTTTTCTTCGATTCTGCAAGAATTTTTCCAAAGCCTTGTAAGGAACTTATAACGTCACTTTTGTCATATGCTTCGACGCAGTAGAAAACGCGTTAAGAAACTGTCTTTGAAGTAGGCTGTAAGACTTAATCGCTGCTTATAATCCATTCCATTGCATTAAAAATTTCATGCCAAAGTCTAGGATTACCTCGTTTGCCTTCAAGTTGACTAAAAAGATGCATTTGTCGCATATAGTGGTGACGGCCGCTTATATGGTCGACCCTGTCAGTTGTTTCCTTAGAAGTATCCTCCCTTTGAGACCTTTGTTTCTCCTTTGGTATCTACCTGACTTCAGACGATGGCAACTGGAACTGTGTAACCATAGGCAAGAAATCGAGGCAAGGGCTTTTCAGATGATAGCAACCGTTGCAACCAATGCGTATTTATAAATAATTCGCTTTTCTCCTTATCGATCGGTCCTTGTGTATTTTCGGAGATACTTCTTCTGGCTTAGCCTTCTTCCTTCCCGGCTCCATCAGAAAACAGTAAGTTAAAGACTTTTCGGTTGGCTAGACGGTAAAGTTACCTGACTAGACAACCGTGACCGACGAGGTAACAAACTATGCTCGCAAGCTTAGTACTCGACTTTGCGGACATTGCAACGATGAAATAGACCCAACTTTGGATCAGACATATAACAACGAACGGGACCGTTAGATCTAGCGGCATAATACGAAATCGCATAAATTGACAGTACTGTAGGTGCTTTCGTTGGAAGGCAGCCTACCACACGCGATTACTGCTGAAGCTTGAACTAATTGTTAAGGAAACTTGGACGTAGTCTGACGGAAAATGGGAGGTTTTTTAGAACTTTACCTATGAAAAAAAGTAAGTAAAAGGTTTCGTGTTGCGATCGCCTCTCCTAAAATCAGTTTGCAAAGTTTGATTCGCAGTTATAGGAAGCTGTTTTGAGAACTAAGTGATCATGTGTACAGAAGAGCTCCTGGTGCCATACTCCTAGTCCTCCATGGCAGTTTCCATAAGATTTCCCGACATGTCTTTTAAAGTCTCGTTCGGGAACTATTACGAAAAAAACCATTCATTCTTAAGTTCCCTCAGAGGCTTACACGACTTTAATTCACTTTCCAATCTGAGTTCGTTAAAACTCTCCAAATACTCAAGGCCAAACAGTTAAGTAACGACAGCTAGGTTAGTATGTTAAAACTATCGTGTAAAAACACCGCCCCAAAACTAAGAACTCCTCGAATTTAAAATCAAACTGTTGACTTGAAAAGTACACTGCCTTTCATGTGACCTAAAAACTCGAGTCACGGTTTTAGATCTAAGAAATAAGCAAACTAACATAGCACGCGCCATTGTTAGGAGCCATTTTGAGTAGCCCTGTCGTCATAGCGAAATCCAATCCAAAGGTGTTGGTTTTACTTAAACAACATCAGAACTAAAGCTCATTAAAAACAAACACCAAAAACTTTGCTCTGCCATATCTAACTGATTTCGCAAGCTTTATCGAACTTGCTCAACAGATACGTCATTTCCTGGCCATGCCGTGTGCCCATCTATTCTTGGTCGTTCATATAGCACACGTCTTCAAGCATTCGAATTCGTACTTATCACCCACAAGCGTTCATTTATCTTTTAGTTTTTGCAAGTTTACGTGGTCGGTATACAACACAACAAAGCCCACCAGCAACATCGTGCTTAAATTAACTTGCATCTGATGAATCACTTGTGTATCTTTTTGCAATACACGATTGTGTTTAGTTGCGAAATATTATGGATGCACAGGTCCCACCTACCTACGACAAAGAAAAACAAAATGAGAACACCAAGAATTTCGTCAAGTCAATCTTATCAAATCGTTTGGTAACAAAACAAACTCGCACTCGAATGTCAGTTCAAAGCTATAAAGTTGAGTTTTTCTTTTTTCAAGTTCAGCAACTTGCGCTGCTCGCTGATTGTGTCAAGTGCTGTGCGTCGGATTGATAAACACAAAAAGCCCGACTATAGTAAATACATCTGTATTTTATGTGTAAATAAATTGATTACGTACGAATTTTTTTATTGGATCATGTTGAGCGAAACACAAAAAACAACAGTGAGAGGAAGACGAACGAGCAGGTTTACTGCGTAATCGATGATCAGAGAGTGAGGCGCAAAAAAGCTGACAACTGATGTTATTTGTTTTGCTATTGTTTGGATCTTCATCTAAGAGATGCGAATATAAATGTTTATTTTGTTTACGATCACCCCGAAGCGACAGATCATAGCACAGCGGGGCTGTTTTCTTCGATTTAATTAGAGCGACTCAATGTTGATGCCTATTCGGAGGAACTGCCTGCGCAGCAATGTGAGTCCAACCAAGTACTCAGATAAAGCGTTCCATTAAAATTGTCGCCTTTCTGGGAAGACTTTTTTTCTGCGAGTCCAATTTTCAATGGAATGTGTGAAATATTTGAAAGATACTGTCAGAATGCAATAAACAGATATGATATAACAATGACTTCTGAATCGGGCCACATAAAACGGTCGGTAAAAGCGTCGATTTTTATGTGAGCTGACAACGTCTGACACCTCTAAAACAAAAGTAAATTAGGGTACAGCTTACGCTTATGAGGAATGAGATAGGACTTTATATTTATATAAGACCTGCCACCCCTATAGTTCGAGGTTAGCTGCTTGCCGAACGACCTCTTAGCAAATCGATAATTTTTTCTTAAGTCGTGGTTGCACGAACAGCTTCATGGATTGCTAAGAGATTTAGAATAACTTACTGTCTCAACTTCGTAGCTATTTAATTCTCTTTCTTTTTTTTAGAAGCGAGGTTATGTTCTGAAGTGGTGGATCATAACCCTCCCACTCTATTGCTTTCCTAATTGTCCGCATGTGGGGTACGCCAATTTGACGTCAGGGTGTACCGGCGGGCCACCCGGTTTTAGATCTTTTCTTCACTAAGGCCAAATAAATGCTGTTGTCGTTGCATTAGTGAGATCCATGAATGTTAGGCCTACCTTTCTTTCGCGAAGCTGAAAACACAAGCACTGCGATAGGCTCAACGGTGGCCTCAATCAAAGAGAACAGGTCGGTGGAAAGCCCACCCACTGCGACATACCATTCCCTTACATCGGACACTGCCTCCTCATCTGCGCAATCCTCAAAGGGGATGAGGGTCCTACTTGAAGTGAAGCTTAACAAATGGACCATTGCACCTTAAAGAGAAAGACGCAGGTCACTGGTCTCACACAACTCGTGATTAAACGTGTCGGTATCCCCATACCCGGTAAAGTTAGGTTAAGCCAAGACTAAAACATTTCAGTTGGATAAAAAATCACATTTTTTTCTTTCAACTTGCAAATAGAATGGACAACAATTAGATGTATGCCAGATGTTTATCTTTAACACTCTGCTGGTTATTGCTTTCCTCCGTAATGGCATAACACTTGCGGGGGTAAGCTTTGGTGTATGTATTGGTGCGATAACCAGCGTATGTATTGGATCGATAACTCTTTTTCTCAATTATTCTAAAATTTTTTTCGCTAGGCATTTTCATAAACCCCTTGTCGCGATCTCACCCCTCTAATCAGGTGAGTTCAAGGTAGGGTTCGACGTCATTATCATATTCAGAAGAACAGAGCGTGATGTCGGGCAAGCCATTATAAGCATTTTGACGGAAGCGGCGAACATGGGCTTCGCAGTCAATGAGGGCAAGGCCAACAATATGAGAGGTGACCAACACCGACTTCTTGGATAAAACATGACAATAGAAAGCTATCATCGTGCCTTTAAGCCAGGAAAGTCCACCATCATTTAAATGTTTACACTGCGGCAGATCTTGAGAAAACCCAGGAATTTCAAATCAGTTTCGACCACTTTTTCAACGACTTCAAGGCCACGTATGACAGCATTTGCAGAGACCACTCAAATAGAGCCGTTTATATAGAGTCGTTAATAGAGTTTTTTCAGGACGACGAAGAAAGACAAGGCGATACGCTCTTAAGTGAGTTCTTTTATATCATCTTTGAGAGAATTGGGCGCCATTCCCGATCCAAAATTAGAGGAAAAGTATTTCAAATCTCCGTACAATTATTCGATTTTTTTGACGTTATTGACAAATTAGAAAGAACAGAGCGTGATGACAGTGGAACCTTTATAGTATTATTTTGTAAGTATTTTGACGAAAGCGTCGAACATGGGCTTCGCGGTCAATGAGGGCAAAGCCGACTATATGCTGTCATCAAGAAGATGTGCCCAACACTGACATTTTGGATAAAACATTAACATAGATAGGTATAACCTTGAGTTAGTTGGGGATTTTTTCGACGCATTAAATCCAGACAACGCGAACAGCGCTGAAATTAAGAGAAGGTAAGCTCTTGCCAATTGCTGATTAATCCGGCTAAGAAGGCAATTGAGTAGCGAATTCCTCTTCGGCGCCTGAAAAAAGACTCGTTCTTTGTCACGTTCCCACCTCCGCGGGGGCCTGACAAGCCCTCCGGAAGTAACACCTGTCTTGAAAATCTTCTCAAAGTGCCGTTCTGATTCGGCAAAAAAGTGTAGGTCTCCTTGTATGTGAATGTGAAGAATAAAAGACGCACAGAAGCATGTACCGTGTCAAAGAGGACGTTGAAAACGTTTTAGGTTGCTTTGAGCGGAAAATCTTATGGGTGATTTTTTAGCTCAATTTGCGTACACCGAGACCGACCTAACCCCACGAATCAGAATACAACGGCTGCGATGGTTGAGTTATCTAGAACGGATGCATGCTAACGCCACGGCATTGAAAATGTACCAATCAAGCCCGCAGGCAAGTGGCAGGGTACTTCAGCCGATTTCTCGTGCGCTAGGTAAAAACTGAGTTGGCCGTTGAGGCTTGTTGGTTGAGGCCCAGGTCCACCAAGGTCTGTATACCACCTAGATACGTTATTGGTGGCTCGACCAAAATCAAAATTTCTGTTACTAGCTGAAAGCCGGTAGCGAATAATTGGGAAAAAATTTAGACCTGCTTAGATATGCTGTGCCCTTGGCCCTCCTAAGTTCAAACTAGGAACGATTACTACAGAAACTCTTAAAAAGTCTTACATTAAGCTAGCACACTCGGAACAGGATTTTTTCAGATCAGCTTAAGTAAGATGAGATTGAGCTTTCTTTAGAATGCTGTGCTGCGCGGGATTAAGCGATTTGCTGCTGAATTGCATTTTATTAGTTTTACCAACTTTCTGAAGCATCAACAGATCGAAAAATTCGTTGTTGGTGTTATCAGAAGCTATATTCTGGAGTTCATATCAATTAGTTTATGAAACGAGATAAGGGACTATTACCTAAGACGTGAGATACTTCAGCATAGCAAACTGTGTTTCAAAGACATTTCGAACGTTTTTATGGTTGCCTATCTACATAGTCTACAGCTGTGCATCCAAATCAGCTCTGCCTAAGAGTGACAATAAAGTCCCACAGTGCCTGCCACATGCAAACAAAGCTAAATTCAAGCAAAAACGAAAATTTGTGAGCTGCATTCTTAAGAGTGTATTCGAACGCAAACACACTCGTGTAATTGCGTCCAACGGGGGTTCCCACTCTACACCGCGCACAGTAAAATGGTTTAACCTAGCTCCATTTCATACTCCGGCTTCAACGTTCATTTCCTTTAATTCCCGGTCTTCTGTTATTTTACTTTTTTTTTTATCGTTCCATTGGATTCAGATTGTACAGTACAGAGTATATTTGGTCTTCTTGCAGATACATTCGCGCATACGTGTGGAATTGTATCTGGATACCTTTTCAGTAACTTGGTTCGGTTGTCGTTTTGCCACCGCGCCACCGCCTGCTGTTGATGGATATGGGGGACATGAGGGATATGAGAGTTGCGTATTGCTTCCATGCTTCCCCAGAAGTGTGGTGTCTCTCCGGCATCGGCACTGGCACAAGCACATGCACCGGCTCTGATCCGAAGGCATAGTGGCACGGAGAAGAGTTGCAAGTGGTGAGCAAAGTGTGCATTGTTGCTCATTGTGTTGAGTCGACGTCGATTTCAATTCGATTATCGTCGTCGTCGCCGCATACATCATGCTGGTCGAGGCAGAGGGGTTTCGCCATTGGAATGGGCGTGTGCGTGTGTATGTGTTTGGAAGAGCGCGCGAGGAGCCCATTAATATTGTGTTGAAATGTTCTGGGGGAGCTTACCCGCCAGTAGCAGCTTGACGGTAGAGTCTAGCTTTTCTCTCTTATGTGTGTACATATAGAATTCTTTAACCGTTTAATCAGCAGTTTATCGCTTCCGATATGTTGATCAAGGAGCGATAATAGTAGGATAAATGCAAAAGATATGTGCGCATCGTGGACGTGGTATGCATTGTGATTTACGAATAGGTCCGTCTACCATCAATACAAGTTTTTGTGATAGGAGCAGATTGATTGTAAAAAGAGGTTTAGGTGAAACTCTTAGACAGGCGGCGCTGGTCTATTTGCCGTGACTTTATCTAATTTAAAACTTATTCAACATAAGCACGACTATGTATAGGGGAAGTTTTTAACAGCTTTGCTTATTTTCTACTAAAAACTACAAGCCAATAACTTAATGCGAAATGTTCAGAATTCTGTAAGCTGTTGGCTTACGCTGAGATGATATTTTAAACTTTTGGTCTCTTGAAACTATGAGACTTTTCAGACACTATAAACTATACTTTTTCCATTTGAAATGTGCAGTAGGATAGGTGGGATGCATGTGTATCTCACGCTAACTGCAAATGGTCTCTTTTCATCGTGCGTAAGAAATAATTGTCAAGGATTTCCGTGCTACATTATTGTAAGATTGCAAGCTCCGATAAAGCTCTCTTACAAAATCCAAACAAAAATATACGTTTGTAAGCATTATCGTTGGCAGGGTAAAACAGATTTAGGCTCTTTAATAAGGCCCGTACTGCACCTTTCAAATGGAGGAAGCGTAGAGGAAGCGTAGTCTCGACAGGTCACCAAAGGAACATTTAGCACCACTCGATCAGAACCTGTAATTAGGGTTAAATCTGATGGACGATGAAGTTGTCCAGGTGTTAGTGTCGCTGTATTGCTTGTCTATCATTGTTTTTATTGGTTTCCTTGTTTCTAGATAAAAGTCACCTCTTATGTCACCAATGCGTTGTAAGTTTGCATCCCTTGTTGAATAGTAAGTAGTAAAAAGTCCAAACTCCGTGTGCTTAGCAAAAGACTGCGAACAAATATTGACCGGTCAACTCGAAAAAGTAGCTACTCAGTATTAAGATTCTTACGAATGATGACATTATTACTTCTGTCGTTACGAGTAGAAATCCCTTATAAAACAAAAGTTTCGAGGTCTGCAACTCCTCTTCCACTTCCATGCACGTTCTGAGTCTTTCACAATAGCGCCGTGCCCCCATGATGTATTCCAGTATTTTACGTGCCGAAGTGTTGGTGTCCATACGCTCTAGATGACCCAGCCATCGCAGCCTTATCATTCTTTCTCTTCTGTCTAGGTTTGACCAAAAATCACCTGAAGGATTTTCCTCTCGAAGAATGCGCATTTGACAAGGTCCGTGCTGCTGCAACATTATGCAGGAGTGGGATGATGAGGGTCTTATACATGGATACTTAAGTTGCTCGAGGGGGGGTTTTGCAACTCAACCGCCTTCTTAACCCACAAAAACAGCGATTGGGAAGAAATGACGTTCATTTGATTTTACCGCTAGTGTCGTTGACCGAGTTTATAGAGTTACCGAGTTATAGGGCAGGTTATAGAGTAGTAATTTATAGTTTATAGTACCTCACAGTGGGTGGTCAAAGGATAGACATGTGCACTCAAGAGGATACAAGCATCCACAGGTTTTCTAAACCCACCTCTGTCTATCAACTCCTACTCCCACCTCCCCGTGGTGAACACCGGGTGCCTAGTACCTCAACTGGAGATTGGGTTCCAACCCCTTTGGAAGGTTGTTGGGGGTAGCAGACGAGAGAGGGGGGGAGGAGTGTTCCCACTAAGGCACTTCTCCTTGCATCCGGACGGCAGCGGAGGAATTCCCCAGATGGAATCAACGGTGGCGTCCATAGTTCCAGTCAGGCCGAACTACTTAGTGAACACCTTATATGGGCTACTACGACGTATTCGGAGCTCAGGCCTATAAGGAGCGGGCTATCCGGCTCTCCGTCCTTAGAGCTAAGCAAAGGATCTGGTCCTCCAGGTTGGGGGTCGTGCCGTCGGGGTGACTTCCCGGCCACGTAAAGAAACACCAGTCACGAAGCGGAAACAAGCCTCGGATTCGGACGGATTTACTGTTGACGACCAATGCAAACGAGAAAAGGACAACGAGCTCCGGATCTGCACGTGGAATGTTAGGTCCCTTAACAGACCACGTGCAGCCGAGCAACTAGCGGAGGCCCTTAACGACTGCAAGGCAGACATTACTGCCATCCAAGAAATGCGGTGGGACGGGCCGGGCAAAAGAAGGATGAAAAACTGCGACATCTACTACGGCGACTGCTACCGGCATCAAAGACAGCGCCTATTTGGATGTGGTTTCGTTGTTGGAGGCAGACTTAGGCAAAAAGTCTTGAGCTTCAACCCTGTAAGCGAGCGCCTCGCGACGATCCGCATCAAGGCTAAATTCGCCAACATTAGCCTGATATGTGCACATGCCCCCACAGAGGAGAAAGATGACGAGACCAAAGATATGTTCTACGAGCTCCTGGACAAAACTTATGAGCAGTGCCCTAGCTACGACATTAAAATTGTCCTAGGCGATTTTAATGCCAAGCTAGGAAGGGAGGGCATCTTTGGTCGTACTGTCGGAAAGTATAGCCTGCACGACACGACCTCCGATAACGGATTCAGGCTGATCGACTTTGCTGCGGGGCGACACGTTGTGGTAGCTAGTACACAGTTCCCGCATCTCAATATCCACAAAGGGACATGGAGATCTCCCGATCAATCAACCGTCAACCAGATTGACCATATTGCGATCGACGCAAGGCACTCCTCCAGTATCATGGATGTCCGAACTTTCCGAGGGGCCAACATTGACTCGGATCACTACCTTGTTGTAGCCAAGGTACGGCTGCGGATATCCCGACCAGCGCCAAGTAATGGAAATACTGTGAGGAAGTTTGACGTCGGCCGACTACAATCGCAAGAGATCGCCAGGTCCTTCTCCAACCGAGTCTCTCAAAACCTTCTACGAAGTCCTATGCAACCAGCATCAAGTATTGATAGCCAGTGGCAACACTGCCAAAATGCCATCAGAGACGCCGCCTCTGAAGTGCTGGGTTTCACACGGCGACCACAACGAAACCCCTGGTTTGACGATGAATGCCGGCAAGCACATGCAGCTAAACAGGAAGCATACAAAGCGGCGCTGCACAGAAGGACTAGAGCTGCTCGCGAGCTCTACGAGCAGAGGAGGAGAGAGGAGCACCGGCTTCTCCGAAGGAAAAAGAGAGAGCACGAGAAGCGCGCGGTTGAAGAGATAGAGAGATGTTACAACAGGAATGAGGTTAGAAAGTTTTACCAAAGGATCAAAAGGTCCTGCCAAGGGTATAAACTTCGAACTGAAGCCTGTAAGGACCATCAAGGGAACATCGTTGTAGAATCGCAGTCGGTGCTGAGGATTTGGAAAGACCACTTCTGCAGACTGTATAACGGCGAGGACGAACCAAATACCGCTGTCAGGCAGAACGAACCATTCAACCCGGGCGAAGACGTTACCGACGAAGCATACGAACGATACCGCCCACCCGACCTGGAGGAGGTGAAAGTAGCTGTGTCTAAGCTCAAGTGCAACAAAGCAGCCGGAGCAGACGGCCTAGCTGCCGAACTTTTTAAATCCGCTGGCGATGAGCTGGTTAGGAGCATGCACCAGCTCATCTGCAAGATATGGTCGGAAGAAAGCATGCCCGACGAATGGAACCTCAGCATTGTTTGCCCGATCCTGAAGAAAGGAGACCCTCTGAGTTGTGCCAACTACAGAGGCATAAGTCTTCTTAACATCGCATACAAGATCTTTTCTGCTGTACTGTGTGAACGCCTGAAGCCGTTTGTCAACAATCTGATAGGCACATATCAGTGTGGCTTTAGGCCAGGAAAGTCCACCATCGATCAAATATTCACACTGCGGCAGATCTTGGAGAAAACCCAGGAATTCCAAATCGATACACACCACCTCTTCATCGATTTCAAGGCCGCGTATGACAGCATCTATAGAGACGAGCTATATAGCGCAATGTCTAGTTTTGGCATCCCTGCCAAACTCGTCAGTCTGTGCAGGATGACGATGGAAAACTCACGCTGTTCCGTCAAGGTCGGCAAAGACCTCACCGACCCCTTTGATGTCAAAAAAGGATTTAGACAAGGCGACGCGCTATCATGCGACTTCTTTAACATCATACTTGAGAGAATTGTGCAGAACTCTCGCGCCAACACCAGAGGTACAATCTTTCAAAAGTCCGTTCAACTACTTGCATACGCAGACGACATTGACATAATCGGAAGAACAAAGCGTGATGTCAGTGAAGCCTTCGTGAGTATTGGGACGGAAGCGGCGAATATGGGTTTAGCAGTCAATGAGGGCAAAACCAAGTATATGCTGTCATCAAGAAAAGACACCCAACACCGACGTCTTGGACAAAACATCACCATCGACAGCTATAACTTTGAGGTAGTTAGGGACTTTGTCTACCTGGGTTCCGCTATCAATTCAGACAATGACACCAGCGCTGAAATCAAACGAAGGATAACTCTTGCCAATCGCTGTTTCTTTGGGCTAAGAAGGCAATTGAGTAGCAAAGCCCTCTCTCGAGCAACTAAAGTGTCCATGTATAAGACCCTCATCATCCCAGTCCTGCTGTACGGTGCAGAAGCATGGACCCTGTCAAAGGCGGATGAAAACACTTTAGGCTGCTTCGAGAGGAAAATTCTTCGGACGATTTACGGTCCCGTCTGCATAGACGGAGAGTGGAGGAGGAGATATAACATCGAACTGTACGGGCTGTACAGCGATACCGACCTAGCCAAAAGAGTCAAAACACAACGTCTACGATGGCTGGGTCATCTAGAGCGGATGGACACCAACGCCCCGGCCCGGAAAATCTTCGAATCCACACCGCAGGGACGACGCGGTAGAGGAGCACCGAGACTCAGGTGGCGCACGCAAGTGGAAGGGGACCTCAGCCAACTTCGCGTGCGAAACTGGAGACGGCTAGCTAGAGACAGAGCTGGCTGGCGAAGCTTGTTGGCTGAGGCCCAGGTCCACCCCGGACTGTAGCGCCACCTTAAGTAAGTAAGTAGTACCTCACAGTGCCATTCGCTTATGGAAATGTGTTGCCAAAAATGTTGGTTTTGGGTGCTTCATCTTGCTGGCAGCATGTACTTGGTTTTGTCCTCAATAACTCCATATTCGTCGACTGCGTCCCAATACTCAAGATGGCCCAACTGACGTCATGCTGTGTCATTGTCGTCTGCGTGTACAGGTGTACAGGCCTTTGAATTATGCGCCTCTGGTGTTGACCCGGCAGTTCTGCTTAAAAAAATTCAAGTGTGATGTTAAAGCCTTCATCATCTAGTCCAAATCCTTCTTTGGCATCAAGGTGAGGCCTTTGCCAATCTTGATTGTACATCGTGAGTTTTCCGTCGTCAAGCTGCATAAACTGATCAGTTTCTCTAGAGATCTCAGAAGCGAGCTTTAAATCGAAGAACAAGTAGAGAGAAACCACTATCGTTACTGGTGAACGATAGTGGAATTTCCTGGGATAAGTCCAGTCTATCTACGAAGCAAACTACGGGTTTAGACGTCCACACATCACTAAAAATAGGATTCGAATAAAATCGATAGGATTCGATTGCTAAAGGGACTGCTGTCTCTGTAGTTATCAGAATCTCATTTCCTGAAGATCGGGCAAACAATGCCGAGGTTCCATTCAATACACACGCTTTCCTCCGACCACATCTTGCCACCAGGTCGCCTCCAGCGAATTTGAAAAAATTTGCAGCTACGCTATCAGCTCCGGCTGCTTTGCTGCACTTGAGCTTAGACAAACTGCTTGTCCATCCAGGTCGGGTGGGCGGTATCGTTCGTTTTCTTTGTCAGTGTTTTCTGCGTCCAGATTAATTGCTTCATTATGGGTTCAAAGGTTTTTTCCAAATATCCAGCACCGACCCGACTGCGAATCCACTATGATCATTCACTTGATCGTTCTTACAGGCTTCAGCTCGAACCATTCGCATTCCTCTTTAAGCCTTTGGTATAACTTTTGAACTTCATTCCTGTTGTAGAATCCCTTTCTCTCTTTTACCACGCGCTTCTCGTGCTCTCTTTCTTCTTCTGGGAAGTCACTATATCATTTTCTTTCTCTGCTTGTAGAGCTCGTGGGCAACCCTGGTTCTTCTCTGCAAGGCAGACAGCAATGTGTACCTGTTATCTTATTAGTCATTATCCAAATTTCATAACCATGAGAGTTGGCATGAAAATTTGGGTTTTGACTTTTAGTTCTTTAAATATTTCTCTGGTTTGGTCAAACAACAGTATAAGTCAGTGTGACACCTTGCGTTTTTGATTAAAAAGAGCACAATATACCCAAACTTGACATCTCTTCCAATGAATTTCCAATCAGAGTAGGGTTTAATGTACAGGGGCTCAGGAAATAACCATTATAGCTGGACTACAATGACAAAAACCATTGATGTGAAACTCGTAACACATCAACATCCAGTCCATGAACATGTATATAATGTCATAAATTATGAAAGAAAATGTAACAGAACAGAGCCCTGGCGAATGCAGCGCTCACATCAAAATGACGCCATTCGACGCAGAAGCTTCTCTATTTCCTATTAGATTTGCCCTGAAAAGGGGGTTACTCGCTCCGTTTGCATTGAAAGCTCTCCAGAGTTTATTTTGAGGGATTCGGGAAAAACCCTTTTTCAAAAGTCACCGGATTGGTTTTAAGAGCAATCTAAAGAATGAAATGCTTGCCAGTTGTGCTTCGCACTGCTTTTCCTGTAAAAATATCACGGTTTAATCTCCGAAACGCGTTTCCAAGACTCCAAGACCTTCCGCGAATATTTTTTCTCGGAACACTTCAGGGACCTCAAGAAACTAAAGAGATAGTTGGAGCTAACTTTCCTTGCTCTGTTGTTTGAAAATGACATTTTTCGCCTATGCTTGCCAAATTACTTGCTGCCTCACCGCGCCATGCCACCTTGATGACATGTGTTAAGCATTTAACCCCTTCACCCATCACATTGAGCGTTTTTTTTGCGGATTTGACCAACTCCAACAGACTTGTTACCTTTAAATATACTTCACCTACTGTGGCACCAATTTTCATCCCAATCTCATCGTGTGTCGGTCTGTAGGGCTATCATCTCCAGTACTCAGCAATTTCTAAAAGTGCAAACATCATTTCATTTGGAAGAAATGTACAGTCCTCGGTTTAATTTTTTTTAACGACACTTATCTTTCTTCCTCTGAAACCGTCATCGATCTGTTATCCTGGTCTAATGACTGCGCCTTGGCTGTTCAAGTTAACAAGTTTGTCCTAGTTAACAAGTTCTTGTTACTTCAGTTTACCTCATTCGGGGAGGTGAACGTTGAATCCACACAGCATAGGATCTTTTTTCGCTGATAGCTTCTTTAACCTTACTCCTGGTATTCTAAGCCATACAGTTCTTTTTTACCGCCAGCTGCCACACAGAGCCGCTTCACTCCACAAAAATATTCTACAGAGGTAATGGCTGCAGCTGAAAACTGTAGTCATGTATTCTCAACACTTAGCAGAGCAGTTCATTGGCTTAAGCTTGTCGCATTTGCCACCATAATGCGGGTCAGACGTCTTGGCTTTCGCTTAAGTACCGAAAGAATTATGATGCTGGAATAAAATTGCAATCGAACTGAGTAATATCAATATGGGCTGTCAGATCTTTTCTCCAAACACAAACATCACAACTCATTTTGTGGAGACACAACGACACAACGAAGAAATCAACCGGTGATCCCTGCTTTAAGTTACGCCAATAGGTATGCATGTTTTTGTGAAGTGATATGAACAATTAAGGCACAAAAACTTCCCTCCGTTCCTGTCTTGACCCGTATCAATGTCCCTCACAATCAGACCCTTCCAAGTTGCGTCGTCCGTATCCACATAGCTGAAGTCAGCCAACAGGAGAAAGAAATTTATGTCTGCATTTCCATGCAGAGAAAAATCTACTTCGTTAAAGAAGGCCGCATACTTCGACCCTTAATTTGATGTACACACATAAGCTAGGGCTAAGGTCGATCATGCAAGCTAGGGCTGCAACTGTCCGCCTTCATGGAACAAACTAGAATTAGCTGTCCAACAATCGAGCCCTTGTGAGCAAACCCACTCCCGCCTGGCGCAGTTTATGAAAAGTGGGACGCCGGCGAAAAGAGTTTCCACTCGTCAACTCAGTTCCTGGTTCCAGACGCGCTTTGCATAGTTGAGGAGGAGCATCGAGCTGATAAGCGTGCAAGTTGATTCCCGGTGAGCGAAGGTACGTTCCGTGTGCCTATTTTGAGTTGCTGTTGTTTTCGATTTCCAGAATGTCCACTTAACTCTTTAATAAGGCTTAGTTGTAAATCCAACCCTGCGGCTTTCTTACTGAACAGCGTCATCACTGCAAGGTGGCTCGGGTGAAAATCGGTCGGATGGTAAGCGGAGCATTCCGACCACCAAGCGCTCGCATGTTGACGCTTCCAAAGTGTAACCTAGATTCCCAACATCAGCAAATATGTGAGCCTGTTTCTTCTTTCTCTTTCTGAACGGAGAAGAGCCGCAATTTGTGCCTCGCTGCCAAGTTTTTATTTGCCTGACAGTCTCCGATAAGGGAGACGCTCATCTTGAGGCAAATGACCCTGGATTACACTTAAAGTTCAGCCGCACCTCTCGGTTCAGACGCTTACCAGTGCTTTAGATTACGTTCCTTGGTCCCGGGTTTATTAAACCTTCAGGTTCATCTCCCAGGCATCTTGGTACATTAGGTAGACTTGATAGTCACCATTAGCCCAGCTTGTAACACTATATGTTCAATGAGAAGATAATGCTCCAACTTAAAAATCGCCAGATCCTTATTGAAAATAACCATTTTTCATCATTACATTCTGTTGCCAATTGTGTATGATTGAAAATTTTGTATCAACCCGGCATAATTACGGATGCAGCCACTTCTGCCATTAAATCATTTCGACAAACATTATGACGTTTTGCGTATCTTAAGTGAGGAGATCTCGACTGGAACTCGATCAGTTAGTGTCGAGAACCGCATTAGGAAAGCAATCAACTCGAATTCGCATGAGTTTCTATGCTGTTGTCTAAAAAACAATGGCCCTAAGCTGAACTCGTGTGGAACTCTAATTTTTTTTTTTTTTAAAGATGGCCAATTTGAAAAAGCTTTTCAGCAATCACCGAGTAGCTACAGTGAAGAATTTAAGATATTATCTGTGCCTTTCATTACCCCAACAAAGTGGTGAAACATAACTCTTCTACCTGGTGGGTGACCTTTCGATAATTACCAATATCCAAAAAACATCTAGACGTCTATCTTCACGCGAAAGATTGAATGGCATGTTGGATAGATACTCTTACAAAATGAATTCGTTAATACAACAATTACTTGTGATTTAATTTTCAACTGCACACAGCAGATACCTACTGCAAACAAAGCGGCTACGGAAAGGAACAGAAAAAAAAAACACAAAAAAAAATAGTACAGAGTGAAGCAAAAAAAGAAGAAATAATTTATGGCCATGGCCGCATTAATTGAGCAGCAAGCCAGAGCCAGCCAGCAGCATTCAGCAAACATCGAGCATGCACACCGAGCACTCACAACAACGACAACGATTTCTGCCCAGTTGTTGAATTTTGATTTCTTTCTTCGGCTTTGTCGTTTTTCCTCTTCATTTTTGAGTTTTTTTTTGTGCTGTTATTTTCTAAACTTGCGTGTTTTTTTTAAGGTGGATTACTTCTTGCCGCGCGGTGTGCCGTCTTCATCTTCTTCTTTTTGTAGCGGTGGGCATGTAAGTTTTTTAGTGTTGTACTTGTGGCTTACCCTTCGATGTACGTAGACATACCTATACGTTACATTCATAGTTTGGCAAAATAGAAAAATAAAATACAAAAGAGAGGGAATCAAAGCAAAATAAAACTTAAAGATATCTGTAAATCGAAAGAAGGAATTTCCCCGCGATGCATGTATCTACATATGTTAAAATATTCGATAGTGAAATTCTATATTTAGTATAATGTGGAATGAGCAGACAATCAATGCGATAGGGAAAAGGCCAAAGAAAACGGGGTTGACTTGTCACAGTGTGTGGAAGGTTTTTATTTTTTCGCCGGGACTCGGTTGTTCCTCCACTTTTCTACAGTGAGGTTATCGCACCTCGACTATTATCTTTTCAGTTGGGTTTGAGGACAATGAAAAAAAAAAAGAATAACGCCACTGAACGTAATACTGTTGGGGTAGAGTGTGTAACTTTTACTCGCGCCGTTTTATGTTTTTCATGCCGTAGGGCACATTCATTATGAGGCTAAATTATTGTGCATACACATATTATAGGGGTTGCGTCAGAACACAAGGGAAACGGTTTTAAAATAAGATTAACTAGCATAACGCCGCCAACCGGGTGTTGTTTGTTTTCGGCTTTGTATTTTATATATCCAACGGCGAGAATGTATGAATTGGATACGTATAACCTCAAAGCAAATTGACCACTTAACAGTGAGTCATTGATGATGGCAATATGCTATTAATCTATAGTGCTTGCAGCGATGGAGCACACATCAAAACATTTTGCAAACAAAAATGTCAAACCAGGAAAGGTAACAAATATAAAGTATTATAAAGTGGCGCCCAACGATAAACCCACATGTGATTGAAATATACTTTTTGTTATTAAATTTATGACGTGAAGAAGAATCTGAATTAAACTTTCTGAATTAAAAAGCCATAGGATAGTTCTAGCGCTGTTTTTCTTCTAAACTGAGGCCAAGATCCTTTACGGATTGAGAGCAAGGTAATTAATCTTTTTTAAGCAAGTAAGATGTTTGTATCAGACAAACATTTTACTTGCTTCAGTACAATATCTGAACAAAGAACTAAAAAATGGTTTCCTGACATAATGTAAGGTCGAATTCCGTTGCATAGCATAGTTAGGAAAGGATTCACTATGTTTTCAAAAAAATTCAAGTGTAAGGCATGCCCGGAATAATGCCATTTGTTGAAATCTCAAAGAAGAAATCTTAAAAGCCTGCTACAATAACCATGTGTCTATGGCTCGCTTAGTTTTCTCCTGAATTAAGAGACACAGCGAGATAGTCGTGGTGTTGCCTTTTAAGTGTTCCCGTATGCACAGTTGCCAGACACAGACACAGCGGGACATTCTGTTGTGCCTATTAAGTTTTTATCAACCAAAAACCAACCTGACGAAACTGACTTACATTAAAACCTTACGAAATCGACATTTCACATGACTGACTTTTTAATTTCCTGATCGCCAAATTGATCAGGTTATCTTTCAACAACACTAGTAGCCTAATTTGAAGGTAAAAATGGCCCTACCTACGTAATATTCGAAGGTTTCAAACACTTTTCTCTGTGGCCTGTCAGCTTCTGCGGCCTCTGCTTGTAGGTATAACTTTGCGAAGCTAAAATTCTGAGGGAGCTCTTTTCTGCATAGTGTAGTAGATAGGTATATCCGTTGCGATATCCATCGTGGTTGAAGAAAATGTAGTCTTAATGTAATCTATATTTTGCTGTTTTCTTGACCTCAATATTCCAAGTATATAAATATTTTGCTGTTTTCTTGACCCCAAGTCCTGGTATATCGGGATCAACTTGTTAAGGTAAATATATTTTTGTTTCGATTTTCTTACGTTAAGGATTCTTAGCATCTCCACAACGCGCATACCAAAAGATAGCACCCCTCTCTACATACTTTCGTTCTTTGACCTTATTGTGCTTCGCTTAAACAAGGCAGCATAGAAAAATACATAGGTGGGACCTTACTATAGGTGGTATTACTACTGATACTCGCTCGATGTATAGTTAGAATATTGTTTACACTGGATCTCTAATCAGCAGAATAAGGCCTCTTCTGTCTGAAAGTTGATCCAGCCAATTTTGACGTCTTGTTTTAGCTCTCGCTCACCGTTTGAACCATAAGCCGACTCGGCATTTGAACATATTTGCAAACACACAGACGTCAGATCGTGGTGATCTGCAGATAAGCCCAACGTCATCAGTGTATGCAGGAACATATAGAAAATCCTAAAATCTTGCTTCAGGTGTAAGCTTGTGCGTTAGGCACATATTTCGAATTGTAGATATTTTTTTAAACAGTCATTATTAAATTTTTCGAACTATTGGTTTACTTTTTCTGATCTTCTATCATCAAATCGAGAACTTCACGCGGCAATCCAAGGCGGGTTCAGTAGACGTCCTCGACCTGGTCCAACCACGTCATCATTGGCCTACGAGCACGTTTCTTTATACCCCATCCCATAGGATAGGAGGTATATTAAGTTTGATTCATAGTTCGTAGCATAGAGAAATAATCACCGTAGACCCCCAAAACCTTAAGGGCATATGATCGAGACCGAATTGTAAGTCGAATGAGCCATGTCCGTCCGTCCGTCTGTCGGTAGTTTTTAAGCCTTAAATTTTGAGCTAGGAACTTGAAACTCGATATCTGCACATTTTAGGTCCCGAAGCAGTACAAGTGTAAAATGTTTTGAAATCCGCTCACTGACACGCCCACTTTACTAATTAGCATGAAAAATCAAAGTTGTCGTAGGGAGCTGAAAGCTTGGTATGCGATATCCTCGCTTAAGTGTATTGTGATTGGCATATAAAAAAAGGCGAAAACCGCCTCCTTGTAGGCGTGGTCATATTTAATATGCATTCTAATAAACAGTTTTAATTTGATATATTTACTTTAAATCCAAAAAAACTTGCACTTTAAAATGTTCAGATATGTGCGTTAACTATCAACTCAAATGAATAAATTTTTGCCACGCCCACCTTTGGGGGCCTTTTGAGGTAAAAAATCGAATTTTTATTATAAAACTGCGATCAACACGTGTATACTACATCTGATAAAAAATATGATAAAAAAATTATGTTATTATAACGCGGTTGATGCCACGCCCCTTTTTAAGAAAGAAGATTCTTAACTGACAAATTCTTAACACAATTAAAGTTAATAGAAACTGAAATTAAACAAGCAAGATTTTTGACAAACCTGGCAGCTAGGTATAAAAAGTATCAGCTACATGCAACTGGCATCTCCTCAACTAAGTGGAAGGGTTCTGGAACGAAAGACTTCGATGATGGGTGGAAGCTCTTCTGGTCTGGCGTCCCAAATCACATGACTGCACAGGCGGGTGTGGGGATACTCACAAGCCCCCGGTTGTCAGAAAATGTATTCGATGTCATTCCGTTAGGGGGAAGGATTCTGATCTTAAAGCTTAAGCTTGAATGATCGACTCTGGCTCTAGTTCAGGTTTATGCACCAAATCGAGAGTCAGAGTATGAGTCCTTTTTGAACGAAGTTGATGCTGCCCTGGACAGAATGCAGGAATGGACTTCTTTCTCCTGATGGGTGACTTCAATGCACATGTGGGTACAGACGACAGTACTTGGAGGAGTGTGATCGGGAGGCACGGTGACCCGGAACAAAACAGGAACGGAGGGAAGTTGTTGGACTTTCGCTTGCTGTGCATATGCTTGTCCATCATGAACACCTTTTTCCCACACAGAGATATTCACAAATACACATGGTACAAACACAGTTTAAATCAGAAGTCACTGATTGATTTCTTTGTTGTACTATCGTGTGTTTGTGATGTTCGAGTTTTTAGGGGAGCTGAGTTTTCAACTGATCACCACTTAGTGCAGTGTAAATTGCTTTTCAGTGACAGTATTCCTTTGCCACCCAGGCGAAAACCAAGACTGGTGACCTGCATACGGTGGGAAAGGTTGCAGGAAGCTGACTCTGATTTCGGAGAGCGTTTTCCACAGCATGTTTCGGAGAAGTTTGAACAAATTCCAACTGACCTTTTGAATGTAGAGGAGGAATGGCAGCTGTTTTTATCGGCAGTCATTGCCTCTGCAAGAAATGTTTGTGGAGTGAAGCGGCTTGGGGTAGCGGCTGGTGGTGAGAAAAGAACTGCTTGGTTTAAAACGCCTGGAGTTCAAGAAGCCATCAGAGAGAAGAAGAGAGCCTACATTGCGTGGATCCAATGTAGAAACTCAACTTCTCGAGCCCGGTACAATGAGGCGCGAAGGACTTGCAATCTGGCAGTCAGAACAGCCAAGGAACAGTCGTGGAAAAAGTTCGGCGAGAAGTTGGAGCACGATTACAGATCTGCAAACAAGATATTTTGGCAGACCATTCGCCGGCTCAGAGGAAGGAAGTTGAATATCATTCAAGGGGTTAAATCTAAGGACGGTACACTTCTTTCAAATGAGAGCGATGTCTTGCGCAGATGGAGAGAGCACTTTTCGGAGTTGCTCAACCCCCAACAGGGCACTGAAGATGGCATTCCCACTGCTGACGAGATAAGGGCGGAGAATAGTCCCACAGTAGACGAAGTCACTGAAGCGATTAAATCGCTAAAAGTTGGCAAGTCTGCTTGAGTTGATGAAATCCGGCTAGATATGCTCAAGGCAATGGGTGAAGAGGGTGTTAAATGGCTAACACGTGTCATTAAGGTGGCCTGGGATAGCGGGAAGGCACCTAGCGATTGGCAAACGGGAGTTATAGTGCCCATTTTCAAAAAAGGGAACAGGAGAGATTGCGCCAACTATAGGGGCATATCTCTCTTGAGTCTTCCGGGAAAAGTATTCGCGAAAATGTTGGAAACGCGTTCCAGAGCTGTAATCGAGCCTTTGTTACGGGAAGAACAGTGCGGCTTTCGGCCTGGCAGAGGCACAACCGACCAGCTTTTTACTCTGAAGGTTATTCTTGAGAAGGCCTGGGAATATGCCAAACCGGTCTATGCGTGTTTTTAGATCTGGAAAAGGCGTATGACCGAGTCCCTCGGGATACACTGTGGAGGGTTTTGCAGGACTATGCGCTGAGTTGGCCTCTTCTGAGAGCCATCCAGTCTTTGTATGGAAACTGCAGAAGCTGTGTACGGATAAATGGCGTCAAATCCCGTCCTTTTGATGTGCGCGTTGGACTTCGCCAGGGCTGTGTTCTGTCGCCGCTCCTTTTCACAGCATATATGGACTGGATGGTGAAGCGCAGTCTTGGCGAGCAATGTTTCGAATTGGCTGGCATCAGGATGAGCCATCTGCTTTTCGCAGATGATTTGGCCATCCTTGCATCATCCAAAGTGGAACTTCAACGAGAACTGGATAGGTTTGCAGCCGTCTGTGGTGATGCTGGGATGAAAGTAAACGTGAGCAAATCGGAAGTGATGGTTGTTTCCCGAACTCCTGTGCAGTGTACCCTGCACATAAATGGAGTTCCATTAAAACAGGTGGAGAAGTTTAAGTATCTCGGGGTCTATTTCACGAAAGATGAAAGAAATGATACTGAGTTGTCCTGTAGAATTGGCCAAGCTGGAGCAATAGTAAAGGAACTGCGCCGGCCGGTCATCAGGAAAGCTGAGCTTGGAGTGAAAGCAAACATCTCAGTTTTTAATTCATTGTTCGTTCCGATCCTCATCTATGGTCATGAACATTGGGTAATGACCGAAAGAATTAGATCGCGGGTACAAGCTGCCGAAATGAGATTCCTGAGGTGCGTTGCTGGTTACTCTAAGGATTAGAGTGAGAAACGTCAGTATTCGTGGGAATCTTAATGTTGAGCAGCTACTTCTCCGAGTGGAGCGATCGATTCTTCGATGGTTTGGACACGTTGTTCGCATGTCCCATTACAGACTTCCTAGACAGGTCATGCTAGCCGAGATGCGAGCGCGTCGTCCCCCTGGTAGGCCAAGAAACAGGTGGTGGGATCAGGTAAAGAACCTCTCTGAGTCCCGCCTGGGGATTGCGCCGGAGTCTCTTGAGTTGGTGGTGGCGGAGGATCGAGAAAGATGGAAGGACCATTTAGCCACCCTCGCTCCGCGACCCTTTTTAAAGGACAAGCGGCATCCGAAAATGATGATGATGATGATGAGATTTTTGACGCATTTTGGAGCTTGACAGTGGTCAATTGGGATGGGGTGTGCAACGATTCGCCTAAGCGGATCGTAACCCTCCCACTAGTTTTGTTTTGATTTTTTTCGTAGCGTGATTTCGATGTCGCAACACTTAATCTCGTTGGGAACGATTCGCCGCGTCTTGTCGGAGATGCAAGTTTCGTTAAGGCTGGTTGGCGACTTCATTTTGATGATTTGACCTTCAGTAGACCAAAAACAAAGTCGAGTCGAGGACTCTTGCTTCACTTTCTCCATCTCGAATGAATTTGAATTACATGTATTCAGTTCAGAGGTATAATTCCGAATTTCTATAAATTTTTCCCGGCAAGGTGTGACTTAGCTAAAACTTTAAACCCTCTTGGCATGCCTTGTGCAGGCTTGCGAAATTTTGGCAAATATATTAGAATCCTTTTCTTTCCTTCTACAACTGCTTTAGTATTCGCGCGTGGCCACTAAATGGCAAGTCTAGTTGCTCCAGAGAGAGCTTAACTACTCAATTGCCTTCTTGACCCAAAGAAGCATCGATCAGCAAGAGTAAAGAGATACGAGACACCCAAACCGACGTCTTGGACAGAACATCACCGTAGACAGCTAAAGCTTTGTGGTAGTTAGGGACTTTCCCTACCTGGGAAGTGTAGGGAAAGTCCCTAACTACAAGTGGAAATAAAGTGTCCATTTATAAGACCTTCAACAAGCCAGTCATGTTTTACGGTGCAGAAGCATGGACCCTGTCAAAGGTGTATGCTGCTTAGTGTGTAGGCTGCTTAGAGAGGTATATTCTTCGGTTGATTTTGGGTCCCGCCTGCAAAACTGGAGAGAACGAGGCATAATATCGAACTGTACAGTACAGCCCGTCTGTGCAGCGACAGCGACACCGACCTAGCCAGAAGAAACAGAATGCAACCGCTGCAATGGCTGTGTCATCTTAAGCGGATGGACACACAAGCAAGTGGAAGGTGACCCCAGCCAACTTCGCGAAACTGGAGCCTGTAAGCTTGTTGGGTGAGGCCCAGGTCCAACTCGGACTGTAGCACCGCCTTAATAAAAAAAAACTTCTTATCTAGATATCTGTAGATATTTTTCTCGCCTACGCACCATCTCTAAAGTTGCAATATTTTCGTATTCTGGACACTTTATTTTTTTAATTATTGCACATCAATACTATCGTTAGTGAAGAGTTAGTTTTATTTTACATTCTTTGAATGAAACAAGAGGATTAAAGACATCACCGATGAGAAAATTTGTTGAATTTGAACAAACGTTGGAATTTGTTACAGAGTGCAAAACTCTCATGGTCTTTGGCTGTCCTTCATTCATCTAAAACTCTAAACGAAGCTGCATTCAAACCGAATTCAGTGCCTCGAAAAATAGAAAAGTTTTGCCTTCGAATTTTTATCTTTGGTGGGAAAATTGTGTTATACTCATAGGTTCCGTAAAAGATAACGCGACAGAATGAAGTTCTTGCAAGAGCTTGCCGAGCGTCTTTGCATTACAGTTTGGTATTATTATTGTCCAAAAAAGTTAGGATTTTGAGAGACATTGGACATTTTGGCTCTAAAAGGAAAAATAAATAATTTTAAGGGACTCCCATTCCAAAACTACAAGAGCCATTTATTTGAGATGGTTTGACGGATCGGGATGGATCAGAATGTCCAACAAAAAGGGATAAATGCGATGTTGCAAGATAGCTTAAGTGTAGCTAGCTGCCTACACTCAGGGACATAGTTTGCCATGTTTACAATTGTACAGTCGAAATATGTCATATAAACTTTTATTTTTCCCTTATTTTCCCTGATTTGTAAATTTTAAGATTTATGATGTACAAAATTTTGAGTTCAACTTTATCTAGACCCTGGCGTATAGAGTCAAGGTAGTCGAAATGTGTTGAAATTAACTACAGCTACAGGCAAGCAACACAAAATTTTAAAATAATTATAAACGTACTTTCTTAATGTATAAATTTAGTCACTGAAGCTCAGTGACTAAATTTATACATTATTTAACCGATTTAAAAAATTAATGAATGAATTAATTAATTTAACCGGCAAAAAATTAATGACTGTTTTTTAAAGTGAAAATTAAGATCTTGTCGGGTGTATACCGACAAAATGAAGGTTTGGTAAGTTAACTTGTATTGAAAATGAGAACACTTTATAGATACTTGCTTTTGTTAAGTCTCGTCCGCAAGAAATTCGTTAAGAAATAATCTTTTTTTATAGGTAGGAGTATAACGAAAGCTGCTTTTACGAATAAGCAAGCTAAAAGATGTCTTGAAAACCTGACCCAATGCTTCGGTCTTTGTTCGTAAGTTTTGTCGAACGGGCTTGTCTTGGACCTTATTTCGCTTTGAAGGAGCCCTGTTTCCTAAGGCCTTATTTCCTATAGCCTAATAGTTGTAGCTGAAGCCAAACTGAGCCCACTGGGTCAATCTCCAAGAGCAATACCTGCACATTATATGCCTGAAGGAGACTTTGCTTTAAAACATTCAAAATCAAACAATGTTTGGCCCTTCCTATTTAAACAAATGCCTACATGTCACACGACGGAGAATTATGTTTATTCTAACAGCTATGACGTCATAGAAATGTTTCCAGATATATAAAACTATTTCATATTGTTCTGATTCTGTATAGTATGGTTACAATATCAAAGAATAAGAAGAGAAATTTAAAAAAATTTCTATAGTACTGTTCCGATTATGGCACTACAAAAAAAAAAAAAAAAAAAAAAAAAACATTCAAAAGCATAAAAGAAAACGTAAAACATAAAAATTTAAATAAAGAGAAAAATCAACTTAGAAATAAGATAAGATACGCTTCGATAATTCACATCACGGCTCGTGATGAGTAGGTAGGAAATACTCGTACCTAGACCGTATGCCTCTATATATTTTCATATGTGTGGGAATGTTCAAGATCTCACCGAGTTCTGGGAACATACAGAAACTACCTGTGCAGGGTTCAATCAATGAACACTAGCTGTCAATCTCCGTCCTGATGTCTGCCTCTGCAGAATTCGCTTTATGTAAGGTTTTAATTTTTTTTTTTTGTGAAATTAAAGACAAATGAACCGAAACACAAACGATTTATGAAAATGACTAAAAGTTAAACTTGTGACACTGCGTCTGACGTTTTGTTTCTTATCATACTGCTATGGTTGCCAAGTTTCGTGTTTACCTATTACTTATGGCTGGCTCTGTTTGCTATTCGTTCGATTATCATTTTTATCGTTTATCTGCTCTTTGCAAAGCGTATGAATATTATCTGGATTGACGTTTATGGAGAAGGAAAAGATATCAGCTTTAGATGTTTTTCGAAGGAATAAATGTAAGCTTTTGGACATTTGAGCTAGAAAGGTGTTTAGGAACAACACAAAATTTAAGACACTAGATACATATAAGCGGACCCTTGAAAAATCACTAGGCGCCGTGTGTGGGCGCAGGTCGTGGAATAGTGTACTTTATTATTTTATAGAGTGTCTGGATTCAACTATTATTATTCAACCTATTATACACAACTAAAGCATAGATGGATGGTAAAGGCTTGGCTTGGTACACCTTAAGCTGTTGTGTCTTCGACTTATGCAATTTTTTCTGAGTACTATAACTACGACCAAGCTTATGCAAATAGATATTGTCTAAATTGTTTGGGTCATTCCGCCAATGTAACAATTTAGATTACTTTTGATCTTAGAAGAATAAGGACCTTTGTGAGTTTATGAGCAATGACATAACTGGGCCATCTGTTTCTGGAAAGTGACATATGAATAACATGGTCATACGATCAATGCAGTGTATAATACGCAAGGATAAGTAGCTGCTTACTATTGAAATTTTTGCGAATAAGCAAAATTTTGATCGTGCTGGGGTCAGTTAAATTGTTTTTAGAGTTGGAATGGAGCTCCCCTCTATTCTATACACTTGAAAGAGCACGTTTTGATTTAGACGGGCACATTATTGGAGAACCCAATAACCTCAGTGTGCTTATTTGGCTCCATTTTTTTAATGCTTTTGAATAGGTCCAAGCTGTAAAGAGGCCATTTGTGCACTTCCCCAGACATAAAAATCGTTCGTTTAGAACGGTTGATACATTGTTTACATTTGGAAACCTTATTAACACGTGAAAATAAACAACAAAAAAGCCGTTCCGCGAGCAAACCTAAGACCTCCCTTAGTACTCCAATATCTTTATGGTCTTACTAACTTACTTCAGAAATCTCGGTGCTCCTCTCTGGGCGGTGGCTTCGAAGATTTTCCTAGCCGGGGCGTTGGTGTCCATATACTATAGATGAATCGACTATCACAATCGATGTACAGCCCATACGAAGTTATAGCTCTTTCCACACTCTCCTAAAATGCTTCTGCATCGCCGGAAAGTAGGGTTGGGATAATGAGGATCTTACAAATGGACACTTAAGGTGTTCAAGAAAGGTTTTGCTATTTAATTGCCTTCTTAGCCTAAAGAAGCAGCGATTGGAAAGAGTTAGCCTTCGTTTGATCTCAGCGCCGTTGTCAATGTTTGAATTTATGGCGAAACCTAGGTAGACTGAATTCCCAACTACCTGAAAGTTATAGCTGAAGTTTGTGGTGAAGTTTTGTCTAAGACGTCGGGGTTGGATGTCTCTTATTGATGAAAGCCTGTACTTGGTTTTCTCTTCATCGATTCTTAGTCCATGTTCGCTGCTTTCGTCCTACGAACATATGCATTTTCAAACCATCAGTATAGGCAGTGATCTCCTGCAACTGTCCTGCTATCCCACGAATTTTTTTACGGTCCCTGGTTGGAGTAATAATACTGCCACTATGTAACCTTTTACCACACATCTACAAAATATGTTAAATTTGGTCTTACCGCTTTGCAACCAGTGTGACACAATGCGGTTTAAGTCCCTATATGCTAACGAAAGCATAAAGACCGATGAATGCTCAATTGATACAATCTTATGTATAAGTTTTAAGTCCTAACATAGTGTTAAGGTTACTAGCTGATTTAGAGACCATTGGAACTATCGATAGGTTCCTCGATCTCTTGCATGGCGTTTGTGATCACTGACCTAGCAGGGTATTTCAATCCAAGATACTTCTTAGTTCTTTGAACACGAAACCTAGCCTGAAAGCGTGCTTGTCTTGGAGTGGTCTGAAAGTTATGCCTGCCTGGATGCTCTCCACATTGTTACTTTAACAGTAATCTTCTGAGACAAGAAAACTACATCGAAATATCTTTTAATATTCACTGTAAATGAAGATTGGATCACTTTCCTTGCTACAAACGAGATTGAAGCAAAGTTCAGTATACATAAACAAAACTTCGTCTCCTGCGTTAATGCTGGGTGCGCACTATATGAGCGGTTCCAGATGTTTCATGGGCATTGATCTCACGTCCTAAACTTAGATTTTCTTACCTTGTTTGAATGCTGTGACTTCCGGATCGCGGGGTTAAACAAGGTTTACTTTGTTAAAGGTTTACCTTGTTTAAGGTAGCATAAGATATGTAGACCTACGGACGCTACAAGGCACCTCTACTCTGTACTCAACCTAATATATACGAAACAAGCCGATACCGACGAGCTAAGAGGCAAACACACGTTGGATTTGCATTTTTTGGTATAAGAGGTAGAGAACAATTCCAGGGTAATAGCAGGTTGACCGTAATTTTTTTAATCATGCGTCAAGCTGTAAACAGTTAAAATCTAGTAGTCACATAAGGACGTCTAAAAAAACAATTTCGCAACAACTTGAGTTAAAAAAGTGAGCCTAGCTTCCACAACTGGTGGAACAACAATTCACAACTACACCAACTCAACCGGTGAGGGTGAGTTGGTGTAGTTCTGAATTGTTTTATTAGCAGACCTTTCAAGGCAAATAGTAAGCTAAGAACAGACGTTCACCGACGGCTGAATGTCGTTAGACACATCGGCACTATAAGGTCAATCAACCAATTAACTAACTATGCAGTTCACAGTTTCGAGATGGTAAATGCAAATAAAAGTGTTCTTGCCATCGCATTGACACGTTTACCTTAGCATTGACAAGATTAGAAACATCGCACTGTCAACGCAGTGACAGTTTCCGATGAATATCTATTCTAAACATGTACCACCTTGTCTTGGAAGTAAGGATGTGAAAAAATTCTCTCGGTCGGTATTCGAACCCACGTAGTTTTACACGATAGCCTGCACACTGACACATCGCAGCGCTTTGTTGAGAGTCAAACTAAAATGACATTAATCTGAACTATACATAAATCAAGTAATTAACTAGATTATTCTCGAATTTAAATATTCCTTTAGGTACCCACCGACCGCACACTGGTTTGCTTATGCTTACATGAGTATATGTGCACGAGTAGGTCTCGGATCTACATCTACACTTGATGTATGCTTCAAAACGGAATAAAAACGCTTTTAAAAAGTGACGACGCTTCGCAACTTAAATCTTCACAACAAATTTACGCATCAGATACCATTAAACCGTAATTTATTAGAAAATAGGTCAGATACTTTTCACTCATTTCATTCATTAGCTTCCACTCTTGTCTTTCCTTATTCGTGTGAAAAATAAAACAACTTCAGCACATTTGACATCGAGAGTGTAAAAATTCATGGTCACTCTTTACCAAAAAAAAAAAAATAGCAACAACAACTGAACAGTGAATCGACTCAGCGCAAGATATACACACGAGTGTGTAGGTAGATTATGTATCTTTATAATCACTTAAAAATGTGTCACAGTTTTCCTCTTTGCACTCTATTACGGTAATCAATAAATAGGTACCTACCTACCTAACGTGGGTAAAGGCATCTTCATCTTTACATGTTTTGAATCAGAAGAAAATGCAAAGGAAATCAAATGATTATGAGCCGAAAGTGATTATAAATTCAGAGAGTAGTAAAATAAACATTATTTTGCCTCTTACAACACACAAGGGGCAGGAAGGCCGGCCCACCGGCAGCAGCAACAAATTTCCAAACAAAGACGACCAAGGGGCGATGGCGATGAGTAGGTACGTAGGTTGGAATAGAAAATGAAAAACTAAAAACACACAATACCCGTATGCAAAACAATAAAAGAAAACAACCAGAGAACAACAACGAAGCGGGCAACAAAGTAAAATAAAGAAAAAAAAAAAACTACACACTATGTGAAACAGATAAAAATCACCTACTTCTTCATAAAAGAGACATATGGAAGCAATATAAAATAAAAACGAAAAGAAGAAAAATAAAACAGCTACCAAACTCCAAGGAAACACAAACTAAAGCAAAGAGGCAAGCAAAATGAGAGAAAAAAAAAACGGAATGAAAGTATAGCACGAACTAGTAGGCCAGAGGGAGGGTGGTTCACCCGAGAGCAGAGCTGAACAGTGACGTAAAATGGAATTTGTTTGAGGGAAACCCTGAGAGACTTGAAAGAGAACACGGCATGGTTTTCTCTTAGGTATTAAGTGTGTGAAATTTCAGGTTGACGGAGACGGAACGGACACCGATAGACCGACGACGACGAACAATTAAATAATTATAGATAGATACCTACCTACTTTAATTGAATATTTGATGGTAATTCGTAGATTAGGGAAATCGGATTGAATGTGAGATTATGTGCTCGCATTTGTAAGATAGACGCATCTACCTGCAAGCAGGCGATTCGGCAAACCATGTCGTGTAATAATGTGGAAACAATTGAGTTTCAGAACTTGGTAAAAATTATTTCGATTTCCGGAATGAGGAAGGAAATTACACCGCCCTTTACTTACATTACACGAAGGTACTTATTTCACAAGCGTTTTAACAGGGGTTGATGGCACATATGTTGGAACTTAAATTTTCCGTTATTGCTTGTTTGTTTAAACAAAAATTCGGCGTAAAACGAAGCTTGCATGTGATTATGCACTTCTAGCTTCGTTACAAACACCACAACTTGAATTAAATAAGATTATTAAAACTATTCAGTAGATATGTTATTTGCGACTTATAAATTTATAAGGAAATAACTATGTAGGTACAATGTTTCTGAGATTAATGAAGTACAATTAAGCGAATTGAGTTGAGCAGAGCAACGAGGAAACAAACAGTACTGCCGACGCATCGCGACGGTTCAAAAACTATGCTATTTGTAGTGGCAGTTTAATGTTTTAAAATTAGATTAAGGCAATAGGGAGAAGGTGTGAAATAGGCAAAGCATCTAGCTATTGCTAAAGAGGTGTAGTAGGGCAGATCTATATCCCCGTTTGATAGATCTTTTATAACAACTTCTGATGGCGGCTATAGTAGATGGAAACGTTTTACAGAATACAAGGTTTAACACGTAGCTTTCAGGCCCAAATCATGGAGGAATCTTAGGTTAGGTTAGGTATGGTTGCCAGCAGCCAAAACTACCAGCTCACATAGGCGTACGAGGGCCCTTAGCGTCACCCTATAGGTACAACCTGTAAGGATAGAAATGTTTATATATGACACTTAGTTAGTTGAAGTATTCTGAGCTTCGAAGAGAAACTTGGCCCAGCCGGTGTCCGTGCTGAACCTCACGATATTCGCCACCGGTAGTCTTGCAAGCTCGTCCAGCTTCTCGAAGAAGAATTCGCCTAGAAGTCTAAAACGTTGCCTGCTGCCACTTGGACATTGGCAGAGGAGGTGTTGCACATCTTCTTTCGCTTCGGAATCGTGATAGCCCCTGCAAATGTAGTTGGTGTTAATGATTCTGAATTTTGCTGAGTGATGGTCTTTTTGGTGGCCATAATGCCTTTGTATGGCCGCGACTTTGCAGATTTTTCCACCTATTTTGGGTTATATTTTGAATAGTCGAAGCCATTTTGCTTGTCTTAAAAGAGAGCGGAGGATGAGCTCTTTTATCCGCTGTAGCTCGCCTACTCATTCCGATGAAGTCACTATGGCCTGGTACCCAAACAATGCGAACATTATTGTATCACAGCTTAATCCAGCTTCCAGGCCTCTATGCTAGGAATGTGAAGGGCGTAGTCTTGATTGAAGTCGAGATAAGGTGTTATGTGGTCTGTTGGACCTACGCAGCAACCCAGTGTGTATATGATTGAACTGTGTCCTCTGGATGTTGTACTCCAATTGCCTGTCCCTTGAAATCTTATTGCGCTTTTAGCAGCTCTTCAATGAAGAGATCAATCGATGTTAGATTTATTCTAACCATTCTTTGAACCTTAGTTAAGGCTTTGAGATTTTTCTGCTTGGTTATAGCTGGTTATTCTGGTTATAGCTGGCCACCAGACGCAGCACCCATACGTGAGTATGGTTCTTACTATAGCTGTGTAGAGCCAGTTTGCTATACTGGGGGAAGGAAGGACCCCATTTTTCCCGCAAATTCGGTTGAACGTATAAAGGGCTGTATATGATTTTTAACGCTTTCTTCCATGTTTAGGTTCCAGCTGAGCTTACTGTCTAGGATGATGCACAGATATTAAGCGCTTTTAGATATTTGAAGAGCTGAGCCTTCGAGTGTTGGTAGCTCTACATCCGGAATTGACCTCTTGTTTGTAAAGAGGACAAGCTCCCTTTTAGACGGGTTGACGCTAAGGCCGCATGGTCCGCTCCATCGGCTAGTCCGTTAACAGACGAATGGAGAAATCTTAGCCAACTAGGCATCAGTAACGGTAGATACGGCTCATTTAGGCCAGCAGCTGGGTCCGGTGCCTTCTTAACACCTTAAACGAAACAAAAAAAAAACCCTGTGAAAATTATGAAGCATGCATCAGGATTTGTACACAAATCCTAGGAGGCCCTTCGCGTCAACTCTGCTCAGTAATTGCCGAGGGTGCATCGCCTAATGCTGCTTAAGGCTGGATGCGAAATTTGCGAGCAAGAATGAACACCTCGTCCGTCACGGTTGCGATTTTTAGATCTCGAATTAAGTTGCCATTTTAAGAACCCTGAAGCATTTACGTGGGGTACCGTAGCCGTGTCGTAGTGGTCAGTGTGTTTGCCTATTACGCAGGAGGCCTGGGTGCTAATGACGGTCCGCACTCCCTCTATGGTCTGACAAAAACCTCTGAAAGAACATTTGTCTTCTAAATCAGCGTTCGGATTCGGCGAAATGTGTAAATGTGAAGAATACGACACTTACAGCATACATGGTTGACAAGTTCGTCCTGGCTTACCTCGAGCTGTACCGTCACTTAATTTTTTTTAAAAGAGCATTAACGAATGCTCTTCGTGTCTTAATTTCAAAAGTTTATAAAATAGATATGTTGCTTCGTGTAACCCCAAAGTTGTATACCGTACGTCCAATATGGTTTTTATAGTGCTTGTTATACAAAAGCAGTTTAGTTTTGCCCGATAACCCAATTAATTTCTTGCAGATCGTCATATTTCTTTTTAACGCGTCACGTAGTTTCGCATCCAGGGTCATGCCTAGATATTTCGCCACATTCGCGTATGGGATTTGTACCAAGTTAATGAAAAGAGTAAAATTCTTTAGGCTTTTATCAGTCAAATTTACATGCATTGATTTAGTCTCGTCAAGGACGAGTCGCCGAAACTTAGTCCAAGGCGTGTTTGAGCTCTAACGTTGATAATTCGACTGTTTTATCCGTAGCGAGGATAGCCGTGTCTTAGGTGGCTACAGTCTTTGTCTCATCTTAAGGTATGTCTCTTGTGCATAGCAAACACAGTGTTGGACAAAGAACGCTTCCTTGCGGAACACAGGCGTGTATTTCCTTAAACTCAAGTACTACCGTATCTTACGCGAAACTCACGACCCAGTTACCGACAATATAAAGTGCGCGGCTGAGTCGATCCCTGAGGATGAGGACTGGTGGAAAATTACCTGGGACCAGGACTGCGAATTCTAATATTTTTGCGAAATAAAGCTCTCCTGTCTTCACAATAAAGCCTCCCTGCTCTGGAGCCTTAAACAGTTCATCCATAACCAAGATCCATACGAGCGAAGAGGGGCCACCTCCTTGTGGTGTTGCCCTGCTGTCTTTTGCCCTAGTACACACTTCAGCAAGGTAACTATTGATCCTTCGTGTGCCTAGCATGAGCCCGATCCAGTCGAATAGATTCCTATACTGATGAGCATTTCTCAAGCTGCGCAGTAATAGTTTTACTTATACTTATAAGGCCGTTTAACTGTCTACAAAATACTAACTAAAAACTTTGAATCACAATTAAGAAATGTCGCCAACCAATGGAGTGGGAAATGTCGGACCCATGGCCGTAGTGCAGTATCGCGTCTACTTCAATATTATTGAACACTTTCTCTATGTATTAAAACGCACCCAAAGTATACTCTTGGCTTTTCAAAGATTCCAACTCCTTCGCGTGTACGCATGTTGTTACCTTTATAGGTATATATCGCCAATCACCTCTCTGAAATTTACGTCGATAAGTTGCCCTACCGGCTTCTGCAAGAACAAGGACAAGCTTACTAGTCTATAGTCATTCGCTATGGACGTGGGTTGGGCAGCCTTTTCGGCTTTCGAGATGCGGATGACTATAAAACGGATTTCTCTCCGAGCTCTGGGAACATAGCACAGTCTTTGGCAGGATTTGTGAGCATTTCTTTACCATGGAATGATAGTTGCCCCTGCTTTTTGCAGCATAATTGGTAGTATTTTATCCGTCTCTGGTGCTTTTAGGGGCGGGAAGGAGTTGATCGCCCAAGCCAACCTTCTTCCAACGTTTCCATTATAGCTAAGCCCTAAGCTTTTTTCCTTCATCCATTTCCGCTACCCCTATGCTAGTGTGTCGTATTCCACGTGGGCCTAGATGCAACGTTTCCTCGTATGATGTGGTCCAGCCGCAACTTCGTGAGTGAAGACACCGGTAATGGACGATTCGGAGAACACCTTCCTTAGCCAAGACGCCTCAGTTGTACTTTCGATTGAATTGCTTAAATTCTTCCATAAATTCTACTAGGCGAATGTAATCACTTTTTTCGCAGAATTTCTCTTTTTGTGGGTCATCTATTCGACCCTTCTTTTGAAAGTACGAAAAAGCGAAGAACAAAATTGAAGAAAAACTCGCCTCTAGAGTTAATGAGCTACCCCTGTTGGTATGGTGAGCATTTACATCACAGCCTAAGCCTAAGTTTTTCTTACCTTGATTACGCTGTTACTAGCGCCCTCATGGAATCCGGGGGGGTGTAGGTATCGTCGTCATAGGGCCTGTATATTGACGCTATCGTGCAGCTTTCATCCGTCGCTCTAACCTTCACCACCATTAGGTAACCTATAAAAAAAAAATTCGAGAGAATGAATATGTGAAGGTTCTTGTTTGTCACGATACACGTTCTGAACTTGTTTCAAAACAATAACTACACTTATGAACAAAACATATTCAATAATTATAATTCGGGATACATATTTTATTTCAATCAGTTTTAGCACACTCCTCCCCTCCCCTCCCCTCTCTCTATTCTCCGATGATAAGGCAAATGTTTAAAAAACACCCTTAACAGAATTACCCAAAAATGTAAAGAAAGAATTAGGTCAATACTAATTTCAAATTCACGAAAAAAAATAACAAATAAAATAGCCCTCGAAAGCAGACGACAGTTAATAAATAGAATTCAGGAGTCCATGTAAAAGGGCCATCGTGGATGTGGAATAGTTAACAGATCATGGGTTGGGAAAGTAAGTAAATTCTAAACCTCTTATATGTCAAAAAAAAATTAACACAATTTTAACCAAAAGTGATAAGGTCAACCTAAGGCTGACGGATCTCACTGTTTTAACTTTTCGTTATAAAATAAAGTAATAAAAATGGACTGCTCTATAGCAAGCGATGCCTTGAACTAGATGGTCAAACGTTGCAGTTTAATATTTTATCAAAAGAATCAACTATTGCATTCCACAAATGTCAATAATTGGCAGCCAACATCCACACCATCTTTTGGCTCACCTTTTACATGTGTGAATCCCGAACCTCTGGTCTGCACAAAATCAAGATTGCGTTACGATATAGATTTAGCAAGATACTGCCGGGCTAATCCGATTGAAACAGGTGTAGATATACCTTTCCCTTAAATAAGTTACCTATTTGTCAATTAGTTATACCTATTTTTTGAGCTGTATATTGTTTAAAATTTATAACATTTACAAGCAGTGCTTTGCTCCTTATAAAAAATCATTGACAATATGTTGAAAGTTATGCGTCTCCCAGAAGTGTTGCACATTGATATTCCTTCTTGAAGTCCTTAAAAAAGTTGAGGAACATCTGCTTTAGTCTATCGGGCACCGTTCAATACAAGTCTATTTATCTAGATCCTTAGTTAAGGTCAAAGCTTCGCATTGATGAAAACAGAACGATTTTTTAGCACAAACTGATGTTTGGACCATTCTGTTTAGGTAGATACATTGAAACACATTAAAGGACATTCAGCTTGCCAGCTGCCACAATGCCAAAATGAACGCACCACATGCTTACGTGGGTATACCTACCTAAATATATATAAAAAAAAAGTCTTATCTCTTCTGGTCCTTTTCCTAACCACATTTGATAACCGATTAGCGACTAAGTAATGGCGAAAATCCCAAAAACCACTCCATGCGAGAAACTGGTCCCAAAATAAAGCGAACACTCTCCCCAAGACTGCATTAAAATGTCATCATTATGAAGGCAATATTTTTTCACTACTAATTAACTGCCAAAATCTGTCTCAAAGCGGTTTTCCGCCACGACCACATCTATACAAACAAGACGCACTCTGTCGCGTACAGATAGATAGTCTGCCAGTAAAGCGCGCTTTAGATCTCCTATACACATACTATGTGTGGCACACAGAAACAATTTGAACAAAAGATGTCCATATATTCATGCACGTATAGCGCCAAGCCGATACGTACGAATACCAATAATAAAAATCCATATCAAGCTCTTAATTCCAACAAGACTATCAAAAGAGAGCCACCCAGAATGATAAATGTTTGATTTCTTTTTTTTCTTTTTATTAAAATCCAATTTCGTTCGTTTCGCATATGTAGGTTGGCTCTCTTAATGCCATCCTGTCTCGGAACCGATAATCATGTTATTAAGCAATTAAAAGTTTTCTTAAGAAAAAAAAAAAAGAAAATAATTGAATGTCCAAGAAATGTTCCAACAACTCGAACACTCCCATATTTATGGCTTTTCGAATTCGAAGGGTTTAAGGGTTTGGTTGACAAGCTTCAACCAAATGTTTGACATGCAAACTCGAATCGATTCAGCATAAAAGTGAAATCAAAAAAAGGAAGACGGTGCACAAAAAATGCGAAAAAAGACAAAAAAAAAAAAAACACGAACCTATCTTTGATTATTATCAATCGCCGCCGCATACGTGTACGTGATTACATCAAAGACACATCGTGTACATGTGAACAAGAACTACACAGATACGCTCTTTTCACACGGACGCAAACACACGCTCTCGCCAGCCGATGTGGGAAATGGGAATTCCGAATTTCCTCGAAATCGTTATTCTCCTAAGAGCATGCATCGCACGCAGAGAGTTACTGCAAAGAGTAGCCCAGAGGAGAATCGCTGAGTACACTCAATGCGATTGCCATAGTAGGTAGCAAAGATAGTCGGTTTAGATACATCGAACCGAGCAATATGAAGTAAGTACGGGAGGTATTTTAAGTCAGTTCATTGCGAACGTGAGAACCGTGAAGACGTGTTTAGTAAGCGATACACTTTTAATCCTTACACGGTTTATTATTATTATTTTTTATTATTCTCCTTATAAATCGATCTACACACACAAAAATTGTTGCCAATAACAGGATATCATAAATGTCAACCTGTGGATTACTTCGTAAAAAAAATATAATCTCAATTAAATATTAAAGTGCTTACGGATCAAATGATTCCTATGTCCTCGGTCAGCAAATCCTAGTTAATATTTATGCAAACAATAAAAAACACACAGTGAATTTTTTTGATTGATAAATCTCAGCTGATTTGTGTGTGCAAAAAAAAAAATAAAGAAAGAAAGTGATAGAGAACACCCAACACAAAACAGTCAACAATTCTTATTCACGGTTCTCAAACAAAGGATAACAAAAAAAATAGCCGTGCCCCCAAAACAAAGGATTAAGTGTTTTCGCTAAAGGATCAAAGAAAGTCTTTCACATATGCAAATCCTCCCAAAGGGTTATATACCAAATGTTAACAATTAAAAAAATTATAATTAAAAAAAAGTAACGTATTGTCAACTCAATTAAAATATTACAAGAAAGAGAGAGTGTGTGAAGTGAACCCCACTTAAAAATCATATGTGGTTTACCTTGCAATAAAAAGAAAAACTAGTTTTCTTTCACAGTGAATTTTCCTGGCTCTCTTCTCTGAAAAACCTTTCTCTCTTTGGGTCGTCTCTCTTGCCCTAACTTGTTGGTGTATTCTAGTGTGTAAAAAAGTGCCACTTAAGAGAGAGAGAGAGCGCATAACACTTTTGTGATAAACATCTTTTAATTGTGCAAGTAAAAGGCAATTAACAAAAAAAAAAAAAAACAAGAGAGTTACAAAAAGAATCAAAACTAATGCATTAACAATTCATTACGTGAGATTAAGTGAAGAAAAGAAAAAACCCACACATAAGTGCGCAAGCTAATATTAAGCAAAAAACAATGACCTTGCCAACAACAACTCCAATTAACGGAACAGACGACGATTCCGATATGTTTGGACCCCCCAGGTCATCACCACCGATAGGCTATCATCACCATCGGTCACGCGTTCCAATGATTTCACCCAAACTGCGGCAACGTGAGGAGCGTAAGCGTATCCTACAGCTGTGCGCCCACAAGCTCGAGAGGATCAAGGACTCTGAGACGAATTTACGCCGAAGTGTGTGCATCAATAACACATACTCGAGGCTGACCGATGAATTGCGTCGGGAAAAACAGTCTCGATACTTGGCGAATTTACCAAAGTGAGTATGGGCGATGGGTTCTCCTGTGTATTTAGATTTTCCTGTTTTTTTTTTTTTTTCTTTTTTCGCGTGTTATCGGATTTCGATGAATTTTTGAAACAAGTGTGACGTTAGTAATCGGGGTTGAGTTGTGTGTTTTTAATTAGGGAGTGATTCGCACTTGTTCTGTGACGTTGGTGGTTTTTTTTCTTTCTTTTCGTCTCTTCCGACAGAGAATTATGAAATGTTTCGTAATTCCAATGAAAACGGAAAAAGAGTTGTGAATTTTTGAGAGAAGATGTTTGACAACGTGACTGAAAGTGGAATAAAAGGAAAGAAAGGGGGTTTGGTTGGTTTTCAATGCAAGTCTTTTGACACACAAAGGTGTGATTGTGTTAAAGTTTCCATTTAAGTTCCGAATGAAATTTCATTACTTTGGAAATGCAGAATGAAAAATTAGGGATGTGAATTAAAAAACTAAACTAAATGTATCGTTCCTAATAACTACGAAAAAGGATAAAAGGTGCGCCGAAAAGGGTTTTTAAAAAGGGTTGAAAAAATTCGGTCAATTTATTCACAAGTGAATACAAAATCCAGAAACTGTCCTGAAAGTCTTAGGAAAAAAACGGCAATTTAACAACTCAGGTGATTTTATTTTGCCAAACATTAAAGTCCAAGGTTATGCGATAATAAAGCTGCTTAAAAAAATTGCATTGGTGGCGTCATCATTTTTTTTTTATCAAGAAAGCTTATCATAAGAAAATTTAAGCTTTTTCAATTCATTAAAATAAGCTTCAAAAAACTTGGACAAATTAAAAAATCTTGTCTTAAATATAAGAAGAAACTTTTGTTAAATATTTAATATGTAAAAACAAACAAAGCAGAGTCCCTGCTCTGTGTAACTTTAGTGCAGTTAAAAGTGAACGAGAAAAGACACAAAAGCTTCACACTTAAATTGATTAACTATATTTTGAATATGTAAACATGCACTTAGGCGTGAAAAAGGATTACAAAGTTGGAGATGACTCGTTCGTGTTTTTATGTTCTAATGTTCGTAATAACGTATCAAATGGAACGCGCCCATTTTGCTCGGCAACCTGCAAACCCAAGTAAAGTTTGTACCGTTGGCTGCCCTGATTGGCATTTCACAATTTTTTATTCATCTACATAAAGCTTTTCCTGTGTATTTCTTTGACCACAGCACTACAAAGAAGCTTGGTCTCTATCATGGCGAGATCATTTATGGGGCTGGTTCTTCTAATCTATCGGTGTAAAGTACATTCTTTCACAAATAACTTAACTGGTCCTTCGAGCCGCATACAAATTAGCCACCTTTTGGAATACAATAAATATTGACAAAAAATGGAATATTAATCTCAGCTTTGAAGTAAAAAAAGCTTAAAGGCCGTTTAGATATTTCGTTTTCATTTATAATCTGCCCTATCCATATTCGACTAGGGCAGATTATAAACTGGTCACTGATGATTTGATTGATGAAAGCACTTCCCGCGATAGATGATGTTAGAACGATCGGGCCAATTATTGCCGATGAGCTTAAAACGTTTCTATCTTGCGAAAATCTCACTAGTATTTCAACACCACATTAAAACGGGACACGTTACGTGCACCTTCAAAACGGAAGGCAATTAGAATTGGCAATTCAATAATTTAAAATCCATTTATAAAACCCTTAACAATATTCTTGTTTAAAAAAAGAATTGAAACACTGAAAACACCGAAAATGCGCCGATTTCCTAGACTCGTAATGGATGCCTCAGATAGAATGAGCCTTGGTTGCACCAAGAACAAGGTGGATTGATAAAGTCCGATGCGGAAAGAAGACAGGACCACTCAAATAGCCTCTCCTCGTGAAACGAATCATGAAAACCCAACTTAGACATTCTGGCGGTTAAAAGCAAGAGAAAGGTTAAATAATCGATGACCGATGCTCATAAATAAAGCAGTAGGAACAAGCAACTAACTGACTTTAGATATATCTTCTGTATCTAATTTAAATTTTGCTACAGTGATTTATAAAGTTGTTTACCTATTACTCGTGTGCCCAGATGTAACTAGCAACTTGGATTATGTAACATTGATTTATAGACACCTTGGACTAATGAAGTACTGACATCAAAGGAAATATAACGAGCTCGCTTTTTCCTCTCAAAGTGGCATCACTAGCCCTTCATTATCACTTCCTTCGTGATAATTACAAGCAAACTATCTCTCAGCTGCCTGTTTATATTTCCCACGAACAAGCTTAAAGGAAATTCCACCCACCGACATACCCTAGACGCAATCTTGCCAATAATAAACTCCTCGTTAATTATTATAACAACCAAAAATTACAAACAATAATCCGATGATTAACCTCAACCAGTAATCACTTTAAAGCCAGGCACACATCTACACGTCACCTTGTTCGTGAATAAAGCAAATAACAACCGTAGGAAAAAATAAATAAATAAAGAAGAAAACTCCCTGCCATTTATTTTATTGTTCCATCCTCATCGTTCAATGCTAGTTGTTTCCCCTTCTGCCCACTCCCACCATTTTGCCCATGTTATCTGTTTGTCATTTCGTTAATTGTCGCAAAACGACTTTGAAATTCCAGTAGACCCACCAACAGCTTCAATCCAGTCAAAAGAACAGCAACAACAACGAAAAAAAACCCTAAAAAACAAAACAAATTAACAAAAACCACCAGCAACAACAACGAAAACACCATCGACATCGACGACATAGCATAACGAAATTTTCAGGCAACACACAGCAACGAGCGATTTCAAGAAAATGCCCCATCCACATATATTTTTATAACAAGTGAAGCAGGCATAACGCTACATATCGTATTATTAATCTCTTCCACTTCTTCACGTCTTCTTTCGTCGTTGTCGCCCGTCCGTCGTCGTCGTAGTGGCTCGTTCCGCGCCCTCTGCTGATCTCGTCGAGCAAAACCCATTGCATATGCACAAATCTGTGCACGAGCGAGTGCTGTTATGCACAAGGAACACCATACACAACGAGAAAAAAAAAGTAAAAAATTGTGTAAAATGTATCTGCTTGCTCCTAGCTGCTGGTTGATGCCATCACTATAAGCCATAAAAAAAAACCCCATTCCATATCCAAAGAGCGACGGACATTGGCAAAATGAGAGAGAGACACAAACCCAAGCAAGAGGCAACAACACCAAGATAATGATGTGCCGTATAAACGCGCGATTTCAAAATATTGCCGCGCACTCTTGGTGAAACTTGCTTAACTTGGCGCTGCTTCGCTTAATACGAGCGCGCGAGGCATGAGCTTGAGGTCACCGATACGCGCGACAACGAAATGAGCAGCAACAGCTACGCGACAGGCAATTTTTTAGGAAAACAAACAAAATAATTAGAGAATTATTGTAATTTTTCTTCGCAGAATCATCATATAAATGACCTTACGTGTGTGCGTTGTAAAGTTATTGTTTATAGTGGGTCTGCTATTCACGTACAATGAATGATCCGGATATCCTTCGAGAGCTTTGTGAAAATATACGTCAAACTTAACTTGCGTGAAGCGTGCGTAAGTTAATGACTGTTTTAAATTTGACGAAATATTTGCACAGATACGAGGGGCATGAATTAAAGTAGAAAGCTTTACACTTTGATGTCTTTTTTTGACAATTCCTTGATGATTTCCACGAGTGGAAGACAGTTGAAGATGCCTACGATTTTCGATAACACAACCGGTCGTTTTTCAATTGTTTTGCTGTCATCTGAAATCATCTGAAAATTTCAATGACGTTTCCGTTTGACATTTTGAGTTCAAAGAACTCCCTTTGCATTTTTTTGACAGTTCAAGTTTCCACTTGCTGCAGGATGACAGCTTTTTTTGGCAACCACAGGAAAGCTCAAACTGTGCAGAATTTATTAGAAAACTATTATAACAATCAAAGTAAACACCAAAGACAAAGAGAACGAAAGAGAGGAGAGAGAGAAATAAAAGAAAAAGAATTTAAACGGTTCTTTGACTGGCTGCTGGCACACACGAAAGAAGTTAAAGTTATGTTGATAATAATAGTCCGTAATAATAATCCCAAGTTTCACCCTCAAGATACAAAACAAACACACACTGGAACGCACACTGTATTATATCTATTGTGCTGTGTGTATGCGCCTCCTCAGCCAGCAAGCAGCTCATCCAAACGACGAACGAACAAGAGAAAGAAGCGATGAGGGCAAAAAAGAGGCATATCCGGAAGTGCGGTCGGAGGTGCCAGTAGTGAACAAACAGCGTGTGGAATATACATGTAAAACGATTTTACCGACTTTCAACCTCTCCATTCCAGTCGCCCGTCTGCGCCTCTAACCGACCCACAGACATTTATTGGTTGAAGGATGGATGGAGGCGAGGATGACATTAGTAATTGAGAAAGTGTAAAGGGGGTGTAGGAGCTGCTCTGCGTGATAGTGACACAGCAAGTGTAGCAACAGTAGAAGAGAGCTTTTTTTTTGTTGTTTTGTTTCTGTTATAGAGTATAGTGTTGTGTGCTAAGGAGAGTGTCTTGTGTGCGATGATAGAAGAGCTTTTCTTGTGTCAAGTGTTACCACATTATTAGGTGGACATGTTTACATGGTAATGACCGATATTTATCGGAAGTGTCATTTAAATTATCTTTGAATTCGATTAGGGAGATAATTTTGAGTGGAACTTAAGTGTTGTATACACACAGACGCACACACACATGTTTCATGAGCATGAAATTACTTTGTGGTTTGTCATTTCGATTCTATTCTGTGGAATGCTTTGTGATGAAATGTTGTGAATGAAGGACCTTTTCTGTTTGTTGGTTTTTGACAGCGGCAGTAAGGGTCATCTCCCGCTGGCATAACTTGTGCTACATGGTAAGCGAGTATAATATAGGTTCATATATTGAGAACATTGCCATTTTCTTATTTTTTGCCGTTTGACTTTGACATCGCCTATTTTGACTACTTTTTGATTTAAGTTGTAATTCCTTCACGATAGGCAGGTACCTACGGCCTTTTTTACTGCTCATCAGTTACTTCCCAGTTAGCGATGTTTTCCTTATTCGGGAATAATAGATGCATAAAATAAACTGTCAACCATCGATGGATTCAAAATCTCTACGGAAGCCTTACGATTTTCTTCTTTTTCGTGACTTTTTGCTTAAACATCGCCAGTTACGTCACCCACAACTATTTTCCTTTGTTCTTCTAGTAGAGTCTCCTATGTGTGCCTGTAAAATTATTGTTGGCTGCTTCTTTCAGGTTCGAGTGTTGCATATTCATTGTAACTACATAATTCATTTAGTATTATCTAATTTTATCACTTTTTACTTTCAATATGCCTCTGTCTTTCGGCAGTCATCAAACAAAGTTGATTGTTCCCGGTTAGCTAATGTTTTTTTTTTTACTTAGCGGTAATCGTTGTGTCAATTTCTATGCACTTGTCAAACACAATTCCCCCAACCAAATATTGAAAGATGACCGATTTAAAAAGTTTAACTGATTAGGCCACCGCTCTCAAATAAATCGACAGGTTTCTCTCATCTTTTTTTAATTTTTGTATGTCAACGTACGACATTGACAGCTTTTTTGACTTCTAATGTTTTGACATAGCGAATCTTTGTTAGCGGCGCGGCGGCGGCACCTTTTCTCCATCTCTCACACACAGAACAGAGTGTTTCATTGTGTACACACAAACTAAATCGACCGATCCCAACAAGCTTATCAATGTTCAAGGTGTTTTCATTTTAATTGAAATCACCCGAAACGAATAAATAATTGAAAAAAAAAAACGAAATAGGTCTGATTTGCGGGGGCCTAGTTTTAAGTGATAGAGATATGTATACAGACAGAGGAACAGGCGTGGGGGCTCCACACAAAGCCACAGAGTAGAGAAACACTGTTAAAGTAAAGCAATCCTCATTCTAGCTATATAGCGCAGCATAAAACCGATTTTTGTTTTTTCCACTTCTGGGCTGTGTGTTGTTTCTTTTGTTTGGTGTACGTTGTGTATTGATTTAACCTCAATTTTTGTGTTGTGGGAAATTGGCGATAAAAACAATGAACAAAAAAAACTATAAGAGAGAGAGAGAGCAAGGAGAAGAGAGTGAGAGAAAATAGTAAAAAAAACGCAGTCACTTTCGCTTTTACAGTTGACAAACTTAATACACAAATTCGGTGTTCCTTCGTCGGCTAAAAAACTTCTTTGTTCGGAATTTGACATATTGATGGATTTCATACTGACAGATGAGCATGAGAGCGAGGCATAAAAATCGAATTCACATGCAGAGACGAACCGATATAAAAAGAATGATTACAAGTATAGTATAATTATGTAAGCATCTGCGATAGAATGTAGATTAAAATCAGCTGATGGGGAAGAGGTGCTGGGCGCACTACAACGGTATAACTGGTCGATTGATTTAAAGGCTTGTTTTCATCACTGCATTGCTACTCGTGTACACTTCATCTTCTTTGCGCTACTTTTTTTTCGTATGATGTTAGGTAGATAGGTATTATGCTTATGTTATGAGATAGAGTAACCCATTTTAGTAGTATAAAGAAGTAATGAAGAAATATAAATGATGTGTGCGGAGAGAAATATGAAAGAAAGAGAATAGGGAAAACCATATTTTTTTGTAGTTGTTTCGTTTTTAAGTGAAAGTTTTCCTTTTACATACATTTTGCTGTGTTTTTCTTTTGTCGGTCTGAGTAATTGTGGTATTTTTAACGGAATATTACATATTTTCATCTCGTAATGACGTTTGATAAATTGTAATAGAATTGGGTGGTGATTAGCATTATGATTTTGGTTGAGGTTTTGATAATTTATAGAGACGCTTTTGATACTATTGACAAGTTTAACAGTTTCAAACTATTTTTTTGCGGTAACAAGTGTCTTTTAATGTTGCTAGGTAAAAAACGAAACTATTCAAAGAAATCAAATTTAACTAATACCATTTTTCTATGTGATTTCACCAGACAAATATAGGGTTAATTTGGTAAACGCACTCTTTTACTGTCATTTTGGCTCCAAAAAGAGAGTGGCGATGTCATTTTCCTGGAGCGAAAAAAGATTTCTGTTGTAAACATCCCAATAAAAATTGTACTTCTGACAGATTTGTTATACGTGGACAGTTTCAGCGCCCTTTTTCGATTCTCAATCTGTTAAAAAGGTGTTCGAACAGGGTTGAAAGTAGTTCGTGAAAGGGGTTAATGAGATTTAAGAGGGTTTATTTATTTTTAATCGCTTGCAGAGAGAATTCAAATTTGTGTGGTTAATCGCGTAATTTGAAGAGGATTTAATGAACATTTATATTAACTGCGGATTAGTGCCCGGTGGAAACATGGTATAAGAGTCAAATTCTGTGGTTTGGTTTTGGTACTTAAATCACTGGTCATCTACAAGCATTGCATGCAGATTTCGAGCACAATCTAATTGATACCTGTAAAAGACGTGATTATAATCTCGTCTTAAAACTTCTAATTAAGCTTAAATTTTTAAACTTCGTTAACGTTGTCCGAGCGACTTAACAAAAATCCGAACCTTCAGGTATAAAAGTGACGTTTACGTGCCAACCGCTGAAGGCTTGCAGGAAGGAAATTCGAGATAAGGTTTTATCGATATTAAGTAATCCTACGCTAAACTGCGATTATCTGGAGACAATCAAAAATAAATTCCGAAGTGTCTCCACCGGACAAACATAAATAAGACTAATTTGACACGAGTATCCTTTTTTTGTCATTTTGGCTCTCGAAAGAGTGTCGATGAGATTACCCAGGACCGAGAAAACTTCGTTGTAAAAATCCCAATAGAAATTGCATTTGTGGCAGATCTGTCATAAGTAGGTAGTTTTAGTTTCTTTTTCGAGTCTTAAACTGTTATAAATGTGGGTTAAAAGTGACATAAAAGAGGTTTATGAAAAAGCTGAATGAGATTTGCGAGATTTCTTTTTAATTACCTGCCGAGCGGATTTAAATTTGTATGGGAATTTTGGCAATTTGAAGGAGATAAGTGGAAGATTTATGTTAATCGCGAATGAGTGTCCGCCGGAGGTGTAGTATATATAATTCGACACTGAAAATCTAAATTCCGTGAGATGAAAAAAAACTGGCAAAAGCTTTTTGTTTAAGAAGGCAAAAGGGAACGTTCATGAGTCGTGATGAACTGTCTTTGGGTATTTCTGGTATTTCAACTTTTTCGGGTTCAATGACGCACGCTTATTTTTAAACATTCATTGCTCAAGATCGGTCTACGTTTAAGTACATTTCTGAGTGCTTTTTTTAGTTATATAATTGTACTTACCCTTTTTCTTTAATTTTACTTACAGGTCCGACACCAAACCAGAATCAGCTCGCGATAACGTTTTCAGCTCATACAACAGCTGCAACAACGATAGTTCCGAAAACTGTACAAAAGACTCAAATAACTCCGCAAACCGTTCGACAAACTCAATTGATGCCACACAACCGCATAGCCTGACTGCAATGACCAATTCTTCGTGCTGCAACCAAACAAACCATAGTAATAGCTGCTCAAGTTCACCAACACGCCATTCGTCTACCAGCCCGTCATCGTGCTCCGAGAAGCGTGACCGTAAACGTTCTCTATCCAGCAATAGTGTCGATGCCGATTTGGAGAAACTCGATCGTGAACTAAGCGCTATCAACGCATCAATGCCTCTAATCGATCCCGAGATCACACAAGGTGCTGAACAACTCGAAAAGGCAATGTCGTCCCGCAAACGCCTGCGCAGCGAAGACGAAAGCGACCGGCTGGTACGTGAAGCTCTCTCGCAATTCTACATCCCACCACAGAGACTTATATCGGCTATTGACGATTGCCCGCTAGATAGCAAACGGGTCAAACTGTCTGGTGATTTGGATCTCGACTTGGCCCTAGACATGAATCAGAATCAAAAGGAATTTGAAGTTATCATGGATGCCCTGAGGCTGGGTACATCGAGTCCCACGCCTGGCAGTGACTCCTGTGGTCAGGCGGCCATGATGAGCGAGTCAGGAGTGTTTCACAATTTGGTCGTGACATCGCTGGAAACATGAAAGTATCAGTAAGAAAAAGTCCTTAGAAAAATCTAAAAAAAAAAAACAAAAACACTGAATTTACTATGTGTAGACCTTGCAGACCTTACATGAATATTCCTTTTCTTAATTTTAATATTTAAAAAAAGAACCATACTTAGCGACAGCATTCAAACCAAAACGACATACAACTCCATCCCTACATGACGCTAGTCATCTCACATAAAAGTGCACACGCAAACATGTTTTTCTTTCCTTATACGGTTTCAAAAAAAAAAACAGTAATAAAAGTATTTTCAAAATTCCATGATAAAAGATAAAATAAAGCATAAAGCAGTATTCGTTTTCCTAAATTTTTGTTGTTTTATGTTGCAAAGTGCAATTAGTATTCCTTTTCTTTGGTCCATGATCCAGAGCAAACATCAACAAAGAATCATTTAAAAAGTTTAACTATTCAATTAATATTAATCATCAATTAGATTTTTAGAAAAGCTGTGATATAAGTCAGTAAGAAGATTAAAAAAAACTGAAAAAAAATGTTCAACCCAAAAATACAAAAAAAGATATTCTGTTAGGGTAAAAGTTAGAAGGAGAAATGTACCCCCCAAAAAATAGTACAGAATTTTTTTTTAGTGTAAGACAAATATTAGTTTAGTTAATATAATTATAAAAACCAATATATAAGAAAAGAGGAATATCTAAAAGAGAAAAAAATTTCTTTTTGTTAAAAAAGTCTTTTTTTATGTAAAGGAAAACAAAAAAAAAATAATACAAAAAAAAAATATCGAAAAAAAACAATATTTAGCATACCGTTGCTAGCATTTTAAAAGTTTAAGTTTGTATAATTTGAATTTCTTTGTTTAAGTTTTTTGTTTTTCGTTCTTTTTTTATTTGAAGTTTAATATTGTATCAATGAATGACTTTAATAGAGAAAAAAATAGAAAAAAAAAATAAAATTTCGTTGAAAAATTTCTTAAAACAATAAATAAACATTTTATGTTGCCTTTATGCCTATTGAATTTGTGTATTTTTTAATTATTACATATTATCCTTTTGTTAGTAAAACAAATATATAACAAAAAATAAGTTATAAATAAAAATTATTTAAATTTGCAAGAAGAATGTTTTTATTTTTATTTTTTCTCGCAGATTGGATTGAACTTTGCTTTGATTTTGAGTTGCGTTTTAGTTGCTTTCTCGCTTGGTGCATGATAAGTGTGGGGGATGGTATGTACTTGAAAAAAGGGATATAAATTCAAGATTGTTTTTTTAACAAGGAATTGAATTAGACTTCCGGAGAGCGTATAGTTTTCCATTTTGAAAGTAGATGTGTAAGTGTGATGATTCAAAATAAACAAGAGACTTCGAATACTAAAGCCTTAATGAGCTCCTTCGTTAAGAAGGATTACGTCCAGTAATGATAGCTGACTTCCAGTGTTCCCACCTTTGGCTTCCTGACAGTATTGAAAAATAAATAAATAGAGTGGCGCAACAGCTTGAGGTGAACCAGGGCCAACTTCTCAACTATGTATGCTGTGTGTGTTGATTTCTTCACATACAAGGGGACCTAAAATTTATTTGCCGAATCCGAACGGCACTTTGAGAAGTTTTTCAAGACAATTGATCGTGACAAGGGACCGTGGAAAAGAACAAGTCTTTTTTTTAGGTGACGATGGCAGGATACGAACCCAGACCACCTAACCACTACGCCACGGCACCCCCCTGACAGTATTGATGAACTAATAAAATCGTAGTCAATGTTTTATATAAAATGTCACCACCATGACAACTGACAAGGCTTTAACAAATACTCAGAGTTAGACTATAACCATCTGCATTGAGGATAGGTTTCTTATGTTCGGTTTTCAGTATGATCTTAAGCTGTGTAAACCAGGCAACAAATTCTTAAACAAACTTCGTTTTTAGGGCTTACTTTAAGCTAGGTGTCAGCCTTTTTTTTTCATACAAATGTGGTGCATATTTAGTGGCTAACCAAATAATCTACATAGGGAATTGCTGCTTAATTTATCTCATTCCCATGCCATTTAAAATATCGCATTCCCATACCAAGGACCCGAGAAAAACTGAAGGAATTTTTGGAAGGCCAATTCGGTAGCTGTGGATGACCTTTTTCGCACGAATACTGCGATTTGGCGTACATCTAATTGTTGTCTATTCTATTCGCATTATTCCATCGTTGAAATGGAAAAAAGTTTCGGCCGACCCTAACATGGATAATAACCGGCGACCAGGGAGCCGCTCATTTCGAGACAACCACTCCTGTATTTTTCGTTTGTTGTTCGTTTTGGTTCCCCGGATATATTCCATACCGGTACTTTCATATCTAGTGAGCTTTCCCCCTATCCGCCACCTGGGGAGGTGCCCAATCGGGGCCAGCAACCCCAGATGGGGTGGTGTGGTGAGTAGTGTTTATACCACGAATCTGCAAAAGACTCCAGGCCGATTAGTCTAACTTCCTTCCTTCTTTAAACCCTTAGGCGTGTCTGAGACAAACACATACAAAGTTTTATGCTTATCTCAAGCGCAGAATTCTAGCATCCTTCTTAGACATTGAAGGACATTGCTTTTAACAACGTACATACTGATGCAATTTTAAATCTCTGATGGACTTGGTATTGAGGAATCTGTTAGTTAATGGATACTCTCTATTCTCGAAAGAAAAAAAAAGTTCTAGCAACAGTTGGCAGCAGTTACTTAAGCAAAGTCCCCTATACAGGAACTCCACAGGGTCACGCCACTGCTACCTTACTCGGGCTTATGGTTATGAACGAAATTCTCTTAAAACTGAACAGAGAACGGGTCAAGAATGTTGCGTATACGGATGTGGTGATACTTGTCTCAGGAAAGTTTCCTTCCGTGTTTAGTTGTATTATCGACGGTGCTTTAGGGAAGGTGAGCACCTGGGCTATAAGGTGTGACCTCGGCGTTAACCCGAGCAAAACTGAACTGTTGTTTTTCACTACTAAAACCAAAATACCCGATTTTATCCTGCTCTATCTTAATGGTCACCGACTCACACTATCTCCCGGCACTAAGAATATGGGTATCATGCTCGAAACTTAATTGGGAACATAATACCGAACACAAAGTGAGGAAGGTATGTTCTGGCAGCAAAAGTTGGGACTTCAACCAAGCATTACTTTGTGGATGTACGTGACCATAGTGCGCGACATTCTCACCAATGAATCACTTGTTTGGTGGCCCACGCTGAGTAAAGGCTAAACCTCACGAGCATTAAAAGACTGCAAAAAACATGCGTAGGCACTATGGCACAAATGCTCGAGGTCTGCCCCAACGGACGCTCTTACTATGGTTCTGCGTCTTTTGTCTTTCTAACTACTCACAAAAGATGGCGCACCATGGAGTGCAGTAAGGCTCAGGGAGTTTGGGTGCCATGAAAACATCCTGCATTCGTTAGCTAATTGCTTGATAATGCTCCCAACTGACTTTACCACACATAAATTAATTAACTCAAAAGTAGAACAAAAAACCTACTCGACAGAACCCGCCCTGACATTGTCAGAATTAGGGCGATAATAACTGGGCATTAGAGGCCATGCGGCCAAGCTAAGCGTCCCATACATCCCCCCTGCTGCAGTTGCGGAGATATAAATTAGTAAGAAACGTTTACGTTCCACTTCTTCTGCAAATGCCTGGTCGTAGGAAGGATATTCGGGTAAGGGGATACGGGATCTTATCCGTTTCTTTAACTCTAAAGATTTGGTATGTGTACCGATCATCACATCTTTAACAACCATCACAAACGAGGTTACACGAGTCTTGGTATCAAAAAGGCTGAGTTGACTCTGCGCTCAAAAGCTGCTCATTTACTTAACCTTTAGTGAGCAGAGATACCCGTCAATTGAGATATAAAACTCTCGAAATCATCGATTCTCGTAACTGTCATTTTTCATAGAAACAACAGACGAAGTTTATGTTGTTCTCCAGACCCTGAACAAACGCATTTTTCGACAGAAATTATATCTATCCAAATTAAGCGCGAAATTACATCACATCATACTTATTTCCTATTTGCATAGTCTGAAATTGAACTTCATCAATTAATGAATCCAGCAGCTCGCATTCTTTTATGAGAGACGACACAGCTTACCATCTTCACTTTTACTACTTACGGGACACACAAAGTCACTTCACATCGTGATGCCACATAAAGCTCGCGTGCTTTTATTAATAAACCTGACGAAATATTCAAGCTATTTGTTTACGTCAAACTTAGGGGGAACTTCCAATAAATGAGTAAAAAGTCTAAGCGTTGGTTTGTTATCACTGCAATTAATTAGTCACAGTTTGATACATGACGATCAGTTTAGGGCTGACGTTAGTGTGTCTGGAAGTGTTTAGGAGAATATCTTTATTGGTGTCGTCCGCATCGGAAAAAAATTTCAGTAGTTTCTCTTTCTAAGAAATAATTTAGATACAAAACACTAAAAGGAAATTTTATGTTCTTGTGCCTGTCCTAAGTAGGTACCAAGCACAAAATTAAAGACTTAACCTCTGCACCACGGCGAGGCGCCCACAAGCTTAACAAAAAAGCTTTTTATAATTTTTAACTGTTGCGAAATATAAATAATTGTTAAATTTTCACATTTCTTCTTTGGTAAAAAGTGTTTTCTTCTACTAACTTTGAAAAACAGAAAAAAAGGCAAAACCGAATACGTCGCTGTGTCTCGCAGTTCAGCTTACGGAACACGCACATAGCAACGCAATCTGTATTTCGCTGTCTCTGATTTCAAGTTTAAGGTAAAAGGATTTCTGGATTTAAAAATTTTAAGCGTGGCATAGATACAGAAACACTACATACACAGATACTCGTTGTGGCGCAGGTTTAAAAAATTTCTGCCCAGCAGCCGGCTACCCGGTTGTTTGTATGGGCAACCGGCTTTGCAGGTGTGAACGCGCCCATAAGAACGTATTCCCAACGACCGGGTAGCCAGTGCCGGTTAGCCGGCTGCCGGGTATGTGTGGAATGGGCCTAAGAAATGATTTTTGTTAAAATTATAATAGCTTAAAAAAATATACGAAGCTAACAATTTAATGTTTGCAGGCGTTTGCTTGCCACAAGGAGCAAAAAAGAGCTTACAAGAAGCAAACAAAATGTTTCTCTTGTTCCTCTGAAACATCAAAACTTAATGAAGATTCTTTGTAGCTTAGCTGCAAGGAATGTAGTGTTTGTTTCGGAAATGAATCAGCTCTGCGAAGTTGTCAATTTGTTACTAACGTGGAAGCGGTACAAATTTTTGTGTTTGGATGAAGACGCAAAGGTATTTATTGGAAATAATTTAAGTACTTATGGAAGCAGATCACTTTTCGTTTTTCATATACGGCCTGCTTTGTTTAAAAAAAAAGCAAAGAAGTAATTGCTGAAATCATTTTAACACAATTTTTTGTTTCAAAAATGTATTGTTTGTCGGCAAAGCTTGTTTTCTGAATAAAGCAACTAAATACACTGGTTTTGACGACGAATAGAGATATTGAAAGCAATCACTTTTGACGTCTTGCAGTGGACGCTAACATACCAAGCCAGCGGCGTTACTAATTTGGACACAACAATAGCCGATAGGAGTTTCCAAAATAAGCTTTCGGGTCGAAAAATTTCTTGGAATTCATAAATCAAAAGATTTGATACTCCAGAGGTTCTTATGTTTTATCCCAAATTAAAGATTTAAATTTTAGTGTTTAGGAAAACCGTTATCTGCAACTGCTAAGCACACTTAACTTACTTTACCTTTCGGGCTTCCGACCCATTGAGGGTCTCTGGTGCTTCTAGTTATCCATGCGCCCTGGCATCCGTGATGGCTTGATCCTTGAAACGGAAGCTCAGTCTTCCGTTTCGGAGCATTGTTTTCCACCCGCTCGGTGTGACTGAGCAAAATTTAGACTTCGTGTTCTGGGTTGTTTTAGGAATATCCACATCTTGGTGAGGAGCATAGAGTTCGCGGTTCTATCTACTTCACTTTTCGCCCTCACTTTTTGAAACAGTTCCAAGGACTTGTTCCCAAACTGCTCATTGCACCTCGGATTTTTTTATCTTATACGGCAAAGTTTAATCAGTTTTGCCTGGGTATTGAATTCGGCCATCGCCCAGTAGAGCTCCTGACTATGAATGCTGTCATATGCGGCTTTAAAGTCGATGAAAAGATCAAGTACCTCGAGTTGAAATACATTGGCCTTTTTCAGGATTTGTCTAAGTGTGAATATCTGATATATGGTCGATCATGCGGGCCGAATGTCACACTGGCACGTACCGATTAGAATGTCACAGAACAGCTTAAAACTTCGGCTCCTTACGTAAGCCATCGGAATTTTTGGCCTTTTTTATAGCGAATGCTAATTTCTAATATACTCTTGGTTTTCCTCTTGTACGGTATATTACCTCTCTTCTATCTCTTCCACTCTACTCAATTGCTGCTTAAGCACTTCAACTATTCGGTTTTCTTCGCCAGCTAACACAAGAGCCGGCGCTGTGGTTCTAAAGCAAGACGCCAGTTGCTTGGCCGTTTTTTTTCAGATCTTTATGGTCTTGCTTCGATCACGAGACTCTTCGATATCATTGAGCTTGGAGATTGCATAGGGCTTCTTTTTTATGTTCAGTAACTTTTGCGCCTCCTTTCCCCTGGCTACGTTGTTTTTCATACGCTGCTCTTGTTTTACGCTGCAACTTCTTGGCATATGCCAGAAGATTGTCATATCATTCCTTGCATGATGAACATCATACCAACGACTCTTGTTTAGCGGAGCCTGAAAACCTAAAGTTGATTTAGCCCGTTTTAATGGTGTCGTCACAGTTGTTGCACTGGTTATTGACGTCTGAGAAGAGTGAATACAATGCAGAGTTCCAAACATAGCACAAGCGCTCTCTGTAGGCTCCGGGCACCCCAGGTTTGCTGGGAAATCCCACATTTATCTTCCCTTTCTTGGCGGTTTTAGCTTCTTCTTTTTAGAAAGTTGAGCTCTGAACCTAGCCAAGAAAATGGTCAGAGTCGCCGTTTGTTAGGAAAGTGTTGTTGTGATGTGTGCCTTGGTCTATTAGGTTGGCGGTTCGACCGTCTGGAGAGCGCTAGGTTGCCTTGTGAATCCTGAGCCTTAGAAACCTAGTGCTGCTTATAACAGTGTTACAAGCTGCTGCAAAATCGGTTAGTCGGTAGTCGTTATCTGTTGTTGTTTCATGGAGGCTGTACATACCAACTTATCCGCCGAAGATGTTCTGCTTTCAGAACTAAGCATTAAAGTCCCGGAGTACCTACAACTCTGACATCGTACTCCGGTCATTCTTCGTAGGCTCTATCCAGGAGGTCATAAGACTTCTCCCAGACTGGATCTCCAGCGACTTCGATAAGGGCATATACACATTGAGGCTGAGGTGTTGAAAAGTGCCTTGAATTCGCATCAGAGCAAGCGTGTAACTAACCGACTTTAAGTCAATTACTTTACTCTTTTGACCTAAGCCGATGTCAGTTACACTGTTGAACTTTCCCACTTTTTTGACCACAGCTTTAGCTCACAGTCAAATTTATGTGTCAAAGTTTGTTGTAGTGTTGTTCAGCACCTTTTGTTTCATGCATTTAAAAACTGTGAATGAATGTTGTAGAACATATGGCTGATCTGCACATTACCCTTCACGAAATCTTGGGTTCAAATCGCAGTCTGAAAAATTAAAAATTATATTCAAGAGCTCCTCATGCAATAGTCTGTTGAGATAGTAATTTTTCTTTTGCTAAGAATTAGAATCGTTAAAAAACATAAATGTAAGACTTTAATAGCTGAGATACTCCACAAACATTTCTTAGTTTTTTTTTCCTAATAACTAATCTTTGCAGGTAGTGGGGTTTTAAGACTCCTGAACTCTTACTAAATTTAAGTTTTTTTGATATTAAGTAAAATTCTCACAAGTTATTAAAAATATTTAAAACAGTCACGTCTCCTTGTTATCGAACGCCTGTGAACCTTTTAAACAAAAGGGTAACCCTTAGCGCATGTAAGAGTTTCACGTTTGAGGTTGCATGTAGCTGAACTACCAGGGCAGACTACTTCTGAGGAGACTGGTACATCCCCTTTTGAACACCTTCTTTAGACTATCGACCTAAAAAGTTTGACATACCCAAGTTACCGAATCAAAAACTTTCAGAACTAAATTTGTTATCAGTTTCGAATTTCCCGCTGCCATAAGATCGTAAATTTTTCTATTTACATCACCTGTTAATCCCGGAACTTAATCTCTGTCCATCAGTTAAATGCCGACAGCCAAGAAGCATTATTTGTACAAATTACAGCTGTAGTGTGAAAAAAAACTTAAATGCTTCCGAAATTGAAATCTAATAAATGCCAGCAGCATTGTCCATAATCGTCAGATAAATTGAAAAGCTTTCGATAAGCGTAAATTACACCTGTGAGTATTTGTAGACTTAATAGATTAGTATCTAACAGATACAACTAATTTAAGATTTTTTTTTAAACGATAATCTCGACATCGCTTTTACAGTTGGGGTTTTTTTTAGTTTGCTTCAAAAGAATTTCTCCTTTTTCTAGTTCATGAATGAGTAATGACAAAAGGAGGAATTATCTCTCTTTCTCTCATGCTCAGGTTGGCATTGAACTAGTTTTTGGTATCTTTTGTACACAACGTGTGGCACATTTGGGTGTACGCAGTCGACGCGTTTTTTTTTTTTTGCTCAGTGTGGCCGTCAAAAGCGGCTGTGAAAAAAGCTTTTTGACACACGCGTTGAGTACTTTGCCGATTTGTGCTAAGCAAAAACACGAAACGACTATATTACTCTAGAAAAAATATTGGGAGCACAATTGAAAAACGATTTTTCATTGAAGCATGACTAACAGTGATCTAAATACTCGGAGAAATTCTTATATAAAAAAACACTTCCGATGGGTCAAGTCGATGTTCTGTGTTCTGAGAAGGATATTTAGATCAGATAGTAAATGAAAGGTTAAGGGTGGTAAAATGATTCTTATGGCAAGAAAATGTTCACATATGTTTTTGGTGCTCAGTTATTTTAAAATCATTTTACAAAGTTAATATTGTTTCAAAAGGAAATCATTTTACTTGAAATTTGTTTTTTTCTTGATAATCAAATTAACATAATAAGCAAGAGTTAACATCCGATCGGGCGGAATAGCAGTTAAGTTAAAGCGCTGCGCGTGACTTGAACAGAAGACTCTGTTATACTCTGTTATAACAGAAGACTCTGATATTTAAAGCTTATAAAATATTGGTCCTTAGTTACATCCATACCTATACTCTGGGATAGAAAAAACTACAAAAGTCTAACCAAATAGCGGACTAGCCGATTAGGTATGCAACAGTTTTTTAGCTTCATGTAACCCATAGAACACCATAAAGTTGGCATAAAGTTTTTTAAGTAGCAAAAGTACAAATAGAATTTCGAAAAAAATAAGGAATGAAAAAATATTGGCAAAACAAGCAATTCTAAAAGTTTCCCGTTTCGTTTTTTCCTATACACTAATGTTTCTATGCGCCATCCGTAGGGTATTCCATCCCAAGGTAACTTAATAGCGTACCTCTACACTCCTGTCAATATCCATATCAAAAATGTAAACCCACTGAAGGCGCTCTGTTTAAGTTAACAGCAGAGATCAAAAACGCTTTCAATAAGAAGGAGATCGCACTGTGCGCCCTTCTGGATATTGAGGATGCTTTTGATAAGAAGAGAAGCATGGGTGCTAACTCACCAAAAAGCCAATGCGGCCATAAGTGGTATACGGATGGTTCTAAAATAGGGTCGGGAGTGGGAGTCAGCGTATACGGGCCGAAACCACAATCGCGATGGGATAAAGCCCCAGTGTGTTTCAGGCAGAACTCAACGCCATTCGAGAAGGCGCCAACCAAACCTACATATCTGGTATCAAAGGTGCAAACATCCATACATAAACGGAAATCAAGTGACTATGAAAGCCCTTAGCGCGTATATCAGTGACTCCAAATCAGTCATGCACTGCTTCAATGCTTAGCTCAAGGAACAAAACCAAACTGTGGTGGGTTCCTGGTCACGTAGGTATTGATGGTAATGAGAAAGCCGACGAACTAGCCAGAGAAGGCTCGAAAAACCATTTCTAGGGGCCTGGAACCTTTTTGCCCCACTCCCAAATCGGCGATAAATGAGACTATAGTACACTGGGCGCATGCTTGATGCATCGCATATTGGGTGGATACCCGCGGCCTAAGAGAGGCCAAACGGGGTATACAGCCCTTCACCGAAAATTCCAAAAGCTGCCTAAATCCAAACAGGCATGACTTTAAAAATCTTTCCAGAAAATCGACTTTGTCTTGAAGACGACGAAAGTGCTGAACATATTCTATTTCTAGCCCTAAACAGTGTTAGACAAAATTTATTCTTCAGAGAACAATTGAGTACGGAACACATTATGATTTCATCTGCTGGTAGCGTTATTAAATTCCAACGGAAAGTGGATAAACTCCTAGCCTAACTAACCTGATTCCTAGCTCACGGCACAAAAGATCTCTTTGGGTCAAGGTGCCATATTTTGCAATAGGCGAGTCAAAAATAACTCAATCGTAATCGGCCAACTGCCAAAGCGAAGAGTTCTTAATTCATCTACGATACGTGAAAGGCATCTTCGCGAACACTCAAATTGCATATGCTGCAGGAAACAAGAAGGAGCCTTCTATGTGGCATACAACGAAGCCTGAGAAGCTCTAAATAAAAATTGTTCAAATTTTCGTTATGCTAAAGCACCCCTGAAATAATTTCTTTCCAGAAGATTGAAGTTGACGAAAACGAGTTTGCTTCCTTTATGAATTTTATTCTAAACTTGACATCCAGGCCGTGAATAAAGCCATTGAAAATGTGCCTCCATAAGTTAACTGTCAAGTTCCTTTTTTAGTTAATGCTTTCAGGTGACGTAACGCTGCCTTGCACTTTGAACTATCGCGCCTTTTTTTTTGTTCGATATATTTTAAGCACTTTTCAACGATCTTGAAGTGAAATTACACATTTTTTAAATGCTAGCAACGTTTAAACAAGTTACAATAAAACTTAAACAAAAACAAACAACATTTATACAAAACCAAAAACCCTAATTATAAGTTTTAAACTAAAAATGTATTTATATATGAAACTAAGTGCTTTTTAAAAAACAAACAAAACAAGAACATTTTAACAAAAAAAAAAATACTGTTAAACAAAAATGTAACTATAAGTAATAACAAAAAAATTTACATATATTTATGAGTTTTTTTTACAAAAAAATAAAAAAAATAAAATATGAAACCCAATTTTTATCTAAGTTGCATCGGTGTGATAAGTATATAGCATTTGATATTGAGTTTTAATTATTTTTTAAAAATATATTTATATTTGACTACATAATAAATTTAAGTTGACTTAAAAATATCTAATAAAAAAACTAAATACAAGGAATTCTTCATTAATAACTAAGTAGTGAATGCGATTTTAATATAAATATACATCTTGCCAAAATAAGGAAGTTATCGTAAAAATAAGAAACAACAAAAAATATTTTAAACTAAAACACACAAACAAAAAAAAAACATACATATGTATGAATACATACATTTCTTCCTCTGTCGTGCGTATAATAGGACCAAGAAACAAAATTGTTCTTAGAATAGTTTTTCCCTTCCCTTTTCCAACAACAAATCTCGATGTAAAGTAGATTATAAATAAAAGAAAGCAAGAATAAAATTTAACAAAAAAAAATTATTTAACAGACAATTAAATTGTACAGTGCTATAAAATTAAAAAAAAAAAAACATAATACTAAAGTGGCTTCAATTGTATGATGTTATTTTTTTTTAAACAAAAAAAAATTGTGCAAAAATACAAATTTATTAACACGATAATACTCAGACATTTTTAAACTCAATTCAATCTGTAAAAAGTAACAACAACAAAAGAAAAAATAACATTAAAACCAATAATCAACAAATTGACAAATTTAGGGCCTTTTGGAATATTTGAAACAAAGAGCAAGCAACAACAAATTAAAATAAAGAAACAGTATAGTTTGATGGTTGATTGCAAATTTTATTATATTATAGTTAATACATATTTTTAAATCATTGTTTAAGTTATTAAAATAACAAAAAAACAATTAATGTAGAATTATAATAACAAAATAGTAGTAATATTAATACTAAACAATAAAAATAAAACTCCTTGAAATACAATGAAACATTTGTTTTTATTTGAAAGTTTGGAAACGGCTGCACCACAAGTAAATATATAGATTCAAGATTCTTTACCTGGAGGTGAGCTTAATTTTTGTTGTACCTAGAATCTGTTTAAATTTTAACGGTTAAGGCTAACCGCAAGTTTTGATCTAGAGTCCGTGTGTTTTCTAGATCTCTAGTTTTAAACAATACACAAATAAATATTTTTGCCTGGAGTACATTAAATAACAAGAATTCGCTTGGAATTTTTATGCTGTTTATGGTCCCTTGGTGTATGTCGTTGATCCTTTCTATAGTATCCACCAAGCAGGTATCCTCTTCGCATTTTGGGTCATAATGGAAAATCCAAATTTTATAGATAAACTTCATTCGAAACTTCACCGAGAATTAAAATCAGTCTAGGCAGGCCGTCTTCTTTTCTTAGACGCAATGTTTGCGATTGGTTAAATTGGATGGAAATGTGAAAGCAAGTTTACCGTAGGTCCAAGTGGAATTTAGTTGTTATTTTTATGCTTATATATGTATTTAAGTGACCTGAATACGAATATGTTATTAAAAATTGTCGGTCTCATTTAGTTTAAAAGTTGTAGCTATTCAAAGTTTCAATTTTTACGTACAAAGTACCTCTTCTTAGACTTTTAATTTGTGCCTAAGAGTATGCTAAAGAAATCTGACAAAATTCGCTGCAAAATAAATTTGCTTTTGGAGACAACAGTGTTTCAACTCCCTTTTTCGAAGGGTTTAGCCGCTCGCGCGACTTCGTCGCTCCAGTTGTCTGGCAGGCACCTGTGGCCATTAACGGGTATGTTAAAGTTGCACTCTTTTTGAACTTCTTTGGCTAATAACTTCTAAGCTAATCGAGACCGACAATTTTTAATAGCATATTCAGAATCAGGACACCCAAATCCATATATTAAGATAAAAAAATCCAATACATTCCACTTGGACCTACGGTAAACTTATGCCGAAATGTGCTTCCCAAGTGTGGAGAGCTTAAGTACCTAAGATCTATGATCAATAGCAAAGCAAACTGTGATGACGACATCAATCATCACGTAAACGTAGGGTGGATGAAATTATGAGAAAACTTCGCCATCTGTGGCGCCGAAAAATGCCCCCTAAGCTGAAAGAAAGGCTCTACACAGCAGTTGTGCGTTTGGCGTCACATATGGTTCACAACGTTGGACAGCGTATGAGAAATGAGAGCAAATATTGCCAGCTGAGATGAAGATGCTTCGCAGAAGTAACAAAGCGAGATAGAATAAGAAGTACGAAGATCCAAGAAAGCCTCCATGTAAAGTACCTCTCTTTAGCAAGCACGACCGGCTCAGTTGGTGCTGCCATGTTCAAAGAAGAAACCCTATGAACCCTGTCAGAAAGGCAATGTCAATCAACATTTTAGCGCAATCGCGAAAGAAAAGAAGGCCTTAACATTCATCAATCACACAAATGCGACGAAGAGATCCAAAACCGGGTGGCCCGCCGGTATAATCGGAGGTCCAATCGGCGCACCCTAGAAACGAACCATTAGAAATGCAGCAGAGTGGGAGGGTCATGATCCATCACTTCAGATCATAACCTCGCGTCTGAAAGAAAAAGAAGAACACTTGCAATTGGGTTTAGGTCTCCGGAATAGCCCGTCCGCGGTGCAGTGCAGTAATCCCTTGCGATGCTGTACCTCGAAGGCTTAAGTCTGCAATCGTTCAGTCCATCTTGCCACTTGCCCGATGCTAAAGCAAAGATTCGGAGCTGCGTGGTCCATACGCAAGGAGAACCTCTGATCATACAGATATCTACTTCTTGAAATGCTTATTAGCCCATGATTCTTCTCAGGCCTGGAGAGCACATTGCAAAAGTAGGAATGTTTCCACTTTTTCCCGCCCGTCGAGTATTTGCCGCAGAAAAGCTACAACAAAAATTTTACTAGAGTCTGGGGCCGCAATAAAGGTTTTGCCTGGGTGAGGGTACACTAGAGTGTTGGGGCCTCGTAAAGTTGCTGCTTCAGATGTTGGAATCTTCTTTTGTTCTTACCATCCGCATTTTTTTTTTGCCAACGACAAGAGGCTTAAAGGTGGCCGGGGCATTACACAAGTCAAAAAGAATTAACGTAAGTTTACATAGTCCATTACCTGTCGTAAACGCTTTCTTTTATCTGTTTTCTGGGCGGATCTGTACCTGTCAGTAGCCACTTTTCAGATCAAGGGTAGAAAGCCATTTCGTTCTAGAGGTTGGATCCAAAAAAAAATGCCGCCCCTTCTTTTCAGCAGCAAAACAGTTTATGCTTACGGACTAAGAGTATTCGATCGCAAAGCTCCTTCTTTCCTTAGAGGTTATTTTGTGGTCGAACCCCATCTGTTTCGGCGCTAGATGTTGCCTGGAAGGTTGGCGGATTGGTCTGGCATCTCTGGCGTCTATGCGGCGCTGTACCAGGTGCGTTGTACCTTGTGTCATTATTTCGCTCCTTTGACGCAAATACATCAGCAAACTCGTTGGTTAGGTAAATATTCTGCTATGATTTTCTTATCTTGATTTAGGTTACAGTGTATGAGATGGCCAGCTCTATCATAAAGTCTGCTTATAATTGGCCGAATTCACAGCGTTTTTGTTTCCGTATACCGTAGGGCTCGAAATCCGATACCTTTGGCACTAACTTATTACTTACTTACTTATATTTGGCACTATACTTATTTGAAGGTTTTGAGTTATAAAATGTGCTTCATGAAATGGTGCGGTCGTGGCATAGGTCGGCTATCAAGTGTGGTCAACCCTGCTAGTTGTATCCGTTGAAGAAGCTCCCCCTCCCCGTATGCTTCTGCTTCTCCAGTAGCAGCTGGTCTCTTCAAGTGTACGCCGTGGCACTCGATAGTGGCCACACATTTTTTTTTGCCGATAACTATCTTCGGTGGCAAGCGCTTTTTGTAGTTTTGTTGCCGTCTTCCGACTGCCGTTGCTCCGAAGCTTGTCAAGCAAGTAGAGTATTATACTTGCCAGATGCTACGTCATTTCACATTCTTCTAGCGTAATGTAATGCGTTATATGGTATGTACTTACGGAATTGTTTGATCTGCTGCTTTCATCATCAGAGTAAATGCTAGTGCTTTAGCGGGCCAAGGCTTAATAGTCCCGTTTATTGTCTTTTGTGATAGTTTGCAACAATTCGACAACTGTTCCTCTGACTTGCTTAAAACTTCTGGTACGGCTTCAAATTCCTGTTTTCTTGTTAATACTTTCGCAAAGAGAACATTCTGTGCATCGAATTTTTCTTCGAGAGTATCTCTACGTTTGCTTAGTTGCTTCTGAAGGGTTTTTACATATAGAATAAATTAATAAATTTTCAAGAAAAATTCTTTTGCCCTTCAAAAGTATCCAGCGCTGGACTAACTATTTTCGAGATCTCTTGTTCCTCAAAGACTTTTTTCTAACCACTTTCCAGCGTTTCGAATTTCTTTAGAACTATATATCCAAGGTGCAACTGCGAATATCCCGACCAACGCCAAGTAATGGAAATACTGTGAGGAAGTTTGACATCGGCCGGTTCTTCTCCAATCGAGTCTCTCAAAACTTTATACGAAGTCCTATGCAGGCAGCATCAAGTATTGATAGCCAGTGGGGCAACATTGCCAAAATGCCATCAGAGACGCCGCCACTGTAGTGCTGGGTTTCACATGGCCACCACAACGAAATTCCTGGTTTGACGATGAATGCCGGCAAGCACATGCAGCTAAACAGAAAGCATAAAAAGCGGCGCTGCACAGAAGGACTAGAGCTGCTCGCGAGCTCTACGAGCAGAGGAGGAGAGAGAAACACCGGCTTCTCCAAAGGAAAAAGAGAGAGCACTTCGAACTGAAGCCTGTAAGGACATTAAGGGAAACATCGTTGTAAAATCGCAGTCGATGCTGAGGATTCGGAAAGACCACTTCTGCAGACTGTATAGCGGCGAGGACGAACCAAATACCACTGTCAGGCAGAACGAACCATTCAACCCGGGCGAAGACGTTACCGACGAAACATACGAACGATACCGCCCACCCGACCTGGAGGAGGTGAAAGTAGCTGTGTCTAAACTCAAGTGAAACAAAGCAGCCGGAGCAGACGGCCTAGCTGCGAACTTTTTAAATCCGCTGGCGATGAGCTGGTTAGGAGCATGCACCAGCTCATCTGCAAGATATGGTCGGAAGAAGGCATGCCCGACGAATCTTTTCTATTGTACTGTGTGAACGCCTGAAGCCGTTTGTGAACAATCTGATAGGCACATATCAGTGTGGCTTTAGGCCAGGAAAGTCCACCATCGATCAAATATTCACACTGCGGCAAATCTGGGAGAAAACCCAGGAATTTCGAATCGATACACACCAACTTTTCATCGATTTCAAGGCCGCGTGTGACAGCATCTATAGAGACGAGCTATAAGGCGCAATGTCTAGTTTTGGCATCCCTGCCAAACTCGTCAGTCTGTGCAGGATGACGATAGAAAATTCACGCTGTTCCGTCAAGGTCGGCATAGAGCTCACCGACCCCTTTGATGTCAAAAAAGGATTTAGACAAGGCGACATGCGACTTCTTTAACATCATACTTGAGAGAATTGTGCAGAACTCCCGCGCCAACACCAGAGATACAATTTTTCAAAAGTCCGTTCAACTACTCGCATACGCAGACGACATTGACATGAAGAACAAAGTGTGATGTCAATGAAGCCTTCGTGAGTATTGGGGCGGAAGCGGCGAATATGGGTTTAGCAGTCAAAGAGGGCAAAACCAAGTATATGCTGTCATCAAGAAAAGTCACCCAACACCGACGTGGGTGTTGGGTGATCAATCGCTGTTTCTTTGGGCCAAGAAGGCTATTGAGTAGCAAAGCTCTCTCTCGAGCAACTAAAATGTCCATGTATAAGACCCTCATCATCCCAGTCTTGCTTTACGGTGCAGAAGCATGGACCCTGTCAAAAGCGGATGAAAACACTATACGCCAAAAGGCTAGGTCATCTAGAGCGGATGGACACCAACGCAACGGCCCAGAAAACCTTCGAATCCACTCCGCAGGGACGGCGCAGTAGAGGAGCACCGAGACTCAAGTGACACACGCAAGTGGAAGGGGACTTTAGCCAACTTCTCGTGAGAAACTGGAGACGGCTAGCTAGAGACAGACCTGGCTGGCGAAGCTTGTTGGCTGAGGCCCAGGTCCACCCCGGACTGTAGCGCCACCTTAAGTAAGTTTCCTTTCGAAAATATCTTTTAGGAAATCTTTCAACACAAATTGAATGTGTTTGGGCAGATACCTTCCAATTTCCTTTCCCAAAACGCAAATCAGCATTTTGTTTTTTTGCTACGTGAGTAATGTGACATAAACTTTCGTAAAGTTTTGGAAAAGCATGGAAACCAATATTAACACACACGCAGCAACGCAGCATTGCGATCCTAGCTTAACTGTCACGAGTTTATCTATTTCGTCTTTTATTTCATGTGGTTAACATGAACAGATATCAAAGCGTTCTTCTACGTTCGTAAGGTGACAAGGTAGTCCCTTGGCGATGAAGAAGATCAGGTATTTTATTTCTGTCGGTTGGCCAATATATATCGATGTTGGCTTCCCCGTCGATAACTACTAAAAAGTGTGGTTAAAATTTATATATATGTCATGCCCGGGCGCTTAAGAATTGGGCCAGTCCCAAATCACATTTCAGTAATTGATTTTTTTGTTGAACTTATCATAAACCCCGAAATTATCGAAAAAATCAGGACAGATGATAAAACTTGACCGAAATACGAACAATAAATGTATTTTCTAAGTCAGTGTTGTTATTTGTTCAGTGCCCATAAAGTTGAGATTGGAAAGAACTTAAATATAAAATAAATCCGTTTTTGCTCGGTACATTTTGGACTCTCAAAAGCAAATAATCATGTTTTCATACCTATATGTTTTTATGTTTACTAAGATTAACGTCAATGGGAATTAGTGTATGCATGATAAAAATGTTTTTTTTTAAACTAGCTTAATTGCACCCGCTTAGCTGGGTGAAAAGTAACTTTTACAAAATATAAAATTTGCATATGTAAGTATTCAATGCTTGAATTTTAATTCCACAACGCATGTATGCCTTCAACCAAAAAGGGAAAAGCCATTGCAAGATCTGGTATTCGTGACTGAGTGAGGAAGAATCTATCTAAATTCAAATTCCACTTCTACCAGAACACACGGGGAAAACATCCCAATGCCTGGACCACGAATGTGTGCCCAACCCAAACAGCGGCCACTACAACGCTATCCTGGCTTACAAAACTTAAGTGATAGCAGGGGAGGGGAGAGGGGAAAATCCATAGGGCGACATCAGCCAAGGGACTCAAACTCGTAGAGACCTGTAGTAGCGTACCCGTCTTAACACGCACATTCCAATATTTCTGGCTCCTAAGATAGTATAGGTGGTATAACCAGCAGTGTATTAAATTATAACATAAACCCACCATATCTGGTAAGCGTTTCCCTATCTGCCACATGTGGCGGCATCCCATTCTAAATTAACCTGAACGTTATTTTTAACTTAAAAACGGCTTCCGTATTTCGAGGCATAGTTTTCATACTTTCCTTTATAGACCGAGAGCCCACAGCGTATTTCGGGAGTGGTTATAAAGGCTGGTTTAATTTTAAGGGCCGATGTTGAATGTGAACCACTCCTAAACGTCAAGTTTTTTTCTGCATTTCATTTGACATTTCTCAATTTCAGACTAACTCAATTTGAATCATGGAAAGATACACGATCGAGCAACGCGTTTAATTTATTTAGGCTTATTATGAAATGGGCGTTCAAATAAAAAAGGAATATTTTGCACTTCGTGATTTTTGCGGTCAATTTAATCGTCCAAATGTGCTTACAATCGGAAAAATAGTGGAAAAATTTGAGCTAACCGGGTCTGTAGGAGATGTGAAAACACCAGTGCATGCTCGTACAGCTCGTACTGCAGAAAATATTGCTGCTGTTCACGATAGTGTGGCTGAAGGCCGTCCATCTCAAATGGTCGTCGGTCAGGCAGTTACTGTGAATGGTGTTCGCTATCGTGAAATAATAACCAATTTTTTTTGGCCCGAATTGGAAGATATGAATGTGGACGATATGTGGTTTCAACAGGGCGGTGCCACTTGCCACACAGCTAACGAAACAATTGCCCTTTTGCGCGACAAATTCAATGGCCGTGTTATCTCACGTGGTGGCGATGTTAATTGACCGCCAAGATCATGTGATTTGACACCGTTGGATTTTTTTCTTTTGTGGTTATTTGAAAGAAGAGTTGCACGTCGATAAGCCAGCAACAATTCAAGAGCTAAAGGATGAGATGATTCGGCACATTAACGGCATAGAACCTCAATTATACTTCAGCGTTATCGAAAATTTGGAGCACCGGATGGAGGTGTGCCACCGAGTTCGGCGGCCATTTGGCCTATATTTTGTTCCATACATAATTGAACCATACAATATTATCATTATAAAAAGAAATGACAATAATTTCCAATTGGAAAGGTTTATTTCACACGATATCATATTGCAAAGTCTGGCAACTTTTTCTTTCTGCCGTGGCAAGTAGTGTTAACTTAAGTATGGTACCTTTGTTATCGAGGGTGTAACCACCTTAAATTTGACTTTGTATAAAGAATGTTTCAATGCCATCTGGTAGATGGAAACCTGCATTGGAAATGGTTAAAGCCTATATTTTTGCAATAAGGACAGTATACCTTATTTTGAGTCTAATTTGACGTAGTTAGACCTTCTATAATAAGAGTACCATTCTCATGTTACACTTCTATGCTAACTAAAGATTGGTGCTCTTATTATATAAAGTCTAGCCAACATAGGCTTTAGCCATTTCCAATGCAGGTTTCCGACTACCAGATGGCACTGAAAAAGCCAAAAATGCTTATTTTCAGTGCTACATAACAGAGGGAAGGCTGGACTAAAAAGGTCTGAAATCTATATATATAGAAGTTGGAGCACGATTACAGATCTGCAAACAAGATATTTTGGCAGATCATTCCCGGCTCAGAGGAAGGAAGTTAAATATCATTCAAGGGGTTAAATCCAAGGACGGTACACTTCTTTCAAGTGAGAGCGATGTCTTGCGCAGATGGAGAGAGCACTTTTCGGAGTTGCTCAACCCCCAACAGGGCACTGAAGATGGCATTCCCACTACTGACGAGTTAAGGGCGGAGAATAGTCCCACAGTAGACGAAGTCACTGAAGTTATTAAATCGCTAAAAGTTGGCAAGTCTGCTGGAGTTGATAAAATCCGGCCAGAAATGCTCAAGGCAATGGGTGAAGAGGGTGTTAAATGGCTAACACGTGTCATTAAGGTGGCCTGGGATAGCCGGAAGGCACCTAGCGATTGGCAAACGGGAGTTATAGTGCCCATTTTCAAAAAAGGGAACAGGAGAGATTACGCCAACTATTGGGGCATATCTCTCTTGAGTCTTCCGGGAAAAGTATTCGCGAAGGTGTTGGAAACGCGTTCCAGAGCTGTAATCGAACCTTTGTTACGGGAAGAACAGTGCGGCTTTCGGCCTGGTAGAGGCACAACCGACCAGCTTTTTAATCTGAAGGTTATTCTTGAGAAGGCCTGGGAATATGCCAAACCGGTCTATGCGTGTTTTGTAGATCTGGAAAAGGCGTATGACCGAGTCCCTCGGGATACACTGTGGAGAGTTTTGCAGGACTATGCGCTGAGTGGGCCTCTTCTGAGAGCCATTCAGTCTTTGTATGGAAACTGCAGAAGCTGTGTACGGATAAATGGCGTCAAATCGCGTCCTTTTGATGTGCGCGTTGGACTTCGCCAGGGCTGTGTTCTGTCGCCGCTCCTTTTCATAGCATATATGGACTGGATGGTGAGGCGCAGTCTTGGCGAGCAATGTTTCGAATTGGCTGGCATCAGGATGAGCCATCTGCTTTTCGCAGATGATTTGGCCATCCTTGCATCATCCAAAGAGGAACTTCAACGAGCACTGGATAGGTTTGCAGCCTACTGTGGTGATGCTGGGATGAAAGTAAACGTGAACAAATCGGAAGTGATGGTTGTTTCCCGAACTCCTGTGCAGTGTACCCTGCACATAAATGGAGTTCCATTAAAACAGGTGGAGAAGTTTAAGTATCTCGGGGTCTTTTTCACAAAAGATGGGAGGAGTAATACTGAGTTGTCCTGAAGAATTGGCCAAGCTGGAGCAATAGTAAAGGAACTGCGCCGGTCGGTCATCAGGAAAGCTGAGCTTGGAGTGAAAGCAAAGATCTCAGTTTTTAATTCAGTATTCGTTCCGACCCTCATCTATGGTCATGAAATTTGGGTAATGACCGAAAGAATTAGATCATCAAGCTGCCGAAATGAGATTTCTGAGGTGCGTTGCTGGTGTTTCTCTTAGGGATAGAGTGAGAAACGTCTGTATTCGTGGGAATCTTAATATTGAGCAGCTACTTCGCCGAGTGGAACGATCAATTCTTCGATGGTTTGGACACGTTGTTCGCATGCCCCCTGACAGACTTCCTAGACAGGTCATGCTAGCCGAGATGCGAGCGCGTCGCCCCCCTGGTAGGCCAAGAAACAGGTGGTGGGATCAGGTAAAGAACCTCTCTGAGTCCCGCCTGGGGATTGCGCCGGATTCTCTTGAGTTGGTGGCGGAGGATCGAGAAATATGGAAGGACCATTTAGCCACCCTCGCTCCGCGACCCTTTTAAAGGATAGGCGGCATTCGAAAATGATGATGATGATCTATATATTTGCAACCTGAGCAATGCGTTTATGATTTTAAGTCAACTTTGAGGTGATTTCACCCTCGCTTAAAACAAGGTACCACTCTTAAGTTAACACCCCTTGCCACGGCAGAAAGAAAAAGTTGCCAGACATGGCAATTTGACATCGCGTGAAATAGACCTTTCCAATTATATGCAATTTTTTTTGGTTATATAACCACTCTCAAAATACGCTGTGGGCTCTTAGACTATTATGTTTAACAGTCTTTAGTTTCTTTTAACGTTTCTGTCAAACAGATTTTCCCCAACTTTACGGGACTTCCGTGAGAACTGAATAGCTGCGTTTGTTTAAACGTTAAAATGATGCCTCTCGATATTATATTTTTTTTTTGTATTTCCCCCAGTTGCTTTATGTTTATACACGAATGCAGCACAAATCAGTTAATTTCTTTACTGGGGCAGAGACAACACTATGCCGTTGAGAAATTGATGATTGTTTCTAACGTGTCACTCATAGCAAACTTCGGTTATAGCGAGCCAATTTAGTCGGTCCTTTCGAGTTCTTTATAAGCACACTACTGTATTATTATTATTTGACAACAAAGTTGAATTAATTTTTTGTTTTTAATAAAAAAAATTCCTGTTTGCTTATTATCTGAGTAAAATCTAAGTAAAGCAGGTGTTGTTTTTATGTCCATGCAAAAACATGTATCGAACTGTTTTCTTTTGTTTTAAGTATATATAAGCACGCCACATCGACCGATTGCCATGTTGTGTCAAAATTCGAAAGCAATCGGTATAGGACTTTCCGAGATTAGCGCTAAGGAACAAACGTACATTTACATTTTTATTTACATAGATATCAAATTTTTTTACTTATGTTATTTTTATAGTACATTATTTTCGTAAAAGTTTCAATAACGACAAAGTTCAACGGAACACCTGGCAGCCCTATTCCGTCGATAAGACTGAAAACTCAGCTAGTACAGCAACCATGAGAATACAGTGTCGGTAAGAGAGTGCAATATGTTGGCTCACACTACAATGCCATGTCAAGATGGTTGAGTTTGAGGTTCAAAACATGGATACACAGGAAAATTGGTAAATTTTGCATTACCTCTGTGCAAAATTAATGCCGAGTTATTTTCCACATGGAAGAACGATGGTGATGTAGTTGAGTACAAAACTCACTGTGGTGCACCCGCATGAAGTTGGTAAGATCAAGAAATAATTTCCCGTGTTTCCAACAGCTCAAAATATGTAATTTAGTTTTCGTACACTTTTCAAACGATTCGATCGTTTTAACTTGAAAATTATTTTTATTTAATTTTTATTCGATTTTATACACAACTATATTTATGTACAATACTTTTATTTATAATATCTATATCATTTGTTTCATAAGTAATACTGCAAGAGTATTGCTTATTTCCAATACAACTTCTCAACAAGAAAGAAAGAAAGTAACGTAATCTTTCACAACTTGCAAAGTATGTATAACGTAAATATTATACCGAACTTGTGGAATAAATGGTTAATTTAAAACGTATTTATGTTGTTTTAATTTGTTTTGTTTTAAGTTCAGGCCGAATGTTTGTTATCACAGAGTTATTAGTATATTATTATTCAAGACTTTTCCTTTTGCAATTGCAATTCTATCGTTGTTAATACTTATTGCCTAGAGATTCATTATTGTTTACTGTATTTATTTATATTTTTACAATTTTAATGTCTTTTTTTGTTTTGTTGAGCAGGATAAGAAAATTAAAGTAATGGCACCTCTTCTAAAACTAACTTAATATTTTAACTATAACCATTAATATTAATTTAACGCGTTTCAAAAAGATCTCTCTCTCACTTTGAACATAATTATATTAAGCGGAATATTTTTTGGGGATCTTCAACCCCATCGACGTTTAAATATGCTTTTAGTTTTTTTTTACACAAAGCAAGTTTTAAAATAAAGTAAATATATGCATTGTTTTTTTAACACAATCTTTTTGCTTATTTTTATAAAGAGTGTCATTTTAATTTAGGGAATGAATGAAGTTGTCTTTGAAGCTATGTTCGATAGCTGCGAAATTAATGAAAAATGAAGCAGAAGCTGAGTGTTAAATTTGTGTAGGTTTTGTGTTTCATGAAATGATTACATATTTTTATAACAAGCTCTTTAGGTTAAGATGTTCTTTTAATTTAACTTTTAAGCAACAACTAAAGTCGACGATTCCCAACACTCACAATACATCCACTTAACGAAAGCCAAATGACATGCAGTAAATCACCTCTTCCTCTATTTAGCATCGTTTAAAATGTTCTAGTGAGGCTCATAACCACCTACAAAATAGCAAATACATGGTGATTAGCAAATGGGTTTGAAGTTTTGAATTTTGAACATCGAAAGCGAAAGAAAAAAGTAGTTGAATTGAAATAAAGTGTCTAACAGTCATTCTTATTGTGAAATTGCCTCAATTCCGAACGGCGGGTTGAGAGGTTTCTCATAAAATATGATACTCTCGGAGTGTTTATCGGACCTCCGCGGAGGTGAGACCGTTTACTTTTATTACCTCTTTCGACCTCGTGCACTGTAGTTCGACATACTACTCACTGCACCCAGGAGGTGTTGAAATCGAGTTTTATTCGACAGGTCAGTTTATTTTGTTGATAGATTGTTCTCATAGGGTGATGCTAGGTAGCCCTAGTAGCCAAGCGAGTTGGCAGCTGTACTGTTCGGAACCATTTTAACCTATCCTATCTGCATACTTAGGAAAGTAACAGCAAAAAACCCAATTGGATTTTGCCTTTTTAAGGACGACAATCAAGATTTGACTAAAGTAACTGGCATTCGTTAATTTTTGAGTTCAGAGGTTAGGCGAAATCCACAACTATTGTTTGAAGAAGCCTCAATGTTTTAAAGAAACTTTTGGTGATTTTATATGGCATAGCGGCTTTAAAATCTATCTTTTAACTTCGCTCGACTTCAAAGAGCGCATTTTTCCTTTTTAAGCAAGGTACAAATAAACCAATAACAGCTTAAGGTCAACATAATATTTAAACTGAGTGAATAAAGGCAAGGAAACCCATTGCTTCGAGGCCAAAAAGAACGATTCAATCAACGCTGAAACTGAAATTCATTAAGGTAAATGAAACTGAGCCAACGTAGCAGCCGAACTACCCACGACCGGCTACCAACTAAAAGATTATGCAGAAGCTTCAAATTCTGTTATAAGCAGCAGCAGGTTCCCAAGGCAGGTTTCCGACGGGGTGGTCTCTAGACGGTCGCGCCGCCAACCAAGCAGGCCATGAGACCATTGATGTACATCTAACATCTTGAATGTGAACACTTTCAAAGAGCAAACGTTGAAACTTAGAATTTTCTTGTCGTTTCCTAATTAAGGACGTTCCAACGAAAAGAAACTGGGAACCATCAAGAAAAAAACTCACCGTTGGATGCCTTAGCACGCCTTAAGTAGCCTAAGTCTATAGAAAGCGCTCGGAAGAGCCACGTTGCCTTCACTTTCAACAGATGTCAGTATACAGTGACAAACAAAGCTACGGGTTTGTCACTGTATGCTACGGGATAAAACAAAAACGTAACTTCACCAGCTTTATAATTTTTAACTAACTGGTTCTTGCAGCTCAGAAGAGCTATCGCCCGACCTCTCGCAACCATACATGATGTGTGTCTTTCATGTGTTCTTAAGCACATGCAGGGGACCTACAACTTTTTTCCGATCTCGATCGACGAGTTGAGTGTTTTCTTAAGTGACAAATGATACTCTCCGAGAGTTTGTCAGGCCCTAGGCAAGGTGGGACCGTGGAAAAAAAGTTTGTTGCCCCGGCATGGATTCGAAGCTGTAACCTCGTGTACTTAGATGTCTGACATACTAACCACTGCACCATAGCGCCCAGTTGTCAGCCAGACCAAAAAAGAGTAATTGCTATGATGATGATTGCGTGTACAGAAAGTGACAGAAAAAAAGTGCGGCGAACGAAGAGCGTCGAACCATCATTCCCAAACCAAAATCATCAAAGAACAAGTCAACCACAGTTATTTTTTCAACAATGACTCCGTCACCAGTGAAGTACAACTCTTGCCTCAACTGGTGCTATCTCCGTAGCTGCTCAGGTCTATACATATATCCATTGCGAATGAAATACTAATTTCACTTGCAGGAGCTGTAGTGCAAACCAGCAACACCAGCTACAACAAGCAACGTATCAACAACAACTACGCAAACTTAGAATCCTTCATGGAACTGCAACGACATTTCAGGCAAAATCCACGAACTAATTGACTTCATGGACCGCAATTACATCCTCATAGCTGCCATCCAAGAAGCCAAACTGACCCCGAAGTCAAAAAGGTCAACCAGACACAGGATTGGCAACTACTTCTGTTTCAAAAGAAAAAACGAAAGACTCAGGCGGAGGAATGGCATTTCTTATTCAACACACCAGCAAATACAGTTCAATGCATCTACAATCACCGCCGACTTCTGGCAATTTCCTCGAACAACACGGCGTCTTAATCACTTCCAACCCAGACATTGAACTCATCAACATATATGTTCCACCCGCCAGCAGCTGCGCTTCTTCCTACCGTCCTACGATTGACCATCTCATGCACGGAAATAACAGGATGATCTTAGATGACTTTAACGCTCAGAACGAGCTGTGGTTCTCGGCTCCAGCCACCGACACCCGTGGTGCAATCATTGCAGAACACCTGGACAATTCGAACGTCTGCGTTCAGAATGAGAACACACCGCCCAGAATCATCAGCAAGTGCCAAAGCTCTCCAGACAGCAGCCTAGCCAGTGCACCTCTTCTAACCAGCCTCACGTGGAGAACCGATACTAGTCTGGGCTATGACCACCTGCCAATCACCATCACCATCGAAACTGCCGATAATTTCCTAGTCCCCGAAAAAATAACTTGCATCAATTTAAACAAAGCGTACTGGGTTAGTTTCACCAGTTACACGAACAAAAGTTTCAGAGACATGCCACCACCAACGAACGTCTTCACCGGCGAAAAAGTGCTCTGCAAAACTGTCGTCCAAGCAGCAGCAAGTTTTCTCCCAGCTGGAAGGTTTCCTAATGACCGACCAAACTTCCTAGGTCCGATAACAAACTTCCATCAGGCTAACTAACCCAGAAATCAACGCCTCAACACAGAGATTCGACGACTTGTCGACGAACACTGCAATAAGAAATGGTTCGTACACCTTGGTTTGGCAGAGGTGCAAAAGAGAGAAGAAACTGTACAGGATGAGAACCAAAGTCCAGTGTACCAAGTTTGTCCCACTATCCAATATTGAAGAATTTAACTAAGCTATAAAAACAACGAACACAGCTTGACTGCCGGCATTGGTGGCCTGCCTGCAGTGAAGGAGGTGATGTTTTGATGGGGTGCATGGATCAAATCATTAATCGAAAGTGAGTCACAGAAACCCGGCCGAATGACTGGACAAATGTTCCAACACCTCTTTGGAGGGCAGCATGCTTTTCTGAGGTTATTGGTCCTCTATTGGGTGTGTCCCCGGGTAGCGGATAGGCCACCGGCATAAAAATAGTTCGGGCGGATTAAAACCAGCAACAAAACAAAACATCCAGGAGCGCCTGTCTCATAATGAGTGGTTTTCTGATCGGTGTTTGTTACCCATGTTAGGGTCGGCCGTGTTAGCTTGGCAGCTTTTATACAAGGTTTTTCTGTTTGCCGCGCAGTGTTTGTGTTACATCGGGCTACCTCTTCCATTTTCTTCTCTTTTGCTATTCCTTTTCGGCTCGCAATATTGTGCTTGTCAAGGGGTGTCATAACCCCTTAATAACGAGCTCATTATAAAAAAAATTACTGGACGAACTGTTTATAGCAATGGAATGATTTCCCTTATGTAGAAGACAATACACTTAATAGAGAGTAACTACTGCGATCACAGGAGAAATTTAATACTCTACTGCATTTTAATAGGGACTACCCTACTGTATAAGTAAATAAATAGATACAGTTCAGTCAATGTGGTTTCTGGGCTGTGATGTCTTGCAAATGTTTTCACATTACGCTATTTCAGCTATTATCTGCAGCTTTTATGGTTTTTAGATCGTTTAGTCAAGTGGGTCATGGGTGTTAAACTTCGTGTGTGTGAGAATATTCTTGGAATTCTTTCACAGTATTTTAATAATTTTATAATCATAGACGATTTGTAGAAATATAAAACATGTGCACTACTCACGTGACGACCTTGGGCAAACATGTCTGGTGAATTAAATCTTGAGGGTTGATTGAAGAAGGAAAGTTTTTTGATAATATTGGAAATGCTATTTTTGGCACTGTCTTGTTTTGATAAAATAAACTATGCATTTTGTTTGGTGACTATGTTTTTAAATAATGTATGGTATGACTGTGTTATTTATGACAATTTCTAAACGAAACAGTATTGGGAGCTTGTTTTAGGGAAGTATTGCTTGTGCATGTTAGTATCTACAAAATGAAAATAAATTAAATTTTATGAACCTACAAAACAAAGTGGGCACACTCTTACACTTAATCCTCGTTCTTTGTCTGGACGGTTTTTTTGCGACTTTGATGTATCGCTGGAATATCCTTTTTCGAGTATTTACTTCGACTCAGGTGAGAGAGCAATCCTCCTCCGCTAGCCGTGTGTACGCTGCTTGGCAGTCTCTTCACATCGAGATTCTGTTGCTTCTTACTGTCCGCTGGAATGTTATTGCAATTTTGCCGTTGGGCCTTTTGTTCGATTAGCTTAACGTTAAGCTGGCGTACATTCTCCGGCGATAGAATGGATACACGATTTGTACGATTCACATTGGTCTTTGGGAGATTCTCATTCGGCGTCGCTGGTGTTTTTTTCTTCTGTTCTGATCTTCGCAATCCAAATCTACTACTAAGTGTTAGTTCTTTAGTTGGCGATGACGGTCGGTTCTCCGACTTTTTCCATAGAGACTTGCTTTTAGTCTCCTGACCGCTGATAGTTGGAGTTATTTTCTTTCTTAAGTAACTAAAGCGCTTTTCTGGCGTCTTATCTGGAATGGCAAAATTTGTCTTTTGAGTCTTTTGTGTGCATTCGGTCGGCGAGGAGAGATTCTCATCGGAGTCGGCTGCTTTTAGGCCAACTTGGGCAGTGGAGAACTTATGCCTACCAAAGATCGGAGTTTCATTCACTCGATAGACCTTTGAGTCGACTTTGTGTCTGTTGTACATTTTTAAGGGCGAATCATCGCGTTTGTCACGATCTATAAAAAACGTTTTCATCGAGTTTTGCGACTTTGTAATGTTATGACGACTGGCTTCGTCTAGTGTCTCAAACTTACTCTTGCACAGATTAAGTTTGGCGCGGATGTCATCCAAAGCCGATTGGTATGACTTTTGTGCGGTGGTCTTTTGTACTTGAATCTTTGCGGGGACGGTTAACTCAACAGTCTCGTTACCGTTTTCTTCCTTTGACTCTAAATGGCATGGCCATTCCTTTGATCTGCCTTCTGGCACATTATTATTGACGGTTGGTTGAGCAGGTAATTGTATTTGCACTCCACAGTTTGCTTCAATATAGTCCAAACTTGCATCACAGCTTGTGTCGCAGCTGTCCGAACACTCGGTTAAGTCTTTCACATTGTTAAGTGTCAGATTGCCATCGCCTTCATTGCGAATGAGAAATCCCTTTTCTCCAACCATCTGTCGCTTGTATTTTGATCGCTTTAAGAGAGTCTTATCATCTTCTAATGCGCATCTCACCGCCTCCAGAACTTTATCTGTCATAGGACTGCCTTTCAGCACTGGAATGCATTTCTTGTCCTGTTCATCGTCAAGATCCGAGTCTCTACGGGAGAATCTTTGCGGTTGGCTTTGAAGCAACTTTTGTTGTCTGCGCGCTCGGATGCTGCCACGGATTCTTTCGCCATTTGGCGAAAAATCTTTACCCAAGTGAGGTGATTTTGGTATATCTTTCGGCAAGAATATCGGCTGCGGGGTAATGGTTTCTCTTTCGCATAAATCCGTTCTGTAGCCGTCGACTTCATCGAGAACTTTTTTCTCTGCCAACAAATTGTCACTGCTACGATTCGATTTGGGTGATAGCAATCCATCAGGGGTCGACGTTTGGCTAGAATCACGTGATGCTTGCGCTTTGAAATGTTCCACTTCGTACACCAAGTCTGTTGGTATAGGATGGCCGGAAGAAGTTCTTCGAAACAGGCGCTGAAGCCACACTTCCAGGACTTCAAACGGCGGGCTGAAAATAACGAAAATAGTAAAGATCTTTCACAGCAAAATTGTTACACAAACCGTTTGTCGGGATTCAGGTCGCAGCATAAAAAAGCAATTTTGTAAAATGTCTCAGGGCACTGATGGCAGAACTTTTCCCTAAAAAGTTGTGTGTTCAGCCCAAAATCCGATGTTCTTGGAAGAAAGTCTGGATCAGCTTGAACACGTCCAATTATCTGTAAAATTTAAATAAATTGTTGAAAAAGTGTTTGCATTTAAGCCTGTGCTGTTTTCTAATTACCTCACATAATATAATTCCAAATGAAAAAATGTCAACTCTTTCATCGTATTTATTGCCCTTCATCATTTCGGGCGCCATCCAGTAGGGATTGCCCACCACGGTATACCTTTGTCTTCTTTGCCGACTGCGATTCCGCCCAATTGTGCCAGTTTTACCACCCTTTCCAGAACACCGATCCAATGTGCTGTACATCGGAGACGTTATTATTCTTGCCAAGCCAAAGTCTGCTACAATCACCGATTTATCTTCCCTCACAAGGCAATTGAGTGAATTCAAGTCACGGTGAATTATGTTCATAGAATGAAGGTAACTCATACCGCACGCAATGTCTTTGGCGAATGATATTCTTTGCTCCCAACGCAGTGGACACCCTGAGTCATGAATAAGTTCTTTCAGTGATCCGCCTGCAATGAATTCGGTCACCAAATGCAACTTCTTTTCTTTGTACAGGACTCCGATAAATTTTAAGACATTCTGGTGATTCAAGGACCGCAGGACTGCAACCTCTTTTAAAAAATTGCGCTGTGCTTCCTCGTCTACACGATAGAGCTCCTTCAGGACCATCACCTCCTTGGTTACGCGGTGGGTTATTTTAAAAACCTGGCCAAAGAAACCTTTTCCCAGTAGTTCTCCCTGCACCAAGTCTGACGCACGGAATATGCGCTGTGGGTTCGGTTCGATGCGAAAGGACTTTGTCCTCGACAAATCGTAGAATTCGTTATTCGGCGCATGATTTTCATCAAGCAATTTCGACATGCTGGAACTACGTTCTTTCTGATTCAAGCTGCATGAAGTTGTTATGATGGGCACACCCTCTTCTCGTTGTCCTGGACTCACAGTACACCGTGGATTTAGGTTGTTTTTCTTGTTTCGTAGTAGACGGGTTTTCAGGCCACTCATATAACCTTCATCCTTCTTTTGAAACAGGCGGTCCTTCTCTTCTTTAGTCAGGCGTGGTGAGTCAGACTTGTTTGTTGGTTGCAGATATTTTTGTCGTTGTGCCTCATAGTCACTATTGCTGCGGCTTAAATCCTGGGGATCGTGCTCCACAGTCAGTTGGAGTATTTTATCCGTACTACGAATGAGATTGTCAATGTGTTCGATTGAGGTATTGCGGACGGGAGTGCCGTTTACCTCGAGAATTCGATCGCCAATTTGAACGTTCCCGATTTCCGGGTGAAGATCGATTCTGAAAGGTTTTTGCATAAGTTGTTTTAATTGGTGAAAATGTGATAAATGACGAACAAATAAAAGCAAACAAAAAAGAAACGAAACCAGCGGTAAATGAATGAAAAATAAAAAAATCCATTAACTGTGCAAAAACAAAACGAAGCTCATGCATAAAATGAACAAAAGGTTAGAATGGTTAAAAATGTACCTATACAGCCCGAAGCAGGAGTCTCTCGCCGATGTTATCAAGGAAAACACATATTTCCCCACTTGACCCAATGTCCTACAAATGAAACTTTACATTGAAGAGAAAACAAAATGAAATGTACTTATTGAAGCGTTTGCGATAGTCTTTCTTTGGTTGGTAGATTTCAAAAATGAGTAGAGTTTAGATTGTATTTGAATGTAGTGTGACTCCACCTAAAACTTATGTTACCTTCTTTAAGTAGTGTGAACATAATCGGTTTGTAATTCATGTAAGTTTGTAATAAATAATAAACCATAACACCACGAGGGTCAACTTGCTTCTACAATAATAAGAATTTCAAAATTATATTGTTTTAAGTAGCTGCGCCAGCCGGTTATCAGGAAAGCTGAGCTTGGAGTGAAAGCAAAGATCTCAGTTTTAAGTTCAGTGTTTTTCCCAACCCTCATCTATGGTCATGAGAGTTGGGTAATGACTAAAAGAACTAGATCACGGGTACAAGCTGCCGAAATGAGATTTCTAAGGTGCGTTGCTGGTGTTACTCTTAGGGATAGAGTGAGAAACGTCTGTATTCGTGGGAATCTTAATATTGAGCAGCTACTTCTCCGAGTGGAACGATCAATTCTTCGATGGTTGGGACACGTTGTTCGCATGCTCCACGCAATTTTCTCACCAGTGTCTATGTATGATTACGACAGACGAAGTGTAGAAAGCAGATTACATTAATTTCAAAGTAAATTAGATTAAACAGACTTCGAAACAACGTTTTCATCCCAGCTACTTTTAGTCGAAGATATGTTACTTTAGACCTTTTTGCAACTTTTCAATGAGAATTTAGAAAATGTCTTACTTCATATGGCGAATACCCAACAAACATCGCTTGACAAATTCAGTGCAGAAGCTCGCCTTAGAATTTTTCTCTCGATAGAGCCAAAAAGTGTCTGGTATATATCCAAATAGTGTCTACTTATTAAAAGCCCCGGCACGGTTGGAGCAGGCGTTGATGTTGATATCGTACCCCACGTACCCCAATATTTGCAAGGATCTGTTGAAGATAGAGCCCCCCGTGTTGATCTCTGCCGTGCACTGTTCCACTGAAACGTTCCGGCTGCATGTTGCCAAACTGCATGTTGCACCGCGTATTTTCTGATGTTACACGACACAGTTTCATCAGTTTTGCCACGGTCTTGAATTCGGTGATCACCAAGTTAAGCACCTGACGATGAGTGCTGTCAAATGCGGCTTTAGGGTCGATGAAAAGATGGTGTATCGCAACTTGAAATTAAGTGGTCTTTTTTAAATTTGGCTCGTCGTGAAAATCTGGTCAAAGATCGATCAGCAGCGGGCCGGAAACCACTCTCTTAGAAGAACTCTTTTATTAGAAACTAGATTCCTCAAAAACACTCCGCAAAAGTGACATAATCCTCAAGCTCAAAACTTTACCTTAAACAATGCAGACTATGTTCGGGTATTGATCACAGTGGCATATTAGGGATTAAAAAACTAGATAAACTGGAGGAAAAATAATGAAAAAAACAATTAATTTTGTTTGAACTTTCATGATGTTTCGGAAACCCACTGTTCAAGGATTAAGGCCAAAGAACAACTTGCTTAAATCAATTTTTTGACTTTAATTTTCTTCGTATGTTGCAAAACTGCGGGTCGAAGGTTAAGGACAAACACAATTTACAGGTACAACAGGTGCCATGACTTATTTGCAGGGCCATACTTGTCACAACTATGTATGTTGTAAGCATTGGAATTTTTTAAACATGTTTTCTACTGACTTCGGTTCAAACAACAAAATCGAACAGGGGGTTGCGAAAGAGACATACGCTATTTCTAGTCGCAAGCAATAGACAATAACCTTTGCATAATGGGGACACAAAGCCCTCTTTTCAATTTGAAAAGAGCGCACTTACGATGTATTGTACGATTTTTTTTTTTTCAATACTAAGTTTTAGGCAAGTATGCAAAAAATCTGTCTTTTTTTCCTCCTTCGCAATAGCTGGTGGTGGGCATACAATTATGTACGTTGGGTGCATTGCATTTTTCTCTTACATGGCTCCTACAAATGTGTTCTTACTCTAGGATGATTATCAAACTTTAAAAAGTTTTTTCCAAACGACAACAGTTTTTTTTAAGATCAGTTTGACCCAATGATTTCTTGCCATACCAAAGACACCTTATCTTTCAAACGTTTCTCTAATTTCTTTAATTCCAACATAACTTAAAAGGTCAGAAACAGGTACGTCGTGTCTGTTTATTTGCCTCTTCAGTTCAATGTAATGTAATCATTGTTGGCATTCAAAATTCATTTAAGTCTCGTTAGCAGGTCTGCGAATTTCCCTCTCACGCATTTACTTTCCACTGCTGATAGTTTTCTTTTCTACAATCTGTTAAACGAAGCGTATCAGTTTGACGCTCAAGGTCGCGCCTATAGTTAGGAGGCGCCAAGGGTCAGTGATGTCAAAGCATTGTTAACTTTGTTAGTGTTTTGTTAGTCATATGTGTGTATGCAAAATAACAAAAACTAAAACATCCGACCAACTTACTCTGTTATCCGTACGGCGCGACAACAAACTCCATCGCCGTTGTGAAACTCCTCACTGCTATTTTCATCGTCAGTTGTGAGTCGCAGCATCGACTTGGACGCATTTGTCCAGGGGATTTTTATCAAACGAATGGAATGCAAGGGTTGACTTATGGCTGAATCAGACGGAGATTGCTGCGTCTGCTGTATTGGTGGCTGTGAGCACTGTCCATGCATATTAGTCTTGTAACACTGGCCGCAGTAGAGCTTTGACCTCTCAATCAGAGCATATGTGTCGCCGTCGCCTATGTACGTTCCACAGAACTCGCAGGAGAAGCACTCGGGGTGAAACTTGTGGTCACCTGCAACCATCACCGGGCCAGTTATGATGGTACTGCACTGCTGGCACGACTGTCCGAACTGGGTCCAATAGTCGTCCTTGCAAAAGAGCAGACCATTTCTCTCGAAATACCAACTAGATAGTTGATCATCGCATACCGAGCAACGAAAGCACTCACAATGCCACTGCTGGCCCAAAGCCGTCTTGAACTCATTTTCGATGATCTGATTGAGGCAGCCCGAGCAGAGAATCTCCTCCGCCGCAAGAGGATTATCTGGAAGCAACAATGAAAAACAGGTACCGATTAGCGGCTGTTAATAACACGCTCACAGTGTACTCTCGTTTTCAATCTTAACACAAAATCCAATTCCCAGAAGCGCATATATGTAAGCCCAGTTGTGTTGTCGTCATCCCACACGCATGTTAGAAAAAAGCCCCATTTCAGGCACAACCCATCCCAGACAGTTCAAATATGTTTACCAATAAGACGGGCGCCGTCGAAATATGCTAGTTTTTATATTTCCCGAAAAATCAACAGCTTTTTACTCACCACATTTTGGGATTCCTTCCATTGCTACATTATTTTGTATGAGGAATGTGTACTATATCTTCACAGACTGAGACTGGCTGATGCTGTTGAGGATGATGGTGGTATTGGTGATGGTCGCAAATACTTGACTCAGACTCGGGTTCACGTACATCGAACAATATTGAGCTATTTACAAGCTAGCCGAGAATTTGGTAGATTATTTAATTATTTCTATGCAATTAAATTGCGACTTCTACGGAATGCATCTTCACGGACTTTGAAAACAGAATTTTCGTGTTTTTGCTTGCATATCTGTGCTGCGGGAATGTAGAGTAATGAAACAGTGGCAGGTTAGAAGCACGTGACGTAACGTAGATTTCATGGCGTTCCGCCATCATTAGCACAACTGACAGTGTTTGTTCTAAAAAGCGCCGACAGCCTTTGAAATAGATAAGGCTTTGCCTTCATTGTGTCGAATTTGAGGAAATTTCGCGAAATTCTAAATAAGTAATGCGAGTTAATATTTTAGCGAAATGAACGCATAACGAAGTGACAAACCGCCACATAAGTTTTACGAAATAGAGGAAATATATTTAGACTGTCGCGGGATAATAGTTTGCGAAATGAAAACAGCGAATTGATGGGCACCCTGTCTAATCAGAGACAGACGCTCTTTGTGAGCGATAAATTTCTTTTTAACAGAGCTTAGCACTCTTTAGGCGAGAAAATTGGCCGTCTTCCAGAGATTTACGCTCCTACCTAAAGTAAATTTGGCGTTTTCTCCCCACATGAGTGTAAATTGGTAATTTCCGAGTATTTGTTTTAACATATCGTCGCCAGGTGTGCATATAGAAAGTTGAAGTGCTTGGATTTCGATTTATCTATTTTTTTTTTTGACTTTTTATCCATTTGATTAAAAAACTTCTATCACCGCAAACACGCAGCACAATAACGGCAAAATTACTTTTGATGAGTATCCTTTTTAAGTAACGTTTATGCATAGGTGGTTTTATGAGCCATTCGACCTCATAGCGTGAGTGTTAGCTTGTAAGAGTATTTTAATAGGAACTTCAAAATTTTCAAACTCTAGTAATTATTGTTCCTATAATACTTTTGCTCTATGAGAGTAACCTTAGAGTCGAAATCATACAACAATATTTTCGGGAGCTAAAGTGTTATTTGCTCTGGTAGACATATAATCTTTTAATAAGAGTACTACAAGATTTAATTTATGTTCAGACAGTATCCAAGAGTCTTATAGAAGTGTTATAACAGGCTTTTCGTGATTTTTAGCCACAACTCTCGGGAGTATATTTGTTGGGATTTTCCAGAGATAGAGATTACACCTTGGTTTACCCCCCTGTGATAAGGTTTGCATATCGAGGAGCTTTATACGTTGCTCATACGGAGGTAAGTTCAACGTGTCATACCAAGGAAGACCCTTGAAAGCAAAGCGGATAAATCTTCTTTGAATTGCTTCAATCCGATTTTTGTGAATAAGTTGGAAAGGTGTCCACACCTGCGATGCATATTCGAGGTGAGGTCGGACAAGACTATTATATCCGACTGGTCATGCAAAACTCGTGATGTCTAGCTAATACCATGTCTCCACCGGGCACTAATCCGCGATTAATATAAATCTTTATTAAATCCTCAACAAATCACGCGACTTACCATACAAATTTATAACCTGTCGGCAAGCGGTTAAAATTAAATCCTCTCATAAATCCCATTCACCCTATTCACAAAACTATTTTCTGCACCTTTATAACAGTTTCAGAATCACAAAAGGAAACTGAAATTCCCTGTACGACAGATCTGTCACAGGTACGTTTTCTATTGTGATTTTAAAAGTAGAAATCATTTTTCGCTCCTGGGAAATGACATCGCCACTCTTATTGGAGAGCCTAAATTACATAAAGAGAGCGTTTGTGTCAAATTAACCCTATATTTGTCCGGTGGAGCCACTTTGGAATTTATTTTTAACGTCCTTCTGAAGCTTTGGCGATCTTCCCTTTTTACGATGTGGGTTGTAGAGCCATACCAGATCTCCCTCGTTGAACTCGGGTGCCGTTGCTCGCGCATCGTATCTCGTCTTCATGCGGTCGCTTGCAACTTTTATATTGCTTCTGGTTCTCTGGTGGATGTCATTAATCCTTTCTCTAAGGTCAACCACGTAGTCCTCCTCACATGTTGGGTCTTCAGTGGGAAATCCGAATTTAAGCTCACTGGGTAGCCTGGCAGTTCGTCCAAATAAAACTTCAGATGGAGTATACCCAGTTGTACTGTGAATAGCGTTTCGGTAGGCCATGAGGAATAAAGGTATTCGCCGATCCCAATCCCGTTGATTCTCGTCCACTACTTTGGACAGATGTTCTTTTAGTGTCTTGTTGAAGCGTTCCACCATTCCATCTGATTGTGGATGAAGGGGTGTGGTCCGTGTCTTCTGTAGTCCGATTGCCGCGCATACTTCCTGGAATATCTTCGACTCGAAGTTTCTTCCTTGGTCGGAATATAATTCCATTGGCACTCCGAACCTGCACACCCAGTGGTCCACTATCTGGTCGACAACGGTTTTCGCTTCTTGATTTGGGATCGCAAATGCCTCGGGCCACTTCCTGAAGTAATCGGCAATAACCAGGATGTAACGATTACCGCTTTCAGTTTCCGGAAACGGTCCTGCGATGTCGACGGCGATCCTTTCAAAGGGAGCACCCACATTTTACTGGTGCATTTTACCCCTGGTTTTGACTTTGGGTCCCTTACTAGCAGCACAAGTAGTACACTTCCTACCCCAGCTCTCAACGTCGCTTCTTGCACTCAGCCAATAAAAACGTTCCCGTACTTTCTCTAGGGTTTTGTTGATGCCCAAGTGCCCACCAGATACTCCATCGTGCATTTCCCGCAAAATTTCCTGCACTTTGGACCGTGGAACCACAAGCTGCATTTTAAAGGATTTTCCATCCGGCATTTCCCATTTTCTTCGCAGAACGCCATCTTGTACATGGAAAGAGTCCCACTGCGCCCAATATGCCTTTAACGTGGGACTTCTGTCGGATATATCCCTTGCGCTCGGTTTTTCCATAGATTCCTTCCATGCAAGGATTGGCTCAATGTCAGGGTCTTCTTGTTGTGCGTTGCGAAGTTCCTCAGTACTCCAGCCTTCTGCAGGTTCGGCTCTTATTCTCTGGATAGAAACACCTTCGTCCTTTTCCTCTTGTCGCACACAATGCTTACAATTGGGCTCACATGGTCTCCGGGATAACGCGTCCGCGTTGCAGTGCAGTCTTCCTTTGCGATGTTGTATCTCGAAGACAAAAGTCTGCAATCGCTCGATCCATCTTGCGACTTGCCCCTCAGGATTTTTGAACTGAAGTAACCATTTGAGAGCGGCGTGGTCTGTGCGCAAGATGAACTTTTGGCCACTCAGGTACTTCTGGAAATGTTTCGTTGCCAATATTAGAGCAAGGAGTTCTCGCCTGGTAACGCAGTAATTTCTCTCTGGTCGGGTTAATACTTTGAAGTATGCAACCACTTTCTCATGCCCATCGTGCAATTGCGACAATACTGCACCAACACCCACATTGCTAGCGTCTGCGTCCACAATAAATGTCTTGCCAGGAATGGGGTAAGCTAGTATCGGTGCTTCGCAAAGTCCCTGCTTCAGGTGTTGAAAGCTTCTTTCGCACTCACCTGACCATTTAAATTGTCTTCCTTTCTCAGTGAGCTGGTGCAGACACTTTGCGATGCCGGCGAAATCCTTGACGAACCTCCTGTAGTACGTAGCAAGAACGAGAAAGCTCCTTAGCTGGTGTTTGTCTTTGGGAACTGGCCAACTTCTCACAGCTTCGATTTTCTCTGGATCCGTCTTCACGCCATCCGTCGATATCACATGCCCCAGATACTTTACTTCTGCTCTGAAGAGCGCACACTTCTTTGGATTGAGCTTTAAGTGTGCTGCTCGAAGTCGTGAGAAGACCTCCCTCAAGTTGTCGCGATGTTCTGCAAACGTCTTTCCCAAAACGATGACGTCATCCAAATATACCAGGCAGGTTTCCCACGTCAGACCATGTAAGACACGTTCCATAAGACGCTCAAAGGTGGCCGGAGCGTTACACAGACCAAATGGCATTACTGTAAACTGCCAAAGCCCATTGCCGGTTGTGAAAGCGGTCTTCTCTTTGTCTTCTGGATGGATCTGTACCTGCCAGTAGCCACTTTTAAGGTCGAGAGTGGAAAGCCATTTTGCTCCAGAGAGTGTGTCCAATGTGTCATCTATTCGAGGCAAAGGGTAGCTGTCCTTCTTTGTGACATCATTAAGCCTCCGGTAATCCACGCAGAATCGAGTGCTGCCGTCCTTCTTTTTCACCAGTACAACAGGCGACGCCCACGGACTTTTCGAGCTTTCGATCAAACCTTCTTTTTCCAAGGTCGATATCATCTCGGCGGCCTCATCCTGTTTAGCCAACGGAAGTCATCTGGCAGGTTGGCGAATTGGTCTAGCATCTCCGGTGTCTATGCGGTGTTGTATTAAGTGTGTTCGACCATAGTCTCCATCCTGTGAGGCAAATATATCAGCAAACTCGCCAATGAGATTTTCCGCTATGGTTTGCTGCTCTTGATTTAGCTCACAGTCTCCGAGTATTGTCTTACATACCTCGGCCAATTTTGATGGAGAGACAGGACTTGCAGGCTCACTCTCAGCTATTGCCGAAATGGCTGCAACGGGCACACATCTTCCGATCACCTCTCCTTGTCTGAGCTAAACGGTGCGCTTATTTGGGTTCATCAGTCTTACCGGCACCATGTTGTTCTTGGGCTCTGCAAGAATTTTTCCCACGACGTAACTTTTAAATTCACTTTTGTTATCTGGCTTGATGAGATAGAATCGGTGGTTCCCAGGATCACCCTCCAAACGTGTCCAAAGAACTGTCTCTGAAGAGGGCCGCAGAACTTCATCGCTTCCCAGTATTGCTCGGAGATTCACCGCATTATCGTTTCCGTATACCATAGGGATCTCGACGGTTCGATACCTTAGCACCTGCATTCGAAGGTCAAGAATTACATCGTGTGCCTTCATAAAGTCCACTCCAATGATGCATTCGTCGCATACGTCAGCTACCAAGAATGCATGTGAGAAGGTCAATCCCTCTAGTTGTATCTGTAGCTGCACCTCCCCGTATACTTTGGCCGCTTCTCCTGTAGCTGTCTTCAGACTGTAGCAGCTGGTGTTATGTAGCCAGGACGTCTGAACAAGGTCTCTTCGGATGATGGAGGCCGTGGCACCTGTGCCAATAGTGGCCACACATTTTCTGTTGGCGATGATTGCCTCTACTGTCAGACTCTTGTTGCAGCGTTTTGTTTGCGAGACTTGGATGATGGTCCTGGGGGCGTCGATTCCATCAACCAACTTCTGCCCCGACATCCTGCCAGATGCTTCTTCATTCTGTCTCCTTCTAGCGCAATGTGGGCAACCCGCTTGTCTAGCTGTGGCTCGGCACTGTCGCTGCAGGTGTCCCAGTTTGTTACAGTTCCAGCATCTCATTTGTCCCCGAGTGGTGTTCGTGTTTTGCCTTTCGATGTCGATGCGTTGACATGAGCACTCTAGACCAGCCATTTCCCTTATGCGATGGCAACCTTGCGAAGCTTGGGCGGCTGCTTCCAATGTCAGAGCAAATGCAAGTGCTTCAGCGAGAGTCTTCTTACCTGCCATTCTTACAGCCATTTGTAGCTTTCCATCCGCAATGGCATTAGTAAACGCATCGGTTGCCAACTCGTTTATTATCCCCCTGCTGGTGTTGGGATAGGACAAATTCGCTAATCGCTCGATGTCGGCTTGCAACTGTTGAAGCGTCTCACCCCTTGTCTGAACTCTTCGGCGCAACTGGACCCGGTAAACTTGCTGCATGTGGTCGTCGCCAAACCTCATCTCGATGGCCTTCACCATGGCATCATAATCTTTTTGTTTTTCTTCAGGGATGGTCTGCAGCAGTTCGGCAGCTGTTCCTCTGAGCGCAAGCGTGAGAGCAATTGATTTATCTTCGTTGTCCCAGTTGTTTGTCAACGCTGCAGCTTCGAATTGTCTCCTATAAATCGGACACGATGTTTGGCCATCGAAGACAGGCGGCTGCATTTCTTTGCGACGTGGACCGTCGGGCAAATATTCTCGCACTTTCTGTTTCTTAACCAACTCCAGCTCCTTAGCCAATTGTTCTACTTCCGATTTGACTTCAGTGAATTTTTCCTCCACGCTTTCAATTCTTTGATCTACTGCCTGGAACTTCTCCTCAAAAAACGCATTCTGGTAATCAAGTTTGCTTTCTAGAGCTTTCTTCTGCTCATCGAACTTAGTATCTAGCTTTTCATCGAGAGCGTTCTTTTGTTCTTCGAAAGCATTCTTGTGTTTTTTTTTTTACCGCTCTCCAGCTTCTCGAATTTGTCTTCGAGAGCGTTCTTTTGTTCTTCGAGAGCGTTCTTTTGTTCTTCGAGAGCATTCTTTTGGCTACTCTCCATCTTTTCGAATTTCTCCAGAAGCAACTTCATGAAAGCGGGCATTTCATCGGCAGTACTTGCTGTTCTTCTTGAACTTCGAACAGCATCGTGTCTGGATGTCCACCTTCCTCGGTAATAGCGTCCTGGAGTCGGAGCAACAGTTCCCTTTTGAGCCCCGAAGTCTGGAGGTTTCTTTTACCCAATTCCGCTTTTAACTCAGCTGTTGTCAATTCTTCAATTTTTCGACCCATTTTGAATTGTCTTCACACAATTTTTACAACATAATCAGTTTATGTCTTACATCTGTTCCAGAAAATTCACTCGCGAATAAACAAATCACTGAAACCGTTTTTATAACTTAGTTAATTATAGCTTTATCGCACAATCAGTTTAAATATGTCCGGAATATTCCACACTCAAATTTGTATGAGTCACAGACACTGTTTACACACGATATCTCTGGAAAATTCCACTGCAAAAATAAATCGTTTTAGTCACCGACGCTATTTACGCGCACTTTCTCTAGAAATCTCCACTTAAAACTGTTTGACACACTAGCACTGTTCCGGAAAATTCCACTGTAGAATTTACCCGCACAATTATGAGTTTTATCCCCAATTTCTGACACCAATGTAATATTTTCGGCCTGGGGTTCGTCGAATAAAACTCAATTTAACTTCTATAATTACACGATGAAACACTTGATTTATCAAACAAAACTTATTTAAATTCAAATCACACTGTTATTCAACTTTACTACTTAGAACTCAACACTTTATTTCAATTCAATCACTTTTCACTTTATTACCGATTTTCACAAGTCAACGATTAAAATATCACTGTCCTTACGAGCCTGTCACCCGTGTATTTATACAAAATAAAACACCTTCTAGTACGTTCCATACCCCCTTTGGTAATTTTCCGTTGGTACTCCTCCGCTGAATTCCAAGGAGGGGAAATCGAAATTCGAACTTCGAATATGACAGCTGCTGTCAGATGACTGGAATGACAGTTGGGTATGTTCGTTTAGTGAATCGAGCGGGTGCGTTTGTAGAGTGAATCGATGGGTGCATTCAGGGACTCCTGCGAGTTGTTTTATTTCTTGTCGCCACATAACAGTATTAAAACAGAACTGTTTACCGGTAAGTAAGTAAGATTAAAGTTTTCAGGCCAACAGACTTAATGTGTAATGAATTTCAAACATTGCTTTACTGAATACATACATTCAGGCTAAGTGCTTGGCTGAGTGCTTATATTTTTACCAGCAATCTCACTAATTGCTAGTATAGCCAAGGTTAAAAATGTGTGCAGGGTCTGAAAAGTATTAAATAGAAAAGCCTCTACCCGAATAGTGTTTCACAACAGACGTGACAATTTGAAAGTCAGTTGGGCGCTGCCACGTCTTGTCCAAAATAAGGAAAAAGAAACACTTTTTTATCGAATTTCAAAATAGGCTTATTTCACACGGCTTCGAACACACGGCGACAGAAAAACGCGCGACAAAAAACAACGCGATTTTCTGTGGCGAGCATACTCAACACACGAACGATAATTTTCTGTGCGGGTTCTGTCAGTTTTGATGAAAAATTTAAATTTCATTGTTAAATAAAGAGCTTGCAAGCTCTTGTAGTAAACTCTGTACACAAACACTCATTTTCGGGGCAATTCCGGTGAATTGTAGTAAAAACAGTAATTTTTATCGTTAAATAAAACAAAATTATATTTTTTGTCGTGCGGCTTGAAAGAGTCGCAATTCGGACTTTTGTCGCAAATCGAGTCTCTCGACTTATTATCGACTTATTGTCCAGTATTTAAATGCTTGTGCTTCTAGACGGACTGCAATTAGTCGCGCGTTTTTCTGTCGCCGTGTGTCCCTAGCCTAAGATGAGGTAGTTCAGAACAAAAATAAGGACCAAAACTATAAAAATAAAATTAAATTGTTTTATCTCTGAGTTTCGTACTCCTTTTCCTGGAATCTTACCTCAATTCGGGTAAATTCATTACTATCAGTTTATGGGCAAAGCGTTTTCATATTGGGGAATGGAATATCCAGCTATTCAGTAATTTATGTTGCTGCTTTGGCATACTCTACCCTATAGCTCGATGGTAATGTAGAGTAGTGTGGAATCTGTTTCGTTCCACTTTGACAGTTTCCTTGTTCTGTTTGTGTGCTGCACTGTACCGTACAGGTACACGTACACTACTCCGGCGCGGTGCTGTCTAGGAAAGAACACGTCAGTCATTTCTTCAAATACTTGCCAACTTTCATCGGTTTTTTCTCATTTTATTGGAAAGTTGCACGAAAACTTAACAGTTTTCCTAATTTTCCTAAATCGGAAACGCAAGCATATTGTTAAACTCAAACGCAGAAAAAGAAAACCCTTCCAATAAGGTAAGTTTCTCAGAGAAATACTAGAAATTCGTAAACTAACCTGCAAATGCACGAAACTAGAGTGCAGAAACTTCTAATTGGACAGGTACATAATTGTTTGATGGCTTTTAATTCTTTACAGATAATGCCCAGACTTAGAACGACCCCTTTCTGGGGCTTGCGAGTGTTTGTTCTTGTGGCGATCATTGCCTGTAGTATTCCAACATTGCATTCCGCTGCTGTAATGTCTGTCGATTTGGGCAACGAATGGATGAAGGTGGGAGTCGTTTCCCCGGGTGTTCCGATGGAGATTGCCCTTAATAAGGAATCGAAAAGAAAGTCTCCCGCTGTACTGGCCTTCCGTGATGGCGTGCGGTCGTTTGGCGAGGATGCTCAGACAGTAGGTGTGAGGGAGCCATCAAGTGCTTACGGATATTTATTAGATCTGCTGGGAAAGCAAGTGGATAACCCCATTGTTGACCTGTACCGGTAAGAAAAACCACAATCTTCGTTTTTGCACGAATTCCCTTTTAAAACGATCCCTCATGTTGTTTTTACAATAGCAAACGCTTCCCCTACTACGAGATTGTCGGTGACGAGAAGCGAAACACGGTGGTATTCAAAAAAGGAGATGAACGCTTCTCTGTGGAGGAGCTGGTAGCACAAATCCTTGTTAAAGCCAAAGAATTTGCACAGGACTCCACCAGTCAAGTCATTGCCGAGTGTGTGCTTATCGTCCCCGGATTCTTTGGACAAGCTGAGCGTTCAGCCCTTCTAGCTGCAGCACAATTGGCTAACTTGAAAGTTCTTCAGCTAATCAACGACTATACGGCCGTCGCCCTTAACTATGGCGTCTTCCATCGAGCGGAGATTAACGAAACCACTCAGTATTTCTTATTTTACGACATGGGTGCGCAAAAGACATCGGCGGCTGTTGTGAGCTATCAACTGGTAAAGGACAAACAGACGAAAGAAACTAATCCTGTTGTTCATGTACTCGGCGTTGGCTATGATCGTACTCTTGGTGGCTTGGATGTTCAGCTTAGATTGCGTGATTATCTCGCTAAGGAGTTCAATAACCTCAAGAAAACGAAAACCGACGTCACAAAGAATCCACGCGCCATGGCCAAGCTGTTCAAAGAAGCAGGCCGCTTGAAGAATGTTCTAAGCGCAAACATGGATCACTATGCCCAGATTGAGAATCTAATTGAGGATCACGACTTCAAATTGCAAGTGACTAGAGAAATTCTCGAGGAATTATGTGCTGATATCTGGCCAAGGGTTGTGAAACCACTGCAACAGGCATTGAGATCGTCCGGACTCTCCTTGGATGTGGTTAGTCAGGTTATTATATTCGGTGGTGGCACTCGCGTACCAAAGGTGCAGGAAATTCTTAAAGAAGAGATTAAACAGGAATTGGGCAAGAGCTTGAACGCCGATGAGGCAGCCACTATGGGGGCGGTGTACAAAGCAGCCGACCTGGCGACTGGCTTTAAGGTAAAGAAATTCATCCTGAAGGATGCTGTGCTCTTCCCCATTCAGGTTTCGTTTGAACGAGACCCCGGAGATGGTGCTAGTGTTCGTCAAGTCAAGCGGGTGCTCTTCGGTCCCATGAACTCGTATCCACAGAAAAAGGTGATCACTTTTAATAAACACACGAGCGATTTCGATTTCTTTGTCCACTACGGTGACCTCAGCTACCTAAGTGCTGAGGAAATTTCCTACATTGGTGCACTGAATCTGTCTCACGTTGAATTGTCGAAAGTGAAGGAGACTCTGGAGAAAAACCAGAACGAAATTCTGGACTCGAAAGGAATCAAGGCGTACTTTGTTTTGGATGATTCCGGCATTTTCAGTTCAACTGGAGTGGAGTTTGTTTACGAGAAGCAGAAGACAGAGGAGGAAGACGCAGACATTGAGGGAACTCTTGCAAAGTTGGGCAGTACAATAAGCAAACTATTCTCAAACAAGGACGGCGAAAAGAAAGAAGGTGCTGATACTAAGGACGATCCAAAAACTGAGAATAAAGAAGGCGAAAAACCATCAGACAATCAAGAGGACGACAAAACTGCAAAGGATGAGGTACCCAAAGCTGGTGACGCCAAAACTGAGGACAAAGGTAATTAGTAGCCCGATTAAGTTGGTTTTTTTTGCTAAAAATTGTTCTTTTCCAATCAATCCAGCTTCAAAGAACAACACCGTAAAGATAGTGACCGTCAAGGAGCCAATTGAGTACAAACTCACTCTTCAATACACCGCTCCCCTCGAAGGCGAAGGCTTTGAGAAGTCTCTGGAAAAGCTGACTGCAATCAACACGATTGAAGATGCACGTGTTCGCTTGGAGTCGTCTTTCAATGCCCTGGAATCCCATGTCATCGAGACCCAAGAGAAACTTAGTACCGATGAATACGCCAACTGTGCAACAAAAGAAGAAAAGGAGAAGATCCTTAGTGAGTGCTCGGCTATTTCTGAATGGCTGTACGAAGACGGTGCCGACGTTGGTGCTGATGTCTACGAAAAGAAACTTGAAGAATTGAAAAAACTCACAAACGTCGTTCTTGGTCGCCACTGGGAACATGAAGAACGACCTGAAGCTGTCAAAGCCCTTGACGGAATGATCGAAGGTGCTAGAGGGTTCTTGGAAAAAGCCATGAACCTAACCAAGGATACTAATCCCGAAAGGGATGTCTTCACTGAAGTGGAAGTGATCACACTCGCGAAGGTAATCGAAGAAACGGCCGCCTGGCGAAAGACCGAAGTCGCAGCTCAGAAAAAACTCAAACGCAATCAGGACCTGCACTTAACGGTTAAGGACATTACCGACAAAATGGCTCTTCTTGATCGTGAGGTTAAGTATCTCGTGAACAAAATCAAGATTTGGAAGCCAAAGACAAAACCTGCCAAGAAAGAGACAAAAGAGAAGGTCGATGAGGTGCCCGAAGAAGAGCCGCCACAAGAGGCCGAAGAAGCACAAGAAGAAGAGCCAAAGACTGAGGACATTGAGGGCGAACAAGTTGAAACGCCATCCGCTGAGGAAGTTGATCCAACCGAGACCGAGAAGGATGCAGCAGCGCACAGCGAGCTGTAAAGTGTCGGGAAGCGTGCACTTTCTTTCAAAAAGCATTTATACAAAAAGTGTGGACAAAGACTCATATAATTTGCTTTTACCTTTCGCCCACTTCTCTATCATCTTTTCCTCCTATTTTAAGCTCTTTCCATTCCGACTTTTTAGTTTAATTTCAAGGCTCATCAAGGAAAAGAAAAAAAAAAATAGAACAAAGCATGAAAAGAGGACATAGACCTGGCAAAAGATCGATCTGTGTTTTCACCTAGAGAATTTTACAATGACTTCATTTTTTGTACATTTTGTGGTATAATCAGAACCTTAAGACACTAAGTTATTTGTAAATCTATGAAATAAAATGAAAAATCTTATTTAAATCATAGGTTAATGGTATTAATACTTCTCTAGTCTAGGAAAGCATGAGTTTAATGGGCTGAAAAGTACCAGCATCTTTCAGGCTAGTCTACATGATCCTTATGCATCCTGGTATTTCTACACAAGTTCACCGATTTGGCCAAAGATAACCCAAAGATACCCTCTATTGGGTACCTGAAAATGCTGGAGGGGACAACTAGGCGGACTTTTTGGGAAGGCAAGAAACTACCAATATTTACAGAACCTGAGAGGATCGTGGGCGATAGCACAGATATCACAAGGATGAATGTAGGAGAACCGCGTTGGGACATTCCAAAAGTTCAGAGGAATGCAAATGAATACTCTGACTGTTAACCGCCTGACCACCTAAAGAACGATGGTTGGTATTCGCTCCTCCAGAGTCCCGAGTCATACCTGCTCCATTATATTTCCAGTACTCACAAAAATCATCGTCAGACCATGTTATTCTTTTAGTTGACTCAAAGCCTGGATATATTGCGGGCACTTCTAGGGGTCAGCAGCTGAGTTTAAACGTCAGTGCGGCAAGAGAAGTATGTATGTATAAATATTACGTATTGAAGTTAAACCGTTATCCATGTCGAGTAGATGAGCAACTACTGGTAAATTTTGTTCTAAAATCTACCGCGATAAGCCCCATGAAGCTTATCACAGTATTTCGAGCTATTGAAAAGTCTAAGTTGACGGAATTCAATACTACCATATTCCTACTTACAATTTTCAAAATAAGGTTTGTTTTCTCATTGATGTTTCGAAAGCATCTATCGTTTCTAAATAGAGTAAGTTCGAGGATTTTTACTCTTATTTGGTCTTGACTAAAGATTTGTTCTAGAGTACACTCTCCCCTCCATATTCGCGGCCGAATATGATAATGAGAAGTGGGCATGAAAACTTTTTGTGTCTGATAAAATCAAAACTCATAACCAAGACATCTATGTACTCTTTTGTGAATTAGTTCCCCCACAGGATTTAAGAATGTGTTCTGGAGCCTCATAGCGTCATGTCGCTAGTGGCCAAAAAAGCGAAGGAAGATTTTGGTGCTCTGCGCAGTCTAGGAGGTTGAAGAGTTTAGCGACCAAAACTGCAGCCTTGTTGCATTGTTAACAGGGAGATATGGCACTAGCCTAAGTCGATGGGAACCTTAAACTCCACCGTAGTTTAAGAGCAAACACCAGGTCATCGTTGTATTGTTGGCCTACCAGCGCAGAGATCTTTTAATGGAATGTGAATGTGGAGCTATGATAAGGCGCGTCAAAGTTAGTGTAGGACGGGTGTAGGTATATAAGTAATAGAAGAAAAAAATTCGTTTAAAAAGCGTAGGATCAAGGTAAGGAAAGGTACCTTAAGGTACTGGGTGAGCGACAGATGGAGACAATTGTCGCTCGTGTAAAAGTTCTGATAAAACTCAATGGATTCAGCGAAGAACGGCTTATTTAAGTTTCAAAGTTCCGTTTGTTTCATAGCAAAATCTAAACATTCCCGTTATTTTGAAGTGCAATAAATATGTACCTACGCTTCATAAAATTTTCATGCAATCCTTATTTCTTAATTATGTGAAAGAATAAAATGTTCCAATAATTTACATTCTAAATTACATTTTAACTTACCTTATTTTTATTCTGTTTTCATTTCTACTTTTAGCACAATTAATTTATAAACCATTTAACTTCGCGCTGAAATCACTTCACCGCAACTCAAAGGAAATTCCACTGCAGAGGAGTGCTGCCAAAGCACGTTTTTAGAATGTGCACAATTGCCGAAATCGCCAGTAATATCTCACCTCTCAGTATTTTCTCACCCTCTGCTCTAACCCAGAAGATCCTCTTGCAATGGGCAAAGCATCAATTGATTGAAACATTTCCATTGACTGTTTTATTACTAGTTTAGACGCTTTAGAAATTAGCTTTGCAATATTGATTTTTAAATGGCCATCAATGATTGATTTCCATTTGAAGAGCAATCATTGTCATAAATCTACGTGGCAATAAGTTTAAAAATTACATTTGAAACTTAAATTTAATATTTTCGGCTTCAACGGCTTCTATACAAATAAAAATATAAACTTCAAACCCGAAAACAATGCAGACATAGAAAATTTCAAAACTTTAATGATTTTCTTTTTCGTTTTAAATTTGTATTTGTAGGCAATGAAATGTCCACATTATAAATGATTAAAAATCTAATTGCCAGTTATTTTTTCATTGCAATTGCCATGTTTATTTCCATTGCATTGGGCATTGACAGTGGAGGCACAGCGTAAAAGGAGTTTTTCCTTTTTAACAACCGGCAGTTCATCAATCATTGACATAATACATATGGACTGCTAGTTGGTGCCTCTGCTTATACAAAACCTAAAACAAAAATGGTCCGCTTGTGCTTCTGTTTGGTATTGGTGGTGTGTTGCAGAAGCAGCATTCCCATTGAATACCCCATAAGACAATATTTTTCAAATTTGGTCATGGGTACTACACAGCGTGAGTTTCTACGTACTTGAATGGACCACAAAGTCATCAATGTTTACACGTAGAGTGTGGAAATGTCGAAAAAAACAACCGTGTGCGTTTTCCCCGCGGGGTGCGATCCTGCAACCCTTACTTGCCGCGATTAATGCTCTACCAGTTAATGCTACAGTGAACACGTTGATTCTTTGTCCAGATTCGACAGCCTCACTAGTTTTTGCCTTCTACTGTAGCTCAACTGGTAGAGCATTAATCGAGACAAGTAAGGACAGTACGAACTCCATACAAAATCCCAAAGACTTCATCGAAAATTCTTGAAATCCCAAAGACTTCATCGAAAATCCGTGAAGTCCCAAAGACTTCATCGAAAATATTTGAAATCCCATAGACTTCATCGAAAATGTTTGAAGCCCCAAAGACTTCAACTGAATGCGGGTGACTTCAAGTGAATGGTAAAGACTTCAAAGGGCCTTCAAAGAATGCAGCAAATTCTAAAGAATTGAATTCAATTGAATGCAATCTAAAGAATTCTTCAAAGGATTGGTCCAATCAAAGACTTCAAAAAGAATTGTGATTTTAATATTGAAGTCTTTATTCCAAAACGAATTCAGGAATTTATCCCAGAATTAATCCCAGATCGGAAGTCAATTGATTTTTTAATTAAAAAGATTGCAGTCTTTTACAACTCTGCCACGCAGTTATTTTCTCACCACCAGCCGATACACCAAGCCGCTTCAATCCACAAACATTTATTTCAGAGGCAATGACTGCCGATGAATGTCCCCAAAAAATGTTTCGTCACTCGTGTTTTTAAGCTCAAACTTGTCCAAATACACACTGACTGAACACTCGCATTTGCTGTTCTCTCTAGCGAAATTCCTGTTCACAAACTATTTCAAAATAATCAAAAAAAGTAAAAAAAAGGTATGAACTCGGTTAGAAAATCTGTATTAATTGATAACCTAACCGAACGTATCGTTGCTTATGTTGGGGAGCGCCCCTATGGCAAAGCCATACAAAATTAAATTAAATATTGAGTTAGGGAGAGAAATGGATAAAGGACCGAAAAACTGCGACAGCATTATAATTTTTCATAAACTGCTTTCGTCATTGTCTTCATTGTTTTTTTAAATTTGCAGTCTGCGATTAACATTAATCTTTGACTAATCTCCTACAAATCGCGGGATTTACCATACGAATATTGTATACTCTCGGCAAGTAAATAAAAATAAATCTCATAAATATAATTCAACCTGCTGCTTATACCATGTCTCCATCGGCAATGAAAAAAGGATTAGCGGGAGACAATTAAAAATAAATCCCAAAATGGCTCCACTGATCAAATATAGGACTTATTTAACACGAGAACTCTTGTTCTGTCATTTTATCTTTCAAAAGAGAGTGGCGCTGCCATTTATAAAAATAAATAAATAGAGTGGCGCAACAGCTCGTGGTGAGCCAGAGCCAGCTTCTCAACTATGTATGCTGTGTGTGTTATAATTTCTTCACATACAAGGGGACCTACAATTTTTTGCCGAATCCGAACGGCACTTTGAGAAGTTTTTCAGGACAAGTACCTAATACCACAAATTACTTAATAACTAGATATTCAACTTAAGCGTCCCCTTCCCCCCAAAACCCATTTGTTTATTTGTTGTTATTGTTTTGAGTTCCGTGTCGGTGAATACGTGTGAGAAAAATAAACAAAAATTTGAGAGCCCGCCAAAATAGCGAGGTGAATTTCACACTGACATTTGAAAAAGTCATAAAAGATAACACACAAGTCCTTAAAGTCAAAATGACAATTCTGTTTTAATTTTGCCCACACTTGGGGTGAGCCTACATTGAGACTACAAAATCGTCAAATTTAGTTCATTTGAATGTGCCTGGAAATACTGGAATGTTTATGACGTAATTGGATATTTTTACGAATTTGGTCTTTTTTTTCAATATAGTTCGGGTCACAAATTACTTAATAACTAAATATTCAACTTGTGCGTCCCCTTTCCCCCAATACCTATTTGTTTATTTGTTGTTTATGCTTTTCGGTTTTGTGACGGTGAATGCGTGTGAGACGCTTATTATTATTATTACGCAGTTGGGCTTTTCTTTTCTCCAGAATTGTTCATGTGTTAGTGATGTTCAGTTTTTAATTATGTAGGAATGCAGAAAAAATTAGCAAAACAAGAGCAACAGTTAGGAAACAATCGAGAAAACTTCCATTTTAGGAAAAGGCTTTTGATTTTTACTTGCGTAAAATATTAAGCGTTCCCAAATTTAAGAAAAATGAAGAAGTTTAGAAGCATTAAATATAGCTTTCATTGGATTGCATCACTGAAACTTTTTTTACTTGTGATTAAATTTATTTGTTTAATGAATGCTTCTTTTGGTGTCAATCTCTATTGTTATCTACAAAAATATACATAAACATTTTTCTTTCGACTACTTTGCTATTTCACTGACAGAAATCAATTTCAATGTGCTACTGATTTTTTTTACGAAATGGGTTCACTCAAAAGTGCATTATTCTTCTGTTCTCAGTTGCCAATTTGACTTTTAATGTTCAACTCTAATCTCAAATGCATGCAATAATATCGACTTGGAAGGATAAGGATGACAATTATATCATAATATTGATTTGTTCGAATAATGAATTCAAATTATAGCTATAATAAAAATAATAAAAGTGCCTTTGAACCTTTCTAATGACTTTTACTTTTTAATAAACTAACGATTGATTTCGCCAAAACATGTAGAAAACATTTTATTGGTACTTAACCGTAAATTTTGCTTTTTAAAGCTTTAATCCGGTAACATAAAACACAAACTTATCAGAGGCACAGGCATTTAGGCAGTAAAGAATTAGTTTCATTTGCGCTTTTTGTGTTTTGTTTTTAACTATATATGAAAATATTTAGAAGGCATTTGAAATACATAATGTATAACCGGAATACAATTAAGATAAAAATGATTTTAAGGTCTCTAGCAAAACAACATTAATGTAGCACGACCCATTATGTAGCGACTTCCAGATATTGGAATTCGTTACAATTTTTGTCCGGTAGACGGAGCAAAAAGCTGATTCCGCCATGTTTTCGTGGTGAATCACTTGAACTTCGTGGTGAATCTCTTCAAGTATGGAATACATTGACAAAATGTGAGAGTATGCGTGGATTTCCAGGCATTACCATGGCAACAGCTTGTAGGCCCCCCGGCTTTCCAGTCTAGTTGAATATCTAATTCATTAAGTAATTTGTGCTAATACTCTCGGAGCGCTTGTCAGACCCTCGCGAATGTGGTGACCGTGAAACAGAACGAGTATTTTTTTTTCATGTGGCGATGGTAGAATTCGAGCCCAGACCTCTGGTATAGTAAGCAGACACACTAACCACGGCACCCCACATGATGTCATTCACCCGGGGCAAAATAAGATTTCCTTTTTAGAAATTCCCAAGGAAACTTTTTTGTGAAAGATCTGTCGTTCAGGAACAGTAACAACATTTTTAATCGCTTGCCGAGAGGTTTGTAGAGGATTTAATGACGATTTATATTAATCGCAACAACACAAACTTACTTTATGCCTCTTACATTTCTAGTGTCAAACGCCAAATCGAAGCAATTTTATTTTTTTCGATTTGCGGATGTGTTTGTTGGTGGCCAGCCCGTGTGTGTGATATATTTTGTCGCCAAACGGCGAACGTGTTTTTTATTGATTGGACCTGTTCTCGATTTTGAGAGCAATTCTTTCAAGTTTTAATGAAAAATGCTATTCATCAACATCAACCACCAACATCGCAATTTTTTGAATTAAAAATTCTGCCCCGGGCTTCACACACTCACACCTAAGAGAAAGAAAATTATGTGAAGCAATGGCATTGTTTTCTTAAGTCAGTGCAGCTATATCCATGATAAATCAACAATTCCGAGAACGCCCGACAAAATAGACGGAGAGAGGGTTAACTTTTCCGTGACTTCTGTTTTCTGAATAGGTTATCGTTTTTTTAATAAACAATTTGACCGAAACATTCGTCCAGTGTAGACACTGGGCAAGAAAAATATATTCTGTTCTCGCTTGCACTTATGATTTGCAAATATGCATACGCACATAATAACTTTCTCTATCTTGCTGCAACTAATGCCTTTTTTAATATTGTTATCCTATTTTGTCACACCTTTAGACACCCTGTAGTGCACTTTCTTTCTTTGTCTAATTGAGTCAAATTTTCTTGCATTTTGCTGTCGCCTCACTCTTACACCAATGAAAGAGTGAGTTGTTGTCTGCCTGCCAATATTGTTGTTTCAACCGAACAGCCGTGCAGTTCGTCGTATCGCCAGAGAAGTGTTCGTGTTCGTGTCCGTTGGCTGGCGAAAGTGTTTATAATGCGGAGTGAAAATTAATAATTACAAAAGAGCAAACGAAAAAATATCAAATTTTATCCCAAAACGTTCACAAATGTGTGATATCTACCCAAAACCATAAATGTCCAGTGCGTGAAAACACATCCGAAATTATTTACACCTCCAGACACAGTGTTCGTGCAAATGTGAAAAGACAAAGCAAACCAAGAAAAGAAAAAAAAAATCGAACCAAATCAAAGGCAGCCAAAATCAGGAAAATTTACAAATTTTCCTCGATAAGGTGGTGGAAGTTTTAACGAACAGCAGTCTCTAGCCGAAGATAATAAATTCAGGACAAAAAAAAACAGTTCCAGTCAGCAGCAGCAGCAGTCGCGGAGCACCAGCCAGCGCTGCTGTAACATGGCGTGTTTAAACACACTTAAACTAGAAATAAAAACCCTAGAAAAGATTTTCACCAAGAATCATGAGCGTTTCCAAATCTTAAACTCCAGTGTCGATGAATTGACCTGCCGTTTTATTGGAAAAAATGGAAAGCGCTATGATATTCATGCCAATATTACGGTAAGTCATTGTGGGGGAGTGGGGACTCCCAGAAAAATTACCTACGAAAAAATATAACAGGATTAGAAAGGCCATTTTGTTTTTCTGCACGAGAGAGGTGCAGAAAAAAAAAAAAAAAAATAATTGACAGTGACTACCGATGATGATTTTTCATGTGTTTTTCCCAACGTCAGTGCAAGTCCGATGTAGGTGGATGGGTGGTGGTAGCGAAAATCTTTGTGCATCGTCCTTTTATTGCCCTTTCGTAACAATTTCGCGAATCTGCCCCAGCTTCTTGGCGATCAACCCCACTTGAGTGCCTAGAGTTTCCTTTTTCATGATTCTTTCTCGTTCCCCCTTGTTTGTGTGGATGATATGTGGACCCCTGCTGTTTTCATTGCACTTGAGACTTGACACAAAGGAACCTCTTGGTTTGTTGTTGCTGGTTGCCCACCTTAAGGTGTTGTTTTTTCTTCTTCCTGTATCTGTTTTTTTTTTTATAATAGTGTTGGTACATGTTTTCATTAAAGCAATTGTCAAGACTGTGCCCCAATACTTTTTTTGCCATTGGCTTCTTGGTTACTGTCTGGCTTAACCATATGTTGTATACCTGCATCGTTCTAGGTTATGGCCTAAAAGGCAGTGACTGGCTTTGATTAGTCACAACCTTAATTCAGTTCAGATTTGCGGGGATTTTCCAAAATTTATCAGGTCATCTCATTGTGGGCTGTGACGGTGCCGTTCACATCGGATTTCAGTTGAAAAATTGATTCGCTAAGAGACTCTGCGCGATCGGTGTAATATTTTTATAACTACTTCATGTGCATACAAAGAAATCTCAATCATGATAAGACGCACAAGAGGCACGTCACGTACCCATGTTGTATGGGGTTTGTTTATTTTATGCGTTTCTACTGGGTGCCTTTGTCAAAGACCTGCATGACCTTCACAGATTGAACTCTTGTGTTTTTAATAAATTTTATTTATAGAAAATTACAACAATATTACAAGAAATATACGTTTCAATATAAGATATTGATTTATCGAACACGATTAAGTTATTTGGTTAAAGTTAACTGTGATTGGCAATGAGTCTCTGTCATACAACTAAATCATTTTCGAATCTTGTAGGTAAATTTGTTACAAAGAAAAAAACTTGAAGAAAATTTCATTCCACTTCTGTAGGTACATATTTTAAGTTTCTACCATAGAAAAGATTCCCTGGTCATTCTGCTTGCTGTCTAGGCTAAGTGGTCTGTCATCTAACTCCAAATGCGGTTTCATTGAATCATCTTAAAACTACGGACGTTTTCTTCAAGGCGAAAATACACTGTTCTAACTCGATTCGTGCTTAAAAATTACTCTTATAAGAAGGCAACGAAAACACAAAAGGTCGAATACAGGGAAGCGTGTCCTGAGCACCATACCGAAAGTACTGGTTGACGGGGGTCTAGCTAAAGGAATGGACGCGCTATAAAGGTCTCTTCTTAAGTTTTGGTAAATACCTACCTCGGAAACCAAGGCTCCTAGCGAAAAAATTTAACAACTTTAGAAACTATAGGTTTTTTGTTCTTTATGGGCTAAAAAAAAATTGGCCTGAAAATGACATACAACTTTTTTCAGATGGGTGTTGAGTCATGCCTTTACCTTGGCATGTATTTGGCTGCCCTCGTAGGGTATCCGTCTCTTTCCATTTAACGCCAACCATAATCTTGTGAGTTTTTGGTTGCAGATTTCAAGAACTTATGAGAAAGAAGTTTATTGATGCGTTTATATGATGATGTTTATACTTTGGCGATTGAACCATCCACTTGTCATTAGTACAGCATTAACCAATGATTACATTCTTCCAGGAAAGTGGTGACTTCCAATATGGAAATCTGATTTATAATCCAGGCTTAAAAACAAAAATAGGTGATATATTTCGTGCGGAAGCGACACAGTTGCAGAAGAAGGTGTCCTCAACAACATACCGAAAGTACTGGTGTGTGGGGTTGAGCTAACGGATAGGCGGCGCTCTAGAAATCATTTTTTTTTTGGCAAATAACTTAAAAGCTAAGGCTCGTAGCGAAAAAATGTCAACTACTAAATTAATCTACACAAAACTTAAAATATACAAAAAAGATCATTGACACTTTTTCGCTAGAATCAATGCTTAAAGAGAAACGGAGTAGCGAACTGGCAATTTGAATATAGTTGATTTTTATTGTGTTCCCGACCGATGCATATAAAGTTTTTCACGGTATCCCACCTCCGCGAGAATCTGACAAACCCTCCGAGAGTATCATTTGTCTTGAGAGACCTCTCGATTCGCCGTTCGGAATCGGCAAAAATTTTAGGTCATTTTTATGTGTGTAAAAACACCTGTAACGCATACAGCATGCATGATTGTAAGAGATGTCAGTCGATGGCTCTTCTGAGCTGCAAGTGCTGGTTAGTTTTTTTTTGTTTACTTTTATTGAAGAAAGAAATGAAGAATCGATACGAAAATTCTCATATCACATCGATTCCTAAACCTGAGGAATTTTTAGTGTCATGATGTATGTATATGTTCGACTGACATCAGAACCAAGGCATACGCCTCAGCCACCGGAACAGACAATGCCGGCTTTTTGGCCAACAACCTCAGCGCATACCACACCCAGTCGTGCATCGGCAAATGTGTAATGACGGTTGATCCGGTGTCCCCGGAAGGACTTAGAATACCATGATCTCACCTGGTCCAACTTCATTGGGTGGGTGTGCTGGCGGGACAAGCTAAAGCTTATAGCAAACAACATCCCCCATAACATATACATGCCTTCTATTCTAAATCACCTGTGGACCAGCTTCAGAGCTGAAACAACTTTGGTAACCTCTTTTCCTTTTATTAACTCAAACAAATACAGCGCTGTGTACGTACAGCATGCTTACAAATATATTTAGAAGTTCGGGCCTACATTTAATGTTGCAAACATTGTTATAATACTTGGTGGGTGTCACACCCTAATATCCTTCATGGCCTGCATTTGTCGCAGAATGGACGCATCTGGACTAAAAGATGATCTTTGTGAAGTTTTTGCTGCTTATTCAGATGGAAAGATGTTAACGGGACATGCCATAAAACGAGTTATTCGAGCGCATTTACTTGTAAGATCATATTGTTGTGGAAGGAGCGAATATCTCACACAGTAATGCCGCGACTTTCAACTAGATTTCTGTCAGGTGCGGCGTATCCGATTCAGATTTGTTTACAATTAACGCAGGTGTTCCACAAGGTTCAATTCTGTCTCCTACTTTATTTCTTATACACATAAATGATTTATTAAATTCAACTAATAATCAAATATTTAGCTTTGCGGATGACAGTACTCTTATTGCTTCCACCTAAAACAGAACTCCTGTTAATGCCATAACTTCTCATAGCCAAAGATGTAGTCAAATTGAATCACTTCATTCTGATCTCAAAAAGATTGTAGATTGGGGTAAGGCAAATTTTGTTAATTTTAATGAAAAACACAAAACACAAAACACAATATTCTGTCTTTTCAAGGAAAAGTTCATCTACTGCACCACCCCTTAATGTGGAAAACAAAATCATTTATGCAAAAGATAATATCCACCTGGAGTCAATGTTAACTCTAATATAACTTGGCACCAACACTTATCTAATATTGCTAAATCTGCTTCGTCAAAATTAAGCTATTTGTTTAGAGCAAAACGATTCTTTTCTCCTCCTCACTTACTTCAAACGTCAAATAAGACCAGCATTGAAATACTGCTCTCATATTTGGAGCTCTGCTCTTAAGCATTCTCTCCGCCTTCTTGATTCAATTAAAAAATAAGCATTCGTATAATCGATAAATCTTCAATCACTGTCTCACCGAAGACGTGTTGCTGATTTATGTCTTTATTATAAATATTATAATGGCAAGTGCTCTGAAAAATTAAGTAACTTAATTCCTGAAAATTCTTCTTTTGTTCGATCTACAAGGCAAGCGTTAAGCGCTCATCAGTTCCATGCTCACCTCGAAACACTCTTTCAAAATCCTTTCTTTTATAGAAACAAGCACACTTTAGAATTCTTTTTCTGATTACATATTTTCTAACACTTATAAACTGCAAACTTTTAAAAATAAAGTAAATAAGTATCTCCCTACTTATTTAGGGTACTGTTTCAGTGTTTTAGGTTCGCCTTTCCTGAGAAGACATTAAAAAAAAAAAAAAAAAACGGATATTCCAGGCAACTGCAAAGCTGAAGAACTAGCTAGAGAAGGTGCTAATCCGACTCAGGTAACGGTACCGGCAGCACCCATAAAGTCGATTAAGTTTCACCTGGATACCCAAGCAATTGCATTTTCAAACAATTGGTGGAATATCATGTGAATAACACATGCCCCCTTCCAAACAAATCTGGCTAGTACTTGATCGTAAAACAACGAGAGTTTTCTCCTTTAATGCGCTGAATTAAGAAAGATAATTGGGGCCCGCACAGGCCACTGTGTGGTAGGCCGACATTCCAGAAGACTTGGTGCTCCCTTCAACGATTTTTGTAGATGACGAAGTGTTGAGGATGATAGAGGATAATAGGCTTTATCCCCGGGTCAGGCTAAACGCCTAAATAACGCCTGGGAACTCAATCGTTGAGCACATTTAGCAAACGCCACATATCCCCATCACTCTCCCCTCACCCCCACTACATCCCAAGTTTTCGCAACAGGACCGGCTTGGTAAGGGCTCATACCGCATCGGTTGCCCTTACCTCACCCTTCTATGGAAACACCGGTATACATTTCCCCTGGTACGGGTTCATACCGCTTTGGTTAGCCTACTTCTCTCAATAACCGCTGTTTCTAAGGATAACTCTGACTTAAGTCGCCTTAGGTTCGGGTTTACACATAAACGGTTAACCTAAATCAGCGTCTTAACTAAGAAATCTCCTCCGGCAAGGGTTTTTACCGAAATCGGTTAAAATAAATAAAAATAAATAGAGTGGCGCAACAGTTCGAGGTGAACCAGGGCCAACTTCTCAACAATGTATGCTGTGTGTGTTAATTTCTTCACATACAAGGGGACGTACAGTTTTTTGTCGAATCCGAACGGCACTTTGAGAAGTTTTTCAGGACAAATGATACTCTCGGAGGGCTTGGCAGAGCCTCGCGGAGGTGGGGGCCGTGAAAAAGAACAAGTCTTTTTTTTCAATTGACGATAGCAGGATTCGAACCCAGACATCCGTCGTAGTAAGCACACACACTAACCACTATGCCACGGCACCCTACCGAAATCGGTTACTCCTGCACTTTTTCCCATTCTTGAGGATAATTCTTACTAGGGGGGCGATAGGCTCAGACTTAAAACGAAAGCGGTTGCCCATGCTGTGTTCTCATATAAGAACTACTTCTCACTGATAGGAGGTCAGTGAGGAGTAGTTCTCCACCTTGACGCGAGCTCACACCGAAAACGGTTACCCTCGACCTCAAGTACCTTCCCCGAAATTTGTACCAAGCCCTCCTATCCTCGAGGCCAATTCCCCTATGGAGTTCAACAGTCACGAGACCCTTTTGTTCAGGAAGTCCGTCACAGGCCCCTAACCTTGCTGGCAGTGGTTCACGAAACGGTTACCCCCAGCCTTCATTACTCTTTTCGGGTAAGTCCCTGGTTCCCTCGACCCTTCTCTCCAAAACAAGTTGTTATCATGTAGGTCCTCGGGCTTGTAACTCCAGGCTCACAAAGTGGTATCACAATGGACCTCCTTTAGTCAAAGTATACCCTTGCTGAACGGGGACAAAAACCTAACCTAAGCTCACCTATAGAATTTTGATTAGTTTAGGTATTTTATTGGAGAAGATCGCAAGAGTAAAACAGCACTCTTGCGATTTAAACTGGGGGGCAACACAATGATTTCCCAACATCACGGCAACAAATAGATTTCCGAGATCGATCGAAGACTCAAGATTGGTTCGATGAGAACTCCCATATTTCAAAAGATAATTTACTCAAGCTACCGACAAAGGGCATCCCTGCAGACCCAAAAGTAAACTGCCATCGAGCCGTAGATATTGAAACGCCAACCATAAAATGTTTTATTGAAAATAAATTTTGTGGTTTAGCAGCCACTACTCCGTTTGTGACAGGTCAGTTTCTTGGCCCAGTAAAATGGCCATGTCGATAAATTTAAGCCAGAGTGCGCTCGACAATGTGTGTGGTGTCATTTGGAGCATCTCATGATAAATGGCGATAGCCACATTTCATTTATTTCATAAATAAATTTGGTGAAATGGAGCTGTATCACAAAAACTTCTGTTTACATAAACTTCAACATTATAGTTCATCAAGAACATTGTTTTGCAAAGAAAACGAAAAAAAAAGGCTCACGGAGAAGAGCTGCAGTAAGAATGGCAAGGATGCAGCAAGGATGTGGACTTAAAAGTCCTCCCTAGGGTGCGCGCCGCCACCATCTACAAACATATTTTTTATGAAGCCAATCGTGGCAGGGTGGAGACCAAAGTGTTTTTTTTTAGTATAAGGACTTCAACAGCTTCCACTCACTTGCACAAATCATCCTCCTTCTTCACAACTTTTTCGAATGCAACACCTCCCTAGTTATTCTTGGAATCGCTGAGACACTACCCAAACTTGCTGTTAAGCTTTCCTCACATTTTAAGTACGAAGAGAAATTGAAAATATGCGATCCCGACTGGCTGTAATTGTGATCACGTATCTGTGAACCAAGATGTGTCGCTATCAACAGCATCAGTATAATCTTTTAAAATCTTTTTCCTATTAAAAGGGTCGCGGAGCGAGGGCGGCTAAGTTTTCCTTTTATCCATCCCAATCCTCCGCCACCAGAGAAATTTAGGCGCGATTTCCAGGCGGGTCCAGGAGAGGTTCTCTATCTCTACCTAGTGTCCTAGTCCCACCAACTGTTTCTGGACCTACCAGGAGAGGCAATGTCTAGGTCTCTGGGGAGGGTGGGGGCATGCGAACACTGTCCAAACTATGTCTGCCAAACATGTTTTCTAAGACTCTGAGTAAGACTAAGACAGAACATTGTTACATCACAGATACATCGAATTTCAAATCAACTTTGCGATAAAGGACAAATCAAATTGGGTAGCATGAAGAAAGGAAGTGGGCCACTCTGCTCAAGTTCCACTCAAACTAAGATTACTACAAAGAACTACAAGAGCAATAAAACTTTATATCAAATATTTACCAGTCTTCGATAGCTGGACTCTAGATGTTCAATCGGGGTGAAATTTGAATAAAGTTCGAAAGTCGAGAGTGTCTTCAATGCAAACACTCAATTCGTGGAGAATCAGGAACAAAATGTGTGTACATAATGGGCGTTATCGACGCACATACATTATTAAATTGCAAAAACTGCATTTAATACATTCACAATTGGAACTTCTCTGTAGACATTGAGGGCGCTTTTTATAACGCCTCTTTTGATATCATGTGCAACTCAGCCAGACAACATGGTGTAGATTAAACATTAGCTAAAAGTTAGTAGGCAATATTTCATCAATCAATTGGGACTGCTCGCAAGGTGGTGTTCTGCCTCCCCCTCATGGTGCAAAGTTGTAGACTCATTGCTCTTGGCTGCCAATCTTCCTGGAACCTACACACAAGCCTACATGGATGATGTCGCCGTTCTTTCTGTCGGCTCAAACCTAGAGCCTGCCTGCCCTAGATTTGATCGCTGATTGGTGCACTAGGATTTAGCTTTCAGTGAATCCTCTTTAAACGATGGTTCTATTTACGAGGAGGAGGAAGGTCACTGGTCTCAGCCCGTGCTTAAAAGTTTGACTATCCAGATATCCGATGAAGTCAAATATTTGGGAGTAATCCTTGATAGAAAACTTTTTAAGTCCACGTACGTTAAGTCCAAACCCGAAAAAGCACTGATCACTTTCTGTCAGAGTAAATGCGGTTTTGGCAAAAGACATGGTGCTTATCTCCGAAAAGAGTTCTCTGGATCTATACAACCATGGTGAGACCAATCCTCTCGTACGTGCTAGTTGTTGGGTGGAACATTCTTTCGCGGAAACGTGTTACTGCAGTTTTTGCTAAACTCCAAAGAACGGCTTGTCTTGGCTGCACAGAGCAGAAGGCCTTCCTTGCTCTAGAATCTGATGAACCTCGCCCCCAGCTGAAAACCATCTTTCGTTTAAACAAAAATGGCTATTGGTACCACGTGCATTGGAATTTTGAAGAACTTGTGCAAGAATTGTCCTTCGACCCCTGTCTAATGGACAGCCCTCTGACGTAATGACAACAGAAATGCTTTCAAGACAAAACTACCACTTCGACTTTCCACAGGTAATGCTTCTGCCAGCGTCTGAGAAAGCTAAAGAATGCCATCGAGTTTTCACGGATGGCTGCAAAACCGGATAGGGGTCTGGTGCTGGAGTCTTTGTGGAAAACGAGAACATTAGACTCCATTACCCTTTAAGTAAATATGCATCTGTCTTCCAAGCGGAAATTTTAGCTAGTTTGTATGCTGTTGAACAAAACTGCATTGAATTTAGAATGATCCAAACCATTTCAGTTCTAAGTCTCTAACCCTACCGCTCTGAAGTTTAGATACCAAAATATTTCTATCAATGGTTTCGAAATCCGCTTTTCTCGTAGTGGAATTTCAGTCGTTGCTGAAGATATGGAAAAGCCATTTCTGCAGACTGTATAACGGCGACTTTGCAACGACTTTAACTACCAGGCAGAATGAACCATTCACCCCGAGCAATGAATTCACCGACGCTTAGTAGAACGATACCGCCCACCCAACCTGATGGATAAAGCGCAAGTACCTGTGGCAGATTATGACTTTCTTCTCATTTCCCTCGTCATTAGTGCCTCTGATAAAACCTAGACAGCATATACTAGAAATTACTACTCAGGATCTCAGCATCCTATAATCCTTCTTAAACATGTAACCCTCCAATGGTTGATAGTATTTCGCAGACTATTCTTGGCAACCGTGACACATTTTTAATCAAACAATTAAATCTCACATTTTCAAATTGCAGTCTCTTATTATCGATTACTGCTTCTTTTCCAGGTACTCCAGGTACTCCCAGATACTCCTACGTATTCTATAAATTTGGAGCTGGCTAGTTTTTAAAACATTCTTTGTTTTGTGAATCGCTAGTTGGGGACTTCCGAATAGTTTTTGGTTTTAGCTACTGCTTCGTTCATTACTTTTTCTATATCGTGAATGTATATTGGCAATGCAACAATGACATCGGGCGATATGGAAATAAATAAAAAGAAAACTATTGTCTTCTTTTGACGAGATCAGTCTAAGGACTAGAAATGGTCCTAGTACCGATCCTGCTCGAAAAACTGCCGCGACTTTAAAGCTTTTACTCTTCTTAACTTTTTATTAGGCAAGTGTGTAGCTTTCTAAATTCTAGATCATTGTCAAAGGCATTTTCAATGTCCAGCGGAATTTTCCTCGTATTCTTTCGCTTCAGTGTTGGCTAAAGTATGTTATTTTTTGTCTGCTTTGTTTATTTCGAGTTATGCCTGCAACCTATTGCGAAAAGTAAAGTACGAAGAAAACTACTGCCAACAAATCTTATCTTTGAACAAATCTAGAGGTATGTACCTTTTTACATTTTAACAGCTCGAAATTATCTATTCCACGAAATAAAGTTCTTTACGCTGTGACTGGAACCTGTACGGTGTTATTTTTTTGGATGCATAAAAGAAACGTTTCGGAATTATAAAAACACTCTGTTCAGAAGACAAATGACAGGTTGATTTCAAAACGAAAACTGTTGTCATTATTCCTATGTAACTTAAAAGTTTTGTTCTTCCTTTAAAAACACGTAATCACTAAAATATTTTTAGCCATTCGATAAGCACTGCGCTAGTAAACAGCCCAAATAACTATACGCTTTCTTTTACCTTTATCTTACTTTTTCTGAGATGTGAATACACTTACAAATTACGACGCTTGTGTTGCTTTATTTGTATGATGGGTTTTTGTTTATAAACAAAGTAATTATCACATTTCAACAATGATAGTTGATGATTCATAAGAGTCATTGGCCGACTCGTCGGTTTATGAGCGTGTGAATGTTTTGCGTGGATTTGTTCTTAAAGTATTTTAAAAGTCTTTAAATGCTAACTAATTTAATTGAAAATAAATGAATTAGGTTATGTGGAATAATGGTGCATTTTGAACAGATGTATTGGGTGACGACATCAAGAATATGAGAAAGTTCAGGCAATGATCTCTGTGTGTAATGCCACAAAATTTATCAACGAAAAAATTACGCACACTTGGTTTAGCGATTAAAAAAATTATTATTGCAAGTGCGATCTAGAAATAAAAAGCGATTACAAAATTTTATTAAAAAGATTATTTTTGTTGCTCATTAATTTTGGTCTTCTACTTTGGTGGTCTTACGTAAAGGTATTTTCAATGTAGATATTTTTTTTATTATAATTCATCCGCATAATTCATGAATTAACATAACGCGAATGGAAAGGATCAGAGGAAAAAAAGAGAGGAACTGATGCACTTTGGTTTTGAACTGTTGTAGACTTTAGTGGCGAGAAAAAACCTCCTTCGGAAGCCTGTTCCACATCCGTGTTGTTCGGCTAAAAAAAGAACTCCAATACAACGCGGTTCGTCCGAAATTGGGCTCAAGGGTGTACTGATGAGCATTCCTTCTTGCGCGAGTATTGCAGTTGAATTCTTTAAGGGGGAAATGCAACTGGCTACTTTACTGGAGCACTCTTTATGGAAGAAACGATAAAACAATGAAAGACAAGAGACATTGCGACGATATTGCAAGGAGTCGATTGACTTCGCAATGTTTGAGTCTCCTATCAATTTCAATGGTCTTTTTTGTATCCGATCGAGTAGGTGTAAATTTGTCTTAGGAGCTCCTGCCCAGACATGAGAGTTATACTCCAGTTTTGGTCGTATGAACGATTTATAGATGACAGCCAGGTCGAAATGTGTAAAGTATTTCTTGCATCGACTAAGGAATCCTAAGCATTTCGCTGCGTTCTTGGCGGCGTCGGATATGTGGTCGTTCCAACGTAAGTTGTCATTAACACACATACCGAGGATGGAAAGCTTTTCGATTTCATGAATAACGGCTTAAGATTTCTATTCAGCTTGGATGACAGTAAACAGCATTGCGTTTTGGATGCATTAAATTCCACTCTATTGAAAATCCCCCATGTTGAGATGCTGCTTAAGTCGGAATTTAATGAGTTCAACATACTTAACCGTTCGCTTTCGACGTCCAAAGGACTGGGGCGTTTGCAAGGAAACGAATATGAAAAACTAAGATTACTGTCATTAGCAAAAGAATGAATTGGATGAGATGTGGCAGACAAGAGATCATTTATAAAGATCAAAAAGAGTGTTGGAGATAAAACTAAGCCCAGTGGAACACCAGCATTAATATGATGGACATCAGACTTGAAACCGTCCAAAACCACTTGGATTGATCGGTTCAAAAGGAAATTTCTAATCCAATGAATAAAAGACACATCGATTCCAAATGCATTTTCGACAAGAGAACCTGTTGCCAGACTCTGTCAAATGCTTTAGAAATGTCGAGCGCAACAGACTTGCTTTCACCATGAAGGTGCAAGGAGCGGTTCCACTTTTCGGTGTGATAAGCCATCAGATCACCAGTGGACCTTTTGCCACAAAAACCGTATTGACGGTCATTGGGACTCCGTGATTCTAGATATTTCATAAGCTGACTATTCACCAGCGTTTCCATGACCTTGGAAAGAATGGATGTTAGTGCAATTGGTCGGTAACTGGTCGGAGAAGTTGAATCGCCGTTTTTTGGGACGGGCTGAACAAATGCAGTTTTCCATCTACTCGGGAAGACTTCAGAAGAGTAGGACAGATAGAAAAGCCTACGCAGTGGTTTTGCCAGCGTGGAAGAACGCCTTTTCAGAACTATGGGGGAAATGCCATCTGGACCAGCGGATTTGTGTATGTTGAGGTTTTTAAGGACTCCTGCTACTGTACGAGTGCGAAAATGAATTTGTCCCATGGAATGTTCTACGCTCTCGAGTACAGGTGGAGACAAGGCACAATCAGGGAGCGAGGCAACAAAATGAGCTGCAAATAAATTGGCCTTGTCCAAGGAGCTGACAGCTGGGATGTCATTGAAAAAGAGTGTCGGGATGGAGGATGAGGCACAATTTTTTATATTTTTGACGAATGACCAGAAACTTTTACTACCTTTGGGACACTGAAGTATTTTTTGACTCAATACCTGATCATGAGAGAATTTGGCACGACGGATATGAGCATTGCAGACATTTCTGGCTTGTTTAAACTTTTTCCAGTTTCCTCGGTGGGGTTGGCTTTATATGACCGAAAACTAACTTCCTCTAGCTTTCGAATCACACCATGAATTCTCCTTTGGTTTGATAACCTTAATTCTGTTGGGAATGAAGGATTTCATGCCAATGAGAACTATTTCTGTGAGCATATCGGCTGCGGCTTCAACGTCACGACCAAGAAAGCAAAGTGACCAATTGAAAGACTTAGAGAAACTGTTTAAGCCGTTCCAGTTGGCTTTCTCGTATTGCCAAACTGTTCTTTTCGGAGCCGGATCTTTAGAGGTGTTATTTTGAAACGAGTAAGAAGCCGATATGACACAGTGGTCCGACGAGCCTAAAGGTGAAAGTACGCTGACCGAGTACTTGTCAGGATGGGAGGTTAGGAACAAGTCCAGAGTATTGGCAGCATTACTGTCAATGTCAGGGATCCGCGTAGGCTCGTTTACAAGCTGGGTTAGATGGTTGCCCACAGCAAAAATCTCAACATACCTGCCTTCGGGTGTTGTCTGTCCAGAATGTCGAAGCCATTGAGAATTGTGTATATTAAAATCGCATGCAACAACGATTTCAGTACGAAGATGACGGGATACAATTCTATCGATGGAGTCCGATAGCTCATCAAACCTGTTATAGATTAATTCGCTATTAAGACTAGGGCTTCTGTATAAAAAAGAGTGATGTGCCTTCGAAATGAAAATTTTAACCACTTGAAACTGAATGTGGGATCAGAGCTGTTGTTGATGTGTGGTGGAATTTGGTAGGCCACATCATTGCGGACGTATATGGCGAGGCCGCGGTGAAAACGGAATAATGGCACTAACTTATACCCCGGTAGATCCAGATTCCGAACGAGCTGGAACGTCTGGATTTTCACCTACCTGAGTTTCAGTCAGTGCCAGAACAGCTGGTTTGTAAAGAGAGGGGAAAAACTTTGACTGAGAACGAAACTCGAATTGAGATGTGTAGGTACTTGTAGCATTCGGTATCGTCACATTGCATTGTAGAGATTTAATTTCAAATCGTGATCAGTATAAGTACTCCTGTTAAAAACGGTAAAGTCCTTCTGTCGCTCTTAATGAGTGTATTAGTCCTGAACTTATTATAATTAGGCCAATGTTGCCTAGAGTTTTCACTAGTGGAAAAGGAAGTCGTCTTTTTTTACCTTCATTCGAATTTAATATTTCATCCGCTCTCTGAGCTCACAGAGTGGAGTTTGATCCATTGAATGATTTGTAGAATGTCTATTGCTGATCCTTAAAGTGCAAACTTGTCAGCCTTGCCAGCCAATTCTTAAAGATGTACGTCAATGTGTAGCTAAGGAATCACCTATGAGCGTATACAGAAAGGGATTGTGCCTTTCCTTACTCTTTCAGGAATATCCCTTAAACACTTAAAACTAAATCGTCGACGTAAGCTGGTGGCGAAGTCCTCGTTGAATTACTATAGTTCTCATAGCAGTGGTAAGATGACACGTTCTTTTGAGGTGCCTCTCAGCAGTCACCTTTATAACACGTCGGAAGGATTGATTATTCCATACCCCAGCAGATCATGAAAGGCTGATGGTCTAAAGCCAGTTGAGTGGCTTGATTTCCCTACTTTTGGGACTATGATTTTTTTCTTACCTCAATCCAGAGTTTGAAACATAATTATGCTTTTGTTAAAGCATATACTTATGCTTTTAACGAACTTCCTCGTCATTCTTAGACCACACCATTTTTTTTTTTTGTGACAAAAAAGATACACCCCCAAGACCTTAAACACACATGAACGAGATCAAATCGTGTGTTGCTAAAATTTCGAAATTCGTTAATTTCGAAATTTGCTGTTTTTGGAATTTTAATTTTCTTTCTTTAAACAACACCACACACCATTAATAAACGTCAATGGGGTGTGGTGTTGTTACAGAGGTATATTCTTCCGTCCCAATACTCACGAAGGCTTCACTGACATCACACTTTGTTCTTTCAATTATGTCACTATCGTCTGCGAAATTGAACGAACTTTTGAAAGATTGTTGCTCTGGTGTTGGCGCGGTAGTTCTGCACAATTCTCTCAGTTAAAGAGACAGCGCATCGCCTTGTCTGAATAAATGTTTGACGTCAAAGGGGCCGGTGAGGTCTTTGTCGACCTTGAAGGAACAGCGCGAGTTTTGCCATGGTCTCAGACAAAAGAGATACAATTCAACAGTCGTATTTGCTGAAATTTGCTTGTAAAAAATTTGATTCATGCTAATCGCATAGCCATAACCCACCTTTTCGGGCGCCTATGGGCTGCTTTGTTGCAGTTAAGCTTAGACACAGCTACCTTCACTTCAGCCAGGTTGGGTGGGCGGTATCGTTCGTATTCTTCGTCTTTGCCCGGGTTGAATGGTTCGTTCTGCCTGACAGCAGTATTTGGTTCGTCTTCGCCGTAATACAGTCTTCGAACCTAATTTCGATTGTAACATCTCTCTATCTCTTTAACCGCGCGCTTCTCGTGCGTTCTGTTTTTCCTTCGGAGAAGCTGGTGTTCCTCTCTCCTCCTCTGCTCGTAGAACTTTCGAGCAGCTCTAGTCCTTCTGTGCAGAGCCGCTTTATATGCTTTCTGGGTAGCTGCATGTGCTTGCCGGCATCCATCGTCATGCCAGGCATTTCATTGTGATGGCCGTGTGCGATAAGTATCAATACATAAGAGGCGGCATCACTAATGGCGTTTTGGAAACACCGACTATCAACACTTGATGCTGGCTGTATAGAACTACGTAGAAGGCTATGAGAGACTCAATGGGAGAAGGACCTGGGGATCTCTTGTGATTGTAGCCTTTCGACGTCAAATTTCCTCCCAGTATTTCCATTTCTTGGCGTTGTGTTGGTCGGCACATCCGCAGCTGTACCCTGGCTACACAAGGTAGTGACCGGTAGTGATCAATGTTAGCTCGGATCATCCACGATACTGAACGAGTGCCTTGCGTCGATCGCAATGTGGTCAATCTAATTGACGGTTGACTGATCGGGAGATCTCCATGTCCTTTTGTAGATATTGAGACGCGGGAACCATGTACCAGGTACCACAAGGCCCGCAAGGGCCTTCACTTTGGTAAGGTGATGGGAGTGGAAACAAACTAGGACCCCGCGGACCCTAGTTTGTTTTCGGTGTTCAACTCCAAACCGAAAAAAAACCCTTCGCACCCATTCCCCATCACATCCAAAATCAGAAATGAATGAATAACCTAAATTTTTCTCCTCCGCGGGTAGTATTGGCAATTGCCGAAATTTTTCCGCAATCTCTATATGACTACGGTCGGGACATGGCGTCATTTTTGAATTTAAAAAAGTTACTCTTGTGGATATTTGTTCGACTCTGTCGGCAAACTGAGCATTAGTGAGGCTGCTACTCAATCCACTGCTGCTGACGGTGTGGCTCGGAGTACTTTTATGCTTGAATGGGCTCCGAAATAGGCGGGCTCTACGTTGCGCCTGACTAAGGGACAGCGGAAAAGGAAAAATAGCAGCTGACCGATAATGGTGCAAAGAAGCTTAATTTCCTGAAGGCGCAAGCACTCCGGCCAATTCTTCAGTGGTGTCTATGAAATGGGACAGGTCGGTGGAATTCTCATCAACTGAAACAAACCAGTCCCTTAAATCGGGCACCGCCTCCTGTTCTGCTCAACAAAAACGCAGGAAGAAGCGAGTGCCTGGAGCTGACGTGATGAGTGCCGAACATCTAAGCTCTTAATCACTAAAGCTCTAACCAAATCAAAGCAAGGCGTCCATGGTAGTACAATGGACCAGCACTTGCGACGGTTAATAGGAACCTTCGACCAAAATAAAAAAAAGCTTCCACAAGACCTCGGTAACTACTGAGGAACATAGCCAATGATTCGCCGATGATTTAACCGCAATATATTGATGAAATGACAACTTTTGGTTTTCTGTACCAAAAATTAATGTTTTTTTTTCTAACCCGTTAGCATGACGCGCCAAGGGACAGGCATGGAAAAAGTCCGGCGAGAGGTTGGAGCACGATTATAGATCTGCAAACAAGATATTTTCGCAGACCATTCGCCGTCTCAGAGGAAGGAAATTAAATATTGTAACGGGTGATTTTTTAAGAGGTTGAGAACTTTTTTGTAAAAAAAAAACACAAAAAACTCGAAAAAATTAATGAAATATTTATTTGAATCGATAGTTTGAACCTTGCAATTTAATGACCGCGGCTGCGTCTCAGGTAGCCCATCCGCTGAGTCCAATTTTGGCATACTCTTTCACACATATCGGCCGGTATCTCACGAATGAATGCATGGATGTTGGCTTCCAGTGCGTCAATCGAAGCGGGCTTGTCCCTATAGACATTAGCCTTGACATACCCCCACAAAAAATAATCTAATGGTGTCAAATCGCACGATCTAGGCGGCCAATTGACCGGCCCGAAACGTGAAATTAACTGTTCACCAAACTCGCCTCGCAATTGCGCCATTGTTTCGCGTGCTGTGTTTCGAACCGAGCACGAATTTTGATAGTAAAATTCAATTATTTGCAAGCGTTGTTCATTTGTAAGACGATCCATGGTTAAATTGCAAACCAAACTGAAGCTGTTTGACAGTGACACAAGGTACTAAACACACGTCAGCTGTCACAATCAGTGTTGCCAAAACCAAACCAGCTAAAAAATCACCCGTTACAAGTAAAAAATCACCCGTTACAAAGCGCCAGTTCTTAACTATGCAGAAAGATGGTCGAGGTCGTCTGTTGTCTGGAAGCGCCATTGTGATCGACGTAGTTAAATTTTCGAAATGACCTGGTTGGGAGGTCTTTTGTAGATGTAAATATGTTTTGGGGCGGGGGTGATTAAGGAAATGCATCGTGAGACACATATATGTATTGGTTTTCAGATTTTTGTGCATGGGATGATCTCCAGTAGCTTGTGCACACTCACTCATGGTATTCTAGGCTGTTGTAAGATCCACAAAGCTTACACCAGTTTTAAGTTTTTGCTTAAAACCATTTTATATGAAGTGCATATTTATGTCTGTCAAGTTTGCACCGCCGAAGATTTGGTCGCTGCAACTTTGAAACTTCCCAAGATCTGCTGGTTTTTTTTATAATGAGCTCGCTATGACTACCCAAGCTATAATGACTACCCTTAAAATACGAGATCATATCGCGAGCGGAAAGAAAAAGCCCAAATTGGAAAAAATGAAAAAGGTTATCCTTTGTAACATGAACAATGTGCAGCAGGGGCTGAATAGAAAAGCCTTGCAAAGAAACACCAAAGCCTCTTCCCGCAAGTGTTATGCCTTTGCGAGCAAAAGGAATGGTATAAAAAGCGGAGTAATAACTAACAGTCCGCCATATATTTGAATGCTACACGGGAACGAAAGCAAATGAGAGATATAAGCTGCTTTTTTTTCAACTATGTAACTTCCAGGCTTAACAATCGGCCAACCCTAACCTGGATTACCTTCACTGACCAGGAGTACGCCCATTTTAATACAGACGCTTCTAAACTTTTCTTATTGCTGCTGATTCTGGCCCGCCCGCACTATTTACCATGCCGGCACCCACCACAAATCACAGAACATGGTACCCAACATAACTGGTGAGCGTTCCGCTATCCGGCACCTGAAGAGCGTGCCCAATTGAGGACCACTAACCCCAGAAGGTTCGTCCGGAATAGGTTTTTTGACACCAGTTCCTATTCGAAAAAGTTATTTCAGACGAACCCTTCATCTTTCATCGTTCCAGACTTTTTGAACGAGTTGATGATCAAACGTTCAAAAAGGCATAATTTAAAAGGGCCTCTGAGCCTTAGAAGTTCCAGCTGAATAAGGTCTGTGCGGGTGCAATTTCAGTTTATATTCAGTACAATGGGTTTTAGTAAGTGGCATATGGTGTTGTACTTCTTCGTAGGTTTTTGAATTCCATGTTTATATTCCTTGTAAATTCTTTATTTGGTTCTGTTTGCGACATTTTGACTAAATGAGCAGCTACTTTATAGGATCGATGTGTGATTATTTACAAGGGGGTTGTTTGACGAGACGAATGATTTTTACCTAAATCCTGTTTTTTTTTAGGCCTGTAATAATTTCCTTGTTCCAATCTTTTAGCCGTTCGCTTTATTTGAACATCACTTCGAAAAAAACTAAGGAACTTGTCAGGATTTATGGACTCTTTGCCATTTATGTACATATATACAACTGCTAATTTTTACAAAAAAAAAAAAATGCAACTAATTTCTTCGAAAACAAAAATGCAGTGTCCCGATATTTGATTCTTTCTGTTAAAAAAAATTCAGCCCTTATATTACTTATAGTAAATTCGAAATATTTTTTAGGAAACTTACCCATCATCACCTCCAGTTTGGTTTGCCGAAAGTGAGGAGACCAGTGTCACAAATGCTGTGCAAATTCTTAGCAATACGAATGGCCGTGATAATCACGTGATCAACCAGGTTCGTATTGTCAATTACTTTAAAACAGTTCAAAATAAAAATCATGATTTCGTGATTGGAAAAGGTTGGAATCCTACTGCGAGAGTTATGCCGCTTGCACAATGTCCCTTTACCGCCCGATTTGGACAACCTTACGATACCATTTCAATTACCACCGCCCAGTGTATCGCCCTTACATCAACTGCAGCAACAACAAATCGAAGATATTGACTCCGATCCAGACGAAATAGAAGATCCTGTCGGTGACAGCGAACAAGAAAGCGAAGGAGATGAAGATCTTCCGTTGGAAATGGACGATGGCCGCAATACAAATAAGGTTAGTAGATTCTAATTGATAGTTTAATTAGTTTTTCACATGTCCTATTGTGCAGAAAGATGAAATGGAAGTAGAACACCTTGCCACACTAGAAAGACTGCGACAAAGTCAGAGACAAGACTACTTAAAGGTTCGTTTTATCTATTTTCGTTATTAAGCTTACAACTAAGTTTCTGTTCCATCTTTAAAGGGATCCGTTTCTGGTTCTGTGCAAGCGACAGATCGCCTAATGAAAGAACTGCGTGATATATACCGTTCGGATTCCTTCAAGAGTAACATGTACTCAATAGAATTAGTAAACGATTCAATATACGAGTGGAACATTCGTTTAAAGTCTGTCGATCCAGACAGCCCGCTACACAACGACTTAGTTATGCTGAAGGAGAAGGAAGGCAAGGACAGCATTCTACTCAATATCATATTTAAGGAAACGTATCCATTTGAACCCCCCTTTGTTCGTGTGGTACATCCGATTATCTCAGGTTAGTTGTATAAGAAACTCACAATAATTTCTGGCTGGAGTTGAATGTTTTCTCTGTCTACCTCAGGTGGTTATGTTCTGGTGGGCGGAGCGATTTGTATGGAGTTGCTTACAAAGCAAGGCTGGAGCTCTGCGTACACAGTAGAGGCGGTCATAATGCAAATAGCAGCGACTCTAGTCAAGGGAAAGGCCCGAATACAATTTGGCGCGACCAAGGTAAGTTTGCCGGTGAGATTGTTTATACCAGTGTCTGTGGTAAATTAAAACTAATCCCGAATTTGTTTACCCGCTTAGGCCTTATCACAGGGTCAGTACAGCCTGGCACGCGCGCAACAGAGTTTTAAGTCATTGGTACAGATACACGAGAAGAATGGTAAGTTATTTGGCATCGAAATGAGGGTAAGGAAAATAAGAATTCAAAAAATGCTGTTCGATGTCCTGGGGCTTGTAAATTCGATTGCATAACATTCATCCAGTAACTTGTGGGCTTCGTTGATTGAGGGACTTATACCACTTTTTTCATTATAAGCAATTCGTAAGACCTATAACTTGTGTTATTATATCGAAATCTGTCACGGCTGATGAGAAAAAAGGTTTTGTCATTGCATCGGCTTACAAAGACAGCTGGCATTGCCATCAACAATGTAAATCTTTAACTAACACTTGTGTTAGCCAGGAGACAGAAAGTCATTGACGTAACTTTATCCAACGGATGTTCCAAGCAGCTTGCCAGATCACAGTTACATCGAATTGCAAATATAATGCGAAAATTCGCCTACACTAGCGAATAAATCCATAATATTTGGAAATCCATAAATCCATCAAGGCGGAGAATTTAAGTCTCCTTCCCTTCCAGAGAAATCAGGTCACTACGTCCTCTGCAGCTTTAACTGCAACGATGGCCCTTCAAGAAGCAACAAATAACACACGTTTTAACTCGTATATTGCCTCTGTAGTAGTTACTGACGACGCTTTTCAAGTCACCTGAGCCACATAAAATGCAAAATTGACGCCAACGTTGAAAGGAATTTAACATCGATCCTGACCTTGACTAACATACCACCCTCTGGCATATAATTAAAGCCGTTCTGATATAAGAAATCGGTAATTGGCACTTCTAAATCTATCCTTCTTGCTAGAAGTTGGAAAGGGGTTCTTGCTAAAAGTTTGGAGGGGATGATCGATCTGCATGTGCGCCATGTTGCCCCTTGATCAAACAACCTTTTTGTGTTGCAACGCGCTGATCTGCCTCGAAAACTATACGTTACTGTACTTCAAAACCTTTCTGGGAAGATTGAGATTGCTCTTGACCGGAAGGAGTACGCTCTGGGCGTTGTCATCGATATTGAGAGAGCTCTTGATAAAGCAACCTTTGATAGCATGTGCGACTTTGCTAAGCAACATGGTGTAGATAAAGAAGGGTACTATGGATTGAAACAATGATAATGCACAGGAAACAGATCAACTAAGCAGATTGTGTCAAGTGCGTCATAATAGGTGTTATTAACAATGGTTTCTCGAAGACCTTAGATATTATCGGTAGGATCAAAATGAGCCTATTTTATGTTATTTGGACATTTTTCCATGCTTGGAACCATTATCACATTGCTTTCGAACGTATAGTCTGAGAGAAGAGTTTGCAATATAGATAAACTTGACTGGCCTTTTTCTTCAAAATTGTCTGGTTTCTTCAAAATTTCGCCAGAAATCAGGTCGTATCCTGGGGCCTTATTCATTTAAAGTTTGCTTATTGTTTGGCCTTTTGATACTTTTTTTGTTATTAAGCCATCAGGTTCGGCTTTATCATTATGAACGTCGGCCAACGGTGGGCCGTCAAACAGCTTAAATGTTTCTTCCAAGAGTTCGGCAAACAAATCCGCCTTCTGTGAGCTTCTCCACTGAGCTCGTCATGGATGTTTGTTGGGTAAAGGTAGAAAGTTCTAACGTTAAAGTTTTTTAACGGCTGCGACGAAAGCGTTGTTTCGAAGCCTGGCAGAACTTCATCATCGGACCCCTTAGGGTTGGGTTTTCAGTGCTGTGTTAAGCCCAGCTTAAACTAAGATCTGTTAATCCTGGAACGAAACGAATCTAGAGCTAACTCAGCCAGCAGTTTATCAGTCCATCAGTAAAGTTGTCAAAATCTTTGACTCCCGAAATTATAGACTCTCCCAATTGTCACTTCACATAGAAAAGCACCGGAAAAGAAGTTCAAGTTATTTTCAGATGTTATTTTATCTGTGTTATGGCCGTTGCTCTCGTGTCACAGAAATACGCAAAGCAAGAAGCAACTGCCGTTTCACACAAAGAAAAATATTTAAAGAAGTTCATACTGTTCTTCAGACTTTGAAATTCTAAATTCACTGAAAAACTTATTTCTGGGGTAAATCTCAGTTGAACTCGAAAGCTCGGATGATCTCGCACTAAAAAACCGGCCCTTATAGCGTTTTTCATTGAAACTTGAAAGAATTGCTCTCAAAATCGAGAACTGCTCGTTTCAATAAAACATGCTTTCTCGTTTGGTGGCAAAATAAATCACACACACGGGCTGGCAACCAACAAACACGTTCGCACATCAATTTGAAACAAATAAAATTGCTTCGATTTGGCGTTTGACAGTAGAAATATTTCCATGTGTAGGTGAGTTCAGATCAAATCTCCCAAATGCCTGTGCCCAAATTTTATTTCTCAAAATAAATCGGAGGTTGAACGGTGGCCACCACACTGGCGCTTCCCCTCACCACAGTAATTCTGACACATCAGGTTAGGATCAACCAAATGAAAACAGGCACCAAGATCGGGAGATCGCATCTTTCGTGTTGAGAATTGATCTAGAATTGATCTTTTATTTTTAATGAAACATGCAAAATCAAAAAAGATCAAATCTTTTGACAGAAAGAGCAAATCTTTTCTTCAATGAAAAACGCTATTAGAATATACTTTTCTATCGATTTCATCTGTTACTTACTTAGACACAGGCGAGAAAAATTTCGTGAATTGTATTTAAACACAGCCTAACAAGGCATAAGCGATAAAATTAATTTTGGTGTGAACCAATTCCAAAAGCTTTCTCGTTGTCTCGTTTTACCCACTCGCCGTTGGCTTTCTTATGGGCGCCAGCCTTCAAAGTATTTAGGGGTCCCACGATCTTTGTTATCTTGCAACAATTGTTTTAATTGGTAGGCAGTAGACAGGGTTTTATCTGTCATTTATTTGTGTGTTATTTGTGTGGGCACAAATGATGTCGCGGTTTTTTTTTCATCGGCTTAAACATGAGGATAAATTCTAGTCATTCCTACCTAAGTATAACTTACCTGTAAATAGACACCAATTTCAGTTGCTTTATCTGCCGTTAAAGCTGTAAAGTCAATAAAAAATATGAAACAAATTCTGACTACGGTATCGAACGCCCGCGTTTCACTCTTTTGGTGTCTATAAAATATGCGTTCATATTTGTCTTGTGAAATTGTGTGCTTACAAGTGCAAGAATTGACGAGTGCTCAAAACCTAGTATCAAGTTTTGCTACACATTCTCGATGATAAGTTTAGAAATCGGTTTTAAGTGAATATCCTCTAAACTACGGATTTTCTTCACGAGAAAGAGGAAGGTAAATGGTGTAGCTGAATTCGTGCTAAAATGTGTCAAATATCCGATTTGTCCTTCACAGAAAACTTCTACGGTCCAAGCATGTTGAATCGATAACCGATCAAGCATTGTCAACTTTCTGAGCCGAGCTTGTGGTAATATATGGGTTACCTACCTTATCTTCGAAAAGGGCACCTTGGATGGATGGTAAGGTTATAGTCAAGCCACTCCTATCATACTCTACTTTGAATTGCTTTATACGTGTGCTCAATATTGGCTTTCTGCACTAAGCGGTTCAAAAGTTATGGTCTAAAACACTTTAAAAAACGTCGTCCATTTTTTACTTTTCATTTTTCAAAAACCTTTCAATTTATTCAAAAAATTTGATTTTTTTCAGAGTTTTTTTCAGTATTTACTCAACTTAAGTTTCGTTTTTCGAGTATTCGAAAAGTATTGAAAAACATTTTGATCGATTTTCAGTTGAAACTGATAAATGTAATAACACCGTTATTTGTGCTTAAAAAAAATTGCCGTGATTATTTCTGCAGTTTCAAATCACACCAAGTTTGGCCTTTCTACGACTTACCGTACCAAAAGTTAAAACGCGATTGGGCGGCCGGACGGATAAACAACGTAGTGATTCCAAACAGTTAAATTATTTGGCGCTGTTGTTAGTGTGTCGGACGGACTATTGTGCACATGGTTCCGGGTTCAAACGCCACGGTTAGGTTAGGTTAGGTTGATGGATGCCCTTGTGACAATAGTCACGGCTAACTGAGACCAGCAGTTGGGTCCATTGCACCCTTTTGGGAACCTTTTTAACACCTATATATATATATATATATATAGATATCCCTTCGGGCTAATCCGATCAAAAATAGTGATTTCTTTTTGTTTACCGCTGGCCATAGCTCCATTGTGTGTCTGCACGTATACAGCTCTGTCCAACGTAGGTAAGTTCTACTCAAGGATTTAATTTCTATCCTGCGTGCTATCGAACTCAGCGGAATTCTTAGAGATTTGAGGGCTAGGGATGCGTTCATCCCTGACCCATATATCGCAAGGTTGAATATTTCCATTAGTAAGGGGGTAACACTTTTTAGCAAATAAAAGAAAGGTCTTTTTTATTCGAATAAATAAAAACACTTTTTTCAATTCTTTGTTTTCTCCACAGGCTGGTTCACACCCCCAAAAGAAGATGGTTAAGAAGAATACTTGGCGCGCTAAATTATTATAATCATTTTTCCTTTCATATCCATTTATCTCTGTTATATTTTTTCGTTTAACGTACGTTTTATAGAACTACAAACTAATTATTAAACAAAAACAACAAATTAAAAAGAAACCCCGTTTTCTCGTTCATTTTTACTAAACAAAAAAAAAACACAAAAAAAAAACATTCGCAACTATTAATTAACGAAAAAACAAGTAACCAATTAGCAACAAAAAGAGGTTATGCAAAATAATAACTTACCTACAAAAATATATATAAATTTATGTATTATAAAACATAAAAGCAAATTAAAATGAAACTACACACCTTAGTTTATTATTCAACTGAAGTACATAATTAAATTTTACGAAATAATATTCAAACAACAGGTTAAATAATTTTACCTCTAAATTTTTTAATTCCAAACAAAAATATCAACCTACCAACAAAACATCATGAAACTATGTTTTCCGATTTGAAAAATCATTATTATCATCAGACTGTGAATAGTTTTTATTATTTTCGATTTTTTTTAAGTTTAGTTTCATTTTTAATTTCGTTTATTGATTTTGCCTGCTTTACATAGAAAGTATAAGTAATGATAAAAAAAAGAAAACGATAAGGACAAGGAAAAGAAAAAGATAGAAACCATAATTTTAATTATAAGGAACCCATAGTATGTAATGACTTATGTTTTAAACATTTTCTTTTAGCCTAAGCAAGAGATTTGGTGATGACAATGATATCATCAGATTTGACACGTTTAAAGACGAAAAAAAAACTTGTAAAATATTAAAAAAAAACAACATTTATTTGAAAAAGAATACAAAACAATAATTATTTTTATGAAAAATGAAATGCCAAACTTTTGTCTTTTTGAGGTATGTTCATACAAAAATTAAGAAACGAAATCAGCACAAACTGTGACTCCAGGAGGAGTTCGTAGGGATGCAGTAAACTCGATTAACGCAAGTGTTTTTTAATATTCAACACATAATTTATTCTTCATTATGTCAGAGCGTTTGAACGCAAGAGACCGTGTCTGAAGTATGACAACGGACGTTTTACAGTCTGCATGGTTGGGTTGCCCACACATAATTTGTTAGAGCTATCCGACTTTTTTTTCTAACTAAAAAATAAATGTCCTTGCCTAAATATAACTGCGTGCGCAAGGTACGATGCAATAAAGGTCTTTTAAAGTTTGTTTCAAGTATAAATATGGCGATCAAACAATTCCTCGTAAACATTAGTTGAATGGGCCTTAAACGTATTTCAAGGGGACACTTTCAGAACTTGGAATGGACTGAGTACCTCTTAGATCAGTCGCAACACTGCAATGATATTACGCGAGAACTCACATCGAACAGCAAGTTTTTTTTTTAGTTTAGTAAACTTAAACGACGCGTTGGATAATAGGGTTTTTCCACCGCACATAAGAGAGAGATTAACGTGGGAAGATTAAAAGTTAATTCCAAATTGTTTCCACCGGAAACGAAGAGATAAACTACACGTGTGCTTTAATTTTTTACATTTCTCAATAACATCCCGAAGTGTCAAACGGCAATGTTTGGTCGTCACGTCCTCTGCACATCTTCTTGAAAACGTGATTGTTTTTTTGATCCCGGGTACAACTCAGATTTAAAAACAAATTAAATTCATATATTATTGCCACCGATTTTTTTAATCTACGAAACGAAATAACCCAAAATAAGAAAAACAAAACTTCAAATAAGTTTATGTGGTTTTGGTTCCCAAATAGTAGACAAACTTGATCAACATCAACCAACAGTGCCAACATGTTGGCAACCAACAGTGCAGTGGTTGAAGCGATATTCAGTCCAGGTTCAACCTAGGTTCGACCTAGGATTTTCAGCGCATGACAAAGAGGTGATATAGTTGAAATAAAAAAAATCTTAAATTAAAACTGAAACAAATAAGTTAATTTTTTTTGCATATTGAAACTGCAATTATGCCAATTCAACACGAAAAGACATACAAGTACCAAACAAATTGTAAATTGGGCATATTTAAAGCTACAAATGCTGTAATTGCAATTTCAACTTAGGTATATCAGCAAAATTTCGACTCAACCCCGCAGAGCGAGTGCGATAGTCGACTCGGTTCAACTCCAACTCGATCCGCGTTTATATAAGGTCGAACCTGGCTTGAAGCTCGCTTGAACTCTGCAGATAAACGAAGCTTATGATACCAAGCTGTCAAATAAAGGTTTGTTTGATTTGTTTCGTCGGATAACGCACAGAACAAGTAGAATTCTATACGGTTTGAATCAGAAATTCATGCGTGGAATAGATTAGTTTTTAATCTCTTCGTGAAGAGATCAAAATTCGTATGGTAAAGCTCGTGATTAGAGGATATTAAAGGAATCTTTGGCTTAATCGTAGATTAGTGTCCGGTGGAAACACCCTAAAAGCAGCGTTAGTTGTATCAAATCATCTTTTTAAAAAATAAACAAAGGGCAATTAAAAAAAAATGTTTTGTCTTGCCTTAGTCTTTTGAGTTGGCGGTGGAGAATCGGGAACTATGGAAAGACAATTTAAACACCCTCGCTCCGCGACCCTTGTAGAGGATGATCGGCCTTTTAGAAAATGTGTGTATGTATGTATAAAAATGATCTCTTGAGAATCGTGAACGCCTTAGAGTTCGTTCCTATTATATTTTGGCTTTGACTTATTTTAAGCTTAGAAACTAAACTTAAAGCTGAACTAAGAAAAGTTGAGACTTTTTAATACTACGCCGAGAATTCTTTGCGGTGCATCAATCATAAAAATAAAACGACCAAAACTAATCCGTTCTGTAGAAAATATTAACAAATATGTGTCTAATTAACGTTGGTCTAACTTTGTATGAACATACCTTGCTCGCAAGACATCCTAAACACATTGCAATCTTCCTTTTTTATTTCATAACGCAATCCGCAAAAATCGACGAAATTCGAGACTTGTAAATAAACTTTTAAATTCAAACATGCTTAAATAAAATACGAACGCACCTATTTCATGCAAAAACAAGCAAAGTTAACGCGAAGCGCTTTGTATTCCGGAGCTCCGACATCATTATTTATAATTTCTCTTTTTTTAAAGCGTTAAAGCACATTTTAAAACAAAACAATGTGTTTAGCATTATAATCGTGTGTACAACAATTTGTAAAAATGAAACCTACGAGTATATAATAATATCCATGTATGTAAACATACTTGGCGTGTACATTTGTGGCAAAAAGTGAAAACCCATTTTCAATTTAGTAACAATTCCCGGCGTTAAGCGGATATTTTCTAGCATTATATATATACTTTTGTTTTGAATTTAAACAATAACAATTATAAAAGAAAAACAAAACTTCTTGAGAGGAAATAAAAACTTTGTACATATATAAAATAAATACCTGTGTTTTATTGTTAATCACTAATCAGTGTTTTGATTTATTTATTAACTGATCAGCACCGTCTTGACCTCTATTAAAACAAGTGGGAAAGTGCAACAGTGCGTATGCAAAAGCTTCAATCTACGACGGATTGCAAATACCCGACCATACAAAAAAAAAATGCCACGCCTCCGAAAAGTGGGCGAGATATAAATATATAACTGAATGCTTTAAAGCTTAAATGCTTTTAAATGCTTAATGCATAAAAGTTAGAAAATGCTAATATCTACAACGTTTGTCGTAGAATTTTTTGTCAAATTTCATATATATTTATTGAAAAACAGTCATTTTAAGCTAAAATCCCTTAAAAAGTGGGCGTGGTTAATGAAAAGGCTAAAATTTCTAAGCTATTTCAAATACAATTACAAGGCAATGTTACATACCAAAAATGAATGCGCTGGCGCCATTGTAACACAGATAAAATTTGGAAAAAGTATTTTTTTAAATTAGAGATGGTCGCACACAGAGGCCTGCTGTATAGTGGGCGTGTCTGTGGGCAGATTCAGCTAATTTTAAAACTTGATCTGAAGGACTGGACTTCCAGCTAACCCACAAAATTTCAGCTCTCTACCTTAAAATTTAAGGCCTTAAAGTTGTTTACATACGGACGGACGGACATGGCTTAATCGATTCTCCTGTCGGTCCCATTCATATCTCTAAAAGGTCTTAGGGGTCTACGGTGATTATTTCACTGCGTAACAAACTATACAGCAAACTTAATATACTCTGGGTCGGGTATAAAAATTAAAAATGACGGAAGTGCACAACAGTGGGTGTTGGTAAATCTCCTCCCACTAGAGGAGGTTTACCAATTAAGTTTGTCTTTTTTGTGTCTTGCCATTCATTAGGAGATGCCAAATGTCAAATTTCAGCCTTTTAGAACGTCTTACAGTTTTGAAAATTCTGGAGGTAGTTGCACATTTAGACCGATTGTGGGCGTATTTCAAAAATGTTTACACTTGTACTGCTTCGCATGACGCGGACCTTACGTACGAAGTTTCAGCACCCTAGCTCAAAATTTAAGGCCTAAAAACATGTGACATACAGACGGACGGACGGACGGACATGGCTCATTCGATTCAGAATTCGGTCTCGATCATATGCCCTTAAGGTCTTGGGGGTCTACCATTATTATTTCACCGTGTTACAAACTATGTGAAAAACTTAATATACCCCCTATATAAAACGTAAACACAAACGTAAACGTAAACAAATGGGTGTTGGAGGGTAAGAGGGACGCAAGTTGAGAGTTATTCAGTAATTTATGCTTCAACTATAGATCGATCATGCAACAATAGAGCTTTTAACAGTTTGACGGCTGCTGGTATTTTCGAATCCGGGATGCCAAACAAAGTACCTTTTTATATGGAAAACGAACAAAAAATACACATTAACGTAAATAACTATTTAAAAAATGCAACCCTGTGTTTCGATGAATGGGAAAGTTATAGACTTAATCAGCCATCCTAGGAAATGCTAAAAATGTTTTCATTTTATAACACGGAAAGGATAAGAAAACTGTTGTTTGTGTTGTAGAAAAAGTGTATACGACCACAAAAGGGTACACGAATTCAAGGAGATTATATCTTCGGAAAACTTTTTCGATACTTTCCACATAATTTATTAAAACAAATTTGAGGTCAATTTAAAGAGCGGAATCAGCACAATAACTTCTTTCCTTATCGGCACACTCTAGCTTGAGTAGTTTATTAGTAATTCGCACTTCTACAGAAACTATTGAATATTTTCATATAAAAACGCGATTTGCTTGGCATCCCGAAATCGAAAAATGTGAAAGACGTCAGATTTTGACAGCCGTGGTAAAAGGTCTATTGATTTAAAAAGGCTGTGAAACAACTGAATTAGAAATTCTAGGTAAAAATTAATGCGTAGATGTACGATGAATGATGCTGATGAGTATTAGTGGTAGGATATGTTTGTGTGTGAGTGTGAGCAGAGTAAATATAGAAAGAAATACCATTTTTTGAGAGACTAGAGTAAGAAACAAGTTAAATCGGTTTCAGATAAATGGACTCGGAAATTTGTTAAGAAAAAATGTGTGTAGATGTATGTTGAACCATAATTTACTGAATAACTAGATATCAACTTTGGACATGTGAAAGCTTTGCCCACAAGCTAAAATTGAGAAATTTACCCATCCACCGACATTTGGTTACAAATGTGAGTAAATTCCTCAATTCGTCACTTCCATGCAATTTCGTTTTGGAGCTCTTACATCAGCAGATCACGTAAGTTAAATTTTTGTTTGTAGCTTCTTACACGTATTTACCGACACGAAAATTTAAAGCTTTATAAAAGCTTTAAGGGCTTTATAAAAAATGTTAACAAATGGGTGTTGGAGGGTAAGAGGGACGCAAGTTGAATATCTAGTTATTCAGTAATTTATGCTCGGAACTTTGCTTAGAGGGAACCCTCTTTTTCGAGTCAATTATTCTGAATCCGATTTGACTTGTTTCTAACTCGAATAACGCTCCAGAAACGAGCTTTTTTTCGTAGTGTTCAATATGCTCACATACAAACTCAACCACGAATCGTCGACACCCTTGTAAATGAAAACCATGAATTACTGAATAAATAGATATACAACTTGGGTCATCTAAGAGCTTTGCCCACAAGCTGAAATTGATGAATTTACTCATACTCTGACATTTGTTAATAGATGTGAGTAAATGCATCAATTCGTCATTTCCATGTAATTCTGTGTTGGTGCTTTTACATCTATTTTTTTACATCTATGTGTATTCACCGACACAGAAAATAAGCTTTTTAAAAGTTTTGAAGGCTTTATAAAAAACGTAAGCAAATGAGTGTTGGAAGGCAAGAGGGACACCAGTTTATATATATTTATATTACTGAATATCTAGTTATTCAGTAATATATGATTGAACTCAACATGCATCTACACACATTATTTTTTTTTTTTCAGTCCTTTTTATGACGACCTTGAATATTAATTCGGAATCTATTACAATTTCAAACAAAACCATAATCCAATCACTGGATCTCCGATGCCTTTAAAAAAGAACAATCTAGCCAAAAACAAATGCCAGAACAAAAAACGTTAGAAATAAGAAAGCATATTGAAAAATCTCCTTGCAAAAACTTACACTACACCAGAGCATCTTCTCAAAAGCAATACTTACAAGCTAGAATTAATTTACGTAAAATGTATAATTTATATAAGGAAACAACTGCAGATCCACTAAGCAAAAGCATGTACAGAATAATATTTACCACGCAATACAACATATAATTCCATAAGCCAAAAAAAGACCAGTGTGATGCATTTACAAAATTTTAAAACCTCTGCAATCCCACTCCCGCTGAAAGCGATGAATATAAGGATCATAAGTGCCTATTTTCACCAAACCCAAATTTTATTTCTCAAAATTAAACTGAGGTTGAAGGTGAGGTGACGGTGGCCATCACACTGGCCACCGTCACCTTTTTTTGGGTCTGTCGTCCAAATAAAACTTCAGATGGAGTGTACCCAGTTGTACTGTGAATAGCGTTTCGGTAGGCCATGAGGACTAAAGGTATTCGCCGATCCCAATCCCGTTGATTCTCGTCCACTACTTTGGACAGATGTTCTTTTAGTGTCTTGTTGAAGCGTTCCACCATTCCATCTGATTGTGGATGAAGGGGTGTGGTCCGTGTCTTCTGTAGTCCGATTGCCGCACATACTTCCTGGAATATCTTCGGCTCGAAGTTTCTTTCTTGGTCGGAATGTAATTCCATTGGCACTCCGAACCTGCACACCCAGTGGTCCACTATCTGGTCGACAACGGTTTTCGCTTCTTGATTTGGGATCGCAAGTGCCTCGGGTCACTTGCTGAAGTAATCGGCAATAACCAGGATATAACGATTACCGCTTTCAGTTTCCGGAAACGGTCCTGCGATGTCGACGGCGATCCTTTCAAAGGGAGCACCCACATTGTACTGGTGCATTTTACCCCTGGTTTTGATTTTGGGTCCCTTACTAGCAGCACAAGTAATACACTTTCGACACCAGCTCTCAACGTCGCTTCTTGCACTCAGCCAATAAAAACGTTCCCGTACCTTTTCCAGGGTTTTGTTGATGCCCAAGTGCCCACCAGATACTCCATCGTGCATTTCCCGCAAAATCTCCTGCACTTTGGACCGTGGAACCACAAGCTGCATTTTAAAGGATTTTCCATCCGGCATTTCCCATTTTCTTCGCAGAACGCCATCTTGTACATGGAAAGAGTCCCACTGCGCCCAATATGCCTTTAACGTGGGACTTCTGTCGGATATATCCCTTGCGCTCGGTTTTTCCATAGATTCCTTCCATGCAAGGATTGGCTCAATGTCAGGGTCTTCTTGTTGTGCGTTGCGAAGTTCCTCAGTACTCCAGCCTTCTGCAGGTTCGGCTCTTATTCTCTGGATAGAAACACCTTCGTCCTTTTCCTCTTGTCGCACACAATGCTTACAATTGGGCTCACATGGTCTCCGGGATAACGCGTCCGCGTTGCAGTGCAGTCTTCCTTTGCGATGTTGTATCCTGACTTGTCCCTCAGGATTTTTGAACTGAAGTAACCATTTGAGAGCGGCGTGGTCTGTACGCAAGATGAACTTTTGGCCACTCAGGTATTTCTGGAAATGTTTCGTTGCCAATATTAGAGCAAGGAGTTCTCGCCTGGTAACGCAGTAATTTCTCTCTGGTCGGGTTAAAACTTTGCTGAAGTATGCAACCACTTTCTCTTGCCCATTATGCAATTGCGACAATACTGCACCAACACCCACATTGCTAGCGTCTGCGTCCACAATAAATGTCTTGCCAGGAATGGGGTAAGCTAGTATCGGAGCTTCGCAAAGTCGCTGCTTCAGGTGTTGAAAGCTTCTTTCGCACTCACCTGACCATTTGAATTGTCTTCCTTTCTCAGTGAACCGGTGCAGACACTTTGCGATGCCGGCGAAATCCTTGACGAACCTTCTGTAGTACGTAGCAAGACCGAGAAAGCTCCTTAGCTGGCGTTTGTCTTTGGGAACTGGCCAACTTCTCACAGCTTCGATTTTCTCTGGATCCGTCTTCACGCCATCCGTCGATATCACATGCCCCAGATACTTTACTTCTGCTCTGAAGAGCGCACACTTCTTTGGATTGAGCTTTAAGTGTGCTGCTCGAAGTCGTGAGAAGACCTCCCTCAAGTTGTCGCGATGTTTTGCAAACTTCTTTCCCAAAACGATGACGTCATCCAAATATACCAGGCAGGTTTTCCACGTCAGACCATGTAAGACACGTTCCATAAGATGCTCAAAGGTGGCCGGAGCGTTACACAGACCAAATGGCATTACTGTAAACTGCCAAAGCCCATTGCCAGTTGTGAAACCGGTCTTCTCTTTGTCTTCTGGATGGATCTGTACCTGCCAGTAGCCACTTTTCAGGTCGAGAGTGGAAAACCATTTTGCTCCAGAGAGTGTGTCCAATGTCCATCTATTCGAGGCAAAGGGTAGCTGTCCTTCTTTGTGACATCATTAAGCCTCCGGTAATCCACGCAGAATCGAGTGCTGCCGTCCTTCTTTTTCACCAGTACAACAGGCGACGCCCGCGGACTTTTTGAGCTTTCGATCAAACCTTCGTTTTCCATGGTCGATATCATCTCGGCGGCCTCATCCTGTTTAGCCAACGGAAGTCGTCTGGCAGGTTGGCGAATTGGTCTAGCATCTCCGGTGTCTATGCGGTGTTGTACTAAGTGTGTTCGACCATAGTCTCCATCCTTTGAGGCAAATATATCAGCAAACTCGCCAATGAGATTTTTCGCTATGGCTTGCTGCTCCTGTGGGTGCCGTGGCCTGGTCTGGGTTCGAATCCCGCCTCTGCCACCTGAAAAAAGACTTGTTCTTTTTCACGGCTCCCACCTCCGCGAGGGTCTGACAAACCCTTCGAGAGTAACATTTGTCTTGAAAAACTTCTCATTGTGCCGTTCGGGTTCGGCAAAAAAAAGTAGGTCCCCTTGTATGTGAAAAAAAAATATAGCACACACAGCATACTTGGTTGAGAAGTTGGCCCTGGTTCATCTCGAGCTGTTGCGCCACTCTATTTATTTATTTATTTTATTTTTGCTGCTCCTGATTTAGCTCACAGTCTCCGAGTATAGTCTTACATACCTCGGCCAATTTTAATGGAGAGACAGGACTTGCAGGCTCACTCTCAGCTATTGTCGAAATGGCTGCAACGGGCACACATCTTCCGATCACCTCTCCTTGTCTGAGCTTAACGGTGCGCTTATTTGGGTTCATCAGTCTTACCGGCACCATGTTGTTCTTGGGCTCTGCAAGAATTTTTCCCACGACGTAACTTTTAAATTCACTTTTGTTATCTGGCTCGATGAGATAGAATCGGTGGTTCCCAGGATCACCCTCCAAACGTGTCCAAAGAACTGTCTCTGAAGAGCGCCGCAGAACTTCATCGCTTCCCAGTATTGCTCGGAGATTCACCGCGTTGTCGTTTCCGTATACCATAGGGATCTCGACGGTTTGATACCTTAGCACCTGCATTCGAAGGTCAAGAATTACCTCGTGTGCCTTCATAAAGTCCACTCCAATGATGCATTCGTCGCATATGTCGGCTACCAAGAATGCATGTGAGAAGCTCAATCCCTCTATTTGTATCTGTAGCTGCACCTCCCCGTATACTTTGGCCGCTTCTCCTGTAGCTGTCTTCAGACTGTAGCAGCTGGTGTTATGTCGCCAGGACGTCTGAACAAGGTCTCTTCGGATGATGGAGCCCGTGGCACCTGTGTCAATAGTGGCCACGCATTTTCTGTTGGCGATGATTGCCTCTACTGTCAGACTTTTGTTGCAGCGTTTTGTTTGCGAGACTTGGTTGATGGTGCTGGGGGCGTCGATTCCATCAGCCAACTTCTGCCCCGACATCCTGCCAGATGCTTCTTCATTCTGTCTCCTTCTAGCGCAATGTGGGCAACCCGCTTGTCTAGCTGTGGCTCGGCACTGTCGCTGCAGGTGTCCCAGTTTGTTACAGTTCCAGCATCTCATTTGTCCCCGAGTGGTGTTCGTGTTTTGCCTTTCGATGTCGATGCGTTGACATGAGCATTCTAGACCAGCCATTTCCCTTATGCGATGGCAACCTTGCGAAGCTTGGTCGGCTGCTTCAATTGTCAGGGCAAATGCTAGTGCTTCAGCGAGAGTCTTCTTACCTGACATTCTTACAGCCATTTGTAGCTTTCCATCCGCAATGGCATTAGTAAACGCATCGGTTGCCAACTCGTTTGTTAACTCCCTGCTGGTGTTGGGATAGGACAAATTCGCTAATCGCTCGATGTCGGCTTGCAACTGCTGAAGCGTCTCACCCCTTCTCTGAATTCTTCGGCGCAACTGGACCCAGTAAACTTGCTGCATGTGGTCGTCGCCAAACCTCATCTCGATGGCCTTCACCATGGCATCATAATCCTTCTGTTTTTCTTCAGGAATAGTTTGCAGCAATTCGGCAGCTGTTCCTCTGAGAGCAAGCGTGAGAGCAATCGCCTTCTCTTCGTTGTCCCAGTTGTTCGTCATTGCGGCAGCTTCAAATTGCTTCTTATAAATCGGCCATGACGTTTGACCATCAAAAACAGGAGGCTGCATTTCTTTACGCCGTGGACTGTCGGGCAAACATTCTCGCACTTTCTGTTTCTTAACCAACTCCAGTTCCTTAGCCAGCTGTTCTACTTCCGATTTGACTTCAGTGAACTGTTCCTCCACACTTTCAATTTTTCGATCCATCGTTTGGAACTTTTCCTCAAAAAGTGAGTTCTGGGAATCGAGTTTGCTTTCTAGAATTTTTTTCTGCTCATCGAACTTAGTATCTAGCTTGTCGAACTTTTCTTCGAGAGCATTCTTTTGTTCTTTCTGGCCGCTCTCTAACATTTCTAATTTGGTTTCGAGAGCATTCTTTTGTTCTTTCTGGCCGCTCTCCAGCTTCTCGAATTTTTCCAAAAGCAACTTCATGAAAGCGGGCATTTCATCGGCAGTACTTACTGTGCTTTGTTGCTGTTCTTCTTGAGCTTCGAACAGCATCGTGTCTGGGTGTCCACCTTCCTCGGTAATAGCGTCCTGGAGTCGGAGCAACAATTCCCTTTTAAGCCCCGAGGTCTGGAGGTTTCTTTTACCTAATTCTGTTTTTAACTCAGCTGTTGTCAATTGTTCAATTTTTCGACCCATTTTCAATAGTCTTCACACAATTTTCACAACACAATCAGTTTATGTTTTATATCTGTTCCAGAAAATTCACTCGGAAATAAACAAATCACTGACACCGTTTTTATAACTTCGCATAATCAGTTTCAATATATCCAGAATATTCCACCTCAAATTTGTATGAATCACCGACACTGTTTACACACACGATATCTCTGGAAAATTCCACTGCAAAAATAAATCTATTTAGTCACCGACGCTATTTACGCGCACTTTTTCTAGAAGTCTCCACTTAAAACTGTTTGACACACTAACACTGTTCCGGAAAATTCCACTGTAGAATTTACCCGCACAATTATGAGTTTTATCCCCAATTTCTGACACCAATGTAATATTTTCGGCCTGGGGTTTGTCGAATAAAACTCAACTTCACTTTTATGATTTCACAATGAAACACTTTATTTATCAAACAAAACTTATTTAAATTAAAATCACACTGTTATTCAACTTTACTACTTAGAATTCAACACTTTAATTCAATTGAATCACTTTTCACTTTATAACCGATTTTCACAAGTCAACGTTTAAAATATAACTGTCCGTACGAGCCTGTCACCCGTGTATTTATACAAAACTAAACACCTTCTAGTACGTTCCATACCTCCTTTGGTAATTTTCCATTGGTACTCCTCCGCTGAATTCCAAGGAGGGGAAATCGAAATTCGAACTTCTAATATGACAGCTGCTGTCAGATGACTGGAATGACAGTTGGGTATGTTTGTTTAGTGAATCGAGCGGGTGCGTTTGTAGAGTGAATCGATGGGTGCATTCAGGGACTCCTGCGAGTTGTTTTATTTCTTGTCGCCACATAACAATATGTATAATCTTTATGTATACCAACACAACCTTATACGGTTTTCACACCGAGCCAGAATCTAGGTTCAGAGTAAAAAAGTACCAAATCTAATTAAAATCTTTTAGATTTCCCATACATTTGTAGAATTCAGAATCTAGATCAGAATCTAGATTCCCACAAAATCGAATACAAATGGAATAGATTGTATTTGATCTTGTGGGAATCATAAGAAAACAAAAGCAAACACACCTTTTTAATTCAATCAAAAGAAGACATGACAGCCGATGAAGTTTGTTTATAAAATAAAAAGAAGAAATATTTTGGTTTATTTTTTTCATACTATTTAATTGTGCGATGATTTTCATGTATTCTCCAGTGCTTCTTTAGTTATCCACAATTGTTTTTTACTTATTTGAAGCTGTTTAACTTGTGACAACAGTGAGAAATTGGACAGTTCAACCGGTCGAAAAGTCAACAAAATCTAGATTATTTTCGCAGTGTGAAAGGGTTAATTCGATTTTGAAATCGAATTGCTCAGAATCTAGATTCTGGTTTCGGTGTAAAACGGTATTAAAAAGAAATTAATTCCAAGCTTATAGAAATTCAGTGAAAAATGAAAGAAGAAAATGATGATATTTTCACCAATAAAAGCAGAAATTTGCGCCCTTCCTATTTCTGGACTGTCATTGTAGAAGCCCAAAATGTCCGATGTATAGAACCTTGAATTCGCTTCATTGTTTGTATATTAAAGAATTGTAACGTTATGTTGCATCACTTTGTTCGGTAAGTCTCGACAAAAGACATCTTAATAATAGGTACCGCTTGAAAAAGTGGTTTCATAAGAATCAATGTACCCAGAGCCGGTGGCGGATCAGTCTTGTCGTTCGTGTATGAAGGCTATAATGCCACAAATAGCCAGCAAAGGGAATTATACCAAAAAGGTAGTTAGATTATATACTATATTGTTATGTGGCGACAAGAAATAAAACCACTCGCAGGAGTCCCTGAATGCACCCATCGATTTACTCTACAAACGCACCCGCTTGTCTAACTGAATGAACATACCCAACTGTCATTCCAGTCATCTGACAGCAGCTGTCATATCCGAAGTTCGAATTTCGATTTCCCCTTCTTGGAATTCAGCGGAGGAGTACCAATGGAAAATTACCAAAGGGGGTATGGAACGTACTAGAAGGTGCTTAATTTTGTATAAATACACGGTTGACAGGCTCGTACGGGACAGTTATAATTTAAACGTGGACTTGTGAAAATCGGTAATAAAGTAAAAAGTGATTGAGTTGAAATAAAGTGTTGAATTCTAAATAGTAAAGTTGAATAACAGTGTGATCTGAGTTTAAATAAGTTTGTTTGATAAATAAAGTGTTTCATTGTGTGATTATAAAAGTGAAATTGAGTTTTATTCAACGAACCCCAGGCCAAAAATATTACATTGGTGTCAGAAATTGGGGCTAAAATTCGTAATTGTGCGGGTTAATTCTACAGTGGAAGTTTCCGGAACAGTGTTAGTGTGTCAAACAATTTTAAGTGGAGATTTCTAGAAAAAGTGCGCGTAAATAGCGTCGGTGACTAAAACAATTTATTTTTGCAGTGGAATTTTCCAGAGATATCGTGTGTGTAAACAGTGTCGGTGACTCATACAAATTTGATTGTGGAATATTCCGGATACATTGAAACTGATTGTGCGATAAAGCTTTAATTTACTAAGTTATAAAAACGGCTTCAGTGATTTGTTTATTCGCGAGTGAATTTTCTGGAACAGATATAAGACATAAACTGATTGTGTTGTGAAAATTGTGTGAAGACAATTCAAAATGGGTCGAAAAATTGAACAATTGACAACAGCTGAGTTAAAAGCAGAATTGGGTAAAAGAAACCTCCAGACTTCGGGGCTCAAAAGGGAATTGTTGCTCCGACTCCAGGACGCTATTACCGAGGAAGGTGGACATCCAGACACGATGCTGTTCGAAGTTCAAGAAGAACAGCAACAAAGCACAGTAAGTACTGCCGATGAAATGCCCGCTTTCATGAAGTTGCTTCTGGAGAAATTCGAAAAGATGGAGAGTAGCCAAAAGAATGCTCTCGAAGAACAAAAGAACGCTCTCGAAGACAAATTCGAGAAGCTGGAGAGCGGCCAAAAAGAACAAAAGAATGCTTTCGAAGAACAAAAGAACGCTCTCGAAGAACAAAAGAACGCTCTCGATGAAAAGCTAGATACTAAGTTCGATGAGCAGAAGAAAGCTCTAGAAAGCAAACTTGATTCCCAGAATGCGTTCTTTGAGGAAAAGTTCCAGGCAGTAGATCAAAGAATTGAAAGCGTGGAGGAAAAATTCACTGAAGTCAAATCGGAAGTTGAACAACTGGCTAAGGAGCTGGAGCTAGTTAAGAAACAGAAAGTGCGAGAATATTTGCCCGACGGTCCACGACGCAAAGAAATGCAGCCGCCTGTCTTCGATGGCCAAACATCGTGGCCGATTTATAGGAGACAATTCGAAGCTGCAGCGTTGACAAACAACTGGGACAACGAAGATAAATCAATTGCTCTCACGCTTGCGCTCAGAGGAACAGCTGCCGAACTGCTGCAGACCATCCCTGAAGAAAAACAAAAAGATTATGATGCCATGGTGAAGGCCATCGAGATGAGGTTTGGCGACGACCACTTGCAACAAGTTTACCGGGTCCAGTTGCGCCGAAGAGTTCAGACAAGGGGTGAGACGCTTCAACAGTTGCAAGCCGACATCGAGCGATTAGCGAATTTGTCTTATCCCAACACCAGCAGGGAGATAATAAACGAGTTGGCAACCGATGCGTTTACCAATGCCATTGCGGATGGAAAGCTACAAATGGCTGTAAGAATGGCAGGTAAGAAGACTCTCGCTGAAGCACTAGCATTCGCCCTGACAATGGAAGCTGCAGACCAAGCTTCGCAAGGTTGCCATCGCATAAGGGAAATGGCTGGTCTAGAGTGCTCATGTCAACGCATCGACATCGAAAGGCAAAACACGAACACCACTCGGGGACAAATGAGATGCTGGAACTGTAACAAACTGGGACACCTGCAGCGACAGTGCCGAGCCTCAGTTAGACAAGCGGGTTGCCCACATTGCGCTAGAAGGAGACAGAATGAAGAAGCATCTGGCAGGATGTCGGAGCAGAAGTTGGTTGATGGAATCGACGCCCCCAGGACCATCATCCAAGTCTCGCAAACAAAACGCTGCAACAAGAGTCTGACAGTAGAGGCAATCATCGCCAACAGAAGATGCGTGGCCACTATTGACACAGGTGCCACGGCCTCCATCATCCGAAGAGACCTTGTTCAGACGTCATGGCTACATAACACCAGCTGCTACAGTCTGAAGACAGCTACAGGAGAAGCGGCGAAAGTATACGGGGAGGTGCAGCTACAGATACAACTAGAGGGATTGAACTTCTCACATGCATTCTTGGTAGCCGACATATGCGACGAATGCATCATTGGAGTGGACTTCATGAAGGCACACGAGGTAATTCTCGACCTTCGAATGCAGGTGCTAAGGTATCGAACCATCGAGATCCCTATGGTATACGGAAACGACAACGCTGTGAATCTTCGAGCAATACTGGGAGGCGATGAAGTTCTGCGGCCCTCTTCAGAGACAGTTCTTTGGACACGTTTGGAGGGTGATCCTAGGAACCACCGATTCTATCTCATCGAGCCAGACAACAAAAGTGAATTTAAAAGTTACGTCGTGGGAAAAATTCTTGCAGAGCCCAGGGATAACATGGTGCCGGTAAGACTGATGAACCCAAATAAGCGCACCGTTAAGCTCAGAAAAGGAGAGGTGATCGGAAGATGTGTGCCCGTTGCAGCCATTTCGACAATAGCTGAGAGTGAGCCTGCAAGTCCTGTCTCTCCATCTAAATTGGCCGAGGTATGTAAGACTATACTCGGAGACTGTGAGCTAAATCAGGAGCAGCAAACCATAGCGGAAAATCTAATTGGCGAGTTTGCTGATATATTTGCCTCACAGGATGGAGACTATGGTCGAACACACTTAGTACAACACCGCATAGACACCGGAGATGCTAGACCAATCCGCCAACCTGCCAGACGACTTCCGTTGGCTAAACAGGACGAGGCCGCCGAGATGATATCGACCATGGAAAGAGAAGGTTTGATCGAAAGCTCGAAAAGTCCGTGGGCATCGCCTGTTGTACTGGTGAAAAAGAAGGACGGCAGTACTCGATTCTGCGTGGATTACCGGAGGCTTAATGATGTCACAAAGAAGGACAGCTACCCTTTACCTCGAATAGATGACACATTGGACACACTCTCTGGAGCAAAATGGTTTTCCACTCTCGACCTGAAAAGTGGCTACTGGCAGGTACAGATCCATCCAGAAGACAAAGAGAAGACCGCTTTCACAACTGGCAATGGGCTTTGGCAGTTTACAGTAATGCCATTTGTTCTGTGTAACGCTCCGGCCACCTTTGAGCGTCTTATGGAACGTGTCTTACATGGTCTGACGTGGAAAACCTGTCTGGTATATTTGGATGACGTCATCGTTTTGGGAAAGACGTTTGCAGAACATCGCGACAACTTGAGGGAGGTCTTCTCACGACTTCGAGCAGCACACTTAAAGCTCAATCCAAAGAAGTGTGCGCTCTTCAGAGCAGAAGTAAAGTATCTGGGGCATGTGATATCGACGGATGGCGTGAAGACGGATCCAGAGAAAATCGAAGCTGTGAGAAGTTGGCCAGTTCCCAAAGACAAACGCCAGCTAAGGAGCTTTCTCGGTCTTGCTACGTACTACAGAAGGTTCGTCAAGGATTTCGCCGGCATCGCAAAGTGTCTGCACCGGTTCACTGAGAAAGGAAGACAATTCAAATGGTCAGGTGAGTGCGAAAGAAGCTTTCAACACCTGAAGCAGCGACTTTGCGAAGCTCCGATACTAGCTTACCCCATTCCTGGCAAGACATTTATTGTGGACGCAGACGCTAGCAATGTGGGTGTTGGTGCAGTATTGTCGCAATTGCATAATGGGCAAGAGAAAGTGGTTGCATACTTCAGCAAAGTGCTTACCCGACCAGAGAGAAATTATTGTGTTACCAGGCGAGAACTCCTTGCTTTAATACTGGCGACGAAACATTTCCAGAAGTACCTGAGCGGCCAGAAGTTCATCTTGCGTACCGACCACGCCGCGCTCAAATGGTTACTGCAGTTTAAAAATCCTGAGGGCCAAGTCGCAAGGTGGATCGAGCGATTGCAGGCTTATGACTTCGAGATACAACATCGCAAAGGAAGACTGCACTGCAACGCGGACGCATTATCCCGGAGACCATGTGAGCCCAATTGTAAGCATTGCGTGCGACAGGAGGAAAAAAAACGAATGTACTGTCCAGCGAGTAAGAGCCGAACCTGCAGAAGGCTGGAGTACTGAGGAACTTCGCAACGCACAACAAGAAGACCCTGACATTGAGCCAATCCTTGCATGGAAGGAATCTATGGAGAAACCGAGCGCAAGGGATATATCCGACAGAAGTCCCACATTAAAGGCATATTGGGCGCAGTGGGACTCTCTCCATGTACAAGATGGCGTTCTGCGAAGAAAATGGGAAATGCCGGATGGAAAATCCTTTAAGATGCAGCTAGTGGTTCCACGGTCGAAAGTCCAGGAGATTCTACGGGAAATGCACGATGGAGTGTCTGGTGGGCACTTGGGCATCAACAAAACCCTGGAAAAAGTACGGGAACGTTTTTATTGGCTGAGTGCAAGAAGGGACGTTGAGAGTTGGTGTCGGAAGTGTTCTACTTGTGCTGCTAGTAAGGGACCCAAAGTCAAAACCAGGGGTAAAATGAACCAGTACAATGTGGGTGCTCCCTTTGAAAGGATCGCCGTCGACATCGCAGGACCGTTTCCGGAAACTGAAAGCGGTAATCGTTACATCCTGGTTATTGCCGATTACTTCAGCAAGTGGTCCGAGGCATTTGCGATCCCAAATCAAGAAGCGAAAACCGTTGTCGACCAGATAGTGGACCACTGGGTGTGCAGGTTCGGAGTGCCAATGGAATTACATTCCGACCAGGGAAGAAACTTCGAGTCGAAGATATTCCAGGAAGTATGCGCAGCAATCGGACTACAGAAGACACGGACCACACCTCTTCACCCACAATCAGATGGAATGGTGGAACGCTTCAACAAGACGCTGAAGGAACATCTCTCTAAAGTCGTGGACGAGAATCAACGGGATTGGGATCGGCGAATACCTTTATTCCTTATGGCCTACCGGAATGCTATTCACAGTACAACTGGATATACTCCATCTGAAGTTTTATTTGGACGAAATGCCAGGCTACCCAGTGAGCTTAAATTCAGATTTCCCACTGAAGACCCAACATGCGAGGAGGACTACGTGGTTGACCTTAGAGAAAGGATCAATGACATCCACCAGAGAACCAGAAGCAATATAAAAGTTGCAAGCGACCGCATGAAGACGAGATACGATGCGCGAGCAACGGCACCCGAGTTCAACGAGGGAGATCTGGTATGGCTCTACAACCCACATCGTAAAAAGGGAAGATCGCCAAAGCTTCAGAAAGACTGGGAAGGTCCCTACCAAGTTGTAACGCGAATTAATGATGTCGTATTCCGAATCCAAAGAGGACCAAGAGCGAAGATGAAAGTTGTCCATGTTGATCGCCTACATCGCTACCACGGAAGCAATGATGACGTACTTGTTCGGTACGAACAAAACTAAGAGGGGGGCAATGTTATGTGGCGACAAGAAATAAAATCACTCGCAGGAGTCCCTGAATGCACCCATCGATTTACTCTACAAACGCACCCGCTTGTCTAACTGAATGAACATACCCAACTGTCATTCCAGTCATCTGACAGCAGCTGTCATATCCGAAGTTCGAATTTCGATTTCCCCTTCTTGGAATTCAGCGGAGGAGTACCAATGGAAAATTACCAAAGGGGGTATGGAACGTACTAGAAGGTGCTTAATTTTGTATAAATACACGGTTGACAGGCTCGTACGGGACAGTTATAATTTAAACGTGGACTTGTGAAAATCGGTAATAAAGTAAAAAGTGATTGAGTTGAAATAAAGTGTTGAATTCTAAATAGTAAAGTTGAATAACAGTGTGATCTGAGTTTAAATAAGTTTGTTTGATAAATAAAGTGTTTCATTGTGTGATTATAAAAGTGAAATTGAGTTTTATTCAACGAACCCCAGGCCAAAAATATTACAATATCATACAAATTTTAATTCATCGATATGGCAACGCTGTTAAGAATGGAGATTATTTTTCACACTCGTTGAACAAAGCCCAGCGTTGAGTCAGGCGATGTTTGTCAAGTTGTCAAAAATTGGTCAAAAGTCAAAACTAAACCAAACAAAAATATTTATCTGAAAAGGCTTTGTTTTTTTTTAAATAAAAAAATAATTGGTGACAACTATTCATATTTCAAATAAATTCCGAAGTAGATAATGTCCGTGACTGCTTTGAATAGTGTGAGCGAATACTTAGTAAAAAATGAAAACCTTGGTGCGGATGAAATGCTTGAGAAATGCGGAGAAGTCTTCCTCGAGCGACAGCTTGGGAATCTCATCTACTTGTGTACCCTCTGCAGTGATCAATTTCAAAATGTTGAAGTGTTTTCAAAACACATATCCGATGTGCATTTGTCTGTGGAAAGCTATATTGCTTATGAGCCCAATGAGTCTGACGGCGACGAATCAGAAAAAGCCGATGACTTTGAGGAGCTGGTCAAAATTGAACTCTTTGACGAGGAACAGGAGCAGATTAATGATGCTGACCTGAATATGTCTGACGACGATAGCTTGGTAAGTTCTGAAGATACTGATTGTGATTTTCTTTTTAAATCTATTTTTCAGATGCCCAATGAAGAGATTTTTGAAGTCATAGACGAATCGGAAGCAGCTCTGAACATTCAGTTCTATGATGAGACACAAGACGAACATGGAATTCTAGAACAGCTACAAGATGACCCGCCATTACCCGAAGTGAAAGACGAAGCCGAACTGACTGCAGATGAAACAAGCCAAAATCATGAACGAGTTGATTGCAGTGACGAGGAGATTCTTAAGTCCAAGTTAAAGTGCAAGTTCTGTAGCGAACAGTTTGAGTACGTAAAGCACCTCAAACAGCACGATTGTGGTCTTGGCAAACAGAAAAAGCTTCATCGTTGTTCTGTCTGTGGAAAGGTTTTTAAGAAAAAGTCAGGCTTGGATATACACTCGCTGATACACAAAGGTGAAAAGCCACATAAATGTGATATCTGCGGATCGGCCTATGCGTGCAAGCAGAATCTCATCGTCCACATAAGGCGACACACTGGTGAGAAGCCTTTCAAATGTGACTACTGCGAACGGAGGTTTGCCTCGTCAACAGAAAGAATTTCCCACATGCGAACACACACTGGGGAACGGCCATTTGTCTGTGAGCTCTGCGGCAAGGGCCATTCGTCTTCATCCCAACTAACCGAACATATGCATCGACATTTGGATATTCGCAATTTCCAGTGTGATTTGTGCGATAAGCGGTTCAGGAACTCCTACAATTTGCGCATGCACCGGATGACCCATGAAGACGGTCCACGTAAATTCTCGTGTGAGCAATGTTTGTCGACATTCAAGACGCAAAACAACCTGCTCCAGCATAGTAAAATTCATCAGAAAGAAAAGAAATATGTATGCAAGATCTGTGGGAGGGCGTTTGCTCAACACCCGGGATTATACAGTCACATGAAATCCCATTCGGTATCGAAATAGGTTAGTATTAGTAGAAGTTATGATCGAATAAAAAAGAGAAAGAAACGCAGAACCGCAAATTTCTTGTCACTAAAGCGTTCACTGGATGATCGGTGTTTATGTGGCAGTTTTTCTTGTGGAAGGTTTTGGAATTCGTGACCAATTGAGACTAAGAAGGGGAAACAAGCATTATTAATATTCAAACCTGTATTTGTTCAAATTCATACATTCTCATGTCTCACCGTTTCCTAGCATCAGTGCAAATCGACTTTCTGACAAGAAGAAGCTGCGAACCGCAAAAACAAATATCCTCAATGTCGGCTGCCTCAGCAAATCTGGGGTAGCCAGAGTCTGGATACAAAACTTTAACAATCCAAAGTGCTATAAGCGCAACAGCGGCTAACTGTTTCCAAAATCGCTGTTTAAAAACTCAGTGCAAGACTATATTCTCAACACATCCAGGATGCGAGATGAAAAATTACCCAGAATCGTTACCAACCATGCGGTTTCCCCGAAAACTACATGATATAAAGGATGTCTTAATAATATTTTAAATCTGACGGAGAGTTGTGACTACCTACCATAGTTGGGCATCAAAGTACCTACCATGCCGCTAGCGGACACCAATCCGCAATTAATATAAACCATCAATAAATCCCTTACAAATTACGCGATTAAATGATTACACCATGTTTACACCGGGCTCTAATCCGCGATTAATACAATTGTACATTAAATTCTCTGCAAATTACGTAATTAACCATTTAAATTGAAATCTCCTCCGCAAGCGAATACAAATAAATCCCTTCATAAATCTCTTTCGCCCTTTTCCCGAATCGAACTCGAATTATCAAAAATCCGAATCCGAACCGAAATCGAATTACGATTTCAATTGGGATGTTTACAACGGAAACCTTTTTTTGCAATCTCTTTTGCGAGCCAAAATGACAGAAAATGAGTACTCATGTCAAACTGATCCTATATTCGGCTGGTGGAGCAACTTCGGGATTTATTATTAGTCGTCTATCGCTTATCCTTGTATTATTGCCGGTGAAAATATAGTATAACCATTCAAATTTCACGGCAAGCGATAAAAAATAAATCGCCTCATAAATCATTTTCACCCTTTATACCAACCTTTTCGCACAACTTTTTAAAAGTTTGAGACTGAAAGCCGAAAACTGAAAATGTTTCTATATTACACATCTATTAGAAATACGTAATCTATTGGGATTCTTAAGCCTTCAGACCAATGAATCCGTTGCGCCCGTCACGGAGAAGTACGCAACTGACAACTGAGTTAAATATAGATGTTCTTATGTGAAGGGACCCATAGAAGAACTTCGTGACGTACGTAGCTTCCCATAAGAACGTGTGTATTTCACTGAGTTCCCAGTTGTGTACTTCGACGTAACGGATTTTACGGATTCATTGGACTGAAGGCTTTACACTGGACATTTTTTTTTCCAAACTGAAAATGTCATCGTCACTCTCTTTAGGCCTAACCCAAAGCATAAATTACTGAATAACTAGATACTCAACTTGCGTCCCTCTTGCCCTTCTACACCCACAAGTTTTTTATAAAGCCTTCAAACCTTTCATTAAGCTTGAAATTTCCGTGTCGGTGAATACGTGTGAAAAGATGCACCAACAATTTACCTTACGCTGATGTAAAATAACTCAAAACGAAATTGCCTGGTACTGACGAATTGACGAATTCACTCACATTTGTAAACAATTGTCGGAGAATGGGTAAATTCGCCAATTCCAGCTTGTAGGCAAAGCTTTTACATGCCCAAAATTGAATATCTCGTTATTCAGCAATTTATGACCATGGTAGAACCCTCGTTTTTCCAACGAGGTCTCTTCGAGAAAACAGAGTCTTTTTTGTCGCAACACTCACAAACCAACCGATAATAGATTGAATGTGTGGCATTTCAATCGAAATGTCAGAAGCAGATCCACTCTTTCGTGAGATGCATTATTATTCAGGCATTTTGTTGGCCTAACTCCTTAAATGCTGTCTTTTCTTCAAAGCGCGTGTACATTGAATCCTTTTCTTATCCTGATTCTAAATCTGGTTCTTCTTTGTTCTTTTTATTTCATATTTTTCTGACAGTTAGAGTTTTGGGCATTTTGACAAATTACAGTCAATAAGTAAACCGCTAAAATGCCAGCAAAAATGACGAAACTTATGCCTCTAGGCATACGCAGTCAAATTAAACCTTAACAGTATATAATGATACTGACAAAGATCTCAAGAACATCTCAAGATTCACCATTGAAATTTAAATCCTCTCGGTGAGCGATTAAAAATAAGTTTCCTCATTCATAAATCTCGTTCATGCTGCAGAAACGCTTGTATACCACCCCTTCAAACCCTTTCTCACACCTTTGTAGCAATTTAGGAACCGAAAAAGGAAACTGAACTGTCCACGTATGACAGATCTGTCACAAAGACGTTTTCCTTTTGGATATTTATAACGGAAATGTCATCGTCATTCTATTTTTGAGAGCCAAAATGACATAAAATTTTATGATTTATTTTTAATTGTCTCCAGCGATTTTTATACCATGTCTCCACCGAGCACTAATCCTCGATTAAAATGAATCTTTATTAAATCCTCTACAAACCACGCGATTCACCATACAAATTTAAATCCTCTAGGTAAGCGATTAAAATCAAATCTTCTCAAAAATCCCATTCACCCTATTCACAAACCTATTTTCTGCACCTTTGTAACAGTTTGAGAATCAAAAAAGGAAACGAAAACTGTCCCTGTGCGACAGATCTGACACAAGTACGTTTTCTATTGTGACTTTTACTGAGGAAATCGATTTTTGCTCCTGGGAAATGACATCACCACTCTTTTTGAGAGCCAAAATGACAGAAACAGAGTTTTCGTGTCAAATTAATCCTATATTTGCCCGATGGAGCCACTTTAGGATTTATTTTTAATCGTCTCACGCTAAACTTCTTATATTTGTCGGTGGAGACATAGTATTAATCGCAGGTTTATAACAGGTTGAGACATAATAGGTATAAGACCATAATGTCCTCGGGTTCGACAACGCAGCCGTCGTCTGTTGTTTGCAAAAAAGTTTATAAATGGCTTATAAATGTACCGTAAAAATGAAGTTAATATTTATGAAAACCAATTAAAATTACGGCGAATTTATAGAAATCAAATTCGCCCATAGCACAAGTCTCCAAATCGGTGACTTGGCAGCACTGTTCTGTCATTTCCGAACGAAATTGTTTTCTAGTAGTGAAATATGTAAAGTGTGTGAACTAAAGAATTATTTATTTTTCGTAAAAATTTATGGTAATAACAAAAAAAAACATGGTAAGTTGTTAGTTTACTATGTAAATATTATGTTTATGGAAAAATATGTGTGCGAGAAATAAGAATTATTGTTAAATATTGCATGTAAAATGTTGCAATTGGAAATAACGGGATAAATGGTTTTTGCGTGTCAAAATATTGAATTGCCAACGGAAACTTGAATCTGTACTCTGTGGTTTTTCGTGTCAGGACGCATTTTCTTGTGGGGAATTTAAACCAAAACATTGCTTAGTAATCTTACAATAATATCTTATTTCGTAAAATATATTTGCAAAGTACCTAGTTCCTTCGAAATTGCTGTAGATTCCATTATATTGTAAAAGCTTCCCAAGATTAGTCAAGGGCAAGCCCCGAGAAGTACTTATGAACAACGAAATTTCATTGGGTCTCAAAGTTCACACCAAAACAATTTTTATGGAAACTATGGGCTTTGAGGTACTTGCTTTCAAGTTGAACTTTTATTGCAAATAAAACAATTGCAAATGCAAACATCGCATCATGATATAAAACAAAAGCGTAAACACTAAACATACAAACAAAATTGAAACTAAAAAACCAATGTCAGCAATGTTGTTTCTTGTGTCGAATAAACGCCCGTCTTCCATTTATCTTTTCTCCGCAAATGTCGCATGGTTGAGCAAAGTGTGTCAGCATGTGCTGATCCAGCTGCGCTTGAAAGTGAAACGCCTTCACACAGTAACCGCATTTGAATTCCCTCCTGGCAGCATGGAGGCGCATGTGTCTCGTGAGTTCACTTTTCGATTTGTACTGATTGCCGCATTGGTCGCAAACATTTGGCTTTTCCCCCGTATGGTCTAGCATATGGTTCTTAAGCTCAGTGGTCGTGCCAACGCGTTTTTTGCAGATGCTGCATTCGTGCCTCAGATCCCCTTTGTGTCTTTGCACGTGCACCCTGTAGTTTGTTCGGTTGGCTATTTTTAGCCCACAATATTCACAGGTGAAGGCACGATCTTTTACATCCAAATGTGTGTCTTCGTGGGCCTTTAAACTGGGCTTGTGGAGAAATTGTTTATTGCATATGTTGCAGGTGTATGGCAGGTCACCAGTGTGCTTTTGATAGTGCATTTTATACTTGAACTTCGAAAAGAACACCTCGTCGCAAAAGGTGCATTTAATTTCGTTGCTTCCTCGAATTTTACCTTTCAAAAAGCATAGTTTGCTAAGTAGAAGCTCTCGCAAGGAATTCGTTACTTGCTTGGTTGCATTCGTTTCTACTTCTGAGCGTAAAGACTGGGCATATAGAGCTTGAAGCTTTTTTATTTGAAGAACAACCGACCGGCGTGTTGTCCGAATTGAGTACTTAATTTCTATCGTTGTGGCAATGGCGTCGTAGGCAGCGTAACGCACTCGCCGATTTCGAAAGTCGTGGTGGGACTTATCCCAAAGGCACTGGCATCTGTGGTATCCGTCAATTATGTCGAGCAGAACTTGTGATTTTGGAACCTTTAAATGAAAAAAAAACTTTATTAACCAAAAACATAAAAATTAATTCACCGTTACCGACCTCAAGAAGCGCACCACTGTTTCCTTTGAGAAAAGTAAGTTGCTCAAAATACCACAAACTTGATGTGAACGTCTCATTCGTATTGTTGTCGCTCGACTGAAATGTTTTCATTTTGCGCAACTCCCTATAGAAGGCATATCGGAGACGGTTGAGTTTGTAATTTAGTTCTTGGACGGTTAGTGTGCACTGGAACTCAGTTTGAAGCATATCAACCATCCTTTGGAACACATCAGTACGTTCTGCCCGGTTGTGATAATCGGGGTGCCCTTTGCTCCACAGGCATTCGTTATTTTTATACAGCGATATTATTTTGGTGGTAAACGGGTCGTTTGGAGTTAACTGAAAGGGGAGGATTTCGCGGGATTAAAAATTTGTACAGGCAATTGAATAGTTTTTTCAAATGTGCCCGTAGTCTGTGCTAAAGTTAGTGGTGGACAGTCTTGTCCTTGGGATAATGACCTTATGCGTCATCTTAAGATTTTAAAAAACAGAGCCTACAGAAAATGGTGTTATAGCTTGGCTAATGAGGACTATTTAGTGTTTAGAAGGCTAAAATCAGAGTTCAAATCTTCACTCCTTGTTGCTTATCAGATTTACATAAGTGATATACACTACAGCCCTAAATGCAGACCTGAAAAGTTCTGAAATTTCATAAATTCAATGAAAAAATCTGATGGATAGCCAGCCTCGCTGCGTTCTAATGGGCAAAAAAACCGATTCTTCCACTGCCATTTGTAACTTTTTTAGCTCATTTTTTCAATCGGTCTACTCAAGAAATGGCTCACCCATCGATGAGGAATTTTTTAGTTATCTAGGCGAAACATCTATAACCCTGTTCAATAATATTGAAATCCCCGAAAATGAGGTTCTGCAAGCTTTGAATAGTTTGGAATCGAACTTCAGTCCAGGCCCGGATGGATTACCTTCCGTTCTCCTTAAATTGTGCCCAGTACCTCTGCATAAAATCATGTGCCACCTATTTAACATCTCCTTAAAATCCAGCACTTTCCCATCCGTCTGGAAAAATTCTTTCATAATCCCTATTTTCAAATCTGGTAGGAAGAATAAAGTTGAGAATTATAGGGGGATCTGTAAGCAGTCTTGTCTCCCTAAGTTATTTGTTTTGCTCGTCACGGAAAGCCTCTACTTTCACTGTAAATCCTTAATTTGTACTAATCAACATGGTTTTCTGAAAAAATGATCGACCGTCACCAATTTACTTCTATTCTCTAATTTTGTTGTGTCTGAAATCGGTAAAGGGAATCAAGTTGACGCCATTTATACTGACTTCAGCAAAGCATTTGATCGAGTTGATCACAAACTGCTGCTGTTTAATCTTAAAAGATATGGTTTTCCCGAAATTTTTTTAACGGTGGCTATCTTCTTTTTTGAGTGAACGTTTTCATTTTGTGAAATTCCCGTGGCAAAACTTCAAACAAAATCTGTGTTTCCTCCGGGGTCCCCCAAGGTAGTCACATCGGCCCTCTTTTGTTTATCTTGTTTGTTAATGACGTTGTAAAGTTTCTGCCTGAATGCCAACTGTTCATGTTTGCCGATGACTTCAAATTGTTTATGGCAGGTAAAAACGCTCATTGCTCAATACGTATCTCCTGGATATGTATCTGCAAAACTTTCATTTATGATCGGATCTCGGAGTTATTTTACACACTCCGAGATCCGATCACCTTTAGTTCCGATCACGAGATCCGTTACCTTTATTTCAAATAAGGCTAACAGGGCCTGGGGCATGATCACACGTTATGCTAGCCAGTTCACTGATATTTATGTTTTAAAAACTTTATATGTAAGTTTTGTAAGATCTTTAATAAAGTACGCATCGGTAGTTTGGAGTCCTTACTACATAGTGTACATCTCTAGAATTGAAGCGATCCAAAGAAGATTTCTGAGGTTCGCTCTCAGAAGGCTTCCATGATCTGACATTAATAATCTTCCCCTTTACCTATCAAGGTTAAAACTGATTAGTCTTGAGTCCCTTGAATTGAGAAGAAAGGTCGCTAGAATCTTATTTCTCCATAGGATTCTCACAAGTGAGATTGGTTCTCCCGATATTTTACGTCTTCTGAACATTAACATCCCATCCGCCAACCTACGACACCTTATATTTTTTAATATTGCACACTCGCGCACAAACTACGGCCGCTCTTCGTCATATAACGAAAATGTTCAATTAATTGATTTTAACCTGCCTGCAAGTTCCATAAAAAGAAATCTATTGGACGGTATCTTCTGTTAATTTGTTTGGCTCTACTTTCCATAAGCTCTGTTTTTATACCCGACCCAGGGTATATTAAGTTTGATGTATAGTTTGTAACGCAGTGAAATAATCACCGCAGAGAGCTGAAATTTTGTGGGTTGGTTGGAAGTCCAGTCCTTCAGATCAAGTTTGAAAATGAGTTGAATCTCTAATTCAAAAAAATACTTTTTGCAAATTTTAGCTATGTTACAATGGCGCTAGCGCATCCATTTTTGATACGTAACATTGCCTTATAATTGTCTTTAAGGTAGCCAAAAAATTTTAGCTTTTTCATTGACCACGCCCACTTTTTAAGGGATTTTAGCTTAAAATGACTGTTTTTCAATAAATATATATGAAATTTGACAAAAAATGATATGACAAAAGCTGTAGATATTAGCATTTTCTAACTTTTATGTATATATTGTATGTGCCTCCGCCCACTTTTGTGGGCGTGGCGTTAAAAAAAAGTGATTTTTTAGTTAAAAAGGCAGAGTTTTAGGCCGAAATGTATGCAACCACCTAGTATAAAGCATTCAACAGTTATATTTTTATATCCCGCCCACTTTTTGGAGGCGTGGCAGTTTTCTTTTTGGTATGGTCGGGTATTTTTGCAATCCGTCGCAGATGGATTGAAGCTTTTGCATACCCACTGTTGCACCTTCCCACTTGTTTTTTTATAACTTGAAAACTTTTGAAAACTTGGTTAAAAGCATCTACTTGCAGTGCCAATGCAGAGCCTACAAGCCGTTAGCTCGGTTGCTATGCATAGAACTGTCGCACTCTTTAGGATTAACAAACATCTTCAAATATATTTTAATTGTTAATCAAAAACGCTTAATTTTATGGTACCGCTTCGTTATCTGCCCGTCCGTCCGCACCTGTTGTAACTTTTTTTGAACAGTGAGTCGCAGAAAGATGAAATTTGGTAAAAACTCCGTTTATAATTTAAATAGAGAAAGGGAGAGATTAAGTTTTTATATGTGAATGCATACAAGGACAATTTTTAGAGGTCCGTCCAAAAATGGAAAAAGGCCCTCTTATGGTATCACTAGGTTGTCCGTCCCTCCAATCGCGTTGGAACTTCGGAGCGCTAAGTAATAGATACACAAAATTTGGTGTGCTTTCGTTTTTTCAAGTTCTTGCTCGCTTAACTTAAAAAAAAATACTGAAAATCATTTAATCCATATTTTTCCATCAAACTTCAAACTTAATTGAATCGTTATTTGTGTTTAAAAAATTTCCCGGGTTAGATGACTTGTTCCGAAATTTAAAAGCACCCCACATTTTTTTTTCTACGACTTACCGTTCAGAAGCTATAATGTGATTCGACGGGCAGACGGACAACGTAGCGATACCATAAGAAGAGTACCTTTTTACATTTTTGAACCGCTAAAGAAAAGACCGCTAAAAATACTTTTCTAGCTTTTTGCACCCGAAGAATTTTGACTAATTTGTATATTCTAGTCTCGGTTGCGGCCCTTAAAATTTAACCGAGTTGGATAAAAAATTTTGGGATTTTTTTTTTCACAAAATGAAACCAACTGGCGGGTTTCGAAAGTTCGAAAATAAGGCGCACCTTTTTGATTTTTTTTTTGCATACTTTGCCATATTTCATTTGCATTTTAATACACGGTTTTTATTCGATATATTTTCTTTGAATCCAAAAGACTTGCGCTATAAAATGTTCAGATATGTGTGAGAGCTATCAACTGAAAGGAATACATTTTTTGCCACGCCCACTTTTGGGGGCGCTTTTAAGTATAAACCAAATTTTTAATGCGAAAATGCAATCAACACGTGTATACCACTTCTGACAAAAAATATAAACAAAAAAACGATGTTATTAAAAAGGGGTGGATGCCACGCCCCTTTTTAAGGGAGAAGATTCTTTAACTGAGAAATTCTAAAATTCCTGGGTTTTTTCTACGACTTACCGTTCAGAAGCTATAATGTGATTCGACGGGCAGACGGACAACGTAGCGATACCATAAGAAGAGTACCTTTTTCCATTTTTGAACCGCTAAAGAAAAGACCGCTAAAAATACTTTTTTAGCTTTTTGCACCCGAAGAATTTTGACTAATTTGTATATTCTAGTCTCGGTTGCGGCCCTTAAAATTTAACCGAGTTGGATAAAAAATTTTGGGATTTTTTTTTTCACAAAATGAAACCAACTGGCGGGTTTCGAAAGTTCGAAAATAAGGCGCACCTTTTTGATTTTTTTTTTGCATACTTTAATATCTGCAGTGCATTCGTTAAAAAAAAATGAATAAAAAAAATATGAGAAATTTAATAAAAAGAGTGCTGACAACAATAAAGAAATTTGGTTACCAAATTTGTTTTTTTATACCCCATAGGATAGGAGGTATATTAAGTTTGATTCATAGTTTGTAGAATTTGTAGAACATAGAGAAATAAACACCGTAGACCCCCAAGACCTTTAGAGCATATGAGCGAGACCGAATTGTTAGTGGAATGAGCCATGTCCGTCCGTGTGTCGGTAGTTTTTAGGCCTTAAGTTTTGAGCTAGGATATTGAAACTTAATATCTGTTCTTTCTAGGTCCCGAAGCAGTGCAAGTGTAAACATTTTTAAAATCCGCCCACTGACACGCCCTCTTTACTTTCTAAGCATGAAAATTCAAAAGAAGCTGAAATTTGGTACGCGTTATCCTCGCTCAAGTGTATTGTTATTGACGTTATAAAAAAAGACAAAAACCGCCCCCTTTTTGGCGTAGCCATATTTCATTTGCATTTTAATACACGGTTTTTATTCGATATATTTTCTTTGAATCCAAAAGACTTGCGCTATAAAATGTTCAGATATGTGTGAGAGCTATCAACTGAATGGAATACATTTTTTGCCACGCCCACTTTTGGGGGCGCTTTTAAGTATAAACCAAAATTTTAATGCGAAAATGCAATCAACACGTGTATACCACTTCTGACAAAAAATATAAACAAAAAAACGATGTTATTAAAAAGGGGTGGATGCCACGCCCCTTTTTAAGGGAGAAGATTCTTTAACTGAGAAATTATAAAATTCTTGGGTTTCACTTGAGGTTAATAGAAGGTGAAATTTAACAACCAAGATTTATGCCACAATTCGGAGCTTGAAAGTGGTCAATTGCGATGGGGTATCCAACGATTCGCGGATCTTAACCCTCCCACTAGTTTTTTCATATTTCTATTCACATTTTTCAAAATTTGAATTGAAATTCAATAGAATCCGAAAGTACTTGAGAAATTTCTGCTGAAGCGATTACAACCTATACATAATTGCAGAAAGACGCTTGATCCCGGACTAACAATTCGGTTTCAGACCTAATCATTCCACAATAGATCAAGTCTACAGAATAACGCAAGAAATTGAAAAAGCCTTAGAAGGGAAAAAGATATGTTAAAGTGCTTTCCTCGACGCATCGCAAGCCTTCGACGGTTTGAAATATAAGCTACGGCAAAACTTGCTGGAAGACATATGTTTAGGATATTGAAAAACTATCTCGAAAACAGACTCTTTCGCGTTAGGTGTGGTACTGAATATTCGAATTAGAAGCAAATTTTATCTGGTGCACCACAGAGAAGTGTCCTTGGCCCGACCCTGTTTCTGCTCTTCACAAGAGACATACCTCAAGATGATCAGACAGTTATGGCCACGTTCGCGGATGACACGGCCATCCTGGCAATAGGTGAATCAGTCGAGTCATCAATTAAAGTTGGGACGAGCATTGGAAAGATTTTCTGCCTGGACGAAGACTTGGCGAATCGTTCTTAAGGAGAGGAAATCAACGCATGGCAATTTTACCTACAGAAGGGTTATTATTAATTTACCGCTGTTCATAAATTCTGTACAGATACCTTATGCAAACCAATCTAGGAATGATCCTAGACGCTAAACTTAGGTGGAAAACACACGTTAAGAAGAAGCTTAACGAGCTTGAAATACGGCACCGAGAAATGTATTGGCTTATCGGTAAATTTTCGATACTAAGCATTCATAACAAACTGCTCTTGTACAGGCAGGTTTTAAAGCCGTCCTGGACATACGATATACAAATTTGGGTTGTACCCAGCCAAGCAACATGTCCATATTGCAGACTTCCCAAAACAAAATACTGAGAGCAATCGTGAATGCGCCATGGCACATTAGGAACAGTGATATTTTTCATGGTATATCCTAAAACCTTTAAAATTATGTCTAACCACTGCCAAAGTCTTAAAAGTTACTGCGAGCATGTGAATTACAACAATGAAATGATCTGTACTCTTAACGATACAAACAACGAGCGGTGACTCCAAAGAACAAGACCCTTCCACCCAGCGACGCTGTGTCGCTGCAAAACTGACGGTTTTAGCAGGTGCATTCAGTGGATACGATAGTTAACTTAGTTGTAGTCAAGAGGAGTGATAAGAGAACGAAAATTTAACAAGCTATGTTGCACTACGCGTTCTGGGAGTTTTCATAATGTCTCTTATAAAAGGGTGGTTTTTTAGCATGTGGAAATCGGGTATAACCAATACCGGCTGCTTCGGTATTATATACCTGCTATAGTGGTGCATATTGGTATCTTTTTAAGCTTTTGGAGTTTTAGCCTCCGTCCATCCTAGAATAAAAAAAGTTTCAAAATTAAGTCTTAGTGGAGTGCCTGAACATTAATTTTTCAAAAACTATTACCTAGAACAGCTTTATTTAAAATCAAAATACAAACAGAAATTTGTTACTTTACAAAAAATATATATATATATATATAATGTTGCAGATGTTTTTTCATATTTTTTCTGTAAAAAGTAATTTCTTTTTTAGAAAATTTCTCCGCGTGTCTAAACGGGGGGGAGTAGACCCACCTGTCTCATATAATTTGTTTCTTGTCTCGACCCAACCTACGCTTTTAATCTATTTGTCCCATCTTATCTGAAGTACCCTGTCCATTTAAAGAGAAAATATATTCAGAAATATAAATTTTTTATTTATAAATAATAAAAAATTCAAAAGCAAAAAGAAACAAATGGTAAACTTTTTTGTCTTTAATCCACTCTAACAAAAGTCCGAGGTCAAAACCCCCAGGAACTCCACTATCTATCATTTATAATTTTTTATTAAATATAGTAGAATTTGGGTTAAGAATGAAAAAACGCAAATAGCATAAGAAAAAAGTGGGAATTGTTGGAGAAATTAAATGTTTAATTGTTGTATCTTTCAAGATACTGGAGCATTTAAGGATTAAAACAATTGCACAATTCCATTATATTTTACCATCAAAATATTCACCGATTTGATGATTTCTATTGCCTGAGTTTGTATTCTTATTCGGTAAAGTTAATAAGAATCTCTCGCAATGAATGAGAACTTCATATTGTTCCATTTGGAGAATCATTAAACTGGATGAGTATGTTCGCAGTTTACCTGCCTTTTGTGAGGGTTTAGCATGTATGCGTGCATGAATATGTGCCTACCGATAATAATATGGTGCCTAGCCAATAGTTTGTTGTCATGATGGCAATAAGGAGAGAAAGGTTATTACATATTTCAATTAGATATTTGGTATCTGTCTGATTAGATATCTGGTAGGGGTATTATATGACACACCTCTAACTAAAAGGTGAATTTATGCTTGTGTTTTTTTAGACATGATTATACACAAGATGTAAATAATTGACTGATAGGAAGAAAATATCTTCAAAAGATATTTAATAAATGTGCTCATAATCGGCTATGAATACCGATCAAATCCGAAAAGTTATTTGTTTGAGGGTCATGTTACTTAAAATCATTCTCTATCGTCTGTCTGATTACAGAACCTTGCATTTAAAAAAAAAACTTCTAACTTGTTACTTGACTTTCACAAAAACATACCTCATCACCTTGATTCTTTGCCCCGTCAACAGCGCTAGCATCCTTGTAGGTAAAAGCTTCCTGAGCGTTTTTATCGTCGTTTCCCAGAGCAGACACCTGAAACTCCAAACACTGAATTTAATTACCTACAACCTAAATATTTCATAGCACAACTCACAAGGGAATCTAGGTCGCCAATGTGTTGCTCTTCATTCTGCAAGGAGTCCATCTCTTGGAAGAGCAGGCAACCCATTTCCGGCAGCAAGTAGTTATCAGAATTATCGTATGTTTCCAATACATTTTCAATGTCATTGACCACATCGTCAGCGTTGGTATACTCGATAAGTTCCCGGAAAGCATCTGCTCCATCTTCTGTATCTGCGAAATTCTGTTGGTCGACAATCGGAGCGTCACACAAACTTTCACATTCGGCCTGGGGGAGCACTTCGTTCGACAATGTCAAGGGGCCGCACGGTGGATGATTCACATGATCTATGAACTCGTTTAACGCGCAAAACCCCTTGCCACACACTCCGCAGTTAAGCAAGAAAAATTGTCTGTCGGGCGTGTGGAATATTTCCCCACATTTGATGGTAAAAAATGCAATATTTTGATCATACTCGATCGATGACGCAGGCAAAGACTCTGTTGATGCCACACTCATTTCACTAGTTTCATTACTGCAATTATTTTATAGGCCGTGCCCTCTTCCACTGCTTAGACTTTTGTTTACTCCGACAGAAAAGAAAATTTGATGATACGTCACCACACCAGCACCACACACCACACGAGTTACAGCTTTCCACTGAAACCAACTGATTGGACTTTTTTTTTGTTTACCTTCACTATTCTCTTTCAAGCTCATTCGTTCATTCAATGTTGAGAGTGAAAGAGAAAAGTTTTGTCACTGATCATGTGTTTCTGTTTACGATCACTTTTTTATGGGATTGTAATAGATTTTTGCATTTAAAAAATTAAAAGCGATGAGCTTAAATCCGATGTAGGTAAGGTACTGTTGGCAAGGCGGTTGAGAAACTACTTCGTTGTTGATTGGCGACGTGGTTGTATTTATAAAAGGCTGTCTGAGTGTCCTTGAACTGAGGAGCAAGGTTCTTAATAGATGTGTGAAAAGAGAAACCTCTTTTAAGTATGTATGCAAATTTCAACAACTAAAAAGGATGGAAATGGTTATGTAATGACATTGAAATTTAATAGGACTGTGTCCTTTTGTCGTCATTTGAAAATTCTTCCTTTTTACGAATATGTATCAATATCAACCCTTTCCTTCAATTACTTTCAAGGTCAAATTCAATTCAATTGGACGAAAAAGACATAAGTTCATGCGTTATTTTAGTTTTGAAAGGCATAATGGCTATGCTACGCAACGCAGGAGACATGCGGGAATTGTCAATTTTGTAAATTCCTTCTAGGTACATACAATCGAATTCTGAAAATTTTTAGCGAGTTTCTAGGAGATGGCCCTCTGTTATGCACATAAATTTTATTATACCTATTCGCTGATTATTGTATTGGACTAGGATATACATAATTAAAATTTAAGTTTTCGTTATAAGAATTGTTTTTCTCAGGAAAAGTAATCAGTTTAAATGAATATCTTTTCCTAAAAGGTACGTAGCGCAGGTATACCACATTTTCTACATTTATATGTTCCTATCTTTTACAGGCGGTAACGCCAAGCCGCTTTTTCACTCACTTAAATAAAAAATATGTAGGTACATATTATTCCTTTTTTAATTAAAACAAAAGGAGTTTGAACTTTTGTTTAAAATCTTGTGCTGGGAAAGCATACTTCTTGTTAGTCCTACCGATAGAAAATAGATTTCGAAATAACCGTCCTAAAAAATTACTTTTGGTTTTATATTGCAAAAAAAAAATACACACCTTGTTTATCCGACAAAATAAATCGATTTGAACTGTAACCGTTTTGGTTCTTATCGATTTCACTGACATGTGTATCCGCAAAATAACCAAGCGGTTTTAAAATTACCGATTTCAAAAGTAGATTTACTTTTTTGAATGTTTATTTTCTTGGGAAATGTTTGACGAAAGTTCAAAAATCAACAGATTCAAATCGATTCAACCATTTATGCGCATTCCGAAGTTGGATTAAATTTTTTAATAGTGACTTGAAAACAAGTTTTGTGCAGTCTTCAAAAATTGCTTATGCTATAGTTATTCGTGAATTCGTAAACGAGATAATAGATATGTAGTACTTACCTATACACTGCCGGTCATATGAATAGGGACAGCTTATCTTAGAAATATTTTCCCATATATGTTGGATTCCTTACTCCTTACGACAAAAGTTGTTAAATAGTATAAAATGTTAGGTGCTTTCGGAATGTTTGTCTTTTCGCATACTTTACTTTGATGAATCTAAAAACAGTATTGAGAAAAGTAGGTCAATAAAATAGGGACAGTTGCAATTCGGTCGTTATAGTTCTTAAATTGGTATGAGGAAACCATTAATAATTTTTATCAAATTTGCCAGGCTGATATTTGTTCTCAATATTATATTACTACAGGCTGATATTATTTTATCATTAATATTAAAGTTTTTCTGAATATGGGTGGAGGAGAGCCATCAAATGTTGCGAAAACCGCAAAAATTAACACTTTCAAAGAGGGTGGTCAAAATTTATTAGCCCGAAAATTCGATTAAAGTAAATTGGTTGTTAATAATTTTTTAAAAGGCCAAAGAAAATTTGGCAAAATCATTAAAGGATGTAAGCGGGGAGTACAAACTGCTCAAGAGTCTTAAGAGAGCAAAAGACGGAGAAAAAGACGGAGTTAGAGCTAGTTTATCAACCCTCAAATGAGTAATTAAAGGTGTCCTAAATTTGCAACAAAAAAAAATTAAGAAAAAAACCACCATTCAACAGTAGAATGGAAAATTTAAAACTTGAACTTTACACATCAACACAGGGCATAGGGAAATAATGCCAAAAAGTTGTATTATCTGATAAAAAAATGTTAACTTGATGATTAAATGTAATAATTAAATAAATAAATGATAGCGATTTTCATCACAAAATGCAAGGTGTAAAGTTCAAATTATTCTGCTGTTGAATGGTGTTTTTTCTAGTTTTTTTTTGTTGCAAATGTAGGACACCTTTAATCACTCGTTTGACGGTTGATAAACAAGCACTAACTCCGACTTATTTCCTGTTTTCAGCCGCTGACCAAGCCTATTAAGATGCTTCTCTTGAGACTCTTGAGCAGTTTGTACTCCCCGCTTACATCCTTTAATGATTTTGCCAAATTTCCTTTGGCCTTTTAAAAAATTATTAACAACCAATTTACCTTAATCGAATTTTCGGGCTAATAAATTGTGACCACCCTCTTTGAAAGTGTTAATTTTTGCAGTCTCCGCGACATTTGATGGCTTTCCTCCACCCATATTCAAAAAAACTTTAATAATAATGATAAAACATAATCCTTTATCACACTGGCAAATTTGCAAAAAATTAGTTATGGTTTCCTCATACCATTTTAAGAACTATAACGACCGAATTTCTATTCTATTGACCTACTTGCAGTTTTCCGTCCAGCACCTTTTCCTTTTTTATACCCCATCCCATAGGTTAGGAGGTATATTAAGTTTGTCACATAGTTTGTAACACGGTGAAATAATAATGGTAGACCCCCAAGACTTTAAGGGCATATGATCGAGACCGAATTCTGAATCGAATGAGCCATGTCCGTCCGTCCGTCTGTATGTCACATGTTTTTAGGCCTTTCATTTTGAGCTAGTGTGCTGAAACTTCGTACGTAAGGTCCACGTCATGCGAAGCAGTACAAGTGTAAACATTTTTGAAATCCACCCAAAGACACGCCCACAATCGGTCTAAATGTGCAACTACCTCCAGAGTTTTCAAAACTGTAAGACGTTCTAAAAGGCTGAAATTCGACATTTAGCATCTTCTAGTGAATGTAAGACACAAAAAAGACAAATTTAATTGGTAAATCTCCTTTAGTGGGCGTGGCATCTATTTTAAGGGTAAATTTTCAAATGCATTTTACTCAATATTTTTGCTCGAAATTGAAAAAAATTTGCTTAATATTTTATTTAGAAAACGCTTAGTTCCACATTTTGTTAATACAAATATTTGGGCCCGCCCACATTTGAAAGCAGAATTGAAGAAAAACCTAAAATATTCCAGAAAAACTTAATTTTGACTGGCCTTGAGCCTAATTTAGGAAAGCATGAAACAAAAAAAGTAGCAGGCTAGGTAAACGAGACTTCAGTCCAGCTTTCGTTTATACAAAGTTTTTAGCCACGCCCCTTTTAGGGGTCGATTTTTCAAAAATATTGAATATGAATAAAAAAATTGCATATTTACGTGCATTTAAGCGTAACTTGGAAATATCTGCGTTATAATTGATGGTTTGTAATTAGTGGCCGTTGAAACACACCCCTTTTTAAAGTTTGCACTTCTTATAAAACGTCAAAAAAAAAAACAATAACATCAGCATTTTACAATGTGGGATAGGTGGGATAGGATGGGGTATTCAACGGTCAGTTTCACGGACTGTAACTTCTGCGTACACACTGTAGCAATTACTCACTAGTTAAGTACTGGTTTTAGATTATCATAGTAAAGCGTGCGAAAGGGTTGGTAATCATTCCTAAAGGAGCAATATAACTTCTCTGGTGGGAGGCCATTGAAGTAACCTTTTATACTGGTTTAACAATTTTTGCCGTAAAGAGTAAGGAACCAAACATGGTAAAGTAATTCTAAGATACGCTGTCTTTATGCATATGACCGACAGTCTATAATATAAGAGGAATTTTTCTTTCGTTTGAATACAAGGATAGACGGAGGCTAAAGTTCCAAAATCTTTCAACGATACTAATATGCACCACTATATCAGGTATATAATACCGAAATAGCCGATATTGGTAAAGCCCGATTTCCACGCTAAAAAAATCCCCAATTATGAGAGACACTATGAAAACTATCATAGTAGTAAATTTTTGTTCTCTCATAATTGTTCTTGACTACAATAAAGTTAACTTAACAAGTAGTTTACGCTTCCGTAGTGTTTATCGCGTTGAGTTGGTTGCTATCCTGCGAATCCACCTACTAAAACCGTCAATTCGTGCGGTTCAATCCTATATCGCTAGGGGTTCTTCTTTGTAGTCGTCGCTCGTAGTTTTTCTCTTTAAGAGTAGGTACGACGGGTCATTTCATTGTTGCATTGAACATGAAGACGAGCACTTAGCCTTCTAGCAAAGTTTGTTACATCTCCGCTCACAGTAGCTATTCCTCAATCTCTATGAATATCACTATTCCTAATATACCATTGAGCATCCACAATTGATCTAAGTGTCTTGTTTTGGAAAGTCTGCAACATGGACGTATTGTTCGCCTTGGTACAATCCCGAATTTGTATTCCGTATGAAATAGCTAAGTTAAGCGTCTATACTCATTTCGCTTCGTTTGCATAGGGAGTTTGTCAGAGTTTATGAAGAGAGGTAAATTGTTCACCTTTCTGTACGTAAAATTCACATGCGTTGACTTGTTGTCGTTAAGACCGATTCGCCAAATCTTGGTCCAGGCGCAAATTTCGTCTAAAGCACGTTGGAGGTTTCTCGTTGATGACTCAACTGATTAACCTGTTTCCAGGATGGCCGTGTCGTCGGTGAACGTGGCCATAAATATCTCGTCATCTGGAGGAATGCCTCTTGTGTAGAGCAGGAACAGGGTCGGACCGAGGACGAGGACGCTTCCCAGGAGTTAGAATTTGCTTAAAACCCGAGTACTCAGTACCACACCTAACACGAAAGATTATGCTTTCAAGATAGTTTTTCAGTATTGTTTACATGTCTTCTGGCAAGGTTATGTCTTTAAGCCTTCGTGCCATACCTATTCTAGGAAAGCTAGAACATATCTTTTTCCCTTCTAAAATTATTTGCTTTTTCAATTGCATGCGGTATTCTGTAGACTTGAACTATTGTTGAATGATTAGTTCTAAAACCAAATTAATGATCCAGGATCAAGCGTCTTTCTGCAGTTATTGTTCGAAAAACTTTGCTTCACCAGAAGTTTCTGAAAGACCGTCGATATTGTCGGCAGAAGCCATATGGGCCATAGGATTTTTTGTCATTTAAAACAGTAAATCCGTCCGGTTCCGAGGCTTGTTGCTGCTTTCGTAACGCGGGCGGGAAGTCACCCCGACGACACACTCCAAACCTGAAGGATAAGACCCTTTTAATAGCTCTAAGGATGAAGAGCCGCATAACTCGCTTCTTATAGGCCTGATCTCCGAATACGTCGTAGTAGCCCATATAAGGTGTTCATTTAGTAGTTTAGCTCACTGAAATTGTGGACGCCACTGTTTATTACATCAGGGGAATGCCTCCGCTGCCGCTCGGATGCAAGCAGAAGTGCCGCAGTGCTAGTGGGAGCACTTTTCAGTGTTCACCACTGGGAGGTAAGAGTTGATAGATAGAGGTGGGTTTCGAAAACCTGCGGGTGCTTGCATCCTCTTGAGTGCACATGTCCATCATTTGACCACCAATATTTTTAATATACCTAATTTATATATTTTTGTTAGAGAAACAATTCTGTTACTCATAAGTTTTATTTTTATACCAATAAAAGCAAATATTCCTTGCTGAATCGTCGAAAATTATAAAAGTTAAATTTTAAATAATATAAGCCAGTGATAGCTACGATTAGTCCCTTAAGTCCATGTCTTACTTTGAGCTGCTTTATTAGTGTGTTAAATTTTTTTAGCTTTGTAAAGTACGTGGTTCAAAAATTATGGAATGGACGTTTTTTAAAAATGGCATCGATTTTTAATTCTTTATTTCTCAAAAATTTTAATATTTAAAAAAAAAAAACGTGCTTTTTTGGCGGTCCGTTCAAAAATGGAAAAAGGACCTCTAATGGTATCACTACGTTGTCCGTCCAATCGCTTTATAACTTCTGAACGGTAAGTCGTAGAAAGACAAAATTTTGTGTGCGTATAAACTGCGGAATAGTCAGAGAATCCAAAGAGGGTAATTTTTTTAGGTGCCGTTATTTGGTTTAATTACAGTTGGAAATTTCATGTGAAAATGGACTTAATGTTTTTCAACAGTTTGAGTCCTGCAGTTTTGACGCATTTTCGAAAAAAAATTGCAAAAATGCATGAAAAAACGTGTGTGTCCCCCCTTACATCCGGTGCTGTTTAGTGGAATTCTATGAAAAAAATCACACGTATCAGAAATAATTCAAAATTTTAAGGAAAATTATAGCGGACTTTGAAATTTCAAAATCGTCTGAGATTTAACTCAAAAACATAAAAGCATTTTCGAAAACAATATTTTAAACTCTTTTAGTAGCTTAGTGGTATAGGCGATTTTTTTTCAGATTTGGTTAAAGTACAAAGCTTACAAAAAGAAGGAAGGCTGCGTTAAAAATTTTTTAAATTGCCGTTTTTAACCTTAGTTTTTAGAAACCTATTTAAAAAACGAAATAAAAAAGCAGCTTGTTCTACCGTTTACGCATAAACCGGTGGCCATAGAATTAAAAAAAACATCCAAGGCTAGTGCTGGTGGTTGTGCTATTGGAAAAAAGTCTAATTGTCTATTTCAGTTTTCAGAAAATCGACTTTTGGTCAGGATTTTCATCCGTGTTGTTTAAAATCAGCCATCAATCGTAGGTCCTCCCAGACATGTACGAATCACCTGTAAAGTTATATGACATGAGATACCAGTCTCATCTGAGAGCGCCAATTAATTTTTTTCTTTTGAATGTTGATACAGTGATATGGCGACAAAAATGTTTTACATTCAATTTCCTATGGGGCGCCCGGTGTTATTCAAATATCCTAATTTCCCCACTAGTGGAGATTTTAGCGAATGCAATGAATTCCAGTCGTCAAACTCCGCCCTTCATCTAGTGTGATGCAGAAGTTTGACGACTAATCATTTTTGTATAAATAGCCGATACCCGTTGCCTAGTTCTCAGTTTTGAATCGAAATACTTGAAAAGCGAACGTCGAGTGTGAAAGTAATAAAAATGGTTCCGATGAGCTAGATTGAACTAATTAAGTTGTGTTTTATAAATAAAGATATTCGTTGGTGTTTATTAAAAGTGAAATTGAGTTTTATTCGACGAACCCCAGGAAAAATATTACAATACAGGTATAATATCTGGTGTTCAGAGTATGCCTTGTTACCTTCGGCTCATGGATGCCCGGAATTGTTGACACAAACAGTATTTGTTTTTCATCAAAGTCGATCTGATTCGTTCTTTTGGCAATAGAAGCGAAGTTAAAAATTTTTCAACCTTTATATTCCGGCCAGAATTTTTGCAAGGTGCAACTCGATCCTATATAATCTACTCCTCTTGGTTCACATATCTGGAGCTACCTATTTTTTCTGTGCTAACTAGGCTATAATGATAACAAGTTATGCCTTTGATGGGGTGAAGGCTTGGATCGTCGAAAAGATCTCGAAAGATGGTTGTAGGGCCCTAGGTGTTCAGAAATCTATTGAGTAACATAGTTACGCGAAAAGAGGAAGTATTTTGGCTCCAAAGCTCGGCTACTTTTTCTGGTTGAAGTTGCAAGGACCCATATCAAGAAAAAGAAAACTGTCTTTTTTATCAATTACCATATTTGAATCCCTGCCCTCGCCTTTTTAATAGGATTTTCAGCTTAGTTATTCTTAACAATTTTGTTTGAAAACTTACAAATCTGATCCTTAATGGATGGACGAAAAATGCAAAAAATACAAGTGGGAAAATGCAACAGTGCGTATGCAAAAGCTTCAGTCCATCAACGACGGATTGCAAAATACCCGGCCATACCAAAAAGAAAACTGCCACGCCTCTAAAAAGTGGGCGGGATACATAAATACAACTGTTGAATGCTTTATACTAGGTGGTTGCATACATTTCGGCCTAAAACTCCGACATTTTAACTAAAAAAAATCACTTTTTTTAACGCCACGCCCACAAAAGTGGGCGGAGGCACGCACTTACAATATGTACATAAAAGTGAGAAAATGCTAATATCTACAACTTTTGTCATATAATTTTTTGTCAAATTTCATAAACATACATATATTTATTGGAAAACAGTCATTTTAAGCTAAAATCCATAAAAAGTGGGCGTGGTTAATGAAAAGGCTAAAATTTTTCGGCTACTTCAAAGACAATTACAAGGCAATGTTACATACCAAAAATTAATGCGCTAGCGCCATTGTAACATAGCTAAAAATTGCAAAAGGTATTTTTTTAAATTAGAGATTGTCGCATATATAGGTCTGTAGTGGGCGTGTCTGTGGGCGGATTCAGCTAATTTTCAAACTTGATCTGAAGAGCTGGACTTCCAGCCAACCCACAAAATTTCAGCTCTCTACCTTAAAATTTAAGGCCGAAAAGTTGTTTATATACGGACGGACGGACGGACATGGCTTAATCGATTCTCCTGTCGGTCCCATTCATATCTCTAAAAGGTCTTAGGGGTCTACGGGGATTATTTCACTGCGTTACAAACTATATATCAAACTTAATATACCCTGGGTCGGGTATAAAAACGTCCACTGGCGATACATTTGTGGTCATCGAGGTGGGCCCCACGATGGCTTACGATTTATGTAATGAGCGCTTTGTAATGTGAAGAAGTATTTTGGTAAAAAAAAGTTTCATCAAAGGGAAAACGTCCTAATTCGTCTTTTTAGTCGCTATTAGCTATAAAGGTTTGATATGAGTCGACCCAAAATTCGAGTCGATCAAAAATTGCCAACCAACATTATCTACTACGAAAATATTCTTCCCTTTTTATAATTCAATCTTATCAACACACTTAAGAAGAAATTCGTAAAACCTTAATATAATCTGTCGTAGAGGTAGGGTAAACAAAGTATTGCCCTAACTCAGCGGTTTTACCCAAGATTTTATAATTTATTTTCTTTTCCAAAAAAAAAAAAAAATATGCGAAGGTTAAAGAAAAATTAAAGGCAAAACAACTTCTGTCTCCGGCCAACCTCACACAACAATATACCTTCGCTTTGTGCATTATTGTATTCTTCAATACACTTTAAATGAAATGAAATAAATACAAATATTTTAAACTTACATATTTATATTTAATTATTGTTAGGAATATAAAAAAAAACAACTAAGAATAATAAGTGTAATTATTTACCGACTTTAATTTGCACGTTCTTCTTTAATTTTAAAATGTCTTATAGCAAACTGTTGGTAGCCAGCTTATGTGTTTTGATGTGTGAACACAATCCTGCTTTTTGGGCAAACAGCTTTCCACAAATTCTACATTCGTGTCTTTTGACGGGCGCATGTAGTGCTTTGTGTTGACGTAGAATTTTACTTTGTTTAAATCTCTTACCGCAAGTCTGACAAACATACCTTCGTTCTTTTTCATGAACTAATTTATGTTCCCGAAGAGTCTTTGAGCTATAAAAAGCGCGTCCACACTTGTCGCACTTGTAATCGCGTTCATTTCGGTGTCGCTTCATATGTTCATTGAGTTCCCCTCGATCAGACAGTCCTCTGCCACAGAGTTCACAAACAAATGGTTTCTCACCGGTGTGGCTTTGGGTATGGCGTCTTAGTTCTGTTGAGGTCACGAATTTTTTCTCACACAATTGACAGGGAAAGGGTTGCACGCCTTCGTGCCGCCGCATGTGAACGATATAATTGCGCTTATCGGCAGCCTTAAAGTCGCACAAATCGCATTTGAAAGGCTCCTGGTGGGTTTTCTGGTGATATATGTATTTTTTTCTACAAGGAAATCCTAGACCGCAAAGCGTACACTTATAGGGAAAGTCCCCAATTTCAACGATGTGCTCTTCCCATTTGGCAATCGTCGAAAAGCGTTTGTTACAGTGAGTGCAAAATTTTTTGGTGAAACGAGGCACTCCAACAAGGAATTTAAGATGCTCGCCGAACCAAACGCTTTTTATGTTGTACTTTTGTGCAGATAGTATAAATTCTATTGTTGTTAGAAGTAGCTCTTTTGTAACAGGGATGTCCTTTTTAATAAAAATTTTTGAAAGTTCTTCTAATGCATTATCTTTTACTAGCAAGTTGTTCCAATCCTCGTGCATGGTATTCCACAAGCAGCCATGCGTTTTTAACTGCTCTAAGAATTCCATCATAAGCGGTTTATTATCGATGATAAATTTTATATCCTCGCTGGGGAAAATCGTTTCTGAGGTTTTTGTAAATGGTTTGAGGAATGAAAGCATGTCGTAATACCACGGTTTTGCAATGCTTCGCATTTCCTTTGTCTTTGCGGATATAAGCCGCCGAAGGACACGAGCATAATTAGATCGCATAATTTCGATTTGACAGCGATATTGTCTGCACGACAACTTGTGATTAAAATCTTTGCTAAATTTCGCAACAATGTCTTCAATGGCTTTCTGTCTTCCGTTTCTCTCAATAAACGATGGATGGTTGGAGTCCCAGAGAATAGGATGAGACCTATACAGGTCAATCATCGCAGTCAATTGTTGGCGGGAAAACACTTCCTTTTTAACCCGCTTTTTACCACCTGAGATCTAAAGAAATAAAAAATATTTAATCGTGTTAGAGTAAATAATCAATGGCTTTTACCCGAATTATTTCGTCTGATTCAGGCTGGTAATCGTCGTCTGCTTCTTCCTCTTCGTCTGATTCTGAACTTTTTGATTGTGCGTCAGCATCAATTAAAGGGTCGGTAAGAAGTGTCTGGATGATAAAGGACGAAAGTATTAATCGACGACTGAATAGAGTTATAAACCATAACAACTTGTAACTCTGTGACAAACTTCTATATACCCGACCCTATATACCGTGTAACACCAAATCTAACAGTTTTTTCGCCCAAATTCATATATAATTTGTATCGGCCACGCCCCCAAAAATTAGGGTTAAAATTTAAAGTCAATTAATTGTTACTTCTCTAGAATCATGAGAAAATGCGTTAAAAGCAAAAATTATTTCGAAAAAAAAACAGTTTTTTCCTAAAAAGTAAAACAAAACTTTTTATGCAATAAACTTAGAAAATTAATATCTTTAATATTTGTCATATTTTTTTTTTCGTTTGGAGTGAACTTTCCGAGAAATCTTCTTTGGGCTAAGAATCAAATTAAGTAGCAAAGCCCTCTCTCGAGCAATTAAAGTATCCATGTTTAAGACCCTTATCATCCCAGTACTGCTTTAAGGTGGAGAAACATGGACCAAAGGCGTATGAAAACACTTTAGGCTGCTTCGAGATGAAAATTCTTCGGACGATTTACGGTGCCGTCTGCATAGATGGATATTGGAGGAGGAGATAAAACATCGAACTGTACGGGCTGTACAGCGACACCGACACCGACCTACCCAGAAGAGTCAAAATACAACGTCTACGATGGCTGGGTCATCTAGAGCGGATGGACACCGAAGCCCCGGCCCGGAAATTTTTCGAATCCACCCCGCAGGGACGACGCAGTAGAGAAGCACCGAGACTCAGGTGGCGCACGCAAACGGACTGGACCTCAGCCAACTTCGCGTGAGAAACTGGAGACGGCTAGCTAGAGACAGAGCTGGCTAGTGAAGCTTGTTGGCTGAGGCCCAGGTCAACCCCGAACTGTAGCGACACCTTAAGTAAGTAAACTTTTAAAGATCTAGCACGTTAAAAGTGGCCATGGTCAATGGTGTGGGCGGTCCAATTTTCGCCTTATTAAAGGCTTTTGCCCAATATTGCTCTGTAGCTAAAAGCATTTTGAAAGAATATGTGAATTTTAACACTTTGTCTGTGTAACAGAAGACCCAAGACGTGTCCCAAGATTCAGCTTGATTTTGAAGACCTAAAACTTTCACAAATAGAGACAGACGGACTGACATGGCTTTTCGATTCACCTGTCGGTCTCGATCACATCTCTAAAAGGTCTTAGGGGTCTACGGTGAATATTTCACTGTGTTACAAACTATGCATTAAAATTAATACAGCCTGGGTCTGGTATAAAAAACTGTTTGAGGCAGGACATTTTATATTCGCATTGCACTTCTTTAGGAAAATTCTATTCCTTTTCCGAAAGTTGGCTCGAGAGTGAAAAATGAGAAATTGTTCTGTGATGAAAATAATTTTATAATATCCATGCGGTTGAGTATTGTAGGAACAGGGTTGGCACGGTTCGGCGTCAACCTGGTAACACGCCGCGCAGTGCTGCAACTGGTACTACACGTCAAGTGCTTATGATACCTCCGCGTGTTTACCACAGGGTACTGGACTTGTCTTCCCTTGGACTAAGCTTGCTGAACTCATAAGTGCGAGTGTTGAGCAAAAAGAGAATAGCAATCTGTTCAAAATGGCGGCCTTATGGAGTCTTAGAAATCAATTTTGAAGGCCTCAGAAGGATGAATTGCATTGCAGGAATTCACATATGTATAAGAATCACCGGTACTGTCAACAGTCAGGACAACAATAACCCTATATGAGCTACCCCGACTTGTTTGGGGCTAAGGTCAGTAAGGATTTCTAGACGAATTAGAATTAGGGATATTAATATTTATCGTTATATATAGCTCTTGCCAATCGCTGTTTCTTTGGGCTAAGAAGGCAATTGAGTAGCAAAGCCCTCTCTCGAGCAACTAAAGTGTCCATGTATAAGACCCTCATCATCCCAGTCCTGCTTTACGGTGCAGAAGCATGGACCCTGTCAAAGGCGGATGAAAACACTTTAGGCTGCTTCGAGAGGAAAATTCTTCGGACGATTTACGGTCCCGTCTGCATAGACGGAGAGTGGAGGAGGAGATATAACATCGAACTGTACGGGCTGTACAGCGATACCGACCTAGCCAAAAGAGTCAAAACACAACGTCTACGATGGCTGGGTCATCTAGAGCGGATGGACACCAACGCCCCGGCCCGGAAAATCTTCGAATCCACACCGCAGGGACGACGCGGTAGAGGAGCACCGAGACTCAGGTGGCGCACGCAAGTGGAAGGGGACCTCAGCCAACTTCGCGTGCGAAACTGGAGACGGCTAGCTAGAGACAGAGCTGGCTGCCGAAGCTTGTTGGCTGAGGCCCAGGTCCACCCCGGACTGTAGCGCCACCTTAAGTAAGTAAGTAATATTTATCGTCAGGAATGAGAGAAAATCAGTTTATCATACAATTATCGAGGAGATTTGATAAAATCACTTTGTGGAGGAAGATGCAGTTTCTGGCATTTAGGTGCTGAGCAAGAGTACGCCCTAGCAACATGTTGGCGTATTTGGATATTCTGTCATAGCTACGCAGGCCATGTACGTATCGTATTGCGTCGTTGAATGCTATCTGAAGTTTATACATAGAAAGCGAGTCAGGGTTGGGATACACAACCTCCGAATGCAAAATAATGGGCATAATGAGAGTGCTCACAAGCCTCCGCCGTGTATTAGGGGGAGTAAAGCTAGCAGTGCGCCAGAGTTTTCTTAAGCAGCCGTAAATTCGCCCAATCACAAGGTTCGTGTGATTGTAGCAGGAGAGTGTACGGCTCAGCACAAAACCCAAGCAGGTAACCTTCTCAACAATTTGCAATTTGCTATTGTTTAGCCAGATTCCCGGGAGCAAGTCTAGCTCAAAGAGTTTATTACAGATTGGCAAAACGAAGCATTTGTTAGTGTTGAGTAAGAGACCATTTTTAATTCACCAGTCATTTATCGCTGACAAGCCCCCCTTCAGCAGCGACATAAGTTGGGTGATTTTACTAACAGGAAGCGAGATCCGGAAAAATAGGCAAAGTAATATATGCACACCAAATGAAGGTCATTGATGAAGAGGCAAAACAGGATTGGGTCTAAAACAGACCCCTGGGGCACACCCTGTTTCAACGGCTTAAAAGCGGAAAACATCTCATCTATTGCAAATCTTTGCGTTCTGTTAGACAAAAAGTCACTTAGAGGTTTAATGGCCCTGTCGCTAAACCCAAACAAGTATTCAAATTTCCAACATAAAATCCTGTGATCAACTTTATCAAATGCTTTTGAAAAATCCAGCAAGCAGAGCAGAGTTACACGGCCTTTATCAAAATCTACACATACATCCTCAAGGATATTGACCATAGCCGAAGAACAGCTATGGCCCTTACGGAAACCAGACTGAAAAGGGTTAAGCACAAAACTTGCTGATAAGTGATCTTGAATATGCCTAGCAAGCACCTTTTCGAAAACCTTTGATGAGCATGGCAGGATCCTAATGGGCCTAAAGTCATTAGGAGCAGACGCATTTGCCTTTTGAATGTTTCCAAGCATCTGGAAAGGTCGATGTGGTTATGCAAGAGGTTATGCGATTGGTTATGCGATAAGACACCTTCACCAATAGAACTTGACTTGATCGATGCAAATGTTAAAAGAATTTCATTTTCAGATACGAGTTCAAAATCAGCCTGCGTTTGCAGGTTGGTTATGGAGGGCCTATCATCAAAGTCAAATCTATTGGGAACTGTACCAGTTTCTAAGAAGGTTCAATTCATTGGATCTAAGCAACATTGGTTATTACTTTTGCCGTTTACCCCAATCTGACGCAGATTCCACCGCAAAACTTTAGGATGTAAGTTTGCGTTTAACTTATCAAAATAGAAGGTGCGCTTTGATTGTCGAACTGCAGCTGATGCGCTGTTACGAGCTACTTTGTACGCACTCCAATTAGAAAATGTTCGATTACGCTTCCAGAGGTTGTATTTAGACATTCCTACTTATTTAGAAAATAATAACGTATCCCACCTATGTTTAATTAAGGCTAACTTTCACCCTCGCTTCGGAAAGTTGTCACAGCCCCACTTCGGCAAGGGTCTAATAAACAGAAAAAATTTTTAACTGAAGGAAAAAACCAATTTTTATCAGAACCGATACAATCTTCTTATGAGCAAAGGAATCATATCTCACAATTCTGAAAAGAGCCTTCAAGATTTAGGCCTTGATTTGAACCCAAGACCACGACCATAGCGCATAGTAAGTAACTGAGTGCAAGATTAACCTCAAGTGTTAAGAATATTATTAATTTAATTAATTTAAGATACAGCGATTACTTACCTCAACTTGTAGCGAATTTTCATCTTGGGCGACCTGCAGATTATCTTCTCTGCTTTCATTCTGTAAAAAATAACATGTTTGACAACAAAATCTTGGAGGTAGATATAACATCAACAAACCATGAGCTGTTTAGTAGCAGCTGCATTATAGAACGACATCTTTTCGTAGTACCATAACATCTCGGACCCACCTACCGGTTTCTTCAAACGCAAATCTATTGCGGTTTTCTTTTTGAGTGCTCGCTTATATTCAGCAGTTAAACGAATAATTTTCGTCCTCAGCTGTGTGTCAGTGAGGTCTAAACTACATTCGAAATTGATAGCCTTTGTAATTTCCTGGTAAATGCTTAAGATTTTATCCTTGCTGACGTTTTTATTGAGAGCCTCATCCCATAGAACCGGTTGTTTCTTAAATTCTTCAATTATTCTTTCGGTTATCATGTAGTCCTTTGGTCTTTTCCTATTGCAATCAAATTTGTCTTCCGACTGCAAGACAAGTCATTTTGTTTCAATAGTTACATTCATTCTGATCTTTTATATAGTACCTCTTCGTCATTGGTATCTTGATTGAATAGATCTACATTACTATTGCAACCTTTATTGGAGAGCAAACCAAATCGACCTCTGTCAGAAGAACTTCCTTGATCTTCATATTGCTGTTAATTAGTGGCATTCACCAGTTAATAGTAAGCAAAACATTAAACTTCAGTCTTACTCTCTCATCCTGTTGTATGCCAAGATCCAGAAACTCGTTCAAGTATGTGTCTTCCAACTTTGGACTTTTCGCTTTCAGAGTTGCACCATACAAATCTTCACTCGAATCGTTCCAATTCGTTTTAATCTTCTCGGCAGTGCCTACATTTTCTGATTCAAAACATGTCGATATGTGTTCCGTGAACGATTTGCTGCAAGGCAGCTGGAATTCCTTTGAACAATTTATGCAACTTATGGAGAAAAACTCGAAATTCTGGGAACAATAAACTTCACCACAGTGCTTAGTAGCATTAATAGGATCGCTTTTAACTAGGCTCTCCATTTTATAGATATTTATCTCATATTTTAGTGCGAATCTACTCGGCTCAAAATAATTTATAAAAGAAAAACAAAGTATAGCTAAAAAATAATGTTTATGAAAACAGACTTGGTAAGGTTGACGTTTATTTGAAAGCCAGATGTCGAGCTATTAGTGTTGCCGTTGTACCAAAGAAGTAGCAAGGTAAAGGGTACATTAGAGTTGAATTTACCAAAAAAGTTTGGGTTATGTCCCAAGCTAATTCAGATTTCCATAACATTGTTAACCGATTCCATACACTTTTTTGCCATCGGGATTTTTTTAGATAGTGTGTGTACCAGGCATTTCGCGAAAGAGAGTACATACAAATCGCCGCGATTTTTTCCTTCCTGGTAAATTATTCAGTTAATGTGTATTTGGCAAATTGTTAAGCTAGAATCGCAATATTGCGTTGCTACGTGAGTTCGATGACAAGCAGAATAAAAACAACTGGGGGCGCATATGGGGAAAAAGAAAATGTTACTTCAAACCCCTCTCCCGCGTTTTACCGTAAATATCGTAGATGCATCTACAATGCAAAAGCGTAGATCTACTTTAAGTAAAAAGTAGATCTACTTTTGCGTGCGTTGAACAACTTCGTGCTCGTTGATTGTTCTGTGTGTAAGTAAATATAGCTCTCTTGTCGTCAGTAGGTTGTGGGGACAAAAAAGGGTGGTTTCTGTTTGTAGTCAGATTATAAAAAGGGGGCCAATTACGATGTTTGAAGCGAATCGCAAATGTCATCGCATCTCGATTTTGGTATTACGATGTGCGAACGTGCCCAATAATGCAAAGCGAAGTAGAGGGTGCGTTTCTTTATTTATTCCGTTGAAGGAATGAAATATAAGGAATACGAAGTGGGAATATTTCGATCGTTCTAATTCATACTACTTTGGGAGGAAGTATGAAAATTATGCATTCCGAATACTCTGAACAAATAAGGAAAAGCAAAACGGAATATTCCGAATAAATAAAAAACCGCAGATATTTCGGCCAGAATAGTTGGAACGAATAAAGAAACGCACCCAGATTGTGTTTGCGATATTTTCGCTTTCCAGTCTGGATGCGCCCAGTAATGCAATGCGAAGGCGAATTCGAAGTGCCATTGTGCATGTCTTTTGCAACAGGTATTTTGTTGGCGGATTGAGAGGGAATACGATCGCAAGTAAATTAAAACATGTTTAATGCAGTTTTATAAATTGTTTTTTTTTTTTTTTTAAGAAATGAATGCGCGTTTGTACGCAACAATTTAATGTTTTTGTAGTTTCCCAAAAAGAAACTGCAACGGGAGGGCTGAGCGGTTGGAGTCATAACTTTTTTTTATTGTTCGCACATTCTTTATCACATTTTATAACAAGTATCAACAAAATAAAACGCATTCATTGCAATTAAGTGGGTCCAATTAAGTTAAAAGAGTTCAAAAAATTTAAACTCGAAGTGATTTGCTTGTACTTGGAAGGCTTAGTCACTGTGACAACTAGAAACTGTAAAGCAACGGGATGCCATTCTCTTCGTTTTGCATAACCCAATTCAAAGCGTATTGCACCTGAACAGGCGGACTGGGTGCGATGCGCCTCGCACATCGTAATCGGTCCCCAGGTTTGCGTAGAGTAGAGAGGTTTGATGAGCAGAGAATGTGATGTTTTTCGGTATTATTTCTGTTTTCAATTCTCCGTGACAACTCGCAATGTGTTGGTTTTTAGCATGCACAGGTACATATTTGTGATCGAATTAACAGAAACAGTTAAAACAGTTAAAAAGCATCTTTTCTGTTCTTTCTTTTGAAAATATCTTTTAAAGATCTTTCAACAGAAATTAAATTTGTTTGCGGCATTTCGTTTTTCAAATTTGCTAAGTGCGTACTTTGACGTAAAGAATCGTAGAGTTTTGGACATAAATTACTGAACAACTAGATATTCAACTTCGGACAGATTAAAAGCTTTGCCCATAAACTGAAATTTATGAATTTACCCATGCTCTGACATTTGTTTACAAATGTGAGTAAATTCATGAATTCGTCATTTCCATGCGATTTCGTTTTGGAGCTTTTACATCAGCTGATCGCTTAGGTAAATTGTTGTTGTATCTTCTTACACGTATTCACCGACACGGAAATTTAAAGCTTTAAAGGCTTTTTAAAAATCGTAAACAAATGGTTGTTGGAGGGTTATTCAGTAATTTATGGTTTTGGAAAAGCATTGCAACGCATATTAACGTACGCACGCAGCAACGCAGCATTGCGATTCTAGCTTTAGTGTCCACGGTCCACTGGTCGCGCATGTTTCGACACGTAGAAAGAAGAAGTGCAATGCAAGCAAGACCCTGCAGCGGAAAAATTCATTGCATCGTTACTTTACGAAAAATAGCTAAGGTTGGTGAATAAAAGGACTCATCGAGACGATATTAGTGAATATCGACCGATTGCCTTCTTATGCTGTGTGAGCAAAGTGATGAAGGCAGTAATGTCCCGAAAATTGGACACTTCTGTGAAGAGAGAGAACTAATCACGAACAACCAGTATGGATTAATTTACAGCATTCGACTATATATGTAGTCGCTCAAAATGGATAGTGACATCAGCAATAGAATCAACAAGAAAGAAACAACAGTAATGTGCTTGCTCGTATACTTCAGCATACGTGCTATATATTTGACAAAAAAAATATTTTTTTTAAACATTTAATAGATTACGTTGACATTAATGTTTCGTAAAAAAAAACACTGTAAAACTACAAAAAGAAATATATTGGGCCCTTTTTGTTGAACCAACATTTTTATAAATTAGCTATTAGTCCAGTTTTTAACCAAATTGTACATAAGACGACTAAATAAAAAAAATCTTAGTCTAATCTGACGGTTACAGATTGGTTTGAGAATTTGAATTGAAAATATCAAATGCGAAAGTAAAAAGCGGTTAACCTGAAATAGAGTGTTGAAGACTAATACTAATTCTAAGTTGAATTGCTGTCAGAAAATTGCACCTGAAGAAAAGACGTTTATTAAGTAATTCGTTGTGTGTAATAATATAGAAATTGAGTTTTATTAGTCCCCAGTTTTATTAAACCCCAGGTAAAAATATTACATTATGTTATGCTAAAGTAATATTCATTGTTGATGATAGTAACTAATTAATTTTTTTTGCTAAACAATGCTTGAGAGAATGAAGCAATAACACAAGCAAACCTTTTCTTTATGAAACAAAACTAGATTCGCAATTTATTCAAAAAAGAGCGTTCCAAGCGTTTCTTAAAAACATTCAAAATATGAAGCGAATAATAACTACTCAATAAAAAAAAAATTATCTTCTAATCAAGGTCAGGACTTGATTGGGCACTCAATACTATAAAGTAAAGCTCGAAAATAACTCTCAACCTTTATTTTAATTTAGTTTCTCTCTGAGAGTTATCGGATTGGGCATTGACAGAAAGGTCCCGCTCAGGGATTTATATGTTGTCTACAATTTTTAGGCTTTCGCTCGAGATTTATTTTTTATTTTCAAATATATCTCTCCTTTAAAATTTTCTACAAAAATTAAATGGAAATGGTCAAGCTTAAACCCCTTTCAAGAAAAGTAAACGAAAAGTGTTTAGATTTGAATCGTTTTATTTTTATTTTATTTTTTTCTTTAAATATAATCAGTAGGTAGGTATGAAAAAAAACATGTTTTATCATTGAAATTTTCAACAAAAAATCACAAATCAAATCATTAGTTTCCAATTCCGTATGCACTTTGGGACAATAGGAAACGTGATTTATTTTTATCTGTCGCTGATATCTCTCATTGATTGACCAGAACCTTAAAAAAGTTAAAGTAAGGGTTTCTTTTCGAGCAAGCCCGAAAAATTCCGGCAAAAAATATCGAGCTTTTCAATTTTTTGTTTTTGTAAAAAAAAAAGTTTAGTTTAAATAAATTCATGCAAAAATCCTTTGAACTTTTTAGATACATAAGGCGCATAATACTTTCAATAATACTTAACAAAAGTTCAATCTTTTCGATCTGTTCTTTTAAGCTTCAAAGCTAAAATTTCTTCATATGAACATTTTTTTACGGTTTTCTTAATATAGTTCATTGACTAGTTAGATAATGTGTCTTCATATGAGATCGCATTCCAGCGATTTGTGAAAAGCGCTTTTCACAAATCTTACAAGAATATTTCTTCTCCGTCAAATGCAGTAGGCTATGTTGACGTAGATTTTTTTGTGTCTTAAATGCTGTACCACAAATTTTACACGCATGCCGCCGGATATCAGAATGTGTCACAATATGATCCCGCAAGCTTTGCTTGGAGATAAACGCTTTTTCGCATATTTGACACTTGTGATCGCGCTGATCGCGATGTCTTTTCATGTGCTGGGAAAGGTGTGAACTTGACGTGAAGGCGTCGCCGCAAATATCACACACCCAAGGTTTTTGACCGCTATGTACTAAAACATGTTGTTTTAGTTCACTGGAGGTGACAAACGTTTTTTCACAATGATCACAGGAAAACGGCTTCACGTCTTTGTGCCGTCGCATGTGAACTATGAAATTTCCCTTGTCATGGCTTGTATAGTCGCACTGCTTGCATTTAAGAGGTTCTTGATGCCTTATATGATGCGCTTGGAACCTGTTGCGGGTCAGAAACCCTTTGCCACAAATGTCACACTTGTACGGGTAGTCACCAAGTTTTGTTATGTGCTTTTCCCATTCGGGTATCGATCGAAATCTTTTGTTACAATGCGTACAAAATTTGTTGTGGTTTCGAGGGGCGTTTTCAAGAAATTCTAAGTGTTCATAAAACCACACTGTTGGTGATTTACCGCTGCGTCTCTTGTTTTTTTTCGCAAGCGCAACTGTGGAGTGCAAAAGCCCTATAGCTGCACGAATTTGAGGTTTGCTAACGTTAATATTTCTATCAGAGAACAAATTAAAAAGCTTGTCGATTGCTTCTTCGTTCGCTAATAGACTGAGCCTGCCTTTGTCCATGCCATCCCACAAGCACCTGTTGGCTTTAAATTGCTCTATAAAGTCCGTCATAAGCGGCCTGTTCTCGGTAAGAAATTTCAAGTCTTCTTTAATTTCCGGAGATGAGCCAAACAAAGAATTCTTAGTAAAGGGCTCTAAGAAAGACATGAGATCGTAAAACCATGGTTTTGCTTCAGCAGCAAAATTCTCTTTTGAGATTTGTCGCCCAAGATAGCGTTCATAGGATGATCGCATACAGTTTATGCGATGACAAAACTGCCTTGATGTAATCTGGATTTTATGATCATTTTCGAGACTTGCAATAATGGTCTTGTAACTTTCTTTTCTTTGGTTTTGATCATTATACGAAGGGTGGTTTGGATTCCAGAGGTTTGGCGAGGATTTGAAGAAGTCGATCATGGCGGTAAGCTGCTCACACGAAAAACGTACTTTTCTTTTTGGAGGTGTCTAAAAAGAAAAGGAAAAATTTTCAATCAACGTTAGTATTCAAACAATATATGTACAACAGCTACCTTGCTGTTCTCAGATTCAGTCAGTGCTTCCTCATCGTCAGTATAAGAGTCGTCTTCATATGAAACATCACTTCGATTATGAATGCCCCGAACGCGCTTCTGAAAATTATAAAATTTAAAAACTGATTTGAAAACTGAAAACAATTGAACTCTCATTTCGGTTGGCTGACGGCAAACTCATATTCAATATTCGAATTTGTTAAATAAATTTCCGCTCCAGTGGAAAGTTATCCAAAGAGAAAGGCAGTTGCTGTGGTGTTTTAAACTTTGAATTGTGAACATCAACGGCGAAAGTAAAAGTGGATGGCTACTGTAGGGCTACTGTACACGCCGACATATATAGATAAGGATATCTCAAATTTTCGCTTAAATGTAAGCAAAAATGTAATTTTTTGGTTAAAATTCAATATTTTCGTGAATTCGACCCCTTAAAGGAGGCGTGGCTAAAAGTTTTGCGAGAGCGAAATCTAGACCGGAGTCTCGTTTACCAAAAATGTCTATTTCTATTTCTTATTCTTTCATAAATAAGGCTTAAAGGGCTGTACACATGAGCGCGAGCGAACGAATTGAGTTATTGCGAACAAACCAGTTTTAGAGCATTTGCCCACAGAATTGTTTGCGTCAAAAAATTGATATGCATTGTTTTGCCTTTTAAACACATTTTCGCGGAATTTTTATGGAACCAGTGTGTAGACCAACCACCTAACCTGCCACATTCATACAAAAATGTTAAATTTTCCGCTGTTAGCTCTCTAAAATTTGTTTGCTCGCCATATCTCAATTCGTTCGTTGGCACTCATGTGTATAGTGCTTAAGGCCTGTCAAAACTGCGTTTTTATGAAAAATTCAAGGTTTTTTATCAATTTTGCCTTTAAATGTGCGCGTGACCCAAACTCTTCTATGAATAAAATGTAAAACTAAGCGTTTTCCACATAAAACATTCCGAATTTTTTTTTTCAATTTGGAGCAATAATATTGAATAAAATGCATTTAAAAATTTACCCCTAAAGTAGATGCCATGCCCACTGGAGGAGGTTTACCGATATTATTTTTCCGTTTTATGTCTTATACCATGTTTCCACCGGGCATTAATCCGCGATTTATATAAATCTTCATAAAATCCTCTACAAATTACGCGATAAACCATACTAAATTAAATCCTATCGGCAAGCGATTAAATATAAATCATATCATAAATCTCATTCACCCTATTCACGGACCACTTTCAACACTTTTCGAACACCTTTTTAACAGTTTGAGAATCGAAAAAGGACAATGGCACTGTCCACGTATGACAGATCTATCACAGTTAAGATTCATATTGGAAGGATTACAACGGAAATCTTTTCGCTCCTGGAATCTTTGGAATGCTTTTCGCTCCTGAAATCTTTTCGCTCCTCCTTTCAAGAGCTAAAATGACAAAAAATAAGTACTCATGTCAAGTTAATTCTACATTTGTCTGGAGATTTATTATTTATCCTCTCCCGCTTATCCTCGTATAATTGCCAAATTTCCAATCAATTCAAAACATCAAAACTGCCACAAATTTAACGAAATTTAATAAAACTAAAAAAAAAAAACAAAATTAAGCTTCGGTAACTAACTTCAATACATCCCGTATTCAATACATCCCGCACATAGCTTACAAGCTCAGATGCTTTTCTCTTTATAGTTTTTACAGTTTTTTGTACAGTTTTGAAAGCCCTGGAGGTAGTTGCACATTTGGACCGACAGTGGGCGTGTCTGTGTGCGGATTCCAAAAATTTCAACTCGAATCACATAAAATTATTTACGTAAAATTTAAGGCCCATAAACATGCGACACCCAGACGGACGCACATGGCTAATTCGATTAAGAATTCGGTGGCGATTATATGCCCTTAAGATCTGGGGGTCTACCACTATTATTGCACCGTGTTACAAACTATGTGACAAACGTGATATCCTATGCGATGGGTTATAAAAAGTGGAATTGAAATTTATTTGACAAAATCCTGTCAAAAATATTACATTGGGGTCATAAATTGGAGATAAAACCCATAATTGTGCAAGAAGTTTTTAAAATGCAACTGTAGACGAATTTTTTAAATTCAGTATTTTAGCTTAAAATGACTGCTTTTCAATAAATATACATATATGAAATTTGACAAAAAATTATATGAAAAAAGTTGTAGACATTAGCATTTTCTAACTTTTAAAAATATGTATATTGTATGTGCCGCCGCCCACTGTCGGAGGCGTGTCGCTAAAAAAAGTGTTTTTTTTAGTTAAAAAGGCGGACTGTTAGGCCGAAATATATGCAACCGCCTAGTATAAAGCATTCAACAGTTATACTTTTGTATCCCGCCCATTTATTGGAGGCGTGGCAATTTTCTTTTTGGTAAGGTCGGGTATTTTGTAATCCGTCGTAGATGGACTGAAGCTTTTGCATACGCACTGTTGCACTTTCCCACTTGTTTTTATTTGTTATGCTCAAAAAATTTTAGTTTTCTTTTTAAAACATCAGAGCTTTTACTCAATTTTAATAGACACTAGGGTGGACGTCCACTAAGTAGATACTAGGGTGGACGGAGGCTAAAACTCCAAAATCTTTCAAAGATACCAATATGCCCACTATAGCAGGTATATAATACCGAAGCAGCCGGTATTGGTTATGCCCGATTTCCACGTGCTAAAAAACCACCCATTTATGAGAGACACTATAAAACTGCCAGAACGCACTTCATAGTAGTAAATTTTCGCTCTCTCATAATTCTTCTTGACTACAACTAAGTTAACTTAACAAGTAGTTTACGCTTCCGTATGGTTTGTCGCATTGGGTAGGTTGCTATCCAGTGAATGCAACTACTAAAACCGTTCGTTCGTGCGGCTTCACCCTACGTCGCTAGAACGAAGGATCTTATTCTTTGTAGTCGTCGCTCGTTGTTTACATCGTTAAGAGTCTCGTTGAGAGTACGGATTTCATTGTTGCAATGAACATGAAGACGAGCATTTAGCGTTCGAGCAAAGTTTGTTACTTCTTCGCTCACAGTAGCTATTCCTAAATCTCTGTGAATATCACTATTCCTAATATACCATGGAGCATTCACAATTGCTCTAAGTGTCTTGTTTTGGAAAGTCTGCAACATGGACATGTTGCTCGGCTTGGTACAACCCCAAAGTTGTATACCGTATGTCAAGGACGGCTTTAACACCTGCCTGTACAAGAGCAGTTTGTTATATATGCTTAGTTTCGAAAATCTTCCGATAAGCCAATACATTTCCCTGAGCCTAATCTCGAGCTTGTTGCGCTTCTTCTTTACGTGTGGTTTCCACCTTAGTTTAGCGTCTAGTGTCATCCCTAGATATTTTGCTTCATTTGCATAAGGCATTTGTGCAGAATTTATTAACAGAGGTAAATTGTTAACCCTTCTGTAAGTAAAATTCACGTGCGTTGACTTGTTCTCGTTAAGAGCGATTCGCCAAGTCTTCGTCCAGACACAAATTCTGTCCAATGCTCGTTGGAGGTTTCTCGTTGATGACTCGACTGATTCACCTGTTGCCAGGATGACCGTATCGTCCGCAAACGTGGCCACGACTTTCTCGTCATCTAGATGTATGTCTCTTGTAAAGAGCAGGAACAGGGTCGGACAGAGGACGCTTCCCTGGGGTACGACAGCTCGAATTTGCTTGAAACTCGAGTATTCACTACTACACCTAACACGAAAGAGTCTGCTTTCAAGATAATTAAACATGTCTTCCGGCAAGTTTTGCCGTAGCTTATATTTCAAGCCTTCGTGCCATACCTTGTCGAAAGCTTGCGATACGTCGAGGAAAGCACTTGAACATATTTTTTTACCTTCTAAGGCTTTTTCAATTTCATGCGTTATTCTGTAGACTTGATCTATTGTGGAATGGTTAGGTCTGAAACCGAATTGATGATCCGGGATCAAGCGTCTTATTCTGTTTATGATTACAATTATTGGTTGTAATCGCTTCAGTAGAAGTTTCTCGAATACTTTCGATATTATCGGCAGAAGCGATATGGGCCTATAAGAGATAGTCATTGTTACCTTTAAGTTTGGGGCCAGAAACCTTTTTAAGGTGAGTTTCTGTAATCATGCAAATATCAATATTATTTTTCCGTAGAAATACTTTTAGCTCGTCTATTTTATTCAGAAGGCCGTTTGCTTTTTTATACTTGAACCTCTGATTTGGCTAAACAAGTATCATTCATCATCGCATCGCCAATAGTGCAAAAATAAAATCGGTTTTAATTAGCTGTCAACGGCTGTACATGTTATGTACATAGCTGTGTCTAAGCTTAAGTGCTGGTGATGAGGTGGTTAGGAGCATGCACCAGCTTAGCTGCAAGATATGGTCGGAGGAAAGCATGACCGATGAATGGAACCTCAGCATTATTTTATCAGATCATCAAGAAAGAAGACGCTCTGAGCTGTGCCAACTACAAAGGAATCAGTCTTCTTAACAAAGCATATAAGATCTTCTCTGTTGTACTGTGTGAACGCCTAAAAGAGTTTGTCAACAATCTTGTCAACATACCCACCACCTTTTCATCGATTTCAAGGCCGCGTATGACAGCATCTATAGACACAAGCTATATAGCGTCTAGTTTTGGCATCCCTGTCAAACTTCACAGTCTGTGCAGGATGACGATGGAAAACACAAGCTGTTCCGTCGGTCATTACCGGACCTCACCGACCCCTTTGATGTCAAACAAGTAGGAAAGTGCAACAGTGCGTATGCAAAAGCATCAGTCCGTCTGCGACGGATTGCAAAATACCCGACCCTACCAAAAAGAAATGTGCCACGCCAAAATTGCAAATTCATTAGGCCAGGAAACATATGTATGTAGTTCAAAAATGGTTTTTACACAAACATTATCTGCCGGTCATGAAGAAAATAAATTTCAAATGAAACCAAATAGAATGCATAAATATTAATATAAAAGAAAGGACTTCAACAATGCTAGTTGTGCAGATCTTATGTTGCGCAAACTCTAGCATGTCATTCTTTGCAAATTGGTAGGAAAAAAATAAGAAAAAACCAACGAGTAAGTGCAACAGTGCATATGTAATAGCTTCGGTCCGTCTGTAACGGACCGCGGTATATCCTATTCCTATCCTCCTTTCCATTCCTATTATCCTTTCCATTCCTATTATCCTTTCCATTCATATTCTCCTTTCCATTCCATTTGTTTATTTTCTTGTTTTCCATCCCCGTCCCGTTACCATCATTTTGAATAGAAAAAAAATTATTCCTTTTAAGTTTTTGTTTACTTTTTTTTAAAAAAAAGGGGCGTGGCATGTTCAACCCCTTTAACTGAAAATCAATATTAGCATAGAAATATCCAAGTTTGCGGCTAAAATGTACGCAAAACTATATTTTTTTGGTTCAAATTCAATAATTTTGTGAAATCGACCATTAAGGGTGGGCGTGGCCGAAAAAAATTTGTACGAACGAAATCTGAAATAGTATCCGGTGTTTTTTATGTGGCAAATTTTATTTCTTATTCTATACTTAGTTAAGCTAAAAAGCAGTCGAAATCCATGTTTTCTGGAAAGTTATAGGTTTTTATGGAATTATGCCTCTAGGTATGGGTGTGGCCCAAAACTTTGTATGAACCAAATGTAGAACTTTATAATATTTTCTACATAACATATTAAGTAAAGATTTTTCGATTTGGAACAAAAAAAAATGAATAAATTGCATTTGAACAATTACTCTTTAATTCGATGCCAAAAATGTAATTTTTTGGGTAAAATTCAAAAATTTCGTAATATCAACCTCTAAACATGGGCGTGGCCAAAAACTTTGTAGGAACGAAATCTAGTATAGAACCTGGTTGAGGTAATGTGCTAAATTTTATTTCTTATCCTTACTTAAGTTAGGCTAAAAAGTAGTCGAAATTCATGTTTTCTGGAAAATTAGAGGTTTTTCTTAAATTTCACCTCCAAATGTGGGCGTAGCCCAAAACTTTGTATGAAAGAAATTTAAAAAAAGTGCTTTCTACATAATATATTAAGTAAAAATTTTTCGATTTGGAACAAAAATATTAAATAAATTACAATTGAAAGATTACACGCCCACAAGGGGCGGTCTGTGGACTTTTTTTTATTTTTTATGACTTGTGATCATTAGAAGATGCTAAATAATAATTTTCAGCTTTTCACGACGTCTTACATTCTTGAAAGCACCGGAGTTTGTTGCACATTTAGACCAATTGTGGGCGTGTCTGTGGGCGGAAATTTTAACACTTGTATTGCTTCGGATGACAGAGAGCTTACGTACAAAATTTCAGCTTTCTAGCTAAAAATTTAAGGCCTAAAAATTGGTGACATACGGACAGACAGACGGACGGACATGGCTCATTCAACTCAGAAGTCGGTCTCGATCATATGCCCTTGAGGTCTTGGGGGTCTATCGTCATTATTTCTCTAAGTTAAATTTGCGCCTGTATCAAACTTAATACACTCCATTCCTATGGAATAGGGTATAAAGATGAAAAAACTAAAATTTGCGTGGATAACAAAGAAAAATTTTACCACGACGAGGGATTTTTAGATTTTTTTTTGTTTTAGATTAGATTAGATTCTTTATTACATAAAACATTTAATTACAAGTGTATTTACAATTTTGTATGTAAAAAGTAAAAGGCAATGGCGTGCCGTCTGCTTGTAAAAATTAGTTAATTGAACAATCTATTTGTATTCTAATTCGATGTGGGAACACAAGAGAAATAAAAATTAGATAGAATTAATAAGTTTATACAATGTAACAATTACTTCGAAAAAGAAATAAGTTTACTAAACACATGATATTTTGAGGTAGGATCTTCAGTAATTTATATTAGAAAGATTCATTTATTATAGCATATCTATTTATTGTTGCAAATTTTAAATATCTTGCCCACTACGAGGGAAACTCTCAATTAACTAAAAAGACTGGACGGTTCTCCTGCAACGGGGTTAACAAAAAAGTCAAACTGCAATCTTGACCAGCGAGTAAGTGCTACAGTGTGTACGCAGAAGTTACAGTCTATAAACCGGACCGTTGAATACCCCATCCTATCCCACATTGTAAAATGCTGGTGTTATTGTTTTTTTTGACGTTTTATAAGAAGTGCAAACTTTAAAAAGGGGCGTGTTCCAACCGCCCCTAATTACAAACCATCAATTATAACGTAGATATTTCCAAGTTACGCTTAATTGTACGTAAAAATGTAATTTTTTGGTTCAAATTCAATATTTTTGAAAAATCGACCCCTAAAAGGGGCGTGGCTAAAAACTTTGTGTGAACGAAATCTAGAAAAAAATTCCGTTTATCTAACTTGCTAATTTTTTTTATTCTTTCCTAAATTAGGCTTAATGCCAGTAGAAATTACGTTTTTCTGGAAATTTTTAGGTTTTTCTTCAATTCTGCCTTTAAATGTGGGCGTGGCTCAAAGTCTTGTATGAACGAAATACAGAAACTAAATTTTTTTCGATTTGGAACAAAAATATTGAATAAAATGCATTTGAAAAATTAAAATGCCACGTCCACTAGGGGAGGTAAAGCGATCAAATTTTTATTTTGTGTATCTTACAATAAACAGAAGATAATAAATACAAATTTCAGGCTTTTAAGATCTCTTACAGCTTTGAAAATTTTGGAGGTAGTTGCACAATTGCACCGATTGTGGGCGTGTCTGTGGGCGGATTCAAAAAATGTTTACACTTGTACTGCTTCGGACGACAATGAACCCAAGTACCAAATTTCAGCTCCCTAGCTTAAAATTTAAGGCCTAAAAACGTGGGACATACAGACAGACGGACGGACATGGAGCATTCGATTCATAATTCGGTCTCGGGGGCGGTCTTGGGGGTGCACCATTATTATTTCACCGTGTTACAAACTATGTGACAAACTTAATATACCTCCTATCCTATAGAATGGGGTATAAAAATGTAAGGACCTAGTAGCCACCAAGCGGCATTCAGATGGCTCAAGACTGGAGAAGGGCCTAGTGCGAAACGCTGATGCCAAAAACAAAATGCATACTCCGCATCCTATCAAAGGCAAAAATATGTTGCCTAATAATATCAGTTATCTATCCAAAGACAAAGAGCTTTTGGTATAGGAACTGAACACTACAGATCCTGGGACGGAGTCCACGAGACTCCGTGACACCTCTGCAGGCCACTAACTCGCAAAAGGATAAAGGATCTAAAAAAATATTAAACAGACACATCCACTCTCGATCAACTTCATCTCAGATGCCTCACTAAAACAGGACTAGGGACAGTGCTCTGTAGATTCGAGTTAAAATCAACCAATACCAAAAAAATATGCTTTAATTACAGAACTGTAGTGGAACTCTTGGTGAATTTGAAAAGCAAATCTGCCAGGAATATGTAGTTTTGAAGAAACCAGTTTTTTCTTACGTACCTTATCATCAAGAAGCGCTTCGTCGTCGTCATTACTTTCCTGTGATGTATCATTTTCCTCTGCTGAGTCATTCTGCGAAAACAGTTTGTTGCAAAAGTGTAAAACAAGAAAATATTTTTTAGTAACTTTACGTCCTTCAACGCCCCATCAAGAAAAGACATCTTGTCAAAATACCACAATCGCTCAGATGGTAGTCCTCGACCATCCCTTCCCATTTCATCGAATCTTTTACATGCCTTTTTATAGGTTGATCGTATGCTATGAATTTTGTTTCTAAATTGTTTGAGCTCGTACTTCAAGTCATATTTAGAATTGACGATTTCCATAATCTCTTCATAGTTCCTTGAGGTTTCAGTTCTAGAGGCGGCTCTTCTGAGTTGTTCGTTCCATAAGATTGGACGTTTCTTGTACTCGTCAATTATTGTGTTCGTAATTTTTTCTTTAAGTATAGCCACATCTTTAGACCCTTCATTTGATTCCTGAATTGGGATATGCTAAAATTCAATTACCTGAGCCAATTTTGAAAACTTACCTCTTCGTTGACCATGTTCAACTGTTCTTGCTCTGGGACATCAGTAAACTTTTCCACACTAACGTCCGGTGCTTGAGTTTGATGAAGGTTAAGGGCGGCTCTAAGGATTCTTACTTTTAGTTTATGAGTACGGGGATTCTCAATCGCACCCTTAGGAAGAATTCTACTGGGTTCCTTGAGCATTTCCTCGGATAAAAGTTCCTTTGGGATTGAACATACCTGCACTCATTATTATGTTTTTCTGTATCTAAGATGAAGCCTTTCTTACCACATTACTTTGGTAGAGCTCTTTAATAGGCAATGGATTGCTTGAACAAATGCTTGTCTCGTTGAGCTCTTCAGTTTTTATTTCGATTTCTGAGGCAGGAAACACTGGGACTTTACATTCATTGAAATGGTTTATGAACAAATTGCTGCTTGAATAATCAAACTCTTTTGAGCACCTTTTACAAATAATTTGGAAAGACTCAAAGTTATGGGAACAGTATATTTCCCCGCAGTGTTGGAAAGGATATTGTTGTGACAAGTTTTCTGTATTTGTTGACATCAAGATGTTTGGATCTGCCATGATTCTGCAATTCTTATGGTATAGCGTCTACCTATTGATTTAAGTAAGCAGTTGTATTTCAATTTGATATGATTTTTTTGGAATTTAGAAGAAGAAGTTGTTGAATGAAGTTTCGCAGAAGAAGTGATGGCAAAAAAATGTTATTATCCAAATAACTGCTTTTCTGTTATCGATACATTTTTTGTTTGTTTATTTAAGCGTCTAGCCCAATGAATTCGTTGCGTCTCATTGAATAAAAATACATAGAAGTGGTGTTTTGGGGGAAATGTGAAGCATCAGTTTTAGTTGTGTGAGTGCGGACTACTTATGAGTTCTACCAGGCATGTCATGAGAGACGGGCCGAGGTTTATACGTGTCAATGTCAATAGTTATTGAGGGAGGTGTAAATGTGCGATTTGAGTATGAATTAACTTTTTTTTAACTAAATAATAAATTTTAAACTTAATTTTTATCACCACAGAAAATCGTGGTACTAGGTACTGTGCACTATTTAACCCCTTTTTCGGTCCACATATGGCAAATTATCAAACACTGTTGCACGTTATACCTATTGGCACAAATTACGGAATAACTAGATATTCAACTTGCGTCCCTCTTACCCTCCAACACCCATTTGTTTACGTTTTTTATAAAGCCTTTACACCTTTTTTAAAGCTTTAAATTTCCGTGTCGGTGGATACGTGTAAGAAGATACAACAACAATTGTATGTAAAAGCTGATGTAAAAGTTGCAAAACGAAATTGCATGGAAATGACGAATTCATGAATTTACTCACATTTGTAAACAAATGTCGGAGAATAGGTAAATTCATCAATTTCAGCTTCTGGGCAAAGCTTTTACATGTCCGAAGTTGAATATCTAGTTCATAAATTACTGAATAGCTAGATATTCAACTTCGGACATGTAAAAGCTTTGCTTCGGACATAACAAGCTGAAATTGATGAATTTACCCATTCTCCAACATTTTTTTACAAATGTGAGTAAATTCATGAATTCGTCATTTCCATGCAATTTCGTTTTGCAGCTTTTACATCAGCTGATCGCGTAAGGTAAATTGTTGTTGTATCTTCTAACACGTATTCACCGACACGGAAACAAAACTCAAACAACTCTATGTCAAAATAAATGCTTCACTCACACGCACTGTATATGTGAAAAAGAGCTATTCCTTGTGTATTTATTCAATGTTGCGTCCGTCGCCTAGAACAAGTGCGTCACCATTGACATAATATGTATGGACTGCTCGTGATCCTAGTACGATTGACCCAAAACGTCTCTTACGCATCATAAGCAGCTCGAAATGTTCAACGAGCAGGCAATTTTCCTAGATCCACATTGTATCACAATGGACCTACATAGGGTCTAAGTGACTTGGTTTCTTCGGACCCCACAGCCATTTCAATCTAACCTATGGACTGCTACTGCCCAACTTCATTATGGTCCCATTCAAGCACGTAGAAACTCACCCTGTATGGTACCCGTGGTCAATTTTTGAAACACTGTCAATGAAAAATTCAATGGGGAATACTGCTTCTGCAACACACCAGTACTAAACAGCAGCACAAGCGGTACCATATTTTTGTCGCAGGTTTTGCTTAAGCGGAGACACCAACTAGTAGTCCATATACATTATGTCAATGCCAATGGTCACACACTTGCGAGAGAGAGTACAGTAAATGCTAGTAAGCGTGGATGTATTTTGGAGGGTGTTGGTGTCCACTGGTCACACAAGAGTTTCGCTCTCGATGCTTATGAACAAATGAATAACTAAGAAAATTCTAGTCGGCGTTTGTGTGAACGGCTAAAGCTGCGTTGTCACAAGCAACGTTAAACAGGAACAGAAACAGAATCCCATACATTAGCAACCATACATTCAGCGAAAACCTAGATTCGCTGAATGCTTTTTGCGTTGCTAATGTATGAAATTCTGTTTCTATTTCTGTTCCTTGTGACAACGTGGCTTAACCGAGTTTTCGAAAACTTTTTGCCCAAAAATCAGTTTTTGATTCAGTGTGAAGAGCGTATAAGTTGTAGGCAAAAAAACAAACTACATAACTAGAAAGTTGGAAAACTGGCAGCCAGCTGATTTTGAGGGATTGTGAGCTGTCACAAGAAAATTGTGATGATCACAGTTAACGCAGACGAGTTTTTGACATGAATGAAAGAATATAAATATAGAGTTGTTTGAGTTTTAACGTCTCAGTATTTGACGTCTACCTCTCAAGAAATTTGCATGGATTGTTGTTAGTGTATTTTTATTTAGTCACTCACAGTTTCGGCTTGGTTGTTTGTTTTATTAAATTTTGTTCTTGTGCTTAAAAAAAGTTAAGCTTTTTTTCAATTGGAAAGTGTCTTGATAAAGTCTCAATAGTCCATACCAGAAAAAAATGTTAAACGCATTTGAATGTACTAAAAAATCCACCATTAGCAAAGACCAAACATTGGAAGATAATTTCATATATTTTTAATTAATCTGTGATATCTGGTGATTGTTTGCATAACTATATTATGGAAAAATAAGTTGCGATTCACAAAATTGTGATTTTCATGTAAACAGTTACACAAAACAGTTGCTAAATGTATTATTCACAGTCCACGACCTCCCTATCCATAAAGGACAAAAAGGAATGACGTGAAGCAGTGTTTTATAATTTGCCATATGTGGACCGAAAAAGGGGTTAAACAGCGCACAGTACCTAGTACCACGATTTTCTGTGGTGATAAAACTTAAGTTTAAAAGTTTGTATTTAGTTAAAAAGGCGCAGTGAATCCATACTCAAATCGCACGTTTACACCTTAAAAAACTATTGACAGCTTGAACGTCATTGATTTTGACAAGTGAACAAACATCTCTATGTGCCTGTTTTCATTTGGTTAATCCTAACCTAACCCAAATTTTATTTCTCAAAATAAAACGGAGGTTGAACGGTGGCCACCACACTGGCGCTTCCCCTCACCATAGTAATTCTGACACATCAGGTTAGGATCAACCAAATAACAACAGGCACTATTACGACACTCGTTTGTAATGACATTTGTTTGACAGGTCCAACTGTAAATCTGACGTTTGGGTATGGAACTGTCATTTTGTACGCTTGTAAAAAAGCCCGTTTGTATACACAACAATCTGTACTGGCCAATCACAACGCAGCAATCCTGTTTTGCTTTGCATCCAATGACGAGCCTGATTTGTGAATGAGCCATATTTTATCCAAAGTGTAGTAATCTTATGTTCGTGATTTGTGAGTTTTTTTTTTAGATTTGTGACATCACCTTAGCCGACTCCAGCCCTGCTTGACGGACCGCGATGGGCATGGGTCCGTTTTAAGAAAACGCATGTCCTTCCCTCTATCTCCTAAACGGTAACAGGTAAATATTTGAAATAAATAACGGGCATAGCTAGTCCATATTTTGAAATGAAAAAAAAAAAACTAGTGGCGGTTTTAAAAAAATGAATGATTTCGGAAACGCCGAGATGTGCTTGAAAACAGTTTCATAGTTTTAGAATACCGAAACTTAAAAATCAGCCAATATAAGAACATAAGTAGTCTGCAAACTGGAAAAGGCATAGGTATAACGTTTTTTATAAAATAAAAAGAATTTTACAGAAACTGCTTAAAAAAGATGAGCTTAGCCTTTAACAAAGCCGACGGAACGTTCCGCGTATGTCTTCATACCATGTTCTTCATAGTTTATTTGATAACAAAAAATGCTAAGGGTTTTTTTTATTTTACAGTATTTGTTTTTCAACCAAAAATGCTTTATTGGAAAAAAATTTGCTCATTAGTAACATTATGCGTCTTCATGTGCGTTTTTAAGCCCATACTCTGCGCAAATAGCTTTCCACAAATTTTGCATGGCAGCTTCTTTTTTGAGGCATGGTGCAAACTATGCTGACGCAAGTGCTTTTTGGACTTAAATCTTGCATTGCAAATTTCACACACATGCCGTCGCTCTTCCGAATGCGAAACCATATGATAACGCAAGCTGCCTTTTGTGACAAATTCCTTTCCACACTTTTCGCACTTGAAGTCTTTTTTGTTCTCATGTTTTTTCATATGATCAGCAAGATGTGATTTTGTAATCCAAGTTTTGCCGCAGAGTTCGCAGACCCACGGTTTTTGTCCTGTATGCACTAAAACGTGTATTTTTAGCTCTCCACTTGTAACGAATGCCTTCTCACAATACTGACAGGAGAATGGTTTTGATTCGTTGTGGCGTCGAATGTGGACAAAATAATTACCCTTTTCACGACACTGAAAATCACATAGCTGGCATTTATATGGCTCCTGATGCATTTGATAATGGGCGTTATACTCTTGTCGCGTTATAAAACCAATATTGCAGACGTCACATTTATAGGGGTGCTCTCCAATCTCAAGTTTGTGCGTCTCCCATTCGGCAACGTTCTTAAAAGTTATGTTGCAGTGCGAACAGAATTTATTGTACCGTGGTACATTTTCTAGGAATTTCAAGTGTTCATAAAACCAAAGGGGGGAGTTATCGGTATTTTTTATCCGTTTGGCGTGTGCTACAACGGCGTTGCACAGAGTTATTGCCGAACGAATTATGGTTTTTGTAGCTAAACAATCCCATTCCAAGAACATGTTTAAAATCCGCTCATACGCCTGTTCTGAGGCGGAAACACTATTCCAGTCTTTGTTTGTTACATCCCACAAACAACCACTTGCCTTGAAATGTTTTATAAATTCAACCATGAGGGGTTTATTCTCGGTGAGAAATTTTACATCCTCGCTAATCTTTGGTGGTAATACGCGCGAAGATGGTTCACTAAATGGCTCAAGAAATGACAATTTACGGAAAAACCACGGAACTGTGGAAGGTTTTCCAGCTTTGACCCGTCTAAGGTGAAGAGCGTATGTTGCTCGCATATACCGAATTTGATAGCAATATTCTTTCGATGTGCAAATTATATCATGATCTCTGCCGAGTTTCGAAACAATGTTCTTGTAAGCTTCTTTTCGTTTACCATTGTCCTTGTATAGAGGATCATTAATGTCGTACAGGTGCGGACAAGCTTTGAACAGATTTATCATTGTGGTTGTTTGTTTTCGCGTAAAACGTCTTCTATTCCTGCCAAAGTTCTAAATAAAGAAAAATTAATTTGGATTGAGTTTATGCGAACGGTTTAAGTAAGCTACCTGATTGGTATCGGCTTCAGATGATTTATCGTCTTCAGAGGAACTAGAATTATGTTCGCTCGCATTATCCTTGGTGTTAAGAGAGTCTTCATTGAATTCTGAACTATCATCACGGTTCAACTGCTTGGAGTAAAAAAAATAGGAAACGTGAAAAATTTTAAAATCTTTGTTAGCATTCTCCATTTCAATAAATGCCTGCTGAGTAATCTAAACGATTGTTGTGTTACGGGTATAAGGTAGACTCTGGTGTCAACCTAATGATGCATCATTTGGATTTCCATTGTTGAACCCAAATAAACAACAGTTGTGCAGGAAAAAAATCGCAGCACTATACAGTTAAATATGGTCGTCTGATTTAAGTTTAATTTTAAATGTGTCTTAAGGAGGCAAGCGGTAGATTAAGTCCCAAACCAGTCTCAACCTTGAGCCACCCGACTTGGAGGAGGGGGCAGACACTTTATGGATGAACACCTGACTGGCTCAGGTGATCATTGCCTCTGGAATAATAGACGTTACACCTGAAAGACCATATTTTTGGGTGCCACCTAGGTAGTTCCTTTTTTTTTTGTGAGATGTGCCATCAGATCACTCAGGCCTTAAGGATCCTTCAGCTTGATCAGATTTTAAAACCAAAGTATAAGTCAACAAACTCACCATTTCATTTGTGGCTGTCGGGTTTCCTTCCTGCAATAGAGTGAAACAAATTAAATCAAATTTTGATTAGTTTCCCAGAAAAGGATTTTTGCGCACCTTGGTAATTTTCAGCTTCGGGTCAATGAACTTTATCTTATTAAAAAACCACAATATTTCACAAGGATCTATGTTATCTTCGTAAGTCTCAAGCTCTTCCAATTTCTTACATGCCTTTGTAAACGCTAGTCTTATATTTCTAATCTTGTATCTTATTTGCTGATGTGTAAATTGTAAATTAAACTTTGAGTTGACAGCTTTTACAATTTTATGTAAGCTTTTTGTTGTTGCTCCTTTTGGAGCAAGTTGCCTAACATGGTCATCCCACATAACTGGATACTTTTTATATTCTTGAATTATTGTTTCTGTCATCATATGTCTTTGATGCCGGCGTTCCAGCTGGGCAGATTGATTCTGCTCGAAAACATAAAATTAAAGACAAGAGTTTGGAAAATACATCCTTTCCCTACTTTCTTATTATCGCCATCGAAGTTTTCTTCTTCTTCCACATCTAATGGATCCTCATTGTTTTCTGTAGGCTGTTCTGTAGGATCTGTCTCAGCTGCTTCATGTGGCAAATCATCGTCGGATTTGGTGCACTCTTGTCCCGCTGAGTGCCCAGTCACATTGTCCTTTAAATTGTAAATTTAATAAATTAACAATTTTGGTAATTTATTTCCCCTTCTTACTTCATTTTCGAATGATTGATCACTTGTTTCTATAAGGTACTCGTGTTTTACTGTTGTATTAGAAACACTTCCCTCAGAGTCATCCCATTTTGTAACAATGAAGTCAGCTTGATTTAGTGCCTCCGAACATTCTTTAAAATGCTGCACAAACAAACTTCCACTGAACAAGTCAAAATCCTGTGAGCACTTTATGCAACTTATAATGAAATTCTTCAGATTCTGGGTACAGTAAACTTCCCCGCAATGATTATTCAAATGCTTTGCAGAATATTCTACTTGGTACGTTGTCGCCAGTGTATTTTCCATTTTATTTCATAGTTAAATCAAATTTATTTGCAAACTTTGTTATTCTGGCTTATCTATCACTGCAGCAAGCAACGTTCCGTCATTCCGGATAATAGCGATGGTAGGAAATCGATATTATGAAATATGGTCACGTTCCCTTTAATGTGCTTAAACGATAACCGATATAACCTTAGCGCTATCTTATGTCGTCTTCTATTGGTATATGCGGTATGACGCTACATTTTTTCTTAATTTTCTTGTCATTGTTAATAAATCTAATGAAGCAACACAAATTCAACCTACAAATTTCCAATGAGAGTGAGTCACTTAATTACGCAAGTCATATACAAAAAGTCACCTTGACCCGTACTCGTATCGTATCGTTTCTGCTTTGGCTTAGTGCCTGTTTTCATTTGGTTTATCCTAACCTGATGTGTCAGAATTACTAAGGTCAGGGGAAGCGCCAGTGTGGTGGCCACCGTTCAACCTCAGTTTTATTTTGAGAAATAAATTTTGAGTTAGGTTAGGATAAACCAAATGAAAACAGGCACTTATGCAAGTCGTATGCGTTGAATATACATTTTATCACGGCTGTCAAAACATGACGTCTTTCACACTTTTCGACCGCGGGATGCCAAGCAAATAGAGTTTTTATATGAAAAAACTCAATTGTTTCTGTAAAAACGTGAATTTTTAATAAACTGCTCAACCTAAAGTGTGCCGATAAGGAAAGAAGTTATTGTGCTTATTCATTTCATTAAATTTACTCAAAAATTATTTTAATAAAATGAGTGGAAAAAATCGAAAAAGTGTTTCGAAGATGTGATCTCCTTGAATCCGTGTACCCTTTTGTGTTCGTATGCACTGTTTCTACAACACAAACAACATTTTTTTAATCCTTCCCGTGTTTTATAATTAAAATATTTTAAGCATAACCTAGGAAGACTGATCAAGTCTACAACTTTCCCGTTCATCGAAACACAGGGTTACAATTTTTAAATAGTTATTTGCGTTTTAGTGTAATTTTTGTTCGTTTTTCATATAAAAAGGAACTTTTTTGGCATCCCGAACTCGAAACACCAGTAGACGTCAAAGTGTTAAAAGCTCTATACGACTCCATCACGGATGCAGGCGAGCAGCAGCGTTTTATCGCACTTCAAACGCACAAGTACTGTCGAAATTTCAGATGAAAAAAAATCAAAGCAAGCTTGAAAGGTTCGGTGATTTATGTAAGAAATCAAATTGAAAAATGAAAAAGAAGAATAAATTCAATCGATCTATTTTTGATGACTGCATTTATGTGGTGGAACGAATGCAACGATTGAAAAATATTCGCAGAGCCATGAGAGATAGTTTATTCCAATGAATTTGCCGAATGCATGGATAAACAAATGCTGCGTAATTGCAGTTTTATTAATTTCTTTCGACTTCCCAAAAATAAAATAACACAACTTTTGGAAAAAGTAAGCCCATTGTGAAAGGAGTACACACAACGTCAGTGGCACCAAATTTTAAAGTTACTGGCTGTGCGCCGTTTCTTCGCTAAAGGAGCATATCAAACAAGCACTGAAAACTTTTTTACTTAAGCAAGACAACAGCCAATGTTTTCAAATATTTTAAAGGAAATGTCCAGTAACATATGGATGTAAACATATTTAAAAAACTTTGTTGTTTCCCATGTTTCTGATAAGGTTCACTTGAAGTCACTTTTAAAGTGTCAAGTGAAGAAAATACGACTGAATCCGTTGGAGAAACGACCAAATACGACTTGTATGATTATCGATGTTAACCGGATATCGCACGCGATGGTATGCGTTTTTCTGCGAGACATGAAACTCATTAGCTTATGAGTTTGTTGATGGTGATAATAACGTCATAATAACGAAATACGAGCAAGCTCGTATGTGACTCTCGAATACTTACTTACTTATTTACTTAAGGTGGCGCTACAGTCCGGGGTGGACCTGGGCCTCAGCCAACAAGCTTCGCCAGCCAGCTCTGTCTCTTTACTCTGTCCAACATAAATTGGCAGTACAACGAAGGATAGGGATGTTTGCCTCTCTTTCCCACTCTTTTGTTTTCCGTAAGGCGCTACTCTAACAAAATCTCTTACAGGGTTTCCGTAGTAAGCCTTTTTAAATTAGCAAACACATGAAAGAATAGTATTTAGGGTTACCGCCCTATTTTTTGGATTAAAAGGTTAATTTTTTTTGTTTTATTTATAAAGAATAAAACAAATTTATCTTTGTCCGCACCACCATAAAGTAAGATAAGAGGCTCGTTTTTGAAGGATATCCCAAAAAATCAACTTTTAAAAACACAATTTGCATAAAAACACTTAACTTCAAGGTAATATCAGAATCCAAACTTAGGAAATTACATTTTACATCCAAAAACTGATCGCGCGGTATAAAAACCTACGCAAGTGAGCCTTTTCCGTGAAAAAAAACAGCTTACAATTTCGTAACTTGTTTTAACGCATTATCCGCACATTAAAAGAAATGCAAGAAACAAAAGCAAGATCTCCAAGACAACACTCATGATAAGAACTTTTTTCAAAGCTCTAATATCAAAAGCTCTTCAACAGAAACCCATGAAAAAAAACTGAACGAGATACCAAACGGGCACCGGTAACTCTGAATACACATCAATTTAAAGGGGTTGATTTGCAGCCACAGCCAATCAGTGCACAAAAAGATGTGCTCTGAATAAGACGTGTGGTTTACGGCAGATGAAACTACAAATTCACTGGCGGGTAAACACTTCTTATAGGGGGTTTCTTTCAAATTGGCATGGTTCAAAAATATGACACGGTACTGATTTTTAAAAGCTACTCCATAAGGCCTGTACTGTCAATATATGTTGGACAGAGAATAGCTAGCCGTCTCCAGTTTCGCACGCGAAGTTGGCTGAGGTCCCCTTCCGCTTGCGTGCGCCACCTGAGTCTCGGTGCTCCTCTAACGCGCCGTCCCTGCGGTGTGGGTTCGAAGATTTTCCGGGCCGGGGCGTTGGTGTCCATCCACTCTAGATGACCCAGCCATCGTAGACGTTGTGTTTTGACTCTTTTGGCTAGGTCGGTATCGCTGTACAGCCCGTACAGTTCGATGTTATATCTCCTCCTCCACTCTCCGTCTATGCAGAATTTTACCCTCGAAGCAGCCTAAAGTGTTTTTATCCGCCTTTGACAGGGTCCATGCTTCTGCACCGTAAAGCAGGACTGGGATGATGAGGGTCTTATAAATAGACACTTTAGTAGCTCGAGAGAGGGCTTTGCTACTCAATTGCCTTCTTAGCCCAGAGCAAAGATCATGATGCAGCAACTCTGGTTGAAAGGATCAGATTGGGATCAACCGATTCCAACGGAACTCCAAAAAAAGTGGGATATTTTCAGTCGTGAGCTCCCACAAATTGAGCAGATCAAAATTCCGAGGTGGGTTAATACCCATAAGGCCTGCCAGGCGATCGAACTCCACGGGTTCAGCGATGCCTCAACCAAAGCATACGGCGCAGCCATTTACGTACGGCCCTGGATAGCGAAGGGATTATTCATATGCACCTCTTGATGTCCAAGACAAAGGTGGCTCCTCTCAAGACAATAAGCCTTCCTCGTCTTGAACTGTGTGGCGCTGTCATGTTGGCAAAATTGCTGAAATATAGTGCTGAAGCTCTAGATCTGCCAGACGACCAGATTTATGCCAGATTTAACCATTACGCTAGCTTGGATCCAAGCATCTCCTTTGCGCTGGTCAACATTTGTGAGTAACTGGGTATCTGAAGTACAGCGACATACAAACTGCAGCATCTGGAGACACGTTCAAACACGTCACGACCCAGCGGACTTGGTTTCACGCGGAATCTCACCATCTACTTTGGCAGATCAAGACATGTGGTGGAAAGGACCTTCATTTCTCAACGCCTAGTGGAATTTCACAGTGCCAGACCAGCCAACGGCTGTCACCACTGAGGAAGAGAAGCGGTCACTCAAATCTCACTGTGCAACTACCAAACCAGGAAGAAATGCTGTGGTAAATCGCTTGCTAAACAAATCTGATACGCTAATCAAACTTTTACGACTTCTAGCATTGTGTAAACGATTAACTCATAATTTTGGAGCTGAGTCAGGTTTTCGGACAGTTGGTGCTCTGGATCCTTGTGAGATAAGATCAGCTCTGCTGAGTGTTGTCATTTTAGCTCAGCGAGATATGTTCGCAACGAAGCTGGAAGAATTCGGAAAATGCGAGTCCACGACTCCCAAAACCCCTTTGCCAACTCAACGCCTTCATCGATGGAAACGGCATCATTCGAGTGGGAGGTCGATTGCAGAATGCCAACATTACGTACAACCAACGGCATCCAATTATTTTGAAGCCCGATCACCATTTTACAGATCTCGTAGTTCGAAACGCTCACGAGCAAACCCATCATGGTGGAACCCGGCAAACGAGCGCATACGTAAGAAACACTTATTGGGTCTTACAGCTGAATGAGATGTGTGAAGAAGCACATACATCGTTGCATGGTTTGCTTCCGTCAAAATGCAGAAGTCATGGAACTACCGAAAAAACGCGTGACAGTTGCTAGACCGTTTCGCAACACTGGTATAGACTATGCAGGGCCCATTGACATTAAAGCCTGGAAAGGACGTGGTGCGAAATTATTAAAAGGATATAATCAAGGCGAATCAAGGCACATAATGGAACTTCATTCCACCAGCATCTCCTCACTTCGGCGGTCTGTGGGAGGCTGGAATAAAATCCGTCAAGCATCACTTAAAACGTGTTGTTCGAGACGAGAAGCTGACTTTCGAAGAACTAAGCACATTTCTTACCCAAATTGAGGCTTGCTTAAACTCGAGGCCACTCTGTCCATTGACCATCAATCCTGATGATCTAGACATCCTAACACCAGGGCATTTCCTGATAGGTGAGCCACTTCTGGCGGTACCACAAGGTGACATTTTAACTGAGAGGATGAGCTACCTTGATCGCTGGAAGAGGGATATAAGGCCATATGCTCGATATGGTCTTATGTCGCTTTACGAAAGCGTCATAAGGCCATATGGTCTTATGTCGCATGGCCTTATGTCACGGCACCTCTAGCCAGCGACATATCCGTCTCCAGAACCGACGATCGGCTTTTGGCATATGACACCGTCCGCTTGGAAATATCTGCGACCCTAAATGCTTCAGGATCACGCAAAATCTTCGTAAGAAGCCCTATCTGCAGTTCTCCATATGTAGCCATAGTAAATTAAGTTTTAATTAAGTTCTTAATTAAGTTTGATTTTAATTTGCTTTTGATTGGGTTTTAATTACGTTTAATTATCTTTAAATTAAGCCTTAATCCTTTTTATGTTTGTATTCAATTGATTATATTGGTTAAATGTAGATATATTGTAATTAAAACTTAAGTCTATATGACTCACGTGTAGTTTTTTGTTGCTTTGCTGCAATTGTGTCGTCTTCTTTGTTCGTCTATATGTACTCCCTTGCTGCCGTCGGCTATGTCCTTTGTCCCTTTGTGTAAATTGATTTTTTTTTTTATTTTGCACGTCGCGTGATTTCGCGTTTAGCACAATAATTATTTTGCACAAATTATATTTCTTTTAATATTTTATATTTTTTTGGTTCTTAGTTTTTAGTTCAAGTGGACTGTATTTTAGTGTTTAAGAGTTAATGATCATTCAAGATAAATGTTGCTAGCACTGCCCTGCACACACTTTTTTTACTTATCCGGCTCGAAGGACCAAATGTTGAATCACTGGGCTTGTGTCCAAAAATGTTCCGTGTTGAAAATTAAAGAAAATTTCGTTTCGAAAAGAAGATTTTCGTTTACAACGTTATACTTAAACAATTTATTTGCGAGTAAGAAACAACGACAAGGCAAGGGCACTTCGCTTAGGTGAGGTGACGGGCTTGATGACCCCGCGGACCCTAGTTTGTTTTTCGGGAACAAATCCAAACCCCGGAATCAACCTTTTCCACGCATCCCTCTCATCCCTTTCTTCCTTCCCCTTCCATCCAACTGTTAGTGTACTCTAACCTACAGGAGAAGTAGTAAAAACTCACAAATCATAATGAATGGACAACCTAAAGGATGTTTCTACTCCAGGTGGTACCGGCAATAGCCACCCGCAGTCTTTTCGGATTCTGGAGGCCCCAACATTCATTTTTGATATACCCTCCGACTCTTGTAGCTCGGTATCCGACTCGCTCGGAAATCTGAGCATGAGTGAGGCTGCTACCCAGTGCACTGCTACTGACGCGACGACTGGGAAAGCAGACGAATTGGGAAAGCAGGTAATGCCAACATATTGAGTGCTGCGGTCAGCGAACACTGCAAAACTCGACTGTTAGAACTTGCTGAGGCAACTAATGCTTGCATTCAGGTGGAGAGCTGTGGTTTGAAGGACGGAACCTTTTGGGTGAAGACCTCATCGCAGCAAACCTCTGAATGGCTATGCAGTATGGTGCCGAAAATCCCTCCCCTTGGGACCTCAACTTTTGAGGTCTACAAGCCACCCAAGCTAACGCGAGTCGTCTGCTAGATCCCTGTGAAACTGGGGAAAACGGCGGATGTGCTGAAGCGTTTGCGAGCCCAGAATCCTGGCCTCGACACAAAAGCCTGGATTGTCCGTTCGCATAGACCAAAAAAAAATCGTCTTAATGAAGATGGTAGTTGTTTGGTCATGGGCATGGACATGGCTTCTGCCGAGGTCATTGAATCTAGGTACAACATGCATCCCTATCTGCATTTTGGTAGGATTCACTTCCGTTTCAATGCCAAAGAGCGCTAATAGTGTACGTAACCCTGAGTCTACATCCATAATGTTTACTCAGATTAACCTACAGCACTGCAAGGCCTCTACTGCTCTTCTAAGTAGCAGGCTTGCGGCATGTAGTACAAAAACATGCATAACATCCATCCAGGAACCATGGGTGTGGAAAGGTAACATCTGTGGTCTTGGTGGGTTGAGTGCTTCACACGACATTCTTTACGATGAGAAGTCCGAAAGACCTAGGACTTGTCTTATCGCATCCAAATCCTTAGAGGCCGTCACGATCGAAAGGTTTTGTGCCCAAGATCTGGTTGCTGCCTCTATTGCTTGCCATGCTAACGGCAAATGGGAAACCTTTGTCGTTGACTCTTTGACTCCTCCTCCACCAAAGGCAGTTGTTGAGCTTGTAGATTATTGTGAATCCAAAAGATTGGGTCTCGTCTTGTGCTGCGATGCTAATGCTCAGAATACTGTCTGAGGCAGCAGCAAATGTAACGCAAGAGGAGATCGTCTTTTGGAATTCATCTTATCGTCTGACATTACCATCAATAATTTGGGTCACAGACCCACTTTTGTAACCGCCAGGAGACAGCAGGTAATTGACCTTACCCTGTCCAACAAGTTTTCAAGGACTATCGCAAAATGGAGGGTATCGCCAGATAGCACCCTGTCAGATCACAGATACATCGAATTTCAAATCAATTACGAAGTTCTACCTTTGCAAGAGAGGAGAAATCCAAGAAAAACGAATTGGTCACAGTTTAGAGAGGAGCTTGGCCACTCTGTTCAAGTTCCACTCAAACTGAGTTCACGACAAGGGGTAGAGATGTCTGCTCAAAATCTGAACAGCATCCTTATCCGTTGTTTTGAACTCGCGTGCCCAGTTACGAAAAACCTCCGTAGAAAATCGGTACCTTGGTGGAATGCCGAACTGCAGCGTATTCGCAAAGAGACAAGGAAGCTCCTGAATCGGTCCTTAAAAACCAATTTAGTAGAAGACTGGAATCTATATCGATCAAGGCAAAAGGATTTTAAGAGACTTATTCGCAAGTCGAAAAATGGCTCTTATAAAAAATTTTGTGACGAGATCGAATCTCTAAGTGAAACTAGTAGGCTTTTGAAAGTTCTTCAGAGGAACAGACCAAGCAGACTCGCCTCAATACTCAAACCTGATGGCACCTACACTGAGACCAAGGCGGAGACCTACAGTCTTCTCCTTGAGACTCACTTCCCGGGAAATCAGGTCACCACGTGCTCTTCAGTGGTACCGGCAACGGTGGCCATTGCAGAACCAGTGAACACAAGGCGGCTTAACTGGTACATTGCATCTAGAGTGGTGACTGATGACGCTATCAAATATGCTATTGCATCTTTTGAGAGCTTTAAGTCACCTGGTCCAGATGGAATCTACCCGGTTATGCTGAAGCAAGGTTTAGGTCAGCTGTTGCCCACGTTGAAAAGAATTTTCACTGCGAGCCTTGCCTTGGCTTACATACCCACCCTTTGGCGTATGGTTAAAGTCGTTTTCATACCAAAACCTGGTAAGTCAGACTATAGCCTAGCCAAAAGCTTCAGACCCATTAGTCTGTCTTCCTTCCTGCTGAAAAGCTTAGAGAGACTGGTTGAGCTGCGCGTGCCCAAAGTTGCTCTTCGTTTGCACCCTCTTTCTGAGATGCAACACGCTTATCAGCGCGGAAAATCCTGCGAAACTGCGCTTCAAAACCTTGTTGGTAGGATTGAATGTGCTCTTGATCAGAAGAAGTACGTGCTGGGCGTTTTCGTCGATATTGAGGGTGCTTTTGATAACGCGACGTTTGATAGCATGTGCAACTCAGCCAGACAACATGGTGTAGATGAAACATTAGTTCAATAGATTAGGGCAATGCTAATGAACAGGACGCTGATAACCGAAGCAGATTGTGGCAAGTGCGCCATAACTGGGGTAAACAAGGGCTGCCCGCAAGGTGGTGTTCTGTCTCCCCTTTTATGTTGCATGGTTGTAGACTCTCTACTATCGGCTCTCAACCTTCCTGGAACCTACACACAAGCCTACGCGGATGATGTCGCCGTTCTTTCTGTCGGCTCAAACCTAGGGACTGTGTGCTCTCAGGCGCAGAGATCCCTGGACTTGATCGATGATTGGTGCACTAGGAATGGGCTTTCAGTGAATCCTCTTAAAACTACGGTTGTTCTCTTTACGAGAAGGAGGAAGGTCACTGGTCTGACTCAACTAGTGCTTAAAGGTGTCACTATCCCGATATCCGATGAAGTCAAATATCTGGGAGTAATCCTTGATAGAAAACTTCTATGGTCCAAGCATGTTGAATCCAAAACCGAAAAAGCATTGTCCACCTTCTGGCAGTGCAGAGGCGCTTTTGGCAAGACATGGGGCTTATCTCCGAAAAGGGTCCTCTGGATCTATACTGCCATGGTTAGACCACTCCTCTCATACGCATCGGTTGTTTGGTGGAACAGGCTTTCGCGGAAACGTGTTACTGCCTCTTTTGCCAAACTCCAAAGAACGGCTTGTCTTGGCTGCACAGGGGCCTTCCCTAGCACGCCGGGCTCTGCTCTAGATGCTTTGATGAACCTCCCCCCCTTGATATATTTATCATGGGGTGTACGCTGAAAACCATCTTTCGCTTAAAGAGAGGTGGTTTTTGGTACCACACGCATCGGAATTTTGAAGAACTTGTTCGAGAATTGTCCTTTGACCCCTGTCTTATGGACATGCCCTCTGACTCAATGACCCCAGAAATCCTTTTGCGACAAAATTACCAAGTCAACTTTCCTCAGGTAATGGAATGGTTTTGGCCAGACTCTGAGCCAGTTAAAGAATGCCATCGTATTTTCACGGATGGCTCCAAAACCGGACAGGGGTCTGGTGCTGGAGTCTTTGTGGAAAGCGAGAACATTAGACTCCACTACCCCTTAGGTAAATATGCGTCTGTCTTCCAAGCGGAGATTTTCGCTATCCTAATGGCTATGCGCTATATTGTGACTAACAGGTGGAGGGCAAGAAGCATATGCAGTGACAAGCGTTTGCAGTGACAACCAAGCCGCTCTAAATGCGTTGCTCAACCCTCTTACCTCGTCCAAGATAGTGCTCGAACTCAAGAATTCGTTGAACTTAGTCGGAAGGCTAAATGCAGTGAATCTTGTTTGGGTTCCAGGTCACACTGGTATCCAGGGAAATGAGATCTCTGATGAGCTTGCCAGACTTGGCTCAGAAGAGGTTTTCTCAGGACCCGAACCTGCTTTAGGCCTGCCTGTATCTGTTGTCACGTCTGCCATTAGTACTTGGGTTTCTCGTGAGCACAGGGCTCGTTGGCGTGACTGCGATGGGTGCAGACAGACTAAACGACTACGCCCGGACATCTGCGAGGGGTCAGCGTCTTTTCTTCTATCTCTTAGGAGAATCGATTGCAGACTTCTTGTAGGCGTCTTTACCGGCCACCAAGCTTTTGCTAGACACTTGAAAGTGTTAGGCTTAAGCGAAACCACCACCTGTCTTGCCTGTGGAGAGGACGACGATACAGCGGAACACTTTCTCTGTAGTTGTCCTGCCCTTGCTCGCATCAGGTGGCGGATCTTTGGGGCTGACGTGGTGAGTGCCGAACACCTAAGCTCTTCATCACTGAAGCTCCTTCTCATCTTTCTTCGAAAGACGGGTAAACTAAATACATTAATGTAAGGTGTCTGCATGGTAGTACAATGGACAAGAAAAATTAATCTACATTTTAGTATAAAAGTTATTGCTTTTAATAACAATAACATTGAATCGCCAACAAGGTTATTATACGAACTTGTGAGGAAAAAAAATTCTAAATGAAAAAAAATCGGGTGTACCTACCTATTTCTATTAAATTTATTTTTATTTTTTTAGTATAATAAATCAATAAATAATTCTGAACTCATTCGTAAAACTTAGGAGTATAATAATTGAAGCCACCCTTTATTTTTGTCCACATTTTAAGATAAAATACTCCTCTGGGCGACGCTCGTCTGTTCCACTTTAACGTCAATTCAACAGTTTCATGTATTTGCGTTTTAGATTTTTTAACATCAGCTGATCGCGTAATGTAAATTGTTGTGGCATCTTCTCATACGAATTCACCGACGCGCAAGTTTAAAGCTTTCGAAAAGCTTTGACGGCCTTGTAAAACGTAAATAAATGGGTGTTGGAGGGCAAGAGGGACGCAGGTTGAATATCTAGTTATTCAGAAGTTGTGACTGAAGGTGCATTAGAATTTAGTCGGAGAAAAATGTTGTTTAGGCAAAACTTGATTTCTGAGTTTCACAGAGCATTCAACAATCTGATCAATGCGTTTTCTCAAACAAAAAAGGAATAATTTGGTATGAGTGTCAGGGCTTTTATTGGAGAGATAAGTAAACCATTTATGCGAGGTCTCAATCGTATTTGGGAAATGTTATCAAATTCTTTTTATAACCTCTGTGAACTTTAACTTTGGTAAATGAACTTGGTTTTAAGCTAAGTTTGAGAGTTTGCAACGCTTCTGACGCTTCTAGCATGTAGACATGTCTTAATTATATTTGCTTTTAATTGAGGACCATTATAAATAAAATTAAATAAAACCTAATCCGTAATCGCTAGTCCTTGTTTCGATAACTTTTTGCCTTGGCAAATTTCTGCAGAAAATATTTTTTTCTTTGAAGGCCACTTTTTTTCCTCATTTTTCGTCCTTGGCTATGTCGTGAGACTTCATATGAGAAACAACGCCCGCATACTGCGCGAATTGCTTTTTACAAATTTTACATGAGTACTTTTTCTCTGGCAAATGCAATGCGCTGTGTTGACCAAGATCCTTTTTCGTTTTAAAAGCAGCGCCACAAACTGTGCACGGATGCGGACGCTCATCAGAATGTTTGGCGGCGTGATCTTTAAGACTAGATTTTGTGATGAAGCCTTTTCCACAGACTTGACATTTGTGATCGCGTTGGTTAAGATGTCTTTTCACGTGCTGCGTTAGATGTGAACTTGTAGATGTTGCCTTACCACATATTTCGCATACCCAACGTTTTTCACCCCTGTGCATACGCATGTGCTGTCTTAATTCGCTGGAGCTGACAAACGCTTTGTCGCAGAGTTGACACGCAAACGCTTTAATTTCGTTGTGCCGCCGCATGTGAACAACAAAATTACCCTTGTCATGGCTCTTGAAGCCACAAATTTCACATTCGTGTGGTTCTTGGTGGGTCAGCTGATGAGGTCGGAATTGTTTTCGAGACGGAAATCCTTTGTTACATATGTCACACTTATATGGGAAGTCTCCGATATCTAGTATATGTCGTTCCCACTCGTTGATCGAAGGAAATCTTTTGTTACAATGATTACAGAACGTTTGCTTCACTCGAAGTTTGGTTTCAAGGAAACTCAGTTGGTGAAAGAACCAGTAGTTCGGAGGCTCATGTTCACCCTTGATATTCTTTTGCTTTCTAGCATACGAAATGACGGAACGTAAGAACTCTATAACCGCACGAATTTGGACTTTGGTGATTTCTATGTTTCTTACCGAAAACAATTCCCTAAGATTTTCAAATGCTTTCTCTTCGGCTGCTAAGCTGTCCCTGTTCTTATCATTTGCATCCCACAAACAGGGATTTGCTTTAAAACGACTTATAAAGTCTGTCATGAGTGCCAGGTCATCGGTAAGAAATTGCATATCTTCTCTAATTTTAGGTTCTGAGGCATGAACTACTGTTTTTGAAACCGGTTCCAGGAATGACAAACGTTCGTAGTACCATGGCTTTTTCAGGGTGTTGTTTCCAGTAGTACTTCGCCCAAGGTAACGAGCGTGCAGGTATCTTAGATGGCGCATATGAATCGAGTATTCAGTTGAAGTAAGCGATATATTATAGTCTTCCTTGAGTTTAGCGACGATTTCCTTGTAGGTGTCTTTTCTTTTTGTTGCATTGTTGTACAACGGGTGGCTAGTGTTCCAAAGGACTGGTGATGCCTTGAAGAGTTCTATCATAGGAATACAGCTGTCTTCTGTAAAATATTTCTTCTTCCGAGTCCTTTTTCGAAGATTATCCTGTAAAAATAGGAATTACTTTAATTTTATCTTTTTGGAACTATTTTGTGTTATTTGGATAATCATATAAATAAAATTGGACTAGCTCTGTTTGACAAAGAATGCAAATATCTGTTAGGCTTTAAATGTCAAAATCTAAGACGCTACTGAGCTTATCAAGAAGCTAACCGAACGCATCGTTGCTTATATTGGGGAGAGGCGGATATGGCAGTCATACGAAATTAAATTTAATATTGAAAAATGAAAAATTACAACAATTTACAGTTGTAACTTAAGGTGGCGCTACAGTCCGGGGTGGACCTGGGCCTCAGCCAACAAGCTTCGCCAGCCAGCTCTGTCTCTAGCTAGCCGTCTCCAGTTTCGCACGCGAAGATGGCTAAGGTCCCCTTCCACTTGCGTGCGCCATTTGAGTCTCGGTGCTCCTCTACTGCGCCGTCCCTGCGGGGTGGATCCGAAAATTTTCCGGGCCGGGGCGTGGGTGTTCATCCGCTTTAGATGACCCAGCCACCGTAGACGTTGTGTTTTGTCTCTTCTGGCTAGATCGGTGTCGCTGTACAGCCCATACAGTGCGATGTTATATCTCCTCCTCCACTCTCCGTCTATGCAGACGGGACCGGGATAATGAGGTTCCTATACAGGGACACTTTAGTTGCTCGAGGGAGGGCTTTGCTACTCAATAGCCTTCTTAGCCCAAAGAAACAGCGATTGGCAAGAGTTATCCTTCGTTTGATTTCAGCGCTGGTGTCATTGTTTGAATTGATAGCGGAACCGAGGTAGACAAAGTCCTTAACTACCTCAAAGTTAAAGCTGTCGATGGTGATGTTTTGTCCAAGACATCGGTGTTGGGTGTCTTTTCTTGATGACAGCATATACTTGGTTTTGCCCTTGTTGACTGCCAAACCCATTTTGCCGCTTCCGTCCCAATACTCACGAAGGCTTCACTGACATAACGCTTTGTTCTTCCGATTATGATTTTTGAAAGATTATACCTCTGGTGTTGGCGCGGGAGTTCCGCACAATTCGCTCAAGTATGATGTAAAAAAAGTCGCATGACAGCGTGTGTCGCCTTGTCTAAATCCCTTTTTGACATCAAAGGGGTCGGTGAGGTCTTTGCCGACTTTGACGGAACAGCGTGAATTTCCATCGTCACCCTGCTCAGACTGACGAGTTTGGCAGGAATGCCAAAACTAGACATAAAAAAAATAAAATAGAGTGGCGCAACAGCTCGAGGTAAACCAGGGCCAACTTCTCAACCATGTATGCTGTGTGTGCTATATTTTTTTTCACATCCAAAAGGACCTACAATTTTTTGCCGAATCCGAACGGCACTTTGAGAAGTTTTTCAAGACAAATGTTACTTTCGGAGGGTTTGTCAGACCCTCGCGGAGATGGGAGCCGTGAAAAAGAACAAGTCTTTTTTCAGGTGGCAGAGGCAGGATTCGAACCCAGACCTCCGGCGTCAGTGGCACACACACTAACCACTGCGCCACGGCACCCACCCAAAACTAGACATTGCGGCTTTGAAATCTATGAAAAGGTGGTGTGTATCGATTTGGAATTCCTGGGTTTTCTCCAAGATCTGCCGCCGTGTGAATATTTGATCGCTGGTGGACTTTCCTGGTCTAAATCCAAACTGATATGTGCCTACCACATTGTTGACAAACGGCTTCAGGCGTTCACACAGTACAGCAGAAAAGATCTTGTATGCGATGTTAAGAAGACTGATGAATCTGTAGTTGGCACAACTCAGAGGATCTCCTTTCTTCAGGATCGGGCAAACAATGCCGAGGTCCCATTCATCGGGCATGCTTTCTTCCGACCATGTCTACAAACATTTAAATAATGGCTGGTCCTATGATCATTTCAAACGCGGCCAGGCGAACATCGTCAGGAACTTATATGTTATAATGATGATAACATATAAGATGCGCTTTTTTGGATGTGGTTTCGTCGTTGGAGGCAGACTTCTGCAAAAAGAAAAAAGATGCCGACGCCAAAGATATGTTCTACGAGCTCTTGGACAAAACGTATGGGTGATGCTCTAGCTACAATATAAAGATTGTCCTAGGCGATTTAAATGCCAAGCTAGGAAGGGTATCTTTGGTCGTACGGTCGGAAAGCATAGCCTGCACGACAAGACTCCCGATAATTAATTCAGGCTGATCGACTTTGCTGCGGGCGACACGTTGTGTTAGTTCGTTCACAAAAACCGCATCTCAACATCCGCAAAGGGACATGGAGATCTCCCGATCATTCAACCGTCAACCAGATAGACGCAAGACACTCTTTCAGTACCATGGATGTCCGAATTTTCCGACAGGCCAACATTGACTTGGAACACTATCTCGTTGTAGCCAAGGTATAGCTGCGGATATCCTGAACAATGCCAGGAACTGGAAATACTGAGAGGAAATTTGACGTTGGAATGCTACGATCGCAAGAGAACGCCTGGTCCTTCTCCCATCGAGTCTCTCAAAACCTTCTTCGTAGTTCTGTAGAGCCAGCATAAAGTGTTGGCATTGCCAAAGTGTTGACATTGTCACATAAGTGACAACGTTGTCAAAAGGACGTCAGAGATGCCGCCTCTAAACTGAGTTTCACACGACCATCACAACGAAATCCCTGAGTTGACGATGAATGCCAGCAAGCGCATGCAGCTAAACAGGAAGCATATGAAGCGGCTCTGAACAGAAGGACTAGGGTTGATCGCGGGCTTTACTAGCAGAGGAGGAGAGAGGAACGCCGGCTTCTCCGACGGAAAAAGAGAGATAATGAGAAACGCGCAGTTGAAGAGAGAGAGAGAGACAAAGAGAGAGATGCTGCAACAGAAATTAGGTTCAAAAGTTTTAGTAAAGGATCGAAAGGTCCTGCTAAGAGTATAAAGTTCGAAAATGCGTACATGCTAGACGAGCTAAATAGCACAATGTCTAGTTTTGGCATGCCTGCCAAACTCGTAAGTTTGTGCAGGGTGATGATAGAAATCTCACGCTGTTCCGTCAAGGTCGGTGAAGCTACCTCACCGACCTCTTTGATGTCGAAAAAGCATTTAGGCAAGGCGACGCGCTGCGACTTCTTTAACATCATACTTGATGCAGTACTTTCGCGCCCATACCAGGGTGCACAATCTTTCATAAGTCCGTTTAATTTCACATACGCAGACGACATCGGAAGAGCAATGCGTGATGTTAGTGAAGCCTTCGTGAGTATTGGGACAGAAGGCACGATTATGGGCTTAGCAGTCAACGAGGGCAAAATAAAGTATCAAGAACATACTTTATCTGCCTGGGTTTTCTATGCATAAGTTCAGACAAGACAGCAGCGCTAAGATCAAACGAACATTTACTCTTGCTTATCACTGTTTCTTTGGGCTAATAAAGCAATTGAGTAGCAAAACCCTCTCTTGAGCAACTTAAGTGTCCATTTTTAAGACCCTCATCATCGCAGTCTTGCTTTACGGTTCAAAAGGATGAACCCTGTCGAAGGCGGATGAAAACGCTTTAGGTATTTTCGAGAGAAAATCTTTCTGGTTATTTTGGGTCCGGTCTGCATGGGTGATGAGTGAAGGAGGAGATACAGCACTGTACGGTCTCTACAGTACCACCGACCTGAAAAAAAGAGTAAGAATCAGCGAGTGCTATGCTTAGGTCACCAACGCCCAGGGCCGGAAGAGCTTAAAATCCACATCGCAGAGGCAGTAAGTGGAATGGGACCTCAGCCAACTTCGCGTGCAAAACTCTAGACGGGTAGCTATAAACAGCTGACTGGTGAAGCTGGTTGGTTGAGCTTATCGTTGTAAACCCCCCCACTAGGAAATGCCAAATAACACAAGAAAACAGGCAAGGAATATCACCAAATTTTATTTTTTCATTCATGCGTTAATAACTTATTTCTAAAGCAAATAGTAATTTGTAGTGCCACCACGGTTAACTATGACCTCTTATGTACATCTTGTTCGATAAAGACTCATATAATATCTTTATTTAGTCAAGGGCAACAGACTTACACACACTTTTTATTCCTTCAATGAGTTCCACTTCAGTTGTTTATTGTTTAAACTCGTATGCTTATCATTTCCAAACATTCGCTATAATGCTAAAGTCGGGCGAGTATGCGGTCATTTTACTATGGGCACCTGTCAGAGCTCAACCCAAGACCTTACTAGCTCAGAGGTGTGGATGCGGGCGTTATCCTCTGGGATCTTCATTAGAAAGCAAGGTCCAAACACATATATCCCTGATTGCAGGGAACGCCATTTTTTTGTGCGCCATTCTTATTCTATGCTGAGGCTGAAATCTTAGATTCATGTGTGCCAAAGCTTCCCATACCATGACAACACCAGCATGGCTGTGCTGTCGATCTAAAGTATGCTCTTCTTTTCCAAGATCATGAAAGTAGCAAGTATTGCCATCGGCTCGGGACCCCCCTGTCTAAAAGGCAACAAGCGGCCACACCTTCGTCCAGAACATCTGTGCTCTGCAGAAATCGAGGCGCGCGTTATGTCTTTCGAAGTTGGTGAATAGGTGCTTATTTTTTATTATAAAGACTTTTTAAATATTTAGCATTACAAATAGTTCTTTCGTACGAATACTTTTACATCGGTTTTTTGGTGCACTCATCGGTGCACCCAAGGACCTTGTCAGTCTTAGATTCGATGCCAGGTCCATCCAATGGACAACTTATTTTCGTCCGTCCATTCTTTTACGGAAATCCATAATAACAAAATCGAGACTACTCTGATTCTGTGAATTAAAATTTAGAAAAATAACTTTTCCAACCCCAATCCAAACTTTCATATGTTCACACTCTAATGACATGTTTCCACCAACAATAATACGAGGATTAGAGGGAGACAATTGATAAATAAATCCCAAATTGGTTCCACCAAACACAAATATAGGATTAATTTTACTCTTTTTCTGTTGGGAGCGAACAAAGAGCGATTTTTAATCGCTTGCCGAGAGGATTTAAATTTGTATGGTGAATCGCGTAATTTGTAGACGATTTAATGAAGATTTATATTAATCGCGGATTAGTGCCCGATGAAAACCCCAAATACCACAAAATACGAAGCGCAAACGGCAAAACCACATTCCGATTTCGGATTTTTGATCGTCTTTTAAAATTGCTGGTTTTATTGCTAAAAACAAGTAACTGCCACTTGCAGCTCAGAAGAGCCCTAGCCTGACCTCTTTAAGTCAAAGTGTTCTTACACACAATGAGGTTACCTTAATTTTTTTTTGCTAATTCCGAACGGCGAACAGGCAGGTTTCTCATTCATGAAAAATGAATATTGATATCCTTTAAGGGTTTGTCAGACCCTCGCCGTCGGTGGTGGGACCATAAACATTTTATATTGCCCCGGTCAGGATTCGAACCCGGCGTAGCGTGCACAGCTGTCCGACACACAAGCCATTGCGCTCACATTTAATACCCCAGGATAAGACAATCTTCTGTAAGGGTTTTGTAAAAATATATTTTTTTACTACAGAGGAAAGAAAACTCATTTAACATTTTAACTTTTTTTCAAAATTTTCTAACATAAACTTTTTACAATGATTTAAAACTTCAAAGATTATTTCAACTTATTCTTTGGCAATAGAATGTGTTTTCATGTGTGACACCATTCCTGCGTGTTGCGCAAAACGCTTTTCACAAATTTTGCACGAGTATTTCTTTTCTTCCAAATGCAGTGCACTGTGTTGACGAAGATGGGTTTTCGTTTTGAAAGCTGCGTCACATAATTTACAAGTGTGCGGGCGCGCATCAGAATGAGAAGCAGTATGATTCCTCATACTTGATTTGCTCAGGAAGGCTTTCCCGCACGTTTTACACTTGACATCACGCTGGTTGAGATGTCTTTTCACGTGGTCCGACAGTTGGGAGCTACTTCCTACAGCCTTGCCACAAATTTCACATACCCAAGGTTTTACACCATTATGCGTACGGATATGTTGTTGCAATTCGGTAGAGCTGACGAAGGCTTTTCCGCATAATTCACATGAATATGATTTAATATCGTTGTGGCGTCGCATGTGGACAACCATATTGTTTTTTTTATGGGTTTTGAATTCGCATAGCTCACATTTCAATGGTTCTTGATGGCTTATCTGATGGGGACCGAATGTTTTTCGAGACGCGAATCCTTTGTTGCACAGGTCACATTTATAGGGAAAATCACCGATAGCAATTATGTGCTTTTCCCACTCAGCAGTCGATCGAAATTTTTTATTGCAATGATTACAGACTTTGTGTTTAATACCGATGTTATCTTGAAGAAATTTTAAATGCTCAAAGAACCAGTATGTTGGTAATGCTGTTTCGCCTTTAAAGGTCCTTTTCCGTTTTTCATACGAAACAACAGAGCGTAAGAAATCTATTAGTGAGCGAAGTTGAGCTTTCGTTATTTTAATGTTTCTATCGGCAAACATTTGAACAAGCGAAAAGATCGCCTTCTCTGTGGAAGCTAGACTTTCTCTTTCCTTGTCTTTTGAATCCCACAAGCAGCCCTTCGCTTTAAAGTGTTCTATAAAATCAGTCATAAGCAATCGGTTTTCGGTAATATATTGGAGTTCTTCTGCAATTTTTGGTTGGGAAGCGAGTATTGTAGATTTAGCAAACGGTTCCAGAAATGACATCAAATCGTAGAACCACGGTTTTGATACTCTGGAACTTACTTTCCCAAAGGTTTTTCGTCCCCAGTAACGTTCGTATGCCCAGCGAATATTGCGAATGTTATTACAAAATTCTGTTGATGTCAGCACAACTCCGTGATCTTCTTTGAGTCTTGTAACAATATCCTTATGAGCTTGCATTCGGTGACTTCTGTCATTGTATAAAGGATGGTTAGTATTCCACAGACTTGGTGAGCCTTTGTAGACCTCTATCATAGCGATAGACTGTTCTTGTGAAAAATTCGTTTTATTCCGTGGGGTTATCTGTAAAAGCAGTAGTTTCACACTTTTAAAGTTTTTTCACGCTTGATTTTTTTTTATTTGAAGTATTTTTAGTAAACAAAAATAAATAACTGGTGCAGCAGCCTGCAATGAATGAAAACAGAACAAGGCGAGATGTAGCACTCGTCTGGACAAGGTAAGGGCATATTTCACCGATACACATGTCTCTTTACCAGCTTTAACAATTTTGTCTCCATAAAAACGAACGATAGTTTTGAATTTTGTTTAGCCTTAAGAAAAATGTTACAGCTATCCAAATAATAACGAATAAAAAATATTTCTTCTCACGACCCAAAAGTCATTTTCTTTTAGTCTTATGCACGGCCTTTCCTTTAGACACAGACTACTTTGAATGTCGCTCCAACCTGCCATGCAAAAACCTTTTTCTCAAAATTTTATATCAAAATCGGATAATATTTAGAGCTCGTTAAAGTGTCACCCTGTATTGCTACGATAATGGATTAATGCGAGAAAAACCTTAATCAACAATTTATTAAGGGTTGGTTTATACACGGATTTCGTGAATTCAAAATCCAAATAATTAAAAATTATACCCAATAACTTAAACCACTTCTTTTCTTTGTTATTAGTGTGCTTGATGTACCTATCCATAGGCTTAACTTTTAGCTATAACTCTCATGTTAAAGACTATAAAATTTTAGATTTAAGAAATTTAATTTTATCTACTTTTAAATTTCATAAGGAATATGTAAACCCTATCCTAAATGACATGGCTTAAAGCCGTATGCCAAAGACTATCAACAAATTTTTATGTTAATTAAAAATCTTCCTCCACGACCTTTTATCTACGTAAGATAAAGTAATCTCGCAGTACGTTACTAGCGCCTTGCGGATTCTATGTTTGATTTCCGCCTTGTCCTTGGGCCACTTATTAACAGCAGGAACTTTGAGGAATTTCTTAGCCTTCAAAATCCTTTTACTTTTTTGACTAAATGTTGATGCAATGTCGACAACCTCCGCCTTGTCCAAAAACAAGTTTTTCCAAAAAGGGTCAAAGGTGTTTTGTTTTTATTATTTGATTTTTTTATGGTTTTCGATGTTTTTGGGCAGAGATAGATTATTTCCTAGATCTTACCTGCAATCGTGTGTATATATAGAGTCTCACAACAAAGAGGCAATTGTCAAAACTTGCATGTTCTTCTAGTTTTTTTTTTTAACTTGATCCGCCTTCGGAACATTCGTCTTATGGAAGTATAGAGATAGTTTTGGACAAACATTTAGCAAAACATAGTTAAGCCGAAGCCCTAAATTGTAGTTTTTATAAGTAACTCCTGCTAAGAAAACAATTTTCAGTTCCAGAAATTATCTCTAGTTATCTCGAAGTGTACTCTTGCACCTGAGGTTTTGAAAAAGCAATCATGTTGTCAATAACTTTCAGAGTTTTCAATAACTGCAGCTGTCGCATCTTGATTGCAGAAGACTGTTTCATCATTTTTTATGATCTATGTAGATGAAAGTAAACCCTTCTGTGGTTGCTTTTCCCCAATTGGACGCCTCCCCAGGTGGCAGATAGTGGAACGCTCACCAGATACGGTGAATACCGGTATGGAAGAAATACATAGAATCGGCCGATTATTAAACACACTTTTCTCTTCTAACATGCTGCACATAGAATAGACAGCAATTAGATGTATGCCAGATGTTTTTATCCAATACTCTGCTGGTTACATAATTTATTTTCTCCGTTAACTCGCTTTGATGTTAAACTCACCTTTATTATGCAGCTTTTTTTCATTTTATTTTTGCTGACTTTTCTTTTAGTCATGCATTGAATCGAGTGAAGTTTGTGTTTTGGGCAGGGCGTGACAGGCGCCCATGTAAGGTTGAGGTTAGGTTGAAGTGGCTGTCGGGTTAGAAGAACCCAACTCACTTAGACCTATGAAGGTCCATTGTGATGCCACGTGGATCTGGAAAATTCTCCTACTCGTTGAACCATTTCCAGCTACTAATGAAGCGTAAGACACGTTTTGAGTCAGTCGTACTAAAATCACTAAGATCATTAAAGAAGAAAGTTCCAAGGTGAAGATTTTGGTTCTTAGAGAGAGCGGGGCATGTACAGAGGAGGTTGAGAGTGGTCTCTTCTTCCTCCTCATCCATACAGTTCCTGCATAAATCGTTAGAAAAGACACCAAGCCTTGTCGCTTGCCTCTGAGACAGTGTCAAAGGCCAAATCTGTTCCGTTACTAGACAGATACTACCACTTGTCCATCTGAGATTTGTTCTTTATTTTGCATCCAGTTTTATCATGAGTTTGCATGTCGAAATCGGAATGCCTAAGGAGCCTTTATCAAGAGAAATTGAGAGAGTAGTTCCAAGTTTGGCGAGTTCGTCAGCCTTATTGTTACCTGTTCACTATTCCTTGGCACCCAGCACAGGAGAATGTTGAACTGCTCTGACATCTCCTTAAGAGTCGAACGGCAGTCTAAGGCTACTTTAGAGTTTATAGAAACCGATTCCAGGCACTTGATGGCCGCCTGGTTGTCAGAAAATATACGTATATTCTTGGCGGATATATCGTTATTCTTAAGCCAGGACAAGGCTTCCTTAATCACCATGATTTTAGCTTGGAAAACACTACAATGATCCGGAAAACGGAAAGAGAGATTAAGATTTAGTTTTTCTGAGACTAAACCCCACCTATCCCATCATTTGTCTTTGATCCATCCGTGTAGAAGTGAATTGATTCACATTCCAGAGGCACACAGTCATCCCAAGAAGACCTTAACTTGTCTGGAAGTTCTTGTCAAATTGTAACTGGGGTATAGTGAATTATACGTTTCTAAAAGGAGATCTGAATGTATTCCGAATAGCGGAGTGACCTATCTCAGTATGGGTCTACTCAGAGCTTTGAGTCGAGTAGCCGTGATAGCAGCTGTTTGCCTGCTGAAAATATCAAGGGGAATTAGATGGGACAGGGTGTCTAGTGCTGCTGAGATAGTGGTGCGAAGCGCTCCGCTTATACATAAGCAAGCTACATAAGCAAGCTGACCTTTGACCTTGCCTGATTGTGGTGGCTTAGTGCTTTATTCAAAGCGGTTTACCAGACAGTCGTTCCAAACGCCAGTATCGGTCTGACGACCGAGATATATAGCCAGTGGGTGGTTCGGGGTTGAAGTCCCCACTTGTTGCCAATGGATTTTTTGCAGGAAAAGAGTGCTATCGTAGCTTTCCGGACCCTTTCCTGTATATTAGATTCCAGCTGAGCTTTCTATCGAGGAAGCGACCCAGATGTTTAGCTTCTTTGGAGAAATTTAGGCTAGTGCCCTTGATTGAGGGAGGGTCGGCATGTGGGATTTTGTACTTCCTGGTGAAGAAGACAAATTCAGTTTTGTGTGGGTTGACACTCGGTGCACAACTGTCAGTCCATCTGGTTAGCTATTTAGGTGGGCATTTAGGTGCTTCCCCGAAACGGCAATATCAACGCCATCTGCATAAGCGATCACTCTGCAACCCTCTCCTTCCAGGATAACCAGCAGTTCATTCACCGCTAGATTCCAAAAGAGTGGGGATAGGACTCCACCTTGCGGGGTTCCTCTGCTGACAGATCTTTTAGCAGTGGTCTCACCTAGCTTTGGGTTAACAGTCCTACTCGTTAAAAGTTGATTTATTAACTCACTAAGAGTGCCATCAACCTTCAGAGCCGACAGTGCAGCCAAGACCGCAGATGTGTTAACATTGTTAAAGGCGCCTTCTATATCGAGGAAGGCTACCATTGTGTACTCCTTGTAGTGAAGAGAATATTCAGTGCAGGGAGGATAATATTCGATGTGTTTTGTAGTTCGGCTGGTATTATGCCGTCTGGTCCTGCCGATTTGTAATTTTTGAAGCTTTTAAGTGCCCAGAGCAATCTATCCCTAGTTATCAGATTATACTTATTGGTTATATGTGGCACTGACCTGTTTAGGTTAACACTATTAATAATATCGGAGCTACCCGGAAAGTGGGTGTTCACAAGCAGGTTCAGCGATTCTGCGCTAGAGGCAGTCCAGGAGCCATCTGCTTTTTTTAGGCTGCTGGGCATTGTTGGATTTTCCTTAGCCTAGAGGCTTCGGAGGTTTCTTTTTTTTTGCTACAAAAGAGTCGCCAAGATAACCGTTTGGGTTTTCTCAATTCTTTCTTGTAGGATTTGAGCGATGTTTTGTAAGCAGCCCAGTTTGTATCTATATTGTGGTCTTGGCTCTGTTGAAGAGCTTGCTGCATTCTTTTCTAAATTGGCCAAGTTCTGAGATCCACCAATGCGGTTTAAGACGAGACTTTCCAATCTATAATCAGTACAGCGATGGAATTAGAGACAAGGTTAATATCTAGGACCTCTTGTCGACACTTGGTTATGAAGGTAGGTTCGCTACCCGTATTGCATACAATAAGGTTGGTTTTTATAATAAAACCAAAAAGTAGATCAACTCTATCGCAAATTTCCTCTTTGTATATTGCTAAAGAAAACACATTAATCCCCTCGGACAAATTAATCAAATCCGGACCTCTTGCGCTGGAATGTTGCAAAAATTTCAGTTTTTCGTCAAGACAGCACTGTTAAATCGAAAATTATGAGAGTACAGCCTTGTCGGTAGTCTTGCCGGTAAAATTCTTAACTATTGGTGTCTCCACAAGAATTTTTCCAAGAATATTCCATCATCATCATCATTTTCTAATGCCGCTTATCCTCTAAAAGCGTCGCGGAGCGAGGGTGGCTAAATGGTCTTTCCATCGTTCTCGACCCTCCGCCACCAACTCAAGAGACTCCCGCGCAATTCCCAGGCGGGACTCAGAGAGGTTCTTTACCTGATGCTACCACCTGTTTCTTGGCCTACCAGGGGGCGACGCGCTCGCATCTCGGCTAGCATGACCTGTCTAGGAAGTCTGTCAGGGGGCATGCGAACAACGTGTCCAAACCATCGAAGAATCGATCGCTTCACTTGGAGAAGTAGCTGCTCAACATTAAGATTCCCACGAAAACTGACGTTTCTTTCGGTCATTACCCAAATTTCATGACCATAGATGAGGGTCGGAACGAACACTGAATTAAAAACGATCTTTGCTTTCACTCCAAGCTCAGGTTTCCTGATGACCGGCCGGCGCAGTTCCTGAACTATTGCTCCAGCTTGGCCAATTCTACAGGACAATTCAGTAATTCAGTATCACTCCTTCCATCTTTCGTGAAAAAGACCACGAGATACTTAAACTTCTCCACCTGTTTTAATGGAACCACATTTATGTGCAGGGTACACTGCACAGGAGTTCGGGAAGCAACCATCACTTCCGATTTGTTCACGTTTTCTTTCATCCCAGCATCATCACAGACGGCTGCAAACCTATCCAGTGCTCGTTGAAGTTCCTCTTTGGATGATGCAAGGATGGCCAAATCATCTGCGAAAAGCAGATGGCTCATCCTGATGCCAGCCATTTCAAAACATTGCTCGCCAAGACTGCGCTTCACCATCCAGTCCATATATGCTATGAAAAGGAGCGGCGGCAGAACACAGCCCTGGCGAAATCCAACGCGCACATCAAAAGGACGTGATTTGACGCCACTTATCCGTACACAGCTTCTGCAGTTTCCATACAAAGACTGGATGGCTCTCAGAAGAGGTCCACTCAGCGCATAGTCCTGCAAAACTCTCCACAGTGTATCCCGAGGGACTCGGTCATACTACCTTTACAGATCTACAAAACACGCATAGACCGGTTTGGCATATTCCCAGGCCTTCTCAAAAATAACCTTCAGAATAAAAAGCTGGTCGGTTGTGCCTCTGCCAGGCCGAAAGTCGCACTGTTCTTCCCGTAACAAAGGCTCGATTACAGCTTTGGGACTCGAGAGAGATATGCCCCTATAGTTGGCGCAATCTCTCCTGTTCCCTTTTTTGAAAATGGGCACTATAACTCCCGTTTGCCAATCGCTAGGTGCCTTCCCGCTATCCCAAGCCACCTTAATGACACGTGTTAGCCATTTAACACCCTCTTCACCCATTGTCTTGAGCATTTCTGGCCGGATTTCATCAACTCCAGCAGACTTGCCAACTTTTAGCGATTTAATCGCTTTAGTGACTTCGTCTACTGTGGGACTATTCTCCGCCCTTATCTCGTCAGCAGTGGGAATGCCATCTTCAGTGGCCTGTTGGGGGTTGAGCAACTCCGAAAAGTGCTCTCTCCATCTGCGCTAGACATCGCTCTCATTTGAAGGAAGTGTACCGTCCTTAGATTTAACCCCTTGAATGATATTCAACTTTCTTCCTCTAAACCGGCGAATGGTCTGCCAAAATATCTTGTTTGCAGATCTGTAATCGTGCTCCAACTTCTCGCCGAACGTTTTCCATGACTGTTCCTTGGCTGTTCTGACTGCCAGATTGGAAGTCCTTCGCGCCTCATTGTACCGGGCTTGAGAAGTTGAGTTTCTACATTGGATCCACGCAATGTAGGCTCTCTTCTTCTCTCTGATGGCTTCTTGAACTCCAGGGGTTTTAAACGAATATTCCAGCCCTGAAAATCGGCAAGACGAATCAATGTCTAAAGGAGACACTAGGTTATGGAACAAAGGTTGAGGAAGGTTTCATGGAACAAAAGATTTGATCTTTCTGTCAAAACCGATCGCCAAACGGGAAAACATGTTTTATTGAAGGGAGCAGTTCTCGATTTTTAAAGCAATTCTTTCAAATTTCAATGAAAAACGCTATTAGTGATAACCCCTAGTTTTTTTAAGCTATTCGAAAATGGTTCTCGCGCACTTGTATGAAGTTATACACAGGTAATGTATTCTCACATACACCACTAAATCTTTACGCTTTATATCAACAAACTGAACTTGCACAGACAGAAAATAAACCAGATTAGCTAAAATTACAGTTGGTCTGATTTTCTCAACTAACGGTAAATTTTGACGGTTAATTGTATTTATGGGAAAACTACGTATTTTACCCGTGTGCACTTTAAATTACAAATTTAGTTTGGTATTTCTAAATAAGTTCGACTCCGCATTACGAGTACATCTTACAAAGTGATTATCGTTTGCTAGTAACCTTTTTGCGATTACGATAGTACATATTGATTATATGGTTTATATCGTCCACCTTATGCCAGAAACATGAATGTGCGAATGTTTCCAAATGAACACGTCTCTCGTACAATAAAAGGGTTTGACTCAATTGGCTATGAAAAAACTGCTGGTTTCCTTGTACGCAAGGTATTCTAGCTTTTGTTTAAACATATAGTCCGGCAGGCGGCCGCCGCAAGGTTGCCTACCTAATCGGTTCCAAGAAAAAAATTAGCGTTTTCTGATAGTTTAATGATAGACGTTAATAAAATAAATGGGCGGACAAACTTTTTTGGTCCTTTTTGCCAGAAAATGATCACTTCTGGTTCTTCTTTTTCATGATTATTTATACCATCAAGGCAGTGGTAATTAATGATTTAAGAATCATTTCAAGGAAGTAAGATTAAGTCTTTTGAGGGGATTTCAAAAAAGTTTTTCGAAAAAAAAGCAATGGGCCCCAATGGCTTGTCCAACTTTTTTGAAAAAAATTTGTTTTTTATGTAAACCTACCTCATCGGGAAATGGATAATTTTGGTATCAAATAAAAGCTTGTATTATCCCCTTTACGAATTCACTGGGCGGACAACCTTAGAACGGGCTAAACAACGGGCTCCACGATTTAAAGCAAAATGTTATATTCTAAGTAACAAAAAACACTTTGCATATTAACTTTTTTTGACGCCAGTACGAGTTAGCTATAGGTACCGGAAATGTGCAACGTTTTTTCTAAGCTCCCTAGAAATAAAAATACTCCGGCGCTTAGGCTAGGGACACACGGCGATAGAACAAAAAATTTTAGTTCGTGTGTTGAGTATGCTTGCTGCAGAAAATCGCGCTGTTTTATGTCGCGCGTTTTTCTGTCGCCGTGTGTCCCAAGCCTTATAGTTAATCGAACTTGCGACAAAAAAAGTTTAAAGTGCAAAGTTTTTTAGTTACTTAGAAAGTCACATTTGGCGTTTAATGGTCGTGCCCATTGTTTAGCCCATCCAAAGTTTGTCCGCCCTGTTGATTCGTAAAGGGGATAACTACCGAGTCACACGACTTGGACTTGTCATTTGGCGACTGAACGTGACATACTTACGCACATAGAGGTTTATTATATAAGGGATGGTGTTGAAATAATGTACACTGCGAAACAAAAGTTTGAAATTTTAGCTGCAGCTGCGTTCCACCCAGGTAAAATGCTTTGAAAATTTTGGTAAAATTTTGGGGAGAATTTTTTTATGGGAGCCAAGTTTTAACTCGAGCTGCGTACTATGCTTTAGCAAGCACAAAAATAACTATTATATAAAGAAATTTATAAAATTGATAACCTGTTCTAGCAATGCCTGACACGTGACTTACCTCGCTGTCCTCTGATTCATTTGGCATCTCTTCACCAGCGCTGGACTCTTCCTCCTTTGGTGCAGCTGTTGCATTAAACGATGAAGAGTCACCCTGGAAAAACGTAATCAAAAAAATTTGAGTATTAAATGTCGAAATCAATATTAAAAAAAATATATATATATATAAAAACATTATTTGCAAAGACGTTTTTTAACCCCAAACGTAGGCCTGATATCAAACGACTTAGGAACAGCTCATGTTTATAAACAATTTGACAATGACAAATTTGACGTTGAGACAAATTGTATATACCACGAGCAGAATGTTAAATATTTCTTATTACAATTGTTTGGACAAAGCAAACGAGCAATAAATTTTGTGCTTTTCGTTTTATTCATAATATTAACGGTGTGTATTTTTTTATTATTTCCTTTTTGTCAACACTATCCTTGAAGGATATTTAAAATAAAAATATAAATAGCAAAAAAATATGGGTTACAGCGACGTATTCGGAGCTCAGGTATCCGGTTCTCCCTCCTTGGAGTCATAAAAATTTTCCCTCAAGGTTTGGAGGCCACAACGTCGTGCCGCCGCACAGTAGGGCTCTTTGTATGGGAGAGTGGAAAAAAACCTGTAAAAGCTGAACTAATAAACGCAGAGCAATAAAATTTTGAACACCTATTTGGATTAGGATAACACACATTTGGACAAAATTTGGTAAAAACAAATTGAATGAAACACACGCTATGCAACTCCTTTGAACTTATACGGTTTACTGTCTTGTATAAAAAAAAATTACATTTGTTTACTTTTTTTGTTACGTTTTTAAGGAAAATAGTTAAATACATAATTATAATACAAGCGTATTAGAAAAATATAAAATAAATAAACAAGTTGATATAAATTATAAAAATCATTAATTAATTTAAGAGCTTCTTCACTCAAAGGAAGATGTTTTTTAGTTCAGGTCTAAATTAGGTAATAAATGGATCGGAGCATATCATGTGAAAAATATCCTCGTTCGTCGTTAACCGAGAACATTTCATAGAGTCGTGGGTCCTAAAGTACTTTAAGTCTTTATTCCTGCTTTCTTGTGCTTCTTCTGAAAGTGCTCCATTTGGCAAGGCTGCACTCTCTATTACTTCTGCTCCGTGTAATAAAATTTTATGAACCGTTGCGGGCATGTGATACCAAGGGTATATAATAGCGCCAGGTTAGCGCAGTTAGTCTCTTCCGAATAAGCCTTAAATTTTTAAGCATCGATTGAAAAGTTACAACAAATAACTTCCAATATGACTGCGAGTCTCGTTATCAATCTTTTGCCTATTTTAGTGATCTCTCCAGCCACATTTGGTCTTCCAAAAAACCTTCGTGAAGCATTGACGTCATTCTTCGTTCCAGTTCCTTTTTTTACCACGTCAACTTTTATTTCAACCTTTGACATGAATTCCGCTTAAGTTCGTTTTTTTTTTCATCTTTCTTAATAGCACGAGTACCTTCATTAATTTTCCATGTTTTGAAGCTAAGGTTATATCCCAGACATAGAATGTACTCCATGAAGGCTGAAATCCACAAACATGCCACACACTTGGGTACAAATCTCACTTAAAATATTAAAAAAGATTTAAAATTGTTTGTTTTTTGATTAGGAAAAAACCGCAACAGGTATCAGAGAAAGACTAGTTTACAAGTAAAAGCCACAAAAACGGTCCAATTTTTGCACGGCCCCTCTACACAGTAAGAACTGATCGATCAATTATTTAAGTAGGCATTTTCTTAAGTATTTACAATTTTTGTAATAACACCGTGAAACAGTGTATTCTAACAGCACATTTCCAAGAAAAAATAGTTAGAAACTGGAAAAATATTGAGGTATGAAAAATGAGGTTGGACCAAAAATTTAATTTCTCAGCATTTCCCCAACGGATTAATTTTATTTTGCATTTACAAGAAAGGCCTATTTTTCTTCTAAATATGAAGTCCTAGTTCTGTTCTTTCCAATTATTTAGCCAAGAAATTTCAACATTTTGCAACATTACCAAAGTCAAAAGCGTGTTTTTTTTACGGGCTAGTTTATGTAGCCAACAACATCTGGAAACTGGAGCATCCTGGCGAACCCTAATTTGGAAGCGACAGTCAGAGGGCACATGGGATCAAGAATGCTAGAGGTAGATTAAAGATAGACTAGCGTAGTTTAATGAATAGTTTAGGGTATTAAGGCCCGTTTGCTGATACTACACATTAATATAAGTTCCTTTTAAGACTTAAGTTATACTTACCGCCTATGTGGAACATAATGATTTTGAGTTGCTCAAAATCAATAAAAGTCCTACATAGCGTAGCAGCTGTTATTTGTATTGGGTGAAAAAATACGTTTTGAACTGTTTTTGAATAAAATGTTTGGGCAAACTAGCACCTAATATGTTCTTTACACTGAATCAAAAACTGAGTTTTGAGCAAAAAGTTTTCTAAGACTCGTTTAGCCATTCACACTTCCTAAACGCCGGCTAGAATTTGTTTTCGGTTTTCATTTATTTATCAGTTAAGCAATTTGGTATTCGTGACTTTCAAAGTGATTTTGAATGAAAACTACTAAAAAACTGGGGTTTCGAAAACAGAACAGAAACATTTTAGCCCAAGAAATAGTAGGTCGTAAATATTTAAGTAGGAAATAGGAAAATGTATTTTAAATTTTTGTTTATATTGTCAGAAAACTTTTTGATTATAGATTTCACGACTGCTTCAGCATAAAAATAGCCTTTAGTGCTAGTTTTCCCATACATTTTATTTAAAAACAAGTCAAAACATATTTTATCACCCAACACAAATGACAGCTGCTACGCTGTGTTGAACTTGAATTCATTTTTAACAACCGAAAATCGTTATGTTCCAAATAGGCGGTAAGTATAACTTAAGTCTTAAGAGGAACTTATATTTATGTGTAGTATCAGCAAACGGGCCTTAGTTAGGTTGTACTTAGCGGCTATTTTTTTATTACTCTGACAGTTTTTTATGTGGAACTTAGGCACTAAGTAGAACTTAGCAGTTTATGATGAGTATAAGCAAACGGGCCTAAATTAGCTCAGTTGGTAGTAGTTGTAGTATAGTCTTAGCTTTGGTTTATTGTTTAGGCATTGGGTGGTAGCCTAGAATTAGTAAGGAAATCGACCCATGGACCCCCTCTGGATCTTTCTTTTGAATAGGGGCATAGGTGCGTGGATTAGATTTGCATTTCTTGGGCTTCTTATGTTTCTCATTTTTGTTCTTTCCTTTTTTTGTCTTAAGGGATTAGCTTACTTTTCTTTTAGGTTTAGAAAGGCTAGATTCGCAAATCTCCAGCCGATGAGCCTAGCCGGGCTCATATTGTGCCGCCGCCAAGCCTACCGATCCAAAGACCCTCCCCAGCCTCACAACAATGGCCTTACCACTTATTTGCTCATTGTCTAACGAAGTTTAACTAAAGAGACTTTTTCATTCAAAAGCTAACGGATTCCGCGTTGGAATTTTGAAAGTCCGCCAACGTCGGGCCGAAACCTGCTTTCTCTTTGTCTTCTTATGCCCATTCGCCTTTAGCTTTTTTTATTGGCGCTGATTGCATTATGGGTTTTTTGATGGACTTAACTGCTTTCCACGAGTGGTTTGAATTCCTGTCCGTCGAAAAGCCTTCAAGCCTTTTCACGAATCAATTCTTCGATTTTAAGCGGATATGTCGTGCAAACATGCCTGTCTGTGCTTACTTCTGTCTTTGGAAAGAAGTATTGTTCCATGCAGCGCTTTAAATTGCTGTAATGAATCTATCAACTGCCTCTTCTAGTTTGAATGGAGCTTCCAATGGGACATTTAAGCCAGCGCCTTCCTTGCAGTGCTTTCTGTAGATCGTCTTCCACCAGTTTATATCCGGGCGAGAATTAACAGCAATATTGTTATCTCTGTGGGGTGCCGTGGCGTAGTGGATTGTGTGTGCTTTAGGGTGACCGTAACGTTTGAAGAATTTTTTTTGTCGGATTCTTTACGCGGGAACCTTATCAAATGATCAGCCTTTGCAGATTCTTAGATAGCCAAAATTTGTGCTTTATAAATAACGGCAAATGATGACAACTCATACTCAAAGTATAAAAAATGTCTTTTTTCCCTGATACCTGATGTTAGGTATACACTGATACCCTCATGTTAGGTATCATTTTTATTTTTTAAATATCGTTTAAGCTCTCAGATCTTTCAGAGGGCATAAAAATTGGAAGGCCGCGCCTGATCAGTTTCTCTTTCGCCTTCCGTACGTTGCTTTTCCTGTTAAGTGATTGTTACTGCATCAATAATTTTAAGACCTTTGGTTTTTGCGTCTTTTACAAAATCCTTATATGTACAGGAAGAGTGAGCGTTAGGAAGTGAAGACCTAGCGATGACTCGCTGCGGTTTTTCCTACTTATTTTTATTAGTATACCACTCGATCCTTGCCGCATTCAAATTTACTTTGCACACGTTATTCCGGTGTGAAGTAAGCTTCTAATTGTTTGTTCTCATCGTGCAAAGAAGGTTTGTTCTCATTCTAGCAAAGAAGGTTGCGCAATTTCCCAAAGTCTTCTATCCCCACAATTTTAGTTGCGGGTGGCGGACGAATTTTTGGAACTGGTTTGGACTTACACTTTTTCGTTTCCTCAGAGTCTTCCGTTACGCGAGTATGTTTTATAGCCTGATTTTCTTGTCATAGTTCATTGATCTCTTTTCCTAAGCTCTCAAATTTAACTGAGACCTGGCCTACTTCTACTGCGGACTGCTTTTCCCGGGCATGTTCGACCTAGGTGATGGGGATCGATTTAGTTTTTTACTTTCCTCACACGGATTTATAAGCAATGATAGGCTCCCTATATAATACGTAGAATCCGCCCCGAAGAGAGTGGGTTTTCCAGCACAGCTCCGTTGCCACATGGGGTAGTTATATTTTTTTGTTTTAAGGAGCTCATGCTGCCGACAGCATCGTTTTTAACATCGAGTCTACTTCTTCCGGCGAAATTTAGTCGGCAAATTTTACGACAGACATACCTTACCTCGAGGCTCTAAACCCGACCTTGCAGGGGGTAAACGAGGTATGAAAATGATTTAAGTTAGTTTAACTTTAAAACTTAAACTGTTTTTAGCGTTTGCAGAATAAAGATCATACTTACTTCATTTGCTAAGAGATCATCATCTAGCCTTCCTTTATGCGTCTCGCTTTCTTCTTCCTGAATGAAGAGTTCATATAATCCACATGTCTATAGATCAACATTTCAATCTTGTATCAAAGCAAACCTTTGGAGTGAGATCCGGGCAATCAATAAAAGACATCTTGTTGTAGGCCCACATTATTCTACTGGAAGGATCCATGCTGTCCCCATAAAATTCTTCGTGCTCTTTAATTTTTTTGCACGCGTCTCTATACCTTGTTCTTAGTTGGACAATCTTCTCTCTAACTTGCATATTGGAGTAGTCCATGTCGAACTCAGAATTGATGATTTTTGTTATCTGGATGTAGGCTCTTGAGATCATGCCTTTTTCAGCACCGCTTCTTAGGTTAGGGTCCCATAGAATGGGACGTTTTTTGTATTCCTCTATCATTAGTTCTGTGATTTGTTGTTTCTTTGTCAAAGCTTCGTTGGGTATCTGAAAATTGATGGTTCGAAGAAGTTAAACAAGAACTCTACCGCAGGTTCCGTGAATGCAACCAACTTAAGCTATAGAACAGTTCTGTACCAGCCGCTAATGACAGCTGTAAACAGAAATACTCGAAACAAAATTAACCACGCTAATGGATCGTTGCCAGGAACCTGCCCAATGTTTGCTTCAGTTTAGTAGACTGAGCTTGTCTTACCATACTGCTCTTACTTCCAAGTGTCAGAGGATCTGTACGGTTGGGGTCTGTAGGTATGGTCCCGATTGGTTCTTCAACTATAATTTTCTACGAATTGCGACAGCATCAAGAAATATTCAATGGAATTTTTATTCTACTTACCTTGAAGTCAGCATCACTTTCTTCTTCTACAGCCGACATGTAATCGCAAAAGCTATCAATTTCAAGAAGATCTTCCTGCTTAACATGCAGTAAACTATCACTGCAATCACTCAATTTGAATTCCTCATTTATGGAATTGGGATCACAAACCGAAACAAGGCAGTCTTTTATGTGCTGAATAAATAAAACCGTTTCCATCAAGTCGAATTCTTTCAAACACTTGACGCAGTTTATTGCAAACTTGTCGCGGTTTTGTGAACAATAAACTTCGCCGCAACGTTCAGAAATACATTGTACAGCGTAATCGGAAGGTCCATCCACAAGAGTACTTGCCATTTTCGGAAATTAACTTTATCTTAAACAAACAAATAATAAAAACAATCTCGAGCTATTTCAACGAACGTCCTGTTAAAAAATAATTTGTCAATGAAATAAAAGTCAAAATTCATAGAGATGAGAAGAAATATATCGATAGATTTGATGTTCATTTTGACTACAAAGGCAAAGATTCACTTACTATGTTTTCATGCAATGGTTCAGTTATTGAGTCGAAATACATACCGAATCGAGTACAAATAAGTTTTAAATGCAGTTCAACCGACAGATGAGTACATCGGTGCGTTTCTGGGCGTTTTTCTTTTTTAGTTCAGAGTAGAGCACTGAACAGAGCTCGAGCACTTTAAGCGTGGTCTGAACTAAGTGCGCTCAGATTTTGTAACGCACTTGAGCACATTTTTTTGGTTGTCTGTCAGAATAAAAATTAAAGAAAAGAAAACTTGAAAAAATTGCAAAATATTTATTACGAGCCGAAATTGATGCAAAATAAATATAATTTCACCAAACAATAATTCATCAAACGCTTTTACTCGGCCTTAGAACAACAAACATCCCCTTTTAATTTTTTTTCAACATTCATCTGTCATTTCGCTGTGCTCAGCAATTAGCTCAGAATGCTCGGTCAAATTATTCCGAGCACATTGAGCGCGCTCCGATCATGGTCTGAGCGAAAAAAGAAATACAAATACAAAGGCTCTAATTACTCTGAGCACAAAAAGAAACACACATTTTTGTTTGACAGTTCAAGCTCTGCTCTGAACTAAAAAAGAAAAACACATCATAAATTACTGAATAACTAGATATTCAACTTCGGACATACAAGAGCTTTGCCCACAAGCTGAAATTGATGAATTTACCCATCCTTCGACATTTATTTTACAAATGTGAGTAAATTCATAAATTTGTCATTTCCATGCAATTTCGTTTTGGGGCTTTTACATCAGCTGATCGCGTAAGGTAAATTGTTGTTGTATCTTCTTACACGTATTCACCGACACGACTAGATATTCAACTTCGGACATACAAGAGCTTTGCCCACAAGCTGAAATTGATGAATTTACCCATCCTTCGACATTTATTTTACAAATGTGAGTAAATTCATAAATTTGTCATTTCCATGCAATTTCGTTTTGGAGCTTTTACATCAGATGATCGCGTAAGGTAAATTGTTGTTGTATCTTCTTACACGTATTCACCGACACGGAAATTCATAGCTTTATAAAAGCTATAAAGGCTTCATAAAAACGAAAACAAATGGGTGTTGGAGGGTAAGAGGGACGCAAGTTGAATAACTAGTTATTCAGTAATATATGGTTTCTATATACATTCCGTAGAAGGAATAGAAAATATGGAACATAAGATATAGGACATATAAGACATATTTGACATATTCCGATCGGTCTAATTCGTACTACCGCGGAAGGTAATACGAATTCAGTTTCCAGTTCTCAGTTATGCTCAGAGCAGTATAGACGTCTAATTTTTCTGTGCGGTAGCAGTTCAAACCGTAACAAACCAACAAGTAAAAATAATTTCATTGTTTAGCGTTTTTATATCTATCGCTTACTTTAAGAATTTCTCAACCGTGATACGTCAACACAACCACCATGCCAGACCCACCAAGTACCCGCTCGATCTCGAAATCATCGCAGAATAAACCGTCAATGCCCTCTCAAGTAAGTTCCCCGTCCTTGAAACGAACTGACACCATAATCACAAAAGATATATTGGAGAGCCGCCTTGATAAGTTCTGTAAATTCATCAAAGCGACAATAAAAGATGAATGCAATAAAATAAGCAAGGGTGTGCAACTCAAAATTGAAGAAATGGAAAAAAAGTGGGAAGAACGCTTTTCATCTGTCAACGCGGCGGTAGAAAGCATTACAAAAAGAATTGAGAACATCGAAGCTGTTTCTGCGTCTACATCAGTGGAAACCACATCGGCGACCAAAGAAATGCTTGCCCTTCAACAGCAAATCGACAACCTTGAACGCAAGCATACTGCCTGTGACGCCGTGCTCTTTAGCATTCCGAGTTCGCCTGAAGAAAACTTGTCCACCATCTTCAATCGTTTATGCCACACTATTGAATGCAACCGCCAACACTTAAAAATGCATTCCGTGTGAAAAAATACGAGCCATTGAACAACGATTCGTCATCGCCATCACCGATCGTACTTAAGTTTGCTAGCCCGCAAGAGCGAAACTTTGTGCTGAAGTCTGCAGTCTATCGAAAAAGCCAACGCAGAGAGTTGAACCTTACTGACGTTGGTATGGATTCGCCGCACAAGTGCTTCATCAACGAAAGCCTTACACAGAGAGTTCGCATGCTTTTGCGTACCGCTACTCAGCTGAAAAGAAAATGACAACTGTTCGCTGTGTTCTCGAAATTTGGCTCTTTGTACGCAAGAAAAACACCCAACGGGAAGAGCTTTCCCATCGAAAGCTCCAACTATCTCCGCGCTGCTGCTGCCGACACACAACATGAAGAAGACATTGACATCGACATAATTTAGTTTTGCAATTATTTCTGCTTTTTGTTTAGATGGATAATTATTCTTTATTGAATTTAATTTCTTGAATCTTAAGGCTTTTTTTATCTATATAATTATTACTGCATTATTTAATAACTTAATTAGTTTTTTAGACCTTCATATAGTTAGTTATTTTAAAAATGTTCTCTTCTACTTCTCTGCCCTTTCTTCTTCTATACTTTGCCATCTTCTATCAATTTTCTTTTTGTTTGCTGGATAAAGATGTGAAAATGTTTTTTAAAAGTTTGTGGTGTTGCTTGTGGTTGGTTCATTGAGAATGATTAACAACAACAGTATCTTTAATCATAACCACGGTGTGAATGCAAGATCAACTTTGTGTCTGTTAAATGTTCTGTGGAGATGCAAGGATTGTTTTAATGTATGTCATATAAACGCACGTAGTCTAAACCAGTGTAAGCGTGACTACTTCCGCTATTTGTTTGCGAAGTCAAGTATAGATGTGATTTGTGTTAACGAAACTTGGTTTGAAACCCAAATTTGAAAACATTGTGTACGATATTGAGGGTTACGAATTATATCGCAATGACAGAATAACCTCTACAACGGGCGGAGGAGTAGCAATTTATTGCAAGTCCTCTTTAAAATGTGATGTGTTAGTAAAATCTGTCGACACTGATGTTGAATACATCATTGCTGAGGTTCATAATGGAAATGTTAAATGTTTGGTTTCTCGTTGTTATAACCCTAATCGTAGATTTTCATGTGAACCATTTTTTTCCGCTCTGTCCGAATTTTCACCAAGATATGTTAATATAATTGTATTAGGAGACTTCAATGCCAACTTATTGAACAATGATTCTCGGTCTCGCCAATTGGTGGATCATGCCTCGTGGAGTGGTCATTATGTTGTAAACACGTCCTATCCAACTTGTTTTCGTGCTGATGCACCACCGAGTCTTCTTGATGTTGGTCTTGTTTCAGATCAATCAGCAGTTCTTCTATTTGACCAAATTTGCCTTGGTGGTGTTTCTGACCATGACTTGTTGCTTTGCACGTACGATATTAATTTTTCTCATGCCAGTAAATCTACGACATTTGAATTTAAAGATTTTAAATCTATTAACATCAAATCTCTGCTAGTTGCGGCTTAAACAAAAACTCCCTGGTTTTTTTGCAGACAGAGTCCAGATCCTAATGAGAAATTTAATCATTTTCAGCTATGTGTTGCCCAACTCTTTGAAGATTTCGTGCCTGTAAAAACAGTTTTCGGTCGCAATTGGGCTTTCCCTTGGTTTACTGCGGAAGTTTTAAATGCACTCAAAATCAGGAACAAGCTTTACAGTAAATGGAACCGTTATCGTAATTCGTTTAATTGGGTCGCTTATAAAAATGCTCGTAACACAGCCACTAGCATTGTGCGGGAGTCGAAACGAAATTACTTCTCCTCTAAACTTAGTATGTCCTTGCCCCCAAATGAACTGTGGAGGAACCTTCGAAAAATTGGTGTCAGCAAAGGAGGGAATGAGCTAAACGCTCATTTTGTTGACCATGTAGTTGCTGATGATATATTTGACTCTCCTCCAAGCACCTTTACATCAGTGCAAAGGCAAGCCGAGTTTGAGGTAACAACTGAGTCTGAAGTAATATCAATAATTGCCTCCATCAAATCAAATGCAATCGGTGAAGATGGTATACCAGTTAAATTTCTAAAAATAATTTTACCATGCATCGTTAGCCATATAACCCACATAATAGATTCGTGTATTATGACTTCAACCTTTCCCCAGTCTTGGAAACATGCACGGGTTATTCCGGTTGCCAAAAAATCCAACGCAAATTCTGTTAACGATTTTAGGCCAATAAGCATTCTGCCATGCCTGTCAAAAATATTTGAGAGAGTCTTACCCCGCCAGATCAAATCCCACTTATCCTTCAACTCTCTATTGACTTCTTCTCAGTCAGGCTTTCGAGAAGGACATAGTTGTCAGTCTGCTATGGTGAAGATCTTGGATGATGTACGGCAAGACTATGACAAAGGGCTCGTGACATTACTTTGTTTTCTTGATTTTTCGAAAGCTTTTGACCAAGTAAATCACAAAATTCTTTTGTGGAAGCTTAAACACCTTTTCGGGTTTGGCGACAGAGCTGTTAAACTTTTGAAAAGCTACTTGTCGAACCGATTTCAAAGGGTTGTTATTGGTGGTAGGTTTTCCTCTGTTTTGCCTTTATTACAAGGTGTTCCACAAGGTTCCATACTTGGACCGATTTTATTTTCAATGTTTGTCACCGATTTGCCATTGGTATGTTTACACACTCGTATGCATATGTACGCAGATGACGTACAACTGTACATGTCTATGCCTTTGAATCGACTTGACGAATTAGTTTTTTGTTTAAACAGGGGTTTGCAAAAACGGGTTGCTGCTAAATCCTTCCAAGGTCAGGTTCTACCCATATCAAAAAGTAGTTTTGAACTGAGTCTAATGCCAAATATAAAAATATCAGAATCGCAATTGGCGAGAGTGGAGTCGGCTACTAGCCTTGGGTTCGTTATGAACCGTAATCTGACCTGCAACAACCATATAAACTATATCATTGGTGGTATATGTGCTTGGTTGCGTAGACTGTGGTTGGCTGCAAACTTCACACCCTTTGAAACACGACGGAAGCTCATCCAAGCCCTTATACTTCGTGTTGTATAATACGAAGCTAATAGTTGTATAATACGAATGGATTCGTTGTCACGCAATAAGTTACAGGTGGCCTTCAATGATGTAGTTCGATACATTCATGGACTATGCAGATACGATCGGATATCGGTCTTTGTGAAAGGTTTCTTGGGTTGCACCTTAGTACAATACATGGATGCAAGAAATTGTATATTTTTACACAAAGTTATAATGACTTAAACTCCAAATAATCTGTATTGCAAGCTTGAGTTTTCTTCTTCTCGCAGAACACTTAACATAAATTTACCAAAATTTAAATATCTAAACTTGTCAAGGTTCTTCTTTGTTCATGCCGTCAGGTTATGGAATTCTCTGCCCAATAATATCAAGGGAATTAGCAATGCCGCAAGCTTTAAAACTGCAATATTTAGGCATTTTTTTCAGCAACAATAAAGATTAATGAATGTTTAACTACTCTTTCTCTTTCTTTTTTTCAACTTCTTACCTACTTTTCATCTTCGTTGACTTTTCTTTTCTTTTCTATTCTTTTTTATTTCTCGATTTTGCTTTATGTCATTTAGTGACTTTAAATTATATATATATATACTTTTGCATGTAAACCTTGCTAATATAAGTCAAAATTTAACATATCATACTAATTGTAATTGCACCTTATGTAATAAGTTTTTTTTAAACTCTTAAGCCGAAGTACTAAAAGAGACCTATGTCTTAATGTCTATACCATATGTTCTTTAATAAACTTGAAACTTGAACTTGAATTGAAACTTGAACCGGAAGCAAAAAAATGCTGCTATTTACCCCCATGCAAAGTTTGTAACTCAATAAAATAATGTAGGTCCCTAACTAGATAAACTGAAGATCCTTAGATCGTCTAAGGCCGGTTTTTAAGTGCTGACCATCTTAAACCAAGATCTGTTACGCGGACCAAAAACAAAATGTGGAGTTAACTCAGTGAGCAGGTAATTATTGACTCTTTCAGCCAACTTTCACTTTACATAGAAAATCACAGGAAATGAAGTTCAAGTTGCTCTCATTTGTTCATTTTTTTCATTCTAACTATAACCAAACTTGGCGACTTAAGCCGAGATTCATCAATACGGCTCTAGATTCACTGAACAACTCATTTCTGGGGTTTACCTTAGTTGAACTCAGAAACTCCGTTGATTTTTAAGTTACACCAGCTTAAACTAAAATCTGGTAATCCCGGAACAAAACGAAGCTAGAGTTAACGAAGCGAACAGTTTTTCATTGCAGAGTTAAGTCCGTCCGTAAGGTTGTCAAAATCTTCGATTATCGAAATTATTGACTTTCACAGCCAATGTGAACAAACCGGAAAAAAACTTTCTAAATTCGCTATGCAATCAAAAACAATCACGACAAAGAACTGGCGGACTTAACTTTTTCGTTTCTAGTTTTGCCAATTTCGAATGCTGCTTTGGAAAGTTTTCAGCGTTATGAATATGCTCAGAAAACGAAAAGGATGCACATACAGATGTTAGACAGTATTTCATTAATAGGACATACTTTATATTTATGCCCTAAAAATTTTGCAAGAACCCATGCAAACCATGCAAGAAAATTATTGCGATTAGGAATTTTTGTAAGAAAAATCATCATGCAAGTGATGTTCTTGAAAAAGTTCTAAATGATCTCCAACGTTATTATTGTGATTTAAATAATATGTTGTTTGGGTCTTGTTAATGACTTAATTTGAATCTATATTTTGATGATAGACATTATCTTCTTTTATAAATTTTCATAAAAGTTTCGCTTTTGTAGTTCTTTTATTAGATGCTCTTTCATATCCTTATTTTTATATATAAATTACTGAATAACTAGATATGCAACTTGCGTCCCTCTTACCCTCCAACACCCAATTGCTTACGTTTTTATAAAGCCTTTAAAACTTTAATAAAGGATTTATAAAATAGTAGTGGTCACTCTGACAGCTCTCACTTCACATAGAAAAACACATGTTCGAGTCATTTTCAAATATAATTTTTTACAGAAACACGCAAAGCCACTGCCATATCACATCGAAGAAACATTAATCCGGGACTAACTCACCAAATTAGGCGAGTTGAACTGAGACTAATCCCGGATCAATATTTACTGAAAAATTAATTTCTGGGGTAAAACTCAGTTTAACTGGGAAACTCGGATGATCTTACACTGGCCCAGAGGTATGTATGGTCAAGATTGGCAGGTTATGGCTGCATTAAAATTTTAAGGAGGGGCACACACACAGCGCCGCGCGAAAATATATCAATGTTAAATGTAAAATCAAAATGCGTCCAGTCAAACTGTTAATAAAACAATTAAATGTTAAATGTATTTTTTGTTATTTAGAGTAGAGATTTGGTAGTTGGGTTGAAAATAGAGCTAAATAAATGTGTGTGTCAATAAATCGGACGACACCGTTCTATTTAAAGCGTTGAATTGTGACAATCGAGAGATATTAAAAAGCGATTGAATTAAACTTAAGTGTTAAATTCTTAGTGACGAAGTTGAATAACCTGTGCAATTCACAGCTTAAATAAGTCGTGTTTAATAAATAAATTAAATTTAATAAATAAATTAAATTAAAATTGTTTATTCGTGATAAACAAAGTGTTTAAAGAGTGAATTTAAGTTTTTTTTCGACGAACCCCAGGCGAAAATATTACCTTTACCTACATATTAATTTGAACCAGCTAGACTTTCTTTCATTTATATTGTTATTTTTAACATAGTTTTCTAAATATCTCGTCTTATAAGGTGTTAAGATTACACCTTTAACACTTGTCATAAAAAATCTTTTCAATATACATATTTTGTGTAATAAAAAAAGTGTTATTATTATGACTATAAAACTTCGTGATTATTCAACATTTAGAAAAATAGCAATTGCGTCAGTATTGCACCAGGGCTGCGACATGTTCTTGCAGAGAGTAAGACATGGTTCAAACATTTACGTACCAAACCAAGTTTAAGACATTCATTCATGCACATTTATAGCATAAAGGCTAGTACGGTGATCACGAACATTTTTTGCAGCAGCCGTCTCGTTATTTTCTCCACACCGAAAAAAAAATTAGTGATGGGAACTATCGAATAAAAACTATCAACTTATTCGATAGTAGCTAAAAGTTCATTCATTCGATAGTTCATATCCATTCACTCATTACTGATTTTTTTAATTCAACTCCTTTTTTCACTCGATAGCAAGTATGCAAACTAACCATACATTCATGAAATTTTCGTTCGAATATTTTTCTCCCTCGATAGTAGGCATCAACGAATTAATTTTACAGTGTGCAAGGCCTGAACTTTTGGTTGAAAACTTTTCTTTCCCGAAAGCTGGTATGATGTATTAACGAACTACTTCACACTTCACTGTCACTCACTGAAATCAGTAAGAAAATTTTGTTCATATTTATGCTCGAAAGAGATAAACTGCCACAGATAAATTAAATGCTAATATGAAATGAATTTGTTCATACATCGTGCCTGCTGTCGGGAGAGAAAAGTTTTCAACCTAAAGTTCAGTGCCTTGCATCATGTAAAATGAATTCGTTCATTCCTACTATCGAGGGAGAAAAATATTCGAACGAAAATTTCATGAATTTATCGTCCGTGTTCAATGTTCATACTTGCTATCGAGTGAAAAAAGTAGTAGAACGAAAAAAATCAGTATTGAGTAAACTCAATTTCACTTTTATAATCACACAATGAAACACTTTATTTATCAAACAAACTTATTTAAACTTATTTATACAAAACTAAGCACCTTCTGGTACGTTCCATACTTCCCTTTTGGCAACTTCCCACTGGTACTCCTCCGCCGAATTCCAAGGAGGGGAAATCAAAATTCGAACTTCGATTATGACAGCTGCTGTCAGATGTTTGGAATGACAGTTGGGTATGTTCGTTTAGTGAATCGAGCGGGTGCCTTTGTAGAGTGAATCGATGGGTGCATTCAGCGACTCCTGCGTGTTGTTTTATTTCTTGTCGCCACATAACATTGCCCCCCTCTTAGTTTTGTTCGTCCCGAACAAGTACGTCATCGTTGCTTCCGTGGTAGCGATGTAGGCGATCAACATGGACAACTTTCATCTTCGCTCTTGGTCCTCTTTGGATTCGGAATACATCATTAATTCGCGTTACAACTTGGTAGGGACCTTCCCAGGCCTTCTGAAGCCTTGGCGATCTTCCCTTTTTACGATGTGGGTTGTAGAGGCATACCAGATCTCCTTCGTTGAACTCGAGTGCCGTTGCTCGCGCATCGTATCTTGTCTTCATGCGGTCGCTTGCAACTTTTATATTCCTTCTGGTTCTCTGGTGGATGTCATTAATCCTTTCCCTAAGGTCAACCACGTAGTCCTCCTCGCATGTTGGGTTTTCAGTGGGAAACCCGAATTTAAGCTCACTGGGTAGCCTGGCAGTTCGTCCAAATAAAACTTCAGATGGAGTTTATCCAGTTGTACTGTGAATGGCATTTCGGTAGGCCATGGAGAATAAAGGTATTTGCCGATCCCAATGCCGTTGATTCCCGTCCACGACTTTAGAGAGATGTTCCTTCAGCGTCTTGTTGAAGCGTTCCACCATTGCATCTGATTGTGGGTAAAGAGGTGTGGTCCGTGTCTTCTGTAGTCCGACTGCTGCGCATACTTCCTGCAATATCTTCGACTCAAAGTTTCTTCCCTGGTCGGAATGTAAAAAAAACGTCGATCAGATGTTTCCGGAAAACCGGAATCTGATCGACAACGGTTTTCGCTTCTTGATTTGGGATCGCAAATGCCTCGGGCCACTTGCTGAAGTAATCGGCAATAACCAGGATGTAACGATTACCGCTTTCAGTTTCCGGAAACAGTCCTGCGATGTCGACGGCGATCCTTTCAAAGGGAGCACCCACATTGTACTGGTGCATTTTACCCCAGGTTTTGACTTTGGGTCCTTTACTAGCAGCACAAGTAGTACACTTCCTACACCAGCTCTCAACGTCGCTTCTTGCGCTCAGTCAATAAAAACGTTCCCGTACTTTCTCCAAGGTTTTGTTGATGTCCAAGTGCCCACCAGATACTCCATCGTGCATTTCCCGCAAAATTTCCTGCACTTTGGACCGTGGAACCACAATCTGCATTTTAAAGGATTTTCCATCCGGCATTTCCCATTTTCTTCGCAGAACGCCATCTTGTACATGGAAAAAGTCCCACTGCGCCCAATATGCCTTTAACGTGGGACTTCTGTCGGATATATCCCTTGCACTCGGTTTCTCCATAGATTCTTTCCATGCAAGGATTGGCTCAATGTCAAGGTCTTCTTGTTGTGCGTTGCGAAGTTCCTCAGTACTCCAGCCTTCTGCAGGTTCGGCTCTTACTCTCTGGATAGAAACACCTTCGTCCTTGGTCTTCGGGATAACGCGTCCGCGTTGCAGTGCAGTCTTCCTTTGCGATGTTGTACTAAGTGTGTTCGGCCATAGTCTCCATCCTGTGAGGCGAATATATCAGCAAACTCGCCAATGAGATTTTTCGCTATGGTTTGGTGCTCCTGATTTAGCTCACAGTCTCCGAGTATAGTCTTACATACCTCGGTCAATTTTGATGGAGAGACAGGACTTGCAGGCTCACTCTCAGCTATTGTCGAAATGGTTGCAACGGGCACACATCTTCCGATCACCTCTCCTTGTCTGAGCTTAACGGTGCGCTTATTTGGGCTCATCAGTCTTACCGACGCCATGTTATTCCTGGGCTCTGCAAGAATTTTTCCCACGACGTAACTTTTAAATTCACTTTTGTTATCTGGCTCGATGAGATAGAATCGGTGGTTCCCAGGATCACTCTCCAAAAGTGTCCAAAGAACTGTCTCTGAAGAGGGCCGCAGAACTTCATCGCCTCCCAGTATTGCTCGAAGATTCACAGCGTTGTCGTTTCCGTATACCATAGGGATTTCGACGGTTCGATACCTTAGCACCTGCATTCGAAGGTCAAGAATTACCTCGTGTGCCTTCATGAAGTTCACTCCAATGATGCATTCGTCGCATATGTCGAATGCATGTGAGAAGGTCAATCCCTCTAGTTGTATCTGTAGCTGCACCTCCCCGTGTACTTTGGCCGCTTCTCCCGTAGCTGTCTTCAGACTGTAGCAGGTGGTGTTATGTAGCCAGGACGTCTGAACAAGGTCTCTTCGGATGATGGAGGCCGTGGCACCTGTGTCAATAGTGGCCACGCATTTTCTGTTGGCGATGATTGCCTCTACTGTCAGACTCTTGTTGCAGCGTTTTGTTTGCGAGACTTGGATGATGGTCCTGAGGGCGTCGATTCCATCAACCAACTTCTGCCCCGACCTCCTGCCAGATTCTTCTTCATTCTGTCTCCTTCTAGCGCAATGTGGGCAGCCCGCTTGTCTAGCTGAGGCTCAGCACTGTCGCTGCAGGTGTCCCAGTTTGTTACAATTCCAGCATCTCATTTGTCCCCGAGTGGTGTTCGTGTTTTGCCTTTCGATGTCGATGCGTTGACATAAGCACTCTAGAGCAGCCATTTTCCTTATGCGATGGCAACCTTGCGAAGCTTGGTCGGCTGCTTTCATTGTCAGGGCAAATGCTAGTGCTTCAGCGAGAGTCTTCTTACCTGCCATTCTTACAGCCATTTGTAGCTTTCCATCCGCAATGGCATTAGTAAACGCATCGGCTGCCAACTCGTTTATTATCTCCCTGCTGGTGTTGGGATAGGACAAATTCGCTAATTGCTCGATGTCGGCTTGCAACTGTTGAAGCGTCTCACCCCTTGTCTGAACTCTTCGGCGCAACTGGACCCGGTAAACTTGCTGCATGTGGTCATCGCCAAACCTCATCTCGATGGCCTTCACCATGGCATCATAATCTTTTTGTTTTTCTTCAGGGATGGTCTGCAGCAATTCGGCAGCTGTTCCTCTGAGCGCAAGCGTGAGAGCAATTGATTTATCTTCGTTGTCCCAGTTGTTTGTCAACGCTGCAGCTTTGAATTATCTCTTATAAATCGGCCACGATGTTTGGCCATCGAAGACAGGCGGCTACATTTCTTTGCGTCGTGGACTGTCGGGAAAAATTCTCGCAACCAGCTCCAGCTCCTTAGCCAGTTGTTCAACTTCCGATTTGACTTCACTGAATTTTTCCTCCACGCTTTCAATTCTTTGATCTACTGCCTGGAACTTTTCCTCAAAAGTTCATCGGCAGTATACTTACCGTGCTACCGTGCTTCTTCTTGAACTTCGAACAGCATCGTGTCTGGGTGTCTACCTTCCTCGGTAATAGCGTCCTGGAGTCGAAGCAACAATTTCCTTTTGAGCCCCGAAGTCTGGAGGTTTTTTTTACCCAATTTTGTTTTTAACTCAGCTGTTGTCAATTGTTCAATTTTTCGACCCATTTTTAATTGTCTTCACACAATTTTCACAACACAATCAGTTTATGTTTTATATCTGTTCCAGAAAATTCACTCGCGAATAAACAAATCACTGACACCGTTTTTATAACTTAGTTAATTATAGCTTTATCGCACAATCAGTTTCAATATATCCGGAATATTCCACAATCAAATTTGTATGAGTCACCGACACTGTTTACACACACGATATCTCTGGAAATTTCCACTGCAAAAATAAATCGTTTTAGTCACCGACGCTATTTATGCGCACTTTTTCTAGAAATCTCCACTTGAAACTATTTGACACACTAACACTGTTCCGGGAAATTCCACTGTAGAATTTACCCGCACAATTATGAGTTTTATCCCCAATTTCTGACACCAATGTAATATTTTCAGCCTGGGGTTCGTCGAATAAAACTCAATTTCACTTTTACAATCACACAATGAAACACTTTATTCATCAAACAAACTTATTTAAACTCAGATCACACTGTTATTCAACTTTACTATCTAAAATTCAACACTTTATTTCAACTTAATTACTTTTTACTTTATTACCGATTTTCACAAGTCCACGTTTAAAATATAACTGTCCCGTAGGAGCCTGTCACCCGTGTATTTATACAAAACTAAGCACCTTCTAGTACGTTCCATACTTCCCCTTTGGCAACTTCCCACTGGTACTCCTCCGCTGAATTCCAAGGAGGGGAAATCGAAATTCGAACTTCGAATATGACAGCTGCTGTCAGATGACTGGAATGACAGTTGGGTATGTTCGTTTAGTGAATCGAGCGGGTGCGTTTGTAGAGTGAATCGATGGGTGCATTCAGCGACTCCTGCGTGTTGTTTTATTTCTTGTCGCCACATAACAGTATCGTTCGTGTTCAATGGTTCATTTCATACTAAGATCTAATGAAAAAAGTAGTTAGTTGACCACTTTTCTCTGTCGATAGCAGGTGTGAACGAATTCATTTAAAATAGGTATTGAACTTTTAATTGGATTATTTTGCTCGTCCAAAACCGAAAGCAGGTATGATGCATTGAACGACAGTTTTTTTTATTTGGTAGTGTGTGGCTGAGTTATTTCATTTGAAAAGAGTATTCATTTATTTTCGGGGGTTGAATAGATATTGATAGTTGAATTCATTCGATAGTTCCCAACACAGAAAAAAATATCTCAAGGTACACACGCGAATAGATATTTGTCAAAGGCATCTGTCTCCGTCAACGAGAATTTTGGTGACTGGAAATTCTGATGTTTCTATATTTTTCCAAACTTTAAACAATCCCATATATCTATCTAAAACTCACATTTTCAGCATAAAAATATAATCATCTATTGCCTCGTGTATGCTTTTGTAAATTTTACACGAGAAAAAATGTTTCGGACAATTATTTTGCGTGCAATATTGTGTGAAGATTTTCGACTAGCACATTTTTATAACGTAAGAATTTCGCACGCCAGCTTTGCAAATCTGGTTGCAAAATTTTTTTTCCGCAGAAATTTTTTTGCGATCACAGTACTAACTAGATATTCAAGTTCGAACATGTAAGATCTGTGCCCATTGACTGAAATTGACGAATTTACGGATACTCTGACATTAGTTTATTCGTCAATTCGTCTGTACCCAATGAGTAAAGAGACAAGTAAGTGGTGTTTTGGGAGAAGAGTGACAAGCCGGACACAATGTGTGTCTATGTCTGTGTCTGTCGCTGTGTCTCGGCACATTTTTCACCTAAAATCAGAGACACAGCGAGATACGCATTGTGGCGCTATATACGTGTTCCCGTAAGCTGAACTGCGAGACACAGCCACAGACACAGACACAGATACTCACTGTGCCCCAGCTATGAAGCATCTGTTCAAGTTGTGTGAGTGGGTACTACCGGTGTTCGACCAGAGAGAGACGGCCCGAGGTTCATACGTTTCTGGGAGCTGGCTCTATTTTTGTTTAACATTCCTGAGTTGGAAGTGACATTAGATCTCCACTGGTGACGCATATACTCACATGTCAATACCCGATTTATAAGGAGGATAAAAATGTCAAAATAAATGACGTTAAAATGTCAAAATAAATGCTTCACCCACACGCACAGCATATGTGAGAAAGAGCTATTCCTTGTCTGTACCATGAGGGGAGTTTACACGGTACAACATGCTGTACAACATTGCTTGATGAATGATGAAAAATTTACCGTTAAAATTTACAGCTAGGAGCATACCACAGCCCAGCTACAAGATATGGTCGGAGGAAAGTATGTTTGTTGAATGGAACCTCAGCGTTGTTCGCCCAATCCCCAAGAACCCTCAATTGTACCCGTCGCAGAGGCATAACTTTTCTAAACATCAATATATTTTCTGCTGTACCTACGGTGTGAAGGCCTAAAGCCGTTTTTCAACAATCTGCCAAGTATAGCTTTAGGCTACGAAAAACGACTATCGAATAAATATTCACACCGCGGCAGATATTGATACCCACCAAGTTTTCATCGATTTGAAGGCCGCGTATTGGACAAGCTACATAGGGCCAAGCCTGGTTTTGGCATCCCTGTCAAAGTCAGATTGTGCAGGATGAAGAGATGGAAAACTCGATTTCAGGCTGTTTCATCAAGATCGCTAAAGACCACATCAAAACCCTTTGATCTGATAAAATTATTAAGAAAAGGCGCTGCGCTGTCATGTGACTTCTTTGATACTTGTATATGCTGTCATGAAGAAGAGACACCCTACACGGACATTTTAGACAAAAAATAAAAAAAGAAAGCTTAAACTTTAGATAGTTAGGGACTTTGCCTTACTGGGTTCCGCTATAAGGTCAAACAACGTCACAAGCGCTGAAATCAAACAAAAGTTGACTCTTGTCAATAGTTGCTACTTTGGGCTAAAAAAGCAGCTGAGTAGCTATGGCCTCTCTTGAGTAACTAAACTACTGCCTCCTGCTCGACGATGCAGCAGTATGGGCAGTGATGAAGGCGGGTGAAACCACCTTAGGGTCCGGTGTTGCATAGACGGAGGGTGGATGAGAAGATGTTACATTGAACTGTATATGCTGCAGAGCGACACCGGCCTAGCCAGAAGAGTCAGAATATAACGGCTGCTAAAGCTGGCTAGAGGGGTTGAACACCAAATCCCCGTCCCGGAAAATCTTCGTATCCACACCGCAGGGACGGCACAGTAGAGAAGCAGCGAGACTCAGGTGTTACCCAACTTCGGGTGCGAAGCTTGTTGGTTGAGGCCTAGGTCCGGACTACTAGCGCCATGTTAAGTTAGTAAGCTGAAAATATATTTTTGCTTTAAATAAATAACTTAAGTTTAAGTAAATAGCTTGTTTAAGTGAAGCTGTTTTAGTCATATTAAAACATTCTTGGTGCAATGTACTACCTTTGTATAGGTTTATGCCTTTTGAAGGTGGTAAAGCAAAAACAACTAAAATGATTAGTAAGAAAAATTTAAAAAAAAGCAACTTAAATGTTTATAAAAAAAAAAACAACATTAATCCACAGGAAAACGTTATTACTACCCAAGCATCGAATGGTGTAGACCCACTTGCCCTTAAGAAGAACTCTTCTCAATGTCCTTATGCTGAACAGGTTGACTTACCTTTCCTTTTTTCATAGCCTAGCCTAATGAAACTTTTGTTAAACTTATTTCTGCGAAGTCAACGAGCACAAGTATACGTGATATATGAAAAAAATTAAAGATTGATCCTTATGTAATTGAGAACTCACCTGTATTTAAACAAATATCTCTCGTTATAGTGAGAATTCTATTACTATTTACAGAGCATAAAAATAAAGTTAACCAATTTTCCTTTGGATCAAACGGTTGAACTCTTAAATGCCACTCCATGTGTTTTCATGTGTGAGCAAAGTCCCGCCCTTTGGGCAAATAACTTTCCACATATCTTACATGAATGTCTTTTCACCAACGAATGCAGGGCGGCGTGTTGACGCAAAGTTTTTTTTTGTTTAAACTTTGCGCCACAGAGTTTGCATACATGACGGCGCTCAATTGAATGAGTCTCAAGGTGTTCACGCAAATTATCCATGGTGGTAAATGCACTTCCACACTGTTCGCATTTGTAATCGCGTTGAGAGCGATGGCGTTCCATGTGTATTGCAAGTTTTGATATCGACGATACTGCTTTGCCACATACATCACACACGCAAATTTTCTCCCCTGTGTGCATCAGCATGTGTTGTTTTAACTCTGAGTTGGTGACAAACTTCTTTTCACACGTTTGACATGAGAATCGATGTATTCCCTTGTGTCGGCGCATATGGACTATGTAGTTCGTCTTGCTGTAAGACTTGTAGTTGCATTGATCACATTCGAATTGCTCTTTGTGTTTGGACTGATGGTATTGGTATTTGATTCGAGAAATGAACGATGAACCGCATATTTCACACTTGTACGGGAAGTCTCCGATTTCTATTTTATGCTTCTCGAACTCTGCCAGAGAACGAAATTGCTTGTTGCAATGACTGCAGAATTTATTCTTTTTTTGGAGCACAGTGTCGAGAAAATCCAACTGCTTATAGAACCATACCTTAGCTTGGTATCTCTTGTTATTCTTACAGGAAAGTAAAAATTTTACAGCTGCTTTTAATTGATCAGCTGTGATTTGTATATTCCTTTCAGAGAACATATTCAGAAGCTTTTCAAATGCTTCTTTTTTCGCCGTAGAACTATATATGTCCTTGTGTCCCGTATCCCAAAGACAGCCGTGAGATTTGTACTCATTAATAAAATCCGTCATCAGAGCTTTGTTTTCAGTAAGAAACTTGATATCTTCATTGATTTTTGAGCGGTTAGCAGTTATGGGTGGCTTTGTAAATGGTTCAAGGAATGACATCAAGTCGAAGAACCATGGCTTTTCTGAATTGCTGTAGTTATGATCTTCGGATGTGCTCTTATGTAGCCATCGGTCGTATGAGCTTCGCATGTAGCGAATATGATAGCGGTATTGACTGCTAGTCAATATACAACTATATTGGTTTTCTAAGCTCGTGATAATATCTTTGTAAGCTCTTTTTCGAGTGCATGGATCGTTGTATAGAGCATCGTTCGTATCCCAGAGACATGGATGCGATTTCAAAAGCTTAACCATTGCAATCTGGTCATTCCTTGAAAGGATATTATCTTCCCAGGGCGTTGCCTCTGGACTCTATTTGTAAAAAAATAAATAAATAAATTTATTTAATTTGATGTGAAACCTATTCGATCAAACCTCGCTATCTTCTGATTCCGTTGCTTTATTATCATCGGAGGTATTGGCCCTTGAATCGAAATTGGAATCTTGAATTTCATCGTTGTGCACCTAGTTTAAAAGAAAAATGTGAAGTCATGAAAAAAAATATAAAATAACTTCTTCTTTAAACATAGCAGCTTTTGAATTTTGACACAGTGAATTAGCCAATTTCGTACGAAAACTGTAGATTTTTATTACCTTTTCGTTCTGGTCGATAAATGCTAGTTGATGGTAAAACCATAAATGTGATCCGCCGCCTTGCATCCTTTGAGCACGTTTATATTTGGAACGAAGTCTCACAACTTCAAGCCTTATATCAGTTTGCGTAATGTTTGTTCCAAACTTTTTATTGATGAATTCTGCTATGCCAATGTACTCTTTCTTGCGAACATATTTATCGTTAAATAAAGGCGATTTTTCGTTCCATAGTGATTCGCGCTTTCTGTATTGTTCGATAAGGGCTGAGATCACATTTTCTTGTCTTAACAAAATCAGCCTGGTTAGGTTGTCCTTATCCTGTTTTATTCTCGGGTTTTCAGCGTTTTCTAAAGAGTCAGAAATCTAAAAATGTGCCAAAGGAAAAAGTTGTATTTTTTTAATAGAAGTTAAAATTTTAAACAATTATTTTTGATATGTTAGATAGAACAATGTACAGCATGCATGCTTTGAGAGGATGTAATCGCAAATTTAGTTAGAGAATGTTCAAGGTGGGTGGGTATCTCTCTGTCTGGTATCTGGTATTTTCCTACACACTTGACTTTTTTGTGGTTCAAAGCCCCACAGGATTGCAAAATGTGCTCCAGAGTTTCACTAACTGCAAAATCCGTTACACCAATTTAAGGATAAGTAAATTATTTTTACTAAGGCTGATGCATGCCTTGAATTTCTTCTGGTTGTAGTTTCCTAAAAGCTTTTAAGCTTGTCTCAGGTCTTGATGGCTTTTTCAGGTCTAAACTCATTCTCCGTTTTTCTAAATTCTTCTCTAACGGTGTGTTCTACGATTCCGTAGAACGGTTGCCAAGGAATACGCAGTTTCGTTTCCCTCTATTCCAACATGGCCAGGTCAGGTACCCAAAAAAGAGTCACTTTTTGACCCTGCCTAGTTCATTAAGCTTGTGTCCCATACAAGTTTCGATCTAACTTGGTCTCACCATGGCAGTGTACATCCATCCATCTTATGATATTCGGACTACATCCCCAACAATTGCCCGCAAGACTCCTACGAGTAGCGTTCTTGGATATGTCTTCTGTATGTGTTTTTCAGATGAGTTTGCTGTCTGGGAGTAGCCCTAAATATTTAACCACTTAAGGTTTCATTTGATTTTTCTTTTTCCTGGTGAATGGCACTATAGTTATTTAGGCTAGGTTTAGATTTAGCCCAGCTGTGTTGCATCATTCTTGGACTGCCTTGAGTACCCTTTGAATAAGTTCATAGAGCGTTCCTTTAAACTGGCAATCAATACTATGTCATCGGCATATGCCTGACAGTTGATGCTTAGAGTCACATACGAGCATGCTCGTATTTCGTTAATATGAAACCGAGAGTCACTTCAAACATATCCGTACGCTAATGAGTTTTATGTCATACAGAACATGAGCAATACAAAAGTTGAGGGTTTGAGTTAAGTTGAAATTTCGACCTAGGTTTTTCAGCACGTGAAAAAGAGGGTTGAGTTGAGTCGAGTTGTTAAAATCACAGAAATGAAAAATTGTAACTGAAACAATTTGGTTCCTTTTTTGCATATTGAAGCATACAAGTACCAAACAAATGGCAATTTTATTTATTTTATTTTTTTTTTTTTTTTTTTTTTTTTTAATGCCTCGATTGTAATTTTAACCTAAGTATATTAGCAAAATTTCAACCCCGCAGAGCGAGTGCGATCGAGTCGACTCGACTCAACTCCAACTCGATCCGCGTTTATATGAGGTCGAAGCTGGCTTGAAGCTAGCTTGAAATCTGCATATATATGAAGCTATCGGTAATTACGGAAGTCGAATTTAGTAGTTTTTCCAACGGATTCAGTCGTATTTTCTTCACTTGACATTTAAAAGTGACTTCCAGTGAAGCTTATAAGAAGCATGGAAAACAAACATATTTAAGAAGACTTTCTTAAATGTTTTTACATCGATATGCTACAAAGCATTTCCTTTCAAATATTTGAAAACATTTGCTGCGATTTTGCTTAGGTTAAATAGTTTTCAGCGCTTGTTTGTATATTTCGCTATTTCGTATAGCGCTTTCCGTATAAAAATTGACATACGTGACTTGTTCCCATTAACAACGATTCGCTATTCGCGAAGTCGTTGTCCAGATGCAAATTTTGCCCAACAATCGTTTGCAATGATTTGACTGACTAATCGATTTCACTTATTTCGCTGATAGCCGTGTAGTCCGCGACCGTGGCCATAACTGTCTCATTATCTTGAGGACCAAGAACGTTTCCCTGGGCAATGCCGGCTCAAATTTTGTAAAATTTTGAGTTACCACGAAAGAGTCTTTTTTCGAAATAGTTTTTCGATATTCAGTACATTTCTTCCGGCAAGTTTTGTGGAAGCTTATGCTTTAAGGCTTTGTGCCATACACCTTGTCAAAGGCTTGAGATAGATACGTCGAGGAGAGCACTATAGAACTTACTTACTTACTCAAGGTAGCGCTACAGTCCGGGGTGGACCTGGGCCCCAGCCAACATGCTTCGCCAGCTAGCTCTGTTTCCAGCTAGCCTTCTCCAGTTTGGCACGCGAAGTTGGCTGAGGTTCCCTTCCTCTTGCGTGCGCCACCTGAGTCTCGGTGCTCCTCTACTGCTCCGTCCCTGTGGAGTGGATTCGAAGATTTTCCGGGTCGGGGCATTGGTATCCACCCGCTCTAGATGACCCAGCCTTCGTAGCCTTTGTATAATGACTTTTCTGGCTAGGTAGGTGTCGCTGTACAGCCCGTACGGTTTGATGTTATATCCCTCCTCCATTCTCCGTCTATGCAGACGGGACCGTAAATCGTCCGAAGAAATTTCCTCTCGAAGGAGCCTAAATTGTTTTCATCCGCCTTAGTTGCTCGAGAAGGGCTTTGCTACTCAATTGCCTTCTTAGCCCAAAGAAACAGGGATTGACAAGAGTTTTCCTTCGTTGATTTCAGCGCTGGTGTCATTTTCTGAATTGATAGCGGTACTCAAATAGACAAAAGTCCCTAACTACCTCAAAGTTATAGCTGTCGATGGTGATGTTTTGCCAAGACTGCTAAACCCATATACGCCGCTTCCGTCCCAATAATCACGATGGCTTCACTGACAGCACTACAGAAGAACATATGTATCTTTTTCCCTTGCATGGATTTTCAATTTCATGCGGTTTTATGTAGACTTGATCTATTGTTGAGTGGTTACTTCTAAAATCGAATTGTGATCCGGAATCTAGTCTTTCTGCAATGTTGATTATTTTAATTGTTTCAGTAGAAGTTTCTCGAAGATATTTGTTATTATTGGCAGGAGCCTCAGTATCCTTTACACTATAGGAAAGACTTTTTGTTATTTGGACATTTTCCTGGTTTTGGAGCCAATGACTACAGTAACTTTCCATTGCTTTGGAACGTATAAAAGTCTAAGGACGTGAAAGGCTTAAATGTTTCTTTCAAGTGTTCGGCAAGCAAACAAACTTTCTTTATTGGTGCCCAGTGCATTGTGGGCTTCTGCTTTTCTCAGCGAGTAGTTCGAACTGTTATTCCATCCTATCTCAGTAGTTCGAACTCCTATCCCAAAACTAAAGCTGAAAGGTCTGAGAAAAGATTATAGTATTCTTCGACGTAAGGCAATTGGGGTCCTCTTTAGCGATGAAGGAAAGTATTCTTTAGCCTTGCGTATACACTAAAATTTGTAACTTCACCTGCTTATCGGTAAATATTCCTATGGGCTTTCAAGCTTTTTGTGTTCTTTCCATGTATCTCTATAAACTCTAAATCGAACTGCGTGAAAAACTACTAAATTCATTGATTCCGAAGTAATTTTTTTTTTTTTGATTTGTAAGAAAAAAATGAATCTTACCTTACTAATGTCAAGAGGATCGGTTTCATCATCTTTCTCGGTCTCGAAATTTTCAGGAATTTGCCGCTAAATTAAAAAGATAGTTTTGAATTCAAATTTGGGAAAAAGAATGATTTTAGCAAGTTTACTTTGGAACTGGTTGATTCGCCAATAAAGGATATTTTGTCATAGTACCACAACAAACTGCTGGGTTCACATCGTTCTTTAGAGCGCTTTTCGACCTCTCTCTTCTTCTTAGATGCCTCTTTAAATTTGCGCCTCAGTAGAAAAATTCTTTGTCTCAACTGAGGACATGTAAGTTGCAAATTGAATTGAGAATTAATTTTTTTCGTTATTTCCTGATAGTGGTCCGCAATTAATATTTGGGGAGTTTTTTTCCTCAAGTTTTCGTCCCACAATGCTGGACGCTTTTTGTATTCATCTATGAGTGCTTGAATAATGTCGTCTCTACTCCTACAGTTTGCTTTGATGTAAGTTGAAGTATTTTTTTGCTAATAAATAAAATTGCAAATATATACATGCTAGCTGTACCCCTTGATATTTTATGTACATACTTTAACAATTGTTTGCTGGTTTCGAGGATCAAATGCAGAGCTTTCTCCTTTAGCAGAAACATCTTCGTGTGACAGTTTCTCTCCTTCGATACATGGCAAATCTAGACAATCCATATTTTTTGCATTTGAATATTCCTTTGCGATTTAAATTAGGTTTAAATTTATTATAACTTATCGGATAGTTGGAAAACCACTTCTTGCTTACCTCGATTTTTTGGTTGTCAGCGTCCAAACTCGTCGAAAAAGTCAAATCGAAATCACCACCCGAGTTCCGTTGCCTTTCATTTTTTAAAGTTAAAGTATGCAATTCTTGGTTACACTCGTTTGATACATCCTTTGGTCGGTCTTCCAAAGTGGTAGCTTCTGTACTTACTAGGCATGTTTTGACATGCTTAATAAACAAATCGAAACTGAGCAAGTTGAACTCCTGTGAGCACTTGGTGCAGTTTATCGAAAAGAAGTCGAATTTCTCCGAACAAAAGACCACTCCGCAATGAGTAGTAATAATTGGAGGATTATAGTGCAAATAGTTTGAAACTACAGTACTCGCCATTTTTTGTTTAATGCGATTTGGATTGTAAATCGTTTTCAAAATAGATTATTGTTAACAACACCGCCTTTCAAAACATTTGGCTTGAGCAAGATTACAAACAACAAACAGATGAGCTTCTGTCAAAAACTCTTGGTGTGTTGAACGAAACCAACACGATACTCGAACTAAGGATAATTGAGGGCGCAGCCCATTGCATACATAGACCAGTGGTAATAAGAGCTGTCAAAAGTTTAAACACTACCATTTCACCATTCACACAATGTGTAGGGTGTGGCGGTAGCGCGTGGCTGTGGTAGAAATTGGAGTTGACCAACTTTTAATTGAAATTAAATTCGAATTGGATTTGGGGTTTGTTTTTTTAGAGTTTTTTTTTATGACAGTAAACAGGTTTAAACGCCGCGTTGCCACAAAGAACAGAAACGCAAAAGCAACGCAAAAAGCACTCAGCGAATTTATTCTGTTTCTGTTTTCCGTTGCTTGTAACAACGTGGGTTTAAATGTTCTTTGTTAAAGAAAACTAACTAAAATTGTATCTTAAAAAATTCTTAAAAAGATTAAGAATGACTTGGTGTCATGTTAACCAATGATTTTGGACTAGTTTCCAGTGCTGAGTTAAACCAAGCTTAAACCAAGACCATAAATTACTTAATAACTATTATTCAACTTCGGACATGTAAAAGCTCTGCCCACAAGCCGAAATTGAGGAATTTACCTATCCGCCGACATTTTTATGTACAAATGTAGGTAAATTCATTAATTCGTCATATCGCCATATATAAAGCGATTTCGATTTGGAGCTTTTACATCAGCTGATCGCGTAAGGTAAATTGTTGTTGTATCTTCTCACACGTATTCATTTAAGCTTTATAAAACGTAAACAAATGAAGGTTGATTTAATTATTAAATTTAAATTTCATTTTATATGGCTTTGCCATAGGGGCCGCTTCCCAATATAAGCAACGATACGTTCGGTTAGCTTTTTAATTAATGTATTAGACGTTTTGTTTTTTTATTTCTGGGTGATTTGATATGATATTTGACTTACCAATAATTGGCAATTAAAAACGAATTAAATTACCTCTGAATCTGAGTTGCCTGAGAGATAAAAAAAAATTCATGTTTACACAGATGTCGTGATATCATTGAGAAATGTCAAAATCGAAAGCATACGTTAAGGTAATCTCCTCTATTCTGGTGGAAACACTTTGGGATTACTTTTTAATCTTCCTACGTCAATCTCTGTAATTAAATTAAAATTAAATTAAAAAAATGTTTCTGTGAAAAATTACATCTGGGAATAAGTCGAACTTTTTTCCCTGTGTTTTTCTATGTGAAGTGAGAGTTGGGAGAGGCAATAATTTCGAGAGTTGAAGATTTTGACAACTTTATTTACGGAGCTAACTCTGCACTGAAAAACTGCTCGTTGGGTTAACTCCCGAATCTTTTTGATACGGGATTAACAGATCTTAGTTTAAGCTGGGCTTAAATCGGCACTCAAAAACGGGCCCTTATAAGCATAGATTACTGAATCATTCAGTTCCTTATAACACAATTCAGTAATTTATGCTTTCAAGAAATGTAAACAAATGAGTTTCGGATCATGTAGGGCAAGATGGACCCAAGCTAAATATATAGTTATTCAGCAAGTATTTTTTTTGTCTTCAAAATATGTAGCTTTCTTGTTTCAAAAGTGTTTTTTCTCCAGTCAACCGAAGCCTAAAATATGATCAAACAGTGTAGCTAAAATTGTTTATGCTGATCATATCAAAAATAACTGCACATGAGAGATAGTTTATTATAATGAATTTGCCGAAAGCATGGTGTGTTTTTAAAATAAAAATTTCAAACCGATTTCGAACTCAAGAAATTAATTGCAGTTTTAGTAATTTTCTTCAACTTCCCAAAAATGCAATAACCCAACTCTTTGAAGAAGTAAGCCCATTGTGAAAAGAGTACACACAACGTCAGTGGCAGCAATTTTGAAGTTTCTGGCTGTGCGTTTCTTTGCTAAAGGAACAAGCGCTGAAAACTATTTTACTTTAGCAATACCACAGCCAATGTTTTCAAATATTTTAAAGGAAATGTCCAGTAACATATCGATATAAAAACATTTAAAAAAAAACTGCTGTTTTCCATGTTTCTGATAAGGTTCACTTGAAGTCACTTTTAAAATGTCAAGTGAAGAAAATACGACTAAATCCGTTGAAAAACGACTAAATACGACTTGCATAATTACCTATGTGAAACGGATACGGCACGCGATGGTATGGGTTTTTCTGCATGACATGAAACTCATGAACGTACGAGTATGTTCGTAGTGACTCTCAGTTTTATAATAACGAAATACGAGCAAGCTCGTACGTGACTCTCGAATACGACTTGCGTAATTGGGGTGAGTATTCATGGTTATAGCGTCTTGGTAATTATCCACCAGGGAAGTCTTTCCTCCCCCTACACCAAGACTTCTTCACGAACTAAAAACTAATCAGGCTTAGACAAGTTTTGAAACTGATTGGTTTTCCCAATAGCATGAAATAAAACACGTTACTTCCCGTAATAAGACGCCCGGTATTCTTATAAAGGCGAGATGCATTTACAAAATTAAATAGACAATGCATCTCATGCCTCAACTGTAATTGGTGTCCCATGTGTTTTCTTGTGGGACACAAGTCCAGCGTGCTGTGCAAACTTCTTTCCACAGATCGTGCAGCAGTACTTCTTATCAGGCAAATGCAGACTCATGTGCTGCTTCAGAATTTTCGGTAGTTTAAATGTTGCTTCACAAATTTTACACTGGTACGGTCGCTCATCTTGATGAACCACCAAGTGATCCTGCATAGCTTCTTTTGTATAGAATGCGTTCCCGCATTCCTCACATTTGAAATCGCGTCGATCGGTGTGACGTTTTAAGTGCTTCGATAGATATGCGCGAGTCCTGCAGGCCTTTCCACAAATTTCACAAACAAACGGCTTCTCTCCAGTGTGAATACGCCTGTGCTCTCTCATTTCCGTGGAAGTAACGAATTTTTTTCCGCAAAAATCGCAGGGGTATGGATTAATTCCTCTGTGGCGTTGCATGTGAACATTTATGTTGCCCTTTTCTTTTGCGGTGAAATCGCAATAGTCACATTTGAACCGTTTACGGTGTACTGAATTCTTATGGCTTGTAAATTGGCGCCGGGTGAAAAATTCTAAGCTACACATATTACATTTTAAAGACATTTCTCCAACAATGTTTTCATTTGTGTTCTCGTAGTGACTGGTTAGGCTGGCGGTAACATTAACATCATTCATGATCGTTTGCTCATAACGGCGAGCACTGTGGGGCTTGGGCCGTTTAAGAAGTTCAAACTAATAAGGTCAAAATATTGAGAACGTTTTTAATGTGTCATTTAAAATTAAGGAATTTTCTCACCTTCACGTCTAAAAAAGAAAGATTGTCGTAATACCACACCCTATTTGTAGTATCTTTACTTCGCTGAGAGCGCCTGTATTCGGCGCGAAGACGCGCAATCAGTTTTCTTATATCTGCATCCGTAACTTTTGCATTGAATTGTATACTTATGATTCTAGCAATGTTTACATATCCTCGCTTTCGACTCCGAATGTCAAAAAAGGACGATAAATTAACATCCCATAGAGAAGGGTTATTTTTGTAATCGCTAATCACGGACAAAATGAAATTGTTTTGGTTAAATAAGTCAGCGTTTGACTGGGTAGCTTCAGTTTTGGTTTCTTCCTCACATTTAGGATTTGCATCAGAATTCTAAAAAATTGTTACGCTTATAGAGTATGCATTTTGAATGTTCAAGTGTTAACTGACTTCCTCAATATGATGTTCTCCGTTTGGATTAATAAATTCCTGTAGCGGCACTTTGATGTTGTCTTGCTCGGCATTCAGATTCGCTCCATGACTTGTGTTAACATCCTGTGGAAAAGAAATAATCAGTTTCTATGTAGCAGTATTTGTATTTGTTTTATTTAGCGGGCAAGCCACTATTTGAATTCCGATATGAGTTGCAAATTACAAGAAAATTAATGCTATGATGTATAAAATAAATAAGTAAAAGTAATGAAACATAAGGATAATTAACTCTTATGAAGTTTATAAAGTTTATGTCTCATTTCTTGAGGCATGGAATTAAAAAACCACAGTCCTTTATAAACAATCCTTTGTTTTGTAACGTTTCTTAAATAATAAGGTGGTCTAAAATCCCCTCCATTTCTTAGATTATATAGTTGCGAATCACTTGCTATTCCCAAATATTTTTTTAAACATTTGGGTCATTTTTGATGCTCTGTTATAAGCACGTTGGAATTTTAACACCATGAAGCCACTACATAAATACAAAATTGACAAGCAGAACGTTTGGTCATTACATTAAAACATTAATTGCACTCATAGTTGGAAGCATTTTTCGGATTCTCCCTAAGGAAAATACTTTTTTAGACACTTTTTTAATTATATAACTTATATGGCTATTAAACTGCAATTTTGAGTCGATCATGACACCTTAGTATTTAATTATCTTGAATTGTTCAATTGCTTGGCCATCTACACTAAAGTTAAATGTTTGATTAGGTTTAAAAACCATACATTTCGAATCGGACACATTCAGTTTAAACTTGTTCATTTTAAGCCAAACACTCAGATTGGCCTTCAGCGACACTTTTTCTTGATATATATAGCAAGGTGTCATCTGCGAAAAGTGATATCTGGGAGTATTTTAGTTCGGTGTTGATGTAGGTGATGAAGAGTAAAGCTCCAAGAATATATCCTTGGGGAACGCCTAGTTCGGTCTTCGGTCTCAATAATGCTGGAATACATGCGGTTAATAACTGTTCGTAGTGTACGAGCGTTCAAAAACGATTCGAATCGTTTCATCTTAGTTCAATATCAATAACACAGTATTTTTTAATTTTAAAAATAGAATGCTTCTGTCAATTGTTTAAAAGGCTCTCTTAAAGTCAAGAAACACGGCAAAACCATCGATCTTATCGGCTAGCTCCTTCTTCTAGCTAATTATGAAGTTGTTGAGAGTTGATTCACAGGAATGCTTTCTTCGGAACCCGCACTAGTTTTCGAGAAACAGATTATTTGTGGGTATCGTTTCAGTTTTTTACATACACTATCAGATCTGTGTTGTAGCGCGCTTATTGCAAGCTCAATCTACAAGCAGAGGTTTATACCAAGCAAAAACACGCTTTAGACAGGCTCGTTATATATTGCTGGTGATAGTGGTAAGTACAAAAACACCAAACACCAAACAAATTATATTGCATACAAGTGACGTAGTTAAAATAGTTTTGCTCAAAACATAGCGGTTTTGAGCAAAAACTACCATAAACAAGGGGGTTACAGACACAGAAAATTTATAAGAATATATGGGAAAACTCATGCTTTCAGATCCGTCGTACAGGGGCAGTTTCAGATTTTCCTTTTCCTTTTAAAATTCTGAAACTGTTACACAGCTGCATAAAATAGGTTAGTGAATAGGTTGTATGGGATTTATGAAAAGGTTTGATTTTAATCGCTTGCCCAGGGATTTAAATTTATATGGTATATTGCGTAATTCGTAAGGAATGCACGCAGATTAGTGCCCGGTGGAGACATGGTAATATGCGACACTCGAGACAAAAACTTGGTTTATGATGCATATGACAAAGCTGGACCAAAATTGAAATTGTCCCACATTAAAAATAAATATATGTGTACTTATATTATTTTCTGTTGAATTTCTTTACTTTGTCCCACATTTTGACATTTTGGATCTGGTCACTTTAGACCAAGCCAAACATCGAACGGTCGTATTTTATTTGTAACACTTGCATTGTCCGAGGACTTTTGTTGAGCACTAAATAGTTTTTCGGCATTTTGTGGCAATGCTGGGAAGAATTCGAACGTGAGCAAATCGTCGGAAGTGATGTCTGTTAAAATGTTAACTTAACTCAACGATATATAGAAGGAAACCACCTACAACTGATCGGGAGGTAGTAAATGCAAATTTACTGAGCTACCAAGTCCCAAAAATTGGTTTTGTGTTTAAATCGAAGTAATTTACAATTCTTACCTCATCCGCATTCGTCGACAGAAAATCGTTGACTGCCTCGTTCTTGACCAAAATTTTTGGTAAATCTTCGCTAAAAACTTTCCAAGTTAATAAATCGTTATCAGCTAAGCATTCTCGGATATGATTTACGAATGCGTTGCAACTGAACAAGTTATATTCAGTGGAGCATCTTGTACAACTAATCGTAAAATTATTGAAATCTTCAGAAAAGAATACTTCTCCACACTGTCTAGCTACAACTGATGGATGCGTATTGTATTTTGAACACATTGTTGTTAAGACGCTTTCCATCTCGATGGATATTTATTATCAAATCAACTTTTTTGAGTCAATTTATAAAGATTTAAAAAAAATTAAAAACTTTGCGTGTTTCTTTCAAATCCTCTTTGTATCCTCATCAAATGTCAAAACAGGGCAAATCAAGGCACAAAACAAAACAAAGGAGAATGTTCAGCAAAACCCGAATGAATACGTTCAACAACAACAACACGGAATCTCAAATCTCGCAATAACGCGTGAACCACAACCGCACCTTAGCTTCAACTTTATCTGACGTTTACTTCGTAAAGTGCTGTTCAATTAATTGAATTTTATTGAAGTAATTTTTACGTAATAAATATTGAAATATATTTTAAGACAAATCCCAACCTGTTAAGTTGTTTTCACACAATTTGTGGAACACTGGCAGATGTTCCGGAGTTTGAGTAATGTGTTTCATCAGCGATTTTGTTCACGTTAAAAAAAATTTAAAATTCAAAATTTGTTTTTCTATCAAGCTTGCATATTGGTACAACAAGAAAATGAAAAATACAGAAGCTTCTGTCTCTAAATGCACGGCTTCCTGATCGGTAGCCCTTATCCAAGTTAGGATCGTTCGATTGTTGTTAAGCCTGGCAGCTGGTCAAAAATGAAACAGCTTATGTGTTCCTTGAGTTTACAATGCCCCGTTAGGAACCCTGTGAGAATGTGTATATTATTTTTACTTAGGCCGATGCATGCTTTGAATCTTCTCTGGTTATAGTTCCCTAGAAGTTTCTTTGCTTGCCTAAGACCTTAAGGCTTTCCCATATCTCAAGCCGCATTGTAAAACAGGAACAGAAACAGAATCTCATACATTAGCAACTGAAACCTAAATTCGCTGAATGCTTTTTGCGTTGCTATTGTATGAGATTGTGTTTCTGTTCCTTGTGACCACAAATTACTTAATGAATTAGATATTCAACTAGACTGGCGAGCCGGGGGGCCTACAAGCTGTTGCCATGGTAATGCCTGGAAATCCACGCATACTCTCACATTTTGTCAATGTATTCCATACTTGAAGAGATTCACCACGAAGTTCAAGTGATTCACCACGAAAACATGGCGGAATCAGCTTTTTGCTCCGTCTACCGGACAAAAATTGTAACGAATTCCAATATCTGGAAGTCGCCACATAATGGGTCGTGCTACATTAATGTTGTTTTGTCATTTTTATCTTAATTGTATTCCAGTTATACATTATGTATTTCAAATGCCTTCTTAATATTTTCATATATAGTTAAAAACAAAACACAAAAAGCGCAAATGAAACTTATTCTGCACTGCCTAAATGCCTGTGCCTCTGATAAGTTTGTGTTTTATCTTACCGGATTAAAGCTTAAAAAAGCAAAATTTACGGTTAAGTACCAATAAAATGTTTTCTACATGTTTTGACGAAATCAATCGTTAGTATATTAAAAAGTAAAAGTCATTAGAAAGGCTCAAAGGCACTTTTATTATTTTTATTATAGCTATAATTTGAATTCATTATTCGAACAAATCAATATTATGATGTAATTGTCATTCTTATCCTTCCAAGTCGATATTATTGCATGCATTTGAGATTAGAGTTGAACATTAAAAGTCAAATTGGCAACTGAGAACAGAAGAATAATGCACTTTTGAGTGAACCCATTTCGTTAAAAAAATCAGTAGCACATTGAAATTGATTTCTGTCAGTGAAATATCAAAGCAGTCGAAAGAAAAATGTTTTTGTATATTTTTGTTGGTAAAAATAGAGACTGACACCAAAAGAAGCATTCATTAAACAAACAAATTTAATCACAAGTAAAAAAAGTTTCAGTGATGCAATCCAATGAAAGCTATATTTAATGCTTCTAAACTTCTTCATTTTTCTTAAAAGCCTTTTCCTAAAATTGAAGTTTTCTTGATTGTTTCCTAACTGTTGCTCTTGTTTTGCTGAATAACTAATATTTTCTGCATTCCTACATAATTAAAAACTGAACATCAATAACACATGAACGCCTATAATAACACATGAAAAGCCCAACTGCGTAATAATAATTATAAGCGTCTCACACGCATTCACCGTCGCAAAACCGAAAAGCATAAACAACAAATAAACAAATAGGTTTTGGGGGAAAGGGGACGCACAAGTTAAATATTTAGTTATTAAGTAATTTGTGACCCGAACAATATTGAAAAAAAGACCAAATTCGTAAAAATATCCAATTACGTCATAAACATTCCAGTATTTCCAGGCACATTCAAATGAACTAAATTTTACTATTTTGTAGTCTCAATGTAGGCTCACCCCAAGTGTGGGCAAAATTAAAACAGAATTGTCATTTTGACTTTAATGACTTGTGTGTTATCTTTTATGACTTTTTCAAATGTCAGTGTGAAATTCACCTCGCTATTTTGGCGGGCTCTCAAATTTTTGTTTACTTTTCTCACACGTATTCACCGACACGGAACTCAAAACAATAACAACAAATAAACAAATGGGTTTTGGGGGGAAGGAGACGCTTAAGTTGAATATCTAGTTATTAAGTAATTTGTGCTTGTGACAACGCGGCTTTAGCTCGGTTTGCCTTCTCTGCTTTTCTGAATTCTTCCTTGAGGGTATGTTCCCCTATCCCGCAGAAAGGTTCAGGTCCTATGAAGGGTTCTGCTGCTCCTCGTCTTGCCAAGGAGTCCGCTGCTTCATTCCCCTCTATTCCAACATGGCCAGGTACCCAAGAGAGGGTCACTTTGTTGACCTTACCCAGATCATTAAGCTTGTGTAGGCAGCCCCATACAAGTTTGGACCTGACTATCTGGGCCTTTAGCGCCTTAATGGCTGCCTGGCTGTCGGACTGTTATTGCTTTGTCGTAATTCCTGTAATTTCTGTCAATACTGAATTGAACACATCTGTCTATAGCGTATATTTACGCCTGGAAGATGCTGGTGTATTTACCATCCATCATCAGTTTTCGACCCATCTGTATACCATCATTTGATGGTGCTGTTGCTCAGTCCATGTGTTGTGGATTCATTGCTCCAGCTCTTTTTGGTGCTGAGCTTCACGATGAAGTTCTCTAAACTTCCTCAAACTGTCATCCTTACGGATAGCCAGAAGGGGGAGTTTATCGAGAAGTGCGTCAAATTCCTTCTCCCTATCAGTCCCCCCTCTTTAGCCATCCTGAGGATCGTTTTCCTAGCCGTTTCTTCAACCACGATGTGTAGTGGTGTCAGTTCCAAAAGCACTTCAATGGCTGCGGTCGGACACGTTCGCATAGCCCCGGTAATGAAGAGGCATGCCAGTCTTTGCACTCTGTTAAGTGTCTCTCTCGTTGTACTCAGGCTTGTTCGTTTTGCCCATGCTACTGCTCCGTAAGTGATCATCGGTCTCACTATGGCAGTGTACATCCATCTTATGATGTTCGGGCTGCATCTCCAAGACTTCCCCACTCCTGCATAAAGAGCACGAGAAGCTTTTCTGGAGATCTCTTCTGTGTGCGTTTTCCAGATGAGTTTACTGTCTAGGGCTAAACCTAAATATTTTACCTCTTTGACTGGTATCAGTGTCGTGCCCGATAGTCTTATAGGTTTCATTTGAGTATTTCTTTTCCTTGTGAATAGTACTATGGTTGTCTTAACCGGGCTAAGATTGAGTCCGGCTGTGTTGCACTATTTTTGGACTGTTTTGAGTGCTCCTTGAATAAGTTCACAGAGCGTTCCTTCAAACTTTCCCCTGGCCATTAATACTCTATCATCAGCATATGCCTGACAGCTGATGCCTAGGTTGTTTAATGTATCAAGTAGTTCATCCACAACTAGGCTCCACAAGAGTGGTGACAAAACTACCCCTTGTGGGCACCCTCTTGTTGTACTGACCTTGATAGCTTCCTGCGATGTATGGGTCTCCACTGATCTTGTGCTCAGCAGTTCCTGCATCCATCTGGCAACTGCTATTTATTCCCTTCCTATCTAGGGCTCGCCTGATGGCTTCCTGTGACGTATTGTCAAATGCCCCCTCGATATCTAGGAAGGCACAGATAACTGTCTCTTTGGTGTCAAGAACATTTTGGATAATTTCCGTCAACTGATATAGAGCGGTCTCGGTAGATCTGCCCGCTCTGTATGCATGCTGGTGGTGAAGAGGGAAGTTGTTTAGCAATTCTTCTCTTAGGTAATTGTCCACTGCGTTTTTATTGGTTTTTAAAAAAAACGATGTTAAGCTGATCGGCCTATAGGACTTACGTTGCGTTGGGTCTTTTTTCCCCACTTTTGGAATAAATACAACCTTTTCCCGTCTCAAATGTCCGTCTCCACGACCATAATAGCAAAAGGCTACGAATCGCGTGTAGTGGGACATTTCAGAAATCCGAATTAGGCTCATCAAAGTCTACTATGCTTGGACCATAAAGCTTTGTTTTTGCTTGTCGTAAGATCACAAATTGACATATTGAAGCCTACATGTATTTACTTTTTGACGTGCTTTTAAAGATCCGTTAAAATAGGGAATATATGTATAAAGAATTGTACGCTGACATCAAAAGTGTAAGCACATTTTAGATCGAAAAATCGGTTTCAGAGAAATTAATATCCAAAGTAGAAGAAAAAGTGACATAATTTCCAAATTTGATTCAAAATTGTCAAGGCAACGTGATACTCGAGACGTTCAAACTGAAATCTCATAAAATTTTCAAATCGTTTGCTTAAGTCTATCATGGGCACCACAATCTTTAAGCAGAACTTGAGTGGGGTTTTCCTTGTATTTCGACATTAGATTAATCCTGCTTGAGCCTATTATGGTAAGGCCTTAACACTTGAAGGAGAAAGTTTTGGTTTTTCTATGCAAGGTTATGACGTCCGAATAATGTGACTTGGCAGCTGAATGGGAGAGTGTTCGCCGCTCACGTTCATTGCCCAACTCCCATTAGCTTTGCGTTTGTTCTTAAGTTTCTTATGTATTGGCAAACACTGTACCTCAAATTTCGTCACTAGGGTTCCTAGTAGAAAGTTATCTAGCGTGGTATTTCGTCTATAAAAAGAGAACCATCATTTTATAGTTCTTATTGAAGTTTTCTTTTTAGAAAAACTACATGTTTTGACTGAAATGGCTGCATGATTCAATATTTTTGTCCGGATCTCGTCGAATAAAACTTAATTTCACTTTTATAACTACACAACGAGACTTAATTTATCAAACACAAAATTGAGTTTCAAATCACATTAAACTTAACCCCACGGCAATTAAAATTCAACACTTTATATCAATTTAATAACTCTTTACTTTATCTCTTGGTGTTTATAATTCAGAGATTAAAAAACGACTGTAACTGTCAGAAACTGTCATCCGCACGGTCATACAAATTTGTACTTAGCTCTAGAAATTTCGCTTTTGGCAATTTTCCACTGGAGGAGAAATTTCGATATCGAAATTCGAATATCAGCTGCATCATATGGCTGTCAGCTGATAGAGTGAAAGTTTTATGGTGTTTTTTTGGTGTGAAGCGATTGGGCAGACACCTTCGACTAATTGTACAACCGACCATCATGTCCGCTTTTACCATATTAGAAACGTGACATCATTGAAAATTCGAACTGAATCGGACTAAAAACAACGTATCAAATATATATGTATGTATATATATATACATAAAACCACGTATATCAAGTATTATAGAGCTTGTCTTTCTTTCTTCATTAGGCAGTGGTAGGGAAAAACTAAAATGCTTTCTCCGAAATTAACGCATTTCCTCATGAAATTAAGGTCTTTGCTCTGAGCCCACCCTAGTTTTTGGAGGCGTGGCCCATACAATTATTTAGCATACAATGAATCAATTAAGGCCACAAAACTAGATTTGTTACAGCGTAAATAAGGTAGGGTATTTAGAAGGTTGTACTTACTTGATCACTAATTATAAATTTGGAAGCACCCACCATATTCGATTTGTTATATTAAAGTTAAAATACCACTTTATTTCATTCTGGTTGCTTTATAAATTAGCCATGAAAGCTATGCAACATTTTTAAAGGTCACCTAGTCTTAATAAATACAAAAAGGTTTACATAACAAAGAGACCAGACAATACGTTTCACGCCTCAACTGTGATAGCTGACGAGTGTGTTTTTTTATGGGTTAAAAGTCCAGACGGCTGCGCAAATTTCTTTTCACAGATCGTGCAGCTGTACCTCTTTACTGGCATATGCAGAGTCATGTGCTGTTTAAGAGTTTTCGGTTGCTTAAATGCTGCATTGCAGGTTTCACACTTATAAGGTCGCTCATCTCTATGCACCACCATGTGCCTGCGCAGAGCTTGATTTGTGAAAAATTCTTTCCCACATTCTTCGCACTTAAAATCGCGTTGATTGCTATGACGTCTTAAGTGCACCGTTAAAAATGACAACAGTCTAAAAGCCGTGCCACAGAATTCACAAACGTACGGTTTCTCTCCGGTGTGAGTACGACTGTGAACATTCCTTTCCGTGGAAGTAACAAATTTCTTTCCACAAAATTCACAGGGGAATCGGTTTATCCCTTTGTGGCGTTTCATGTGAGTATTAATGTTGAATCTTTCTTTTGCGGTATAATCGCAATAGTCGCATTTGAATCGTGTTGGGTGAACTTCATTCTTATGATTCGTCAATTCCCGCCGAGTGTTGAATTCCAAATTACACTGATCACATTTTAACGGTACTTCTACAACCCTTCTCACTCTTTTTTTCCTGTAGTTGCTGGTGGGGCTGGCGGCATCATCATTTAAATTATCATTATGACACGCACTGTGGGGATCGGGCAGTTTCAGAAGTTCAAACTATAAGCGCAAATTATTTAAAACAATTTAAGTATAACAAACTTTATAGTAAAGGCAGCCAGCCGTCTTACCTTCACATCCAAAAATGAAAGATTGTCGTAATACCACACCCGATTCGAAGTACCTTTACTTCGCTGAGCGCGTCTGTATTCGGCGCGAAGGCGCGCAATCAGCTTTTTTATGTCTGCATCCGTAGCTTTTGTATTAAATTGTATACTTAAGAGTTTAGCAATGTCCAGATATCCCTGTTTGCGATTATGAATGTCAAAAAAGGACGATAAATTGACATCCCATAGAGACGGGTTATCTTTGTATTCGCTTATCACGGACAATATAAAATCATTTTGGTTAAATAACTCTGTGTTTGAAAGGTCAGCTCCAATTGTGGTCTCCTTCTGACATTTATGATTTGAATTCGAGACCTAAAGAAATTGTTACATAAATAGGGCATTGTAAATGTTCAAGTGTCTACTGACCTCTTCAATAAGAAATTCACTCTTTGGACAAATGTTTTCCTGAAGAGGCACTTTGGTGTTGCCGTGATCCAGACAGAGATTGCCTCTAACACTTGTGTTAGCATCCTTTGGAGAAAGCTTGATCAGTTTTTATGTAGGCAAAATAGTGTGATTTAAAGATCTATACATATAAAGAAAGTTATAAATGCACCAGCCATGAATCTAAACGTGAATTAAATTTGTCAGAGTGGACAATGAGTGTAATTGAAAGAAATACTTTTATGATTTCAAGAACTTATAACCATGCAACCGATTATAGACACGAGCTTTAAAAGAGGTTTAGGTTTTTAACATCAGACAATGTGATAGAAAATAGCAAAAGCTGGTGCGAATGTGCAACAGAGCATATGTCTGTCTGCGAGGGATTGCAAAATACTCTACCCTATCTAAAAATTAAATTGGCAGCCCTCCAGAAAGGGAACTAATTTTATAAGCTGTGGAAACTCTTGATAAGCAAACTAAGCTTTATGAAGGCCTCTCTAATCGCGTAAGGCACAAGCGATTGAACGACTTCGTCTCGACGATGCAACTCCTTTATATAAGTGACAAAGTATAATAATCGCTTAGACGATTGATCGACCGTATTTTTTGGCTGATTCCCCTAACCAATTTCAGTGTCGAATTCCGTGGTCGGAACGATTCGATTGAGTGATACCTAATCGTTTCATTTTTTTGAGATTAGAATGGTAAAAGTTGGTTATTTCAATGAAAGAACTTTAACAATATCGTATGCTTCAAGAATTATGCGCTAGATAAAGTATATTAAAATAAAAATTAAAAAGAAAAACCAAATTGTGTTTAAACTACTGTGCGTGCCTTGAAAATTTAATTTCAAAATTGCGGGGAATGACACTTTTCACTTCATCTTTGGAAGGAAATATCTGAGCAACCAAACTTCTAGGGTAAAATGTGCTTCCAGATTAGAAGCCAGCGTAAAATTCTTAGTATATGCACTCCTTTTAAGAGTCTTTATGTGCAGTTTGAAAAATAAATACGGGTTTTTTAAATGACAGTTTACGTTAGCTGAAGCTTTCTTCCATTCTTTTGAAGTCTATACTATCTTTCAAACTGTTCGAATTGAAAACGTTGAACGATTCGATCAAACGAGGCTTTTATGATATTAAATCTATCTGAAAACGACATCGAGTTGATCAATCGTTTCGACGACAATCTTTTCGAAAACTACCCGATTGGAGCCCAGGGCCCTCATCGCGTAAATATTGAGACGATTGTCGACTACACGATTGTCGACTTGAACGATATCGACAAAAGTTTGCTTCATCAAAACGATCTCGACTAAACGATTAAGAAGTTTTATGTTTATGTGAAGCAAAATTATTGAAAACGATATCGAGAACGATATCGTCGGTCAATCGTTCATTTACGCGATGAGGCTCCAGCAGTGCTCGACGAAAAGAAGAAAAATTACAAAAAAAAAAAAAAATTCTGCAGGCGTTATTTATTCTGTATACATGCAAAGGCGAACCGATGTCCCGCTCTCAGCAGAATGAACTATTCAACCGGGCGAAGAAGTGACCGACAAAGCATACGACCGACCCGGATGTAGTGAACGCAGCTGTGTCTAAACTTAAAGTTCAACAAAGCAGTCGGAGCTGACGGATTTTGAAATCCGCTGGCGATGATCTGGTTAGGAGCAAGGTCCAGCTTATCTGCAAGGAGATAAGCATGTCCGATGAATGGAACCTCATAGCATTGTTGGCTCGATGGACCCAGCGCCCTGGCCCGGTAAATCTTCGCATCCACTCAGACTCAGGTGGAGCACGCAAGTGGAAGCGGTGACAGACTTGCTGGCTGAGGCCCAGGTTCTGGTAGAGCATTATTGCACCCCGTGCATCGAGGCGGGGCGAACGGTCTAGATGGAATCAGCGGTGACGCCTACATTTCCAGTTAGATGGACATACTAAGTTAACACCCTGCTTGGGCTGCTATAAGGATATAAGGGTACCTATAAGGAATGTAGTATGATTCATTTTAATTCATATCAAGGATCACGTCATTGTGGAGTTACTTCTTCGCGTATTTAAGTAAAATAAGTGAATTTAGAAGAGCTAAAACGAGAACGTAAGACCTAGCGAATCGCAGAAGCATAGAAGAGAAGAAGAAGCAGTGACAAGAGTTAAAATACGACTCCGGTAATGAACTGGTCAAATATTGGAACCAGCTCAGAGTGTAGAGCATTGGAAAGAACGATGAGACCAGGGGGTTCTATAGATGTTTTGATTGGTCTAGCTTGTTGCATTGAATTTGGTTGGAACAATATAATAAAAAAAGGACTTCCACTGATCAGGGGAGGGGATGTGTAGGTACAAAGATGCTTGACTATTAAGTCTATAAAATTGGTAATTGTTAATGTTTGAAATTGGTAATGTTTGAATTAAAGCAAATAACAACTCTTACTTCATTCACATTCGTCGACAGCAATTCATTGGTCGCCTCTGTTTTGATCAAAGTTTTTGGTAAATCTTCGCTGAACACTTTCCAATTTGTTGAATCGTTGTCGGCAAAGCATTCTCGGATGTGATTTGCAAATGATTTGCAACTAAACAAGTTATATTCCGTGGAACATCTCATACAACTTATCGTAAAGTTCTCAAAGTCTTCAGAACAGAACACCTCTGCACAATGTCGCGCTACAACGGATGGATTCACATTGTATGTTGAACACATTGTCCCTAAAACGCTCGCCATCTCAAACAATATATTAAATTAACTTTTTTGAAATAACAAACAAAACCGGTGAGTTTTTGACGGTACGGCAGAAAATATAATATTGAAAACTTTGCCCGTTTTGTTGACTTCCTTTTTGATTTGCATCAAAAATCAAATGCCAAAACAAAACAGGAAAAAACATTGAATAAAGAGACAAGGAATAGCTCTTTATCACATATACAGTGCGTGTGAGTGAAGCATTTATTTTGATATTAGTCCCCTGAAATCGGGTATTGACATGTGAGTTATGCGTTACGAATCGGGGTACTAATGTCACTTTAACTAAGGAATGTTAAACAAAAGTAGAGCCAGTTTCCAGAAACGTATGAACCGCGGGCCGTCTCTCATGACATGCCTGGTGAAACACATAGGTAGTCCCCGGTAGACCCCACTCACACACCTCAAACAGATGCTTTACTTTTCTCCCACACACCACTTCCTTGTCTCTTTATTCATTGGGAAAAAATAAAAGACAAAACAGCGGGGAATGTTCAACAATTGCAAGAGTTGACATGAAGCGAGTTTTCATGCAGAGTTGAAATGCAAGGATTAAGGCCCATTACACACATACCAAGCAGTCGGCTAACCGCCACCGGCTACCCGATCGTTGGGAATACGTTCTTATGGGCGCGTTCACACCTGTAAGCCCGGTTGCCCAAACAAACAACCGGATAGCCGGTGCCGGTTAGCCGGCTGCCGGGTATGTGTGAAATGGGCCTAACGCAGCAAAAAATAATTTTGGGACATGTTCCAAGTATTTTAGGCCTTGGGACACACGGCGACAGAAAAACGCGCCACAATAAACAGCACGATTTTTTGCAGCAAGCATACTTAGCACACGAACAATATTTTCTGTGCGGTTCCTGTCAATTTTGATGAAAAATGAATTCTTATCGATGAAAAAAAAAATAGTTGGTAAGCAATGTCCTTGCGATAAAGTCAGCACACAAACATTCGTTTGCTTTGCGGTATAAATACAAGTGTGAGTAAATTCATCAATGCGTCCTTTTAATGCAATTTCGTTTTGGATCTTTTAAATCAGCTGAAAGCGTAAGATAAATTGTTGTTGTATCTTGTAACATGTATTCACCGACACGGAAATGTAAAGCTTTATAAAAGCCTTGAAGACTTTATAAAAAACGTTAACAAATGGGTGTAGGAGGGTAAAGCCGCGTTGTCACAAGCAACGTAATACAGGAACAGAAACAGAATCTCATACATTAGCAACTGAAACCTAAATTCGCTGAATGCTTTTTGCGTTGCTTTTGTATGAAATTCTGTTTCTGTTCCTGTTTCTGTTCTTTGTGACAACGTGGCTTAAGAGGGACGCTAGTTGAATACCAAGTTACAGTAACATGTGGCCATGCATAACCGCCACAAATTTCTTAATGAATTAGATATTCAACTAGACTGGAAAGCCGAGGGGCCTACAAGCTGTTGCCATGGATATACCTGGAAAACTACGCATACTCTCGCATTTTGTCAATGTATTCCACACTTTAAGAGATTCACCACGAAAACATGGCGGAATCAGCTTTTTGATCCGTCTACCGGACAAAAATTGTAACGAATTCCAATATCTGGAAGTCGCCACATAATGGGTCGTGCTACATTAATGTTGTTTTGCTAGAGACCTTAAAATCATTTTTATCTTAATTGTATTCCAGTTATACATTATGTGTTTCAAATGCCTTCTAAATATTTTCATATATAATTAAAAACAAAACACAAAAAGCGCAAATGAAACTAATTCTTTACTGCCTAAATGCCTGTGCCTCTGATAAGTTTGTGTGTTATGTTACCGGATTAAAGCTTTAAAAAGCAAAATTTACGGTTAGGTACCAATAAAATGTTTTCTACATGTTTTGACGAAATCAATCGTTAGTATATTAAAAAGTAAAAGTCATTAGAAAGGTTCAAAGGCACTTTTATTATTTTTATTATAGCTATAATTTGAATTCATTATTCGAACTCAATATTATGATGTAATTGTCATTCTTATCCTTCCAAACCGATATTATTGCATGCATTTGAGATTAGAGTTGAACATTAAAAGTCAAATTGACAACTGAGAAAAGAAGAATAATGCGCTTTTGAGTGATCCCATTTCGTAAAAAAAATCAGTAGCACATTGAAATTGATTTCTGTCAGTGAAATAGCAAAGTAGTCGAAAGAAAAATGTTTATGTATATTTTTGTAGGTAACAATAGAGATTGACACCAAAAGAAGCATTCATTAAACAAACAAATTTAATCACAAGTAAAAAAAAGTTTCAGTGATGCAATCCAATGAAAGCTATATTTAATGCTTCTAAACTTCTTCATTTTTCTTAAATTTGGGAACGCTTAATATTTTACGCAAGTAAAAATCAAAAGCCTTTTCCTAAAATGGAAGTTTTCTCGATTGTTTCCTAACTGTTGCTCTTGTTTTGCTGAATAACTAATATTTTCTGCATTCCTACATAATTAAAAACTGAACATCAATAACACATGAACGATTCTGGAGAAAAGAAAAGCCCAACTGCGTAATAATAATAACAAGCGTCTCACACGCATTCACCGTCACAAAACCGAAAAGCATAAACAACAAATAAACAAATAGGTTTTTGGGGAAAGGGGACGCACAAGTTGAATATTTAGTTATTGAGTAATTTGTGACCCGAACTATATTGAAAAAAAGACCAAATTCGTAAAAATATCCAATTACGTCATAAACATTCCAGTATTTCCAGGCACATTCAAATGAACTAAATTTTACGATTTTGTAGTCTCAATGTAGGCTCACCCCAAGTGCGGGCAAAATTAAAACAGAATTGTCATTTTGACTTTAATGACTTGTGTGTTATCTTTTATGACTTTTTTAAGATATGTATTTAAATTTTTCAAATGTTAGTGTGAAATTCATTTCGCTTTTTTGGCGGGCTCTCAAATTTTTGTTTACTTTTCTCACACGTATTCACCGACACGGAACTCAAAACAATAACAACAAATAAACAAATGGGTTTTGGGGGGAAGGGGACGCTTAAGTTGAATATCTAGTTATTAAGTAATTTGTGATAACCGTTAATATCTAGTTATTCAGTAATTCATGGTTGTACCGAAATTTGAGCGAAAAAAGCGTAAAATCAGTTAGTTAACTTCATTAGTAATAATTCATACTTTATAATATCCACACTTTTCCTTATACTTTGTCTCCACCGATAATTAAAAGAAGATTAGCGGGAGACGATTAAAATAAATCCCAAAGTGGCTCCATCGGTCAAATATAGGATTAATTTGACACAAAAACTCTGTTTCTGCCATTTCGGCTCTCAAAAAGAGAGTGGCGATGTCATTTCCAAGTAGCGAAAACGATTTCCTCAGCAAAAGTCACAATAGAAAACGTACTTGTGACAGATTTCAGTACAGGGACAATTTCAGTTTCCTTTGTATATTCTCAAACTGTTACAAAGGTGCAGAAAATAGGTTTGTGAATAGGGTGAATGGGATTTATTTTTAATCGCTTGCCAAGAGGATTTAAATTTGTATGGCAAATCGCGAGATTTGTAGAGGATTTAATGAAGATTTATATTAATCGACGAGTAGTGCTCGGTGGAGACATGGTATAAAATGCTAACATAAGTTTTACAAATTTATTTAATTCAGTCTTGTTTCTCTTATTTACTTTTTTCACGTAATCTAGGTAACGTAAAATTTCGCTCAGTTTCAATGTCATTTGGAAGACTACAGAATAGACTAAACCCTTTATTATAATTGTATTTCATCCGGATGGTGTAATCTCATTTCTTAGCCTAAAATCATTTATGTTTCTTAGATTGTACGGCTGCACATCTCCCACTTGTCTGACCTCGTTGGTTAAATACCTCGGTGCGGCACCTAATGAATAAACAGCCAAGGAAGTTTTGAGGAGAGTTTTGGAGGAAAAGTGAAGCATATGTTTAAGTTGTGTTAGTGCAGACTACCTATGTGTTCCACCAGGCAGGCCATAAGAGACGGCCCGAGGCTCATACGTTTCTAGGAACTGGCTACACTTTTGTTTAACATTCATGAGTTAAAGTGACATTAGTTCCCCGATTGGTCACGCATAACTCACATGTCGATAGAGCTTTTAACAGTTTGGCGTCTACTGGGATTATCGAGTGCGGGATGCCAAACAAAATACATTTTTATATGGAAAACGAACAATAATTACACATAAACGTAAATAACTATTTAAAAAATGCTACCCTGTGTTTCGATAAACGGGAAAGTTGTAGAATTGATCAGACTTCCTTGGTAATGCTAAAAATATTTTCATTATGTAACATGGAAAGGATAAGAAAAGTTTTGTTTGTGATGTAGAAATAGTGTATACGACCACAAAAGCGTACACAGATTTAAGGAGATCATATCTTCGAAACACTTTATCGATACTATCTACATATTTTATTAGAATAATTTTTGGGTCAATTTAAGGAACGGAATAAGCACAAAAACTTCTATCCTTATCGGCACACTCTAGTTTGAGTAGTTTATTAGTAATTCGAGCTTCTACAGACACTATTGAGTTTTTTCATATAAAAACGCTATTTGCTTGGCATCCCGCGGTCGATAAATGTAAAAGACGTCAGATTTTGACAGCCGTGGTAAAAGGTATTGTTATGTGGCGACAAGAAATAAAACAACACGCAGGAGTCGCTGAATGCACCCATCGATTTACTCTACAAACGCACCCGCTCGATTCACTAAACGAACATACCCAGCTGTCATTCCAGTCATCTGACAGCAGCTGTCATATTCGAAGTTCGAATTTCGATTTCCCCTCCTTGGAATTCAGCGGAGGAGTACTAGTGGGAAGTTTCCAAAGGGGAAGTATGGAACGTACTAGAAGGTGCTTAATTTTGTATAAATACACGGGTGACAGGCTCGTACGGGACAGTTATATTTTAAACGTGGACTTGTGAACATCGGTAATAAAGTAAAAAGTGATTGAGTTGAAATAAAGTGTGAATTCTAAATAGTAAAGTTGAATAACAATGTGATCTGAGTTTAAATAAGTTTGTTTGACAAATAAAGTGTTTCATTGTGTGATTATAAAAGTGAAATTGAGTTTTATTCGACGAACTCTAGGCCGAAAATATTACATTGGTGTCAGAAATTGGGAATAAAACTCATAATTCTGCGGGTAAATTCTACAGTGGAACTTTCCGGAACACAGTTAGTGTGTCAAACAGTTCTAAGTGGAGATTTCTAGAAAAAGTGCGCGTTAATAGCGTCGGCGACTAAAACGATTTATTTTTGCAGTGGAATTTTCCAAAGATATCGTGTGTGTAAACAGTGTCGGTGACTCATACAAATTTGAAAGCAAAATAGAAATGGTGGAAGGAAATGTCGGCGATGTCAAAGTGCAAGTAGAAAAAGTGGAGCATTGGTATGAACAGCTAGCTAAAGAGCTCGACTACGTCAAGAAGCAGAAAGTTCGGGAAAATTCCATCGACAGCCCACGACGCAAAGAATTTTTTTTTTCCATGGGTAGGAAAAACTTTCATAGGCACTACGAGGACCGGCCGCGCGTGCTCATAGTAGTGGTAGATTCTTACTCACACTCACTAAAAAACCTCCAACTTTCCGTCAGACTACGACTAAGTTTCCTTAACAAGTAATTCAAGCTTCTGTAGTAATCGCGTGTGGCAGGCTGCCTTCCAACGAAGGCACATACAATACCGTCAATTTATGCGGTTTCATCTTATGCTGCTAGATCTAACGGTCTCATTCGTTGTAGTCGGCGCGTAAGATTTGTCTGATCCAAAGTTCGGATAATTTGTGACAGAATGACGATGCATCTTGCAGGATGTCGGGGCAGAAGTTGGTTGATGGAATCGACGCCCCCAGGACCATCATCCAAGTCTCGCAAACAAAACGCTGCAACAAGAGTCTGACAGTAGAGGCAATCATCGCCAACAGAAAATGTGTGGCCACTATTGACACAGGTGCCACGGCTTCCATCATCCGAAGAGACCTTGTTCAGACGTCCTGGCTACATAACACCAGCTGCTACAGTCCGAAGACAGCTACAGGAGAAGCGGCCAAAGTATACGGGGAGGTGCAGCTACAGATACAACTGGAGGGATTGATCTTCTCACATGCATTCTTGGTAGCTGACATATGCGACGAATGCATCATTGGAGTGGAGTTTATGAAGGCAGGTAATTCTTGACATTCGAATGCAGGTGCTAAGGTATCGAACCGTCGAGATCCCTATGGTATACGGAAACGACAACGCTGGGAAGCTTCGAACAATACTGGAAGGCGATTAAGTTCTGCGGCTCTCTTCAGAGACAGTTCTTTGGACACGTTTGGAGGGTGACCTGGAAACCACCGATTCTATCTCATCGAGCCAGATAACAAAAGTGAACTTAAAAGTTACATCGTGGGAAAAATTCTTGCAGAGCCCAGGAATAACATGTTGCCGGTAAGACTGATGAGCCCAAATAAGCGCACCGTTAAGCTCAGACAAGGAGAGGTGATCGGAAGATGTGTGCCCGTTGCAACCATTTCGACAATAGCTGAGAGTGGGCCTGCAAGCCCTGTCTCTCCATCAAAATTGGCCGAGGTATGTAAGACTATACTCGGAGACTGTGAGCTAAATCAGAAGCAGCAAACCATAGCGGAAAATGTCATTGGCGAGTTTGCTGATATATTTGCATCACAGGATGGAGACTATGGTCGAACACACTTAGTACAACACCGCATAGACACCGGAGATGCTAGACCAATCCGCCAACCTACCAGACGACTTCCGTTGGCTAAACAGGATGAGGCCGCCGAGATGATATCGACCATGGAAAAAGAAGGTTTGATCGAAAGCTCGAAAAGTCCGTGGGCGTCGCCTGTTATACTGGTGAAAAAGAAGGACGGCAGTACTCGATTCTGCGTGGATTACCGGAGGCTTAACGATGTCACAAAAAAGGACAGCTACCCTTTACCTTGAATCGATGACACACTGGACACACTCTCTGGAGCGAAATGTTTTTCCACCCTTGACCTGAAAAGTGGCTACTGGCAGGAACAGATCCATCCAGAAGACAAAGAGAATGTTAGGGGGTCAGTTTCTGATCTGAGAGTCGTCGCTGGCATGCAGGTAGCCATCCTAAGCTCGTCGGAGGCGTGGGTCCTTTGACTCGTTGACCCCACTAGCAAAACCATGCCAGTCTTATGCGCCGAAGATGTTATGGCGCGCGAGAAAATTTTTCTTAACCCTCCCTACCGTTTGATTGCCGGCCTCGCCACGACAATCCCTTAAGTTGCCATCCCCTACTTCCTCATCCTTCCTTTAGCCATCCGCACTCATCCCATATCGCCCCTTTGTTATTAACAACCCATCATTTTTTTTTTCTCATCACAAATAACAGATTTTATTTAAGACCATAATTGATTATAATAAATTGATAGATATCAGAGCAAAATGAAAATGTATCTCAGAATTTACAACGCAAAAGAAACAAAAAAAAATAAATAAATAAAAAAAACTACAATCGGCTTAACGCCACAACTCAAGTTGTTTGAAATTAAATAAATTTTGTGACTAAACGTATTAAAAGTGTAATAAAACTAATAAGATTAACCCTAATATTCCTTACTGGTAGACACTGGTATATATGTGTGTGTGAATCAATTTATTCAATATAATTTATCAGCAATCAGTTGAACGTTATAGGTAACTATAAACCAGAAGAAAGCTCAAACTAGTGCGACAACTAGTATGAAAAGCTTTTTGCGGCAAGGGCTTCAGCAATTACCCTGACTTCTCAAGAAACATACAATATATAATCGATATAAAGCAACTACTAAAAAGATCTAAGAATGGTCTCAAAAATGACTCACCGCTTTTTTTTTTTCTTAATATTTTATCGGTATGTTTTTATACCTGTGTATGTTCAGCAACTCCAGATCAGTGGCCACAGCTCCTGGTTGCGGTTTTTGGCTTTCTTTTAAGATGAACCTACACCACTATTTTCACGCAAAAAGATTCAAATTAGTATTTGTTTATATCGATTTATATATGTATGTATGTAATTGATTTTTTTCTTACCTTCAATTTGCTGATTGATTCACACACCTATATATAAGTCCTACCTTACAGAATCGATAAAAAAAATATATATATATAAAAAAAAAAGCCTAATCTGGTTCTCGAACACTGCCTCCTTTCGCCAATAGTTTGCTGGTTCAGCGCATCAAACCGTTGCGCCACCGCTCGATTTAAAATTCTTTGTCCAGATGCAACTATAATTTTTTGGCCGGCTTTTAATTGATTAAAAAAAAAATCTCTGTCGCTGCTGCTTAACGTGCCTCGAACCTGCACAAAATTCTTCCGAAGGTCGCTAAGGTTCACGCCGCTACTACTTAAGCCACCGGTCGCCTTGTAGTTGGCCTGACCAGGCTAAGACAAAGGGACCAAGATTTCGGATTTCAAGGTACCCGGTATATTTAACGGCAGCCTAACTGAGTTGCTGCCACCGATGACCGCTATACACCGATTCTGGTTGCTGGATGAAACAAATTTGGATAAAATCACGATAGTTGCATAATTTCACCTGGTACCTTTTATCTGGCTTTGTAGTCGGCTCCTTTTCTTTTGAATAATTCCTGGAGATTTGATTCCAATAAGGTTTTATCCTTACGTCAATTAAATACTTCCCTAACAAAGGGGTCTTTAACCCAGACAACAAAAGAAAACTATATGTTGTGAGAAAGCAGCGGCTTCCTTACGCCCGCTTTGATCGATCTCCTTTGGACTTATGAAAATCTCTTTCCACATTATAAGCCAAGGAACTACCAAACTATGGAGCGGTAGCTGGAAAGATACCACCCGGCAAACGGAAAGACTATATCGCCTCACTTGACTTTTCCCCTTCCTACGATCAACCCCCCACATTTGTATGGTACAAGTTCAGGGTCTAACTTTAGGATTAGGTTGCTAACTAAAGGTTGTTGTCTCGGCTAATGTATACCACTTTCGGCTAAATGCATTCCACTGATTGGATAAGAGGCTTGAGCCTCGGTAAAAAAATGGTTTGACACCTGAATGCTCTTTGTGGAACAAAGGTTTGAATCTTGTTATATACCTTTAGAATAAAAATCGAAAATACAGTCAAATCCTAACACAGGGCTTTTCGCTTTGTTTGCCATTAGCCAAACAAATTGAAAAAAAAGAATACCCACGCATTTGCTAGTCGGGTTTCTTGTTAAAAGATACTATTTAAATACGTAGAGTACGTCTAAAACGTGGGAGCCGAACCCACTTAAACCTTAGTTAAACTTAAATGAAGAGCGTGTTTAAGCCAATTTAACTGGAACAGAAATGGATGCATTATGGTTATAATTTGAATAATAACGGTTTTCGTTCTGTTAATAGCCGGTATCATTGTCGAATGTCTTTCGCGTGAAAAACTCCAATCAGCTTCCCAGCTAGATTCTCCAATTCATACATACAAGTACCTACCACACGTCGAACTCTTGCCTTAACGAATTTGGGAAGTAGCTTCGCATTTTGACCCTTTGCAAAATTACTCTGGGCGAAATTGCGGTGAAACACCTCCTGCCCTACCCTATACGTTATTGGCCTTGATCGAGTGTTGTAGGTATTTGCCGATCTTACATGCGCCTTCAGCAGGTTCCTGGACAACTTTTGACGTGCGATCTCCATCGTCGTCTCGCGTGGTGTGACCAATATATCTGGATCCCCAAGTGCTTTCAAGCTTCGAAGTATTGTGTACGATGATCCATGGTTGATCATATTTTGGCCGAATAGGGCGTAATAGGGCTGACAACCAATGGAACCATGGGTGTCGGCACGTAACGCGCACGCTATACTGGACAAATGGGTGTCCCACGTATTTTGTTCATCGTCCACGAATACACGAAGCTTGTTGAGGATGCTAGTGTTGACTCTCTCAGATATATTGGCCTGTGGAGAGTAGAATGCCGTTCGAATATGCCGAACGCCATAGCTGTCCAGGAACCTTTTGAATTCTGAAGAAACCAACTGTTTGCCATTATCCGAATGGACAAACTCAGGAGTCCCAAAGGCATGAAAAATATCGGTTTCCATGAATGAGATTATCCTTGACGTTGTTGCCTTAGAAAGCGCCTTGAGGAAGACATATTTAGAGAAATGGTCAATGGCGATAAAGATGAAGATATTTCCACGCTTGGTGCGAGGGTATGGGCCAAGCAAATCAATGTACAACCTCTGCATGGGTCGCTCTGAGAGAATCTGGTTTATCATCGGAGGACGAAGAATTTGATTTGACGACTTTGTGGTTTTACACACCTCGCACTGGCTCACAAACGTTTTAATTTCAGAAGCCATTTTCGGCCAGTAGTACTTTTCCTTTATGCGGTTATAAGTTTTAAGAAAACCACCGTGGCAACTTAACTTGGTGTTGTGGTTCATTCCTATAAGCGTTTGTGTCAAGGTGTGCGGCACCCAAAGCCGCCAAAGTGAATCCTCGTTTTCAAGATCCCCACTTCTGAACCTCACTCTTTTGTATATAAACTTTTCGGATACAACGAGATCCGGAAGTGAGGCTTGATTCTTCTCAATGTCCTCTCGAATTCTACCATACTCCTCAGAGTCAAACTCAGCAGAAGACAAATCTATATCCTCACCTACCATCGTGACCGAAATCTCTTCCATATGTCCTCTCGACAAGGCATCCGGCACTACATTGAGGGATCCCTTGCGATGTTCGATCTCGAACGTAAACCGTTGGAGCTCGAGACTCCAACGTGCCAGTCTTCCGCCCAAATCTTTAAGTGACATAAGCCACTTAAGACTGGAGTGATCAGTTATGACTCGAAATGGTAAACCATCAATGTAGGCACGAAACTTTCTAACACTTAACAACACGGCCAGACACTCAAGCTCAGTCACCGTAAAATTTTTCTGGGCTTTAGTAAGTTTTTTTGACATAAAAGCTATAGGCTTCTCGTTTCCATCTTCGTCTTGTTGGCAAAGCACCCCGCCTACCGCTTCAGAAGAAGCGTCACTCTGAATAATGAATTCCTTCTTGAAGTCGGGCTGTGATAAGACTGGGGCGCATGTAAGTGCCTCCTTCAACTTCTTAACCGCCTCTTCTGCCGCAGATGTCAACTCGAAGCCCTTTCGCTTTTTAAGGCAATCGGTTAGTGGAGCTGAAAGATCGGAGTAATTCTTGATGAATCGCCTATACCACCCAGTCATGCCTACAAACCTCCGCACCTGTCTCACGGACTTAGGAATTGGAAAGTCTACCATCGCGGCAACCTTTTCGGGATCGGTCTTGAGGTTACCCTGACCAACGATGTAACCAAGAAACTTAATCTCCCGCATGCAGAACTTGCTCTTGTTTACGTTGATTGTTAAGTTCGCCCTACGCAGGCAGGAAGCCACTTCCGCCAAAACTTGGATGTGGGTGTCGAAATCCGGTGTACAAATCAGAAGATCATCGATGTATTTGATTACGTGTTTGCGCAAGCGGGGAGGTAGAACGCTCATTACTCGGTCCATCAGCCGACACATTCTTTGGGCAGCATTGCATAGCCCGAACGGCATTACAACAAACTGGTATAATGGCCGTCCTGGTACTGCAAATGCTGTCTTCTCTCTGGACTCTTTCTCAAGAGGTATTTGCCAAAAGGCATCCTTGAGATCAAGCCCAGAGATAAAGAATGTGTCCTCCAAGTTACCGAGTAATCCGTCTATAAGTGGCTGCGGATATGCATCCGGCTTTGTCACCTTGTTCAACTTCCTGCTATCCAAGCAGAGGCGTACTTTGCCTGGCTTCCTGACTAGAACTATCGGGGAACACCAAGCAGAGTTGCTTTCTTCAATCACACCAAGTTCTAGCATACGGTCGAGTTCCTTGTAAACCTCTTTCTGCCGAACCGGAGACAGGGGGTAGTGCCTAGATTTAATGGGCACTGCTCCGCCAACATCGATTACATGGGTTTCGAGATGAGTACGACCGAGACCCTTGTCTGCGAAATTTGGAAATTGCTTCTTCACCGACTCTAGCTTAGTTTGCTGCTCTGGTGTAAGTACCATGAAACTAGGGTCCCCTTGTGAATCCACATTTTCCTCCTCTCTAAGTGTAGGCTCGTCCAGTGCAGAGACCTGTGGCATCAGTTCAAACTCCTTCCAAAAATCCATGCCGAGATAAACTTTTTGTGTCAGGTTTGGAATAACATAGAAAGTAATGGTCTTAGTCACTTTGTTCAGCGTAGCCGGGATTTGACAAAAGCCGACAATTTTATGTGAGCCTCCATCTGCGGTCTTCACCACATTATTGTATGGCCTCATCTGAATCCCATTCCTTTCTATGAATTCCAACCCTGACTCTCCCAAAACAGAGATGGATGCACCACTATCCAACAGTCCAAGGACTTGTTCATCCTTGAGACGAACACTAGCGTACATCCGACCGTCTATTTCGGAAGCTAAGATTGTCTCGACAATGAGTTTTCGAAAGTGTTTCCGCTTTCGAAACCGCTCCCTACACTTAGACAGTGATCCGGTCTTACCCATTCCTCCACCCATAATCTTAGCGCGCAACTCATAATATTTCTGCTTCCTTTCATGAAGCGTCTTTAGAGCAAACTTGTTTGCAGGATGACTGGATGGAATTGGTTCCTGGTTTCGCTGAAGAATCTTAACCGCTGGACTATTCGACACCTGACTCCTACACACAGACCCGTTTAAAGGTTCTACTTCTGCCTTTCGGGGAAGTTGCTGGAACGACTGTCCCCGACTGTCCTGTCGTTCCTCTGACGGTTTCCCGGGTGTTTTGAGCACTCCGGTGTCGTAACCCCCTTTTCACCGCAGAGGAAGCAAAACAAGTTCCTTTCTTTCGACGGGCATTTGTAGAACGAATGACCTTTAACGTCACAGTTCCAGCAAACAAGAGAGTTTGATGGCCGATTTCCCTCAGGCCTACTCATCGCTGCTACTTCACCAGCTACTAGTTCCTCATCCTCCTCTTCCGGCAGATGGAGCTCTTGAACAGAGCGCTGACTAAAGTTTCGCCTTGCCAGAAACCGTTCTGCTTCTCTGCCTTTATGGCGTAACTGCTCCAAGTCGCATATGCTGGAAGACAGTAATATCTCTCCCAGTTTATCTCTTGCATTATTTCTAATAACTTCGACTAACTTTTTGGCGTCGAATGGATCGTTCAGGCGGTCGTTCAGACCTACGATGGAGCCATAAAAGTCGTCGAAGCTCTCCTTAAATCCTTGCCTGCGAGTGAGCAATCTCATGTATACGTCGACATCGTTTTCCTTTCGCCCAAACTCCCTCTTCATAGCAGTTTTGATCTCTCCAAACCTTGTATGAGGGTTTTTTCGCAAAAATGACCAGTACCAGTCATTAGCCTTTCCACCCAAAAGACTGTGGAAGTTTGCTGTGACTTGTTCATCCGTGTAGGACGACAAGGCTTGGAGCCTATCAACTTTAAACAGGAAGTCTTCGACGTTTTCTTGTCCCTCAAATTTTACATTCCACCTGTCCAACCGCACAATCTCCGACGCCATGGAGTTGGCTACGCTTTGCGTTTCTCTTGGAGGAGGTCTTGCTGGGTTAAAATCAGATGGGAGGAAATAAGCGCCGGAATGTCTACCATTGGCATCACTCACAGGCTGGACGCTACTACTATTGCTGGGATAAGATCCTTGTGGACTTGAGCGAACAACTGACAAAGCATTGACTTTCTCCAACATACCATTCATAAAGGTTTCCATCTGCTGGAAGAGATGGATTTGATTGACCGTTAAGGTCTGCTCAATTTTTGAAGCTAAAGCTTCCACTGGCGAAATATTATTTGTTCCCTGATCAGTGGGATTTTCATCTGACGGATTTTCGTCAACCATTTTTGCACTGCTCGCGGCTGAACTCGCGGAGTTGTCAAAACTAAAATTGTTGATTGACTTGCAAAAACGATCGAACTCTTGCTCAGTGGTTACCTTGGTTAATATATTGGTTCCAGGATTAGACGGCCGACTCATAATCTGGTACGCGGTAACCCGAGGAACTATAGCGTATCGTATGAATCAAAAAAATGTTTTTTTGTCTCCTCACAGAGCAAAAATCATCCCACTTTTAACCCCAACTACGAGAGATGGCAACGAACAAGAAAGAAGTTAGGAACGAATACGAATAAAAACAAACTAAACACGAATTTCAAAGCCAGCGAAAGAGCAACAATATAAGCTAACTGAATAACCAAATAAAAACAAAATCCAGCAAAATAAAACAAAATACCTAAACTCAGTTAATCTAGTCTTAAGTCCTGAATTGCCCTGAATTTTAACTCCACCGTCAACCTAACTGACGGTCTTCCAGATATAGTGACCACCACCACCAGGGCTTGCCTTTCAAAACCAAAGAAAACTAAAAGACACAACAAAAAAAATGAATATATTACCAAACAAAACCAATGAAATTCTAAGCTAAACCTACAAGCTAAATCACCAATCTTATCACTGACCTTACTTAAAATGAGAGACTAGGAAATCACAGGGATTAGAAAAAAAAAAAAACTTAAAAGCTAAACTAAACTTAAAATCTGCGAAACAGTTAAGAAAGTGATGTAAATCTTATAAAACTAACTACATATAGGTATTAAATATGACGCAAACTAAATCGCAATTAAAATAAATATTAAAATCCTAATACAGCTCTGAATAAAACGAATAACTTAGCAGTAAGCATTAACAACAAAGCAATAGAATCACCAATAAATCTGCCCTCAAACCTAGATTAATCCTTCTTGACTCAAATCCATAGAAATCGCACGAACTAACAATAAAGTGCAATCAGATGCCACGATCAAATCAAAAATGTAAGTCAAATCACCTTGACCCAAACCAAGTCTAAGTAAAACTCGGAAACTTACGACGAAAAACCAAATAAACTCTTTAAACCACAAACAAAGCAGTTTCTCTTAAAAATACTCATTCATATTTTGGGCTGGGATGAGTATTTGCGGCGCAGAAGGGATGATACTAGGAAGAAAGAGATGGCAAAGTTCTACGAGCCGATATTCAAAGGTAAAATAAACTATTTGTTGAACTGTTTACAGGAAAAAATTAAAACTGAATCTAATAGATACGCACTTGTTTTAGGACAGGTACAAACAAGAGTCCTCATCTGCACCAGACTCAAAAACGTAAAAAAAAACAAACAGCTGTGTCTACCTGAATAACCTGACGGATCTTATCAAACTTACTTCAACGAGTAGTTTGAGTCTCTTCAGGTTGAGAAACTCTCTAAGGCAGAAAAATACAATGAATTCTGTGACCGGACTTCAAAGTTGTCTTTGACAAACATCAGGACTCGGCTACTGGAATTCATTCAAAAAAAGAAAAAGAAAATAATGATAATTGATCTGGCTTCTTTTATCGCAACGCGATACCAGGAATAACCCAGTCACCGGGACTTATAAAGGAAAACCAAATTCAAGTAAAAGCAAAAACGAATTAAAATTTTGATAACTAAAATGTTAAATTTCTAAATGAAAACAAATGAAAGGCTCCATCAAAAGTATTCGATAAAATTCCTGCCATAAGGCAGGCCTCACGTTGTGGGCGCCATTGTTAGGAGTCAGTTTCTGATCTGAGAGTCGTCGCTGGCATGCAGGTAGCCATCCTAAGCTCGTCGGAGGCGTGGGTCCTTTGACTCGTTGACCCCACTAGCAAAACCATGCCAGTCTTATGCGCCGAAGATGTTATGGCGCGCGAGAAAATTTTTCTTAACCCTCCCTACCGTTTGATTGCCGGCCTCGCCACGACAATCCCTTAAGTTGCCATCCCCTACTTCCTCATCCTTCCTTTAGCCATCCGCACTCATCCCATATCGCCCCTTTGTTATTAACAACCCATCATTTTTTTTTTCTCATCACAAATAACAGATTTTATTTAAGAGCATAATTGATTATAATAAATTGATAGATATCAGAGCAAAATGAAAATGTATCTCAGAATTTACAACGCAAAAGAAACAAAAAAAAATAAATAAATAAAAAAAACTACAATCGGCTTAACGCCACAACTCAAGTTGTTTGAAATTAAATAAATTTTGTGACTAAACGTATTAAAAGTGTAATAAAACTAATAAGATTAACCCTAATATTCCTTACTGGTAGACACTGGTATATATGTGTGTGTGAATCAATTTATTCAATATAATTTATCAGCAATCAGTTGAACGTTATAGGTAACTATAAACCAGAAGAAAGCTCAAACTAGTGCGACAACTAGTATGAAAAGCTTTTCGCGGCAAGGGCTTCAGCAATTACCCTGACTTCTCAAGAAACATACAATATATAATCGATATAAAGCAACTACTAAAAAGATCTAAGAATGGTCTCAAAAATGACTCACCGCTTTTTTTTTTTCTTAATATTTTATCGGTATGTTTTTATACCTGTGTATGTTCAGCAACTCCAGATCAGTGGCCACAGCTCCTGGTTGCGGTTTTTGGCTTTCTTTTAAGATGAACCTACACCACTATTTTCACGCAAAAAGATTCAAATTAGTATTTGTTTATATCGATTTATATATGTATGTATGTAATTGATTTTTTTCTTACCTTCAATTTGCTGATTGATTCACACACCTATATATAAGTCCTACCTTACAGAATCGATAAAAAAAATATATATATATAAAAAAAAAAGCCTAATCTGGTTCTCGAACACTGCCTCCTTTCGCCAATAGTTTGCTGGTTCAGCGCATCAAACCGTTGCGCCACCGCTCGATTTAAAATTCTTTGTCCAGATGCAACTATAATTTTTTGGCCGGCTTTTAATTGATTAAAAAAAAAATCTCTGTCGCTGCTGCTTAACGTGCCTCGAACCTGCACAAAATTCTTCCGAAGGTCGCTAAGGTTCACGCCGCTACTACTTAAGCCACCGGTCGCCTTGTAGTTGGCCTGACCAGGCTAAGACAAAGGGACCAAGATTTCGGATTTCAAGGTACCCGGTATATTTAACGGCAGCCTAACTGAGTTGCTGCCACCGATGACCGCTATACACCGATTCTGGTTGCTGGATGAAACAAATTTGGATAAAATCACGATAGTTGCATAATTTCACCTGGTACCTTTTATCTGGCTTTGTAGTCGGCTCCTTTTCTTTTGAATAATTCCTGGAGATTTGATTCCAATAAGGTTTTATCCTTACGTCAATTAAATACTTCCCTAACAAAGGGGTCTTTAACCCAGACAACAAAAGAAAACTATATGTTGTGAGAAAGCAGCGGCTTCCTTACGCCCGCTTTGATCGATCTCCTTTGGACTTATGAAAATCTCTTTCCACATTATAAGCCAAGGAACTACCAAACTATGGAGCGGTAGCTGGAAAGATACCACCCGGCAAACGGAAAGACTATATCGCCTCTCTTGACTTTTCCCCTTCCTACGATCAACCCCCCACATTTGTATGGTACAAGTTCAGGGTCTAACTTTAGGATTAGGTTGCTAACTAAAGGTTGTTGTCTCGGCTAATGTATACCACTTTCGGCTAAATGCATTCCACTGATTGGATAAGAGGCTTGAGCCTCGGTAAAAAAATGGTTTGACACCTGAATGCTCTTTGTGGAACAAAGGTTTGAATCTTGTTATATACCTTTAGAATAAAAATCGAAAATACAGTCAAATCCTAACAAGAAGGCCGCTTTCACAACTGGCAATGGACTATGGCAGTTTACAGTAATGCCATTTGGTCTGTGTAAGACCTTTGAGCGTCTTATGGAACGTGTCTTACATGGTCTGACATGGAAAACCTGCCTGGTATACTTGGATGACGTCATCGTTTTGGGAAAGACGTTCGCTGAACATCGCGACAACTTGAGGGAGGTGTTCACACGACTTTGAGCAGCACACTTGAAGCTCAATCCAAAGAAGTGTGCGCTGTTCAGAGCAGAAGTTAAGTATCTGGGGCATGTGATATCGTCGGATGGAGTGAAGACGGATCCGGATAAGATCGAAGCTGTGAAAAGTTGGCCAGTTCCCAAAGACAAACACCCCCTAAGGAGCTTTCTCGGTCTTGCAACGTACTACAGGAGGTTCGTTAAAACCTCGCCGAGATTGCAAAGTGTCTGCACCAGCTGACTGAGAAGGGAAGACAATTCAAATGGTCAGGTGAGTGCGAAAGAAGCTTTCAGCATCTGAAGCAGCGACTTTGCGAAGCACCGGTACTAGCTTACCCCATCCCCAAGACATTTATTGTGGACGCAGACTCTTGCAATGTGGGTGTTGGCGCAGTATTGTCGCATTTACACGATGGGCAGGAGAAAGTGGTTGCAGACTTCAGCAAAATTTTTACCCGACCAGAGAGAAAATACTGCGTTACCAGGCGAGAACTCCTTGCTCTAATATTGGCAACGAAACATTTCCAGAAGTACCTGAGTGGCCAAAAATTCATCTTGCGAAAAGACCACGCCGCTCTCAAATGGTTACTTCAGTTCAAAAATCCTGAGGGACAAGTCGCAAGATGGATCGAGCGATTGCAGGCTTTTGACTTCGAGATACAACATCGCTTAGGAAGATTGCACTGCAGCGCGGACGCGTTATCCCGGAGACCATGTGAGCCTAATTGTAAGCATTGTGTGCGACAAGAGGAAAAGGACGAAGGTGTTTCTGTCCAGAGAATAAGAGCCGAACCTGCAGAAGGCTGGAGTACTGAGGAACTTCGCAACGCACAACAAGAAGACCCTGACATTGAGCCAATCCTTGCATGGAAGGAATCTATGGAGAAACCGAGCGCAAGGGATATATCCGATAGAAGTCCCACATTAAAGGCATATTGGGCGCAGTGGGACTCTTTCCATGTACAAGATGGCGTTCTGCGAAGAAAATGGGAAATGCCGGATGGAAAATCCTTTAAAATGCAGCTTGTGGTTCCACGGTCCAAAGTGCAGGAAATTTTGCGGGAAATGCACGATGGAGTATCTGGTGGGCACTTGGGCATCAACAAAACCCTGGAAAAGGTACGGGAACGTTTTTTTTGGCTGAGTGCAAGAAGCGACGTTGAGAGCTGGTGTCGAAAGTGTATTACTTGTGCTGCTAGTAAGGGACCCAAAGTCAAAACCAGGGGTAAAATCCACCAGTACAATGTGGGTGCTCCCTTTGAAAGGATCGCCGTCGACATCGCAGGACCATTTCCGGAAACTAAAAGCGGTAATCGTTACATCCTGGTTATTGCCGATTACATCAGCAACTGGCCCGAGGCATTTGCGATCCCAAATCAAGAAGCGAAAACTGTTGTCGATCAGATAGTGGACCACTGGGTGTGCAGGTTTGGAGTGCCAATAGAATTACATTCCGACCAGGGAAGAAACTTCGAGTTGAAGATATTCCAGGAAGTATGCGCAGCAATCGGACTACAGAAGACACGGACACACAATCAGATGGAATGGTGGAACGCTTCAACAAGACGCTGAAGGAACATCTCTCTAAAGTCGTGGACGAGAATCAACGGGATTGGGATCGGCGAATACCTTTATTCCTCATGGCCTACCGAAATGCCATTCACAGTACAACTGGATATACTCCCTCTGAAGTTTTATTTGGACGAACCGCCAGGCTACCCAGTGAGCTTAAGTTCGGATTTCCCACTGAAGACCCAACATGCGAGGAGGACTACGTGGTTGACCTTAGGAAAAGGATTAATGACATCCACCAGAAAACCAGAAGCAATATAAAAGTTGCAAGCGACCGCATGAAGACGAGATACGATGCGCGAGCAACGGCACCCGAGTTCAACGAAGGAGATCTGGTATGGCTCTACAACCCACATCGTAAAAAGGGAAGATCGCCAAGGCTTCAGAGGGTATGGGAAGGTCCCTACTAAGTTGTAACGCGAATTAATGATATCGTGTTCTGAATCCAAAGAGAACTAAGAGCGAAGATGAAAGCTTTCCATGTTGATCGCCTACATCGCTACCACGGAAGCAACGATGACGTACTTGGGGGGCAATGTTATGTGGCGACAAGAAATAAAACAACACGCAGGAGTCGCTGAATGCACCCATTGATTCACTCTACAAACGCACCCGCTCGATTCACTAAACGAACATACCCAACTGTCATTCCAGTCATTTGACAGCAGCTGTCATATTCGAAGTTCGAATTTCGATTTCTCCTTCTTGAAATTCAGCGGAGGAGTACCAGTGGGAAGTTGCCAAAGGGGAAGTATGGAACGTACTAGAAGGTGCTTAGTTTTGTATAAATACACGGGTGACAGGCTCGGACAGTACAGTTATATTTTCACGGTCTTGTGAAAATCGGTAATAAAGTAAAAAGTGATTGAGTTGAAATAAAGTGTCAAATTCTAAATAGTAGAGTTGAATAACAGTGTGATCTGAGTTTAAATAAGTTTGTTTGATAAATAAAGTGTTTCATTGTGTGATTATAAAAGCGAAATTGAGTTTTATTCGACGAACCCCAGGCCGAAAATATTACAGTATGTACTCTATTTCAGGGGACTAATGTGAAAATAAATGCTTCACTCACGCGCACTGTATACGTGAAAAAGAGCTATGTCTTGTCTCTTTATTCAATGGCGGCACCATGTTTGATTTTAAACACTGCTATCAATGTGTTGTACCCCAGCCTTTGCCTCACGTTCAACCACCTTAGCGTCTCCAGCATAAAGTTTATTGGGGTAAAACGATTGCACCTTAATATACTTCTGATGCCTTTGTTTTTAAGTTTTTGAAGCCTTTGAATGTGGTTTTGATTGCAGCACGTGTATGAAATGGTGGAACAAAATTCAAAGTGTGGTGTTGTAAACTATTATGGCAGTCATGTCATCTATTTGGTTTCTGATCCTCTTGAAGAAACCAATCTTTTGCCGATCTTTTTGCATATTTAAGCAACATGTTTATGCATATTTAGCTTCTTGTCAATAGTCATACCTAAGTATTCGATACAGCTTACATTTTCAATGTGTTTCCTGTTAATACTGATGTTGGTTTCGCTCGGTAAATTTATTTCTATTAATTTAGTTTTTTGCTCATTTTGAGCCAAAGGTATAGTTGTTGTAAAATTTTTGCCTGGGGCTCGTCGAATAAAACTCAATTGCACTTTTATTATTACACAACAAAACACTTTATTTATCAAACAAAACTTATTTAAATCCAAATCACACTTAATTCAACTTCGCTTCCTAGAATTCAACACTTAATTTCAATTCAATAATTTTTTACTTAACTATCGATTTTCACAAGTCAACGTTTAAAATTTTACTGTCCCGTAGGAGCCTGTCACCCGTGTATTTATACAAATTAAGCACTTTCTAGTACATTCCAAACTTCGCCTTTAGCTATTTTCCATTGGCACTCTTCCGCTGAATTCGATGGAGGGGAAACCGTCGAAATCAAAATTGGAACTTCGGATATCAGTTTGCTGTCAGCTGACTCGAATAACAGTTTTATGCGTTCGTAAAGTGAATCGATGGGTGCATTCAGCGACTCCTGCACTTCATTTTATTTCTAGTTGCCACGTTACATATTGCCCTCCTCTTAGCTTTGCTCGTCCCGAACAAGTACGTCATCATTGCTTCTGTGGTAGCGATGTAGGCGATCAACATGGACGACTTTGATCTTCGCTCTTGGTCCTCGTTGGATTCTGAAGACGACATCATTGATTAGCGTTACAACTTGGTAAGGACCTTCCCAATCCTGCTGCAGCTTTGGCGATCTTCCCTTTTTACGAGTGGGTTGTACAGCCAGTTCATCATACCAGTTCTCCCTCGTTGAACTCGGGTGCTGTTGCTCTCGCATCGTATCTGGTCTTCATGCGGTCACTTTTATATTGCTTCTGGTGGTGTATGCAATTTACCCTTTCTCTAAGGTCCACCATGTAGGTCCACCGCGGACACTCTTGCCAAGGTTGTTACTGAGCAAAAGGTAGCAGTGGGCAATGACTACTAGGGTGACACACGAACTCCACAAAAGGATGATAGCCTCAACCTTCTTTTATGGTGTATTCTTTTCAACACCGATTCGTGAAATTGGTGTGGAATACAGAAGAAAAATTGTTCTTTTCTCGTACACCTGAACGGAATCGTGCTCATGTAAATGTTTTTTTGAACTCCCAATTAGTTCGGTGTCGACACTGAACTCGAATTTTCGCCACCGTTCCCACCGTCGTATTTGACGGTGGAAGCTGGCGTAGCTTTGATTGTGTATGTGAAGTGACGTTTCGACTCAATTTTGATTTGTCATTTTTTAAAACGCGACTGAAATCATATGAGATCAATAAAAGGTTACTAAATAACACAAACTCAAAGCTATCAAAATTCATTTTAATTTAAAAGTACAAAAAAGCGACGCCAACAAAATGAAACGCTACGAAATGAAAAAAGTAAACAAAATAAAGTCAAAGCTATTTGACAATTAACGTGATGACTGCACCGGTGTAGTATTTGTCGTTCTGCACACTTTGAAGCCAAGCTCACACCACGCTGGAATGGACGCTAGCACCGAGTATTATTTGCCAGCTCAGTGTGGCAGTTCGGTGTTCAAAAGAATACTTCCTTCTGGTGTGCACACTTGTAGATAGGTGGTGACCCAGGTTTGCCCCGAACCAAAGCAACCCTAAGTCAATAGGAAACAAAACAACACCAAAGAACTACAAAGAATAAGATAAACTCACGTTCTCCAAAAAGAGTAAGCACCTTTTAAAAGGTGCAAAAAAAAGGTTTGGAAGTACAAAACATTTGTTTGATAATAATTTTAGTCGATTTAAGACTGAGTTATTGGCAAAAACAAGAAAGGCGCGAAAGACATATAGCACGATTCGAACTTGTATGCAGATACTAGGCACATAATTTCCGGAAGAAGGTTATTAAATGGCTGCGAATACGCGGAACTGTTTATTAAAAATGCAATATAATGAAAATAAATACTTTGCAAAACAAATAAATACTAAAGAAAACACTATTTTAGACAGAAAACTTAAGACGAGCGGATTGTTATGTGGCGACAAGGAATAAAACAACATGCAGCATTCGCGAATGCACCCACCAACGCACCCGCTCGATTCACTGAACGAACATACCCAACTGTCATTCCAGTCATTTGACAGCAGACTGCCGTTCGAAGTTCGAACTCGATATCGAACTTCCCCTCCATTGAATTCAATGGAAAATTACCAGCGTCGAACCGTCGAGAACATGGTGAATTTGTATAAACACATGAATGACAGGCTCGGACGAGACAGTTATATTTTAAACGTTGACTTGTGAAAATCGGCAATAAAGAAAAAAGTGATTGAATTAAAATTAAGTGTTGAATTCAAATTAGTGAAGTTGAAAAACAGTGTGATTTGAATTTAAATAAGTTTGTTTGATAAATAAAGTGTTTCATTGTAAAATTACAAACGTGAAATTGAGTTTTATTCGACGAACCCCAGGCAAAAACATTAGAGTATGTTTTGTGTATGGCCGCGTACAATTTGCAAAATTGCTTTCCTAATTTCGTTACAGTATCTTTGACGTTTCTAGAAAGAGATAGCGCCATTGTAAAACAGGATAGCAAGGCGAAAGTCTTTATCGGCTTTCTGCAGCGCTATTCAAAATTTATCGCATCAAACACTTTGGAAAACATCATCCACTTTCTGCTTTTCATTTCTCAAAAACTTTTCAAAGGGAGCTGTACAGAGCTATCAGGCCTAAATAGTTAAATAAGTATGGGAGTTCATGCGCTGCGGTGGAAAATTTAATTTTTTGTTGGAAGGAAATTATTGGAATTTTTAACTGATTTTTTATAACAAAAAAAAAAAAAAATCCAACGTTCTTGCTCGCTTATTATTTTTGATATAAAATACGTAGAAATTGTTCATACATTTATTTCTTAGTTGCATAAGGCACTCCCTTGCCATGGTAGGACAAAAACAAGACATGGCTACAGGGGCAGCGATCTAAGGGCTGAATTAGATCGCCTCCCCTTAAATCAAGCTGTTTTGTGTCTCAAGGGGTCTTAAAAAATTTAATTAGATCATTACAATTTTAGGCTTTCCTCTATTCCCTTCAATCAGATTTTCGAGTGCTTCGAAAAGAAGTTTCGGCAAAAGCTTTCGGAATCAGTACCATTGTTCTTATTTTTAACCTTAGGGCCGGTTTTTCAGTGCTGAATTACGCTCAGCTTAAACCAGGATCTGCTAGTCCCGGAACAAAACGAGTCTAGAGTTAGCCCAGCGAGTATCTTTTCAGTGCAGTGTTAACTCCGTCAGTAAAGTTGTCAAAATCTTACCGTAGAACCACAGTGATGTAGCTGTGGCGGTAGTAGTAGCGGTAGTAAGCGCTGTCAAAATTTAAAACACATGTATTCAGTGTATTGCGCACACAATGTGTGTCTGTGGCGGTAGCGCGTAGCTGTGGCGGTAGTAAGAGTTGGCCAACTTTTAACTTTCGTAGCGCTACACGGTTGACAGCGCTACACGGTGGACAGTTCAATACAAGTTAAGTAAAGAATGGAGGAAAAGCACGTCGAAAAGTTTATTGAAATGGTTAAATCTAAAGAAATTTTATGGAATTTGTGTCATCCGTTGTACAAAAATATTAAATCTAGTTCAAATTAACTCAGAGCATTGGCCATTGTTTATAAACGGGGTTTTTGTTCGACATAGCCGCGCCACACCATTGTGTTCAATTTTTTTCCGTACATGGCTCCGCGGCTGTACTACGTACTATTGCTACATACCACCGCTACGGGCATTGTGGTCCCACGGTTAGACTCTCGAAATTATTGACTCTCCTAGTTTTCACTTCACAAAGAAACACACAGGAAAGGAAGTTCGAGTCCTTTTCAGATGTCATTTTTTACAGAAACAAGCGGAGCCACTGTCATTTCACACAGAAAAGAACATTGACATAAAATATGTGGACAGCTAGTGGGTGTCTCCGCTCATGGTCCTATACAACCACATAGACAGCCCGTACAGTTCGATCTTATATTTTCTCCTCCATCTCCGTCTATACAGACGGGACCATCAATCGTCCGAAGAATTTTCCTCTGGAAGCGGCCTAAAGTGTTTTCATCCGCCTTTGACAGAGTCCATGCTTCCGTACCGTAAAGCAGGACAGGGATGATGAGGGTCTTATTATTGAATAAAGAGACAAGGAATAGCTCTTTTTCACATATACAGTGCGTGTGAGATGATGCTTCACTTTTTCCGCAAAACACCACTTCTTGTCTCTTTATTCAATGGGTCTTATACGTGAACACTTCAGTTGCTCGAGAGAGGGAAACAGCGATTGGCAAGAGTTATTCTTCGTTTGACTTCAGCACTGGTGTCATTGTCTGAATTGAAAGCGGAACCCAGGTTTACAAAGTCCCTAACTACCTCAAAGTTATAGCTGCCGATGGTGATGTTTTGTGCAAGACGTCGGTTTTGGAGGTCTTTTCTTGATGACAGCATATACTTGCTTTTGCCCTCATTGACTGCTAAGCCCATATTCGCCGCTTCCGTCCCAATACTCACGAACGCTTCACTGACATCACGGTTTGTTCTACCGATTATGTCAATGTCGTCTGCGTATGCGAGTAGTTGAAAGGACTTTTGAAAGATTGTACCTCTGGTGTTGGCGCCAGAGTTCTGCACAATTCTCTCAAGTATGATGTTAAAGAAGTCGCATGACAGCGCGTCGCCTTGTCTAAATCCTTTTTTGACATCAAAAGGGTCGGTGAGGTTTTTGCCGACCTTGACGGAACAGCGTGAATTTTTCATCGTCATCCTGCACAGACTGACGAGTTTGGCAGGGATGCCAAAACTAGACATTGCGCTATATAGCTTATCTCTATAGATGCTGTCATACGCGGTCTTAAAATCGATGAAAAGGTGGTGTGTATCGAATTGGAATTCCTGGGTTTTCTCCAAGATCTGCCGCAGTGTGAATATTTGATCGATGATGGACTTTCCTGGCCTAAAGCCACACCCTATCAGATTGTTGACAAACGGCTTCAGGCGTTCACAGAGTATAGCAGAAAAGATCTTGCATGCGATGTCAAGAAGACTGATGCCTCTGTAGTTGGCAAAACTCAGATTGTCTCCTTTCACCTCTCCGCTACGGAGGCTAGAAATCATCATGGCAAGAGTTTGTTTGTTTTTTACTCCTCTATATATTTGTTCTATCGAAAGATTAACCCACTCCCGAAGGTTTGAGATCCAAGATGGTCTTTGTCTCCCAACGCCTCTTCTCCCTTCTATCCTGCCCCGCAAGATGACTTGTAAATAAGTTATATTTTTCGTTTCTTATGACATGCCCCAAGTATTCCAGATTTCTTCTTTTAATGGTAGCCACGAGCTCTTTCTTCAAATTTAGGCGCCTAAGCACTTTCTCGTTTGTTTGGAACTACTGTCTATGGATAATTTTAATGGGGAATGTTGCTTCTACAACACACCACCAGTACCAAACAGCCAGGCACCATTTTTGTCGCTGGTTGTGTATAAGCGGAGACACCATCTAACAGAACATATATATTATGTCAATGGAAAGCCATTCAAAAAATCTAACACCGTTCTCCAGAGTTGATCCGCGAATAACTCACCATATTTGTCAAGTTAAGCCGAGAATAATTCCGCATCAATCTTCTTCTTCTTTTTCATTTAATATGAATATTTGCTACTCCTTGTGGTAGAAGCACAGATATATTCCCCACGTTGCCGGCATCTGAGATAGATAAGGCATCTCCACTGATAAGCCATCTTAGATTTATTGGCAGTGTTTTAGTGCAGAGTTAACTTCGTCAGTAAAGTTGTCAAAATCGACTCCCGAAATTATCGACTCTCCCAACTCTCACTTAAAATTAAGAAATCACAGGAAAAGTAGTTCGAGTCATTTTCCGATGTCATTTTTTACAGAAACACGTGAGGCCACTGCCATTTCACACAGAAAAAAACACCAAAGACGTTCACACTGTTCACCAGAGTTGATCCGCGATTAACTCACCAAATTTGGCGAGTTAAGCTGAGATTATTCACAGATCAGAATTCATTCAAAAATTCATTTCTGGGGTAACCTCAGTTTAACTCGTATGATCTCGCACTGAAAAATTGGGCATAGTTGTGCAGAACCAATCAAACGAGGTTTCCAAAACGGTAACTTGAAAAATAAATGGGTGTAGTTATTTTTTTAAAGAGAGATATTATACAAATCGATGTTTGCTATTCGAGTGCTAGACGAAGACTGAAAAGCATAAAGTAACTTACTTGCTTTGTTTATGTCCGAACTTCCCCATATCGTTTGATAACTGATAAGTCTTTGCATCACAGTTGACTGATTCCTTTAAAACTATCCGCATATTCAGCCGTTTCTAGTTATGACCGAGATATGTAGTCCAATTTTGACGTGTGGGTTTTTCTAGTAGAGAGTAATCAAGTGTGCTATACTGTGCATAATGAGAATCGTAATCATTTTAACAGAAAAACATACAGAAAGGTTTTCAATGATAACTCTCAAGTTCGCCTTGTCTTAAAATAAATACAAAAAGGTTTACATAATAAAGAGACACTACGTTTCACGTCTCAACTGCGATTACTTTCTCATGTGTTTTTTTATGTGATACAAGTCCAGCCGGCTGCGCAAATTTCTTATCACAGATCGTGCAGCTGTACCTCTTTACGGGCATATGTAGAGTCATGTGCTGCTGAAGAGTTTTCGGTAGCTTAAATGTTGCATCGCAGGTATCACACTTATACGGTCGCTCATTTTTATGCACTACCATGTGTCTGCGCAAACTTTGATTTGTATAAAAAGTGCTTTCACATTCTTCACATTTGAAATCTCGTCGATTGTTATGACGTTTTACATGCAACGTTAAATATGAGCGCATCCTGAACGCCATGCCACAAATTTCGCATATGTTCGGTTTCTCTCCAGTGTGAGTTCGTCTGTGAAATTTCATTTCCGTGGAAGTAACGAATCTCTTTCCACAAAACTCGCAAGGGTATCGGTTTATTCCTCTGTGGCGTTGCATATGAATATTAATGTTGAATCTTTCTTTTGAGGAAAAATCGCAATAGTCACATTTGAACCGTTTTGGGTGTACTTCATTATTATGGTTCGTAAATTGGCGTCGAGTGAGGAATTGTAAATTACACAGATCACATTTTAAAGATTTTTTTTTAGCAGTGTTTTCCTTTGTTTTCTTGTGTTTGGTAAGGCTGCCGGTAACATCACTTAACGGCTCACTATTACCAGAACTTTGGGGTTTGGACCGTTTTAGAATATCAAACTGTTAACAAAAAAGATATCAAAAACAATTTAAATTTTTCCTTTTATAATTTAGCAGCTCGTCTTACCTTCACATCTAAAAAAGATAGTTTGTCGTAATACCACAACCCATTTGTAGTATCCTTACTTCGCTGGGCGCTCCTGTATTCGGCGCGGATGCGCGCAATCAGCTTCCTTATGTCTGCGGCCGTAATATTTGTATTGAATTGTAAGTTTATGAATTTGGCAATGTAGAGGTATGCTTCCCTGCGAACTTGAATGTCAAAATAGGACGGCAAATTGGCATCCCATAAAAACGGTTTATTTTTGTAATAGCTAATAACGGACAAAACTAAATCGGTTTGGTTAAGCAAATCAAATTTTGACGGGTTAGCTGTAGTATCTTCGTGACAGGTATGACTTGGAGAAGCAACCTAAAGGAATTATTATGGTTATAGGCTTTTGCTAATGTTTATGTGTTAACTTACCTCTTTAATATGTAATTCACTCTTTTGGAAAACAAACTCCTGAAGAGGCACTTTGGTTTCGTCTTGCTCCAGTTCGAGTATGTCATCCTGTGGAGAAAACTTGATCAAGTTTTATGTAGTCTCAAAATTTTGTGAGCAATTGATATCTAACCTCTTATGCAAGTAAACAAGAAATCATAAGTTAGCGTTTATGAGTTCAAAATTGTCTCAAACCTTGAAAAAATCGAGTGGAGAAAATTTTTAAAGGCGAACAATAGGCATAAAAATACCGTCACGTATGCGCTCATATAAGCGGAGCGTTCCGGCATTAAAAACGCTTTTTATACCCGACCCAGGGCATATGAAGTTTGTTGTATAGTTTGTAACGCAGTGAAATAATCACCGTAGACCCCTAAGACCTTTTAGAGATATGAATGGGACCGACGGGAGAATCGATTAAGCCATGTCCGTCCGTCTGTCCGTTCGTATGAAAACAACTTTTAGGCCTTAAATTTTGAGGTGGAGAGCTAAAATTTGATAATAATGGAAATACTGTGAGGAAGTTTGACGTCGGCCGACTACAATCGCAAGAGATCGCCAGGTCCTTCTCCAACCGAGTCTCTCAAAACCTTCTACGAAGTCCTATGCAACCAGCATCAAGTATTGATAGCCAGTGGCAACACTGCCAAAATGCCATCAGAGACGCCGCGTCTGAAGTGCTGGGTTTCACACGGCAACCACAACGAAACCCCTGGTTTGACGATGAATGCCGGCAAGCACATGCAGCTAAACAGGAAGCATACAAAGCGGCGCTGCACAGAAGGACTAGAGCTGCTCGCGAGCTCTACGAGCATAGGAGGAGAGAGGAGCGAGTATTGGGACGGAAGCGGCGAATATGGGTTTAGCAGTCAATGAGGGCAAAACCAAGTATATGCTGTCATCAAGAAAAGACACCCAACACCGACGTCTTGGACAAAACATCACCATCGACAGCTATAACTTTGAAGTAGTTAGGGACTTTGTCTACCTGGGTTCCGCTATCAATTCAGACAATGACACCAGCGCTGAAATCAAACGAAGGATAACTCTTGCCAATCGCTGTTTCTTTGGGCTAAGAAGGCAATTGAGTAGCAAAGCCCTCTCTCGAGCAACTAAAGTGTCCATGTATAAGACCCTCATCATCCCAGTCCTGCTTTACGGTGCAGAAGCATGGACCCTGTCAAAGGCGGATGAAAACACTTTAGGCTGCTTTGAGAGGAAAATTCTTCGGACGATTTACGGTCCCGTCTGCACAGACGGAGAGTGGAGGAGGAGATATAACATCAAACTGTACGGGCTGTACAGCGATACCGACCTAGCCAAAAGAGTCAAAACACAACGTCTACGATGGCTGGGTCATCTAGAGCGGATGGACACCAATCATTTGCATTTTCTAACTTTTATGTATATATTGTATGTGCATCCGCCCACTTTTGTGGGCATGGCGTGTAAAAAGTGATTTTTTTAGTTAAAAAGGCGGAGTTTTAGGCCGAAATGTATGCAACCACCTAGTATAAAGCATTCAGCAGTTATATTTTTATATATATATAAAAAATGGGTTTTTTGGAGTCGTGGCAGTTTTTTTTTTGGTATATTCGGGTATTTTGCAATCCGTCGTAGATGGACTGAAGCTTTTGCATACGCACTGTTGCACTTTCCCACTTGTTTGTTTTCCCCATTTTACCATTTACCCCATTTACCCATTTCAAACTCTAGTTTAACCGTGTGTGTGAAAAAAAATATGTTAGTATGCGTTCGCAGTTTAAAGGCACACCAAATTTTGTCTTTTTACCACTTACGGTTTAGAAGTTACGACGCGATTGAACGGACTGACGGACAACGTAGTAATACCACAAGAGGTCGTTTTCCATGACTTTCTTATCCTACATAAATGCAATATTTTCTTGACCTAATGAGTAATATTTGAAACAGCTGTCTTATCAAGTACACTCCATTAGCTGCCATGTTGTTTGGTCCGCCACGGGTTATTTCCGTCCCGGTACCATTCATATCTGGCAAGCGTTCTCCTGTCTGCCATCTGCGGAGGTGTCCTTTTGCTTCCATTGTGAATCGAAGCATATTTTTTATATATTTTATTTTTAGCAGTCTTTATTTTCTTATCTCTTTTCTTTCCATACGTTCGGGAATTGTTGACATGTTTTAGGGATGTTTTAGTTCTATGTACGTCAATTTTGTTCCATATACACTATACAGTAGTAACCGTTTAAAGCGAACCTTCAGTTGTAGGGGACCATTTCAAACAGTCCCAATCGATGCCTATAAGAAATAATGGATCATAATTACACATATATATCGAACTCGCTTGAAGCAACCTTTCGAATACAGCGATACTCTTTTGCACGTCATATAAGGAAAACGTCCGGTTATTACGGACAAAAAGTCATTTTTTTACATTTTTATTAAAACTTTAAATTTTTTTTGGGATTTCTAAAGCACTGTATACACATAGCTGCGTTGTACCAAAATTCGCAAATGCCAAAACATTGTCCTTCAGTATTAATTTTTCGTTCAATCAGATTTTCCTAATTTTAAGCAACTTCTCCGAAAATGCTGCCCTTTTTTGGTGCTTACCCGAGTTGCGTTTTGTTTGAAAATGAATGCAGTACAATGAGTTAAGTTTTTTATTGGGACAGAGAGAACACTTCGCCCCCACTTATAACGAACTTCAGTTAAAGCGAACCGATTTGGTCGGTCTTTTCGAGTTCGTATTATAAGCAGACACTACTGTATTATTATTATTGTAGTTATTATTTGGCAACAAAACTGAATTATTTTTTTGATTTTAATGAACAAAGTTCCAATTTGCTTATACCTAAGTAAAATTTCAGTAAAGCGGGTGTTGTTTTTATCGTCAGAAGTAAAGACCAAATCGAGTATTCGATTATTTATGTTTTTTATACAGCTTACTTGCTGTAAGTCAAAAGAAATAATGTTATCTAACTTGTTAAGTGCTGCATGTGGTGACGAAATATGAGGAATGAAATGCGAAACATCATCAGATAAGACCCATTTTAAAGCAGGAAGGTTAAAATCCCCAAAGAGCAATACCGTACTTTGTCCACAGGCTAAATGAAAAATAAACTCAAGGGCCTTAGCAAGCTCAGAATAAATTTCAACGGGACTATCGGGGGGGATGTACACATTAACAACATATACGAATTTGGGTAAAATGTCAAGTTTGACACATACAACTTCGGCATTAACAGTAAATGGAAATTTAACTTTGTCCGAGGTGATATGATCCCGAACAGCAATTAAAATTCCACCGCCTAACGCTTCGAGATCATCTTTATAACGATCTCTTCTATATACAAGAAACTCTATGGTGAAGAGTTCTGCATCAGTAGTGCTAGCATTAAGCCATGTTTCAGTCAAAATAATGACATCATGCGGAAAAACCAAAGAATTTTTAAATATATCATCTGTTTTATGTTTGCTACGGATGGATCTTACATTTTGATAAAAAAAACATAGTCTACTATTTAGTTTTTTGAAATATTATTTGGTTGCTTAGAGTTTGAGGGCCTGTATGCAAACTCTTTGACTAGAGTGTTAGACGGCCAAAGCCTATGATCACAGATTGACTCAAAGATAGAAGGAGGAACAACTATTTTGAATGAAGATACGAAACTATTAGGCTTGCTAAGTTTCATACAGCTGACCAAGTTTACGTTAGCAACGACCTTTTGAGATATCAGATGATGAATAATGTCACCAGGTGTGGTCTCGGGTTTCAGTCTTGAAATAAATACAGATTTAGGTCTGGGGACAGATTCTAAGGTGTTGGCATATTCAACAGCAGGCCCACTAGACGGTTCGATTGTAGTTTGAGGAACAACAATCGTTGAAGTGTGAGACGAAACAATCTCTTTATTGTTGTTTTTACGACGCCTCAGATTAACACGCTTAGGGTGAGATAAGGTATGGTTAGACGAATCATCTAAAGCAGCAGTACTAGTCCTAGACAAGTGAATTACGGACGGACTTGGGATGGACGAAGTACCTTGGTCAGGGCACTTTTCTGAAGACAAATCTGGTGGTTGAAAGTCGGTAGAAGTCGAGGCGTTCGATTTGTCTACAGAACTAACGTAAGAGTGATTCTCAAAATCTGTTGAAGTGGAAGCGTCACACGAGTAATTGTACTCAGAGAATGAGGCAACGTTTTTTACTACACAATTAAAACTTTGAAGTAAATCACTGAAGTTATTAGACAACTTAGTGATATCCTGCTTGAAGGAAGATATCTTAAAAGCTAACTGGGAGAGCGATATCCTTTTGCATGGAGGGCAGTACCAAAAGGCTACGTCGGAGGAATTCTTCCTACGGAGGAACTCTTCCTACGGTTTCCCATAAGAGAACAAGTATTTGAAAAACAAATAAAAGCAACAAACAAAAATGCAGGTGCACGCCCACCGGGGGCATGCTTACAATTACATGTAGGGATACGCTCAATGTCAATTTTCAGTTTTTTGCGACGTCTAGCAGTTTTGAACACTTGCACATTTAGACCGATTGTGGTCGTGTCCGTGGGCGGATTTGACAAATTTTAACACTCGTATTTCCTCGAATGTCAGAGCTTCTGTGGAATATTATTTCAACTCCCTAGCTCAAAATGTAAGGCCTAAAAATTGGTGACATACGGACATTTTTCTTTCGACTCAGAATTCGGTCTGGTTCCTAATTTTTGTCCTTAAGAACTTGAGGTCACTCATCATTATTTTACAGTCTTACAAACAATGTGTCAACTTTATTAAAAGTACATACTTTCATGGGATAGGAATAGGATATAAAAAAGTATAATAAAAAGATATATGAAAGCATAAGTATGGAATAGAAATAGAAATGGAATGGAAAATATATAAAAACTAGCGGCAAAGTGATTACCGAGTTCTAGGCCCATGTATTAGCTTGGACACAATAAGTATCTTTGTCTCGCAGGTCAGCATACGGGAACACGTACCTATATAGCAACACAATGCGTGTCTCCGATTTTAGGTGAGAAATGAGGCGAGACACAGCCAAGACACAGCGACAGACAGACATTCTCGGATTTTATGTTCAAACAGAGGCAATTTGCAATAATTCTTACCGTATCTCTTTTTGTTGACAACAGTTCGTTGACTGCTTCATTTTTGACCAAAGTTTTTGTTAAATCTTCGTTAAAAATTCTCCAAGTAAATAAATCGCCATCAGCAAAGCATTCTCGGATATGATTTACGAATGCGTTGCAACTGAACAAGTTATATTCTGTGGAACATCGTATACAACTTATGGTAAAGTTATCGAAATCTTCGGAACAGAACACTTCTGCACACTGTCTAGCTACAACTGATGGATGCATATTGTATGTTGAACACATTGTTGTTAAGGCGGTTGCCATCTGAATGGACAAATTATTAAATAAACTTCTTGAACTCTGTTTAAGATTTCAACTATTTTGAACAGCGGTCGTTTGGCAGCCACATGTGATTATAATAAAAATAGGTATTAGCTACTTTACAAACTTTGCGTTTTTCATAATTTTTCTTTGCATCTTTATCAAACGTCAAGACAAGAAATGTCTAGACACAAAACAAAACAAAACATGAAAGAAAGCGTTCAACAACACGAAATCTCAGTCGTACTAAAGCGTGAACCACAATCGCACTTCAGCCTCATCTTGGTACAGTGCTATTCATTTTTGAGTTGATTCATTGCGAACCGCCCCTACGAACTAGCTTCCAAATGATTTAATCCCCACTAGTCAAAATGAACTGATTCTCGGTGCTCCTCTACTGCGCGCGCCGTCCCTGCGGGATGGATTCGAGAATTTCGCGCCGGGGCGTTGGTTTCAATCCGCTCTAGATGACCCAGCCATCGTAGCTTTTGTATTTTCACTCTTCTGGCTAGGTCGATGTCGCTGTACAGCCCGTACAGTTCGATGTTATATGTCCTTCTCCACTCTCCGCCTTTGCAAATAGGACCGTAAATCTCGAAGCAGCCTAAAGGGTCAACTATAATAGAGGGAATGCGCTCCTTACGGAGCCTTAAGTAACAAAGCGAATACGTTGAATTCGTATATCGCACCCATAATATCGGTCGGGTCAGTTTCGTCAAGTTTCCTTCGACGTTTCTTTCGTAGGTATTAAGCGCTCCCGATCGCACATTTCCTACGTACTGATTCTTTCTGTTAAACTTGAACCGAAAGTAAGCTGAATTTTTGTTTTTAAACACACTAAGTTGGAAATGATGGTTGTTTCCCGAACTCCTGTGCAATAAACCATAAATGAAGTCTCACCAAAACAGGTATAGAAGTTTGAGTACCTCGGGGTGTTTTTCACGAAAGATGGGAGGAGTGATACTAAGTTATCCAGCAGGATTAGCCAAGCTGGAAGAGGAACTGCGCCGCCGGCCGGTCATTAGGGGGCCGATTACGATGTGCGAGGCGCATCGCACCCCATCCGCCTTTTCGGGTGCGATCCGCTTCGAATTGGGTTATTATGCAAAACGAAGAGAATCGCATCTCGTTGCTTTCCAGTTTCCAGTTGTCAAAGTGACTGAGCCTTCCAAGTACAAACAAAAATCAAACAAATTATTCGGAGTTTCGATTCTTTTTAACTCTTTTAACTTAATTTGACCTACTTTATTGCAATGAATACCTGCTATTTTTTTTATAATTGTTATAAAATGTGATGTAATTGTGATACAAATATGTAATTGTGTAATTGTTATAAAATGTGAAGGCCTGAAAAATTTGAAAATTTTAATGGAAATTTTTTTTTTTTTTTTTTCCGTGGGTAGGAAAAACCTTTATAGGCACTACGAGGACCGGCCGCGCGTGCTCATAGTAGTGTGAGATTCTTACTCACTAAAAAACCTCCCATTTTCCGTCAGACTACGACTAAGTTTCCTTAACAAGTAGTTCAAGCTTCTGTAATAATCGCGTGTGGCAGGCTGCCTTCCAACGAAGGCACCTACAATACCGTCAATTTATGCGGTTTCATCTTATGCTGCTAGATCTAACGGTCTCATTCGTTGTAGTAAGATTTGTCTGATCCAAAGTTCGGATAATTTCATTGTTGCAGTGTCCGCGAAGACGAGTACTAAGTTTGCGAGCAAAGTTTGTTACCTCGTCAGACACGGTTGCGATTCCTAGATCTCGGTGTAGATCGCTATTTCTTATATACCATGGAGCATTAACAATTGCTCTGAGTGTCTTATTTTGAAAAGTTTCTAAAATAGATATATTGCTTGGTTTAGTACAACCCCAGAGTTGTATACCGTACGTCCAAGATGGTTTTAGCACTTGCTTATACAAAAGCAGTTTGTTATATATGCTTAGTTTCGAAAATCTTCCGATAAGCCAATTCATTTCTCTTAACTTGATTTCGAGCTCGTCGCGTTTCTTTTTAACGTGCGGTTTCCATTTAAGTTTTGCGTCTAGAGTCATTCCTAGATATTTCGCTTCATTTGAGTACGGGATTTGTACCGAGTTAATGAATAAAGGTTTGTTGTTTATCTTTTTATAAGTAAAGTTAACATGCGTTGACTTAGTCTCGTTAAGGACAACTCGCCAGCTCTTCGTCCAGTCGCATATTTTGTCTAAAGCGCGCTGGAGTTTCCCTGTTGATAATTCAACTGTCGTATCAATAGCGAGAATAGCAGTGTCGTCTGCGAACGTAGCTAAAATTGTTCCCTCATCGTGGGGTATGTCTCTTGTATAGAGCAAAAATAATATTGGGCCGAGAACGCTTCCTTGCGGGACACCGGCATTTATCTCTTTGAATTCCGAGTACTCATTTTCGTTCCTTACGCGAAAGATTCTGTCTTTAAGGTAAGACTCTAAGATTCTATAGAGTTTTTCTGGTAAGCAAAGCCTTAATTTGTACTTCAGGCCTTCGTGCCATACCTTGTCGAAGGCTTGCGATACGTCGAGAAAAGCGCTAGTACATATCTTTTTCGCTTCCAGAGCTTTTTCGATTTCGTTTGTTATACGATAGACCTGGTCGATTGTTGAATGTTTTTTCCTAAATCCAAGTTGGTGATCCGGAATCAATCGTCTTTCTTCAATGATTGGTTGCAACCTTTTAAGCAATAGTTTCTCGAACACCTAAGCTATTATCGGCAGTAGCGAAATAGGTCTGTATGACTTTTTGTCGTTCGGACATTTTCCTGGTTTCGGAACCATTATGACCTCGGCCACTTTCCATTGCCTTGGAACGTATAAAACTCTCATGGAAGCGTTAATGATATAGAGTAGCTTGACCAAAGCTTTTTTCGGTAGTTCCTTTAGAATTTCGCTAGTAATTAAGTCGTAGCCAGGGGCTTTGTTGTTTTTCAGATTATTTATCGTTTGACGAAGCTCAGCCAATGACACGGTTTTTATTCTATAATTATCTTGTACCGCATAAGGATTGAGCTCCTCGACCAACGGTTCCCCGTCAAACGGTTTGAATGTTTCTTCTAGGTAATCTGCAAATAAATCCGCTTTTTCTTTGTCTTCTCTTGCCCATTCGCCGTTGGCTTTTCTTAATGGCGCAGAGTGTGCTATAGGCTTCTTAACGGACTTGACTGCTTTCCAAAGAGAGTAGTTCGAACCTTTATTGGCAGTCAAACTTTCGAGGTAAGCAGTAGTCTCGCGGCTTTTAAAATCTTGAAGTTCGTGCTTCAGTTTGTTAGAAAGGTGGTTCAAGATTGTCTTATCCGGGGGTGCTCGCGAACGTTGCCATCTCTTGCGCGCTCTCCTCTTTTCGCATATTACTTACTTACTTAAGGTGGCGCTACAGTCCGGGGTGGACCTGGGCCTCGGCCAACAAGCTTCGCCAGCCAGCTCTGTCTCTAGCTAGCCGTCTCCAGTTTCGCACGCGAAGTTGGCTGAGGTCCCCTTCCACTTGCGTGCGCCACCTGAGTCTCGGTGCTCCTCTACCGCGTCGTCCCTGCGGTGTGGATTCGAAGATTTTCCGGGCCGGGGCGTTGGTGTCCATCCGCTCTAAATGACCCAGCCATCGTAGACGTTGTGTTTTGACTCTTTTGGCTAGGTCGGTATCGCTGTACAGCCCGTACAGTTCGATGTTATATCTCCTCCTCCACTCTCCGTCTATGCAGACGGGACCGTAAATCGTCCGAAGAATTTTCCTCTCGAAGCAGCCTAAAGTGTTTTCATCCGCCTTTGACAGAGTCCATGCTTCTGCACCGTAAAGCAGGACTGGGATGATGAGGGTCTTATACATGGACACTTTAGTTGCTCGAGAGAGGGCTTTGCTACTCAGTTGCCTTCTTAGCCCAAAGAAACAGCGATTGGCAAGAGTTATCCTTCGTTTGATTTCAGCGCTGGTGTCATTGTCTGAATTGATAGCGGAACCAAGGTAGACAAAGTCCCTAACTACCTCAAAGTTATAGCTGTCGATGGTGATGTTTTGTCCAAGACGTCGGTGTTGGGTGTCTTTTCTTGATGACAGCATATACTTGGTTTTGCCCTCATTGACTGCTAAACCCATATTCGCCGCTTCCGTCCCAATACTCACGAAGGCTTCACTGACATCACGCTTTGTTCTACCGATTATGTCAATGTCGTCTGCGTATGCAAGTAGTTGAACGGACTTTTGAAAGATTGTACCTCTGGTGTTGGCGCGAGAGTTCTGCACAATTCTCTCAAGTATGATGTTAAAGAAGTCGCATGACAGCGCGTCGCCTTGTCTAAATCCTTTTTTGACATCAAAGGGGTCGGTGAGGTCTTTGCCGACCTTGACGGAACAGCGTGAGTTTTCCATCGTCATCCTGCACAGACTGACGAGTTTGGCAGGGATGCCAAAACTAGACATTGCGCTATATAGCTCGTCTCTATAGATGCTGTCATACGCGGCCTTGAAATCGATGAAGAGGTGGTGTGTATCGATTTGGAATTCCTGGGTTTTCTCCAAGATCTGCCGCAGTGTGAATATTTGATCGATGGTGGACTTTCCTGGCCTAAAGCCACACTGATATGTGCCTATCAGATTGTTGACAAACGGCTTCAGGCGTTCACACAGTACAGCAGAAAAGATCTTGTATGCGATGTTAAGAAGACTTATGCCTCTGTAGTTGGCACAACTCAGAGGGTCTCCTTTCTTCAGGATCGGGCAAACAATGCTGAGGTTCCATTCGTCGGGCATGCTTTCTTCCGACCATATCTTGCAGATGAGCTGGTGCATGCTCCTAACCAGCTCATCGCCAGCGGATTTAAAAAGTTCGGCAGCTAGGCCGTCTGCTCCGGCTGCTTTGTTGCACTTGAGCTTAGACACAGCTACTTTCACCTCCTCCAGGTCGGGTGGGCGGTATCGTTCGTATGCTTCGTCGGTAACGTCTTCGCCCGGGTTGAATGGTTCGTTCTGCCTGACAGCGGTATTTGGTTCTTCCTCGCCGTTATACAGTCTGCAGAAGTGGTCTTTCCAAATCCTTTTCGCATATTAGCTCTTCTATTTCTCGCGGATATATTGTTCCGCTGTTCGATAATTCGGACCTCCGAAAAGAAGTGTTATTCCACGCAGCGCTCTGAATAACTCTCACGAGTTTATCTAATTCTTCTTCTATTTCAAGTGGCGTTTTGAGCGGTACATTTAAAGCTATGTTTTCTTTGCAGTATTTTCTAAAGCCGTCCCAGTCGGTGTTGTTGTTAGTTAATCTAGGCGCTCTATTCTTTTTCGCTAGGCTTCCGCCGATTTTCAAAAGAACTGCCGAGTGATCTGAACAGAGATCAAAGCGTTCTTCTACGTTCGTAAGGTAACGAGGTACCCCCTTGGCGATAAAGAAGTCGACGAGATCAGGCTGTCGGTTGGCTAATATGTTGGCTTTCCCGTCGATAAGAAGATCACGCCGCGTTTTGTACTTGCTTTAAAGAGGGCTCTGCCTCTTGTTGAATTGCACCGTGAGCCCCAAAAAGTATTTTTCGCGTTAAAGTCCCCGCCGATGATAAAGTTTGACCCAAGTGAATCAAAAGAGCAGAGCAAGATCTTCATCTGCCAGCCGATACTGCGGAGGAAAATAGCTCGTCGCGATGTTGTAATTTATGTGACTTAATTTTACTGAGACTGAGGTTATTTGCATAGAGTCAAGTTCTATTTCTTCGTTTTTGGAGTGCTTTATGCAGTCTTTAATGTAGAGAGAGGATCCACCTCTCGAATTTTCTGAAGGATGATGCGCGTGATAGTCAATGTAACCTTTTATTTTGCGTGCTGAACCCTTTTTAAAGTGGGTTTCCGAAATCAGGCATATGTCTACATTATTCTTCCGTAGGAATACTTCTAGTTCGTCAATTTTTTGCAAAAGGCCGTTTGCATTCCATGTAATTATTTTGATTGACTTTCCCATATTCATGATTTTTTATTAAATGTTTTTCGAGGTTTAAACTCGAGCTCGCTCAATTTGTTGAATATTACTTGATTAAGTTTCGCCTGTTGCTCAAACTTTTCTAAAATCATGCCTAGAATTTGAGAGACCGAATCTGATGCGGCCGATTGTGGCTTACTTTCACGTGACGCGACTTGAGCGTACGATCTTGGACCAACAAGTGTGGATTCTCCCTTTTGACTCCGGTGGGAACTAGGACCAACGACGTTTTCTTGCGCATTTTGAATTTTGCCTTTAATCAACCCTTATCCCTAGTCGACTTAGTGGTTTTTGGCTTATCTACTTTAGGAGGTTTTAGGCTTGGGCCCTTATTTTCAGTATTTTTCTTCGGAGCTTCATGTCGTTTTTGCAACTCAATGGCAATTTCGCAACCTTGGTAGCTCGCTGGGTGACTTCCCCTGCAATTGGCACAAACCGCGGGGGCCTGACTGCTGACATTGCAATCCGTCGAGAGATGTTCGCCGGCGCATTTTACGCATCGCGGCTTTTTCTGGCAGTACGCTTGCGTATGTCGGAAACCCTGGCATCGCTTACATTGGGGAACTAGCCTGTTGCCCTTCCGCTTGGGCTCGATTTTTACCTTGATGTTAAGGATTGATTTAATTTTGTAGATTTCGTTAATATTTTCAGTTCTATCAAAAGAAAGCATAAAAATTTGCAGGCCGCGTCGGACAACAGCGGTCGGACAACATCTTTGCCTTCGTCCGTACGTTGCTTCTCTTTCTTTATTATGTTCACGGCGTCAAGAATTTTAAAGCCTTGGGCTTGAATGTCTTGCATTATTTCGTCCTTGGTACAGGATGGGTGTAGTCCCCTCGCTATAACCCGCAGCGGCTTTTCCAGGTGATTTTCATAAGTAAACCATTGGATTTTCTCTAAATTCAACTTTTGTGACAGTGACCGATAGGCATCAGAGTCATCGACGTTAACTTTCCATACGTTGTTTCGAAGTGATGTTAAGTTATATTTCGTCCCAAGAGTATTTTTAAGGATGTTTCGCAACTTTCCGTAGTCCGCGATCCCAACGACATTTATTGCAGGTGGTCGGCGGTTTTTTTTCTTGGGGTATTCCTGTCGCTTTGTTTGATACGACTGGTGTTTCTTCTTTTTGCTGCACGGTTTCTACTTCGGGTGAAGAACCGGCCTTTCGTTTCTTGGTAAGCCTTTTCCTAAAGACCGGATTCGTTTCGCGTGCAAGTTCTTCCTCGTCCGTCTGGTATTCACATTGACGTTTCGGCGTTTCCTCGCATACTATAGTACCACGGGGGTTCCTTAAGGCTTCATTTTCTTTACGTAAGGAACTTACTTCGCTTTTAAGCTCATCGTAGAGACGTTCCATTTCGTTAAGCTTAGCACGGAGTTCGTTGTTTTCCGCTTTAAAGCATTTAATTTTCGCTGAGTCCTGATTAACCGGCGGACTTCCTTTCCCGGAGACCTTCGATCCAGCTGGTGGAGATCGAGGCACCCTTGATTTTTTCAAAAAGGGATTTGAAAAGATTAGGCTCTACGTAGGCGCTCCGTAGGCTCTACGGATTCCCCAGAATCCGTAGAGCCTACCTCCGAAGAGGGTGGATTTGCCAGTGAAACTGGATTGCCACCTGGGGTAATAAAATCTTTTGTTTTGTCTATTGCATAGTTTGTATGCGCTACGCGCTCGGCATACGGAGGGTGGATTTTAGTCGCCTCTTACGACAGGCATGCCTTACCTCGGGTATATTCTATATATTCCGAAGGGGTATTTCCATTTTAATGGAAATAAAACAAAAAACTTTTTTTCTTAAAAACCGGACGGTTTCCTTATTTGATGTGTAAAAGAAATTCGCTATAAGTGAAAGCTCGCTTTCAGCGGGTTAACTATACACAAAATTATGATCCATTATTCTAATGGGGTATTGATTGGGGCTGTGTTAATTGGTTCGTTGCATTGCAACCAAAAGTCCGCTTTAATCGGGTTCGTTTTAAACGGTTACTACTGGGGGCCGATTACGATATACGAAGCGAATCGCAAATGTTTTCGCATCTCGATTTTGGTATTACGATGTGCGGCCGGTTCGCTTTCCCGTGCGAATGCGCCAAATTATGCAAAACGAAGACGAATGTGGTTGCGATTTTTTCGCTTTCGCGTTTGGATTCGCCCAATACGAAGGCGAATTAGAAGTGTCAAGGCGCACGTCGAGTGCGATAGGTATTTTTGTGACGCATCTTAAAGCGAACGAAGGCGAAGGAAAATGTAAGCAATATAAAGAGAATTTTGCTACGAAATTTCGATAGTTTTATTTATTGATTGTTTTATTCAAAACAATTTTTATTTTTTTATTATCAAAAAGAATAATACAACAATTCGAAGCATTGGTTGAATTTATGAAATCGAACAAGGAGCTTGCAATGGGAGTTTTGATTGGGTTGGAGTACAAGGCCAGATCCAATGAGCTGTGGGACGTGCTCAGCAAAAGGCTTAACAGCCTTGGACAACCATCAAGAAACAGACGACTGGAAAAAAGTAAGTGAACGGTTAAGTTTTGACTGTTTTATTAATTTTTGATACTTATTTCTTGTGCTCTTAGGTTTGGAAAGACTACAAATATCATCTTAAGGCCAAAGTACGGCACAACCTTAAATGCATCCGCGGAACCCGCGGCGGCCCAAACAAACAAATGTCACTGTCGGCTATGGAGGAAGAGGTGATTTCCCTCCTGAATTTAAAGACAACCGAAAGTGGGCTTAATGTTGCCAAATTTGGTTTGCAGAAACCATCAGCACATGAAGCACAAATTCACTTCTTGTGACCACTTTGACAACTGGAAACTAGAAGGCAAGATTAGAAGCTGGAAGGCAATGAAATGCGATTCTGGTCGAATTGCATAAAAGCGCTATGCGAAGCGGACCGAGCAAGAAAAGGCGAATAGGATGCGACTCGCTTCGCGAATCGTAAACGGCCCCCTGTATTATGTAATAATCACCCCAATCACGCAAGTCGTATCCGGGAGTCACATACGAGGATGCTCGTATTTCATTATTATGAAACTGAGAGGCACTACGAACATACTCGTACGCTGATGAGTTCTACGTCATATAGAAAAACGCAAACCATTGCATGCGGTGTCTGGTTCACTTCGGTAATTATGGATGTCGTATTTACTCGTTTTTTCAACGGATTCAGTCGTATTTTCTTCACTTGACATTTTAAAAGTGAATTCAAGTGACCCTTATCACAAACATGGAAAACAAACAATTTTAAGCAATTTTTTTTAAATGTTTTTATATATGCGCTTGTTTGATATGCTGCTTTAGCGAAGAAACGGTTCTTGAGTTCAAAATCGGTTTTAAATTCTTACTTTAAAAACACACCATGCATTCAGCAAATTCATTTGTAGGAATTATCACTTATGGCTCTGCGAATATTTGCCAAACGTTTTGTTTGTTCCTCCTCATCAATGCGGCCATTAAAAAATAAATCCATTGAATTGATTTTTCTTTTTCGTTTTTTAATTCGATTTCTCACATAAATCACCAAAACTTTTAAGCTTGCTTTGATTTTTTTCATCTGAAATTTTGACACTTCTTGTGCATTTGAAGTGCGATGAAACGCGTCGCTGCCGACTGTATCTGTGTGGAATCGTAGTCAACGCATACGACTTGCATAATCGCAAAGCAAATACGATACGATACGAGCACGAGTCGAGCTGAATTTTTGTATACGACTTGCGTAATCGGGGTGAAAATTAAGAGACATAATCAACCCCTAAGGGAAAATTATAAAAACTATGCTTGGAATACAACGGAAGCCGTTTGTAAGCTAAAAATAGCGCTCAGCTAAATTTGAAATGTGATGAGGGGACGCTTACCAAATATGGTGGGGTTGGGTACCGGGACTGAAATTACACGGGCGGACCAAACAACCTGGCAGCTATTTTTTTTACTCTTAATAAAAAAATAGGGTCACACAAATGTTAGCGCGGACGAAGTCGCGAGTAACAGCTACCAGAAAATAAAAGAGCAATTCTAGAACAATTCTCAACACGAAAGATGCGCTCTCCTGATTTTGGTAGATTTGATCTGAGCTCACTTACACATGCAAACATCTCTTCTGTCAAATGCCAAATCGAAGCAATTTTATTTGTTTCGGTTTTGTGTGCGGACGTGTTAGTTGACACATGCCAGCGCATGTGTGAAACACGTTTATTGAAAGGAGCCGTTCTTGATTTCGAGAGCAATTCTTTCGAGATTCAATGAAAAACGCTATAAGAGAAAGAGTGAAATCTTAATATTGAGCAGCTGATTCTCCGAGTCTATCAATTCTTTGATGATTTGGACAAGCTGTTCGCATGCCCCACGACAGACTTCCTAGACATGTTTGATGCCTGTTTCACATCAAGAGCGAGAGAGCGATCAAATAAATATCAATCAATGGCAATGTGTGGGGTGGTTCACAATACCGGCGTTATCGATGGCACCTTCACAATACCGGCACGCCAACCTTTTCGAAAAATTTTAAACCCCTCGCCGTAGTCGACGATAGTTCTGTAAATCGCTTCTGTGAGTTATGATGCGCTTTTGAATGGACGTCTTTATCTTAAAACTAATACTTGTTGTGAAATATAAACCATACATTTGCGATAAAGTCAGCAAATTTTAAAAATTTGTTTAGTTTTATCACTATGCAGTTAAAACAGCCGTCGCGGTGCCTCGCTTTCATTAGGTGTGTTCCCGTACATTGATCAGGTATAATGAGATAGTCATCTTCGCTGGGGTGCCTCTTTTTGCCCCAAGCTCGATTTTCGGCTCTCTAGGAAAAATGCTGCCAGCTATCATGATTGTGTTAGTGGGTTGCAATGCTACTTTATGGGGTGCAAAAAAAAAAAATTCACTAACACAGGCAACCAAGCTGGGAGCAAGATTTGTGCGTCCAAGGCCAAAATGAGTCCGCTTGGTGCAGCTAATTTTGGGTTTTGAGTGCGTTTCAGGCTACACATTTTAGATATCGACTGCGTTTCAGGTCATCATGTAGAGGATCGCATGAGGTCGCAATCGTTCGGAGTTTTGATTTAGATTTCCTTGCAGACAAGTTGACTTTTCCGAATCCCGTGCAAGAAAGTTTGACTTCTCATTTCAAATAAGAATTTATTTATTATATTTTTAATGCTGCATTGTTCGCTTTCATGGAAAAGAAAGAAACGAATAAATTGATTGCGAAAAACGATGAAATCTTTGTTTGTGCAAGCAATATAAAATATTAGAATGATACACAAATCACGCTCGTTCAGCATTTAAACCAGAAATGCTACGTTTATTATTTGCCAAAGATAAATTGGTAAATTGATAAAAAGTTTGCACAAGATAAATTGGCCTTTATTTAACCTACAACTAACTGTAAACGCTAACAGCATTTGTTCATTCCTTCAAACGAAATGAAATACTTCGCCGGGTTTGTCCAATGAATGCCGATGACAACTAAAGGGCACAGCATATAAAATACTGGTGTCTAGAATGGGAACTGGTCTTTGGGTGAATATTACTCTTGTTTAAAAGATCACTTTTTCTGCTGGTTAGATCTGTTTCACTCTGTACTGCTCCAAAATTCTAGTGACTTTGTCAGTGACGCCTTAAATATACTGGTAAAAAATTAACAGTCCTTTAATTTCTTGTAAAAGATATATTTGAACAAAGACCTAGGATCATCTGAGAGAAATACAGAAGAACGGATAGCTCGCCTGTTGAAAAGCTTGAATACACTTTGAACCAATGAGATAAAATTAAACGCTTCGTAAATCCGTGTTGTCACAAGAAACAGAACGGGGAAAAAAAACAGATTTTCATACATTACCAACGCAAAAAGCATTCAGCAAATTTAGGTTTCAGTTGCTGATGTATGAGATTCTGTTTCTGTTCCTTGTGACAACGCAGCTTTACTGTGCTACTTTTACTTTACACCAGCACTGCAATCATATCCACTGTATAGTTATATAATTGCATTCATCGAAACAAAAATAGCTAGTAACCGCAGTCCAGTAAACCGGCTTCTTCAATTTCCAGATTTTTTTTTTTTTGAATACTAGGATGGACGGAGACTAAAACTCCAAAATCTTTCAAAGATACCAATACGCCCACTATAGCAGGTACATAATACCGAAGTAGCCAATATTGGTTATGCCCGATTTCCACGTGCTAAAAAACCACCCATTTATGAGAGACACTATGAAACTGCCAGAACGCACTTCATAGTAGTAAATTTTCGCTCTCTCATAATACTTCTTGACTACAACTAAGTTAACTTAACAAGTAGTTTACGCTTCCATAGTGTTGATCGCATTGGATAGGTTGCTTTCCAGTGAATGCACCTACTAAGCCGTTCATTCATGCGGCTTCACCCTACGTCGCTAGATCGAAGGGTCTTGTTCTTTGTAGTCGTCGCTCGTTGTTAACATCGTTAAGAGTCTCGTTTAGAGTACGGATCATTTCATTGTTGCAATGAACATGAAGGCGAGCATTTAGCTTTCGAGCGAATTTTGTTACTTCTTCGCTCACGGTAGCTATTTCTAAATCTCTGTGAATATCGCTATTCCTAATATACCATGGAGCATTCACAATTGCTCTTAGTGTTTTGTTTTGGAAAGTCTGCAACATGGACATGTTGCTCGGCTTGGTACAACCCCAAAGTTGTATACCGTATGTCCAGGACGGCTTTAACACCTGCCTGTACAAGAGCAGTTTGTTATATGGGCTTAATTTCGAAAATCTTCCGATAAGCCAATACATTTCCCTGAGCCTAATCTCGAGCTCGTCACGCTTCTTCTTTACGTGTGGTTTCCAACTTAGTTTAGCGTCCAGTGTCATCCCTAGATACTTCGCTTAATTTCCAGATGATGTCAAAGAAATCAAATATAATTAAATAGATGTCAAAATTTCAAACTATTGGAAGAGCTTATAATATACAAAATCTCTTGCTTTTAAATTTTCTTTTGTAAAGTTTAAGAACTTTTTTAAATTTGTACCTTCCGAAGTTATTTGATTTTCCATAATAAAATAAAAATACATTTTCAAATAAATCATTTGACTTGATTTCAATCATGCCACCAATTTTATTTGCAATAATTCGCAAATAGCTAAATAAAATTTTTATTTGAATAACATTTTATTAACAAACAATTCCTGCTATTCAAATAAAAATTATTCATGTGTGATTGAATTTTTTTTTAAAAATCAAACTGAAATACAATTTTCTCAATTTTGTGTGCAATCGCGAAAAATTTCTTTTTTGGTGATGGGATCTGTAATATGTTTCATGTGAATAAAAACGTTATCCGTGTCTAGACCTTACGTTTGTTCCTTTTATTTCTTGTCGACTTGAGACGTCAATTTATTTATTTCGATTACTATTTATAATTGGATAAATGAACTAGAAATAATTAAAACGAACTATTGAAATCATTCGAAAACAAATAAAGAATTGAGGGAAAAACTCCTTATTCTAAACATTGATCTAAAAGTTAACAGAGTATTGTTTAAATGTGCCTGTTCATTTATAAAAAAAAACTGTTTTCAAAATGTGTTTCGGACTACTGGAAAATTTATCAACTTCTTTTTGCAACTAATTTTTATAAGAAGTTTAGACAAGAAAGTCTCACATAATTTTTTTTATAAGAAAACGCATTAATTAATAAAATTTATGCACACAATCAAATAGCTTTCTTGTTTATTTTAAAGAAAAAATTAGCAAAAAGGAAAAAAACTCCCAATAGCAAAGATTTCCACCTCCTATTTCCACCTCAATTGTGCTGAACTCTAGCTATGGACTGAACTCAGCAAACCAGAATCAGATGTCTTTTGACATTTCTGTAATCAAAACAAATTCTATTTTCAGTTAACCCGATGTGCATAGCAAAAATTTATTCCTAATGGGCACTCGCTTGGGCGGCAGATTTTTCCTTTACTAAGAAGATAATAATTATTTGTAAAACAAAATAAACCAAAAAAGAATGGAGGCTGTTTACTTTGTTTATATTTTTTGAATGACTGAGACGGCAGATTATCTCAGCTTCCGCCATTTTTAAATGGATTCACTGAACATCTCCATTGCTCACTTCACATGCATTCACAGACAGGGTCAGGAGAGAGATCCCGTTACTTTTTTTTTGCGGGTGTTTCAGGCAAGGGGATTGCAAGTCGCCTATCTCATTATATCTGATCAGTGGTCTCTATCTTAAAACTAATATTTGTTGTGAAATGCAAACCATACATTTGCGATAAAGTCAGCAAATTTTAAAAATTTGTTTAGTTTTATCACTATGCAGTTAAAACAGCCGTAGCGGTGCCTCGCTTTCATTAGGTGTGTTCCCGTACCTAAGCTACACAAAACGACCCAAACCTACGAAAAATAGCCAAATCCTGTTCCCGTACACGGTTTTTGTATAGGTTGGGACAATTAACAACTTTAAGTTTTTAACTTGCAGACAATAATCCAAATATTTCGAGTACTGCTTAATGAATGCATGTTTTATCAATCGCTATAACTTTTCCTTAACTTTGGCTTTGACGTTTAAAATGTGGGCAGTTTTTGGTGCACAAAGCGTTCCCTTACTTTTGGTCAGTTTTTCCTCTCACTGAGAGATTTTTACCCGCACTTCTTCAAATAAGGATATCTGACCAAAATGGTACAGAAAGTTAGGGAACACACCTATTGTGTTTTAAAAAACGATTCTCTGGTCTATCGTTGTAGCTGCTGCTCTGGTTTGACTGAATGTGAAACGGCCATGAGATGCGAGCACGTTGCCCGCCTGGTAGGCCAAAAAACAGGTGGTGGAATCAGGTAAGGCATCTCCGAGACCCGCCTGGGGTTCGCGTCTGTGTCTCTCGAGTTGGTGGCGGAGGATCGAGAACGGTGCAAGGACCATTTCGCCGCCCTCGCTTCGCACCACTTCTGAGACAAAGGGAATATGGCGCCCCAAGTAATGTTACTTGGCGGTTGACTTTGAGTGATCGTCGCTCACGTCCTTCACTCGAGTTCGAACCCAGCCAGTGGGAACCTATTTTTTATTTATGTGTGACATTCTTCCTGTCGTATGAAAAGCTTATTAAATAAATAATGCTTAAAGGCCTGGTCTAAGCAAACAATTTATGATTACAAAGATAGATTTGTTATTATTAATTGCAATATCCCTATAGACGACTTAATATTTTATAGCTTTGTTCTCTATTTTGAATTGATAAAACAAACAAAAAAAAATTTTTTTTTTATAATTATTATTCAGAAATGGATTTTTTTACCCAATCTCTTGCACAGAAGTAGCAACTTATCCATGGAAAAACATTTTGTTAAAAAAAAACTACAACACAGTAAAACAGACTTACATTTAATTTGTATTCCCCAGCATCAGTCCATGTGACTTCATATGAGAGTACACTCCAGCCTTTTGGGCAAACTGTTTCCCACAAATTTTGCATTCGTGTTTTTTTTCCTCCAGATGCAACGCTTTGTGCTGATTTAGGGTCTTTTTTCGCTTAAACGCCGCACCGCACACTTCACATATATGTGTACGCTCCGCCGAATGGGAAGCCATGTGATCGCGCAATATTTTTAACGTGAAAAAAGCGCTTCCGCAAACATCACATTTGTGATCGCGCTGATTGCGATGTCGTTTCAAATGCTGATAGAATTCAGAATTCGATGCCAAAGCTTTGCCGCATATATCACATATGAAAGCCTTTTCACCAGTGTGTTTTCGCAAGTGCCGAGTCAGTTCGGTTGAGGTGACAAATCCTTTGTCACAGTGTTCGCACTTGTATGAATGGATACCCTTGTGACGACGCATATGAACATTGAAATTATGCCGGTCATATGCCTGAAAGTCGCAAATGTCACATTTGTGGGGCTCCTTGTGCGTTATTTGATGGTAGGCATACTTAGAACGTGACACAAATCCAGCATTACATATGAAACACTTGTACGGATAGTCGCCAGCGATTTCGATTTTGTGTTGTTCATATTCTTTCGAGGACCGAAAATGTTGACCGCAGTGATCGCAAAATTTATCATAGAAACGGGGAATTCTTCCTAGGAATTTCAGGTGTTCGTAGAACCAAGCAGTTTCCTCGCACTTGTCTTCGGATGACACAGATTTTTGGGTATTTACCACGGTTGCATGGAGAAAGCTTATCGCTGCCAAAACTTGTTCCCTTGTGAAAGATACATCGTGCTGGAGAAACATGTCAATTAATTTATCGTAGGCTTCCGAGTGAGCAGCATCATTGTCGTGATCCTTGTTATTTTGATCCCACAAACAATTATTAGCCTTGTACATTTCTATAAAGGCCATCATGAGACTTCGATTTTCGGTAAGAAATGAAAAATCTTCGCTGGGTTGAATTTGAGTGAAGATTTGCAGCTTTGGAACCTTTATAGGCTCTTTGTTAGCAAATGGTTCCAAGAACGACATTTGATTGTAAAAAAATGGTCTGGATATATATTTGCAGTTAAAGTCTCCACGTTTTAAAGCAGCCTCCTGGCGTACAGTTCGGAAATAGGACTCTTTTAAGAAGCGTATTTGATAACGGAATTCTTCGGTTGTTAGGCAACAATCATGCTCCTGACTTAGAGTTGCAATAATCTGATCCATCGCTTTTTTTCGTTGGACCACCTGCCTATTTCTTGGATGGTTTTTATCCCACAAGACGGGCGCTGCTTTATAGAGTTCGATAATTTTGAAAACTTGCCCTTTCTAGGAAGGAAGTCCAATTAATATAGGTGTAATAAACATGCCTAAGGAAATATGAACTTACCTTGGGAAATTTGTTTTTTCTTTGAGGAAGCTAGAAAGAAAAATATAAAAAAGGTAAGCATAAACAGGTAAGCATAATTTTTACATGTAATATAAAGCCTAAGAGCGTTAGTCATTAAATTTTTTAATTTCTATTTGAATAAGATTTGAAAGCGAATATTCAACTTACATTTTCGTCGCACGTTACACAAGTAGTCTCTTGTGGCTGGTCTTCTTTATCAGTGAGATTGTTTGCATCTGCGTCACTTTCTATCTCGTCTTCTGCAAGTTTTCTCAAATCTTCTGGCTTGGTCTCGATAAACGATAACAGATCGGCGTACCACATTTTTGTTTTGAACTCACCGTCCTTGTGAGATTGTTTTCGACGAAGCATTCTTCTATATGTCAAGCAAAGCTTCAGTATTTGGCTGCTTATGTCTCTGTAGGTGAATGTGGTGTCAAATCTATCGTTTATAGCGTTGGCAATTTGTTCGAATGCTTTTCGTCGGTAATGATTATCATTGGTGTAGTGCTTCACGGCCCAGAGACAAGTTTTTTTCTTGTATTCTTCTATGATGGCAGTTAAAATATTCTTCTTCTTTATTAATGGCTTAAAAGATTAAATGAATATTAGTAATTTAAACATTTTATATGCTTCCCATAACGCTTACCACATTCCAAATAGGGTTTCTTTTGACATCTTTTCCGCAATTTCGCAGCTCATCCACTTCTGGAAGCATTGCTGAATCTAAGTCACCGTTAGAGGCCAGCTCATATTCAGTAAGGGTTTCATTATTTTCTTCAACTGCACACTCTTCCTCTTCTTCCTCATCCACGTCGACATCCATGTCCTTTTCTCTGTCCTTTTCTATATCGCCGGATTTTGTTTTTTGTTTCTTACGACGACTAACCCAAAAGTCACTTTCCTTAGCTCCAATGAATGCCATTTTATCGAAATACCATAACTGCGGGTGGAACTTTCTCTTCGCATTTGCATGCTTCTTCTCAAAAGCTTCCTTACAACGCAGCACTCGTCTATAGCTACTTCTTAGTTGCACGATTTTGTTTCTTATTTGTTCGTTGGTAAAGCTTGTGTTGAATTTAGAGTTGATAGCCATGGCAATTGCTTTGTTTGCATCAATACGTGCCTGCCGACTAGCAGTCTTGTAGGTGTAACTGTCCCACAAGCACGGGTGCCGTTTATATTCCTCAATTATGCTTAGCGTTATTGAATTCACATTTTTTCCAAGAGTAGAAGAGTTTGCTTCGTCGAGCTGCATCTCTTCGTCAAAATAGTTTTGCGAGTCAAACATCTGAAATCGTAAAATTTGCAAAAAGAAAGAAAAAAAACACCTTTCAAAAACTTACTTCACATTCCTGGCTTTCGTCTAGGGATTCAATTTTTAAATTTTCGGTTGAAACTGTTGAGTTTTCCGCAGCAGAATCAACTGGTTTAGACTAGAAATATATTATTATAGTCGTAAGTAGAACAAAGGAAAGATATAAATAATAGAGTTTATGTATTAAAGTCTTACGTTGTTTTGGATTTATAACAAATAAAAATTGTTTGAAAGTTCAAGGGGCCGCCTGAAATACGCATTATACTGTAGCACTATACCTGACACTCTTAGTCATCCAACGGTTCTATTCACCTTTTTGAGTCCTATGAGCTTGCCTTCTATGGGAATGCGGCACTTGAATAACCGACACAAAACATAGGCAGCTTTAAAATCTGTGTTTTCCCATAGTTGCTCGTTGTTAGACATGTTTTTTTTACAACAACGGCAGCCCGAAATTCAACTTTTCATTTCTTTTACCTTGTCGACATTTTACAAAGCAAACAAGGGTCAAATACCTCGTCTGTTTTTGGGTATTTTGAGAGAATAAGAAAAAGTCTTTACGTAAGCGAGGCTTGTATGGATCGTGAGTAAACTATTGGTACGACTTCACATTCTACTTCTTCTCATTTAGGCGCGAGGTTATAGGTTCATTCGATGAAAGCCCTAGTGCGCCATAAGGCGCCACAGTTCGCACTTTTTTATCAGTTCTGTATTCGATGAAGCTAAGACAACAACCCAGTCCACTTTGCACTTTATTCGATGAAAGCACTGTGGCGCACTATTGCAGCACTAAAGTGCCCTGAGGATTTTGTCGGGGCAGAAAGTTCAGTGCTTTTTAAATTTGACATTTCAGTTATTTGTCAGTCAGCTGTCCAGTGCAAATGAAAAATTTCTGCGAAGGTAAAAACAAATTTTCTTCGCTTTTATTTTGATTTTGTTTACAATTCTATAATTCCAGTTGACTATCGATTCTGATCCTGATGTGGAAGTAGATCGGAAGTAAATCGCGTAAAAATGTTTTGTTTAGATATTTTTTAGCTCCATATGTTTTTTGCCTGTCAAATGAGAATGACAGGATCCGATGTGCAATTTTGCGTTCGATGAACAGCGCACTTTTCAGGGTTGTATTGAATTTTTGACAATCAGCTGATCGCACTGAAAAGTGCGAGTGCGATTTCAGGCCGCACTGGGGCAAGTTTCATCGAATGAACCTTATGATCTGAATTGAGGGATCATAGCCCTCCCACTTCTTATGGTCCACTTTTGCGGTACGCCAATTCGACCTCGGAATAAACCGGCAGGCAGCAGGCCACGTGGTTTTGGATCACTTCATTACTGAGTCCAATTAAATGCTGTTTTCGTGTGATTCATGAATGTTCGGGCTTCTTTTCTTTCGCGGAATGTTGATTGACATTCCCTTTTTGAAAGGGTTCGTAGGATCTTTCCTTTGAGCATGGCAATACCAACTTAGCCGGTCTCACCCGCTTTTCCTAAAGATTGGTTATTTTACGTGCAGGCTTCCCCGGATCTTCGTTCTTCTTATTCTATTCTGCTTTATTCATCTGGTGCAAGCTCCCTCGGTGATCTACAGAAATCGTTGGCAAAGATTCCCATTCTTGTAGCCATGACACCAATGGTGAAGTGTCCTGGGCCTACGCCAATGAGTGGTTTTATAAGGTTTCTACTGAGAGATAAAAGAATCGTTGTTCTTTTTAGGTCGAGCACTGACCATAAGCAGTGATTTATGATACAGTTCTTAAACTGTTGTCATCGTTTACCGACTAGTCTAACCGTGCCTTGATCTATGAAACTTATATCTGTGTTGAAAGGAGGATGTACTCCTCGGACAGCCAACGTTATGTCCATATCAGAACCTTTCCTGGCCAGTTCGTCTGCCATTTCATTTCCTGCAATGCCAACGTGCCCAGGAACCCAGCAGATTAGAACTGTGTGAACTGTAGTGCCATGAGGCAATCCAGTTTTGAATCAAGGGCTTTTAGTGCTACTTGACTGTCAACGAATATGGTGATTTCCGTTACCGGAAGGTCCATAAAGCAAAAAATCTGCGCAGCTGCCTTCACCGCATCAATTTCGGCTTGAAAGAAACTCCATTAGTCATTTGTTGGTAAAACTCCTGATTCTGTTCCCTATTCTGTTCATATCCATCGGTAGCGAAGCATCTTCATTCCAGCTACCGTTCATTTTCTTTCATGTGCCTTATACTCTGTCCAACCATATACTTGCTGAGTGCCATATGTGAGCGCCGGACGCACAACTGATGTGTAGAGCCTTCTCTGAGCTTCGGGAACAGAACCTTTCAATATTTTTAAAGATATTGGCGCAAATTCATAGTCAGATAAAGCCGACTTTAATTGAATATTATTCATCTATTTAACTAAAAGAGCACTTTTTGTTATTCATAGTCACCCAATTTAAAATAAATAAATCATAGTCATAAATTTAAAATAGGGCGAACCTCAAAATAAGCAAAATAAAGTCGGCTATAAGCTATTGTGAGTCGATTTTTTTAAGTTTTTATAGTATCTAGAGGTGAACGGTCTATAAGCTATGAAAATTATGTTGGCTTCTGCCTAAAATTTTCGCCCCTGTTATCAAAGTGGGTGAACCGCGTGAGAATGGTTTAATTTCCAAAATTTAAAGCGGTGCATCTTTGATAACAAATGCTACAGTTCTGAGGTTAAACCTATTGGTCACGTTTGGGAAAAGTTGCCAGGCCAGACTATATACATTTAAACGGGTTAAAATAGACCTTTCCTAATAAAACGTTATTTTTTGGTTTAAAATCACTCCATTGATCTGCTGTTTGCTTTCGATCTATATAGCGTTGGTTGCTCCCAGACTTCAAAAGCGACATTAATTTGCAAAATTTAAATGAAAACTCTCGAACTTATTGGTTTTCATGTCAAATACTTTGACGTTTGACTCTAAAGTCGATATTAACTGTACATGGGGAAAAATGTGTTTATGAATAACGAAAAGTGAAAGCCGGCTTTTTGGTTTAGTTCAGGGTATAGCTAAAGCACTATGATAGGGTTGACTATGAATTTGCGCCATTGTATCTTACTGTGTAAGGATAAATGAATAAATACAAACAATGATTGACGTCGTCGCTACTATTCATAGATCCCATGTACTACTATTCATACGTGGGAAGCTCATTTCCATTCAATTTAATGTCTGGAATTGGTTCGGGTGGATCAGAGCATGAGCAGCACAGGTGCTCTCACTGCTTTTAGCTAATACGATGCACATCCCCCTCAAAAATATCCACCCATATATCATGCGCTCTCTGCAGGAATGTATGATCTTCACTTATGATGGCCCATCGTCACTTATGATGACCTCATGAAGGTCAAAAATCAACAGCTCACGACTCTTCCCTGGTGCACGTATATCAACTTTAATTGGTAACTCATCAGTGACTCCGGAAGGACATCTTACTCTTGTTGTTGCATGGCCATGATTATCCTTATCATACATGGCCATGATTATCCTTACATAGGCTTCTCTAACACCTCGTGCCCTTAGCACCACCTAAAAAAAAACCAAAACCGCCCTGGTCGCCAGATAGCCTTATTTTTTCGGAGTCGACTATCTAGTACTCGCTCGGTGATCCTCGTTGTGTGTGCGACAACATAAGCTTGATTGAACGGAGCTTTCACAGCTTCCTGTATTACCTTTTCCCTTGTACAAAGGTAGAAGATAACTTTCCCTCAACTGATTAGGCATTGGATCACTTTTAATCAGTTTCAATAAAGGGTGATTTTTTAGCTGGTTTGGTTTTGGCAACACTGGTTTTGACAGCTGACTTGTGTTTAGTACCTTGTGTCACTGTCAAACAGCTTCAGTTTGGTTTGCAATTTAACCATGGATCGTCTTACAAATGAACAACGCTTGCAAATTATTGAATTTTACTATCAAAATTCGTGCTCGGTTCGAAATGTTCATCGCGCGCTGCTTCCATTTTATGGTCGGCGAGTTTGGTGAACAGTTAACTTCACGTTTCGGGCCGGTCAATTGGCCGCCTAGATCGTGCGATTTGACACCATTAGATTATTTTTTGTGGGGGTATGTCAAGGCTAATGTCTATAGGGACAAGCCAGCTTCGATTGACGCACTGGAAGCCAACATCCATGCATTCATTCGTGAGATACCGGCCGATATGTGTGAAAGAGTATGCCAAAATTGGACTCAGCGGATGGGCTACCTGAGACGCAGCCGCGGTCAACATTTGCATGAAATTATCTTTAAACATTAAATTGCAAGGTTCAAACTATCGATTCAAATAAATATTTCATTAATTTTTTCGAATTTTTTGTGTTTTTTTTTTAAAAAAAGTTCTCAACCTCTTAAAAAATCACCCGTTATTAAAGTCGTGAGCTATCTGTTCACACTGTCTCCCATCTTTTTCCAGAACTCTGGGGGTTTTCGGGTACTTAACCATCTTCCCAAGCTCTTCGGCTGTTATGTCTGATACTTCTTTCCAGTTGGGAGTGTTAGTGTTGTCTTTTTTAAGAATTTTGTCGCCATCCACAATTAGCAGGCTCTGAGAATTGTTTATGGACTTTTCAAAACTTTGCATGGAGCAAACCTAGCAAATAGTAATATCTTGAATATTTGTTATATAATTTTTTTTCAATTTGGAGTAAACTTTCCGAGAAATCGGGTTTTTAAAGATCTAACATGGTAAAAGTGGGCATAGTCGATATTGTGGGCGGTCCAATTTTCGCCCTCTTAGAGGTTTTGGGCCATTATTGCTCTATACCAAAGTTTGAGCTCTTACGCCTTGTCTAACTTGACCAATCATTTTGAAAAAAAAATTGAAATAGAGGTGGTCTTACATTGAAGCCAGTAGTGGGCGTGGCCGTCGGCGGATTTAACTAATTTGATTATTAGTTAAATCCGCCGGTGATTATTTCACTGTGTTACAAACTATGCATTAAAATTAATATACCCTCGGTCGGGTATAAAAAAACCGTTAATAGACATATTTAAAAAAAAAAAACAAGTGAGTAAGTGCAAGAGTTTGTCGTGACAAACTTCTGTATACTCGACCTTATATACCATGTATCACCCAATCTTAAAGTTCATTTGCCCGAATTTATATATTATTTGTATACTCCTTTAAATTACTCCTTTAAATTAAAAAACTCCTTAAAATTAATTAATTGTAATTTCGTTAGAATCATGAGAAAATACGGTAAAAGCGAACATTATTTCAGAAAAAAACAGTTTTTTTTTTCTAAAAAACGCCCCCTAAAAGTAGGCCGAGCTCAAAACTTTGTATGGAGCAAACTTAGAAAATAGCGATATCTTTAATATTTGTAATATATTTTTTTTTTCATCTCTGGAGAACAGTGTGGACTTATTTGAATGTTTTTTCTGCGTGGAATGTCAGTTGATTTGCGCGTTGCTGTGAGAATTCACATTTGAGAATAACTCGAACTTCTTTTCCTGTGTTTTTCTATGTAAAGTGAGAGCTGGGAGAGTCAAAAATTTCGAGACTCGAAGATTTTGGCAACTTTGTTGATGGAGTTTACTCTGCACTGAAAAACAGCTCGCTGAGTTAACTTCAGATTCGCTTTGTTACGGAATTAGCAGATCTTGGTTTAAGCTGGGCTTAACTCAGCACTGAAAAACCGGCGCTAAGAGGTCTTAAGGGTCTACGATGATTATTCCACTGTGTTACAAACTATGCATTAAAGTTAATATACCCTCGGTTGGGTATAAAAATCGCAGATTGAGATTCTATAGAAAAAAAAAACTTTCTAGGGAATATGGATCTGCTCCGAATCACCAATTGCAACATAATTATTTCGAATTTCGAATCGCTTTTCTTATAGCGTTTTCCATTCAAGAAAAGATTTGCTCTTTCTGTCAAAAGATTTGATCTTCTTTGATTTTGCATATTTCATTGAAAATAAAAGAGCAATTCTAGATCAATTCTCAACACGAAAGATGCGATCTCCCGATCTTGGGAGATTTGATCTGAACTCACCTACACATGGAAATATTTCTACTGTCAAACGCCAAATCGAAGCAATTTTATTTGTTTTGAATTTATGTGCGGACGTGTTTGTTGGTTGCCAGCCCGTGTGTGTGATTTATTTTGTCACCAAACGAGGAAACATGTTTTATTGAATCGAGCAGTTCTCGATTTTGAGAGCAATTTTTTCAACTTTCAATGAAAAACGCTATAAGATTTCCAAACATATCCCATACTTCGGCTAGAGTTTCAAATAAGCTTTATTGATGTGTCTGGGTGCATAGTCTTTGCTACACCCATTCATGAGTGTAAATAAAGCCAAGACAGGATTAAGACCAAGATTTTAATTTGATTGAGTTTGAAATCGTTAAATTTACCTGCGATGCATCTTCCGGTTGATCAGATTTGTTGTCGATGAAAGATAAATTTTTGTAATACCACAAAGATATGTGATAGTTGGCACTATGCTGCTTACGCTGAGCGCGTCTATAAACGCTGCGTAGATTTATGATTTGCTGCCTCAATTCTCGTTCTGTAACTTTTTTGCAAAATGTTGCATTAATGCTTTTAGTCATTTGATGGTAGGCATCTTTTCGTGCGTATTTATCACCGTACAATTTTGCAGTTTGATCCCACAAAAAGGCGTACGATTTGTATTGTTTAATTATTTCTAAAATTATTTTCGGTTCACTCAATACTTTTTCGTCAGGGCGAACTCGCCTTTCAGTTCTCGATCCCGGAGCAGAATAATCTTCATCAGAGTTAGGCACCTGAAATTGATGTTCTAAAACAACTGATTCCGCATAGAACAAAAACTCAATCATACTTGTTCATCGTCCGAAGAATCTTCTTTGGGTACTTCACTTAAGTTGAGTTCACTTTGATCTGGTGGTTTCCCCTGAAAATATGTCTGATGTAACAAACAGTTTAATGAGAAGAGCATACCAACCTTGTGACCATATTTTGCTTGCTCCAAGAATGAAAACTTGTTAAAATACCACAGCTGAGGAACGAATCTGCCCTTGTTAGGATTCTTTGCCTCAAATCTTTGTTTTTGTTGTAATGCTCGTCGGTACGAACTTCTTAAAGACCTAATCTGTACATGTAGTTCTAGGTCTGTGTAGTTTTTCTTGAATTTCGCGTTAATAGCTTTTCTCATTTGTTTGAAGTGATGATTTCTGGTAGCCTGGTTGGCTCGGTTTTGCCATATAGCTGGACGTTTCCTGTATTCGTCGATAATTCCTTCGACCAATTTACGACGCATTAAGTTGTCTATCGTAAGAAAATCTTCGTCTTGATAGTCAGATAATTGTCCCATGTCTTCTTCTTCGTCCTGAAAAGAAGAAGAATCCAGTACTCTGTGTAGAATGATAGAGGTACGGAGGTTATACTTCAGCTTGATATTTTTCTACTTTTAGGGATGATGATGGGTTATTACTTATTTCCTTAAATTTAAGTTTCGTAGGTATTAATTCCTCTATGAGCGAATTTTCATCGGTATCGTTTCGCATTTCCTTATTTTCCAACATGGAGATGTTCTGTGGGAATAAACTTTCCTTTTCTATGTCTGGTTGCATCTGAAAATGCAGAAAACAGTAGCATTCATCAACTTTGCTTATATGGCGAGTGTCAATGTGTTTTCAGGTGGCTGGCAATGCTTTATCTACATTTTGTACATTGCATTAAATGAAATGTGTTCAGGTTTCTGAGTAATTTATTTTGTTTATCTATTTAAACTCGATTATAATCAACAAATCTTTCTTAAAAAAAAATTTAAGTACATATAAAAAGAGTAGAACAGAAGTGAAGAATAAGAGGTGAAGAGAATCCGTTGCGAAAGGTTCCAGCCAGCACCGTGGTAGCGTTCCAAAGGACAACGGATTCAACTTTGACAATCAGGACAGTATTTTACTGCCACAAAGAAATCTACGACATTAAGGAATAATTCTACTTTAATATTTAAATTTCTCATTTGAGTTGTGTTCAATCGAAAAGCCGTCAAGGTAGGGTGGGGATAGGCGTAATATTTCGCGAATGCAAGTCTGACATGCATGGTGTAAGAAGCCTTTAAGGGTCAAGTGAACCCACATGCCAGCAAGGACTCCATGCAACCAGATAGCCACCTCTAGCAAATGGCGTTAAAATTCCAGTGAAAATAATTCGAATTAATTATTCGATTTCGCACTGGACTGTCATCGACAGGTAAAAGCCGGAGATAAATGGCTTGTGTGCAGTGGCTTCTTTGGTGCAATTCATCATTTAAAATGTCTTAAATTTAAGCAAAATGATTATGATTTGATAAATGAAAGGCCAGATATTCATTTCTTTGAGTGAAGAGAATAATACAGTTGAAATTCCAAACAAGAAATCATTTGCCGAAGTCACGAAGTCAACAGTTATCGTAAAACTAAAAGAGAAACAAGATATAAACAAAACAAAAAGTGATATCAAAATGAATATAAATTTTTCTGATCTGTCAATTAAAATAGATAACATAAATGAGAGGCAAAATGGATCGATATCCATTGTGTGTTGTGATAAAGAGTCTAGTGAAAATTGGGCAAAGAAGTAAAACAAAAATTGAATAATAATTATGAAGTTGATAATCCAAAGCTCACAGTGCCGCTAATCCTAGTGACGGGATGCGTAGCACATTGCGAGCAGAAAGAATTTGAGGATAGAAAAAAAGAAGAGAAAAGTAATTCTCCATCCAACACACAAATGCTGATGAGCCAATACGGAAAAACACCTGCACAGAAACACCAAAGCTTAGACCAGCAAGAGCAAGTGGGAACAAGTTTACCGTAGGTCCTTATGCTTATATATGTATTTCAGTCTCCTGATTACGAATATGTTATTAAAAATTGTCGGTCTCGTTTAGTTTAAGAGTTATAGCTATTCAAAGTTTCAATTTTTCCATACAAAATACCTCATCTTTGACTTTTAATTTTTGCCTAAGAGTATGCTATAGAAATCTGACAAAAAAATAAATAAATAAATAAATAAAGTGGCGCAACAGCTCGAGGTGAACCAGGGCCAACTTCTCAACAATGTATGCTAGTGTGTTAATTTCTTTTACATACAAAGGGACCTATAATTTTTTGCCGAATCCGAACGGCACTTGGAGAAGTTTTTCAAGACAAATGATACTCTCGAAAGGCTTGTCAGACCCTCGCGGAGGTGGGGACCGTGAAAAAGAACAAGTCTTTTTTTCAGGTGACGATGGCAGGATTCGAACCCAGGCCTCCGGCGTAGTAAGCACACACACTAACCAGCCACGGCAAACAGAAATCTGACAAGGTTCGCTGTAAAATAAATTTGCTTTTGGAGACAACAATGTTTGAGTGGCCCGCTTCGCAGGTTTAAAGGATTTTAACTCGCTTTTTCGCAGGATTTAGCCGCTCACGCGACTTCGTCGCTCCGCTAAGGGTAGGTGTCAGTTGTCTTGCAGGCGCCTGTGGCCATTTACGGGTATGTTAAAGTTGCACTCCTTTTAAACTTATTTGGCTTATAACTTCTAAACTAATCGAGACCGACAATTTTTAATAGCATATTCGGAATCAGGACACCCAAATCCGTATATTAAGATAAAAAAAATCCTATACATTCCACTTGGACCTACGGTAAACTTATGCCGAGCAAGTGTTATGCCTTTACGGAGAAAAGCAGTAATATAACTAGCAGAGTATTTCATAAATGCACTAGCACGCATTTGATTGTTGTCCATTCTATTTGCGTATTGGAAAAGAAAGAAGTGTTTAATATTCGGCCGACCCTAACATGGATAACAGACGCGTACCAGGAAGCCGGCTTTAAAACAGACGCAGTTTTCGGGGCACTTGCCCAGACATGGGAGTTATATTCCAGCTTAGGGCGAATGTATGCCTCATATAAAATAGCCAGATCTTGCACCTTTTGAGGAAACCTAGGCATTTCGCAGCGTTTTTGGCAGTTTTAAATATATAGTCATACCAACTTAACTTTTTATTGACACAAATACCGAGGATGGAAAGCTTTTCGGTTTCATCGATCCAAGTGCCGTCCATGGATAACGGGTCGGTAATACGGTTTTGCTTCAATGACAGAAGACAGCATTGAGTTTTGGAAGCATTAAACTCCAACTTGTTTAGAGATCCCCATGATACAATGATGTTAAGTTTGGAGTTTAATGAGTTTGACATACGCTGCCGTTCCAGTTTTATGCCCGACGCGCAGAGGCGAGGAACCGAGAACAAATATGAAAAACTGAGGGTACTGTCATCGGCAAAGGAGTGGATTGGATTAGTATTAGCAGACGAGAGATCGTTTATGAAAACGAGGAAGAGAGTCGGAGACAAAACAGAGCCCTGGGGAACCCAGCGTTTATTTTGTGAACTGCAGACTGCCATCACATGGCCACAGTACCTTTGTATGGCTCTGCAAATTTTCCCATCTGTTTTGAGCTATATTATGAATAGTCGCAGACATTTCGCGTGTCTAAAAAGAGATCGGATGATGGGTATTTTTGTCCGCTATAGTGATATATAGATATTACCCATATTTCGATAGTTCGTCAGCCTTTTCATTCCCTATAAAGTCATTATGGCCTCTGCTTAGAGCCCTCAGTTTTGAGCGAGTCCTTCTACATGAGATTTTACTGTTGGTGTTTCCAGGGTCTTGATGACTGCTTGGCTGTATACGTAAATGGAAATATCCTCCTGTGATAGTTCCAATACTATGGCCTTTTCGGCGGCTATAAGTATTGCTAGAAATTCGGCTTGGAAGATACTGCACGAGTTCAGCATTTACAACATTATTAAGCCTCCAGTCTTCTCTGGTGGGAATGTGAATGGAGTAGTATAGCGCTTTTTTGTGGCGCCTTCTTTTGTGAAGAGATTTATTGGCGTAATGTTTAGGATTGTCTTAGGCTCCATGGTTGGCGTGGATCTCAGAGCACCTGTAATGACGAGACAAGCCAATCTCTGTACCTTAGTTAAAGCTTTGGTATTTTTCTGCTTGGTTATAGCTGGTCACCAGACGCAGCATTCATACGTGAGTATAGTTCTAAATATAGCTGTGTAGAGCCAGTTTGATATTTAAGAGAAAGGACTACATTTTTCCCGCATATTCGGCGTATAGGGCTGTGTACCCTTTTTACCTCTTTTTTCTGTGTTTGGGTTCCAGCTTAGCTTACTGTCTAGGGTGATACCCAGATATTTGGCACTTCCAAATAGCTGAAGAGCTGAGCCTTCGAGTGTTGGCAGCTCTACAACCGGCATCCCTCTACTGTTTGGAAAGAGGGATAGCTCTGTTTTTGGCGGGTTGACGTTAAGGCCACATGACCGGGTCCATCGGCTTAGTCTATTTAGTTGAGTAGGTGAGTTGCTGAGCTTCATTAAATAAGTGTTCATTACTAGAAGCCATATGAGAGGTGCTAGCACTCCACCTTGCCAGGTTCATCTGGTGGTGGACATTCTATTTTTGCAGTCACATAGTTTAGAAGTTATTATTCGGGGCTTTAACATCGCGACTATAAAGTCACATACCACTTTGATGGCTCCAGTGCCTTTGAGCGCATTCTCAATGGCTTCGGTACTTACATTGTTAAATGCACCCTCGATGTCAAGGAACGCTGTATTTATTAGATTCTAAATCCTTATTTTCACAGGATTTCTCAATGATGCTAACCAACGAGTGTAGAGCCATTTCTGCCGATTTCTCCTTACGGTATGCGTGTTTGAAGCCCAAGAGAAGACTGCTGTCTATGCTTTTACATTTACAGTGAACTGAACTCTATCACGGTTTACCTCAGAGTACATTGTCTCTGCTTTGCTCCCAGGAAAGTGGGTGTCCATCAGAAGGTCTAAAGTTTCCTTACTGGACGTTGTCCAGTTTCGATCTGGCTTTTTGACGTAGCTAGGAGTGACCCCTGCAAGGTCGGGGTTAGAATAGCTTTGAGGTAAGGTATGCCTGTCGTAAGAGCTGACTTAAATCCACCAGAAGAAGTATTCTTTAATGTTTCGGATCGATGGATGCTGTCGATGCTGCTCCATTTGGGGCAACTTTTGGCAGTAAGGTTTTAACTTATAGATGAATCTGAAGGTTAAATTAAAATCCAGAAACGTCTGTCACACATTGTGCGGCTCACTGGTCGGCGTCTGTCTCCAAAGGGGCGGCTGTATTTAAAAATGAAAATAGAAGTGACTTACCTATTTCTCATAAAAACGACAAGTTAAAAAAAAATGGCAATGAACAAAACGAAAGATTTGATTACCCCAGGTGGCAGCCCAGCTATGCTGGAAAATCCACCCTCTTCGGAGGCAGGCTCTACGGATTCTGGGGAGAGCCTTTTATTGCTTATAAATCCTTTTGAGAAAAGGACAAAACTAAATCGATCACCACCACCTAGATCGAAACATATCCGGAAAAAGCAGTCCACCGGTAAACCAGGACTCAGTGAAAAATAAGAGCTAAGAAAAGGAGAATAATGAACTGCTTACTGAAATGGAGCGACCCTTCCATGATCTAAAAATGGAAGTTGACTCTCTGCGAATGGAAAACGAGGATATTAAAAATACTCGTTTAACGAAAGACTGTGAGGTACCGAAAGAGTGTGTGACACCGAACCGACCAGCAGTCGAATACTTCACGGACGAGGACGGTGTTGCACTTGAGACCGATTCAGTATTAAGGAAAAGGCCTAGCAGGAAGCGTAAGGCGAATTCCTCTTCCGAAGTAATACAAAAAGGAGATAAGACCTCTGGCTCAAACAAGGCTAAACCAGAAGCGAAAAATCGTCCACCTCCCGCAATAAACATCGTCGGGATAGCAGACTTCGGGAGATTGCGCAACATTCTCGCAAACACGTTGAGAACAGAAAACTATAAGCTTACTTCGCACCGAAATAACGTATACAAAGTAAATGTTGACAACGCCGATTCCTATCACGCGCTGTCTCTTAGACTGAATGCAGAAAGAATCGAGTGGTATACTTATCAAAATAAGTAAGGAGTAGGACTCCAAAAACTGCTGAAACTTCTAAGCCAAAGACTCCAAAGACGCCAAAGCCGATCAAAAGAACGAGATTGGCAAAGGAGTCGTCGACAAAAGGCGAAAAAGCTCTACAAAAGAGCGGCGCCAGTTCAAGTGCAGCGGAGAAACCGCCACTGGTCGGACCGAAATCCTACGCACAGGTTGCGGCAAACGAAAACAAGGCAAGATCGCCCCAAACAGATGCAGTGTCTCAGATCCTCGCTGTAAAATCAACAAAGTTATATTTGACAAACTGAGCAAGCTCGAGTTTAAGCCTCGAAAAAATTACAGGAGAACATGAATTTGAAACAGTTATTTAAAATACTAACATGGAATGCAAACGGCCTTCTGAATAAAATAGACGAACTAGAAGTATTTCTACGGAAAAATAGTATTGATATTTGCATGATTACGGCAACTCACCTCAAAAACGGGTCTAGACCCAAACTTTAAGGTTACACATCACCCTTCGCAAAATTCGAGAGGAGGTTCCTCCCTCTACATTAAGAACTGCATAAAGCACTTCAAGAACACAGAAGTTGAGCTAGACTCTATGGAGATCAGCTCAGTTTCTGTAAAAATTGACTGCTTAGATTACAACATTGCATCTTGTTATTTCCCGCCAGGATATAGACTGGTGGAAGACGATCTTGATCGTATGTATGACTTCATTGGGTCCAATTCAATCATTGGGGGTGACTTTAACGCGAAGCATACTTTTTGGGGTTCACGATGCAATTCAACAAGAGGCAGATTGCTGCACAAAAACAGTTGGGTCAAGCTACTTTAAACGCTTCTCTTAGACTTCTATACGTTCCAAGGCAATGGAAAGTTGCTGAAGTCATTATGGTTATCGCTTCTGCCGATAATATCGAAAATATTCGAGAAACTTCTGCTAAAGCGATTACAACCAATAATTGCAGAAAGACGCTTGATCCCCGATCATCAATTCGGTTTCAGACCTAACCATTCCACAATAGATCAAGTCTAGAATAACGCATGAAATTGAAAAAGCCTTAGAAGGGAAAAAATATGTTCAAGTGCTTTCATGGACGTATCGCAAGAGATCGACAAGGTAAGGCACGAAGGCTTGAAATATAAGCTACGGCAAAACTTGCCGGAAGACATGTTTAAAATATTGGAAAATTATCTTGAAAGCAGACTCTTTCGTGTTAGGTGTAGTAGTGAATACTCGACTTTCAAGCAAATTCGGGCTGGCGTACCCCAGGGAAGCGTCCTCGGTCCGACCCTGTTCCTGCTCTACACAAGAGACATACCTCTAGATGACGAGACAGTCGTGGCCACGTTTGCGGACGATACGGCCATCCTGGCAACGGGTGAATCAGTTGAGTTGTGACAGGTGAATCAACGAGAAAGACTTGGCGAATCGCTCTTAACGAGAACAAGTCTACGCATGTGAATTTCACTTACAGAAGGGTTAACAATTTACCTCTCGCTTTTAACAAGAACGCTCTTAACGAGAACATGTCTACGCATGTGAATATTACTTACAGAAGGGTTAACAATTTACCTCTGTTCATAAATTCTGCACAAATACCTTATGCAAATGAAGCGAAATACCTAGGGATGACACTGGACGCTAAACTAAGGTGGAAACCACACGTAAAGAAGAAGCGTGACGAGCTCGAGATTAGGCTCAGGGAAATGTATTGGCTTATCGGAAGATTTTCGAAAGTAAGCATATATAACAAACTGCTCCTGTACAGGCAGGTGTTAAAGCCGTCCTGGACATACAGTATACAACTTTGGGATTGTACCAAGCCGAGCAACATGTCCCTGTGTCAGACTTTCCAAAACTGCAGCAATTGTGAATGCTCCATGGTATATTAGGAATAGTGATATTCACAGAGATTTAGGAATAGCTACCGTGAGCGAAGAAGTAACAAACTTTGCTCGAAAGCTAAATGCTCGCCTTCATGTTCATTGCAACAATGAAATGATCCGCACTCTAAACTAGACTCTTAACGATGTAAACAACGACCGACGACTACAAAGAACAAGACCCTTCGATCTAGCGACGTACGGTGAAGCCGCACGAATGAACGGCTTTAGTAGGTGCATTCACTGGATAGCAACCTACCCAATGCGATAAACAATACGGAAGCGTAAACTGCTTGTTAAGTTAACTTAGTTGTAGTCAAGAAGTATTATGAGAGAGCGAAAATTTACTACTACGAAGTGCGTTCTGGCAGTTTCGTAGTGTCTCTCATAAATGGGTGGTTTTTTAGCACGTGGAAATCGGGCATAACCAATTTCGGCTAGTTCGGTATTATATACCTGCCATTTTTTTTTTTTTCTTTTTTTATAATGCACTCGCGAATATAAGGGATTGGATACCCTTTTTAATGTTACACATCTCACGAGCGGAAAGGATTAGAAGAAGAGGAAAAGGAGGAGAGGTACCGATGCACTCTTGTTTTGAACAGTTGCAAGTTGTATTGCGCAGGAAAGATTGACCGTAGGAGAGCACTCCACATTCGCGTTGTACGGCTTATGAAAGAACCTCTAAACTTTACTGTGCGTCCGAAGGTGGGCTCGAGGGTAAACTGATGTGCATTCGATCTTTGGCAAGTATTACGGTGGAACGTCTTTAGGGGCGGAATGCAATTGGCTATTTCGATGGAACATTGTTTGTGAAAAAAGCGATAAAACAGTGAAAGACAAGATACATTACGTCGATGTTCTAATGAGTCAAAAGACTTCGCAATTTTTTTGTCTCCAACAAGTTTTAACGCGCGTTTTTGTATCCTATCTAGCAAGAGCAGTGCTGTTTTTGGAGCACCAGCCCAGACATGGGAATTATATTCCAACTTGGGGCGAATATATGCCTTATATAAAATAGCCAAATCAGAGGGGGTGAAATACTTCTTGCATCTTTTAAGGAAGCCTAGGCATTTCGCAGCGTTCTTGGCGACGTCGAATATATGGTCATTCCAACTAAGGTTGTTATTGACACACATACCGAGAATGGAAAGCGTTTCGGCTTTGTCGATGCAAGTGCCATTCATGGATAATGGCTGGGTGATTCGGTTTTGCTTCAATGACAGAAGACAGCATTGAGTTTTAGAAGCATTAAACTCCACTCTGTTTCGAGATCCCCATGATACAATGCTGTTAAGGTCAGAGTTTAATGAGTTTGACATACGCTGCCGTTCCTATTCAACGTCCGAAGAGCAGGGGCGCGGAACCGAGAACGAATATGAGAGACTGAGGTTACTGTCATCAGCAAAGGAGTGGATTGGATTAGTTGTAGCAGACAGGAGATCATTAATGAAATTGAGAAAGAGTGTCGGAGACAAAACAGAGCCCTGGGGAACCCCAGCGTTAATTTTATGAACTGCGGACTTGAAGCCATCCAAAACAACTTGAATTGAACGGTTCGAAAGGTAATTACTAATCCACTGAATAAGAGATTCGTCGATTCCAAATGCACGCATTTTCGACTAGAGAGCTTGGTGCCAAACTCTGTCAAATGCTTTTGAAATATCAAGCGCAAAAATCTTGCTTTCACCTAGAAGATGCAAGGAATGATTCCACTTTTCAGTGAGATCAAATCACCAGTGGACCGTTTGCTACGAAAACCGTATTGTCGGTCATTAAGAAGTTTTCGTGTTTCAAGATATTTCATAAGCTGATAATTAATCAGAGTTTCCATGCTATAGTGGGCGTATTGGTATCTTTGAAAGATTTTGGAGTTTTAGCCTCCGTCCACCCTAGTATTCAAAAAAAAAAAGAAAGCTAGGAGTGACTGGAGATTTGGATAGGATCTTCCTGATCCGGGATGAATCACTAGTTTTATCTATGTTTTCGCAGAAAAGATGCCAAGAGGCATGTTGTGACTTTCTTGTCTTTGACTTAAACTGATATGCTTTTAAAAAGGTCCCCAGTTTGTGGCTGAGTATATGTGTATATCAAGTATGAACACATACGCGGAGCAATTTTTCGGCTTTTGTTGAAGGTTAAACTCATTTCTATTACACAGTTTGTGTAAAATTCTATTTGTTGTTAAAATTTTTTGTGAACATAACATTCTATTATGTACTGTTTTTGTAGTTTGTTGTGTACTGTCAGTATGTTAGTTTGAAGTTTTGTTACCCTAAAAAAAACCTTTCCTTAATTTTTTTAAATTTTCTTGAAAAAAAAAAATTAGTAATTTTATTGTCACTTTTTTCAAAGCATCATGTCTAGGCTTAACGTTCATATAGTTTTGATTGCGTCAAAGTTGTTTGACGTAAAATAAGTGGTTCAAAAGTTACGAAGTTTTTGTCAGCGCATAATTTTAGTCTATGAACTAATTCTAGTTTCTAGCACATCTCGGAAACCTCTCACTATTCAAAAACTGCTTTAGGTATTTTTTATTTTCAAAAGATAAACTGGGTCCGTTATCTTTTACGGTTTCGGTAAAGGTATTCTCCTTTTTCGCACTGATTGGAAGAATACTCCGACTTGAGCTTCGAAGAGAGAGAAATGGATCAAAGGCCGAAAAACTGCAACAGTATTGTAATTTTTCATAAAATGCTTTCGTCATTGTCTTCCTTGTTTCTTAAGCTTGCAGGCTGTAGCTCGCACTATTGGTAGCCACACTTGTGTGTTTTGATACTGATGGTTTGCTTTTATTTGTTTTTTAAATACTTGTTCTCTTATGAGAAACCGTAGGAAGAGTTGTCACTTAATGTCAGCATCATTGTAATATAAAGGTTCCTAACCATTGACATACATATGGACTGCTAGTGAAATGTCACTTTCATACGATTCCCTACGAGAAAAGCGTCGCCGATATCTTCTTGCTCTCCGGCTGAGGCGGAACCATTTGTAAATAAAAACCAGTGAGTAAGTGCTACAGTGTGTACGCAGAAGTTACAATCCGTAAAACGGACCGTTGAATACCCCATCCTATCCCATATTGTAAAATGCTGATGGCATAGTTATTTTCTGACACTTTATAAGTAATGCAAACTTCGAAAAGGGGCGTGGTCAAACCGCCCCTAATTACAAACTATTAATTATAAGATATTTTCACAGATATTTCCAAGTTACACTTAAATGAACGTAAAAATGCAATTTTTTGGTTCAAATTCAATATTTTTGAAAAATCGACCCCTAAAAGAGGGCGTGGCTATAAACTTTATATGAACGAAATCTGGACTGAAGTATTGTTTACCCAACCTGCTACTTTTTTTGTTTCATGCTTTCCTAAATTAGGCTCAAGGCCAGTCGAAATTAAGTTTTTCTAGAAAATTTTAGGTTTTTCTTCAATTCTGCCTCCAAATGTGAGCGGAGCCCAAAGTCTTGTATGAACAAAATGTGAAACTAAGCGTTTTCTACATAAAATATTAACCAAATTTTTTTCAATTTTGAGCAAAAATATTGAGTAAACTGCATTTGAAAATTTACCCTTAAAATAGATGCCACGCCCACTAGAGGAGGTTTAACAATAAAATTTGTCTCTTTTGTGTCTTATATTCACTAAGACATGCTAAATGTCAAATTTCAGCCTTTTAGAACGTCTTTCAGCTTTGAAAAATCTGGAGGTAGTTGCACATTAATACCGATTGTGGGCGTGTCTTTGGGCGGATTTCAAAAATTTTTACACTTGTACTGCTTCCCATGACGTGCACCTGACGTACGAAAAACATCCTAAAAACGAAAAACAACGAAAAACGTCCTAAAAACATGTGACATACAGACGGACGGACGGACGGGCCGACGGACGGACATGGCTCATTCGATTCAGAATTCGGTCTCGATCATATGCCTTTAAGTTCTTGGCGGTCTACCATTATTATTTCGATGTCTTACAAACTATGTGACAAACTTAATATACCTCCTATCCTATGGGATGGGGTATAAACAACAAGGCCGCTAGAAGAGAACTCATATAAATTAGTAGCCTTGTAGATGAGCACTTTTAGATACTACTGCCACCTACTGAAACCTACAGTGCAACTTTTCCGAACATTATTAAATTACAATTTTTTTTTTTAATTGAAAGAAATTGTTGGTGTTTTTAAGATGACATTGGTTTATCTAGACTAGACGAATATCTAGTCTAAAGTGACCATTCGTCCCACATTACATGGGACAGTCCCACACTTAGGTCAACTGTCCCACATCCAATATTGTCCCACAAATGTCCCACAAGACAAGAAGATGTCCCGCACTGTCCCCCGAAACGGATTTTAATTTTTTCGTTCGCTTATTTTATAAATAACTCGCTGTCGCTGATCCGACAGACGTTGTCCTGGTTAAGCTTTGAATATTAAACTTGCACGGGAATAAAAAAAAATATTTCAAAAACGTGATTTATATTTCCCTAATGCTTTTTAATACCCAAACAACACTAAAATACTAATCTAGGCTTTCGCCTCTGTGGCCAGTGTTGTTTAAAGATTGAAAACCATATGTGGCGTTTTCGAAACTTCTATTCAAATTTTTTTTAATACGCTATTCACATTTAATCATAAATCGAGTTTTTGGCAAAAATTTTACACAAAATCGTTTAGCAATTCACACTTCTGAACGGAAACAAGGTTTTGTTTTTATTTGTCATTAGTAGACACATCAATTTTCATATTAAAGCCCTATTTTATTTTTTAAATGCTTCAAAAGATTCGTAAAGGGAATATATCAAGAATACCACGGTGACCTCAAAAATGCAAGCCGTTTTCAGATTGGACATTCGGTTTCGTAGACATCTGTATCCAAAATTGAGGCAAATGTGAAATTCATTTCAATCTTACTTTAAAATTTTCAACGGCAATGTGATATTCATAGTGATTTTGAGCAAAAACTAACATAAACCAGAGGGTTACAGAATCAGAAAATTTTTAAGAATGTATGGGAAAACTCATACTTTTTATGAAGGTTATACTATGTATTTGTGACAGATCTGTCGTACTGGGACAGTTTTAATTTCCTTTTAGATTGTCACACCGTTACAAATGTACATAAAATAGGTTGATGAATAGGGTGAACGGGATTTATGAGAGGATTTGTTTTTAATCCTTTGCCCATGTATTATGCGAGTTTACCCAAAAACTAAGTTTATGATCCATGTGACAAGGTTGGAATATAATTGAAACTGTTCCACATTGAAAAAATATATGTGCACCTAACGGGTGATTTTTTAAGAGGTTGAGAACTTTTTTTAAAAAAAAAAACACAAAAAATTCGAAAAAATTAATTAAATATTTATTTCAATCGATAGTTTGAACCTTGCAATTTAATGTTTAAAGATAATTTCACGCAAATGTTGACCGCGGCTGCGTCTCAGGTAGCCCATCCGCTGAGTCCAATTTTGGCATACTCTTTCACACATATCGGCCGGTATCTCACGAATGAATGCATGGATGTTGGCTTCCAGTGCGTCAATCGAAGCTGGCTTGTCCCTATAGACATTAGCCTTGACATACCCCCACAAAAAATAATCTAATGGTGTCAAATCGCACGATCTAGGCGGCCAATTGACCGGCCCGAAACGTGAAATTAACTGTTCACCAAACTCGCCTCGCAATTGCGCCATTGTTTTTTCGAAAAACGGCGAAAACATTTCGAACCGAGCACGAATTTTGATAGTAAAATTCAATAATTTGCAAGCGTTGTTCATTTGTAAGACGATCCATGGTTAAATTGCAAACCAAACAGTGACTCGGGGTGCAAAAGTCACTTTAACTCAGGAATGTTAAACAAAAGTAGAGCCGTCTCTCATGAAATGCCTGGTTGAACACATAAGTAGTCCGCACTCACACAACTAAAACGGATGCTTCACTTTTCCCCAAAAACACCACTTCCTTGTCTCTTTATTCAATGGTTTTTAGACGACTGTCAAAAGCTGGTGACTGTACAAATTGTTTGATAACACAAAAATCTAAAGATCCAAAATATTTTAGAATTAGCATCCCACGTTTTATATACGAACCGAATTTCAATTCAATCCGTCTTACCTAATTTCATGTCTCCATCGGGCACTAATCCGCTATTAATATAAATCTTTATTAAATCCTTTACAAATGACGCGATTTACCGTACAAATTTAAATCCTCTCGGCAAGCGATTAAGAATAAAACCTCTCATAAATCCCATTCACCCTATTAACAAACCTTTTTTCTGCACCTTTGTTAAAGTTTGAGAATCATAAAAGGAAACTGAAACTGTCCCTGTACGACAGATCTGTCACATGCACGTTTTCTATTGTGATTTTTACAGCGCAAATCGTTTTTCGCTCCTGGGAAATGGCATCACCACTCTCTTTTAAGAGCCAAAATGACAGAAACAGAGTGTTCGTGTCAACTTAATCCTATATTTGGCGGTGGAACCACTTTGCGATTTTTTTAAATCGTCTCCTGTTAATCGTCTTTTTTTTTCCAGTGGAAGACAAAGTATACGATTACTGAAAAGCATCTTTTTGTATTATTCGCAAACTCGAATGAAATTATTTTAGTCTCAAAGCTACCTAACTTATGAAGCGAAATCGATTCTCGACAATCTCCAGTTTTATTACATTCAGCCAAACTACATCTCATTATTATTTTTTGTATCAAGAAAAAAGCTCGAAACAGTTTAAAAGCAAACAAAGTCAAACACTATGAAATTAGCGTGTCAGTTGACCTTTGAAAAAAAAGTTTCCAAAATTTTCCGCTAATCTCCAAAGAAGCTAGTAGTCATGTTGGCGACAACATAAAATTGACAACTAGCAGTCCATATCTAGTAAGTTAATGATTCAAAGCTTGCTATAGTTTTGCATGAAATTTTGAAGCTGAACTGTGCCCGTCATTTATATCAAAATAATGGTTTATAGCGTTTGGTAGATAGAGGGGGGACAAATGTGCTTTTGACCATTTTTTGCATTTTTTAAATTTCAAAACAAGTTTTTTCAATTGCCGTTAGACTTTTTCCAATAGAAAAACCACTTGCGCTTGTATTGGCTTTTTTCCTTCAATTCTGTGGGCACCAATTTTCGCGCAGACGGTAAATGCCGAGCAGGTATTGAAAATGTAGAGCGGCAAGAACCACCTATAACGACTTGCTTACAGAATAGGACTCTGCCTAGCGGGACTCTCCTGCTGACAGATCCTCTGGCAGGCGTTACACCTAGCTCTGGCTAAAAAATAAGCTCTCGTTCTTGTTTTCCATATTTTTCCCCTGGCATGAACACAAGCCATTCGAGCTTCTATCTGTTAGCTTACCTTACAATCTATATAGTTTGGTGATCAGACATCATTTTGTATCCTGCCGTTACCCCCTCGCTTGGAACAAGTTGACCTGACTCACAACTCAACCTTTCTCTAGATATTCCTTAAATTAAGTATATTAACTAATATGATGGTTTTGGGTAACACCATGCTCTTCTTTTTTTTAACACTTTTAAGCAATTGCAAGAATGCGCAAAAACCATAATGAAAAACCTTTCCCAACGCTTTTGTTGTAAGAAGCTCAATTCACTTCTAACTTTCGCGTTTAATTTCGCATTTTTAGTTTAAAAAAGTGATTATTTCTTAAAAACATTACCTCCTCTAATGGTTTCTTGAGTTCAAGTGGGTCTTCACGAGTTGTTGCTTCTGTTGTCGTTGACTTTTGTTCGTTGAACGAAATATCCTCCTGATTCATGTTACTTTTTGCTGTGCAGTCCATAGTCTCTTCTGAAACGCATTTCCTTCTTTCAAGATCAATCTGCAAATATTTTAACACACTCAAAATGATGTGCTCATACGTAAATAAAAAAAAACTCACCTTATTGTCATCAAAGGTTTTTTGAAGAAAGCCGAGTTTGTCGAAATACCATAATCTAGGAACAAAATCCTCTCTTTCAGGGTACAGTCTTTGGTATAATTCTTTTCTTTTTAGAACGCGTTTGTAGTAGTCACGAATTCTAGCAATTTTATCGCGAAGTTCTAGAACTGTTAATTTTTGTTTTAAGTTTTTGTTGATAGCTGTTCTCATTTCTGCAAATTGGGTCTTCCTGGCCTCTCTGTTGTGTCCATCTTGCCACAGAATTGGCCGTTTTTTGTATTCTTCTATTATTTTCGAAATCAATTCTCGACGCATCAAACATTTTATGGTTAAATCATCTTCGTTGGATGCATCTTCTTGGCACTCATCGTTGCTAATATCAAATTTCTGTAAATCAAATCTTAAAAAAGAATCTAATTTCTACTTATTCGAATTTTACCTCATCATTATCGGCAGTTTCTGTACATTTTCCGTCTGGTAGAGTTTCACTGAGCGTTAAGTTGTCAGCATAGTTGGAGTCTTCTACATTGGCCCCACTTTGATTGCTGTTTTCCAAGAAGTCTTGAAAAAGTTCGTTTTCTACTTTTTCGACCTGCAATCGTTTGAAATGAGTCTCACTTACGTTTTTTGTTTGTTTAAAAAACACACGTTTAGATTATGACTAGATTGGTCAAGAAATGATAGCTTGTCAAAATACCACAATGTGGGAGCGGATCCTACTTCGTCCTTCTTTTTTAGAGCACGTTTGTAGCTGGTTCGTAAATTGGATATTTGATTGCGTAGCTCCAAGCAGTTATAGTTCTTCTTTAACTTGGCATTAACAGAATTTCTCATTTGCTGGAACTGGATTCTTTTGCCCGCTTTGTTGTCTCTGGTTTGCCATAAAACTGGACGTTTTTTATACTCGTCGATAACAACTTCTACGAACTTGCGGCGCTCCAAATTGTCTACTGCTAAATCATCTTCGTCATGACAATCAGACAGAATGTTAACACCTCCAGAATCCCGTTCGGAATCATTATTTGCCTATAAACAAAATTTTAAAATAGAGCCATGACACCTTATTGACATGATCTACCTCATCTCTTGAGATTTCCACTTTCATATACGACAGCGGATCTTCATTGGTTTGTGTTGTGTGGTCATCAGAAGCATTGTTTAAAGAAATATTGACTGCATTAATTTCGGTTTCCCGATTTGTCGTGTTTATTTCTAATGAACTCGCGGCTTCAACTGAGAAACATTCTCTTATATGTTTGATAAACAAACTACAACTTAACAAATTAAACTCCTGGCTACATGCTTTACAATTAAGAAAATATTGCTCAAGATCCTGGGAGCAATAAACTTCACCGCAAAGCTTTATGGTGGGCGGCGAGTCAAAGTTCAAGAACGTTGATGTGGCAGTGGTGCACATATTGTTTTTATTATTTTAACCATTGATTTAAAGAATTTCCTGTTTTTAAAACAGTTAACACGAAAGAAAAAGAACGTGAATATTATTTGTTTATTCAATTTAACCATTCAACTCATTTGTAAAGAAATGTCAGCCTATGTCAAACGGAAACGAAATTGTTATACAGAATAAACCAGTGCAGCCAAATCTTTCCTCAATCTTATCAAACAGTAATAAACAAATTGAAAATTATAGCCCTGATCATACTTTATTATTTTTGCATTTTTTCTCCTTCAAAAATGAAAACCAGAGCAGTGGGGATGATTTCGCTTGAAATCCACCGTTGGAGTTAGTGTATACGCTTTCGTCACAAAAAATGAGACCTGTCAAAATAAAGGGTTGCCAGCTGGAAAATGCAAAAATTTAACATTTCACCGCCCTTTTCTTGACAGGTTCCCATTAAAGTTTGACAGTGTTCATGGGTCTGGGGAAATATTCCTTCTGTGGGATTTTCAACCTCAATAGAAACAAATTGAAAATTAAAGGAGTCAAGCCAAGGGCACACGGCGGCAGACGCGACTAATTGCAGTCCGACTAGTACAAGCTAGTTAAATAGTATACAACACATGATTTCGGCTACGACAAATAGCCGCGAGACTCGATTTGCGACAAATATCCGAATTGCGACTCTTTCGAGTCCAAAAAACGACCAAAAAAATTTTTTTTTAACGACGGTTTTCATCACAATTCAGTGGAATTGCCCGGAAAATGAGTGTTCGTGTGCTGAGTTTACCTCAAAAAGCTTGAAAACCCTTTTTTCTAAAGATGAAAATTAATTTTTTCTTCAAAACTCACAGGAACCGCACGGAAAGATATTGTTCGTGTGTTGAGTACGCTTGCTGCAGAAAATTGCGCTGTTTTTTAAACTAAAACTAGTGAAAGCATATTGAGAAATTAAGAAATCCTCAAATAAAGTGTGGAATAAGCCATACCACAGAGAATTCTCAGAAAAATCTTATATTTTGAAACTAATTGTTAGTTAAATGTTTAATTCCACTTTAAGAAACAAATAGCTTTTTCGCACACCCACTTATGAATGCAAAGAGCTTCTTAAGCCGCGTTGTCACAAGAAACAGAAACAGAAACAGGAACTGAAAATAGCTCCGTTACGTCGGCGATTCTGTTTCTGTTTCAGTTGCTGGTGCTGCAACAAAAAACAGAAACTGTAAATATTTTGAGAGAGAGTTTTCATATAACCGTCACTTAAAACGTATGACATATCCGTGATACTTTTTGACAAGCTAATCACTTTTCGTACACCCATAACCACAACAAGCACACATCATCAACTAAACTTTGTTTTTTTTATTTGTAACACACACCATATAAATAGATTTATATTTACCTGCATTAAATTAGATTAGCTGTTAATTTCTTTTTCTTGTTAATTTTCACACGCTCCTTACGTACCCACGCTCAAACAAAACAAATTAATAATTAAAAATTGTTGAAATTTGACAACACATTTTTGGACATTTGACAAAACGAAAAGAGAGCCGCTCACGAATGGCGGTTGCTCGCTCAAACATAAACAAGGGTTGCTATGCAACAGCAACGTTTCGATTTTCTGTTCCAGAAACAAGTCCTCTCGAGTTGGTGATTTTACGTCGCTGATTCAGTTGCTGGTTCAGTTGCTAAAAACGGCGCCGTTTAGTTTTCAGTTGCTAATGTATGGGATTCTGTTTCTGTTTCAGTTCCTGTTCCTTGTGACAACGCGGCTTTACTCTCAATTGAACAACGTTTTATAATACCTAAAGATTTTCGTTAAACAAAACTTAAGCATTATTTTAAATTCTGTCTCCACCAGACATTAATCCGCGATGAAAATATAAATCTTCAACTTAAGCCGCGTTGTCACAAGGAACCGAAACAGAATCTCATACAATAGCAACAGGAACAAAAACGGCACCGTTTTTAGCTCCAGAATTAGCTCCAGAATCAGCGACGTAAAATTGCTCTACAGCAACGCAAACAGAAACAACTCGAGAGGACTTGTTTCTGGAAGAGAAAATCAAACGTTGCTGTTGCGTAGCAACCCTTGTTTATGTTTGAGCGAGCAACCGCCATTCGCGAGCGGCTCTCTTTTGTTTTTGACAGCATTTTAGCAGTGAAACAGGATGATGATGAATGAACTTTGAAGCAGGGCATTATTGATCCTGACATCAAGGGGATGCTTTATTGTATTTATTGTTATTATTATTATTATTTATTGTATGTTTATTATTATCTATATTGCGCAGTTTGTGTAACATTCTATTTATTCATGAAAATTATTTCTGGATATATTTTACAGTCTGTAATATACTGTAATATTTTCGGCCTGGGGTTCGTCGAATAAAACTTAATTTCACTTTTATAATCACACAATGAAACACTTTATTTAGCAAACAAACTTATTTAAACTCAGATCACACTGTTATTCAACTTTACTATTTAGAATTAAACACTTTATTTCAACTCAATCACTTTTTACTTTATTACCGATTTTCACAAGTCCACGTTTAAAATATAACTATCCGTACGAGCCTGTCACGCGTGTATTTATACAAAACTAAGCACCTTCTAGTACGTTCCATACTTCCCCTTTGGCAACTTCCCACTGGTACTCCTCCGATGAATTCCAAGGAGGGGAAATCGAAATTCGAACTTCGAATATGACAGCTGCTGTCAGATGACTGGAATGACAGTTGGGTATGTTCGTTTAGTGAATCGAGCGGGTGCGTTTTTAGAGTGAATCGATGGGTGTATTCAGCGACTCCTGCGTGTTGTTTTATTTCTTGTCGCCACATAACATTGCCCCCCTCTTAGTTTTGTTCATCCCGAACAAGTACGTCATTGTTGCTTCCGTGGTAGCGATGTAGGCGATCAACATGGACAACTTTCATCTTCGCTCTTGGTCCTCTTTGGATTCGGAATACATCATTAATTCGCGTTACAACTTGGTAGGGACCTTCCCAGTCCTTCTGAAGCGATCTTCCCTTTTTACGATGTGGGTTGTAGAGCCATACCAGATCTCCCTCGTTGAACTCGGGTGCCGTTGCTCGCGCATCGTATCTCGTCTTCATGCGGTCGCTTGCAACTTTTATATTGCTTCTGGTTCTCTGGTGGATGTCATTAACCCTTTCCCTAAGGTCAACCACGTAGTCCTCCTCGCATGTTGGGTTTTCAGTGGGAAATCCGAATTTAAGCTCACTGGGTAGCCTGGCAGTTCGTCCAAATAAAACTTCAGATGGAGTTTATCCAGTTGTACTGTGAATGGCATTTCGGTAGGCCATGGAGAATAAAGGTATTTGCCGATCCCAATCCCGTTGATTCCCGTCCACGACTTTAGAGAGATGTTCCTTCAGCGTCTTGTTGAAGCGTTCCACCATTGCATCTGATTGTGGGTAAAGAGGTGTGGTCCGTGTCTTCTGTAGTCCGACTGCTGCGCATACTTCCTGCAATATCTTCGACTCAAAGTTTCTTCCCTGGTCGGAATGTAAAAAAAACGTCGATCAGATGTTTCCGGAAAACCGGAATCTGATCGACAACGGTTTTCGCTTCTTGATTTGGGATCGCAAATGCCTCGGGCCACTTGCTGAAGTAATCGGCAATAACCAGGATGTAACGATTACCGCTTTCAGTTTCCCGAAACAGTTATGCGATGTCGACGGCGATCCTTTCAAAGGGAGCACCCACATTGTACTGGTGCATTTTACCCCAGGTTTTGACTTTGGGTCCTTTACTAGCAGCACAAGTAGTACACTTCCTACACCAGCTCTCAACGTCGCTTCTTGCGCTCAGCCAATAAAAACGTTCCCGTACTTTCTCCAAGGTTTTGTTGATGTCCAAGTGCCCACCAGATACTCCATCGTGCATTTCCCGCAAAATTTCCTGCACTTTGGACCGTGGAACCACAAGCTGCATTTTAAAGGATTTTCCATCCGGCATTTCCCATTTTCTTCGCAGAACGCTATCTTGTACATGGAGAGAGTCCCACTGCGCCCAATATGCCTTTAATGTGGGACTTCTGTCGGATATATCCCTTGCGCTCGGTTTCTCCATAGATTCCTTCCATGCAAGGATTGGCTCAATGTCAGGATCTTCTCGTTGTGCGTTGCGAAGTTCCTCAGTACACCAGCCTTCTGCAGGTTCGGCTCTTACTCTCTGGACAGTACATTCGTCCTTTTCCTCCTGTCGCACGCAATGCTTACAATTGGGCTCACATGGTCTCCGGGATAAGGCGTCCGCGTTGCACTGCAGTCTTCCTTTGCGATGTTGTATCTCGAAGTCATAAGCCTGCAATCGCTCGATCCATCTTGCGACTTGGCCCTCAGGATTTTTAAACTGCAGTTACCATTTGAGCGCGGCGTGGTCGGTACGCAAGATGAACTTCTGGCTGCTCAGGTACTTCTGGAAATGTTTCGTCGCCAGTATTAAAGCAAGGAGTTCTCGCCTGGTAACACAATAATTTCTCTCTGGTCGGGTAAGAACTTTACTGAAGTATGCTACGACTTTCTCCTGCCCATCGTGTAACTGTGACAATACTGCGCCAACACCCACATTGCTAGCGTCTGCGTCCACAATAAATGTCTTGCAGGGGATGGACCGGTGCTTCGCAAAGTCGCTGCTTCAGATGCTGAAAGCTTCTTTCGCACTCACCTGACCATTCAAATTGTCTTCCTTTCTCAGTGAGCTGGTGCAGACACTTTGCAATCCCGGCGAAATCTTTGACGAACCTCCTGTAATACGTAGCAAGACCGAGAAAGTTCCTTAGCTGGTGTTTGTCCTTGGGAACGGGCCAACTTTTCACAGCTTCGATTTTCTCTGGATCCGTCTTCACTCCATCCGTCGATATCACATGCCCCAGATACTTTACTTCTGCTCTGAAGAGCGCACACTTCTTCGGATTGAGCTTCAAGTGTGCTGATCGAAGTCGTAAGAACACTTGCCTCAAGTTGTCGCGATGTTCAGCGAACGTCTTTCCCAAAACGATGACGTCATCCAAATATACTAGCACAAATTACTTAATAACTAGATATTCAACTAAAGCGTCCCTTTCCCCCAAAACCCATTTGCTTATCTGTTGTTGTTGTTTTGAGTTCCGTGTCGGTGAATCCGTGTGAGAAAAGTAAACAAAAATTTGAGAGCCCGCCAAAATAGCGAGGTGAATTTCACACTGACATTTGAAAAATTGAAATATCTTAAATAAAAAATGTCATGGATGAAAAAATTGTAAAACTTTATTTTTGGTTTGATGTCTTATTAATCATTATTAACCAATTGGTTTCTTAATCAAAGCGATTTTCATAAAAGATCTTTCGGACGTTGCAAAGTCAGCTCAAAACATCACATAAAGACTTCAAGATTGAGCAGGATGCTTCAAGAACAAAGAATTTTTTTGTAAAATTCTCCAAATAGGATAAAAAAATTGACCTACGTAGGCACAAAAATAACTTCCAGATTCTGTGTACAATTTATTTCTGAAATCCCTTTTTTGCAGAGCTGTCGGCATACAACTAACCAGATGTATAAATCTGTGTGCAGCCAGGACTCGTGTATTCCTATGTACGTAGCGGGCACAAAAAATGGTACACCCGCAGCTGGAAAAATTCTTGAGTTCGTACCAGACTGCCACTTATGTGTATAAAATATTTTTTTGTCGTATTCGACGGATCTTATCACGCTCGTGGGACTTTTGTGTATTATTGTCCGAAAGCACGTCTTCCTGAAATTGAAATTTACGTTTTATTTTGTAATTGACTAGCACTAATGTTAAATTACCCCGACTGTAGAAATGGCAATCTATCAATCTGTCGAACCGTATGCAGCCAGCCCTTAGCGGTGCGGGGTGCAGCCAATACGTGGCAATTAAATGTAATGCACGTCCTGAAAGATGTTCAATTTGGACGAGACGACTTCCGTCTAACAGAATCCACTTTATTCGTTTACTAAAATATAGATGAATTTAACTTTTACTTTATTGAAATAATTTTAACAAATTAATTACCGTTGTTTTGTTAGATTCTTGATTTTGTTAGATTTGGTTTTTATTCCCTGCTGGAAATAAAGTTTTCCAGCAGGGGCAGCAGCACCAAACCCAGAACCACAAATTACTTAATGAATTAGATATTCAACTAGACTGGAAAGCCGAGGGGCCTACAAGCTGTTGCCATGGATATACCTGGAAAACTACGCATACTCTCACATTTTGTCAATGTATTCCGTACTTGAAGAGATTCACCACAAAGTTCAAGTGATTCACCCCGAAAACATGGCGGAATTAGGTTTTTGCTCCGTCTACCGGACAAAAATGGTAACGAATTCCAATATCTGGAAGTCGCCACATAATGGGTCGTGCTACATTAATGTTGTTTTGCTAGAAGCCTTAAAATTATTTTTATTTCAATTTAAATTAACAAAATTCACGGTTAAGTACCAAGAAAATGTTTTCTATATGTTTTGACGAAATCAATCGTTATGCTAAGTTTGTCTAAGTAAGTCTTTGAATTGACACATATGAATTGGCTTACGCTCTGCCAATTAGTTCAAGAGGAGGACTGTCAAAGTTTGTCAATAAATCGACAAGTGGAAATTTAAAATTAGAATATTAAAAAGTAAAAGTCATTAGAAATGTTCAAAGGCACTTTTATTATTTTATTATAGCTATAATTTGAATTCATCATTCAAACAAATCAATATTATGTCCAAAATCATCCTTATCCTTCCAAGTCGAAATTATTGCATGCATTTGAGATTAGAGTTGAACATTAAAAGTCGAATTGACAATTGAGAACAGAAGGATAATGCACTTTTGAGTGAAACTATATCGTAAAAAAAATCAGTAGCACATTGAAATTGATTTCTTTCAGTGAAATGGCAAGGTAGTCGAAAGAAAAAAATGTTATGTATATTTTTGTAGGTACCAATAGAGATTGACCTCAAAAGAAGCATTCATTATACAAACAAATTTAATCACAAGTAAAAAAAAAAGTTTCAGTGATGCAATCCAATGAAAGCTATATTAAATGCTTCTAAACTTTTCCGTTTTCCTTCAATTTGGGAACGCTTAATATTTTACGCAAGTAAAAATCAAAAGCCTCTTCCTGAAATGGAAGTTTTCTCTATTGTTTCCTAATTGTTGCACTTGTTTTGCTTACTGACTAATATTTTCTGCATTCCTACAAAATTGAAAATTGAACATTAATAACACATGAACGATTCTGGAGAAAAGAAAAGCCCAACTACGTTATAATAATAATAAGCGTCTCACACGCATTCACCGTCACAAAACCGAAAAGCATAAACAACAAATAAACAAATAGGTTTTGGGGGAAAGGGGACGCACAAGTTGAATATTTAGTTATTAAGTAATTTGTGACCCGAACTATTTTGAAAAAAATACCAAATTCGTAAAAATATCCAATTACGTCATAAACATTCCAGTATTTCCAGGCACATTCAAATGAACTAAATTTTACGATTTTGTAGTCTCAATCTAGGCTCACCCCAAGTGTCGGCAAAATTAAAACAAAATTGTCATTTTGACTTTAATGACTTGTGTGTTATCTTTTATGACTTTTTTAAGATATGTATTTAAATTTTTCAAATGTCAGTGTGAAATTCACCTCGCTATTTTGGCGGGCTCTCAAATTTTTGTTTACTTTTCTCACACGTATTCACCGACACGGAACTCAAAACAACAACAACAAATAAACAAATGGGTTTTGGGGGGAAAAGGACGCTTTAGTTGAATATCTAGTTATTAAGTAATTTGTGACTTAATGTAGTGTCTTTTGCTTTGTTATTAGGCGTAATAAATAAATAACGTTTTTAGTATTGGCCCGTGGCTTGAAAGATGATTGTTTTTTTTGTGAATTCGTTCGGAGGTATTTATCTTATGTTGCATGCAAAGTTGGCAGACTATTGAATGAAGTTATTTTAAAGGTATGCACTTAGTTAAGAATATAATTAAGGTGAGAAACGTAGAGACTTTGATTTTTAATTAGATATGTTACCAAGTTTGATTGATGTTGTGAGTCACGAAAAGAGTGTTATTTGTCAAAAAGTATTGCGGATATGTCAAACGTGTTAAGTGACAGATATAATATCAAAGCTCTCTCTCAAAATATTTTCAGTTCCTGTTTCTGTTTTTTGTTGCACCCCAGCAACTGAAACAGAAACAGAATCGCCTACGTAACGGAGCTATTTTCAGTTCCTATTTCTGTTTCTTGTGACAACGCAGCTTAAAACAGGAACAGAAACAGAATCCCATACATTAGCAACTGAAACCAAAATTCGGTGAACGCAGCTTAAAACAGGAACAGAAACAGAATCCCATACATTAGCAACTGAAACCAAAATTCGTATGAAATTGTGTTTCTGTTTCTGTTCCTTGTGACAACGCGGCTTAAGGCAGCATTATGACTCTTCGCGTAATGTCATCGCGTCTGTGTTAGCGTTATTTCGTTAGTAAAAATATGTTAAATAACTCCGACTCATTCATTTGGAACTAAAAATTATAAATGCAAACATTTTTCAACTCCATTGTTTTTGTCCACACAGATTTTGATGTTAACAAATTTTTTAATTTTTCTTCAACTCAACCTTGTGTGGCAAAATCTATCTTTTCTTATCAGGCTGACACGTTAGTCGATTTAATAGAGAGAAAAATGCAAAAATTAAAAAGTATTGTAGGGGCCATAAATTACTGAAAAACTAGATATTCAACTTGCGTCCCTCTTACCGTCCGACACAAATTACTGAAGAACTAGATATTCAACTTGCGTCCCTCTTACCCTTCTTACCCTCTTACCCCTAAAAGCTTTAAATTTCCGTGTCGGAATACGTGTAAGAAGATACAACAACAATTTACCTTACGCGATCAGCTGATGTAAAAGCTGCAAAACGAAATTGCATGCAAATGACGAATTCATGAATTTACTCACATTTGTAAACAAATGTCGGAGAATGGGTAAATTCATCAATTTCAGCTTGTAGGCAAAGCTTTTACATGTCCGAAGTGGAATATCTAGTTATTCAGTAATTTATGCCTCCGACACCCATTTGTTTACGTTTTTTATAAAGCCTTCAAAGCTTTTATAGAGCTTTTAAAGCTTTGAAATTCCGTCTCGGTGAATACGTGTAAAGCCGCGTTGTCACAAGCAACGTAAAACAGGAACAGAAACAGAATCTCATACATTAGCAACTGAAACTTAAATTCGCTGAATGCTTTTTGCGTTGCTTATGTATGAAATTCTGTTTCTGTTCCTGTTCTTTGTGACAACGCGGCTTAAGAAGATACAACAACAATTTACCTTATGCGATCAGCTGATGTAAAAGTTCAAAAACGAAATTGCATGAAAATGACGAATTGATGAATTTACTCATATTTGCAAACAATTGTCGGAGGATGGGTAAATTCATTAATTTCAGCTTGTGGACAAAGCTTTGACATGTCCGAAGTTGAATATCTACTTATTCAGTAATTTATGGTAGGGGCTTAACACGGGTATAAAGATGACCAAAAAAGTAAGCGAATCCAAACAGGGGAGGGGAAGCAAATGAAAAATAACCCAATTTGTTTTGGGCAATTTTTCGCATAGCCGCTTTTCTCAGTTGTTCGAATATATGAATTTATAACACAGTATAACACTTTTGTGCAAGCAGCATTGTCGAACACAGCCCTTTTCTGCTGCAAAGACAAAAGTCATCTTTCACAATTTGACAAATCAGTAGATGCGAAAATGAATGTCCGCGTCTGTTTCAAATAGTTTTGCTATTTTTTTTTTTTTTTGAAAAAGAAAATTATGAAAATTATCCGATAGCAGGAATTCATAATGACCCAAGTGAAAACCGACATACTACTGAACAAGGCGCGACTGGAAATTCATCCTTCAAAGCTAACAAAATGCGGTGAAATTCATATCAACGATGACTGTACAAATGCATTTCTGTTTTGCGCCTTTTGCTCTGATGAGGATGATCCCGATGTGAAATTCTTTCGAACCCTTGCGGAATTTGTGGACCACATTCGTTGGCATCGGTCAGACGACGTTCCATATCTTCAATCGCCCACTCCGCCTAAGGATGCCACAAAAGGCCTGATTGAGGCGCTAGACGATGACTCGCGTAGTAATATGAGTGCAACACGTCATTTGGCGGACGACCTCACCGATTGGATTGCACCGCCCGAAGAACTGTTTGAGTTGAATACGATTAGTAGTTTTATCGAAATGGAACCGCACACTGAACCCGCAGATTCTAGTGAAACTAAAGAACTGGCGATTGCCAAAATGAATGAGTGTCTCGGGGACTCTCTTCCGCCGATTATTGAACAAGAGGAAGCGCCAACAAAGAGCGAAGAAATGCCGGAAATAACCGGTGAAGTGTTTATTGACCTATTGGAATTGTATAAGAAGTGTCCTTGTTTGTGGCATGCTGAAACCGCGGCTAAAACCAGCCCCAAGACTATCGACGCTGTTTACCAGATGCTGGCAACGCATTACAACAAATGCTCACAGCAATTCAAGTCTGCCGAGTATGTCCGTGACACTGTGTCACAAATTAAAAACTGTTTTTTGGAAGAGTACAAAGGTGTACATTATGCGATGAACGATGCAATGGATTGTCTGCCATGGTACTATCCCTATTTGAGGTTTTTACTAGACAGTGACTCCGATCAGTTGGACACGAGCGTAAGCTACTGTAGATTGCGTAGCAAGTGAACATCACGCCTAATCGATTTGCTCTAACAGATCTTTACAGATTTTTTGTGCCCCTTATGTGAGAAGGAACTCGCTTCTCAAGACGAACTTTGGAAGCACTTTTGTGAGTTCCATCTAGAAATAGACAGTAGCCATGAAGACAGTGCCGAGGAGACGGTCGAACTACAGGATAAGCAAATAGTAAGACAACGGAACATTTTCGCTTGAGTTTATGTAATTGTGTTTATCTTTTCAGATTCAATGGGGCCATTACCCGCAGGAGGTACTAGAAAAGTTCATCGAAGTGTACAAATCTCAGACCCGGTTATGGGACAAAAAGAACGACGAATACTACAAACGGGCACTGAGGCGCCAATCGCATGAATTGCTTCTGAAAATCCTGCGAGACTATGATCCGGAAGCTACTCGCGGTGAAGTCATCAACAAAGTAAACAAATTGCGATCTCAATTTGCCTACGAAAGGCAGAAGGTTCTGAACTCCCCAAACAACAAGAATGTCCCTCGTTCATGGCTGTACAACAAATTGAAATTCCTTGCCAATAACGTCACAAAGAATCAAAAACCGAAGCCACCTCCTTCGTTGAAAGTAAGACCCGCTAATTTCAAAAAGAAGGTGAAAAACGCTAAATGCAACATATGCGCCGCATCGTTCACTGACCACTCAGCTTGGCTGACCCACATACAATCTGCCCATACAAGTGATAAGTACAAATCCGAGGACGGCTTCTTCTACTGCACGATATGCGGATGGCAGAACAAGACCAAAGAGCTTCTCGTTCGGCACTTGCGCAACAGGCACACGCACAATCTGCACAAGTGTAACGAATGTGATATGGGCTTTCGTCTGCTGTCTCTGTTAGTAGAGCATCGGGCCAAGGTGCACGATGACTATTTGCCTTTTAAGTGTGAGACTTGCGGCGAAGGGTTCACAACTCGCGCCCGATTGCGAACGCACTCAACGACACATTTCAGTGGAGATGACCTGTCGCACATGTGCGAGATTTGTGGGGCAAAATTTGCGGACCGCAGCACCTACATCACACACATTTGCCGCCATGAGGTGGATGAGAAGAATCGTGTCTGCAAGGCTTGCGAAGCACCCTTCTCATCGGTGGGCGAACTGCGCAAACACTTGTGCACTCACTTGGATGACTATTTGCACTTTTGTGATAGCTGTGGTAAGAACTTTTCCAGTGCCCATTTGCTGACAACACATTTGAACGAGGTTCATAGTGTCGTTGACGTTCCATTTCCATGCAATGAATCGGCGAACGAGCTTCAAGCAGAGGACGCCTTGAATGACCACATCGAAAGCCATCAGCAGCAGCTTGGTTGCGACATGTGCGGAGCAAACTTCTCATGGGAGACGTCTTTGCGAAAGCACAAGAGGCTGAAACATGGTTGCGTCTCGAATGATTGTCCGCTATGAGTGTTGCAGTGTTGTGTTGATTGTGTACATGTGAATGCTAGATTGAAGCTGTGCGACGAATGCTGCCACATGTGTAAGAAAATTTAGGGGTATTTTTTTTTTAAAGAATTTATTGTCTGGCGCAAACTGTAATAAACATGAATCAAATAATAAATTAAGCTTAACTATGTTTTTTTCTAATAATAAACGTGTTGCATAATTAAAGTGTCCTTTTGTAATGTAGAACCGAGAAGAATTAGTTTGCTTGAAGTTAAATTTTCATTTATGCAGATAGGTTTATAAGCATACAATGGTCCAACTTTAATGTGACTCATACGTTGCCAAAATTTATGCTCGAATCCTTCTTGTTTTTCATTAAGGCGCGAGGCTATGATCTGAAGTGATGGATCATAACCCTCCTACTCTACTGCTTTCCTAATAGTCCGCTTGTGGGGTACGCCGATTTGACCTCAGAATATGCCGGCAGGCCACCCGGTTTTGGATCTCTTCGTCACTGAGGCCAAATAAATGCTGTTGTAGTTGCATTTGTGTGATCCATGTATTTTTAGGCCTCCCTCTCCTTCGCGATTGTGCTGAAATGTTGATTGACATTGCCTTTTTGACAAGGTCAGTAGGATATCTTCTTTGAACGTGACAATACCAAATGAGCCGGTCGAGCTAAATTTTTCTGGAGATAGGTTCTTTTACATGGAGGCTTCCTCGGATCTTCGTACAGAGGTATTTTTTGTACTTAGGTACTTAGGCACTTATGTATTTAGGTATTTTTAACTTTGTGCCCGAATCAAATTCGTCTTAAATACCCTTTAAGAATAAGAGATGATGATATGTATGGCCGAGGTCCATTTGGGCTGTAAAAAAGGGGGCGGGGGCTATGTTTTAGATCGCGATGGAAATAGCAATACTTTCATTGGGTTATACTGCTTAGTCCACTGTAAATTTGTATACATTTTAAGTTTTTAGCTTTGGTAGAGGCTTAAAATAAGGCATTTCCACTCACAGAAGGAAGACAAACATTCGAATTTAACATACGTACATAAATTCTATAATTTAAGATAGTTATACACTTTAAATCATTCAAGGGAATCAGAAGTGCTGATCCATTTCTGTCTTATCAACTAGATTTTACACAAGTAGAAACCACTTAAATTCAAGTCAAAATGTTATTAACTTTTGAAAACAAACAGCGCGTTTGGCATTTTTTGGGCTTTTCAAACCCGACCCAGGGTAGCTACATTAATTTTAATGCATAACATAAATTACTGAATAAGTAGATATTTAACTTGGAGTTGGGACATGTAAAAGCTTTGTCCACAAGCTGAGGATGATGAATTTACCCGTACCCTGATATTTCTTTACAAGTAAATTGAGTAAATTTGTCAATTCGTCAGTTCCATGCATTTTAGTTTTGGAGCTTTTACATCAGCTGATCGCGTAATATAAATTGTTGTATTATCTTCTTAAGCTCAGACATAAATTACTGAGAAACTAGATATTTAACTTCGGACATGTAAAAGCTTTGCCCACAAGCTGAAATTGATGAATTGATTAATTCGTCATTTCGATCGCGTAAGGTAAATTGTTGTTGTATCTTCTTCCACGTATTCACCGACTCCGAAATTTTAAGCTTTAAAAAAGCTTTAAAGGATTTATAAAAAAACGTAAACAAATGGGTGTTCGAGGGTAAGAGGGACGCACCGACACCGAAATTTAAAGCTTTAAAAACTTTAAAAAAGCCTTAAAGGCTTTATAAAAAAACGTAAACAAATGGGTGTTGGAGGGTAAGAGGACGGAAGTTGTATCTAGTTATTCATATTATATCTAGTTATTCAGAATTTGTGGCTCTGATAAGACTACATGCCTTTTTGGCAATTTCACGTGGGAAGAAAAATATTTGCTGCATTTTGCTGCCACAGGAGAATTTCCCGGTGAAAAACAGAGGAATATGTAAAAACTTGCCACAACGTTAGCTTTAAAAAATCCCAAAATTTATAATGCGGCTTTTTTTTACTTGTCAACTGGGTGAAAAGAAAACAAAAGCTGACCAATTAAACTACGACGGGAAAAGCTCAGGTCAGTCAGCAAAAAGTCAAAATTTTAAGTTTAACGTTGTTAAAGGTCTCTACATATTCCTCTACTGTCCACCAGTTATCGCATTGTGACTTTTCCATTCATCAATAAAATTCGTCAATTGACTGGTGGACAGAAGAGGAATATATGTAAACGTGCAACAACGTCAAACTGAAAATTTTGACTGTTTGTTGACCGACAAAAACTTCAATAGCTTCGTTTATATGCAAAGTTCAAGCCAGCTTCAAGCCAGGTTCGACCTCATTTTGGCGATTGAAGGCAAGCCCCTATAGAGGAATAGAGGAATATGTAGAGATCTGCAACAACTTCAGCCTTCAAAAAAATCCCCCAATTCATCAACCGGCTTTGATTTACTTGTCAGCTAGTGAAAAAATAAACAAAAACTGACCAATCAAACCAAGACTGGAAAACAGCATTGAAGTTTTTGCCAGTCAACAAACAGTCAAAATTTTCAGTTTGACGTTGGTGCAGATCTCTACATATTGCTCTTCTGTCCACCATGTATCGCATTTCCACTTTTCCATTCGTCAATAAAGCTTTAAATTTCCGTGTCGGAAAAAATTTTCCGTGTCGGTGAATACGTGTAAAAGATACATCAACAATTTACCCAAGCGATCAGCTGATTTAAAAGCTCCAAAACGAAATTGCATGAAAATGACGAATTCATGAATTCATAAATTCATCAATTTCAGCTTGTGGGCAGAGCTTTTACATGTCCGAAGTGTAATATCTAGTTATTCAGTAATTTATGTAGTATTCACCGATACGGAAATGTAAAGCTTTATAAAAGCTTTGAAGGCTTTATAAAAAGCGTCCAGCCCTTATTTTGCTGCAAATATTCACCACGTTAACGTCAAAAAACTTTACTAATGGTGGTTAAATGTAGACCAGTTCACACAGAGGTCTTGTGTCATAAAATAAACTTCTGTCAAAACAAATAAAAGTATCCAAATAAATAGAGAAGAGACCGAACTGCTTAGAAAAAAACATTAATTACAATTATTAACATAAAACATTAAACGTTTTAAAATGGCTCAGGTGGCCACTAACACTCCGTTTATTATATCGCAGCCGCAATCGATTTTACCAAATCTTACCAAATGCGGCGAGATCCACATCAACGATGACGCCTCGGTTGCTTTTATGTTTTGCTTGTTTTGCACTGATCGAGTAGACGAGGACACAAAGTTTTTTGTTACTCTGCAAGAATTCAAGGACCATATCCTTTGGCATCGTTCAGACGACTTGCTTTTCCAAAAAGAAGAACCTGTCGCTCAAGCCTTTGAAATTGTTGACTTTGAAGTAGCAACCGTAACAACCGAGTCATTCGCAGCAGATAATGAAGAAACAACTTGCGACACCAAAGCGACAGCGGCAAATGATGCGGACATTTTTGACATCAAGAATCCTCCAACCTTCAACAATTTAACAGAAATCGCTGAAGATGCAATAGTTAAATTGTTGGACCTGTACAAGAAGTGTCCTTGTCTGTGGCATAGGCGAAGCGCAGAAACTGAGCAACATTTAATTGAACCATCGTTCGGGTTACTCACCAGGTACTACAACAATTGTACGGGGCAAAAGGCGTCCGTAGACTTTGTCAAAGATTTGGTAGCAAACATTTCGAACTCTTTCATGACGGAGTTTACAGCAGACGAAGATGAAATAAACAGGTCCCCATGGTATTTTCCCCACTTGATGTTTCTTCTTGTATCGGACGTCCCAACCTTGGAGGAAAGTGTAAGAAATAACTCTGGCCACTTCTTTAGTTCGGACACTAACAAATTTTAATAGCTTTATACTGACTTTCTGTGCAACATATGCAACAGGGACTTGGGCTCGCAGGATGAGTTGTGGATGCATATCTTCGAGTGCCATCTTGAGTTTGACGAATGGAGTGTTGCTGGCTTCGATGAAAATTCACAATCTACGAATGAGGACGAAGAGGTAACGCTGATCGTACAGTTTCTTGTTTCCTACTGAATTTGTGGTTACTGTCTTTCAGGATCAATGTGATGTCGAAGGTGAAGTCATCGGTAAATTTATAGACGAATACAGAAAACAAACTCGCCTCTGGCAAACCAACCATGAGGAATACCGCAACAAAAAAATGCGTAAAGAGTCCTACGATATACTTTTAGGAATACTCCGTGAAGGCTTTCCAAACGCAACCCAATACGAAGTTTTAAGCAAAATAAAATGCTTCCGTTCAAGATTTTCGATAGAAACGCGGAAAATGGAAGCCAAAAAGCTTAAAGGAGAAAAATATACACCACGCATTTGGTATTTCAAAAAACTAGATTTTCTTGCAAGCGAGATGAAAATTAATCAAAAGCGAGTACCACGGCAGAAACCTGCTAAGATGGATGTTGTCAATGAAGATTTACTTAAGAACCCCATGTGTACTGTTTGCGAGAAACCTTTTGGAAATCCATCTGCGTGGCTGGATCATGTGCGTATAAATCACGAAGACAAAGATTTTCAGTCAGCTGATGGCCTTTTTTACTGCCCGATTTGCACTCTTCCAACAAAGACAAAACGAATACTCGTCCGACATATTCGACACGAACACGTCCTTGGCGCCATAGCCTGCACCGATTGTGGCAAAAACTTTAGATTTATTGCTCACCTGACCAAGCACAGAAAGCAGGTACATAACGACGATAATGCCTTTAAATGCGACGAATGTGGCAAGTGCTTTAAGAACCTAAACCGCTTAAACCTGCACCAGGCTACTCATTTTGATGTTAACGATCGCCCGCATGAGTGCGAGTATTGCGGAGCACGGTTCTCGGAAAAAGGCAACTTTATCGTGCATCTTCGCCGACACACGAAAGACTACACCAAGTGTTGTCAGCTATGTGGCCACAAGGTGGCTACATCAACGGAGTTGCGATTTCATATGCTTACACATACTAAAGACTATCAAATCATTTGTGATCTTTGCGGCAGAAAGTTTCGCAGTGTAACGTTTTTGAGTATTCATAAAAACGAGGTGCACAGCCAAAAGCTTTACAAATGTGACAAGTGTGAAAAGCAATTTGGAACTCAAAGACAGTTGAAGCTGCACTCGGATTCGCACAAGTTAATACGAGACCTGGAGTGCGACGTGTGCGGATCGATGTTCTATCGTCGTTCGTCACTACAGCGGCACAAACTTAGGAACCATACGAACCCAGTAGTGGAGGCCAAATTCGAAGATATATTTGAAGAATTTGATTCAGAATAAATTTGTCAATGTAATATTATCTATATCTACTATCGGTTAAAGTAAGTTTAACATAGGCAATAGTCTTATGTCCTAGGCCTCTTAAGGATAGTACGCAGCTCGAGCTAAAATTTAGCTCACATTTTTCTCTCCAAACGTTAGCTAAAGTCCCAGCTAAATTTTGACAGAAAGGCGTTGTGTAGAGAATGCCACTGAGATCAGCTGTTTTTTAAAAAGTTTTACAAAAAGTATGTTTAATCCCAAAATTGAACAAAGTATTATTGTCTATGCATCTGTGCAAATGCTGCAATAGCTACCAGAAGAAAAAAAAAAAACAGCCATGAAATCTCGAAAAAACGGAAATGTGCCGAGCAATTTATCAGTCCGCTAAATTTTGACAGTTAAAAAATGTACACTGCGAAAAGTTTGAAATCTTATAGCGTTTTTCATTGAAGAAAAGATTTGCTCTTTCTGTCAAAAGATTTGATTTTTTTCAATTTTCATGTTTCATTAAAAATTAAGGAGCAATTCTAGATCAATTCTCAACACGAAAGATGCGATCTCCCGATCTTGGGAGATTTGATCTGAACTCACTTACACATGGAAATATTTCTACTGTCAAACGCCAAATCGAAGCAATATTATTTGTTTTGAATTTATGTACGGACGTGTTTGTTGGTTGCCAGCCCGTATGTGTGATTTATTTTGTCACCAAACGAGGAAACATGTTTTATTGAAACGAGCAGTTCTCGATTTTGAGAGCAATTCTTTCAACTTTCAATGAAAAACGCTATTAGCTGGAGCTGCGTACAGCTCGGGTGAAATGCTTTGCTTATTTTAAGCTTGGCTAAATTTTGGAGAGAATTTTGTATGGGAGCTAAATTTTAGCTCGATCTCCGTACTATTCTTTAGGACCTACTAGCATTCGTTGATTTTAAGCTTAAGTCTACGTTAAGAAAAATAAAATTGTTTTGAGTAAAAACTTGAACAAACTGGAGGCCTTTTCAAAGATGTGCTTAATGTTTGTAGAACCCATTATCAGCCAAGATTAAAAAAAATACTGGCTTCTTGAATGGCAAATAAAAACTTGTTTGGTTTGTTGCTTCGCAGACATGTACATGCATATGCATACAAATGTGTGAAAATAAGACCCCACAAACATTTTTGCCATGTTTAACTTACAAATAGTTAGTGGACTGGAATAAATCTAATTTTTTGGAAACAAAAATATGAGTAAGTTAACATCGTACGGCTGCACGCGCCTTGAACAGTTGCCGTTCACCGGAGTTCAAGGCGACATCATTATCCCTTTTCTTGGACTTTCCTGACGGAAATCGAAGTATCAGAGTTCGTTGTCCTTAAGAATTTAAGGACAGGAATTTAATTTTTTAAGAATAATTTCGTGTTCAGCAGCGAGTTCTTTTGACCCATGTCTGGTTATCCGGTGGATAATTCTCCTACCCAATATTTCTCCCACTAAGAGCACAGATTATTCTTAAAAGTGTTCTGCGTTTGCTGTGAACTTTGTTCTTCCTTCCTCGTTCATTGTTACGCAAGCGCCGTAGTTCAACTTTATGGATACAGTTCCTTGGCAGGTAAACCATTGTTTTCTATTACAGATCCGATATTCGAGTTTACGCTTTGAATTGAACAACAGCAGTAAAGCACCTAGAATACAAAAATGGTTAGTTACAAAAGCATAATTCGTTTAAGTTAAAATGAATTACTTAAAAGTTTATTCTTTTACCATTAACTTATTTGGGTGCTATTGAGTTGAAATGCTTAGCTAAGTTGTTTGTGTACCCAAGAAAGACTTTCAGCATTCCAAATATGTCGTCTAGTAAGAGCCCTAATTGACTCGCAAATTCCACCATTCACCATAAGAGGTATCAATTTCGTAACCATAATATAACAGTTATTATTGATATTAGTTGGACAATGGTGCCGTCAGCAGTCAGGACTACAACTAACTTATATGAGCAACCCCGGCTTATTTTAGGCTTAGGTCAGTAAGAAATTCTCGTACTGGTCAGTGTACTGGAATAGTGATAGTGGTTGATGAGCCCATGAGTGGTTTAACGGCAGCTCTCAGATCCCCAAAATGAGTTACTGACTATCGTTCACCAAGCCCGCTCAGGCATAAATCATAGTCCTGGACCTCCAAGTTCGAATGACCACGACCTCCTGGATAGATCCTACCGAGCCTGTCCGGAGTACGATGTAAAAGTTGAACTCGCAGTTGAAGTTCAGTTGGACTTAGCACTTCAACGCTAAGGTCGGTACGGAGAACACACAGCTTCCACACCAGACAACAGCTAATAGATTTTGCATCAGCTCGTAAGACTGTCATAAGTAGCACTAAGTTCCCGAGGCTAAGAATCCAAAAGGCAATCTGGCGGTCTCCAGACGGTCGCAGATTCGTCGAAGAATAAATCCTAGAAAACCGTTGCTATATCAGTTTGGCGGAACGAATTGGTTCAAAACTTCTCTCACGAAAGACAAAGTGTTAGCCTTACAAAACTCTCAGTTTTACGATTCCCGACGATAACCAGAGAAGGAGAAATTATAATTGGCTCCCTCGAGAAAAATTCTGCGGCAAATTTATGGTCCTGTGTTCAAGTAGAGCGAATGGAGGAGAAGTTACAACCGCAAACTCTATGTGCTGTACCCCGATGTCGTAGTTCAATAAGACAAAATACGAAGACTTAATTGGATGGCCAACAACGTTCCAGCCAAGAGGGTCCAAGCCCCCAGGCTCGAAACGACCAGGAAGACCGAACCTCCGTTTTGAGGTCCAAACCATTGCAGGTGCGAGAGCACATGACCCGGACAATTGGAAGCAGAATGTCCAGACTCGGATGAAACGCTACTGCGAACCAGGAAGAGACCCTCCATCTATAGGTAGCCCTATAAATAAAGCATGTAGGTAAGAGTTTAATGACGCTGCAGTCTACGTTATTGAAGGCAGCCATCGCAAATTTATAGAAGTGTTGACACATTATTATCTACCCATCCAAGCAGGGATTTGCCTTTTATGTATGCATGTTGCGACTCAATCAAAAAGCCATTGCTGCAACTGTCATTCTTCCAGGGTTTTAAACACAAAGTATAACGGACTTATCATTATCAATCAACGAGTGGAATAAAGAAATATAAAATAGAAAGAGGGAAAGACGAAATTCATGTTTTAAAATTTTTGTAAGTGGCAAAAGCCTTGTCAAAGGCGAATGAGGATGCTACTTTTTTTCGAGAGGAAAATCCTTCGGTTGATTTTTGGTGCTGACTTCATAGACGAAGAACATTGAGCTGTATGGTGTGCACGACACCGACCTGACCAAAAGAGCCAGAAGTCAACGCAATTTATTGGATGGACACCAACGCTCCTGTTTTTGCAATCAAAAAGTCAATGAAAAGAAAATGGAACGGAAAGGAGTATGACTAAATTTCTAATTACTCCGACAGTATAAATTGCTTGCAAAACCCAAGCCACATTAAATTTTTTATAACTGTTTCTGTATATTTGTTTTCTTAAAAAAAAATTTAAACTAGCATTCTTATAAATCCAGGGCACGATTAAACTCTGATATTTTCTGGCAAACTACCTTATCTTTCTCGGCTATTTCCTCTTCAAGGCACGCTCGTAAATTTTGCAAGTTCGGCATTGTGTGGCAGTCATGCACATTGAGAAGACTATGGAATATTGTCTCCCACAGAGATTTGTTGAAATATCTTGGCACATGCGTTTTGTGGCTCCAGCCAGAAGGTTTTTTGTAAATTTCCATATACTTTCCGAAAAGAAGAACATGGATGACACCAGCTAGGCCAAACAGGTCCAACTGGTATGTCCAGGGGCGTTTCTCGTGCATTTCCGGGCATTTGAAACTCTCAGTCTCGTGAGTGTATGTAAAGGTTTGACCTTTGTTAAAGAGATCCATATCAATGGAAGTTCCAAAATCGATTAGCTGAATTGTCGGCTGCTTTCTACCTGGAACCAGTCTGAAATAAAAAGAATCTCAAGCATTGTGCAGAACAGTGATTCTGTGTATAAACTTACTTTTCCATAAGAAGAAAATTATCCGCTTTAATGTCGGCATGTATAATGTTGGAGGCATGCAGGTGATCCATGACCAAAAGCAACTGACTTGTCATATGCATCACAACGTATTCGTCCACATTTTTACGGGTTTCCTTTTTGATTTTGTTACACACAGCGATAAGCGAACCATAGCGTGAGAGTTGTGATACTAGAATGCTGGCATTGTTGCCAATCAAAGCGTACTCAATATTCATGAAACCAGCGAGCTAAAAAAATTTGTTATGATAGTTTCTGTCTTTGCGATGAATTACTTACGATTTCGGTATTATGTAGTCGACTATGGAGTTCCAAGCAAATGTAGTACTCCCACAGATTGGCAGGGCGCTCTTGCTTAAAAGCGTAAGCTTTTCCTGACTGCGTATCGGTGCCACTTAAGAAAATTATGTTAGAAGTGGCTTGATCATGCACAAAGTTATCGCAATTTACCTGTAAACTGCTCCGTATCCCCCCTCCGCAATAAGCTTCAGTATGTTAAAGTTCTTTCCATTTATGCAAATTGTCGTGTCTTTCTTTAGGGGCCTGACTCTTCTCACCATGTCACACGTTTCTAGCTTTTCAGTGTAGTTCGTAAATTCGATTTGTAACAGAAATGCCTCTATTAGATCTCGGTTGAAAGGATTAACATCTTCAGACACACAGTATTCATCAATTGCTTGCTGGGTGGTTTCCAAACACACTTGTCGATGGATGAAGGCGTTCAATTCTGGTGTTTGCTCGTCAGCATCAGGCACCCAGGCATGCCGACTGACTCCCGGAGTCTTTGGCGTCTTTTTGTAATAAATGCTTTGGTCTGCTGAGCCTTCATCGTCATCGCAAGACTCGTCTATCTCAATAGGCGCTTGAGGGGGAGAAGATACAATCTTAACTTTTGACGGTTTAAACGAAGCTACTGGCAAAGGCGGTGGCGGCATTAGATCAACGCTTTTCTCTTGCGGAACTGTGGAGAATATACTCAAACCTCGGCTTGTGTGAGGCGTATTTGAGAAATCCCCCTCCTCCTTGATATGCAAAGATTGTTCTTTAATTTGGGATTGGTGTGGATTGTGGTTGGGCAGCCACGTCGAATTCTTAATCATGCTGAGATTTGGGGCAAAGGCTTCTGTTCGGATGTTATCCTCAAAGAAATCATCTACCCTAATTGAGGCGTCAAAGCAAACACTTTTATTGGTTTGTTGGACTGATGTACTCATACGGTCGCTGGGCGTTGCGATTTCGGTAGCCTTGCCCTCAGAAAAGGACGATGGCCTCTTACAAGTAGAATCTTCGAAAATGTTGAATTGCGGCCCCTTTTCAGGGCCACTTCTGATCCCTGACGTCATGCGTTGACAATTTGAATCCTCGAAAATCGTAAACTGCTGCTGCTGGTCCGATTGTTTAATAGACCCTGTTACTGGCGAAGGAGCCTTTTGACTGCTCGCATTCTTCAGAAGTGAAATTCTATTTGCTTTGTCAGGACAGGAAGAGTCTTCAAATATTGTAAATTCATTTGGCATCTTCTGCGGTTCGTTTGTAGGTTCAGCTATTTGTGAGCCCAAAAACTTGGGTTCAGTGGCAGGAATCTTTTTTGACTCTGTCATACTGAAGCTGTTAAGGAGAGACAGTGTTGAGTTTGGTTGCGATTCGGATTTCTGCTGGTTCTTGGATTCTCTTGGAGTTTCAATATTTTGTGAGCTTAGGTTAGTGACGGCATTGGGAAGCTTCTTCGACTCTGTCATACTGAAGCTGTTAAGGAAAGACAAAGTTGAGTTTGGTTGCGGTTGGCTGGTGTTCAATTCGAACTTCTGTTGGAAATGTGGTATCTTAGATGGTTTCTGGTGCTGCGGACTTGTGGTCTTTTGGCTTTTCACCATGGATGCGTCATTTTTTGAACCGAGAAAAGGCACTTTAGTTGATTTAATCGAGTTTTCCATCTGCATGGAAAAACTAGACACTAAAGATTCATTTGCAGGTCGAATACTTTCTGGAGTATCTATGTCCCCAGTTACCAGTTTCGATTTTTGATGCAAAATTGAACTATCTGATGACATATTCGGCATAAATGAGTTTCCCAAATGACTTATCTTTGGTGCCGCTACATTTTTCGATACATTTAACGCAAGAGAATTATCGCCAACCTTATAACTTCTTTTGAGTGAAAGAAGTGGTCCTGACTGATCTTGTTTGGCGCCAACAGCCGACATATTCGGCAAAAAAGAGTCTTCATTCTGTTCAACAGTAGCCGTAGATTGCGGCAAGAACGAGATCTCAAACATTTTAAAACTTTTACCAGCCAAGTCCAAATTTAGACTGGAATTATCTGCTGCATTCACAGCTGATGGACCAACTTGACGTGAATTGTCTAAGGCTTTTCTTGCATTTCCAGAGCCAGTGTTAAATTTTTTCATAAATGAATCCTCTACAGCTTGTTTGCTTACGGAGCCGCTTGCACTTGACAGATACGACATAAAAGAGTCTTCAAGCGGCTTATTGGTTCCGACCGTAACACTGGGAAATCCTGACATAAAAGAATCTTCCGTCGATTTTGGCTTTTTTATAGCGCCGGCCCCGCATGTTTGCTTTTGCTGTTCGTTTGGATACGATTGGGTTTTTGTTGAATGGGACGCAGACAACTCATTAACGGTGCACACCTTGTTCTTTTCGTCGTCACATTCCATGGCATCATCAAAGTTTGGCAAGAACGATAAATTTGACGGTTTTTTTAGTAATGACAACTTAGCTTTTAACTCAGGCGAGTCATAGTTGCATTTCTGTTTTGTTATTGGCGAATCGTTGAAGTTCATGAATGCCGATGCTGTGAGTATTGACTTTTCAGCCTGCGCGTGCTGCGAATTTTGAACATTTTTGGTATTAATCGGTGACCTTATTTGTTTTTCCGGGCTCTTTGCAAAAAAATCGAGCATTTCGTCCTCCGGCGGAAGATGCCCAACAGTCTTAGGGGCTAGTATCATTTTGGTGATAGTCTCGGTCTTTTCTTCGCAAAACTTGACAGATTTAGCGAACGGCACTGTGTCTTCCTTCTCTTCGAGCCGTGAAAAATTTCCAGCTTTTGTGAACAGCATTTTCGGAATAGTCTCGGTTTTGTCTTCAAAAATTTGAATAGTAGGGACGGTTGGTACGGTGTCTTCTTTTTTCTCAAGTCGTGAAATTTCAGCATGCTGTCTCAGAACGGGAAGGTCGTCTTCTAATCTTAACGATTTCATCAACTGAATCTCCGCAGAGTTTTTTTCTGCCAAAGAACCAGCTTCTTCAACAGTTTCCAGAGTGCACGCATTATTAATCAGAGGTATTCTGGACTGTTGGCCTTCAATTTCATTATCCGGTGACCCAAGTGAGGATTTAGTGCTGGCTGTATTTCCAGTAAGCTGTTCGGAAGTTTCCATAATTGTGGAGAGATGTTTGCCCTGAAGTGTCAGTCCCACATCGATATCTTCTGGAAGCCCAAAAACCGGTGTAGAGATGGAATGGGCTGGAACAGGCACATTTTCGATGCCCGAAAAGTTAAGCACTGTCGGTTGTTTGTCGACTAAAGGCATTTTTGTTGTCTTGTTCGGTGGATTTGGTGTACTTGCGGATTGAGCTTTTAGAAAACAGTTAAACACCTGCGTTGAGCAAGTTTCATTGCCCTCATAGTTGCTTTCTTCCTCCTCATAGATTTGAAAATTTAATTTTTGTTGCTTCATAGGCGGAGCTGCTGGAGCCTTAAATTCAAAAGCTTCGTCGCTTGCATCATTTGCGCAAACTGTCTGCAATTGCAAATCGGGTTTCTTCGGCGTCATCATAATGACACTTCTACGAGGAGCTGGTGTTGTGGGTGCCACCATTTCGTCTTCTTCAGAGTCTTCTAAGCTAGTTGGTAGTTTGGAAAACTGCGACGGAGCTATTGACTTTCTATTTACAGGAAAGAAGCTCTTTCGCCTGTTCGCTCCGCTTGGCAGACACACTGTCTCTTCCATCTCCTCTGTAAAGGCGATTGTTTCATTGCCTCCGTACTTCAGTTTCCTTTCGCCATTCTTCCAACGAAGATACATGACCTCTTCAAACTGCAATTCCTCCCCTCCCTCTGAGGGATAGAAAATTTTTGGATCAAAGACTAGTCTACTATTTCCACTAGCAACCTTCTCAAATGGATCAAAACTCTCACTCAAAGGTTCTTCTTGTATAAGTTGGTTTTTTCTAACGAAATTCGGATACATCCTTTTACCAGCATCTACACCGTTCTTCCAAACCATGCCATACCTTTGGGTGAAAGTGTTCTCAATGTTTCTTTTTTTAAACCAAAGGTAGCCACGAAGCTCTTCTGGAGAGTACTCTGAGTTTGGAGTGGGGTAGAGTAAACACTTGTCATATGCTGGATAAGAGCGCGGAACCAGCTCATTTTCTAGAGTCACCGGCAGATTCCACTCTTCTTGGCGCTTATTGCGTGAAACAAAACCGTCGAACATGGCAAATGGCTTACCATAGTTAATCTTGCCTCTTACTATTGGAAGATTATCCTCGTCTTCAAGTATTTCAAAGCCCAGATCTGTGCGTGGTTCCGAGGCAAAAAGTTTTCCTTTTTTCTTGTCGTGAGCCTTGTTCCATGGGCCAGGCTCTTTAACGTTCTCTTGCTTGCGCGCGCTGTCGAGAATAGTTTTGACAACGGATTTTGAAGTATCTGGAGCGGGTTCAGTGAGAGCAATCGCATTTGGGTCTTGGTTCTCATCTTCAAACACCTGCAAGTTAACATTGCCAGAACTTCGAGAGCTTGTGTTGGCGTTGGCCGAGTTAAGCTAAGTAGATTCAAATTTAAGTTAGGACTTAAACTAGAACCATGAACAAAACACTACTAACCTGAACTTTTCCCGGAGCATGGCTCTTCATGGCCGATCCTGTGCGTATACTGCCCACTTTCTTTTTGTGCGACTTCAGTGATGTGAGCGCGTGTCGTTTTTCTTGTAGCGAGGACTGATACAGTTTCTTGGAATTATCATCATCGTAGAGAATCCTCTGCGACATCGTAAAACCAAAATGCTGATGCGCCTCCTTGAGTTCTTCCAAAGGCTGTGCGCGACATTCGATTCCCATACGAAATATCTGATCAGCCTTGCGAAAGTTGCCACTCAGGTCGTAGTAATACGCCCAGCAAATGTACAGATCAGCCACCATAGTGCCTATGCCCTGATTATAAAGCTGCTGGTAGCACTCGCGGGGATTTTCATGCGTATCAATCTAAGAAGCAACTTACGGATAAATATAAGAAAATTAAATTAAATTAACTCTAAAACCTACGTATTTGATGTATAACTTAATCATTCGCCTGTCCTGGTGGTATTTTTCATCCTTTTCGAACATTGTCAAACACTTGAGAAGCACCTCTTCCAGGCCCGATTCCTTTCCGCCCGAAGGATAGCTTTGCTCTATCCAGTAAATATACTCAAACCAGGGCTCAAGGGGATCATCACCATCGTAATTTTGAATTGCATTTTCATACTGGCGCCTTTGTTGTTGCAGTTCTTGAGGAGATTCGGCCTGCAGAGCCGCTTGAAGAATACTTGCGTTCCGACCAGCTGCTAGTGGCTGTATGTTTTCTTTTGCATCGTCAAATTCCATTGTACTTTTTTGAAGATAAAACTGAACAAACACAAAACAAAAACACTAGCGAATAATGTAAAGAGAAACTCAATAATAAAATGCAAGATCTACGCTTTTTTGAAAGGGAAACGCAAACGGTTGAATGTTTTTTTTTTATTTAAATCAATCCCTGAAGTTGGCTGTAGTTGTAAATAGTAGTCGGCATATACTTCGTTTTTATGCGATAGTGGAGAATAGGGGTTGAGATGAGTTGAATTTTGATCTAGTTTTTTGAGCACAGGCAGACGCCTGGTTTATATGCAGAGTTCATCGTGTTTGACCCAGTTGAGTGAAATGTGTTGAATCTAATCACGATCTAGACTCGATTGCACTCATACCATCACAAATTACTGAATAACTAGATATTTAACTTGCGTCCCTCTTACCCTCAACACCCATTTGTTTACGTTTTTTATAAAGCTTTTAGAGCTTTTTTAAAGCTTTAAATTTCCGTGTCGGCGAATAAGAAGATACAACAACAATCTACCTTACGCGATCAGCTGATGTAAAAGCTCCAAAATGAAATTGCATGGAAATGACGAACTCATGAATTTACTCACATTTGTAGACAAATGTCGGAGAATTGGTAAATTCATCAATTTCAGCTTGTGGGCAAAGCTTTAACATGTCCGAAGTTGAATATCTAGTTATTCAGTAATTTATGCTCTTTACTTTCAGATGAGTCCAGTTGAGATATGGCATAAATTACTGAATAACTAGATATTCAACTTTGGACATGTAAAAGCTTTGCCCACAAGCTGAAATTGATGAATTTACCCATTCTCACACATTCGTTTACAAATGTGAGTAAATTCATGAATTCGTCATATCCATGCAATTTCGATTTGGAGCTTTTACATCAGTTAATCGCGTAAGGTAAATTTTTGTTGTATCTTCTTACACGTATTCACCGACACGGAAATTTAAAGCTTTATAAAAGCTTTAAAGGCTTTATAAAAAATGTAAACAAATGGATGTTGGAGGGTAAGAGGGACGCAAGTTGAATATCTAGTTATTCAGTTATTTATGACTCGCACTACGGTTGAGTCGAATTTTTTTTGTATATCTTGGCTGTATATAATATAAATAAAAAACACAGAGCATGAGGCCTATCGCCCACATGACACTTTCAGTTGCGAATTGTTTGATTGCCTGATTGAGGTGCTATGGGCTTGTATGAGAGTGCCCTCACATACGCAACTGATCGAACATCAGTTTAGCGCAGTCACAAATTACTTAATGAATTATGGCCTTTTCGATTGGCGATCCCGGATCAGGGCGTTCTTCTCCCGGATTGGGGCTTCTCTTCGACTTTGAAGTTTGTCTAGCGTTGTATTTGTGAAGCAAAAGGTATTCTACAGGGGACAAATGACATTTATCCAACTTGACATTGACACATGTATAATTGTATGCGTGCTTCTGATTTTGATTCTGGATTCAAAACCAGAAGCAAATTTCTCTTCTATCCAGAAGAGGAACTGTCAAACTAGTCCAAGAAAACAGTTTCAGGAGAGTCCAGAAGTCTCCCGGACGCTCCCGGACGACCAACCGAAAAGGATACGCATATTCTCACATTTTGTCAATGTATTCCATACTTGAAGAGATTCACCGCGAAGTTCAAGTGATTCACCACGAACTTCAAGTGATTCACCACGAAAACATGGCGGATCATGAAAAAACCGCTTTCTACTCCGTCTACCGGACGAAATTGGCAGCATATTCCAATATCTGGAAGTTGCCACATAATGGTTCGTGTTACATCGATGCTGCTTCAATATGAGAACTTAGAAGTATTTTTACCGAAGTCGTATTTCTTTTAGACTATTTGATTTTACTTTAAGAAGCGAAAGAAGATTTGTCAGAATTGTCATTTTCACTTTAATTACTTGTGTGTTATCTTTTATGACTTTTTTAAGATATGTATTTAAAATTTTCAAATGTCTGTGTGAAATTCACCTCGCTATTTTGGCGGGCTCTGGGTGTTGGGTGTCTTTTCTTGATGACAGCATATCCTTGGTTTTGCCCTCATTGACTTAACTTGCCCTCATTGACTGCTAAACCCATATTCGCCGCTTCCGTCCCAATACTCACGAAGGCTTCACTGACATCCCGCTTTGTTCTACCGATTATCTCAATGTCGTCTGCGTATGCGAGTAGTTGAACGGACTTTTGAAAGATTGTACCTCTGGTGTTGGCGCGAGAGCTCTGCACAATTCTCTCAAGTATGATGTTAAAGAAGTCGCATGACAGCGCGTAGCCTTGTCTAAATCCTTTTTTGACATCAAAGGGGTCGGTGAGGTCTTTGCCGACCTTGACGGAACAGCGTGAATTTTCCATCGTCATCCTGCACAGACTGACGAGTTTGGCAGGGATGCCAAAACTAGACATTGCGCTATATAGCTCGTCTCTATAGATGCTGTCATACGCGGCCTTGAAATCGATGAAAAGGTGATGTGTATCGATTTGGCATTCCTGGGTTTTCTCCAAGATCTGCCGCAGTGTGAATATTTGATCGATGGTGGACTTTCATGGCCTAAAGCCACACTGATATGTGCCTATCAGATTGTTGACGAACGGCTTCAGGCGCTTACACAGTATAGCAGAAAAAATATTGTATGCGATGTTAAGAAGACTTATGCCCCTGTATTTGGCACAACTCAGAGGGTCTCCTTTCTTCAGGATCGGGCAAACAATGCTGAGGTTCCAATCGTCGGGCATGCTTTCTTCCGACTATATCTTGCAGATGAGCTGGTGCATGCTCCTAACCAGCTCATCGCCAGCGGATTTAAAAATTTCGGCAGCTAGGCCGTCTGCTCCGGCTGCTTTGTGTGCAACAAGCAACGAGCTTAGACACAGCTACTTTTACCTTCTCCAGGTCGGGTGGGCGGTATCGTTCGTATGCTTCGTCGGTAACGTCTTCGCCCGAGTTGAATGGTTCGTTTTGCCTGACAGCGGTATTTGGTTCGTCCTCGCCGTTATACAGTCTGCAGAAGGGGTCCTTCCAAATCCTCCGCACCGACTACGATTCTACAACGATGTTCCTTTGAAGGTCCTTACAGTCTTCAGTTCGAAGTTTATGCCCTTGGCAGGACCTTTTGATCCTTTGGTAAAACTTTCTAACCTCATTCCTGTTGTAACATCTCTCTATCTCTTCAACCGCGCGCTTCTCGTGCTCTCTTTTTCCTTCGGAGAAGCCGGTGTTCCTCTCTCCTCCTCTGCTCATAGAGCTCGCGAGCAGCTCTAGTCCTTCTGTGCAGCGCCGCTTTGTATGCTTCCTGTTTAGCTGCATGTGCTTGCCGGCATTCATCGTCAAACCAGGGGTTTCGTTGTGGTGGCCGTGTGAAGCCCAGCAATTCAGAGGCGGCGTCTCTGATGGTATTTTGACAATGTTGCCACTGGCTATCAATACTTGATGCTGGCTGCATAGGACTTCGTAGAAGGTTTTAAGAGACTCGGTTGGAGAAGGACCTGGCGATCTCTTGCGATTGTAGTCGGCCGACGTCAAACTGGAGGGATTTCAAAAAATTTTATATTGATTATTTTATAGTGATTATTTCTCTATTTTACAAACTATTAATCAAACTTAATATACTTAATATAATATATAAAGAACAAGGAACACCTTAGTGACTACAACACGAATATAAAGAAAAACTTGAAAAACAAACAAAAAAACAGAAATGATTTGCTTCGGCAAATTAAACTTAATATATTTTAATGCATTTCGAGCCTAAAGCTTAGATTAAACTGCATGCCATTTTGGCATATATGACATAAGAAGAAAAATATTTGCACCATTTTTCTTCTTAGGCATGTCAAATATTCCAAGATGGGACGCATTCTAATGTAAGCTTAATGCAACTCATCATCAGCAATAAACTAGCTTGGTGTAGAGAAAATTTATTTGTATTTGATTTTTTGTTTTAATTTGGCATGCCTGCAATTTTACGCAAATGTAGAAGCTAATTTATTACGGTTTCAATTTTGGTTTATTGTTATGACAACTACTCATAACACTCAAGTGTCAAGTCAACTCAACAGTGAAATCAAACGCTTTCAATCGATTCCAAACCACAAATTACTGAATAACAAGATATTCAACTTGCGTCCCTCTTGATAATAGTCGAGTTATGACTAACGATGTTGGCCACCGAACTGAAAGCTAATACTAGTGCTTCAGTGTTGTTTGGGTACCAAAAAGCATTTAAAATAATAAAAATTAAGTATTTGAATTATTCCAGCTTGAATTGAACATCAAAGCTTGGAAAGGACAACGTCTCTGGAATCAACTAGTTTATGATAAATATCAGTATATCAGTGTGGGTAAATTTATCAGTTTCAGCTTGTGGGTAAAGCTTTTACATGGCCAAAGTTGAATATCTAGTTATTTACTAATTTATGCTCTCGATCATATCGCGAAAAAATAACAGATGTGCAGAACACGACTTAACATTGTGCGTGGAACTAGTTTCTCATTTTATAACTTTTGTGCACGCCCGATCTATTCACCAGCACCATAAATTACTAACTGACTAGATATTCAACTTTCGTCTCTCTTGCCTTCCAAAACCCATTTGCTTACGGTTTTTATAAAGCCCTCAAAGTTTTTATAACCGTAGAACCACAATGCCCGTAGCGGTAGTTTGTAGCAGTAGTACGTAGTACAGCCGCGGAGCCATGTGGCGAAGTACGGAAAAAAATTGAACACAATGTCGAACAAAAACCTCGTTTATAAACAATGGCCGATACTCTCGAGTGAATTTGAGCTAGATTTAATATTTTTGTACAACGGATGACACAAATTCCATAAAATTTCCTTAGATTAAACCATTTCAATAAACTTTTCGACGTCCTTTTCCTCCATTGTTTACTTTACTTGTATTGAACTGTCCACCGTGTAGCGCTGTCAACCGTGTAGCGCTACGAAAGTTAAAAAATGGCCAATTCTTACTACCGCCACAGCTACGCGCTATCGCCACAGACACACATTGTGTGCGCAATACACTGAATACTTGTGTTTTAACTTTTGACAGCTCTTACTACCGCTACTACTACCGCTACAGCTACATCACTGTGGTTTTACGGTAAAGCTTTAAATTTCTGTGTCGGTTAATATGTGTGAGAAGATGCAACAAAAATTTCCCTTACTCTATCAGCTGATGTAAAAAAGCAAAAACGGAATCGCATGGAACTCATGAATTGACGAATTTACTCACATTTGTAAACAAATGTCAGAGTATGGGTTAATTTGTTAGTTTCAGCTTGGGGCAAAGCTTTTACGTGGCTGAAGTTGAATATCTGGTTATTCAGTAATTTATGACCAGCCAATACGCGGCACCCTGTAATGGCTTGGGCATTTAGATCAACCATATCTCAACTGGACTCATCTGAAAGTAAAAAGCATAAATTACTCAATAACTAGATATTCAACTTCGGACATGTAAAAGCTTTGCCCACAAGCTGAAATTGATAAATGTACCCATTCTCCAACATTTGTTCACAAATTACTTAATTACTAGATATTCAACTTAAGCGTCCCCTTCCCCCAAAAACCCATTTGTTTATTTGTTGTTATTGTTTTGAGTTCCGTGTCGGTGAATACGTGTGAGAAAAGTAAACAAAAATTTGAGAGCCCGCCAAAATAGCGAGTTGAATTTCACACTGACATTTGAAAAATTAAAATACATATCTTAAAAAAAGTCATAAAAGATAACACACAAGTCATTAAAGTCAAAATGACAATTCTGTTTTAATTTTGCCCACACTTGGGGTGAGCCTACATTGAGACTACAAAATCGTAAAATTTAGTTCATTTGAATGTGCCTGGAAATACTGGAATGTTTATGACGTAATTGGATATTTTTACGAATTTGGTCTTTTTTCAATATAGTTCGGGTCACAAATTACTTAATAACTAAATATTCAACTTGTGTGTCCCCTTTCCCCCAAAACCTATTTGTTTATTTGTTGTTTATGCTTTTCGGTTTTGAGCGGTGAATGCGTGTGAGACGCTTATTATTATTATTACGCAGTTGGGCTTTTCTTTTCTCCAGAATCGTTCATGTGTTATTGATGTTCAGTTTTTAATTATGTAGGAATGCAGAAAATATTAGTTATTCAGCAAAACAAGAGCAACAGTTAGGAAACAATCGAGAAAACTTTCATTTTAGGAAAAGACTTTTGATTTTTACTTGCGTAAAATACTAAGCGTTCCCAAATTTAAGAAAAATGAAGAAGTTTAGAAGTATTATATATAGCTTTCATTGGATTGCATCACTGAAACTTTTTTTTACTTACTTACTTACTTAAGGTGGCGCTACAGTCCGGGGTGGACCTGGGCCTCAGCCAACAAGCTTCGCCAGCCAGCTCTGTCTCTAGCTAGCCGTCTCCGGTTTCGCACGCGAAGTTGGCTGAGGTCCCCTTACACTTGTGTGCGCCACCTGAGTCTCGGTGCTCCTCTACCGCGTCGTCCCTGCGGTGTGGATTCGAAGATTTTCCGGGCCGGGGCGTTGTTGTCCATCCGCTCTAGATGACCCAGCCATCGTAGACGTTGTGTTTTGACTCTTTTGGCTAGGTCGGTATCGCTGTACAGCACGTACAGTTCGATGTTATATCTCCTCCTCCACTCTCCGTCTATGCAGACGGGACCGTAAATCGTCCGAAGAATTTTCCTCTCGAAGCAGCCTAAAGTGTTTTCATCCGCCTTTGACAGGGTCCATGCTTCTGCACCGTAAAGTAGGACTGGGATGATGAGGGTCTTATACATGGACACTTTAGTTGCTCGAGAGAGGGCTTTGCTACTCAATTGCCTTCTTAGCCCAAAGAAACAGCGATTGGCAAGAGTTATCCTTCGTTTGATTTCAGCGCTGGTGTCATTGTCTGAATTGATAGCGGAACCCAGGTAGACAAAGTCCCTAACTACCTCAAAGTTATAGCTGTCGATGGTGATGTTTTTTCCAAGACGTCGGTGTTGGGTGTCTTTTCTTGATGACTTTGATGAAACTTTTTTTTACTTCTGATTAAATTCGTTTGTTTAATGAATGTTTCTTTTGGTGTCAATCTCTATTGTTACCTACAAAAATATACATAAACATTTTTCTTTCGACTACTTTGCTATTTCACTGACAGAAATCAATTTCAATGTGCTACTGATTTTTTTTACGAAATGGGTTCACTTAAAAGTGCATTATTCTTCTGTTCTCAGTTGCCAATTTGACTTTTAATGTTCAACTCTAATCTCAAATGCATGCAATAATATCGACTTGGAAGGATAATGATGACAATTATATCATAATATTGATTTGTTTGAATAATGAATTCAAATTATAGCTATAATAAAAATAATAAAAGTGCCTTTGAACCTTTTTAATGACTTTTACTTTTTACCTACTATACCACAAATTACTTAATTACTAGATATTCAACTTAAGCGTCCCCTTCCCCCAAAAACCCATTTGTTTATTTGTTGTTATTGTTTTGAGTTCCGTGTCGGTGAATACGTGTGAGAAAAGTAAACAAAAATTTGAGAGCCCGCCAAAATAGCGAGTTGAATTTCACACTGACATTTGAAAAATTTAATTACATATCTTAAAAAAAGTCATAAAAGATAACACACAAGTCATTAAAGTCAAAATGACAATTCTGTTTTAATTTTGCCCACACTTGGGGTGAGCCTACATTGAGACTACAAAATCGTAAAATTTAGTTCATTTGAATGTGCCTGGAAATACTGGAATGTTTATGACGTAATTGGATATTTTTACGAATTTGGTCTTTTTTCAATATAGTTCGGGTCACAAATTACTTAATAACTAAATATTCAACTTGTGTGTTCCCCCAAAACCTATTTGTTTATTTGTTGCTTATGCTTTTCGGTTTTGAGCGGTGAATGCGTGTGAGACGCTTATTATTATTATTACGCAGTTGGGCTTTTCTTTTCTCCAGAATCGTTCATGTGTTATTGATGTTCAGCTTTTAATTATGTAAGAATGCAGAAAATATTAGTTATTCAGCAAAACAAGAGCAACAGTTAGGAAACAATCGAGAAAACTTTCATTTTAGGAAAAGGCTTTTGATTTTTACTTGCGTAAAATATTAAGCGTTCCCAAATTTAAGAAAAATTAAGAAGTTTAGAAGCATTATATATAGCTTTCATTGGATTGCATCACTGAAACTTTTTTTTACTTGTGATTAAACTTCTTTTGGTGTCAATCTCTATTGTTACCTACAAAAATATACATAAACATTTTTCTTTCGACTACTTTGCTATTTCACTGACAGAAATCAATTTCAATGTGCTACTGATTTTTTTTACGAAATGGGTTCACTCAAAAGTGCATTATTCTTCTGTTCTCAGTTGCCAATTTAACTTTTAATGTTCAACTCTAATCTCAAATGCATGCAATAATATCGACTTGGAAGGATAAGGATGACAATTATATCATAATATTGATTTGTTCGAATAATGAATTCAAATTATAGCTATAATAAAAATAATAAAAGTGCCTTTGAACCTTTCTAATGACTTTTACTTTTTAATATACTAACGATTGATTTCGTCAAAACATGCAGAAAACATTTTATTGGTACTTAACCGTAAATTTTGCCTTTTAAAGCTTTAATCCGGTAACATAAAACACAAACTTATCAGAGGCACAGGCATTTAGGCAGTAAAGAATTAGTTTCATTTGAGCTTTTTGTGTTTTGTTTTTAACTATATATGAAAATATTTAGAAGGCATTTGAAATACATAATGTATAACTGGAATACAATCAAGATAAAAACGATTTTAAGGTCTCTAGCAAAACAACATTAATGTAGCACGACCCATTATGTGGCGACTTCCAGATATTGGAATTCGCTACAATTTTTGTCCGGTAGACGGAGCAAAAAGCTGATTCCGCCATGTTTTCGTGGTGAATCAAGTGTGGAATACATTGACAAAATGTGAGAGTATGCGTAGTTTTCCAGGTATATTCCTGGCAACAGCTTGTAGGCCCCTCGGCTTTCCAGTCTAGTTGAATATCTAATTCATTAAGTAATTTGTGATTTCCATGCAATTTCGTTTTGGAACTTTTACATCAGCTGATCGCGGAAGGTAAATTGTTGTTGTGTCTTCTTACACGTTTTCACCGACATGGAAATTTAAAGCTTTAAAAAAGCTTTAGAGGCTTTATAAAAAACGTAAACAAATGGGTGTTGGAGGGTAAGAGGGACGCAAGTTGAATATCTAGTTATTCAGTAATTTGTGCCCAATACGCAACACCCTGCAACTGGATTCAACTGAAAGTAAAGGGTTACCAAGCCAAAGTGAAAACACCGTGTTTGTTTGCCCTGTTATGTCAAAAACACATCGTTTTAAGGTTAGGTTTATTTATTTACAGTCAATTTTTTTTAAATATATCTTGTATTTTATAATTTGAAATGAAACTAGGCAGAAATTTTCGAATCTTCGCGAATTCCACATTGCATTTCGCAGCGAACACAGCGTTTTTGTCACAAAGCGCTAGAAATTTAAGCAAGTTTAAACGACTTGCAATACCTGTGCTTCCGCCAGACAATTTTATAACTCAATTCAAAAGTAATATCTACAAGGATAGCACTTTGCTCTGCCCATCTGAGTGGAAAAATTTAAGAGAACAATTAATCACGAACTTTAAACACATAAGCTCACACAATGTCGATTCTGTGATACTTGGCCAGTGCAACAATTCGAAAGACCTAGCAATCGCCAAAAGCTATATTCGCTTCCTGGAGAGCGAAGGATTTCAACCAAACTACGCAACATTGGGAAAGCTATTACGGACTTACTATCTGGCATTTGAAGAAAATAACATTTCTGAAACAGACGAAAATGAAATCTTGAGCATCTATTCCGGGATTCGAAAGGAGCATAATGTTTTAGATGCTACAACGTGTGAGAATCTAATCCATGGACTTTTGGCAACGTTAAAATGGAAGGACAGTTTGGAACTTTTGGAAATGATAAAACTTTCAGCATCACCCTCGATAAGCACATACTCTTCGATTGCGGCCAGAGCCTTTACTGCTGATGAATTATCATTGGGATGGAGATTACTTGAGGAGATGGCAGCGGCCGGTAAACAACCAAAATGTGAAGCGTATATAGCCTACATACGGTCAATTTCAACAGACTCGAGTGGCTTTGTTCCGGGATTGGAAAACTTATTTGAATTCCTTGGCAAATATGAGATTCTTATAAGCCAGGCTGTAGTCGACGAGCTTTGGAAATGCCTGGAGACTCAAGGATATCAAGTTAGCGCTGCCAAACTGAATAACATAGGGAAATGTAGCAACTGTCATTTTTTTATGCAAAATATTTCGATAACCGATGAAGAATTCCGTGCTCTTAGCTCAGAGTTCCTACAAAGGGTACTTATACGAAAAGACGTCTTCCAAAAGTCCACACCCCAGGAGTTGGAGGCTTTTGTAAAATATGTTGATGAAACAGGCCCATACGACTGTGTGGTTGATGGATTGAATGTGGCATATTCTTGTGGATCTAAAAAGCCCACAAAGTTGTTTGTACATTTGGTAATATCACTCAAGTGCTAATACAAATTTTAAATTTAAATTTCTTATCCGTTCTCAGCTCACGTCTGTGGTTAAATACTTTAAGAGGCAAAACAAACACATCCTTGTTCTGGGAAGAAAGCATATGAATCGCTGGCCGAAAGAGGGAATTTCGTACATAAAGAACAATGCACGTGTGTTTTTTACAAACGACTTGTAAGTGATATAATAGCTTTGGGTATAGATCGTTACATAATTTTGCTCCGTACTTCTAGGTCGCACGACGACCCGTTTCTACTATATGCTACCATTAAGAGCGGCCAGGCGACTGATTTCTTTTCTAGAGATTTAATGAGATCACATGCTTTTTTGCTGGGAACTGAATTGAAAACGGTTTTCAGGCGATGGCAACAAGAGCATCAGTACTCATTGCTGGTTGCTAATGACAATGGAAAGGTTTTGGTTAAGGTAAGAAGAAAATTTAGCCTAATGCTCACCTGTTCCAAAGAAGTACCATGTTATGATAATTAACGTCTTTTTACAAATGAGCCTTCTCTTCTCATGACTGTTAACCAATACATTTTCCGCAATATCTTTTATTAGATGGCTTTTTCGTTCCAAAAGGTCCGCTAGTGATCTGATGGCATTTTTCGCCGAAAAGTGATACCAATCCATCTTATTGGTGAAAGCAAAATTGTTGTTGTCAAAGATATTTGACTGCGTTTGACACTAAGCTCGTTTGTACAAAATACTTGCGTTTGGGATCGATGAATGTCTTATTCAACCTTCACCTTTTTTTATAATATGCTCGTGATCGAGGGGATGTGATTACCCTTAAAATGCGAAGCAAATCATGATTGGAATGAATTTGGGAAAAGAAAAGATAGACGAAGGAAATAATTCTCCATTCAACCAAATTCTGATGAGCCAAACATGAAACTTCTGCCCAGAAACTCCAAAGCTAACCCCGCAATTTTTATGCCTTTACGGAGAAAAGCAATAGTATAACCAGCAGAATGTTTCATAAAAACATCTGGCCTGTATCTTATTGTTGTCCATTCTATTTGCATGTCGGAAGAGAAAAGGGTGTTTTGTATTCGGCCGCCGCACATTTTGAGACAGACGCTTCTGTGTTTTTCATTTGTTGCTGGTTTTGGTCTGCCCCTGATATTTTCCATACCGTTACCCACCATATCTGTTGAGCATTCCCCTAACCGCCATCTGGGAAGGCGCCCAATTGGAGACCAGCAATTCCAGAAGGGATTACCTGTCGACAATTGGCCACCTGCATTGGAATCTGGGGAATCTATGCTTGTAACATGCAAATGACACCTTTAACTATTCCTATCCAGGAATAGCAAATCTCCCGTTAATTCTGTTTAAAGCTTGGTCTACGGAAACCCGATATCCTTCTTCGGCGTCCTGAGAGGACCGCATTATTTTAGTAAAAATCTCACTTTTTTGCCGTTCTACAATCCATTTGGGCACGATCTGTCACTTTGTCTTTGAGTGAAGAGAGTTTCCGGTGGCTTAAAGGGTCGTAACTACATCGTCCCTAGGCCTACCAGACATGGCTCCTTAGCAGCGTCCTTGGCGCTACTTTATGTTGCAAAATCTCTCCTCCGTCCTTCTTTATGTTGCTGTGCAATTGTAGCCAAACACAATTTTAGACAGAAAGTGTTGTCGGAAAGGATGGTACGGTCCGGCAGAGCCGCCGGCCGGAACGGAGTAAGGCGTTGTTGTAAGACATTAGACGCTGGTTGCATCCACAGCCTTGCATTCTTAGTAACAATTTGCACCATACTTACACTACCACAGAAGTCAGGTTTGGCAAAGTTTAGTTTGTCACTCATTGGCCAAATGAAGCCGCTTGAGTCTATGCGACTGAAGCCCTCCACATCGGCGTCTTTGAAGATGACGCTCACGACACGGTGCGTGCCTGTCTCACGAGAGTTTTTATTTGCTTTCTTTCCTTTTTCCTGATATTTTTTTCTATTTTTAGATGCATTATATTTGTTTCCTAGCAGTCTTTATCATATCATTTCGAGCGTCTTCTTCATAATATATGTTCACTGTTTTAAAATAGATGCTATTGATTGGAATAAAAACAGACTATAAAATTAAAACCACTCTTGCAGGAACCAATTCGCCACATCAAATATGCTCAAAAAGTCAATTCGACGTGGCACATACCTCACAAGGAAAACTACTCCCCAAATCCAGCGGAACTTTTCGAAGTACCCGACAGTTGGCTGTGTATCAAATTAAATAAATAAAATTTTTATTTCTGATTTATTTCCTAAATCTCTATTATTTGTTCGTAACATTTTTCTGTGTTTTAAATTATAAATTATGGCTAGCGAAGAAGAAACACAAGAGGTTCAAGACAACAAAGAAGCTGCTAAACGTGCTAAACAACGAGAGAAATTGCACGAATATGTCCAACAAATGGCTTACCCACCAAAAATTCCTCCTTTAGCTTCAGAACGCACGGAAATGTTGGCACAAACTCGCAAGAGAAACATCGTTGGAACATACGTAGAACATAAAGACGATTTACAGCCAAAGGAAAGATCACAGCGCGTCGGCCGTATCACATCCAAATTTAAAACGATTACAACAGAGTGAGTCGAATTTCAGATGGAACTTTGTCCTTTTCATTGTCATCTCCTTAAACCCTTAGACAGTTGGAAGACTTTGTTCAAAAACTCCGCAAAAATCAAGCAAAATCTGAACGGAGAAAAAAACAGCAACAAATACTTTATCACGATACAATCGCCAAACTGCAAAAACAGTGTGAAGAGCAACTGATGCACGTCTTGGTGAAAAAATTTGCAAAGAAAGTTGCAAGAAAGGCGAGCCTGCTGCAACCAAATAGTATGGAAACCGAAAGCTTTCAATGCCTTCAAAAGTCACTTGTTTGTAATATGTATTTGGCTTTACAATTGCCAAACGCCCAACAATCTTCCGAGCCCACCATATATAATAAATTGGCAGCGGTCATGGCCGATCTAATACTACAAGCTCTTTTTATGGCTCAAAGTGATGATCATCAAAGTCCTATTGAAGAGCAACACCCACTAACAAATGATTTGCCAAAAAATACTGAAACAGATAAATGCATTAGGTTGAGAGCACTTCGTGCTGCCAAAAAGAAGGTTCTCCACAATCGAAGAAGAAGCTCAAGAAATGGATGTTCAATTTTTTCTCATGTTTATTTGCAATAAGGGAAAATAAATTCAATGTTCTTCTGCAAACTAACAAAACGACTTAAAATTTTAATGAAGTACACGAATTAAAAAGTAAAAGTTGCTCATTCCTTTAGAAGAACTTTTTTTCTGTTGTTTGGCGGGCTGACTGAATGAGTACTGTTCAGATTGTATGTATGGTTAGCGGTAAATGACTCCGTTTGGTTTGGTTGATTCGATGACATCGATTTACCCCTGACCGTTATACTTTTCAAAATCCGGAACCGAGAAAACAAATGACAGACATCCGAAGCGAATAAGAGTACCATGAGTGAGAATCGCTGATCCTTCCCAGCAGCCAGAAATCATTGGTGATGGTGGAGCTGTGATGCATTTACATTCGGGTAGAGTGGGAGTCGCCATTCTAAAAAAAAAATATAGTAGTGAGAATGTGCTGCAAACAGTAATTTAACACAGAAAATTACATTCATTTTGTTTTTAGATAATTCAAAATCAATTTTGTGATATTTCTTTGTGATATTTGTTTTTTTAAATTCTTTTAAGTTTATTTAATTTTCTATATATAAAAATTAAATAAATTTTAATTTAAATAAATTGAGTTTTTTTGTGGCAAAGAAAATTCAATTAAGCCAAATTAAAAAGAATTTAAAATTTGAATCAGTAAAATTGTCTTCTGAAGAAGCCCACAAATAATAGAAGAAACGTCGGAAAAAAAAATTAAATAAATAAATTTCAATTTCCACATAGAAAAAAACACTTAAAAATATTGAATAAAAACGGGATTGTGCCATCAATCTCCTTCACTGCATCTGATCTAGAAACAATGACGTCAAAAAGAGTTCTAAGGTTAAAAAATCCGGACAACTGGTACCCAATAAAAAGGGGCGTGCGATCACCTTAGACATCAACAATACTTTGCCTAGTAACTCGGGCTATGTTAGTTTCAAGAAATTTACTTGAAATAACAACACTTTACGAGCCGGGCACAATGGTGTCTGTGTCTGTGTCTGTCGCTGGTGTCTCGCCTCATTTTTCACCTAAAATCAGAGATACAGCGAGATACGCATTGTGTCGCTATATACGTGTTCCCGTAAGCTGAACTGCGAGACACGGGCACAGACACAGATACTCATTGTGTCCCAGCTATTAAAGTGCAGAAATTTGGAAAAAAGGGCTATGAAGGTATGATAAAATATTACATGGAATTAATTAATAATTTATAATTTCCATCCCTTAACAGCAAGAGTGATCAAAAGACGGATACTTGAGAAAGAGAGGGCCGCTCTCATTCTAAAACCCCGTTGTCATAAGGAACAGGAACAGAAACAGAATTTCATACATTAGCAACCCAAAAAGCATTCAGCGATTTTAGGTTTCAGTCGATGCAACAAATGTATAAAATTCTGTTTCTGTTTTATCTTGCTTAAGGGTGTCATGGAATGTAGCTGCTATAAACTCCCGCTACAAGAATAACTTCGGAACCTTATCCTGCAGGGAGAAACCAAAGACTGCGATTTTATCATCAAATTAGATGCGAGCGCTCATCACTCTGGGTTAGTAGCGACATCAACAGTAGAGTAGAGCCATTTCTAAACTTTATTATGAGACACAACCTCGTCATACATTCCTTTTTTAATTTTCTGACTTGCGAACTATAGTACCTCGGAATACTGTAGGCTAGGAGGGAGAGGTAGTCCTGCATAACCAGATACAAGAAGGTGAGGCCTTCGTGCGTTTAAATCAGCATTTGGACGTTCTGCAATGAAAATAAAGTGGGAGTACTTCGATGGAGGGGTCAACACTGACAACCAATTTACGCAGAGTAGTTCAAACAGAAGCTAAAAACCTACATTTAGCAAGGCAATGTGAAGAACTGGAGAGTCTAAACAGAATCACGATAAATTTGGCTTTCATAAAAAATTAGAAGAAATTTTGGGCATAAAACAGATAAAACAGTTTGCCACTCTAAAAGACAATTAAGCACGTAATCTCTTTTGCAGCACAGAAAAATCAAAAAAGTGGAAAGACTACATCGACCGCTTCAATTAGTTGAGGGGAAGGTACTGAAGCTATTCAACCAGATGGCTTAAAATCGATTTTTATAAAACTTCAAAAACAAAACAAGCTTTTTAAAAATCATACACAAACGGATATACAAGACATAAAAAGAAGATATCGGCTCCATCCAATTGGGCTTCAGAAGCGGTTTCGGCACTCGCGATGCTCTTCTTGCGTTTAATCGGCTAATTTAAATAAGCTTAGAAATGAATAGAACAGTCTTTTAGTGCTTTATTGTATTGTTAAACAGGCATCGCATAAGCCGAGGATTCCTCGATGTCATAACTTTGAACTACGCATAAATAGCCTGCTGGTAGAATGAACTGACTCGTTTAAGTATCTGGGTAAAATAATAAACCACACTGCTAATCCAATCAAAGAAATCCAGTGCAGAGTAGAATGGGCAAGCTTTCTGTATAATGTAAAAGACTTTCACCAGCAGAGAAATTAACTTGTCACTGAAAATAAGGTTAGTCAAATGTTAAACGTTTGGTCTGGTCTCTTATACGGTGCAAGTTCTATTGCATAAAAGAGAAAAAAGAAGGCTGGAAGCTTTTTAAATGTAGTTATGCAGAAGAATACTTTACACCCCTTGGCTTGACAGACTAAAGATGCATTGTCACATTAGCAACGCAAATTCATATATTAGCAACGCAAAAAGCATTCAACGAATTTAGGTTTCAGTTGCTAATGTATGGAATTCTTCTTCTGTTCCTGTTTTACGTTGCTTGTGACAACACGGCTTAATAAACGAGATTGCTTAGGCCTAAATTTGAAGAAAAACTTGTGTCTACCATAAACAGACGAAAGCTGGAATACCTAAGGCTAAGACATGCCTAAGAAACGAAAAGTACATCTTATTACGAGTCATCTTACAGGGCAGGATAGAAGGAAGAAAGGTCGTTGGGAGACAAAGACTGACTTGGATCTCAAACATTCAGGGGTGGCTCAATCTTTTGATAGCATAAATAAATAGAGGAGTAAGAAACAAAAAACACTTGCCATGATTATAACTAACCTCCATAACGGAGAGGGTTCTAAGAAGAAAAAATTCAAAAGTGCGAGAAAATTCATTTGGGTTTGTGAGTTTGAATAATATAATTCGTGGGAAAAAACTTCGCCACACACGGAAAACCAACTGGGATTATGATTCTCCACCAGGAAAAACCACTACAATCTTAAAAGTCTTTCGAAGATTACAGATACCGCAAAATGTTTAGAAAACATAACTTTTACTTTCAAAACGTTTTTGTAGAAACATGACCCATTAGACATAGAAAAAGACCCATTGGCAAAGCAAGCAAAAAGATCCAAAGTTAAAGGCATATTAGCTAAGGAAAGCTTATAAAGATAAATATTTTAAAGAATTTTAAAATAGAAATTAGAACGGCCACAGACAGAGCAAAATATCTCGGAAAAGCTTCGGTTATAGAATCCAAAATATAAAACCTCTCTCGGGAGCCTCGGAATGAACAATACTTTTTACAATACTACGCCTTCGAACACGTAGTAAGATAAAACCTTCCAGGGGTCTGTTTTACTTCGTCTTTCTTCCTATCTTTTCTGCTCCCATCGCCGGAACACATAGTTTTCTTAATACTTGCACAAGGGTAGCAAGGCATAAAAGGCGCGTTTCATTTACAATTTTGAAATACCAAATAGACTGGCGCTATATGCATACCGTCAACGTCGTCGTTAGTAAGATTTTTAAAAACTTACTTTGCATTTTCATCAAGTTTGAAATTCTGCCGCTTGATTCCTCTCCGCTTGTCGAGAATCTCTTGTACCTTCTTGTGGAGATCGACTGAAATATTCTTGTACTGCTTGGCGGGTGTGGGTGCAACTTCTCGAAAGTCGCATGTGTACAGCTGCCCATTGACTTCGGTGCCATGTTCAGAGTAATTTATCAACTCAAAGTGTTTACTCAAATCATCATAAAATATTGTCGCGTGTTTCGGCGAAACACGACGGCATTGGCCAACACCGTCCAAGCACAGACTGACATTGGGGCCGCTGCCAACTGTGAAATTACGATAACGCATGAACGCCGACCTGCTCAAATCGACTGGGGTAAACCATTGATCATCGTCCAACATATTCCCAAGTGGAGTAAGTACTGCACGTGTTCTAATCTGTGACCTGGCGATATGTGGCTCCAAGCGAATAGCAATCTCTTGTGTTTTTTCTGTGTCCGTCTTTTGCTTCGGCACATATGTTGCGTACTTGTCGATGTCAACGATTGGTTTCTCCTCGGTAAACATAATCGACAAGCGATGCAGATCCTCCGGACAGAGTATTTGACTCGGCAGCACTGTGGGAGCCTTTTCGTTCCCGCGCATCAGCTCACGAATGCGTTTCGCAGCCGTACGGTTTTGGTACTGCACCACAACCTCAGGATTGTCTTTGATTATTTGCTGGAGGCGCTGGAAGGCCAACTTCTTAATGATGTCAACATCAAGGTACTTTAGTTCTGTGTCGATTTTAAGGTCTGTGATTTTGTCACCGTTTTCTCCGTATTCCTTCTTGATGTCGTCAGAATCCATAATGTCATCGGAGTCTTCAGAGGCTTCCTCGGATTTTATATCGACTTCGATGTTACCCTCACGTTTTATTCGTTTCTTTGCAGTTTTTTTCGCCGATTTGCTGGTATTGTCTTTAGTATTTTCCTTGTCGCCTGAGTTGCTTTCAGCATCGCTGTCAGAGCCGTCATCTAAATCAGAGAAGATATTGAGATCGTTTTCCTTTTGTATTTCACGTAACTTTTCCTTGGCACACTTTAAAGCCTCTATGTCAGCAATGAGAGTGCTTGCGACGGTTTGTTTGTGATCATCTTGCAAAGAAACCGGCGGCTGCTCCGGAGGCATTATACTCATGCGACGCAGTGCGTTTGAGCAACGATAAGCGTCGCGCAAAGAGGGTAGAAGTTTTGGTGGGTTCTCATAATGGTACTTCACCATTGGCGGGATAATAATTGTATCAGTGCAGCGGGTTGGTGGTACTTTAATGCGAAATGGTGGATTGCGAGTGTGGATACGACGAAAAAATTCCGTTTTTACGACTTCATGATCGAACGGGTTTGAAAATCTGCTCCAGATTTTTACGCGTTCAGTCGCCGATATGCTTTTGACCAGATTGCAGTCCTAGAAAAGAAAATTGTTAGAAGAAAATGCTTTTCAAAGGCTTTCTTTATAAAGGCGGCAAGTACCAAAAAATTTTCAGCATGGTTTGGACACATCCAAAGACCCGTTGGAAGAGCTGTCATTGGCGGGTTCAAGCAGTCTTGATGGTAGAACAAGGGACAATAATCGCACGCTACCAATGGTGCCTTTTTGCATGATTTCCTGCAGTAGAAGCACGTTTTCGCTGGCAAAGGAACCAATCCCTGAGAGTCTAGCTCGTATGGCTTAGAGTTGCGGCGAATACCAGGTCTTTTGTTGGCGCCATTCTTGATGGGTTCGACTAACGATGACGGATATTGAAGAGAAAAGAAATATCGAAATATGTTTTTTTACCTTTATCATTTCCTGGAAACTGAGTATGAATCTCCAGCTCCCTTGGTAGCTCGAATTGTTTCGGGTTCAAGATGCTCGCTGCCTTTATTAAATCGTCCAATGGAGTGGGCTTCTTATTTGGATCCAATGCCTTTGCGATTCCTACTGAAAGTTTTTGGGCGCCTGGGGCAGATTTTTCCGGAGCGACTATTCCCACTTCGCCAGACATAGACGCCCGACTGCTGCTTCGCTTGCGAAGAGTGCGAATTTTTAAAGGAATCGATTCCAAATCTGGAGTACTTGGTCGCGATAAGTCCGATTGTTCTGTACCAATAAGTTTTGTCACACTGGTAGACCTTTCTACTGAACTTGATTTTGACGAGGGTGGCTTGACAGTCATGCGACAGTTGTGGCACAGCCACTGCCCGCTTGGTATGTCCTCCTCGCTAAGTGGAGGGTCGCTGCACAAAAAGTTCATTAATACTCCAAACTTTATCCTTAGGTGAAAAATTTCCATTATTCTACTCACTGGCACTGGAGATGAAAACTTGAGGGACATTTGTCGCAGCACAGCAAATTGCCACCCTCCATGCAGGCATCACAAGAGTCGTGATTGTGACCACGTCCTGGGCGTCGGTAATATGGGTGCTTAACGACAGTTGGTTTTTGCGCCGTTTTGGTCTCATCTTCTGGTGGAGGAGGCTTGATGAGATTTTGAATTTGCTGAAAAAAATACAATTTTATGAGACAAACTATTGTCTGGTGGTATCCATGCAAAAGCGATAGAATTGCGCAAGATCCCATTATTGAATCCCGCCCAGATGTGAATAGTCCATGTTATTTGGATAACACGCACGTCTGAAGGTCGACTGTACTTTTTCCAAAGCAAACGCGTTGGTGGAACAATTTGTGGCTGTGTAAAGTCGAAGTGGCATACCTTGGCACGACTCCTAGTTGGGACTCAAGATTCAGTGTTTCTGAAAATGGGTAACCTTAAAGGAATACGGCGTAATTTACCTCCATAATGGAACTGGATGTGGCCAGTTCGTGTTCGGTTTTGGACATGGTGAGTTTCGGCTAGATTTTGGGATGAGAATTATAGTTTTCTAAATAGATAGCGATTGCACCGCTTAAATGTTTGTCCAATTTTTATTTATTGGATGACAGTTCTTGAATGTCAGAATTTGTTTCTCCGAGGGGTGTTGTTAACAGATTGGGGCATTGTCTATGGGGCATTGCTGCTACGCGGGAAAGTGTGTTTCCTGGGCTACGTGTGAATTGAATTAATACAATATCATAAATTACTGATTAACCAGATATTCAACTTCGGACATAAAAGGGCAAACAAGCTAAAATCGAGGAATTTACCCATCCGCTGACATTTATTTACAAATTTGGATGGCCGGCGATTAAAAATAAATCCCAAAGTGGCTCCACTGGAAAAATAAAGGATAAATTTGACACGAACTCTCTGTTTCTGTCATTTTGGCTCTCAAAAGAGAGTGGCGATGTCATTTCCCAGGAGCGTAAAACGATTTCCGCTGTAAAAATCACAATAGAAAACGTACTTGTGACAGATGTGTCCTTCAGGAACAGCTTCAGTTTCCTGTTTTGATTCTAACTGTTACAAAGGTGCAGAAAATAGGTTTGTGAATAGAATGAATGGAATTTATTAGAGGATTTATTTTTAATCGCTTGCCGAGAGGACTGAAATTTGTATGTTAATTAAAAAAGAGACAATCGAGAGGTATGTCCATAAAATTGGATGCACTACATATGTGTTTTTAAAAATTAAATGCAATTGCAGGATACATTAAATTGTAACCACGAAATTATAAAATCAAAAAAAAAAACACAGTGACTGATTCAGGAATAAAGCCTTTCCTTTGTGAAGCCATTTATAAATGTTTAATGATATCGGAATGGGAAAAGTGGTTTCGTTCATTTTCTCTTTGCTTGGACTCTGAAGATTTAACTGATCCCGTTAAAAAGAAAAATTAGCTCCTGCATTTAGGAGCACCCCAGTTACAAGAAGTCATTTTTAATCTTCCTGGAGCATTAGTCGACGCTGCTGCGGTTGGCGATACTGCTGCTGACGATGTATTCAAGGTGTTGGTAAGAACATTAAATGAATATTTTTCTCCAAAAAGAAATTCGACGTTTGAAAGGCACTTGTTCAGAATGCTCAAGCCAGATGAGGGGGAAAGTTTCAATAATTTTCTTTTACGGCTCTACAATCAAGCAGCTAAATGTTCCTTCGGTGAAACAAAACAAGAAGTTCTTGAAATTAATATTAAAGACAGAGTTATAGACAGATGGGCATCTGGAAATTTGAAGAAAAGTTTATTGGAAAGAGAACATTCTTTAGCAGAAGTTTTAGAAATGTGCCAAGTACATGAGCAGATTGCAAACCAGACAGAGGTAGACAGAGGTATTCGTCCTGTTGATAAATGAAATTGTCTTTCCGACAATAAGGCATGTCAGAGATGTGGTCGAGTGGGTCACTTACCAAATAGAATTTACTGTCCAGCTAAGACAAGCAAATGCAATAAATAAGGTAAATTAAATAAATGAAATAAAAAAGCACATTAAGGCTTGGGACACACAGCGACAGAAAAACGCGCGACAAAAAACAGCGCGATTTTCTGCAGCAATCATACTCTCGATAATTTTCCGTGCGGTTCCTGTCATTTTTAATGAAAAATTTAAATTTCATCATTAAAAAAAGGGTTTGCAAGCTTTTTGTAGTAAACTCAGCACACAAACAGTCATTTTCGGGGAGATTCCGTGAATTGTGGTAAAAACATAAATTTTTTATTGTTAAATAAAACAAAATTATATTTTTTGTCGTGCGGCTTGAAAGACTCGAGATTCGGAAATTTGTCGAAAGTCGAGTCTCGCGACTAATTGTCGCAGCCGCAATCGTGTTTTGTCCAGTATTAAAATGCTTGTACTCCTAAACGGGCTGCAATTAGTCGCGCGTTTTTCTGTCGCCGTGTGTCCCTAGCCTAAAGTAACAATAATCAATTAAAAAGGTGAAAACTTTTTTGAAAACATTCAAAAAACACTGAGGGCGGTATTCACGAAGCAATCTTAAATCGATTTTAAGTTGAAGAAGCTCTTATTTTTGCTCCGTATTCACCAAACGCTAATAGGTTGCTGTATATGATAAATTTGAATTATGCGAAAGAAGTTTTCGGATATCTTTTCGAACTTGTTTGTTGTCCAACAATGTTAAAAAATTTAAACAGAATATTTTGGACTGTTTCGTTGTCCTAATATAGTTTTAAAAGGAATAAGTGAACATCTTCGTGGAAGCTATAAGGTTTGCCCAGCAATTATTGTTGTATACATGATGGCTTTTGACATAATCTTTTATTTTTCTGCTTAAAATCTCGATTGTCATTACCGATGCAGATCGCAGTTAAACTCAATAAGGCACTGAAGAATAAGTCTAATTTTTGAGTGCACAAGGTCTTGAAATCAGGCAGGATATTAATGTAAAAGACGTATGATGCAGGCAAGCAGGAACTACATGATGAACGCACTTAATGCTTCGTTCAGTCCTTCGTCCGCCGACACTAGCCTCTGATGAAAACGAAAGATCAATCTACCTTTTTGGAAAAGACAAAATGTAAAATAAAACAAAAATATTCCACGAATAAATTTCAATTCTTTGTGTTTGAAAACTTTTTGTATCCTGGGAGTCGTGAAGTGAAACCAAAAGAGAACTAGATTAAATTATTTGTGTCACAATCACAAATCACAGTTGATTTCGGATTTTCGAACATACTAACGCCCTTAACTTAATAGTGGGTATGACTTCTCGTAAGTTTTATGAGCGCTCATAAACTGACGCTAAAAACCGTTCGTGCATAGACTTACGAAGCTCCTAGTTTAAGTTAAACTAAAATTGCTTCGTCAATACCGCCCTGAGGATTTTTATTGAATGTTTCAAAAATTACAAAACGAAATTGTTTTGACAACATTTTCAAAGAGCTTACAGCTCCTTTTTAATGAAAACGTCAGCGGATCGAAGCGTCTACAACTAAAGTTTTACTTAAGTTTAATTTTTGCTCTGTATTCACGAAACGCTCATAGGCTGCTGTTTATGATCAATTCGAATATCCGAAAAAGAGGTTCCTGAACTCTTTTTCGAAGTTGTTTGCTATTAAATAATATTATAATATTAAAAAAATGTTTTGAAGTGTTTTCGTTTTCCTAATTTAATTACAAAAGGAATAAGTGAACATCTTCGTGGAAGCATTAGGTTTGCCCTGAAATTATAGGCTTGTATAGGCAATATGGCTTTTGACCTGTTATTGTTTAGCGCATCTTAATTATCATTATTGATACAGGTCGCAGTACGCAATACGGCAATCAAGAATTTTTTCCATAAATTCAATCCAGAAAAAGCGCACGATGTCTTGAAATCGGGCACAATATTATGGTAATAAGATGTATAATGTATGAACCAGATTTAGGGTAGCAATACAAAGATAAGGGGTACGAAACAAAGTAAACAGGAAGACCATGATGAACGATCCTTATATATATCCAGCAGTTCTTCGTCCTCAAACGCCAGCTCTGCTGAAAAGGAAATAATGATCTACCTATTTTGAAAAGACAAAACGAAAAATAAAGAAAATATTCCACGAATAAATTGAAAGAAAAGTCGTGAAGTGAAACCAAATGCGCATTCGATTGAAATATTTGTATCACAAGTCACAGTTGATTCCAAATTTTCGAATATAGTACCGCTCTCAACCTGATAGAGGGTATGACTACTCGTAAGTTTATGAGCGCTTATAAACTGATGCTAAAATTCGTTGGTGCATAGACTTACGAAGCTAATAGTTTATGATTGCTTCGTGAATATAACCCTAATGTCTTCCAACTCATCCTTCTAAAATTATTATTTTTTTTTGACTCGCGTGAATAGTCCAAGGGCCACTTGCACCAAAACCTTTTTGACAGCAGTATCTACCCATTTATCTATTGGTGTCATATAATCACCTGATTAGCAAAAAACTATTCAGATATCTATTATTAAATTGGTCTGACAAGCCCTCCGAGAGTATCAATTGTCTTGAAAAACTTCTCAAAGTGCCGTTCGGATTCGGCAAAAAATTGTAGGTCCCCTTGTATGTAAAGAAATGAACACACCAGTATACATTGTTGAGAAGTTGGCCCTGGTTCACCTCGAGCTGTTGCGCCACTCTATTTATTTTTTTTATTTATTATTAAATTGGTAAACTATTTATCACTCACTGAAGTCTGGTTAGTTGGATACAAACGTCAAATGAGGAATTTGAAAGAAAAAATCACATTATGAATTTCACCTTCTCTGATTCCGAAGATGATAAAAGAAATTTGGTATAATGTTTCAAGCGATTTCTTCAGTCTAGCGTTTTATGAACGAACCAATTATTTCGAAACTATGAGAAAATCAAATTTTATTTTTTTATTTCGAAGCAACAAAAACACGTTCTTTATTTGTAAGAGCATTTGAAATTCACATACGTTACAGTTGCGATCAGTTTTATATCTTTTATGTGATTTGACAAAACTTTCGCTGATAATATTTTCTTCGCCCATTCGCCGTCGATTGTGCTGTTGCTGTGTAAATATTCTCTCGGACATATTTTCAGAAGAAAACGCATACGCAGCTGTTTATGCTTAACGTCAAATAACAAGTTATTAGTGCTGCCAAATTATGAATACTTTTTATTTGGTGGTTAGTTATCTATTTTTAGTTTTGCAGTGGTGCGGCACAAGCTGAGGATAAAACTATTTATTGACTTATCCATGGTTAGCTTTTTATGAATTTATTCAGTTATACAGCAGTTTGGTGCAAGTGGCCCTTACGAATAACTTTTTCATTTAATTTTGAATCGATTTTCATTCCGGTTTTACCCATCGAAATCTTAATTCAATGGCATATCATTGGTTAAGTCTGAATAAACTCGAGAAAAGAAAGTGATTGAATGATAGAAGCATTGTCGTTCTGCTGCTCACTTCGTGCGAGCTAGTTCCGTTTTTGTGCTTGACAAAAAAATGCCAGCACCCCAGGTGATGGTCTGTCTAAAGGATCTCAACCCCGAAATGTTAGTAGCCTATTTTTTTTGCAAGCATTAATTTTTCTCTTTTAGCAAAAAAATATTTAAAACTTTTTAATAGAATTAAACACATTTTATTAAAAAAATCAACAAGCTGCCATGCAAAGCCCCGTTTGGCATCACTGTAAAAATATCGATTGTATTTTACCCTTTAATAACCATATTTTGAAATGTTCGCCTGAACTTCGAACGAAACATCTTCTGGTACAATTTTTTTCAGTGACTTTTATCACCCAGCTGATGGTCTGTCTAACCGTAGAACCACAGTGATGTAGCTGTGGCGGTAGTAGTATCGGTAGTAAGAGCTGTCAAAAGTTAAAACACATGTATTTAGTGTATTGCGCACACAATGTGTGTCTGTGGCGGTAGCGCGTAGCTGTGGCGGAAGTAAGAGTTGGCCAACTTTTAACTTTCGTAGCGCTACACGGTGGACAGTTCAATACAAGTTAAGTAAACAATGGAGGAAAAGGACGTCGAAAAGTTTATTGAGATGGTTAAATCTAAAGAAATTTTATGGAATTTGTGTCATCCGTTGTACAAAAATATTAAATCTAGCTGAAATTAACTTAGAGTATTGGCCATTGTTTATAAACGAGGTTTTTGTTTGACCTAGCCGCGCTACACCATTGTGTTCAATTTTTTTCCGTACTACGCCACATGGCTCCGCGGCTGTACTACGTACTACTGCTACATACCACCGCTAAGGGCATTGTGGTCCCACGGTAAAGGATCTTAACCCCGAAATGTTAGTAGCCTATTTTTTTGCAAGCATTAATTTTTCTCTTTTAGCTATTTGAAACTTTTTAATAGAATTAAACACATTTTATTAAAAAAAAAAACAACAAGCTGCCATGCAAAGCCGCTTTTGGCATCACTGTAAAAATATCGATTGTATTTTACCCTTTAATAACCATATTTTGAAATGTTTGCCTGAACTTCGAACGAAACATCTTCTGGTACAATTTTGTTCAGTGACTTTTATCACCCAACAACACACCTTCAAAATATATTCATCCGTCAATTCCTGTCATCCACCGCACCGATTCATATTTAGACAAGTAGTGAACGTTTTAAAAATGTTTCTTCTTGAGAACGACTTCATTGCTTATGTAAATTTCTAGAAAACAGTTCTATTCAAAATTGCATATCATCAAACATTTAATAATAATATTTAGGCATATTCATAAAACTGATCTTTAACAAAAATCGCAAGTGCAAAAATCATAAGAAAAAACTCAAACCATTAAAGTGTGAGTGGAAAGGAAGAGACCGACTTATTTGTGCCTATGCCAAATTCATGTGCTAAAGAGAAACGAAACTATTCGCAACAGATATGATTAGATAAAAAAACTCACTCAGAGGCTCCAATTGTCAAAATTATTCTACACAATTTTTTTTTTCGTGCAACATATCTCCAGAAAGGAAACGAAGAGAAGAACCACATTTAAATTAATTTTTACACAAAATTCAAAGAAAATGGCGAGGAATTTTGATCATTTGTTCAAGCTGCTAATTATTGGCGACAGTGGTGAGTGAAGATAAGCTATTTATGTTCAATTAAGAACGTGGAAAATTGATTTTTATTCATGGCGCTGTGTGGCGAACACCCATTGTTCAGATTCCAGTCAGTCATCGCCCTCCCCTATTTTGAACCCTGTTGGCTACTATCTGATTCTTTTATTGGGCCAAGTAATTTTTTATTTTTGTTCTTGATGTTATGACTAAGAAATGTTATTTAAATACAAGCCGGTAGACACAGTGAAAAGGTGACAAAACTTGTGATAGCACTCCCCGACGTAAAAAAAAAATCTTGGGAAGGAAGCAGATAATAATATCCAAGACAAGAAATTAACTACTTTTTTTTATCTATGCTCACAATCGTTAATTGTACGGTTGCTTGTCAACTCAGTTGATATATTTTATCTATAATCTTGCTGTCTTCTCTGTTTGTAGGCGTTGGAAAATCGTCGCTGCTAATTCGTTTCTCGGATGATACATTCTCTGGGAGCTACATAACGACAATAGGAGTTGATTTCAAGATTCGTACAGTTGTCATCGATGGACAGCGGGTAAAGTTGCAAATCTGGGATACTGCCGGCCAGGAACGGTTTCGCACAATTACCAGCACTTACTATCGTGGTACGCACGGAGTGATCATTGTTTACGATGTAACAAACGGCGAGTCGTTCGCGAATGTACGACGATGGCTGGATGAGATCAACAATAACTGTGACGTAGTTAACAAAGTTTTAGGTAAGATAAGCAAGAACTAACAAATCATAGTGAATACATTATCTTCTAAGTGTCTTATCAAGAGCGTTCATCTTGGGCTAAGACTAACCCGGGAGTTCCCTTGAAAGCTCAGACTCAAAGCAGTTTTACTTTCACCTTAGCGAATATATGTTTATATCTTTTCCTTGAACACTGCAGTCTTCCATCCTTCGCAATCCTTGAAATGCCGCTCACGGTTGTCCAAACCAAGTATTCTGCGTCTGCGATTGGTTAAACCCTACGCAGACATCCAGGAAAACATATGTTTGGGAAAAATATGTTGTTCCTCTATGGATGTATATCCTCTATGGATGTAGTAAGAGTTTGCACGATCTCTTCCATTGGTTCTCTTTTTTTAATTGGCCCATATATTCACGCAAAAATTTAAGTGAAAAAAATTAATTGACATTATAAATTAACGTCAAATATTGAAACGTATTATTCTGCTAGTTGCAGTATTGCGCTCCTTTGTAAAGGCATAACACTTGCGGGGATAAAATCTTCCCTTTCTTCTAAAGGGTCTGCCAAATAACTTTTTCTTTTTTTTTAAATGCTATAAAGAAAAACTACTGAACATTTTCTCAAATTTCCTTTTTTATTTGACAGTACAATCCTTCCGGTTAATAATGGAAAATAATTTCATTCAAATGGCTGACCGTGTAGTTTAAAGACAAAGGTCTTATTCAAAATTCGTCTCAATGATGTCTCCGAAATGTTCAATTGTTGAGAACGACGGTGAATTGATTTCGATGGCGCTTCACGCACACTTTTGGCCACAGCAGCAATTTTCTCGGGTGTACGCACTGTTTTTGGCTTTTCACGCTTTGGTTTATCGATGAGGATGCCAGTTTCTTTCACTTTTTTCACAAGATTACGAACACACGGAGCTGACTGTGCTTCTCTTCTTCCAAAATCTGTACGCAATTTTCGCACACATATCTGTCAAATCAGATATGGGCTAAGTGTTACCATTCACGAACTGTCCCGTACGAGCCTGTCAACCATGTATTTATACAAATTAAGCACCTTCTAGTACTTTCTGTAAGAATAATGAATAATAATAATTTCTATTGGTAATTTTCCATTGGTACTTTTCCTTTATGTTCCGTGAGGGGGAAATTTTCGGTATAGATATTCGAAGTTCGAATATCAGTTTGCTGTCAGCTGACTGGAATGACAGTTGGGTGTGTTCGTTTAGTGCATTTTAAATGGGAAATCCGAAATCAAGCTCACTGGGCAGTCCGGCTAAATAAAACTTCAGATGGAGTGTATACAGTTGTACTACGAATAGCGTTTCGGTAGGCTATGAGAAAAAAAGGTATTCGCCGATCCCAATCCCGTTGATTCTCGTCTACGGCTTTAGAGAGATGTTCCTTCAGGGTCTTATTAAAACGTTCCACCAATCCATCTGATTGCGGGTGAAGGGGTGTAGTACGTGTCTTGAAGTCCAATTGATGCGCATACTTCCTGGAAGTATCTTCGAGTCGAAGTTTCGTCCTTTTTTGTGTTATAATACACTTTCGTTAAAGGGGATATGATTACCCTTATTATGAGTAAATATAACGCTAGCGGATAGGATCAGAGGAGAAACAGGAGAGATACTGATGCACTTCGGTTTTAAACAACAGAGGATTGTAATGGCGCGGAAAAACCTCACGTGGAAGTTGGTTCCACATCCGTGATGTTCTGCTAAAGAAAGACTTCCAATACAAAGCTGTACATCCGAAGTACGGCTCTAAGTGAATTGATAAGCATTCCTTCCAGCGCGCGTGTTGCAGTTGAATTCTTTGGGAGGTGGAATGCAGCTGGCTATCTCTCTGGAGCATTCTTTGTAGTTGTAGCGATAAAACAAAGAAAGACAGGAGACATTACGACGGTACTCTAAGGAGTCAAAGGACATCATAATGCTTCTGTCTCCCATAAGTTTCAACGCAAGTTTTTGGAGCTTGTCGAGAAGGTGCAAGAGGCGTTTGTATGCTTTGTATTGTAAATGTTAGCCAGATCGGAAGGTGTAAAATATTTCTTGCATCGCTTAAGGAATCCTAAGCATTTCGCTGCGTTCTTGGCGACGTCGATTCAATATGTGGTCGTTCCAACGGAGGTTGTCATACACACACCTACCGAGTACGGAAAGCTTTTCGGTTACAGTGATGCAAGTGCCATTCATGGATAATGACTCGAGGTTTCTAATTCGCTTGGATGATAGCAGCCCTTGATCGGACCGAACCTTCACACCCAGTGGTCCTCTATCTGGTCGACGACGGTTTTAGCTTCCTGATTTGGGATCGTTAATGCTTTAGGCCATTTGCTAAAGAAGTCGGCAATTACAAGGATGAAATGACTGCCGCTTGCAGTTTCCGCAAATGGATCTGCGATGTCGACGTCGGTTCTTTCGAAGGGAGAGCCAACGTTGTGCTGGTGCATTTTACCTATTGTTTTAACTTTAGGTCCCTCACTAGCCGCACAAGTAGTACACTTCCGACCATAGCTCTCAACGTCGTTTTTGCACTCAGCCAATAAAAGCGTTGCCGTACCTTTTCCAGGGTTTTGTTGATTCTCAAGTGCCCACCAGATACTCAATCGTGCATTTCCTGAATTTCATGTACCTTCGACCGTGGAACCACAAGCTGCACCTTAAAGGATTTTCCATCTGCCATTTCCCATTTTCTTCACAGAACGCCATCTTGTACATAGAGACAGTCCCATGGCGCCCAATATGCCTTTAATGTAGGATTTTCTCGGATATATCCCTTGCCCTCGGTTTCTCCATAGACTCTTTCCACGCAAGGGTTGATTCAATGTCAGGGTCGTCTTGTTGAGCGTTGCGACGTTCCTCAGTACTCCAGCCTTTTGCAGGTTCAGCTCTTATTCTCTGGACAGAAATACCTTCGTCCTTATCCTCTTTATGCAGGCAATCTTCGCAAACGAGTTTATTTCGTCTCCAGGAAAGCGCGTCCGCGTTGCAGCGTGTTGCTTGCGAAACTAAGATGATGGTTCTGGGGGCGTCAATTCCATCAACATTGGCTCTGAAAAGTTGGTTCTTAGGCGATGCCCGACTGCTTGTGCCCGGAAGCTGTTCCAGCAGATAGAATGTTGTTTATGATATGCTTTGTCATCCTTCCTCATTTTTGGATAGTGAGGGCAGCTCACTCTATTGTAGACGATTCCCTGTTGTGATGGCTACCTTGCGAAGCTCGGTCTGCTGTTTCCATTGTCAGGGCAATGGTAGTGATTCAGCAGGTGTCTTCTTACCTGCCATTCTAGTGGCTTCAAGGTCTGCTTATCACCAGGTTAGTGATAATTTTCAAGTATGCTGCTTTTTAAGTTACCTGACTTACAAAAAAAACGACGAAACAGTATAAATGTCGGACAGAAATATAATGGAAAACTGGGATGGGGGCGACTTTTTCCTCAAATTTTTCGGATCATATATTTTGGAAACGTTAAACGTCTGGAAAAGTAGGCCTCGCCTTAAAAAGCTATTCCGAGTAAATCGTTTTTAGTCAGGCTTTTGAGCACACATTTCTAAAAAAGAAGAAACTTTTTAACGTTGCACAGAAGTATTGCTTCAAATGGTGGATGTGGTTACAAAAACTCATTTTGCAGTCAATAGTAAGACCCAAGCACTTGAACTCATCAACACTGTCTATTTGGAAGCAGTTTTTGCTACATATTACGGTATCAGAAAAAGAAAGAGCAGAACTGTGGTAGCACGAGTATGACATTAACTTACTTTAACTTACTTTGAACTAATGCTTTGAATCTGCAGAATTAACTGAAGAAGCAGTTTCAACTGTTCTTCAGTTTATTTGGCTCAAATTTTTTCCGCGAAACCCCGGAACGTCTGCTAAGTTCCTGTGGGGCACTAACCCACAAAACAAATAAATATCTGGGCAAACACCAATTGTCAGTTAAGTAAATACCATCGCTCTAAGAGATTACTCTAAGAAAGATTTCTTGCACCAAGGTGAAGCAAGAGGTCATACATAACCCTCAAATGAATCCGAAGGAAACCCCAATGAGAGGGCATCTCTTATGAGACATGCACCTCTCCAAGGACCCTAGGGGTACACCTTAATTAGTAAATTTAACTCCACTTCTAGTCGTGTTTTTTTTGCTCTTTGAGATCCATTCAATAACCATTCAATAAATAAGACCGAGCATGAAGCCTCTAAAACCTGCAAAAAAAAAAGTTCGTGCAGAGACATTTGATGGCCGAATAAATCAAAAGCTTTCGTAATATCAAAGAACGAGCCTGCAGTAAGTTTTTTGCTACTGAATTATAGAAAATATTTGCGAGCAAAAATTTAACAGAGCATCCTCTTTGGATTTTCCTTTTTGGAAACCAAAATGAAGAGGACTAAAAAAGTGATTTTTTTTCAAAAAAATTAAGGATTCTGTTTTTCATGAACTTCTCAAAAATGTTACCTATAGCTGGTTGAAGTGACTTTGTCACTACCACGTCCCCTATAGAATCACTACATGCTGAAAACACCTTGTGATTTGTAAAACCAACTATTCTGCTAAGATAATTTGACAAACTGACTCGTCAATCCCTATTTGTTTAAAAGCTTCTCGCTAATGCAAACAACATTTAGTGCAGGAACTTTAGGATATCACGAAAAATTCCAACCAAGCTGAATTTTGGTATACACTTACCTTACAGCCCTCCAAAGAAGGTGTGAAAAGCCCCTCAGTTCTGTCATCCGCATAACTTTTTACAGCTAAGAAATGGTGAAAACATTACCTATTTTCGGTTTTCGTTAAATATCTTCGTTCCTCTCGGTCTTAAGCCTTCAGCCCAATGAATCCGTTGCATCCGTCACGTTGAAGTACACAACAGACAACTGAGTTAAATATACACGTTCTTATTGGAAGCGGCCCATAGAAGAACTTCGTGACGTATGTCGCTTCCCATATGAACGCGTGTTTTCACTGAGTTGTCAGTTGTGTAACGGATGCAACGGATTCATTGGGCTGAAGGCATTGCTGTTATAAGTATATAGGATAAATTCTCTACAAAAAAGTAAGACCCGTTTTATTGATAACACCAATAGTTTTCACTTAATTTCGGCAAAATAAATATGCTGGATTAACCGCCACAACATTTTAACTACAATATAAAACACCGTCACAATACGCCGCAGCCCTTGGAACAATTACTAAAAATCATGTTCACAAGAGACCTGGTGGCAGGAGGTTGTGATGTTTTTATTGACACCAATTGAGTTCAGTTTATTTCCTAACCAATACTGCTCTTGGTATATAGTCACACGGCAGTTTCTCTTTCGCCGCATCAGCTGTTGGGGGCAATAAACCCAAATTTACTGATTCGTTTTGCCTATGCCTTTCATAAGGCACATATAACAGTATGCATTCAAGTCAGCTTCTTTAACCGGACTACATACAGATAATTCCATACAGGAATTCCATCAGAACAAATCGATTTTCGAGAAGCATTTACTCCGGTTCACTCCAACCTTTTTTCGGTGGCAATTAGTAGTTCTATCAATAAAGTTTAAATTACCTTTTTTGTAGAGAATTTGCGGTTCTTTGTTACGAACATTTTATAGCCGTAAAACCATTACGAACGAAGATATTCAACAAAACCGAAAAAAGGTAATTTTTTACCATTCTTTGACAGTAAAAAGTTGCCCGCATAGGACGACAGAATGGCGGGGACTTTTTTCACCTCATTTGGAAGGCTGCACGGTAAGTGTATACCAAAATTCCGCTTGGTTAGAGTTTTCCTGAAGAAGAGCCAATTATTTTCCTAAAGTTTCTTCACTAATTTGAAGGTCTTAAACATTTTTGAAGTGTCGAGTCTTGAACTACAACCCATTATATTTTTTCTCATATTTTTGAACTCTGCTTTCTGTTCTGTCTTAAAGTTGGAAACAAAAACGACGATCCAGATCGAAAGGTCGTTATCACTGAGGATGCTCAACGTTTCGCCCGACAAATGGATATCGAACTATTTGAGACATCAGCCAAAGATAATATCAACGTCGAGGAGATGTTTCTCTCGATCACGAGACAAGTGTTAAACCACAAACTCCAACAAACCGCACTGTCTGCACAACAATCGAATGATACGATAAATCTAAAACGTGCACAAGGTAAGAAACATCGAAGTAAATGCTGCTAGCTTAATATTAAACAAAAGATAATTATTAAAAAAAACACAACAAAAAACATTTCAATTTTTTCTGTCGTTTTCTCGATTTTTGAATTAAAAAAAAAATCAACGTCTTCACGTTTTTTGTTCGTTCTATTAAATTATACAAAATTTTTTTTTAGTATTTTCTCTCTTTGTCAAAGTAATATTAATTGTATGTTGTATCGAGATATTGAATAAGAAACAAACTACATGTCTTACCATTCTTACCAACCAAACAAAACAAAAAAAGAAATTGCAACAAAGAATTGAAAAATTATATATTATAGTACATATTAACCACCAAATTCTTTTTTATAAAAGTAAAAAACAAATAGTAATTATTAGGGTCGATTATTATTTGTCTGTTTAGAATATAACTGAAAAGAAAACTTAAGAAGTGACGGAAAAACGGAGTGGCTTCGTTATCCGTGTTTTTTCTTTTGTACATTTTTATATGCATTCTTCTATGTTAGCCAACATGTTTTTTTTTACAAATATTTTGTAACTGTAATTTATTAGAAGAACAAGAAATAATAATCTAAGGATGTATTTGTATTAAAAGAAAACAAAATGAAAAAATATTAAAAAACAGAAAAAAAAAATCATAAAACAAACAATAAATAATATATTTAACAATGATCTATAGAAAGAATTCATATCTCTAATTTTTCAGTGTTTTTCTAAGGCCAACGGACTTAATTAAAAATTTCAAATGAAAAAGGCAGAAGAAATTCACGAACTAAGGGGGTAAAAATATTGTGGGCACAAAAAAAAAAAATCATTTTTGCACAATAACTGAAACAGATCATTTTTGACAATGGCTGCAGGCTTTTCGGCAACGTGACTGCAACAAATTTAGAGAACTTGATCCACCAACTGAAACAGAACGCAAATTAACGAAATAGTCGAAGCACCTGCCGTGTCTGTCCCTGTTTCTTTGTGGTTAAGCCGCTAAATACTGCGATCAAGAAACTACCATAAATCGCAAAAAAATTCCATATAACCAGAGTCATATTTTGTTATTTCTGATTGTATTATCTGTTTTTATAATATTACACCTTCTTTCCTCCGTTAATGTATAACACTTGCGAGAGAGGAGGCTTTGGTGTGTCTGTGGCTCAAAATGAATTATCCTACCAGAAGATGTTATAATTTTCGCAAATGGCATCGCATTTAACTATTGCGGGCTAGACAGATAAGCAATGGAGCGTTAACTCCGCAAGAGTGTGGAATATTTGTGTCGATTTTTTTTACCAATAATCGGTTGGTGGTCTGAGCCCAGCGTGAATGCGGCGTCGATTTCCTAATCGTGTCGCGCCAACTGGGCAAACATTCCGACGTTTAGCTTATCGACTCGAACGGAATGGAACCTCAGGAGACCATGTAGAGCGTGGCCGCCACCGGAATGGTCGTTCGGCCGAGAATATCGCGGTTTTGGCTGCGTCGCTAAAAACCATGAATTCATTAGTTTTCCTTCCTTGTACCATACTAAAAACGAAGAAACATCAACCAGACATGCAATTGGGCATCGCCATAATGCCATTGACATAATTTATTATAGGGACTGCTAATTGGTGTCTCCGTTCATATAAAACCTGCGGCAAAAATGGTAACGATTGTACTGCTGTTTGGTAATGGTGGTGTGTTGCAGAAGCAGCATTCCCCATTGAATTTCCCATTGACAGTGTTTCCCAATTCGGCCACGGGTATCAAACAGCGCGAATTTCTACGTGGCTGAATGGGACCACCATGGGACCATAATGAAGTTGAGTACTATCAGTCCATATATATTATGTCAATGCATAATACATATGAGCTGCTAGTACCCAACTCCATTATGGTCCCATTCAAGCACGTAGAAACTCGTGCTGTTTGGTACCCGTAGACAAATTTGGAAACATTTTCAATGGGGAATGCTTCTGCGATTCACTACCGGTACCAAACAGCAGCACAGATCAGGGTACCATTTTTGTCGCAGATTTTGCATGAGCGGAGACCATTTTTTGCTGTCGTTTTTACTGGCATTGATCACCATTCAAGGTGATCGTAGTTTTTCTGAATGCCTTATAATGCCGACCTGTCAAAATGAGCCAAATGTCTGCATTTTTGACAGATGCCAATTCCACTAAGTTAACTTAGTGGAATGCGTTTTTCTTTGAACAAAAGATTGTCAATAGATTTGATCTGTTTCGATTTTGCATGTTGCATTTTAAATTATTCATTAAAAAAAAAAACAGGGCCAACTTCTCAACCATATACATATACTGTGTGTGTTTTATTCTTTAACATACAAGGGGAGCAACAATTTTTTGACAAATCCGAACGGCCTTTGAGAAGGATTTTCAAGACAAATTTATTGTCGGAAGGTTTGTCAGACCCTCGTGGAGGTGGGGACCGTGAAACATAACGAGTCTTTTTTTCAAGGTTACGACGCACGGAATTTGAATCTGAGACCTACCGCGTAATAGGCACACACTGACCACTACGCCATGGCACCCCACGAGCCTGAAAAAGAAGTGAGAAATGGTACTGAAAATTTTGAATTCATCTAGTTAGAATATAATGGAGGAAATAGTATACTTCGCTATTTAAAAAAAATTGCATCAATCAGCGGTAAAATTGAATTTGTCGTCTTAAAGTTCTACTTTCAACATGGTAACAACTCGAAGTAGGTACTCTTCACATATTGTACGAATTAAGAAATCAGCTTAAAACTCCACCACAGTCACCGGAACAAAATACGGCTAAAAAATAGTAACCTTAGCTTTTAGTTTTAATTAACAAATCTGCGCTCAAAGCCAACATCAAGAAAGTATTCCTCCGTTTATTAACAATAACAAACACTTTGTGGAATCGATGCCGTGTTCCCTGGAAATAGTAGTAGATGCTCATGATGGTCCTACAAAGTACTAAGAAATAAAAAATAAAGTTCTTAGGGCCGCTTTTTTAGTGCCGAGTTAAGGAGAACTTAAACCAAGATATGTGAAATGAATCCCGGAACAACACGAATCAGGTGGTAACCCAGCGAGCAGTTTCTCATTGCAGAGTTAACGTGAGTAAAGTTGTCAGATTCTTCGACTCTTGAAATCCTTTAAAACCTGAAAAAGAAAGTTCATGCAGAATTTGATGGCCGATTAAATCAAAAGCTTTCGTAATATCAACGAACGAGCCTGCAGTTATTTTTTTGCTACTGAGATTATAAAAAAAAGACTGCCAATCCTCGCTTCAAATAGAAATAAACACAGCAAAATTAGTTCGAGTTGTTCTCATTTGTTTTTTTTTCACAGAAACCCGCAAAGCAACTGCCATTCCACACAGAAAAAAAAATCAAAGAAGATCATACTATTCTCCAGAGTTGATCCGGAACTAAGCAGAGATAATCCAGGCTATAAAAGCTCTGTTGAATTCTTGGCTAAATGAGACAAAGGATGCAGCTATGCTGACGGACATGAATAGGCGCCTGTTTAAAAAGCAAGCCTAGGAAGTCAAGACGTTACGAGTCTACAAAGGCAGTCTTCCCATCTATTCAGAAGACTGAAAAGGGAAAGGCCAATGATGTCACAAAGGGCAAGAAGCTCTGTCTCACGAAAAAGGCAATGTGCGCCTCAAAATCGAAGGCCTCAAAAGACAACGCCAAATTCTCAGTGTCCACGAAGCCAAGCGTTAGTTAGTCCGCATGGAACCAAGGTGAAAAATCGAGGCTGAAATAGGCGAAATAGGAGCATGAGAAACATTTAAAAGTCTTATTCGAATGACTCTCGGAGTATGGTCTACAAATCAAAGCGTCCGAAATGCGTTTATGGAGTTTCAACTCTAAAATTCCTAGGTTTTGACATCAACAAAGAAGCTTTGCAACCTTCCAACGCGCGAGTCAACCAAATTTTTCAATAGAGCTTTTCGCCAAAATGTCACTTTTTGTCATTTGGTATGAAAACAAACTTCTTTATCTAGTTCTCACACAGGTCTTCCCTTTACAACCCTTTCATTGTTTTCATAACAAGTGAACGGATTTCGCCAAAGGTCAGAAAGAGAGGTGCCAGCGAGATAGTTACGCGGAAAACTCTAATCCTCGCTCGATCAAAAATGTACTTACAGAAACGTCGAAGAATTGCTCTCAAAATCGAGAACTGCTCGTTTCAATAAAACATGTTTCCCCGTTTGGCGACAAAACAAATCACACACACGGGCTGACAACTAACAAACACGTTCGCACAATAATTCGAAACAAATAAAATTGCTTCGTTTTGGCGTTTGACAGTAGAAATGTTTGCATGTGTAAGTGAGTTCAAATCGAATCTCCCGAGATCGGAAGATCGCATCTTTCGTGTTGAGAATTGATCTAGAATTGCTCTTTTATTTTCAATGAAACATGCAAAATCGAAAAAGATGAAATCTTTTGACAGAAAGAGCAAATCTTTTCTTGAATGAAAAACGCTATTTGGAAGAGTTATCACTTAGGCCAGATCATCCTAGTTTCCGAGTCAAACTGAGTTTAACCCCAGAAATGATGGTTAATCTCGGCTTAACTCACCTAATTTGGTGAGTTGATCTCGGATCAACTTTGGAGAACAGTATAAACTTCTTAAAATGTTTTTTTCTGTATGGAATGGGCGTTAGTTTGCGTGTTTCTGTGAAAAGTTACATCTGAGATTAACTCGAACTTCGTTTTCTATGTCAAGTGAGAGTTTGGACAGTCAAAAATTTCGAGAGTTGGAAGATTTTGACGGAGTTAAATCTACACTTAACTGTTCGTTTAATGTTAGCATCATTATAATGTAATATTTTTGTCTGGGCTTCGTCAAATAAAACTCAATTTCTCTTCTCTAATTACATAATGAAACACTTTATTTATCAAACACAAATGATTTAAATTCAAATCACACTTAATTCACCTTTGCTACTAAGAATTCAACAGTTTATTTAAATTCAATCGCTTTTTGCTTCACTCTCGAAATTCACAAGTCAACGTTTCAAATGTAACTGTCCCGCCCGAGCCTGTCATCCATGCAATTTCACAAATTCAGCATTTTCTAGATATATCCAACTTAGTAATTTTCCATTGGTATTTTCCACTGGAGGGCAAACTCGATATCGAAACTTGAACTTCGAATGTCAGTTCACTGTCAGCTGATTGAAATGAAATTTAGGTGTCGTAAGGTGAATTTTTGGATGCATTCAACGAGTCCTGCATGCAGTTTCACGTGTGCAACCCAATGAATGCGTTGTATCCGTCACGTTGAAGTTCACAGCCCAACCATAGAAAAAGTGCGTGACGCGAAAAATATTAATGCATATTTTTCTGGAAGATATTAAGTCAAAATTTTCTCGAAAATACTACAACAAATCGCGCCATTTCTTTTTTTATTTTCTAAAAATGAGCGATTTTTTTTTTTATTATTTTCTAAAAGAAATTGTTTCTTTAATTTTTTGAAAATAATTTTCAAATTGAATGGGACGGACTACTCGCATATGTAAAAAAAAATGCGAAGGCGTCAATTTCGGCTTGAGGGCAAAACTTTTACACGTCGGAGATTGAATATCTAGTTATTCAGCAGTTTATGACCTGAAGTAAAAAAAAACTATCATTTTGTTACTATAAAGGCTGTGTTTATTTTGTCTCGTCATAGTCATCGTCGATGAAGTCCTTATCATCTAAGAGATTGTGATCACCCTCAACCATTTTACGATAGAAGTCACCAAAATCATCATGCCGACGTTTTCTTTCACGAACTCGTTTTCTTTCCGATATTTCACCTAAGACATTATTAAAACACTTTTCATTTTCTGAAACCGATGCTGCTCGCTTCGAGAGTTTTAACTTCTCTTGCGTATTGCGCCATATTACGTCTTCTGTGACTTCACATCCAGAATGTTGCTTCCATGCATTTTCAGACTTCTTCATTTTTGTTAGAATTCTGCCCATTACTGCACGATGGTCTAAGCCAAATAAATCGAGTCGCATTTCAGGTAGAGGTTCTTCTCCGTCAATTTCAGTTGTTTCTTCTCCTTTTTTCACACTATGGTAAAGATCATTCTTTAGTTCAAAAGCGCAATCCAGCTTGTGACTAGTTCCAAAGTCGCATGCTTTTAACACCGTTTCCACTTTAGCAAGATTCATAATAGCTTTATCTTTGACAAAGTAAATTCGTGGAACTTCACCAATAAGGCATAATTGTGAAAGTTCATGACGCAGGATACCACCACACTTTTTCAGCTCATCTTCCAGTTCCGCTTCACGAGCATCACCCTTTGCCACCCAGTAAACATTGCAACACTGAATATTATGTGAGACTTTTACTCCTGTTATCTGCAATCCTTTGCCAAGAATTTTAGGAGATGCTTCTCCTGTGGCTAAGAGATCTGTTATATGAGTCATAAAAAGTTTGTTAAGAACAGTAGCGCGGCGGGTTGTGCTTTGGTCATTTCGCTTCAAATGATGAAAATCAAGAGGCGATTGTAAATTTCTTTCAGTGGGATTTTCAAACCATCGTTTCTTACTCCCGCTTGCACGGTTGCCTAGAAGTTTGCTGAATACTTTGCCCACCTGCCTAGCAGTTGATTTATTATATCCCTGGGAGCATGTAAAGAAGTGAGCCGACAGCTTGCCAAAAAACGGAAGGGGTTTGCAAGAATACACAAGCACAGTGTACTGATTCATATTTCATAAGCATGTAACAGTTGGCTGTTTTGGCTCTACTTTCCTTTACGTAAGCCCGAACTTTAATTACCGCTTTGTTTTCAGCGCTTCCTTATAATTTTAGTGTGCGTTCTACTCCAAAATTATGAAAAGGAATTTTATATTCAATAAATTAGCACAATTTAAGTATTTTTCGTACAAGCTGAGCTGGTTGCGATTGTTTTTTTTTATTTTATCTGTCAAAGTGTCAAAAGTGAAAGAGTTCAGCGTATTATGTCATCTCATGAGTGAAGTTTATCTTGTCATCTTGAATGCGCTCAGCGTTTTCGATATAAACGATTCGAATTTTATTGGAATTGTTTTGCTATTGTAAAGCCCGTATGACACTTATTTTTTTCTGTATTTTTTCGGATTAAAATTGAAATGAGTGTATTGGCGATTAAAGGCAAACCCCCAGTGGAGAATAGAAGAATATATACAGACCTGCAACAATGTCAGCTTTCAAAAAATCCCCGAATTCATCAACCGGGTTTGATTTACTTGTGAACTGGCGAAAAAATAAATAAAAACTGACCAATCAAACTAAAGCCGCGTTGTCACAAGCAACGTAAAACAGGAACAGAAACAGATATTCATACATTAGCAACCGAAACCTAAGTTCGCTGAATGCTTTTTGCGTTGCTAATGTATGATTCTGTTTCTGTTTCTGTTGAGTAATTCCTCTACTGTTTTTGGTGGACAGTAGAGGAATATGTAGAGACCTGCAACAACGTAAAACAGAAAATTTTGACTTTTTGTTGACTGACAAAAGCTTTTCCCGCCCTATTTTTATTGGTCAGCTTTTGTTTACTTTTCACCCAGTTGACAAGTAAATCAAACCCGGATGGTGAATTTGGGGATTTTTTGAAAGCTGACGTTGTTGCAGGGTTCTACATATTCCTCTATTCTCCACCGGGGGTTTGCCTTCAATCGCCAAAAGTCACAAAAAAGCCGACTTTGTCAAAATGGCGCCTGAAAAATATAAAAAGTTTTGCATTTTTCAGCCATTTTTTTTACAGTTTGAGATTAAAATTTAACAGTGATCATGGGTCTGGGGAAAAAATCCTTTTTATGAGATTTTCGACCTAAATAGAAACAAATTAAATATTAACGGAGTAAAAATTACTTTGCTTAAATGTATACAATTTTATGAATATTTAAATCCAAAACTTAAACTATTGAAAACTATATGAAGAAAATGATAATTGTGTTATTTGAGGAATACTAAAAATAAGGTGGGAAAGGTCATACGACAGAGAATTCTCAGAAAAGTCTTTAATTTTGAAATTAAATTTCAATGAAATGTTAAATTACGTTTCAAGAAACAAATAGCTTTTTTCGCATACCCACTAATGAATGCTAGAAGCTTCTCGTTTTCAAGTGAACAACGCTTACTTACACCAAAAGATTTGCAATAAACTTAAACTTAACTTAAGTTTTAAAACAGCATTAACTGAAACTATCCGCGATAAACATAAAACTTCAAATAATATATTGTTATGTGGCGACTAGAAATAAGCAACATACGCGTGTCGCTGAATGCACCCATCAACGAACATACCCAACTGTCATCTGACAAGAAACGGCCGTTCGAAGTTCGAATTCGATATCGAACTTCCCCACCATGGAATTCAATGGAAAATTACCGGCATCGAACCGTCGTGAACATGATGAATTTGTATCAGGAATTTTACGCTGACCTCAAAACTACAAGCTGATTTCAGACCGGACATTCGGTTTCGGAGATATTAACATCCAAAGTTGGGACAAGAGTGACATTCTTTGCAAATTTAATTTAAAATTCGCAAGGCAAATTGATATTCGTGACTTTCAAAGTGATTTTGAACGAAAACTACTTAAAAACTGGGGTTTCGAAAACAGAAAATTTACAAAAATGTATGGGAAAAATCATGCTTTTAAAGAAGTTTTTGCGTGTTTTCACGAAAACACAGTTTTGAAAACACACGAAAACACAGTTCGGTGTGTAGAGAGCATTAGTGTATCGAACAGTTTTTTTTTTTAACCGGATTTTACTAGGCTTAGAGTGCGTGTAAATAGCGTCAGTGACTAAAACGATTTGTTTTTTGCGGTAGAACTCTCCAGAAATATTGTGTGCAAACAGTGTCGGTGACTTATAGAGATTTGATTTGATAGTGAAATTTTATTTTATATATTGAAACTAATTGTGCGATAAAGTTATAATTAACGAGTTTCCAAAAACAGTGTCGCTAACTTATTTGCGAGTTAATTTTTTAGAACAGATATAGAAAATAAACTAATTGTGTCGTGAAATTGTGCTTCGATAATTAAAAATGAGTCGCAAAATTGAAAAATTGACCGCAGCCGAGTTGGAAGCAGAATTGATTAAAAGAAACCTCCAGACTTCGGGGCTTAAAAAGGAATTGTTGCTCCGATTCAGGATGCCATCACCGAGGAAGGTGGAAACCCCGATACAATGCTCTGTACTGCCAATAAAATGTGCGCTTTCATGTAGTGGCTTTTAATAATTGTTTATAGTCCAGTTATTTTAGGCTTTTTGAGCCGAATCTGCGGAAATATTCCTAGTGATCTGAGTTTTTGTATACTTATTAATTGTATACGTAATAGCTCGCAAGTCGCAACATATTCGCGAAACCCGATTTTCATGTCTTTTTGACTTTTACAACTTCTTAAGCCAATATATATAAGCACGATATAAATGTTTCACATCTTCATAACATCATAGGTGTAAAGCTTAGATTAGACTGCATGCCATTTTGGCACATTCGACGTAGGTAAGGTAGGGTGGCTAGCAGCCAAAGCCACCAGCTCGCATTTGACGTAAGAAGCAAAATATTTGCAGCTATTTTCTTTTTAGATACGTCAAATATGCCGGGCACTGAGTCTAATCTAAGCTTTACACCATAAATTACTGAATAACTAGATATTCAACTTGCGGCCCTCACGCTCCGACACCCATTTGTTTACATTTTTTATAAAGCCTTTAAAGCTTTTATAAAGCTTAAAATTTCGTGTCGGTGAATACATGTAAGAAGATACAACAATCACCAATACTTTAAGAGGAAAGGGTCCATGATTCGATCTTTTGGACCCTTTCCTCTTAAAGTATTGGTGATTGCAATCCCGGTTGGGCAGACCAATCATTCCTAATATCAATCCTCTTTCCCGTTATGAAATGAACGAAACCAATGAAAAAGTAAAACCAATCGTTCCCACAATATTAATCCTTTTTTCGTTCAAATGAACGAAACGAATGAAATCGGTACGAACCAATACTTTTCTCTCTCCATTATTTTTGGTCAAATGAGCAAAACGAAAGAGAAAGGGTCAATTCAATCACCCACAATATCAACACGTTCCATTCTTACATTGATAACCGTAGCGAAACTGCTACGAGATTTCGAAAAATGTGTATTAGCATGTGCGCGGTCACGCTGGTTGCTGCTAAGCCAATCCGGATTGAACGGAAGAACGGTGATTGACTTTGGATCGATGACTGAAAGAAGAACGAAATCGGTAAAAACGATGATAGTTGAAAAAGAAACAAATGAATTGACCGGGCTGAAAAGACCGGGCTCTTTTTCAAATCAATCCTGGATCGATTCGATCCGGGAAAATGAACGATTGACACAGCCGCGGTGTCACAAGAAACAGGAACAGAAACAGAAACAGAATTTCATACATTAGCAACGCAAAAAGTATTCAGCGAATTTAGGTTTCAGTTGCCAATGTATGGGATTCTGTTTCTGTTCCTGTTTTACGTTGCTTGTGACAACGCGGCTTGAGAGTCGAGTAGTCGAGGCGAAATATAAATAATGTGCTTTGAAATGTAATTGAACTAACTGATGTGTTGTTATTTTTGCATACACGGTACTAGTGCATTGAATAAAGAGACAAGAAATAGCTCCTTTTCACGTATACAGTGCGCGTGGGTGAAGCATTTATTTTGACATTAGTCGCCTGATATCAGGTATTGACTTCCCTCTAAGCAAAAAAGCGAATCGCTTTATTCGTTACGCAAACTTTACGCTTTTGTTGCGCTCAAATACCAGCACAATGTATTCCCAACAAACAATTTTGGGTCATGTCCCCAGCAAATGGAGATTTCCTTACCAATTCCATTCCCTTTTTCGCCATTTTGAATTTTTTTTTGGATAGTGTGTGTACAGGCATTTTGCGAGAGAGAGTACAGTAAATGCGAGTGAGCGTGGATTTATTTGGGAAAGTGTTAGTGTCCACTGGTCACGCAGTGCAAGGAAGTTCTTGGAGCGGAAAAATTCATTGTAAGTATTTGTTTTTATTACTGGTTTTATATAAGAAAACGAAATCACTTAATGGAGCAGGAGTAACAACAAAATAAAGTTTCTCTTCATTAGCAAACGCCTTCAACAACAAAGAACTCTGTACAATGCGATTTGTTTACCAGAAGCAGCAACCAAATTCTCCTCTCACCAACTCCAAGAATATTTCGTCTTCGAATATACCAAGTCAATTCTTCAATAAGGAGAATGTTGTACCTACTTAATTAATAAAATAAGAACGAATAAAAGTTGTTTGAAATATTTGAATATTTTTTGCTGGGCAAATGGACTCTTTCTTTTTTGCGTAGCAGAATCAAGGGAAAGAATGGATACCCCGACTCACAAGTGGAATGAAAAAGCCGCGAATCCAGTAAGGATTGGACACGTAAAACGCGCCGATAAATCGTGCGCACTCACACACGCAAACCATGAGAGAGAGAAAACCGCGCGGAGCAGTAGTATACTCTACTAACGAGAGTGCAGCCTTTTCCGTCTTAAATAGCCTACAATTCCTCGTACGCCCGACAAATTGGACGGAGAGAGTTTAACCTTTTCCGTTAGTTATGTTTGCTAGGTTAGAACATTCAACTAGACTGGAAAGCCCGGGGGCCTACAAGCTGTTGCCATAGCAATGCCTGGAAAACTACACATACTCTCACATTTTGTCAATGTATTCCATACTTGAAGAGATTCACCACGGAGTTCAAGTGATCCACCACGAACTTCAAGTGATTCACCACGAAAACATAACGGATCGTCAAAAAATCTGCTTTTTACTCCGTCTACCGGACAAAATTAGTAACTAATTCCAATATCTGGAAGTCGCCACATAATGGGTCGTGCTAAATTGATGTCTCTCTGCTTAAGTATCTAAAATAAATTTTACCAAAATGAGTAATAGAAAAAAGAATTAATTCAAACTAATTGAATTATTAATTCAGCTGACCAATAGAACTACAAGTCAAGTATAGAATGCTTTAAATTCTTAAAGGATTGCTTTGAAAGTAAAATAAGGTACTTAAATTATGTTTTCTATTTTGTATTATTTTTTCTACTAAGAGACTAATTATAGCTGTCATTTGAAAAATTCATCATTAGAAAAATCAATAATACCTACGGGATATCTTCCTTTTTCTATCAAGTCAACCGAATCTGAAATCTTACGCAATGTTTCAACGGGGCACTAAGCCGCGATTAATATAAATCTTCATAAGATCCTCTACTTATTACGCGATTAACCATACAAATTTAAATCCTATCGGCAAGCGATAAAGAATAAATCTCCTCATAAATCTAATTCACCCTTTTCACAAACCACTTTTAACCCTTTTCGAGCACCTTTTAAATAGTTTGAAACCGAAAAAGGGCACTGAAACTGTCCACGTATGTTAGATTAGTCAGAATTATTATTTCTATTGGGATGTCTACAACGGAAATCGTCTTTCGCTAATGGAAAATGACAGAAAAAGAGTTTTCATGTAGAATTAATTCAATTTATTACTTATCGTCTCCCGCTGATCCTCGTATTATTGCCGGTGGAAACATAATATAATAGATAGCCTCCTACAATAGCATGTATTTGATGTTAGCGTTCGCCATTAAAAGTAAGACTCACAGCTGAGAATATGAAAGGAATACATTTGAATAAAACTATTTTGTAAAAAAAAACAGTGTAATTAATTGGATTTCTTTCAGATATATACAAAGTAAAAATGAATTTAAAGAAAAGTTTGAAGCAAATTGTATATCAATCAAATAATCTGATTTATTTTTAAACTTTTCATAACCTTCATTGTTTAGCCTTCATGTTAAGGCGCAATGTTCTACAAATTTATGTAAATAAAAGTGTCAATAATTCAGTCCTATGATAGTTATAATTAGTGCCAAAAGTACACTTTCTTATTTAACTTTTTTATATAAAGATTTAAAAAGTTTATTTAAGAAACTTTCTTATTTACATTTTTTTCAGAATGTCCAAATAAAATTACAAATGCCACTTTCCTTCAAGAACTAGTTTAATGCAATTAGAGACACCATTGGATTTAATTTTAATTAAAAGCCATATATATGGTGATGTCCAATGTCTTTTATTAAAAATTAAAGAAAGTACAAAAAAATAATTTTAAAATAATTAACTTTAATTATCTTTAAGTAAAAAGTCAAAGATATTTTAAAATTCAAGAATTTGGTTAGTCATAAAAGGATTCAGCAATTTCTGACAAAACACATTCATGCAATTTTTTAAGAGGTTTCACTTATTTTGAAGTGGCTTAAAATTACACAGGAAAGTTGTTTTATTTAATAAAAAAAATATATATAGTTGGATGTTCTTGTTGAGTTCAATAGCTGACTTGTTCAAATATAAAAGATTCACCTTCACACTGTAAGCATTATCATGTTTGTGCAAAAAAATTTTTTTTTTGGTTGCATACACAACTCACAACTGAAATACAACCCGAATTTTGTTTGGAGAAAAGCCCAAGTACGTAATAAACACCAAGTACGTCATAAACATTCCAGTACTTCCAGTCATTCTATAATAAATTAAATTTATACGATTTAGAGCCTCAATGCAGACTCACCCTAAAAACAAATAGTGGAGGTGTGGGGAAAATGTAATCTCATTCTGACACACAAATTTTCGTCTATTTTGATTCGAAATCCAATAATGATATATTTTCACGATTTCGCGAGAAAGGTTCGATTTTGCTAAAGAAAGCTTATTAAAAACAATAAAAAAATACCGTAAAAAAGTGAGAAAAACAAGATCAGGTAAGATATGATTAAATTTACTATGTTTAGTTTTGCTAGTCGGTACCTAAAATAATTTTTTTTTTCCAGATTTATCGTTTTTCAGGATTCAGGACATAAGGAGCACCAGCAAAATTGTCCAGGTATGTGCATAATTAAACATAATTTCAAATTTTTCCTAAGGCAATCCTCTTTTTTAGGGATTTGGCGTTTTAAAACAAGGCCTAGAAACCAATCAACCAAAAAATTTACATTAGATCAGGTAAACTAATTTTTTATAATTCTGTATTTAGTTTTTAGGAGTCCATGTTTTTAGCAGTTTGTCCAAAACTGGTAAAAGGACCTCTTATGGTATTACTCCGTTGTCCGTCCGTCCGCACCTGTAACTTTTGAAAGGTAGGTCGTAGAAATTTTAAATTTTGTACTCTTATAAAGTCCGTGAAAAAATGAGAACGCATACAAGGGCAATGTTTTCTATTTACACAACGGTTTGATTACAGTTTGAATGTTGATGTTAAAAAAGACAAAAAGTGTTTTGGCATCATCTTGCAAAGTTTTACAGCTAGGAAGAAGAAAATTGAAACATGCACTAAAAAAATTTTTTTGATAATTAAATTGAACTTTTGCAAAATATTAAAAAGTTTTTTAAAAATAAGGAATGGAAAATAGAATATTTTCAACGTGTTAAAGGCCATTTATTACTTTATTCAAAAAGCCGATATTGGACTATATTGAACATATTGAACGATATTGAACATATAAAGCAACCTCAGCTGAAGCAAAGTCTAACATCAAATTGGTTAAACAGTTTTAAAACTGCGCGTTGGAAGTATATTCATACTTCCATTGATTTTCGGGAAAACTATAGAAAAAAACTCGTAAAACATTTCAAAAACTATTTTTGAAAATATTCTGATATCTTAACGGTAATATCGATTGTAATGAAATAGGTAATTCATCTAAATTAATAGGTAATTTATCTTAGTAAATTTTGTCAGAGCCTTACGCTTAATATTAATATCTAAAATTAACGTTATATTTATATTAAATTACGCATTATTATTTACAGACTATCAAATTTCATTGGCCATGGAGGATGTAAAATCACGGTGTATCTTAGGATGCAAATCCTACAAACGCGTTTTCTGTCCAACAACAGAATCGAGGTAAGCTTAGTTGGTTAATCGATCTACATATGTATATTATTGACATGATTTCAAATACGTTACATTTTTGCGCAGACTCCTGTTTATGAATATACCTGGAGTTTTCAGACTCTTATAGCCTTCTCACACCGGATCGTAAACTAAGTTTTTTTTTTATTAAACTCGCATAATCTTTAAAATAACTAAAATTAGTTTTCCCATATATTTATAATTTGTATGCTTTTGTAACGCCTGTTTTTTTTTATTATTTTTGTACAAAACCATTTAAACGTAACGAGTATCACCTTGCCTTATAAATTAAAAATAAAATTGCTAATAATGTCAATTTTCTTCTCAACTGAGGATTCAATATATCTGAAAAATCGATTATCCAATCTCAAAACTGCTTGCGAATAAAAACAAAACATAGTTCCCGTTCAAAAGAGATGGCTAAACCATTTTATGTAAACTTTTTGCCCAAAACTTAAGTTTATGATTCGGTGTGATTTTTTTAGCTGTATTTATCTACCGAGTCCCTACTGTTTCAATTTTCTTTATTTATATATGTCAATGGTTTTGTAACTTAAATTTTTAATTAAATCTAAATAGAACAATTAGCATAGGCCAGTTAAAAACTATCTTTAAATTTCTTTCGAATATGGTAGCACGAATATGCAAATAGTTTTTCTACCAAAAAAATTACATGGGCATTGTTCATTTTACACAAGCTCTTAATTTAAGATTAACATTCAACATTAAACATAATATCTTAGTGCGTAAGTATTAATGAATAAAATAAAAATACTATTTAACACATCGTAGAAACTCTAAATTTATAACTAAGCATAGAACTAATTATTTTGATGGTTTAAAATTTATAACCATCGTAGCTTGAAAAGAGTGTGTTTTTAAAAATTTAAGAATAAAATGAAATTGTACATAAAACATACATGCAAATGTAACAAAAAAAAATACAAAAGAAAACTTTATGTGCATTCAAAATGGAATTTTAGTCGGGAATAGTAAATTTTAAAATTGTGCTGTAAGTGAATCGTCTTACAGCGATTGGTACGTGTTTAAAATATTATTTCCCATAGAAAGTAGCTATGGAAGCAAGAACTCAATCATTTTTTTGTGATAATGTTCTTTAAGAGTTAATTTATAAATTTGACACTGCGGCTATGATGAAGAATTATTTTCGCCAAAGGTTCAAACACAAAGTTTCAACTTCAACATTTGCATTAATTTTAACGTCAACTATGCAATAAGATAAAGTTCCATTCACCTACACGCAAACATTTTACACACAAAACGCAACACGTTTAGCCAAGTTATTGGTGCTAGTCGAATTCAACATTATATATACGGTGCAGGATAATAAAAGATAAAGAACTAAAATCTATTACATATATATAATATATAGCTAATACTAGTTAATCATAAAAAATAAGAATAAAAGTCTCTAGTTGATAACAATACCATAGGAGAAAACCTTTTTCTTAATCGGGTAAATCATATGCTGAAAAGACTGAAATACGAAGCCCTAAATCTAGATTAATATTTTTATTAAATCTTTATACTTTATCAATTATGAACTTCTTAGTGTAACTCTTATGGATTTTAAAATAAAATAAAAATTAAAAACTCACATTAAGTATGAATATCTTTGCAGATTTTGTACGGCAAAGGTCGTACTTACGCCGGAAATACACTTACCCCACATCACTTATTCAATTGCACTTTTTTTACTGCAGACTTTACAAACTTTTCAAAGTTTAACAAAATATAGCTTATAAGCTCAAAGCTTATAAAAATATTAATAACAGAAAAAAATATTTTTTTTTGCAATTTTTATTGCCTACTAAGCTTTTAATTAAATTTTATAAATAGAATTAGAGTACTTATGTAAACTGTGAACACTATTTTCGAAAATTCCATTTTGTTAAATTTGCTCCAACTTTAATATGCATTTTTGTTGTATGTATTGATTTCACAGCAGAGAGGTTTGGCGGAAGAGCTTGAATATCACTTTTATGGCTAAAACCGCCAAAGTATGCGATAATCATTTTTCCCCGGACATGTATCGGACTGCAACGAGAAAGCGCTTGACAATGGAGGCTGTTCCGATGAGAGATATTCCGTCTATTCAAGATGCTCTCCATAATAATGAGAATAATTATGATGAAATTTTCCGCGTGTGTTCTTCTGTCAACGAAATTAATTATTCAAGACCAGCTGAAGAAGTTAACATGTTTTCAGAAGAACATAGCCTGGAAACAATAAGTGAGCAAGTCGACAAAAGTATCCAGACTTTTATTAGCGGCTGCCAAATTGCTGAAAAGAGTTCTCAGACGTGTGAGGACTTGAGATATATTACGCCTAGGGAAGTCATGCTCAAAAAACGTGTTCGTGCAATGGAGCAAAATTTCGTCATAATGGAAAATAGATGTCGCGAATTACAGGCAATTATTAAAGACAGGAACACTCAAATCTTGTTCCTGGAAGAACAATTGAGCGATATTCACGTAAAGCATCAATCATGCAAAACAATTGCAAATGGGGTTTCCCACCTCCCAGCTGATGTTTGAACAATCGTAGCAAACGCTATGCAAAATTTTAAAAAGGCAGCAAAGGGACAGAGGTATTCAAAAGAGTTAAAACTGCTAGCAATTTCAATACATTTCACGTCACCTGTTACATATAGACTACTTCGATCGAGTCTTAATCTTCCAGCAATAAACACTGCTGTCCTTTATGTCTCACTGACCAAGAAAACCTGGGAATATTAAATTTAATGTGCAATCTTTACAGCTGAAATGAATCAACTGCCCAGAGCCCATTTGGACTACTGCAAAAGAAATGACTCCATAATAGGAATGGAAGATTTCAGTGAGGACGAACAGGAGCTGCGATCAAGAGCGCCCGCACATAGTGTGTTAAGCCGCGTTGTCACAAGCAACGTAAAACAGGAACATAAACAGAATCTCATACATTAGCAACTGAAACCTAAATTCGCTGAATGCTTTTTGCGTTGCTAATGTATGAAATTCTGTTTCTGTTCCTTGCGATTACGCGGCTTTGGTCATTATCGCTCAAGGTATGGCTAAGCGATGGAAACATCCTATTGCATATTACTTTGTACGAAGTAGCTGTCATGTTTTTAAGCTAAGACAAATAGTTTTTGAAGCAATACGTGCTCTTCAAGAAAGTGGTTTAAAGCCAATGCATTTCGTCTGCGACCAGGGATCCAACTTTCGTAAATTTGCAAGGTTTATGGAAGTGAGCCCTAATTAACCATATTTCGAAGTCGACGATCGGAAAATTTTCTTTTTTTGTTTTTTGATTCGCCACATTTATTAAAAAGTACACGCAACTGTCTGCTTAATAATGATATTGGTTTTACTGATTCATTGGGTACAAAAAATCAGGCCACTTGGAAAGATATTTTGCATATTCACGACGACCGTCATATTCAATGCTCGTATAAATTGACGGAAGCTCAAGTAAGGCCCAATAATTTTCAAAAAATGAAGGTGAAATATGCTTCCCAAGCATTAAGCAACACGGTGTCCGCTACTTTAGCAACTTGCTTCAATGAGAGAAATGGAACCTCCAAATTTTGTAAATTTTTTGACAGATTATTTAACTTTTTTTATTCATCTTCTTGCCAAAATCCCAACATGTTTAAGGTTGCTTTTACAGGCAACCAAATGCAAGTTGAGTTTTTGCAGGAAGCTGTTAAAATTCTTAGCTCCATTGAGATAATTTCTCCTTTAGGCAAAAATCTCACTACCCAATTTCATTTTTTAAAGGGATGGATTTTAAACATTTCGGCTCTAAATTTCTTGTGGCAGGAAGTATCTCAATCAGAATTTAAATTTCTTTTAATTCGGTACCTTAACCAGGATTGTTTGGAGCAGTTTTTTGGGGAAATAAGAAGCTGCGGAGGAAATAATGCCCACCCGACTCCTTTGCAGTTTTCTAGTGCTTTCCAAAAGCTGTGGGGACTACAGTATTTAAAGTTGGTTAGAGCAGGGAACTGCGAACTTGTGGAGCCCGTGCAGTTACAAGAAATGCTAAATCAACCTTTGGTCCGCCAAGCAACTTGGTTAATGGAAGACGAAAGTGAAGTAAAATCGCCCAATCCCTTCTCGAAAAATTTAACTAAAAATATTTGTAACTGTGATATGCTCCAAGAAAACAGTTTCGTTTATGTTTGTGGTTGGCTTTTCCGAAAATTATATAATACTCACCCATGCAACGTGCCTTTAGCAACTTTAGACTCAAATTCAAATGTAATGAAAAATAATTTAGAATTTACAAAATTTAAACAGTTTGATGAATGCAATTTGGTTGCACCCCCCCAAGAGTTCGTCAAATATGTCAGTGAGCTAGAAGAACTGTTCTGTACAATATTTTACAAGTATTGCGGCTACAAAGGCGTATTAGAGCATCTTTCTGATGAGGTAGTACCAGAGACACAATTTTTTTTTTTTTTTTTTTTTTTTTTTTTTTTTTCCCGTGGGTAGGTAAAAACCTTCATAGGCACTATGAGAATCGATCGCGCGTGCTCATAGTAGTGTGAGATTCTTACTCACTAAAAAACCTCCCAATCTTTGTAAGACTACGACTAAGTTTCCTTAACAAGTAGTTCATGCTTCTGTATAGTAATCGCGTTTGGCAGGCTACCTTCCAACGAAAGCACCTGCAATACCGTCATTATGTGCGGTTTCCTCTTACGACGCTAGATCCAACGGTCTTGTTCGTTGTAGTCGGCGTGCAAGATTTGTCTGATCCAGAGTTCGGATTATTTCGTGGTTGCAATGGCCGTGAAGGCGAGTGTGAAGTTTGCGAGCAAAGTTTCTTACTTCGTCGGTCACGGTTGCGATGCCTAGATCTCGATGTAAATCGCTGTTTCTTATATACCATGGAGCATTTACGATTGCTCTTAGTGTCTTATTCTGAAAAGTTTCTAAAATAGATATGTTGCTTGGTTTGGTACAACCCCAAAGTTGTATACCGTACGTCCAAGATGGTTTTAGCACTTGCTTATACAATAGCAGTTTGTTATATACGCTTAGTTTCGAATAACGTCCGATAAGCCAATTCAGTTCTCGTAGCTTGATTTCAAGTTCATCGCGTTTCTTTTTAACGTGTGGCTTCCACTTAAGTTTTGCGTCTAGGGTCATGCCTAAATATTTCGCCTCGTTTGCGTACGGAATTTGTACCGAGTTTATAAATAGAGGTAAGTTGATTACCCTGTTGTAAGTAAAATTTACATGCGTTGATTTTGTCTCATTTAGGAGGATTCGCCAGGCCTTTGTCCATTCGCATATTTTATTCAAAGCGTGTTGGAGTTTTCCCGTTGATTGTTCGACTGTCTTATCCGTAGCGAGGATAGCCGTGTCGTCAGCGAACGTGGCTATAGTCGTTGTCTCTACTTGAGGTACATCTCTTGTAAAAAGTAAAAACAGTGTTGGACCGAGGACGCTACCTTGTGGAACGCCGGCTTGTATTTCTTTGAATTCTGAGTATTCGCTCCCGTATCTCACTCGAAATAGTCTGTTGTCAAGATAAGACTCTAAGAGTTCATACATTTTTTCCGGCAAAACTTTCCGTAGCTTATATTTTAGGCCTTCGTGCCAAACTTTATCAAAGGCTTGGGATACGTCAAGAAAAGCGGTAGAACATATCATTTTCGCTTCTAAGGCTTTCTCAATTTCATTAGTTATTCGATAGACCTGGTCAAGTGTTGAATGTTTGACCCTAAACCCGAATTGGTGATCCGGAATCAATCGTCTTTCTTCAATTATTGGTTGCAGTCGTTTGAGCACAAGTTTCTCGAAGACTTTAGATATAATCGGCAGAAGCGAAATCGGTCTATATGATTTTTTGTCGTTCGGGCATTTCCCTGGTTTCGGAACCATTATTACCTCTGCGACTTTCCATTGCCGTGGAACGTATGAAATTCTCATTGATGCGTTTATGATGTAGAGAAGCTTGACTAACGCTCTTTTCGGTAGCTCCTTCAAAATTTCCCCAGTAATTAGGTCATAGCCTGGAGCTTTGTTATTCTTCAAATTTCGGATTGTTTGACGAAGTTCAGACAGTGTCACGGTTTTCATTCGATAATTGTCTAATTCCGCATTGCGATACAGATCGTCAACCAACGGCTCCCCGTCAAACGGTTTGAATGTTTCTTCTAGATGTTCTGCAAATACATCTGCTTTCTCTTTGTCGCCTTTTACCCATTCACCGTTATCTTTTCTTATTGGCGCCGAGTGTACTATGGGCTTTTTAATGGACTTCACGGCTTTCCAAAGTGAATAGTTTGACCCTCTATCGGCAGTCAAGTTTTCGAGGTAGTTGGTAATCTCGCGACTTTTAAAATCTTGAAGTAAGTGCTTTAATTTGTTAGATAGCCCATTCAGAATGGTTTTATCAGGAGGAGCTCGAGACAAATGCCACCTCTTTCGAGCCTTTCTCTTTTCGCGTATGAGCTCTTCAATTTCGCGCGGGTAAATTGATCCGCTTTTCCTTACTCCAGTCTTCCGGAAAAAAGTATTGTTCCAAGCAGCGTCTTGGATAGTTCTAACGAGTTTATCGACTTCGTCTTCTATTTCTAAAGGGGTTGTAAGTGGTACATGTAGAGATACATTTTCTTTACAGTATTTCCTAAAGCCATCCCAGTCGGTGTTGTTATTCGTTAGCCTAGGCGCTCTCTCATTTTTTGCTAGACTTCCGCCGATTTTCAAAACGACTGCCGAGTGATCCGAACAGAGATCATAGCCTTCTTCTACATTTGTGAGGTGGCGGGGAACCCCTTTTGCGATAAAGAAGTCGACAAGGTCAGGTACTTTGTTTCTGTCGGTTGGCCAGTACGTTGGCTTTCCCGTCGAAAGGAAAACCACGCCACGTTTCATGCTAGCTTTGAAGAGTACTCTACCTCTTGTTGAATTGCACCGTGATCCCCAAAAGGTGTTTTTCGCATTAAAGTCCCCGCCGATGATAAAATTCGACCCAAGTAAGTCAAAGAGGGGAGTAAGATCGTCGTCCGCTAGCCTATACTGTGGAGGAAAATAACTCGAGGCAATATTATAATCTAGGTGACCTATTTTTACCGATACTGAAGTTATTTGCATAGAGTCAAGCTCAATTTCTTCGTTTTTGTAATGCTTAATGCAGTCTTTGATGTAGAGAGAGGATCCGCCTCTCGAATTTTCTGATGGATGATGCGCGTGGTAGTCGATGTAACCTCTAATTTTGGGTCCGGATCCCTTCTTAAAGTGTGTTTCTGAAATCAGGCATAGGTCAATATTTTTTTCCCGTAGAAATACTTCTAGTTCGTCGATTTTCTTTAAAAGACCATTTGCATTCCATGTAAGTATGTTAATGAGCTTCATATTCATGATTTGTTATTGGTTTTGCGAGGTTTAAACTCTAGCTCGCTCAGTTTGTCAAATATTACTTGATTAACTTTAGTTTGTTGCTCAAGCTTTTCCAATATCATAAATAATATTTGAGATACCGAATCTGTTGTGGTAGGTTCTGGAGGTTTGCTTTTGTGTGACGCGACTTCAGCGTACGATCTTGGGCCGATGAGTGATGATTTTCCCTTTGTACTTGGACCGGCGACGTTTTCTTGCGGAGTTTGTATATTTTTTCTCGTCAATCTCGTATTTCTGACCGATTTGGGAGTTTTCGGCTTGTCAGCTCTAGAACGTTTTGGGGTTGTGGCCCTATCTACAATATGTTGCTTAACAGTTTCGTGACGTTTTTGTAGCTCTATTGCGATTTCGCAACCTCGGTAGCTCGCCGGGTGACTTCCATTACAATTGGCGCAAGTCGCTGGGGCCTGACTGCTTACGTTGCAATCTTTTGTAAGATGTCCACCGGCGCATTTGACACATCGCGGTTCTTTTTGGCAGTACGCTTGAGTATGTCGGAAGCCTTGGCATCGCTTACATTGAGGTACTAGTCTATTGCCCTTTCGCTTGGGCTCAATTTTTACCCTGATATTTAGGATTGTTTTTATTTTATATATTTCGTTTATGTTTTCAATCCTATCGAACGTCAGCATGAAAATAGGAAGACCGCGCTTGACCACGGTGTCTTTTTCTCCTTCCGTACGTTGTTTTTCTTTCTTAAGTATGTTCACGGCATCAAGAATTTTAAAGCCTTGGGCTTGAACATCTTCAACAATTTCTTCCTTCGTGCAGGTTGGGTGAAGTCCCCTAGCGAAAACCCGAAGCGGCTTCTCGAATTTGTTTTCGTAAGTATACCATTGTACATTCTCGGTATTTAATTTTTGCGAGAGTGCGCGATAGGCATCAGAGTCATCGACATTGACTTTCCATACATTATTTCGAAGAGAAATTAAATTATACTTCGTCCCCAGAGTATTTTTTAAGATATTTCGCAGCTTTCCGTAGTCTGCGACCCCAACGACATTTATTGCAGGCGGTCGGCGAATTTTTTCTTCAATTTTCGCTGTCGCTTTTTTTGACACGGTTGGTGTTTCATCGTGTTTATATACGGCCTCAACTACTGGCGAAGACCCAATTTTTCGTTTTTTGGTAGATCTTTTCTTGAGAGCCGGATTAGTTTCACGTGCAAGCTCTTCTTCGTCTGTCACGTATTCGCTTTGACGCTTCGGCGTGTCCTCACGTTTTGTAGTATCACGGGGATTCCTAAGAGCCTCGTTTTCTTTTCGTAACGAATCTACTTCATTTTTGAGCTCATGGTAGAGACGTTCCATATCTTTAAGCTTAGCGCGGAGTTCGTTGTTTTCCGCTTCAAAGCATTTAGTTTTCGCTGAGTCCCGATTAACCGGCGGACTTCCTTTCCCGGAGATGATCGATCTAGGTGGTGGTGATCGAGGTACCCTTGGTTTCTTCATAAAGGGATTTGAAAGCAATAAATGGCTCTCCCCAGAATCCGTAGAGCCTACCTCCGAAGAGGGTGGATTTGCCAGTGATGCTGGATTACCACCTGGGGTATTACTTCCGTTCGTTTTGTCCATTGCATGGTTTGTATGCGCTACGCGCTCGGCATACGGAGGGTGGATTTTAGTCGCCTCTTACGACAGGCATGCCTTACCTCGGGTATATTCTAACCCCTACCCGAAGGGGGCAAGAGACACAATACGCCTGTTGTGAGAACATGCCGCATCATTATATTTTTAACTATTTTCTTAGGGTAAGAACGTTTTTTTGCCTAAAGCACTGGAATAGGTTGCTCAAAACAACTTCCTTCAGGAACAAGATGCTGAGTGTCAAAAGTCTTTTAATTAAGCATGTATATTTGGAATTTTAATTTTTTTTAATTTTTCTTATCTATTTAATTTATTATTTTCTTGTTCGTTAACTTCATTTTAATTTTTTGTTAGATTTCCCGTGCCTATTTTTAATTTCATTTTTAGCTTCTTATTGTTGTTGATTAATTGGTTTAATATTTTTCTTGTTATTTTTTCGTTTCGTTTCTTTTTTTTATTTAGCGTGTCTGTTTTCCATTTTTAGGTTCCTATTGTTGTTTAATAGTTAATTTATCTGTTCATAATTTTAATTTTAATTTGTTGTTATTTTCTCCCTACGTTCTTTAAATGAAGCACGATTATTCGGAAATTTTATTTTGATTTGTTAGTTTTTATTGGTGTTTAACTTATTACTTTTTCTTTTTCTCAACTTTTTTTTTGATTTCGTATTTTTTTTCTTACGTTTTTTATCCACACATGACTTCTTCAATTTGATTTTTTTTCTCATATTTTTTTAATTTGTATTTTTTTTAAATTATTTCTATTCCTGAATGTCATCTATATTTTTTTTCGTTTCTTTTACTACCTATTTATTATTTTCTCTTTTAAATGTCTGCTAAAATGGTGTGTATTTTATATTAAATTTCATTGCTATCAATATTATATAAATCTGAAATAAAAACATATCTTTCTTATTCTCGAACAAAAAGTAAATCATTATTAATCTTAATTGATTAATCACAATTTTTGCAGATTATAAACGGCTTAAGGAGAAGCCTCTCAGAACAAATTGTACTTTTGGAGGTTTACCGGGCCCTTGCTTAGGTAGAGCCGTTAAACAAATGTATTGGCCCAGTCAGGTGTCAAACCCAGGGCGTCTTGCGCAAAGCTCAACCCAAAGCCATGTTATCCAATGAATAAGGGCCCGTTGTTGTCTTCTTACTTCGTCGTCTTCTTCTCTTCAATCTGTCTTATAAATTGGAATCAGGCACTATGAGGACCTGAACACACATTCATGGAGCATCATCACATTCTAGAAACCGAACTTTTTCCGGAGCGTTTTAGCTACCTAGTAATATTACGATAGAATAGTAGAGGTTGAATAAGCACTTGATCAGCGAGTGCCTGTTTCACATCCTTGCAAGCGCTGATCTCAAGGGTGATTCTTTAAGAATTAATTCTTGCACTGCACAATTTATGGTTGATCAGTAGTGCCTAGCCTATTCTTTACATACCTAACAACCAAGCAATAATCGTTGCGTTTCAAAAGATTCTAAACTTCATATTTTTCCCCTTTTTGTCTCATTTAATTTATTGCTTTTTTTGTAAAATTCCGTCATTCACTAACAGTTTCCTCAGATTCAACTTACAATTGCCAAATAATAAAAAAAAAAAAAAACATTTGCACATTATTCACTCGCTCGCACAAAATCATTGCCACCTCAACCTCCCAAGCACATTTAAAATACTCTTTATCTAAATTATCCTTTCCTCAATGTGAATACAAATGCTCACCCTCCTGGTGCCTGTTCTCATCAATTACTTGCCAGAACCGTCAAAGCTACGAACTCTTCCCTAGGCACAACGTCAATTGCACGAGCGTCGCTCCAGTGGCTCATGAAGATCGGCCCAAAATATCCCCAAGAATTCAAAACACTCATGAGTCAGTCTGTCGAACTACGCCAAAAACTGGAAGTGGCCATTCGCAATAATCAGGAATCATTGTCAATTAGCAATCGAACAAAGAACAACAATGATATCCAGAATGGCAACAGAAACGGTGGCAACGTACAGAAGTACCAACCATCAAACTGAACACAGATTTTAGTAATTTTTCATAAATAAAGACTTAGCTAGTAAGACATGGAGCATTTTATCGCGGATAAGGCCATCCCATAGACAAAAATATAATAACTATTATATTATATAACTATAAAGATCCATAAAGAATACATAGAAATCTGATGTTTTATTTCTTGTGTGTGCTCATAATCGTTGATACAAAGATAAATTCTAGTTCAAAGCAATCGAAAAAAAAACTTCCTGCCCCGACAAAATCAAGGACAAAATCGACTTTAGTGCTCCACTAGTGCGCCCATTGACATAATATATATGGACTGCTAGTTGGGTGTCCCCACACCTACGAAACCTGCGACCAAAATGGTACCCGTACTAGTGCTGCTGTTTCGTACCAGTAGTGCGTTGTAGAAGTTTTCCCACTTGTTGTAGAAGCTGCCCCATCTCCACCGGGAGATTAGTTGAGGATTTATGTTAATCGCGTCTAAGTGAAGACATGGTATAAATCTATAGTGAACGCGGGAGAACTAACTTCACCAGATCCTTGAATATACAGAGGCGCTCGAGCGATATCGACAATACCGAATTCTAGCAATCAAATAACTTTTGAATAAACTTTATTTGATCACGAATAAGATTATAGTCTAAGCCTTAAAAGTTGTTCTTAAATTTTTAAAATGTTTCTTGAATGTATTGAGAAGTTGCTACAAACTCTTGAAGAGAGCATAAATAGTGATTAACAGTTGAATATACATAGAATACCTTAAAACCTCTGCATGGCCAGCTCAACTTGCAATGCAATCAGCTCCTTGTTTTCTTTGAAAATCTCCTTGGCTAGGATATTGCGTTTGTGCTCGAGCAGTGCATTCTCTTTCATGTAGTTGTTGATGATTTTGTCATAGTCGCCGACTTCGTTTTTGGTGCAAGTTTGCATTTTCGACTCGAAAGGAACAATGAATTTCTTTTGTTGCAACATTTCAGCTCGCTCTGCACTTATTCTAGCCTGCAGCTGGTTCTTCCAGTTGATCAATTCCTGATTTTCCAACTGCAAACGAATCAGGGTATGATAGTCTGGGTGGATCTGGTCTGGATTTTCAGCAGCATTAGCAAACCGCAATCGTGTACATACATTCCCTCTTCGGCGGTGGTTATTTCCACCTTAGGGGGCAATGGCGGCTCTTCGGGGATCCCAGATGTTGTCTTGGGGTGTGTTTTTCGTCTACGTAGTCCGTCTTTGCCCCAGACTCGGTAGAAGGAGCGATTGCGGTTTTCATTGATTCATCATCTGAAGTGGCTTTGAGCAATGAGTGGCTTTGAGCAGGGAATTGGGTCGCGGTTTTGTGCCTGATTTGGCACTGTAGAGGATAATGTTGATTCCGGTTGCACTTCCCACTGCTGCTCTGCGCGTTTGTTGGACACATTGATCGATAAGATTGATGTTTGGTCGACAACTGGGCGGTTCTCGCTGGATAACATCTGGCTGATTTTAAGCTGGTTTTTTTTTCATTGCTAAAACAATTAATAAAATATAAAAAGCTAGAAAATAATTGAATCTTACAAATTTTTTGCTGTCCATATTGAAAAAAAAAAACTAAATGTCAAATAGAAACTCACCTCGCTTTTTTGACGGGTTGTCATCGGTTGACTTCGTTAATCAATTTTTTTTTGGCGCGACTCACACGTATTCACCGACACGGATCTGAAAAGCAACAACTGAAAGCAAAAAATAACATTAATTGCGTACTTCCTGTTCACAATCTACATTTTATAATAGTTTTAAAAAGAATTATTTATTTTGTTCCAAGTTTCTTTTTTTTCAACTGCTATATTTTCTATTAAACATCTGCAATGAATGTCTTGAAATCAGTTACAAGACATTCATTTTTATCCAGGTATCTTACTATTTATTTTTCTTATGAGTATTGCACTCATCGACAATAAAACAATTAGTTCAATGCACCTACGTACAGTGGGTGCCCTGAACTGAGTGCACTGAATGAAATGAGTGCCTTAGTGCACTCAGTGCACTCAGTGCACCCACTCCAACGTAATATGTAACTTTACTGCCATTTACTTACCTTAATAATGGAAGAGGACTTAATATTTAAGTCAAAATCATTATCTTGTCTATTAATAAGATATATTAATTTAAATTACATGCAATTTTGTTCATTCTTTAAGAGTCAATTTGAGGAAACAAAACCCTGAAAAATATAACGCGAATTATATACTAATGAAATTGGTTTGAATGGGTGCACTAATTGAAATGAGTGCACTCATTATGGGATAAAGCGCTTTGCTTTGGCGTTAAGATTTCGTTTCGCTTGAGCGTTAAAAATTCATTTCGCTTTGGCGTTGAGAAAGCGGCTCGCATTTGTGTTACGCTGGTGATTCTTATTTTCATATAGCGACAGAAAGGAAAGCGTTGAGATTCTAATTCGAGAAGGCGATACGCAAGCGAAGAGTTGTATGGGCAGATGAGTAATTTTTCGTTTCGCATTCGGTTCGCCTTGCTTAGAGGGTTGTGAGTAAATGTATCGAATGTATCACGAATCGGGGAACAAATGTCAACTAAACTCAGGAATGTTAAACAAAAGTAGAGCCAGCTCCCATAAACGTATGAACCTTGGGCCGTTTCTCATGACATGCCTGGTTGAACCCATAAGTAGTCTGCACTCAAACAGCTAAAACTGATGCTTCACTTTTCCCCCAAAACACAACTTCCTTGTCTCTTTATCGAATGTACTAGTGCTGGTTGGAAATCGATAATTTTTATTTCTGATAGCATCGATAGTTTTGGCGAAAAAGATTGTTACTATCAATATTTTTACTAAATTTTTAAAAAGCCTAAAAAAACTTTTCTGTTAGGTATAAAGCCTTATGAATACTAGGAATCTGATAGTTTGAATACGGAAGGACGGGCATAGCTAGTTCCACTCGGTGATCGATCCTCATAATAAGTGTACCTATATCTCCACCAGCCATAAAACTGCGCTAATCGCTACGATTAGCGGGAGGCATATACAGAAGCCGTGGGATGCCGTGGCGTAGTGGTTAGTGTGTGTGCTTACTACGCCGGAGGCCTGGGTTCGAATCCTGCCATCGTCACTTGAAAAAACAGACTTGTTCTTTTTCACGGTCCCCACCTCCGCGAGGGTCTGACAAGCCCTCCGAGAGTATCATTTGTCTTGAAAAACTTCTCAAAGCGCCGTTCGGATTCGGCAAAAAATTGTAGGTCCCTTTGTATGTAAAATAAATTAACACACCAGCATACATTGTTGAGAAGTTGGCCCTGGTTCACCTCGAGCTGTTGCGCCACTCTATTTATTTATTTATTTTATATACAGAAGCCGAAGTGGCTCCACGGAACTAAAATAACATTAATTTGTCACCAGCACAATTTTTCTGTAATTTTGACTCTAAAAAGAGAAAGATGACATTTTTCAATAGCAAAAAAAGATTTCCGTTGTAAAAAATATCGATAGAAAACGCATTCCCGACAGTTCTGTTATACAGGTACAGTTTCCTGGCCTCAAGACTTAAACGGTTATAGAGGTGTGAAAAAAGAGTTAAAAGTGGCATCTTCTTTTTCTTCTTTCATTTAGGCGCGAGGTTATAATCTGAAGTGATGGACTATAACCCTTCCACTCTACTGCATATAATAGTCCGCTTACGGGGTACGCCGATTTGACCTCAGCATATAGCGGCAGGCCAACCGGTTTTGGATCTCTTTATCACTGAGGCGTTTCCCTTTTCAAGACTTAAACGGTTATAGAGGTGTGAAAAAAGAGTTAAAAGTGGCATCTTCTTTTTCTTCTTTCATTTAGGCGCGAGGTTATAATCTGAAGTGATGGACTATAACCCTTCCACTCTACTGCATATAATAGTCCGCTTACGGGGTACGCCGATTTGACCTCAGCATATAGCGGCAGGCCAACCGGTTTTGGATCTCTTTATCACTGAGGCCAAATAAATGCTGTTGTCGTTGCATCTGTGTGATCCATGAATGTTTAGGCCTTCCTCTCCTTTTTGACGGGGTTTATAAAATCTCTCCTTGGAGCCCGTCGTGCTCCATGTTTCTGGTTTTTTGAAACCTCATGTAAACATGGAGGCTTCCCGTGGTCTTCGTACTTCTTATTTTATCTCGCTTTGTTACTCCTGCTGTAATGCAAAGCATCTTCATCTCAGATGACGTAAATTTGCTCTCATATTTCTTATACGATGTCCAACATTGTGAACCATATGTAAGCGCCGGACGAACAACTGCAGTGTAGAGCTTTCCTTTCAGCTTAGGGGGCATTTTTCGGTCACAGAAGATGGCGGAGATTTCTCGCCACTTCATCCACCCCACGGTTACGCGATGATTGATGCCGTCATTACAGGTTGCTTTGCTATTGATCATAGATCCCAGGTCCTTGAACTTTTCAAACTTGGGAAGCACCTTTCCATTCAATTTAATGTCTGGAATTGGTTCGGGTGGGTCGAAGAATAGGCAGCATAGGTACTCCGTCTTCTTTTGGCTAATACGATACCCATTCCCCTCTAAAACATCCACACATATATCAAGTGCTCACTGCAGGGATATATGATCTTCATTTATGATGGCCCCATCATCACTGAAGAATAACTGATGTACTTTCGGGTCCGTATGTTTTCCTTCAAGCAGATAATCAAGGACTACAATGAAAAGTAAAGGACTTAGGATGCTTCCCTGGCATAGGCGCCCGGAGAGGGGGGGCAAGAGCATATCATCATCAAGCATATTTTTTTATTAGGAAATTTTGACATATTCGACTATTTAATTGTATTTTTTTTTTGTCTAAGTCCATGGTTTGAGTCTATGCTTTGAATTGCATCAGTGGTTGATTTGCCCGTGACTCGACTCAAACCGCGTTTCCATGCATTTGAAGCCAGGTTCGACTCTGCATGGAAACGTGATAGTTTATATCGTGTCGGCTTAAAAGTTATAAAAGTCAAGGTCATAAAAATCGGTTTTCGCGAATATGTTGCGAGCTATTACTTGGAAGCAATAGAGGCAATTATCGAAATTATTCGTCGTGAGATTATTTACTGAAAATGCCTCTTGCGTGTTATTAGAGGTAAACTTTGTTAAATTAGAGGTAACTTTGGTCATAAATTACTGAATAACTAGATATTCAACTTCGGACATGTAAAAGCTTTGCCCACAACCTGAAATTGAGGAATTTACCCATTCGCAGATATTTACAAATTTGTTTACAAATGTGATGAAATTCCTCAATCCCTCATTTGCATGCAATTTCGTTTTGGAGCTTTTACATCAGCTGATCACGTAAGGTAAATTGTTGTTGTATCTTCTTAAGCCGCATTATCACAAGGAACAGAAACAGAAACAGAATCCCATACATTAGCAACTGAAACCTAAACGGCACCGTTTTTAGCAACTGAACCAGCAACTGAATCAGCGACGTAAAATCAACAACTCGAGAGGACTTGTTTCAGTAACAGAAAATCAAAACGTTGCTGTTGCATAGCAACCCTTGTTTATATATGAGCGAGCAACCGCCATTTGTGAATGGCTCCCTTTCGTTTATGACAAATGCCCACAATTCCATTTTCAAATGTAAACAATAATTTATTTCAAATATTTTGTGGTTAAGCAGCGTTTGCATGGAGCAGCAAAGATAATAAAATAAAATTATCATCCCACATAATTTAAATTAAATATAATAAAAATCTAAAAAGTAAATTAATTAAATGTATATTTTAACCAAGCAACCATGAGCTGTGTATTCGCTCTATCGTTTCAGGGGATAGATTTTCGAATAATTCCGTAATTTTTTAGGATCGCCAAGAGAGGAACAACGAACAATCAAAGGACCGAAGGAAGACAACACCTAACCAAAATCAGCCAAAGAGATGGAAGGGTCTATGTGCAGCAAAAGACTTGAGGCACGACAGGAAAAAAAAGTATGATTGTAAAAAGTCGTGGGTAGTCTCCATTGCGTTTTGTAATTATATGTGTACATAATAAACAAGTGTTTTCTTATACTGAATCGTGTTTTTCGTGTGTGTGATGACAGTTTTTGTGAGTGCGTCAAAAATGTTTGGCCGACCCATTGGTTGATGATGTGTGCTTGTTGTGGGTGTTCAACAGAAGGACATCGAAGGCCGTGCGTCTGTTGCCTCAGATTTGTGGAAGTAGAGGTTATTTCCTCATAATTTTCAACACTGAATTTGCGGCATGATGGGTTTTCTTAGTTAGGTCCCAATGATGGACTTGCATATTGTGTCATTGATTTGGTTAAAATTTTAGCAGCATACATATTGCAACAAGCTATAAGCTTGCATATCTTAAAAAAGTCATAAAAGATAACACACAAGTCATTAAAGTCAAAATGACAATTCTGTTTTAATTTTGCCCACACTTGGGGTGAGCCTAGATTGAGACTACAAAATCGTAAAATTTAGTTCATTTGCATGTGCCTGGAAATACTGGAATGTTTATGACGTAATTGGATATTTTTACGAATTTGGTCTTTTTTTCAATATAGTTCGGGTCACAAATTACTTAATAACTAAATATTCAACTTGTGCGTCCCCTTTCCCCCAAAACCTATTTGTTTATTTGTTGTTTATGCTTTTCGGTTTTGTGACGGTGAATGCGTGTGAGACGCTTATTATTATTATTACGCAGTTGGGCTTTTCTTTTCTCCAGAATCGTTCATGTGTTATTGATGTTCAGTTTTTAATTATGTAGGAATGCAGAAAATATTAGTTATTCAGCAAAACAAGAGGCTTTTGATTTTTACTTGCGTAAAATATTAAGCGTTCCCAAATTTAAGAAAAATGAAGAAGTTTAGAAGCATTAAATATAGCTTTCATTGGATTGCATCATTGAAACTTTTTTTTACTTGTGACTAAATTTGTTTGTTTAATGAATGCTTCTTTTGGTGTCAATCTCTATTGTTACCTACAAAAATATACATAAACATTTTTCTTTCGACTACTTTGCTATTTCACTGACAGAAATCAATTTCAATTTTTTTACGAAATGGGTTCACTCAAAAGTGCATCATTCTTCTGTTCTCAGTTGCCAATTTGACTTTTAATGTTCAACTCTAATCTCAAATGCATGCAATAATATCGACTTGGAAGGATAAGGATGACAATTATATCATAATATTGATTTGTTCGAATAATGAATTCAAATTAAAGCTATAACAAAAATAATAAATGTGCCTTTGAACCTTTCTAATGACTTTTACTTTTTAATATACTAACGATTGATTTCGTCAAAACATGTAGAAAACATTTCATTGGTACTTAACTGTAAATTTTGCTTTTTAAAGCTTTAATCCGGTAACATAAAACACAAACTTATCAGAGGCACAGGCATTTAGGCAGTAAAGAATTAGTTTCATTTGCGCTTTTTGTGTTTTGTTTTTAACTATATATGAAAATATTTATACATAATGTAATAACTATATATGAAAATAACTATATGTATTTTAACTATATATGAAAATAATACATAATGTATAACTGGAATACAATTAAGATAAAAATGATTTTAAGGTCTCTAGCAAAACAACATTAATGTAGCACGACCCATTATGTGGCGACTTCCAGATATTGGAATTCGTTACAATTTTTGTCCGGTAGACGGAGCAAAAAGCTGATTCCGCCATGTTTTCGTGGTGAATCACTTGAACTTCGTGGTGAATCTCTTCAAGTGTGGAATACATTGACAAAATGTGAGAGTATGCGTAGTTTTCCAGGTATATCCATGGCAACAGCTTGTAGGCCCCTCGGCTTTCCAGTCTAGTTGAATATCTAATTCATTAAGTAATTTGTGATATCAGGTTATTCAGTAATTTATGCTTTGGTTCAAGTGGGCCAGCGATTTTTTAATTCCATGCGGCTACTGTGCGCCACCCTGTATACGTCAAATAAAATATTCTGTTTGCACGTCATGCGAGTGGAACTTGACATATATAGAGCTGTTCAAAAACTATTTGTATGTTCTTCTGTGTGTAATGTAAAGTGACACAAGTTTCTAATTTGTTTTTACTATTGTTGATGAAGGAGTAAATTAAAATTTAATGTATGTATTTACAATAGAATCAAAGAATTATTTGTGTTAAAATTACTGTTTTTGCAATTGAATATGAGTTTTATACAATTTGAAAGTGCTAGGGAAAAAGAAAGGATTAGAGAAGAACTTCGAAACGCTCGGGAAGAGTTGCTCAAGAGGGTATGTTTGTCTAGAAAATTATGACTTTTTACTGATTGTTAACAAGCAATATAATACAAAATAATTGTAATATTTTACTTATTTTCCAATAAATATCGTTCGTTTTTTGCCATCCGACAAAAAAGGCACAACAGAACGCAGAGAAGCGCGCAGAGAAACAGGCGCAGAAAACGCTAAGTGGAGAAGCTGCATGGATGCTCCCAGACCTAGTAAAAAAGATCGACAGTCTGAGTAAAGTTGATAAGAAGTCGAAAAAATCATCCAAAAAGAGCAAACATGAAAAGAAACCAAAAAAGGATAAAAAGTCGAAGAAAAAAAAGAGTAAGCAAAAACATTCATCTAGTGACGATGGAAGTGATTCCAGCGACACAGAAGAGGAAATTGTCAAGAAGAAAAAAAGAAAACGGAAAATGTCCACAGACAGCAGTAGTAGTTCGTCGTCATCAAATGGCGATATCAAAAGAGAAGAGTGGGTCGAGAAGCCGCAGGATAAGCCACCTGTGGTACGAGACGATTGGATGACTAGTCCTATGCTGCTGAAAACATTCTCTAAAAACGACAATAAAATTGTTAAAGAGAAGCAGCACATAGACGCTTATGAACCAAGCAAAAGCAGTCGAGAATTAAATCCTCATTGGAAGAATGGGGGATCTGGACTGCCAGCGTTTAGAAAGCCAAGAGAGGACTTTGAAGACGATAGCGGGTGTTACAACAACAACTCGAGGAGCTATGATAGAGCTTCTGGTGGTTGGCGAAAACAAAAAGAACCTTGTGCTAGTGTAAAAAAGCCTAAAACTCCCAGCTCCTCTTCTACTTCTGATTCGGAAGAAATAGAAAAAGAACCTGACCATGTGACCGCAGCTCACTCAACTTCGAGTTTCCTTACTGACCAGCAAATGAATGAACTAGGAGCGAAGATAATAAAAGCAGAAATAATAGGAAACAATGAGCTTGCTGAGGAGCTCAAGAAAAAGCTTGAAGCTGCCCGCATTGTGAGAGAACAAACGAAAACTTTAAAGAAGAAGGTATTCCTAAAAGAAAAGGAGAAGCAAGATGAACGGGTCCAGGACGAGCACATACTGCTTACAACAACCGATAGCAAAGGATCAAGTCGACCACTACTTCATCGAGTAGAAAAGGAAAGCGATCGCTATGGAGGAAGACGTGCAAAGCAGAAGAATAAGAAAACCGAAACACACGTATCTGGCGAGCGTGTTCGATACTTTCCTGATGACGATAAGTACGACATTAAGCAAATGGTAAGCACATTTCTAGGAAAAATTGAATTTTGTATATTCAAATTTTTGTCCTTAGTTTGAACGAGAAAAGTACACATCCGCAGCAGATTCAGATGCACAATTCGCCGAGATTGCTGGAAAGCACAAGAACCCCAAGGATGACTTAGAGGATATATTTGCAGACAAGGTTCGCAAAAATGTAGATGAGTTTGAAAAAGCAGACAAAGAAAAACAACGCGCCATATATGAACACGAAAGGCTTACAAAAAAGCTGGACAATTGCGACAAGTGCTTTGATTCTCAGAAAATGGAAAAGCAACTTATGGTGTCGATGGGAAAGAATGTGTACCTTGCACTTCCATACCACGAGGGTTTGCAACCAAATCATTGCTTGATTGTACCAATGCAGCATACTCCTTGCTCTACACAGCTTGATGAGGATACTTGGGAAGAAATTTCGGACTATCGAAAAGCCCTTACGAAAATGTTTTCCGACCATAAGCAGGATGTGGTGTTCTTTGAAACAGCGCGATACTTACATAAACGCCCGCACATGGTTATTCATTGCGTTCCATCTGGCAACATAGAAATGGCACCATTCTTTTTCAAAAAGGCAATCCAGGAAAGTGAATATGAGTGGTCGACTAATAAACAGCTGGTGTCTCTGAAGGATAAAGGTTTGAGAAGAGCTATACCGAAAGGCCTGCCATATTTCTGGGTGAATTTCGGAATGGACTCTGGCTTTGCTCATGTAATTGAGGATCGGGAGAGATTTCCGGCAAATTTTGCTCAGGTATTCCAACTTTTTTTTCTTATTTACTAACTATTGCTGAACATTATTCATTTTTAGGAAATAATTGGAGGCATGCTTCATTTAGACCCGGGAAAATGGCGTCGTCCGCGAAAGGAGCAAAACATTATACCGAAAGTCAAAAACCTAGCCGATTGGTGGAAGCCCTATGATTTCACCAATTGATTAAAAAAAGTGGGCAGTAAATATTGTAAAGCGTGTGTGTTTGTATTGCAAAAAAAAAGTTTGCTTAGCTGAAAGTATTAGAGGAGGGTTTCCACTGAGGCACTTCTCCTTTCATCCGCAAGGCAGCAGAAGAATTCCCCAGATGACATTGATTTCATAACGTCCAAAATTCCAACTACGTCGAACTTCTTTGTGAACACCTTATGGGCTACTACGACGTATTCGGAGCTCGGGCCTATAAGGAGCGGGCTATGGAAAAGGGGTTCTCCGTCCTCCGAGTCTTAAACGGGATCTAGTCATCGTGTTGGCGGGGTGACTTACCGGTCACATAAAGAAAACACCAGTTTCAAACCAACATAAAGCATCGTGTTTTGACGGATTTACTGTTGACGACTCATGCAAACGAAGCAAGGACATCGAACTTCAGATCTGCAAATGGAATGTTGGGTCCCTTAACATGCCTGGTGCAGCCGAGAAACTACCGGATACCCTAAACGACTTCAAGGCAGATATCACTGCCAAAAAAAGTACCCGGGCAAAATAAGCACGAAAAACAGCGATACATACTACGGCTGCTTGCGGCTACTACGGCTGCTGCGACTAACAAAGCAACGCTTATTTGGGTGTGGTTTCGTCGTTGGAGAAAAACTTAGGCAAAAAGTCTTAAGAAAGTATATGAGCGAGCGCCTCACGGTCACGACGCCAACATAAGCCTTATAAGCGTGCATGCCTACCCAAGGGGAAAGAAGACGAAGCTTAAAATATTTTCAACGATACTCAGTCTTTGTTTAATCCGGAAATTCTTATACAGGAATTCCGCTATTATACGACTTTGGCTCCGCCGGCGAGATAAACAAAAATATGGCAACCATTTCGTGCACCGTATGACGACGGGGACCCTGTTTTCCACTATAGGGTACCAATCTCAGGAACTTTTTGCACACCATTGCCTTGCGTAGGTACAAAGTGCGTGGTCGGTGCTTCATTTCGGCTAAAGCTTTTTTTCAAATAACGCATTGTTCGGGCTACATAGTGATAGGCTCACTCCGGAAATTTAATTTAATTTCCCAACGTTCAAGCGTTAAGCGACTCAAGGCGGCCACATAAAAAGAAAACAGTCTTGATTTTAAAGAAAAAATCATGATTTCTGCTTACTGCAAATATGCCAGGATGTCATGCTCATGCATTCTTATCTAATACTATGTTTCCAACGCCAATAATACGAATAAACCCAAAAGTGGTTCCACCTCCCACCAGACAAATATAGGATAAATTTGACATGCGCACTCTTTTTCTTTCATTTTGGCTTTCTAAACAGAGTGGCGATGTCATTTACCAGGAGTAAAAAAAGATTTCCGTTGCAAACATCCCAATAGAAATCGTTATTCTGACAGATCTGTCACACAGGGGCAGTTTCCTTTCTCAAATTGTTACAAATGTGCAGAAAATAGGCTTGTAGAAAGGGTGAATGGAATTTATGAGAGGATTTATATTGAATCCCTTGCCGAGAAGATTTAAATTTGTATGGTAAAGCGCGTGATTTGTAAAGGATTTAATAAAGATTTATATTAATCGCGGACTAGTGCCCAGTGGAGACATGGTATAAATCAATTGCATATACATATAAAATATAATAAGGTTTCTTATTTTAACTTAATTTGACAATTTAAGATTTATTTTTGCTTGTCACACTGACTGAAACTCTAAAAATATTTCAACAAAATAGCTTTCGTTTATTTCCTTTCACACAGACAAAAAATTGTTTGTTTTTTTTTTTTGTGTAAGGTGAATCAAACTTTTCGTTTCGTTTTTGCCTTACAGAATCTGACGTTTGTTTGCCAATGTGAGTAAATTCGTCAATTCACCAATTTCTTGCAATCCCGTTATGGCTTTTTTTCATCAGCTGATCGCGCAAGGTAAATTGTTGTTGAAGCTTATTACACTTATTCACCGATACAGAAATTTAAAGCTTTATAAAAGCTTTGAAGGCTTTATAAAAAAGGCGTAAGCAAATGGGTGTTGGGTGCTTTTGCTTTATACACGTAAACATCTCTTCTGCCAAACGCCAAATCGGACGATTTTATTTGTCTCGATTTTATTTGCGGACGTGTTATTGTTGGTTTCCAGCCTATGTGTGTGGTTTAACTTGTCGCTAAACGGCAAAAATCGTTTTATTGAAAAGAGCAGTTCTCGATTTCGAGAGGAATTCTTTCAAGTTTCAATGAAAATCGCTATAAGGTTTTCGAAACAAATAATCGCTGGTCGAAAATGGAACGCATCCGGCAGAAAACTAATTTTTGGTTCGGCCTGTACTTGTTTGCCATCTGAGCTTACCTTTTAATCTTACAACCAGTTGCTCAGTTTGCAACTGTGAAATTCCTTTGGTGATACCTCAATTTTCCACCTGTCGCGCATTGAGTGAAAACCTCACCACACACCCATCGCACGCTCACCTTTCATTTGTACGTATACAACTCTTCCGCTCGGCCATGATAGTGTATGCGAGTGAGCCACATTAAAATGCTCTCCAAGTGACTCATTTCTCTCAACATAAAACGCACATTATACACAAACACGAAAAAATCGCGGTGTTTACGATTCACAATCGGTCGCTCTCTCAAAAAATAGCTTTTCTACGCGCAGCTATTCAATTTTTGGTTCCATATTTTTGTTTTCATTCAACAAAATTTATTGAACTTTGCATTTTTGTTTGTTTAAAGACCTCCCGTCTCTTTAACGCACTTTTGTTCCTTCTTACAAAGTCAGCAAGCCGTGGTGGAAAGCGGCCACGAAAACCCTGCCCCAACGCGGAGTAATTTAACGCGATTCGCAGATCTGTCAAAGCCTCAAATAAAAAAATTGGGTTTCTCTGGGCGCAGGTAAAAAATTATTAAGAAAAAGTGCGAAATTCCTTCTTTCTAAGTGTTCAAATTGTAAAACCCTTGCTAGGAGGTGATTCTGTGAAATGGGAACTCTTGATTTGACCCGCAATATTTTGTGAAATAGTGCAAGCGAAGCATTTGGAATAATCGAAGAAAGTGTAAGTGGTGATGAAGTGACAACATTTCCTATTGTGCACATAGCAAGGTAGTCATCAAAAGGGGGGTTAGTGTCAATAAGTTATTAACCTAGTTACATCGTTGCGTGTAGGCTTAAAAATGTTTTCCAAGAAGAAGAAAAAACCTCAAATATCGATGCCTAGCAACTTTGAGCATCGCGTCCATACAGGGTTCGATAAGCGTGAGGGGCGATATGTTGGTCTGCCCTTGCAATGGGCGTCTATAGTCGGCAATAATCAAATTTTGAAGTCAACGAACCGTCCACTGCCTCTGGTGGACCCCTCAGAAATCACACCAACCGAAATACTCGACTTGAAGACCATTGTGAGACCACATCACAACAACAACAAATTAGATAGCACCTCTCTGAATAGCACTAGCGGCTCGGTGGCGCAAGACGGTGGAGGACACGTGCTGAACGGAGGTATCAATCTACCAAAAACTTCTCATGTTGCCAGATCCAACTCGTTGCGAAGTTCCAGCCCACCTCGTGTTCGACGAGACCTGCGCGGCAATGCCAATGTGCCTCCAGCCGTGCCAGAGGAGCCAAGTTCTGGTTCCACTCTTGGCCAACAGTCCAACCACCAGCAAGGCTCGTACTCAGCCATGCGACGAGATCCCGCCTTTCACGGATCGAAGCCTCAGCCACAGCAGGCTTCAAATCACATTGGACCGCAGCCCCATTTCCAGCAGCAACCTCCGGTCGATCCACATCACCCAATGTATCCACCGAAGCCACAACATAATGGAAATGGTCCGCTAGCTGTGCACACTGACTTGAATCCTCCGTTGCACTATCGACAGCCTCCACCTCAACAGAATTCTCCAGCCGGTTCCATAACAAGCTCAGCATCACGCCCGGGGCAGCAACAACAGCAGTACCTTTTGCAGCAACAACAGCAGCCCCACCCAAACAACAACTTTGCCGTCCACCATAATATGCCACTGCATATGCCGAATCCAATTGCTCAGGCGCCTCCGCCGCACATCCAACAACAGCAACAGCAGCCACAGCCTCCGAGCCGACCGCCCCCGCCTGTAGGCAACCTTTCGCAGCCTTCCCCGAGCCAGCCGACAAATGACCAAAATCAGAATCCTCATCATCTGCATGCACCTTCGATTCACGGCAGCACGAAAACCAGCTCTAGAGCATCTAGCTCCAGCGGCGGCAATAGCTCCCTGACGCCGGGAAGTACAGGGGCACCAGCCGGTGCACCCAAGCAAGAACAGAGGCTGACACACGAGCAGGTAATCTTTAAATGCATTGATCGGCATATCAGATTCAAACTTGACCCTCTTTTCAGTTCCGTGCGGCTCTGCAGATGGTTGTATCAGCTGGAGATCCCAGGGAAAACCTGGACAACTTTATGAAAATAGGAGAAGGTTCCACAGGCACAGTTTGCATTGCTACAGACAAGTCAACAGGTGAGTGCATCCGTTCAGTTTTTGTAAAATATTCTTGTGTCATCCCCTGATCGGTCGATGGCTTCTTCATTGATTTTATATTAAGTGACGGCGTATTTGTTGCGCACCGCCAGCGAATCTTACAGCAATTTTAGCCATCGATTCTGGAATGGGGCGGTGGTGTGTTGAACGTGACTAAAATGCGCAATTCGTTTGAAAAAAAAGAAAAGCCTTCTTTAGGTGACAACGAGAAGTCTCTTTGTTTTCTCCAACCGTGAATGTGATTGAATTTTAATTTGTAACTAAGGAATGCGCGGCAAGTTAAAGAACTGTTAATTCAGGGAGTGGGATTTTCATCGGACACTTGCCCTTAAATTTGAGTAAAACGAGCGGATGCATACATGTCTGAAATAAGCAAAATCACGGGGCTTGTTTGTGTGTAACATTTTGGGTTGAGATTTCGTTTTCACTTTCATTTGATTTCCGATTGCAAATTCTTGTGAAAAAGAAGTGAGACGGAGAGTATGAAAGAAAGGGAGCACTTTGTGAAGTGCGAGCTAGCAGGGAAAACGAAAATTTGAATAAATGAATTTTAAATAAGTATCGATTTGGTGATGAATACTTAATTCACTTAGCAACCTTATGCAAACTAAACAAAAGTTGATTTTGTAAAGATTAAGCTAAAATGTTGTCTCATCGAACAACAGACAAAGCATAGAGCTGAGCTAATTATGTTGCCACGATTTATTTTGCTGAACGTGGAGGATATTTGCATGATAAGGTTAATTTTGTACAGAAATAAAATAATAATTTTTGTTTGGTATTAGAGTTTTTTAGCGTTATAAACATTTCTTTCTTTTTTTTTTGCGAAATTCAGGCTAATAGCCTATTCGCAAGCGTGAACTTTAAACGCAGCATTTCCACGATAACAAACTGTGGATTTGGAAGACTGATTCTCTATTTCTTCATAGATAACTACACTTCAGGGTGGAACTGGGTCGAAGCTAGCAAGCTTCGCCAGCCAGATCTGTCTCCAGCTAACCGTCTCCAGATATCGACACGAAGTTGGTTGCGGTCCCCTTTCACTTGCGTGCCTTCCACTTGAGTCTCGGTGCTCCTTACTGCGCCGTCTCTGCGGGATGGATTCGAAGATTTTTCGGGTCGGGCGTTGGTGTCCATCTGCTATAGGTGACCCGTGTACATCGCAGTCGTTGTATTTTGACTTTTCTGGCTAGGTCGATGTCGCTGTACAACCCGTACAGTTGTGTTCTATATCTTTTCCTCCACTCTTTGTCTATGCAGACGGGACTAAAAATCAGCTGAGGTATTTTCCTCTCGAAGTAACCTTAAGCGTTTTCATTCGCCTTCGACAGGGTCATGCTTCTGCACCGTGAAGTAGGGCTGGGAAGATAAGGGTCTTAAAAATGAACACTTTAGTTGCTCGAGAGAGTGCTATACCACTCAAATGCCGTTTTAGCCCAAAGAAACAGCGATTGACCAGAGTTTGATAGTAAATCCGTTCGATTTCCAAGCTTGTCACTGGTTCGTAGCTAAGTTGTCTTTACGTGGCCGTGAAATCACCCCGACGGAACGACCCACAACCTGGAGGACCAGATCCTTTTTATGACTCCGAGAACGGAGAGGCGAATAACCCGCTCCTTGTAGGCCTGAGCTCCGAATGTTTCATAGTAGCCCTTATAAAGTGTTTACTAAGTAGTTCGGCCAAACTACTTAGTGAACACCTGTGGAAGCTAGCGTTGATTCCATCTGGGGAGTTCATCCGCCGACGTCCGGAGGCAAGGAAAAGTGCCTTAGGGAAAACACTCCTCCCCCCTCTCGTCTGTTACCCCCAAAAACCTTGCATAGGCGTTAGAACCCAATCTCCAGTTGAGGTACTAGGCACCCAGTCTTCACCACGGGGAGGTGAGAGTAGGAGTTTATGAGCAGAGGTGGGCTTAGTAAACCAGTCGATACTTGTATCCTCTTAAGTGCACATGGCTATCCTATGACGCACTGCACAACTGCCAGAAGAGAAACTAAAACGTCAAATATTTACAGCACTTTCTGCCACAAAAGAATGGGGGCACTTTAAGGCTGCGCTAATGCGCAATAGTGTGTATCATTGAATGCAGAATGCAGTGCAGAGGTATGATTTGTTTTATTTTCTTGGCTTTATCGAACTGAATAGTTTGATTTTATAGAACTGCGAAAAAAGTGCGGTCTGTGGTGACACATAAATATGACGCACTAGGACTTTCATCGAATGAACCTTTTAATTCGATTAAGTAATCCATCTTGCCAGCAGTCTTGGCGAGCAATGTTTCGAATTGGTTGGCATCATGATTGATCAAGGATGGCCAGATGATTTGGCCATCCTGGGATCATCCAAAGAGGAACTTCAACAAGCACTGGATAGGTTTACAGCCGTCTGTGGTGATGCTGGGATTAAAGTAAAAGTAAACAAATCGGAAGTGATGGTTGTTTCCCGAATTCCTGTGCAGTGTACCCTGCACATTAATGGAGTTCCATTAAAACAGGTGGAGAAGTTTAAGTATCTCGGGGTCTTTTTCACGAAAGATGGGAGGAGTGATACTGAGTTGTCCTGTAGAATTGGCCAAGCTGGAGCAATAGTAAAGGAACTGCGCCGGCCGCTTATCAGGAAAGCTGAGCTTGGGGTGAAAGCAAAGATCTCAGTTTTTAATTCAGTGTTCGTTCCGACCCTCATCTATTGTCATGAAATTTGGCGAATGACCGAAAGAATTAGATCGCGGGTACAAGCTGCTGAAATGAGATTTCTGAGGTGCGTTTCTGGTGTTACTCTAAGGGATAGAGTGAGAAACATCAGTATCCGTGGGAATCTCAATTTTGAGCAGCTACTTCTCCGAGTGGATTGATCGATTCTTCGATGGTTTGGACAAGTTGTTCGCATGCCCCCTGAGAGACTTCATAGACAGGTCATGCTTGCCCAGATGCAAGCGCGTCGCCCCCCTGGTAGGCCAAGAAACAGGTGGAGGGATCAGATAAAGAACCTCTCTGAGTCCCGCCTGGGGATTGCGCCGGAGTCTCATGAGTTGGTGGCGGAGGATCGAAAACGATGGAAAGTCAATTTAGCCACCCTTTTAAAGGCTAAGCGGCATTCGAAAATGATGATGATGATGATGATAAGTAATCATCTACATATATACATAAAAGAGGTTCCCGTCCGTGTGTGGTCCCAAAGCTCGAGAACGGATCACTTGATTTTCGCTATGTTGGTTTCGATGGATTCGTATCGTTGAAATAACTTTCATTCACTTGCTTTTCCGAAAAAAAATTTTGAAAGTCAAGCGAGATTTATTGTGATTTTAATGAATTTAATTTAAAGTGAATTTCGATACAATAATTTGGATTTGGGTTATTTGTGAATCAGTGATTCCAATTTCAGTGGCTCCTGTAACCTTTCGAAATCATTTCCAGATCCGGATCGTTCCCGGTCTCATTAAGTGATGAGACGATCATGATGGATTCGTATTGGCTCAAGAAAGGACATTTTCTTGTCCATAGAGAAAACCACTAGAGGAAAATTGGTCCCTTGCTTTGCGTACCGCGCGCCACACCGATAAAATAAAATTTTATTATTCTTTTTACATTTTTCGTTGTATTAAAAGTTAAACGAGGTTTGTTATGATTTTCAAATCAATTTGTAAATTAGTGGAACTTCGGTGGCTGCCTTGTGACTTCATATTTTAGGTCGGTAATTATGAACCCTTTTATATATTAAAAAGGGGACCCCGACCCTGGTCCCTGCTCCTTATGATGGACTTGGATGCTTATTTCGTTGCGGCCGGCGGTTGTTGCAAGTGTCATGCTGGGAGACACAGTGATCCAGATCAAAGCAGAAACGGAGTTTATTAGTCGACTTATGACTTGATGTCCACTGCTGTGCCGAGGCCAAAGCCTAGATCAGTGTTTCAGTGTTGTATGGGTTTGATAACCAAAACTACGTTTTGAAAATATTTTTTTATGTGCAATAAGGGCCTAATATATAGCTACCATTAATATGTTTTCATTGAACACTTTGTTTTCATGTTTTTAGTCGATTGCACAAACAATATTGGCGTTTATTGGCTATATAGATTGAAATAACAATTATTTCATTTATTTGTATCAAGTTACAGATTCTTTTGCCAAAAGAAAATATAAAAAAAATGTTAAGGTTTTTCTTTAAATTGACTTTAAATGCGACCCTTACACCGTCAATCGATTGACGTCATGATGAGCGTCATGACGATTGATGTGTGTAAGAGCTTGATTGACGGTAAAATTGATTAAAAATATTTGAAAGAGCGGGCTATATAAAATAAACAAAACACTTAAAATGTTTGCCAATTGATTGCACTGTGAAAGGGGTAAAATCAATTCACACGTACACATTGCTTGACATCAATTGATTGATCGTGTAAGGTGAGCATAATATTTTTTTAATATTTAATGAACTGTAAAATTTCAATGATCAGTGAAATATTAAAAGTAAATTCAAAGGAAATTTTAATATAAGATATTATATTGTAAGGAAAACAAATATGTTAAGTTAGGTTAGGTTGAACAGGGTTGTGGTGAAAAGGACTAAACAGCAAATATGTTACTAATAAGCTTTATTTTTATACCAATAGAAGATAAAATTGCTGGCTCAATCTGAAACCATGAAAATAACATTTTCTATGATAGCAAGGCAATAATAGCTATGATTAGGCCCTTAAGGAAACAAACGAAATTATTATCTCAGGTGGCAATTCAGGTTCTTTTTTTGTCGGAGGTTGCTACTAGCCGACGTAGGAATCAGACACCACTACTGGAAATTTTAACGTATTAAGTTTTTCCTGTTTGAGAAGGAGCTTCGGTGATAAAGGGCGTAGGTGTTCGGCACTCACCACGTCAGCCCCAAATATCCGCCACCTAATGCGAGCAAAGGACGGACAACTACAGAGAAAGTGTTCCGCTGTATTATCTTCCTCTTCACAGCCAGGACACTGGCTTGGTTTCGCTCAATCCTAACCCATTGAAGTGTTTAGCAAAAGCTTGGTGGCCCGTTAGGACGACTACAAGAAGTCTGCAGTTGGTTTTCCTGGGAGATAAACGGAAAAACTGCTTCGGTCATCAGCGTCCTGTGCATTTGCATGGCCCTAATCCACTCAACTAGGGTTTCATCTACACCGTGTTGTCTGGCTGAGTTGCACATGCTATCATGCGCCGCGTTATCAAAAGCACCCTAAATATAGACGAAACGCCCAGCACGTACTCCTTCTGAGTAAGAAGGTAAGAGCACATTCAATCCTACCAAGAAGGCTTTCAAGCCCAGTTTCGCAGGATTTTCCGCACTAATAAGCGTGTTGCATCTCAGAAAGAGGATGCAAACGAAGAGCAACCTTACGCACGCGCATCTCAACCAGTCTCTCTAAGTTTTTCAGCTGAAAGGAAGGCAGACTTATGGGTCTAAAACGTTTGGCTAGGCTATAGTCTGACTTACCAGGTTTTGGTTTGAAAACGACTTTAACCATGCGCTAAAGGGTAGGTGATAGCGTTATCAGTCACCACTTTAGATGCAATGTATCAGTTAAGCCGCGTTGTGTTCGCTGGTTCTGCAGTGGCCACCGTTGCCGGTACCACTGAAGAGCACGTGGTGATCTGATTTTCCGGGAAGTGAGTCTCAAGGAGAAGACTGAAGGTCTCCGCCTTGGTCTCAGTGTAGGTGCCATCAGGTTTAAATATTGACGCGAGTTTGCTTGGTCTGTTCTAGCTTACTAGTTTCACTTATAGATTCGCTCCTCACAAAATTTTTTATAAGAATCATTTTTCGAATTGCGAATAAGTCTCTTGAAATCCTTTTGTTTCGATCGATATAGATTCCAGTCTTCTACTAAATTGGTTTTTAAGGACCGGTTCAGGAGCTTCCTGGTCTCTTTGCGAATACGGCGTAGTTGGGCATTCCACCAAGGTACCGATTTGCTACGAGAGTTTTTCGTAACTGGGCACGCCAGTTCAAAACAACGGGTAAGGATGCTGTTCAGATTTTGAGCAGACATCTCTACCCCTTGTCGTGACCTCAGTTTGAGTGGAACTTGAACAGAGTGGCCAAGTTCCTCTCCAAACTGTGCCCAATTCGTTTTTCTCGGATTGCTCCTACCTTGCAAAGGTAGAACTTCGTAATTGATTTGAAATTCGATGTATCTGTGATCTGGCAGGGTGCTATCTGGCGATACCCTCCATTTTGTGATAAAGATCCAAAAGACGATCTCCTCTTGCGTTACATTTGCTGCTGTCCCAGACAGTATTCTGAGCACTAGCATCGCAGCACAAGACGAGACCCAATCCTTTGGATTCACAACTGCCTTTGATGGAGAAGGAGTCAAAGAGTTATAGGGGAAATAGGCCGAGGCAACGACAAAGGTTTCCCATTTGCCGTTAGCATGGCAGGGAATAGAGACAGCAACCAGATCTTGGGCACAAAACCCTTCGATCGTAACTGCCTCTAGGGATTTCGATGCAATAAGACAAGTCGTATGTCTTCCGGACTTCTTATCTTAAAGAATGTGGTGTGAAGCACTCAATCCACCAAGACCACAGATGTGACCCTCCCACACCCATGGATGTTATGCATGCTTTTGTACTACATGCCGTAAGCCTGCTACGAAGGAGAGCAGTAGAGGCCTTGCAGTGCTGTAGGTTGATCTGAGTATATGGATGTAGACTCAGGGTTACGTACACTATTAGCGCCGTTTTTTTTTTTATTGAAACGGAAGTAATCCTACCAAAATGTAGATAGGGACTCATGTCGTACCTAGATTCGATCGGCAGAAGCCATGCCCATGCCCACGACCAAACAACTACCATCTTCATCAAGACGAATTTTGCACGTTCCATGCGAACGGACAATCCAGGCTTTTATGTCGAGGCCAGGAGTCTGGGCTCGCAAACGCTTCAGCACATCCGCTGTTTTCCCCAGTTTCTCAGGGATCCAGCAGATGGCACGCGTTAGCTTGGGTGGCTTGTAGACCTCAAAAGTTGAGGTCCCAAGGGGAAAAATTTTCGGCACCATACTGCGTAGCCATTCAGAGGTTTGCTGCGATGAGGTCTTCACCCAAAAGGTTCCGTCCTTCGAACCAGAGCCTTCCACCCGAATGCAAGCAGTAGTTGCCTCCGCTAGTTCCAACAATCGAGTTTTGCAGTGTTCGCACTCCGCAGCACTCAAACTGTTGTCGTTACCTGCTTTCCCAATTCGAACTGCTAAAGGGGAGACAGCAGCATTCCGATAAAAATCCCTCTCATCTCCCACCTTGACTATCGTGCTTTCCACGTGTGGTGTTCCATTGGCTCACACATCAGCCTGTCAAGTCCAAACCGCAATGTTGCGTTGCTGTGTACGTTCGATGGCACGCAGAGTAGAGCATAAAGGGCAAAACGAAATGTTACTTCAAAACTTCACCCCGCGTTTGACGGTCAATATCGTAGACGCATCTACAACGCAAACGTAGACTACTTTCTACCTTTGTGTGCGTTGAACAACCTCATGCTTATTCATTGTGTGGTAAGTGAGTGTAGTTCTCTTTTCGTCATCGTGTGTAGGTTGTGGGGACAAAAAAGGGTTGTTTCTGCCTATAAACAGAATAAAAACAGATTTGCGTGGAGTAGAGAGGTTTGAGTAGAAAATGTGATGTTTTTCGGTATTATTTCTGTTTTCAGTTTTCAACTGAGTTGTTTTCAGTTCAACAACTCGCAATGTGTTCGTTTTTAGCATGCACAAAGCCACGAGTTCACCACCTTGAATATACCTATTTGTGATCGAATTAAAAGAAATAACTTTATTTTTATTGCTAGGCAACTTGAATGGTTTTTAAAAAGCATCTTTTCTGTCCTTTCTTTTGAAAATATCTTTTAAAAAATCTTTCAAGAGAAATTGAATGTGTTTGGGCAGATACCCAATTTCCTACCCAAAACGCAAATTTGCGTCGTGCGCCCTTTGACGTAAAGAATCTTAAAGTTTTGGAAAAGCATGGCAACGCGCGCAGCAACGCAGCATTGCGTTTCTAGCTTTAAAGTCACATCACCATCATCCACTCGAACACCGGTCGCGAGCAGACATATGGGTCTGAGGGGCTGTATTACTCTTAATGAGCTTAGGTTTTTTATTGCTTTTTGGTTCAGCAGAAGAGAAGGCGATGTCCAATGCAGAGGACTGATTTGCTTCAGTTGGTGAGACTTCCACCGACCTGTCCCGCTTCATGGAAATCGCCGAAGAGCCGACCGGACAAGCAGCACCTTCAGCCCGTGAAGCTTCTTTGCTCGACTTTTCGATCTGCCGCTTCCTTTTCCTCTTCCGCCGACCCTTAGTTAGGCGCACCCCAGAGCCCACCTCTACCGGAGCCCGTTCAACCACAGAGATATTCCGAGTGGTCACGTCAGTAGCAGTGCACTGGGTAGCAGCCGCACTCATGCTCAGATTTCCGAGCGAGTCGGATACCGAGCTACAAGAGTCGCAGGGTATATCAAAAATGAATGTTGGGGCCTCCAGATTCCGTGCCCCGACCGTAGACACGTCGTCGGAATGACTGCGGGTGGATTTTACCACCTGGAGTAGAAACATCCTTTAGGTTGTCCATTCATCATGATTTATGAGTTTTTTCTACTTCTCCTGTAGGTTAGAGTACACTAACGTTTGGATGGAAAGGGAAGGAAGAAAGTGATGAGAGGGATGCGGGCAAAGGATGGAAAAGGTTGCTTTCGCGGTTTTGATTTGCCCCCGAAAAACAAACTAGGGTCAGCGGGGTCGTCAAACCCGTCACCTCACCTAAGCGAAGTGCCCTTGCGGCAAACACTCATCAGGTCTCTTATGTGCAAAACTAAACTACCCAAATTGTGAGTAAACGAACAGACCTATTGCGTTCAATGCAAGGATTAATTTTCAGGGTTTCATGAGTTTTTGACAATCAGCTGACAGCCCTGTAAAATACGAGTGTACTTTCAGAGCGCAAGGGAGCTGATTTTATCAAAATGAACCTAGTATAACCGCAGCCACGCTCCTCAAATGTAGTCAGCGCTTGCTTCACAATGGGTAGTAAGTACATGCTCAGATACACAAAAGTTGCATACCGAATCGAAACGAAAGAATTCAATTCCGTAAGCCTTAAAGTTTTATTGTGTAAACATTTTTCTTGAGTATCAAAATCCCAATAAGAAACTTCGAAATATCCCCTGATCTTTGAACCTTTTAGGAATAGTTGTCATAAGTTGGATCCTTTGAAACCTCTCAATGTAGTCATTACACAAACAAACTTTATCAAATACATCTTCTAAAATTCTACTTCAATGAATTTAACGTCATCGACAAGAGATGCGCTTCTCTTATCAGATTCTTTAACACGTCCTATTGTCCATGCTTTCTGTTTGTGGGCATGCATAGCTGCATATTCTTCGCAAAATGCTTCGGCGTTCTCAGCTGGCAAGCAAATGAGCAAACCCCCCGAAGTTTCAACGGCTCGTCCGGTTTTTAGCTTCTTGTCTTGGCCGACTATTGCACCGATTTCGAGGACATTTTTTATGACTGGCAGCGTCTCAATAATGAATTCCACAGTCTGTTTTTGGAATTCAGCTAGATTCAAAGCGTGTCCTAGTAATCCAAAGCCAGTGACGTCTGTCGCGGCATGTGCTGAGTGTTTGTGCATCAGAAGGGCTCCTTAAAACGAAAGTTAATTATTTATCTCAAAACCAATCGAGACAACTCACCATTTAGATTAAGGTGTGCCATCGACTGTATAGCTGTTTGAAAGGTGTCTACTATGTCTAGTTCGGTTTTGTGCAAAGTAAGTTTTTCATACTTTTCACCCTTTTCCTCCCACCAAATGTACGCGTTTGTAGCCAGCTGCGTACCTATCGGTTTTGTCAGGACAATAGCATCGCCTGGTTGTGCGTTTGATGGCCTAAAATAATCCGAAATCAGTAAAGAATTTAAACCAACTTGAAAATTCACTTGCATGATAATCTCTTGACTTGTGCACACAGAGCTCGCGATTCCCCCTATGATGCACCAAGGATTTACAGCGATATTTCTCACACCAACAGTACAGCCGGCTAGTTTAGCCGACTCCTTAAATCCATCGATGATCATGGGAACAACTATGTCCCTTTGCTCGTCGGTGAATTCTGTTGGAGAACTAATGATAAGGCTGAGCTTGTCAATTTTAGTCACACCCACGGCGTAGACGTCGCTTAGCACATTAGCTAAAGCTATTTTTCCCATGATTTTCGGGTTATCTACCAGCGGATAGAAAAAGTCTACAGTTTGAACTAGAGATAAATGCTTGTGCCGTGATAGAGGTATGACTGCGCAATCCATACCACTACCTGTAACATTAAACGTTAAGAAAATTATAGATTTCGGGTTTGTTAATATTACCTATATAGTTGTCATTGTCATGAGAAGAATGAGGTGCTTTAGAAGATGTATTTGATATGTCTATCCCCTCAAGATATTTTAGAAGCACATCTTGAGGGAGTTTGCAGCCTCAGCCGCGTAATGTTGAAAATTTAGTTAATCGGAAGTCGGCAGCTAGGCCGTTATCTTCCGGATTAAACATAATGATATTGTTTTATTCAAAACTTGTTGAATGTTAAAAAAATATGTTCCAAATGATTGTCGTTGTACACTTCCGGATGAAACACTTGTCACGCTGACACGAAGTGAGATGACAGGTGGATGACACCTTTGGAGTGTGTTCACAAGATATGTTGTGCGTTAAGTGCTGCCACTTTTTATTTCATTTTGATTGTTACTTTCGTAGGAATAAGTAGGGAAAGGAATAGAACAATAATGCCATGGTCACAAAGCTGGAATTAGTGGCAGAAGATTAAAAATTATATATATGCGATTACTTACAAAAACTTTATAGGGCGCCTTTCCTTTACGGTTGAGATTGTAGACAACAGTGTTTGGTCGGCCCTCTTCGCGGATTAAAAGGATTTCATCTCTCTTTTTCGCAGAGTTAAGCCGCTAACGCGGCTTTGTTGTCCGCTAAGGGTAGTTACGAATTGTGTGGCAGGCGTCAATTTTTCTTGCCTGTAACTTATAAAATTATAGAGAGACTATTTAGAAGTTAAAAAATTGCTGTTAAAAAATCTTAAAGAAACAAATTTTTAGAAAAATATTGCATTTCTTTAAATTTTTTGAAAATAATACAAAAATCGCGCGATTTTCAAAAAGTTTAAAGTGTTTCTTCAAACTTTTACGATAAAAACTTGCGTTGCATAATTTATTGTTCTTCAGAGAATATGCAAACCAATTTGAATAGTTTCTATTGAAAAGACAGAACTCATTTGAGATGTCAACATAAACGTCACCCATGTCATCAGACGCTAAACCCATTTACGTTTGACGCATTTGACAGATAAAGAAAAAACTATCTAAACCAATTCGTATGGAAAATACTGAAATTTTGCTAATTTATTAAATATTCCATCCTTTTCATGAAATTGGTGTTTTAAAATTATGGTGTTTTAAATTATATTATATATTGTATACCAAAAATATAAGAAAGCATTTAAAACAAACCGAGAGTCAAAATTCATGCTGGAAAGTCGAGCCGACTTAACTATACGAAAACGTTAAGCAATGTTGTGCTTGGTTGGTTTTTAGCCGTAGATATTTCGAAATGTTTTGTAGATAAGAAAAAACTCCAAACACGAAACTAAGGTAAAGTTGATGTTGAATTGTTATGGTTTTCTAAAAATGTTGAAAAGTTCTTGAGAAATGCAGATTTGCAAATAGATTTTAGACCGTTATCGTTGTCAGTAGTTTTCAAAGTGTTTGAAGTCATAACTTTCAACCTTTTACTTAGCAAAACTGATATTGAGCACATTTATAGAGCACCTTAAAGTAAAACAGACGCTTTAGTCACATTTTCCCGAAAGCGTTCTCATACTGGGATTATGAGTACTCTTGACTATGAGTACATTTTTTTTTTTCGGGATAGGGAATACAATATACAGAACATATTCCAATTTTTATCTAGAATATCCAGAATGGAGTAAATAAAAAACGAAAAATGAAACCAAAAAACAAACTAACAAACTATTTTCATGAACCGCTACCTTTTAAGTACGGGAAATTATGATAAATACAAACCTTTTTTACTTTTGAGCGACTAAATATCAGTAAAATGAGAAAATATTCCTTTCATTTCTCCTCTTCACTAGGCACAAAAAGAATACATTGAATATCCCAACCCAATAATGGTTTATCCGGAATATTTCATTAGTACCTAAATAGCTTATTCCGTATATTCCGATCATTCGGAATGAATAAAGTAACACACTAACTGCAAGCATTTTCGGAAAAATTTAACAAATATGCATGAAAAACGTCCCCCTTTTATATTATGTCTCCACTGACCATAAAACTGCAATAAGCGGGAGAGAAAAAGCATATAGTACCGGCGCCGAAAAGCATAAAGCATAAGTGAAATAAGCCGATTAGAAAGCTAACTCAAAGCCATAGGTGATCAAAGGTAACAAAACAAAGACATAGCCGCTATACAGACCAGAAAACCAGGTAGGCAGGCATCATCATCATCATTATTTTCGAATGCCGCTTATCCCTTAAAAGGGTCGCGGAGCGAGGGTGGCTAAATGGTCTTTCCATCGTTCTCGATCCTCCGCCACCAATCCAAGAGACTTTGGCGCAATCCCCAGGCTGGACTCAGAAAGGTTCTTTACCTGATCCCACCACCTGTTTCTTGGCCTACCAGGGGGGCGACGCGCTCGCATCTCGGCTAGCATAACCCTGTCTAGGAAGTCTGTCAGGGGGCATGCGAACAACGTGTCCAAACCATCGAAGAATCGATCGCTCCACTCGGAGAAGTAGCTACTCAACATTAAGATTTCCACGAATACTGACGTTTCTCACTCTATCCCTTAGAGTAACACCAGCAACGCACCTCAGAAATCTCATTTCGGCAGCTCGTACCCGCGATATAATTCTTTCGGTCATTACCCAAATTTCAGGATCATAGATGAGGGTCGGAACGAACACTGAATTAAAAACTGAGATATTTGCTTTCACTCCAAGCTTAGCTTTCCAGATGAACGGCGGGCGCAGTTCTTTTACTATTACTCCAGCTTGGCCAATTCTACAGGACAACTCAGTATCACTCCTCCCATCTTTTGTGAAAAAGACCCCGATATACTCAAACTTCTCCACCTGTTTTAATGGAACTCCATTTATGTGCAGGGTACACGGCACAGGAGTTCGGGAAACAACCATCACTTCCGATTTGTTCACGTTTACTTTCATCCCAGCATCACCCCAGGCGGCTGTAAACCTATCCAGTGCTCGTTGAAGTTCCTTTTTGGATGATAGAGAGGTAGAGAGGTGGGCAGGCAGAAGTGAAAATTCCACTTGAAAAAAACTGGTGAAAGATCAGAGAACCGGTCTAATAGTTACGGCAACTGTTAGTTAAATTTAATTAACAGAGAGCCTGCGCTCTCGCTACCCATGTTTTCCTTGGGTATGTGCACAAGCTTTGAAAACTTTTCTTCTTCAACCCCCTTTCCTGTCTGTAAGGTTGCTCCATTAGCTTTTTCTTCGCTTCTTTAAGGAGAGTCATTGGACGTAATTTTGATGGTATGCCGAGTGGGTGTTGGGAGTGACGATGGGCAAGAACCTCCCTAAGCAAGTTTAACCGAACTGAGATAAATCGTGCCACTTGTAACAAGTTGTCCTTTTGGCCCTAACCAGACTCACAACGTCAACGACTCCTTTTGGCCCTAACCAGATGCCCACGTGGGAAATGATTATGCGATTAAGAGTCTCATTCTCTGTCCACTGAGCTAGCCGTCTTTTAGCCCCCTTTCCTGTCTGTTTAGGCTCCTTTGTTAGTTTTAAGCTTTTTTTTCTTTGCTTTTACAATAGTCAGTGGAACGTAAGATGTGTGCCGAGCGGCTGTTGAGTGGCAAGAACCTCCCAAACCGTCTACTTTCCGAGGTGATACAAATTGTCCCACAGCTTGTAACAAGTCGCCCTTGTGGCCATAACGACTGACAAAAATGGCGTTCAACGTAGGACATAAACTCACGATTTTGATATTGAGAGCCTCATGCTCTACTGACTGAGCTAGCCGGGCTTTAGGCTCGTTCGGGTAAGTAGAGCTTAGATTTACCTAGGGCTGGTTGGAATAAGCTCACTTTCTTCCTTCCCATCTTTTCCGAGGGTATGAGCACAAGCTTTTTGAAACCTTCTTTTTCAACCCCCCTTTCTGTCTGTAATATTCCTTTATTAGGGTTTAGCTTGTTCTTCTCTCCTTTAAGGAAAGTCATCGCGATCGGCGCGTATTGCGTATTTTGTGTGCCGAATGGCTGTTGACAGTGATGAGTGGCAAGAACCTCCTCAACTGACTATCCAAGCTGAGATAAATCATGCCGCTGCCCTCACTTATACATAGTTGCCCCTGAGGCCCTAACCAGACTCGCAATAATTTGCAAGAGAATGCATCATAATTGGTTACTAAAAAAGCAAACAAATTTTGAAGTACATACTATAGCTCTGGAAGTATACAATTTCTTTCCGTTTCGTACCAAATAATTATACCTATAATCTAAGATTTTCTTTTTATCGTTTTAAGGTCGACAAGTTGCTGTTAAAAAGATGGATTTACGAAAGCAACAACGAAGAGAACTTTTATTCAACGAAGTGGTCATAATGCGGGATTATCACCACCCAAACATAGTCGAAACATATTCTAGTTTTTTGGTAAACGACGAATTATGGGTTGTAATGGAGTATCTAGAGGGTGGTGCCCTCACTGATATCGTCACACATTCCCGAATGGATGAGGAACAAATCGCAACTGTTTGCAAGCAGTGCCTTAAGGCTCTAGCATACCTACATTCACAAGTAAGCTATTATAAATTTTTCGACGGACTTTTGTTTTATTTCTCCTTTTTCAGGGTGTAATTCATCGTGATATCAAATCCGATTCCATTCTACTCGCCGCCGATGGTAGAGTTAAGCTTTCCGATTTCGGATTCTGTGCCCAGGTCTCGCAGGAATTGCCAAAGCGTAAGTCACTTGTTGGCACTCCCTATTGGATGTCTCCCGAGGTGATTTCTCGTCTTCCGTATGGACCGGAAGTGGATATCTGGTCGCTGGGCATAATGGTAATTGAAATGGTCGACGGCGAGCCGCCATTTTTCAACGAGCCTCCACTACAAGCAATGCGACGCATTCGTGATATGCAGCCGCCAAATTTGAAGAACGCGCATAAGGTATCGCCCCGTTTGCAGTCATTTTTGGATCGCATGCTCGTGCGTGATCCAGCTCAGCGAGCCACAGCAACCGAGCTTTTAGCCCACCCATTCCTCCGTCAAGCAGGTCCTCCGTCTTTATTAGTACCATTGATGCGCAACTCAAGGCAACATAACTAGAACCGACAGAAAGCAGCATGATTTTTACTGCTTTTGCCAATTTCACAATCAGTATAAGTTTACATATGCGCCACGAGTATTTTTTTCTTTCCATTACAAAGCCTTAGGAAACTTAATTTTTTTATTTAACATATAGAAACATAAAACCCATACAAAGGTATGTTTGAGCTTTAAAAATCGAAAGGATAATAGTAACTACGTGCCTTTAAAGTGAAAATATATCATGTGTTAGAAATAAAGACAATAAACGAGGGAAGGTGTTATAAGTTTTTCAAAAACTTCATTCCGCCCGCCACCAGACTCCAGTTACAGTGAGTATTCAAAAATATTTTTATAAAATATAAATTTTTGAGACAGTCGGCAATATTTTTAATACGATTTCCTTGTTGTATTGTTGCATTTATTTAATTATGTTTAATATATTAGTTATATTTTTTTATTTTTAATTCAACTCGAATAATTGTATGCTTCGAAAAATACATCGATTAGTATAAAAACTATTGAAGTATATTTAGTACTTATAAACTCTCCATTTTGTTATTATTATAATTCTATTATTAATTGTAAGTGTATTGTCTTTTCTTGTTTAAAATCTAAAAACCCAATTCAACGAACATTCCAATAAATTAATTATATTCTAATAATGCTTATGATATGATTATGTAAAAATTTGTAATGTTTTAATTTAAACCACGAAAATTTAAGTATGTCTTGTTTTTTTGTTACTTAAATTATAAGAAATAAGGAAAGAAATTTACGTATTGTAAAAAACGGTTAAGATAATGTTAAAATAAAAATAAAAACGTGTTAAGAGCGTAAAAAATGTTTAACTGAAGGAGGAACCTTTCTTGAGGCCATTAAGGGCCGGTTTTTCAGTGCTGAGTGAAGTCCAGCTTAAACCATGACTTGAGACCTGACTGGCATATTTAAGGAGAGGTCTAACGTAAGTCACGAATGAAAGAATATAAAGATTATCTTATAAGCATGTTGCGACAAAAAGTCCGCTTCTTTACACAACAATCGGTGCTGGCCAATCACAGCTCATGAATCTGTTTTTTTTTTTTTTTTTTTTTTTAACCCCGAACGGTGTAACTCAAAATGGTGTAATCTTATGTTCCGTGATTTGTGAGCATAAAGTCCAAAACACAATGCTGCGTTGCTGCGTGCGTTCGATGACAAGCAGAGTAGAAACAACGGGCGCATATGGGGCAAAACGAAATGTTACTTCAATACTTCACCCCGCGTTTGACCGTAAATATCGTAGACGCATCTTCAACGCAAAAGTAGATCTACTTTCTACGAGCGTTGAACAACCTCATGCTCATTCATTGTGTGGTGAGTGCGTATAGTTCTCTTGTCGTCAATATTAAAAAGGGGTTGTTTCTGTTTATAGTCAGAATAAAAATAGGTTTGCGTAGAGTAGAGGTTTGAGTAAAGAATATGATGTTTTTCTGTTTTAAATTTTTCGCGATAACTTGCAATGTGTTGGTTTTAAGCATGCAAAAGACACGAGTGCACCACCTTGGATTTATTTGTGATGGAACGAACAGAAATAATTTTATTTTCATTGCTATCCAATTTGGTTCGTTTTTAAAAAGCATCTTTTCTGTTCGTTCTTTTGTAAATATTTTTTTTAATATCTTTAAACAAAAATTGAATGTGTATGAGCTGATACTTTCTAATTTCCTACCCCAAAACGCAAAGCGGCATTTCGTTTTGCAAATTTGTTAGGTGCGTTGTTTGACGTAAAGTATCGTTAAGTTTTGGAAAAGGAATGACGAAAGGAAATGACAACGCATATTAACGTACGCACGCAGCAATGCAGCCTTGCGATTCTAGCTTAAATACTCACCCCAATTACGCAAGTGGTATACAAGAAGTCACCTTGACTGGTACTCGTATCGTATTGTATTTGCTTTGCGATTATGCAAGTCGTATGCGTTGAATACGACTCCATCCCAGATGCAGTCGGGCAGCAACGCGTTTCATCGCACTTCAAATGCACAAGTAGTGTCAAAATTTTAGATAAAAAAAATCAAGGCAAGCTTGAAAGGTTCGGAGATTTATGTAAGAAATCAAATTGAAAAACGAAAAAGGAGAATCAATTCAATCAATAAATTTTTTGATGATCGTATTGATGTGGAGGAACCAACACACCGGTTGGCAAACATCCGCAGAGCCATGAAAGATAGTTTATTCCAATGAATTTGCGGAATGCATGGTGTGTTTTTAAAGTTAAAATTTCAAACCGATTTCCAGCAGTTTTGTTAATTTTTTTCGACTTCCCGAAAATACAACAACACAACTTTTGGAAGAAGTAAGACCATTGTGAACAGCGTACGCACAACGTCAGTGGCACCAATTTGGAAGTTGCTGCCTGTGCTCCAGGTCTTCGCTAAAGGAGCATATCAAACAAGCGCTGAAAACTATTTTACTTTAGCAATACCACAGCCAATGTTTTCAAATATTTTAAAGGAAATGTCCAGTAACATATCGATATAGAAACATTTAAAAAAATCTGTTGGTTTTCATGTTTCTGATAAGGTTTACTTGAAGTCACTTTTCAAATGTCAAGTGAAGAAAACACGACAAGATCCGTTGAAAAAACGACTAAACACGGCTTGCATAATTCCGATGTGAACCGGATACCGCACGCGATGGTATGCGTTTTTCTTCTTGACATGAAACTCATTAGCGTACGAGTATGTTCGTAGTGACTCTTAGTTTCATAATAACGAAATACGAGCAAGCTCGAATGTGACTCTCGAATACGACTTCCGTGATTGGGGTGAATGTAAAGGGCTTTGATAACGTAAGGGTCCGAAAATTCTTTTGACCATCGCTTCACAAAACCAAGTGCGGAGTTAGCTCGGACTATAATGTTTCTAATTGGGCTACGAGAGTTAAGCTCGCTATCGCAAATAACTCCTAGATTGCGAAATTCAGTAGCTGTCGGCATCTGCTTGTCATCGATAAAGTAAGTTCTTGTCGTTCGAAGGTACGTTTGCGGGAGTAAAACCTTCAGCCGAATGAATCCGTCGATCCCAATGCTTCCGTTACCTCGAAGTACACAAACGACAACTGACTTAAATATACACGTTCTTATGGGAAGCTGCCCATAGGAGAACTTCGGGACGTACGTTTCTTTTCATAAGAACGTGTGCATTTCACTGAGTTGTAAGTTGTGTACTTCTTCGGCACGGATTCGTTGGGCTAAAGAATTCGTACGTCAAATATGCCAAAATGGCATGCAGTCTTATCTAAGCCTAAAGCATAGAATTTGGGCATATTTGACGCACCTAAGAAGAAAAATGGTGAAAATATTTTTCGATTTACGACAAATAAACCAAAATGGCAATCAGTCTAATCTAAACTTAAGTGATGCCTGCCTTTTATTGATCTCCAATAAGTTCTTTCTACATCGCTCTGCAATATTTTTAAGGTAGTATTTTAATCGTAATCTTATTTTTTTTCGGTGGAAACACTAAAATTCAAATTCGATCTTCCTACGATAACCTCTGTTTTTCTGCTATGGAACTACCCCACAGGATTGGCAAAACGAGTTTTTGAAGAATAGGAAAGTACCCCATATAATTCCTACTTCCATTGACATGCTATAATATGAACAAATAGTTAACAACTTCACGAGAGTTTAATCGACATTCGTGTTTGTAGTGCTAAAGAGTTCTTCGCCACAATTTCACTTCATCACTGGGTATGAAAACAATTCAATCTCGGCCGCACCTAACCATTCGCAACCATTTCATTGTTTTCTGATCTGTGATTGGGCAGCACAGATTTTTTTTACATGCATGCAAGGTGACAGTTCCATCCCATGACGTCAGATTTACAGTTAGGTTTGTCAAACAAAAGTCATAACAAACGCGTGTCGTAATTCTTTCATTCATTCATTCAATAGGTTCATTCGATGAAACTTGCCCCAGTGCGCCCTGAAATCGCACTCGCACTTTTCAGTGCGATCAGTTGATTGTCAAAAATTCAATACAACCCTGAAAAGTGCGCTCTTCATCGAACGCAAAATTGCACATCGGACCCTGTCATTCTCATTTGACAGGCAAAAAAAATATGGAGCTAAAAAATATCTAAACAAAACCTTGTCACACTCAAAACTAACTGAGGCTACTGTCGCAGAATTCAACATGGTGATTTATTCCATTGTGAAAATACCTGTAATTATAGAATTGTAAACAAAATCAAAATAAAAGCAAAGAAAATTTGTTTTTACCTTCGCAGAAATTTTTCATTTGCACTGGGCAGCTGACTAAAAAGCACTGAACTTTCTGCCCCTACAAAATCCTCAGGGCTCTTTAGTGCTGCAATAGTGCGCCACAGTGCTTTCATCGAATAAAGTGCAAAGTGGACTGGGTTGTTGTCTTAGCTTCATCGAATACAGAACTGATAAAAAAAATGCGCACTGTGGCGCCATATGGCGCACTAGGTCAGTGGCACCAATTTGGAAGTTGCTGCCTGTGCTCCAGGTCTTCGCTAAAGGAGCATATCAAACAAGCGCTGAAAACTATTTTACTTTAGCAATACCACAGCCAATGTTTTCAAATATTTTAAAGGAAATGTCCAGTAACATATCGATATAGAAACATTTAAAAAAATCTGTTGGTTTTCATGTTTCTGATAAGGTTTACTTGAAGTCACTTTTCAAATGTCAAGTGAAGAAAACACGACAAGATCCGTTGAAAAAACGACTAAACACGGCTTGCATAATTCCGATGTGAACCGGATACCGCACGCGATGGTATGCGTTTTTCTTCTTGACATGAAACTCATTAGCGTACGAGTATGTTCGTAGTGACTCTTAGTTTCATAATAACGAAATACGAGCAAGCTCGAATGTGACTCTCGAATACGACTTCCGTGATTGGGGTGAATGTAAAGGGCTTTGATAACGTAAGGGTCCGAAAATTCTTTTGACCATCGCTTCACAAAACCAAGTGCGGAGTTAGCTCGGACTATAATGTTTCTAATTGGGCTACGAGAGTTAAGCTCGCTATCGCAAATAACTCCTAGATTGCGAAATTCAGTAGCTGTCGGCATCTGCTTGTCATCGATAAAGTAAGTTCTTGTCGTTCGAAGGTACGTTTGCGGGAGTAAAACCTTCAGCCGAATGAATCCGTCGATCCCAATGCTTCCGTTACCTCGAAGTACACAAACGACAACTGACTTAAATATACACGTTCTTATGGGAAGCTGCCCATAGGAGAACTTCGGGACGTACGTTTCTTTTCATAAGAACGTGTGCATTTCACTGAGTTGTAAGTTGTGTACTTCTTCGGCACGGATTCGTTGGGCTAAAGAATTCGTACGTCAAATATGCCAAAATGGCATGCAGTCTTATCTAAGCCTAAAGCATAGAATTTGGGCATATTTGACGCACCTAAGAAGAAAAATGGTGAAAATATTTTTCGATTTACGACAAATAAACCAAAATGGCAATCAGTCTAATCTAAACTTAAGTGATGCCTGCCTTTTATTGATCTCCAATAAGTACTTTCTACATCGCTCTGCAATATTTTTAAGGTAGTATTTTAATCGTAATCTTATTTTTTTTCGGTGGAAACACTAAAATTCAAATTCGATCTTCCTACGATAACCTCTGTTTTTCTGCTATGGAACTACCCCACAGGATTGGCAAAACGAGTTTTTGAAGAATAGGAAAGTACCCCATATAATTCCTACTTCCATTGACATGCTATAATATGAACAAATAGTTAACAACTTCACGAGAGTTTAATCGACATTCGTGTTTGTAGTGCTAAAGAGTTCTTCGCCACAATTTCACTTCATCACTGGGTATGAAAACAATTCAATCTCGGCCGCACCTAACCATTCGCAACCATTTCATTGTTTTCTGATCTGTGATTGGGCAGCACAGATTTTTTTTACATGCATGCAAGGTGACAGTTCCATCCCATGACGTCAGATTTACAGTTAGGTTTGTCAAACAAAAGTCATAACAAACGCGTGTCGTAATTCTTTCATTCATTCATTCAATAGGTTCATTCGATGAAACTTGCCCCAGTGCGCCCTGAAATCGCACTCGCACTTTTCAGTGCGATCAGTTGATTGTCAAAAATTCAATACAACCCTGAAAAGTGCGCTCTTCATCGAACGCAAAATTGCACATCGGACCCTGTCATTCTCATTTGACAGGCAAAAAAAATATGGAGCTAAAAAATATCTAAACAAAACCTTGTCACACTCAAAACTAACTGAGGCTACTGTCGCAGAATTCAACATGGTGATTTATTCCATTGTGAAAATACCTGTAATTATAGAATTGTAAACAAAATCAAAATAAAAGCAAAGAAAATTTGTTTTTACCTTCGCAGAAATTTTTCATTTGCACTGGGCAGCTGACTAAAAAGCACTGAACTTTCTGCCCCTACAAAATCCTCAGGGCTCTTTAGTGCTGCAATAGTGCGCCACAGTGCTTTCATCGAATAAAGTGCAAAGTGGACTGGGTTGTTGTCTTAGCTTCATCGAATACAGAACTGATAAAAAAAATGCGCACTGTGGCGCCATATGGCGCACTAGGGCTTTCATCGAATGAACCTATTTATTCTTTCATTCATGCGTAACTATCTCGCTCGCATCTCTCGTTCTTACTTGATATGAAAACAATGAAATGGTAGCGCAGCGTAGGCCTGTGCGCGAACGAGGCAAAAAAGTTTGTTTTCATACCAAGTGACGAAAAGTGACATTTTGGCGAAAAGCTCAATTGGCGAGAGTTGCAAACATTTTTCAAAATTAAAGCCGTAGGGAAAACCCTGGGGGTGAATTCGGCTATGGTGATTTGTGATTTTCACATTTTGTGGCAGTCAATGTGATCAAACAAAATAATACTTCTGCGTAAGGTGATCACAAAAATATTGTTGCGAATCGTTGCTTTACTTAAGCCGCGGTGTCACAAGGAACAGAAACAGAAACAGAATTTCATACATTAGCAACGCAAAAAGCATTCAACGAATTTAGGTTTCAGTTGCTAATGTATGAAATTCTGTTTCTGTTCCTTGCGACAGCGAGGCTTTAGGCTTGTGATGTAAGAACACTGGTTTTTATTCGTGCATGCAGAAAGAGTAGGCAAAAACACCAACTTACTAGAAAGTTTGAAAACTGGCGACCAGCTGATTTTGACGGTGATTGATCGGGAGCTGTCACAAGAAAATTGTGATGATCACAGTTTACGCTGACGAATTTTTGTCATATGTGACATCACTTATCATAGATCACCTTAGCCGATTTCAGCCCTGCTTTGTGCTAATACTCACAAGACTCGGTATTGTTGAAGCACTATAAATTACGACCATAAATTACTGAACAACTAGATATTCAACTTCGGGCATGTGAGCTTAGCCCACAAGCTGAAACTGATGAATTTACCTAAACTCAGGCATTTGTTTCATGCCTCATTTCTCAGGCCCAGTTTCATGCAATTCTGTTTGGGTCCTTTTACATCAGCTAATAGCGGAAGGTAAATTGTTGTTGCGGCTTCTCACACCATCGACTCGGAAATTCAAAACTTTATAAAAGTTTTGAACGCTTTTTAAAAAATGTAAACAAATGGATGTTGAGGGCAAAATGGGCGAAAGTTGAATATCTAGTTATTCAGAAATTTATGGTTAAGTCTCGATTCAGACTCATTTCGGTCGTATTCGCCATTTAATACTGTGAAAGTGCAATCAAGCAATGTGTTTAAAATTTTACAAGTAAAGTTTTGTTAAAGCGTGGGAAAGCACATTCTGCCATTTTGTCATACTTGACGTACCTAAGAAGAAAAATGCTGCAAATATTTTTCTTCTTACATCAAATGTGCCAAAATGACATGCAGTCTAATCTAAGCTTAAATCCTTTTGAAGCAAAATTAGGAAACAAAACCAGTTCAAAACATTTTTTTAACATTATTTGAAAATAAACAAATAATAAACAAAATAAACACTTCCAAAAAACAGTTCAGAAACCTCTTTTTCAGATATTCGAATTGATCATAGATAGCAATCTATGAGCAATCGGAGCAATTGATAAAAACAGAGCAAAAATTAAAAAATAAGATCTACTTAAAATTGAAACGGATTTCAGATTGATTCGTCCTTTATGACTCGCTATAAAAATCTTGAATAAAGGTAATAAAACATATAATTATATCCACACATGTAATTCATGGACGCATCCCAAAGTCAATATGCGTCATTTTACCCGTACTGTACCTACAATCTTTCTGTCAGTGCCAATATCACCAGTTTTTTTTGAAATAAAATCTCACTTGCAACTGTAGGTAAAACAAATAATCAAATGAAATTGTTTCCCTAATTTTTACAAATTCAAAACTAGGTTTTGTTTTAAAAAATGGATCTCTCGCACAATATGGATGACATAAGCTACTTAATTCACCTTGAAGCATACAAGCGCTTCAAGGACGAAGAAGCGCATCTTCGTCGCATAGTCGAAGAGAAGACAAAGCATTATCGCGAGGTAAAAGGCGAGTATTTGAATTTATACAGCAAATATGTCGACATCCTGAAGCTGTGTGCCACTCGCGAATTGCTCCAAGCAAACGAGTTGAATGATCGCCACATCGTCGAGCAAGCAGCCAAAAACATCCAAACAATCGCTCGAAAAACCGCAATCGACGAACAGATGGAATTCCTTCAAACGGATAACCTTGCGGTGACCAAAGATATTTTAGTCAACACTCCCGACCTAAAGAACATTTCGCAGTTGCACTACGCCATTGCAAATCAAAAGAATCGAGTGGATTTCATACAATCGTCTTCGGCAAGAGTCGAGTCTAAGTTGGAAACCTCCATTGCGTCGGGATTGGACTCCTTTGTGAAGCGGATCGACGATTAGGTTTGTATGCATTTCATTTATAAAAGAGAAAACAAAGTACAAATCAGTTGTTCAGATTGTTTATTTGGCGGTTTGATACAAGCAGTCACTCATATCTTTCCACGGCATACGGAGGGAGATGAATGATGAATCAAAAAATAAATAAAAAAAGGAAAAAATATATAAAAAAATGAAGTAAAACTAAAAATACTTTGGGGAAGATAAAAAGACAGAAAAGCAATGCTCTGCAGAGTTATTTTGGGATTCTGTTTACCATTTTGAACGCTTCGACCAATCTTTCGGCGTCCAATGCAGGCACTTCGAGTCAATGCGAATTTTCCGCTTGTCCATAGCCTTTTTGTGCTGCTCTATGATGTCCCTGCTTATGCAAACGATGTACTGGCCCTTGTAGTAGTTGATGAGATTAAGGTTTTGCAGAGTGGATATCACATCTTCCTTCTTGATGCTGGTTCCCTCGCAAATGTCACTAAAACAGAAAACGTTAATCAGTCTGCGTCGATGGCGTTTCAGTAAATACTCACTTTATGGTGATGTGTGGCTTCTCGTTTTCCCCTGTCGGCTTCTGTGCTATGAAAATTTCAAGTATGGTCTGCGCCCAATAAGATCGGTACGAGAGCAGCCCCAGATCTGAAAGCGGCTTCTCTGGTGAGCCTGTCTTCCCTTCGAACTTGGACAGCTCATAGCTGAACTCTATCAGCAGCTTGCCGTAACCCTTGCGCTGGTAAGGTGGCATCGTAAGAATACACGCAACGTTGTAATCCTCGGTGCTCTCCTTCTCCTTGGAAAAATAACCGACGATGTGAAAGCCTCTGGAGTCAAACTCGGTCATCACGTAGAATAGAAACGGATCCGTGTCGTAGTAAAGCGTCTTGTGGTCGAGGAATAGCTTCGCCAGCAAGCACAGGTTCTGCGCGTAGACCTTGTTCTTGCGTCCGTCGATTTCGAAGAATGAAATGGTGTGCTTGCGGTAAATTTCGTTTCCTGGCGGGTGCCGCAGGTTGCATTTGATAAGGTGACGTTCGAGGCATTTTCTGCTCTTGCGGTACTTTAAGCAAAACTCACATATGTAGATGCAGGGCGTTTGACACATTTCTTGAGGATATGGCGAGAAGTACCATGGCTTGATGCGATTCCGGCCGAGTTCAATCATTTCGACGTTTTTCATCCGAGTCACAACATCGTCCTGATGTATCACCATGCTGCCAGATTGGCGTGGAGTCTGTCCGTCTTGCGACGTTTCCTCGGCTGCTTCAACGATTGGTGGTGCCTGTGGAGTTAACTTAGTGAGGGACAGAATTAAAAAACCAAGTCTTTCGTGCTTGTTTAGCCAACCTTTCTCTTTCGGTTAATCTTCTTTTGAAGAGCTGCAGCTAGGACCGCAGTTCCATTCAAAATCTCGCTATTTGTCGGAATCGGGCTTGCTGGACGGGACACATTGCCGGTACCTGTGAGGGAGTGGTGCTTCTTGGGTGTTGTGACGCCGGTACTAGCACCAGTTGTGGTTCCATCACGTCGCGGAAATTGAACCTTCCTTGTGTCCAAGTCCTCTTCGTCGACCCATTCATCCAAACGTTTGTTGACTAGGATTAAATACTTGTTAAATTCTCGAAATACCTCAACACTGATAAGATAATACTCACAATCCACATAATGTACGTAAAACTGTCGTTTTCCCTCGCCATCCTTTATGCTAACGATCTCTGCCAGTGGCCAATCTTCTGTTTTGTGCATGCGAACTGGCAGTCTACAGCCTTCGGTCAGCGCAGCCTACAACAAAACAAACAAATGAGTCATACAGAGTGGATTTTAAAATTTTTAAATTTGCGTTTTGCAAGGCATTTTTACGCATAAAAAATGTGTTAAATTGTTCTTTACTCACTGTAGATTCACATATTGAAGATAAATCTTCATCAAAATCAATTTTTGTTGTGATTTTCATTAAAAACGCGAAACTTTTTCCAGTTCTTCGGGAGAAAAATGTACACACGATTGTCTGAAGTTTGCTTGCTGAACTGTCAAGTTGACAGACTGTGCGCGTCGGTGTGACAGTCAAATAAATTTTTGTGCATTTGAGCAAAAGAAAGTGTTGGAAAACATGCATTAAATTTCCCTCTGAGAAAGGGAAATCTGGGATAATTTAAAACAGTTCAATAACGGTTTAATGACTTCCGAGATTGCTTCATTTAACAATAACAACAGCGATTACTAGGTGTGTTCCCTTACTTTCTATACCATTTAGGTCAGATTCCCTTATTTGAAGGAGTGGGAGTAAAAATCTCTCAGTGAGAGGAAAAACTGACCAAACGTAAGGGGACACATGCATTCATTAAGAAGTACTGCATGCATTCATTAAGAAGTACTTGAAATATTTGGATTATTGTCTGCAACATAATATTCACTGACTTTAGGTTTTTGATGTCTAAAGTTGATAAAACATTCTTTAACATTCGAAACATCGCATAAAAAGGAGTCAAATTATAGAAACAGCAAAAGTTGTTCAAAAGTAAAAATTTCACGAGTCGCTATAGCTAACACCTAAGTGTCCATCTAAATGTCATCTGCTGTTGTCCAACTCAATTGCTGCCGCTATAACACTTTTCATAATTCTGCCCAAAGAAATTTCTTGGGCTAAATTTCGTGGGGAGGGGAAATTTCAAACTCTCATTTTTGCTCTCTCTCATGTCCAAAGCTACACAAAAACTGTGTACGAGAACAGGATTTGGCTATTTTTCGTAGGTTTGGGTCGTTTTGTGTAGTTAAGCACAGGTACGGGAACAAACCTACTATGTTTTCACTGCAGCTAATGAGGTAATTTCGCAAAATATTCCCAAATACGACTCCATTTTCCATACTGATTGACATTACGAAATGAGCTCATTATCATCACATTAGCGTTTAATCAGGCTGCTAATGAGGTTCATTCTAAACAAGTCGAACTAAAGGCCCAAACATAATAGACTTGTGCGGGATTAATCTTATGTCGAAATACAACAAAAATCCCACTCAAGTTCTGCCAAAAGATTGTGTTGCCCATAATAGACTTAAGCAAACGATTTGAAAATCTTATGAGATTTCACTGTGAACGTCTCGAGTATCACATTGCCTTGAAAATTAAAAATCATATTTGAAAATTGTGTCACTTTTTCTTCAACTTTTAATGTTATTATCTACGATACCGATTGTCAGATCTAAAATGTGTTTAAACTTGTGAGGTCAGCGTACAATTCTTGGTATACTCCCTTCTTCACGGATTTTTTGAAGCACGTTTAAAAATAAATATGGGCTTAAATATGACAATGAATGAACTAATGACAAGCAAAAACAAAACTTTAACCTAACGAAAACCAGCATAAGGCTATTATGGTCGTGACATACGAATCGCGTGTAATGGAACATTTCGGAAAGCCGACTTAAGCTCATCAAAGTCTATTATGGTTGGGCCTTAAGTTCATCAATTTGAGCGACGTTTTTTCGTTGCAAAAAATGAAATTCAGGGCCGCAGCTGATATTCCGCGGATCTTAAATATCCGCGGCGTAACGGCAATTAAAACTAACACGCTTAACATAACTGTAATATAAATTGTTAATGTCATATTAACATAATATATCTAGACAAGAAATGCATCATAAATAAAAATCAGTTTACAAAATCTGACGTTTTGGTAACGTAATTAAATGATTGACGCAAGTCAATCATGAATAATATGAATTTAAACGTGTAATGCGGGCCTCACACGGTCAAAAATTTCTCATTTCTTACACAGTCTAATCGATTGATTCCAATTTTTTATTTAGCTTGTTTGTATTGTCGCGCGCTTGTATAAAAAAAAATAATTTTCTTACGTCAATTTAGACCATACACACATTAATCGGCATGACGCTAACATGCAAAGTCAATATTGTTTGGTTTTTCATCAATCAGCTTCTGTCAAATGTATGTTACGCATCCAGATTCATTTCCACAAATACCTTCGCGTGATTGACTTCAATCGATTGACGTCCAAGCTCTAAAAGAACATTTTTCCGATTTGGAGGCATTTGAATACATTTGGATACTTTTGAAAACTTGTTGCACGATTTTTCTTAAGTTAACAACAATGTTGCAGGACTTTGACTTTTTACGTTCAGTTATATTTTTTACGTCACCAACATTCGGTGGTGTACTTTTTATTAGCCGCTGTTATTAATAGGGCGACCCATTAAGCTTTTTTCGGTGAGTTTCCAGCTCCGCCTCTGGAACAACTCTGAAAACTGGAACAAAAAAATATAAAAACAGTACTCGAATTCGATAGTACGCTCAATCCGACTCAATCCGCTCAATCCCTTCTGAAAACGTATTGTGACCTTTTCAGTTGGTCGTCCAAAAGTGTCTGGGAGTATTCTAGACGCTCCTTAAACCGTTTTCTTGGCAGTCGTTTGACAGTTCTGTTTCCATTCTGAAAAGAAGAGAAATTTGCTTCTGGCCGTGAATCTAGAATCAAAATTGGATGCATGTTCACACAATTATACCGCACATTTGTCAAGCAATGAATAACGAGACGAGGATGCGGTGTTGTGGGAGAAAAGTGAAGCTTCTGTTTAAGTGATGTAAGTGGTGACTAACTAAATATTAGATCAGGTATGTCGTGAGCGACGGCTAGAGGCTCATACCATTCTGGGGACTTGCACAGCTTTTGCTTAACATAACTGAGTTAAACTGACGTTCGGTGTCGTAAGTAACCAGTTTTTGACACCCACTATGGAGTGTTTGACAGGTCCTTTGACTTTGGGCTAGATAATGGCCTTTTCGGTTGGCCACCCCGGGTCAGGGCGTTCTTCTCCTGGGACTGGGGCTGTACATCCGAACAGCCAAACACGTTTTTCTTTATTTTGAAGTTTGTCTGGCGTTGTATTTGTGAAGCAAAAGCTATTCTACAGGAGACAAATGACATTAATACAACTTGACTCATGAGTTGTATGATTGTGTGAGTGCTTCTGGTTCTGGATTCAAAACCAGTCAAACTGTCAAACGAGGCCAAGAAAACAGTTTCAGGAGTGTCCAGAATGCTCCTGGACGACCAACCAAAAATGCCATAAGTGCTGCACTCACACGCATTGTATATGTGAAAAGAGCTTTTCCTTGTTCTCTTATTCATCGTGGTTTTAAGTTCGAAAATTGTCAGTTGCTTGTAGAATAGCTTTACTTACTTACTTAAGGTTGCGCTACAGTCCGGGATGGACCTGGGCCTCAGCTAACAAGCTCCGCCAGCCAGCTCTGTCTCTAGCTAGCCGTCTCCAGTTTCGGTCGGTGTCGCTGCCCGTACTGTTCGATGTTATATCTCCTCCTCCACTCTGCGTCTATGCAGACGGGACCGTAAATCGTACGAAGAATTTTCCTCTCGAAGCAGCTTTAAGTGTTTTCATTCGCCTTTGACGGGGTCCATGCTTCTGCACCGTAAAGCAGGACTGGGATGATGAGTGTCTTATACATGGACACTTTAGTTCCTCGAGAGAGGGCTTTGCTACTCAATTGCCTTCTTAGTCCAAAAAAAAAACAGCGATTGGCAAGAGTTACCCTTCGTTTGATTTCAGCGCTAGTGTCGTTGTCTGAATTGATAGCGGAACCCAGGTAGACAAAATCCTTAACTACCTCAAAGTTATAGCTGTCGATGGTGATGTTTTGTCCAACACGTCGGTGTTGGATGTCTTTTCTTGATGACAGCATTAACTTGGTTTTGCCCTTGTTAACTGTTTAAATGCTTTTTTGACATCAAAGGGGTCGGTGAGGTCTTTGCCGACCTTGACGGAGCAGGTCGTCAAGGTCGGCAAAGACCTCACCTTCTATTGTCATCCTGCACAGACTGACGAGATTGGCAGGGATGCCAAAACTAGACATTGCGCTATAAAGCTCGTCTCTATAGATGCTGTCATACGCGGCCTTGAAATTGATGAAAAGGTGGAATTCCTGGGTTTCTCCAAGATCTGCCGCGTTTGATCGATGGTGGACTTTCCTGACCTAAGGCTACACTGATATATGCCTATCAGATTATTGACAAACGGCTTCAGGCGTTCCAACAGTACAGCAGAAAAGATCTTGTATGCGATGTTAAGAAGACTGATGCCTCTGTAGTTGGCACAACTCAGAGGGTCTCTTTTTTCAGGATCGGCAAACAATGGTGAGGTTCCATTCATCGGGCATGCTTTCTGCCGACCATATCTCGCAGATGAGCTGGTGCATGCTCCTATGCAGCTCATCGCCAGCGCATTTAAAAAGTTCGGCAGCTACGCCGTCTGCTCCGGCTCCTTTGTTGCATTTGAGCTTAGACACAGCTACTTTCACCTACTTCAGGTAACGTCTTCCCCGGGTTGAATGGTTCGTTCTGCCTGACTGCGGTATTTGGTTCGTCTTCGTCGTTATAAAGTCTGCAGAAGTGGTCTTTCCAAATCCTCAGCACCGACTGCGATTCTACAACGATGTTCCCTTGAGGGTCCTTACAGGCTTCAGTTCGAACTCTATACCCTTGGCAGGACCTTTTGATCCTTCGGTAAAACTTTCTAACCTGATTCCTGTCGTAACATCTCTCTTCAACCGCGCGCTTCTCGTGCTCTCTCTTTTTCCTTCGGAGAAGGCGGTGTTCCTCTCTCCTCCTCTGCTCGTAGAGCTCGCGAGCAGCTCTAGTCCTTCTGTACAGAACCGCTTTGTACACTTCCTGTTTAGCTGCATGTGCTTGCCGGCATTCATCGTCAAACCAGGGGTTTTGTTGTGGTGGCCGTGTGAAAACCAGCACTTCAGAGGCGGCGTCTCTGATGGCATTTTGGCAATATTGCCACTGGCTATCAATACTTGATACTGGCTGCATAGTACTTTGTAGAAGGTTTTGAGAGTCGATTGGAGAAGGACCTGGCGATCTCTTGCGGTTGTAGTCGGCCGACGTCAAACTTCCTCACAGTATTTCCATTACTTGGCGTTGGTCGGGATATCCTTGGCTAGAACAAGGTAGTGATGCGAGTCAATGTTGGCCCCTCGGAAAGTTCGGACATCCATGATACTAGAGGATTGCCTTGCGTCGATCGCAATGTGGTCAATCTGGTTGACGGTTGATTGATCGGGTGATCTCCATGTCCTTTTGTGGATATTGAGATGCGGCAACTGTGTGCTAGCTACCACAAGGTGCCGCCCCGCAGCAAAGTCGATCAGCCTGAATCCTCTATCGGAGGTCGTGTCGTGCATGCTGTGCTTTCCGACTGTACGAGCAAAGATGCCCTCTCTTCCTAGCTTGGCATTAAAATCGCCTAGAACAATCTTAATGTCGTAGCTAGGGCAGTGCTCATAAGTTTTGTCCAGGAGCTCGTAGAACATGTCTTTGGTGTCGTCATCTTTCTCCTTTGGGGGCGCATGCGCGCATATGAGGCTAATGTTGGGGAATTTAGCCTTGATGCGGATCGTCGCGAGGCGCTCGCTAACAGGGTTGAAGCTCAAGAGTTTTTGGCTAAGTCTGCCTCCAACAACGAAACCACATCCAAATAGGCGCTGTCTTTGATGCCGATAGCAGTCGCCGTAGTAGAGGTCGCAGTTTTTTATCCTTCTTTTGCCCGTCCCACCGCATTTCTTGGATGGCAGTAAAGTCTGCCTTGCAGTCGTTTAGGGCCTCCGCTAGTAGCTCGGCTGCACGTGGTCTGTTAAGGGACCTAACATTCCACGTGCAGATCCGGAGCTCGTTGTTCTTCTGTCGTTTGCATTGGTCGTCAACAGTTAATCCATCCGAATCCGAGGCTTGTTTCCGCTTCGTAACTGGTGTTTCTTTACGTTACCGGGAAGTCATCCCCACGACGGCACGACTCCCAACCTAGAGGACCATCAGATCCTTTGTTTAGCTCTTAGGACGGAGAGCCAAATAGCCCGCTCCTCATAGGCCTGAGCTCCGAATACGTCGTAGTAGACCATATAAGGTGTTCACTAAGTAGTCCGGCCTGACTGAAACTGTGGACGCCACCGTTGATACCATATGGGAAGAAGTGCCTTAGTGGGAACACTCCCCCCCTATTTCGTGTGCTACCCCCAACAACGTTCCAAGGGGGTTGGAATCCAATCTCCAGTTGAGGTACTAGGCACCCGGTGTTCACCACGGGAGGTGAGAGTAGGAGTTGATAGACAGAGGTGGGTTTAGAAAACCTGTGGATGCTTGTATCCTCTTGAATGCTCATGTCTATCCTTTGACCACCTGTAGCATAGCCAAAACTGTAAACATAACCAAAACTGTAGCATAGCTTTGGTTTTACAAATATAACGCCAAATAAACTTCAAAACCAAATCGTGTTTGGCTGTTCGGTTGTAATTCCGAATCAGCGCGTTTGTCTTTGTCGTTGTGCCGAATTGCCAAGAAAAAGGCTTCAACAATATGGCCGCTATTTACTGTCAGAATTCAAAATTCGAAGTTTGAATGATCCTACATATTTCTTTCTAAAAATTTCTTTTTTCTATTTACTTTTCCTGAACTGTGCCGAGAGGGTTATATGGAATACTTTGTTTCATCGTTCTTCTGGACGGACTATGCTTTACAGGGATTCTTATTTTTGCTCTTATAGCCGGGTGAGTTGTTCACAACATTTCTGTTTCGATCTCGTTGGTTATGGTTAAACTCCCCTTGGAAAAGTTGTGTGGGTTGCCAACAAGTATTAACTTCCCCAAATGTATAAAGCTTTTGTTGTAGTTTCAAGACTGCCATAATTTTCTTAGCTCTAGTCCGTATTGTTGATTGGTTGCTATGAGAACAAACGTAACCATCGGATATAGGACACGTCCGTTTTCAGAACTTGGTTTGCTGGACTTACTCTACCACGTAATATATTATCAAGGACGATGATTTTAATCGCGATTGTACCTGGGCAAAGATTCGTTTTAGGAATGTTTAGAAACTGCCACAAAGCCAGGTTCAGAACAGAACAGTTGGGTGTCGACTGATAGTCGAGCAATTATCAATCAAATTGACCATTAGCCACGATGTTCCAGGAAGGAGCAGCTACGAACAGAAGAGGAGCGGACATTGTTCGTACGAGAGCACCACTAAATGGTGAAGCTTTGCACTGCAGCCATCAAAAAGAACAAGAAAAACCATCGGGGATCATTGGACTCCCTAAAAAGCCGTTTAATTAATGGTTCAGTTTAGTCAACGAATTGCGTGTTAGGATATTATGAAGAATAATAAACGTTAAAAATAAAAAAAAAATTATTTGTTTGAACTTGCTTAACATTTAATCCGTTTAATTTTACAAAATTACTGTAGATGGGAGTCATCCCGAAACACCTCGCGCAAATTTTTTGTATTTTTAATTTACATCAGAAATCAAGTTTTCTCATAACCGATTCGTGTCGTGACACCTAGTAAACTATTTGCGTTACTTGCAGTCGAGCATATATCTGGAAACGTAACTGAATCGCGCTCTTTAAAAACACATTTTTTAAGAATCCCACAAAAAAGTATAATTATAAAATTATAATAATAATAATAATAATAATAATAATAATAAGGCATTATACCAACACCCCCATATACATATTCAACTTTGGAGAGAGTCTTTAGGTTCAAAAAAGTTCAAAGGTTAAAAAATAATAAAAAACGAAAGTCCTTAACAAAACATTCTTTCTTCTAGTAAAGCTTTTTTTCGATCCATGATCCATTTTTCGGTCTTCCTCTTTTTTGCGCGTCTGCGGGAACATTTATTCAAATTGCCTTTTTGACGAGATTCATAGGATCGCTCCTTTGAACATGGCAATACCAAGTGAGCCCGTTGTGCTGCATTATGAGTTCCCTTATGTGGAGGGTTTATCGGATCTTCGTACTTCGTATTTAAACTTTGTTACTCTTGCGAGAGGTGGGGTAATTTCACGGTCACAGTATATTCAATCGTGGTCAAAGGATAGACATGTGCACTCAAGAGGATACAAGCATCCACAGGTTTTCTAAACCCACCTCTGTCTATCAACTCCTACTCTCACCTCCCAGTGGTGAACACCGGGTGCCTAGTACCTCAACTGGAGATTGGGTTCCAACCCCTTTGGAAGGTTGTTGGGGGTAGCAGACGAGAGAGGGGGGGAGGAGTGTTCCCACTAAGGCACTTCTCCTTGCATCCGGACGGCAGCGGAGGAATTCCCCAAATGGAATCAACGGTGGCGTCCATAGTTCCAGCCAGGCCGAACTACTTAGTGAACACCTTATATGGGCTACTACGACGTATTCGGAGCTCAGGCCTATAAGGAGCGGGCTATCCGGCTCTCCGTCCTTAGAGCTAAGCAAAGAATCTGGTCCACCAGGTTGGGGGTCGTGCCGTCGGGGTGACTTCCCGGCCACGCAAAGAAACACCAGTCACGAAGCAGAAACAGGCCTCGGATTCGGACGGATTTACTGTTGACGACCAATGCAAACGAGAAAAGGACAACGAGCTCCGGATCTGCACGTGGAATGTTAGGTCCCTTAACAGACCACGTGCAGCCGAGCAACTAGCGGAGGCCCTTAACGACTGCAAGGCAGACATTACTGCAGACATTTGCATACTTAGGCAAAAAGTCTTGAGCTTCAACCCTGTAAGCGAGCGCCTCGCGACGTTCCGCATCAAGGCTAAATTCGCCAACATTAGCCTGATATGCGCACATGCCCCCACAGAGGAGAAAGATGACGAGACCAAAGATATGTTCTACGAGCTCCTGAACAAAACTTATGAGCAGTGCCCTAGCTACGACATTAAGATTGTCCTAGGCGATTTTAATGCCAAGCTAGGAAGGGAGGGCATCTTTGGTCGTACTGTCGGAAAGCATAGCCTGCACGACACGACCTCCGATAACGGATTCAGGCTGATCGACTTTGCTGCGGGGCGACAGGTTGTGGTAGCTAGTACACAGTTCCCGCATCTCAATATTCACAAAGGGACATGAAGATCTCCCGATCAATCAACCGTCAATCAGATTGACCATATTGCGATCGACGCAAGGCACTCCGCCAGTATCATGGATGTCCGAACTTTCCGAGGGGCCAACATTGACTCGGATCACTACCTTGTTGTAGCCGAGGTACGGCTGCGGATATCCCGACCAGCGCCAAGTAATGGAAATACTGTGAGGAAGTTTGACGTCGGCCGACTACAATCGCAAGAGATTGCCAGGTCCTTCTCCAACCGAGTCTCTCAAAACCTTCTACGAAGTCCTATGCAACCAGCATCAAGTATTGATAGCCAGTGGCAACACTGCCAAAATGCCATCAGAGACGCCGCCTCTGAAGTGCTGGGTTTCATACGGCGACCACAACGAAACCCCTGGTTTGACGATGAATGCCGGCAAGCACATGCAGCTAAACAGGAAGCATACAAAGCGGCGCTGCACAGAAGGACTAGAGCTGCTCGCGATCTCTACGAGCAGAGGAGGAGAGAGGAGCACCGGCTTCTCCGAAGGAAAAAGAGAGAGCACGACAAGCGCGCGGTTAAAGAGATAGAGAGATGTTACAACAGGAATGAGGTTAGAAAGTTTTACCAAAGGATCAAAAGGTCCTGCCAAGGGTATAAACTTCGAACTGAAGCCTGTAAGGACCATCAAGGGAACATCGTTGTAGAATCGCAGTCGGTGCTGAGGATTTGGAAAGACCACTTCTGCAGACTGTAAAACGGCGAGGACGAACCAAATACCGCTGTCAGGCAGAACGAACCATTCAACCCGGGCGAAGACGTTACCTGAAGTAGGTGAAAGTAGCTGTGTCTAAGCTCAAGTGCAACAAAGCAGCCGGAGCAGACGGCCTAGCTGCCGAACTTTTTAAATCCGCTGGCGATGAGCTGGTTAGGAGCATGCACCAGCTCATCTGCAAGATATGGTCGGAAGAAAGCATGCCCGACGAATGGAACCTCAGCATTGTTTGCCCGATCCTGAAGAAAGGAGACCCTCTGAGTTGTGCCAACTACAGAGGCATAAGTCTTCTTAACATCGCATACAAGATCTTTTCTGCTATACTGTGTGAACGCCTGAAGCCGTTTGTCAACAATCTGATAGGCACATATCAGTGTGGCTTTAGGCCATGAAAGTCCACCATCGATCAAATATTCACACTGCGGCAGATCTTGGAGAAAACCCTGGAATTCCAAATCGATACACACCACCTCTTCATCGATTTCAAGGCCGCGTATGACAGCATCTATAGAGACGAGCTATATAGCGCAATGTCTAGCTTTGGCATCCCTGCCAAACTCGTCAGTCTGTGCAGGATGACGATGGAAAACTCACGCTGTTCCGTCAAGGTCGGCAAAGACCTCACCGACCCCTTTGATGTCAAAAAAGGATTTAGACAAGGCGACGCGCTGTCATGCGACTTCTTTAACATCATACTTGAGAGAATTGTGCAGAACTCTCGCGCCAACACCAGAGGTACAATCTTTCAAAAGTCCGTTCAACTACTTGCATACGCAGACGACATTGACATAATCGGTAGAACAAAGCGTGATGTCAGTGAAGCCTTCGTGAGTATTGGGACGGAAGCGGCGAATATGGGTTTAGCAGTCAATGAGGGCAAAACCAAGTATATGCTGTCATCCCAAACATCACCATCGACAGCTATAACTTTGAGGTAGTTAGGGACTTTGTCTACCTGGGTTCCGCTATCAATTCAGACAATGACACCAGCGCTGAAATCAAACGAAGGATAACTCTTGCCAATCGCTGTTTCTTTGGGCTAAGAAGGCAATTGAGTAGCAAAGCCCTCTCTCGAGCAAATAAAGTGTCCATGTATAAGACCCTCATAATCCCAGTCCTGCTTTACGGTGCAGAAGCATGGACCCTGTCAAAGGCGGATGAAAGCACTTTAGGCTGCTTCGAGAGGAAAATTCTTCGGACGATTTACGGTCCCGTCTGCATAGACGGAGAGTGGAGGAGGAGATATAACATCGAACTGTACGGGCTGTACAGCGATACCGACCTAGCCAAAAGAGTCAAAACACAACGTCTACGATGGCTGGGTCATCTAGAGCGGATGGACACCAACGCCCCGGCCCGGAAAATCTTCGAATCCACACCAGTGGAAGGGGACCCTTAGCCAACTTCGCGTGCGAAACTGGAGACGGCTAGCTAGAGACAGAGCTGGCTGGCGAAGCTTGTTGGCTGACGCCCAGGTCCACCCCGGACTGTAGCGCCACCTTAAGTAAGTAAGTATATTCAATCGAGGTTTATAGCCACTATATCCACCTTACGCGTTCATCACAGTCTGCTATTCATAACAGATCCCAGGTATAAGAACAGTTTTTACGGCACAAAAGATCTCTTAGGGCGAGGTGCCATAGTTCGCAATAAGTGAGCTATAAAATTAAAAAAACTAAACTTTTCACGCTTGGGAGCCACATAACCGTTCAATGTTATGCCTTCAGCCCAATGAATCCGTTGGGTCCGTCACGTCGAAGTACACAATTGACAGCTTAGTAAAATACACATGTTCTTATGGGAAGCGACGTACGTCATGCATTTCTTCTATGGGCCTTCTTCCTATTTTGTATATAGTTCTTTTGCTAACAACTTATTTAAACTAATTTTAACTAATTAAAAAAACAAATATGTAATTCAAAAAACATTTTTTTATTATTAAAATTTATTTATTTTACAAGTGATAAATGTTATAATAAAAAAATGTTTTTTTTAAGGATTTAGATCTCCTACTGCCACTTAAACTGATTCGAGTAAAGAAAAGAAAGTCGTTTAGAAAAATCTTTTTATAAGGATAAAATCCAAGGCGATCAACGATGCTGAATATCGTCAGAAAACGCTTATAGCTTCCGAAAATAGCTTCCTGATAACACTCAAAGGTAAGGAATTTTATTTATCGGTTTCCTAAAATACCCGTCTGCGATGCAATCTAACTTCCATAAACATTCGCGAAACCGACTTAAGAATTTTGAACAGATTTCCGAAGAAACCTATATCCGATTGAAGCTTTGTTTTGGTTTTGTCGTAGCCGTCACGGCTATTGCTTTAAATTACCCAAATTTGTTGTTACCTGTGTAGCTTATCGAAATTGTGGTTAGGACCTTGCAAGCTCTAATCTTAAAAAATCAGGTGCTTAGGCTAATGCATGTTTTGCTTAGGCTTATCGCATTTAACACTTAAACGATTTGATTTAAATCTTATTACTGGTTTTATTTTTAGAACCCTAATTTAATATTTCTTATCAAGGAGGACAACGCTTGTCTACAGTGTGTGATATAAGAAACATTAATATAAGAATAATTTGTATTTTTTTTTTTTATTATAATTCATCCGCGTTCAAGGGGTTATGGCTAGCCTTATACTGAGTTAACATAATGCGAATGGAAAGGATCAGAGGAAAAAGAAGAGAGGAACTGATGCACTTTGGTTTTGAACTGTTGTGAACTGTAGTGACGAGGAAAAACCTCCTACGGAAGCCTGTTCCACATCCGTGTTATTCGGCTAAAAAAAGAACTCCAATACAACGCGGTTCGTCCGATGTTGGGCTCAAGGGTGTACTGATGAGCATTCCTTCTTGCGCGAGTATTGCAGTTGAATTCTTTAAGGGGTGAAATGCAACTGGCTATTTCACTGAACGATAAAACAATGAAAGACAAGAGACATTGCGACGATGTTGCAAGGAGTCGATTGACTTCGCAATGTTTGAGTCAAATTGCATAAATTATAAGAATTGCTTGCTTTCAATTGATTTTTTGCCCGATCTTGAAGAAAGGAGACCCTCTGAGTTATGCCAACTACAGAGGCATCAGCCTTCTCAACATTGCATGCAAGATCTTTTCTGCTGTACTGTGTGAGCGCCTGTGCGACGCGCTGTCATGCGACTTCTTTAACATCATAGTTGAGAGAATTGTGCAGAACTCTCGCGCCAACAAGGTACAATCTGTCAAAATTCCGTTCAACTACTCGCTTGTCAATGCAGAAATGACCCTTTGGCACCAATGATGCGGAACTAAAATCTATGACACTGTAATTGATGTAATCGGAAACTGGGATAAGAATATATTTCCAAATGTGCTTAAGCTTCTAAAGTCTTGATTATGTACGCTACCCATATCCACTGCAAAAAGTTTCTACCTTGAAGCAAATCAAACTCTATTTAAAAATAAGGCAGGTTCTTACTTTTCTTTTCTTACTTTTCTTTATTTACCAATTGACAACTGTCAAGCTCCGAATCGCGTCATAAAGCTTGATTGTTAAATTTTAGTTTCTATTAACTTTAATTGTATTTCGAATTTATCAGTCGAATTTATCAAGAATCTCCTTCATCGTTTATTTGCTCATACTTTTAATCAGAAGAGGTATACACGAGTTGATTGCATTGTTATATCGAAAATTTGATTTATACTTAAAAACACCCCCAAAAGTGGTCGTGGCAAAAATTTATTCATTTGAGTTGATAGCTTATGCATATATCTGAACATTTTATAATGCATTTTTTCGGATTTAAAGCAAAAAAATTAAATAAGAACCGTACGAGCCTGTCATCCGTGTATTTGTACAAAATTAAGCACCTTCTAGTACGTTTCATACTTCCCCTTTTGGTAATTTTCCATTAGTAGTCATCAGCTGAATTCCATGGAGGGGAAATTTTCGATATCGAAATTTGATCTTCGAATATCCTTTTGCTGTCAGCTGACTGGAATGACTGTTGGGTGTGCTCGTTTAGTGAATCGAGCGGGTGTGTTCGTAAAGTGAATCGATGGGTGCATTCAGCGATTCTTGAATGTCTTAGTTCTTGTTACCTTACTACAATATCTCCTATCCTATATGGTGGGGTATAAAAAGTTAATTGGAAACATTTTTTTGAAGTTTTAGCCATGTTAAGTTTCAGTGACACTGACAATAGTTTAAAAGATGTCAGTCGGATCATCGATATCCTTGCCAAAAAGAAAAATCGCGATTGGAAATAATATTATAATTTTAAAATTGCAGTTGTGCAAAAGTGCATTTTTTTTTTTCATCGAAAAATGTTTTTCGTGAAATAGATTTCTCTTGGTATATCGTATATATGCCATTAAATTGACTCTATCTTTTCCGATTTAATTTCTGTTGGTCTTGTGCCCAGGCTCCAGAAGATCTGTCAGCAAGGAACTCAGCAAGGGGGAGTCCTATCCCCACTCCTTTGGAACCTAGCTGTGAGCGAACTGCTGGATATCCATGAAGGAGAGGGCTTCAGCGAGCATCAACGTTACCGATCGATAATTTGAAAGTGTTGCCACAAAATGTGAATCGATCCACTTCTACACCGATGTATCAAAGAGAAATGATGGGGTAGGTGGGGGTGTGTTCTCAGAAAGATTTAATCTTAGTCTCTCTTTGCGACTTGCGGATCATCGTAGTGTTTTTCAAGCTGAAATTACGGCGATAAAGGAAGTCTTATCCTGGCTTAAGAATAAAGTTATATCTTCCAAGGATAAACGAAACTTTTCCGACAGTCAGGCGTCTTCCGCTTAAACTGGATACAATAGATGAAATCTCAGGTGGACTGTGGTAGTACTTGTCTAGTGACCAAACAGATATGGCCAGAGCTAGATCTTAAACGCTCTTAGAGCTTGATCGCTCTAAACAGATTGCATATGAGTGCTACAATCAGTGTCATTATGGGACACTGTCTGATAGGTAAACATGCAACAAGGCTTAGTGTATGTTCCAACGACTTCTGCTGGAGCTGCATGGATAAGGAGGAAGAGGAAACCACTCTCCACCTTGTCTGCACATGGCCTGCTCTCTCTAAGAACCGAAATTTTGACCTTGGAACTTTCTTTTGTAATGATCTTAGTGATCTTTATACGACCGACCCAAAACGTCTCTCACTCGAGAGACGAAAGTATGCATATCAACTGGTGCAAAAACATAGTCATAGTCTTCATCGTACCTACTTTTGCAAAAAGCTTTGAGCAACAAACCTGGCTTCGTAAGTTTCTACTTTATTGTCAGTTTTATTGGCCAGTTTTAAGTTTAAACAGCAAATTCCACCAATTGCCCTTTTACCATAAGGTATAGATCAAATAATTCTCGGGTGCCATTTTCTTCAAGTGGCTTTTAATTTTCTATCTATTTTTCGGTTCAGTTTTTTCCTTGGTAGCATTTATTTCTTCAAATAAACGTTTGGGTGAAACGCTTGTGGGACCTTCTTCAGTCGTTTTGAGACGCGTTTTTCATTCTGTTGTTCCCCGTGAGATACTGGTTCATTTGTTTTAGTTATGTCGGTACATTAATTTACCTATGTATCTCCTCCTGAAAAATATTTGCCTTAAATATGCCTTACAAAAACATACATCTCAAACTAGCATCATTTTCCAACAAACTTGTCATAGCATCGACAATGCTTTTCATTGCTCATCATATCTAACCAAAAAATTTCATTTCAGTTCCACGATTATCTAAAATTTGCCTTTTTACGCTGGCAACATGAACAAAACATTTGGAATTTAATGCCTGGGTTTAATGTCATTCCATCGTTCATAGGTTGCCATATTTGTTGTTCCGGTAATAACACGATTCTAAATAAAGCTAGCAGTTGATAGATATCACTTTCCTCAAAAACTGTTTGGTAACCCGGTGTCAATCAACACACAACGTGTCATTTCAACTAATGTCCGATTCTTTCTTTCATGGCCTTTTCAGTTGGCGATCCCAGATCAGGACGTTCTTCTCCCGGATTGGGACGTCTCTCCGAACAGCCAAACACGTTTTTCTTAATTTTGAAGTTTGTCTAGCGTTGTATTTGTGAAGCAAAAGCTATTCTACACAGATGGCATTTATCCCACTTGACATTGACACATGTATGATTGTTGTTGAATCCAGAATCAAAACCAGAAGCAAATTTCTCTTCTATCCAGAAGAGGAACTGTCAAACGAGTCCAAGAAAACAGTTTCAGGAGAGCCCAGAAGTCTCCCGGACGCTCCCGGACGACCAACCGAAAAGGCCATCAGCCTTTACATTTTGCTATGGGCTATGCGGTGTTGTCTGTGCCTGGCCATCTAACTCTTCATGCGTACATCACAAATCTCTTCGATTCCACAATCAACACTGCTTAACCCTTTGACAGATTTATTTTCAAACATTTGTCGTATTGCTTCCGGGTCTCTGTGTCCCATTCTGCGATGCATGTGATGAATACAATTCTAATTGTGTTCAAGCTCAAACATTGCACAATCTTATGCTGGTTGTCACAAAGCATACCACCTGCAACATCAATTTGTTTGACGAGTTCTGTAAATTCCAAGGAAAATGAAAACACTTTTTGTAGTGGTTTATGAAATTGAACTTATAAGCGTAAAATGTAAGTCGAACTCAAAAAATGTGTCCTTCTCATACTCAATTCGTTTTCACCCCTCTACGTTCCACATATTCCAAAAATGGCCGCACGTTCATTATAAAGGATATGTTCATATCAGACTGGAGTCACATTAACTGTTCGTGTGGAGGTTGCGTTGTCGACCACCTCTACGCGTTCCGTAAACAAAGTTTAACTATTGAAAGAATGTCGAGTTGCTCCCGAATCAATTATCCATCCAAACTTTAATTGAGGACTCAAAGTGAAAAGAAAGTGAGTATAGAACGTTCACATAACTCACTTTTACCTTCCGGTGATTCTTCTATTGAGTAGATCTTAGCGGGCTTATCATCTTCAAAACACAAACCAATCATTCCTCCAACTTCATCATCCAAGTCTTCCAGTCTCAAGCTCCTTTTGATTTTGTATCGATCCTGTTTTGATACTGGTGTTTGTCCTAGAATCTTTACCATAAATTTTGCTTCCGAAGTAAAAGATCCATTTAAAGTTTCCAGTTAGCGTACTTGTTGTTGTAAAGTTTTAAAATCTTCGATATTGTTGCTTCCGCCATGGTTATTTGCAAAATCCCTTATGTTTCCGGCCCAATGAATCCGTTGCATCCGTCACGTCGAAGAATGTGTTTCGAATGTGTTTTTTTTTAACTTTGTTGAAATTTAAAGTTAACTGAGTTAAAAATTATCATTGGCCCAAAATCGTTCGCTGAAGTCGCGTCACGCAAAATCAAACTAGAACCTGCAACAACAGATTCGGTATCTTAAATATTAGTTATAATATTAGAAAAGCTTAAGCAGGAAACTAAAGTTAATCAAGTAATATTTGATAAACTGAGCGAGCTAGAGCTAAAGCCTTAAAAAACGAACAACAAATCATGAATATGAAGCTCGTAAACATACTTACATGGAATGCAAACGGGTTTTTAACGACGAACTGGAAGTATTTCTACGGAAGAAGAAAATTTAAATAATAACTGATTTCGGAAACACACTGTAAGAAGGGATTGGGACCCATAATTAAAGGTTACTTCGACTATCACGCGCATTAGGCTAGGTAGGTTAGGTTGATGTGGCTGTCGGGTCGAAGAACCCAACTAACTTAGACCTATGTATTTTTGAGCTACTAATGAAGCGTAAGAGACGTTTTGGGTCAGTCGTGCTAAGATCACTAAGATCATTATAGAAGAAAGATTTCGGTTCTTAGGCGAGCGGGCCATGTGCAGAGAAGGTGGGAAAGTGGTCTCTTCCTCCTCCTCATCCATGCAGCTCCTGCAAAAATCCAATTAGGCCAAATCTGTTTCGTTACTAGACAGGTTACAGGTACTACCACTTGACCATCTGAGATTTTTTCTTTCTATTGCATCCAGTTTTATCATGAGTTTGCATGTCGAAATTGGAATGTCTAAGGAGCCTTTATCAGGCGAAATTGAGAGAGCAGTTCCAAGTTTGGCGAGTTCGTCAGCCTTACAGTTGGTGGCCTTACATCAATTCCAGGCACTTGATGGCCGCCTGCGGCTGTCAGAAAAAATACATATATCCTTGGTGGATATAGCGTTATTCTTAAACCAGGACAAGGCTTCCTTAATCGCCATGATTTCAGCTTGGAAAACACTACAATGATCCGGAAGACAGAAAGAGGCTAAGATTAATTTTTCTGAGAATACACCCCCACCTCCCCCCACCCCCAAGGGGGATCTGATAAAACTTTTACAGACACACCGGCAATAACAACTCACATATCCGTAAATTTCGCAAATTCAACCACTGCACGGAATAAAGTCGGTAATATCAACAGGTTTGTTGCACATTGCAGAAATAGTCCTGTTCAATTGAAGCTAGATTGGCGGTAAAAGCTACTTATAATTAAGTTGAAATTCCGTTTTATCGGAAAAGGCATTTTCATAAAATCAACGACATTTCACAGAAACAATTGTAGGTAAAATATATCCCAAAGCAACTGATTCATCGGCTATATTTACTGAAAATCAGTAATTATAGTCGTTTTAGCTGTTGATACATATTTTTGAAAGAAAAATTTTACCGATTTACTTTCAACAACTTTGAGCTGTTGAATCTACGACTTTTTTTCTCTCCGTGTTCAAAGCGGTCCACCAGAAAGCCGTTCCATACGTCAGTATCGGTCTGATGACCGAGATATATAGCCAGTGGGTGGTTCGGGGTTTAAGTCCACTTTTGTTGCCGATGGCATTTTTCCAGGAAAAATGTGCTATCGTAGCTTTCCGGACCCTTTCCTGTATGATAGATTTCCAGCTGAGCTTTTCATCGAGGATGAGACCCAGATATTGAGCTTCTTCGGAGAAATTTAAGCTAGTGCCTAGTATTTCCTGGTGAAGAGGACAAGTTCGATTTCGCGAGGGTTGACACCCAATCGACAACCGTCAGTCCATCTGGTAAGCTTGTTTAGAGCGTTCTGTAGGAGTTCTTTAAGGGTATTTAGGTGCTTCCCCGAAACGGCAATGGCAACGTCGTCTGCATAAGCGATCACTCTGCCCTCTCCTTCCAGGATAACCAGCAGTTCGTTCACCGCTAGATTCCAAAGGAGTGGGAGTCCCCACTCAATCTTGCGGGGTTCCTCTGCTGACAGATCTTCTGGCAGTGGTCTCAGCTAGCTTTGAGTTAATAATCCTACTCGTTAAAAGTTGATTTATTAACTCGCTAATTGTGTCATCAACCTTCAGAGCCAACAGTGCAGCCAAGATCGCAGTTGTGTTGACATTGTTAAAGATGCCTTCTATATCGAGGAAGGCTTCCATTGTGTACTCCTTGTGGTGTAGGGAATATTCAATGGAACGCACTAGCGTATGCAAAGCTGTTTCCACAGATCTACCCTTACAGTAAGCGTGCTGAGCTTTAGACAGTAGCCTCTTATCAATGCTATGGAGTAGGTGGATATCAATCAATCTTTCTAGAGCTTATAAGAGAAATGATGATAGACTGATGGGTCTGAGATCCTTTGGAGTAACATGGGAATATTTGCCGGCTTTGCGGAATGTGGACCATCTCTACGCAACCTCTCAGAATTATCTCCAGTGCAGGGAGGATAATATTCGATGTGTTTTGTAGTTCGGCTGGTATTATGGCGCGTAATCACGCGCATCACCCATCAGAAAATTCGAGAGACGGATCCTCTCTCTATATCAAAGACTGATTGAACTTGACTCAATGCAAATAACATCTGGCTCAAATTAAGTCACCTAGATTATAATATCACCTCGAGTTGTTTTTTCCTCCACAGTATAGGCTAGCGGACGACGGTCGAATTTTATTATCAGGAAGGACTTTAATGCGAAAAATACCTTTTGGGGATCACGTTGCAATTCAGCAAGACGTAGCTGGTATGAAACGTGGCTTGGTTTTCCTTTTCACTTATTCAACCAACCGACAGAAACAAAATACCTGACCTTGTCGACTTCTTTATCGCTTTAACTGAGTTGTCAGTAGTGGGCTTTGTAGTGACCAATTGAATATTTTATAATAAAATCAATATTTAAAAATAATAATAAAATTAATATATATAATCGTGCCTCTTGAAAGCCGTGTGTTATTGTATTGTACTGCAAGTTTGGCAATCGTAAAATGCTTTTTTCGGTTTGCCAAGCAATGGATGAGGGTACAAGTAAAAAAAAATGTTGTTCAATGACGCTGGATCCACCCTTTTGAGACCGGATCATTCAAACCCACACTTTGATTTCTAAGAGCCATCACACAAAAAATCAAACCACACAAAAATCCAGTTAATTTTCTAGACTTTAAATGAAAAAAGCACAAAAAACGTTTTGACTGATCCGGTGTGTTTTCAGCCTAAAAAAGTGTGTGTTTCAACTATCAAGGTAGAAAGCAGACAGTTGAAACAAATGTGAAGCTAATCGGACATAGAAGCTTAGGTAGTAAACACAGTGGCAAGTGGCAGTGTTTATTGCTTTTTAGAATAAAAAGGTCAATATAAGACTGATTCATGTAGTAGGTGGTTCTCAAAGATAATTTACCTCACACGTCTGTAAACGTTTTTCTTAACGAGATGTTTTTCAAGCTAAAGAAAGGCAGACCTGAGCTCCTTCCATAGAGATGTAATACTTATTGGTCGAGAAAATTAATATTTACTCATTCCTGTCACAAGGCCAATGTAACTTAAAATAAAAAAACACAATCGACAAAATTAATGGCGAGCGAAAAAAAAAAATATTTTATACATTCATTGAAATCAATGCGAGACGTAAAAATGTCTGAAAATGTGCTAACTGACAAAAACAACAAAAGATGGCACATGTTTGTGCTCCAATAAAACATCAAAATTTAATAACTTTAACATGAGAGTTTATTGTTTGACTCAAATTGAAAGAGCAAACATACAAAAAGGTCCCTGATAACGTGCCACCTACTTAAAATAGCGACTTAGCACTGCATAAATTTTTTGTAAAGATGCTTCTAGGATAATCGGCTCAAACAGTGGGTTTGCCTTCGAATTAGCAATATTAATAGATTTAAGTGAATAAGTTTGACTTCACGAAAGAAAGTTGTATTTTTGACTGAACTTTTCGCGCAACCCCCAATATTAGAAAGCCGGTGATTTATAATGTTTATATTTACCTTTTGCCCAACACTCGGGATTGAGTTCAGCAAGCCCGGAAAAGGACCAGTCTGATGGTAAAAAAACACTTTTTTAAAGGTTTTTGAGAGTTTGTAAAGTTGTAAAGTTTTGAGAGTTTTAAAACTCTCAGGAAAGTCGAACCTATAACACGGGACAGGTGCCCGAGATGTCAACAGATATTTATTAATTCTTATCTTTAATAAAGTTCGAGCTTAAAAGTTCATGGAAAAATTTTGTTGGGAAGTGAATTTCAAAGAACACCTACTTTTTCTGTAGAAAAAAGAGGCTTAAAATAGGTTGACAGGGAATGGAACTGATAAGAGTGTGTAGAACGTACAAAAGTAGTGTTTTCTGGAATCAAACCTTGCAGATCTTCTAAACATTTGTCGTGATACTTTGATGCGTAATCGCAGGTACAATGCTGGACGTTGATGCTATGATGACATTTAAAGGCGAAGGGAACATTTGCTTGAAATGCTTCTGCATACTAAAAATATACTTTTGTGTCAACCACGTTTTTTTCTTTTTCTATATGACCCTTGTTAAGATTGAATATTCGGGTCTTACAAATACTACCATTTCAGCGCTTCTGAGTTTTTCGAATATATAAAATAACATTTCTTTTCTTTTCTGCCATCTTTTTCCGAGGTCCTAGTTCATACACGTTCTTGTTTTTATTTAAATCTTTCATTGCTTTTAATTTTGAGTCGTACTTTCGATCTTAATCGCTAATTCGAAGAGTGTGCAATAAGGAAGAATTTTTTCTTTGGTTTATAATAGTAGCTTTTAACAACCCATCGTTCGCTAATAAGAAACACGCATAATATGAGTGGGATTAATTAAATTATTGCCTTAAAAACCACGACTTGTTAGTATTATTAACTTCTTATATTAACTAATTTTAACAAGTGATATCATTTTAGTAGTGCGTTGTAGAAAATTGTCAAATTGTGTGGTCGTGTGTCTCTGTTGACATGACTTACAAAATAACTTTTTCTGCAAATATTTAGAAACAAAATACGATAGCCTAGGAGTCTTGCCAGCATGGATTTCGGCAAAGTTAGTGCTTGAAATCTTTTACTTTAGACAATTCATACTGGTAAAGGTATTAGCACACTTTATGCTAAATTTAGTTTTTGCCAAATGCAGTCATTAACAACAACAATTTCTAAACATTTTATGTGGGTTTCAAAACGTGTGTAACTGAATCCTTTTGCTTTTAGAATAGTACCATAGTAACTAATCCTCCACTCTCCGGGACAGACGGGACCATAAATCGTCCGAAGAATTTCCTCTCGAAGATGCCTAAAGTGTTCTCATCCGCCTTTGACAGGGTCCATGCTTCTGCACCGTAAAGCAGGACTGGGATGATGAGGGTCTTATACACGGACACTTTAGTTGCTCGGCTGCACGTGGTCTGTTAAGGGACCTAACATTCTACGTGCAGATCCGGAGCTCGTTGTCCTTTTGTCGTTTGCATTGGTCGTCAACAGTAAATCCGTCCGAATCCGAGGCTTGTTTTTGCTTCGTAACTGGTGTTTCTTTGCGTGGCCGGGAAGTCACCCCGACGGCACGACCCCAAACCTGGAGGACCAGATCCTTTGTTTAGCTCTTTGGACGGAGAGCCGAATAGCCCGCTCCTTATAGGCCTGAGCTTCGAATACGTCGTAGTAACCCATGGGTTAAGACTATGAGGAATTAATGTTTTCTTTTGAAAACTTTAAAATTCTCTTTTTTTAAGAACATGACATAATCAAATTTCTACCACAGTATATGCGTAAGCTATCAACTCAAATGAATAAATTTTTGCCACGTCGTTTCTAAGTATAACATTTTTAATACAGAAATGCAATCAACACTTGTATCCTTTTTGTAACACAGTGAAATAATCACCGTATACCCTTAAGACCTTTTAGAGATATGATCGAGACCGACAGGTAAGTCGATTAAGCCATGTCCGTCCGTCTGTCCGTCCCTATGTATGCAGCTTTGAGGTCTTTAAAATTGAGCTAGGAAACTGAAACTTGCAGCGTTGCTTGCTTCTCATTTTGTACAGACAAAGTATGAAGACAAAATTGAGAAGATCCGCCTGCAGCCACGCCCACAATTGGCTTGAATGTCAGACAACCTCAAATTTACATTTTATTTCAAAATGCCTTTTTGTCAAGATAGACAAAACATATGAACTCAAATTTTGGTGGAGAACAATATTGACCAGAAGCCTTTAATTAGACAAAAATTGGACCGCCGTTTCTATTGACCATGCCCAATTTTAACATCTGAAATCTTTGAAAACCTTATTTCTCGGGAAATTCATTCTAAATTGAAAAAAAAATTATATGACAAATATTAAAGATATTTGCCATATAATTTTGCTAAGATAGCAAAATAATAATAATAATTATTATAATTATTTAATTAATTATTATTATTAATTATTATTATTATAATAATAAGAATAATTTTGCCATATAAGATTTGCTAAGTTTGTTGCCTTCAAAACATTGAGCTCCGCCCACTTTTAGGGGGCGTTTTTGGAAAAAAAAAACTGTTTTTTTTAGTATTAATATTCGCTTTTAAGGCATTTTTTCGTGATTCCAACGAAATTAGAGTTAATTGATTTTAATTTTCATCCCACGCCCTTTTTTAGGGGCGTAGCCAACACAAATAATTGACATTCAGTATATGAAACAGACCAAAAAAATTTAAATTCGGTGTTAAGGGGTAAAGAGGATCGGGTAATTAGAAGTTCGTTTCAGACGAACTCTTGCACTTACTTACTTGTTTTGTTTCGTTTTTTAAATACCTTCGAAAAACGTAAGTCAAAAACGGCAATTTAAAATTTTCTTAACGCAGCTTGCTCTCCTTTTCTACTTTGTACTTGAACAAAATCTGAACATGATCGCTTTTACCGTTAAGATACTAGAAGATTTAAAAAAATAGTTCTTGAAAAGGCTTTTCTGTTTTCGAGTAAAATATCAGGGCGTTTTGGAACTTTAAAATTCGCTTTAATTTTCCTTAAGGTGAGATTAGACTGTATGCCCAGTGGTCTTATAAGCTAACGCTGAATTATGACTCAAATTTTAATCATAAGCCCATTTGACGAGCTATAAACGTCAGATATATTAGACTATACGACGCATGTCACCAAAACGTTCACATGCTCTCTGCTGGGAGTACGGGTGATATACTTTTCATCTGTCTGATAACTTAAGTTATTGCACTGTTGGTCACATGAAATTATGATGACAGGTGACCGAGATATTTGTCAAAAAAGGAATATATATGACCAAATGGCATACAGTCTAATCTCACCTTTAAAGTTTTGTGTGATTTTTTATGTATGATTTGTTTGAACGACGCCAGTTGTAAGGTGGGAGACCACACGTTTATTCATGCATTTTTGCGATTTTATTTCGAATATATGTTAAAAAATATGCGGTGTTGCTTTATACGTGTTCAATGTTGGCTTTCTGCACTAAGCGGTTCAAAAGTTATGGCCTCAGACACTTTGAAAAGCCCACATGCAACTCTTCATTTCTCAAAACCTTTTCAATATTTTCAAAACGTCAAATTTTCGATTAAAGTCCATACTCCAGTTAATTTGCGGCTTTGGTTGTAGAACTTCCGGCCACCGCCAGATTTGCTCTACTATAGGTTTTTTGGTCCGCTGATAACGAATTTCGGGTTTTTTTTCGAGAAATTGGGGCTTCACCCTTAAATCACCCAAAAATACCCCTTAATAGGGGTGTTCTTGCTATATTTGCGCTTTGTGTCAAAAAACTATGGTTTTGCCTTTAATTTGAGTTTGCGTAATACTTCATAAAAAATTCAACATTAGGGTTCAATTAAAGGGGTTAAACGTACCCCTAAAAAGAAGTTTTTTCTACATTAACGCTTTTTGACTTAAATTATGCGTGAAAACTGTTTTCCTGACTCTGAGTTGCATCAATTAATAATAGTTCATAAAAAAATTAACCCATCGGTTAATAAAAAACTACCGCTAAATATGGGTTTGGCCATTTTCAAACTAAAGGGCTGGAATTTTTTTTAAGTATAGGTTTTTTTGGGTTGCCATTCACGAATTTCGGGTTCTTTTTCTCGACAAAATACGGTTTCACCCTTAAATCAGCAAAAAATACCCCTAAGCAGGGGTGTTTTTGCTTTATTTGCGCTTTGAGTATTAGTTGGTGTCAAAAAACTATGGCTTTGCCTTTAATTTAGATATTACGTAATACTTTATAAAAATTTCAACCTTCAAGGAAATATAAGGGGGTGAAAAGTACCCCTAAAATTGGAATTTTTTATACTTTTACAGTTTTTGACTTAAATTATGCGAAAGATCTGTTTTTCTGGCTCTTAGTTAAAAATAATTTGTAAAAAAAGCTAACCCTTCTAACCCTTCTTCTAATAAGAGAGGGTGAACTACCCCTAAATATGAGTTTGGCCATTTTTAAAGTTAAAAGGATGGAATCTTCTCCATTATAGGTTTTTAGGTTGCTGATCCAGAATTTTCAGTCCTTTTTATGAAAATCTACAAAGGCATCCTTAAATTAATAAAATCACCTGAAAAACGAGTGTTTTTGCTGTATTATCATGTTGAGCCTTGCATTATTAAAAAAAAACGAGGGCTTAAGGTGAGTATGATGCATGATGTCCTTGAGGTTACTCTCGAATGATATTTTAGTCCTTTCAGTTAAATATCAAAGTAAGAAAAAATGACAAGAAGATAAGTATTCCTCAAGCAAAAATTGGTACGCAGGAACTAAAACAGACTAACCACAAATCACAGGAAGTAAAATAAAGTAGGTATGTGGTTATAAAAAAATTTTAATTTAAAAAATCGGTATTTAAATGTCACAGATTAATTTATTTAAATACCAATGAATAAATACTCTTTTGTGATCATCATCATAGACTGTTGGGAAAACGCGGACTTTTTTTATACCCTTTTACTAATAAATTGAAATCGCGTCGACGCAAGTCCCATAAATGTCAAACTCTGACCATTTGATACCTACCAACAACATGAAGATTTGCCGGGCGTTCTATCTACTATTCAAACAAAAATTGCACACCATATTCAACACCTTCTTATAGATAGATGACAGTATGTACATAATTACTCCATGGATTCAAGGAGGATGTGAAATCCTGTTCCCATTCATTATTATTTTAAAGCAATCGTATTTAAAATCTTATCGTAGTCAAACAATACTGACAAATTGCAAACTAACCGTTTCTTTGATAAACAAAACACGAGAGATAAAACCTCTTTAAAGCCGCCGATATACATAATCAATTAGGTTTTCGATTTGGCAACAAACCGAAAGAGAGTGAGCGCCACGCCGCCGCTCCCCAAATACAAAAGAACTTATTGGCTTGTATCGATATCGGTTGCAATTATTACGATCACTTTATTACAACTGTGCTTTCAGTTGCAGATCACCCCCAACCTGGCCCGTATTGTGCCAACAGCCACACCACAAATTCTGCTAGCTACCGGTGCTCTCTTTACTCTTCATAGCTTAACGATCTTAAGCTGCTACCAGCGGCAGGGCCAGTCGACGCTACTCCAGGCGCTCTGAGAGGAATATAGAACGGCGAGCTTGACGTGCACCACATACGATCGATTGGAGTGGTGTGTGATGTGTTGACACAAACAATCCAATAAGCAACAACAGTAATAAGAAAACGCTTAATGATAGTAGCTCTCGTCGCATTAGTCGAGGAGCATGTTGTATACACAACACACAGTCAAGTGACAAACGTATAAAAGCTTGCGTCCGAAGCGGTCGCCATTCCCTTGACGCTGGACGTTATTTTCCTTAACACATAGAAGCTTGTATTCTTTTTTTGCTTTTATTTAGTCTTTCTGTTTTGATTTTGTTTAGTAGTAAACTTAAGCTAGTCGAAAACGAACCGGGTTTCAAAAGCGGTGTGATTTGACATAATTTTTTTGTCGTGTCTAGGAGTGTCCCGCCGCGCGCTCGTCATCGATGCGATCGCGAATATATTATATTTTTGGGAATAGATTGTGAAAAGTTATTGTGAAAGTCCTGCGGAATATAAAAAATTCCAAAGTTAACTTTATTGCCGGTCTTCCTTGCAAAAGTTTTGGAGATAGAAAATCTGAAAGTTCAAAATATGTGTAATTTTTAAAACAAAGGTTTTCTTAAGCTGCCGTAAACACCTTCATCGGGGATAAAGAAAAACCCCGTGCTCCTGTAATTTTGAAACACCCACAGTGCGTCAAAAGAATGTATGCTTTTAATATGTTTACTTTTCTTAAAATCTACTCATAAGGACATTAGATTTAAGGAAAAACAAAAATTTAGGAATTTTGAAGACCCTTGCAAACTCGTTAAACTTTCTTGCATAATAAGTGTTTTTTCAACTTTATTCTGTGCGTCTACAAATGAATGTGAATTGAAGTCAACGAGGTGTTAATGGGCTTTCATGGTTTATTTTTGTAAAATAATATAAAACCAGGCGTGAAATGTGAAATAAATAATTTTTTTTTTGTATTAACCATCAGTTGTTCCTCGTTCTCGAACTTGGTAGTAGAAGTATTAAAAACATGGATTGCCGTGCGTGCATTCTATTTCCTTGGCAACAAATTATTGTCACTTGCTGCAGGAAACTTCAAAGCCTTTTGATTTTCTATGGTCTTTTTTGTTTGAATTTAGAAGCTTACGCTTAGATTGTATCAATGAGGGTTGTAAACAATCGGTTTTGGTTTTTGAATTGACAAATATAATGTGATTATTTTCAAATCTATGTAGGAAATAGAGAAAAGATTTTTTTCTTAAAGAACGTCTTGCGAGTTACTTAGATAGGTAAATCGTAAAGGTATCAACAATCAAACCGTACAGAACTGGTTTTTTCATCATTCGAAAATGCTTATAGCAAGTGCTTGATCTTGTTTTGAGACTTTTTTTGAGGCCAACGACCAACGGTTAACTTTGGCAGTGTTATCGCTAAATATAACACCGATCGCCTTTCAATTCTTACCCCTTGTCTGGACTTGGTTTAGTGTATTAACTGAACAGCTTCAAATTTCACTGCCATAAGATAAGAATGGTACGGCAACTCCTTTCGACTTGAGGGCTCAGTGTCTAATCGCCCAAAGCCAAATCGAAGAGTGCAGTGAATGAGTGAAGTTTTGCGCGATTTTTCTAAAATGGTGAAATTTTCGAGTTATTTGACACTACCAAAATCACCTAAAAAGTAAATGTCAAATCAACCGAGGTCTTGTATCCGTTAAAAAAATGCGCGAGAAAATTTACTTAGTTGAATTACTATTAGTTTTATTGAATAGAGTCCTAAAATTATATAGTCTACAATTTAAATTTTACAATTTTGGATTTAAAATTGAATTTAATATTTGTGGTTGATTTGCAGGATTGTACCCTGCCGGTGAGCCACACAAGGTTTCTTCCTTCGACATTTCCGTACGCTAACATTTCAACTCCACTCTATGAATTTAATATTATTAATTTAGAATAAGATTGAATTCAATCGGCGGGACTACAGAGCCACCAGATTTACTGGGATTAAACATATCAATGTTTAAACTTACATGTCCTTACAAAGCAACTTTTTAGGTGATTTTACATCATGTCAAATCACCCAGAAACTCAAAAGGTCAAATCGCCCAAAAATATTTTCGATGTATTTGATTATTCTGTTTTGGATGATTTGATAGTGAGTGATTTCGAACATACATACATACATAGATACATACATACATATGTACATTCTTTACAGACAAAGTTTTTAAAGCCTCTAGCTAGTCTTTAACAATGTGAGACATTTAATTTTGCCAAATTTATTTCAAATATTTTAATTTTCCTTAAGATTATTATAAAATATAAAATACATATACATAAGAAACATTTTTAATTCTGCAGTAAATCACTTGGAAGCTTCTAAGAAAAAGTAATTTGAAAATTTTTACTTTTGCAATCAAATTAAATTGAAGGCGCTACAACCCGATGTGAGCTTAGCCAAAAAAAGCTAAGAAGCTAATACTATGTTTCCGCCGACATTTATAAGAAGAAGAATAAAAATAAATCCTTAAGTGGCTCCATCGGACAAATATAGGATTGATTTGACACGAAAACTCTGTTTCTGTCATTTTGGCTCTCAAAAGAGAGTGGCGATGTCATTTCCCAGGAGCGAAAATCGATTTCCTCAGCAAAAGTCACAATCGAAAACGAACTTGTGTCAGATCTGTCGCACAGGGACAGTTTCAGTTTCCTTTTTTCATTTTCAAACTGTTACAAAGGTGCAGAAAGTAGGTTTGTGAATAGGGTGGATGGGATTTATGAAAGAATTTATTTTTAATCGCTTGCCGAGAGGATTTAAATTTGTATGGTAAATCGCGTGATTTGTAGAGGATTAAATAAAGATTTATATTAATCGAGGATAAGTGCTCGGTGGTTATAATTTCAATTATTATTAGTTTCATTTATAAATATTATGAAACTAATAATTATCTAATAATTAGCAAATTCTGAGATTTGACTCGAAAGCTTCAAAAACATGACAAAAACGATTTTCCGAAATATTTTGTGTCTTAACGGTAAAAGCAATTGTAATCAAATTTGTTATAGGTACATTGAAAGGATATGTATTTAGAGAATTCTAAGGGCCGAATCGAAACAATCGAGTATCGATCTGAAAATTCACTCAACTTATTCTATCAGACTTAAGGCACCATCATTGGCGTCTGAAATATTTTTACAACAAGTAATGCAATTAACTTTTATATCGATAGAAAAGCACTTAAATATAAAAATAATGAATTAAAAAATTTAAAAGCCAACGCGATACACTTAGAATTTTAGTTTTAATGTTTTTATTATTATAAAAGTAAAAATTTATATAACCGTCAGTGGAAACAGAACGGAGACTGGATATAAAAGCGTACTCAACTCAAGGCTTACTTAAGAAGCCACTGTGAAATCGGCCTTAAGATTTTCAAAAAAAAATTTAAAAATGACGATTTTGACTTAAATCTTTCTGGAAAAGTTGAAAAAGCTAAGAAAATAACCCAAATTTTTTACCGTTTTCTTAAAGTTCTGTACCCATACCATAATACTAAGGAAAAATAGCCATTGCCAGGGTAAAGTACTTGGAAATTACGAAAAATATAACAGCATTCGAAAAACAATAATAAAATTTTAAATGAAAAAAAATTGTGTAAAATGCAAAATAGCGGTGTGTTTCCCCCCCTGTCTCAGTAACATTATTTAGTACCGTTGCGAAAAAAGCCTCAGGCTATTACTTTTCTAAACTTTAAGGAAATTTTTAGCGGGTCTGAAATATTAAATGGTTTCGAGATAGGCTTAAAATCATTTAAGTTTGTGTACTAAAATGGTCGTGCCAGTAAATGCCTACTATTCCTGATCGATTTCTATTTTATCAACTAAACTTTTCGCAAACCCAGCCCATTTTACTGTTAAGAAAGATTTTATAAAAGCCAAAAAGACAAATGCGTTCTTCGTTTTCAATGTTTTAACGCCTGTTTGCTTGGCACACCAAGCAAAAATCTTTATGTGTGCTTGGCACATCAAAAAAATCTTTCTTAACAGAAAAACAACCAAGAAAAAAATATTTGTCCCTGTGTTTAAAAAAAAATTTGTACCCAAACTTTAAATACACCTCCCCTAAGAACAGTAGACTTAAATAAAATAACAAAATTATATTTATAAATAAATCAATATCTGTATATTATTATATCAAATTATAAATGTAGCAATAAAAAAAATTATAACGCTACCTTAAAATTCAATAAAAAATAGTTTTAATAGTTCTAAATCTTGAAATAGGGCAATTTTTCAATGATATATTCCTTTAGTTTTATTTTTGAATAGTATGCACAGATCTTTTGCATGTATCTTCTTAAAATTTCGTTATAAATATTGAAAAGTTTAAGGAATTAATTGAGCTAACGATATTCGTTTGGAAATAATTGAAGTGTGTCAGTAAAAGAAAAGAAAAAAAAAAATTTGCCAATATGTATTTTAAACAACAAATTATTATACATATACATAATTGTACGCTTAGTCTTCAACAAAAGCCGATGGACCGCTTCGTTTATGGCTTCATATTTTATAGTCTTTTTTTTAAATGTCAATCATTACAACACACGCAAGACTACTGCCTACCAAATTTCAGCATCCAACGATAGTTTTGATTTTTCAAGCTACTATGTACTGTGGGTGCCAGTTACGAATTTCTTAAATGTTTTCACTTGCACTGCTGAAGGAAGAAAGCGAAGATTTAAAATTTGTAGTTCCTAACTAGAAGTTTAACGCGTAAAAACTTCCCCTTGCACGGACGAACAGACGTGGAACATTCGACTCACAATTCGACGTCGAGCAATGTGCCCTGATGTGTCTTTATAGGGTCAAATTATTCAAATTTGATATACTTCCTATCCTATAGGATGGAGTATAAAAGAAGTGGGAGAGTGCAACAGTGCGTATGCAAAAGCTTCAGTACATCTCTGACGGATTGCAAAATACCCGACCATAACAAAAAGAAAACTGTCACGCCTCCAAAAAGTGGGCGGGATATAAAAATATAGCTGTTAATTGTTTTATACTGGGTGGTTGCATTCATTTCGGCCTAAAACTCCACCTATTTAACTTAAAAAATATTTTTTTTTAACGCCACGCCTACAAAAGAGGAAGCACATACTACATGTAGAAAATGCTAATATCCACAACTTTTGTTATATAATTTTTAGTCAAATTTCATATATATTTATTGAAAAACAGTCATTTTAAACTAAAATCCCCTAAAAAAGTGGGCGTGGTGAATGAAAAGGCCAAACTTTTTTGGCTACTTCAAAGACATTTGCAAGGCAATGTTACATACAAAAAATTAACTCACTACCACTATTGTAACATAGCTAAATTTTGGAAAAGGTATTTTTTTTTAAATTATAGATGGTCGCAGATACAGGCCTGTATCTGGGGGTGTCTGTAGGCGGATTCAGCTAATTTTCAAACTTGGTCTGAAGAACTGGACTTTCAGCCAACCCACCAAATTTCAGCACTTTGCCTTAAAATTTTAGGCCTAAAAGTTGCTTACGTATGGACGGACGGACGGACCTGGCTTAATCGATTTTCCTGTCGGTCCCATTCATAACTCTAAAAGATGTTAGGTGTCTGCGGTGATTATTTCACTCGGGTCGGGTATAAAAAGGTTGCATAGTCTGAGCCTGTCGGCAACAGCTGACGGCCTACTTCTATAGAGTAATAATTTATTCAGAGAAGCTTCGTGTAGAAGAAAATCTTTTTTTTTATCATACAAAACCATCCACGTGTTAATGTAGTTAACCACACATCTTTGGAACGCGAAATGCACTCTTCTACGTTAATAAAAAAAATACTATCAAGTATGAATAAATACGCGGGGTGGTGCGTCGGATTTTTAAATGCTGATCTCGTCTTTGTTATGCAGTTTGTGTAAAATTCTATTTATTTATTAAAACTATTATTACATTATTTTACATTCTTCTGCATACTTTTTTCGTAGTTTTTTGTCTATTGTTCTGCTATCGGGTGATTTTACTTAAAAAAAAGGCAAAAAATGTTTTATCCATTTTTTTAAATTGTTTTACTTACAAAAAAATATTATAATTTTATTGTTATTTTTTTTCAAAGCTTTATGTGTTGGTTTAACGTTCATGGCTGTAAAATAAGTGTAGAAGTTCCGAAATATTTGAATATTTGCTAGCAGCTTAATTTTAGTCAGTCAGCTAAAGTATTGTCAGGCACATCTCGAAAACCTAACCATTTCAAAACTGCTATAGTTTTTTTTATTTCAAAAGATGCCCTTTATTTGTTTAAATTTATTTTTACAATTCGTGGTGTTTTTTGCAATTCTTTAAATCGATATTTCAAATCGATAAAACATCAACTTCGGATTTTTCTCAATTAGGTACTGCCAGATTTTTGTAGCATGAGCTACTTTCCTTTATTTCTGCGGACATGGATATCTGATAAAGCGAAAAAGCTGCTTTAAAGTTTTTTTTTAAAGCTGTTTAAATGGGTTTAAAATACTTGGCTAGAAAAGGCAATCCGAACGGCACTTTGAGAAGGTTTTCAAGACAAATGATACTCTCGGAGGATACCGCGTCAGAACCTCGCGGAGGTGGGGAGGGGACCGTAAAAAAGAACAAGCCCTTATTTTTTTAGGTGACGGTGGTAGGGTTCGAAGCCAGACCTCGGGCGTAGTAAGCACACACACAAGCCTCTACGCCACGGTACCCCATGTTAAGATAATAGAAACTTTTTAAAAATCGTTTTCGGGAAGCTTTTGAGCCAAAGCTTCGAAGTTTTTGAATGCTAAAATTTTGTTACAGTTTTGTATAAAATTTCAGAAGATCAGCGATGCACGTTATTTTTTCAAATTATACTGTGTACCGTTTGGGAGATAGATGGGGGGGAATACGTTTTTTTGAGCTTTTTTTTAGAATTTTTAAATTTCAAATTCATAAAGCAATTATGCAAACAATTTTGATTTGGATTAAAAGCACATCAGTGTGACAATAATGAATATAGAAAAAGTGAAAAGCCAACGCGGTACTCTGAAAATTAGAATATATTTATATGCAAAACCGTCGGCGGAATCGGAACGCAGGCTGAGTATCATTTACAATTTGGAAAATTTCTGACCGATAATTTTTATCCAAAAAACACAGCCGATAAGGAGGGAGGGCACATGTTTTTTTATGCAGTTTTGTGATTTGTTTTCGAAAATTCTTCATAACGACAATATTCGAACACTTTCATAAAATTATAACTTAAGACTTGGTTCACTTTAAGTTGCTTTATACGTGTGTTTATCGGCTTTAAGCACTAAATGGTTCAAATGTTTTAGCCTCACATACTTTGAAAAATGTCACCCATTTCCAATCCAACGCTTCATCAAAATTTAATATTTTCAAAAAAAAATATTTTTTTTCATAAAAATTCGATATTTTATAGACCCAAATTTCGTTTTTCTTGCTCTTGCCTGCAAAACTTGTCCGAAAAAGTACTTTTTCCACGAACCATTGTTTTTTGGACGCACCGCTTAAAACACTGCACAATTCACATTTTCTTTTTTGTGGGAAGTACGAATAGTTGTGCTGAGGCTAGTAGCCAAGGCGTCAGAAATGTACGAAGCATGAAGTGTTCTTTTTACATTCATAATACATTGCGTTTTAACTATGTACCTATGGTTGATTTTGTGTAACAAAAAAAGGCTTTCTTGTAATGATTTATGATTTGGAGTTTAATTAAATAAATGTTTTCTGCGTAAATCTACTTCAAAGTAGCCTGCCGGTTATTATTTTTATGAGACGAAACCCATTTTTTTTCTGAACCTGTGTAATAATTTTTTGATTTAACCTCATGACGGTAAACAATTGCATAATTTTTGTTTGGAATAGAGTTGCCAATTGATTTCGATAGGATTTAGATAAGTAACTCTATATTTTCTGCTTAAATCTTCCCAAGTCAAGCCTTTGATATTAATTTGATGCTTTAATCATATGACTGCATAATTTTAGCGCCACAAGCGCCCGATTTCTATACGTTTCGACAGGTTTCCGCAACCCTTCAAAAAAGGTTTATATGAACAAGTACTATGCCTAGCTTACAATTCAATTACAATTCAATTCAATTTATTCAATTCAATTCAATTTATTAACAAAAAGCAGAAATGTAGGTACATTAAGAGATTGTCTCTTATACACAAAGTAATTTTTGTTAGGGTGAAAATGTTGAATTCGAAAAAATAAGACTTCGGACAAGTCTTCGGCGGATGTCCAAAGGAGTGTAGCTGCCAGACGCCCACAGCTTACGCAATCATCCATACACACGCCCAGTAACAATATTTACTTGGTTATAACCAGAGAGCTTTCGGTTTAAGGTGATACCTAGGCTGGTAGCCATCTCGAACAAACTGATTCTTAGTGCCAGCTAACCAAATATCAGGAACATGATTAAGATCAAAAGATTTATTTGAAATAGGCAAAACATGACATTTTTTGGGATTCAGGGCTAGATCATTTTTAGTGGCCCAATCACTTACACAGAGCAGATCCTCATTTAAACAAGAATTCGTGCATCCTATTGAACGACGAAGACAGATACAATTGGACGTCGTCTGCATAGAAGTGAATGAGCGTGTGCGTACAGATCGAAGACAAGTCGTTGATGTACATACGAAATAGTATGAGGCCCATTACTGATCCTCGGGGGAATCCTTGGGTGACTGAGCCAAGCCCAGATCGCTTGCTATCGACAACAACTCTTTGCGACCGACTTCGAAAGCTTTAAAAAAGTCAAGAAGGCAAAGCAGCGTGATATGTCCTTTGTCGAAATCCTGCCTGATATCGTCCAATATCTTGACCATGGCGGAAGAACAGCTATGAATTTTTGGACATGGCTCATTCAATTTACAATTCGGTGTAGATCATGTGCCCTTAAGATCTTGGGGGTCAACGGTGATTATTTATCTATATTACAAACTACGAATCACACTTAATATACCTTCTATGCTATGAAATGGGGTAGAAAAATAACTAAGCCTCGCATCTGAACCCGAAGAAAATAGAAGGAAAAACCGAAGTTCGATCAAAAAATTGAAACTTTTAAAATAAATAAAACAGAATTTGGCGCTAACCTAAATTTGGGGAGTGGGGATGTAACAACCCTAAAGCCGGTCATGCTCTAGATTGGGAACATACGAAAATCCTTTTATAGTCCAACGTATACCAATTCATGAATATAAAAAAATTAAACCAATTATATAGCAAATTACCTTGGCCCTTCAAAGTTAGATTCAAACTATCGGAAATACAAAAAGATTTAAGCAGTGAAAGGAATTTTAATTAGGCGCACTCTAGTTACTATGCTTCATTAAACCTTGCTTCAGTGACTATCAGCCACTGTACAAAAAAAAAAAAACAATTTCATTCAGAAGTCCAGATCAAAGGCCATTCATTGCTGAAATCAAATGAAAATCCGCCTATCACGTGCGAAATCGTATCATGCTCTTATCAAATCGGACGATATCATTTCCTATGCAAATGGGCTCAACTCGTTCGTCAAAACAGAGATGCTTCAAAGTTCGCTATGAGCAATACGCTGACCGAGCCAGTGTGCTCTTTTGAATACTAATTTCTAGACACGATGGGAAGTAAACATTTAATGCCTTAGAAGGAAGATTTAATTCGTAGACTTATCAGAAACAATTAAGCCTAAGTGAGTTATATGATAGACATATTAAGCTCTCAGACGTGACGATGACAATGACGACAAAGACCCCAGTGACTGGCCGAAGCGTATTTGCTCGCTGGCGGTCGTAGCTTATCGAATTTAGTAAAAGGTAAATTATTGATTTGATTGATTGTAATTAGAAAAAAATTTTGGGCCAGTCTCGTTTTTTATGTTAAGCATGTTTTTCACAAAAGGAGCTATTTTCGGTCAAAGTTAATTTGTTTTTTACTTCTAAAGCAATTAGCAAACGCTTTTCGCTTAGTTGAAAGAGTTTCTCTTTTAAAAGAAAAGAGAAAGGCTCTTGAAAAAAAAAAAATACTTTCCACTCTCTGGGAAAGTAATTTTCCTAAGGCTCTTGGAAAAAAATTCCTTACCAGACCCTAGCTCCAAAACCCTATCACAACTACCAAGGGGACCTAAAATTTCTGGCACATCCTAAATAAATTTTCTTCCTTTCCCACGTTTGCTCCTAGAAGATAATATTTCCTTGTTAGTAAAATAATCCATCAGTAGAATGTTTTAGTTATACTTATTGCCTATCCACGGTTTGTAAGTGATTGATTACAGTCATACATTTTCTTCACTCAAGAGAGGGGCTTATTATTTTATAATTTGCCTTAAATTTAAAACGTCTTGCTCTTGGTGCTTAGTAGGTACTGAAATCAATCAATTTTTGGACTCGATCAATAACCTATGGTCACATTCACATTAATATCAATTTAAAAATTATCAAAATAAGATATTGAATTTGACGGATATGTCATAATTGCGGTGCCTTGGGGGGTGAACTTCCAAACTGTTTATGTTCAGTGGTCTGCAGGTAAATGTATTGGACAAAAAAACTATTGAGTCTTATATTCTTGACCTAACTGCGAAGATTTTACGGATAAAATATGTTAAAGTAAATGCGCAGATTATTCGTCGGTATATACGACACTTGGGTCTAAAACTTTGCAATAATTTTATGCATTAGATTTAGGAGGGTTGGTGGCATCCAAAGCAGCTAGCTCATATAGGCCTCCGAGGGCCCTTATAGTTTTAGCATTAAGTTCAAACTTGGAACCGCCTTCGTCTGACCTTTATATTGAAGGCGTCTCTTTTGAGGCTTAAATTACATAACGTATCATGTACCCACAAATTATTTTGGAACGTATCACTTATTTTATGCGAACACATACCCATCTTGAGGGCTGGCACGATATGTAGTTTGGATTGAAGTAGTTTTCGTTCATGTTACATACCGACTTCGCTTGTTTGTCCGCAAAAAAAAGTAAATTTTAAAAGACTTTTTCATTGCATGAAAATTTCTTTAATTGAAAAGTTGTGTTTTTACTCTTAAATAACTTTGAACACACGCCTTGGGACTATTTCTTTAAATCTTGAGCCAGTAGCAGTAAAAGTCCTTCTATTGCCATAAAAATCATCATCATAAAAAGCAACAAATTAAAGGCACAGATGAGAGACATGCCAGTCTAGTTCGTCTGCTTTTTCGTGACCAGCATTGTTCTGGAAGATTAAAAAAGATACAGTAGCAATTTCAAAGCTAGGCCTCGCAGGCAACTGCCATTGAATAGTCTCAAATCCATGGGCTGAAATTATTTTTAAGGGTTCTTAATGTCTGTCGACTAAACGAGTAAATCCTAAATATACTTCAGGGCGGCGAAAAAATAAGTCTGCATGGAGGAGGCCGAGAGGTTTACCCAAAAAGGGGTGACTCTACATTGAAAATTTTTAAAATTGGCCAATATTGCAACTTTAAAAAAGTGCTTTGTACTCAGATAAAATCAGCAAACTGATTCCCAAAGTTTCAATCTGTTTAAGCAATCTGGAAAAAATTAATGGAACATAATTCTAGGGCCAAATGAATTTAACTTTATATTGCTGATCGCTAGTCACTGAAAGAACGTATGGCTTTGAAATCTATCTGTACACGAAAGTTCTTAAAAGGTATTTTATTTTATAAAATACGTGCAGGATGACGATGGACACAGAAAACTCCCGCTGTTCCGTCAAGGTCGGTAATGATCTCACCGACCCTTTTAAAGTCAAAAAAGGATTTAGACAAGGCAGTGCGCTGTCATGTAACTTGTTTAACATCATACTTGAGAGAATTGAGCAGAACTCCCGCGCTCAACACCATTGGCACAATTTACCAAAAGTCCGTAGAATTACTCGCAACGTGATGTCAGTGAAGCCTGCGTGAGTATCGGGGCGGAAGCGACTATGGACTCAGAGTAGTCATCGAGGTCAAAACCAAGCGTATGCTGTGTTGCGGCCTTATGGTAAGTTAGGCTGTTCCAATAGATATAGTTTACTGTAAGTCTATTAGCTGCACCGCAAGCGTTTGGCAGAACTTGACTGGGATTTTCGTTGTATTTTGATACCCAACAATGACGTCTTGGACAAAACATCAACATCGACAGCCATAGTTTTGAGAAAGTTAGGGACTTTGTCTACCTTGGTTCTGCTATAAATTCAGCGCTGAAATCAAACGAAGGATAACTCTTGCCAATCGCTATTTCTTTGGGCTTAGAAGGCAATTGAATAACAAAGCCCTCTCTCGAGCAAGTAAAATATCCATTTATAAGGCTCTCACCTCATCATCCCAGTGCTGCTTTACGGAGGCGGATAAAAACGCTTTAGGCCGCTTCGAGAGAAAATTCTTCGGACGATTTATGGTCCCTTGTGCATAGACGGAGAGTGCAGGGGAAGATATAACTGTAGGGGTGACACCGACCTAGCCAGAAGAGTCAAAATGCAACGGTGTCGCGACGCTATCAACCTTGTAAAAGTTGTACTCGGGAACCTTAATGCTAAGATCAGAAAAAAAAAACTTCTTAAGCGAATTAGTTGGTGTTCGCAGTTGGCATCGTATGTAAAGTATCGAGCCAAGAGAACGGACGAGGAATGGTAACTGTGTAGAAAGAAGAGGTCCTACAAGGTCTATAAAATCGCCAAGAAACTAGTTTCTGGCTTTGAGCCTGGAACGAAGGCTCTTCAAAATAGAGAAGGAAATCTAAAGTCAAAGCGCAGGAAATAGTTAGTGTTTAAGCCACATTTCCATTAGCTTGTTGCTTGTTAAGGGGCATCAGGTAGAAGAGGTACAAGAAAGAGAAGAACTGTACAAAAATAAAACGAAAGTCTAGCCGACCAAGAGCAAGCCCTACTACTAGGTATTTGAAAAGTTAGTTAAGTTATAAAAACATTTAAGAGTTATAAAGTCACCTGCTCTGATCATAGGCTCGGCAGATAGAACAGATGTCTACACTCTTCCAAATACTGGAAAAGACCAACGAATTTCAAGTCGAGACACATCATCTTTTCATCGATTTTAAAGCCGCATATGACTGCTTTAATCGTCAGGAGCTCTAGGTGATCGGACGAATTCAAGATCTCAGCCAAACTGATCACATCGTCGAACATAAGAAAATATATAAGTTTGGGAACAGCTCCTCGGATGCATTAGCAATCTTCGATCTAGGTATCGAAATGATGTGCACAGGGCAAACGTTAACACGGAGAGCACTATCTTTCGTGGATCCCTGCAAATACTG